>CAWUFW010001693.1:0-2650000 GCA_963921515.1 Calotriton arnoldi | reverse complement strand
TAGCTGCTGGCAATCAGTAAGAATAGCCCTGCACCTACCCTGAAAGACGTTCGGGCTGGATGGACCCTGCAAGGCACTTTATTGACATAGAAATAAGTTGTATGTGGGGCTCCCATCGGGGTGGGTGGCGCTCCTAACCCTTAGCAGAGGAGCAGCCACTGTGCCACGCTGTCACGGTTCAGGGTGCGGGGGTGCGGGGACGTACCTGGGGCCCCGACAGGCAGGATGCAAGCGGGGAACGAATGCTCCGCTTCTTGCAGCACAGTACGGCACTCCGTGGTGTTCACAGGTCAGTCAGCACTCTAGTGCGGTGAACCGGAAGTTGTCCCTGAAGCCCAGTGCGGGTTAAACTTCCGGGTTAACCTGTATTTGAACCCGCGCAGTTCAACCCGAAGCTGCTTCAGATTGAGTGCCCATGTCGCACACAAGTCGGGACAAGACTTGCGCCTCAGCAGAGCGTCTGCTCTGACCTCTTGGATTCACACGGACTGCGGCAGCTCGGTGAGTACTGACCAGCGGTACCAGGGGGAGCCTATAATACGAGCGCTGGAGTGCTTGCAACTCTGCATTTGCTTTTACACGCGCAGGAGCTCTTGACATTGCTGCCTACAGTGCACGCGCAGGTGCACTTGCATTTTCACGTTTAATTTCACGCGCGCAGGAGCATTTTGACAGTGTAGTGCGAGCGCAGGAGCGCTTGCATTCCTACATTTGTTTTCACACGCGCAGGAGCGTGTTGTCATTTCTGCCTATTGTGTGAGCGCAGAGTGGTTCACATTCATACATTTGATTTCCCACGCACAGCAGCACGTTGTCATTTGCTGTGTGTAGTGGTAGCGCAGGAGCGCTTGCACACTGCAATAAACCCTTATCAACCCTGGGGGAGCCTGAAGTGCCAGTGCAGGAGCACATGTACTTATACCTTTGTATTCACACGCGCAGGAGCGCATTGTCTTGTAGGAGTGACATCGGAGGCTGTTCTCTACACTGCTCACTTACTACTTGCGCAGGAGTGCTTATCTTTCCTTTATGTACAAGCTTCAGTAGCAGTGTTTCCTGCCTTTCCCACGCGCGCTGGAGCGCCTACTTCTTGTTTACTGGTTCCTTTTCCTCTAAAACACCAAACCTCACATTTCCTTCTCAGTGGATTACTAACTGAGACACCAGAGAAACACCCTGAGTTTAATGTCAACCATTTTTCCAGGTGACTAGATACGCTCCAATAGTGCTCCTGCATTATCTGTGTGAATGAACGTGTGTTTGTGACCTAGGTAGACAGATTTCTAAATATGTACTTCGTCCTCATAGGTTGCTGTTCCCAGATGGGTTCCCATATAGCAACAGAATGTATATAACCAGGCCTACCTACAAGAGAACTCTCACTACACCATTCAGGATTTCCTCTCCCGGTCCTAACCTTCACCCTGGCTGGTGTCATTGCTATCACTAGAGGAAGGCAAGGTGGAGGTTGTTCATATCGCCTGTGCGGGACAGCTCCGTGAGCATAAGGTAAGGCTCGCGGAGCCCTGACAGAATCCGAAGCCCTAGAATAGTGTCTCACCAAGGCAATATGAGCAACCCCGACATAACCCTACAGGACATAGCAGCTATGTTAACCTGTATCCAGGCAGCAAACCTGATTCTACGCCAAGATGTAAAGGCCCTACAGGGCCAGCTGTCCACCAGTCAGAGTGGGGATTGGGGTCAGGTTCTTACCGTTAGGCACAAACAAATTGAAGTGCTAAGATCCCCTACGTTTAACCCAGGTGGTTCTGTGCCACCTTTTCAGGGAGTTACTTCACCTACTCAGGACGCGGCCACTCAAATCCAGGTGATCACTCCTCATTCTGTTTCTTTAGCGGCTCCAGAACGCTTTTATGGCGACAGTAGCAAGTATAGCATCTTTCTCAACCAATGCCATCTGCATTTTATGGCCCGTGCCTCGACCTTCCCAGACGACACTTCTAAGGTTGCTTTCATCCTTTCCTATTTGGGTGGGGACGCCGCTCAATGGTCCGTACCTTTGGTGGAAAACGATGACCCTATGTTATATAACGTCACAGGGTTTAAGGAAACCCTAAGGAGAATGTTTGCCCATCACACGTTTGGACAAGCAGCTGACAATGAGCTCCTTAATCACAAACAAGGTAGCACTGACTTATTACATTACATCACCACCTTTAACCGACTATTGATAGAAGTTAATGGCCTGATTCAAAAAAGGTCTCCGTGTTCTACCGGGCCTATGTGACGACATGAAAGACCTCATCTCCCAAATGTCAGAACCTCCGGATGAGATAGGTCCTTTCATTGATCGTGTTGTCAAATTAAATTATAGGATGCAAGAACGTAAGGCAGAGAGAACCAAGGGCAGTGACTCTAAGTTCCTTGCAATCAGAGAAAGACCAAACAACGAGATAGTTAAGGTACCCGATACCTCCAAACCTATGCAGATAGGGGGACTCCGTGGTTCCTTGTCAAGGGAAGAAAAAGAAAGACTGTGAAAGAAAAACCAATGCTTATACTGCGGTAAGAACGGTCATTTAGTTAAACAATGCCCGGTCAAACCAAGACAAAACAAGCCATACGCTCTTCCAGTGATCCAAGGGAAAGCGTCGAGAAACGATGTAACTCAGTAGAAGGTGGGGTCAGTCTACTGGGTTCTTCGGTACAAAAGACCTCGATCATAGCCCCCCTGTAATATCAACCATCACGTGGGAATAGCGGTAACCCTACAGTCACTGTCAGGCCGATTATGGCAGGTTACTGCTCTGATTCGATTCAGGAGCCACAGGGAACTTTATGGATACCCAGTATATGGTGAACCTGGGTATAACCACCGTAACTAGGGAAAGACCAGAAACTGTGAAGGCAGTGGATGGTACCGATTTAACTTCTGGTATTATTCGATGTCAAACAGAAGCCATAAAAATGATCTGCAAAAACAATCACACAGAAACTATCACCTTTGACGTCATTGACGCCCCTCAATTCAAGCTTATCTTGGGTCTTCCCTGGTTGATTACACATAACCCACGCATCGATTGGGTGTCCGGAGTTATAACTCTAGATTCAGCATACTGCAACTCTTCCTGCTACTCGCCGGAAGGCACGTCTCTTGCCCCGACAGTACAAGCTCAGGCTTTCCCGTTAATAGGTACAGGTGCTATCACACAGGGTATAGTTCCCGATGTCTATCATGATTTAGCAAAGGTGTTCGACAAACAGGGGGCCAACACATTACCTCCTCATCGCAGTTTTTGATCTGCCGAATAGACCTGATTCCCGGTTCAAGGCTACCATGTAGCCGGGTATACTCCCTCACTGAAAAAGAGAACAATCATTTACGCACCTACCTAGATGAATACTGAAAAACGGGTTCATACGCCATTCCAAGTCCCCCGGTTCTTCTCTTTTTTTTGTGGCAAAAAAAGAGGGTGACCTGAGAACATGTATCGACTACAGGGCTATAAACAACATAACCATAAAAAACCGATACCCGTTACCCTTAATTTCTAACCTACTCGACCAGGTTAAAGAGGCTACCATCTACACTAAACTAGACTTACATGGGGCATATCACCTTGTTAGAGTCCGGGAAGGAGACGAGTGGAAGACAGCGTTCCGAACTAAATTCGGTTTATTCGAGTACCAGGTCATACCCTTCGGGCTCTGCAATGCTCCTGCTGCCTTTCTGTTTTTCATTGATGAGGTTCTGAGGGAATACATCAACATATGTTGCAATGTGTACATAGAGGACATCCTGATCTACTCCAGAAATATCCCAGAACACGTTCAACATGTCCGTGCTGTCTTACAGTAGCTACAGCAACATGGTCTGTTTGTCAAACTTGAGAAAAGTGTGTTCCATACCACTGAGGTGGAATTCCTAGATTATATCCTGAGCCCTGCAGGAATAGAAATGGACACAAAAAAGGTTGAATCCATCATGCTTTGGCCATCCCCTACCTCAGTGAAACAGGTCCAAAGGTTCCTAGGATTCGCTAACTTTTACCGACGCTTTATAGAGGGGTTTTCAAAGACCATCACACCTATAACCCGTCTGTTACGCAAAGGTACGAAATTCCTGTGGGACACAGAAGCCGAAGCAGCTTTTCAATTGCTAAAAACCAAGTTCACGACCCCCCCCATCTTGATACATCCCAACCCTGACCAACCGTTTGTGGTGGAGGCTGACGCCTCACAAACCGCCCTGGGGGAGTGCTGTCACAGACAGGTATGTTGCATCCTGTGGCCTACTATTCCCGGAGGTTACAGCCCGCAGAATGCAACTATACTATATCCGACCGAAAGCTCTTAGCTATTAAGGCAGCATTTGAGGAATGGCATCATTACTTGAAAGACGCTCGACATCTTGTAACTATTTACACAGACAATAGGAACTTGCAATTCCTACGCTCAACTAAAGCTCTCACCTCTAGACAGCTGAGATGGACCTTGTTCTTCAACGAATACGATTTTCTGATCACATGTCCTGGAAAAGAGAACGCTAAAGCTGATGCTCACTCCAGGATAGGGGAAGCAGAAGACTAATCGGCCAAAGCAGAATCCGTTTCGATCATACCCGAACAGTGCTCACGTCCTCCTTCCTGTCCACACTACGTCAAGACATAGAACAAAAAAACCCTGAAGAATGGATTGGAAGCCTTAAGGGGATTACGTTCCTAGATGGGTATCTATACAAGGACCACAGGTACTATCTCCCCTTGATAGAACACAAACAACAAGCCTTGCACATGTGCCATGATCACCTTTTCTCTATTCATCCCGGGTACCACAAGACAGTAGACCTCCTGCAAAGACCGTTTTGGTGGCCGTTTATGTTCATTGACACTCAAGCATACATAGCTCGTTGTTCTATCTGTGCCCAAGGAAAGACCCTATCCCAACCAGCTGTAGGCTTCCTGCACCCTATTCCAGTACCCCCTTATCCTTGGCACACCGTATCAATGGGCTTTGTAGTTGAACTCCCCAGGACTAAGGCAGGCTACACAACCATTCTACATATCGTAGACCACTTAACCAAGATGGCTCACTTTGTGCCCCTGAAAAAACTACCCTCGGCTGACAAATTTGCTGTGATCTTCATGGAAAACATTGTCCGTTTGCACGGTATACTATCTGTGTTGATCACGGACAGAGATACACAGTTCGTGTTCCGGTTTTGGGGTGAGTTATGTAAGTCAAAGGACATAGATGTTCGTCTGTCCTCAGCCTATCACCCACAAACTGATGGTAAGGCAGAAAGAACCTCCGTTGTTTGCTGCTTTCTATAGAAAAGGAATTGTCTGAGGTACTATGGGTGGTGGAGTATGCCTACAACAACACCAAACACACCTCCATAGGCATGTCACTGTTTTATTGTCTCCAGGGTCGACATCTTAGATGCGTGCCATGGAAAGAACCAAAGATTAGCCATATGCCCACAGTGCAGGAGTTTAATTCCCAGATACATAGCCTATGGCAACAAGCCCGCTTTGAGTTGGCAAAGGCTAAGGAAACATACAAACAGCTGATACACACCGACAGGCAGAACCCACTTACTTGGTGGGGGATAAAGTATGGGTATCCATGAAAAACCTTAACGTGCATGGTTCTAAAAAACTGTTACCACGGTTTATTGGTCCCTACGCCATAGAAAACGTTAGCAATGAAGTAGCCATGAAGCTAACCCTACCACCATCCATGAGGATACACCCAGTGTTTCACGAATCCATTCTAAAAAGAAAACACACCGAGAGCCGGGTTGTTTCCCCTCCTCCTCCAGTACTGGTAGATGAACACGAGGAATACGAGGTACGAGCTATTCTTGATTCCCGTAGGACCAAGGGGAGACTGTTTTACCTGGTAGATTGGAAAGGGTATGGGCCTGAGGAGAAGTCGTGGGAGCCCCTATCCCATGTACGCCACGCCCCTCAAGCGGTACGTGCTTTCCATGTCCGTCATCCCTTCAAACCATGACCAGCCACCCCTGTGTTGGGGGTTCTGTCTCGGGAGGGGGTGCTGTCACGGTTCAGGGTGCGGGGGTGCGGGGACGTACCTGGGGCCCCGACAGGCAGGATGCAAGTGGGGAATGAATGCTACGCTTCTTGCAGCACAGTACAGCACTCCGTGGTGTTCACCGGTCAGTCAGCACTCTAGTGCTGTGAACCGGAAGTTGTCCCCGAAGCCCAGTGCGGGTTGAACTTCCGGGTTTACGTGTATTTGAACCCGCACAGTTCAACCCGAAGCTGCTTCGGATTGAGTGCCCATGTCGCACACGAGTCGGGACAAAACTAGCGCCTCAGCAGAGCATCTGCTCTGACCTCTTGGATTCCCGCGGACCGCTGCAGCTCGGTGAGTACTGACCAGCGGTACTAGGGGGAGCCTATAATACGAGCACTGGAGCGCTTGCAACTCTGCATTTGCTTTTACACGCGCAGGAGCGCTTGACATTGCTGCCTACAGTGCACGCGCAGGTGCACTTGCATTTTCGCGTTTAATTTCACAAACGCAGGAGCGAGTTAACAGTGCTGCCTATAGTGCGAGTGCAGGAGCGCTTGCATTCCTACATTTGTTTTCACACGCGCAGGAGCATGTTGTCATTTCTGCCTATTGTGTGAGCACAAGAGCGTTCACATTCATACATTTGATTTCCCGCGCACAGGAGCACGTTGTCGTTTGCTGTGTGTAGTGGTAGTGCAGGAGCGCTTGCAAACTGCAATAAACCCTTATCAACCCTGGGGAGACTGAAGTGCCAGTGCAGGAGCACTTGTACTTATACCTTGGTACTCACACGCGCAGGATCGCATTGTCTTGTTGTAGGAGTGACACCGGAGGCTGTTCTCTACACTGCTCAATTACTACTTGCGCAGGAGTGCTTATCTTTCCTTTATGTACAACCTTCAGTAGCAGTGTTTCCTGCCTTTCCCACACGCGCTGGAGCACCTACTTCTTGTTTTCTGGTTCCTGTTCCTCTAAAACACCAAACCTCACATTTCCTTCATAGTGGATTACTGACTGAGTCATCAGAGAAACACCCTGAGTTTGATGTCAACCATTTTTCCAGGTGACTAGATACGCTCCAATAGTGCTCTTGCATTATCTGTGTGAATGAACATGTATTTGTGACCTAGGGAGACAGATTTCTAAATATGTACTTCGTCCCCATAGGTTGCTGTTCCCAGATGTGTTCCCATATAGCCACAGAATGTATATAACCAGGCCTACCTACAAGAGAACTCTCACTACACCATTCAGGATTTCCTCTCCCGGTCCTAACCTTCACCCTGGCTGGTGTCATTGCTATCACTAGAGGAAGGCAAGATGGAGGTTGTTCATATCGCCTCTGCCGGACAGCTCCGTGAGCATAAGGTAAGGCTCGCAGAGCGCTGACACACATCCTCTCTTTTTTTCTTTGTGAAAGATGGCCTTACAGCAAGGCCAGTGGAAAAACGCACAGCTCCACCAATGCCCGAAATAAACTGGGGCTGAGGTGACAACACCTTTCCCCTAGGGAGGCCTCTTCTCTTATTCACCCACTTCCCTGCCCATCATAGCCTCAGTACAATGGCCAGACAGGAGAGGGATCAAGAAAAGCATACAGCTTATGTTGCTCTAGCAAGGTGGGGGGCTTAGGTAGGCACAACAGCCATAAAATCACCTGGGCCCTCAGTGAGGCCCTTCCTTACCCACCTACACTCCCTGCCCACCATCACCTGAATGTGAGGCCAGGAGGGAGACTTGTCAAGCGAAAGGCAGTGCTTCTGGGCAGGGCCTGCATATTACCCATTACAGTAGCCTGGTGGGGCCATGGAAGACAGTAAGGCTCTGTGGGACGGTTGTCCGAGGTCGTGAATAAAAAGCGGCCACAGGTGACCCTTAGGCACCGGCCCATCGCCCAATGCCCGACTGCCTGCCTTTCCAATCCGACGCTGGGCGCAGGTATGAACAGCACAAATACGGTCCCACAGTGTGTCCATTGGCTTCACTCTATTGTCCGAGATGCCCCCGTTTGCGAAACAACTGGTCACCAGTTAGTAAGTGTTCTAAACTGTAGGACTGAGAAATAATACTGTACCCATGTATTTTGCACTTTGAATTTCATGCAAGTATGTGTGTTTGTTTTCCTAATTTATATTTAGCGTCGATCATTGGCACTCTGATTGTGCACCATATCTCTAACTATAATACACATATATATATATACACCCACACAGAAACATGTTATCGATCAGATTTCTACAGAGCTAATGCAACCCAAATGTTAATAAGGGGCGCTCAGAGTTTTTTTGTTTTAACAGCCGTTTGCTTCATACCTAACAATGAGTCTGTGTTCTTTTAGGGTCCTTCCTGGCCCAGTTCTGTCAGAATGTGACACAATGTGTTTATCACTTCCTAACCGAACTCACTTTATTAACCTGCAGTGTCAAAATATTCCATTAAAATCTGTAAAAATGAAACACTTATGCATCGCTTTTTACATATAGATCTTTCCAGTGGATGCAAAACTCAAGGAACTACCTTAATTGTTTGTAACTTGTGACGTGCAGTTTGACTAAGAATCTCTGCAACCTAAGCATGAATCCACTGAGCTATGTTGCATAAACTAGAAATCTATAACCATTACATTAAATTATCTGCAATAGACACATGATCCCACTGAACTATTGGTTCAACCCAGTGACTAGAGATTACACACAGAGCCCTGGAGCAAGTGCATTACCCAACTGAGTCACACATCCAGTTTTCTAGCTTACGAAATACTCGCAGGGGCGGTGCGTCCATTGGGGCGTTGGGGCGTAGCCCCCCCCCGCCTGCAGCTCCCTCGGCGTCTTTGAACTTCAGTAAACTGAATCAGTTTACTGAAGTTCAAAGAGCCGAGGAGAACTGACAATCATGTCAGTCAGCTATGACGTCGATCGCCCACCCCCTTCAGAGTCTGAAGGGGTGGGCGGTCCTAGCGTCATGTTGACTGACATGATTAGTTAGAGGGACCAGGGGCAGCAGGCAGCACTGCAGCACAAGTGCGCATGAGTGGGCAAGGGCACCGAATTTTCGCGCCGTGCCCAGTCATGCGTACTTGTGTGTGCACTGGCTTGCGATGCCCATTAGGAGAGCAAGGGCTGAGCAAAGGCTCAAACCTCGGTCTCCCTAATGGGCAGGCGGGCGAGAGGTAACCGTAGCCCTAAGTTAATCCTGGCGCTGCCAGCAGCGCCAGGATTGGCTGAGAGGCTGTAGGGCCAAACGGAGTCGGACCCGAGGCGGCGCGGACGGCGGACCTCCTCAGGGTGAGGTAGGATTTTCTTTTTTTATTTAAAAAATCCCCCGGGCCCCCGGCACAACACCCCCCCCCCGCGAGCCGCGTCTGGATACTCCATTATGGGGGGTTCTGCCTATGTATGTAGCCCCAGGACTGTAGGGAGACACATCGCGATAAATCCAGCTTATGAATGTAACTGGTTTCCCTTTCCTGCATGTCCCCACACTGTTCTCTCATCTGCTCCTCCCTGCCCCAATCATTGTAAGACAGCTGTGCGTGTGAATCCTTCTGAACTCACATACATGTAAGGCTTTTTTGTGTGCACTTTCCTTGTATCCAGCTGGATCCTGAAAGTCAGTCTGTTGCCTGGGAGAAAGAAAACGGCAACAAAAGACTATGTCCAATGCCAGGCCTCTATCAACGGGAGAGGTGTGGCGCAGAGGCCAGAGCGGCTGACTACGGAGCGATTGGCTCCTGGTTCGATCGCCGGCGGTAGCTCGGTATTATGTGACTCTGGACAAAAGCTCACTCAATCTACTGGACGGTCTCCAGCGCCTGGACACTCTTAAGGGTCATACATAAGTCGCGCATTACAAGTCTGGATCGAGTTCACAGCACGCTTGTCATGTGGAGGTCTGCAGCCCAAGCAATGGTGTATTGCGCGATCGGAGACGTGGCGGGATGGCGAGTGAAGCCTGGTGACAACTTCCTCAAAGTAGCTCTAATTCTATAATACTTGAAAACTATATTTGATAAATTACCATCCATCCAAAATACTGTGTATTTTGTGATAAATTTGCCATCAATCAGAACATCGGCGTTTACTGTATTAGGTGGCAGGCGACAACACTGTTATTTAGTTTAAGCCAGAGTTCGAGGGACAACAAGCGGACTATCTATGTCCTCTGTGCACTCTACCACCAAGCCCATTGGATAAAGTCTAATCTTATTCGGTAGGAGGGTGATACCTGGTGCCAGTTAGAAGTTAGGAGCAGCCTCCACCCTTTCAATGTACTTACATGAACAAATGCATGGCAAGAGTGCCAGGGATGCCAGCCAATAAAGTTTAATTTCTGGAAAAGTTAGTACAACCTTCAACTCGATCCTTATGAGAGACATTGACTGCAGTAGCTAGCAAAGATTATGGTGGGTCGAACTGAAAGGAGGGAAAGAATGTCTTGGACAAGCTAAATGAAGCTCATATGCTGGTCATATTATAGTTTTGTTCTGGATGTGGGATCATGGCTTTTGCTTGTGGAAAATCATCTGTTTGGAGCAGTGCTTAATGTGCGCAGAAGCTGGCAGAATGATGTGCACAGGCACTCTTTTTTGGAGACAAGAACTTCTTTTTCATCACCAAAGGCAAGAAAGCAAAATCAGAAAAAGGAGAATAGAGGTAGAAGGGAATGATAGGAAAATAGTGTCAAACATGCAAGGGTGCGATGAACAGACAAGAAGTGATGGAAAAAAAGAGGTGGAATTTATCTGGGCAACGTTGTTCTTCAGCATCCCCTTGCACAAGGCGCGCGTAATTCATTCAGATCCCAGAATCCAAAAACAAAAAAACCTGGACTGAACGAATTACGGAACTGGGAAACAAAACATTAATGTGAATTTTTATGGTGATACTTCCCTCCACTCTACAGTTCGTTTGCAGTGGGTCCGTGATCTGCTGAGCGCGTAAACCGAAATGCACCGCAGAAGGCTTACATTTCGGCACGCATGTCACATGGTCGGTAAGGTAAGAGCTAGACACGCCTGCAGCAGTGCAGCTACATGTCAAGGGCCAGAGCTTCCAAGGGGCTAGCGGACAATGTCTCTCATTGTAGCGCGTGCCCAGGGATCACTGACTGCTCAGGAGGGGGCAGAGGGCCAGGTGACGTGACCGAAGGAGGTGGTGAAGTGAACAAAGTACTGGTTTGGGCCAGGGATTATGCTGACAGGTGTTGTGCGGGATTCTTCCAGGAATCGAATCCTCAAGCCCCTGATTATTCTTGGCCTCTGAGCACAGAGAGCCATTGTACGGAGCTACTTGCAAGGAGCCGTCATCCGGACATGGGTTCGTCAAGAGGGGTTAGATCGACATCCAGCCTTTCCCAAAAAGTAGCTTGTTTCAGCTTAGCGTGTCACCGAAGGTGATAATGCTCCGCGAGGTTCACAGTTCCTTATCTGTGACTGTTTGACCTAAGAAGCCAAGACGGTCTAATAACAAAAGAGCTCCAGCTAGCGCGAGGCAGTAAATTACTCCCTGGAGCAGGCTGGCGCTCCTTAACAAAATGGATCAGCGTGTTACAAAAATAAGTCTGCCCGGCTTAAAAATATCTTGGATGGAATGAATGCCTTCTCAAATACCCAGTGAAAAGGTCTGCTGTGGTCAGTTTGGGTGAGATTCAGGCTATTACTAAAAATACTGCCGACTGCATGAATATTCATCATATTAATGAGTTCCTCTAGCTGGCTTATTATAGGCTTCATAAATAATCACGGGCGCCAAGGGCTGGAGCTTTCAGAATTCTGATTTGAAGTAAACATGCTAAACATAGCTGACAGGGAGCAAGAATATTCTTCTGTTTATTCTGTTCAAGTGTGGTGGCACTCTTGCTGCCTAAATGTCTACTGCTCACTTCCTCTCATGGGATCCGGGGAAGGTGGCAAACCCAGTTGTCGCCACCTACTATAGGGAAGTGCTAAGTACACGACTGGCATGTGCCGTGGCAGCCAGCACGAATATATTTTTGCCACTGCGAGAGGCAAGCCTAGGAATGCAAATGATGAACTTGTGGCAGACTGGCAGGACCCTTTTGTAGCCTGCTCTCACAGTAATCTTTTATGCGGGCTAGCGCTCAGTGCATGTTACAATGATTGCAAGTGACTGTGCACACATCTCTAGCTCTTATTTAAATGAGGGTGCTTTTACCTTGGAAAAAAGCAACCATGCTTAGCCCTAAACTACGGCCCAGTTTCTTGGATGCAACGACCAACTTCTCTTATGTTATATTAAAGTATATTTTCGAGTGCACTTTTACTCCTCTGTGTTTCTTTGCTCTAAAGGGGACAAGAACAGAGAGCCCAAGAGTCCTATCTTTGCTTAAAGAGATTTCGACATCTAATTTGATATGCTATGGTCCATGACAAGTCATAAAGGGACTGGAGATTCGAGTGGGGAGGTCAAAGGAACACGAATCTCCACCTACTAATCCTGCTTCATTTGAACAAGCAACCAATAAGAGGCCAGAGTTTCAAATATGATTACCTCTGCAAATGGGAACTCAAAATCGAGTTGCAATCTGGTTGGATAGCCAATTACATTTTTACGCAATAGTTTAGCATGGCCAAACGTCGGGACCATAGCAACAAGTCAGGCTGCATCATTTTAAACCCACTGTAAATAGGATTACTCTGTAATCAGACACAAACCTGTAATCAAATCACAAACTTACTTAGCTGACGTGGTTAGTTGTCTATCTTGTGCGGTAAGAAAGGCATGATATTACTTACACTACATAGGAGGTAGGAGTAAACAGAGACCACTGACAAGTCTTACAGTGACAGATTTAAAATGCGGGTTTTTGACATGCACCCCTGGTGGTGGGCCAGTAGGTTTTCATTGAGAGGTCCTTGCTGCTACCCACCATCATGATGTCGGTGTTAGCAGAGTTTATATTGAGGCATTGGTTGTCAACTTACTGCCTTTTCTTTCAAACAAAATTGGAAGGACTCTGCTGAAGTTCTTCAGACAACCCGAGAAGACGCTGGATGCCTGACCCAGTTTCGAATGGGTGCAGGTTCCTGTTCTGGGGTTTATAAGTTAAGAATTGCCAGGTCAGGATTTACATTACAATAAATCACATGGTATTTTCTTCTTTTGCTTTGTTTCTGTACTAGATTTCCGGAGCCTGCAGGCTTTAGTTATTGTATGACAGATTGGCTTTTGATTATACTTAATAGCATGTGAGGATATGCTGCTAAACTCTTGCTATTGTTGTGGGGATTGAGTAGATTGTGCGGAGTTTCATGGATTTAGTTACATTTTACCTGCAGGTATCTGCTAGGCCTCCCTCCCTCAGTCACTGCGCCTACCACGCCACTCTACTCTTGGGTTAGGGAGGTCATGAGGCTCCTGGAATGTGGGTAAAGTTGGAGGAGCTGGGGCTCAGCGTGGGCTTTTATTCTCACATGGGTTGTGAGGCAGGGATATGTGCATAGCACATGTACGCTGCAGTCAAACTTCCAATTTATTTTCATGGTGGTGGGGTAGATTTTGCCTCTCTTTTCCTTTCAAACGGGCTATGTGCATGCTGCAGGGCACAATGAATATAAGTCTTAGCATGTTACAAGATAGATTGAGAGGCGAATGTGTGCTTAATTCCAATTAAATCTGAAACAATTGTTCGAAGGTGGTGCAGCGCAAAAGCTGTCCACTCTTTACACGTCACGAGTTATGATAGATGACATGAGAAAATGTTCATAGAGAGGTGACATGAACGTGCACCTTGCAGGCGTTTCTTATTTAAAGCAATGAGTTATGAGAAAAGGTTCACTTGATATTAGTGAAGAGTGCATTTATTGTAGAATTAGAGAATCAACTCACAAGAATATGTTTAACCATCATGATTAAGATGTTTTAATGAAGCTTGACTAATACGAATGAAACCATCGTGGTGCAATAGCAATGTGCTTTCACTGATGAAGAAAACCCAATTTTCGAAACATGTGCTATATTGTCGGTTTAACTCCTGGTGACCTCATTTTAATAGACAATCATCCATAAATATGCAGAAACCTAGTTCATGTTAAACGATAATAGAAATGTAATGTATGCATGAATGTTACACATATGTACTTGGATGTCATATCATGGGAACTACCTTTCAAAGACACAGCCCTAGCGCGCAGAGCAGCTCACCAGGGACCGGCAATGCAGGACTCGTGCGCGCACCAAAGTAAGTTCACTAACTTCAGGTCTCCCCGCTTCACGCGCTTTTAGCAACACGTCCTTCCGCGCTTGTGTTGTTGTTGTTGTTATTGTTGTGCTCCCTTCGGGGCAAACGCTTTGATTCGCGATGCCTGTGAAGAAAGTGATGCGCATCGCAGGGCTTTTTTTTTGTTTGTTTCTAAGTGCGTTGCAGCTTGCAGAGTGCGTATGTTTTCAAACTGAAATGCAGAAAAGCCTTAGTTACATTTTAGTAAAAGAAACCTCTTTCTTTAACGCATTTGGTGCTTTGAGGGCTGGGGGCGCTGGGTGAGTGAATGATGGTTTTGTTTCTGCATCTGCGCTAGAACGCTTTGAAAACGAAAGGTCAGAGTGTAATTGCTTTTCCAATGCATCAGCTAAGCTTTAGTGATTCTGAATTTAAGATGTGGTAATTTGCAAACCAGGATATTTGATTTGCGCGTTCATCGGAGACATGTTTGAATTTGTTGGCAAACTTACTGAACTTAAATGGCGCTCTTCTACCGACTCGGCTGGATTGTAGTTTTTAGACGTTTTGTGTTTAGGTAATGTTTATTTCTTGATCTTTAAGGACGCTAAATGCTTGTGCTTTTGTGAATGCCACGTGTGTGTGCATACACATGTTGCATACATATACATACATATTTAGATCAGGTGTGTGGGTCTGGCATGTTTGAAAGGCTCTGCTGGGGCGGGATTTATAAACAAAGGATAGTGTGGGGCAATATTTTGGTGTTTTCTGCCTCCCGCTGCCAAGTTTGAGGGAGGCTTGCGTGGGCTCTAATGCTGTCGCCATTCTCCCTCCACCATTAAATGGAACGGAGAATTAACAACCTATTTGCGCTGGTTATTTTTGCTGGCATTTCAGTTTGTTACCTATCCTCTTTTAAGGATTCATTATTTGTGTTCACTTTTTATATCCTTTCACTTTGTCACTCTATCAGACTCAACTATGTCATTCTGTGTTTGACTGATCCCGGTTTAAAAGAACCAGGGGTGGTGTTGGCGATTAAGAGGCTGAGGCCGTTTCAGAGAACAGTTTGTGTTGCCAGCATTAGCTTTATGATATGAACATATTTGTTTCGCCGCATTGTAGTTTGTTAGCAGTAAATTGGACAGTGTTTGTTCCTTTTTATGACTTGCCATTGTTTTCCGTGGTATTTCAATGTATTTTAATTATTTGAAGGTTTCGTCTAATGCTTTCAAAAGCCCTTGGGTGTCAGAGGTTTTACAGGTAAGAATATAGCAACTTATTCAGGGATCGAATGAGATGCTGTAGAAATTAGTCGTCAGATATATTTACATTACCTGATAAAATAAGAAAGGGAAACTACTATGTTATATGACATCTCTTTATTATTGTAATAACTGCACTTTCACAATTGCTTTATTAACCATCCTGCTTTCTCAAATTTGCTTGAAAATGCACCATTTGTCCACTTTTTTCAAAATTTTCTCGGGGAGAACCCCACGGAACCCCCTTAGGTTAGCTCGACCGCTCGCTACGCTCGCTCGCTGCGGTGCAGTGTGCCAACAATTTTACGCCCACCACTTTCAAATGTCACCAGCCACCACTGCGAAATAGAGTTCTGTAGCTGGTGCGTTAAGTCCCTGAGATAGCTTAAAATGCCGTCTATTTGTAACAAATTGAAGTACAATAGCTATCTCTTTTTTCTCTCCAAATTGCCATTTACTTTGGGATAGAGTTTGTTAAAAGTAATAATATTAAATGGGCTGAATGACATTAAACAGCAATTCCTAGCTCTGCCTCATGTGGCACTGCCCCTTTTTAATCACCCTTCTCATATCCCCAGTTTGTGGGTTCCCGGCAGTAACTATCTCCCTTTTCCATCACTGTTCCCATAATCCCATATCCCTATTGTCCCCCAATTTCGGCAGCCGGTCCTCCCATTGCGCGATGCTGGCATATGCAAGATTTCGAGCACGATGAAGGAGTTATTTTCTGCACTTGAACAAAAGTTAAAATACCTTAAATATCACATTATTTGGGGGATTTTCACGTTATGTTATTACAAGTAAATTAAGCAATTGCAGCAAGAAGGGGTTTGTTGCACATTTGTAGTATCAGAATACTTAAGTTCTTTCTTAATTGTTTATTAAGCCCCTTCCAACAGGGGAATAGTTTCCATTGGTGCAGCAGGTGCAGTGGCACCGGGGCCCGAGGCCTGTGTGGCTCAGTAATCCGTGATTATTGCTGCATTTCACAATTCAAACAGCAGCCAATGGGCACTCGTCCTTTCTTGCGCTAGAGCCCATGACACATTGGCTACGCCACTGCCTTCCACTCCCTTGAGCTCTGTTTGGTGTGTGGTTTATGCAGGCCTAGACCACCACTGTGGCATCAGTGGCACCACTAGAAATGTTTCTATTTTGGGGGGAGGGGCAATCGAGGCGCTCCAGGTAAAAACTGATGGTGCCGCCTACAATGGCCAAATTGTGTGAGCGCGTGTAGGCATATAACAATAATCCCATTTAAATCTCAGTTGGTATGACAACACAGCAGCTAATTGCACAGCCGGCCCGCAGGTTTTTGTCCACACAATTACCAGTTAAAACCTGGCACAAACGATGAAAGGAAACAGCCCAAAGTGCGCGCCTCGGGAATAAGGGAAAAACACATTATTAACATGTTATCCCACACCCTTGGGTATGAAACTGAATGGTGTAGTAATAGCGCCCCTATGAAATACCACTGTATCCGGATTTACAGTGAGTGCAATTAACACAAAGGACTGTATGAGCTAGAAAATGAGCCCCTGAATGTTTTAATTTATTTTGGGTACGATTGTAGTAGCAGAGTTATGTGTATGTACATGTGATCAAGACCGTTGTATCGGTCGAAACGCGTCATGGCAGGCAGAAGAGAGCAATAAATAGATTCTTCATTGCCACTAAGAGGAGTTCGCTCGTTTCTTATCGCCGCCTGTGGATGTTAAGGAATGTTTGGAATCTACATATATATATATATATAGATCTATTTATCAAGAACTACGGATGATTAGCATTTTCTCTGTCTCCACTGACACTATTACTGGAATACAACGTCAAAGATGTTGATGGTGCAGGTGGACAACCAGACTTGCCTGATGTCTCCATCAGCCGCGGTCCGTGCAGGTAACAGCGGTGGGGCCGCGTGGGGGGGGGGGGGGATTTCAAGGGACGATGCAGAGGGAAAATGAAATAAATAATTAATTTTCCCTCAGCATCGTCCCTCGAAATCCGCCCAAATGTGGCCACACTGCCCCACAGCTGTTACCTGCACAGACCGCGGCTAGTATCCATATTTCCGCCCCATGTCACCTTCGACCCTATTTGAAATGAAATGAAATGAAAAGGCAACTTATAAAGTGCGAACATTCACCCGAAGGTGTCAAGGCGCTAGCTCATCAACTGAAATTAACTGGACGATTCATGGCCACGTCAGAGGTTAAACAGCCAGGTCTTCAAGGCCTTCCTGAAGGCCAGCAGGTGTGTTTCTTGTTTTAACCTTAGAGGAAGGGCATTCCAGTGTCGGGTCGTGCCGACCAAAAAACTTCTCCCACCCCAGGAAGATTTTTTAAACCTGGGAATTATCAGGTTGTGGGAATGGGAAGAACGAAGATTGCGAGCAGGTACATAAGGCTGTAGATTATGTTTAAAAAAGCCCGGCCCAATATCATGCATGGCCTTGAACGCGATGCAGAGCGCCTTAAACTCAATCCTCCTCCTCACTGGCAACCAGTGTAGTTCCTTCAGCACTGGTAAGACAGATTTATGTCTTGGGATGTTCAGCAAAAGACGTGCAGCAGCGTTTTGCACAATCTGTAATTTGGACAGGCACTTCTTCCGAAGGTTGATAAATAAACCATTACAATAATCGCTCTAGATAGCACCAGAGCTGCAACCACTAACTTCCGCAGCTCAACCGGAATGAATGGAAGAATCCTTCTCAGTAATTTTAGTGTAAAAAAAGAGAGGGCTGTAACCTGATTGACATGATTTTCGAAGGAAAGCATAGAGTCAAATATGACTCCCAAGTTTCTCACCTTATTTGTAGGCGTTGGTAATGGGCCCAATTCCAACGGCCACAAAGTAGGGCACCAGAAATGAGTATGGCCGCCAAAAAGTAGGACTTCAGTCTTACTGGAGTTCAGTTTCAAGCAATTGGCGGCCATCCAATGCCCAACCTGACGAAGACAGGAGTGAAACTGTAACCTCTGTATGTGGCGCTGCTTGTTCTCTTGCCATTTGCAACCCCGTCTTGAGTCCAGCCGTGGTCCGTGCAGGTAACGGCGGTGGCAGCGTGTGTGGGGATTTCGAGGGACGATGCCGAGGGAAAATTAATTATTTATTTAATTTTCCCTCTGCATCGTCCCTCGAAATCCCTCACCCCCACGCGGCCCCACCGCTGTTACCTGCACGGAACCCGGCTGCTTGAGTCCACACCGCCATCTTCAGTCTTGCACTGCGTCTACATTCTATATAGAGGCATTGCTAAATAGATAGCCAGGGTCAGAGGTGGCCTGAGACTCGACACCACACCTAGACCCCAACCCCTCCCAAACTGGCTGCCTGCTGCAACCTCATATGCTGTGTTTAGGCCCCGATTACAATTGGTGCAAAAATCCAGCAGAACCTCCTGTTTGTACCCAAAACGGAGTTACAAATTGAATGTAATTTGGGACCATCTCAGGTGTTTCTCTTGACATTTTTAATAGGTGAAAGTGATCACAGCCCGTGGGAGCAAAGCATGCAAAATTCTGCTTTGTGATGAATTCCTGTCCAATTAGTGCGAATTTACCCATTCCTTGGAACCGGGGGGAGTTGTATACTTGCTAATTCGTGCGCCCTACACTAATATGTGGAAGAACAATTTGCCCCCGCAATTTGCCCCAGAGGTGCAGAGAGGGTACCCATCTTTGCTCATGATGCTTTAAAGCTCTGTGTGTGGTATAGAGTGTCAAATATAAATTCAATACATTCTCATGCAAAGTAAAGCAGGGTCCTTTACAGAGAGGGGCAGGTGAAACGAACTTTAGGGATTTCAGATTGAGGTGAAGGGGGGAGAGAAACCTGGTCCGCATCTTCTCCATGACTGTATGTAAAACTCGTAAAATGTTGCACTCTGGAGAACGTTTGATTTAAAAACGAGTTGACTTAAGAGAAAATATAATTGAAGATGAGAATGGTGACACCAGTCTGATATTCACTGGGCCCGATTCACAGTTCTTTACTCGTGAGAATATAAACACAATTGCCTTATTTCCCCAGTGCAAGCTACTCCCAAAAGGTGACTTTGTGCTCATCAATTTGCTCGTGTGCAGTATCCCCCCACAATAGTGTAGTATTGCGCATGCGTAAATCCTACTCCCGGCACATACGCTTTCAAGCCTGGGGATTGCCTGGAAAGTGTGGGACCACACACAAACACTTTAAATTTGTGAGTCTACGCAAACCTTTTTTCCATCCCATTTATTCCTCAGAAATTGTCAGATTTACGAATGTCAACAACGGGATTAATTCCTGTTCTTTGGCTTCAGTCAGAAAAGGACATTTTCAGAATTGGCGGGGCTGTAGCTGGCAGGTTTCTCCACAGGACACCTTATTTAAAGAATTATTGCTCATTTTTGCCGGTTCAGATTTGTAAAGTATAACAGGAACAGAACGTTCACGTTTCCTGGTCCACGTGCAAAAGAGCGAGCTTCGATCAGAAACCTAAAAGAAACTCGTGAGTTGCACAGTTCCCACAAATATGTGCAGCAGGTGCAGTGATCTTCTGTCCCATAATTCTACAAGAAAACTCCCTCCTTTGCTTCAGCCAGCTTCTCAGCAGACCATTAGGTTTACATTGTGCGATCACTAGACGCCATTCAAGAGTACAGCTCCGTTCAGTTCTTCAAGAAAAGCACACGCTCCCTTTAAATCTGTAGTAGTCAACAGGGTTGTTTTGCTTTTGTGTGTAGGAAAGTAGGATCTGCTTCTTATGGTTACCCCCACTTTTTGCTTGATGTTACACTGTTTTTGACTAGTCTGACTGGGATCCTGCTAATCAGGACCCCAGTCTATCTGCTTTCTCCTGTAAATTGTTATGCCATGTGCTTAGGTACACTCCAGATTGGATACTGGGCTACCCTTATAAGTCCCTAGTATATGGTACACATGTACCCAGGGCATAGGTACCCCAGAGGCCTCCCATGGGCTGTAGCATGTATTATGCCACCCATGAGAGGCCATGCAAAATGGAACTACAGACCTGCCATTGCAGCCTGTGTAAGATGGTGCATGCACCACTTACTTTAGATATAGGTTTACTATATCTATAGGTCACTGCACCTAAAACCTATAAGTCACCCCTATAGCAGGCTTTGACAATCCTGAAGGCAGGGTGCTGGGTTTTACTTGAGAGGGTGCCCCTGCATGAGCAGAGCACCCCTGCAGCCTTCGGAGACCATTCTCCTCGGGTTGTCGGTGACGCAGCCCGACATATAGGTAGAGGTGCATTATATGCTCGCGCAAAATGTTATCTCGAAACGGCTGCAACAAACCATGTCGTGTTTGGTGTCAACACCTTGGAATCATACCTCCTCACCGGTAACCGTGTAGGAGGTATGATTTCCACCTCAGAAGCAAGCTTCATGGGTTCCTGGTCTTCCCCGGTACCAGCCTTCTCGACCCGGACAGCACAAAATGGTTGCTGCCGACCAGAGACATTTCTGTCCTCCTGCTGCTGAGCCAAGCTCGAGCAGAGGAAGGCAGCACAATAGGCACTCCTGTCACAGGGAGGTGTGACCACCTCCCAGACAGGATTTAGTGTATTGGGGCTGGGTGGGTGCACTTCCAAAGTGCCTGAAAGTCTACACGAGGGGCACATTTGGTGTCCCTGTGCATAGTTCAGTTCAAATCAGTTCTGGGAGCCGTTGGCTCCTGCTCTGGCGCGAAACTGGACAAAGGACATGGGAGTAACCTCCCCACTGTCCTGACCCTCCCCTGGGAGGCTCCCCTGAATCTGTCCAACCCCCTTCCGTGGGTACAAAAGGGCTTACCTGGCTGTAGGACCCTAGATTCGACGTGGACCAGATTCTGAACAAGAAACCACTGACCTTCGACCGTCTGGACACGCTGGACTTCGACTGGGCCCGACTTCGTCTCCCTCCTTGTCCAAAGCATCGTCTGTGCCCGTGCACCATACAGGCTCCGTGCTGGACCTGTGGAGCATCAAGGACAACTGAAGTATCTCCCTTGGAGTGAAGGAGTCACTCCCCTGCGTTTTGCAGGCACCGCAACGCAACTGACCGGTCTGCTGATCCTCAGCTCCTGCAGACTCCGGATATTCCAGCAACACAGGAGGTGGGTTCCTATGTTCCTTGAGGTTGAGCTGCCCTCTCAATAAGTTTGAGGCCAGTGTCCCTCGTGGGGACTGCATAACCCGAACCCCTGTGCACTGTGCACTTTTGCAATTGCATATGTTTGTTGGTGTTCCCCAACTTTGTGCATTAGGCTGTCAATAGCCCTGACCTCTGCGCACATTTCATACAAAGGACTTTGGCCTCCTCACACTCTGTGCCCTGCAAGCTGTTGCTTTGTGAAACTGCTAGAGGTCCCCTCGTGACTCCTGTGCCTTCGGCCCGTGGGTCCATTTGAGGGACAACACTGCTTTTCTTGGGCTCCCCTGGTTGCTTCAGGCCTGCCCTGACTCCCCTTGCTGTGGTGAGTCCTCTGGTCCTTGCTGGGCCAGACCATAACCTTTCTTGACCTTCTTCGTGGGTTGCCGCTGCCAAGGTTTGTTGGTGCTCCCGCCAGACACCAACCCCTCAGCACTCGACATCCTTCGTGGGACAGCTCGTATTTGGCTCCTTGTCATCCTCGACATCTCCTGGTCCCTGCAGCTGTAGAGTCAAGGTCTCCATCTTCGCACCTGAAGCACCCGACATCGGTGGGCATTCGTCTACCGAGCCCCTGGTCACTCTTGAGTGACCTAGACTCTGTCCCCTCTGCTTTCAGGTTCCTTCCATCAAGAATCCACCTGCGGATTCCACCGGACACTTTTCTTCTTTCCAGCAGTGGCATTTCTTTGAGGACTCCCATTGAGAACGACGGCGGTTTCCGACGCCACTTCAGCCCTATGCACCCGGCTTCCCTGGGATAGGTAACTCTGGTACTTTGGTATCCACGGGTGGGGTGGCTCTCCAACCTTCTAAGTTCCACACGGTTTCCTCGTAATCCACTGGGAAGGGTTCTTAAACTGTAAAAGTGCAACCGCGACTCTCCCATTGAATTGCACATAGCACGCGGTCGTGTTCTCACACTGCATTCGTCCTCCGTGGGGTTTCTACTTACTCACCTTGGGTGGTTCCTTGGGGTCCCAGCGATTCTACACTCTCTAGACACTGTCTTGACTTGAGTCGTGGTTCTTATACCACTATTTTAGTACATGGTTTGGTCTCCCCCTGAAGCCCACTGTGTATCAGTGCTACTTACTATTGTTTCTTTGCTACAGTATTGTGTGCTTTGTGTTTATCTGCGTGTAGCAGATACTGTGAGGTATTTAAGGTGTGTTATAATAATACATATATATTCTTATAACTACTGTGTGGTTCTCCTTTCATTTAACCAATACAATAAGGTTGCATTCTGGTAAAACAAGCTGCTTATTTGTATCAAAAGGAACTAGCTCTGGAGCTCCATGGCGGCCACAGCAGGTACCTAGCAGGGCTCTAGATCTTGACGAAAGTGTGACTACAGGTCGGGCCCCCACATGGAACTCATGGGGCATTTCTCAATAACTATCTGAGAATGCGCCGTTAGAGGAAAATCTCCTCTCCCACATAGCAGACCTTAGTGCGTGTGTCACATTTCTGGTCTTTTAAAAACATTTTTTTAGACCACTCACTTTGCACTACACATAGGTCTTGAAGAAAGCCATATCATTAAAGGGAGCATGGCTGAAACATGTTGACCGACTAGGATATTGGAGTTACCTTAGATCTCCAACAATATCCGCCTCTCGTTTTTAGGTCTCGCCTAGGCAGCGCGCATGCGCTGCACTAGGAGATGACCTTTAGAAATTGGTAAGCTCTTTTCAAGCACTCGTGCTTGTGCTGGCATCCACCTTGCGGAGCGAAGCAGCGGCGCGCTAATTGAAAACAGATGGCTCTTGCACTGCTGCTCGCTCCTCAAGGTGGATGCCAGCACAAGCACGCAGTGCTTGAAAACAGCTGTTTGCATTTGCCTGGTTGCCCTCGCTATCCCTTCTCAACTGCTTTTATTGTCGTCGTTTAGCCGTTGCTCTTATTTTTTCATATTGTGCTTGTCTTGCACTTGCTTTCCCTTTGCTGTTTTAACGGGGCACGGATCCTAGCGCCCAGTCCCGTGACATACGCAGAGCGCATCACTCCCTTCTCAACTGCTTTTCTTGCCGTCGCTTTGCCGTTGCTCTTATTTTTTTCATATTGTGCTTGTTTTTTAGGTCTCGCCTCGGCAGCGCGCATGCGCTGCTCTAGGAGAGGGCCTTTAGGAATCGGTCTTCACTTTTCAAGCACTCTGTAGCTAGGGCTAGCATCCACCTTGCGGGAGCTGCAGCAGCGTGCCACGTCAATTACAAACAGATGGCCCCTGCGCGCCGCTGCTCGCCTCCCGCAAGGTGGATGCCGCCACAAGCACTCGTGCTTGAAAAGTGCAGACCGCTTGTTTACTAGGCTATTATGCCAGCTCCCGTACTTGGGACTCTTTACCACCCTGTTCTCTCTGGGTATAAGCTGGCAGGTTTGTGACCCCTGGCACTCCCTGTACCGAGATCAGTGATGAAGCTGGGCATTAGCGTGTGAATCCTTTCATGTTGGGTCCAGAGATCTGTCTAGTTCACATTCATTCTGGCCCCCACGCTCCTTTCGGTTCTTGTTTTATGTGGGGAAGTTAGAGGATGTGTAAGATTAGTGTATATAATTAGTTTCAATAAAAAATACAAACCCGACAGAAGTTGCTAATTGAATAGTATTTTTGTCATGGTTCATTTCCGCCGGGCCACACGTCACATTGTGTTTGCATTAATTGTTATCATTAAACTGACGAGCCTCGGTGGGCCCGACCTGTCCTATTCCAACCACACCACGTCAGCCTCCTTGGAGGAAGTGGTGCACAAAAACTGCTGGTGATGGCTCCGTCTGAAGTTCCGCCAATCAAATGAGGCAGACGCACCCCCCTTCTGGCCTGAGGCATACCGAATTTGTTGGCTAGAGAGAACCACTAGCAGAATTTGAGCAGCACGAGACTCGCAAGTTTGACTGCAGTTTTCTCAAACCAGCTTGGGGTGCAACCCGTTTCTCGTTTCCTGAAACCCAGGTAGCAGAGCCGAGGAAGAAGGTACTTTGCATTTCCATCCGCTGCTTTCACTTGAGTCTCTGAGGGGGAAATATCCATGTATTCAGCATCTCTCCCTGCTTCGAGGACCAGGCCTTGGTCATGGCAAGAGGAGCTCCAGTGTGAATAACGAGTGGTAAACAAGCGTAAAAGTACTTGTTCTTTATACCAGTTCATGGACAGGAAATATTCTTGGAAAATCATGATGCATGGAATTGTGAAGGCATTCTTAGAGCATTCGCATTAGTTTGAAAATTGTGGACCAGAAAGGATGGATAAAACACGTAAAAATGTTTGCTTTCCTAATTTATTATGTGGAGTACTCATTTAGTACCAAAGTCAGTTTTTTCCAAACTTTATTTCTAAGCAAAGGTATATGATGCAGCTTGATTTAATGTTTCTGTGGACAGATAGGAGCTATGTTTAAATTTAAACTCACTTCATCCATCATAAGTTCTCTTTCTATGCTCTCGTTGAAAGTTCTCTCCCACATCTGAAAGCACCATCTCAGTTCCTTGGTCTAGATTCATAAAGGGCTGTCCATTTTCGCCCGTTTTTTCTTGTTTAAATTTGAACTCCGACTACCTTGGAGAGGTGGTCCAATGTTAGTCAAGAATCATGGCGATACCTTGGAGTCCCAGATGTTTGTGCATTTGTAGTAGCATCAACGGACGAGGTATTGCTAACCACTATTATTACTAGAGCAGACTGTCGCCCCAGCGCTGAAATATGACTGACTACCAGAGTACCCTTGGGCCTGGAAGTAGGGCTCATTGTTAAAATGGTCTATTTTGAATGCAAAGCCCTGTTATTCTGGTAGCACCGGCTTTGCCGCTGATGTCATCTTAGTCAGGGACATCTTAAGGATTTTGGGGGCCCTGGGCCAAACATATTTTGGGGGCCTCTGTTCAGAACAGCTTTGAATTTATGATCCAATTTGAGCCCCTGTTTCCACGCAGTTTCCGCTTTCTCAGCTGCGTTAGCGATCCGGTTTGCATCATAGGCATTAGCCTATATATTCCCGATGTAAATGGACGCGCGCAGCTGACAGCGGTAGGATTTAGTGTTTCCTGCCCTGCTACTAGGTTTTTAATACTTTTTAAATTGTATATGTGTGGCTGAATTACTCTGTGCTTTTTAACAATTTCTCCTACCTACGCGCACTTGCACTTTACTTGATTCTGCTTGGCTACACCTCCTTAGCTGCTCCGATTCGCATCTCGCTTTTCCTCCAGTCCTGGTCCGCCGCAGCTGATACGCCGATTGTGCGGAGGGCTGGGGCTACTACCGGGCTCCTCACTTCTGCCCACGCAGTTTCCGCTCCCTCAGCTGCGTTAGCGATCCAGTTTGCATCATAGGCATTAGCCCATATATTCCAGATGCAAACGGACGCACGCAGCTGACAGCAGTAGGATTTAGTGTTTCCTGCCCTGCTACTAGGTTTTTAATACTTTTTAAATTGTATATGTGTGGCTGAATTACTCTGTGCTTTTTAACAATTTCTCCTACCTACGCGCACTTGCACTTTACTTGATTCTGCTTGGCTACACCTCCTTAGCTGCTCCGATTCGCATCTCACTTTTCCTCCAGTCCTGGTCCGCCGCAGCTGATACGCCGATTGTGCGGAGGGCTGGGGCTACTATCGGGCTCCTCACTTCCGCCCACGCAGTTTCCACTTCCTCAGCTGCGTTAGTGATCCAGTTTGCATCATAGGCATTAGCCTATATATTCCCAATGCAAACGGACGCGTACAGCAGGCGCGCCAAAGGCAAACCCGTCTGCGCCCGGAGGCGTCCGCCGCCGGCCATACTGCCCAGTTCCCCTCCGGTGAGTTTCTTCCACTATATTACAATAGGGAAAAACTGCTTAGCCTTAGGCGGCTACCATTATGTCAGTGTACACCGGCTGGTCCGAGCTTGAAGGTAGACTTTCAATGCAATAAGTGCAACTGGTCTCTCCTCCAGCCCAGGAAACTCGCACCCAAGATCCTCCCACGCAACAATAAGTATAAAAACAATAAGAAAACAGAGGACTTAAAGGCCACCCTTTTAAATTGTCAATCTATGCAAAAGCATGAACCACACATTTATGGCCTACTTTTAGACGAACAGCCTGATCTTTTATTTCTCACTGAGACCTTGCTGTCTGAAGCCTCCAACCCTACCATCACCTCGGCCATCCCTACGGGTTATAAAATCCTTAGGAGGGACCGACCGAGTGGGAAGGGGGTGGTGTCGCCATAATTTACAATCAAAAACTAGACTGCTCTCCCATCCCGATGGAAAACATCGAGGGCGCAGAGTCCTTAGGCTTCCGCTGTACCTTATCCCCCATCATAGCATAGCTGGTTTTCTGATTTACAGACCTCCCAGTGCAATTGGAAATTTTATTACTACGCTTAATACAGCCACCACCTCCCTGGCCTTAAAATACAACAACTGCCTTATTCTGGGAGATTTCAATATACATATGGGCAATGGAAAAGACCCTCAAACAATTTCCTTGTTGGAGACGCTGCAGGCATGCAACATGTTTCCATCTATTTCTTCGGCCACCCATGAGAAGGGCCATACCCTAGACCAAATCTTTCACAACTTTGACATATCAGTAAGCCTACCTCTTCCCATTATCTGGTCTGACCACCTCCTATTAAAATTCGTCATTCCCAACTCTGCCACAGCCCCTCGGGCTAACGCAGGGCAGAGGGTCGCTAATTACAGGACGTTCCATAAAATATCCATCCCGATGTTAGCAGATGCCCTCGGTCGTTCCTCACTGGAGCTGTCTGGCGGCCCCGACTCGGACACCCTCTCAATAGATTCATGTCTCCGAACCAACATTGATGCAGCGGTACCGGTTGTTTCCCGCTCCTCAAAGAGTTCGGCCCCACCAGCTCCATGGTTTAACGATTCCCTCAGATCTTGCAAAAGAAATTTTAGAAAAAGGAAACGGAAATGGAGTAAATCCTATCTACCTGAGGACAGGAAGGTGTATAAAGACAACTTAAAAGCTAATTATATTCTCGTGAAGGCAGCCAAGAAAAACTTCTTTAAACCAAGATAGAAAATGCCAAAAATAAGAGTAAGGAAATCTTTAGCATAGTTAAATCCTTTACCGCCCTGAAAGCCGGCACAAAGGAAGGGCCATGCACGGAAGAATGGTCTCAAGCAAATAGCTCAATTCTTCCACAAAAGATCTCCGTGATCCAACAAGCCTTCACTAACATCTCAGAGGAAGAACAGACCTTCTACCTTCGTTCTAATAGCACATTTCACCTCTTGGATCCTCCATCTTTACTAGCTTTCCCTGAGTTTCAGCTTGAAGAGTCACTGACCCTTCTCCAAAGCATTAAGTCTGGCTCTCCTACCGACCCATGTCCAGCGAATATCCTGAGCCTATTAGCTCCCACCATAAACCCCATGGTAAACCAGCTCTTTAATGCTTCCCTCTCCTCAGGCAACATGCCGAAATTATGGAAGATGGCTAAGATTCTTCCACTGATAAAAAAGGCTAACGCCAAACCGATGGATCCTGCCAACTACAGGCCAATATCCCTTCTTCCGGCCCTCTCCAAAGTATTAGAGAAGCATGTAAACAAGGCCCTCCAAAAACACATTGAAGATGGGAAGCTCCTTCATGAGTCCCAATTTGGTTTTAGGGCTAACTACAGTAAGGAGTCCGCTCTGCTAAGCTGGACCAGGGAGGCAAGGCTGTTCTGATACTGCTCGATCTGTCGGCGGCCTTCGATACGGTCCCACATGAGAGGCTTCTGGAGAGACTTGCTAACATCGGCCTGGGGGACCGCCTTAACATGGATGTCATCCTTCTTGGCAAATAGATCTCAGGACATCTGGCTCGCCCCTTTCTCATCCCCAGTTCCGGTCATGAATGTAGGTGTCCCTTAGGGCTCCATTCTCAGTCCTACCCTTTTAATATATATCAATCCCCTTGCATTTCTGGTAGAGGAAGAGGGCGCCAAAATTGTTTCCTATGCTGATGACACTCAGCTAATTTTTACGTGTGAAAAAGGAACCGACTTTGACGGGGCAATGATTAGGTCTTGCCTCCCAAAGGTTTTTAACTGGCTTAAGATCAATCAGCTGAAGTGCAATCCTGACAAAACTGAAGTTGTTTTCTTTGGTAATCCAGAAACGCCTGACTGGAGCTCTTGGTGGCCAAAAGATCTGCCGCCCGCCCGCGGAAAAGGAGAAAGTCAAAAACTTAGGAATTGTAGACAAGACACTCTCCATGCGCTTTCAAATCTAAAATCGAACTGGCGCTTGCTTTGGCATACTCCGGATGCTAAAAATTGCTGCCACTGTTACCGCTTGAGAGCAGAAAGATCGTGGTGCAGGCTCTGGTGACATCAAAGCTTGACTATGTCAACAGGTTGTACCTCGGTCTTCCCAAATCCCTTATCCAGCGCCTACAAGTGGTACAAAACGCGGCGGCCAGAGCCATCCTGAGACCTAAACCCAGATCTAGTATGACCCCTATTCTTAAGTCTCTACACTGGCTCCGCATAAAAGAACGGATTGACTTCAAAGCGATGACCATCTTCTTTAAAGCTTTCCCCGGCGTAGGAGCCGGCTACCTAAATAAGCGCGCTAATCGCTACACAACATCTAGACCCCTAAAATCTTCCAATGCCAACCTGGCCATCGTGCCTAAAATATGCCGTGCCCGCACTGGAGGCAGATCCCTCGGCTTTCTAGGTACAAAATTGTGGTATCGCCTCCCTGAGTCTCTGAGACTAACCACAGACCTACTCTCTTTCAGGAAGAACTTAAAAACCTGGCTTTTTAATAACGGATGGGTCTTTACGCACGTTTTCCTCCCCGCTGTCACGCGCCAGGACACTCTAGTCAGAGTAGCTGCGCGCTTTATTAAATACACTATTTCATTTCATTAGGTCCCTGACAGTGCAAAGGAACACTCATTCAAATTCTAAGGGCCTTATTTATGAGGCCTTGCTTCACTTTCATGCCGCTGGTGCGTCACTTTTTGTGACGCACCGGCAGCGTATAAAATGTGCCATGTTGCGCCCTATTTACAAAGTGACGCATCTAGGCAGATGCGTCGCTTGTAAACCCCTGCACCACATTATACCTGCGCCAGGTATAATGTACGCAGAGGTGGGTGTTGCCCCGCAAAAGCCTCGTGTAAGTGGCGCATTGAAATCTATGAGAACTCAGTGCGCCACTTCTAGGGACACCATTGCGTCAATATCTTACGCCTGCCTCACAGCAGGTGGAAGACTGATGCAGGCCCTTTCACATGGGGCTTGCCCCATGTGAAAGGACACATTGCTGGAGTTGCGTCTAGTTTCAGACACACCCCAGCAATGCATCACTTTTGCGCCTACAGATACGTCAGAAATACTGACGTATCTGTAACTCCTACGTGCATGATGCGTCATACAGTAAATATGACGCATCCATCTTGTCGCAAGGAGGGCGCACTAAGAAGTGATGCATCCCTGTTTTCACACAGCGATGCATCACTTCTCATAAATAAGGCCCTAAATGTATTTACATCTAATATTCAGGGATAGTTATGTGTGTTTTCAATATTATAACACAGCAGCAGCAGCTCACTAATATTACTGCAAACAATCTCTGTGACACCCTCCCATTTCTTGTATGTTAGGCCTTGTTTTGATCTAAAAGAAACTTTTTTTATATATATTGCATGAAACATAAACACAACATTTCTCTGCAAAATGGCTGTACTAGACTCTTACACATCAGGTACATAAACAATAAATTAAAGGAAAACAGTATTTAAAACAATCTGTTTAAGAAATATTCAAGGTCATTAGGGCAAAACTCTGGAGAACAAAGCTGACTCTGTCAGGGGGCCCCCTGGAAGGCTGGGGCCCTGGGCCAGAGCCCACTTTGCCCATGCATTAAAACGTCTCTGATCTTAGTGTCAAAATGTGTCTACTCTTCCATACTCTAAAGTACCACTTATTGGGGTTACACTCTATGCTTTTTAAAGTTTGATCAAGAAACCAACAGGTGCTTTGGAAGAGGTAGCAACATTAATGAGTCCTTCTGAATGGCATAACCTTTGTTGTGTGAATAATTTTTCGTATGTCTGTTCATTAATACTACTTTTTGGACTACATTGTTTAACGTTTTATCCGGTTCAAATTATCGCTGTCTTTGTTGTTATTGTTAATATTAACTTTTTAATGTAGTGTGCCCCACCTTAATTCTGCAATTTCTAAGCACTGTAAGCAATAAAAGTTCTGTTACTCAGTATGGTGGTCCTCAATCTATGGCATGGGAAGGAAGAGTCTGCATTGGCAGAATTTGAACTCATGACCTTCAAATCCGATATTCATATCAGCGCTGAACGTTACCATGCTGAGCCATTTGTACACATTTGTAAACTCCTTCTCTTTAAAAACAAAAAAACAAAAAACTGACTGACTGACTAACTCTCTCACTGACTGACTGACTCTCTCACTCTCACTGACTGACTGACTGACTCTCTCACTCTCACTGACTGACTCTCTCACTGACTGACTGACTCTCTGACTGACTGACTGACTCCCTCACTCTCTCTGACTGACTGACTGACTGACTCTCTCACTGACTGACTCTCTCACTGACTGACTGACTGACTGACCTTCACCCTCCTATTATTTATGCCCCCCCCCCCATAACAAAAAAAACCATAACAAGCAACCATTGGGACAGGCAGATAGAAGTTGTCAGCATTGAAAGGACAAAAAAAACTCAAGACATTATTTATTGTTAATACGTTTTTTAATATGGTCGTTCAGTTGTACATAATGCTTTCTTGGTCATATATAAGGTAACAAAAATGCTTCTGGCACTTCTTTATTATAACTTTTCAGCATGCTGCAGACTTCTGTACAGCACAGCTTAAAGACATAGGCAAAGTCAATATCTCTGGCTAAACACTTATAAGGTCCCAAAGGCGAGACCTATTGGCTATGCCAATTCTTGTTTTCTACTGCCAAGGACCCACACATTAAAATAGTCATTTTTGTCCTGTGGGACCCTTAGGACAGTCTTTTTAACATCCACTCACCCACAATCACTGCACTCTCACGATACAATACCCGCTCCGCTGTATCCAGGCGTCGTAGCACACCCGAGGTACACTCGGCACCTTGGGTGGGGCCCAATGATGAAGCATGTCACCAACTAGGTTGGTGAGTGAGGGCTTTTTTCAAGACACAATGTGTCTTCATTTCAAGGCAAACAAACGCTAGGAGCACCCACTCCAGAGCTAGTTCCTTTTGATACAAATACACATACCAGGGGAAGTGAACTGGCTCCAGTACCTTTCCTCCCTCTCCCATTGATACTTATCAAAACAAGCTGCTTAACATTCCTTCAAGACTAAGCCTGAAGGCCTGAAGGCTGCTCTCCACAGCTACCACTTGGATAGCTTTCTATAAGGTTTATCTTTGACCCTTAAATCATCAATAAGGGTTGTTTGGACTGGTGCAAGGTGCCCACTTTAATTAGTGGACATCATATACCAGGCCAACTTCGTACATTGGTGTGCAGCGGTTGGGATTCAAGCCTGCTATTGTTTTACCAGATAAATCTCATTGTATTGATTAACTGAAAACCACTAAAGGTCTGGTACATATAATATCTAGACTTAGAATAAGTACGTTCTACTGAACTTAGAGTTGGGTAAGTCAAGGGTCTAGCACACCCTTTCTCCAACCTCAGAGAGTTTAGTTCCCACTAGGTTAGGTAGGTGCATACACCTCACCACACTTAGTATGTCTTCTAAAGGCCTGAAGCCAGTGGCTCTCTGCCCTCTAGAGTACAGTGAGCTCTCATTCCAGGAATTGAGAGCCCTGTGTGCATCTAGAAAACTGAAGACAGGGAGAATCCAAACACCCACCGCCTCATAGAGGCCTTACTGCTTCAGATGACCACAGAAAGACTCCTGGGTCAGATGAAGCAGGCAGAAAGTGGGTGGGACAGCAGAATGAGGACAGGTCAGGAGGTGACACCTTCTATGTCCTGGACTCAGACCCTGGCCAGGAGGATCAAGATGATTCTCACCTGGACAACTCCAGATTCTTCATGGAGATTGAGGAGGAAGGCCACAGTGGCCCTCTCTTCACTCCCACCTGGAAGAGTGCAGAGTTTACCAAGAAGATCAGATCTCCTTCTGCAGGAGTCTACATCACTCAGGTACAGTCTGTAGGGACCTCTGTATCTCAGCAAGAGGGAGTCACTCTCATGACAGGGAGTACCAACTTCTGGAACTTGAGAAAGATAGGCTTAGGCTCAGGCAACAGCAGTTGGCCTTGGATAAGGAATCCCTAGAAGCTCCAGAGGGCTACGAAAAAGATTGGGGCTAGAGTCCTCATGGTGGCAGCTACAGTGTCCCTAGGAGTTAAGAGAACATACTTATGACCATAGGAACCTGAGCAAGATTGTCCCTCCCTACCATGAGTGGGGATGACATACATAAATGGATAACTGCACTAGAGAGGGCCTGTAAGGTACAGAGGGTCCCTCAAGAGCAGTGGGCAGCAATCTTGTGGCTCTCCTTTGCAGACAAAGGTAGAGATAAGCTCCTCACTGTTAGAGAAGAGGATGCTGATAATTACTCAGTCCTGAAGAGTGCTCTGATTGATGGGTTTGGCTTAACCACTGAACAGTACAGGATAAAGTTCAGAGACACCCAGAAGGCACAGACTCAGGACTGGGTTGACTTTGTAGATAGTGCTACTAAGGCTCTGGAAGGCTGGTCACTTGGCAGTAAGGTGTGTGATTTCAAGGGATTGTATAATTTAATCATGAGAGAGCAGATCATTAATAACTGTCAAAATCAACTGTTGCATCAGTACCTGGTGGACTCTGATCTGACTTCTCCCCAAGAATTGGGCCAGAAGGCAGACAGGTGGGTCAGAACCAGGGTGAGGCAGAAGATTCAGAACCATGGTGGTGACTCAGAAGGAGCAAGATTCTAAAACTCTAGATAAGGGTGGGGACAAGGGTAAAGACCAGAAGTCTTCTCAAGGGCCCCAAAAATCTGCATCTGGTGGGGAGTCACAATCAAACAAAGGAAAAGGCAAGAAGAAAGCCATGGTGTCAAATCTGTAAAGCAGAAGACCCATTGGACAAAGATGCTGATTGTACCAAAAGTCCAAGAGAACTCAACTCTAACCACCACAGACCCTAAGGCAACTGCTCCCCCTAGTTCAAGCTACAAGTGGTGGTGCTCCGAAATAAGGGATGTAGTAGGGTTAACGTCTGGGATCTGAGATGGACTCTGGCCTAGTCAGAGTTCCAACTCAGGCTGTGCTTGATCTGTGATGGAGGCATGGATCTGGCCACCTTATTTGTAAGCCCCAGTAATCTGGGCAAATACAGACAACAGCCTATAATCAATGGAAAAGAGGCCTTGGCATTCAGGGACACAGGAGCAAGTGTCACAATGGTGACAAAAGATCTTGTGGACTCCTGAGCAAATCATACTTGGTGAGATGTACCAAGTGACCAATGCTAGCAATGTCAGGACTAGACCATTCCTTGGCAGTTGTTAATTTCAGCTGGGGAGGTGTAACTGGCCCAAAGAAAGTTGTGGTTAGCTCAGACCTTCCTGTTGAATTCTTGTTGGGCAATGATTTAGAAACTTCAGCTTGGGCTGAAGTGGAACTCAGGACTCATGCAGAAATGTTGGGTATCCCTGCAGATGTGTTTGCTATGACCAGGTCACAGGCAAAAATGTCTAACACTGAACAGGCCCTGGATCCTGGAAAAATGGACCAGGCGCCTTCCAAGAGAAGGAGCAGTAGGGTTAAGGCAGTGTCTTCCCCCTGCCTCAGAATCCAGATCAGTCTCTTGAGGGAGCTGATCTGAGTCCTGAAGAAGGAACTGTCCCAGATGAGCTTGAACCTGATCAGGTTGAGTTCTTGGGGACAGGGGCCCTTCCAGGGCAGATCTGAGCCAGGAGCAACTGAGCTGCCCCTCTCTTGAACCCCTCAGACAGCAAGCTGCTGCTGAGGCTGCTGGGAGTGCTAGTGGGTCCCATAGGATCTACTGGGATGATGGACTCCTTTACTCAGAGTGTAGAGACCCCAAGCCTGGAGCCACCAGGAGGTTGATTATATCTCTGAAGTTTAGGAGCTTCCTATTGACACTAGCACATGATATCCCATTAGCAGGTCACCTAGGCGAAAACAAGACTTGGGACAGAATTGTCCCTCACTTTCATTGGCCTCTATATGTCTGAAGACACCAAGGAGTTTTGTCGCTCCAGTGTCACCTGTCAAGCCAGTGGTAAGGCAGGTAGCACTACAAAGGCCCCCCTGATACCACTACCTGTGGTGGGGGTTCCCTTTGAGAGGGTAGGGATTGACATTGTTGGTCCCCTGGATCCTCAAACTGCATCTGGGCACAGATTTATACTGGTGGTGGTGGACCATGGCACTAGGTATCCAGAGGCAATTCCCCTTAGGACCACCACAGCTCCTGTGGTGGCAAGGGCCCTCCTGCGAATCTTTTCCAGGGTGGGTTTTCCTAAGGAGGGAGTATCAGACAGAGTTGCAAACTTCATGCCTAGTTACTTAACTGCTATGTGGAAGGAGTGTGGTGTAAATTACAAATTTACCACCCCTTATCACCCACAATGCAATGGTTTAGTTGAAAGGTTCAACAAAACCTTGAAGGGCATGATTAAAGGTCTCCCAGAAAAGCGTAGGCGCAGATGGGACATACTTTTGCCCTGCCTTCTCTTTGCCTACAGAGAGGTTCCTCAGAAGGGGGTTGGTTACAGCCCATTTGAGCTTCTGTTTGGACACCCAGTTAGGGGTCCATTGTGTCTAGTGAAGGAGGGATGGGAGTAACCTCTCAAACCCCCTAAACAGGATATTGTGGACTATGTACTTGGTCTCCGCTCCCGGATGGCTGAGTACATGAATAAGGCAACTAAAAACCTTGAGGCTAGCCAGGAATTGCAAAAGGCCTGGCATGACCAAAAGGCTGTGTTGACTGTTTATCAGCCAGGACAGAAACTATGGGTGTTGGAGCCCGTGGCCCCAGCAGCCCTCCAAGACACGTGGAGTGGCCCCCATACCATTGTTGAGCAAAAGGGAGAGGTTACCTACCTGGTAGACCTTGGAACTCCCAGGAGCCCCCATAGGGTGCTCCATGTCAACAGGCTCAAACCATATGTTGACAGGGCAGACATGGGCTTGCTCATGGCTACTGATGAGGGACAGGAGGAAGAGAGTGATCCACTCCCTGACCTGCTCTCACAGAACCCTGATGATGGTTCAGTAGATGGTGTAGCCTTGGCAGGCAGCCTCACTGACCAGCAGCAAACTGATTGCAGAAAAGTTCTCAACCAGTTTAGACATATGTTCTCACTGACTCCAAGTCAGACTACCTGGTGCACTCATGAAGTGGACACTGGGGACAGTCTGCCTGTTAAAAATAAGATTTACAGGCAACCTGACCATGTCAGGGACTGCATCAGGACTGAAGTCCAGAAGATGTTGGATTTGGGTGTGATTGAACCCTCAGATAGCCCTTGGGCTAGTCCAGTAGTCTTGGTACCTAAACCTCACACTCAGGGTGGTAAGAGAGAGATGAGGTTTTGTGTTGACTACAGAGGTCTCAATGCAGTCACTAGGACTGGTGCCCATCCAAGCCCTAGGGCAGATGAGCTTATAGATACTTTGGCCTCAGCCAAGTTTCTGAGCACATTTGACCTGACAGCTGGCTACTGACAGATCAGACTAGCTGAGGATGCAAAAGCCAAAACAGCATTCTCAACCCCTAGTGGGCACTACCAATTTGTGGTGATGCCCTTTGGTTTGAAGAATGCACCTGCCCCATTCCAAAGGTTGGTGAACAAAGTCCTTACAGGCCTGGAAGCCTATAGTGCAGCATATCTAGATGATATTGCTGTCTTTAGCTCCACCTGGGCGGATCACCTGGTCCACCTGCGAAAGGTTTTGGAGGCCCTGCAGAAAGCAGGCCTCACTATCAAGGCCACCAAGTGCCAGATAGGGCAGAGCCAAGTTGTATAACTGGGCCACCTTGTGGGTGGAGGCCAGGTTCAACCATTACAGAGCAAAATCCAGACCATAATGGACTGGGTTGCTCCAACCACCCAGACTCAGGTCAGAGCTTTCTTGGGCCTGACTGGGTACTATAGGAGGTTTGTCAAAGGATATGGATCCATAGTGACCCCTTTGAATGACTTAACTTCCAAGAGAATGCCAAAGAAAGTTCAGTGGACAGTCAGTTGTCAAAAGGCATTTGATGACCTGAAGCAGGCCATGTGCACTGCTCCCATTCTGCAAAGTCCTGACTACTCCAAACAATTCATTGTCCAAACAGATGCATCTGAGTTGGGGGTAGGGGCTGTGTTATCACACTTGAATGATGAAGGTCAGGATCAGCCAGTAGCTTTTATTAGCAGAAGGCTGACCCCCAGAGAGAAACGTTGGTCAGCCATTGAAAGGGAAGCCTTTGCTGTGGTTTGGGCTCTGAAGAAGCTGAGGCCATACTTGTTTGGCACTCACTTCATTGTTCAGACAGACCATAAGCCCTCTTATGGCTAAAACAGATGAAGGGTGAAAACCCCAAACTTTTGAGGTGGTCCATTTCCCTACAGGGGATGGACTATACAGTGGAACATAGACCTGGGATTAACCATGCCAATGCAGATGGACTCTCCAGATATTTCCACTTAGAACATGAAGACTCAACTGGTCAAGGTTAGTTTAATGTCCTGACGTTTGGGGGGGTTGTGTAGGAGAGTAGGATCTGCTTCTTATAGTTACCCCCACTTTTTGCTGATGTTTCACTGTTTTCGACTTAGTCTGACTGGGATCCTGCTATTCAGGACCCCAGTCTATCTGCTTTCTCCTCTAAATTGATTGCATGTACTTTAGGTACACTCCAGATTGGATTCTGGGGTACCCTTATAAGTCCCTAGTCTATGGTATACTATGTACCCAGGGCCTAGGTACCCCAGAGGCCTCCCAGGGGCTGCAGCATGTATTATGCCACCCCTGAGAGACCATTTAAAATGACACCACAGGTCTGCTACTGCAGCCTGTGTAAGGTGGTGCATGCATCCCTTACTTAGATATAGGTTCACTATATCTATCCTAATCACTGCACATATAAACCTATCAGTCACCCCTATGGCAGGCCTTATCTATCCTGAAGGCAGGGTGCTGGGTTTTATGTAAGAGGGTGCCCATGCATGAGCAGAGCCCCTCTGCAGCCTTCGGAACCTATTCTCCGGGGTTGTTTGTGATGCAGCCAACCATATATACTTAAGTGCATTATAACCTCGCGGTAAATGCTAACTTTAAAATGGCTGCATGGAAACATGTCCTGTTTGGTGTCAAACACCTTGGAATCATACCTCCACACCAGTAAGTGGTGTAGGAGGTATGATTCCACCCTCCTAGAGGGAGAAATATGACAACACCGGTACACCCGGTACCAGCGTCACAGAACCCTGGCATCACAAAATGGATGCTGCCAGCCACAGACACGAGTCTGCCCTCCTGCTGCTGGACGAAACTCCGGCAGGGGAGGCTGGACAATTGGTTTCCTGTCACAGGGAGGTGTGACCACCTCCAAGACAGGCTTTAGTGTATTGGGGCTGGGTGGGTGCACTCTCAGAGTGCTTTGATGTCTGCACTGGGGGCACATTTGGTGTCCTCGTGCATAGTCCAGCTCAAACCGGTTGCAGGGGCTATCAGCCCCCTGCTCTGGCGCAAAACTGGACAAAGGACATTGGTGTAGCCACCCCTCTGTCCTGACCCTCCCATAGGTGGGTCCCCAGAGTTTGTCCCAACCCTTCCTTGGGTATAAAGTTGGAACCCCTGGCTACAGGACTTTAGATATTACCTGGACTAAACTCTGCTACAGAAACCAAATAACCTTCAATGATCTACGCTTTGCTGGACGACTGAAGAATCTCCCTTGGAGTAAAGGAGTTACTCCCCTGCTGAGCAGGCACCTAAACGCATCTGACCGGTTTGCATCTACGAAGCTCCCGAAGGACTCAGAAGATTTCTGCAATACAGGAGGTGGGTTCCCGAGGTCTCTGAGGTCAATCTGCGCTCTCAGCAATTCTGAGGCCCGTATCCCTCGTGGGGACCGTGAAACCCGTACCCCTGGGCACCGTGTACATTTGCAGCAGCATATGCTTTTCAGCGACCCCTGAAGCTGTGCTTTGGGCTACTTGTAGTCCTGACCCCGAGCAGTAATTCCACTGAAGATTTCCGGCCTACACTCCACGAGTGTTCCGTGGGCTGGCACTTTGTGATTCCTCTCGAGGTCCCGTTGCGATCCCTGGTCCGTTGGCCTGTGGGTCCCTGAGAAGGCAACATTAACTTTCAGTGGGCTTCCCTGGTTGCTCCAGACGTGCCCTGACTCTCCTTCGCTTGGGGAGTCCCCAGGACCTTGCTGGTCCTCACAGAAGCATCTTTCTTCTGACCGCGTGGGTTGCAGTTGCCAAGGCTTGTTGGTGTTCAATCCGGACACTGACCCCCCCCAGCACTCGACATCCTTCGTGGGACAGCTCGAATCCAGACTGTGGTCATCGCAGACATCTCCTGGTCCCCGTGGCTGCAGAGTCAAGCTTCACCTCATCGCACCTGAAGCACCCGACATCGGTGGGCTTACGATTGCTCCGCTCCTGGTCACGTGAAGTGACCCAGACTTTGTCCCCTCTACTTTCAGGTTCTTCACATCTCCGATCCAGGCTTGGATCACACCGGACACTTTTCTTCTCCACGGCAGCAGTACTTTCTCGCATGACGCCATTGAAAACGACGAGGGTTTCCGACACCACTTGACCCCTATGCACCTGGCTCCTCTGGGATAGGTAACACGGGTACCTCGGTACTCTCAAGGGTGCTGGCCTTAGAACCTTCTATGTTTAGCTGGGTTTGCTTGAAGTCCTCTCCTAAGTGTCCTTAATCTTTAAAATTCCAACCGCAACTTTCCCATAGAGTTGTACGGAGCTCGCGTCTGTGTTCCCACACTGCACCCGTCCTCCGTGGGTCCCCTGTGTCACTACCTTGGGTGGTTCCTTGGGGTCCCAGCGATTCTACGTGCTCCAGGCACTGTTCTAGTCAAGTCGTGGTTCTTATACCACTTTCTTAGTATATGGTTCGGTCTCCCCTGGAGCCCGCTGTGTATTGTGCTATTTACTGTCGTTCTAGTGATTTAATATTGTGTGTATTGTTCTCTAATCTCATAAAGAGGTTAGTAGAGAGTGTTTAGTAATAAATACATATATTTTACATACACCTGGTGTAGTTCTCCTTTCATTTGGTCATTCAGGAGGTTATATACTGGTAAAACAAGCTGCTTTACATTCCTTCAAGACTTAGCCTGCAGGCTGCTCTCCACAGCTACCACTAGGATAGCTTTCTATAAAGGTTGTCTTTAACCTAATCATCAATAAGGGTCATTTGGACTGGTGCAAGGTGCCCACTTTAATTAGTGGACAGCATATACCAGGCCAACTTCTCACAATTTGGAAACTTCAGCCTGGGATTAAGGACTCATGCAGCAATGCTGGGCATCTCTGCAGATGTGTTTGCTGTGACCAGGTCACATGCCAAACTGATGCCCACTGAACAGGCCCTGAATTCTGAAAGAATGGATCAGGTGCCTTCCAAGAGAAGGAGCAGGAGGGGTAAGGCTGTCTCTCTCCCCCCCCCCCCCCCAGGCTCAGGGAGAGTATCAGTCTCTTGAGGGAGATGATCTCAGTCCCTGTAAAGGTACTGTCTCAGATGACCTGGAACCTGATCAGGTTGAGTTCTTTGGGACAGGGGGCCCTTCCAGGGCAGATCTGAGTCAGGAGCAGCAAACCTGTCCCTCTCTTGAACCCCTCAGACAGCAAGCTGCTGCTGAGGCTGCTGGGAGTGTCAGTGGATCCCACAGGATCTATTGGGATGAGGGACTCCTTTACTCAGAGGGTAGATACCCCAAGCCTGGTGCCACCAAGAGCTTGGTCATACCTCTGAAGTTTAGGGGCTTCCTACTCACCTTGGCACATGACATTCCCTTAGCAGGGCACCTAGGCCAAAGTAAGACTTGGGACAGGCTTGTCCCACACTTTCCCTGGCCTCACATGTCAGAAGACACCAAGGGGTTTTGTCACTCCTGTACCACCTGTCAAGCCAGTGGTAAGTCAGGTGGTACCACAAAGGCCCCCCTCATACCACTACCTGTGGTGGGGGTTCCCTTTGAGAGGGTTGGGATTGACATAATTGGTCCCATGAACCCTCCAACTGCATCTGGGCACAGTTTTATTCTAGTGTTGGTGGACCATGCCACTAGGAATCCAGAAGCTATACCCCTTAGAACCACCACAGCCCCTGTGGTGGCCAGGGCCCTCCTGGGAATTTTTTCCAGAGTGGGTTTCCCTGAGGAGGTCTTAACTGACAGAGGTACAAACTTCCTGTCTAGTTACATCACTGCAATGTGGAAGGAGTGTGGAGTGAATTACAAATTTACCACACCCTATCACCCACAATGCAATGGGTTGGTTGAAAGGTTCAACAAAACCCTAAAGAGCATGATCATGGGCCTCCCAGAAAAGCTTTGGTGAAAATGGGATGTCCTGTTGCCCTGCCTTCTCTTTGCCTACAGAGAGGTCCCACAAAAGGGGGTTGGCTACAGCCCTTTTGAACTTTTGTTTGGGCATCCAGTTAGGGGTCCCTTGTGTTTGGTGAAGGAGGGATGGGAGTTACCTCTCAAACCTCCCAAGCAAGACATAGTGGACTATGTACTTGGTCTAAGCTCCAGGATGGCTGAGTACATGAAGAAGACCAGCAAAAACCTTGAGGCAAGTCAAGAATTGCAAAAAGCTTGGCATGACCAAAAGGCTGTACTGACTGTGTATCAGCCAGGACAGAAAGTATGGGTGTTGGAGCCTGTGGCCCCAGCAGCTCTCCAAGACAAGTGGAGTGGACCCCATACTATTCTTGAGCAGAAGGGGGAGGTCACCTACTTGGTGGACCTTGGAACTCCCAGGAGCCCCCATAGGGTGCTGCATGTAAACAGGCTCAAACCCTATGTGGACAGGGCAGACATGGGCTTGCTCATGGCTACTGATGAGGGACAGGAGGAAGAGAGTGACCCACTCCCTGATCTCCTCTCACAGAACCCTAATGATGGCTCAGTTGATGGTGTAGCCTTGGCAGGCAGCCTCACTGAGCAACAGCAGATTGATTGCAGGAAGGTCCTCAATCAATACAGACACATGTTTTCTTTGACTCCTAGTCAGACCACTTGGGGTACCCATGAAGTGGACACAGGTGAGAGTCTACCTGTTAAAAATAAGATTTACAGGCAGCCTGACCATGTCAGAGATTGCATCAGGACTGAGGTCCAAAAGATGCTGGACTTGGGAGTAATTGAACCCTCAGGTAGCCCATGGGCTAGTCCAGTGGTCCTGGTACCCAAACCTCATACCTAGGGTGGTAAGAGAGAAATTAGGTTTTGTGTGGACTACAGGTGGCTCAATGCAGTCACTAGGACTGATGCTCACCCTATTCCTAGGGCAGATGAACTCATTGATACTTTGGCCTCAGCCAAATTCTTGAGCACATTTGACCTTACTGCTGGATATTGGCAAATCAGACTAGCTGAGGATGCCAAACCAAAAACAGCATTTTCAACCCCTAGTGGGCATTATCAATTTATTGTAATGCCCTTTGGCTTGAAGAATGCACCTGCCCCATTCCAAAGGTTGGTGAACAAAGTCCTTACAGGCCTGGAAGCCTATAGTGCCGCATATCTAGATGATATAGCTGTCTTTAGTTCCACCTGGGAGGATCACCTGGTCCACCTGAAGAATGTTTTGGAGGCCCTGCAGAAAGCAGGCCTCACTATCAAGGCCACCAAGTGCCAGATAGGGCAGAGTAAGGTTGTGTACCTGGGCCACCTTGTGGGTGGAGGCCAGGTTCAACCATTGCAGAGAAAAATCCAGACCATCATGGACTGGGTTGCTCCCACTACCCAGACTCAGGTCAGAGCTTTCTTGGGCCTGACTGGGTACTACAGAAGATTTGTGAAAGGATATGGGTCTCTAGTGACTCCCTTGAATGATCTTACATCAAAAAGGATGCCCAAGAAAGTTCAGTGGACAGTTAGCTGTCAGAAGGCATTTGATGATCTCAAGCAGGCCATGTGCACTTCTCCCATTCTGCAAAGTCCTGACTATTCCAAACAATTCATTGTCCAAACAGATGCATCTGAGTTGGGGGTAGGGGCTGTGTTGTCACAACTTAATGCAGAGGGTCAGGATCAACCAGTAGCTTTTATTAGCGGAAGGTTGACCCCCAGAGAGAAACGTTGGTCAGCCATTGAGAGGAAAGCCTTTGCTGTGGTCTGGGCTCTGAAGAAGCTGAGGCCAAACTTGTTTGGCACTCACTTCATTGTTCAGACAGACCATAAGCCCCTCTTATGGCTAAAACAGATGAAGGGTGAAAACCCCAAACTTTTGAGGTGGTCCATTTCCCTACAGGGGATGGACTATACAGTGGAACATAGACCTGGGAGTAACCATGCCAATGCAGATGGACTCTCCAGATATTTCCACTTAGAAAATGAAGACTCAACTGGGCAAGGTTAGTCTCATCTCCTTACGTTTGGGGGAGGGGGGTTGTATAGGAAAGTAGGATCTGCTTCTTATGGTTACTCCCACTTTTTGCTTGATGTTACACTGTTTTTGACTAGTCTGACTGGGATCCTGCTAATCAGGACCCCAGTCTATCTGCTTTCTCCTTAAAAATGTTATGCCATGTACTTAGGTACACTCCAGATTGGATACTGGGCTACCCTTATAAGTCCCTAGTATATGGTAAACATGTACCCAGGGCATAGGTACCCCAGAGGCCTCCCATGGGCTGAAGCATGTATTATGCCATCCATGAGAGGCCATGCAAAATGGAACTACAGGCCTGCCATTGCAGCCTGTGTAAGATGGTGCATGCACCACTTACTTTAGATATAGGTTTACTATATCTATAGGGCACTGCACTTAAAACCTATAAGTCACCCCTATAGCAGGCCTTGACAATCCTGAAAGCAGGGTGCTGGGTTTTACGTGAGAGGGTGCCCCTGCATGAGCAGAGCACTCCTGCAGCCTTCGGAGACCATTCTCCCGGGTTGTTGGTGACGCAGCCCGACATATAGGTAGAGGTGCATTATATGCTTGCGTAAAATGCTATCTCGAAAACGGCTGCAACAAACCATGTCGTGTTTGGTATCAAACACCTTGGAATCATACCTCCACACTGGTAACCGGTATGGGAGGTATGATTCCACCCCTCAGAAGCAAGCTTCGTGGGTCCCTGGTCTTCCCGGTACCAGCCTTCTCGACCCGGATAGCACAAAATGGTTGCTGCCGACCAGAGACACATTTCTGCCCTCCTGCTGCTGAGCCAAGCTCAAGCAGAGGAAGGCAGCACAATAGGCATCCTGTCACAGGGAGGTGTGACCACCTCCGAGACAGGATTTAGTGTATTGGGGCTGGGTGGGTGCACTTCCAAAGTGCCTGAAAGTCTACACGAGGGGCACATTTGGTGTCCCTGTGCATAGTCCAGTTCAAACCAGTTCTGGGAGCCGTTGGCTCCTGCTCTGGCGCGAAACTGAACAAAGGACATGGGAGTAACCTCCCCACTGTCCTGACCCTCCCCTGGGAGGGTCCCCTGAATCTGTCCAACCCCCTCCCGTGGGTACAAAAGGGCTTACCTGGCTGTAGGACCCTAGATTTGACGTGGACAAGATTCTGACAAAGAAACCACTGACCTTCGACCGCCTGGACACGCTGGACTTCGACTGGGCCCGACTTCGTCTCCCTCTCCGTCCAAAGCATTGTCTGTGCCCGTGCACTATACAGGCTCCGTGCAGGACCTGTGGAGCATCAAGGACAACAGAAGTATCTCCCTTGGAGTGAAGGAGTCACTCCGCTGCATTTGCAGGCACCGTAACGCAGCTGACCGGTCTGCTGATCCTGACCTCCTGCGGACTCCGAAGGCTCCAGCAACACAGGAGGTGGGTTCCTACATTCCTTGAGGTTGAGCTGCCCTCTCACCAAGTTTGAGGCCAGTATCCCTCGTGGGGACTGCATAACCCGAACCCCTGTGCACCACGTACTTTTGTAGTTGAATATACTTGTTGGTGTTCCCCAACTTTGTGCATTGGGCTGTCGATAGCCCTCACCTCTGCACTCTGTGCCCTGCAAGATGTTGCTTTGTGAAACTGCTAGAGGTCCCCTCGCGACTCTTGTGCCTTCAGCCCGTGGGTCCATTTGAGGGACAACAGTGCTTTTCTTGGGCTCCCCTGGTTGCTGGAACAGGGGTGGGAGCACACCGCTTCACCCCCCAGCAAGGTTCGCCCCTGGCATTCTGGTAAATGCAGTCTCATGTTGCTTGCTTTGCTATAGTATTCCGAGTGTTTCGCCAGAGTTGGCGCAGATAGTGCTGATCTCTAGACACGTGTTTCTGGTTCTTTAACCATCATCAGTAGCGAACCCCTGTGCACTGCGCACTTTTGCAATTGCATATGTTTGTTGGTGTTCCCCAACTTTGTGCATTAGGCTGTCAATAGCCCTGACCTCTGCGCACATTTCATACAAAGGACTTTGGCCTCCTCACACTCTGTGCCCTGCAAGCTGTTGCTTTGTGAAACTGCTAGAGGTCCCCTCGCGACTCCTGTGCCTTCGGCCCGTGGGTCCATTTGAGGGACAACACTGCTTTTCTTGGGCTCCCCTGGTTGCTTCAGGCCTGCCCTGACTCCCCTTGCTGTGGTGAGTCCTCTGGTCCTTGCTGGGCCAGACCATAACCTTTCTTGACCTCCTTCGTGGGTTGCTGCAGCCAAGGTTTGTTGGTGCTCCCGCCAGACACCGACCCCTCAGCACTCGACATCCTTTGTGGGACAGCTTGTATCCGGCTCCTGGTTGTCCTCGACGTCTCCTGGTCCCTGCAGCTGTAGAGTCAAGGTCTCCATCTTCGCACCTGAAGGACCCGACATCGGTGGGCATTCGTCTACCGAGCCCCTGGTCACTCCTGAGTGACCTAGACTCTGTCCCCTCCGCTTTCAGGTTCCTTCCATCAAGAATCCGCCTGCGGATTCCACCGGACACTTTTCTTCTTTCCAGCAGTGGCATTTCTTTGAGGGCTCCCATTGAGAACAACGGCGGTTTCCGACGCCACTTCTGCCCTATGCACCCGGCGTCCCTGGGATAGGTAACTCTGGTACTTCGGTATCCACGGGTGGGGTGGCTCCCCAACCTTCTAAGTTCCAAAGGGTTTCCTCGTAATCCACTGGGAAGGTTCCTTAAACTGTAAAACTGCAACGCGACTCTCCCATTGAATTGCACGTAGCACGCTGTCGTGTTCTCACACTGCATCCGTCCTCCGTGGGGTCCCTACTTACTCACCTTGGGTGGTTCCTTGGGGTCCCAGCGATTCTGCACTCTCTAGACACTTTCTTGACTCGAGCCGTTGTTCTTACACCACTATTTTAGTATATGGTTTGGTCTCCCCCTGGAGCCCACTGTGTATCAGTGCTACTTACTATTGTTTCTGTGCTACAGTATTGTGTGCTTTGTGTTTATCTGCGTGTAGCAGATACTGTGAGGAATTTAAGGTGTGTTATAATAATAAATATATATTCTTATAACTACTGTGTGGTTCTCCTTTCATTTAACCAATACAATAAGGTTGCATTCTGGTAAAACAAGCTGCTTAACATTCCTTCAAGACTAAGCCTGAAGGCTGCTCTCCACAGCTACCACTTGGATAGCTTTCTAAGGTTATCTTTGACCTCTTAAATCACCATAAGGGTTGTTTGGACTGGTGCAAGGTGCCCACTTTAATTAGTGGACATCACATACCAGGCCAACTTCTCACATTGTGTAAAAGAGATTCTTTCGGAAGGGGTGTGTGTATTCGCTGTTTGTTTTAAAAAGAGTAGTGGACAAAGACGACCTTTACATAGGGGAAAAAATAGCAAAGTTATTTTTGTGAGTGGAAGGCCCCCGGGCCCAGAATGTCTGACCTTGGACTTCCCCACTCTGGCAAGTCCTTGTATGCCCCAAGCTCTTCTCCAAATGGTACGGCCTGGAAACAATAACAAACGCTACATAGAGACGTGGTGCTGATCAGCAAGACTCAAATAGGTCTTCAGCCTCAGATTAACAGGTTATACAACTGCACAGTCCCTAACAAAAATGAAAGTGAATATAAATAAAACAAAAACAATGGTAATCCACAAAAAAATCAATAAGAGGATGGATATGATTCTTAAATCACAATCATATTGAAGGGACCAGAGAATTTAAATACTTTGGTCAAATTATTGATCGCAAAAGATCATTTCTTGCACATAAATAGTATATCCATGCGAAGGCCCGTGCCTTATCAGCCTTTATAATATTATATAAATCACTTAGGGGCCCATTACTGGATCTGATAATGAAGGTTATCAATGCAAAATGTTTACTATCCAATAATTATGACTGTGAAGCTTTGCGAGGTAGATAAACACCTACACTAGACTAAATTGGTACAAAAATGTATAAACTATTATTTCCACTGCCAAGCTCTAGATCCCTTGCTCAGGCCCAATTGGAGTTCAGTGTGGATAAACAAGGGATTGCAAAGCAAGTTGCCTTCTTAATCCTTTGGCATACACTCATATCAACAAAAGTCGATTCGTTAAATCTCTGACTCTGGAATGAATTGCCACAAGGGCGTGCCGAAGCTCCTGCTCGTCTCTACATGGAGAGTGCCTTGGGACCAAATTAGGAGCGCGAGAACTTTGGAATGCACCAGTCACTTTACAAGTTTTTAAGAAACACATCAATAAGAGTATGAGAGCATTGTTGCGTACTGAAGATCAATAGATGATCTGATGCATGGATGGTCATAAAGAGTTATACATCATTAAGAGGCCAACCGTACTTGTCGGCAGGATACCAATGTTACATTAAACACAAATTTATGCAATACCGTTTAGGCTATCTGCCGGCTCCTGTCCAACCTCCAGAGATTTAGGAGACTTCTTAAGACATGGCTGTTCACTCAGGCATATGAATAACTCACCAGGAATCAGGCTACTCCTATATATAGCGCCAAGAAACCAACTGGTGTATGTGCGCTCTACAAATAATGAAGGGACAATATACTGTGCAGTCTGTGCAATAAAGCGGATATCTCCTTAATTCATCTAAATTGCATTTGCCTGGGACTCTTGAGTGAAAAACGGAGTCTGCTAGGCAATAGTTTGATTTAAGGCACATAAAAACATGCCGGCAAGCTGTTATTAGAGCATTCAATCCAAATGATCCTATTTTAAACATGCACCTGGTGAAATTTCTGATGTTGGCAGAAAAGACTAATGGTATAAACATCTGTGTGTGGAATCTTTCACAGAATGGGAGTTACTAGTCTGTGCACTGAGAGTTAAACAGCTGTCATAACCTCTTGAAGTCGTGGCATTTTACTGCTTTTAATTCACCAAGAATGTCACTGTTTTTAGGTGTCAGCTAGACAGCGAATGCACTGTCTCGAAGAGACGTGTTGTGTTCAATTTGTGGGCTTAGCATCTGCTCGCTTCATCGTTGCTCTCATATCCTTTGTCCTTATTTGTCCATGACATGCATGCGTCACGCCTCTTCTTGTGTTTAGCCCTTTCCCAGGGCATGGACCACATGGACTTCTTTAATCCTGACTGCCTGCCAGTTTTCAGCACTTTGTTTTTCTCACGCCACATTAGGATTTTATCGGGCTGAAAACTGGCAGGCAATCGGGATTAAAGTGCTCAGAAAAATTCACGTCGGTCAGAAAAGCACACAGAACTGGGAGTTTGAGGCCTGAACTCTGGTGGCAACAGCTGGGAAATCAAGCAGTCACGAGTTTGTTTTTAATCATATTTAAGGCTCCCTGTTTCCCGTTTTTACGGATTTTTACAGATAAATACAGACAGAAAACAATGTGTTTTCTGTCTGCATTTATCTTTGAAAGTGGATAATTACTGAAAATTGTGCTTATTTTAAGTGACTCTCTGTGCTGTCTTTCATGAATTATAGGCCAGCAGCTGAGCAGGTGGACAGCATGGGAAATTTAAAAACAATGAAATTTCTTCAAATAACGTCATATGTCAACATACATTTATGGTATAATGGTAGTATTTACCAGTGGATGCATTGTTATGTGATATTTGTCAGCTTAAATAGCTAAAACACGGCAGACATCAAAGTACGAGTGCGCATCTATCAGTTAAATAGATTTGGAAATGTACAATTTTATAACTTCATTTATCCGCAAAACACAAATAAATATGGATAAATACAGATAAAATGGCCCAAAAATAAATATGGATAAATACAGATGGAAATGGCCAAAAAATATATTCCATAAAACCGGGAGCCCTAATCATATTATATTGTTTCTGAACACTGATGCAGTAAAATCACCGGGAAAGATGTATTTTCTGAGCTTGTAATTTACACCTGCAGGGCACTGCCATGTAGTAAGCAGCGCGTCAAGGGGCTAATCTGCTTAATTGTATTTTTTAAACTGTGACTGCTTGGTGACTGTTTTTAAAAGTTTTAAAGAGCTACCTTACTTTTCTTTTCTTTTGCACTTTGCACTCTCCTCAACAGTCCCCGGCCCGCTGCGGCATTTCCTGCCGATTGAGCGGAGGGACGTGGCTCCTCCCCCCTGGCTCCCCCTACTTCCGGCAAGGGACTGAAGAGCTGACACAGCTGACACTACTTAAACGGCATGTGTGGGCGGACGTGCGCAACGGGCGCGCCGCCGGCTTGCCGAAGGCGCGCCAAAGGACCGCGCCCAGTGCCAGACCACCTGCCAGTTTTGCCTTAGATCCTAGAACTGAAATCTCCTTCACAAGTAAGGAACTTCATGATTTAAATAAAACAGAATGTTAATTGTCACAGTTTCATATTTTAGCTCTTTGTCAGAGTTCGGAGGGCTTTTGCGCCTTCTGTGGTTTCCGGATGCCTGGCCCTTTCATCTCTGTTAGCTCATTGGGTTCCAGCCAGATATCACCTGATAAAAAGAACAGTACGGGTACACTGTGCACTTTAATCAATTCTCGTTCTCTAGTAAAACACGCACTCAAAGTAGCAGATCTTATCGATTCTCATAAATCTGACATCTTATTCATCAAGGAAACATGGGCCACCAATACCTCAATGCCTGAACTGCTTGCAGCCATGCCTTCTGTGTATCAGCTGCATAGGCAAGATCGTCCATTGAAAAGAGGAGGGGGATTGGCGGTCATATACCATGATAAATTTAGGGCAAATTTTACAACTGTACAGTCTGAGGACTGTGAAGTACTGTCCTTCAAACTTGGGCTTACAAATAATTACACATTTCGAGGCTCACTAATTTATCGTCCTCCCGGTTCTAAAGCTGGCTTCCTAAACTCTATTAGTTCCTCACTCGAGGCAGATATCTGCAATTCTAATTTTACGGTCTTCGGGGATTTTAATTTCCACTTAGAGCAAACAGAAGATAAGGATACAGTTTCATTAATTGAAATCATGGATGCCTTTGATCTTAAACTTCATAGCACAGATCCCACTCATCGTGGTGGTCATACGCTGGATGCGCTGTTCTCGAACAACAAAGATATCTCTAGTCTTGAAGTACTTCCACTGATCTGTTCCGATCACTCAGCCATCTTCTTTAAGATAAACTGTCCCACAACTCATACAGCCTGAATAAGAGGTCTATATCTGCCCAGCACAGATCCTGGGCAAAAGTTGACCAAAACCAACTTGAGCAACTTCTTATTAGTTTAAGTCCCACGGTGGTGGACAATCCCGAACTTGCAACCGAGACTTACTCTACCTGGCTCAACTCCGCCTTTTCTCAACTAGTACCGACAAAAACAGGTGGCCTAAGCAGGACCTGTCCGTCTGCTCCCTGGTTCTCAGAGGCCCTCAGACTGGAAAAAACAAGGTTGTAGACGCCAAGAGAGGAAATGGAGAGCCCAATATGACGCACACGAGAGAGAAATTTATTAACGCTCGTTAACTAAATATAAAGCCCTACTGGTTACAGAAAAGGCAGCCTACTTCTCTTTGCAAATCGAATCTGCCAAAAACTCAGCTAGAGAACTCTATCAAGTTATTAATAAATTAACTGAACAACCGGAGTATAAAAGGGATTGGGTCAGCCAGTCCTTCTGCGATGATATTGCTTCGCACTTCAGGGGTAAAATCGACTCTATTTTCTACTCATTTGGTCACTGTGGAAATTCTCTGCCAGCCACCAGTCAAGATATTGTGAACACAGTTTCCGATAAGGACTTGTCTACTAATAGCTTCAAGTTTTTTCCCCCTGTTTCCACGGCATTAATAAAAGACCTTATCCAAACCACCAAGTCAGGTTCTCCAGACGATCCTTGTCCGCCCTCAGTTATTAAGCTAGTCCCTGACATTATTGCAATCCACCTTTCAAACATATTCAATAACATGTTCAGAACTTGTATCTTTCCATCCCAATGGAAGCAAGCCTCTAATCTGCCTTTACTGAGAAAAAACAATTTGGATCCCTAAGACCTGGCCAACTATCGACCTATTTCCAGACTTCCTTTCCCCACAAAAATAGTCGAGAAAGTAATGAACACCCAATGAAATCAGTTAATTAAAGACTCTAACTGCCTGGATCCTACTCAATTCCGATTTAGATCTGAACATAGTACGGAGACTGCCCTGATCACGGCCACTGATGAGCACAAATTCATCCTAGATGAGAGGGGGTCAGCCGCCCTTATCAAGCTGGACCTGTCTGCGGCGTTTGACACAGTGGATCATTCCACCCTGATTGTGTTATCATCCTCCAACGATGCCAACCACACTGGTCTTCGCATCCACGACTGTATGAAACTTCTTAATGGCTAGATGAACAAACACCAAATTAAGCTCAATGCTGAAAAGACCGAGGTGATCTTACTCGGCTATAACTCTAACTTCTGGACTGCCCCGGACTGGCCTGTTGACATAGGCCCCCTTCCTGTACCGACCAGGAAAGCCAAGAATCTTGGTGTCATGATTGATGATCGCTTACTCCTGGGCAATCAAATCAACGCAGTGGTCTCCTCCTCATATAATACCTTGAGAATACTCAAAAAAATATTAATCTTTCTGCCCATCTCAGTCAGGAAGTCATTTATTTCCACCTTGGTATTGTCCAAGATCTACATCAGCCTGCAAGCTCAATATCTGAACAAGCTGCAGATTCTTCAGAATTCGGCAGCCAGACTCCTACTGGACTTGCTTAGGTACCACTCTGTTTCCTCTGCTCTTAAGGATCTTCACTGGCTGAGAGTCAAAAACAGAATCAAGTTTAAGGCCCTCTGCCTGACATATAAGGCCCTCCATGACTCAGGACCTTCCTTTCTGAAGAAAGCCTTATCATGGTACACTCAATCAATCAATCAATCAATCACAAGATTTGTAAAGCGCACTACTTACCCGCGAGGGTCTCAAGGCGCTGAGGGAGAGGAGGGGGGGTGTTGCCGCTACTGGTCGAATAGCCAGGTCTTGAGTCGTCTCCTGAAGGTCAGCAGGTCTTGGGTCTGTCGTAGGTTGAGGGGAAGGGTGTTCCAGATTTTGGCGGCGCGGTGAGAGAAGGATCTGCCTCCGGTGGTGGGTCTCCGGATGCGCGGGACGGGGGCCAGGGAGAGGTCGGCGGAGCAGAGCTGACGGTTGGGAACGTAGAAGGAGAGTCGACTGTTGAGGTAGGCTGGGCCGGTTTTGTGGAGTGCCTTGTGTGCGTGGATCAGGAGTTTGAAGGAGATTCTCTTGTCGACGGGGAGCCAGTGCAGGTTTTTCAGGTGGGGGTGATGTGGCGTGGAATGTCGAGGATCAGACGTGCAGAGGCGTTTTGGATTCTTTGCAGTCGTTTGATGAGCTTGGTCGGGGCTCCTGCGTAGAGGGAGTTTCCGTAGTCGAGTCTACTGCTGACGAGGGCCTGGGTGACTGTTCTTCTCGTGTCTGTCGGGATCCACCTGTAGATCTTGCGGAGCATGCGGAGGGTGTTGAAGCAGGAGGAGGAGACTGCGTTGACTTGCTTGGTCATGGTGAGCGTTGAGTCGAGGATGACTCCCAGGTTGCGTGCGTGGTCGGTTGGTGTTGGGGGTGCCCCTAGTGACGAGGGCCACCAGGAGTCGTCCCAGGCTGATGGGTTGGAGCCGAGGATGAGGATCTCCGTCTTGTCTGTGTTCAGCTTAAGTCGACTGCACTTCATCCAGTCGGCGACGGCTTTCATTCCTTCGTGGAGGTTGGATTTGGCGGTGAGGGGGTCCTTGGTGAGGGAGAGGATCAGTTGAGTGTCATCGGCGTAGGAGATTATGTTGAGGTCGTGCTGTCGGGCGATGCGTGCGAGTGGAGCCATGTAGATGTTGAACAGTGTCGGGCTGAGGGAAGATCCCTGGGGTATGCCGCAGATGATCTCGGAGGCTTCGGATCGGAATGGGGGAGGCGGACGCTCTGGGTTCTGCCGTAAAGGAAGGAGGTGGTCCAATCCAGGGCCTTGTCTCGGATCCCTGCGTCGTGGAGGCGTGTGCGTAGTGTGTGGTGGCAGACAGTGTCGAAGGCGGCAGAGAGGTCCAGGAGGATGAGGGCCGCCGTCTCGCCGTTGTCCAGCAGGATCCTGATGTCGTCTGTGGCGGCGATGAGGGCGGTTTCGGTGCTGTGGTTGCTGCGGAATCCTGACTGGGAGGGGTCCAGGATGCTGTTATCTTCGAGGTAGCAGGTGAGCTGTCTGTTGACGATCTTCTCGATGACCTTAGCTGGGAATGGAAGCAGGGAGATGGGCCGGAAGTTCTTGAGGTCGCTCGGGTCCGCCTTGGGTTTTTTGAGTAGGGCGTTGATCTCGGCGTATTTCCAGCTCTCTGGGAAGGTCGCAGTCTCGAAGGAGAGGTTGATGACGTTGTGCAGGTGGGGTGCGATGGAGCTGCCGGCTTTGTTGAAGATGTGGTGTGGAAAAGGGTCTGATGGGGAGCCGGAGTGGATTGTGCCCATGGTCTTGATTGTGTCCTCGATGTTCACGTTGACCCAGGCTGTCAGGGGGTCGTGGTCGATGGGGTGCGGCGGGTCTGATGTGTCGGGGCCTGTTGGGGTCATCCGGGAGTCGAAGCTGTCGTGGATGTCGGCGATCTTGCGGTGGAAGAAGGTGGCGAGGGAATCACACAGGGCTTGCGACGGCGGGATGTCGTTGGCGTTGGAGCTGGGGTTGGAGAGTTCCTTCACGATGCTGAAGAGCTCCTTGCTGTTGTGTGCGTTGTTGTCGAGGCGGTCTTTGAAGGAGGTCCTCTTGGCGGTCCTGATGAGGTGATGGTGGTTGCGGATGGCGTCTTTGTGGGCTGCGCGGCTGTCCGGCGTCTTCTCGCTGTGCCATTTGTTCTCCAGTTTCCGGCAGGTGCGCTTGGATGCTAGGAGTTCCGGGGTGAACCAGCTGGCTCTCTTGCTGGTGTCTTTGTAGGTTGGTTTTTCAGCGGGGCTAAGGTGTTGGCGCAGTCGTCCATCCATCGTCTGAGATTGCGGGCGGCGGCGTCGGGGTTGGAGGGGTCGGTTGGTGGGCTGAGTGCGAGGTTTGTCTGGAGTTGGTCTTCGGTGACTTTGCTCCAGCATCTGCGGGGATCTGTAGGGTGCGGTGGTGTGCGGCGGGTTTCCGGAAGGTGAAGTGGATGCAGTGGTGGTCGGTCCAGGTGAGTTCGGAGGTGTGGCTGAAGGAGACGTGGGAGCTTGAGGAGAAGATGGCGTCGAGCGTATGTCTGGCGATGTGGGTCGGTGTCGTGACGAGCTGTTTCAGTCCGAGGTTGGCGAGGTTGGCGATCAGGGTGGAGGAGTTGCTGTCGTTGTTGTTCTCCAGGTGAAAGTTCAGGTCTCCGAGGAGGATGTAGTCGGTGGAGGTCAGGGCGTGCGTGCTGATGAAGTCGGCGATGGAGTCGCTGAACTGGGGTCGGGGTCCGGGGGGTCTGTAGATGAGGGTGCCTCTTACGGTGGTGTTGGGATCCGTGTGGATCTGGAAGTGCATGTGTTCGGCGGTGCTGAGAGTATCGTCGGTGCTGTTCGAGACCCTGATGGTGTCTTTGTGGACGATGGCGATTCCTCCTCCGATTCCGTTGGTGCGGTCTCTGCGGGTGATCTTGTAGCCGTCGGGGATGGCTATGGCGATGTCGGGTGCGGAGGATTCGTTCATCCAGGTCTCTGTCAGGAAGGCGACGTCCGGTGATGAGGTGTCGTGTAGGTCCCAGAGCTCGACGGCGTGTTTGCGTGCGGAGCGGGTGTTTAGTAGGATGCACCGGAGATGGTTGAGGTCCTTCTTGGCTGGAGTCTCGGGCTCTCCGAGGCAGGTGAAGCTGCAGTTCCGGCAGGTGAAGGGACCATGGGTGCGTTTCGGGGCGGCCTTGAAGCAGGTGGAGGTCCGTCCTGGGTTGAGAGCGATGAGGGTGCTGGCGTCGTATCGGAGGTGGTCTTTGTGGCGGATGCGGGGGCCAGGGGTTCTGGCGCTGGGCGCGGTCCAGGCGCAGACGGGCGCAGACGGGCTTGCCTTAGGCGCGCCAGCGTCGCGCCAGCGGACGCCATATATGGGGAGGTGGGAGGGAGGAGCAGCTGGGAGGCGGGAGGCATGGGCAGCGAGGGGGGCGGGGCCGCAGGGGACACAGCGGCGGGAAACGGGAGGGCGAAGGGGTACAGAAATCAAAAGGGGCACAGGGGGGCACAGAACGAAAAACAGTGCACAGCAGTGGGGGCACAGAATGGAAGGGCAAAAACTGTGGAAAAGCAGTGGGGGCACAGAACGAAAACAGTCACAGCAGTGGGGGCACAGAACGGAAGGGCAAAAACAGTGGAAAAGCAGTGGGGGCACAGAACAAAAACAGTCACAGCAGTGGGGGCACAGAACGGAAGGGCAAAAACAGTGGAAAAAAACTGTGGGGGCACAGAACGAAAACAGTCACAGCAGTGGGGGCACAGATCGGAAGGGCAAAACAGTGGAAAAACAGTGGGGGCGCAAATATCGAGGGGAAAGACAGTAACAGTGACGCTCACAACGACAAGAACCTACCTACGGCCTACCACTGGCCACCAGGGATGAGGCGCAGGTGGTAGCCTGCGGGTGGAGGAGGGCCTCAGATCAGCAGCAGCAGGGAGCTGGACGCACAGGTGGCGCTGTGCGGATGGGGGCGACCTACCCAGAGGTCAAGGGTCGCTCACCTCACCGCGCAGCGGCCGCCATATATGGGGAGGTGGGAGGGAGGAGCAGCTGGGAGGCGGGAGGCAGGGGCAGCGAGTGGTCAGCGAGGGCGGGGCCGCAGGGGACACAGCGGCGGGAAACGGGAGGGCGAAGGGGTACAGAAATCAAAGGGGCACAGGGGGCACAGAACGAAAAACAGTGCACAGCAGTGGGGGCACAGAACGGAAGGGCAAAACAGTGGAAAAACAGTGGGGGCGCAATTATCGAGGGGAAAGACAGTAACAGTGACGCTCACAACGACAAGAACCTACCTACGGCCTGCCACTGGCCACCAGGGATGAGGCGCAGGTGGTAGCCTGCGGGTGGAGGAGGGCCTCAGATCAGCAGCAGCAGGGAGCTGGACGCACAGGTGGCGCTGTGCGGATGGGGGGGGCGACCTACCCAGAGGTCAAGGGTCGCTCCTACAAGAAACCTAACATCAGCAGGCTCATTCAGAGTAAATGCTATTAGATTTAAAAAATCGAAATGGGGTGGCAGCAGCTTTGTGGTTAGAGCAGCGACATCCTAGAATCTCCTTCCACTCAATCTTAGATCAGCTCCTTCCCTGCCCCAATTCAGGAAACTTTTAAAAACTTGGCTCTTCAATCAGTAGGTCGTCCCTTGCCCTATCGCTGCATACAAACTCAGCGCCAAGACACCTTCCAGTATACGTTGCGTTTTGCAAATAACTTAATATTAACATTCAATCTGAAAATGAACAGCCACATCTATCACACTATGCTTGTAGAGAGTGCCCTGACTCATTTCACCCGCCAGTTGCTCGTATTTTTGAATTTAAACCCGGCTGGTGTAGGGTTCTTCTGCACCTGAATTTCCTATGCAATCTGAAGTCCATTTGCAGGCAGCCCTGACTGCTTTCTTTGGAACAGCCAATTTACAGTTGTTCACAAGGAACTCATTTAGATCAAAGAATCATTTATATTTTGACAAGGTATTACTATCTTGTATTGATTTAAGCAAAATTGGCATACAATGTAGTCAATATGTATTACATTTATTTTTCTTTTAAGTTATACTCAGTAATTGACTTCAAAGAACACATATGACTAGAGAAAAAAAAAAAGAGAAAAAAACAGCTCCACAAAACAGTTCTCATGCCACACTCACTTCAGCCGAAGTAAGTGCTTTTATTTCCATTTGTAGTTTAGAAAAAATATCGTATATTTATACTGTGTATTGACACTATTTACACATACATAATGAAAAATTGTGACTTATGTGAGCCCAGTGGAGTGACCATAACCAAAACAGTGAATATAACTACAGTGACAATTCTTAAAGAGGGGAGTTGGTTATTGGAGTAGAAAAGATGTCTATAACGGTTTCAGAGTAATTCATAGGTACTAGAGTATGTTCTATTTTTTCTTGGACTATCCTCTATCAGTAGTTGACCACGTTTCGACCCTCTATGGTTACGGGGTCTCTTCAGGACGGAGATTCTGGGGACCAAGGCACTTCAGTTATGCCGGTGGTATAATTAATATAGTCATCTAACATCAATAATCAGGTTAGGATCCAGTCTGTATGGTCTTCTCATTGATGGACTACCCTCCGTAGGCGTGTTCTTGCCAGATAGAAGGGTTAGGTGACACCTTGCTTCCGCAGTAGATTTACGGTGTGGTAAATGGGTTGGGGTATTGAGAATTAACCCAAGAGTTTGAATAACTAGCATCTGGTATCTAATACATGGAGACAGTCCACTGATGAACTTCCAGGGGTATTAAAAATTTACCCAATAGTTTGATTAATTAGCATCCGGTATCTAATACACGGAGACAAGTCCACCGATGAACTTCCAGCAGCTGCACCGCGGCTGCTGAAAGTTCATTGGTGGACTTGTCGGTGGACTTGTCTCCGTGGACTTGTCTCCGTGCCAATACAAGACAGTAATACCTTGTCAAAATATAAATGATTCTTTGATCTAAATGAGTTCCTTGTGAACAACTGTAAATTGGCTGTTAGCTATACCCAGTTCACAGGGACGTATGGGTTGCTCTTGTTTTTGTTGAATAAATGCTTTCTTTGGAAGTTCGCTGTGTATTCTGTGCGATTGCTGCAGAGACATGAAATGAGGGAAGGAGACACAAAATCCATTGTTCTATATGGCCTTTGATATATATTTGCTATATATTTATTTCCTGCCTTAGTTAATTAAAGCCATACATGAAAAATAAAACATTATAAAAAGACCGCAGTATGTAGAGCGTGCATTGTGCTGAGGAATTCGAGCACGAGACAGGCAGGCTCTAGTATTATATATATTATCAGCCGGGGAGGTGGGATACACGGGGTGCCTTGTGGGAGGGGCAGGGGGAGTGTTGCTGTGATGCAGGCCCCAGCTGGACCTACACGGGTGAAGACACTCTAAATATTTCGGTCGCATGATGACCTCAGGCAGTCGATAGAGTTTAGAAGCAATTAGTGTGCTGTGTAGTGTGCTACACAAAAGTTAATTCTTGGCTGTTTTTGACAGTTTTATATAGCTTGAACTCGACCTGAAGGTATTGGAGTCTTTACAAGAGCACTAGTTACATTATTACTCAAGGACACATTCATTTTCAGGTTTCACCTACAGCACGCATGCGCTGTCTGCGAAAGTTCCTGTTAAAACAAATATATTTACATATCTTAAAAGGTGCTTAGAGCCCGCCCATTAGTTACCTCTACTTACCATTGGTCGGCTCCCATGTTACTCGTGTTTCAGCACCTCTTCCTTGCCTCAGTTTCCCCCTGGGGCTTCTCTGCTTGTCCATGCCGTGGAGCATGGACCAAGGACCAAGTACAGCTTCCTGTGGGCAGTGTCCTTTCACTGGCTGCATAGTCCTGCAGGTACTCTTTTGTTACTTTTGGATATCCACTCTTATTGAGTGCAAGTCCAAAAGTAACTCTCCTTCATCCCACCTGTGTTTCCCCACCTTCCATTGTTTTTTACACACCCCCTGCCCTCTTCCAATTCTCAGGTGTGTTGTCTCCACCCAAACCCTATATACATGTATATTTACATTTACATGTTGCACAGTAGTGGAAGCTGTTGTGGTGTGTGGCTTAAAATTAAAATTAAAAAAAATTCTAGAAGCGGCCAGCATGGGCCGCGTCGTAGGCCCTTTTTTCCCTTTAAGCCATGTTGCACAGCAGCTTGCACTGCTGTGCAACATGCAAACAAAACGTTGACAAAGCCAATAGATTTCGCATAGGTGAGACCTATTGGCTTTGCTAATGCTTGTTTGTTGTACTTTGAGGCATAGGGATATTAGGTGATTTGCCCAGAATCACAGGATGTTGAGCAGACACATAGAGATGAATGGCTCCCCAATTCCAAAGTCAGCAGCTCTGGCTGTTACACCACATCTTTTCCCATTTTACCCACCAGGCTCGCAAATTGAGCAATTGCACTGTCCACTCGGGTTATGACCATGCACTACCTACAGTTGCTGCCAGTGCAGCCAAATATTAGCACCAACGCCACCTACTATCATTACACTCCTGGAAAGTCCACATCAGCTGTAGTAGGTGACCCAAAGCTATGAAAATGGCTTGGGCACACTGGTATTATCTTTTAATCATATATTGAATTGCTAAACACTGTGCTTGTGTGCTCTTCTAAAAATAGGCTGACAGCGCCACTATGTGGTAGACTGTCATAAAAATATGCAAGTGTTTAGAAATAAGTACTGGTGCCTAGCACTGGCAAATATAGGCACAAATTAAGCTCTCCCACATTTTTCCTGCTAAAATGAAGCATAGGAATATAAAAAGTAACTTAAAAGTTGCATACCTAAACAGGCCGGCGGAGGCCTATCTGCTCTGGAATATGTGTAAAAAACACACCAGCAGCAGCTGTGCAGTTCATTCTGCTCACACTGCGCCCTGGCATCTGCAGGCTTGCTCCCTAATTTATAATGGTGCCTCTAAGGCACAGCTAAACTCGCCCTACCTCTGTGTGATTACCAGCACCGGGCAGGTGAGGCATGCAGGCCCAGCACCACCAATCACAGAGAGGATATGAATACACATTCTGCCCACGTGTGAAGTCAGAAGGCCTTTGGAGGAACGGAGCAGCAGCAGACGCAGAACGCTATGAGCTGCAGGATTGAAGAGGTAAGTAAAAAAAATCATTAAGGTTACTGCAGGGAGGAACTAACCAAGGGAGATTGCAGGACGTCTGGGGTCTGGGCAGCATGTGTGACACCCCAGGCCCTGCCACGGATGTAGCTATCAGTAATGCATCAGGTGCAGTTGCACCAGGCTCAGAGGATGCGAATTATAACTGTCGCTTATTACCAAACCCTGAGAGGGGGGACTAATTTCCCTTGCTTGAATTATGGCCACTGGCACCCTTGTTATGCCACTGCCCAGGACAGGCCTGCTGACCCTACTGGCCAGTTCCAACTTCACATTCCCATATCCACCCTAAACAGACCCCTCGCCACACACAGATTCTGAAATATTCCCGCCGGTTCTGACAGACTCTACTGCACACTCTCCATCCACATCTTGTACTACAACACCTCCCTGGCCTGCATTTCACACACTCATGTCTCATGAGAACCTTTAAAGTGGGAAACTATCTTAGGCAGGGGAGTGGAGTTACTTTTTGTTTATGGAGAAATGTTCTTTAGCAGGTCACATTCAGGGGGTCAGAGTGCTCTATGTGTGCACAAGGGTGTGCACTGAGTCACAGCTCACTTGTGGACGGTAAGGACTCGAGGCTGTGTGAAACTTATGTCCGCTGCATATATATTCCACTTTGAAATATTTCCTGTAAAATGAAAAAAGTTCCAAAAAGTGCTCTCAATTGGTGTAAAGGGGTGGGGGCCGTGGGGTCGAAAAATGAGGGCACGAGAGATCCAATGCTGTGGGGATATTGGGATGTGGGATGGTGTCCGGGGTCTTGTGGCCAGTTTTAATGCCTAGAGAAAGGGTTGTTGAGAATTCGAGACAGATGTTTGACTGGCCAGAGAGAGAGTGAGTGAGATATATATATATAAAATTACGAAGGCTCGAGTCCCTGTACATTCTCATGCTTAACAGTAATATCCCTAATGGTCTTAATTCAGACGAAGAGCTTTACACCCATCTGTAAACTGTTGCAACCATACTTATTCAGAGAATCCTCCACTTTGTCTTTCAGCCCAGTTCTAGTGTTTTTAGCCGCACGCAGAATCGTTCTGCAGGTCACTTTTTCCTTTAGGGTTGTTTTTTTTTCCCTTGAGTAGGTTTTGAGTTTCTTTACACACAACACATGTATTTTGCTGAGTGTTCACGCTTAGAGAACGTTATCAGTGCCTGACTAATGTTGCACAAACTGGACACTTGTCCTTTATCTTTTCATATATTTTTATATTCTCATATACATTTTTTTTTTAGATCCTCATCTATTAGGGCTATTGTCACCCAGTTGATCTCGACTTATTATGTGGTTTGTATATGCCCAATTGGGATATATTCTTGTTCCATCCTGACATGATCCTTGGGATACATTAGTCCCCGAGAGGTCTGTTTTCCACGTTGTCGCATTTTGATCAGTGCTGGGTTGCTTAGCTGCGATGTCAAATTTATTTAATGCGATTTTATATAGCGCGAACATTACCCAAAGGTGTCAGAGCGCTTTACAAAAGAACCAGTTGCGTTACATAAGGACTTTGAATTACATGAGTTACAAAAGAAATGCGAACATAGCGAACATTACCCAAAGGTGTCAGAGCGCTTTACAAAAGAACCAGTAGCGTTACATAAGGACTTTGGATTACATGCGTTACAAAAGAAATACAAGCAGAAAAAAATTGCAAATGTACAAGTTGCAAAGTCACTCAAGGAAGAGATACAAACGGATAAACGCTAAACTCCTAGGAATGGTAGTAAGTACAAAGGTCTACTACATATACTAGTGGTTAGAGTTATATCTAAGCATATATACACAAATAGTGACTTTACTCATGATTACATTTTACCAGCGATTAGGCTTGGGCAACTCAAAATTACATATTTACAGAGTGAACGGCGAAATGAAACATCAAAGGGGGTAGAGAGCGGTGGGGGTGGGAGGGGAGAAGAGTCGGAGGCTGAGATTGGCGAGAGGGGGACCTGAGGGGAGAAAGAGATAAGGCAGTCCAGCAAAGAGAAATGTCTGAAGTTCGGCACCCTCCCCCCCTGCGTCAGAGGGCTTTACAAAATCAGTGCCAATAAGTGTCATGACCTGAATAGGAAGTTTCCTTGTGATTCATGTTTATTACGTGTCACTCAGCCTGTTCTTATTTTTATTTCTGGGGCAGAGTGTGACTTAGATTGTACACATTAGCATATGCCTCTGTGTATCGATCACAACACGTTATACTGATTTCAGTATTCTTTACATTTATGTATTTCTTGCCCTTTTTATTTTCGCTTTATTTTCGTTTTTCATTGCACTCGTATATAATGTAGCTTCACCAAATTCCGTTGAAAATCATTTGTTATACCCTTTGTTAAGGTTTGCAGTATGTATTATGCAGGTCTTTTCACTGTCTATTGTTAGTGTGTCAGTATGTCTTCTGTGGCCACTTTTCAGCCTAGTATACTCAAGTGGTATTTAAAGGCCTCTTTAATGGTGGCTGCGCTATGTGAACAAGGTGGCTGTGTCCACCGAAACGCGTCATCCAGCGCACATCTCTGCCTAATAAATACCTTCATTGACTCCTGGTTGCCGGTGCCTGCCTTCATCTTTGGTAAAGTGGGACTTTCATTGATATATATATATATATATTATCTACTGGCGGTCGCCAGTAGATAGTTATAGTTACAACCTATTATCCATAGGAAATCCGCGACATTCTATTTGCAATAACGTTGGCGCCGGTTGACGAATCTTCGCGAAAGCTTCCAACTTGTTGGGGCGCTCCGGTCCGCTCCTACCCTGAAAGTCTCGGGGTGATACGTCAAGCGGGGGCCGAGAAAAAGGGGGTCCCAAAACGCGTTTTCCCCATTCATTTTTCCATAGGAACCTTTAGTCGCAGCTACAGCCCGAACTGCTGAACGGAATTACCCCAAATTTGGCAAAGAGGTAGCCCTTGGTTCAGACTGGTGCCTTTGCTAAAATGGTGTAAATCCGTTCAGTAGTTCCTGAGAAATTCACAATTAAAATCACATATATATCTATGGGCGCGTCGGATCCGCGTACCCTCCCGATCACGAGCTGCATGCTAATTGGCTGTCAACACTCCAAATCAAGAAGTGTTGGCAGCCATTTTGTCCCTCGGTAGAACCGAGGGACAGAAACAAGTGCGCAAAGCGCAAAAGGGGGCAGGGTAGAAACACCCTGACCCCTAGGTCTGCTCAGGGGTCCCACAAGGACCCCTGGGCAGAAAAAGATTTTTTTTTTTTTAAATCGGCGGGATGCGCTTAGGGTGCGCGTATCCCGCCGAGAAAAAAAAGAAACAAGTGCGCAAAACGCACAAAGGGGGCAGGGTAGAAACACCCTAACCCCCTAGGCCTGCTCAGGGGTCCCACAAGGACCCCTGGGCAAAAAAGCATTTTTATAAAAAAATCGGCAGGATGCGCTCAGGGTGCGCGAATCCTGCCGAAAAAATCGAAGCGCGGTCTCCGCGCTTCGATGTTAATTGGCCCCGGGTGGCCCAAGTCCCGGGGGCATGGTGGGGGGTAATTTAATGTGTGGGGGCCTCAAGGGCCCCCAAGCCCGGGGACCGCCACCCCCGGGGCTTTTTAAAAATGGTGCGGGAGGGCTCTGAGCCCTCCCGCAGCCCCGGGGACCACCACCTCCCGGGGCTTTTTAAATTAAAAATAAAACCAGTGTGGGGGGCTCCAGCCCCCACACGCCCGGGACCGCCACCTCCCGGGGCACTAAACATTTTAATATGGGGGTCCGTTACGGACTCCCAGAGCCCCGGGACCACCACCTCCCCGGGGCTGTGTACTGAATGGGAGGGGGCCGCGCGGCCCCCTCCTGGAGCCCTTGATGGCCCTGGGGACCACCACCCCCAGGGCCGGCTCCTGCAGTGTCCCGGGTGCCTACCCCGGGACACTGTAGTTTGCTATGGCAGGACGGGAGCCTCGCGGCTCCCGTCCTGCCATAGCAAACTGCTTTGGATATTGGAAGAGAGAGCAGGGAAACCTGCTCTCTCTTCCAATATCCAAAGCGATTGCTTTTCCACATGGGGAGCAGCATGTCAGCTGCTCCCCATGTGGAACAGCAATGCCGGCTCCCAAGGGACGTGGGAGCCGGCGGGACTGTGGGGGATTGGGGACCCCCCACAGTCCCCAACGGAGAGGGCCAGCCCCGGGGATGGGGTCCCGGGGCAAGTAGTGGCCCGGGAGGGGCCCACGCGGCCCCCTCTCCAAAAAGAGAAAGAAAAAAGTTTTTAAAAAAATGGAAAGGCCGGCCCCGGGGGATGGGGTCCCCGGGGCCTTAAAGTGGCCAGAGGAGGGGGCCACGCTGCCCCCTCAAAATAATAAATATAGAGGCCATGCCCCGGGGATGGGGTCCCCGGGGCCAATACAGGCCCAGGGAAGGGGGCCACGCGGCCCCCTTCCCGTTTTTTATTTTATAAAAAATTTAAAAAAAGGGGTAAGGCCCTGGGGGATGGGGTCCCCAGGGCATAAAAACAGGCAAAAGGAAGGGGGGCCACACAGCCCCCCTTCAGGGGACAAATTTATTTATTTTTTTTTTTAAACGATCGGGCCCGCAGGCCCCGCCCCCTTCCTTCACCACTCTGCAAACGCGCCCCTGGCGCGTTTGCAGAGGGAGAACAATTCCCCTTGAATACTGGGGGTCCCTGGGGGCCAACTAGCCCACCAGGAACCTCCAATATGCGCCAGGGGCTGCGTTGCAGAGACATGTAGAGAGGCCACACCCCTTTTACACCTCTCTGCAACGCAGCTCTGTGGCGCTTTTGGAGGTATATGGTGGGCTAGTTGGACTCCGTGGACCCTCAGGATTCAAGGGGACTTAATCCCCAACTTAAAACGCGCCACGGGGCGCGTTTGCACAGTGGTGAAGGGAGGGGCGGGGCTTCAGGTGACATGTGTGCAAACAGGCCCCGTGGCGCATTTTAAGATGGGGAATTAAATCCCCTTCAATCCTGAGGGTCCCTGGGGGCCAACTAGCCCAACAGGTACATCCAGAAAGCGCCACAGAGCTGCGTTGCAGAGAGGTGTAAAAGGGGTGTGGCCTCTCTACACGTCTCTGCAACGCAGCCCCTGGCGCATATTGGAGGTTCCTGGTGGGCTAGTTGGCCCCTAGGGACCCTCAGGATTCAAGGGGACTTAATCCCCCAACTTAAAACGCGCCACGGGGCGCGTTTGCACAGATGTAACCTCAGGCCCCGCCCCTCCCTTCACCATTGTGCAAATATTCCTCTAAAATCAGCCGAAATACGAATTCCGATTTACTCACCTGTTATCAGGAGAGACCTCAGTGCTGTATCTTTCAGCCCAGTACTGGTCCTGAAAAGTAATTCTAACCATACTTACCAGTAACTTGAATTTCCTTCCATAGGCTAACATTGACTGGTTTCACTTGGAAATTCTTCTAAGTGTGGAGTTTTGGAACTTTAAAATATTCCTCTAAAATCAGCCGAAATACGAATTCCGATTTACTCACCTGTTATCAGGAGAGACCTCAGTGCTGCATCTTTCAGCCCAGTACTGGTCCTGAAAAGTAATTTTAGCCGTACTTACCGGTAACTTGAATTTCCTTCATAGGCTAACATTGACTGGTTTCACTTGGAAATTCTTCTAAGTGTGGAGTTTTGGAACTTTAAAATATTCCTCTAAAATCAGCCGAAATACGAATTCCGATTTACTCACCTGTTATCAGGAGAGACCTCAGTGCTGCATCTTTCAGCCCAGTACTGATCCTCAAAAGTAATTTTAACCGTACTTACCAGTAACTTGAATTTCCTTCCATAGGATATCATTGCCTGCTTTTTGCTGAAAAAGTTTCTAAGTGTTGATTTTTGAAACATACAAATATTCCTGTAAAATCAGCCGAAATACGAATTCCGATTTACTCACCTGTTATAAGGAGAGACCTCAGTGCTGTATCTTTCAGCCCAGTACTGGTCCTGAAAAGTAATTTTAACCGTACTTACCAGTAACTTGAATTTCCTTCCATAGGCTAACATTGACTGGTTTCACTTGGAAATTCTTCTAAGTGTGGAGTTTTGGAACTTTAAAATATTCCTCTAAAATCAGCCGAAATACGAATTCCGATTTACTCACCTGTTATCAGGAGAGACCTCAGTGCTGCATCTTTCAGCCCAGTACTGGTCCTGAAAAGTAATTTTAACCGTACTTACCGGTAACTTGAATTTCCTTCATAGGCTAACATTGACTGGTTTCACTTGGAAATTCTTCTAAGTGTGGAGTTTTGGAACTTTAAAATATTCCTCTAAAATCAGCCGAAATACGAATTCCGATTTACTCACCTGTTATCAGGAGAGACCTCAGTGCTGCATCTTTCAGCCCAGTACTGATCCTGAAAAGTAATTTTAACCGTACTTACCGGTAACTTGAATTTCCTTCATAGGCTAACATTGACTGGTTTCAGTTGGAAATTCTTCTAAGTGTGGAGTTTTGGAACTTTAAAATATTCCTCTAAAATCAGCCGAAATACGAATTCCGATTTACTCACCTGTTATCAGGAGAGACCTCAGTGCTGCATCTTTCAGCCCAGTACTGATCCTCAAAAGTAATTTTAACCGTACTTACCAGTAACTTGAATTTCCTTCCATAGGATATCATTGCCTGCTTTTTGCTGAAAAAGTTTCTAAGTGTTGATTTTTGAAACATACAAATATTCCTCTAAAATCAGCCGAAATCCGAATTCTGATTTACTCACCTGTTATCAGGAGAGACCTCAGTGCTGCATCTTTCAGCCCAGTACTGGTCCTGAAAAGTAATTTTAACTGTACTTACCAGTAACTTGAATTTCCTTCCATAGGCTAACATTGACTGGTTTCACTTGGAAATTCTTCTAAGTGTGGAGTTTTGGAACTTTAAAATATTCCTCTAAAATCAGCCGAAATACGAATTCCGATTTACTCACCTGTTATCAGGAGAGACCTCAGTGCTGCATCTTTCAGCCCAGGACTGATCCTCAAAAGTAATTTTAACCGTACTTACCGGTAACTTGAATTTCCTTCATAGGCTAAGATTGACTGGTTTTCAGCAAAAAAGTTTCAAAGTGTTGATTTTCACAAACTACAAATATTCCTTAAAAATCGCCTGTATGACTTAAACGCATTTTTCAACTGTTTACAGGAGATGCACCAGTGCTGGATCCAGGATCCAACACTGAGTAAGAAAAAGTAACGATAACAGTTTTTACCTGCTAAGTGAATTTCCTTCCATAGGATAACATTGGTGATTCTATGAGAAAAAGTTTCTAAGTGTCAACTTTTAAAATACAATAATATTCCTTAAAAATCACGACTGTAACCAAAACGCTTTTACTCAACTGTTTACAGGAGATGTACCAGGACTGAATCTAGGATCCAGTCCTGTGGTTACAAAAGTAATCCATAAAGTAACTAATTGCATTTAACTAGAAATTCACATTGAGCTGAATGTTGCATTGTGTTTGAAAATGTGTTGCCCATTGCAACAACTGTAACTACTGTACTTAAAAGTCTATTGCCTATCTGCAAAGTCTTTAAACTAAAGTAATTCATTCTGAGAAAGTATTTTTGTAATGTAATGTATAATGTAATTACAATGTAATTTAAAAAATAAAATATGTAAAAAAAATTGTTTCTAAAAATGTAGTAAATCAGTATGAAAAAAATTAATATAACAATTAATACATTTAAAAATTGTCATTTACAAAACCTTTGAAATTCACTGAAAAAACCGTAGGTTTCAGGCACGTTATAGTTAGAAATTAGCATTAAAAAAACCTTTGAAATTCACTGAAAAAACCATAGGTTTCAGACACGTTATAGTTACAAATTAGCATTTAAAAAACCTTTGAAATTCACTGAAAAAACCATAGGTTTCAGACACGTTATAGTTACAAATTAGCATTTAAAAAACCTTTGAAATTCACTGAAAAAACCATAGGTTTTAGGGACAGTTTTAGTTACTTGGACATTGCACTCGTACAAAACCCGTGAAATTCCCCCGTTATAGTTAGTTCAGCTAACTATAACTCGCGCCCGCAATGCACTGCTGATGACGTCACATATTACATCACTCATGACATGGTCAGTGACATCACTGATGACATCACTGATGACATCTCAAATGACATCACTGATGACATCATCCACGTGATAATCTGATGCACCTCCTCACACCCTAATATAACCTTTGATACACCCACTCTAAATTACAGACTGCCATTCGCAAAACCATAGACACTCCAACACCAATAACTACATACCCACTCACTGATTCTTAGGTCTACACACACACATCCACTCACTCACCCGTACAGTCACTCATACTTACGGTCACTCAGTACAGGACTATCATATGCACTCTTACTCCTATATAGACACTCAAACAACGCCACTCATCCATAGAGATACTCACACACCTAGTCAGTCATGCAAATAATTAAACACACTGCCATTTACTCACCTATACAGTTATACACACACCAGCTCACTTACTCATACAAATAGTAGCACATTGTTACGCTCTTATACAATCACAGATACAAGCACACACTCATCCATACAGCCACTATCACAATCACTCACTCTTGCTTATAGCTATTTATATACTCCAACACACATATATACTGCCTTTCACATATGTAGTTACTCACACATGTACCACTGGGACATACATTCACTCACTAACACACTCTTACACACACTTACCCACCCATACAGTCTATCACAGATGCACTCTTGAAACCATCCACCCAGTGAATCACCCACTCACACATCTATGCACAGAGTTGCACACACCCCTCCCACACAAACACTCAGGCACCCATACAGATACTCAGACAAGCATTCAATAACTCATATAGACACTCATTTAGCTATTCACAAACACATGCAGCCACTTACACAGCAACAGACAGACGGATACAGACATTCACCCAGTTTAGTCACTAACCCATGCATTCAGTAAGATACGTTAAATCACTCACTTATAGAGTCAGTCACGCACCTACTAAATCATCCATACAGACACTTACACACCCACTCATTCTTCAATACGTCTTTTCCTATATATATTAAAAATATTTAAACTTTACAGAAACACACAGTCACTGGATGATGTCATCAGTGATGTCATTTGAGATGTCATCAGTGATGTCATCAGTGATGTCACTGACCATGTCATGAGTGATGTAATATGTGACGTCATCAGCAGTGCATTGCGGGCGCGAGTTATAGTTAGCTGAACTAACTATAACGGGGAATTTCACGGGTTTTGTACGAGTGCAATGTCCAAGTAACTAAAACTCTCCCTAAAACCTATGGTTTTTTCAGTGAATTTCAAAGGTTTTTAAATGCTAATTTGTAACTATAACGTGTCTGAAACCTATGGTTTTTTCAGTGAATATATATATATATATATTCGAAGCTCTGTATTCGCATCCAATACAAAGGGACTCGCACACCAAGGTCAATTTCAAAGTAAAGTGTATTTAGTTTAGCGGCAACGCGTTTCGATCACAGGGATCTTCTTCACAAGCCAAATTGTCCAAGTTTACAGCCACCATTTAACGTGCATGAAAGTAAAAATAAACATAGAAAACGGACCAACAGTGTGGGTTGTCAGTGAGAATCATAGAAGACAGACTCCCAGTTCCGAACAAAATCAGCTCATTGCAAAATGTTAGCATTCACATTTACAATTCATTGATATTTCATGTAATAAATAAACTGCACCTACATGAATTACTGTACTACAATTAAGCGCAACTGCACTCCTATTTACAGTATTCAGTTTACTTTGGCAGACTTTACTAATAGAGATGAATATATAGGATACAGGGAGATCGGTGGTTAACATCCCCCACTAGAGGGATTTCGCCGTGATGTGTATCACATCTGATTGTCAGGCCAAGTGGCCCTAGAGTCATAAAGCAGTTCATAATGGCCCGAAAGGGTCAACCAAGTGGAGGCGACAACCTAGCACAGTTAACAAGGGAGGGGGGGAATACAAAGTGAACACCGTGCATATTAACAAAAAATAAACTTCAAAGGAAAGAGGGACATGCTAAAAACAAGAGGGGAAACAGATCTGCGAGACACAGTTGACTGCTGCTCATAATACCGTAGTCTCTATGTACGCTCTCATAGTAGATACTCAAAGCAGGACCACTAGTACTAAGCCTCCAGTGAAGGTTTTACGAAACTGTTGGTGCTGAATTATGGTTAGGGTCCCCCACCACACTCCAGCACATACAGGAAAACAAAGAATCACATATGAAGCTGGAAGGGAAATGTCAGAATATACTGAGTTACTTATCCAATATGGACAAAGAGTTCCTCATCTTCGTTGATCCCAAACGGGGTCTTGCTATCGAGGAGTATGATATATCTGGACTCCAGGATTCTCAGTTGCCTCTCACGGTCACCCCTTCTGGGGATGGCTGCAATCCTGTCAATGCCAAAGAAAGAGAGACTGTTAACCCGTTCGCTGCTTCTGTCGGCCAACGGCCGTCGCGAGCACTACCTCCGAGGTGCTACGCACATCCGTTGGCCAACGCGGCCCCGCCCACTCATCAAAGCCGCCGCACCGCGGCGGAATTTCGGCCGCGGTAAAGGGGTTAAGGTCCTGATCATGGTGTTTACCCCAATGTCTAGCTGTCGAATAACTCAAATCCCCATTCCTTATCGCTCTTGTATGTTCCAAGATCCTCTTCTTTATGGGGAAAATTGTACTGCCCACATACATTTTTTCACAAGGACACATGATCACATAAACACAGTAGTCAGTATTGCAGTTCATGAATTTCTTGATGCTACCTGTCTTGCCTGTTGGTAAGGGGTACGATTTCCTGTTTTTACTGTTACTGCACGCTTTGCATTTGCCGCATTTAAAAATGCCCTTTTGCTGCTGTATCCACCCTTGCTGTTTGGTTCCCCCCATGTAGCTGGAGACCAGCATGTCCTTAAGGGAGCGGGCCTTCCTATATGTGACCTGTGGATGCAAGGTGACGAGAGAGCCTATCACAGGATCATTCTTCACCAAGTCCCAATGTTTGTTGAGCGTATTCCTGACAGATGTTGCCTCAGTGCTAAAAGTGGTGATCATTCTTATTTTATTCTCCTCACTGGTTTGTTTGGGTCTCTTCAATAGCAGACTAGATCTTTCGTGCTTGGCTACCTTCACTTCTGCTGCCTTCAGAGCCTTCTGGGGATAGCCCCTCTTCCGAAATCTCCCCAACATCCAGTGTATCTCTTCCTCATAAGTTTGCTGTGTGCTACAGTTACGCCTAGCTCTGATGAGTTCCCCATAGGGGATACTCCATTTAAGTTTGGGGGGGTGGTGACTGTCTGCATGTAATATGCTATTGCCAGAGGTAGCCTTCCTGTACAATTTAGTTGCAACCATTTCATTCTCCACGGCGACACTCACATCCAGAAAATCCATCTCTTTCTGGTCACATTTGTAGGTGAAGCGGAGATTGACCTCATTATCAGACAATACATCAAGGAAACTTTCAAGTTCAGGTTTGGTACCATTCCACACCATGAAAATATCATCTATGAACCTCGTCCAAAATGTTATATGCCTGGTTCATTCTTCTCTACCCATACCACTTGCTCCTCTCACCATCCCATAAGCATACAGGCGTAACTAGGCGCAAAGCAGCTTCCCATGGCAGTTCCGACCTCTTGTTTGTACCATCTGTCCTCAAAAAGAAACAAGTTGTTCTCTAAACAGAAACTTAGCATCTGGATTAACATTTTAGAGTGTTCATGTAAGAAGATAGATCTGCCTCTAAAGTAGTTTCTGCATGCTCCTATGCCCTGGCTATGCTTAATGCAGGTGTAAAGGGAGACCACATCGATAGTAACAAGCCAGCAGCCCCCCTGCCATGGGATTCCTTCCACTTTGTTGATAAAATCAGTGCTGTCCCTACAGTATGAGGGGAGGCTAAGAACATATGGAAATAAAAAGAAGTCCAAGAAAACAGATGTGTTCTCAAGGAGGCTGCCATTTGCTGACACGATCGGCCTGCCTGGGGGGTTGGTGTTGTTCTTGTAAATCTTCGGCTGCATGTAAAAACATGGTGCCGTGGGTCTTTTGGTGTAGAGGAAGCAGAACTCATCTTCCCCTAAAAGTTCCTTCTGTCTCCATTCTTCCAAAGCAGCATAGAACCGAGTGGTTGACTCGTCATATGCCTCCCTACTAGATCTTATATAGCTCCCTGAAGCCAAAAGTTGTCTGTTAGCCTCATCTTTGTATAGATTAATGTCCCACAGGACCACATTGCCCCCTTTGTCAGATGGCTTGATGACAAAACTCTGATCTTCATTAAGTGTAGACAATGCTACCCTCTGTGCTGGGGTAAGATTATGTGCATGTTCATTTTTAGTATCTTTCCATATTTTCAATAAATCACGTACTATGGCCCAATTGACCCAGTAGATCTTCCTCATTCGTCCACTCACCAACCCCTTCATTCAGCTCTGCAAGACAAGACAAGCCTTCAATATCTTTCATAACATTTTACACAACTTCAATTTACGCACAAATAAAAAAGTAAATTGAAGTTGTGTAAAATGTTTCTACAAAAGAGCAAAAAGAACTTTTCTGCAGGCAGGGGCAAGAGCTCTGAAGTGCGCGATAAGACCTTTGCTTGCTTATGTATGAAAGATATTGAGGGCTTGGCTTGTCTTGCAGAGCTGAATGAAGGGGTTGGTGAGTGTACGAATGAGGAAGATCTACTGGGTCAATTGGGCCTGGAGACTACAGGGACTGTTACAACTACATTCAAACCTAAGTCCACTTTTAACCCCAACTTACCACACGACAGCTTAGACACTTTTCATGAGGTCATAGTACGTGATTTATTGAAAATATGGAAAGATACTAAAAATGAACATGCACATAATCTTACCCCAGCACAGAGGGTAGCATTGTCTACACTTAATGAAGATCAGAGTTTTGTCATCAAGCCATCTGACAAAGGGGGCAATGTGGTCCTGTGGGACATTAATCTATACAAAGATGAGGCTAACAGACAACCTTTGGCTTCAGGGAGCTATATAAGATCTAGTAGGGAGGCATATGACGAGTCAACCACTCGGTTCTATTCTGCTTTGGCAGAATGGAGACAGAAGGAACTTTTAGGGGAAGATGAGTTCCGCTTCCTCTACACCAAAAGACCCACGGCACCATGTTTTTACATGCTGCCGAAAATTCACAAGAACAACACCAACCCCCCAGGCAGGCCGATCGTGTCAGCAAATGGCAGCCTCCTTGAGAACACATCTGTTTTCTTGGACTCCTTTTTATTTCCATATGTTCTTAGCCTCCCCTCATACTGTAGGGACAGCACTGTTTTTATCAACAAAGTGGAAGGAATCCCATGGCAGGGGGGCTGCTGGCTTGTTACTATCGATGTGGTCTCCCTTTACACCTGCATTAAGCATAGCCAGGGCATAGGAGCATGCAGACACTACTTTAGAGGCAGATCTATCTTCTTACATGAACACTCTAAAATGTTAATCCAGATGCTAAGTTTCTGTTTAGAGAACAACTTGTTTCTTTTTGAGGACAGATGGTACAAACAAGAGGTCGGAACTGCCATGGGAAGCTGCTTTGCACCTAGATACGCCTGTATGCTTATGGGATGGTGGGAGGAGCAAGTGGTATGGGTAGAGAAGAATGAACCATGGACCAGGCATATAACATTTTGGACGAGGTTCATAGATGATATTTTCATGGTGTGGAATGGTACCAAGCAAAACCAAAGGGGATGATGGACGGAGTGTTGAACATTGCAAGCACTCACCCCCAGTCAACTGATCTGGGTTTAATCCATCATCATTCTTCAACACTCCGTCCATCATCCCCTTTGGTTTTGCTGTGTTCGCCCTAAGTTGGCAGGGTATGCCCAGACGTGGGTCCCTTGCTCACTTTGCCACTGGATTCAAGATAGCCTTGCTGATGACGGCTGTAAGCCAGAAACCGGTCCCAGGATGCTTGTTTCCGGTCCAGGGAAGACATGGCTTGGCAGTTCGGGCTGGACTGTTCCCATGAGGCACAGGGTCAGACTGATTTGCATATGGCCATGTCTGAACTGGGGTGGCGGAGTGAGCTAAAGAATGATGATGGATTAAACCCAGATCAGTTGACTGGGGGTGAGTGCTTGCAATGTTCAACACTCCGTCCATCATCCCCTTTGGTTTTGTGGAATGGTACCAAACCTGAACTTGAAAGTTTCCTTGATGTATTGTCTGATAATGAGGTCAATCTCCGCTTCACCTACAAATGTGACCAGAAGGAGATGGATTTTCTGGATGTGAGTGTCGGCGTGGAGAATGAAATGGTTGCAACTAAATTGTACAGGAAGGCTACCTCTGGCAATAGCATATTACATGCAGACAGTCACCACCCCCCCAAACTTAAATGGAGTATCCCCTATGGGAAACTCATCAGAGCTAGGCGTAACTGTAGCACACAGCAAACTTATGAGGAAGAGATACACAGGATGTTGGGGAGATTTCGGAAGAGGGGCTATCCCCAGAAGGCTCTGAAGGCAGCAGAAGTGAAGGTAGCCAAGCACGAAAGATCTAGTCTGCTATTGAAGAGACCCAAACAAACCAGTGAGGAGAATAAAATAAGAATGATCACCACTTTTAGCACTGAGGCAACATCTGTCAGGAATATGCTCAACAAACATTGGGACTTGGTGAAGAATGATCCTGTGATAGGCTCTCTCGTCACCTTGCATCCACAGGTCACATATAGGAAGGCCCGCTCCCTTAAGGACATGCTGGTCTCCAGCTACATGGGGGGAACCAAACAGCAAGGGTGGCTACAGCAGCAAAAGGGCTTTTTTAAATGCGGCAAATGCAAAGCGTGCAGTAACAGTAAAAACAGGAAATCGTACCCCTTACCAACAGGCAAGACAGGTAGCATCAAGAAATTCATGAACTGCAATACTGACTACTGTGTTTATGTGATCATGTGTCCTTGTGAAAAATGTATGTGGGCAGTACAATTTTCCCCATAAAGAAGAGGATCTTGGAACATACAAGAGCGATAAGGAATGGGGATTTGAGTTATTCGACAGCTAGACATTGGCGTAAAATCCATAATCAGGACCCTAACAGTCTCTCTTTCTTTGGCATTGACAGGATTGCAGCCAACCCCAGAGGGGGTGACCGTGAGAGGCAACTGAGAATCCTGGAGTCCAGATATATCATACTCCTCGATAGCAAGACCCCGTTTGGGATCAACGAAGATGAGGAACTCTTTGTCCATATTGGATAAGTAACTCAGTATATTCTGACATCTCCCTTCCAGCTTCATATGTGATTCTTTGTTTTCCCTGTATGTGCTGGAGTGTGGTGGGGGACCCTAACCATAATTCAGCACCAACAGTTTCGTAAAACCTTCACTGGAGGCTTAGTACTAGTGGTCCTGCTTTGAGTATCTACTATGAGAGCGTACATAGAGACTACGGTATTATGAGCAGCAGTCAACTGTGTCTCGCAGATCTGTTTCCCCTCTTGTTTTTAGCATGTCCCTCTTTCCTTTGAAGTTTATTTTTTGTTAATTTGCACGGTGATCACTTTGTATTCCCCCCTCCCTTGTTAACTGTGCTAGGTTGTCGCCACCACTTGGTTGAACCGTTCGGGCCATTATAAACTGCTTTATGACTCTAGGGCCACTTGGCCTGACAATCAGATGTGATACACATCACGGCGAAATCCCTCTAGTGGGGGATGTTAACCACCGATCTCCCTGTATCCTATATATTCATATCTATTAGTAAAGTCTGCCAAAGTAAACTGAATACTGTAAATAGGAGCGCAGTTGCGCTTAATTGTAGTAAAGTAATTCATGTAGGTGCAGTTTATTTATTACATGAAATATCAATGAATTGTAAATGTGAATGCTAACATTTTGCAATGAGCTGATTTTGTTCGGAACTGGGAGTCTGTCTTCTATGATTCTCGCTGACAACCCACACTGTTGGTCCGTTTTCTATGTTTATTTTTACTTTCGTGCACGTTAAGTGGTGGATGTAAACTTGGACAATTTGGCTTGTGAAGAAGATCCCTGTGATCGAAACGCGTTGCCGCTAAACTAAATACACTTTACTTTGAAATTGACCTTGGTGTGCGAGTCCCTTTGTATTGGATGCGAATACAGAGCTTCGTTCATGTTTCAACGGGTTCCGGCACCCGCACCTCGCACCGACCCCGACTGGTGAACGTGACCAGCAGCGCCGGAGAGCTTCAGTGATATATATATATATATATATATATATATATATATATATATATATATATATATATATATATATATATGGGACAGGTACAAGCCCATGGAGGAAGTAAATTAGCAAGTCAAGCGGCTGTGTGTGTTGACCGCAACCCACTGGGGATTTCATTTTGTGTATACTGACACAGGCACGGCGACTCACTGGAGGCAAAAAGAAGCACTACAGTAACCATCAGGCCACGTTGGTGGCCACGCCCACCGGGGCGGGGGATAAATACGTTTTGAACTGGTGCCGATTGAACTGCCTCCCTGTATTCAGCAAGATGCCCGCAGCCCATGAGGAAGTGCTTTTCAGCACGAAACGCGTTGGGCAGGACTGTTATTTTCAGCGAGGCATGCCTGCTGTTTAGACATTGCGTTCCTCCATGAATAAATTTGGCTCAAGTCATTTACCTGTGTGGGCCCTCTCATTGCAGGCAAACTTGTTGTTGGAATATATATATCCGGCAATTTTACATGGAGGGGTTTTGATGTGCCGATAGCCTCTTGTGACAGTCAGCTGTTTGCCGCCAGCGAGTGCACCTCACCGGTTAGGGCAACCTTTGTTTCAAATATTTGTGGCCGGCCCAGGTCACGAGGAGCACCACCCCGAGATCTGAGGGGGTCCGCAGTTGATCACAGTGACTACAATGCGGAGCTAGCGGAAGCTGCTTTAAGACAAGAGCCTTTGGAGTGCGTCTTTTTGCCTCATTTTAAGAACTTGTTTTTACTCATAGGGAATGGCGGCGACCCACTTGGGGAGTATATTGGACTTCAAGACCCATAATTCTCAGCGATGAATACTCACCTGATGTCTATCGCATGTATAATAAAGGGGATGTCCTTGGAGCTGTTTGCCATTCTCTGTGATGTCTGCCTATGATGAAGGGCGTTCCAAGCCCGAAACGCGTCGGCAATTTTACATGGAGGGGTTTTGATGTGCCGATAGCCTCTTGTGACAGTCAGCTGTTTGCCGCCAGCGAGTGCACCTCACCGGTTAGGGCAACCTTTGTTTCAAATATTTGTGGCCGGCCCAGGTCACGAGGAGCACCACCCCGAGATCTGAGGGGGTCCGCAGTTGATCACAGTGACTACAATGCGGAGCTAGCGGAAGCTGCTTTAAGACAAGAGCCTTTGGAGTGCGTCTTTTTGCCTCATTTTAAGAACTTGTTTTTACTCATAGGGAATGGCGGCGACCCACTTGGGGAGTATATTGGACTTCAAGACCCATAATTCTCAGCGATGAATACTCACCTGATGTCTATCGCATGTATAATAAAGGGGATGTCCTTGGAGCTGTTTGCCATTCTCTGTGATGTCTGCCTATGATGAAGGGCGTTCCAAGCCCGAAACGCGTCGGCAATTTTACATGGAGGGGTTTTGATGTGCCGATAGCCTCTTGTGACAGTCAGCTGTTTGCCGCCAGCGAGTGCACCTCACCGGTTAGGGCAACCTTTGTTTCAAATATTTGTGGCCGGCCCAGGTCACGAGGAGCACCACCCCGAGATCTGAGGGGGTCCGCAGTTGATCACAGTGACTACAATGCGGAGCTAGCGGAAGCTGCTTTAAGACAAGAGCCTTTGGAGTGCGTCTTTTTGCCTCATTTTAAGAACTTGTTTTTACTCATAGGGAATGGCGGCGACCCACTTGGGGAGTATATTGGACTTCAAGACCCATAATTCTCAGCGATGAATACTCACCTGATGTCTATCGCATGTATAATAAAGGGGATGTCCTTGGAGCTGTTTGCCATTCTCTGTGATGTCTGCCTATGATGAAGGGCGTTCCAAGCCCGAAACGCGTCGGCAATTTTACATGGAGGGGTTTTGATGTGCCGATAGCCTCTTGTGACAGTCAGCTGTTTGCCGCCAGCGAGTGCACCTCACCGGTTAGGGCAACCTTTGTTTCAAATATTTGTGGCCGGCCCAGGTCACGAGGAGCACCACCCCGAGATCTGAGGGGGTCCGCAGTTGATCACAGTGACTACAATGCGGAGCTAGCGGAAGCTGCTTTAAGACAAGAGCCTTTGGAGTGCGTCTTTTTGCCTCATTTTAAGAACTTGTTTTTACTCATAGGGAATGGCGGCGACCCACTTGGGGAGTATATTGGACTTCAAGACCCATAATTCTCAGCGATGAATACTCACCTGATGTCTATCGCATGTATAATAAAGGGGATGTCCTTGGAGCTGTTTGCCATTCTCTGTGATGTCTGCCTATGATGAAGGGCGTTCCAAGCCCGAAACGCGTCGGCAATTTTACATGGAGGGGTTTTGATGTGCCGATAGCCTCTTGTGACAGTCAGCTGTTTGCCGCCAGCGAGTGCACCTCACCGGTTAGGGCAACCTTTGTTTCAAATATTTGTGGCCGGCCCAGGTCACGAGGAGCACCACCCCGAGATCTGAGGGGGTCCGCAGTTGATCACAGTGACTACAATGCGGAGCTAGCGGAAGCTGCTTTAAGACAAGAGCCTTTGGAGTGCGTCTTTTGCCTCATTTTAAGAACTTGTTTTTACTCATAGGGAATGGCGGCGACCCACTTGGGGAGTATATTGGACTTCAAGACCCATAATTCTCAGCGATGAATACTCACCTGATGTCTATCGCATGTATAATAAAGGGGATGTCCTTGGAGCTGTTTGCCATTCTCTGTGATGTCTGCCTATGATGAAGGGCGTTCCAAGCCCGAAACGCGTCGGCAATTTTACATGGAGGGGTTTTGATGTGCCGATAGCCTCTTGTGACAGTCAGCTGTTTGCCGCCAGCGAGTGCACCTCACCGGTTAGGGCAACCTTTGTTTCAAATATTTGTGGCCGGCCCAGGTCACGAGGAGCACCACCCCGAGATCTGAGGGGGTCCGCAGTTGATCACAGTGACTACAATGCGGAGCTAGCGGAAGCTGCTTTAAGACAAGAGCCTTTGGAGTGCGTCTTTTTGCCTCATTTTAAGAACTTGTTTTTACTCATAGGGAATGGCGGCGACCCACTTGGGGAGTATATTGGACTTCAAGACCCATAATTCTCAGCGATGAATACTCACCTGATGTCTATCGCATGTATAATAAAGGGGATGTCCTTGGAGCTGTTTGCCATTCTCTGTGATGTCTGCCTATGATGAAGGGCGTTCCAAGCCCGAAACGCGTCGGCAATTTTACATGGAGGGGTTTTGATGTGCCGATAGCCTCTTGTGACAGTCAGCTGTTTGCCGCCAGCGAGTGCACCTCACCGGTTAGGGCAACCTTTGTTTCAAATATTTGTGGCCGGCCCAGGTCACGAGGAGCACCACCCCGAGATCTGAGGGGGTCCGCAGTTGATCACAGTGACTACAATGCGGAGCTAGCGGAAGCTGCTTTAAGACAAGAGCCTTTGGAGTGCGTCTTTTTGCCTCATTTTAAGAACTTGTTTTTACTCATAGGGAATGGCGGCGACCCACTTGGGGAGTATATTGGACTTCAAGACCCATAATTCTCAGCGATGAATACTCACCTGATGTCTATCGCATGTATAATAAAGGGGATGTCCTTGGAGCTGTTTGCCATTCTCTGTGATGTCTGCCTATGATGAAGGGCGTTCCAAGCCCGAAACGCGTCGGCAATTTTACATGGAGGGGTTTTGATGTGCCGATAGCCTCTTGTGACAGTCAGCTGTTTGCCGCCAGCGAGTGCACCTCACCGGTTAGGGCAACCTTTGTTTCAAATATTTGTGGCCGGCCCAGGTCACGAGGAGCACCACCCCGAGATTTGAGGGGGTCCGCAGTTGATCACAGTGACTACAATGCGGAGCTAGCGGAAGCTGCTTTAAGACAAGAGCCTTTGGAGTGCGTCTTTTGCCTCATTTTAAGAACTTGTTTTTACTCATAGGGAATGGCGGCGACCCACTTGGGGAGTATATTGGACTTCAAGACCCATAATTCTCAGCGATGAATACTCACCTGATGTCTATCGCATGTATAATAAAGGGGATGTCCTTGGAGCTGTTTGCCATTCTCTGTGATGTCTGCCTATGATGAAGGGCGTTCCAAGCCCGAAACGCGTCGGCAATTTTACATGGAGGGGTTTTGATGTGCCGATAGCCTCTTGTGACAGTCAGCTGTTTGCCGCCAGCGAGTGCACCTCACCGGTTAGGGCAACCTTTGTTTCAAATATATATATATATATATACACATATGTCGTCAATCCAAGTATCTCGCTGGTTCTCCTGCCTCCGTCGGCGTTGGGCTCACGGCGAGGTAGCGAACCTCCAAACATAATCCATTGTTTCTTTTTTGAAAAAACAAATTGCGAACCCAATTCCTTTCAGCGTGAGATGAATTTATTCCATACAGCGAAAACGCACGATGCGTTTTGCAGCAGCTGCTCCGTGATCAAGGAGTCTCACCGGTACTGAGCACCGGCTGTTTTTTAAAGGAGGCCTCGAAGCGGGTCTCTTTCGGGCTCTGTTTTGTGCCCTGGCACAGGCGGTCCGTTTTTTTCCGGACTGCAGTGAGTGCATGCACATCGATGTGCGCTGCTCACACTGCTCACTTCTCACTAGTGGAGAAGTTACGGCATGACGTCATGCCAGGTGAGCATTGTAGGGGAAGGGAACTCCTTTAAAGAGAGTCATTTTCTCTGTGGATTTCCCTTCTCTTTTGAAACTCAGGAGCAACAACATTGTCGTGGTGTCACCAGGGCTTTAAGTGGAAGCTTTTTCAATAGTATATACAAGCCATAGTTGCTGCTTATTTATCTTATGCAACTAAAAACCATTGACAAAGCCAATAGTCCTGACTTGTTTTAGGTATGATGTTACTTGATGTATCATATCTGGATGCAATGACAGAAACAGCAAAATACAAGACGGGCGGCACACTATGCTAAGCACAGATTATTAGTTTACGTGTTTTTAAGCCACGCCCTTAATTACATTGGCCACGCCCCTTTGAGAGACCCCCCCAGTTTTCTTTAAAGCCCTGGGTACACACACTGACACACACACACATATACATCAACTAGGAAACCTCCAGTTTGTCCTACGTTTTTAGTCAACATCACTGTGCATTCTGGTACTCTCAGCTGTGTGCTTACCTTTTTAAACATGGGTATGAAAGTGCCTGTTTGTACAGTACATTTGTAATAAAAGCTAGGACTTGCTGAAGGTGTCACACGTGGTATATAGCCACTTATCAGCTATGCACACCCACCCTTCATGCTGCTCATGCACCACCATTTTGTTTTCGTGAGGTAGGCTTGCTCTGCTGCTGAGTATTTTACCTGCTTTGGTGAGAGGTGCTTGCACAGCACCTGCCCAGACTATACCTCCTGTGAGGGCAACTCTCAGTGCTCCTTACAACCCGTGGCATATCTCTTGTGAGAAGAATGCTTGTGATACTCCTGTTGTGAGACTACTACAGCTCCTGCTCATCATTTTCAGGTTTAGTGCAAGAGGATTTTTCCCATGCAGGACCTGTTTTGCTAGGGAGGCTTGCATGACTGCTCACTGTAATGCACAATTTGTTTAAGAGTGATTTTCAAAGCCGCTGTCCAAGCTGTGCCTTTTCTGCGTGAACAAAGCTTGCACTGCTGCTTCTCATGGTGTGCTTGTTCTGTGTGAGTGAAGCTTGCACTGCTGCTGCTCATGGTGTGCTTGTTCTGTTATGTTATGTTATTTTATTCTTATAAGGCGCACAGCTACTCAAGGGTTTCCGGCGCCGCCTGATAGGAACAAAAGAAAAAGAAAGTGCTCTACATATTGAACAACCAGGTTTTTAAACACTTATGAAAATTCTCGTAAATAGTTTCAGTCCGAAGTGACGTAGGGAGGGAGTTCCATAAAGAGGGACCTAGACAAGAGAAGGACCGGCCGCCCATACGCGACAATCTGGTCCTAGGCACCGTAAATTTTGCCTGAGTGGCGGAACGTAAGAGACGTGGTGGGAGGTAAGGATGAACTAAAGCATTTAAGTATTGGGGTGCCTTACCAACTTTGATTTTGAACATATAGCTCAGGGCTTTGAATTTAATACGATTCTCAACCCTGAGCCAATGTAGATCCCTAAGAGAACCTGAAATGGAAACTGTTTTAGGAACCTTACAAAGTAGCCTAGCCGCCGCATTCTGCACCATCTGCAGTTTACGTAACACATCCTTATTGGCTCCTAGATACAAAATGTTTCCGTAGTCCAGTCTAGAAGTGACAAGAGCCTGGACCACGGTACGTTGCGTAGACAAAGGCAGCATCCAAAGGATTTTCCTAAGCCATTTAATGATAGTGAAGCAGATTGAAGACACTTTCACCGCTTGTTGCTTCATTGATAACTGGTCATCGATTATAACACCTAAATTCCGGACCTGATGATTAGGCTGGGGCAGAGCACCCATTTCAGGCGGCCAGTGTTGAGGTCCCCATAGGTCTTTGTTCTTACCCAAAATCAGCACCTCCGTCTTTTCACCATTGAGTTTGAGCAGGTTGGCTTGCATCTATCCTGCTATGTTCCTCAGCCCAGACTGAAGGAAAGATGATTTTGTGAGCTGTGTGAGCAAAGCTTGCATTACTGCTGCTCGTAATGTGCTTGATCTGTGTGAGCGAAGCTTGCACTGCTGCTGCTCGTGGTGTGCTTGTTCTGTGTGTGAAGAAAGCTTCCACTGCTGCTGGTCGTGGTGTGCTTGTTCTGTGTGAACGAAGCTTGCACTGCTGCTGCTCGTGGTGTGCTTGTTCTGTGTGAGCAAAGCCTGCATTGCTGCTGCTCGTGGTGTGCTTGTTCTGTGTGTGAAGAAAGCTTGCACTGCTGCTGCTCGTGGTGTGCTTGTTCTGTGTGAGCGAAGCTTGCACTGCTGCTGCTCGTGGTGTGCTTGCTCTGTGTGTGAAGAAAGCTTGCACTGCTGCTGCTCGTGGTGTGCTTGTTCTGTGTGTATGAAGCTTGCACTGCTGCTGCTTGTGGTGTGCTTGTTCTGTGTGAGCGAAGCTTGCATTGCTGCTGTTTTTGGTGTGCTTGCTCTGTGTGTGAAGAAAGCTTGCACTGCTGCTGCTCGTGGTGTGCTTGTTCTGTGTGAGTGAAGCTTGCATTGCTGCTGCTCGTGGTGCGCTTGCTCTGTGTGTGAAGAAAGCTGGCACTGCTGCTGCCTCTGCCGTGCCTGTTTTGCATCAGGGACGCTTGCAGTTCAGCTCCTTGTGCTAGTCCTCTTCTGACTGAACGTGCTGCCTGTGCTCCATCTGTTCTCTTTGAGAGGGATGTTGCACTTCTGCCAATAATATTCCTGTTTAGGGTGGATGTAAAGCTTGCAGTGCTACTACCTATGTGGTACTTGCTGTAGGTGTGTGAGTAAAAGTTATTCTACTGATACATCTTGTAAATGTGAGTTATTTGAATCGATCCAGCCTGCACTCTACCCTTGAGGGAGACTCTTGCTCTGTTGCTGCTAATGCTGTTGTTTTCTATTGCAGGTGTTGAGGTGAATCCTACGCTCCCCAACTGTGATCTCAGTACTTGGGCAGAGGGTCATAAATAACCCAGCAAAGACACAACCCTGACAGAACTGAGGAGACGAGCTGAAGGGGGAGGGGGTAGGCTTCAGCATTGTGACAGAGAAAGACTAGGAAAACAAGAGCAAAAAAGAAGGAACGGTGAACAAAGGAACAATGAAGGACAAGGAACAATGGAGGGAATTGAATGAGGGAGGATAAGAAAGAGGAAAGAAAAAGGAGACGTGGAGGAAAGAAAAAAGAATGAAAATACCAAAGCGGGAGAAATTCAAAGGGAAGAGAATAGAACAAGAAAGAATGTGGATGATTGTGAGAAATCACTAGGGGACCCCAATAGAAGCCCCACGACTCACCTCGATATCTTCCGCCACTTCCGGGCCCCGCTGACGCCGACAGGACCTGGAAGAAGAAACAAACTCCTGTCAAAACACTAAAGAAGGACTATCCTTCTTTTACATAGGCGGAACGGGAGAAGAGCAAGAGGAAGAGCCAATCACTGATGCAGGAGGGAGGAGAAAAGGAAATCCTCCAAAACAGGAAGTGACTCGGAGAAGGAGGGAGGAGCGAAACCAGCAACACAGAAGGCGCTGAGGAGGAGAAGACCGGCACAGAACCGTGGGAGACTCCAGCGGACAACGGAGAGACCTATCCACCCGATTTGAGAGGGGGAGATGCCGAACTCGACTTAGTCCAGACGAGTGGTGCGAGGAGTGGTGGTCACCCAAGGAGGACGTGCAGGAGCTGCCACAACTCAGGAGAGTTGCGGCAGACGTCTTTTCCCTACCTTACTGTTTCTTTGTTTTTTTTCTTTCCCTTATCCTTTCTTGCACGGAAAGGGAAGGGGGGGGGTGTATAGAAAACAAACCGATCCCACCACACGCACAAGAGAAATATATATATTGAAGTATAGTGACATTTCTTTTATGGAACCCTAAGAAGGGATTGAAGTATTTCTTCCATCATGAAAGAAACAAGAGAAACGGAAAAGAACCCAATCACTTCTTGGACTTTTCTAGAAAACCAAGAAATACACCAGGGGCAGAGGACACCTCATAGTAAACCTCTACTCCCAGGGAAAGTCCTTACCTAAATTCTTTCTTCTTTTTTTTTGGACACTTTAATTATTATTTTTTTGGCACAATTATTTTTCTTCCACCCGGATGTGGTGAAGGTGTCTGTCCTACCCTTTGTGGGGAGACATACATACTTACTGCCTCTTTCTTCTCCTCTTATCTTCGAGCCTCCCAGGGACCACCTCCGGAGAAGATGGAAGACCTAGAAGAGACAAGAAAAAAAAAGGAGAACATTATAGAAGATAATCTGCTAAAACGATCACCCTGGTTTGAATTGTGAATAAACTCACGTCACAATTACACCTATACGGCCTCCTCGCTTCTTTTTCCGCCCATCTCTCCCACAGTTGGTGTCAGGAGTGGGACCAAGGGAAATGGGAGCCGTTGTGACCAAGATGGCTGAAGGGCAGGTAAGGCTTGAAAAAATAATAGAGAAATTCCTGGCAATGGCTGAGGAGGACAGGGAGAAATTGCATAGGACCCTGACTAAGCAAAGCCAGACACAAGAAGCCGTCATAGGGAAATTGGGAGGAGCTCTCGGCCAACCAAGAAGCCACACAACCTTGCCATTTGTGGCGATGCAAAAATACATTCCAGAGAGGACCCTGACTTCTTCTTCTCAAATTTTGAGAGGATGGCAAGAGCTGCCAAGTGGCCAGAGGACAAATGGGGACAATATCTAGGCCCACTCCTTTCTGGTGATCTTCAGGCAGCCTACCAGGCGGCCAACCCCCTTGGAACTACCCTGTATGTAGAGATTAAAAGAAGCATTTTGGAAAAGAATGGGGGTGGACGAAGAAACATATAGGATTAGGTTAAGACCAATCAAAGAAGTCCTTCAAGAGACCCCAAGAGCCCTATATTATAGAGTAAGAGATATGGCGGATAGATGGTTGAAACCCTTGACTTCTTCTAAGGAAGAGATATTAGAAAAAATCTATCTAGAACAGTATCTCACATCCTTGCATCCCCCACATACAGCGGTGGAGTCGCCAGTGATGGAGTGAGGTTTGTAAAATTACATCCTCATGAAATTAAGAAACCCCATAATGATGTATTAACTGCATGGACTAACCAACCCTGAATGCACACATTCACACAGGGGCAAAAGCATTTTACAAATTATACTAAACCAGGATGGCATGAGTACATATTAACTGTTTGCGCTTTGAAAAATCGTACTAATGCATGTTTATGCTATGTTGTACATTGCACATTTTGCATGTTGTGCACAAATAACGAAAAGTTGCTTTAAATTAATAAGCTTACGCTAGGAATTAATGAATACAGGGTATTAGTATGGTGAGAGGTAACCATCATGGGTTTTATTTCATGAATTAATACTCTTTTGTGTTTATTTGCTTTAGTACGAGATTGGGCCTGCATGAAAATGGCCTCTTGTCTGAACCAGCATGTGGTTGTCTTGATCGGTATGGAGAACGCATGCGCCAAATTGTTTTGCCTGCTTACGAGCTGCAGAGTGCACCAGCTGATGTAATCCGTGTGAAGGCCATGTTGACCTGTGTCCTATTGTTTATGTGCCAAGATGTGACAGCGACTGTGGGAACTGCCATCGCTACGTGCAATTTGAATGTGAAGCGGATATCATGAGATGAAATGTTGCAAAATGTATAACTAATGATGTTAGTAGTATGCAAATGTATTTATCCTTAATACTTCCTTTGTTAAAACCGATATGGAATGGATTTGTGAGGAGAACAGGATGAGGCGACCCTAGCATGATTTAGGACAACCAATCACAGGACGAGTTTCTACCGATACTGCAACATTGTAAGATAGTGAGTTAGGCATTAGACTATAATTGATATCCCAATTGGGGGTGTGTCAGAGATTGGTGGAATTGGCGGATCAGATCGGATGAGAGAGAAGAGAAGATCAGATCAGATCAGAACGCACAGAACATAGAGAGAGAAGCGCGCCAAGACTGAGAGAGCAGACCAGCACTGAGCCAGAGAAACTTTAGGTACGAGAACGTTGCGGGAGTGCTTGGGAGGAGACTGCGTCCGAGGAGAACTTGATTAAGGTAGATTGAATTGGGAGATTATTTTTTTTGTTTGCCAGTCTATGACAAACCTTAGCTGCATCTGTCCTGTTAATTTTGTCCTCTGAGCCTATCTCTGAGGACCCCTTGCCACAACGTTGGCCAAGGAAGTGGTTTTCCTGATTCTTTGGTGGGTATCACCCTCCTTAAATGCTTTGATTTTGCAATATTTTTCTGCAAGTGTTTATGCTGTACCTTCTCTCCCCCATTCCTATGCACGCTTTGATGTTGATTCAAATGATTCATTTTGATTACATTGCTTGATAATTTGTTCTCTTATATGTGATCTTGTGTGTGCACTGACAATCTGAATTATGAGCATTTAATATTAATAAGATAAAATTATTAACCGAATAAATGACTCTGTGGTTATTTAGTTAAATATTAAAGTGTTTAGTTAATCATAGTCACCATCAACTAATGGTCCATCGACCAAAAGAAGAAGACAGTTGAAATTACGAATAGTTAGGGATTTATATAAATGTTATTAATGTGAAGTATAGTATTGTACGTAATAAAACTGACAAATTAAACCCCCCAAATCCAGCGCCCGTCTTCACGGATCATTTATGGGTAATGTGTGATGGGCCCCGTTGTTTGTTAAGCAATTTATGCGTGAAGAGATTTCCCTAGTCCCTGGTTCATGAATTAGGGGTTGCGCTGGATCAGTTTTTCTGGTAGCAGAGGATGGTTCTTATTGATTAGTTTGGTGATTTATTGATTATTGATTATATGTTTAACATTCTATGTAAAGTGAGTTAGTGTTGCGTTTTATGTAGTCTTTGGAGCACAGATACAGAAGGGTATCTGGGAAGCCGGCAGAGGAAAAAATTAGCCTGAAATAAGGCAGAAGAAAAGTGTGAGAAGTGAAATCACACGGGAACAGGTGCATTGTCTGTTTAATCAGTGATAACACTTATGTGTTATTATAGGGACTATTTAGTGTGTATGTAGAAAAGGATTGACATAGCAAAGGGTCCACCTGTGAAACTTTGGCCTTATCCCCAGAAGAGTAGAGAGACCTCCTTTGGAATAAAAGGTCCTCTTGTGAAATTTTGGCCTTATCCCTAGAGAAGTAACCGGTCCTCCACTAGCTTGAATGAAGGGAAGGATAGCGGAATTGTTATACTTGCCCGTATTGAAAGGAATATTCTTTAAAGTGAAAATGTATCTCTTTATTTAGTAAACAGGCAATGTGGTATTGTTTTATGTTGTAACTAATAAGTTAATGTAAAGAAAAAGAACTTAGAAAAGTGCCGATAATTTTTGTAAAGGGAGGGTCAGCAGTAAGAGGAGAGGCTGACGTCACGAAAAGCCGCGCTGGCATTGGTCAGACTGCGGAGGCAAGGTAAGCTCAGATTGGTTGGTTGGTGTGAGTCACGCTGCTATTGGATAGGATAGCGGAGACTTAGAAAGCTCCGATTGGAAGAGTTAGAGTGTATCGCGCTGACATTGGTCAGGTGCCTAGGGAAGCAAAGGAAGTTGATTGGTGAATTATCGTGGATTGTATTGACGAAGATTTGGATTGCGTGAATTATTGACAATTGGCAAAAATGTATTTCGAGCAACCGAGACAGGAGAAATTGACTTTGTTTGGGGAAAATTAAAAGATTCTTTAAAAAGGACAAACTTGTAATAACGAGAGAGGGAGTTCCTATTCCTCCACCGAAGACACCAGCGTCTTACATGATGTTAAAATATGGTTATCACACATGTATTTGGCTAGAAAATTGGGTAGGATATACGAAGAATGATGGTGTGCTAGCTTTTCCAGAGCATGGTCCTTTTAATTTGGCAGTATTGCGTAATTTGAGAGAAAAGATGATGGCATTAGACCCAAGACCTAGACCTACACAGTTTGAAGCATTAGTAGAATGGGAAGATGAAATGTATGAAAGGGAAAGACATAGAGGTGGTAGAGTTAATAGATTTATGTTTGGAAGATTTCATGATGAAAGGCATGAAGACAGAATGAAGAGATGGAGAAATGGAGAGATAACTGAGGGATTATATCCAGTTTTAATGGTAGGAGAGACTGCAGGAAGCAAATGCAAGGAGAAAAGGAGACATTTAGAGCAACTTGGTTATGGATATAACCCGAATGAATCTGATGACGAGCTACTGGATGATATATTAGTTAAACGAGCAACTCCTTATCAGGAAAATTCAGTGATGGTGACACCAAATGCACCGTCAATGGAAATCCCAATGACACCTCAAACGACACCAGTTCCAACTGTAAGAGATGTAGTGCAGGAAGAAGAAGCAGAATTGACAATAAAAACCAAAGAGTTAGTTGAAAAATTCAATCAGATGAATATGAAAATAGATGCAATAACTGTGCCAGTAACTATAGGTCCAGCAATACCTGTATTTGAAAATAGGCTTATCCATGAACCTTCCTTGACTGTCCCACTAAATTCTGCTGTAACATCAGCTAGTAGCAGAAGTAATGCTGTAAGTGCTCAAAGTGAACAGCCCACTATCATTACTAGGTCAACACCTCCGACTAATTTAACAATAAATGAAACGCCTAGGGAAATAATGCAGTTACAGCCAAAAAGAATAGAGTTGGAAGAAATTCCCAGAAGTGAAGTTTCAGTAGGTCCGACAACTGAAGAGTTGGATGATTGGGTGAAAGGGTTACAAAGGAGAAAAACACAGCCACAACCTGTAGATGTATGTAAGTAAGTTGAGAGTAGATCTGGAGGAAATGATCCTTGTGACCATAAGTCCAGACAGGCTAAAGACTTATCAAGATGATGAATTGATGTATATGTGTAAAAGTGTTACTTGGAAAGTGAGAAATCTACATGAAAGAGCAGCAAGAAACCCAGTTGAATTCTCAGGCTATAAACCAAATGGGAGGAGTTAGTCAGAATGCTCAAAGACCTAGTGGAGGTAGAGGTAGGGGACAAATGAGCAGGGAAGAGGCGAAAAGAAATTTCCTTGTCATGCGTGCGGAAAGTATGTACACTGGAAGAATGAGTGTAGATCAGTGCAGAGGACTAATGGAGGAAATCAAATTTTAACCCCACAGTTGCAGAGTGAGGTAGGTGTGCAACAACCACCTCAGCAGCAGGTAGTTACTACCCAGTATCAGGTCCCGCAACCACCTTTGCCACACAATATAAATGCTCAAAAATACAGTGCGGATACAGGGTTCCATGGAGGAGACCAGGTTGGTAAAAATACTAACACGAATGTGATTCCCTAATTTTGGATGCAATGTGATGGAAGTGATGTTGAGTCGAATCAATGACGCTGCCTGAGGGGGGAGGAAGAGTGCGTGCTTGGCGCTACTCTAGAGGTAGATCAGACAGGTCCATTTGTTGATGGAAAAGTGGAAGGTAATGATATCACCTTTCTTGTGGACACTGGTGCTACCCGTTCTACTGTGAGAGCAGCAGAAATTCCAAACCTACCCCTCTCGGGAGAAACTATCCAAGTAGTAGGAGTCTCAAATAAACAGATTAGTACCCCAGTTACTAAACCAATTGAAGTGCATATTGGTCCATTTAAAGATATGCATCGGTTCGTAGTGTGACACTCGAGTCCAGTGAATTTGTTAGGGAGAGATTTGTTGTGCAAAATGAATTGCACTATTTACTGCACACCGGATGGTATTGCATTCCAGACACCTGATGAGGATGTCGCTTTTAAAATGGTGCTAGCAAAGCAAGGAACAGAAGTGAATGAGTTATTTTCGCTTCTTACAGATAAAAGTGTGCCTGAAGAATTGATGAAGGTGGTGAATTCAGATGTATGGGATTTCACAGGACAGGAGATTGGATTAATGTGAAAAGTAGACCCGATTAGAATTACAGTGAAAGATGGTGTTGACTATCCAAATACACCACAGTATAAAATGAAGCCAGAAGTAATAGCAGGAATAGCTCCTTTAATTGATCAAATGATTGAACAAGGAATTTTAAAAGAAATAATGAGCAGTCCTTGTAATTCACCTATTATGGGATTGAAAAAGCCAAATGGAACCTATAGAATAGTGCAAGATTTGAGAAAGGTGAACAAAATTGTTGTGCTTTGTTGCCCAGTTGTGCCAAACCCAGCAGTGATTCTTTATCAAATTCCACATGATGCGGAATGGTATACAGTGATTGATTTGTGTCATGCATTCCTTTCGATTCCCTTGCATCCGGATAGCCAGTATTTGTTTGCTTTTCGGTTTGGAGACCGTGTTTTGGCATGGTGCCGAGTTCCTCAAGGGTATACTGAGAGTCCTTCAATTTTTAACCAGATTTTGAAAAAGCGTCTAGAAGATTTGAGAATGTCTAAAGGGTCAGTTCTGGTTCAGTACATTGATGACCTACTGGTGGCATCAAAGACTCGAGAAGCCTGTGTTGCAGACACTGTTGCTTTACTGAACCATTTGGCAGAAGGTGGACATAACCTGCAAAATTACAATTCTGTCAGCGAGAAGTCCAATACTTAGGTCTCAAGATTGAGAATGGAGTTAGAAAGGTGACATCAGAGCGTATTCGAGTGATCAAAGACATGAAACCACCGACAACTCAAAGAGAAGTGCGAATGTTTTTGGGAGTGGTTGGATATTGTAGACAGTGGATCAGTGGGTTTTCACTGATGGCAAAACCTCTACAGAGGTTGACAAATGATGTGAAAGACCCAATTAAATTGGATGAAGAGAGCATGGAAGCTTTTGTTAAATTGAAAGACAGCTTGTGCCAGGCACCGGCACTGGGGATGCCTGATTATTCAAAAGATTTTGCATTGTATTGCAGTGAAAGAGATGGGTGTGCGCTTGCAGTGTTAACTCAGAGACATGGAATGGTGAGACGACCTGTGGCATATTTTTCTGCTACTTTAGATTCAGTAGCTGCCGCATTACCTGGATGTTTGAAAGCAGTAGCTACTACTTGCGAGAGTCTGGAGCAGAGTGAAGGGATCATAATGGGTCATCCTGTGAGAGTGTATGTGCCACATTCAGTTGAAATCCTCTTAACAAGAACACGAACACAGCATCTTACCTATAGTCGGCTGACTAGGTATGAGAGAGTGATTCTGGGTGCAGAAAATGTGACAATAGTGAGATGCACAAATGTGAATCCTTCTACTTTATTGCCATATGCATGGGATGAAGAAGTGAAGGATGAAGCAGAACATGATTGTTTGAATGTGACTGAATTTTGCACCAAGCCCCGTCCTGATATTAAGGATGTTCCCCTTGAAGAATCTGATTGTGTGATGTTTGTTGATGGTTCCTGTTTACGAACTGAAACAGGTGTGTTGAGTTCTGCCTATGCTGTCTGTACTGTAGCAGCAATCCTGGAAGCATCCTGCTTAAAAGGGGTAAAATCTGCACAAGTGGCTGAATTGGTAGCTCTGATTCGAGCCTGTAAATTGGGAAAAAGTCAGAAAGTGACTATAATTACTGATAGTCAATATGGTTTTCACATTGTGCATGATTTTGGAGAACTATGGATGCAGAGGGGATTCCTTACCTCTTCGGGGTCCCCCATCAGGAATAGTCAATTTGTAAAGGAATTGCTTGAAGCATTACAATTGCCAAAACGAATTGCAGTGGTCAAATGTGCCGCACATAAGTCAGGAGATGATTATGTGACTCAAGGCAATAGATTTGCTGACCAAGTAGCACAATATTGTGCAAAGAATCAGGCTTCCATAAATCGGGAAAACCAAGAGAAAATACGGTTTGTCAACTTATGTTTACTAACACCATTGAAACTTGGGATGAAGTGAGACAATTGCAGGAAGAGGCAGATGAAGAAGAAAAACAGGAAGGGGAAAAAGCAGGATGTAGGAGACGAGCAGATGATGATGTATGGGTATACATTGATGGGAGACCAGTCATGCCAGATAGTTTACTTTCTCATATGGCAAGGATGCATAATGGATGACGCATATTGGCCAAGATGCCATGGTCCGATCATTCAAACAAATGTGGTTTAATACCAAATTCAGGACTATTGCAGAGAGTCTTTGTCAGAGATGCCTGACGTGCCAACAGCAAAATCCAGGAAGAAAGACAGTGGTGAGTCTGGGAACAATAGGGAGGGCAGGAGGTCCTTTTACCAGACTACAGCTTGATTTTATCGAGTTGCCTCCATGTAATAAGCTCAAGTATGTATTAGTGATTGTGTGTTTGTTTTCCCGTTGGATAGAAGCCTATCCCACAAGAAGGAATGACAGTCTAACATTGGCAAAACTTTTGTTGAGGGAATACATTCCTAGATATGGTTTTCCAGTCACTATGGAGACAGATAGAGGAACACACTTCACTAGTGAAACAATCAAACTGATTTGTGAGGCATTGAGCATTCAACCAAAACTTCATTGTGCCTATCGTCCAGAGGCTTCTGGAATAGTAGAGCAGATAAATGGCACAATCAAGAACAGGTTAGGCAAAGTGTGTAAATCCACAGCACTGAATTGGCCTGACGCTTTACCCCTAGTTTTGATGAGTCTCATTAGTATTCCTGACAAAAAGACAGGATTGAGTCCGCATGAGATCTTGATGGGAAGAGCAATGAGACAAGCATTTATACCTGCCAACAAATTGATAAATATATCTGATGATCTCATCCTTGACTATTGCAAAGGATTGGCTGATGTAGTACGTTCTGTGTTTCATCAGGTTGGAGCAGACGCGACCACAACACAGCAGACTCAAGCCCATGACCTAAGCCCTGGTGAGTGGGTTCACGGGAAAAGGCATAGAAGAAAAACTTGCCTAGAGCCCCGCTGGGAAGGACCATATCAGGTCATATTGGTGACGACTACAGCAGTAAAGTGTGCTGGTTTACCAAATTGGATCCATGCCAGTCACACTCAGCGAGTCCCAAGTCCACTTGAACCACGAGTAGAGCGGCATCTGGAGATCTCAAGCCCGAGTTCGGAATCAGAAACTGAAGTACAAGAAATTGGTGAGGTTAGAGCAATAGACTCTGAAACTGGTGAGCTTAACGAAAAGAACTCTGAAGAGCGGCTTGATGATGAATTGCTTAGCACAAGTCAAGTAAAGTGGGCACCAGCTACTTGGACTGAAGAAACTGTTGTTGAACAAGAAGAAAGGCAAATCTTAGGTGAAGAGGGAAAGTGTAGAAAGGAAGTAGGTGAAAGAAATACAGAAGAAGAAAAAGAAAAAGAAGAAGAAAGCAAACTCAAAGTAGGTACAAAGAAACGAAGGTACGAATTGAACAAAGAAGAAGAAGTAGTTCAACGAAAGAGGGCAAAGAAAGACGACCAGTGGCCAAGCGGAGTTAAAAGACTGAAATATAGCGTGGTGAAAGGAAGACCGGAAAATAGGCCAGAACAAATAAGCGAAATTTCAGATCAGTTAGAACAGGGAGAGTCGGATGACGAATCAGTGCTACGACCAAAGAGAGTGAGAAAACCAAACAAAAAGTTCAAGTCACCTGACTGGATTTACATAGTGTTGGAAGAGATTGAAGAAGAAGATTTAAACAAAGAAGGAAACAGCACTGACAACGAGCAAGAAGAGAAGAGTGATCTAAATCCACCTTAAGAGACTGTAAACAAACTAAGGTGTCACGTTATCAACTGGAAAAAAATAAAAATTCAGAAGACGTCCTGGAAAATTGGATTAAGTTAAAATAAAAGCAGGGGTAAAGAAGAAAGCTTTTGAAGTGTGGGATCACACTACATTTTACTTTTTGGTAGAAAATAATAGAAATAGATTTTAGAAAATCCATTAGAATTTTATAGAATTAATATTACTATGGCAGATACACAGGTAACCAGACCTAGATGTAGCCTTATGTGTAGGTGTTATAGAACTTGCTTATGTTTATTTTGTATATTGATAGTATTCTGGATAATATTAACAATTGTAATACCTTTACATTTGATAAAAGAAGATACACCTCGTCCTAACAATTTAACAGGTCCAAGGGTAGACACTGACATTAAGCAAACTCCTATTACTCACCTGAATCAAATAGATGCTAGTAGTTTACATCATGATAGATTAGTTACTAATGTTTCTCTGAATGTTTTCACTAAATTACTCTACGAATATGTGGAAACAATGGATGTGAGTGACTGTTATGTCTGTATACAGTTACCTTTGTCTGTTTCAGAAGGTGTAACCTACCATCACCTTCCTTTGACTTATGGTGTGACCTGTTGTGTTTTATCAAGTCTATTGTATAGAACAGGTAAACTAGATTATTATTATTCCAATGTAGATACAATATTTTCTAAAGTCCCTGTAGTACCTGAGCTGAATAAGATAGGCCCTGCATATGTCATGGGAGATTTTTTCTTAACAACCAAGCCTTAAGTTATAGAATACGCTAATAAGAATAATTAAACATGTAAATTGAGGAAGGAAGAGAAGATCTTTTTGGAGATGGTAGAAGAGAGAAGGGCTAAGTTTCAGAGAAAAGCTGTTGAAGAGAAATTACAGACACCACCTTGGGTTTTCAGAGAAGGCAACTATGACAAGGGAGAGACTTATGCTGCAATGGCCCTGGATTGGTCACAGAAGGGAAAATTATGTTTACGTAGGGAAAAGACTAACTACAACAATTACTTCATAGGTTCCAGTGAATGTGAAGATACCTACAAAATTATTGGAGGTTGGGGATTAAAGGGAGGAACTGATCCTGTCTTGCCAGGCATATATTATATCTGTGGGAGGAAAGCCTATTATCGGCTACCAGATCACTGGTATAGAACTTGTTATCTTGGGATTGTCTTTCCAAAAGTCTACCATGTAGACAAAAGCACAAATGGAATCCATGAAGTAAAGCAAGGACTAAGACGTGTAAAAAGAGAAAGTTTTTCAGAAATTGTAGGTGATATATTTGGAGCATTGATACCTGGAGTTGGAGTTACACTGAATGCATATAAAATTTAACAATTGTCCACAGTGGTTGATCGTTTATCAACGGATACTGCTGGAGGATTTCTGATGATTAACACTGAAATGATTGCTATGAGATCTATGGTTATGCAAAATCGACTTGCCCTTGATATATTATTGGTAAAAGAAGGAGGAGTCTGTGGAATGCTGAAGGTTCAACATTGTTGCACCTACATTCCAGACAAAAGCAAGAATCTGGAAGGATACATTCAGAATATCACTGATTTGCATAAGAAAGTAACACCACTAGAGGTTGACGGTGTTTGGGAGAGACTAAGTAAAAGTTTCTCTACTATAAGCAATTGGTTTTCTTCTATAGGTAGTTCCTTAGTAGGAAGAATAATAGTACCAATAATTTCTGTAGCTGTTATGATATTCATAATACGAATGACTTATATTTGTGAGAAGAGAAGACGCAAAGAAAAGAAAGAAAGGAAATTAAGTAAGGAACATAAAGAAAGGAAGAGAGAAATAGACGAGATAGAATTGGAGGATTTTAAAGAAAAATTGTATGTAAAATGTAAGGAGCAAGGGCCAGAAGACAAAATAACAGCTATATAACTTGGTAAACCGTATGTTTAGGGATTTTATGATGGTAAACCATCAAAGGGGGGATTGATGGAGTGAGGTTTGTAAAATTACATCCTCATGAAATTAAGAAACCCCATAATGATGTATTAACTGCATGGACTAACCAACCCTGAATGCACAAATCCACACAGGGGGCAAAAGCATTTTACAAATTATACTAAACCAGGATGGCATGAGTACGTATTAACTGTTTGCGCTTTGAAAAATCGTACTAATGCATGTTTATGCTATGTTGTACATTGCACATTTTGCATGTTGTGCACAAATAACGAAAAGTTGCTTTAAATTTATAAGCTTACGCTAGGAATTAATTAATACAGGGTATTAGTATGGTGGGAGGTAAGCATAATGGGTTTTATTTCATGAATTAATACTCTTTTGTGTTTATTTGCTTTAGTACGAGATTGGGCCTGCATGAAAATGGCCTCTTGTCTGAACCAGCATGTGGTTGTCTTGGTCGGTATGGAGAACGCATGCGCCAAATTGTTTTGCCTGCTTACGAGTGGCAGAGTGCACCAGCTGATGTAATCCGTGTGAAGGCCATGTTGACCTGTGTCCTATTGTTTATGTGCCAAGATGTGACAGCAACTGTGGGAACTGCCATCGCTACGTGCAATTTGAATGTGAAGCGGATATCATGAGATGAAATGTTGCAAAATGTATAACTAATGATGTTAGTAGTATACAAATGTATTTATCCTTAATACTTCCTCTGTTAAAACCGGTATGGGATGGATTTGTGAGGAGAACAGGATGAGGCGACCCTAGCATGATTTAGGACAACCAATACCGATACTGCAACATTGTAAGATAGTGAGTTAGGCATTAGACTATAATTGATATCCCAATTGGGGGTGTGTCAGAGATTGGCGGAATTGGCGGATCAGATCGGATGAGAGAGAAGAGAAGATCAGATCAGATCAGAACGCACAGAACATAGAGAGAGAAGCGCGCCAAGACAAAGAGAGCAGACCAGCACTGAGCCAGAGAAACTTTAGGTACGAGAACGTTGTGGGAGTGCTTGGGAGGAGACTGCGTCCGAGGAGAACTAGATTAAGGTAGATTGAATTGGGAGATTATTTTTTTTGTTTGCCAGTCTATGGCAAACCTTAGCTGCACCTGCCCTGTTAACTTTGTCCTCTGAGCCTATCTCTGAGGACCCCTTGCCACAACCTCGGCCAAGGAAGTGGTTCTCCTGATTCTTTGGTGGGTATCACCCTCCTTAAATGCTTTGATTTTGCAATATTTTTCTGCAAGTGTTTATGCTGTACCTTCTCTTCCCCCATTCCTATGCACGCTTTGATGTTGATTCAAATGATTCATTTTGATTACATTGCTTGATAATTTGTTCTCTTATATGTGATCTTGTGTGTGCACTGACAATCTGAATTATGAGCATTTAATATTAATAAGATAAAATTATTAACCGAATAAATGACTCTGTGGTTATTTAGTTAAATATTAAAGTGTTTAGTTAATCATAGTCACCATCAACTCTTCAACTAATGGTCCATCGACCAAAAGAAGAAGACAGTTGAAATTACGAATAGTTAGGGATTTATATAAATGTTATTAATGTGAAGTATAGTATTGTACGTAATAAAACTGACAAATTAAACCCCCCAAATCCAGCGCCCATCTTCAGGGATCATTTATGGGTAATGTGTGATGGGCCCCGTTGTTTGTTAAGCAATTTATGCGTGAAGAAATTTCCCTGGTTCATGAATTAGGGGTTGCGCTGGATCACCAGCACACACAGCTAAGTTTGGAGCGTGCTGTGGAGATAGACAACGCCTTCAATAGGGTCCTAGAATTACAAAGAGAACGAGAAGAAGGGCCATGGAATCATTCAGTAGGAATCCCATCTAAAACCCAGAAGCCTCTCCCCTCCCCCCGAAAAACAGAAACCGTAATCCTAGTCCCGGTGCCCTTGCCTACACCTCCCTGGCCTTCCCCTAACCTGGGACCACAATGTTTTCAGTGTGGGGCTTTTGGCCACATTGCTCGGTTTTACCCCCAGAAGGAGGAACCGATGGACATAGGGTATACCAGGGCTCTCTATTGTACATCCTCAAGAGACACCCTTCCTTATCACTGTCCGGTATAAATAACTGGGGAACCACGAAAAGTGCTAATCAATACGGGATGCCTACAAAGCCTCATGAGACCTCAAGCCATCCCAGGAGGAGTACAACATATGGCAGGAGTTGTCAACATACAATGTGCACATGGAGACAGCAAAGAATATCCAATGACAGAAGTATCTGTTCAACACCAACCCTCCGCTCCACCAGTACCCCTATGTGTAGGGTTGATTCCAAGATTACCCGAGCCCCTAGTCATAGGGAAAAATTACCTCTATATGAATAGCCTGCTTAATGAAAATTGGGAAGAAGGGAAAAAATGGAGAGAAACAGCTCCTTTCGCACAAATACCCGACCATGAATGGGCCGCGGGAAAAGCCCGGAAAAGTAGGAAACAAAGAAGAGAGGAGAAGAAAAACTGGACTCGAGTTGTCCTGAACAATACCGAGAGTGGAATTTGGGAACATGACAGGAACTTTCATGCAGTCCAACGAGAGGACCCTACTCTCTGCGAAGCATGGGACCTAGCTGCAGAGGAGGAAGATCCTAATCAAGTTGGTCCACAGTTCTTCATCCAACGGGGATTATTGTACAGAAAGGAAGAGGTATGCCGTCCCAATTATTAGTATCCCTCCCATTTCAGGAACATTTTATTTTTCTGGCACATAGTCATTTGTTAGGTGGGCACTTTGAGACTCAAAAAACAGAGAAGGCCATAACAGATAGGTTCTACTGGCCTGGGGTTTTTCAGCAGATCAAAATGTATTGTAAAGAATGCCCCATCTGCCAAAAGAACAGTCGATACGTACCCCCACGAGTCCCTTTGAGACTCTTACCCGTAATAGACTAATGTTTCGCTTGGGTAGGGATTGACATACTTGGGCCCCTTCTTCCCTCCCGTAGTGAATACCGCTTTGTCTTGGTCTTAGTAGACTATGCAACAAGATTTCTTGAGGCTGTGGCATTGAGACAACCCAATACAGTGTTACAAAAAGGGGGGAGGGACTAAGGGGGGAGGGACCTCCTGGGACCGGCAGAGTGAGGGGTAGGTCGACCAAAAACGGATGGATTACAAAACGACACTGCACCTTACAGTATCTACACCTGCCGGCACACGTTGTTACATATTGCTGACCCAATCTGGGTAATGTTGATCTACAGGTACCACTTTTTAGGGTGCTGTATGGGTGGTCACTAAAATGTTTCACTAAACAGACCACCACCAAAAAGTGTAGATGGATCACAAATAGGTCCTGAAGAATTGCCGTCGAACTGACACTAGGCAAGAAACATGTTGGCCTGAATTTTTAGCGCACAACCCTGCAACCTTAGAGCAGGCGTGCGCGCATCTTTGGTTTTAATCAGGATAGTGACCACATTCATTAAAGTTATTTTGGGTGGACCACTAACTCCTGTTTTAATTTCACATATCTCACATTCATACATCTACACTCACTAAGGGCCCTTACATGCACCGCACCCAACGGCTAAGAAAAAAGATCTCCGCCAAGAAGGCCCCATCACGGGTGCCGATCGGGTATTGCAGCGCCGACCCGATAAGGAGCTGACCCAGTGATGAAGCAACACACCTAGCTGGCTGGGTGTGTGAGGGTCTTGTTCTGAAAGGAGAAAATATTTTCTCTGACCTTCAGCAAGCACTCTCGTGCTTTCTATACACACATTGACCTGTAGTACACAGTAGGAACAGCATACCTCTTTTGCTTTGGACAACCCAATACAGCTCAGGTGGCCAAAGCCATGATTAATATTTTTTCTCGGGTTGGGTTCCCAAGAGAAATCATCACCGACCAAAGGACCCCTTCTACCCCCAAATTAATGAGACAGGTTGGCCAACAGCTCCGGATCAAACAAATCCAAACCGCTGCATACCATCCCCAAACAGATGGTCTGGTAGAGTGGTATAATGCAACATTAAAGACCACCCTAAAAAAATTGCTAAATCTAGTAATGCGAAAATGGGAAGATATGCTGCCCCTGGCATTATTTGCCGTACATTGCAGACAACAGAAAAGCCTGGGTACTCTCCGTTTGAATTGCTATATGGGAGACAACCCCGCACTTTGTTGGACATGGCAAAGGAGGAGGAAAAAGATTAGTCTAAGCCACTGTTGGAATATGTAACCAAACTGAAATCCCAACTAAATCAAGTACGAGACATTGTAAAAACCAACTTAGAACAGGGCCAGATCTCTCAGAAAAAGCAGTATAGTAGGAAAGCAAAAGAATGAACTCTAGACGTGGGGGATCTAGTGCTCCTCATGATGACCACCTCTGAACATAAATTATTAGGCCAATGGCAGGGACCCTATAAAATCATAGAGAAAGTGACCCCAGTGACCTATAACCTGGAAATGGATCTAGTCAGAAAGAATATCCAAATCTTCCATATTAACTTATTTAAAAAATGGGAGGGAGCTAGGCCTGCTTTAATGGGGATAGCCCCGTCCCTAGGTGAGCAAAGTATAGATCAAGATTTGCCTCTTCCCCAAAAACAGGAATTGAGTACCCGCTTACAACCACTTGAGAACATATTCTCCCCGACCCCGGAGAGGACATCGGTCCTAGAACACGCAATACACACCCTTCCAGGGAAGAAAGTACGACTACGTCCTTATCGAATCCCAGAGTCTCGACGAAAGGCAGACGAAAAAGAGATCCAACAACTGTTAGAATTGGGGGTCATAGAACCATCTAAGAGTGAATGGAATTCCCCTATAGTTATTGTCCCAAAACCGTTCGGGCACATTTGATTTTGTATCGATTTCTGAGAGGTCAATAAAATATCTCTATTTTACGCATATCCCATCCCGAGGGTTGACGATATAATAGAGAAATTGGGTAAAGCACAATACATAAGCACCTTGGATTTGTGCAAAGGATACTGCCAGCTCCCATTAAGAAAACAGGTTAGAGAAAAAAATGCTTTCTCCAGACTATATCACTTTAAAGTACTCCCTTTCGGGCTACACGGGGCACCCACAACATTTCAGAGACTTATGAACATAGTGCTCCAAACCTGTGAGGCATTTGCAGAAGCCTATATATCGATGACATAATCATCTATAGCACCTCATAGAATCAACACCTAGACCACTTGACTAAGGTAATAAGGACCTTAGGAGAAAATGGCTTAACCATCAATCCAGCTAAGAGTCATTTAGCTGCAAAATTGGTGAAGTATCTGGGGTACCTTCTAGGGGAAGGATATATTAAACCACAAGAAGAAAAAGTAGCTGCTATTTCACAAGTGCCTTTCCCTAAAACTAGAAAAGACCTCAGAGCCTTCTTGGGACTCTTGGGATACTACAGAAGGTTCCTTCCCGACTTCTCCCATATAGCTGCCCCCTTAACAGATCTCCTAAAAAAGAATGCGCAGACTGAAAAGGAACTTTGTCAACCATCTCCTAGAACGGTACAAGCCTTCCAACACCTAAAACAAATCCTTACTTCAAAGCCCTTCCTACTCAGCCAAGATTATACCAAACCATTTTTACTGCAAACCAATGCCTCTGAAAGCAGACTTGGGGCCGTACTGTCTCAAACAGATAACCAAAATCAAAAAAGACCCATTATTTATATTAGCTGCAACTCTTCCCACGTGAAACAAAATATGCGGTTGTGGAGAAAGAGGCATTGGTTATCAAATGGGCTATTGAGTCATTATGATACTACCTTGAGGGTAGGGAGTTTATACTGTATACAGATCATGCTCCTTTAGAATGGCTATCACGAAACAAATGACACAACAACAGAATACTACAATGGTTCCTGGCTTTGCAACCCTTCAGGTTCACCACCTTACATAGAAAAGGGAAAGAGCAGACAAATGCAGATTACCTCTCCAGATACCCACGAGATTCTTTTCTTGCAGGCAGGAATGTTAGGGAAGGGGGATGTGGGGAATCACAAGGGGACGCCAATAGAAACCCCCCGACTCACCTTGATGAGTTCCGCCTCATCCGGGTTCCGCTGACGCCGAAAGAACCTGGAAGAAGAAACAAACTCCTGTCAAAACACTAAAGAAGGAATATCCTTCTTTTACACAGGCGGAATGGTAGGAGAGGAAGAGCCTATCACTGATGCAGGAGGGAGGAGAAAAGTAAATCTTCCGAAACAGGTAGTGTCTTGGAGAAGGAGGGAGGAGCAAAACCAGCAACACGGAAGACGCTGAGGAGGAGAAGACTGGCAGAGAACCGCGGGAGACTCCGGTGGACAACGTAGAGACCTATCCGCCGAGTTGAGAGGAGGAGACGCCAAAGTCAACTGAAGTCCGGACAAGTAATGGGCGGAGTGGTGGTCACCCAAGGAGGACGTGCAGGGGCCGCTGCAACTCAGGAGAATTGCGGCAGAGGCGGTACGTGACTCTGCAAGGGGGGTGGGTGGAAGCGGAGAGTCAGGGGAGGTCTGGAGGGAGGTTATAGACTAACGTCTTTTCCCTGCCTTACTGTTTCTTTGTTTTTTTTCTTCCCCTTATCCTTTCTTGCACAGAAAGGGAAGGGGGGAGTGTGTATAGAAAACAAACTGATCCCACCACATGCACAAGAGAAATATATATATTGAAGTATATCGACATTTCTTTTTATGGAACCCTAAGAAGGGATTGAAGTATTTCTTCCATCATAAAAGAAACAAGAGAAACGGAAAAGAACCCAATCACTTCTTGGACTTTTCTAGAAAACCAAGAAATACACCAGTGGCAGAGGATACCTCATATAAAACCTTTACTTCCAGGGAAAGTCCTTACCTAAATTCTTTCTTTTTTTGGGACTCTTTAATTTTTGGGTTGTTTGGCACAATTATTTTTCTTCCACCCGGGTGTGGTGAAGGTGTCTGTCTTACCCTTTGTGGGGAGACATACATACTTACCGTCTCTTTCTTCTCCTCTTATCTTCCAGCCTCCCAGGGGCCCCCTCCGGAGAAGGTGGAAGACCTAGAAGAGACAAGAAAGAAAAAGGAAAAAGGAGAACATTACAGAAGATAATCTGCTTAAACGATCACCCTGGTTTGAATTGTGAATAAACTCACGTCACAATTACACCTATACGGCCTCCTCGCTTCTTTGCCCGCCCATCGCTCCCACAGTGATTGAATAAAAAAAGAGATTTTGTAGCAAGAGCAAAAGAGATATAAGAAAGGGGGGGGGGAATAACCACAATAATGTAAGATGGGGGAAGAAACAGCAAGAATCTGAATGTGGCAATAGTTGTAGCTGGTTATTTACTTTAATGAGGCATGTCTGTAATCTGACAGCAGCACTGTGAGAGCTGTACTATCCATTGCCAAGTGGATACGGAGTGCAGATGGAATATCATGACTGTAACCGGATCAGTAGTATGATGGAATGGGAAAGAGATAGCAGAAGAGTAAAATGTGTAATTTAAAAGTTAGAGGGAGGAAGCAGGAGGTTGAGTGAACTGATATGAAAATTAGGAATGATAAAGTAAGAGGAAGTTGTGAATCTGAAAGGTGGATGTGAGAGATGAGAGGGAGAGAAGTAAAGGAAAACGATGTGATGGGAGTCTGAAAATGAGAAAGAAGGGTACACGTGAAGGTAATTGAAAAAACGAGGGTGGCAGGAGGTGAGAAGATTACAGAGGTAGAGAAGGTGGTGAAAGTAGCATGGAGTGATGTTAGTGAGAGAATGAGAGGAATGTCTAGAATTAAGATAGGGATATTTAGTGGTTAAAGAAAGGATTGAATGTGAAATGGAGAGTGGATGCTAAAGGAATTAGAGAACATGAGGTGTGCAGGATGAAGACAAATAGGAGGATGGAGGGGAGAATGAAATATGCGGTGGAAGTGAAACAGTAAGAGACAGGGGCAAGTATCAGACAGGTAGAGATAAAGTTTAGAGAATGAGAGTTGTAGAGATGGAGGTAGGCTGCTAATTGGTAGAGTTAAAGTAAACGTATGAGAGATGGAGGTGCAACGTAACTTCGGAGGAATAGAGGAGAGTGCACAACTGTATTTCATGGATATGAGAGTACAAGAATTTGAGATGTTAGATAACATGATAAAGTCCTGAAAATAAGAGACATACATTTGAAGAAGGCGGAACTGGCAGATATAGATCTAATAGTAGCACAAAGGTGGAGTCAAGAGGGGAACTTGGAAGAGAACAGGATATGGAAGGGAGGAAAACTGAGTGACAGAAAAGGGAATGACTGATGTTGAGGCAGTGTTTGCCACTCATTTTTGGGGACCGGCACATACTTTTCCTTGACAGACTTCCATCCGGACCAAGGGTGAAACAAACACAAAAGGAGGAAAGTAGGATGAAGGGAAAAATGGGAAAACAGTGACAAAGGGAGAAAGCGGGGATGTAAAACAATGTGTAAGAATGAGATAAAGAAGCAGGGAGTGCCTGGTGGTGGATGAAACAAACATGAGGTTCAATCAATATGCAGGCTCGGTATTTAGTACTCTGACCTTCAATAGGGCCAGACCAGAATTCTGAAGAAAACTTTGGGTTTCAGCACTTATTCTTTTATAAATTATTCACTGGGTGAAACTTTGGGTTTCAGCACTTATTCTTTTACAAATTATTCACTGGGTGAAACTTTGGGTTTCAGCACTTATTCTTTTACAAATTATTCACTGGGTGAAACTTTGGGTTTCAGCACTTATTCTTTTACAAATGATGCACTGAGTGAAAGTGGGAGTGGGACATAATATGTTGGTGAGGGGTAGAAATGATAGAAGAGTGAAAGATTGGTGAAGCTGAAAAGGTGGTGAACGAATGAGAGTTAGAGATGAGAGGCAGACTCAGAAAGATGGAACTGAGAAGTGTGAGAGATAAAGGACGAGTAACAAGGTTCATTGCGAAATGACTTTTCAGGAGCACAAAGGCGGCACTTTTGATCACTGCCATCTTTGATATGCTCATACACCTACGTCGGTGCATTGGATCCCTCCAGATCACAATGAATGTGTACTTTGGAGCACCTAAACCCACATTGTGTAAATTAATAACATCAGAAACAGTTTTTTGATATGACTGGATGACGTGTCAATGAAAATTCTGCTGATGCTGTGATTAGTGTGCAAGGGTGAGGTGCTTGAAAGCGGTGGGTGGTGGGGTGATGGTATGTGGGGGCCTCTTCACAGATCCTTCCAGGGGGGCCTCATGAGATTTTGTTACATCCCTCTCCGGCCCTTGCGTGCACGCTCTCCAAGCGCCCTTCCTCCACAATGCTTCGCACACAAATCCACCTGACTTCACCAACCATGACTGGTACCAGCTTCACTTGGCTGAATAAACATCTTGATGCGCTACAGTTGGAGGTCGTCTCTGCAATTCAGTGCCACCTACATGCACGCACACTTTGCGAACCCCCTCAATCCAACCCTAATGCACTACCTGCCCACAGATTCCTGTCCTGTTCATCTGCCCCCCCCCCCCCTCTGGTGGTACATTACCCCAGCAATGCACCCGGTGCCCTTCGCCCCTAACTAGACAAAGCTCTCACCCAACTCTGCATACAGGACTCACCAACCAGCACCTTCCCCACCCACAGATGGGTGCATCTGGACCCTGCTGAAGGCAAGAAATAGCACTTGGGTCACACTAGAGCAGAGGTCCTCAATCTGTGTGGCGCGACCCCCAAGGGGGGGGTGTGAAGTCCTGGGAAGGGGGTCGCGTGTTTCCAGGCCTAACTTCTGCCTGGAATACAAAACATGCGCTCTTCCTTTTGGACAAAGACAACCGCGATCCTTAAAATGCTTCAGCTGAAGTAAATTGAGTCTCATGTGCTTTAAAAGGAAGAGGCCCAACAGACAGGTAAAACAATCATTCAACCAAGCCTTCATGCCAGGGTGCCTGCTTGCCTGAATGAAATGCAAATGCGTGCTAGGAGTTAATCTGCAAATGTAAAGGATGCTTGGGAGGGGTTCTGGCTTTAATTGCTCGAATCACTCCAAGCATTGTGATGGCAAAGATGTGTTTGTTTTTTTGCATGGTGGTTAAGAACTGGGATGTGAAGTGTGTGCTTTTAATCATAACTGTATTTACACAGCACTTAGTACCCCTGAGGAGGAGTTGAGAGACAGTTATGCAAAAAAATTGGGGGCATTTATGGTTGTCGATAGTTAGCAATGATGAAGACCAAGTTCTAGAATTTTTTGTCAAGAGAGGGTCCTTACGCCTAAACTTTTTTGACAGGGGGGTCTCGGCATCAAAAAGTTTGAAGACCTCAGCACTAGAGGAAGCGATGCACTGTATAGATTATAACAGTTGCCTCTACCAAGGTGGCGTGTACCCTAAAGTGGTGGAACTAATGCCCTAGAGCTGATGTGATGCTACATTATCACTATGTACAAATGATAGCACATCCTTTTCATTTGTATGGCCTTCTAGCGCTTTTAGTGATCAAGTGGTGCCCCCCCCCCCTCCCTCACTGGTGCCCCCCGTGCAGATGGGAGCTTTCTCACTGACCGGAGACACAGTAGCACAGTACAGGTGGTCGGGTTGTGAATGGGTGAGTCTCTTCGGTGACGTAGCATAGCTACTTTCCTACAGTTAGTGTGGTATGCTACTGCTGGTCCCTTTATGATAGGTGTGAAGTAGCGCAGCAGGTGTGAGGAGCTGCAGCTGGTTGTTTCCAGGCAGGTGTCATATGGTACAGGTGTGTCTTATGAGCAGTTCTGACGTGGTGCGAGCAGACCGCTCTGGACAGGGGTGATGTGGCACAGCTGGTCCCTTCCGGGTAGGTTTGACGTAGTGCTCCTGTCCAGGCACCTCTGATGAGGTAAGAGCAGAACCATCCAGTCTGAGTCAGGTGTGATAGAGTACAGGTGGTCATCGCTGGATAGGCGTGTGCTGGTACACGTTGTACCCTGGGGATGTGTGTTGTGGTAGAGGTACCCGGGGAAAGGGTGTTGTGATACGTCCTTTCTCACACACAAATGTCTGCCCTGATCATGCTGGTGCACTTCAGGTGTGACACAGCTTGTCTCCCGCAGGCAGGTCTGACCTGGTCGCGCTGGTTCCCTGGGGTTGGTGTGACGTGGTACAGCTGGTGTCCCATGGTGACTGTGCCCAATGGTAGTTGTGGTATGCTATTGGTTGTCTCCCAGAGGCTGGTCCTGCTGGTACCTTGGGGTAGGTGTGATATGGCACAGTCGGTGACATAGGAGAGTTGTGATGTGGTACAGCTTGTCTCCCACAGGCAGGTCTGACCTGGTCGCGCTGGTTCGCTAGGGAGAGTGTGTTGTGGGTCTGCTGATGCCTGGGGGGAGGGGTGGGGGTGACACGCGGTCACAGTCCGAGCAGGTACACTGGTGGTGTGTGTCGGCCCCCATCACCCCCTCGATATCAATGGCCCCCTTCAAGGAGGGTCCCGTGCTCCAGGTTTGTGCAGCCTTCGTCCCGTGAGAACCTCCGATCCCTTTTCATCCGATTATCGATCTCTGCCGATGTGTGGCTCCATTCTCCCTGGGTCAAAGGAGGCCTCTCTGTGCCGCGCTAATCCGCAGCCAGAGGCCCCTGCAGCCCTTTCATTCTTCCCCGGTTGGGTAACAGTGACGGCGGTGCTAATAAAGCTCTGACACGTTACATAAACAGCCGTTTATTACAGATGCTCCCGTTGGCCATTTTTTTTCTCTCGTCAGAAAGAAGTTGGAACTCGAAGCGTCCCGGCTGTCAGAGAGAGGTCTCTACGGCTGGGTGGTTGCAGGGACCCCCAGTCAGTCCTTTGGCACAAGGGATGCGGTCCCGAATGGCGTAGCTAGCAATAGTGCACCAGGTGTAGTGGCACCGGGGTCAAGGACTTTGAGGGATTTACAGCATCCCGGTTAGTGACTGCATTTACTACCAAACCAGGTGTGCATTAGGGCCGTACTCACAGCCGCACCCTAGTACTGATGGAAGTCAGGCGATGACGCAGCTGGTCTGAGAGCTCTGTTGCAGTACAAGGGCCATAGTGCCAATATCGGCAACACTCGCCACCCCACCATACAGCAATCTCCTAGAGAAATAACCAGACAAGACACCTTCTTTGTGGAGAAAACTGCTGCAGGTTTATTAGCATTACAAATATGCCAACATGGTGGGTTATCTTACGGGCGATCCCAAGGCAGGCAGCCCCTCGCCGCCTGCCACCTGATGAGCCAAATTACACCGTGGCCTTCCCAAACGGTGTTTGCCATATTTTGGGGGAGGGAAGACCCCTCCCACCAGTGGACCAACAGTCCACGCCCCTGCTCACACCCCATACGGGGGGGAGCCTGCCAGGCAACCCCCAGTTGCTCAGGTCCACAACCGGGGCCTAGCTTGCCCTCCACCAGCTCACATTTAAGCCCTGCACTTCTAGCATGCCTGCGAATACGAAAGCTGCGCAGACTGGTCGGATCACCCCTGACCCCCAAAACTGCGAACCAGTCCTGCAGGCCACACGCCACTGTGATACACATCCTTCGTACGCTCGGACCCGTGTGTCTCATATTTATATGGAGCAAATAACAGAACCATCACCGGTCGGCAGAGTACAATAGCTGTCTCTCCAAGGCCCCCAAGGCTATGAATGGCTTGGGCAGCAGGCAACAGAATTGTAATGTATATTGAAAAATTCAATGCCTGCTGTGTGGTCATCTCTAAAATGAAAGACAGCGCTGCCAAGTGGCGGCTGTCACAAGCGCCGGTGTTGACAGTTAAGTGAAGGTGCCGCGCACCAGGAACCACCCTGTCCAATCTAGCACAGGTAAACTATTATACTATTTCATCGTCATTTTGCATTTCCACACATTGAAATACCGCCAGAGATTTCCCCACCTTAGCACCCGTTTAACTCAGAAGGATAAATACTGGGTAAGGGGACAAAAGATGAACCAGTAAGACCCTGGTAATATGAAAATTGCTCAGTTGTCACCGAGGGAGAGCTTGGCAAGGAGAAACGAACTCATGAGTTGAAAAACTACTGAAGGGCGAATAAGGTGCGGATTCACCAGCTTGAGGTCCTTTCCCACAATTCTCTGCCCCCGACCAACTCCCACCTCTCGGCGGGTCGGGGGACGTATAACTCAATGAGGCAGTTGCCTTTGGGAGGTACCCTTGCCAAGATAAACGGCCCGACCGTGAGGCAAGTGGCTTACCCCTGCGCACTGCAAAGCAAACTCGTCGGCTACCCGCACTCCCGTCCCGCTGCAGTGGGGGCAAGATTGCCCTGGAGTCAGTTTTAATGGGGGCGGGGTTAATGCTGGCGCTGAACACTGTCGCGCCCGACCACGAGAAAAGCGTCCCTGGGCGGGTGGACGTCCGCCGAACAAAAGCACCGGAAGGCCAGAATAATCATCGCCAACCATGAGGAGGAAACAACGGGAAAGCCCTCCAGAACGCCCAACAAGACAACGCCTGTAAATCTAGAGCGTAACTGCATTGGTGATCACACCTGACACGGAAACGCTTCCTGCAAAGCTTCAAATCAACCACTACACACTTCCAACCACACACCCACAAAGTGTAGCGTGCCCTCCATGTGTAAAAGCACTTCAGGCCCCCAGCTAGGAGTCGTAAGCACTCACGTTTATAAAAGCTGCAGAGTATAGAAGAAGTCTGTTGAGGGTGAAATCGGCCCCTGAGCCGGAAGAGAATTGCTTACAATGCAGCGCCGTATTGTGACATGTACGTCTTGTGGGCTGCTGAAGTTACAGCGGGACATTACTGCACAGCAGGGTAGCTGGACACAGAACGCACGGGTCGCTCATTTGATCATGGTCGTTATATTTTACCAGAGCATTTGGCCCAGAAACCGCAAGGTCTTGCTCCCGAATTCGGGTCACCTATCACATAATGCGGTTTATCGTTATGTCATCGGGAGGCTAAGAGTTATGTGATGCTATTTCTGGGGACGCCATCATTATATTAACAGGTTTTGAACTTGGAATATTGAACCTGTTTTTGATCCCCGGGTGCTGGCAAGTACTTCGGAGCACACGTGGAGCAGTTTTAAAGTTCATATGGGAAAAAACATGATGATGTCATTTCCGCTGAGCTTTGTACCTGGCCTTCGATGACACGCACAGCTCACCGCCTGGCTGAAAACTGTGGCAGCAACTGATAAAAAACACTTGATGCAGGCCCTACTGTTCGGCCTGCCACATCCCACACATTCGAGGCCTCGCAAAATCTCTTTAGCATAGTGTGCCGCCCTACTTGTATTTTGCTGTTTCTGTCTTTTTTTTTAATTTATTTTTTTATTTATATAGCGCGAACTCGACCGAAGGTATTGGAGCGCTTTACACAAGCACCGTATTTACATTACACATTCAGGCTCCGGGAATTAAGTGATGTGCCCAGCATCACAGGATGTGGACGCGACCCCGAGGCTCGAACCCTGGTTTCCAGCACCAAAGTCGGCAGTCTAGCCGACGGACCACCTCCTCTCCGACCAAGCGCCAACGAACCCAGTACCACCAAAGAGGGCCAACCCCAGCGACCCCACATGCCTCCAATCACTCCCGGGACCGTGCACACGGGGGCCTCAAGGGGTGCAGGGCAGGGGCTTTGAGCACGCGACCCCGAATTGCATGCGCTCCCCTAATAACACCGATGCGGACCCTGACTGCCATATGAAACCTCCGATAACAAAAGAGGGGGATATGCCCGAGTGACGCATATCCGTGCTAGCCAAATGCGCAGCTCCCCAGTGAAAAGCCGGCCACCACCTGACGGTTTACATGAACACTAAAATGCCACAAAACCATATAGTCCTCTGCCCCTAGCGCCGCGATCGATTACCCATAAGTGCACATCGTCTGCGAGTCGGCTGCCATTACTGCCGCCTAGACATTTGTCGTCAAACAAGGGGCCTTGTTGTTCGTGGTGCCACACCGGCTGGAGTGAGCTAACAGGCCCGGCATTCAACTTGAAAACAAAACATCACCGATCAGTTCGCTAGCCGTTAGCATGAGAACAGGCAATATTGCCCAGCCATTGATGATGATATGGACCCCGCTGCGCAACCGAAGGCCTTTACCCGCCAACCGGTGCACCGCGACCCGCCATGTGCGCCACAACTTTCCCGTACTTAGCGCAGGGTCTTTAACTTCGTAATCTGGCCGTGTGTACCTGCAGCCGGTAAACAAGCAAAATGCATCCCCAGCTGCACCACAACAATTCCATCGGACATACTTTACACTGGTAGCCAGTTTCAGATTAGCCGTGACGGAGCAGCAAAAGTTAGCATAACTCCCATGACGCCGGGTCGCACTTTTAAATTAAAATGGGGGGCATTGGGGGGACTTGCTGCGGCTCACCTGAAACAGTTTGGCGCTAATCCGACTTGCACCAACCGATGCCGTGGTGTCCGGCTGCTAGACACGACCCGACGCGCAACGAGCAGCTAAATCCTTTCTGCCGCCTGCTCCTTGAATAAAGAGGGACAACTGGCGTCAGGTGAGCGGGCAAAGCGGTTTATCCTGCATCAGGCACTTTCTGCAACTAGAGCCCTAATCCAGCGCCTCGGGCCTGCTCGGCCTGCCGTCAGTATGCCCGTACGGGCCGCAGCCCTGGCGCCCACCCAGCAGCAGCGGGGGAAACAACGCGGATGCCCCCCCCGCCACAAACATGCCTACATTTGCCGGCGGCCACGAGAATTGCGCGGCTGGCATGAAAGCGCAACGTCGGGGGGAAGCAAACCGGCTCTCTGCCTAGTGGACCGGGGCCCCGTGGAAACAGGCAGTACGGGCCCTGGCTGGCCAACGCCAACATGCGATAAGTGCTCCTGCCCCCACGCCGGCTGAAACGGGAGCCTGGCTGCTCTCACTTGCCCTCTCGCCCCCGGGCCGGCTCCTGCCCAGGGCCGCACGTATCGCCGAGTCGCCTAGGCCAGGGCTGCTGGCCTGTGCCCGCTGAGAGCTGCCCACACCCCTCCTCACCCTCTATGCGGACCGCAGCCTCGGCGATGGCCGGGCTAGACCCCCGTCCGGCGACTGCCTCTGTAATGGAGGTTGCGGGGGTGGGCGGGGTAGTTGCTTACTTCGTGAACAGCTCCTGGCGATCTCGGCACACGTCCAAACGGCATCAGGGGAATGGGCCAAGAGGGCGCCCAGGGGGCGGGGAGAGTTATATGTACCTCGCCCCCTCCCCGGAAGTGACGCGGCACACTGGACCCCTGAGGGTCCCAAACACTGGGAGGCTGCCTCCTGTGGCACTAAGGTGGCTGCCCTCTTAGCGGGTCTCCTTCGTGGACCCCGGGCAGCCTGCAGGCTGAGTCCACCAATCTGTTTTACCATCATCCAACTCTGTGCGCTAAGTACGGGGCGCCAAGAAGTCCCAAAGGTGCTTCTGTGTGTGCGCCGCACCAGCCCAGGAGCTTGGGACCATGAATGTGGAAGAGTTTTGACAGATACCATCTATAGGCCGTGGCTCACGGCTGAGCAGTCATTTATTTATTTATTATTTATTTATAGCATTTGACAAGCACAACTGTCACTGAACTGGTATCCTGGCGCTGAGAGCTTATGTCTTGACCAGGGCACAAGTCCTAAAAGAAGAAGTGGGGGGACTAACCAAGTTAGGCAGTATGCAAGTGACATCATGGCGCATGACATCACAGCGCAACTTCACGGCTCTGCATCACAGGAAGTGACACCACAACCCATGACCTCACAGGAAGTGACATCACAAGGAGTGACATCAGATCTTAACACCTCCCAAATATGTTTCGCAGGTCTATCATGAGTACATTTGAGTGCATTACGAGATTTAACAAATGAGAGTTTGCGTCGGGGTTGTGCCAAAAAGTGACACATCCCCCGACGCAAAGTGTGGGCCTCAACTTACACATTTATTTAGTGAAAACTCTGACACAAAGAAATTGACAACAAGGAGAAATGTGGAAGTAAATATATTCTGTTTAGTTGGTTGCAAAGTCTGCATTTTTAAATACCTTATGGGGTGAAGGCATCTGCTGCAGGGATCTTTGTGTGCCCAGTAAATCCCAAGGATCAATAATAATGGTAAGATAACTTTGTAGGGTAACACGTTTGCTGGAGAGATCTGTGTTTTCTATAGTCCCAGTTTTGAATCAAAGTAGCATTGTGGGTTAATGTGTCTCCTGCATAGCACATCATCTAACATGCAGATGACAGATTTTTATTTTATGTAGCTGGGTAAGTGGATTACTATTTTTAACACAGATAATTTTGTTCCTTGCAGTTCATAAATTGTAATCCTTCTAATATAGCACAGCGAGCTATAAATGACATGTGAATCCTACACCTTGTAACCCTAACTGTCTTATGTAACACATCATGTACATTGATTTACAAATGTATACGATTTATTGTCAATGTATAATGTGCATGTGTGATATAAAGCGCTCTGACACCCTGCATTGGGATGATTAGTGCCTATAAAAAAAAATAATGTTATTTAAAATGTTATTTGTGTAAATACTGGGTCAAACCAGCACATTTGACATTCTTACAGTGCATGCATAGCTCTTATATACAGGGATTAAACAAAGTGAAAAGCATGTCTCTCAAGTATTTAGAAGAGGTAACAAGATGTGTGCCTTTCTTTCCCCTCCCTTGCATCTAGGGGTGACGCTCAGATTGCTCCCAACTAGGATAGTGGACCAAAAGGACGCCCAATGGCTGCTTAAAATCGGCTTTGTTATGGGCCCAGCTGGAGTCTGAAATACGATAGCCCCCTCACCGCCTGCACGCTGCTGCTCTGAAAGAAAGCAGGCAAGGTGCCGGCGTGCTGCTGAATGTGTCCCGGTGCCTGAAAATGACACCAGGACAAGTTCAGGATATTTCAGTGAGGCTCACTTCTTGCAGGGTGGACGGCGCCACCCTGTGAAAATAGTGGGTGGACGCCGTGTACCTGCGTGTACCCCGACTTGTGCCCTGGTCTTGACAAAACAGCTGCTGATATAACAAGCATTTGCAATGCAATAGGTCTTGCATTTGCGAGACTTTGAGCTACTGGCATTGTAAATAACAAACCTTTTATTTATGTGTTGGTTTTGAAAACAGATAAATAAAAGGCATTGTGATTTGCAATGCCAATAGCTTAAAATTTCGCAAATGCGAGACCTATTGCATTGCAAATGTTTATTTACACAGAGCAATGTATACCATTTTCTCACTTTGCCTTTAGTAGCATAACCTGGACTTTTTCCATAGACAATGCAGCAATGACCACTGAGACCACTTTGATGGCACATGATTGCAGAATAACCCCTAATCTCTAGCACACACCACTTTCACGTTCCTGTCTCTTCACAGCGTCCTCGGTTTTCACAAATAAAAATTCACACTGAAAGCTGGTGATGTTCTAGTTTCTCACAGGCCTCTGGTGACAGTGCTGATTTGAGAGATATGTTTCTCTTGATCTGACAGTAATTGCAGGACTTCTTACGGAGCCCTGCTGTGGGTGTCACAATACTGGGAGGAGGGGTGAAGTGCATAAATCTGAGAGATGTCTCTTCTGTGCGGGTGCTTGTCTCTGTGCATTCTAGGTTCCTGAGGCGTTGCTCTCTTGCTACAGGTTAGCGCCTGTAAGAGGTGTAAAATCCGAGGAATGTCTCTGCTGTGAGAGTCCTGTGCCTATAAAGTTTTTGTCACTTTGGGAGTAGCTCTGCTGTGCGGTGCCTAACTCTGTACAATCTTGGCTCCCCGAGACTTTGCTCTGCTCTATACAGGCTAACGCCTGTGAGAGTTGTGAAATTCGAGGAATGCTCTGCTTTCTGAGGCCTGTGGTTGTAAGGTTTCTGTTACTTTGGAGGTAGCTCTGCTGTGAGATGCCTTACTGTACATTCTAGGCTTCCCGGGGCATTGCTATGTTGTTTATAGGTTAACGCCTGTAAGAGCGGCGAAATTTAAGGAATGTCTCTGCTGTGGGAGGCCAGTGCCTGTAAGGTGTTTGTCACGTTGCGGGTAGCTCTGCTGTACGATGCCTGACTGTAGGGTCTGGAGGGATTGCTCTGCTGTCTAAAACCAGAGCCTGTTGTCCTATGTAATCTGTGCTCTTGTTCTGTTGTCTCAGACCCAAGCCTATACATTCCGTGTTGCCATTTTCCACAAATTATTTGAGGTTTTGGGTGTGGGTGGAGAGTCGTAGGGAGGCAAGAAAGTTTTAAAGCCACGAACTGGAAAGACAAAGGCAGGGCGTGGAAACATGAAAAAGCACGAGGACGCGCTCAGCTTTTAGATGACTGGCCTGGAGCTGGAGGTTTTTTGTGCATTTTACCTCAGGGGTGGTGCTATGAGACTGCAAAAGCTAGGATCCTCCGTTCCTTGAGTTGTTTCCTGCAGCCACAAGGAGAGGGTGAGGAGTGGAAGGGGGTTGGGGCAGAAGGGAACGACAATGACCGTCGAGCCAGAGCCACGGCAAGGGTCTGGTTTTGCTCTAAGAGTCCTGCAAGAGTCCAGCCATGAACATTTTTGGCAAGTAAATCGCCGCAAAAATGTATTAAATAAATAAATGGCCACAGGGTTCGCCGCTCGATGCTGTTTGGGAGGTGGGAGGGGCGTTCATTACTTAGTATGTAATGTGAAAAACAAAAGTGAGGAGCGAGACGAAGAGGAAGAAATCGAGAGGGGGAGGGGCAGCGTAGGAGAAATTAACACTGACTTGTTTAAAGACAGAAGAGAAAACGAAAGTAGCGCTTCACTGGCAAATTGTGTAAAGTGGCGCTAACGTGTTTGGTTGTGAATAAAACCAATCTGATCAGTTTTTGTATTTGTAACCTTATTTTTTTGTTGGATCCAGGGCACGCTTCTGAGATCCTGCATGAATTTTTTTTTTTTGCTTCGGCGGGCATTGTTTACCTGCTTCCTCCGGTAGAAGAACCTCTGCCGGTTTGCACTTACGTCAAAGGTCTCCTGGATCTTGAGCCTTAGACCCTCGATCTTGGTGACACGACCTCCTTTGAATGTGTGACAAACTTGTTTGCAAAGGGATGCCAGCCCGCTTCGTCGCCTCTTACAACTGGGAAGCCATGGCTGAGCTGCAGGGGGTGTTTATTAGGTGCTGCCAACTTCGCTAATAATAAAACAGTGACCGCACCTCCTTTGTATGTGTGACAAACTTGTTCGCAAAGGGATGCCAGCCCGCTTCGCCGCCTCTTACAACCGGGAAGCCATGGATGAGCTGCAGGGAGTGTTTATTAGGTGCTGCTAACTTCGCTAATAATAAAACAGCGAGCGCACCTCCGGCCAGCGTGTGTGTCTGGACACCGATGTGGGAAGCAGCGCCGCTGCTGGGCAGCAAAAGACACGCTGTACGCGTGCACATCTCTTGTCCTCAAACAGCAAGCGCACCTCAGGCCAGCGTGCGTGTCTGGACACCGATGTGGGAAGCAGCGCTGCAGCGTGCACATCTCTTGTCCTCAAACAGCGAGCGCACCTCCGGCCAGCGTGCATGTCTAGACACTGATGTGGGAAGCAGCGCCGTACGTGTACACATCTCCTGTCCCCCTTCGCAAGCAAAAGCCACAACAATAGATCTCGCTACGCGCGCAGCGCATGCGCTGCGTCGCTAGGCGAGACCTAAAAACAGCACATAAACAGGCAACGGAGATTACTGGGAAAAAGCCAGGTTTGTGAGGCTCTCCTGAATTGCGACAGTCCAGTCGGCCACCTAAGAGTGGGTGGCAGCTTATTCCACAACTGGGCCACCTTGACTGTAAAGGCTCGCCCACCTTGTCTTGTCTTTACACCTTGTCTGTATTTACACAGATAAGATTCAAAGATCCTGAGTGAAGATATCTCTCAGGGGTATATCTTTTTATTCTGTGTTGCAAAGGCACAGGTCCCTTGCCCTGGAGGGCCTTAAACACAGAACACATGGATTTGAAGGTTATCCTCTGTTTCAGAGGAAGCCGGTGAAGTTCCTTCATCGCATTAGATGCAGAGGATCTTTGAGATCTATTTAGTGCCAGTTTGGTTGCTTGACCTCTGTGCAGTCTGTTGATCAGATAGCCCGGGGCTCCAAGTAGTAGGGCGTTGCAGTAGTCTAACCTGCTGAGTATGACACTGCACACAAAAAGAGATTTTGCTTGGGCTGGTAGCAGTGGTATAAGCTGCCTAAGGCCGCGGAGGAGTGCAAACAAATGCCTGCAACTTTATTGACATGACTCTCCGGAGACAATTTGTCATCAAATATGATTCCAAGATTGCGGACTGTGTCAGACAGTCGCAGCTCCTCACCTGTTGAGAGAGACCAAAAATTAGGAGGAAGTGTCATGGGGATTTTGCTTGCAGAGCAGCAGAGGAATTCAGTTTTATCCCCGTTAAGTTTAAGGGAATTTGCAATAATCCAATTGACAATATCAGGCAGGCAGTTCTTGGAAAGCATCCACTACACCCTGCTGGCTGTTGTTAAAAGAAAGGATCAACTGCATATCATCCGGATAGTTGACTAGTCTAATTTTGTGAACTTTTATAAGAGTGTTGAGTGGCCTCATATAGATATTGAACAGGACTGGGCTAAGTGCTGAGCCCTGCAGAACTCATGTTGAATGCTTTCAGAGTGTAAGCGGGGTAAGGCATCCGCCTGACACCAATCTGGAAGGTAAGACTCCATCCTCTTCAGCACCGTACCTCCCACTCCAATTGTAATTTGTTACATTGGACAAGAGAGTGAGTTTTCTGTGATTTGCGTGGTCCTCAGTACTCACCCGTGCCTGTTCCGAATGAGGACAAGTGTGCAGACTGGACAACCTTCCTTTTGAGGCTGCCTGCAGGCTTTACTTTGGAGGCATAATCAAGAGGTATTGAAAATAAAATCACAGACCTTCAAATACAAGCTGAACAGAAGTTGCAAATCCTACTGTGGGAAACTAAGATGGCTTACAACATTTCTGAAGAGCTACCCATATGAGCCCTCTTTTCACTGTTTGTAACCTGTTCACACGTCTTGTAAACCGCTCTGATACCCTTGGGTCTAGCTAGCGCTATATAAAACTCTCAAATAAATAAATAAAAGAATGGGGACTCAAAAGCCCAGAAACATGCACAAAAGTGGATGTTACAAGTAGTAGAAAAAACATTTACACAATATACAAGAGTTGCACAATAAGGAATCAGTACCATTAATTGATTAGCAGGGAATGCACAAATGGCTTTGGTGCCTGAAGCAGTATTCGAACCTAGAAATACTGTGTTACCAGCCACAACCCTAAATTTGCATATAATACTATCACTGGGCTAAAGCTGAACGTTAGACTTGGAAACAGAAAGCAAAATGGTGCCACAAAATGACTGTTCATTCTTTGTGACAGTCCTTTATTTAGACACTGAAAAGGTGCGGACGGAGATGGTGAGAGAAGCCACGTGCAGCAAAAGAAAAAATGAAAGAAGTAAGAATTTTTTTAAAGTACATGAATCCGAGCAGTGGAAGGACACTAATAAAGCAATTAATCAGTACTTGATCCGTGCCCCATCGAAGGGACAAACACATGAAGCGAAAGTGAAACTGGTACGCCTCACCAATGAGAACCAAGGAAATGAGAGTGACATTGAAGCCAACCAGTGGTAAGAAATGAGTGGGGTCTAAGCCCCCTTTAAGTTTAAGGTAGCAAAACAGCTTGGCAACTGCGCATGCGCTGTTTCGGGCAATTTCTAAAAATGAAAGTTAAAACCTGTTAGTAAAATCAGGATGACGAGGAAAACCAACACAGACATAGCAGAGCCAACTTAGTGCTCCCAAACACAACTACCAAACCAAGAATGTATTTATTTGGGGGTGTCACACTCCAAACGTCCCCCAAAATCTACTTTCCTGGACAGACAACAGATGAAGTATGCATGGACTTTACCAGAGCAACCACGCACAGCAGCAGCTTACACTACTGAAACTGGAGCTCAGTTAAACTAGAATGTAGGATACAGATGAAACATTAACCAAAATAACTAGTGGGGAATGAAAGAGCATACAGGTGAATACATTTAACAGAGACTGTCAGCAAAAGTAAGGAACTTACGAGCTTGAAGAGCAGAGCTGGGGAGAGGAAAGACACCACTTACATGCTTGGGGAACAGGGCTGGAAAAAGGAAGTCACTACATATTTACGTTACAAATGAAATATCGATGGCAGTATTCAGCATAACATACCATTAAAATATGAAAATGGGTAAAAATGTAATTTGCAAAATAAATATGTGTTGTATACATACTGTAATGGGGACTGGACTTTAGGGAGGGTGGTGGTAGTGGGGGTAAGTTGTTTAATACTGTTATGCATGTCTTTTTATAAATGCCAGCAGTGGCCGGTGCAGGTAAGCACGGTGGGGGAGGGGGGGCGAGTGGGATGTCGACAGACGGCAAATAGGGCAAATTAAATAAATAAATACCTGCAATTCCGTTGTCTGTCAACATCCCCCCGCAGCGCAGCGCCCCGCCGCACCACGCTTACCTGCACAGGCCGCTACTGATAAATGCTAATAAACATTTGTTTACATAAAAAAAGGAAAGAACTAGGCATTTCTAACTTCCAGTCTCAAGTTATTTTGTGACCCCAACTGTGATTGTCACAAAGGTACTGGTTATTGCCATTAGAGATAACAGTGTAGACCTGTCAATAGCCAGGAAGTCTCATAACAGCTTGCAAGAATACTTGCCCCAGAATACTGGTAGTGTGTGCACCCTTGGTCTTCACAACCTGGGGTTCTGTGTCATAGAGTTCAGGGACCAGAGTCTGCAGGTGAATTAGGCAGGGAAGTGAGATGTTTGGTTCAGTGCTGATGCAAGATGGCTACTGAAAGATGCTAATCAGTGTTCAAATCAAAAAGAAAACTATATAACGTTCTAGTCCATCATTAAACATTTAATAAGACTATTTCCACTCAGTTGCAAGGATGTTGAACTGTAATTTCGAAAACCGAAAATGCGACCAAAGCCAGGAAAAAGATAAACATACAAGAAAAATGCTGGAAGCGGTTTCCCAGGAATGCAGGTACCTGATAAACTGTTTGCTGCTACTGCACTTTCCTTGCTTGTTGCTTGCTTACCTCTAAAAAAGAAAGAGCTGAAATCCCCATTTTGACCACTAAGGACCAAGCCGGGTGAAGGTTTAAGAACAGTTACAGGCCTGGGGGAGTGGCTTGATGCCATGAGATGGCGGTCGCTCTTTGAACGAGCTCCTTGCCGGGCCCGTTTAATCAAGTTTGGGACCACACCTGTCACTGGTCCAGTCCCCTGTACATGCTCCTGGGTCACTTGCATCGGGAGCAGTCCTGTTAGCGCACCTTGGATTGGCACTGGTATGACCATTTCAGTGGGCCACTCCAACATCGCGTTTGAGGGATGTAGGGAGCTACGATTTTGAAAGTGGCGTGAGCTGCGGGATGCTAATAGTGCAGACCCCCTTTTAACTACCGCCTCGTGAAGACTGCAGCAGGAGGCATGGTGGTGAGTTATATATGATGGCGTCTGGGGCCAAGGACCGGTGCTACCACCTTTCACTACCTATTAAACAACAGCACTCATCAGGGGTGATCACCCCCCCCCCCCCACGCGCGTGGATGGACCTGGGCCTTTGAGAGCACACCTACATAATACATTGTTGCCAAGTTTCCCAGATCCATGCGTGATGTGCTACTCCAGTCCAGGTTTTTTCTTTGAATTCTGGGTTTGCAGTCTGTTTTGCAATGGAATAAACAAGACTTGGCAGGGCTGATAATATGAGGGCAATGTGTTGTGGTCATCCGAGCCTGGGAGCCCCCGAGTCGATGAAGGTGTGATTGTGCCTAATGTGAGCTATATACAGGCCCCTTATCACTTCACCCCTGGGACTGAGCCAATACTTTGGGGGGATGGTGGGTCCTCAACTACCTTGGCTGGTCCCCCTAGTGATATTCAGACTGTGATATTACATGGCCTGGGTTGTCGGTCTCTCCTAGGGCTGATCCCTTCCGCCCACGGACCTAGTCTGGTGAATGTGAGACAATCCTCCCTCTTGTGCTGAATCCTCATCAGTGCCAGGGACCCTCTGCCCAGGCCCGTAAACTCTGCGACTGTGAAAGTCTTGTCTACCACTTGCTGAGCTGGTGGCCCATTATACTGGAAGAACCTCATGAGCAGAGCACCCAAGACCCATGCGATCTGACCTCAGGGTCAGGCCCCCTGTTCCTGGCACAGACACTACGCTACCCACATAAGATATGCTCTAGATCCCTCATAAAGCACCTCCAGTATCTATCAGGGACTGCTCATGCCTCCCCAGGTCACAGGGGCACTTCCTGCATGGCACAGTGGTAAGCGCGTCCGGCTCCACGTAGACAATTACCTCCGGGCCCAAAGAGCAACTGGCCACTCAGCCTCTGCTCCTCCTCACCAGTTTGTACTTAACGTCTCTGCAAAAGCTGCTCCCTGGGAGCTTCTGGGCCAGTCTACCACTGGCTTCATAGAAGGTCTTCAGATCTGTGTTGACGGCAGTGAAGCCTGCGGCTCCCTTATCATTTATCTCCAACAAGTGTTGTGTCTCACAACGATAAACAAGGTCCTGAGTATCTAGCTGCCTACGTGCATTGGTGCGCACCTACCTCCTCGTCAGTTTGCCAGAAGGTTGAGACTACTCGTGCCTCCCCTGTCTGTAGCCACGCTCACTGTGGATTTGGGGGTAAGGCGGGTCTCCACAACTCAGGCGGCTTCTGCGAATCACCTTGACACTGCTGTTCTTGCTTGGCTTGCTCCACTCTAGTGTATCATCCCCACCAAAGGGGTGTGAGGGGGAACATTACTGTTCTCCTGACACTGCACTACTCTTCCAGATGGGGAAACTCAGAACTGGATTGCTTCTTCCTTCTCTCGTAATTCCCATCATAACGCAAAACCAGCTATGGGGCATGCCCCTCGGAGTCATTCATATGGCGTCGAATGGCTGAACGGACTACCCTCCTTCCCCCTCCCCCAATGGAAAAGCTTGACCTGATCCCCAAGCCATCCTGAAAACTAGACCAGTCCTGGAAAGTAAAGTCGACACAGTGAAAATCAAGGTGGGACTGTTACGAGAGGACCAACGCAACTTTCAGAACGAGTATAGAAGAATGAAATGTCCTTGCAAGAACGTCAACTTCAAACAGCTGACCTCCACAAGCAAGCTATTGACCTCTTGGACAGGGTAAGTTTTCTAGAGGGCAGGGCAAAAGATGTAGAGGGATGATCCTGATGCAACAATAGCCACATTATTGGCCTGCTGGAAGGGTCAGAGAGCTCTGACTCCACTATTTTCATCGAAGATTGGCTGTCAAAGCAAGTGGTGCCTGCTGGCCTTTCCCCCTTTGCTGCAGAGCATGCTCATTGCCTCTCTGTTGGTCGCCTCACTCTGTGAGCTCCTCCTAGGCCTGTGATAGCCAAAACATTAAACTTCCATGACAAAGTCATGCTGCTGAAGACCACAGGACAAGGGGGCCAACTTTCCCTTGAAGGGGTGTGTATTAGGATTGTTTCAGATTTACACTCGTGGTGCAACACCTAGAGATATGTTTCTGGGAGTCAAACTGGGAGACTTAGACATTAAGCACTCTTTACTCTTTCAAGCTCAACTTTATATCATAGCAAAACAATTAGTTCTTTAAAGAACTAGAGGATGCATGGGACTGGATGCAGTGGCAAGAGAAAGCTCTGGCAACTGAACATAGTCTTCCCCACCCCCAGCAAATGTCCAATCGTCCAGATCGTCTTCCATTCCCAACATTAATGCATGGGACGTGTCTCATCCCCAGGCTATCCGTTAAAGTTCTATTTGATCCGCTCGCACTCCTTTACTACAGTGTGCTTGGATGAGCCAGGCCAGGTGATTGACTTAGGAGGTGACACCGCAATATGGTTAAAATGTGGGTCTAATAATATGAACTGTATGTCTGAATCCTGACCACACACAGGCCGGTCTACCTCTATTACACACATCCTGTTTCACACTAGCGGGCCCCGCTGGGCCACTCCACCACACATCAGTCCCTCTGCTGCTGCCTCACCCCTCTCAGGTCCTAGATGCTCCAGAGGAGATCACAGTTGAATGCAGTTACACGTTTGCTACTTGGGTGGACAGATTTTTGTTCTGCGGCCCTGGGGTGGAGAGTTGAAAAGTTCACATAGACAAACCTACTCCTCATTATTTCATCCCAGACATACCAACAGACAACCAGAGGGCAAACCCAGTGATATTTGTTTACTCCGTCGCATGCTGCTATGTCCTGGCAACACCTGCCCCGTTTCCTGGTTTAGTCACACTAAGGCTACGTTAACATTGCTGTAATGGAATGTCCATGGCCAAGAAGCACTGCAACATATTTATCTTCTTTAAGGGGAGAGGTACTCACATTGCTTCCCTGCGGGAGACCCACCTGGTAAAGAGTGAGGGGTCCAAACTCCAGAAGCGCTGGAGAGGCCAGTATTACTGCACTGGCCCCTCCAATTATGCTAGGAAGGTGCTAATTTGGGTGAGACCCATAGTTCCATTTAAATGCATTAATGTTGTATTAGATGATGAAGGAAGGCACGCCCTTGTTGAGGGATTACTGGATGGCACCGCGGTTTCACTGGGTAGCATTTACTCCCCTAGCATAGGCCAACTACACTTCTTGGTGCAACTTTCATCCCAACTTCCCCAATGATACCACCTCCCCTGGATCCCATGATGTGGATTGAACAGTGTGTTGGTATTCTCTTGCTCAAGTAATACTCTCCCATTGCCCCAAACACACACAACATGCAACGCTGAACAACTGGCTCAAGGATATCTCAGTGGTCCATAGGACATCTTTAGAGGGTTCTCCACTCTGACGCAAGAGAGTATTCTTTTTACTCCAACTTCACGACCTTCATGTTCAATTGGATCGTTTTTTCTGCCCTACAGACATACCCATGCCCATACCGCTCCTGGTTTCCAATGTTGAGTACATTGGCAATGCCATCTCAGATCACAATCCCTTACAATTACAACTCACTTGAGGTGGGCACATCTCACCAGTTCTGACCTGAAGGCTGCACCCCTCTGACTTGGAAGACCCCCATCCTCTGCAAGCAAATTTGTGAAGTCATACACACCACTTTGCGGAATATATTGGCATTGGCTCCATTCGCCTTGTTGAGTGAGACGGGTTCAAGGCCCCATTGAGGGGGCAATGTATAGGTCAGTAGTTGGGGCTGTAAAAGAATAGAGCAGGAATTAGGGAAACTCAAACGCTTCCTTGGAGATCTGGAGCTGGCAACACTCACTGATGGTGCATCCAAACCTGCTAGGTAACATCATGCGCAGCTGATTGAATTGTTGCGATGCATAGATTACAAAGCACACTTGGCCAAAACATACTCTGATAAGGATGATAAGATCTTGAGTAAAATTATGGCAGTAAGATTATTGTTGGTCATTTCCAGTGGTGGCTGTTAACAATCAGGGGTGGTGGGTGGGGGAGGGGAATGAAAATAAAACCATTTACCTGGGTACTGCCGCCGTCTCTCCTCCTCGTCTGTCCTTCGTCCACGAAGCAGGAAGCACACAGGGTCCCAGACTCCCTAGCCAATCACGATGCTGATGTCACCAGCATGACAGCAGCGTCGTGATTGGTCTGAGCATTGTGGTTCAGCGCTCAGACAGGGACTGGGACCCTTTGCATGTTCTCCACCCAGCCTGGTGGAGAACATGTTAAGTGCGCATGACTGTTTGGCCAGCCCCAACCACTCCTCCCCCTGTTCTGGCCAGCCCGCACCTAAGCCAGTACGGAACAAAAAGTGATAATAACATTGCGTTATTATTATTTTATTGTTCCTTTTTGAACTGCGCAGAGAGTAGAGGGGCATCGCTCCTCCGCCTTAGTGGAGGAGCCGCCCCTGGCCATTTCTGAATTGGTCAACTCTCACAAAATGGCATTATCCCTGTCAGGTTTACATCCCTCAACATACGTCATCTGCAAAGATTGTTAGAAGAGGCAGCGCCAAAGTAGCCCTTTCCTGCCTTCCTAGTCTTGGATTTGGAAAAGCTTTTGATATATTTTAGATTGGGATTACATGTTTGCAGTGCTACTGAGGGGGGGGACTAGGCCGCAGGATGTTGCAATTGATCAGATTGTTATACGCGAATCCGTCAGCCAGTCAGAATTGGCCAGCTTACCACTGACTCCTTTCTTAGAAAGAGAGGCATACAGAATGGGTGGCCACTCTCGGCCCTTTTTATTTGCTTTGGTGATGGAGCCCTTGGCTTTTTGTCTTCGTGAGTTGGGATGAGACTGGGGCATCGCCATAAAAAATGAGGCCAACATAGTGTCTGTTTACTATGCAGTCTTTCTGGTATACTTTTAAGACATCTGCAAGGGAATGTCGGCTGTGGCGTGGGTGCTGAGCTCCTTTAAGGTGATCTCGGTGCTAATTGGTTGAAATCTTGTCCGTTTCCGCTGAGCTTCCATTGCCCTGTGCACAAAATAGAAATGGAGATGCACCAGGCCGCCTGGGAGAGCTGGACCTTTCGTTACCAGCATATCAATGTGTGGAACACCAACAAAGACTTACTCTATGGTAACTTGATGAGGGCAGTAACCGCGCTTAGGGCTCAGCTCGCATTCTGGAGGTCCCTCCCTACCTCTGATGGTTCAGCCATGAGTCGCTGTCACTAAGATGGTAATGGTGCCGAGATTCCTCTACTACTGTAATGTGCTGACCCACATGCCCAGCAGCCTTTTTCGAGCCCGAGACCGCATGATGGGGGATTTAATTTGGAGTAACAGAAGATGCAGGGTTACCTTGTCCGAACTGAAGCTCCCTACAGATCGTAGAGTCGTGGGTGCCCTAGATTTCGAGCATTACCATCTTGTGGCACAACTCCAATGGCCTGCAGGTTGGCTAGCTGGCCCAGTGTCTATCTGAGGTGGGGAATCTCGGCAAACAAGTAGTCCTGGACAGAATCTGAAAACTCTTCATACCCAAATCCACCTTGCCCACGCGCTCTAATAAATTGTTGCATATAGCCTATGGCTGCTACAGTAGGGCCCTGAATTTCTCACCACGTCACACCATGAAAACTGGATAGGCAATGGCAGCAAGGGAACTCTGTGCCGCACCGCTACGTGTGTTGTATATAATAAAACACTAAATCACTTTTTAAGATCCTTGATTCTTGCCCACCTCTAAAGGCCAGCCACCATCATTGACCTTTCATTATTCAGTCTATTTACAAAAATAGAGAGGCAAGTAACCAAGATTTTCAACAGTAAATACAATAAATTGGGTGGTGATGTTTTTGCCACCTATATTGCACGATGCGTCAATGCGCAACACGAGTATGACTTGCTTAATTGACCTGAAACAGGTAACATTTCACTTTTGGGGACACAGGTTTTGGGTTGATCACACGAGTGCAGCATGTTACTACGATCCTGTTATAATTAATATGTATGATCGAATATAGTGTACTAAGCACCATGTGCTTTGACGTCAGACTATGTATTTTCCTTAGACTTTTGTGGAAATGTGCTTTTTGATAAGCACACCGGTGCAGGGGTCTCCCTTCTCTTGTCCACGGGTCCATAGACCAACAAATTAGAGATTGGCACTGAAGCTGGAATTCAAATAACAAGTTTATTAATCACTCATGAGTGGGACTACGTCCACACAGCACTCTCAAGTGCTGCCTGAGGTAGTACACTGAAGTCACAGACCATGGTGCTTATATACAGAGTTTGTTGCAGAGTAAGCATGTAGTTACAAATAGAAGGTACAAGCATACACAGGAATAACTACCTACAAACATGGGCAGATGGGAGATCACTTAGTCAGCAGAGTGGGAGGGGGAACAGAACTGTTTACATCAGCAAAAAACAGTTGACAGTTATATCCTTAGCCAGGTGCATTCTAGCAGCTACAGGCCTTTGCTCAGCACATTGCTTTTAGCTCAGTACAGAAGGAGTTAACTAGAGTTGATGACACAAGCAGAATAGAAGGGCAAGCAACAGTGAAGATGGAAGAATTACATAGCTAACAAAATGGATGCCACAAACAAGATGGCTTCAGCCTATGCTAACAGAAATTATTTCAGATTTCCACAGATGACCCTTTTAGCATATGCTGAAGACATCTTCTAGGCTTTATAAGGAGTACGGAAAATATCATATACATCTATCTGCATTAATTCATTAATTTCTTGATCACTTGCTAATCAGGCATTTACATTCTTAACATTTTGTTTAGTCGGTATACACGAGGTGCAAGTAGAAACACAAAGGGAACAAAGCATTGGGCCACATTGAATACATAGGCAACAAGTGAAAAGAATAGCAAGAAATATACATAAGGCTGACAATAGCTTCCAGCCCCATACAATAAACATGTTCCATAGCCATCCAGTCAAAGTCCAAGTTCCTGAATCCTGAAGGATTTCAGTGGCTATTTTGTGCATCTTAGATATTGCTTCAAAAACAGAAGGGGCGTGGTCAGGGATATAGACACAGCAGCTACTCCCGATGATGCGACATGCTCCACCACGGTCGGCCAGGATGACATCAAGGACCATCCTATTTTGGAGTGCCACAATTCTCGCAATTTGTAGTTCTTCTGTGATATTTCCAAGCGCCATTGCTGTCTGATTGGTTACAGCCTCTACAACACGTCTCAAGCGCCTTATTTTTCTACTGTTTAAGGCCGCACCAACAAATAAGAATAGTCCCAAATTAAAGTCAATATACTGCTGTAGTGCAGTATCAGTTTGATCCACCTCATCATTGTTTATTGTCCTTTTGAATCTGTTCTTGGAAATGTCATTATACAGTTTATAGTCTTTATGGTAGGATGCAGGTGCCAAAAACACAGGTGGAAGCAAAAAGGACACGTAGCAGATGCCAGACCAACCAATAGGTAGATGGTAATAACCTTTACTTCCGCAAATAAAATAGGTGTTGTGTGAGGACAAAAAGCTGCTATTGTTCATTCCAGTAATGTTCAACACTAAAGTACAGTCACTTTTTCCCACAGGAATACTGCCAATACTGCTCACACAGAGATCCGCTCAAGCTCTAGTAACAGCAATAACAGGAGGCCCATTCCCCTTAGTTGTTCGAGTGTTAGGGAAAACATAGTGTATGGAGGAATTTCCTCGGCAATACTCCTCCATTTCCCACACAGTTCCTTTAGCTTGTGGATCTCCTTCCTCATCGGGGTAACAAACTTTATTCAACTGAGCGTTTAGTCCACCTACATCAGCATAAGTAATATTAGCAACTTCAGAAGCCCACAACAATGCAAACCAGGCTCTGCAGGAGCCATTATGTGAAAACGGCAAGGGAATAAAAGGCGTTCCTCCCTTTTACTGATGAGCTGGCATCATTCCACATACCCAGCAATTGGTAACGTTCGTGGCATTGTGTGTATGGTGCAACATTTGAATGAAAGTGTTATTGAGGTAGGACATTCTATGCTTTTTCTCATGATACGGTAGAGTGAAATAATGATGTTCAATTGGGACAGGAGTAGTAGTAGTCAGTAGATTTCGGACAGGAGCTACTTTCTCTACAATTCATGTTATTATAGCAACAATAACAATAGTCAAAGTAAGTCCAGTAGCAATTATTGTTCTTTTGCTACAAACTCTTGCAGCAGTTGGTTTCTTCTCCTTAGACATATTCATTTCATCGACAAACAACAAAGCAGATGGTGCCCTAAGGTCCTGGGCAGGCGTTGATTTCTTCACTAACGTTGAGACAAGTAATCACTAATAGACTACCCCCTTTGAAGTCAGGCTTTAACTACCCAGGACAGTGGCTCAAACAGTCTCTTTCAATGAAATGTCTTTCTTCCTGGGTCGAAGCTGATATCGAGATGTACCAGGAATCGTGTGGTCCGGGAAGACTTCCTCAGGTCCTTCAGGTGACACAGCTTGTCCTTTCTCGGTGACCAGGATATCGCGGTGATCTGCCAACACAGCTGGGCTCACTAGGTCTTGCAACACTTTTCGACAGTGTGTTGCGTGGACCCAGTTCTTCCGGTTCGTCACTCGAACTGCAGTCCTGGTAGCCAGTAGAACTTGTTCAGGGCCGCGCCACCTCGGTGATAGGGAGCTGGTCTTCTGGAAGGACTTAATCACAACGTAGTCACCAGGGCGTAAGCAGTGGCCCTCACCTTGCGACCTGTCTGGAAGAGTCTCCCGAACCTGTTGATAAATAGAAGACAAACTGTCAGTCAACTGAGACAAATAGTCATTCATCAATACTTAAGGTACATCATGTATAGGGCGTGGCTTAGGAATCCCCCAAATATTCATTGGCCTTCCAAAAACCAACTCATACGGTGTGAGGCCAGATCGTGTATGTGGTATCGATCTAATGGATAGCAATGCCAAAGGCAGTGCATCAGGCCATTTCAAAGATGTGGAAGCCTGTATCTTAGCCAATTTTAATTTCAGAGTGGAGTTGTAACGTTCCACTAGTCCTGCTGATTGTGGGTGGAAAGCAGCATGAAACTTCTGCTTAATTTCCCAAACGTTTCATGAGATACTCAACAACTTGCCCAATAAAATGGGGTCCGTTGTCACTCCACAAAACTCGGCAAATGCCGAATCGGAGAAACAACTCCTTTAGGAGCACCTTTGCTGTCGTAAGAGCTGTATTATCCTTCGTAGCGTATGCTTCCACCCATTTACTGAAGGCGCAAACCACTACTAAGACATACTTTAGGTTGTTACAGCGCTCAAGCTGGATGTAATCCATTTGCAGGACCTCAAAAGGTGCAGTTGGTATTGCAAACCCTCCTGTTGGAGTTCGTGTTCCCTTTCCAGGATTATACTGGAGACAGATCAGACAGGACTGGGCTATTTTCTTAGCCGTACCGACAATCTCTGGATGATCCCAAACTTGCATAAGTTGCTTTGCTATTGAGGATGCTCCAACATGTGCCGGCCCATGTGCCATGTGAATCATAGGATGTAAATAGGCTGCAGGTAACTTCCATTTTGTCATTTCTTTATTCCTCCAAGAGCCTCTTGTCATCCAATGTTCCCTCCTTGGACCATTGGTCTAATTCATCAACAGAAGCAGATTGCTGCATGTCCAGCACCTCTTGCCTGGCATCATGCCAACGTTCAGCCTGTGACTTAACTACATACATAGATGTGGTACTTCGCTGCATTGCAGTCTCACGAGCTGTGCAATCCGCAAAGGCATTGCCTGCTCCTATTTTATCAGTCACTTTCTTGTGTGCACTACATTTAACAATTGCCACTTTCTTAGGATAGGTCAAGGCAGTAAGGAGATTATGTACTAATTCCCCATGCACTATTTGTGTCCCATGTGAAGTGAGAAAGCCTCTTTCTTTCCAAAGTTGCCCGAAGTTATGAGCCACGCCGAAAGCGTATTGGCTATCAGTGTAAATGTTAACAAGCAACTCTGTACTAAGCTCACATGCTCTTGTCAGTGCTATCAACTCGGCTGCTTGAGCTGACTTCTGTGGGATACGAGCTGTCTCGACTACTGTCTGAAGTGTTGTAATTGCATAAGCAGCAGATGTAGTGCCATCAGGCAATTTCAGGCAGGATCCATCAACCCACAATTCCCCATCAACACTAGAAAGAGGTGTATCTTGTAGGTCAACACGACCCTTTGTTCGTTCTGCAGTAAGGGATATACAGTCATGTAACTCTTGTGACTGAGACTGAGTAGCTGGAAATGGCAATAATGTAGCAGGGTTCAGAGTCAAACATCTTTTTAACGTGATATGAGGGGCCAAAAGTGTCAATTCATATCCTGTCAAGCGAGCACTAGTCAGATGCTGTGTTTTTGTTTGATTTAACAAGGCATCAACTGAATGGGGTACTAACACAAGCAATCTATGTGACAAGACTATTCCCTCGCTCTGACGTATGGACACAGCCGTTGCCGCCACCGCTCGAAAACAACCAGCCAGCACGCGGGCAACTGGATCAAGGACAGCTGAGAAATATGCACAAGGACGTTGTTTATCACCGTGTGTTTGTGTTAAAACTGAGAGAGCGCAAACTTCCCTCTCGTGTACATAGAGTGTGAAGGTCTTAGTGTAGTCTGGAGTTCCTAATACTGGTGTAGAACAAAGAGCTTGACGTAACTGTTGGAAGGCATCCTGGCACTCAGTAGTCCATGGGAGAGGCATCGGAGTGTCTTTAGTCAAAAGGGCCAACAAAGGTTTAATAATGTGAGAAAAGCTAGGGATCCACTGCCTACAAAAAGAAGTAAGGCCAATCAGTGCACGGACATCCTTCTGAGTACGGGGCACGGGAGTGTCTAAAATAGTTTGAATGCGATCTGGTGTGAGTGCATCGTCCCTCCTTAGACAGGAGGTGACCTAAATAGGTAACCTGCTGTCTACAAAATTGCAGTTTCTTCCTAGAGACTTTGTGATGATGAGAGGCAAGAAATAACAATAATGACAGTGTTCCTTCTTTACACTGTTCAGGGGTATCAGCAGCCAACAAGATGTCGTCAACATATTGAATAAGAGCCACCCCTTTCGGTACAGGAAAAGAATCAAGCTGCTTTTTCAACGCCTGACTATAAATGCTAGGACTCTCTGTATACCCTTGTGGAGCTCTACAGAACCTGAATGATCTATTATTCAAAGTGAAGCCGAACAAATAACGGCTGTCAGGGTGAATGGGTATTGAGAAAAATGCATTCTTTAAATCAATTACACTAAATGTAGTGGCAGTAGGAGGAACCATGGCGAGAAGTGTCGTGATATCAGAGACTACCGGGTATTGGGGCACCACGATTTTATTAACCTCTCGTAGATCAATAATAAATCTGTAAATTTTACTATCAGTGTCTTTTTTCAAAATAGGAAGGATAGGACTATTACAAATGTTATAAGGGACTTCTTCCACAACCCCCACCTTGATCAAATCCTGAACAATGAGTGTTAATGCTTCTTCGCCTTCCCGAGATATTTTATATTGGGGCAATCGAGGCAATGAAGCACCTTCCTTCACTTGAATATGCACTGGTGGAATAACCATATGTCCCACATCGGTATCTGATGTAGCCCACAAAGTACTAGGTAAAGATGCCAAAGCGATATCTTCTTTGATGAGACAAGACCTCTCAACCATTGGATAGTTATCATTTAAGATAACACGCACACTTTCTGGGGAACAACGTATTGTAGCACGAAAATGTTTAAGTATATCAATGCCCACAATATTATCCGGCGTGTTAGGGGAAAGCAGAAATGGACATGCTGCAGTAAATTTATCAAGACTAAATGCAATTGGCTGTGACAGTGGGCTAGGTGTAGGTGTCCCATCGAATCCTATCGATGTTATCATTGCGCCAGACAGGGGAGCCCTAGGAACCAATTTTTTAGACAGAGCACTACGAGTAGCTCCTGTATCAACCAGAAACCGATCAGTAGAGCCCAAGACATTTGCATCAACATAAGGACCTTTCTGATCTACTGGGACCTCAACCGGTTCCTTACCCCATCCTAGGCATTCCTATGCATAATCAGAATCCCCAAGACCATCAGCCGAATAATCTGACATTTGATATTGATTTCGTCTATCAAAAGTATTAGAATAATTTGGCCCATGTTCAACTACCTCAAACCTGGGACGGGTTCCTATTCCTCCCCTATTTCCTGAATTCCCTGGGCGTCCTCTCATACTTCCTCTACCCCGTTGATACTGCTGACCTCGCAAAAGGGGGCACTCAAAACGCCAATGCCCAATCTCTTTACAATAAGCACACTGATCAGAAGACAAAGTTGATCGAGAGAAAGGGGGTACACCAGGTGTATATACTGCACGTCCACCTCTACCACCACCTCTGAATGGTGGACCATATACTTGAGCCAACATACCTTTTGTTTTTAAATCCTTAACCTTCTTATCCTCTTTGCCTTTTGCTTCCAATTCCTGACTCTCATAATACTGGGCCATAGTCAAAAGGGAGACTGGGGAAGACGTAGTCCATGAACTCTCACTGGCCTTTAGGCGACTAGCTATTTCTGGCAACATGTTAGCGACAAATTTGTCGACGAACAGATGCTTACCCGTGTCATCTGTTAAGGACTGCCCACTAAAGTCATGGAATGTCTCTTCAAATCGTGTAAAGAAATCAGAAACTGACTCATCCGCTTTCTGTTTACAAGACGCTAACGTAGTCCAATCTATTTTCTTAGGGGGTATAAGAGTTTTCAACTTAGTCACAATTGCTTTGGGACGATCTAATATCTCCTGTTGTGGTTTCTGCGCATGCTCTCTAGCCGCATCTATTTCTTCTAAATTCACCCAAGTATCACCATATGCTACATTATCATCTATTTTCCGAATTGTTCTCCACATATCAGGGGGCAAAATAAGTCCAAAAAACATATCAATATCTGGCAAGGTCATAGTGCAGGAGCTAATGGCTCCTTCCACTTCTTCATAAAAAGCGGCAGGATTTTTCCGCGGGTCGGGCAAAGCGGCTTTAAGAGCCATAACATCTGCTCTACTCCAAGGGGTATAAACCCAATTATAAATAAAATACCCTTTCGCATCATCTGAAGTCTTATCTTCATCTTTTCCCGTACCCTTTGAAGGAACATACAAAGGCGCAGCTTCGCGCATTGGTCGTATACCAACTTCAGCACTACTAGATCCATTATTTGTCTCTGAAGTTTCTACTATCTGCGCTGGGGTTTGGGCTACTTGTACAGTTTTAGTTTTACTAGCTTCTTTTTTTCTCCGCATTTAAGCGAAATGTTTCATCTCGTAATTTAACCACTCGCCTAATTAAATCAGGTATGTTTGAACAAAGGAAAGTTCCATCACTCAATTGTTTATAATCAGAATTTATATCAGTGGGCTCTAAGTTTTTAGAAAGGTCTCTAAAATTAAGTATAACTTCCCACGCAAACTTCTCTGCAAAATATAACTGTTCTAAATCTTTCCACTGCTGAACCATGCTACAAGATCTGAAGGAAGAGTTTTCTTACGGGCTTCTGAACGAACAGTGAATCTAATGGTGGCTTTTTCATCAGTAGTTAAAGTAGAGCGAGTCTGTCGCCCATCTTGCTTATCTACATCTTTATCGTCGGAAGAATGATGTTTTTCATCGGAAGGATCCTCCTCAGGGGCAGAGGGAAATTTATACGGGGCGGAGGTCAATCTAATAAGATAGAATCATCTTGAGGTTTATTAAGCATGGGATAAAGGGGGCGCCTAATAGGGTACTGGCCAGTTACCTCTAAACGACGCTCCCTCTCTTCTTTTTCTTTTATTTCCGTCAACTCCTTATTTTTTAATTCTAGCGCTTTTTGATATATCGTTTTTCGTTGTTCTTTCTCTGCTATAGCTGCTTCTCTCTTCGCTTTTTCATTCACTTCTTTCTCCCACATTCGTACACAATCAAACATATCTTGTCGACTTTTTTTGTTAAACAAACACTGTTCTACATATTTAATCTTTTTAAAGTCAAATGACCCATTCACAGGCCATTGGAGATCAGGATCCTTCTTTGTATATTTGTTCCACAGTGTACTATACATTATGGAAGAAATACCGTATTTAATATACATATGTCTATTAGGTGTTCCCTCTAAGGGAGCCGACTGACTTCTTTCTAAATCCATTTTGGTACCACCAAGACAGCAACACAACCTACGGAGTGTGCTGGAAACAGGCATGCTCCCAAGTTTTTGTAAAATATTACTTTTCCAAATTGTTCAAAAGTAGAGAAAAATTTCCACATTACCTGCCTTTATTTTCTGCAAAAAATAAATCAAACAAACAAAACCAGAATCTTGGCCAAGCAAACGAGTGCCGTCCAGCGACCTTACCAAACAAAAGTCTCCAACCTCCAACTGCCAATCTCTTGATCGACCTAATGGTCACTGCAAAAATAACGCCAAAGGATACCTCAGTCAGGACCGGCCGCCACCTGGAGGGTCAAATCGAAAAACCGGAAAAGCCACTTTGGCTGCAAAGACAAGGGTCTCCTCATGCAGGACGTCTCCTCAGTAGTATTCCACTCTTCCGTCAAGACCACTCCTTCAGACGGCCGCGTCCTCGATGAGGCCCCACGGATCGGGCGCCAACTGTGGAAATGTGCTTTTGATAAGCACACCGGTGCAGGGGTCACCCTTCTCTTGTCCACAGGTCCATAGACCAACAAAATAGAGATTGGCACTGAAGCTGGAATTCAAATAACAAGTTTATTAATCACTCATGAGTGGGACTACATCCACACAGCACTCTCAAGTGCTGCCTGAGGTAGTACACTGAAGTCACAGACCATGGTGCTTATATACAGAGTTTGTTGCAGAGTAAGCATGTAGTTACAAATAGAAGGTACAAGCATACACAGGAATAACTACCTACAAACATGGGCAGATGGGAGATCACTTAGTCAGCAGAGTGGGAGGGGGAACAGAACTGTTTACATCAGCAAATAACAGTTGTCAGTTATATCCTTAGCCAGGTGCATTCTAGCAGCTACAGGCCTTTGCTCAGCACATTGCTTTTAGCTCAGTACAGAAGGAGTTAACTAGAGTTGATGACACAAGCAGAATAGAAGGGCAAGCAACAGTGAAGATGGAAGAATTACATAGCTAACAAAATGGATCCCACAAACAAGATGGCTTCAGCCTATGCTAACAGAAATTATTTCAGATTTCCACACTTTGACCTGACCAGAGTGGAATACTGTACCGGTAGAAGATACCTGCCACCTGAGGGGATTAGCCAGTTTTCCTACGGTGGGTGGATCAATTTGGTGTGATTAATGGTGTTGGCAGTCTTGTTCTCAATGACGGTAGACGGTGGTTATATCAATAATTGAACCTATCCATTTTGCACTCAATCGATGGAGATGACAATGGTTTGAATAGAAGTTGATAGATACAAAAGTAAACAATTTTAAGCAGAAGAATCCTTTTGCAATGTATCATTTTTAGATCTGTTTGCACCCATGAGATGTGAGATGGTGTTAGTCCATGGTTACACAATGTACTATCTGAATAAGGGTACTGAAGGAATCTGTCTCTACCTGAGCTTTTTTGCTCTCTGTTTTTAACCATCATTATCTGTTCAGTTTACTATGTGTATTAGGAATCTTTTTCCATCATTATTTGTTCAGTTTACTATGTGTATTAGGAATTTTTTTCATTAACAGTACGCATTGTAAGTTGTGACTATAAGTGGATCTGTGACTGTGTACTAGTATATATATGTGAGTTTTGTTTAATGTCTATGTGTATTGTCCCATGTTGATAGTCTTGTTTGTCATGTTTACAGCCCTGAAGTAGCCCGTATTGTGGGTGAAACACGTTAGCTGTGCCAAACTGTTTTTACTGATACAGAATGAATAAAAGAAGTACAAGACCTTAAAAAGAAGACAAGACCTCTCGCATCGTACTTTATTGTTCCTTGACATTGATATTGATTGTATTTACTGTTGAAAATCGTGGTTACTTGCCTCTCTATTTTTGCAAATAGACTGATTAATGAAAGGTCAATGATGGTGGCTGACCTTTAGAGGTGGGCAAGAATCAAGGATCTTAAAAAGTGATTTAGTGTTTTATATATACAACACACGTAGTGGTGCGGCACAGAGTTCCCTTGCTGCCATTGCCTATCCAGTTTCAAATTTTAAGGGGGAGCCGGCACACTACTGTTTCTTACTATCTATATACACTGGTAAGATGAGCTTTGACGATGACAGAGAGGAGATGGCCAGAGATCTCTTTGGACCTAGTGGCCAGAGTAAGGACTTGAATAAACTGGTTACGACCAGCAAGGAAGGTCTCAAATCCAAATTTCAAAGACTAGAGTGATTGAAAAAAAATGAGTTGTCAAAGTGGTGGGACGGAGTTACGCTAAAGAGGTACTTAGATAATAAGAAGGTCCTGAGAGGATTGAGGATCCTTACGTTCCCGAACTTTGACGATTTAGATCCAGACTTGTTGGAAGAGTGGGAAGAAAACTTACAGAGTTCATCGTTCACGATGATGAAGGTGCTAATACAGCACGCAGAGAGAAAATGTGTTAAGCTCAGAGTGGAAATCAAGGAGTTGGAAGAAGGTATTAAGGATTTAGGGCTCAAAGAAGCAACAGAAATGGTCAAAGAACGTAAAATGACCAAAATAAGGAGAGACAACAGGGATTACGATACTGGACGGATCTATACCTTCGCTAGGAGATTTGATGATGTAGTAGTCCCCAAACCTAAAAATAATGAGACACAGGACGTGGGTAGTATTTCTAGTGCTAACAGTAGCTCGGATGTTTCATCCATTAAAGAAGCTGGGCCTAGTAGTGTCACGGAAAAAGTAGGTCAGCCAAATACTTCAGTGACTTTTTTAGAAGAGGTGAGACGATACAGGATAGGAAACAGACAGAAAAAGAACATCACAAGACCAGAAGAGGTGGGAGGAGAAAGAACAGATGGAAAGGAAGGAGTATTAACACGAAATCAGAAAAGGAGACAGAACCGGTAGTGATGACAGAAAACATACCAGGGGATGTCACAACTGTGAATGACAACTTGGTAATCAATCTATCAGATTATGTGTTGAATGAACATGAACTTACGGCCTTGAACAAAGGTCTGGGTTTTTTGTCCTGTGAATCTGGGGAATTTTACCGATTTACATGTTGATTTGTTTAAATTTACGAGAAAGATAAAATTGAAATGTCATTTCTACATGAATGAGTACAATAAATCTGAAGAGAAAAGTGCAGTTTCTCAGTCCGAATTATCTGTGTCCCATGTTAAAGACATATCTATGTTACTTTCGCTTGATGATGACAATGCACGCACAATAGAAGAGATCATTGAAGATCTGGGTATTTATCAAGACTACTCCTGTGATAGTGGGTTACATTCAGGAACGTTTTAAGGATTTGGGGGCCATGGGCCAAATGTATTTTGGGGGCCCCTGATCGAAACAGCTTTGATTTTATGATCCAGTTTCAGCTCTTTCATGCCCTCTTTGGTCACATTCTAAATGTGTGTGCGCATCTGATTTTCAGTGAAATTGATGTGTGTTTTCAGTATTGTAACACAGCAGCAGCTCACAAATATTACTGCAAATAATCTCTGTCACACCCTCCCATTTCTCATATGTGTGGTCCTGTATTGATCTAAAAGAAACTTTTTATATGGATGTTGCATGGAACATAAACACGTTTTGTTTGCAAAATGTAATAGACTCTCACACATTAAAAATAAATGATAGAAAAATGCTATTTATAAAAATCTGTTCAAAAAGTATTCAAAGTCATCAGGGCAAGACTCTCTGTAGAACATAGCTGGCTCTATCAGGGGCCCCCTGAAAGGCTGGGGCCCTGGGCCAGAGCCCACTTTGCCCATGCCTTAAAACGTCTCTGGTTACATTCACGTCGTAGGTTCACCCCACAAGGTGCTCACCTGAATAGCATTGATGTTTTTCACCAGCAAATGACTTCAGCTCTGTATAATTTGGAGAACAAAACAGTGACTGCACATAAACAAGCCTACAAGGACAATCTTACAAAGGAAGAAAGAGCCTCCTTGTCTAATTTGAGTAACAACAACAAATTAACCATAAGAGAAGCAGACAAAGGAGGCAACATTGTCCTGATGAATAGGAAAGATTATGACAGTGAGGTGCATAGACAACTTGATATGCAGTCTGCTATAGAAAAATGGACTCTAATCCATGTCCTGTTGCGACTCGAACTATCAATGAGAAACTTTCTCATTGGAAGGAAGTAGGTCTCCTGTCAGAAACAGAACATAGATTTTTGCGGGTAAATCATCCAAGGTATCCCTGTATCTATCTCCTACCTAAGATCCACAAGAAGGAGATATTTCCACCAGGCCGGCCTATAATTTCCGACATAGGCTCTATCACAGAACCGCTGTCACAGTTTGTGGACTACTTCTTAAAACCTATGGTCAACAACCTCCCATCCTTTATCAGGGATACTACTGATTTGCTTAACAAGCTTGAGGATCTAGTATGGGAGGAGTCCATGTGGCTCATCACATTGGATGTTGAGTCCCTATATACCTGTATCAAGAGTGAATATGGGTGTAGAGCAGTGGATCATTTTCTATCATCACGCAGGGCCAACTACTATGAACATAACAACATGCTACTTGATATGATACAGTTGATCCTGTGCAATAATTTTTTCTCTACAAGGACACCTGGTTCAAACAACTTCAAGGAACTGCAATGGCATCTAAATTTGCCCCATCCTACGCTAACCTGTTTATGGGGTGGGTAGAACATGTGTACGCATGGGGCCCATCTGCTGCAACATGGACCAAGGATGTCAATATTTGGGGACGGTATATAGATGATATTTTTATCATTTGGACAGGGACTGAGGATGCATTTAAGTCATATTTTGTTTATTTGAACAACAATCCATTCAACGTGAGATTCACAATGACTATGTCCAGAACTAAGATTCAATTTCTGGATTTATTATTATATGTGCGCAATAACAGCTTACGTAGCACACTATTTAGAAAGGAAACAGCAGTCAATAGTATGTTACATTTTCAAAGAGTCTACCTCTATTACACACATCCTGTTTCACACTAGCGGGCCCCGCTGGGCCACTCCACCACACATCAGTCCCTCTGCTGCTGCCTCACCCCTCTCAGGTCCTAGATGCTCCAGAGGAGATCACAGTTGAATGCAGTTACACGTTTGCTACTTGGGTGGACAGATTTTTGTTCTGCGGCCCTGGGGTGGAGAGTTGAAAAGTTCACATAGACAAACCTACTCCTCATTATTTCATCCCAGACATACCAACAGACAACCAGAGGGCAAACCCAGTGATATTTGTTTACTCCGTCGCATGCTGCTATGTCCTGGCAACACCTGCCCCGTTTCCTGGTTTAGTCACACTAAGGCTACGTTAACATTGCTGTAATGGAATGTCCATGGCCAAGAAGCACTGCAACATATTTATCTTCTTTAAGGGGAGAGGTACTCACATTGCTTCCCTGCGGGAGACCCACCTGGTAAAGAGTGAGGGGTCCAAACTCCAGAAGCGCTGGAGAGGCCAGTATTACTGCACTGGCCCCTCCAATTATGCTAGGAAGGTGCTAATTTGGGTGAGACCCATAGTTCCATTTAAATGCATTAATGTTGTATTAGATGATGAAGGAAGGCACGCCCTTGTTGAGGGATTACTGGATGGCACCGCGGTTTCACTGGGTAGCATTTACTCCCCTAGCATAGGCCAACTACACTTCTTGGTGCAACTTTCATCCCAACTTCCCCAATGATACCACCTCCCCTGGATCCCATGATGTGGATTGAACAGTGTGTTGGTATTCTCTTGCTCAAGTAATACTCTCCCATTGCCCCAAACACACACAACATGCAACGCTGAACAACTGGCTCAAGGATATCTCAGTGGTCCATAGGACATCTTTAGAGGGTTCTCCACTCTGACGCAAGAGAGTATTCTTTTTACTCCAACTTCACGACCTTCATGTTCAATTGGATCGTTTTTTCTGCCCTACAGACATACCCATGCCCATACCGCTCCTGGTTTCCAATGTTGAGTACATTGGCAATGCCATCTCAGATCACAATCCCTTACAATTACAACTCACTTGAGGTGGGCACATCTCACCAGTTCTGACCTGAAGGCTGCACACCTCTGACTTGGAAGACCCCCATCCTCTGCAAGCAAATTTGTGAAGTCATACACACCACTTTGCGGAATATATTGGCATTGGCTCCATTCGCCTTGTTGAGTGAGACGGGTTCAAGACCCCATTGAGGGGGCAATGTATAGGTCAGTAGTTGGGGCTGTAAAAGAATAGAGCAGGAATTAGGGAAACTCAAACGCTTCCTTGGAGATCTGGAGCTGGCAACACTCACTGATGGTGCATCCAAACCTGCTAGGTAACATCATGCGCAGCTGATTGAATTGTTGCGATGCATAGATTACAAAGCACACTTGGCCAAAACATACTCTGATAAGGATGATAAGATCTTGAGTAAAATTATGGCAGTAAGATTATTGTTGGTCATTTCCAGTGGTGGCTGTTAACAATCAGGGGTGGTGGGTGGGGGGAGGGGAATGAAAATAAAACCATTTACCTGGGTACTGCCGCCGTCTCTCCTCCCTCGTCTGTCCTTCGTCCACGAAGCAGGAAGCACACAGGGTCCCAGACTCCCTAGCCAATCACGATGCTGATGTCACCAGCATGACAGCAGCGTCGTGATAGGTCTGAGCATTGTGGTTCAGCGCTCAGACAGGGACTGGGACCCTTTGCATGTTCTCCACCCAGCCTGGTGGAGAACATGTTAAGTGCGCATGACTGTTTGGCCAGCCCCAACCACTCCTCCCCCTGTTCTGGCCAGCCCGCACCTAAGCCAGTACGGAACAAAAAAGTGATAATAACATTGCGTTATTATTATTTTATTGTTCCTTTTTGAACTGCGCAGAGAGTAGAGGGGCATCGCTCCTCCGCCTTAGTGGAGGAGCCGCCCCTGGCCATTTCTGAATTGGTCAACTCTCACAAAATGGCATTATCCCTGTCAGGTTTACATCCCTCAACATACGTCATCTGCAAAGATTGTTAGAAGAGGCAGCGCCAAAGTAGCCCTTTCCTGCCTTCCTAGTCTTGGATTTGGAAAAGCTTTTGATATATTTTAGATTGGGATTACATGTTTGCAGTGCTACTGAGGGGGGGGGACTAGGCCGCAGGATGTTGCAATTGATCAGATTGTTATACGCGAATCCGTCAGCCAGTCAGAATTGGCCAGCTTACCACTGACTCCTTTCTTAGAAAGAGAGGCATACAGAATGGGTGGCCACTCTCGGCCCTTTTTATTTGCTTTGGTGATGGAGCCCTTGGCTTTTTGTCTTCGTGAGTTGGGATGAGACTGGGGCATCGCCATAAAAAATGAGGCCAACATAGTGTCTGTTTACTATGCAGTCTTTCTGGTATACTTTTAAGACATCTGCAAGGGAATGTCGGCTGTGGCGTGGGTGCTGAGCTCCTTTAAGGTGATCTCGGTGCTAATTGGTTGAAATCTTGTCCGTTTCCGCTGAGCTTCCATTGCCCTGTGCACAAAATAGAAATGGAGATGCACCAGGCCGCCTGGGAGAGCTGGACCTTTCGTTACCAGCATATCAATGTGTAGAACACCAACAAAGACTTACTCTATGGTAACTTGATGAGGGCAGTAACCGCGCTTAGGGCTCAGCTCGCATTCTGGAGGTCCCTCCCTACCCCTGATGGTTCAGCCATGAGTCGCTGTCACTAAGATGGTAATGGTGCCGAGATTCCTCTACTACTGTAATGTGCTGACCCACATGCCCAGCAGCCTTTTTCGAGCCCGAGACCGCATGATGGGGGATTTAATTTGGAGTAACAGAAGATGCAGGGTTACCTTGTCCGAACTGAAGCTCCCTACAGATCGTAGAGTCGTGGGTGCCCTAGATTTCGAGCATTACCATCTTGTGGCACAACTCCAATGGCCTGCAGGTTGGCTAGCTGGCCCAGTGTCTATCTGAGGTGGGGAATCTCGGCAAACAAGTAGTCCTGGACAGAATCTGAAAACTCTTCATACCCAAATCCACCTTGCCCACGCGCTCTAATAAATTGTTGCATATAGCCTATGGCTGCTACAGTAGGGCCCTGAATTTCTCACCACGTCACACCATGAAAACTGGATAGGCAATGGCAGCAAGGGAACTCTGTGCCGCACCGCTACGTGTGTTGTATATAATAAAACACTAAATCACTTTTTAAGATCCTTGATTCTTGCCCACCTCTAAAGGCCAGCCACCATCATTGACCTTTCATTATTCAGTCTATTTACAAAAATAGAGAGGCAAGTAACCAAGATTTTCAACAGTAAATACAATAAATTGGGTGGTGATGTTTTTGCCACCTATATTGCACGATGCGTCAATGCGCAACACGAGTATGACTTGCTTAATTGACCTGAAACAGGTAACATTTCACTTTTGGGGACACAGGTTTTGGGTTGATCACACGAGTGCAGCATGTTACTACGATCCTGTTATAATTAATATGTATGATCGAATATAGTGTACTAAGCACCATGTGCTTTGACGTCAGACTATGTATTTTCCTTAGACTTTTGTGGAAATGTGCTTTTTGATAAGCACACCGGTGCAGGGGTCTCCCTTCTCTTGTCCACGGGTCCATAGACCAACAAATTAGAGATTGGCACTGAAGCTGGAATTCAAATAACAAGTTTATTAATCACTCATGAGTGGGACTACGTCCACACAGCACTCTCAAGTGCTGCCTGAGGTAGTACACTGAAGTCACAGACCATGGTGCTTATATACAGAGTTTGTTGCAGAGTAAGCATGTAGTTACAAATAGAAGGTACAAGCATACACAGGAATAACTACCTACAAACATGGGCAGATGGGAGATCACTTAGTCAGCAGAGTGGGAGGGGGAACAGAACTGTTTACATCAGCAAAAAACAGTTGACAGTTATATCCTTAGCCAGGTGCATTCTAGCAGCTACAGGCCTTTGCTCAGCACATTGCTTTTAGCTCAGTACAGAAGGAGTTAACTAGAGTTGATGACACAAGCAGAATAGAAGGGCAAGCAACAGTGAAGATGGAAGAATTACATAGCTAACAAAATGGATGCCACAAACAAGATGGCTTCAGCCTATGCTAACAGAAATTATTTCAGATTTCCACAGATGACCCTTTTAGCATATGCTGAAGACATCTTCTAGGCTTTATAAGGAGTACGGAAAATATCATATACATCTATCTGCATTAATTCATTAATTTCTTGATCACTTGCTAATCAGGCATTTACATTCTTAACATTTTGTTTAGTCGGTATACACGAGGTGCAAGTAGAAACACAAAGGGAACAAAGCATTGGGCCACATTGAATACATAGGCAACAAGTGAAAAGAATAGCAAGAAATATACATAAGGCTGACAATAGCTTCCAGCCCCATACAATAAACATGTTCCATAGCCATCCAGTCAAAGTCCAAGTTCCTGAATCCTGAAGGATTTCAGTGGCTATTTTGTGCATCTTAGATATTGCTTCAAAAACAGAAGGGGCGTGGTCAGGGATATAGACACAGCAGCTACTCCCGATGATGCGACATGCTCCACCACGGTCGGCCAGGATGACATCAAGGACCATCCTATTTTGGAGTGCCACAATTCTCGCAATTTGTAGTTCTTCTGTGATATTTCCAAGCGCCATTGCTGTCTGATTGGTTACAGCCTCTACAACACGTCTCAAGCGCCTTATTTTTCTACTGTTTAAGGCCGCACCAACAAATAAGAATAGTCCCAAATTAAAGTCAATATACTGCTGTAGTGCAGTATCAGTTTGATCCACCTCATCATTGTTTATTGTCCTTTTGAATCTGTTCTTGGAAATGTCATTATACAGTTTATAGTCTTTATGGTAGGATGCAGGTGCCAAAAACACAGGTGGAAGCAAAAAGGACACGTAGCAGATGCCAGACCAACCAATAGGTAGATGGTAATAACCTTTACTTCCGCAAATAAAATAGGTGTTGTGTGAGGACAAAAAGCTGCTATTGTTCATTCCAGTAATGTTCAACACTAAAGTACAGTCACTTTTTCCCACAGGAATACTGCCAATACTGCTCACACAGAGATCCGCTCAAGCTCTAGTAACAGCAATAACAGGAGGCCCATTCCCCTTAGTTGTTCGAGTGTTAGGGAAAACATAGTGTATGGAGGAATTTCCTCGGCAATACTCCTCCATTTCCCACACAGTTCCTTTAGCTTGTGGATCTCCTTCCTCATCGGGGTAACAAACTTTATTCAACTGAGCGTTTAGTCCACCTACATCAGCATAAGTAATATTAGCAACTTCAGAAGCCCACAACAATGCAAACCAGGCTCTGCAGGAGCCATTATGTGAAAACGGCAAGGGAATAAAAGGCGTTCCTCCCTTTTACTGATGAGCTGGCATCATTCCACATACCCAGCAATTGGTAACGTTCGTGGCATTGTGTGTATGGTGCAACATTTGAATGAAAGTGTTATTGAGGTAGGACATTCTATGCTTTTTCTCATGATACGGTAGAGTGAAATAATGATGTTCAATTGGGACAGGAGTAGTAGTAGTCAGTAGATTTCGGACAGGAGCTACTTTCTCTACAATTCATGTTATTATAGCAACAATAACAATAGTCAAAGTAAGTCCAGTAGCAATTATTGTTCTTTTGCTACAAACTCTTGCAGCAGTTGGTTTCTTCTCCTTAGACATATTCATTTCATCGACAAACAACAAAGCAGATGGTGCCCTAAGGTCCTGGGCAGGCGTTGATTTCTTCACTAACGTTGAGACAAGTAATCACTAATAGACTACCCCCTTTGAAGTCAGGCTTTAACTACCCAGGACAGTGGCTCAAACAGTCTCTTTCAATGAAATGTCTTTCTTCCTGGGTCGAAGCTGATATCGAGATGTACCAGGAATCGTGTGGTCCGGGAAGACTTCCTCAGGTCCTTCAGGTGACACAGCTTGTCCTTTCTCGGTGACCAGGATATCGCGGTGATCTGCCAACACAGCTGGGCTCACTAGGTCTTGCAACACTTTTCGACAGTGTGTTGCGTGGACCCAGTTCTTCCGGTTCGTCACTCGAACTGCAGTCCTGGTAGCCAGTAGAACTTGTTCAGGGCCGCGCCACCTCGGTGATAGGGAGCTGGTCTTCTGGAAGGACTTAATCACAACGTAGTCACCAGGGCGTAAGCAGTGGCCCTCACCTTGCGACCTGTCTGGAAGAGTCTCCCGAACCTGTTGATAAATAGAAGACAAACTGTCAGTCAACTGAGACAAATAGTCATTCATCAATACTTAAGGTACATCATGTATAGGGCGTGGCTTAGGAATCCCCCAAATATTCATTGGCCTTCCAAAAACCAACTCATACGGTGTGAGGCCAGATCGTGTATGTGGTATCGATCTAATGGATAGCAATGCCAAAGGCAGTGCATCAGGCCATTTCAAAGATGTGGAAGCCTGTATCTTAGCCAATTTTAATTTCAGAGTGGAGTTGTAACGTTCCACTAGTCCTGCTGATTGTGGGTGGAAAGCAGCATGAAACTTCTGCTTAATTTCCCAAACGTTTCATGAGATACTCAACAACTTGCCCAATAAAATGGGGTCCGTTGTCACTCCACAAAACTCGGCAAATGCCGAATCGGAGAAACAACTCCTTTAGGAGCACCTTTGCTGTCGTAAGAGCTGTATTATCCTTCGTAGCGTATGCTTCCACCCATTTACTGAAGGCGCAAACCACTACTAAGACATACTTTAGGTTGTTACAGCGCTCAAGCTGGATGTAATCCATTTGCAGGACCTCAAAAGGTGCAGTTGGTATTGCAAACCCTCCTGTTGGAGTTCGTGTTCCCTTTCCAGGATTATACTGGAGACAGATCAGACAGGACTGGGCTATTTTCTTAGCCGTACCGACAATCTCTGGATGATCCCAAACTTGCATAAGTTGCTTTGCTATTGAGGATGCTCCAACATGTGCCGGCCCATGTGCCATGTGAATCATAGGATGTAAATAGGCTGCAGGTAACTTCCATTTTGTCATTTCTTTATTCCTCCAAGAGCCCTTGTCATCCAATGTTCCCTCCTTGGACCATTGGTCTAATTCATCAACAGAAGCAGATTGCTGCATGTCCAGCACCTCTTGCCTGGCATCATGCCAACGTTCAGCCTGTGACTTAACTACATACATAGATGTGGTACTTCGCTGCATTGCAGTCTCACGAGCTGTGCAATCCGCAAAGGCATTGCCTGCTCCTATTTTATCAGTCACTTTCTTGTGTGCACTACATTTAACAATTGCCACTTTCTTAGGATAGGTCAAGGCAGTAAGGAGATTATGTACTAATTCCCCATGCACTATTTGTGTCCCATGTGAAGTGAGAAAGCCTCTTTCTTTCCAAAGTTGCCCGAAGTTATGAGCCACGCCGAAAGCGTATTGGCTATCAGTGTAAATGTTAACAAGCAACTCTGTACTAAGCTCACATGCTCTTGTCAGTGCTATCAACTCGGCTGCTTGAGCTGACTTCTGTGGGATACGAGCTGTCTCGACTACTGTCTGAAGTGTTGTAATTGCATAAGCAGCAGATGTAGTGCCATCAGGCAATTTCAGGCAGGATCCATCAACCCACAATTCCCCATCAACACTAGAAAGAGGTGTATCTTGTAGGTCAACACGACCCTTTGTTCGTTCTGCAGTAAGGGATATACAGTCATGTAACTCTTGTGACTGAGACTGAGTAGCTGGAAATGGCAATAATGTAGCAGGGTTCAGAGTCAAACATCTTTTTAACGTGATATGAGGGGCCAAAAGTGTCAATTCATATCCTGTCAAGCGAGCACTAGTCAGATGCTGTGTTTTTGTTTGATTTAACAAGGCATCAACTGAATGGGGTACTAACACAAGCAATCTATGTGACAAGACTATTCCCTCGCTCTGACGTATGGACACAGCCGTTGCCGCCACCGCTCGAAAACAACCAGCCAGCACGCGGGCAACTGGATCAAGGACAGCTGAGAAATATGCACAAGGACGTTGTTTATCACCGTGTGTTTGTGTTAAAACTGAGAGAGCGCAAACTTCCCTCTCGTGTACATAGAGTGTGAAGGTCTTAGTGTAGTCTGGAGTTCCTAATACTGGTGTAGAACAAAGAGCTTGACGTAACTGTTGGAAGGCATCCTGGCACTCAGTAGTCCATGGGAGAGGCATCGGAGTGTCTTTAGTCAAAAGGGCCAACAAAGGTTTAATAATGTGAGAAAAGCTAGGGATCCACTGCCTACAAAAAGAAGTAAGGCCAATCAGTGCACGGACATCCTTCTGAGTACGGGGCACGGGAGTGTCTAAAATAGTTTGAATGCGATCTGGTGTGAGTGCACGTCCCTCCTTAGACAGGAGGTGACCTAAATAGGTAACCTGCTGTCTACAAAATTGCAGTTTCTTCCTAGAGACTTTGTGATGATGAGAGGCAAGAAATAACAATAATGACAGTGTTCCTTCTTTACACTGTTCAGGGGTATCAGCAGCCAACAAGATGTCGTCAACATATTGAATAAGAGCCACCCCTTTCGGTACAGGAAAAGAATCAAGCTGCTTTTTCAACGCCTGACTATAAATGCTAGGACTCTCTGTATACCCTTGTGGAGCTCTACAGAACCTGAATGATCTATTATTCAAAGTGAAGCCGAACAAATAACGGCTGTCAGGGTGAATGGGTATTGAGAAAAATGCATTCTTTAAATCAATTACACTAAATGTAGTGGCAGTAGGAGGAACCATGGCGAGAAGTGTCGTGATATCAGAGACTACCGGGTATTGGGGCACCACGATTTTATTAACCTCTCGTAGATCAATAATAAATCTGTAAATTTTAGTATCAGTGTCTTTTTTCAAAATAGGAAGGATAGGACTATTACAAATGTTATAAGGGACTTCTTCCACAACCCCCACCTTGATCAAATCCTGAACAATGAGTGTTAATGCTTCTTCGCCTTCCCGAGATATTTTATATTGGGGCAATCGAGGCAATGAAGCACCTTCCTTCACTTGAATATGCACTGGTGGAATAACCATATGTCCCACATCGGTATCTGATGTAGCCCACAAAGTACTAGGTAAAGATGCCAAAGCGATATCTTCTTTGATGAGACAAGACCTCTCAACCATTGGATAGTTATCATTTAAGATAACACGCACACTTTCTGGGGAACAACGTATTGTAGCACGAAAATGTTTAAGTATATCAATGCCCACAATATTATCCGGCGTGTTAGGGGAAAGCAGAAATGGACATGCTGCAGTAAATTTATCAAGACTAAATGCAAGTGGCTGTGACAGTGGGCTAGGTGTAGGTGTCCCATCGAATCCTATCGATGTTATCATTGCGCCAGACAGGGGAGCCCTAGGAACCAATTTTTTAGACAGAGCACTACGAGTAGCTCCTGTATCAACCAGAAACCGATCAGTAGAGCCCAAGACATTTGCATCAACATAAGGACCTTTCTGATCTACTGGGACCTCAACCGGTTCCTTACCCCATCCTAGGCATTCCTATGCATAATCAGAATCCCCAAGACCATCAGCCGAATAATCTGACATTTGATATTGATTTCGTCTATCAAAAGTATTAGAATAATTTGGCCCATGTTCAACTACCTCAAACCTGGGACGGGTTCCTATTCCTCCCCTATTTCCTGAATTCCCTGGGCGTCCTCTCATACTTCCTCTACCCCGTTGATACTGCTGACCTCGCAAAAGGGGGCACTCAAAACGCCAATGCCCAATCTCTTTACAATAAGCACACTGATCAGAAGACAAAGTTGATCGAGAGAAAGGGGGTACACCAGGTGTATATACTGCACGTCCACCTCTACCACCACCTCTGAATGGTGGACCATATACTTGAGCCAACATACCTTTTGTTTTTAAATCCTTAACCTTCTTATCCTCTTTGCCTTTTGCTTCCAATTCCTGACTCTCATAATACTGGGCCATAGTCAAAAGGGAGACTGGGGAAGACGTAGTCCATGAACTCTCACTGGCCTTTAGGCGACTAGCTATTTCTGGCAACATGTTAGCGACAAATTTGTCGACGAACAGATGCTTACCCGTGTCATCTGTTAAGGACTGCCCACTAAAGTCATGGAATGTCTCTTCAAATCGTGTAAAGAAATCAGAAACTGACTCATCCGCTTTCTGTTTACAAGACGCTAACGTAGTCCAATCTATTTTCTTAGGGGGTATAAGAGTTTTCAACTTAGTCACAATTGCTTTGGGACGATCTAATATCTCCTGTTGTGGTTTCTGCGCAGGCTCTCTAGCCGCATCTATTTCTTCTAAATTCACCCAAGTATCACCATATGCTACATTATCATCTATTTTCCGAATTGTTCTCCACATATCAGGGGGCAAAATAAGTCCAAAAAACATATCAATATCTGGCAAGGTCATAGTGCAGGAGCTAATGGCTCCTTCCACTTCTTCATAAAAAGCGGCAGGATTTTTCCGCGGGTCGGGCAAAGCGGCTTTAAGAGCCATAACATCTGCTCTACTCCAAGGGGTATAAACCCAATTATAAATAAAATACCCTTTCGCATCATCTGAAGTCTTATCTTCATCTTTTCCCGTACCCTTTGAAGGAACATACAAAGGCGCAGCTTCGCGCATTGGTCGTATACCAACTTCAGCACTACTAGATCCATTATTTGTCTCTGAAGTTTCTACTATCTGCGCTGGGGTTTGGGCTACTTGTACAGTTTTAGTTTTACTAGCTTCTTTTTTCTCCGCATTTAAGCGAAATGTTTCATCTCGTAATTTAACCACTCGCCTAATTAAATCAGGTATGTTTGAACAAAGGAAAGTTCCATCACTCAATTGTTTATAATCAGAATTTATATCAGTGGGCTCTAAGTTTTTAGAAAGGTCTCTAAAATTAAGTATAACTTCCCACGCAAACTTCTCTGCAAAATATAACTGTTCTAAATCTTTCCACTGCTGAACCATGCTACAAGATCTGAAGGAAGAGTTTTCTTACGGGCTTCTGAACGAACAGTGAATCTAATGGTGGCTTTTTCATCAGTAGTTAAAGTAGAGCGAGTCTGTCGCCCATCTTGCTTATCTACATCTTTATCGTCGGAAGAATGATGTTTTTCATCGGAAGGATCCTCCTCAGGGGCAGAGGGAAATTTATACGGGGCGGAGGTCAATCTAATAAGATAGAATCATCTTGAGGTTTATTAAGCATGGGATAAAGGGGGCGCCTAATAGGGTACTGGCCAGTTACCTCTAAACGACGCTCCCTCTCTTCTTTTTCTTTTATTTCCGTCAACTCCTTATTTTTTAATTCTAGCGCTTTTTGATATATCGTTTTTCGTTGTTCTTTCTCTGCTATAGCTGCTTCTCTCTTCGCTTTTTCATTCACTTCTTTCTCCCACATTCGTACACAATCAAACATATCTTGTCGACTTTTTTTGTTAAACAAACACTGTTCTACATATTTAATCTTTTTAAAGTCAAATGACCCATTCACAGGCCATTGGAGATCAGGATCCTTCTTTGTATATTTGTTCCACAGTGTACTATACATTATGGAAGAAATACCGTATTTAATATACATATGTCTATTAGGTGTTCCCTCTAAGGGAGCCGACTGACTTCTTTCTAAATCCATTTTGGTACCACCAAGACAGCAACACAACCTACGGAGTGTGCTGGAAACAGGCATGCTCCCAAGTTTTTGTAAAATATTACTTTTCCAAATTGTTCAAAAGTAGAGAAAAATTTCCACATTACCTGCCTTTATTTTCTGCAAAAAATAAATCAAACAAACAAAACCAGAATCTTGGCCAAGCAAACGAGTGCCGTCCAGCGACCTTACCAAACAAAAGTCTCCAACCTCCAACTGCCAATCTCTTGATCGACCTAATGGTCACTGCAAAAATAACGCCAAAGGATACCTCAGTCAGGACCGGCCGCCACCTGGAGGGTCAAATCGAAAAACCGGAAAAGCCACTTTGGCTGCAAAGACAAGGGTCTCCTCATGCAGGACGTCTCCTCAGTAGTATTCCACTCTTCCGTCAAGACCACTCCTTCAGACGGCCGCGTCCTCGATGAGGCCCCACGGATCGGGCGCCAACTGTGGAAATGTGCTTTTTGATAAGCACACCGGTGCAGGGGTCACCCTTCTCTTGTCCACAGGTCCATAGACCAACAAAATAGAGATTGGCACTGAAGCTGGAATTCAAATAACAAGTTTATTAATCACTCATGAGTGGGACTACATCCACACAGCACTCTCAAGTGCTGCCTGAGGTAGTACACTGAAGTCACAGACCATGGTGCTTATATACAGAGTTTGTTGCAGAGTAAGCATGTAGTTACAAATAGAAGGTACAAGCATACACAGGAATAACTACCTACAAACATGGGCAGATGGGAGATCACTTAGTCAGCAGAGTGGGAGGGGGAACAGAACTGTTTACATCAGCAAATAACAGTTGTCAGTTATATCCTTAGCCAGGTGCATTCTAGCAGCTACAGGCCTTTGCTCAGCACATTGCTTTTAGCTCAGTACAGAAGGAGTTAACTAGAGTTGATGACACAAGCAGAATAGAAGGGCAAGCAACAGTGAAGATGGAAGAATTACATAGCTAACAAAATGGATCCCACAAACAAGATGGCTTCAGCCTATGCTAACAGAAATTATTTCAGATTTCCACACTTTGACCTGACCAGAGTGGAATACTGTACCGGTAGAAGATACCTGCCACCTGAGGGGATTAGCCAGTTTTCCTACGGTGGGTGGATCAATTTGGTGTGATTAATGGTGTTGGCAGTCTTGTTCTCAATGACGGTAGACGGTGGTTATATCAATAATTGAACCTATCCATTTTGCACTCAATCGATGGAGATGACAATGGTTTGAATAGAAGTTGATAGATACAAAAGTAAACAATTTTAAGCAGAAGAATCCTTTTGCAATGTATCATTTTTAGATCTGTTTGCACCCATGAGATGTGAGATGGTGTTAGTCCATGGTTACACAATGTACTATCTGAATAAGGGTACTGAAGGAATCTGTCTCTACCTGAGCTTTTTTGCTCTCTGTTTTTAACCATCATTATCTGTTCAGTTTACTATGTGTATTAGGAATCTTTTTCCATCATTATTTGTTCAGTTTACTATGTGTATTAGGAATTTTTTTCATTAACAGTACGCATTGTAAGTTGTGACTATAAGTGGATCTGTGACTGTGTACTAGTATATATATGTGAGTTTTGTTTAATGTCTATGTGTATTGTCCCATGTTGATAGTCTTGTTTGTCATGTTTACAGCCCTGAAGTAGCCCGTATTGTGGGTGAAACACGTTAGCTGTGCCAAACTGTTTTTACTGATACAGAATGAATAAAAGAAGTACAAGACCTTAAAAAGAAGACAAGACCTCTCGCATCGTACTTTATTGTTCCTTGACATTGATATTGATTGTATTTACTGTTGAAAATCGTGGTTACTTGCCTCTCTATTTTTGCAAATAGACTGATTAATGAAAGGTCAATGATGGTGGCTGACCTTTAGAGGTGGGCAAGAATCAAGGATCTTAAAAAGTGATTTAGTGTTTTATATATACAACACACGTAGTGGTGCGGCACAGAGTTCCCTTGCTGCCATTGCCTATCCAGTTTCAAATTTTAAGGGGGAGCCGGCACACTACTGTTTCTTACTATCTATATACACTGGTAAGATGAGCTTTGACGATGACAGAGAGGAGATGGCCAGAGATCTCTTTGGACCTAGTGGCCAGAGTAAGGACTTGAATAAACTGGTTACGACCAGCAAGGAAGGTCTCAAATCCAAATTTCAAAGACTAGAGTGATTGAAAAAAAATGAGTTGTCAAAGTGGTGGGACGGAGTTACGCTAAAGAGGTACTTAGATAATAAGAAGGTCCTGAGAGGATTGAGGATCCTTACGTTCCCGAACTTTGACGATTTAGATCCAGACTTGTTGGAAGAGTGGGAAGAAAACTTACAGAGTTCATCGTTCACGATGATGAAGGTGCTAATACAGCACGCAGAGAGAAAATGTGTTAAGCTCAGAGTGGAAATCAAGGAGTTGGAAGAAGGTATTAAGGATTTAGGGCTCAAAGAAGCAACAGAAATGGTCAAAGAACGTAAAATGACCAAAATAAGGAGAGACAACAGGGATTACGATACTGGACGGATCTATACCTTCGCTAGGAGATTTGATGATGTAGTAGTCCCCAAACCTAAAAATAATGAGACACAGGACGTGGGTAGTATTTCTAGTGCTAACAGTAGCTCGGATGTTTCATCCATTAAAGAAGCTGGGCCTAGTAGTGTCACGGAAAAAGTAGGTCAGCCAAATACTTCAGTGACTTTTTTAGAAGAGGTGAGACGATACAGGATAGGAAACAGACAGAAAAAGAACATCACAAGACCAGAAGAGGTGGGAGGAGAAAGAACAGATGGAAAGGAAGGAGTATTAACACGAAATCAGAAAAGGAGACAGAACCGGTAGTGATGACAGAAAACATACCAGGGGATGTCACAACTGTGAATGACAACTTGGTAATCAATCTATCAGATTATGTGTTGAATGAACATGAACTTACGGCCTTGAACAAAGGTCTGGGTTTTTTGTCCTGTGAATCTGGGGAATTTTACCGATTTACATGTTGATTTGTTTAAATTTACGAGAAAGATAAAATTGAAATGTCATTTCTACATGAATGAGTACAATAAATCTGAAGAGAAAAGTGCAGTTTCTCAGTCCGAATTATCTGTGTCCCATGTTAAAGACATATCTATGTTACTTTCGCTTGATGATGACAATGCACGCACAATAGAAGAGATCATTGAAGATCTGGGTATTTATCAAGACTACTCCTGTGATAGTGGGTTACATTCAGGAACGTTTTAAGGATTTGGGGGCCATGGGCCAAATGTATTTTGGGGGCCCCTGATCGAAACAGCTTTGATTTTATGATCCAGTTTCAGCTCTTTCATGCCCTCTTTGGTCACATTCTAAATGTGTGTGCGCATCTGATTTTCAGTGAAATTGATGTGTGTTTTCAGTATTGTAACACAGCAGCAGCTCACAAATATTACTGCAAATAATCTCTGTCACACCCTCCCATTTCTCATATGTGTGGTCCTGTATTGATCTAAAAGAAACTTTTTATATGGATGTTGCATGGAACATAAACACGTTTTGTTTGCAAAATGTAATAGACTCTCACACATTAAAAATAAATGATAGAAAAATGCTATTTATAAAAATCTGTTCAAAAAGTATTCAAAGTCATCAGGGCAAGACTCTCTGTAGAACATAGCTGGCTCTATCAGGGGCCCCCTGAAAGGCTGGGGCCCTGGGCCAGAGCCCACTTTGCCCATGCCTTAAAACGTCTCTGGTTACATTCACGTCGTAGGTTCACCCCACAAGGTGCTCACCTGAATAGCATTGATGTTTTTCACCAGCAAATGACTTCAGCTCTGTATAATTTGGAGAACAAAACAGTGACTGCACATAAACAAGCCTACAAGGACAATCTTACAAAGGAAGAAAGAGCCTCCTTGTCTAATTTGAGTAACAACAACAAATTAACCATAAGAGAAGCAGACAAAGGAGGCAACATTGTCCTGATGAATAGGAAAGATTATGACAGTGAGGTGCATAGACAACTTGATATGCAGTCTGCTATAGAAAAATGGACTCTAATCCATGTCCTGTTGCGACTCGAACTATCAATGAGAAACTTTCTCATTGGAAGGAAGTAGGTCTCCTGTCAGAAACAGAACATAGATTTTTGCGGGTAAATCATCCAAGGTATCCCTGTATCTATCTCCTACCTAAGATCCACAAGAAGGAGATATTTCCACCAGGCCGGCCTATAATTTCCGACATAGGCTCTATCACAGAACCGCTGTCACAGTTTGTGGACTACTTCTTAAAACCTATGGTCAACAACCTCCCATCCTTTATCAGGGATACTACTGATTTGCTTAACAAGCTTGAGGATCTAGTATGGGAGGAGTCCATGTGGCTCATCACATTGGATGTTGAGTCCCTATATACCTGTATCAAGAGTGAATATGGGTGTAGAGCAGTGGATCATTTTCTATCATCACGCAGGGCCAACTACTATGAACATAACAACATGCTACTTGATATGATACAGTTGATCCTGTGCAATAATTTTTTTCTCTACAAGGACACCTGGTTCAAACAACTTCAAGGAACTGCAATGGCATCTAAATTTGCCCCATCCTACGCTAACCTGTTTATGGGGTGGGTAGAACATGTGTACGCATGGGGCCCATCTGCTGCAACATGGACCAAGGATGTCAATATTTGGGGACGGTATATAGATGATATTTTTATCATTTGGACAGGGACTGAGGATGCATTTAAGTCATATTTTGTTTATTTGAACAACAATCCATTCAACGTGAGATTCACAATGACTATGTCCAGAACTAAGATTCAATTTCTGGATTTATTATTATATGTGCGCAATAACAGCTTACGTAGCACACTATTTAGAAAGGAAACAGCAGTCAATAGTATGTTACATTTTCAAAGAGTCTACCTCTATTACACACATCCTGTTTCACACTAGCGGGCCCCGCTGGGCCACTCCACCACACATCAGTCCCTCTGCTGCTGCCTCACCCCTCTCAGGTCCTAGATGCTCCAGAGGAGATCACAGTTGAATGCAGTTACACGTTTGCTACTTGGGTGGACAGATTTTTGTTCTGCGGCCCTGGGGTGGAGAGTTGAAAAGTTCACATAGACAAACCTACTCCTCATTATTTCATCCCAGACATACCAACAGACAACCAGAGGGCAAACCCAGTGATATTTGTTTACTCCGTCGCATGCTGCTATGTCCTGGCAACACCTGCCCCGTTTCCTGGTTTAGTCACACTAAGGCTACGTTAACATTGCTGTAATGGAATGTCCATGGCCAAGAAGCACTGCAACATATTTATCTTCTTTAAGGGGAGAGGTACTCACATTGCTTCCCTGCGGGAGACCCACCTGGTAAAGAGTGAGGGGTCCAAACTCCAGAAGCGCTGGAGAGGCCAGTATTACTGCACTGGCCCCTCCAATTATGCTAGGAAGGTGCTAATTTGGGTGAGACCCATAGTTCCATTTAAATGCATTAATGTTGTATTAGATGATGAAGGAAGGCACGCCCTTGTTGAGGGATTACTGGATGGCACCGCGGTTTCACTGGGTAGCATTTACTCCCCTAGCATAGGCCAACTACACTTCTTGGTGCAACTTTCATCCCAACTTCCCCAATGATACCACCTCCCCTGGATCCCATGATGTGGATTGAACAGTGTGTTGGTATTCTCTTGCTCAAGTAATACTCTCCCATTGCCCCAAACACACACAACATGCAACGCTGAACAACTGGCTCAAGGATATCTCAGTGGTCCATAGGACATCTTTAGAGGGTTCTCCACTCTGACGCAAGAGAGTATTCTTTTTACTCCAACTTCACGACCTTCATGTTCAATTGGATCGTTTTTTCTGCCCTACAGACATACCCATGCCCATACCGCTCCTGGTTTCCAATGTTGAGTACATTGGCAATGCCATCTCAGATCACAATCCCTTACAATTACAACTCACTTGAGGTGGGCACATCTCACCAGTTCTGACCTGAAGGCTGCACACCTCTGACTTGGAAGACCCCCATCCTCTGCAAGCAAATTTGTGAAGTCATACACACCACTTTGCGGAATATATTGGCATTGGCTCCATTCGCCTTGTTGAGTGAGACGGGTTCAAGACCCCATTGAGGGGGCAATGTATAGGTCAGTAGTTGGGGCTGTAAAAGAATAGAGCAGGAATTAGGGAAACTCAAACGCTTCCTTGGAGATCTGGAGCTGGCAACACTCACTGATGGTGCATCCAAACCTGCTAGGTAACATCATGCGCAGCTGATTGAATTGTTGCGATGCATAGATTACAAAGCACACTTGGCCAAAACATACTCTGATAAGGATGATAAGATCTTGAGTAAAATTATGGCAGTAAGATTATTGTTGGTCATTTCCAGTGGTGGCTGTTAACAATCAGGGGTGGTGGGTGGGGGGAGGGGAATGAAAATAAAACCATTTACCTGGGTACTGCCGCCGTCTCTCCTCCCTCGTCTGTCCTTCGTCCACGAAGCAGGAAGCACACAGGGTCCCAGACTCCCTAGCCAATCACGATGCTGATGTCACCAGCATGACAGCAGCGTCGTGATAGGTCTGAGCATTGTGGTTCAGCGCTCAGACAGGGACTGGGACCCTTTGCATGTTCTCCACCCAGCCTGGTGGAGAACATGTTAAGTGCGCATGACTGTTTGGCCAGCCCCAACCACTCCTCCCCCTGTTCTGGCCAGCCCGCACCTAAGCCAGTACGGAACAAAAAAGTGATAATAACATTGCGTTATTATTATTTTATTGTTCCTTTTTGAACTGCGCAGAGAGTAGAGGGGCATCGCTCCTCCGCCTTAGTGGAGGAGCCGCCCCTGGCCATTTCTGAATTGGTCAACTCTCACAAAATGGCATTATCCCTGTCAGGTTTACATCCCTCAACATACGTCATCTGCAAAGATTGTTAGAAGAGGCAGCGCCAAAGTAGCCCTTTCCTGCCTTCCTAGTCTTGGATTTGGAAAAGCTTTTGATATATTTTAGATTGGGATTACATGTTTGCAGTGCTACTGAGGGGGGGGGACTAGGCCGCAGGATGTTGCAATTGATCAGATTGTTATACGCGAATCCGTCAGCCAGTCAGAATTGGCCAGCTTACCACTGACTCCTTTCTTAGAAAGAGAGGCATACAGAATGGGTGGCCACTCTCGGCCCTTTTTATTTGCTTTGGTGATGGAGCCCTTGGCTTTTTGTCTTCGTGAGTTGGGATGAGACTGGGGCATCGCCATAAAAAATGAGGCCAACATAGTGTCTGTTTACTATGCAGTCTTTCTGGTATACTTTTAAGACATCTGCAAGGGAATGTCGGCTGTGGCGTGGGTGCTGAGCTCCTTTAAGGTGATCTCGGTGCTAATTGGTTGAAATCTTGTCCGTTTCCGCTGAGCTTCCATTGCCCTGTGCACAAAATAGAAATGGAGATGCACCAGGCCGCCTGGGAGAGCTGGACCTTTCGTTACCAGCATATCAATGTGTAGAACACCAACAAAGACTTACTCTATGGTAACTTGATGAGGGCAGTAACCGCGCTTAGGGCTCAGCTCGCATTCTGGAGGTCCCTCCCTACCCCTGATGGTTCAGCCATGAGTCGCTGTCACTAAGATGGTAATGGTGCCGAGATTCCTCTACTACTGTAATGTGCTGACCCACATGCCCAGCAGCCTTTTTCGAGCCCGAGACCGCATGATGGGGGATTTAATTTGGAGTAACAGAAGATGCAGGGTTACCTTGTCCGAACTGAAGCTCCCTACAGATCGTAGAGTCGTGGGTGCCCTAGATTTCGAGCATTACCATCTTGTGGCACAACTCCAATGGCCTGCAGGTTGGCTAGCTGGCCCAGTGTCTATCTGAGGTGGGGAATCTCGGCAAACAAGTAGTCCTGGACAGAATCTGAAAACTCTTCATACCCAAATCCACCTTGCCCACGCGCTCTAATAAATTGTTGCATATAGCCTATGGCTGCTACAGTAGGGCCCTGAATTTCTCACCACGTCACACCATGAAAACTGGATAGGCAATGGCAGCAAGGGAACTCTGTGCCGCACCGCTACGTGTGTTGTATATAATAAAACACTAAATCACTTTTTAAGATCCTTGATTCTTGCCCACCTCTAAAGGCCAGCCACCATCATTGACCTTTCATTATTCAGTCTATTTACAAAAATAGAGAGGCAAGTAACCAAGATTTTCAACAGTAAATACAATAAATTGGGTGGTGATGTTTTTGCCACCTATATTGCACGATGCGTCAATGCGCAACACGAGTATGACTTGCTTAATTGACCTGAAACAGGTAACATTTCACTTTTGGGGACACAGGTTTTGGGTTGATCACACGAGTGCAGCATGTTACTACGATCCTGTTATAATTAATATGTATGATCGAATATAGTGTACTAAGCACCATGTGCTTTGACGTCAGACTATGTATTTTCCTTAGACTTTTGTGGAAATGTGCTTTTTGATAAGCACACCGGTGCAGGGGTCTCCCTTCTCTTGTCCACGGGTCCATAGACCAACAAATTAGAGATTGGCACTGAAGCTGGAATTCAAATAACAAGTTTATTAATCACTCATGAGTGGGACTACGTCCACACAGCACTCTCAAGTGCTGCCTGAGGTAGTACACTGAAGTCACAGACCATGGTGCTTATATACAGAGTTTGTTGCAGAGTAAGCATGTAGTTACAAATAGAAGGTACAAGCATACACAGGAATAACTACCTACAAACATGGGCAGATGGGAGATCACTTAGTCAGCAGAGTGGGAGGGGGAACAGAACTGTTTACATCAGCAAAAAACAGTTGACAGTTATATCCTTAGCCAGGTGCATTCTAGCAGCTACAGGCCTTTGCTCAGCACATTGCTTTTAGCTCAGTACAGAAGGAGTTAACTAGAGTTGATGACACAAGCAGAATAGAAGGGCAAGCAACAGTGAAGATGGAAGAATTACATAGCTAACAAAATGGATGCCACAAACAAGATGGCTTCAGCCTATGCTAACAGAAATTATTTCAGATTTCCACAGATGACCCTTTTAGCATATGCTGAAGACATCTTCTAGGCTTTATAAGGAGTACGGAAAATATCATATACATCTATCTGCATTAATTCATTAATTTCTTGATCACTTGCTAATCAGGCATTTACATTCTTAACATTTTGTTTAGTCGGTATACACGAGGTGCAAGTAGAAACACAAAGGGAACAAAGCATTGGGCCACATTGAATACATAGGCAACAAGTGAAAAGAATAGCAAGAAATATACATAAGGCTGACAATAGCTTCCAGCCCCATACAATAAACATGTTCCATAGCCATCCAGTCAAAGTCCAAGTTCCTGAATCCTGAAGGATTTCAGTGGCTATTTTGTGCATCTTAGATATTGCTTCAAAAACAGAAGGGGCGTGGTCAGGGATATAGACACAGCAGCTACTCCCGATGATGCGACATGCTCCACCACGGTCGGCCAGGATGACATCAAGGACCATCCTATTTTGGAGTGCCACAATTCTCGCAATTTGTAGTTCTTCTGTGATATTTCCAAGCGCCATTGCTGTCTGATTGGTTACAGCCTCTACAACACGTCTCAAGCGCCTTATTTTTCTACTGTTTAAGGCCGCACCAACAAATAAGAATAGTCCCAAATTAAAGTCAATATACTGCTGTAGTGCAGTATCAGTTTGATCCACCTCATCATTGTTTATTGTCCTTTTGAATCTGTTCTTGGAAATGTCATTATACAGTTTATAGTCTTTATGGTAGGATGCAGGTGCCAAAAACACAGGTGGAAGCAAAAAGGACACGTAGCAGATGCCAGACCAACCAATAGGTAGATGGTAATAACCTTTACTTCCGCAAATAAAATAGGTGTTGTGTGAGGACAAAAAGCTGCTATTGTTCATTCCAGTAATGTTCAACACTAAAGTACAGTCACTTTTTCCCACAGGAATACTGCCAATACTGCTCACACAGAGATCCGCTCAAGCTCTAGTAACAGCAATAACAGGAGGCCCATTCCCCTTAGTTGTTCGAGTGTTAGGGAAAACATAGTGTATGGAGGAATTTCCTCGGCAATACTCCTCCATTTCCCACACAGTTCCTTTAGCTTGTGGATCTCCTTCCTCATCGGGGTAACAAACTTTATTCAACTGAGCGTTTAGTCCACCTACATCAGCATAAGTAATATTAGCAACTTCAGAAGCCCACAACAATGCAAACCAGGCTCTGCAGGAGCCATTATGTGAAAACGGCAAGGGAATAAAAGGCGTTCCTCCCTTTTACTGATGAGCTGGCATCATTCCACATACCCAGCAATTGGTAACGTTCGTGGCATTGTGTGTATGGTGCAACATTTGAATGAAAGTGTTATTGAGGTAGGACATTCTATGCTTTTTCTCATGATACGGTAGAGTGAAATAATGATGTTCAATTGGGACAGGAGTAGTAGTAGTCAGTAGATTTCGGACAGGAGCTACTTTCTCTACAATTCATGTTATTATAGCAACAATAACAATAGTCAAAGTAAGTCCAGTAGCAATTATTGTTCTTTTGCTACAAACTCTTGCAGCAGTTGGTTTCTTCTCCTTAGACATATTCATTTCATCGACAAACAACAAAGCAGATGGTGCCCTAAGGTCCTGGGCAGGCGTTGATTTCTTCACTAACGTTGAGACAAGTAATCACTAATAGACTACCCCCTTTGAAGTCAGGCTTTAACTACCCAGGACAGTGGCTCAAACAGTCTCTTTCAATGAAATGTCTTTCTTCCTGGGTCGAAGCTGATATCGAGATGTACCAGGAATCGTGTGGTCCGGGAAGACTTCCTCAGGTCCTTCAGGTGACACAGCTTGTCCTTTCTCGGTGACCAGGATATCGCGGTGATCTGCCAACACAGCTGGGCTCACTAGGTCTTGCAACACTTTTCGACAGTGTGTTGCGTGGACCCAGTTCTTCCGGTTCGTCACTCGAACTGCAGTCCTGGTAGCCAGTAGAACTTGTTCAGGGCCGCGCCACCTCGGTGATAGGGAGCTGGTCTTCTGGAAGGACTTAATCACAACGTAGTCACCAGGGCGTAAGCAGTGGCCCTCACCTTGCGACCTGTCTGGAAGAGTCTCCCGAACCTGTTGATAAATAGAAGACAAACTGTCAGTCAACTGAGACAAATAGTCATTCATCAATACTTAAGGTACATCATGTATAGGGCGTGGCTTAGGAATCCCCCAAATATTCATTGGCCTTCCAAAAACCAACTCATACGGTGTGAGGCCAGATCGTGTATGTGGTATCGATCTAATGGATAGCAATGCCAAAGGCAGTGCATCAGTCCATTTCAAAGATGTGGAAGCCTGTATCTTAGCCAATTTTAATTTCAGAGTGGAGTTGTAACGTTCCACTAGTCCTGCTGATTGTGGGTGGAAAGCAGCATGAAACTTCTGCTTAATTTCCCAAACCTTTCATGAGATACTCAACAACTTGCCCAATAAAATGGGGTCCGTTGTCACTCCACAAAACTCGGCAAATGCCGAATCGGAGAAACAACTCCTTTAGGAGCACCTTTGCTGTCGTAAGAGCTGTATTATCCTTCGTAGCGTATGCTTCCACCCATTTACTGAAGGCGCAAACCACTACTAAGACATACTTTAGGTTGTTACAGCGCTCAAGCTGGATGTAATCCATTTGCAGGACCTCAAAAGGTGCAGTTGGTATTGCAAACCCTCCTGTTGGAGTTCGTGTTCCCTTTCCAGGATTATACTGGAGACAGATCAGACAGGACTGGGCTATTTTCTTAGCCGTACCGACAATCTCTGGATGATCCCAAACTTGCATAAGTTGCTTTGCTATTGAGGATGCTCCAACATGTGCCGGCCCATGTGCCATGTGAATCATAGGATGTAAATAGGCTGCAGGTAACTTCCATTTTGTCATTTCTTTATTCCTCCAAGAGCCTCTTGTCATCCAATGTTCCCTCCTTGGACCATTGGTCTAATTCATCAACAGAAGCAGATTGCTGCATGTCCAGCACCTCTTGCCTGGCATCATGCCAACGTTCAGCCTGTGACTTAACTACATACATAGATGTGGTACTTCGCTGCATTGCAGTCTCACGAGCTGTGCAATCCGCAAAGGCATTGCCTGCTCCTATTTTATCAGTCACTTTCTTGTGTGCACTACATTTAACAATTGCCACTTTCTTAGGATAGGTCAAGGCAGTAAGGAGATTATGTACTAATTCCCCATGCACTATTTGTGTCCCATGTGAAGTGAGAAAGCCTCTTTCTTTCCAAAGTTGCCCGAAGTTATGAGCCACGCCGAAAGCGTATTGGCTATCAGTGTAAATGTTAACAAGCAACTCTGTACTAAGCTCACATGCTCTTGTCAGTGCTATCAACTCGGCTGCTTGAGCTGACTTCTGTGGGATACGAGCTGTCTCGACTACTGTCTGAAGTGTTGTAATTGCATAAGCAGCAGATGTAGTGCCATCAGGCAATTTCAGGCAGGATCCATCAACCCACAATTCCCCATCAACACTAGAAAGAGGTGTATCTTGTAGGTCAACACGACCCTTTGTTCGTTCTGCAGTAAGGGATATACAGTCATGTAACTCTTGTGACTGAGACTGAGTAGCTGGAAATGGCAATAATGTAGCAGGGTTCAGAGTCAAACATCTTTTTAACGTGATATGAGGGGCCAAAAGTGTCAATTCATATCCTGTCAAGCGAGCACTAGTCAGATGCTGTGTTTTTGTTTGATTTAACAAGGCATCAACTGAATGGGGTACTAACACAAGCAATCTATGTGACAAGACTATTCCCTCGCTCTGACGTATGGACACAGCCGTTGCCGCCACCGCTCGAAAACAACCAGCCAGCACGCGGGCAACTGGATCAAGGACAGCTGAGAAATATGCACAAGGACGTTGTTTATCACCGTGTGTTTGTGTTAAAACTGAGAGAGCGCAACCTTCCCTCTCGTGTACATAGAGTGTGAAGGTCTTAGTGTAGTCTGGAGTTCCTAATACTGGTGCAGAACAAAGAGCTTGACGTAACTGTTGGAAGGCATCCTGGCACTCAGTAGTCCATGGGAGAGGCATCGGAGTGTCTTTAGTCAAAAGGGCCAACAAAGGTTTAATAATGTGAGAAAAGCTAGGGATCCACTGCCTACAAAAAGAAGTAAGGCCAATCAGTGCACGGACATCCTTCTGAGTACGGGGCACGGGAGTGTCTAAAATAGTTTGAATGCGATCTGGTGTGAGTGCACGTCCCTCCTTAGACAGGAGGTGACCTAAATAGGTAACCTGCTGTCTACAAAATTGCAGTTTCTTCCTAGAGACTTTGTGATGATGAGAGGCAAGAAATAACAATAATGACAGTGTTCCTTCTTTACACTGTTCAGGGGTATCAGCAGCCAACAAGATGTCGTCAACATATTGAATAAGAGCCACCCCTTTCGGTACAGGAAAAGAATCAAGCTGCTTTTTCAACGCCTGACTATAAATGCTAGGACTCTCTGTATACCCTTGTGGAGCTCTACAGAACCTGAATGATCTATTATTCAAAGTGAAGCCGAACAAATAACGGCTGTCAGGGTGAATGGGTATTGAGAAAAATGCATTCTTTAAATCAATTACACTAAATGTAGTGGCAGTAGGAGGAACCATGGCGAGAAGTGTCGTGATATCAGAGACTACCGGGTATTGGGGCACCACGATTTTATTAACCTCTCGTAGATCAATAATAAATCTGTAAATTTTAGTATCAGTGTCTTTTTTCAAAATAGGAAGGATAGGACTATTACAAATGTTATAAGGGACTTCTTCCACAACCCCCACCTTGATCAAATCCTGAACAATGAGTGTTAATGCTTCTTCGCCTTCCCGAGATATTTTATATTGGGGCAATCGAGGCAATGAAGCACCTTCCTTCACTTGAATATGCACTGGTGGAATAACCATATGTCCCACATCGGTATCTGATGTAGCCCACAAAGTACTAGGTAAAGATGCCAAAGCGATATCTTCTTTGATGAGACAAGACCTCTCAACCATTGGATAGTTATCATTTAAGATAACACGCACACTTTCTGGGGAACAACGTATTGTAGCACGAAAATGTTTAAGTATATCAATGCCCACAATATTATCCGGCGTGTTAGGGGAAAGCAGAAATGGACATGCTGCAGTAAATTTATCAAGACTAAATGCAAGTGGCTGTGACAGTGGGCTAGGTGTAGGTGTCCCATCGAATCCTATCGATGTTATCATTGCGCCAGACAGGGGAGCCCTAGGAACCAATTTTTTAGACAGAGCACTACGAGTAGCTCCTGTATCAACCAGAAACCGATCAGTAGAGCCCAAGACATTTGCATCAACATAAGGACCTTTCTGATCTACTGGGACCTCAACCGGTTCCTTACCCCATCCTAGGCATTCCTATGCATAATCAGAATCCCCAAGACCATCAGCCGAATAATCTGACATTTGATATTGATTTCGTCTATCAAAAGTATTAGAATAATTTGGCCCATGTTCAACTACCTCAAACCTGGGACGGGTTCCTATTCCTCCCCTATTTCCTGAATTCCCTGGGCGTCCTCTCATACTTCCTCTACCCCGTTGATACTGCTGACCTCGCAAAAGGGGGCACTCAAAACGCCAATGCCCAATCTCTTTACAATAAGCACACTGATCAGAAGACAAAGTTGATCGAGAGAAAGGGGGTACACCAGGTGTATATACTGCACGTCCACCTCTACCACCACCTCTGAATGGTGGACCATATACTTGAGCCAACATACCTTTTGTTTTTAAATCCTTAACCTTCTTATCCTCTTTGCCTTTTGCTTCCAATTCCTGACTCTCATAATACTGGGCCATAGTCAAAAGGGAGACTGGGGAAGACGTAGTCCATGAACTCTCACTGGCCTTTAGGCGACTAGCTATTTCTGGCAACATGTTAGCGACAAATTTGTCGACGAACAGATGCTTACCCGTGTCATCTGTTAAGGACTGCCCACTAAAGTCATGGAATGTCTCTTCAAATCGTGTAAAGAAATCAGAAACTGACTCATCCGCTTTCTGTTTACAAGACGCTAACGTAGTCCAATCTATTTTCTTAGGGGGTATAAGAGTTTTCAACTTAGTCACAATTGCTTTGGGACGATCTAATATCTCCTGTTGTGGTTTCTGCGCAGGCTCTCTAGCCGCATCTATTTCTTCTAAATTCACCCAAGTATCACCATATGCTACATTATCATCTATTTTCCGAATTGTTCTCCACATATCAGGGGGCAAAATAAGTCCAAAAAACATATCAATATCTGGCAAGGTCATAGTGCAGGAGCTAATGGCTCCTTCCACTTCTTCATAAAAAGCGGCAGGATTTTTCCGCGGGTCGGGCAAAGCGGCTTTAAGAGCCATAACATCTGCTCTACTCCAAGGGGTATAAACCCAATTATAAATAAAATACCCTTTCGCATCATCTGAAGTCTTATCTTCATCTTTTCCCGTACCCTTTGAAGGAACATACAAAGGCGCAGCTTCGCGCATTGGTCGTATACCAACTTCAGCACTACTAGATCCATTATTTGTCTCTGAAGTTTCTACTATCTGCGCTGGGGTTTGGGCTACTTGTACAGTTTTAGTTTTACTAGCTTCTTTTTTTCTCCGCATTTAAGCGAAATGTTTCATCTCGTAATTTAACCACTCGCCTAATTAAATCAGGTATGTTTGAACAAAGGAAAGTTCCATCACTCAATTGTTTATAATCAGAATTTATATCAGTGGGCTCTAAGTTTTTAGAAAGGTCTCTAAAATTAAGTATAACTTCCCACGCAAACTTCTCTGCAAAATATAACTGTTCTAAATCTTTCCACTGCTGAACCATGCTACAAGATCTGAAGGAAGAGTTTTCTTACGGGCTTCTGAACGAACAGTGAATCTAATGGTGGCTTTTTCATCAGTAGTTAAAGTAGAGCGAGTCTGTCGCCCATCTTGCTTATCTACATCTTTATCGTCGGAAGAATGATGTTTTTCATCGGAAGGATCCTCCTCAGGGGCAGAGGGAAATTTATACGGGGCGGAGGTCAATCTAATAAGATAGAATCATCTTGAGGTTTATTAAGCATGGGATAAAGGGGGCGCCTAATAGGGTACTGGCCAGTTACCTCTAAACGACGCTCCCTCTCTTCTTTTTCTTTTATTTCCGTCAACTCCTTATTTTTTAATTCTAGCGCTTTTTGATATATCGTTTTTCGTTGTTCTTTCTCTGCTATAGCTGCTTCTCTCTTCGCTTTTTCATTCACTTCTTTCTCCCACATTCGTACACAATCAAACATATCTTGTCGACTTTTTTGGTTAAACAAACACTGTTCTACATATTGAATCTTTTTAAAGTCAAATGACCCATTCACAGGCCATTGGAGATCAGGATCCTTCTTTGTATATTTGTTCCACAGTGTACTATACATTATGGAAGAAATACCGTATTTAATATACATATGTCTATTAGGTGTTCCCTCTAAGGGAGCCGACTGACTTCTTTCTAAATCCATTTTGGTACCACCAAGACAGCAACACAACCTACGGAGTGTGCTGGAAACAGGCATGCTCCCAAGTTTTTGTAAAATATTACTTTTCCAAATTGTTCAAAAGTAGAGAAAAATTTCCACATTACCTGCCTTTATTTTCTGCAAAAAATAAATCAAACAAACAAAACCAGAATCTTGGCCAAGCAAACGAGTGCCGTCCAGCGACCTTACCAAACAAAAGTCTCCAACCTCCAACTGCCAATCTCTTGATCGACCTAATGGTCACTGCAAAAATAACGCCAAAGGATACCTCAGTCAGGACCGGCCGCCACCTGGAGGGTCAAATCGAAAAACCGGAAAAGCCACTTTGGCTGCAAAGACAAGGGTCTCCTCATGCAGGACGTCTCCTCAGTAGTATTCCACTCTTCCGTCAAGACCACTCCTTCAGACGGCCGCGTCCTCGATGAGGCCCCACGGATCGGGCGCCAACTGTGGAAATGTGCTTTTTGATAAGCACACCGGTGCAGGGGTCACCCTTCTCTTGTCCACGGGTCCATAGACCAACAAAATAGAGATTGGCACTGAAGCTGGAATTCAAATAACAAGTTTATTAATCACTCATGAGTGGGACTACATCCACACAGCACTCTCAAGTGCTGCCTGAGGTAGTACACTGAAGTCACAGACCATGGTGCTTATATACAGAGTTTGTTGCAGAGTAAGCATGTAGTTACAAATAGAAGGTACAAGCATACACAGGAATAACTACCTACAAACATGGGCAGATGGGAGATCACTTAGTCAGCAGAGTGGGAGGGGGAACAGAACTGTTTACATCAGCAAATAACAGTTGTCAGTTATATCCTTAGCCAGGTGCATTCTAGCAGCTACAGGCCTTTGCTCAGCACATTGCTTTTAGCTCAGTACAGAAGGAGTTAACTAGAGTTGATGACACAAGCAGAATAGAAGGGCAAGCAACAGTGAAGATGGAAGAATTACATAGCTAACAAAATGGATCCCACAAACAAGATGGCTTCAGCCTATGCTAACAGAAATTATTTCAGATTTCCACACTTTGACCTGACCAGAGTGGAATACTGTACCGGTAGAAGATACCTGCCACCTGAGGGGATTAGCCAGTTTTCCTACGGTGGGTGGATCAATTTGGTGTGATTAATGGTGTTGGCAGTCTTGTTCTCAATGACGGTAGACGGTGGTTATATCAATAATTGAACCTATCCATTTTGCACTCAATCGATGGAGATGACAATGGTTTGAATAGAAGTTGATAGATACAAAAGTAAACAATTTTAAGCAGAAGAATCCTTTTGCAATGTATCATTTTTAGATCTGTTTGCACCCATGAGATGTGAGATGGTGTTAGTCCATGGTTACACAATGTACTATCTGAATAAGGGTACTGAAGGAATCTGTCTCTACCTGAGCTTTTTTGCTCTCTGTTTTTAACCATCATTATCTGTTCAGTTTACTATGTGTATTAGGAATCTTTTTCCATCATTATTTGTTCAGTTTACTATGTGTATTAGGAATTTTTTTCATTAACAGTACGCATTGTAAGTTGTGACTATAAGTGGATCTGTGACTGTGTACTAGTATATATATGTGAGTTTTGTTTAATGTCTATGTGTATTGTCCCATGTTGATAGTCTTGTTTGTCATGTTTACAGCCCTGAAGTAGCCCGTATTGTGGGTGAAACACGTTAGCTGTGCCAAACTGTTTTTACTGATACAGAATGAATAAAAGAAGTACAAGACCTTAAAAAGAAGACAAGACCTCTCGCATCGTACTTTATTGTTCCTTGACATTGATATTGATTGTATTTACTGTTGAAAATCGTGGTTACTTGCCTCTCTATTTTTGCAAATAGACTGATTAATGAAAGGTCAATGATGGTGGCTGACCTTTAGAGGTGGGCAAGAATCAAGGATCTTAAAAAGTGATTTAGTGTTTTATATATACAACACACGTAGTGGTGCGGCACAGAGTTCCCTTGCTGCCATTGCCTATCCAGTTTCAAATTTTAAGGGGAGCCGGCACACTACTGTTTCTTACTATCTATATACACTGGTAAGATGAGCTTTGACGATGACAGAGAGGAGATGGCCAGAGATCTCTTTGGACCTAGTGGCCAGAGTAAGGACTTGAATAAACTGGTTACGACCAGCAAGGAAGGTCTCAAATCCAAATTTCAAAGACTAGAGTGATTGAAAAAAAATGAGTTGTCAAAGTGGTGGGACGGAGTTACGCTAAAGAGGTACTTAGATAATAAGAAGGTCCTGAGAGGATTGAGGATCCTTACGTTCCCGAACTTTGACGATTTAGATCCAGACTTGTTGGAAGAGTGGGAAGAAAACTTACAGAGTTCATCGTTCACGATGATGAAGGTGCTAATACAGCACGCAGAGAGAAAATGTGTTAAGCTCAGAGTGGAAATCAAGGAGTTGGAAGAAGGTATTAAGGATTTAGGGCTCAAAGAAGCAACAGAAATGGTCAAAGAACGTAAAATGACCAAAATAAGGAGAGACAACAGGGATTACGATACTGGACGGATCTATACCTTCGCTAGGAGATTTGATGATGTAGTAGTCCCCAAACCTAAAAATAATGAGACACAGGACGTGGGTAGTATTTCTAGTGCTAACAGTAGCTCGGATGTTTCATCCATTAAAGAAGCTGGGCCTAGTAGTGTCACGGAAAAAGTAGGTCAGCCAAATACTTCAGTGACTTTTTTAGAAGAGGTGAGACGATACAGGATAGGAAACAGACAGAAAAAGAACATCACAAGACCAGAAGAGGTGGGAGGAGAAAGAACAGATGGAAAGGAAGGAGTATTAACACGAAATCAGAAAAGGAGACAGAACCGGTAGTGATGACAGAAAACATACCAGGGGATGTCACAACTGTGAATGACAACTTGGTAATCAATCTATCAGATTATGTGTTGAATGAACATGAACTTACGGCCTTGAACAAAGGTCTGGGTTTTTTGTCCTGTGAATCTGGGGAATTTTACCGATTTACATGTTGATTTGTTTAAATTTACGAGAAAGATAAAATTGAAATGTCATTTCTACATGAATGAGTACAATAAATCTGAAGAGAAAAGTGCAGTTTCTCAGTCCGAATTATCTGTGTCCCATGTTAAAGACATATCTATGTTACTTTCGCTTGATGATGACAATGCACGCACAATAGAAGAGATCATTGAAGATCTGGGTATTTATCAAGACTACTCCTGTGATAGTGGGTTACATTCAGGAACGTTTTAAGGATTTGGGGGCCATGGGCCAAATGTATTTTGGGGGCCCCTGATCGAAACAGCTTTGATTTTATGATCCAGTTTCAGCTCTTTCATGCCCTCTTTGGTCACATTCTAAATGTGTGTGCGCATCTGATTTTCAGTGAAATTGATGTGTGTTTTCAGTATTGTAACACAGCAGCAGCTCACAAATATTACTGCAAATAATCTCTGTCACACCCTCCCATTTCTCATATGTGTGGTCCTGTATTGATCTAAAAGAAACTTTTTATATGGATGTTGCATGGAACATAAACACGTTTTGTTTGCAAAATGTAATAGACTCTCACACATTAAAAATAAATGATAGAAAAATGCTATTTATAAAAATCTGTTCAAAAAGTATTCAAAGTCATCAGGGCAAGACTCTCTGTAGAACATAGCTGGCTCTATCAGGGGCCCCCTGAAAGGCTGGGGCCCTGGGCCAGAGCCCACTTTGCCCATGCCTTAAAACGTCTCTGGTTACATTCACGTCGTAGGTTCACCCCACAAGGTGCTCACCTGAATAGCATTGATGTTTTTCACCAGCAAATGACTTCAGCTCTGTATAATTTGGAGAACAAAACAGTGACTGCACATAAACAAGCCTACAAGGACAATCTTACAAAGGAAGAAAGAGCCTCCTTGTCTAATTTGAGTAACAACAACAAATTAACCATAAGAGAAGCAGACAAAGGAGGCAACATTGTCCTGATGAATAGGAAAGATTATGACAGTGAGGTGCATAGACAACTTGATATGCAGTCTGCTATAGAAAAATGGACTCTAATCCATGTCCTGTTGCGACTCGAACTATCAATGAGAAACTTTCTCATTGGAAGGAAGTAGGTCTCCTGTCAGAAACAGAACATAGATTTTTGCGGGTAAATCATCCAAGGTATCCCTGTATCTATCTCCTACCTAAGATCCACAAGAAGGAGATATTTCCACCAGGCCGGCCTATAATTTCCGACATAGGCTCTATCACAGAACCGCTGTCACAGTTTGTGGACTACTTCTTAAAACCTATGGTCAACAACCTCCCATCCTTTATCAGGGATACTACTGATTTGCTTAACAAGCTTGAGGATCTAGTATGGGAGGAGTCCATGTGGCTCATCACATTGGATGTTGAGTCCCTATATACCTGTATCAAGAGTGAATATGGGTGTAGAGCAGTGGATCATTTTCTATCATCACGCAGGGCCAACTACTATGAACATAACAACATGCTACTTGATATGATACAGTTGATCCTGTGCAATAATTTTTTTCTCTACAAGGACACCTGGTTCAAACAACTTCAAGGAACTGCAATGGCATCTAAATTTGCCCCATCCTACGCTAACCTGTTTATGGGGTGGGTAGAACATGTGTACGCATGGGGCCCATCTGCTGCAACATGGACCAAGGATGTCAATATTTGGGGACGGTATATAGATGATATTTTTATCATTTGGACAGGGACTGAGGATGCATTTAAGTCATATTTTGTTTATTTGAACAACAATCCATTCAACGTGAGATTCACAATGACTATGTCCAGAACTAAGATTCAATTTCTGGATTTATTATTATATGTGCGCAATAACAGCTTACGTAGCACACTATTTAGAAAGGAAACAGCAGTCAATAGTATGTTACATTTTCAAAGAGTCTACCTCTATTACACACATCCTGTTTCACACTAGCGGGCCCCGCTGGGCCACTCCACCACACATCAGTCCCTCTGCTGCTGCCTCACCCCTCTCAGGTCCTAGATGCTCCAGAGGAGATCACAGTTGAATGCAGTTACACGTTTGCTACTTGGGTGGACAGATTTTTGTTCTGCGGCCCTGGGGTGGAGAGTTGAAAAGTTCACATAGACAAACCTACTCCTCATTATTTCATCCCAGACATACCAACAGACAACCAGAGGGCAAACCCAGTGATATTTGTTTACTCCGTCGCATGCTGCTATGTCCTGGCAACACCTGCCCCGTTTCCTGGTTTAGTCACACTAAGGCTACGTTAACATTGCTGTAATGGAATGTCCATGGCCAAGAAGCACTGCAACATATTTATCTTCTTTAAGGGGAGAGGTACTCACATTGCTTCCCTGCGGGAGACCCACCTGGTAAAGAGTGAGGGGTCCAAACTCCAGAAGCACTGGAGAGGCCAGTATTACTGCACTGGCCCCTCCAATTATGCTAGGAAGGTGCTAATTTGGGTGAGACCCATAGTTCCATTTAAATGCATTAATGTTGTATTAGATGATGAAGGAAGGCACGCCCTTGTTGAGGGATTACTGGATGGCACCGCGGTTTCACTGGGTAGCATTTACTCCCCTAGCATAGGCCAACTACACTTCTTGGTGCAACTTTCATCCCAACTTCCCCAATGATACCACCTCCCCTGGATCCCATGATGTGGATTGAACAGTGTGTTGGTATTCTCTTGCTCAAGTAATACTCTCCCATTGCCCCAAACACACACAACATGCAACGCTGAACAACTGGCTCAAGGATATCTCAGTGGTCCATAGGACATCTTTAGAGGGTTCTCCACTCTGACGCAAGAGAGTATTCTTTTTACTCCAACTTCACGACCTTCATGTTCAATTGGATCGTTTTTTCTGCCCTACAGACATACCCATGCCCATACCGCTCCTGGTTTCCAATGTTGAGTACATTGGCAATGCCATCTCAGATCACAATCCCTTACAATTACAACTCACTTGAGGTGGGCACATCTCACCAGTTCTGACCTGAAGGCTGCACCCCTCTGACTTGGAAGACCCCCATCCTCTGCAAGCAAATTTGTGAAGTCATACACACCACTTTGCGGAATATATTGGCATTGGCTCCATTCGCCTTGTTGAGTGAGACGGGTTCAAGACCGCATTGAGGGGGCAATGTATAGGTCAGTAGTTGGGGCTGTAAAAGAATAGAGCAGGAATTAGGGAAACTCAAACGCTTCCTTGGAGATCTGGAGCTGGCAACACTCACTGATGGTGCATCCAAAGCTGCTAGGTAACATCATGCGCAGCTGATTGAATTGTTGCGATGCATAGATTACAAAGCACACTTGGCCAAAACATACTCTGATAAGGATGATAAGATCTTGAGTAAAATTATGGCAGTAAGATTATTGTTGGTCATTTCCAGTGGTGGCTGTTGACAATCAGGGGTGGTGGGTGGGGGGAGGGGAATGAAAATAAAACCATTTACCTGGGTACTGCCGCCGTCTCTCCTCCCTCGTCTGACCTTCGTCCACGAAGCAGGAAGCACACAGGGTCCCAGACTCCCCTAGCCAATCACGATGCTGATGTCACCAGCATGACAGCAGCGTCGTGATTGGTCTGAGCATTGTGGTTCAGCGCTCAGACAGGGACTGGGACCCTTTGCATGTTCTCCACCCAGCCTGGTAGAGAACATGTTAAGTGCGCATGACTGTTTGGCCAGCCCCAACCACTCCTCCCCCTGTTCTGGCCAGCCCGCACCTAAGCCAGTACGGAACAAAAAAGTGATAATAACATTGCGTTATTATTATTTTATTGTTCCTTTTTGAACTGCGCAGAGAGTAGAGGGGCATCGCTCCTCCGCCTTAGTGGAGGAGCCGCCCCTGGCCATTTCTGAATTGGTCAACTCTCACAAAATGGCATTATCCCTGTCAGGTTTACATCCCTCAACATACGTCATCTGCAAAGATTGTTAGAAGAGGCAGCGCCAAAGTAGCCCTTTCCTGCCTTCCTAGTCTTGGATTTGGAAAAGCTTTTGATATATTTTAGATTGGGATTACATGTTTGCAGTGCTACTGAGGGGGGGACTAGGCCGCAGGATGTTGCAATTGATCAGATTGTTATACGCGAATCCGTCAGCCAGTCAGAATTGGCCAGCTTACCACTGACTCCTTTCTTAGAAAGAGAGGCATACAGAATGGGTGGCCACTCTCGGCCCTTTTTATTTGCTTTGGTGATGGAGCCCTTGGCTTTTTGTCTTCGTGAGTTGGGATGAGACTGGGGCATCGCCATAAAAAATGAGGCCAACATAGTGTCTGTTTACTATGCAGTCTTTCTGGTATACTTTTAAGACATCTGCAAGGGAATGTCGGCTGTGGCGTGGGTGCTGAGCTCCTTTAAGGTGATCTCGGTGCTAATTGGTTGAAATCTTGTCCGTTTCCGCTGAGCTTCCATTGCCCTGTGCACAAAATAGAAATGGAGATGCACCAGGCCGCCTGGGAGAGCTGGACCTTTCGTTACCAGCATATCAATGTGTAGAACACCAACAAAGACTTACTCTATGGTAACTTGATGAGGGCAGTAACCGCGCTTAGGGCTCAGCTCGCATTCTGGAGGTCCCTCCCTACCCCTGATGGTTCAGCCATGAGTCGCTGTCACTAAGATGGTAATGGTGCCGAGATTCCTCTACTACTGTAATGTGCTGACCCACATGCCCAGCAGCCTTTTTCGAGCCCGAGACCGCATGATGGGGGATTTAATTTGGAGTAACAGAAGATGCAGGGTTACCTTGTCCGAACTGAAGCTCCCTACAGATCGTAGAGTCGTGGGTGCCCTAGATTTCGAGCATTACCATCTTGTGGCACAACTCCAATGGCCTGCAGGTTGGCTAGCTGGCCCAGTGTCTATCTGAGGTGGGGAATCTCGGCAAACAAGTAGTCCTGGACAGAATCTGAAAACTCTTCATACCCAAATCCACCTTGCCCACGCGCTCTAATAAATTGTTGCATATAGCCTATGGCTGCTACAGTAGGGCCCTGAATTTCTCACCACGTCACACCATGAAAACTGGATAGGCAATGGCAGCAAGGGAACTCTGTGCCGCACCGCTACGTGTGTTGTATATAATAAAACACTAAATCACTTTTTAAGATCCTTGATTCTTGCCCACCTCTAAAGGCCAGCCACCATCATTGACCTTTCATTATTCAGTCTATTTACAAAAATAGAGAGGCAAGTAACCAAGATTTTCAACAGTAAATACAATAAATTGGGTGGTGATGTTTTTGCCACCTATATTGCACGATGCGTCAATGCGCAACACGAGTATGACTTGCTTAATTGACCTGAAACAGGTAACATTTCACTTTTGGGGACACAGGTTTTGGGTTGATCACACGAGTGCAGCATGTTACTACGATCCTGTTATAATTAATATGTATGATCGAATATAGTGTACTAAGCACCATGTGCTTTGACGTCAGACTATGTATTTTCCTTAGACTTTTGTGGAAATGTGCTTTTTGATAAGCACACCGGTGCAGGGGTCTCCCTTCTCTTGTCCACGGGTCCATAGACCAACAAATTAGAGATTGGCACTGAAGCTGGAATTCAAATAACAAGTTTATTAATCACTCATGAGTGGGACTACGTCCACACAGCACTCTCAAGTGCTGCCTGAGGTAGTACACTGAAGTCACAGACCATGGTGCTTATATACAGAGTTTGTTGCAGAGTAAGCATGTAGTTACAAATAGAAGGTACAAGCATACACAGGAATAACTACCTACAAACATGGGCAGATGGGAGATCACTTAGTCAGCAGAGTGGGAGGGGGAACAGAACTGTTTACATCAGCAAAAAACAGTTGACAGTTATATCCTTAGCCAGGTGCATTCTAGCAGCTACAGGCCTTTGCTCAGCACATTGCTTTTAGCTCAGTACAGAAGGAGTTAACTAGAGTTGATGACACAAGCAGAATAGAAGGGCAAGCAACAGTGAAGATGGAAGAATTACATAGCTAACAAAATGGATGCCACAAACAAGATGGCTTCAGCCTATGCTAACAGAAATTATTTCAGATTTCCACAGATGACCCTTTTAGCATATGCTGAAGACATCTTCTAGGCTTTATAAGGAGTACGGAAAATATCATATACATCTATCTGCATTAATTCATTAATTTCTTGATCACTTGCTAATCAGGCATTTACATTCTTAACATTTTGTTTAGTCGGTATACACGAGGTGCAAGTAGAAACACAAAGGGAACAAAGCATTGGGCCACATTGAATACATAGGCAACAAGTGAAAAGAATAGCAAGAAATATACATAAGGCTGACAATAGCTTCCAGCCCCATACAATAAACATGTTCCATAGCCATCCAGTCAAAGTCCAAGTTCCTGAATCCTGAAGGATTTCAGTGGCTATTTTGTGCATCTTAGATATTGCTTCAAAAACAGAAGGGGCGTGGTCAGGGATATAGACACAGCAGCTACTCCCGATGATGCGACATGCTCCACCACGGTCGGCCAGGATGACATCAAGGACCATCCTATTTTGGAGTGCCACAATTCTCGCAATTTGTAGTTCTTCTGTGATATTTCCAAGCGCCATTGCTGTCTGATTGGTTACAGCCTCTACAACACGTCTCAAGCGCCTTATTTTTCTACTGTTTAAGGCCGCACCAACAAATAAGAATAGTCCCAAATTAAAGTCAATATACTGCTGTAGTGCAGTATCAGTTTGATCCACCTCATCATTGTTTATTGTCCTTTTGAATCTGTTCTTGGAAATGTCATTATACAGTTTATAGTCTTTATGGTAGGATGCAGGTGCCAAAAACACAGGTGGAAGCAAAAAGGACACGTAGCAGATGCCAGACCAACCAATAGGTAGATGGTAATAACCTTTACTTCCGCAAATAAAATAGGTGTTGTGTGAGGACAAAAAGCTGCTATTGTTCATTCCAGTAATGTTCAACACTAAAGTACAGTCACTTTTTCCCACAGGAATACTGCCAATACTGCTCACACAGAGATCCGCTCAAGCTCTAGTAACAGCAATAACAGGAGGCCCATTCCCCTTAGTTGTTCGAGTGTTAGGGAAAACATAGTGTATGGAGGAATTTCCTCGGCAATACTCCTCCATTTCCCACACAGTTCCTTTAGCTTGTGGATCTCCTTCCTCATCGGGGTAACAAACTTTATTCAACTGAGCGTTTAGTCCACCTACATCAGCATAAGTAATATTAGCAACTTCAGAAGCCCACAACAATGCAAACCAGGCTCTGCAGGAGCCATTATGTGAAAACGGCAAGGGAATAAAAGGCGTTCCTCCCTTTTACTGATGAGCTGGCATCATTCCACATACCCAGCAATTGGTAACGTTCGTGGCATTGTGTGTATGGTGCAACATTTGAATGAAAGTGTTATTGAGGTAGGACATTCTATGCTTTTTCTCATGATACGGTAGAGTGAAATAATGATGTTCAATTGGGACAGGAGTAGTAGTAGTCAGTAGATTTCGGACAGGAGCTACTTTCTCTACAATTCATGTTATTATAGCAACAATAACAATAGTCAAAGTAAGTCCAGTAGCAATTATTGTTCTTTTGCTACAAACTCTTGCAGCAGTTGGTTTCTTCTCCTTAGACATATTCATTTCATCGACAAACAACAAAGCAGATGGTGCCCTAAGGTCCTGGGCAGGCGTTGATTTCTTCACTAACGTTGAGACAAGTAATCACTAATAGACTACCCCCTTTGAAGTCAGGCTTTAACTACCCAGGACAGTGGCTCAAACAGTCTCTTTCAATGAAATGTCTTTCTTCCTGGGTCGAAGCTGATATCGAGATGTACCAGGAATCGTGTGGTCCGGGAAGACTTCCTCAGGTCCTTCAGGTGACACAGCTTGTCCTTTCTCGGTGACCAGGATATCGCGGTGATCTGCCAACACAGCTGGGCTCACTAGGTCTTGCAACACTTTTCGACAGTGTGTTGCGTGAACCCAGTTCTTCCGGTTCGTCACTCGAACTGCAGTCCTGGTAGCCAGTAGAACTTGTTCAGGGCCGCGCCACCTCGGTGATAGGGAGCTGGTCTTCTGGAAGGACTTAATCACAACGTAGTCACCAGGGCGTAAGCAGTGGCCCTCACCTTGCGACCTGTCTGGAAGAGTCTCCCGAACCTGTTGATAAATAGAAGACAAACTGTCAGTCAACTGAGACAAATAGTCATTCATCAATACTTAAGGTACATCATGTATAGGGCGTGGCTTAGAATCCCCCAAATATTCATTGGCCTTCCAAAAACCAACTCATACGGTGTGAGGCCAGATCGTGTATGTGGTATCGATCTAATGGATAGCAATGCCAAAGGCAGTGCATCAGGCCATTTCAAAGATGTGGAAGCCTGTATCTTAGCCAATTTTAATTTCAGAGTGGAGTTGTAACGTTCCACTAGTCCTGCTGATTGTGGGTGGAAAGCAGCATGAAACTTCTGCTTAATTTCCCAAACCTTTCATGAGATACTCAACAACTTGCCCAATAAAATGGGGTCCGTTGTCACTCCACAAAACTCGGCAAATGCCGAATCGGAGAAACAACTCCTTTAGGAGCACCTTTGCTGTCGTAAGAGCTGTATTATCCTTCGTAGCGTATGCTTCCACCCATTTACTGAAGGCGCAAACCACTACTAAGACATACTTTAGGTTGTTACAGCGCTCAAGCTGGATGTAATCCATTTGCAGGACCTCAAAAGGTGCAGTTGGTATTGCAAACCCTCCTGTTGGAGTTCGTGTTCCCTTTCCAGGATTATACTGGAGACAGATCAGACAGGACTGGGCTATTTTCTTAGCCGTACCGACAATCTCTGGATGATCCCAAACTTGCATAAGTTGCTTTGCTATTGAGGATGCTCCAACATGTGCCGGCCCATGTGCCATGTGAATCATAGGATGTAAATAGGCTGCAGGTAACTTCCATTTTGTCATTTCTTTATTCCTCCAAGAGCCTCTTGTCATCCAATGTTCCCTCCTTGGACCATTGGTCTAATTCATCAACAGAAGCAGATTGCTGCATGTCCAGCACCTCTTGCCTGGCATCATGCCAACGTTCAGCCTGTGACTTAACTACATACATAGATGTGGTACTTCGCTGCATTGCAGTCTCACGAGCTGTGCAATCCGCAAAGGCATTGCCTGCTCCTATTTTATCAGTCACTTTCTTGTGTGCACTACATTTAACAATTGCCACTTTCTTAGGATAGGTCAAGGCAGTAAGGAGATTATGTACTAATTCCCCATGCACTATTTGTGTCCCATGTGAAGTGAGAAAGCCTCTTTCTTTCCAAAGTTGCCCGAAGTTATGAGCCACGCCGAAAGCGTATTGGCTATCAGTGTAAATGTTAACAAGCAACTCTGTACTAAGCTCACATGCTCTTGTCAGTGCTATCAACTCGGCTGCTTGAGCTGACTTCTGTGGGATACGAGCTGTCTCGACTACTGTCTGAAGTGTTGTAATTGCATAAGCAGCAGATGTAGTGCCATCAGGCAATTTCAGGCAGGATCCATCAACCCACAATTCCCCATCAACACTAGAAAGAGGTGTATCTTGTAGGTCAACACGACCCTTTGTTCGTTCTGCAGTAAGGGATATACAGTCATGTAACTCTTGTGACTGAGACTGAGTAGCTGGAAATGGCAATAATGTAGCAGGGTTCAGAGTCAAACATCTTTTTAACGTGATATGAGGGGCCAAAAGTGTCAATTCATATCCTGTCAAGCGAGCACTAGTCAGATGCTGTGTTTTTGTTTGATTTAACAAGGCATCAACTGAATGGGGTACTAACACAAGCAATCTATGTGACAAGACTATTCCCTCGCTCTGACGTATGGACACAGCCGTTGCCGCCACCGCTCGAAAACAACCAGCCAGCACGCGGGCAACTGGATCAAGGACAGCTGAGAAATATGCACAAGGACGTTGTTTATCACCGTGTGTTTGTGTTAAAACTGAGAGAGCGCAACCTTCCCTCTCGTGTACATAGAGTGTGAAGGTCTTAGTGTAGTCTGGAGTTCCTAATACTGGTGCAGAACAAAGAGCTTGACGTAACTGTTGGAAGGCATCCTGGCACTCAGTAGTCCATGGGAGAGGCATCGGAGTGTCTTTAGTCAAAAGGGCCAACAAAGGTTTAATAATGTGAGAAAAGCTAGGGATCCACTGCCTACAAAAAGAAGTAAGGCCAATCAGTGCACGGACATCCTTCTGAGTACGGGGCACGGGAGTGTCTAAAATAGTTTGAATGCGATCTGGTGTGAGTGCATCGTCCCTCCTTAGACAGGAGGTGACCTAAATAGGTAACCTGCTGTCTACAAAATTGCAGTTTCTTCCTAGAGACTTTGTGATGATGAGAGGCAAGAAATAACAATAATGACAGTGTTCCTTCTTTACACTGTTCAGGGGTATCAGCAGCCAACAAGATGTCGTCAACATATTGAATAAGAGCCACCCCTTTCGGTACAGGAAAAGAATCAAGCTGCTTTTTCAACGCCTGACTATAAATGCTAGGACTCTCTGTATACCCTTGTGGAGCTCTACAGAACCTGAATGATCTATTATTCAAAGTGAAGCCGAACAAATAACGGCTGTCAGGGTGAATGGGTATTGAGAAAAATGCATTCTTTAAATCAATTACACTAAATGTAGTGGCAGTAGGAGGAACCATGGCGAGAAGTGTCGTGATATCAGAGACTACCGGGTATTGGGGCACCACGATTTTATTAACCTCTCGTAGATCAATAATAAATCTGTAAATTTTAGTATCAGTGTCTTTTTTCAAAATAGGAAGGATAGGACTATTACAAATGTTATAAGGGACTTCTTCCACAACCCCCACCTTGATCAAATCCTGAACAATGAGTGTTAATGCTTCTTCGCCTTCCCGAGATATTTTATATTGGGGCAATCGAGGCAATGAAGCACCTTCCTTCACTTGAATATGCACTGGTGGAATAACCATATGTCCCACATCGGTATCTGATGTAGCGCACAAAGTACTAGGTAAAGATGACAAAGCGATATCTTCTTTGATGAGACAAGACCTCTCAACCATTGGATAGTTATCATTTAAGATAACACGCACACTTTCTGGGGAACAACGTATTGTAGCACGAAAATGTTTAAGTATATCAATGCCCACAATATTATCCGGCGTGTTAGGGGAAAGCAGAAATGGACATGCTGCAGTAAATTTATCAAGACTAAATGCAAGTGGCTGTGACAGTGGGCTAGGTGTATGTGTCCCATCGAATCCTATCGATGTTATCATTGCGCCAGACAGGGGAGCCCTAGGAACCAATTTTTTAGACAGAGCACTACGAGTAGCTCCTGTATCAACCAGAAACCGATCAGTAGAGCCCAAGACATTTGCATCAACATAAGGACCTTTCTGATCTACTGGGACCTCAACCGGTTCCTTACCCCATCCTAGGCATTCCTATGCATAATCAGAATCCCCAAGACCATCAGCCGAATAATCTGACATTTGATATTGATTTCGTCTATCAAAAGTATTAGAATAATTTGGCCCATGTTCAACTACCTCAAACCTGGGACGGGTTCCTATTCCTCCCCTATTTCCTGAATTCCCTGGGCGTCCTCTCATACTTCCTCTACCCCGTTGATACTGCTGACCTCGCAAAAGGGGGCACTCAAAACGCCAATGCCCAATCTCTTTACAATAAGCACACTGATCAGAAGACAAAGTTGATCGAGAGAAAGGGGGTACACCAGGTGTATATACTGCACGTCCACCTCTACCACCACCTCTGAATGGTGGACCATATACTTGAGCCAACATACCTTTTGTTTTTAAATCCTTAACCTTCTTATCCTCTTTGCCTTTTGCTTCCAATTCCTGACTCTCATAATACTGGGCCATAGTCAAAAGGGAGACTGGGGAAGACGTAGTCCATGAACTCTCACTGGCCTTTAGGCGACTAGCTATTTCTGGCAACATGTTAGCGACAAATTTGTCGACGAACAGATGCTTACCCGTGTCATCTGTTAAGGACTGCCCACTAAAGTCATGGAATGTCTCTTCAAATCGTGTAAAGAAATCAGAAACTGACTCATCCGCTTTCTGTTTACAAGACGCTAACGTAGTCCAATCTATTTTCTTAGGGGGTATAAGAGTTTTCAACTTAGTCACAATTGCTTTGGGACGATCTAATATCTCCTGTTGTGGTTTCTGCGCAGGCTCTCTAGCCGCATCTATTTCTTCTAAATTCACCCAAGTATCACCATATGCTACATTATCATCTATTTTCCGAATTGTTCTCCACATATCAGGGGGCAAAATAAGTCCAAAAAACATATCAATATCTGGCAAGGTCATAGTGCAGGAGCTAATGGCTCCTTCCACTTCTTCATAAAAAGCGGCAGGATTTTTCCGCGGGTCGGGCAAAGCGGCTTTAAGAGCCATAACATCTGCTCTACTCCAAGGGGTATAAACCCAATTATAAATAAAATACCCTTTCGCATCATCTGAAGTCTTATCTTCATCTTTTCCCGTACCCTTTGAAGGAACATACAAAGGCGCAGCTTCGCGCATTGGTCGTATACCAACTTCAGCACTACTAGATCCATTATTTGTCTCTGAAGTTTCTACTATCTGCGCTGGGGTTTGGGCTACTTGTACAGTTTTAGTTTTACTAGCTTCTTTTTTTCTCCGCATTTAAGCGAAATGTTTCATCTCGTAATTTAACCACTCGCCTAATTAAATCAGGTATGTTTGAACAAAGGAAAGTTCCATCACTCAATTGTTTATAATCAGAATTTATATCAGTGGGCTCTAAGTTTTTAGAAAGGTCTCTAAAATTAAGTATAACTTCCCACGCAAACTTCTCTGCAAAATATAACTGTTCTAAATCTTTCCACTGCTGAACCATGCTACAAGATCTGAAGGAAGAGTTTTCTTACGGGCTTCTGAACGAACAGTGAATCTAATGGTGGCTTTTTCATCAGTAGTTAAAGTAGAGCGAGTCTGTCGCCCATCTTGCTTATCTACATCTTTATCGTCGGAAGAATGATGTTTTTCATCGGAAGGATCCTCCTCAGGGGCAGAGGGAAATTTATACGGGGCGGAGGTCAATCTAATAAGATAGAATCATCTTGAGGTTTATTAAGCATGGGATAAAGGGGCGCCTAATAGGGTACTGGCCAGTTACCTCTAAACGACGCTCCCTCTCTTCTTTTTCTTTTATTTCCGTCAACTCCTTATTTTTTAATTCTAGCGCTTTTTGATATATCGTTTTTCGTTGTTCTTTCTCTGCTATAGCTGCTTCTCTCTTCGCTTTTTCATTCACTTCTTTCTCCCACATTCGTACACAATCAAACATATCTTGTCGACTTTTTTGGTTAAACAAACACTGTTCTACATATTGAATCTTTTTAAAGTCAAATGACCCATTCACAGGCCATTGGAGATCAGGATCCTTCTTTGTATATTTGTTCCACAGTGTACTATACATTATGGAAGAAATACCGTATTTAATATACATATGTCTATTAGGTGTTCCCTCTAAGGGAGCCGACTGACTTCTTTCTAAATCCATTTTGGTACCACCAAGACAGCAACACAACCTACGGAGTGTGCTGGAAACAGGCATGCTCCCAAGTTTTTGTAAAATATTACTTTTCCAAATTGTTCAAAAGTAGAGAAAAATTTCCACATTACCTGCCTTTATTTTCTGCAAAAAATAAATCAAACAAACAAAACCAGAATCTTGGCCAAGCAAACGAGTGCCGTCCAGCGACCTTACCAAACAAAAGTCTCCAACCTCCAACTGCCAATCTCTTGATCGACCTAATGGTCACTGCAAAAATAACGCCAAAGGATACCTCAGTCAGGACCGGCCGCCACCTGGAGGGTCAAATCGAAAAACCGGAAAAGCCACTTTGGCTGCAAAGACAAGGGTCTCCTCATGCAGGACGTCTCCTCAGTAGTATTCCACTCTTCCGTCAAGACCACTCCTTCAGACGGCCGCGTCCTCGATGAGGCCCCACGGATCGGGCGCCAACTGTGGAAATGTGCTTTTTGATAAGCACACCGGTGCAGGGGTCACCCTTCTCTTGTCCACGGGTCCATAGACCAACAAAATAGAGATTGGCACTGAAGCTGGAATTCAAATAACAAGTTTATTAATCACTCATGAGTGGGACTACATCCACACAGCACTCTCAAGTGCTGCCTGAGGTAGTACACTGAAGTCACAGACCATGGTGCTTATATACAGAGTTTGTTGCAGAGTAAGCATGTAGTTACAAATAGAAGGTACAAGCATACACAGGAATAACTACCTACAAACATGGGCAGATGGGAGATCACTTAGTCAGCAGAGTGGGAGGGGGAACAGAACTGTTTACATCAGCAAATAACAGTTGTCAGTTATATCCTTAGCCAGGTGCATTCTAGCAGCTACAGGCCTTTGCTCAGCACATTGCTTTTAGCTCAGTACAGAAGGAGTTAACTAGAGTTGATGACACAAGCAGAATAGAAGGGCAAGCAACAGTGAAGATGGAAGAATTACATAGCTAACAAAATGGATCCCACAAACAAGATGGCTTCAGCCTATGCTAACAGAAATTATTTCAGATTTCCACACTTTGACCTGACCAGAGTGGAATACTGTACCGGTAGAAGATACCTGCCACCTGAGGGGATTAGCCAGTTTTCCTACGGTGGGTGGATCAATTTGGTGTGATTAATGGTGTTGGCAGTCTTGTTCTCAATGACGGTAGACGGTGGTTATATCAATAATTGAACCTATCCATTTTGCACTCAATCGATGGAGATGACAATGGTTTGAATAGAAGTTGATAGATACAAAAGTAAACAATTTTAAGCAGAAGAATCCTTTTGCAATGTATCATTTTTAGATCTGTTTGCACCCATGAGATGTGAGATGGTGTTAGTCCATGGTTACACAATGTACTATCTGAATAAGGGTACTGAAGGAATCTGTCTCTACCTGAGCTTTTTTGCTCTCTGTTTTTAACCATCATTATCTGTTCAGTTTACTATGTGTATTAGGAATCTTTTTCCATCATTATTTGTTCAGTTTACTATGTGTATTAGGAATTTTTTTCATTAACAGTACGCATTGTAAGTTGTGACTATAAGTGGATTTGTGACTGTGTACTAGTATATATATGTGAGTTTTGTTTAATGTCTATGTGTATTGTCCCATGTTGATAGTCTTGTTTGTCATGTTTACAGCCCTGAAGTAGCCCGTATTGTGGGTGAAACACGTTAGCTGTGCCAAACTGTTTTTACTGATACAGAATGAATAAAAGAAGTACAAGACCTTAAAAAGAAGACAAGACCTCTCGCATCGTACTTTATTGTTCCTTGACATTGATATTGATTGTATTTACTGTTGAAAATCGTGGTTACTTGCCTCTCTATTTTTGCAAATAGACTGATTAATGAAAGGTCAATGATGGTGGCTGACCTTTAGAGGTGGGCAAGAATCAAGGATCTTAAAAAGTGATTTAGTGTTTTATATATACAACACACGTAGTGGTGCGGCACAGAGTTCCCTTGCTGCCATTGCCTATCCAGTTTCAAATTTTAAGGGGGAGCCGGCACACTACTGTTTCTTACTATCTATATACACTGGTAAGATGAGCTTTGACGATGACAGAGAGGAGATGGCCAGAGATCTCTTTGGACCTAGTGGCCAGAGTAAGGACTTGAATAAACTGGTTACGACCAGCAAGGAAGGTCTCAAATCCAAATTTCAAAGACTAGAGTGATTGAAAAAAAATGAGTTGTCAAAGTGGTGGGACGGAGTTACGCTAAAGAGGTACTTAGATAATAAGAAGGTCCTGAGAGGATTGAGGATCCTTACGTTCCCGAACTTTGACGATTTAGATCCAGACTTGTTGGAAGAGTGGGAAGAAAACTTACAGAGTTCATCGTTCACGATGATGAAGGTGCTAATACAGCACGCAGAGAGAAAATGTGTTAAGCTCAGAGTGGAAATCAAGGAGTTGGAAGAAGGTATTAAGGATTTAGGGCTCAAAGAAGCAACAGAAATGGTCAAAGAACGTAAAATGACCAAAATAAGGAGAGACAACAGGGATTACGATACTGGACGGATCTATACCTTCGCTAGGAGATTTGATGATGTAGTAGTCCCCAAACCTAAAAATAATGAGACACAGGACGTGGGTAGTATTTCTAGTGCTAACAGTAGCTCGGATGTTTCATCCATTAAAGAAGCTGGGCCTAGTAGTGTCACGGAAAAAGTAGGTCAGCCAAATACTTCAGTGACTTTTTTAGAAGAGGTGAGACGATACAGGATAGGAAACAGACAGAAAAAGAACATCACAAGACCAGAAGAGGTGGGAGGAGAAAGAACAGATGGAAAGGAAGGAGTATTAACACGAAATCAGAAAAGGAGACAGAACCGGTAGTGATGACAGAAAACATACCAGGGGATGTCACAACTGTGAATGACAACTTGGTAATCAATCTATCAGATTATGTGTTGAATGAACATGAACTTACGGCCTTGAACAAAGGTCTGGGTTTTTTGTCCTGTGAATCTGGGGAATTTTACCGATTTACATGTTGATTTGTTTAAATTTACGAGAAAGATAAAATTGAAATGTCATTTCTACATGAATGAGTACAATAAATCTGAAGAGAAAAGTGCAGTTTCTCAGTCCGAATTATCTGTGTCCCATGTTAAAGACATATCTATGTTACTTTCGCTTGATGATGACAATGCACGCACAATAGAAGAGATCATTGAAGATCTGGGTATTTATCAAGACTACTCCTGTGATAGTGGGTTACATTCAGGAACGTTTTAAGGATTTGGGGGCCATGGGCCAAATGTATTTTGGGGGCCCCTGATCGAAACAGCTTTGATTTTATGATCCAGTTTCAGCTCTTTCATGCCCTCTTTGGTCACATTCTAAATGTGTGTGCGCATCTGATTTTCAGTGAAATTGATGTGTGTTTTCAGTATTGTAACACAGCAGCAGCTCACAAATATTACTGCAAATAATCTCTGTCACACCCTCCCATTTCTCATATGTGTGGTCCTGTATTGATCTAAAAGAAACTTTTTATATGGATGTTGCATGGAACATAAACACGTTTTGTTTGCAAAATGTAATAGACTCTCACACATTAAAAATAAATGATAGAAAAATGCTATTTATAAAAATCTGTTCAAAAAGTATTCAAAGTCATCAGGGCAAGACTCTCTGTAGAACATAGCTGGCTCTATCAGGGGGCCCCCTGAAAGGCTGGGGCCCTGGGCCAGAGCCCACTTTGCCCATGCCTTAAAACGTCTCTGGTTACATTCACGTTGTAGGTTCACCCCACAAGGTGCTCACCTGAATAGCATTGATGTTTTTCACCAGCAAATGACTTCAGCTCTGTATAATTTGGAGAACAAAACAGTGACTGCACATAAACAAGCCTACAAGGACAATCTTACAAAGGAAGAAAGAGCCTCCTTGTCTAATTTGAGTAACAACAACAAATTAACCATAAGAGAAGCAGACAAAGGAGGCAACATTGTCCTGATGAATAGGAAAGATTATGACAGTGAGGTGCATAGACAACTTGATATGCAGTCTGCTATAGAAAAATGGACTCTAATCCATGTCCTGTTGCGACTCGAACTATCAATGAGAAACTTTCTCATTGGAAGGAAGTAGGTCTCCTGTCAGAAACAGAACATAGATTTTTGCGGGTAAATCATCCAAGGTATCCCTGTATCTATCTCCTACCTAAGATCCACAAGAAGGAGATATTTCCACCAGGCCGGCCTATAATTTCCGACATAGGCTCTATCACAGAACCGCTGTCACAGTTTGTGGACTACTTCTTAAAACCTATGGTCAACAACCTCCCATCCTTTATCAGGGATACTACTGATTTGCTTAACAAGCTTGAGGATCTAGTATGGGAGGAGTCCATGTGGCTCATCACATTGGATGTTGAGTCCCTATATACCTGTATCAAGAGTGAATATGGGTGTAGAGCAGTGGATCATTTTCTATTATCACGCAGGGCCAACTACTATGAACATAACAACATGCTACTTGATATGATACAGTTGATCCTGTGCAATAATTTTTTTCTCTACAAGGACACCTGGTTCAAACAACTTCAAGGAACTGCAATGGCATCTAAATTTGCCCCATCCTACGCTAACCTGTTTATGGGGTGGGTAGAACATGTGTACGCATGGGGCCCATCTGCTGCAACATGGACCAAGGATGTCAATATTTGGGGACGGTATATAGATGATATTTTTATCATTTGGACAGGGACTGAGGATGCATTTAAGTCATATTTTGTTTATTTGAACAACAATCCATTCAACGTGAGATTCACAATGACTATGTCCAGAACTAAGATTCAATTTCTGGATTTATTATTATATGTGCGCAATAACAGCTTACGTAGCACACTATTTAGAAAGGAAACAGCAGTCAATAGTATGTTACATTTTCAAAGTGTACACCCCCCATGCACGAAACGAGCGATCCCATATGGAGAGCTTATCTGTATTCGGAGAAACTGCAGTGATGAGGCACAGTATAAAGAACATGCAGACCAGGTGGTGCAACGCCTTAGGCGGAGGGGCTATACAGAATCAACACTCCAGCAAGCGCTAGCTCGAGCAAGCAAAGTGAAACGAAGTGAAACACTGATACCCAGGAAAAAGAGTGCAAAAGAACGTCTTTCGTTCATTACAACTAACTCGATCCTTAACCAGGAGGTTTTTAGGAGTTTGAGTAAATACTGGAACTTGTTGAAAGGGGTGCCAGGGGTTGGTAATTTACTTGAAAATACCCTGAGCGTAATTTACAGAAGATGCAGAACCATTAGGGAGATGGTCTGCCCCAGTTACACACGGCCAAGAAAAAAGGTGCAAGACACATGGCTACCACGCCCCATTGGTTTCTACCCCTGTGAAGGATGCAATATCTGCCACCTGGGACAGAAAACTAAGAGCTTTGAATATAATGTGGGGAGAACTTACACTGTCAGACACTATTTTAATTGTCTAACTAGCTATGTTGTATACGTTATCATATGTGTGTGTAGCAAAATATATGTTGCGAGTATGGTTCGTCCACTCAAAATCCGCATCAAAGAACATCGGAGAGCGTGCTTGAATGGAAGTACCTCCTATGCATTGGTTTCCCATGAATGTGGATCAGGAGCTAATAGGTCTAACTTTAAATTCCACGCTATAGACCTAGTACCATTAACCCAGAGGGGTGGTGACAGGGAGTTGTCTCTACGACAATTGGAGGCAAAATGGATATGCAGACTTAGATCAGTGAGTGAGGGGCTCAATCTCGACACAGAGTTACATTATTTTCTATGAGATTCTTCTTGCCTCAAGTATGCCGGGACTCATTGTGCACACATATGGTTTTAGAGGTCACCATTACTATATCTGAGCCATGATTATGGGTAAAGTGTGACTGATACGTGACTTACTATTAGTGGTGTGCCATGGTGCACCTATGACCTGACATAGGGTTCCCTGCATGTTTATTCACTTTTTGCCCACTTGGTGAAGTGGTGTAGTTCTGTGTGATCCTCTGGAGATATGATCTCACATTGATCTGCACTCGAGGAATAGCGGTACTTTTGTGGTGATTTGTTGTTCTGAAAACTGTCGAAAGTGAGTACAATTTTGACTAACTAATTGGACTGGAATGATCACTTCTGTGATTTATGTGATATATTGGAAGGACATGATTGTTGTAGAAATGACAAAGACAATTGCAGAGAGACGCAATGCGCGTAGGTGCGCCATGTTGAAACAAGATGTGTTCATCAGTAGTCTTGGTTACGGGAGCGTCTGACGTGACGCCTGGCTACGCATCGGGCTACATAACACAACGACGCGGTCTAGTCTTTTCCTAATGGATCCGGAACTCACTCTGTATTTGTGGATGCGCTACGGTAAAGTATAAATCAGTTCCATTAGAGGACTTGATTATTGTTGAAGAAATGACAGTCAATTGCAGAGATACGTAATGCGCGTAGATGCGCCATGTTGAAACAAGATGTGTACATCAGTAGTCTTGGTTACGGGAGTATCTGACATGACGCCTGGTTGCGTGTCGCGCTACGTAACGTAACGACGCGGTCTAGTCTTTTCTTAATGGATCCGGAACTCACTCTGTATTTAAGGCTTCCGGAATGAATAGGGCGGCTTCTTTGATTCAGGATACACTTCACTACCCCGCGCTTGCTATGGCCGTACACGGGTAAGTTTTTTGAATGGATGTGCGGATTGCGCATAGATTCCTAGAAGAGTCCGTTGTTGTGAATGGCTGTTTGAGTAATAACTAGATACGCGCTTGGGTTACTAAGATTATCCATGCAAAACTTAGCTATGCCATATGCTGTGGATATCAGAGGAACTCCTTCCTGGCCTCTGAAGGTGGTAAAGTAGTGGCGCATTCGGCAGACCGTAATTTTTAATTGCTGTATCGCTGCTTTTATGGAAGCAACGTGTTGAGGGGATTATGATTCTTTATGTTAATATATTTGCGTACATTGATCTGGTAGCTGTCATGTGTCTTAGTCTATATACATTGTATATTATTTAAATTTCAGCCTCAGATGCGAGGTGCTACAAGAGCTCATTTAAAAGTTGAGCGGTTGGTCCGAACGAGTGCACGTACTATGCACAACCTATGAATAGGCTGACACGTTGGTTTAGTGTCATGTGAATTTATGGATTTATTACACATGCATGCGATTTACGCTTGGTACAGAGGCTGTATCACTCTGCCCCACTCCCCCAACCGCCTCTGTAATTATAGCATCCCTACACAACGGCATGTGGGTTGATGAGAGCTTATAAGCAACTTTGTGTTTTTATGCATGAGTGGTTTGGGTGGTGATGTTTTTGCCACCTATATTGCATGATGCGTCGATGCACAACACAAGTATGACTTGCTTAATTGACCTGAAACAGGTAACACTTCACTTTTGGGGACACAGGTTTTGGATTGATCACAGGAGTGCAGCATGTTACTACGATCCTGTTCTAATTAATATGTATGATCGACTATAGTGTACTAAGCACCATGTGCTTTGACGTCAGACTATGTATTTTCCTTAGACTTTGACCTGACCAGAGTGGAATACTGTACCGGTAGAAGATACCTGCCACTTGAGGGGATTAGCCAGTTTTACTACGGTGGGTGGATCAATTTGGTGTGATTAATGGTGTTGGCAGTCTTGTTCTCAATGACGGTAGACAGTGGTTATATTAATAATTGAACCTATCCATTTTGCACTCAATCGATGGACATGACAATGGTTTGAATAGAAGTTGATAGATACAAAAGTAAACAATTTTAAGCAGAAGAATCCTTTTGCAATGTATCATTTTTAGATCCGTTTGCACCCATGAGATGTGAGATGGTGTTAGTCCATGGTTACACAATGTACTATCTGAATAAGGGTACTGAAGGAATCTGTCTCTCCCTGAGCTTTTTTGCTCTCTGTTTTTAACCATCATTATCTGTTTAGTTTACTATGTGTATTAGGAATCTTTTTCCATCATTATTTGTTCAGTTTACTATGTGTATTAGGAATTTTTTTCATTAACAGTACGTATTGTAAGTTGTGACTATAAGTGGATTTGTGACTGTGTACTATTATATATATGTGAGTTTTGTTTAATGTCTATGTGCATTGTCCCATGTTGATAGTCTTGTTTGTCATGTTTACAGCCCTGAAGTAGCCCGTATTATGGGCGAAACGCGTTGGCTGTGCCGAACTGTTTATACTGATACAGAATGAATAAAAGAAGTACAAGACTTTAAAAAGAACACAAGACCTCTCGCATCGTACTTTATTGTTCCTTGACATTGATATTGATTGTATTTACTGTTGAAAATCTTGGTTACTTGCCTCTCTATTTTTGTAAATAGACATGTCACACCATATACGCCAGGGATGCCCCTAAAAAGCATCCGATGTTTTAGAAGGGGAATCACGGGCAGCGTAGCTGATGCTGCACAGAACTTTGGGATCAGCTGTGTGGGTGACTTGTTCCAGGACGGTGTCTTGATTCCTTATGATTCGCTGATCAAACAATTTGGCCTCCCAATGGCCAATTCTTAACTCACAGGGGCCTCACTGCGGCACTCTGTTCCACCTGGGGTATAACTTACTCTCAGCCACCCACTCACCCTCTACCCCAAACACTGTACACCATTGGATCCGATCCAAGGTTCATTTCTTGGCTGGCCAGAGCTATTTCAGATCAGTTAGCGGTCCCCCAAGCAGAACTCCAGGCAAAATGGGAAGTTGATGTTGACCATCCTTTCACTCAGAAGGAACAGGAGAAATTACTTTACCATCCACACAAGGTTCCTCGTAATGTTTCAAAACATTCATTGCGGCAGCCTCCATTGTGCTTACCTGACCCCGGCGCGTTTACGTCGTATTTATACAACTACTGATTGTGAATGTCCTTGCTCCCCCGCTCCAGATGCAAATATTAAAAACATGTTCTGGGATTGCCCAATTGTAAGTGTCTCCTGGAGGGAGATGAGCACTATACTGGCATCCACAACTGGCCGCCAGGAACCATATAGCCCAGAGTGCAGCATATTAGGTCTTTACAAGTGCTCCAAGCCAAGCAGCAAGCAGATTTCTAGACCTGGCCTTCCTCCTAGCTAGACGCTCGATGACAATGTGCCCCACTGGCACACCACAGTACTTCGCTGGGCTGAAGTTGAGTCAGTCTCTCAGGGAAGAAGCTAGGAAAGCACCGCAATCGCGGCCCTCTTGCAGTGGCGGCTGGGATCTCTGGGGAGAGGGGGGCATGCATGCGCCCACTTAAAATAATATATATTAAAAAATTAAAACTTACCTGAACTCGGCGACGTCATCGCTCCGGACCTCTTCTTTCAGCACTGGAACCGGATGATGAAACTCCCTTGGCCAATACTAGGGCTGCTCTCACCAGCATGAGAGCAGCCCTAGGATTCGTGGGAGCGGCCTCACTCGGTGCTCCACAGCGCTCTGGAGGCTTTGGCTTTCTCTAACCCAGCTGGGTTAGAAATGTTTAAAGTGCGCATGTGTGGCTGGTCATCGCAACAGGGCTGGCCAAAAAGACATGCGCACTTTAAACAGAGCCATACCAGCCCACCCTCCTCCCTGCTGAGTTACCTGCTTCTGTCATTCAGCAGCGGCCCCACCCCCGTCCTGATGCTCGACTCGGGACGGGAATGAAAAATAAAATGGCAATTAATTACCATTTTATTTTTCATCTTTGGGGGGATTTTTAAGTTGGGCGACGCTCCTCCGCTCAAATGGAGGAGCCGCCCTCCTTTAAATACAGCCTCAAAGAAGACACCAGAACCCTTAAGAGAGACTCACTTACACTCATACATCAGTAATTCACCCAAAATCGCACTGGTTGAATAGTACCCCTTCCTGGCCCCTCTCGATGGCGAGAGCTCCATTGATAATACACGCAGGGGCTCGTCCATACCACATCTCTAGACCCCATTCCCGGGCTAGCCACCCCTCCCTTTGTTTTTACACCTTGAAAGGGCTTGTCACTCTTCAGTTGCAATATGCTTTGTCACTTACTATGTTCAAATATATCTAATGTCTTTGCATCACTGGCCTGACGGTATCAATTATTACCATGATATTGTAATTGATTACACATTTACGTCAGCTACTCCATCAAGCAGCTTAATAAAAAACATAGAAAGAAGAGTTACAGACCTGGAGGCGTTGCCTCGGCCCGGCTCGCAGTTCGCCTTCCCTTTAAGCATATGGAGCTGACTACCCATTTACGTTTTTATTGAGCCTGTCCTGCCACTCTGAGAAGGCAGGTGAGGTATCGCTTTTAAAGTTCTACGAGGCATCATAGCTCCCTCCGCCGTCCCACCTTTTGAAATGCAAGCACTTTAACTCGGCGGTTTTCTGTAGCGCCAATTTGGCAGGCTTTTGATGTTGAGGCACGTCAACCTCACAACGCACCAAGAGGATGTTCTCCCACCACTGCTGTGCCATCGCAGCAACCCTGCTAAGTGCCAGCAAGGTGATCTCCCAGATTGTTAGCGTCATGGCGCTTTCTCAGGTGCTGGTATGGCAATGGTTCCGTGCGCAGGCCTTTTCTTCTGGCAGCCTGGCAACCTTTCAAAGCGCTTAGAATGTGATCATTATGACGCTCAGGGCACCCAATAAACGATTCTGTGTTCATGAACACAGAGAAATACCGTGAAAAGGCTGTACGGGGCGGGCCATGTCGCATCTTGCTGAGCAGTTTGGGAGATCGGGTGGGCCTTTTGCTAGCTATGACGCAGCTTGATGAGGAGAGGCTGTGAAAATGGAAGCCAGCCACTGCACGTCACTTTGTGAGAGCGCTCTTAAACTGGGACAGACGCAAACTGCCGAAGCTTCCCCTAGTGCCATTATTGGCAACCTCCCCCCCCCCCCTTGTCTGAGCATGCAATAAATAAATACACAAGACAACTTTGTAGTGGGAAAATATTGCTGCAGGTTTATTCCATACAGGAGTATGCAATATGTGGGTTATCTTACGGGCGATCCAAGGGCGGGGCAGCTGTGCCAACCTATGCTGCCCCCGCCCGCCTGGTGAGCCAGCACTGTGGGGCACCCCGTCAGTGCTACCTTAGACGATCCTCTTCCGGATCACGTGACACGTTGGTCTGTTCTACTCACGCCCTTTTCAGGGCGGAGCGTAGCAGGGCAAACCCCCGGTTGGTCAGGCCCCCAACCGTCCAAAGGACTAACGGGGCGCCGTCGCGGTTTTCCCGGAACCTGCCCTGAGGCTCCCGGTCTTTGGCCCTGGCACCCCTACTGTGCCGCGCAGAGGTACCCTTACTGTACCGGTCTGCCGCAGAGGTACCCTTACTGTACCAGTCTGCTTCCAGATCGCCCTGTAACTCCGCCTGCAACACAAAAGGAAAACATTAAAACATTCAGTATACCCTGACCCCCAGCCAGGACGCCGGGTAAGAGGTGGGGCGGGAGACGGCGTGGCTGGGAAAAAGAGACCGCCAGGAGGGGCAGGGGAGGCATATAAGCCCTCCCACCCTCCCCGGCGCACAGGAAGGACGTCACGGAGGCGCCCAGCCGAGGGCTCGCAGACCCCTCTGAACACTAGAGCGGGTGGGTGGTGCCAAGATGGCACTAAAGGGCCGCCCTGCTGAGGTGGCCCCCTGTGGGGGCCGCGGACAGCCACATTTAGCCTGTTGTAGAGTTTACACACGAAATGGGGTATCTCAGCTATGTTCTTTTCTGCTGTAGGGTCCAGGCGCCTGCTCCTAAAACGGAAGCAGCTGAGCTGGCTATGACAGTTTGCTGAGTCATCTGGGAGTGTGATCTTGAAGTGTGCGCTTCAGTTTTGTAAGCAATGACAAAAGATTTTGGTCTGAAGGTGGGGGACGAAGAAGATGCAGGAAGGACGCGTCACTCGAGACAGAAAGGTACTGTCTGGAGCATCCACAGTCGGACTCACAGCTCCCTTTATGCCGCCAGGACACAAGGGGGGATATGCACAAGGAAGTGGCGGAGCGCCGCGTTAGCCTCCTTGGCTTAAGGCCTCTCTCCTCCACTTCTGAGACACAAGGCTGAGAGAGAGGATGTGGTCTCATGGCTAGACCGCCGACCTTGGAGCTGGGAAACCAAAGTTCGAGCCTCAGGGTCGACTCCACATCCTGTGATTCTGGGCAAATCACTTAATCTCCCTGTTGTAGGGAATAATTCCAGCGAGCCAAGCATATGTTCAATACTTTGTCAGGCGGAAGAGCGACACAAGTGCGTCCTACCGCGGTAGTGGCCAACTGCCGCGCACGCTCTAATCCCACAATGCCATTCCAGCAACATTCCATAGGTGACGTCACTGCCCGGGGAAGGCGGGACGACACTACACATCTTCCCCTCTTACAATATTAAAGAGAACATGTTACAAGTGAAAACAACATGTAAACTACATAAATAGGGATGAGCGTCCACAAAGGATGCATAAGTCCATGAACTTGCATAAATAGATAAATAAATAAATAAATAGATGATGATAAGGGACGAAAGGTTTCTAAGGGATAAATAGTGGATAAATACACAATTGACCAATAAATAGCATAAATAAATCAAGGGAACAATTGACGGTTAAAATAGAATAACGGCGTAAAGCTTAAAGGACAAGGAGCCCTAAGGTACTTAATAGTGCATAACATGTAATTAGAAAAAAGTACAATGGAGTGATTCAAGAAGGTTGCATAACAAATTCATCATATTTTTTGGGTAAAACGACAGATCTGCCAGTACGTGTGGACATTTGGATGACCGGGGTAATGTGTGCCTCATCTATAGAGGTGGATGCCCCCTGCGTGTAATTTACCTCACTGAGTAAAGTAGCAGAACCCCTCTGTGCTGCCTCTGAGTCATCTGTTTCACCTGTCTCTCCTGAGTTGAGAGGCTCACTCTGGACAGCACCTGTTCTAGGTTCAGTACTGTTTTTGTTTTCTAAAGTAAGCTCAGTATTGTTTCAGTATAATTCTCATAAGCTTCAACTTCAGACCATAACCATTCATCATTAGCTTCTGTAAGGTTGTCGTCCTTTTTCCACCACAAGACTTTGTTGCATTTTGCCATTCTTACTAGTGACCAAATTTTATTGTCACTTAGCAAAGCGGACCGTGAGTAAAGCTCTTTGATTTGGAGTGGGTCACTGAACTTGCTGCCCCTTTCTTGCACAACGTGCCCAGTTTAACTCTGACCCAATCACCCACAGTCAACGAAGTGTCTTTCACACCATGTTTTTTGTTGTAATATTCTTTGTAGATCCTCTGAGCTTTGGTGAGGTTGCCTTTGACCACAGAAGGTGACCATCTGCTTTGGAGTTTTAGATCCATCCATACTGTGTTGTTCCTGGTGAAGGGTTCTCTGCCACGCAAAATCTTGAATGGACTGTACCCAGTAAGTGTAGGTGTTATGCGATATGCCCATACAGTTTTGGTAACTTCATTCTCCCAATTATTTCCTGCATTTATGGCCGCCTGTACTGAGCCCATAATGACTCGATTGAAACGTTCAGCAGAGCCATTGCTGGCGGGGCTGGCAAATTGGGGTATGTCTAGCTTTAATCCCATTCCTATTAAGGAAAGCTGTCCATTTGTCAGAAATGAATTGTGGGCCATGGTCGCAAATTATAGTTCTAGGGATACCTTCCCTCAAAAAGGTGCTGGTTAGAAAAGATATGACAGAGGAGGAGTCCGCTTTTACACATACTTCTAGCTCCGGCCATTTAGAGTACTTGTCAATTAAGACTATAATGTATTTGGGTATACCCCATGAGTCTAAAATGGGACCAAGAATATCCACAGAGAGTTCCTCCCTTGGGTTATCTGGGCATTTGTAATCACCTAAGGGAGGTCTTAACATAGTTAAAGACTTGTCAGCACTGGCGCAATGTACGCATGATCTCACATTCTTTTCGATGTCGTTGTCTATGGCAGGCCACCAGTAAGATGACTTCACTCTCCTTTTGGATTTTACAATGCCAAGGTGTCCTTCATGCATTATGTTGAGAATGCGGGCCCTTATGTTTTCAGGGGGAATTACTTTGTCCTCCCTGAGAAGGAATTTTGTATCATCGCTGATGGACAGTACATCTCTGAGTTCCTAAAACTTCTTAAGTTAGCTAGGAAGTTTCTTTTTTTCCGGCCATCCTTGTGTTATAAAATGTCTCAATTGCGCCAGGACTTTATCCTTGTCGTAAGCTGACATCCCCTCTTGTGCGCTGATAACATCTTCTCTCTCTTCAGTGAATGCCAGTTGTAATCATTCCATTCATTGTGTAGATGCTCAATTACAGGCAAAGGAGAGGGGCTTAGATAGTCTGCTATTTTGTTCCTATTTCCAGGCAGGTACTCCACGTCGTATACGTAGTCTATCAATCTTAAGGTCATCTTTGCAATATGGGGGGTGGCCTTGGCATGACTACTGGAAGTAAGTACTTTAACCAAAGGTTTATGATCCGTTATGAGCGTGAACGTTAACCCCAAGTACTATCTGAATTTTTTCCATGGCCCAGATGGTGGCTAACATCTCTTTTTCGATAACTGAGAACTTTTCTTCATTGGGGGTAAGGGAGCGTGAGGCAAATGCTATGGTAGTTTCAGTTCCTTACTCGGACAATTGGGCCAGAACTGCCCCCAGTCCTTTCTCACTGGCGTCAGTAGTTAAGATGCTCGGTGCAGTCATTTCAAACCCATGGAGAGGAATTGCTTCTCAAATCTCTGATTTTATATTTTCAAAATCTATGTTGATTTCAGAGTTCCAAGCAAAGGCGTTCTTTTCTTTCATGAGTTGACGCATGCTATGAGTTTTGGTGGCAAAACTTTTTACGAATTTACTATAAAATTCTGCTAGACCGAGAAACGATCTTACATCGTCTTTAGATTTGGGTACTGGCGCTGACTTGATGGCAGAGACAATGTCTTTTTTGGGGGTGATGCCTTTGTCGCTTATCTCATGTCCCAAGTAGGCTACAGAACGGAGAGCGAACTTGCATTTTCCAAGCTCTGCAGTAAGGCCATTTTCAGATAGTTTCCTCAATACATTTTTCAATATGACATCATGGTCCTCTCTGTTCTTGCCCATGATGAGTATATCGTCCTGGAAATACAAGATGCCTTTGAGATCTCTGAACAGCTTGTGCATAAGCCTCTGAAAAACAGCGCCGGCGGATGCCAAGCCGAAAGGTAAGCGCAGAAATCTGTAACACCCGAAAGGAGTGATGAACGATGTAAATTTCCTGCAAGATGGATGTAGGGAGATTTGGTGGTAGGCCGCCGTGAGATCGATTGTAGAGAACCACTGGACCCCTTTGGTTTGTGCAAGCAGTTCGTCGATTTTAGGCAGAGGGAACTTCTCTATAACGATGTTTTTGTTCAGCTCCCTGAGGTCTATGCATAAGTGCACTTTACCATTCTGTCTGCGAGCCACTACTAGGGGTGCAAGCCATTCAGCACTCTCGATGGGCTCAATAATACCATTCTTTTCAAGTTGGTTGAGCTCAAGTTGTACTGCCTCCCTGGTATGAATGGAATGTTGCGAACCTTGTGGCTCACGGGAATGGCCCCTTCCTTTAAGGGGATTTTGTGTGTGAATTTAGAGAGCTTCCCAATGGCCCCACAAAACACATCAGGAAATTCTTTTTTTAAATCCTCCGCTAGGGATGCAACAGGATTACTAGTCATAAGTACGTGATCTTTACAATTAGGGTTAAGGGTGATTCCTAGCGCCCCTTGGTCTGCCCAACCCAGGACGGAGGGTCCTTTTTGTGCTACATATAACTTCCCTGCTGTCTGCCTGCCCTTAAACTCGAAATTGAGGCGTCTAAAACCTAACATTGGGATTCTCTCACCAGTGAAGGTCACAGGATGCACATCAGTGAGAATTAATTGATCACCTAAAACTTTTACAAATTCATTTTCCCACACTTCTCGTTGTACAATAGTGTATGGTGATCCGGAATCCGCCACCATGGTTATGTCCACTCCTCCGATTTTCACAAGACAAGATGGTTTTTTCTTAACAACCATATCTATGCCTAATACAGATTCTTCAATACACAAAATGCAGTCATTACTTTCAAATTCAACTGCTTCATCAGAGTTTGTTTCATGCAAAACACACTTAACTGTGGCATTGCTGGACTTCTTCCTACATACTTTGGCAAAGTGTCCAACAATGCCACAATATGTACATCTTGACCGTATGGCAGGGCAATTTCTGTCTCCAGCCATGTGTGCTAGAGTACCACATCTAAAACAATAGGGACGTTTGTCAGTGTGTGTTTTACTTAGAGTGGAAGTATTTCTGATTACATTATTACTACCTTTGTTTCCCAGGTTGGTTACATTCTTGTTACCAGAAACAATTTTCTTTTCGGACACTTTGCACACAGTATTACTAGTATAATTTTCTTTCTTAAAAGCCATGTCACATCTTTTGGACATTTCTGCCTTTCTTACAATGACAATGATCTCGTTAAGAGATGCCTCCCCACATACCCACAACTTCTCTTGTACACTGGTGTTGACAGTATGCATTATTATCTGATCACAAATAAATTTGTCATGTAGGGTACCGAATTTGCAATTAATTTCCAGTTTCTTTAGTGCAGCCACATAGTCTTCTAAAGTTTCCGTTTTGTTTTGCTTACGCTGAAAAAAATTGTACCTATCAATGGCTGCGCAAATGACAGGTTGGTAATAACTTTCTAGGTCATCCAGGGCATGCCCAAAAACATCCTCATCATCAGCACCTCTGGTTTTTTTTACCATCTCATCGTATTCCCCCTAATCCTTCTGGACCCAGACTGTGCAACAGAATCTTTTTTTTTTCTGGTACTAGTGAATTCCTCGCTACCCTCTTCCTCAATAGCGGATAAGTAATTCAAAAAATAGCTTTTCCAGTCTGCCCATTTCATTGCTGGCTCCCCTGGCTTGGGAAGAAAAGGAACTGGTGGTGTTAAAGAGAATGTTTGGGCGCACATGTTGAAGCAGGATACGTAAATTGTCATGCGAAAATGTCCCGGCAAAGTACCTTTGTGGGTGAAGGGATATTTTGTTAAAGGACACGCCTTGAGAAGTGTGCGTATCACTGGTGACACGCAAAGTGGGAAGTGTGCGTGTCACTGTGAAGTAAGGCCAGAATCACTGAAGTAAATATGCATGTACTGATGCCAAATAAATGCGGATGACGATCAGAACGATATGCAGGAAAGTGTGCGCATCACTGTGAGGTATGTATTCCTTAAAAAATGCATGCTGGAGAACCCAATTGGATACACACAGTAATGCTTGAAACGGTTTTCGCAGAATGCAGATTGTGAACACACGCAAGGCACTTCATAGGCCAATGAGGACCGCTGAACCACAGGAAGGTGTGCGCATCACCGTGCAATGCACTTCAACGGGGATGCGTACTGCGCATATTACAATTTCGTGGAGTGGAGATAACACGCTGAAATGGTGTGCGCATCACTGTGTGGAAGTGTGCCAGAGAAAGCACTTTAAAGCCAGCAGCACAGAATTCCAAGGAAATGCTTGCCGCCAATATTATAATTGCAGAAGTGGTGGCAACACATTGAAATGTGGTGTGCGCATCACTGTGTGGCAAAGCGCAGGTGAGGAACATTCACTATGAGGCATCTGCGTAATGCCAGCCCGATGTTTAAAATGGCTGCCGGCGTGGCGGTCGTCATAAAATGGCCGCTGGCGTGATGACGTTGAGGCAGCCGGAGTGAGGAGAATGCACACGCCAGAGCTAGTGGCGGGAAAAAAAATGAAGGAACGGGAACTGCTTGTCATAAAGTATGAGCAGTAAAATGTACAAAGTCCCCTTAAAAGTAGTGTCCGCTCTCCCTCCTGGAACAAGTTGCGCTGGGAAATGGTTTCTAGTATTGCTGCGCTGAAAGTACGGCGGGTGATGCATCTGACCGCATGGCGAGCCCGCAATGAGCAGATTGAAAAAAAAACCAAAATGTACAGTACCTTCACACAGAATACTGCTCCTTCTGTGTAATAGATTATAGAAACGGTGCAGCGTAAGGTCCCCACATATGTAGACCGCTAACCAGGCTGGGGTAATACCTCCCTGGGAATAGTAGGTCGCCGTGACTCCCGAACAGTGGAAGGACGAGGTTGAGCAGGTGCAGTATCCGTAGTCGTCGCCAAATTGTAGGGAATAATTCCAGCGAGCCAAGCATATGCTCAATACTTTATTGTCAGGAGGGAGAGCGACACAAGTGCGTCCTATCGCGGTAGTGGCCAACTGCCACGCACGCTCTAATCCCACAATGCCATTCCAGCAACATTCCAAAGGTGACGTCACCGCTCAGGGAAGGCGGGTCGACACCACACCTGTGCCTACCAAAAAAAAATAAAAAATGAATGTGTTCTTGTGTAACGTAACTGGTGCTTATGTAAAGCGCTCCAATACCTTCGGGTCAAGTTCGCGCTATATAAATCTGCACAAACAAAAAGGCTGCACCATATTTACAGGAATGTGGTGCAGCCTTGCGTTTCCCCCTGCGATGGGGCTAAGTTTAGCAACTTAGCACCAACGCAGGCACCCTTGCACCAGAGTGCAAGGGTGTCTGCGTGCAGGGGAGGATTGTTTATGTGTAGGAAGGTGTCCCTTCCTGCACATAAACAATCCTAGAAATGCCATTCTGTCACTTTCATGTGTGCTGCTTCATGCAGCACACATGAAAGTGACAAAATGGCATTTTTTTAAAAAGTTTGTTTATGTACAGGAAGGGACACCTTCCTGTACATAAACAAACCATGGCATTTTGCTTTTTCCTATGTGTGCTACACAAGGCAGCACACATGGAAAAAGCAAAAACGAGGATAAATAATGCACTTCTCGTTTCGTCATCTTAAGACCAGTTTGTACCTGGTCTTAATTTTGGTGCTGCCTCCTATGTACGCCACCCTTGTACATAGGGGGCAGCGTCAAAATGAATGGGTGTTGCGGTTGAACGCCCACTACAACACTTACTGCCCACCCCTTTCACGCTAACCATAGAGTGAAAGGGGGCCTTAAGTGGCTTAACGCTGCCTTGTACATAAGTCGCAGCCCCTATTGCCACCACAACCTCAATATAGGTGACGTTGTGATGGCGATAGGGGCTTGTACATATGCCCCCAGGTTTCCAGTCCAGGGCTATCCTAATGCATTCTGGGAGTTGTAAGATTTCATAGGGTAGCTGGACCGACTTGCTTTATAAGCAGAGGTGGCAAACGAAGTAACAGGGAGAGCCGAGCCAAGGGGCTGGCTGGACTTCGTCTCTTAATGCTCGTCCACGAGCCGGGCCTTGAAATATTTGGCATTTAAGCCATGCAACAAACTTCACAATAAAATATGATGAAGTTACTTCAAAAGTTTTTTTAAAGTGTGCACTTTCACATGCGTTTCAGTAGGTCAGAAAATCCAGCTGTATTGGGAAGAGCATATTAAAAGTGATAGTTTTTAATAATTAACATAAAAGTATTCCTGCCCTTCTGACAATGCCATTAGTGAACTGAGGCAAGCCAGCTGTACCCTACATATGTGTGGTGTAATTTGTTATTGGAGACGGAGCAAAATTAGTCTATTAAACTAAAAACAGGAGTTTGTGTTTGGCACACATCCTTAACGCACCTATTTGAAGGGTTTCTCAGATATGATAATGAAGCAAAAGTACTCTTGGAAAAAATCAATATTTGTCTAGGATCACCCAATTTCGTAAAGCTGAAAAGCCGGGATTTCTGCTTTACACTGCAAGTCGATCACTATACGACCTGTTTCTCTCTTCTCCATTTTATATCAAAGATTTGTCATTAAACCTTTGTCCTTATTTTTTGGCGAATGAGGTGGCAGCTTGAGTGGCAGGCAACAGCCACATGAAAGCTCGGCTCATTTTCGTCTGGAGGGGCCAAGACGGCCTCGAGCTGAGCCAGAGCCTGGCTTCTGGCTCGAGCCTGGCTCGAGCTTTTAGTGGCTCGCCCACCTCTACAGATAAGCATTATTTGTTCCAGAAGAGCTTGAGACTGGATATATTGCGGTTTGCCGGCATAGAGCTGCTTCAAATCATAAGAGTATAGTGGAAAAGAATGCCCCCATTACACAAAATCTTTTAAGATATAGATTACCGGCTAATGGTGTCGAGCAAAAGTACTTAGGGGTTTTTATAGGGCTCATTATGGCTGAGATGGGACATGTTCGGAGAGCCTTGCTTCCAGAAGACCTTAGAATGGGGGTGCTCAGTCTTGTCCAAGAATTCTAGATCCATGTTTGAATTTTAGGATTCACACATGGGACAAAGTGCCATACAATGGATCTAAATGAAAATTATTAATGTTTTTTTTTCCTAATCTCTTTATTACTTTTATGGTACACATGTACAAAATAACACAGCTCTACAAATAAAATGTTATGTAGCACAGAAACAGCATCAAATCGACACACAGTTCCCATAGACCCCAAAACTCCACAACGGCCCCCCCCCCCCAGTCCCTCAGCTTCACAGCGCACAGGATGGCTCCCTGTCCAACACGCCCAGTCTCTCTGCCGTTCCATCGGTAGTGACAACAGGGGCACAGAGGCCCTCTCGATAATCATTCCACTTTCCCCAGATCTTCGTCCATTGATGCAGGCAACCCCTGCCTTCGTACACAAGCCTTTCTGCTAACATACACCAGTCCATGTCCTGCTTCCAGGCATCTAGTTGTGGGGCTTGATTTTCCCACCATAAACGTGCTATATATCGTTTGGCAATTTTAAGACCCAATGTCATCAATAGTTGATCCATGCGGGTGAGTTCAGTGGCCTCCCAGATGTTCAGGAGGCACCATTTTGCAGAGACTCCCTCCTCACTCCCACAGGCACTGTTTAAACAACGGATGACCGCTTCCCAATAATGCTGAATGGCCGGGCACTCCCAAATCCTATGGAAAAATGTACTGATATGCCCACAGTCCCTGAGGCACAATGGGATCCCACCCTTCCCATGTTTGCCTTAGTGATGCGTGCATAGTAGCATCTGTGTAGAATCTTTAGTTGCACCAGACGGAATCTAGAATGGATGGCCATCTCACGGGGGGATGCCAGCGCTTCTGGCCATTCATCGTCCTCTATACCTCCAAGATCCCGTTCCGAATGACACTCTGTTCTTGACCTGAGGTATGTGGCACGGATCCCACCCTTTTGGGCCAAAGTTGGATATCCCTGCTTTAGCAGACTTGAAAAGAGAAGGCAGTACATATTATCAATATATATCACTATGAAGGCAACACATGTAACCGTCGATAGCTTAAAACAAAGGCAGGAGACACAGAAGATAAACCAAGGAGCAAAACACAAAACAAAAGACCCTTGAAAGTCTTCTACAAAATTAAGCATTTGTACCAAAATCGCCTGGAACGAGCAGATGCTAAGGCCATTGTCCTCAAAAATAGTGTGAGAAATGTTTCCGCTAGAGCCACTCATCAGTGCCACATTCAGAAGGAGAGGGATCATGCATCAAAAAGAAGGCCTTGGTGCACTCGATGACATCTTACACAACTGCCAGCCTGGCACAAATCAAGTAGAGAAGGCGTGCCCAGCTTCATTTAGTCCATGATGGGTTGAGCACCAGAGTTTCAGGATAATCACAAAATCTCTAGTAACAGCGCAACACACCAATTTCGTGTATCTAACTATATTGCGTGTGGATATTCTGGCAGTCTGTCATGGACACATCTCTGGGTGAGGGTGGAGAACTTGTCGACCACTCCAGCTGGCTACAACTCTCCGAGATGCCAGGGCATCTCTCTAAGATGGATAAGCTATTTCCTCTTGTGAGCACCTCATAAGATTCAATTTGAATGGACCGATTTAAGCTTTAGAGAACAAGAGTACGTCTCCCACCAAGTTCAGCCTCAGTTTTCCTTCAGAAAGAGGGAAAAACTTTTATTTTAAGTCTATGGGTGAGCAACATTTGTCAATGCACTGTGCAAGGCAAGAGATCCAGATGCACTGGTCCACCCACCTCCAAACGATACTGCGTCCGCAAAACCTGGCTCTGGACACTGTCCGACTTTACATGCAATCCGATTGGTTAAAATGCAGACCAGTCAGGTTGTCAGAATCACAAACAACCCAAAACAAGCACGGGAGGTGCTATTCCATTCCTCTTTTGGCATTTTGAGGAGGCGAAGTAGGTGTTTCGCCACTGGGCGAAGTGATTCATTCATTGGCAAGGGTGGGCGGACAAGGAGAGGTGTGGCGCAGCGGCCAGAGTGGCTGACTCCGGATCGCAGGGCTCACAGTTCAATCACCGGTGGCAGCTCAGCTCAGCATCATGTGACTCTGGGCAATAACCCACTTAATCTCCCCGACGGCCCCCAGCGCTTGGATACCCTTAGGGGTGATAAGTCGCGCTTTACAAATGTGGAATTATTGTGCAGACGATATAAATGGTATCTGGCTCCGCTGACAAGCTCTTCAGGGGGACTCCATTGTACTTACTCCTATCTAAAAGGCCCCCGGCTATCATTTTGGTAGTAAGACAAGTCTTGAAACTAGGGACGGCTTTAAGATGGTGCGACCAGTGCAGCCGCACCTGCCGCACACCTCGAGGGGTGCTGTGTGTAGAATTAACTTATGGTTTAAAAGCACCTGCTGCAGAGTTCCTTGATGTCTAGCCGTTTACAGGCAACAGTAAAAATGTCAAGATAACTCTGGTGAAGTATGAATCTTTGTCTCTGTATAATGTGTGTGTGTGATGTAAAGTGCCCTGACACTCCACACTGGTAGGAGTAGCGCTATAAAACAAATACAATGCATGTGAAAGAAGGACCATAGAGAGATGAGGGCACTATTGGAGGGTGGTTGTGAGGAAATTCGGGGAGAAGGAGATCATTGGGGGGAGGGGGGCAAAAAATATCCTTGCAGCGGGCGCCACCAGTGCTAAAGCCGGCCCTGCTTGAAACCTTTTCAGCTTAATAAGCAGCAGAGCAGAACACAATATGGAAACAAAAAGCGAAGCCCAGGAAATCCAATTGAAAAAGAAAAGTAGCTTTTAATAAAATCTAAGCCCCCGGAAGAATAATCTAAACCCAACTTGATTACATAATTATAAACAGTATATTAAGCATTCCCACTGGGATCTGTAGAGTCTTGTGTTCTTTGCTTCATGTGCTAAGGAGGGAGCTACTAAGGTAACTTCCCTGTAACTTTATTTCTCCAGTGTTGCTATCATTCATCCATCTGCATGGCTGAATTACTCCCCTTAGGCTGGGATCTCCTGTAACATTATAAACAGCAGCAATCTAAGCAATCCATTTCAGTATTGCAGGACATTTGAAACTATAAGTAGCACCTCCACGTCATTTTGTAGCCCGAAGTCTAACCAAGGAGGCAGATGTGATCTGAACTCCATTCTTTTCACAGGCCACCGCACATGAGATTTTTATACCTTAAGGGCCATATTTATCATAATGTGGCACAGCGCAATGCAGCAAGACACCTTGCTGCGTTGCGTAAAAGGGAGAGGGCAGGAATGTGCCATATTTAACGTTATATGGCACTTTCCTGTACACTCCTACCGCTGGTGCACAATGTTGCGCCTTGCACCAACGCAGGCACCCTTGAGCCATGGTGTAAGGGTGCCTCGGTTGCAGGCAGGATTGGTTTTGTGCAGGAATGGGCACTTTCCTGCACAAAAACAATCCTTAGGGGTGTTTTGCTCTTCCTAAGTGTGCGGCAGAATGCAGCACACTTAGAAGGAGGAAACAAGGAGGTGAAATAAAGATATTTCTCCTCGTTGTACCTCGCTTAGAAAGGTGTAGCATTTTGGCGTATTCCCAGGTTTTTCTGCAGCACAGTTAGAAAGAGGAAACAACGAGGAGAAATAAAGATATGTCTCCTTGTTGCGCCTCCCTTGGAAAGGCGTAGCATTGTGACCCATTCCCAAGTTTACCTGTCTTGGTAAATCTGGAAATGCATCAAAATCCATAGGTGGATGCATCGAAACAGCGACGTTCCACCCATGGAACACCTCCCTGGGGCAGAGTAACGCAAGGCAACAACTTGCACTGCCTTGCGTTACGCTAGATTTACCAAGCAACGCAGGGCCACACAAGGTGGCCTTGCCTTACTTGGTAAATACGACTTAGGGACTTGCAACACCCTGCGTGACACAAGGGCAACACGATCCCTTGATAAATCTGGCCCTAAGAATGTGAGGATTAAGAAGGTCTGCTAATTAAAGGAGAGATGAAAGGGATGGTCAACGTTTAATCTAGGAAGGGTATGTCAGATGGGGGGCGTTGGTGGGTGCTCTAGATGGGAAACGCGAGTTGAACCGGCTCCGCAAATTGAGGTCAGCTGGACCCATCCTACGGAGGGGCCCCTAATGAGCAAAATGCCTGGGCACTGCTGGGGAGCTCAGGTGGAGAGGGGGCTGTGGTGGAGAAGCAGCAGTGTTCTCTAGATAGGCCTCAAGGCGTGGGTCTGGTCCTGGCGCCAGGTGGTGACTGTGCTGATTGGTTGCTTGAGCTGGGCCCAGGAGCAGCCTGGCTGCGGGACCATTTGGCGACAAACTTGGGTCCCCGGAGGCGACCAGATTGGCACCTCGGCACCTGAAAAGTGGGAGCACTGTAGCGCAAGGCTAGCTGCGGTTGGGCATCACGGCAAGGCGGTGCAGGAATTCTGAGACTTGCACAGCCCTGGGTGTCCCGGCATTCAATACTCTGCCCCTCTTTCTGCGCAACAGGAGTGACTGCATGCCTAGAAGGTCACCACAGAGGATCAGGCGCTATAATCCTGGATTAGGGTTATTGCTGGTCCCTGTGGCTTATAGCTGATGTGGCCCAGAAGAGACCAGATTGTTGGCTAAGTAACTGACTGAAAGGCACTCTCCCTGGCCCTGATGTGGAGTTCTCCCTTCGTATTGAGCTGAGGAGTCCCAGTGAGCCATTGAGAAGGAATCATCTGATTTGGGTGCAGCAACCTGGACTACCCCACTGTTTTACAAAACTCCACAGTCAGTTAACTAATAGCCTGAAAAGATTGCATTGCCACTCCATTTCTCCCTGGGGGGGTGCTAATCGGCTGCTCGTGCCTATCTCAGGCTGCAACCAACCTGCTTGTGCTACGGATAAAGTTGTAAACTGGGCTGGTGTTGCAATAATGTGTCAGTGGTAGTGCACACGACTGCGGAGGAATACACATCTAAAGCTCCACAGAACTTGCCATTTTATGAGCAACACAGACTGATACAGTCTCTGTCAAGCACCCTTTTGAAGCCCCTTACCAAGGACATCGGACCCTAGTAGAGTGCGACTGCTGAAAACTTGCATGTCATAGAAGCTTGACTGTCCATATGGAGAAATCTAGAGCCTGTAAGAAAAAGCACGCAGACAGAATGAGACAGCAAAAACCAATACTTTTTTAAGATCTCACCTGGCAAGCGGGAAGATGACGCCCCTTGGGAAGACTGTGGCAGCGCATTGGATACGCTGGATAAGATCCTAACAGCCATCATGGATTCAAGATCCACATTAGAAGTGAAAATTGATAGGATACAGAGGCTGTAGATCTCGGCCTACTCCGGGAAGATCAGACGAAATATAAAGAGAAAGTGTGGCACACGGAAAGTATGCTACACGACCTCCTCCTGCAAATCACTAAACTAACCATAGAAGTCATCGACCTCACAGAGAGAGTTGGGTACCTCGAAGGAAGCGCAAAAGATGCAGAAGGTCTGCATGGCGTAATGACCTACGCATAGTGGAGATGACACACAATGCCTTAGTGCCACCCAATACAATTAAGACTTGGTCTAAAAGGTGGTGTCCTCTCAAGGCTGGTCCTCGTGGTTCACAGTGGAGCACACCCACAGGGTTACTGTGAGGAACGGTCTTCCATGGGCTCCGCCCAGACTGATTCTTGTGAAGATCTTAAATTTTCATGATCGTGACACTATCTTCAAGGTAGCTGGTTGGAAGGATTTTCTGAAGTTCACTTCTCAAAGGTGATAATCTTCCTGTACTACAGTATCTGCTCTTTTCTTCCAAGTTAAATTGAAGATCATAGCCAGTATGTACTTTTTTATGGAACCCGAGGAGGCCTGGAGCTGTGTGGAACTGTTTAGTGCTTCTAGAGTAGATCCTGCAACTCAGCAAACTGCAGCACCACGTAATTGACAATGGGCAAGATGACACGGCGATGGCCACTGTTTATGCCCTGATAGCATAGTGCGCTCACTCCATCGCATGAGCAGAAAAGCTAAGAGCTACGAATATAGTGGGCTTGTCCCTCCGAAATCCCTACAAATGCCACACGGTAGAAGACAGACACTAGGCACCCTGAGTCGGATGTGGGGTCTTCTGCTGTTACAAGCAGTAATCAGGAGTCTTCCTTTCCGGTGGTGACACCACAGATGTCTGATGTTGTAACACTCTGCATACATAATAGGAAGTAGTCCAATGCTTCAATGTAGTATATTCATCCAAATGGTGGGCTGGTTGTTTGCTGAGTGTTGTAGTAGTAATGTTGTTGATACTCAAATCTTGCTAGAGCAGTGGTTCTTAACCTTTTAACTTCTGTGGACCCTCAGTTAATCATTATTGGAACCCGAGGATCCCCACTGAATCATCAGTGGAATCCAGGGATCCCCATAGAGTCATAACCGAAAGCCGGGGACCACGGCCTGAGCATTTTTGATAATTTGAAACAGTACACACAAAATACAGAAACAATCATTCATCAAACTAGAGCACAATTTACAAAATGTTAAAATCATTCCACAAATAAATGTAATTTTTTTTTTTCAAAAATGTCATTTTAATGGGAACGTTGAAGATTTTCTAAATTCAATTATGGTCATTCATCGTCCATACTATATTCTGCCTGATACACTTACACTGTTCCCAGAAATCAATCTAAGGATACTAACTTAATTTTTAGACTCCAGTTTCAAATTCCTAAGCATTAAAAGGACATTTTCAATTTTACAAGTTGCTTCTTTATTTATATACACTTGCGGACCCCCAGGGGTCTCCGGCCACAGGTTAAGACTCTCTGTCCTAGAAGTTTGCATTTTTTTGTTTTTGACCACAAGTGGCCCTACCTCGAGGCGGGCTACTTTTCAGGGCTTCTTGTTTTCCGTAGGACTGGCCTAACCTTTATGGAAATCCTTGTGCCCCTCTTTTTTGGGTCCCACCAAATTCATTTGTATGGCGCTTGGTTGGGTGTGAGCGCAGACTTGGTTGCCAAGCTTTTAGCTTTGCTACCTCCCCCATCACCTCCTCAGCACACAATACTACACAATACTATAGGTGTACCTCAGTGTTCTACATATTTTTAGGTTAATTATTGGCAGGATTAAAAAAAAGTTCAAATCTGTCCGGGTGTTGGGGGACATTATAAGGCCAATCTGGGCGGCCTAAGACGATAAGACTGGAACATTAGAATTGACTGCTGGGAAAGGGGCAGATAATAGGAGTTAGTGCAAGTGTAGTGCCCAGCGGTGTGCTACATAGGGGGCATCCTGACATTACACCCCATGACAGGTTTATTAAATACACACCCAATACCTGAAACATATAGGGTTTGAGATTAATGAGTAAGAGATGCAATGTACACTCCCTGCTTAAAAAAGGTAAATACACATAACACTCTTGCCAGAGACACACTTAACTAGCACTAAGTTACTCAGCCCCACACAGCCTTCATATCAGGTTAGATCGCATAATCTGTTCTACCACACTACAGTACTATGTCACTCATGCCACATATGTTGGTAAAAAGATTTTGGACCATAACCCATGGGTTTGGAAATAAACTCGGTCAGGGCCCTATTCCTAGTCCCCAGAGGGAGACTACAGCCTTCCATGTTAGCAGATGCAGTTTTTAGGACAATGTTAAGAGAAACCTTTGAAGACAATTTTAAAGAAAATACAGGGGGTGGTTGTTCACCCCACTTCGAATGGGAAGCGTTTAAGGTGATGGTGAGAGGTTCTTGCATTAGAGCAACTGTTTGGGGCCAGAAGGTGATTGAAAATGATCTCCTCTGACTGGTCTGTATGCTACTCTATTTGAGGGTTGGGGATCTATCTGCCTGCCGCTGGACTAAGATGCGGTCCGAGCCCTCTTAGTCAGTGAACCACTATTGGACGGTGGTTCTGGAACTCCTTCGTGATGAACACACTGTGATTTGAATATGGAATTGTAGTCTAATGTGTGTTTTTGACTGAAGTACATGTCTGCCAGTTATTTACGTCTTTGGAACGGGTGCCCGGCTGGTCACACGCACCCACAAAGTTTAAGGGGTGGGCGATAGGCACTCTGCTAGTTCGGGTGGGCGGGAGGTTCTGACACCGCCATGCAGGGAGGCAGGGAGGGGGGTCCAATTTAATGGGTTCGGGGGGTTAGCAAGGGTTGGGGGGGCAGTTTTTATTTGTATTGCTGTTTTTCTGTTTCACAGGTATGACACATATGACTTGATCCGTGTAAGGGCAGTAACTGGATGCATGCTTTTGGTTTTACTGTTTATGAAGGGTAATTGGTCTACTGGGGTGTCTCCTCCTGGAGGCGCTTGCGGATGGTTCCCCCTGCGACTGAGCGAAAACAAACTGAGACGTGATGGGCAAGACGATTAGACAGGGACTAAAACTGCTGTCGTGGAATGTTAATGGGCTGGGAGACAAGATCAAGAGGGGCAAAGTGCTCCAGTTTTTGAAACGGCACTCCCCAGATGTAATCCTCCTACAGGAGACACATTTGCTTGGAAATGCATGCAAGGCCATGTCGCGATGGGGGTTCCAATTGGTGGCACACTCTGCTTTTGGTTCTGGCTCTCGGGGAGTGGGTGTACTGGTCCGAAAATCATTCCCCATGACAATTGACTTGATCCGCACCGATGTCCTAGGTAGATTTGTTGCTGCCTCCGGGACCTGGGAGGGACACATACTCAATCTCCTTTCGGTCTACATACCGCCGGGACTGCACACTCAGGCCTTCGCAGACCTTGGGGATCTCCTTTTAGATTTGCCGGACGGCAGAGTCTTGATAGGGGGCAACTTTAATTCTATTGTCTCTGATTCCCTCGACCGATGGCCCCAGAGAGCCTTGCCGCCCTCCCGCACACGTATACACAGCTTTCTGGGTGCGATGGGTCTGGTGGATGTCTGGAGGGGACTCCACCCGACTGAGCAGCAATACACCTTCTACTCAGGCCCACACCGTACCATGTCCCGGATAGACTACGTACTGACGCTTGCACACCAACTCCACAATGTAAAAGAAATACAGCACCTGGCCAGGGGAATTTCCGACCACTCGCCTATCTTGTGTCGCCTAGAAGTGGGGGAGCCCTCGGTTGGCCGTACTGCCCCGATAAACTCCTGGTATCTCACGAATCCCCAAACCAGGGATAAGGTCTTGAGTGAGTCGGACCTTTACTTTCAGGAGAACGTGGGGTCGGTTGACTCGATGGCAACACTTTGGGAGGCCTACAAGGCTGTTATACGGGGGTGGCTTTGGCCCAGATAGCGGGACAGCGTAAGGAAAAGAGTGCGGATATGACTCGCATGGAGGGAGAAATCTTGGACTTAGAGGACGCACTTCGGACGCATGACTCGGTTGAGGTACGACAGAAACTGCATATAAAAGTTAAAGAATTCACCGATCTGGCTACTGAGGCTGCTAAGACGCATTATAGGGCCACGCTTAGCAGAATTTATGACGTTGGCGATAAGGCAGGCAAATTGCTAGCTTGGCTAGATCGCAGGGAGCAGGCCCATCGCGTCGTAGCTGAGATAGAAACAGACTCCCACTCCCACCTCACCGCCCCCCAGGATATTGCGGATGCATTCAGCCAATACTATCAGACTCTTTATACTTCCCGCACACCACATACGGAGGAAGAGGCTTCCTCGCTCCTCCGTGATATTTCATTGCCATCACTCACTGAAGAGGAGCGTTCTGATCTCGACCTAGATATCACAGTTGCGGAGGTTGAAAAAGCCATTTACGACCTACGTGGAGGGAGAGCATCGGGCCCTAATGGCTTGCCCATCGAGCTGTTCAAGCTCACAGCGGGCAGGACGGCACACTATCTCACTGAAATGTTCCGCGAAAGCAGGGAAGGGGGTATCCTGCCCGAGGACCAGAGGCTCGCCAATATTGTTGTCATTCACAAAGTGGGCAAGCCGGCCGACAAGTGTTCCTCCTACAGACCCATCTCGTTGCTTAACTGCGAAGCAAAAATACTAGCGAAGGTTCTTGCCTCCCGACTGCTAAGAGTTCTTACCCGGTTGGTCCATCCGGACCAATCGGGATTCATGCCTGCCAGAAACACCTCCCTTAACTTGCGCAGACTCCACGGAGTGCTGTGCCGTGCCGACACAATCAGAGAAGACGCTGTCGTGGTATCCCTTGATGCTGCCTCGGCATTCGATACCATCGCTATATGCGGACGATATTTTGCTCTATCTGGCCTCCCCGGCTGCTTCCCTCAACGTGGTCATGGACATATTTCAGGTGTTTGGTAGATTTGCTGGTTATTCAATAAACTGGACTAAATCAGTGCTTTACATCCTCTATGGCAAGCAGCCTTCACTCCCTCGGGGCTGTCAATTGGCGGAAGCCGTTGATGGCTTCAAATACCTGGGGATCTGGGTCTCTAAAGACCTGTCCAGATTTTACGATCGTAATCTCCTGCCGCCTCTGGTGCGTCTTAAATCAGATGTCCTACATTGGAAGTCACTTCCATTGTCCCTCTTGGGCCCTATTCAAAATGATGTCCCTTCCCAGATTCTTGTATGCGCTACAAAACACTCCACATCCTGTTGGCTCCGCGTACTTCAGAGAACTCGACTGTATCTTGTGGGACTTGTTGTGGGAGGGTAAACCACCTCGTATTGCAACACACAAACTCACGCTGGGGTGGTTTGACGGGGGCATCGGACTCCCAGATATAAAGAAATACTACTGGGCATCACACCTCGCTGCTATCAACCAATATATGTACAGGCCGCAGGGTGACCCGGCCTTTCAGATTGACAGGTGGCTCCTCCCGGGTGGCAGCTTTGAGGGGGCTCTTTATGTGCGGTCGTTGAAGCCTGCTTTGACTGGTCCGAAAGGACATGCGGCGCATGTGTGGAAAGTGGCTACCAAAAGCTTGGGTTGGGAGGGGATACTCACACAGGCAACACCACTCTGGCACAGTGAGCAACTGGGCAGATTGATTCGTTCAAGGGGTTTCGACCGTTGGGACCTCATAGGTATATCCAGGGTGGGTGACTTGTGGAAGGCGGGTGAGGTGGTCCCATTTTCAGGGCTGCAGCAAGAGTACGAACTAGCCCAGTCTGAACACTTCGGGTATCTCCAAATCAGACATGCCTTGCTTGCGGTTCTTCCTAAGGGTAGTGCGCTCCCCGAGTCCTCCCCACTCGAAGACAGAGTTTTAGATGGTGACCTACCCGAAAAGGCCATATCACTTATTTACAAAAAGTTGATCAACAACATGACAGATCCCCTGATTCGTTTGAGGGCTAAATGGGACCACGATGTGGCGGGACTGGATGACGAGGAGTGGCTGGCTGCGGTGGCCTCCCCCCGGGAGGTGGCCATCTCCTCCAGACTCCGCCTGGTGAAGTTAAAGCTTCTCCATAGATCCTACCTGTCTGGGCCCCTGATGGTTACCATGGGATATAGTTTGGATGGAGGCTGTGTAAGACAATGTGGGCTGGAGGGCACCTTTATCCACACCCTGTGGGAGTGCACAGCTATCCAGAGATATTGGGAGGCAGTGGTGCACCTGATGGAGGTAGCGTTGGGGCAGCAGATTGATTGCAATATCAAATTGGCTCTCCTGAATGTGTGGGGCCCTACTGACCTGAGCTCCAGGGTGCGAACATGGGTTACCTTGGGGCTGATGGTGGCGAAAAGAAACATTGCGAGAATGTGGAGGGCTCAGAGCCCTCCAAATATAGCCGAATGGGGCAAAGATATGGACTGGTGTATGGTCACGGAAAAGTCCATATACGAAGCCAGGGGGTGCCCGAATAAATAGACGCAAATATGGGGGCAATGGAATGTTCACAGGGGAGAGATATGTGAACCGCCGAAATCGAGAGAGGATATTCTCAGTGAGACCTAAATACGTTCAATTGGAAAGTGTCACTATTATTTTGAAATAATTATGCTTTCATGTATCATTTGCAATGTACCAAATATTGCCAATCTGTGTACAACTTGATTACTCATATGTCATGCCTTGTTGTCAATAAAAAAAGAGTTAATAAAAAAAAAAAAGAAAATGATCTCCTCACAACAGAAAATTCACTCCTTGACTTGGAGCAAGCAGCATCGATAGAGGACGTGCAAATAGCGCAATCAGCACAAGTGAGAGAATAGCACGTGCCACTGTTGGAGGGGCTAAGGTGGATGGATCATAATTTATACATGGCCAGAATGCATATGGAAGTTGCTAAAGCAGGCAGACTCCTGGAATGACGTATCAAACCACATCACTAGTCCTCCTGCATTACTGTGATTAACATCGAAGTGGGCATCACTGTGTATGGACAAGAGGAGATCAAAGCGGCCTTCTTTGACTATTGTAAGGAAATCTACACTAATGTTGGGGATACAAGTGATGCTGAAATAGGCCACTTTCTCACCAGTATGAGATTGCCTCCATTAACTCTTGCTCAGTCTGAGGAAATGGAAGCTATTGTAACTGAAAAAGAAATTAGAGGTAGCCTAATTGACATGGCAAAAGGGAAAACGCCGGAACTGGATGGGCTTCCTTTGAGTTCTACACCGAGTATGCATCTTTAGTGATCCCTAACCTAGTTACACTGAGGCTTCACAACAACATGGATGTTTACCCACATCAATGAATGACACCCTGGTGGGCTTAAATTCCTACTCCAGGGAGGGACCCCTTAGGCATCGCCTCATCCATGCCTCTATCAATCTTGAATACGTAATATGAAATACTTAGTAGAATTCTTACAAAACGACTACTTCCCATTTTACCCTTATTGATACATGCTGTCCAAAACTGGTCTATATACCCTCTTGTAATACATCCTTAAATGTCAGAGGATTATTCAGTTTTCTTGAGAAGGCTCCTAAGTGCTGGTGTAACTCTGCTTGCATTGCCTTAGATTTGGAAAAGGCCTTAAATACTATCAACTGGTGCTATATGATTAGATTCTAAGGGGAGATTTACTAATATTTTGCGCCGTGTTTGCAACACAAAAGTGACGCAAAATCTTTTTTGCCTAATTTACTTTCCAGCGCTCAACTTGTTTAGCGCTGGAAATAACTTAAAAGTAATGCGAAGCAGCGCATAGCGCTGCTTCGCATTACTTTGGGCCATGGGGGCGTGCCAAGGGTGGTGCATGGGCATTCCCATGCAACCACCCAAGACTTCTCACGCTAAAACCAATTTACTAAATATAGTAGATTGGGTTTCGTGTGAGAAAACTGCGCCCTTTTAAACTAGGCGCAAGGAAGGAGAAATGCTTTCATTTCTCCTTCCTTTTCCGACTTTGCAGCATGCTGAACTGTGCAGCACGCATACAAAGTGGGAAAAGCTTTCCCTCGTGTCTAGGCATAGTATTTTGTACAGGAAGGTTACCCTTCGTGTACAAAACCTATGCTAGACTCACACACATACCCTAGCGCTATGGCTCTAAGGTGTTACGTGGCGCACGGCAGCTGAAATCAGCGCCGGCGCAAGGGAAAGGAGAGTAGAGAGCCATATCTTTGAAAATATGGCGCTCTCCTGCTCCTTCCCTGTTGTGCAATGCAGCGCAGCCTCGCGGGGGGCTGCTCTGCATTGCATGGAGATTTGGTAAATCTCCCCCTTAGAGAACTTTGGTTTTGGCAAACAAATGGTTTGATGGGCTAAGACTGGTGACCAGAATTAGAACAGAAGCCTAATCTCGCCCAAGTACCAAATTAGCTGGGGTACGCGCCAGGGCTGCCCCAGGGTCCCCTTGCTTTTTGCCTTGGCTATTGAGCCCCTGGTAGCTATGAAGTGTAATGTGGGGGAGCAGTGCACGCTTCCGGCAGGGGGTATTCTACGTTTCATTTCTCTATATGCTGAGGATGAGCTCCTGAATGTGAGAGACATAAGTGATGACTTCTTTTAAATCCCTAGGCTATTGTCAGCTTTTCGTCGAATTTTGGACCAGGGTGGTTAACTAGCGTAAGTCTTTTCTATTCCCGTTGTGCCTCAAACTTTTGCAAAAGATGGATAACCTGTGGGGTGGAGAACTACACTGGGAGCAATGCACCTTTCATTATCTAGGTATGACAACTTACCACGGTGAAGCAGATCACCTACATTGCAACATTGGTGTGGCTATATGATCTTTGTGATCACAAATAACATTGGGATCCTTTCTCCCATTATCGGTTTAGAGCTGAGTTACAATATCGAAAATGAAAATGGTGATATCACCATGTCTTTTCGTATCACTATCTCAGTCTCTCGGTGAAGATCCATAAGAAACTATTTTAAGAGTTGGATAAATGCTAGGTGATCCCCTATGAGGCACAAGGACAAGAAGTATAGTTTTGAGAAACTCAAGTTACCCCCAGAAAAAGGGGGATTTGGGAGCTCCAAGTTATGAAATCTACGATTTAGCGGCCCAGCTCCAATGGGCATCTAGATGGTAGGCTGGGCATCATCTCTCTGAAACTGGATACACGCCTTCACAGTTACGAAAGCTGGCACTGCATTTTCTTACCTGGGAACCTACGGCTTAAGTGTCTCCCTCGGTGTGTTGAGGTCACAGTTAGTTGCTTTGTAGAAATGTTGTAACCTTGCTTGGCAAGACCATATGTGCCATTAATTCCAATCAAGGGTCTATCTTCTCAAGTGGGCAGTATTGGTTCAGGCGACTTGGTGCAATGGGAGGAGGTGAGATTTTCGACAGTGGGAGAATTGTTCAGGGCGGGTATGTTGATCTCCTTCTACACTTTGCATGGTGAGACCGGACTCCAAAGAGGACAGTTCCAATTGCATAGAAGACTAATGAAAGCCCTTTAGACATGCTAGAATTTTATGCATGAAGAACCCTTAGTGCATGGTGTTATGCAAATGCTTCATGCACTGGGTGTCAAAGGGTGACTAGTTAGCTGGCATTACAACATACAGGTGCATTACCTCCTCGTTCATCTTCCCGTCCCATTCCTTACCAAGGAGCAGCTTGTCTGCTCTACAGAAACCTACTACCTAGCAAGTCGAATACTTCCCCCAATATGGCGCCGCCTATCTGGCCCGGCATGCACACAGGGGAAGAGCGTCATCCACATATCCTGAGAATACCAAAGAAACCCAAGAAGAAGAAAAACACAAATCAATCACCATAAATAGAAACAGGGAGGGAGGGACGGGTTTAGGAATGGAACGGGAAGACCAGGACTCGGAGTAATGAAGATTACCGGTGAGTAACCACGCATTACTGGCCCTTTTAAGAGAGAATTTGGAATATTACTTAGCCTGTGAATATAATGATGAAGAATGACTTAAAATATTAACCTAACATCATAAAATCTCATTCAATACTTGCTTCAAGCTTATGCAATGTAATATACTGCACGGGGCCCTTTTATCGTCCTACAAGATTAGTTAGATTTATCACAGGGCCTGTCCAGGATGCCCCGGTGTGGAGTCCTACCAGCAGATCTGGAAAACATGTTATGGGATTTTACTCATATAGGGGCTTTTGGGTGGGAGTAACAGAGGACTTAGCACGGATTACAGGCTGGACAGACAATTGCCACATGGCATGGTGTCTTCTGGGTGCAATCCCATGTTTGAAAAAAGGCAGAGTAGCAGCTAGAGTCTGACCGTGTCCTGCTGTTGGTGAGGCGAGAGATCACCGCACATGAAAGGCAACCAGAGCACCTCCAATGGGAAAATGGAGGAAGGTCTGTCCTGCTTGGCTGAGGCGAGAGTAAGGCTTTTCAGCTAGAGGAGAAGAGGGGTTAAGGGAACCCCCTATTGCGTCTCAGTGGGATGAATTGCTCTTGGCTCACACAAAAGAGTTTAGGAACTGTAATAAGGCTCCTTGACTTGGTAAATGAGTGTTAGACCTCTTTAGTGACAAATTGTTGCAAAAAAATACATGTATTACTTCCATTGATAGATTGCCATACACTGTAAAGAAGATGTCATTCTTTCCTCTCCCAATGCAAGTACTGAACGGCATAGTAGCATGCATACTGTAGTATAGTCCCTGTGCTGTCCCGCTTATACTATGTTTTATTCTTCACAGACGGATCATTTCCGACATATAGAGCAGTTTGGTCTCACATAGTATTGAATCACCTGTGGTAGTTCTAACTGTTGGTATGGCCTGCCTGAGAAGGGGTGGGGGGTGTGGAACAGATAGCAATGTTTGTTGCCAAGACATTTTAATTAGTTGTAGTAACACCAACCCAATACTACACAGACTATCACCAGGTCCACAGAAATTATGCAGCAGTGAAGAGCCAAATTATGCGGCAGGGTTGACTAAATTATGCGGCAAGAGAGACCAAATTATGCGGCGTAATGCAACACATTTTCTGATAGTATTACTCCATTATTTTGTCATTTTTACTCTTGTTTACACTGCTTGGACATAGGTTCCACCTAATTAGTACCAGTTTAACACCCAAACATAGCAATAACCTACAGAAAGGTGACCAGTTCACATTTACAAAGGGCTTTCCACAGCGTGAAAACATGTGTCGCTACGTTTTTAGTAACTTTTGAACCGTCTGAGCAAGAATCAAAATACTTTTTTGTTAAAATATGCAGATTTTGCAGCAGATGAATTATGTGGCAAATGCGGCAGATCCATAATTATGAAAAACACGCTGTGGCTGCACAATTGCATAATTCCAGTGGCCCTGCCTATCATGCTAAATTAATCCCGTAGGCTAGTTCTTGACATATGAACAGGTAGAGCAACAATGGGACCATATACTCAACATTTGTAATCGCTTTGTCTGAGTCCATTAATAAAAACCAATACAGCTGTTTTTAAAAAAAAAATAAGGGTATACCAGATAACTGTAGTTACAGGTAACTACCATTTTCTTCTCCAGCGTTAGATCTTTCATACATTCTCATACACAAATTAGATTATGAAGCACTAAGGAAACTTGGGAGGAGAGAAGAGGCTCTCCTTAATTGGAACATGTACCTTAGAGCTGCTCTCTCCACGACTGAAGCTTTCCTCCTTCCTACATCCAGGCAATAATATTATTTCAAGGTATGCACAGTATTCTACTTTGTACTAGTTCCACCTCATTTTGTGGCCCAAACTCAGGCCAATAAAGCAGATTTGATCTGAACTCCACTCCTCACAAGCTACAAAACCTCAGATTTTAATGCTAAAGTATGACATGGTTATTTGCCCTCTAAATAAAAGAAAGGTGACGGTTATTTGTGAATCTAAACAAGACAAGACCAGTACACGCAGGTAACATTTTCTTCTCGCGCATTAGAGCATTCATAAGTTCTCATACTTAAATTAGGTTATTAGGAATTAATTAAACTTTGGAGAATAGAAGAGTCTCACCTTTATTGGAACGCGTACCATTGAGCTCTTCTTCCCACAGCAGAATATTTGCTCATTTATAACTCAAGGCAATAATGCTCTGTGAACGTATGCACATAGTGGAAGCATTTCCAACCCCTTTTTGTTGCCAAAGATCAAGCCAGTGAAATGGATGTGATTTGAACTCCACTTGTCTTACAGGCCACCACACCTCAGATTTTTATACCACAAGAAGAACAAGCTTAAGTAAGAATTAATGGAAGGGAGGTGGGAAACACCTATAAACATGACCTCTGCTGTTCCAACTTTTCTTGTGAAATGGGCCTGTGGGTTTTGAGAGAGTGGCCTGCCTTCTTTAAAATAATTGGGGTGACATAGGCTCCCACTGAGTGTTGCCATAAGGGAAGGCACCTGGAGCTGTTTTCCCCAGACCCTGCACTTACTCGAGCTCCGTACTTGTGTTACGCAAATTTACAGTCCTGCCGAGCACCAAGCATCAGGCATTAGACTAACGCATTTCAGTGTGGTGCTCCGTATCACTGCACTGAAATGCATTGTCAAGCATATGCATAATGTCTCAGCCTCACTGAAGCGCTGCCTAAAACTGTAATATAATGGAGTGACAGAATGGCAGCTGGCAGAGCACGCTGTTCCCACAGGCTTGGGTTTCACAGCTGAGTTAAGGCTGCTGGGAGGCTCACTGCAACAGTGAATTCACCAAACCCCCCAGCGAAGCCTCGGACATCACACCTTCACAGGACCTCTGCAACAAACTCGGATCCTACTTCCATCTCAAGATCAAATCCCTCTATGACAATTTCAACGAACAGATACCCAACGCCGAAACCACGCCTACCTCCAGCAACACCAGCCAGCCCACCATCTCTACCTGGACCCCGATCACCACCGAAGACACCACCTCGACCATGAAGAGCGTTCATTCAGGAGCCCCCATGGACCCCTGCCCGCCACACATCTTCCACAGAGCCGCCGCCGCCATAGCTTCCGAACTACGCCGCACCATCAATGCCTCCTTCGAATCTGGCACTTTCCCCAACAGCTGAAAACGCACGGAAGTCAAGCCCCTCCTAAAGAAGCCCTCCGCAGATCCCACGGACCTCAATAACTACAGAACCATCTCTCTTCTCCCCTTCGCGGCCAAATTCACCGAGAACATCGTCAACAGCCAACTCACGAACTTCATCAAAGCCAACTCCATCCTCGACTCTTCCCAATCCGCATTCCGCAGCAACCACAGCACTGAGACCACCTTCCACGCCGCCACAGACGACATCCGCACCCTCCTCGACCAGGGCCACACGGCAGCCCTCATCTTACTTGACCTCTCCGCAGCCTTCGACACCTTCTCCCACCGCACTCTCACCGCCAGACTCCATGATGCCGGTATACAGGGAACTGCCCTCGACTGGATCCGCTCCTTCCTCACCGGCCGAACCCAAAGAATCAGACTCCCGCCTTTTCTCTCCGAACCCACAGAGATCAACTGCGGAGTACCCCAAGGATCGTCACTCAGCCCCACGCTCTTCAACATCTACATGGCCCCCCTCGCTGCCACCGTCAGAAAACATGGGCTCAGCATAGTATCCTATGCCGACGACACCCAGCTCATCCTCTCCCTCACGAGGCAACCCGATATCACCAGACTCAGCTTCCAGGAAGGAATGAAAGACGTCGCATCCTGCATGAGCAACTGCTGCCTGAAGCTCAACTCGGAGAAGACAGAAGTCCTCATCTTCAGACCCACCCCCTCAGCATGGGACAACACCTAGTGGCCCTCCGCCCTCAACAACAACCCCCCAACTCCCGGGGACCATGCCCACAACCTCGGCATCATACTCTACTCCACCCTCACCATGACTTGACAGATCAACGCCGTCTCCTCCTCGTGCTACAACACCCCTGCATCCTTCGCAAGACCTTCAAGTGGATCCCCCACGAATCAAGAAAGACTGTCACCCACGCACTCATTACCAGCAGACTGGACTAAGGAAACGCCCTCTACGCCGGAATCAACAAATCCCTGCTCCGGAAACTCCAGACCATCCAGAACACTCATCCTCGGCATCCCACAACATGAACACATCACATCACCCAGCACCTACGACACCTCAACTGGCTCCCCGTCGAGAAGAGAGTAACCTTCAAGCTACTCACTCACGCCTACAACTCCCTCCACAACACTGGACCCCAATACCTCAACGAAAGAGTCTCCTTCCATGTACCCAAGAGAATCCTCCGCTCCGCCGACCTCGCCAAAACCCTGCGCATACGCCGAGCTAGAACAAACTCCCGCTCAACATCAGGCGTTCCCCCACTCTGCACACTTTCAGGAAGAACCTCAAGACCTGGCTCTTCGGCTGAACAGGAGCTGCACGACCTCCGCCCCCCCTGCCCCTCCCAGCGCCTTGAGACCCTCACGGGTGAGTAGCGTGCTTCACAAATCCCGGATTGATTGGTTGAGTATTTCCCGCGGCGCGGCTCTCACACAGCCTGACGTCACAGTAGTGCCCAGTGTGATACATTAGTCTGGCGCTGTGGGGTGAAGTCACATCCTGCTGTCGAAGGCGGGGAGTTTGTTTTGGGAGGAAGCAGCTGGCTACTGGTTTGTGGGCGCCACAATCATGGCGCTCGCAGCGCTGCCTGCTGCTCGCACCTGCTCGGGCCGCCGGGTGCTGTTAAAAATCTTGTGTGACTCCACAGTGAATTCAATCATTCATTGCCGAGCTCACGTCACGGAGTCAGAGACCGGCGGTTGGAGCTGCCGCCCAGGAAATTCTGTCACTGGACAGCAGAATCACTGAGGACAGCCCTGGACTAAGGAGGCGGGCAGCAAACCCGAATTGCCGCAGTGGCTTGCGGTCTGCCTGCCTGCTTCGCAGAGTCCCTGCCTGCAAACCTAGAGTCGAAGTACGCACCAGCCACCCGAGTGTGTGTGTGCTTGTTCACCCCTGCAAAAACAGCACGTGCTGAATGCACTAACAGATATTTGACTAAACCAGAATTTGTTCAAAAGCAAGCTAATATAAAAGTGACAATGGTGATTTACAAAATGACAATAACATTGATGCAAACATTAATAAAGGCCATAATTCTGCCTTTTTAATTGAAAGTGTTTTTTCAATGATTGGCGAGTTTTGTGCATATAAGTGTCTTTGGGGGACGCGTGAAAGGTTAAGAGAATGTTCTTTACAATGGTCATGGAACATCACGTCCGATTCATGCCCACTTCCTCAACCCCCTTGCTGTGTTTCTATCCAGTACAGTCACTAACACAAGTATTTTTTGTTGTGCACGGATTCTTTCTTGGACGGCTTCTCTCGCACCCTGCTGAGATTGCAGTGAGTGTGGTATTCAACTCTCAAACGGCTACCAAGTTCACCCATAACAAACAGCAGTTTACGTTCTGAGATAGTTTTAAGCCAATCATTGTGTTGCAGTGTTACAAGTGAAACTACTGGCCCCAAAATGTAACGTGCTTTTGGCTAAAACGCCATTCTGGCTGGAAAAGTCAAACATGACATAGGAAAAACTGGGCAACTGTGGTCTAAACTGCAAAGGTTGGTGCAAGTAATGGCCTGTGCCAGTAAAAAAAATTGGAATAATAAATGTGCTAATCCTAGTAATCCAAAGATGCATCACACAGCGTGTGTGCCATCAGGGCTGAGCAGAATCATTGTTGCGGCGCCGGCTCGTCGCGTTCCTCAAAAGCAAGTGTTCTGAAAGTCATGTCAGTGAGACTTTGCTATCAGCCTGGCTGTGACCTAAATGAGTGCCTCCCACGCTCCATTTTCCAATGCAGCTGTGCTTACAACTCATGTGGCCGAAGGCAGTCGAGTGAGTCTGCGAGTCACTCAGCTGATTATAATTAAATTATGAACGTCTTCCAGACCACTTTATCTATTTTCCACAATTTTGGCTAGAATCTGATTAATGAAATTCGTTTAACAATTATTTCTTATGCTTTGAAGCAGTTAACTTGGAGTTTCTCATTGCTCAAATGGGTGTAATTTCTGATATTTATATATGTTTCCCTTGTCGTCTTTGCTTGATTTTGCTTGCGAGAAAGTGTCACTCATAATTACACTGAAATTATGAAAATGTCACACATAGCAATCTGAAACCTTGGCAGCTATGTATTTACAAAATTAAAATCAGGACTGACCTGTTCCTTTATGATGGAGCTAACGCTGCATCACCACTAGGTGGCGCCAAATATTATGATGATTTCCTTTTCTCCTGTGTACTTGTTTCCTAAAATTACGCAATGCTATTTGTGTGGGAAACCAATGATGGAGCGCGATGGTGCTCTTTCATTTGTATGGGTGCATCATAATCACGAGTAGTCTGCACCTACATTTATTCTTTTGTTGTGTTAACAGTTGTTTATTAGAAAGTACTTGGTATTAACATGTAAAAGTGAAATGATAGAATTATTACGTGCATGTAAAGAAATAAACGTGGCAGTTGTGTTTTGAATAATGTAACCTTTAGCATTTGTTTGCAATCGATTAACGAAGTTTGCTCCTTTACAATGTAATGCATAAATTTAAACGCACACTAGATTAAAGTTGCACACGGATGTGCTTCATTGAGTTTTAATGTGCAGGATATCATAGGCTGCTCACAATGATTTGCTCATTTGATGTGTTTATGTAACATGATGGTTTAGGAACGCTTATATAAAATGTTCACTTATATGCATTTTCGTAGGGCCTATGTGCTTCACTCTTATGTTGGCCGATTTCTGTAGGCCTCAAAAGCATTCTCCCTTACTGCTCTCGTAATGAGGGGAAAAGCTAAAATTTATGTGCATGTTGGAATTGTTCTGTTCTCACGTTTCTGTTGCAGGTGGAGAAAGTTGTCTTTGTTAGTTAGAATAACACCTTTTGTTTTAGGAGTTAGGCTTGGGGAGGAGAGGATACTTTTATGCAAAGAATGCTGATAATTGGGAGACGGTGTTCTTTCTCACTGAAGGAGGCCTGGGAATCAAGGTCATCGAGCCAGGAGCTGGGAGTATCGAAACTAAATGGAAAATCACCTATGAGAAGTGCCCAGCAGGATGAGGTGATCCAGATGCAAGCAGTGGGCGTGTTTTGTGTTTTGCGTTTTGAATTAGGGACAGTGCCCCGGGGGTTGAGTCAGGAGAAGAGGAGAGGAGATCGATGGAGAGGGAAGGAGCATCTTAGAACAAGCTCTGTAGCCTTGGCTACTGGACCCGTACAACGTGATTGTACTTCCTAGGAAGTCTTCACGTGCTGACACCTTTTCCTGATCTTGCCTGGTGGAATGCTAAGTAGGGATGTCACGGTAGTAGTAGTGGAGGGACAGACTAATGCTTTTCACTTTCCAATCCCAAATGAAGACTGATCTTGACATGGGGGCAATCATTGCCTGCGTTCTGGTTCTAGAATTTGTCATTCTTTTCATGCTTCAGCGTTTCAATCTCGCCCGTAGGTTTGGATTTGTATTAGTTCCAATGTATTTCTACAACCTCGTCTTGAGGTGTCTGTATGTCCAGTTATTTTTGGCTTTTGTAATAAACCCACTAACTTGGAATTCGGAGTCTGTGATTCTTCAGGGTCATGTTCCTATAAAGTTGTTAGTTTGCCTTAATGAGTTATTTCTCCCCTCTACACTTCTCAGCAGGTAATAAAGATCCATTGGCCAAGGGTTCCAGGGTAAATTTGTAGAGAGGAACCCGGCCTTATCACCAATAAGGGTCCTGCAAAGGTTTTGGCCTCCAGCTCCCTCAAAGCTTCTAACATTTCTGCTCTCCATAGAGCCACGCCCCCCTCCCCCCTCCCACGCCCAACTAAACAGCCCCATGCTTTGAAATAGGGCGTCCTTTATTAGTTTGCCCAAATTTTAACAATTGATCGCTAATCCTTATTGCTGATAGATGGTCCCCTAGGTTTGAAAAGTAGGATCCAGGGAAAAAGGTGCAAAACGATTGGTTGATTGAAGTGAAAACCTTAAGCGCCTTTTGGAATGAAACATAGACAGGGTTCTTTCACTAAAGAGCCTGGCGAGAATGACTGCTTGCTAGAGAGCTGCTTTCAAGGGCGGGTTCAGCAGCTCCGTTTTATGGACTGGCTCAGAAGAAAAGCAGACATTATGAGTCCTGAGAGCAGTGCTTAATTTGTAAAAATAGAAGTGCCAGGGCCCTTGCGAGGAGGCCACTGAAACTTGCACCACCACCCATTGCTCCCACTAGCACTGCCAATGACAGTACTATCACTACTAGCCATAGCCATCGCACTCATGTGCGACTCATGTGTGAATGTGTGACAATTCACATTTTAAATGTACATTAAAATGACTAATATATGCCGCCCAAGTTATTCTTATAGCTTTGGGTGGCAGGTATTAGTGATTTTGATGTACATTTAATTATTAAACAACAGCTGTTGTGCTCCTCAAAAAAATAAGACAAACAGCGCCACCATGTGGCAGGCTGCCATAAGAGCCAGTGTTGACAATAAGTGCAGGTGCGTAGCACCGGAAACCACTGGCTCAAATTAAGCATTGTCTGAGAGTGAAAAGACTTTCGTCCCCAGGCTGAAGAGGGTTTGATTACAAGTGCATGTGGCTGAAATAAACACCCCATGAATACCGCAAAGAAATGGCTGGTGTTTTTTTCTTGCAGCTGTCGCCGGTTCCTTAAAGTGACAGCTGAATGAACTCAGATGAAAAGATATTTCAGGAGCAGAAAACTGGGCAAAATGTAGTGAGGTTGAGCAGAGATGTTTATCTCTGCAGTACTGAACTAAAGACGTGGTGCCCAGCAGCCAAGCAGTCAGATGAAGTGATGGCCAACAGAGATGGATTTATGTTCTATTACTTACTGGTAATCTTCATTACCCCAAACCGGAATCCTCCTCATCCAAGTCCACATGTCAGGACTGGGACGAGGAGGATGGAGGTGAGGGGGTAATATCTTATTACTTACCGGTAATCCTCATTACCCCGAACTGAAACCCTCCTCATCCCAGTCCTGACATGTGGACTGGGACGAGGTGGATGGAGGTGAGGGGGTAATGTGAAATGCACAAGGCTGTCAACAGAATGTATAGATCCGCGTACCAAAACTACCTTGCCTGTGCTATGTTTATTTGATGCACCCTGCACGGTTCCTTCTTTATTTTTGAATGGCACTTTGGGTATCAGTGGAATCGGAAGGAAAATTTACAAATATAGATTGTGTTACTATTGCGAAAATGCTTCTCTTTTACTGCCTCTGTGCCATCTGCTTGCGAATTATCACAATTTTGTATTTCGACGAGTTGCAAACAGATACACCGGAGGGCAGGAGGCAGCTGAAGGCAGGCCAGGGTGAGATAAAGGAAAGGGATGTGGTCAGCAGGGTGGATGGATGACGTCAGTATGGGGCACAGGGCCGGACTGGGAACCCAAAGCAGCCATGTCAATTTTGTGGGAGCAGCCCCCACAAGGTGCGTAGTGGTAGTGAGCGAGCCTGACCACTACAAGACGAGCTTGGGTCAGGGGGGGTTGGGTGGGATATTGGGGGTGAAAGTGTGAACGGATCCGAGTGGATTATGCTTACTTGCTGCTTTTGTTACAGGAGGGGCGATATTGCAGCACCACTGCTAAACCTACCCCCACCCTTCCAACCTCCCGGGGAAATGCCTGATGACCGGTACGGCCAATCCAGCCCTGGTGGGGGCTAAAAGGGAGCAGGTTCCAGAGCAAATGGCGCAGCACTCGGGAAAGGTGTGGGAGAGGAGGAAGGGTTTGGCCCGAAAACAAGGAAGGCTGACATGGACCGTGAGGAAGCAGAGGGGAATTGAGCACCAGGGAAGGGGAAAAGGGTGAGGGGATTGGTGGTGAATGGAAGTGACCAGGAGAAGGGCTAGACAGGGGCCAGGAGCACAAGGAGAGAAGGATAGGGGAGCTCTAGAGGCGAAGCATGGGTGAATAAGGAGTTGGAGGAGGAAAGCGAGTGGCAAAGGAACCTGGGGACAGGGGCAGCTGCTGATCTCTGAAAGTGGTGGGGCATAATACTTGTCATAGGTTCACCTCGTTTTTTTTCAAAATTTGCTTTGGGTGCCCCCACTTTGTTAAAAATTGCTTCCAGGGTGCCAATGCCAGATTTTTGTCATGGGTACCCCCTTATGGCAAGAATTATATACAATATGTCAGTACCATAATTTTGCCATTGTTAACGCCCATATTCCATGGAGGATCCATATGTCAAAAATTACCTCCAGTATGTCAAAGCCAGCAATTTCTCATTCTTTTCTTCGCCCAGCTGGACCTCCCATCCCCAATATGCAATGGTTGCCAAGTATTACCTCCAGTAGGCCACCACCTGAATTTTGCCATAGAAGCCCCCCTACCCGGTATGCCAAGAATTCATTCCATTATGTCAGTGCCTGCATTTTTCAACTGGTATCCTCCATTATCCTAAAAAGTACTTCCAATATGCCAGCAACAGCCAGTTACCCTGGGTGCCCCCATAAGCCAAGAATGATCTTGAGTGCGCCATGACCAGCAGCAGAGTTACAAGCATAAATCACGCTAACAAACAAACTCTCACTCACTTACACTCACTAACTCTCCCTCATACTCACTACCTGTCTCAATTACTCTCTGACCCCTCTCTCACTCGAACTCACATTTGCGCAAACACTTATTCTCACTCATACTCATTCCCACTCACTGTCACTCACGAACAAATATATCCACACACTCATACCCACTGATTCTCGCACTCACTCACAAATTAACTTAGTCAAACTCCTTCACAATCACTGACCCTCACTCACAACTAATGGTGTGCAGGTGGCTCTGCTTTGAACTCCTGGTGTACAGGCGCCCTGCTTTACTAAATAGGTTTAGTAGCTCCTCATGCCTCGAGCACCAACTCGAGCCCTGGTGCAACTGCAACTGCTGCACCATTGATAACTCCACTCCCACTTGCTCGCCAAATCTCCCCCAATTACTCATTCTAACACACGCATATTCTTTTACTGACTCCCTCACCCGCACTTTCACTTTCTCACACTCACACATTGGTTCTCACTCACTTTCACTCTCATTGACAATCTCAAACACATCAAGCTAACACAGGCACTCTCGCTCGATCCCATTCGCTCTCAATCGCTCTCAAACACACATTCACTCACACATACACAGAGAAAGAACAGTCACATTTTTTTTTACTCACCTTTTTTACTTTGTTGGCAACTTCAAAGCTCAGTGGCAGCAGAAGGGCTGGGATTCAGTGCTGGACATCGGAATAGGTAAGGCATGATTCCCAGCGAGGAACCAGACAGGCCAGGATTACAGTAGGTAAGACCCACCTCAAGCCCTAGCCCAGTCTCTTGATAGGCCTGCAAGCATAGCTCTATCAGAATCTGGCACAGTGATTGGGATGCTGCCCCTGTCAATCTGTGTGGCTCCTCATTGGCCTCAGGGATGCTCCGATGTGCGCCCTGACAGCCACATTATAGCAGATATACTGTGCTGCCTGAAGCAATGGAGTGTGCCTGTGTGAGGAGAGCGTGGCTGGCCTGCGCCTCTTACATGCGCAATCCGGACATCCACCTACAGAATGGTGGGTTTCCAAACAGCACTCTGCAAATGGATCCTCACCTGGCCCTCTCCGCCCCCTTCTCTTCCTCCTCCTGTCATTGTGACTATGGAGAGCCTGAGAGGGCTGATCTACACAAAGGCAGTTTTAATGAAAACATGAAAGTTGTGTTTTCATGAACACTGCTAAATTAAATAATGTGCAGGGCCGACAGACAGTGGCTACTAACAGCTAGCAGGGCTGTGTCCTAAAGCCCCTATAGAGGAGTCGGCACTGCCTTGGCCGGGGATTAGGAGACACAGTGAGGTAGAGGAATTGCACACCAGAGTTAGAGAATTGCACAGTGACAAGGGAGGGGGGTTGGCAAAGAGAGGGAGCCTGGATGGGGAAGAGGAGGAGATTGGGGGTAGCGATTGGGAGGCAAACAAGTAACAAGCATTGAAAATGCAATAGGTCTCGCCTTTGATTAAGTTAAAGCCATTTGCTTTGCTAATGGTATTGTATTCTAGCTTTGCATTATTTAGTGTATATTTGGGATATGTGCATATATTTGCATATATTTGCTCTCCCCTCGCCCCTTTCGTCTGCCTCATGCTATTGTAATCCTCACTATACGAAATTAACACATACTATTCTTCTATTCATTCACCTCCCAAATCTGAAACACTGCTCTTTTCCTACTAACGCTATGCTTTAAACTACTACACAGCTAACAAAACAATTCTAACTACATACAACTACAACATATCACAAATATACACTAAATAATGCAAAGCTAGAATACAATACCATTAGCAAAGCAAATGGCTTTAACTTAATCAAAGGCGAGACCTATTGCATTTTCAATGCTTGTTAAGTAAGGATACTGCTGAATGGGACCCGCCGGCTGAGAGCTTCGATTTCTGCTCCTGATTCCATCTGTCTGTTTCAGAAGGACTGAAGCATAAGTGAGGCAAAGGCGTTCATTAACTCTTGGTCAGGCATTCTCCAAGGTGAGGGTACAGGCCAGTCTGCCAATAACTGCCGAGGTTTCAGATGGCTATATGTGACATTTTCATAATTTCATTGTAATTATGGGTCAGCCACTGCAGTTGTTTGCACCAGTTTTAAAATCTTACAGTTTCTCGGTCTGATTCATTTCTGACATTTTTATGTTTCCCTTTCTTCATTGCTTGATTTTTTTGCTCGCAAGAAAGTGTCACTCTTACTCGTCGAAATGTCACTCATAATTGCATTTAAATTTTGAAAATGTCACTCATAGCAATCTGAAACCTTGGCAGCTATGGGTGCACTCTCTTGCGATATGCGCGCGCCGACATGCACACACGCGCGAACAGGGTGACACACCAAGGGAAGAGAAGGAAGGTGTATGTGGCGGGAAGGACTCTTATTCTGACACTACTTTCTTCCTTCCAAATGAGGGTCTGGAAAAACTGAGCAGGCGAGCTTGGCTCCCAAATCACAGCATTCCCACTGACACAAAGCCAGGCAGAGGAGAGAGAGAGAAAGACAGAAGCAAGAGCGGGGCGAAGAGACCGCGAAGAATGAGGAAACAGGGGCGCGGGAAGTGAGCGCGGAAAGAAGAGCAAAGAGAAATCAAAGAATGTGGAGAAAGAGAGAAGGGGAGAGAGAGAGGGGGAGATATGGGAAAGAAAGAGACAGCAGCAAGATGGGCCGAGGAGAATGGAGAGATAAGTGGGGATCGAGGGAAAAGGGAAGACGGGCAGCGGAACAGCAAAGAAAGAGAGGGGGAGGAGAGAGGGAATAGAACGGAGAGTAAAAGAAAGAGAGGGAGGCGGAGGAGCAACACAGACCAAGGGACACATAGGCACACAACGAAACAAATAAAGGAGAAAGAAAGTGCAAGGGAAGACAATGAGCGTTGGAAAGTACCGAGAGACTGCGAAAGAAATAACGCAATATGCAATGGAGAGAAAAAAGAGGGAAGAGGATGGAGAGGAAAGATGACAAAGAGAGTGTCATAGAAGTGTGTTGCAGAGAGGGTGAAAAGGACACCCAAAAGAAGAAGGAGAGACTGACAGAAGGAGTTAGAAAGAAGAGGACTAACGAGAAATTAAGAGAACACGTGAGAAGAGAGAAAGAGACGAGGAAGGAGAGTGGAGGGAGATAGCATGATGGGGGAGGGAAAGAAAGAGGTGAGAGTAACAGAAAGATGAGAAGAGGAGAGGGACAGAAAGTGAGAGGAATGGAGAGAGAAAAGGAGAACGATAGCAAGCGATGAAAGTAACAGAGAGAGAAAGAATAGGAGACAGGGAGGGGGTTAAGTGCGCAGACGCCTCTCCTGACCCACGCATGGCAGGCAGCTGCCGAGCGCCCTGTTACGAGGCTGCGCTCCCGGCTGTGAAGGCAGGCAAGAGGTGGGGGAGGGACGGGTCACATTTCATCGGGAGGGGGTGCGCAGTTAGCAGGGGGATTGTGAAAGCAGGCAATGAGCCCCTGTTTGTGATCACATTCCTGAGCAGTGTAGTCTGTACACAAAAACACAAGTAGAAGCATACTAGGGCACATTTAACACTACAAACACACGCGCAGAACATCTCACATGTCATCACTGCTCCTGCACACACAGGCTGGAGGACACTGAACTCTACCAACACGTACGACAGGCACCGACAGATTGAATCAATCTCTCTTTGTCTCACACACACACGGACAAACACATGAACAGTTAATCACCACTGTGACACACACAGACTGAGGTACGGTCCTCAGACACGCTCAGACACGCCGAACCCCAAAAGCTCTCTCACACACACACGTCACGGCAAACCAAGGCCTGTTTTCAAAGTTGGAATGTAAGGCCAGATATTTTGTCGTCGAGCTCTGGACCTCCGCCGCTGACAGCAATTTATACCCAGCTCAGGATTTTACAGTAGTAAAAGTCACAGAGACTGTAAACTTCAAGACGGATAGAATCCTATTGCAGCAACACACCTTATAAACAGCAGTGATTAGAGAGGAGCACTTGAAAAGCTTCGTTGTTCCGGCAATGCCTTTACTTGCTGCAGAAAAGCAGCTGTACTCTGCGTGATCAGGCACAAGCGATACTTGATTAATTAGCGGTATTTAAGTGCTACAAAGAACAGAAACTTAGGCGCGAATATTTAACGGAGCGCGGGCATCCGGTATAAAATAAATAAATAAACGGAGCGCGGTGTCCCTAAAGTGGGTGCCGCGCTCCGATGTAAAGTAAAAAATAATAAATAAACAGCATGCGCACCGCGATCTGCAGAAAAGCAGCTGTACTCTGCGTAATCAGGCACAAGCGATACTTGATTAAGTAGCGGTATTTAAGTGCTACGGAGAACAGAAACTTAGGCGAGAATATTTAACGGAGCGCGGGCATCCGGTATAAAATAAATAAATAAACGGAGTGCGGTGTCCCTAAAGTGGGCGCCGCGCTCCGATGTAAAGTAAAAAATAATAAATAAACTGCGTGCGCGCCGCGCTCCGATGTAAAGTAAAAATTAATAAATGACAAGCCGGAATGACACTAAATAAACAGCATGCGCCGCGCTCCAGCCGGAATGACAAAAAAAAAGTCCTCACCCTCTAATTAAAGGAGATAGTAACACGCCGCAAGTAAAGCATCCAGTCCCGGTGGGCGGGGCTAAAAGTGGACAGGGTGGTAACCAGGAGGGACTTAAAAGCCTCACAAACAATGGGAAGCCAGGGTTTAGCATGCAGGATGACGCTAGCGAATGGAAACAGGGGGCGGAGCCTACATTCCACTTCCAAAACTGTATCGATTACAAGAAGCCCTCGCATGGCGAGAGCAGCGCATGCGCGCTGCTAACGCCAGGCGAGACCTAAAAAGGGTGTATGAACAGGACAGTGATTAGCAGCAAGAGTGAGGGCAGTTGAAAGGGAAAGGAGGCACAGGCCAGAGGACAGGAAGTATGAAAGAGATGTTGAAGGCATGTGTGACCGCTTAGGAGGGCACGAAGAGCAGGGATGGGCACGAATGCTACAGAAGGAGAAAATACAACTGTACAAGAGAAGGGCATGGTCAGGTTGATGCCTGAGCTGGGCACGCAAGAAGTATGGGATTATACAAAGGAGCCCATAAAAAGATAGTGCGTGCCCTGGATCGATAGTGTGGGCATAATTAACTCAGCAGCACGTTTCCAAAGTGTTAAATGAGGACCTGAGGAGATAGGAATATTTTTTCAAGTTTGATTTGTTGTTAGGGGAAGGCTGGGTGAAGGATTACCATTAGGATCTGGGTGGGACCAGAGAAAAACCCTCTGTGGCACAAGGCAGAGGGGATTGGGTATCATTTGTGGGAAGAGGCGCCATATTTGACGGAGGGCATGTTCTCATAGCAGCAGCAGGTTGATAATTTGCATGAGAGACAGAAAGGCAATGGCTAATACTGCTGTGTTCAGGAATTGTATGTTTTATAAACGGGAGAATGCCAAGACACATTGGGGCAAGGAAAACAATGATGTAATGAGTGAATTGATGGACAGGCCTGTTAACCATCTCTTTGGGCTTGGCCTCTTAAGTGGAGGGACCCAGCAAGAAAGGGAGTGCGAGTTCCCAAGCATGAGGAATATTTGTCAGAAGTATTAGAGTGTAGCTGGTGTGGCAGAAGGCACCCAAAGTCCTAGTGAATGCCGAGGCAAGGGGACAAGCACTATGGGAGCAACCAATATGGAGGGAAGGTTGCCACCGTCTCTGGGCAGGGGAAATGTTAAGAGGTGAGTTTGTTTACTGAGCAGAAAAGTTATGCTACAAAAGATGCAATCCCTACTGGGACTACAAACTTTGCAGTGTGGGCGATACCTTTGTGCTGGTCGCTTTTCTGACATCTGACCAGAGCTACAGTGCACCGTTTCACAAGGCTCAATAAAGATGTGAAGGATTTTAATAAGGTGCAAATACAGAGAGGTCAGGCAGTGCTCATTGATGCCTTCCAGCTTTACTCTGATGCTGATGGCAGTCTGGGCTTTAGAGCTTTTTTGACCCGCAGGTGGTGTGCAGCAGAATGGCAGCCGTAATTGAGAGTCAAAGATATTATGAAGAACATCAGTTTCCTGAAGCTTTTCCCCATGGCGGTGGCAGCTGAGATTTAGGGCAAGGTACTGACAAATAGAAGCCTCATGTTTTGGTCTGCCAACAGGGCCGGACTGGGAATTCAGAGCAGCCCTGGCAATTTTGTCGGACCGGCTCCCACCCCCTTAAAGGGGGGGGGAGTTGAGGGCAAGCGTGAAGCACTGCTGCTTCACAAAATCGGCCCCCAGCACTGCTGCTTTTGTTACTGGGGGCTGATATTGCTGCATCTCTGCAAAAACGCCCTCCATCCTTCCAGCCTCCCGGGCAAACGCCCAATGCCCGCTACGGCCAGTCCGGCCCTGTCCGACAGTTGGTCAATAGTGAAAGTGCTAAACAAGCATTCAGTGAGATGACCAAACATCTCCAAGTTGCTTGAGGATTTGATGCTTCTTAGCTAAAGAATATTACTTTCAATGCAAGGTTTATGAAAGGCTATGAAAATTACATAGCTGAATTTATTTCTCGCTTCAAAAGGAAGGATTTCGCAAGAAACAGAGAAAGGAATGAAACCTTTCTTCAAGGCCTTTGGAGAGCTGGATCCCTGTGATGAAAATGCGAGGTAAGGTCTGTGCCACAAGGTTCATGTGAATGGGGAAATGTTGACTAGTTCTGAGCTTTTAAGAGATGCACGGTACATTTTGACCTGAATGAGAGGCGGTTAGGCACCATTCATTCAGTATAGCGCCAGCATCATAGGCCGCAGCACCTGGTTTGCCCCAGAAAACCACCAAGAAGCTTGAACTGTGTAAGTCCAGCTGTTGCAAACACTGTTTAGGACCAATCATGAGAAGTACCATAAAGGAGATCGCTGGTGTATCGTGGTATTTCATTTGATTTTTTTAAACTGAAGTATACCTTTGTAATGCAAACTACTAGGCTCAGACAAACTTTAGAACGTTTTCCCACTTTGTGTGTGTGCTGTGCAGTGTAGCACACATGCAAAGTTTGAAAAGTTTGGACAAAACTTTTTTCCTACTTTGCACCTGCCTCAAGGAGGAGCATTTTGGGCGCATAGCCCTGTGTACAAATGTTCGAAGATAGAGCCTTCCATCAAAAGCCATGCGCATAAGAATATATGCCACTACATCGCATGCGATTACAACGCATGCGATTACAACGCGGTTGTTACAACAACCGTGTTGTTACATCGCAGTACCTTTACAACTCAAGTCGTTACAACGACTTGCTGTAGGGGGCGCTGGATGTTGGAATAGTATGATTTACTATTCCAACTCCAGTGTGTGCAACAGTAGGGAAGGTGTTGGAATAGCAAATTATACTATTCCTTAGCTTAGAGCGCCCCCTACAGCAAGTCATTGTAACAATTTGCGTTGTAATGGTACTGCGATGTAACAACGCGGTCGTTGTAACGACCGCGTTGTAATTGCATGCGTTGTTATGCATGTGCTGTAATGGCTGTTTCCCATGCATAATAGCAAGCAAATGCTCATGTACCATCCAACGAACACCTCCTTATGCAAAGTAATGCAGAGTAGCACAAAGCTCTATTTACGTAATTTTAGAAAACTTTCCAACACACAAAAAATGTATTTTGCTCTGAAAAGTAAATTGTTCATCTGGTTTCCACCACTTTTTGTGTCTTTGACCTGGTGCAAAGGCTTGATAAATCTGTTCCCCTATTTTTCTCCAACCCTCTGGATAGATGGCGGCGGGTTATGGCCAGGTGTACAATAAGAAAGATATGCCTCCTTCATCACCCACAGGCTGTGCAGTGGGCCAGGTATTGAAGGAGAAGAGAGAGGAAGTCATGATGGAGTGAATAAAGATTGCCAGCAGCAGACCGGTGCAGGGATGATGAGAGAGCCCTGGGGTTGCAACATACTGTTTATGTACCTAGGAGAATGGGATGGACATCCATTTTTATGGCTGCTCTGTTGTGGCGGTACAAAGATATCAGTCACCTTGTTACATAAACCTGCCCGATACGTGGTGGGGTGACTAGATAGGGCAAGAGAGGGTTAATGTTCACAGGTTAAAGGTCAGGGGTCCCCCAGGGTTCACCATCAGGGCTATCGCGATGGCTACAGGAAGTGCGTCATCAGGGAGCCTGGAGAGGGGTCAATTAATCAATCAATCAGGGTTGGTAAAGCGCAACTACTCACCCGTGAGGGTCTCAAGGCGCTGGGGGGCATGGGGGGGGGGGCGGTTCCGTTGAGTGCCTGAGCCATCCGAAGAGCCAGGTCTTGAGGTCCTTCGTGAATTGGGGCAATGTGGGAGCTTGCCAGAGGGGTGTGTGTAAAACCCAACTTACTCAAAGGTGCACGATGGAGCCACCAGGCAGGGACTTCCCAGGCCAACCCTGCAGCGGACTCCAGGTGAGTATCAGGGCCAGCCAGGTGTGCTTTACTCAGGGGGGCTTTCCCTGTAACATGTAAATATTTAAATAGAGATTGAGGCCAATTTAAATCTAAGCCATGCTGTAGCATTACTATTGTCACCTGAATCCAGTTATTCGTGCCTCCAAGTTATTGTGCCTGCCTTAATTAGGATAATAAATGCATTGCTTTACAGTGGAATAAGAGGGGGAGCTCAGGTGGCTGACTGCCCTCCTCAAATCACAAAGCCTCAAAGGCCCAGCCGCTGTGCCAGGCGTCATTGCTATGCTTTGGAATGCACATTGCCACTATCCGTTAACGTGACGCACTCAAACATACATGTACACCAAGGGGCAGACTTACAAGCCCCTTGCGACACTTTTGGGCCGCCGTTCCGTCACTTCTGTGGCGCAGCAGCAGCGTAAAAAATGCGGACAATTTACAACGTGACGCATCTAGGGAGATGCGTCACGTTGTAAAGCCCTGCGTCACATTATACCTGCGTCAGGTATAATGTATGCAGGGTGGGTGTTCCCACGCAGGAAAGCCTGGTAAAAGTGACGCAGTGAAATCTACAACATTTCACTGCGTCACTTCTAGGACGCCACTGAGTCAAAACCTTACGCCTGCTTGAAGCAGGCGTAAGGAGTAACGCAGTGTAGTGGGAATAAGCCTAAAAATGCATTGCTGGAGTTGCGTCGTGCTTGCGACACGACTCCAGCAATGAGTGACTTTTGCCCCAACAGATGCATCAGAATTTCTGACGCATCTGTCAATCCTTGCGCCATGGTGCGCCGTATTGTAAATACGGCGCATCCATGGTGGCGCAAGGGTTTCTCAGGGTGGCGCAGGGAAAGTGACGCATCTCTACAGATGCATCACTTTCTTGTAAATCTGCCCCCGGATATATAGCCATGCCATGCTCAACTGCAGTTAAAACTGGCACTGACCTGGCATTAGCCTTCTCACTATTGCAATATGTGGGTATCTCTCTTCAAAAGTGGCGGTAAACGAAAGCATGAACCCATTAATAGATCACAGAATCGCTCTTTCTTATTCATATTCAAAACTGTGTCTAAATGGAGCAAAATATGAAAACCTGCTTTTAGGTGACATTCCACCCCCCCATCCCACACCCCCGCAGACCCAATCCTCATTCACTTGGGCCACTACAGGAGACAAGCAGCCTTTCGAATCACCACAATATGAAAAACTGTGGTGCTTTTCGGATAAGCCAGCCCATTAATTAGGGAAAATTTTATTTCTCCAAACACAAAGTCCAAAGAGACAAAGCTCTAGTCCTCAACAGCTTGGATTACCATCAGTGCTCTGTCTGCAGGCCTATAACAAAACAAGCATTGTCAAAGCAAATAGGTCTAGCTTTTGAAAGGCATTAGTCGACAATTTGGCCTAGGCAATGCTTGTTGTCGATGTTAAATAGCATTGGGAAATGGTTGTTGCTGATGCTGAACAGCATCTACGAAAACAAAAAAATATAAACTCCAGCACGATGATGTATGTGCATGCATGCGCTACCACTCATGCACACATCTGCATCATGACCTTGCAGCAGACATTTTTTAATCTGTCAATTTCCTGTTACAAAATGAATAGTTTTGGACTTGGCCCTCTCTGCAGGGTCACCCCCAAAGTGTTTGCCTTCACCCATACTGTTTTTCAGATTTTTGTTTTTGTTAGCATTAGGACTCTGTGCACTTTACCACTGCTAACCAGTGCAATAGTGCTGTCTCCTTTAAACATGGTAAAATTGGCTTACAACCAATTGGCATATTTAATTTACTTATAATTCCCCAGTAAAGCGGTACTACATGTACGCAGGTCCTGTAAATTAAATGCTTCTAGTAGGCCCGCAGCACTTATTGAGCAACTCACTTAAGTAGCCCTTTTAAACATGCCTGAGGCCTGCCATTGCAGCCTGTGTGTAGTTTTAATCTGCCCGTTCGACCTTGCAAATTAGACCTTTTGCCAGGCCAAAACCTTTCTTTTTAATACATATAAGTCACCTCATATGGTAGGTCCAAAACAGCCCACAGGGCAGGGTGCAATGTATTTGAAAAGTAGTACTCCTGTTTTTAAGTGTTGCATATCCTGGTAGTGAAAATCTCCGAAATTCATTTTTCACTGCTGTGAGGCCTACCTCTTCCATATGATAACATTGGATTACCTTATTACATTGAATAAGTGCAAACATTTGATTGGGAACAGGTAGAAATGTTTGGTGTCAAAAGAATTGTAATTTTAAATCCCTTTAATGGTAAAGTCAGATTTTAAGTCACAATTCTGAAATTGTCACTCTAAAAAGTTAGCATTTTTCTTGTCCTAATCATTTGGTGCCTGCAGCCTGGTTCCTGGGTTGGCATTTGGCCTTTGTGTGTTCTTCCTAGTGAGACAAATGGGGACTAGGTGTTGGCAGGTTGTGCCATCTTGCCAGGAAGGGTGGGGTGGACCTGTTCCCTGCCCCACCTACATTGAAAAGGGCTGCCCCCAGCACACTCACAAAGAAACTTGACACCAGCCTCTTGTCACCCTAGACATCTTGGAGCCTGGGCAGGGGAAGGAACAAAATTTCCAGAACCAGAAGTGGGGGTGGTCTAGACGTTTCCCTCACTTCAAAGGCTGGCACCTGATCCTGAACTACTCTTCAGTTCACTCCTGGACCTGCGGAGGACCCCCAGAAGGACTGCCTTCTACTTCAGAGGTCTGCCCTGCTGTTTGAAGCCTGCTTTGTACTTCAGAGGACTGACCTGCCACTACCAGATGACTTCCCTGCTGATTGAAACCTGCCTTGTACCCTCAGAGGACTGCCCTGCTGCTTGAGGCCTGCCTTGCTTCTTGATCTCTCTCAAGATTACCAGACTCACTCCAAGGGTTAGTTGGCTGACCTCCTGTCCTGAACTACAGGGACATTGTGAGAAGTTGGCCTGGTATATGATGTCCACTAATTAAAGTGGGCACCTTGCACCAGTCCAAACAACCCTTATGGTGATTTAAGAGGTCAAAGATAACCTTAGAAAGCTATCCAAGTGGTGGCTGTGGAGAGCAGCCTTCAGGCTTAGTCTTGAAGGAATGTTAAGCAGCTTGTTTTACCAGAATGCAACCTTATAGTATTGGTTAAATGAAAGGGGAACCACACAGTAGTTATAAAAATATGTATTTATTATTATAACACACTCTAAATACCTCTCAGTATCTGCTACACGCAGATAAACACAAAGTACACAATACTGTAGCACAGAAAGAATTGTAAGTAGCACTAATACACAGTGGGCTGCAGGGGGAGACCAAACCATATACTAAAATGGTGGTATAAGAACCACGACTCGAAGCAAGACAATGTCTAGAGGATGTAGAATCACTGGGACCCCAAGGAACTTCCCAAGGTTAGTAAGTAGGGACCCCACGGAGGACGGGTGCAGTGTGAGAACACGACCGCGTGCTACGTACAATTCAATGGGAGAGTTGCGGTTGCAGTATTAAAGTTTAAGGACCCTTCCAAGTGGATTACGAGGAAGCCTTTTGGATCATAGAAGGTTGAAGAGCCACCCCACCCATGGATACCATAGTACCAGAGTTACCTATCCCAGTGAAGCCGGGTGCATAGGGCTGAAGTGGTGTCAGAAACCGCCGTCGATCTCAATGGAGGACTTCAAGGAAAGGCCACTGTGGGAAAGAAGAAAAGTGTCCATTGGAATCCAAAGGTGGATTCTTGGTGAAGAGTACCTGAAAGCAGAGGGGACAGAGTCTGGTTCACTCAGGAGGGACCAGGGGCTCGATAGACGAATGCCCACCGATGTCGGGTGCTTCAGGTGTGATGATGGAGACCTTGACTCTACAGCTGCAGTGACCAGGAGATGTCGAGGACAACCATGAGCTGGATACGAGCTGTCCTACGAAGGATGTCGAGTGCTGAGGGGTCGGTGTCCGGCGGGAGCACCAACAAGCCTTGGCAGCGGCAACCCATGAAGAAGGTCAAGGAAGGTTACGGTCTGGCCCAGCAAGGACCAGGGGACTCACCATAGCAAGGGGAGTCAGGGCAGGCCTGGAGCAACCAGCGAGCCCAGGAAAAGCAGTGTTGACCCTCAAGAGGACCCACAGGCCGAGGCACAGGAGTCGCGAGGGGATCTCAAGCAGATTTACAAAGTAACAGCCTACGGAGCACTCAGTGCAAGGAGGCCAAAGTTCTTTGGTGGAAATGTGCCCAGAGGTTGGGGCTATTCGTAGCCCAATGCACTCATTTGGGAAACCCCAAAAAGTATATGCACTTGCAAAAGTATGTGGGCACAGGGGTGAAAGTTATGCGGTCCCCACGAGGGATACTGGCCTCAGACTTGGTGAGAGGGCAGCTCAACCTCAAGGAACATAGGAACCCACCTGTTGTGTTGCTGGAGCCTTCGGAGTCTGCAGGAGCTCAGGATCAGCAGACTGGTCAGTTGCATTATGGTGCCTGTGAATGCAGGGGAGTGACTCCTTCACCCCAAGGGAGATAACTTCAGTTGTCCTTGATGCTCCACTGGTCCTACACGGAGCCTGTATGGTGCACGGGCACAGACGATGCTTTGGACGGAGAAGGAGATGAAGTCGGGCCCAGTTGAAGTCCAGCGAAGTCCAGAGTGTCCAGACGGTCGAAGGTCAGTGGTTTCTTGTTCAGAATCTTGTCCACGTCGAATCTAGGGTCCTACAGCCAGGTAAGCCCTTAAGTACCCACGGGAGAGGGTTGGATAGATTCAGCGGACCCTCCTAGGGGAGGGTTTGGACAGTGGGGAGGTTACTCCCATGTCCTTTGTCCAGTTTCGCGCCAGAGCAGGAGCCAGCGGCTCCTAGGACTGGTTTGAACTGGACTATGCACAGGGATAACCAAATGTGCCCCTCGTGCAGACTTTCAGGCACTTTGGAAGTGCACCCACCCAACCCCAATACACTAAATCCTGTCTGGGAGGTGGTTACACCTCCCTGTGACATGATGCCTATTGTGCTGCCTTCCCCTGCTCGAGCTTGGCTCAGCAGCAGGAGGGCAGAAATGTGTCTCTGGTCGACAGCAACCATTTTGTGCTGTCCGGCTCGAGAAGGCTGGTACCGGGAAGACCAGGGACCCCTCGAAGCTCACTTAAGAAGGGTGGAATCATACCTCCCTCACCGGTTACCGGTGTGGAGGTATGATTCCAAGGTGTTTGATACCAAACACAACATGTTTTGTTGCAGCCGTTTTCGAGATAACATTTTACACGAGCATATAATGCACCTCTACCTATATGTCTGGCTGCGTCACCGACAACCCGGGAGAATGGTCTCCGAAGGCTGCAGGGGTGTTCTGCTCATGCAGGGGCACCCTCTCACGTAAAACCCAGCACCCTGCCTTCAGGATTGTCAAGGCCTGCTAGAGGGGTGACTGATAGGTTTTAAGTGTGGTGACCTATAGATATAGTAAACCTATATCTTTCGTAAGTGGTGCATGCACCATCTTACACAGGCTGCAATGGCAGGCCTGTAGTTCCATTTTGCATGGCCTCTCGTGGGTGGCATAATACATGCTTCAGCCCATGGGAGGCCTCTGGGGTACCTATGCCCTGGGTACATGTGTACCATATACTAGGGACTGACAAGGGTACCCCAGTATCCAATCTGGAGTGTACCTAAATACATGACATAACATTTTAGGGAGAAAGCAGATCGACTGGGGTCCTGATTAGCAGGATCCCAGTCAGACTAGTCAAAACAGTGTAACATCAGCAAAAAGTGGGGGTAACCATAAGAAGCAGATCCTACTTTCCTACAGACATAATAAGGCTCAGAGGCCTCCCTGCAACTGCCCAGCTGACCAGCTGTAACTGGACCTGCCTGAGCCCTGCAGGTCTCTATTAGAGTGAGTTCCTGATCCCCAAGAGGTGCTTCCCCAGGTCCTGGGCCATTAGCTGGCATCAGAGTGCACTCCTCTGCAAGAAAATGTGAAATCCAGAAGTTTGGGCTCTTTGTGGCTGCAAACGGGACAGTTTGCACCAATACTCTGCCAACTGCGACGACCACCAACGCAAAGCTCTGGTGAACCCGACTCTTCATGCTACAGCGACTGCCAGTGACGACCGAGAACATGAGATCTTCACTTAACTCTACAGCATCGACAGTCCGCAGTGACTGCCAACACGGAGCACCAACAACGATCGCCTGAGATGCCAGACCGGATCTTTGTGCTACATCGACAACCATCTGCAACGCTCTCCTTGCAGCCTCCTCCCCGCGAACTGTATTTTTCACGCTGGCCTTTGAGAAGGTAAGTTTTCAGCAGGACTAACTTGGTCCCTGTATACGACCCATTCTCCATCATGGCTGGCCTGAAATTGTGACTTCCCCCCCTGGTCTAGTATGACCATATGACTGTGAGTGGCACTTTGTGGTTTTAGGCGCTATACTTACCTGAAACTTGGAAATTGAATATCCCTGGTTCTACTGATTGGATTTTTGGCATTCTGATATCATTTTATTGATTACAATTTACTCTATTGTTCTAAATTGCAGTGGGATTTTTCTTGTTTTGTGTTTTCACTTTATTACTGTTTGTGTACTGCAAAAATACTTAACACAGTGCTTCTGAGTTAAGCCTAGTATATAAGAACAATGGTTCTGTTGAGGAGAAACACATACATTTCATTTAATCACTATTGTCATTGCCACTAGAGGAAGTGTATCTTTTAAGTTTCTTTACATAAATAAATGATTAATGATTAAGAACAAACAGGGGTCTTGTGTCACGTTGCTTTGGTGAATTCAATACACTTATATCAAATAAATGATTCAAAACACACATGGGTCTCATTTTATGTTCCTTTGGTGTATTCAATAGAACTGTATCAAGAATACATTAAAGAAACAGAAAAGGCTGCTTCTAATATAATGTGAAAAAACTTGCTTTTCTCCCCAACAGAACCCCTGTTCTTAAATCCTGATCTATACCCAGGTTTTGAGGGACACAGGGTTACCACATTGTGGATTAATGATTCTAAGTTAAGCCTGACTGATTTTGTGCCATGCTACCAGAGGGTTAAGCACAGTTTAATTTAAGGACTTTTGTGGATGACCCTGACAAGTATTGTGGTTGTTGCTTGAGAAGGATCTACACCCTCCTCAATCAAAAACCCAATTTCCTCCAACCAGTAAATTTCAAAATAAAAAGTGCATAAAAGGGCATTACAGAGATGGGAGTGGACAGTAGCAAATTGTAACTGCTAGGCCAGCTGGAAAAGAAAAAATTTATATTAAATAATTGGAACAGGGAGGGGTAGGGGAGCAAAAAGCAGCTGGAGTTGGGGGGGGAGGGGTCAGAAAAAAAGCCAAGTGGTATGAGTGGCAGGACTAACAGACAAGCTGGGGTTCAAGGATGTGAGGGTGAGGTTCACAGTGTAGAGAGACAGACAACTAATTCATGCACTCCCATGGATTGTAGACAGAGAAACCATAGCTCCCTGAGCGTAAGCAGTGAGAGGAGTCAACTCATCCAGTCAGAAATGCTGTAAAACAGCTATGCTGAGGGGAGCAAACACTAGACGACAAAAAAAAACCATTGATTAAGAAGCGCGCAAATGAGATAGGCAAGAACATCAACCAGTCATGAGCAATAGTCAGACCCAAAGTCAGTTGTCCAAGCGATGGGATCTGAGGGGTTCCCATACTTTTTTCATTTTAGAAAAACAGTTACCCTACTTTTTGTGAAAAAGCAACCGTCCTGGGACAGTTAATTCAGAGAGTTGAAATGTAAGGCAGGGAGTCTTCTGTGTTTTTGCACTGAGGGAGAGGCAGACAGCTAAACAAGCCGTCTTGCCAGGGTGCCTGTTTGCCTGAAATAAATGTGTGCAACTGGTTAATCTGCAAAAGTAAAGGGTGTCTGGAAGATGGTATTGTCTTTAATTGATGAAATCGCTTAAAGCTTCCTGATGATACAGATTTATTCTTTTTGAAATGGATTGTAAAGGAGCTACTAGCTACGCTGTGGCGTTTGTGCTTTTAAAGGGCAGTTATAAAAAATATTTGCACTACGTACAGTCTGGGTATTACTTAAATCTATGTATTGCAAGCAGTTTTTTACCCTAAACCTTTTTGCACATTTTGTAGCAGCCTATCTTATACTGTGTGTAATGCAAGTTTAAAATAATGACTTACATATTCACAGTGCTTTCTGCCACAGACTAGGACCTCGTAGCACTAAACATACACAAGTCACTATTCGCCACTGCACCAACCATTATTCTGTTCTGTGGCTCTCTGCTGTTGTGCATTAACTAATAGAGGTTTCAAAATGTGCGATAGTGCAGTTCCCACTTATTAACTTTCTTGCATTTCATTTTCATTGAAGCTGCTTGTTATTTTATATGTAGTTAACTTAAGGTGAAAGACTGAAAAAAGTTGCAGATGTTTTAAAAAAAAATGTTTTAGCCTCACCTTTGACCACGCCCCCACGCTCACTCACCCTGCCCCCATAGCGTGCAGTGTCACAGTTCCCATACTTTTGTTAATGCACTTCGACCACTGCCAACAGCCCACTCTGATTCTTGAATAGTACACAATAGTTATTTTTGGACAACAGGCAGCTAAATCTGTTTGTAGACAAGACCTTAAAAAAGTCATAATCATCGCGCATGTGGGCCATTATGTGGGACGAGGTGTCCTCGATTCAGACCTTCTTCTATAGGTTTAAGTGGCACATTGACATCACCAAGTAGTGCACCGTTCAGAATCTACAGCCTGTGCTATAATTTGCCTTTAAAAGGTCAAAGGTCACTGTGGTTAACTGGATAGTACAGTGGCAAAATGGGTGAAAGTTTCTGCCATTTCTCCGCCATGGTGGAGGAGCGTCGTTCCCACCCCTCGCCAGCAGCTGCAAAAATTGAAAAATAAAATGATAATAAACCTGGGGCAGTGGTGGGTGCTGCTGTCAGTGCGCATGATGGACGGCCAAACCGACATGTGCACTGAAGCGGTCTCCATCCCGAGCTGCGTTGCCGGGTTGGAGACAGCAGGCACAGGCTCCCAGTCTCTCTGGGAGCGCAAATCGAGGGCACTCAGGCCAATCCTGATGCTGCTCTCATGCTGCCAGCAGCATGAGAGCAGCGTCAGGATTGGCCGCAAGGAATTCTGAGGGCCTGTGCTGGTGAGGAGCAGAAGAGCGGCAATGCTGCGATGTGGCAAGTAAGTTATTTTGTATTTGTTTTTTGTTGTTTTATTGTTGTCGTTCATCCTCCCTCCCTCCCTTCCCCCGCCCCGTCACTCAGCCCTGACACCAGCCGCTACTGGTCTGAATGTGAAGGTGCCATTTCTTGGTAGCCCGTAAGCCTGTTGCACGAGTAATGAGATGCACTCTACTAGGGTCTACCCCTCCCCACCCGCAAACTACTCCTCTTTCACCTTTTTAATTATAGGCCCTTTTTTAAAGCCAACATTTTAATACCTATAGTGTCTCCTTGACCACTTACTCACTATCTCCAAGGTATTGTGTGCGCCAATGTTTGAAGAATGCCAGAAGCAATGCACAGCCAGGGGTTTGGGAGGGAGCAGTCTGATCTTCTCACATGACAAGAACTTTCTGATTGTTCCACTTGGCACTTAGTAACAAGACAGCAACATTACTTCTAACTATGAGTAAACAGACTTAAGCTTCACCGGCTCCCAAGGCTCTCCATTGGCTCCCACATAAAGCACCAGTCTTTGCACTGGCGTAACGAAACCTGAGGGCCCCCCCCCTGCAAGGTACATGGAGGGGCCCCCTCCAGACTCAACCAGGAGCTCTCGGCCAGAGTACTATGCTCAGGTTAGGCCCTGGATATTGGGCCCCTCCCCCGCACCGCGGGGGCTGCGGGGGCCTGTGTTAAACCACTGAGAACCACAGCCAGGCATGTCATTATCCATGCACCCTGATGTACAATGAAACTAAAGTTCAGGCATCACTGCCTGTTCTACTGCCTGCATGGACTCTATTTGTAACAATTCATGTAGGCCTTGGTTTTTGGAAGATGAAAATAATTGCCTAAGCCTTTAGGGTGATTTTTATTATCTTATGAAGGACCTTGTTAAAGCCTGTAGGTCTGTATTTTTGATGGTGAAAAGCATATGCTAACTGTAATAGGACTGTATGTGTCCATTGTGAGTTTTATATGTTAAAGCCGGTTGGTGTGTATTCTGTTACATAGAATCTTACTGTTCACGTAGTAAGTGTTTCTTACCCACTCTGATAAATCCTTGGTGTTGTTCTTGTAAGACCCCTCAGAAGGTGCTGTGTATTGTTTTACCAACTGAAATTCTTCTAATATACTTTTCATTTTGTCCCTTGTGTTTACCCGTCTGTGCATTGAAGTACTTTTCTAAATAAAAGCGGTGGCTGGACATCGATTTGCTTAATGTTATTGGTGTATGATGCTGAGTTCTGATTTTCTAGCCCACAACACCTCCCTGGGTATGACTAATCTGCTTTTTCTTTCTGCCTGAGGGTCTAGTGCTGAAGGGGAGCATTCTGACTCAATTAGAGGGTCCCAGAATGGAGGACCCCTGATACCAGAGGTAAACGACTGTTATTGCTACGAGTACCCAGTAGCGTCTGAGTACACTGAGACACCCTCACACCTCACCCCAGAGCACATTTCTCATAGCATTTATGTGTTAGCATGTTTTTTGCTAGCACTGTTATCTTTTATTTCTTGTTTTTTTAATTTTTGTGTCTACTCCATGCCTGACATACAATAATAGAATGTAGTTCAATAGGATGGGTTTTTTCCTTTCCTTGACAAGTGGAGAAGTGCAAAAAGTTACTCCACCCCAAAAAACATTAGGAGTGCATTATATCCAAATGTAGTCTGCACTCACACATATTCTGTGTGACTAATGATAGAAGTGGGGGTTCGATATATATATATATATATATATATATATATATATATATATGCAAGCACAGTTGAGACAATCCAGGTCTCAAACAAAAGACGGCACTCTCGGGAATTCTTTCGTGATGGTTTATTTCAGTGCAGAGACCCTCTCCCCTGCCAACAGATGCGTTTCGGCGTTACCGCCTTCCTCGGTGTTGGCTACCATACATAGAATCACCATTTTTAAAGTGCTCAACGTGCATACACAGTGGTCACAAACAGCAAAGATGGCCTTATTCGACCCGAAGTTCATACTTTCTGTGGGGGCCATCTTGAAACGTCCCTTTTGTGCAGTTTCATTAAATGTCCTTTACATATAGAAAAATATAATTACGACATATCAAAAGAATGCAATGAATATATAAGGGAAGGTAAATGCTATTAAAGAGCGGCGGTAGGGGTAATAGAGAAAAAATTCATAAACATTGTTAAATATTCATATAAAATTCTTTTTGTCCGATTAAATGTGACAATTCATTCATTCAAACCCTTTTGAAATCTTACAAACAATATTGTTATATTTTATGAAACCCCTTCTTATTGTAGAGTCCATCGCTCTTTCACCCTCTCCTAATCCTAATTGCAGAATTGTATGCCTAATGGACAGCTAGACATCATAATTAAGCCCTGAATGGGCAATCACAGACGATGCTAACAAGTCCTACATTAATATTTAGAGAACAGAACGGCCCTCTCTGAAGTAGAGGAAAGGAAGCAGTCACTCTCTAGTTGTTTTTGCAGTGTCTCTCAAACACGGACAAGTACCAAAATATATATATATAGGATTGATTTCCGTAATATTCAAAATTATAAAATTTCAGCCATATGGAGGAGATCATATTATAGATAGTGGGTATAAGATATTTTCATTTATGCCAGTTTTCATTCTAAATGGGACCAAAGTTCTTCTGTCATGTTAAGACCTATGGGAGCCATGGTATTAAGTTCTATAATATACCTTGACTCCATCCTACGTAGAGTTTTTACTCTATCCCCACCTCTCTCATGTTTGGGGGCCTGGTCAATACAGAAGAATCTTATAAGATCACGGTTACTGTTTTGGACGCTTTCAAAGTGGCGTGCCACTGGGTATGTAGGATCTTTCTTAGTTATTGCACGCATGTGCTCCAAAATCCGTTTTTTCATTGGGTGGAGGGTGCTACCCACGTATTTTTTAGGACAAGGGCACTCCAAACAGTAAACCGTGAATTCTGAGTTGCAATTGAGCAACGTATTGATCTTTCTCATTTGCTGTTGGCCCTTATGTTGAATACTGTAGCTACTAGTTTTCTGACTGTACTTGCACGCTTTACACTTCATGCAAGGAAAAAACCCTGTTATACACTCTTTGCGTCGCATCGACGCAACATAATGGCTTGATACCAGATGGTCATTCATGGATTTGCACCGTCTATGTGTGATCAGTGGTCGTTCTGGGATTACTGACTTGAGGACAGGGTCAGCTTGGAGGATATGCCAATTCTTCTTAAAGATATGCATTACTTCTGGTGTTTTAGAGCTGTATCTTGTAATCATTCTAGCAGGCTGAGTGGTATTTGTCAGAGCTCTGCTTGCAGACTTGGGGACAAGAAGTTCAGACCTATTTGGAATATCTGTTCTTTTCTCTGCAGTTCTCAAAACCTGTTGCGAATAGCCTCTGGCCTCAAATCTTACAAAGGCCTCGATCTTGGCAGCGTTATACTCCTCTATAGATGTACAATTGCGTTTTAACCATAGGAGTTCCCCATACGGAATGTTGTTGGTCATGCTCCTAGGGTGAAAACTTCGAGCATGTAGAACGGAATTGCCCGCTGTAGGTCATGATCTTTTCTCCTGTCACATAAACTTCTAGGTCTAGATAGATCACACTGGTGTCACTGATATGTCCAGTGAACTTTAAATTAAGATCATTCGTGTTGAGGAAGGCCACATATTCCTCAGCTGAGGTGCGGCTGCCACGCCACACGATGAACAAGTCATCAATGTAGCGGGCCCACAACACGACTCTTTCAAACCAGTGATCTGATGAGTCCCTCCAGGCCACGTGCTTCTTCCACCAGCCAACGAAAAGGTTCGCATAACTGGGGGCGAAGCACGTGCCCATCGCTGTTCCGCGTTGTTGTTTGTACAGCTGGCCCGCGAAAATAAAAATATTATTTTCTAGGCAAAATTTCACCATTTCAAGTAACATGATGTTATGCTGTTGGAATCTCAAGGGGCGTTTTTCTAGGAACCATTTGACTGCTGCTATACCTTGTTGATGATTGATACAGGTATATAAACTTGTAATATCCAGGGTGATGAATATCATATCTTCTTCCCACATGATCCCCTCAATTAATCTAAGGAAATCCTGTGTGTCCTGAATATATGAACTAAGACTCCTCACCCAAGGTGCTAAAAAACAGTCAATATAGGTAGAACAATTTTCCAAAAGGCTGTTAATTGATGCCACAATGGCTCTTCCTGGAGGCTTCCTATCATCTTTATGGATTTTAGGAAGATGATAGAAAGTCGGGAGGACCGGATACTCACATAGCAGAAAATCGTATTCATCAGAATCTAGCATCCCTTCACTTCTCCAGGATGCCAGAAACTGATTAAACGTAGATATACATTGTGCATAGACTGCTCGTGTCACAGGTAAATAACATGCTTTATCTTTTAATTGACTCATTGCTTCTTCATAATAGTGATCCTTCGAGAACATCACAATGTTCCCCCCCTTGTCTGAGGGCTTGATTACTATCGAGTCATCATTTTTCAGGGACTGAATTGAATTCCACTGTGCCCGAGAGATGTTATAATGTGGACTATCCATTCCTCTGTTGGCTTCAAGATGTTTCAAATCTGCTATGATCGCGTCATTAAAGACATCAATAGCGTCGAAGGGAGTTTGTGGTACCGTTCTTGATTTCTTTTTCAGTCCACTCTTACCACTCGACTGTGGTATCCCTGTTGTTTCTGGGCATATTACGCACTCCCCTTCCGAGCAGTTCTCCAGAGACTGTAAAACTGCAAGAATTTCCATGTCATTTCCTGTGAGTCCGTCAGAATTAGATGCACCAAGATTTTCTCTTTGAAATTCAGCGACAGGGGGATGAAGTAAATGGATTTTTGTAATTTCAGCTTTCGAATATATTTAAATAAATCTATTCGTGCTTCTGCATAATTGAATTCTGCTGTGGGGCAAAAAGAGAGTCCCAATTCCAATACTTTGCTCTCATCCTCACTGAGAGCCCTCTCTGATAAGTTGATGATGGTTTTGGCATTCACCACTTGCCTCTCCTCCCTCTGCTGCGAGTGATTCTGGGTGAGGCCGGCTCCCCTCCTGCCCTTCTGCACCCGTCTTGTTTTGCGTTTCTTTTTTGGTCTGGCGGGTGTGTTCTGGGTGTTGGTCTCTGACGGTTTTCCCTGATTAAACGATATTCCCGGAAAAAAGTTGGCTCTGTCCCTCTTTGCTCGTCTTCTGTGCCAGCAGTTTGTTCTCCCTCTGATGTCTCCACCTCCGATTCAGAGGTATCTCTTGTTGCTGACACTCCGGGTTTCGATAAATTCAATTTGCTTCTTGGTTGGTCATATTTCCGTGCAAACGTCAGGACTCTCCCTGAATTGTAATCGCCTTCATCTCGCTGAAACTTGGTTTGTTTTCTGCAATGTATGGTGCTTTCGTAGTCCTTGAGTCTTTTCATCATCCCTGTTCTTAGTTCCTCACTTTGTTTTGTGTCTTTTTCTTTTTTGATAGTGTCCTCCAAGTTCTTGATTTCCTCAAGTAGTTTCGCTCTATCGCTCCAAGCATATTTTATTAGGATTTTCACAATACCTCTCTCGGACTCTGTTGTATGCTCCTGCCAATCCTTTAATAGAAGCGGATCCGGGTTCTCATACGAAGGTACAGTAAAAATTCGCAGCCCTCTGGGAATACGCTCTACCTCCAAGTATTTCTCAAGGGAGGTGGCCTCCCACCATTTCCGAATTTCTTTTTCCATGCTTTTTTCCAGGGTCTGGTACAGTATTTTTAAATTGCTTTGGGGATTTGAGTCACCACTCGCTGGTGGTGCATTTGACCTTCCTTGTCCGGTGGTTCATTTGAAAATGTCCGCAGCTGCTTCCTGCCGTTCTGTCACAGAAGACATTATTGCACAAAAAACGCCAGCGCTGTAAAACGAAGGGGGGAGGGATTTATTCTGCACTTATGTGTGTCTGAAATCGGAAGAGTCCCTCGGAACTGACACTGATATGGTTGCAAACAGTTTTGGAAAGAAAAGCCGAGAGGCACTCACCGGGGGTTAACGCGGTATACACGGGTCCAACGGTCCACGCGCAGCCGGGTGTCTCCTGCCGGTGCTGCACAGCTTACAACCAAATTCCTCCAATTGTTCCGATCATTATTCCCTCATGATCGGTGATAAATCCACAGTGTCGGGGCCGGCGGTCAGGACAAAATCCAAAGGCACACAGTTCTCACCCCCGCCGCTCCTCACGTTCCGGGTGCATCAATCAGCGGTGGTGAGCCGCTATACTTGCAAGCACAGTTGAGACAATCCAGGTCTCAAACAAAAGACGGCACTCTCGGGAATTCTTTCGTGATGGTTTATTTCAGTGCAGAGACCCTCTCCCCTGCCAACAGACGCGTTTCGGCGTTACCGCCTTCCTCGGTGTTGGCTACCATACATAGAATCACCATTTTTAAAGTGCTCAACGTGCATACACAGTGGTCACAAACAGCAAAGATGGCCTTATTCGACCCGAAGTTCATACTTTCTGTGGGGGCCATCTTGAAACGTCCCTTTTGTGCAATTTCATTAAATGTCCTTTACATATAGAAAAATATAATTACGACATATTAAAAGAATGCAATGAATATATAAGGGAAGGTAAATGCTATTAAAGAGCGGCGGTAGGGGTAATAGAGAAAAAATTCATAAACATTGTTAAATATTCATATAAAATTCTTTATGTCCGATTAAATGTGACAATTCATTCATTCAAACCCTTTTGAAATCTTACAAACAATATTGTTATATTTTATGAAACCCCTTCTTATTGTAGAGTCCATCGCTCTTTCACCCTCTCCTAATCCTAATTGCAGAATTGTATTCCTAATGGACAGCTAGATATCATAATTAAGCCCTGAATGGGCAATCACAGACGATGCTAACAAGTCCTACATTAATATTTAGAGAACAGATATATATATATTTATATATATATATCCCTGTAATGTAATACAAATTCACATGCCTGTTTAGAATCGTAACCGATAGTATTGTGAATCTTTGTGAAAATGTTTGTGAACGTTGTCCACAGACAAGAGAAATAGTGCTGTGTTTATTAAATGAAAGTTCATGTGCTTAGATACACTAATTGAATGATGATATTATTATTGTATTAACTTTAAAGGTATGTGTTGAGAATTGTGACTTATCGGTGTTCAAAGAGTACACTTAAATGTAACCCGTGCACTTGTTAACTTAGTCTAACTTGTGGGCCTGAGATGCATTTGGATTCAAGCTCACGTTTCAGTTTAGTTTTTGAACTCATATTTTCTTTTTCCCTTTGCAGTACAATGTTGCATCTATTTTGTGTTCCCACTGCAGGTGAACAAGGCTTCGTTAGCAGAGAGAAAGGGGTCTTTGTTCTTAGCAGATAGTAGGGCATGTGAAGCGGCAACTGGCACAAGGAGAGCGATAACGAGATGGGAGGCGAGTTCTCATAGGAGAAGGAGACGAGACCAAGGATGGCTGGAATAATGATTGTGGGAATAGCAAGATGGTGTGAAGGAGCCGATGTGTGCTGGAGCAATGAAAAAGTGCCAACGGATTTGTGGGACGTTCCTTAGATGCAAATGATGTTATGATGTAACGTAGTGAGCGATAGTTAGTATTCTGGCTTAGGGCACCTTGAGGTACAGAGCTCTTTCTGACATCTGTGGCTTTATGCTATGTTGGAGTTTCTTTCACAGTGGACTCTGACAGCTGACACCTTTTTCCATATTCCCTCCTTACCTAAATCTTGCTTTAGCTTAGGGTCGCCACATTAGAGTAGAGTAGAGTAGGGATAGACAGGAGCCTATGCTTATCTTTAATGACAAATTGATCAAATCTGACGCAAAGTTCTGTTTCCTTATTACTTATAGTGCAATTATTGAACTAGTGGTTTTCTTTTTACTATATAGGGTGAATCGCCTTGGAAGATTTGGCTTCATCCTATTTGCATTATATTTCTATACTATTATGCTTAGACTGGTTTATATTAATCTGTTTTTGAATTTGAATCTGGAATAAAATTTACTAACTTGAAACTTGGTTTTGAACTGAGTTATTGCGTAACCGCATTGGCTACACTGTACTTGGATATCGGATTGAAATGTTTTTCTCCTAACCTCTCAAGTCGCACAAAAAGACCGTCGAGCAAGTGTTACTGAGTAAGCGGGCCCAGGCTCCATCAGTCCTCTTATGTTTAGGTTTCTTTGAGTAATGATGTTCATTTAACATTAGACCGCAAAACATTTTTCATTTGGTCTAGTACACTATCCTCTGATGACACTATATTAATAGTAGAGAGTAATTTATTTACTCATCTGATTGATGACGCTTTATATGATTATTTGACTATATACTACTTTGGGTTTTGCAGTTCATATGCACTATTCGATGATATTGTCTATTAATAATAGGCCCTACTCAGTACTATATTTTACAATTTGATGACATTGACGGCACATGCTAGCCCCTAATTTTACTTTTTGCTTTGATCTTCTATGCTAATTATTGACATTTTCATCAATATTTGACAGTAATTTTATTTTTTGCTAGAATTTCTTTACTGTTTAAAAATGCAGGCTTCTAATGAATAAACAAAGCATTTAGAATTCAAATGTGTGCTCTTCACATCAGTATCATTAACAATGGTACTACCATGCTTCACTTATCCTGACATGAACCTCCCCATCTTCCCAACCTCTTCAACTGTTTGATAGACGTTAAGTCAGACGCCTCTAGTGCACCATTCTACTCTCCGCTGCTTCCTCTCTTCCTACTTCTGACATCACAGACTTGGTCTTAAATTTACTTGCAGTGAATATTGACCACCACTGCAATATCTCAGTAAGTAGTGACAAATATGACAACTATTCACAGACCTATTCCACTTCCAATTACTTTACCAGTGTTTCACCTTCTAAGACTCACACAGTTAGACTTCTGTTCAGTTAATCTCCTAGCGTTCTTCCGGCTGACCTCAAACATATATGCCCTAAACAGCCAAGACCTTCCACCATATCTCTGACAAGAACTTCCCACATATCCCTGCCAAAACCTTTCCCTGTATCTCTGCCAAGACCTTCCCCTGTATCCCTGCCAAGAACTTCACCTGTATCTCTGCCAAGACCTTCACCTGTATCCCTGCCAAGACCTTCCCCCGTATCCCTGCCAAGACCTTCCCCTGTATCCCTGCCAAGACCTTCCCCTGTATCCCTGCCAAGACCTTCCCCTGTATCCCTGCCAAGACCTTCCCTGTATACCTGCCAAGACCTTCCCCTGTATCCCTGCCAAGACCTTCCCCTGTATCCCTGCCAAGACCTTCCCCTGTATCCCTGCCAAAACCTTCCCTGGAACCTCATATCAAGAATGTTCCCCCTAGAAGCTTTGACACCCATTTTCTCCATTCCTACAATCTGCAGTCCGAGAACCCATCCAAGAAATCCTAGAACTACATGCACTAAGAATCTGATCAACGTCGGCTTCCCACAACCCGGCATATCGTCACATGACACGTGCCCATCAAAAGCAACATCATAGTCTCGGCCGCGCTTCTCTTTGACTTCCTACTGTTAGCGAATTACTAGTTACTTTACCTAGACAGACTTTACAGAACTGGTGTCAGGTAGCCAATATTTGCAACAAATGCTTATCCTGCACACTACTAGATACATTCGGTGCCAAGAACTTCCAATTTCTTGCTGTGGCATTGGCAACCTTGCGGCTGTCTATACCTAAACTGCATTTCATCTACTGTTTCCCCCAGTGGATATAACCTGTTTATGGGTAATTGTATGGTGTTCATGTCAACATCAAACCTCTCTCTTTTTACAAGCACATCTTTCTTGGAGTTTACCTTGCCTTAGAGGAAACCAACGGACACCCACCCTAGTTGTTCTTCTACAAACAAGATCTAACCCAAGACTGCACCTGTTCTACCCACATCAAAGGTGCCACCCTTGACTGGGTTATCTCCATACGTAGCCACATCATGATGCAGAACCCCATCACTCTTGACTGCTCATACCAGGCTCTTATCCTATTAGGAATTCATAAAATATCCATTCACAGGGGTGGGCCAGGGATACATTGGAATGGGCATTAACGGAAGACATATGATGGAGATACGGATGGATGGATGCATTGATGAAGACCATATGATTTGGGTCGAAATGTTGCACGAAATCATTACCCCCACATTGATTGACTCTGACTCAGGGAGGCCAGAGGAGTCAACAGACCCCAGAGATAATAAGCACTGGAAGGTAGGACTACTAGATTAGGAATAAGGAACCTGGGTTCCTTTCGATATCAGATGGGAATGATATGCATAGTGGTTAATAATATAGAGACACCTGACAGGTAGACCATATATGAATACTTTACTGTCATCTGTGCATTGATTAAAGTCTCTTGCAAAGAATTTAATATGTATACCCTGTGAGCAGCATATTATGTATTGTGGGCATGTTATACACTCAATTGTATTTGACTTGTTTTTTGCTTTTCTTGGAAAGTGAAATAAATAAATATTTTAAAAAATATATCCATTCACAACACGTTACAAAGAGAAGGTGCTAACCACTGTAAAAGTTGTTGTAGGCATTCATAATAACTGACGGGACTCCTCGATCTGTTCTCATGCACTGGATCCATCTCATACAGCTGACATCCCAAACTATTGAATATTTCTATTGATAAAATATCCAACTTACTTAATTACCTTGTCCCGGCCAAATGCAAGCGTAAGAATCCTCTATGGTTTGCACCCTGGTTCAGTAAGGAAATTACAAAGCAAAGAAAGACTCTACATGCCTATGAGAGGATATAGAGGAAATCCCCCTCTCCCATCAAAATCACTTCCCTACAAAAAGAAAGAACATTTTACAAAATGTCCTTGTCCAGTATATTCAAAGTGTTTTTAGTTTCAACCACCATAATACCACAATTAAACCCAGACAACCTATAAAACGTATTTACGACCAATCTCATAAACCCATGACTGCTACAGTCCCAGCTCAGAAGAGTAACAAATTAGTAAAACAATCTCTCACAAAGTCCAGATCCTAGCGGATGAAATTAAGTGCCTCAGACTCCAATCGGAATCCTATATCATTCCACTTACCGGGAAAGGTCCCTCCGCATTGTGGTCCTCCTTAGTACCATCTCCGAAACCAACTTGAAAATAACAATACCCAGGCCCAAGACTTCTGCCTACTCCTGACGCAATGCTGACAAACCTTGTCAGGGAACATGCTGAAGCCCTCACCCCTCACCTATACAAATAAAACCCATGAAACCGACCTAAACACCCTTAACAACTAGGGCTTCAGTACAGGACTAAGGTTAAAGATGACTTGGCCCACAACTTGAAAGATTTCTAACAAGTAGTTACAGGGACTGCACCTGCATGGGGTTAGACCTCGCCATAGCATAGATATCACAATGTTCAAGGTCTTAGATGACTCTCTAAGGATATTTGATGAGGGCAACTATCACCTAACAATATTCTGGAACTCTCTCCTACCTTCAGTGGCATTTAGCACAACATTCTTCTACACAACGCATGTCAGAGAGTTGGCATCAAAGGCGGGGTACTCAGCAGGCTCAAATAATACACTGCATAAAACTGACAATCCCATATTGGATCTCATACCTTTTCCTTCCAGAGTTCCACAAGGTTGCATCCTTGCCCCATTGTTTTGTTTGTATGTTGGGTTTTTGGGTAAAATCATCTCCAGTGTGAATACTGAATTCCACCAATATGTAGACGATAGCCGATATGCATCAGGGCGAGCTTTTAGGACAGTGCGACTGGTGCAGCCGCACTGCGCGCTGACCTGGGGAGGGGGTGCTAGCCTCAGGGAGGGGGGGTGCTGTGTTTAGCAATAACTTATGATCTAAAAACCCTTGCAGCAGAGTTCCTTGTGCGTTCAGTTTTCAGGCAGCAATACAAATGTCAAGATAACTCTTGTAATTAATGTTCCTGCTAGAGAAAGAGATCTGAGTTTTGGCTAGTGCCGTTTTTGACTCGCCATAAAGTAGTGCAGAGGGTTAATATGCCTGCTGCAAAGAACACCTACCGTGCAGATCACAAATCTGTATTTTATATGGATCTCTGAGTGGATTACTGCTTTTGTCATAGAGATCCTTTTGTTTCTGCAGTTCATAAGATACAACCCTAATATAGAACAGTGACTGTTACGCGCTGTCATAAAAGAGCTACATGCAAACTGTATTAAATTGGATAAGACATTCTGTTTTTTCCTCCAGTCTTTTGTTATCTATTTCTAATGTTGCTGAAAAGGGTTTGTTTGGCAAAATATACCTTCTTATTAGTAAAGCCAGCCTTTACCAGTGCTTTAAAACAAATGAAATGTATGTGAGAGTGGGCCTATGGAGAGATGAGGGACACTTTTGCAAGGTGGTCTTGAGGGAATCCGAGGAGGTGATTAGGGGTGGGGGGGGGCACCAAACATGATTGTCGCGCTGGGCTCCAACAGCTCTAAACCCGACCCTGATATGCATCTGTGCCTCAACCTCAACACAACAGAAAACCTTGATGTTCTAGCCCAATGTCTTTCCAGAATGAGTTCATGGAGGTCCCGTATGAAACTCAATTTTAACTCATAAAACCGCGACTTCCTCTTACTATCAGCTACCAAATAAAGGCCCCTTTCACCAAATTGGAATGGTAAACTAAATCTCTACACATCTTCCCTAAAATTGTGAAATCTGCAAACATACGTAATTTTAGCAAAATAACACCAGACATAATAAAAATACTTGTCGAAATAAATTGATTGTTTACAGGACACAGGATACACATAGCTGCTGCTTTAATAAATACTTGCTTAATCCAGACTTTGATCTACCTGTTTTCCATCTTAAAGCAGCTAGGTTTATTCTGAACTGTGGTATGTTAGAAAATGTGGTATGGGAATATATGCTGTAAATGTTAGTTTGTAGACGATGTTATAGTCTTGAGTGAGGAAAGAAGTTCAGCCATAAAATCTAATGCTTTTCTATTACATTTTAGCCTATATAATAGCAATTAGTAATGTATTTTGTTCTTAGTGAGCAAGCTCCCATGTGTATAATTGATTATAGGGTATTTGGAAACTTGAGCGCTGTTACTTGTAATGTTCTTTTGTGCTATTAAGCCTCATTTCAGAGTACTTGTGAATTAGATCGGATGCCAGTGATGAGGAGTCGAGTGCAGCTAAAAAGTTTATTTTGTGTTTAATTGAGCTTGGGCCTACACTCTACTACGTGTGCTGTAAAGTGAAGTAAATTTCATCCTACAGCCTGCCGAGTATGTGCAATTTACCATTTGTAAGTTGATGCAATATACATTGTGTACATTGTGCTAGGGCAGGAAATATTTGTATGTAAGTCATTGTCAGGCCATTGGATATGGTGTGTGAACGTGCTTCTGTCATGTCACAGTTTCTTTTGTACTGCCCTTTTTGCAAGTGGTTAGATGTTTTAAAGTGAGGTATATTAGTTGAGTGATTAGTCTTCAACTGCTTAGTGTGTTTTGGATGTGTGTTGTTGTGGGAGTATGATATGGATTGCTTAGTGAGCGAGGGTGTGTGTCCAGGAGGGGACGCCCCATGTTGGAGTATGCTTCCATATAAAGTTTTACATTGTCCATCCCTGTGTTTCAGAGACGTGACGGACACAGGGGACATCCACACTGAAGAAGGTTGCAGGGTTCCGCTCCTGGGTTTTATCTGTGTTCTGGATCTGCGATTACTTGTTATGCATGTCAATGTTGTGTGGGTGGCGGGTGTGTATGGGTGCAAACATGAGAGAGGATAAGCCCTCCTGTCCGGTCCGGGGTGGCCACGAGGACTGTGGGTCTTGAGTAGTGTGTGAAGGCAAACACTGAATGGTTGCATGGTTGCTAAAAGTCATTGCAATTTAACTACAAGTAAAGATAAATCAAATCACGAACAATATGTTGTCTTGTATGTTTGACAGGACGTTTAGAGAGCTTCTTCCGCTTGAAGGTTTGCAAGGTTTTCCTCGACCCATTATGGAATTACTGTGACTGCTTGTTTGTCCTTTTGTTGTGTGCATGGTTAAGTAGGAGGGTGTAATGGTTGTTGGTTGGTCGAGGTAACTGAAGCAGGATGTGTTAAGCCCTTAGAGTGATCTTATAAGTTATACTGAGATATTTTGTTGGTTGCCCAATTACATTGCTTTTCACTTGCCTGCATTGTGCATTTCTGTATTCCCTTGTTTCGGTTGTGTAAGAAAAGGAGGTGTGTAGTAAGTTCTGTTTCTTGATCCCCAGTTGAGTGTGAAGGGGCGTGGAGTGTTGTCTGTGTAGAGTGTGCCTTTCCTCGTGTTCCACTCATCTCTGATGTTCAGAGAAGACATGAAGACCAAGTTGGAAACATCAATAGTGGTGAGGTTTGGTGTTACCTTGAACCTGATATGTAACTAAAGTTCCAGTTTTATGCTTTTACCAATTTTATACATAAATACAAAAGGAAAACAATCTATGTTCCTGTCTTTTTGCATTTTAAAAATCAGAAAACCCCATAAATTGGGACTTCTTTTCAGAGACTGTAGATACTGTTAATCGTGGTGTTTAATCGTGACTATCAGACTATCATACATAATATCTCATTGATCTGCAATGAAGCTTTAATATGATCTGCGGTTCTTCTTACATGTAGTGGCTGTTCTTAGTCATTTTTAGGTTCTTTGAAAATGTGCAGTTTCCTTTTGTGAAATTTAGGTATTGTGTGTTTGTTTATACTAAATGTGTTTTAATTGTTTGAAAGACAGCATTGTCTAAATAAATCTATTATTGACTGACTATCAGACAAATGACTGAGCAGATTTTAAGCATAGGGATGTAAAATTAAAAGGGACATCCTTTTCTAATGAAGCTTAAATAGCTGACCATGTACAAGTGGTTGTAACACACTGCTATTATTTTTATATGAGTGTATCTTTGTTGTACGTGTAGCTACCGATATCACAAAAAGCCGACTGGCATCTGTTAGGAAAATTGGTTCTTAATCGTGAAAACTCACAATGTTTTCGTTTTCTGATCTCTGGTATTTGAACCTCTGCAGACTGACATGCCTCCCTAATGGAGTCTTCCACGCTGTAAGCTCTGTTTGAATTGGATTTGTGCCTTTTAAAAGATGGTCAGATGCCCGTGGACAGGCAGGGTAAGGGGCTCTGGGCAATTTACAGGGTGCTTGTTAAAGGAGAGTGTGTGTATTCTACACTTTGTATCTGTGGATTATAGTGAACATAGACTGTGTCCAGGGACGGCTTTAGCGCTGTTGACGCCCAGTGAGACAATGTTTGTTGGCGCCCCCAATGACCACCTCCACCACAGATTCCCTCACTACCATCCTTTCACAGTGCCCCTCAAGTCTCCATAAACACTCTCTCTCAGATGCATTCAACTAGTTTTACAGCAACACTTAGTGTAGGGTGTCAGGACACTCTACATCACACAGATTACACAGAGACAATCAATCATACGTGTGTAAATCAGTGTGTAAGAAACGTTACATAAGACAGAGGACTACAAGGTGTAGGAGGCACAGGTTGTTGGCTGAAAATTGCTGGAAAGGAACACTGCAGCAGGTGCTTTTAAAACCATAATATACGGCGCCCCCACTCGAAGTCAGCACCCGGTGCTGTGGCACCGGTCACACCGCTCTAGAGACGGCCCTGAGTGTGTCTGTAGTGCTTTACCGTGGCCAGACAAGACTCCATGTTGGATTCCCTGTGTGTGCCTGGTACACAAGACTGGTGAAGGAGGGAGTCTGCCTGACAGGGAATATATTGTAGAACGATGGCCCCCGGGGAAGTGAAGGTCGCAGACCAGCCTTCCCTCGGGGTACTTCGTGCAGGCCAGAGGACAGGGTGGGGATTGGTCAAGTTAGGGGAAGGGGAGAGTCTTAGGTAGCGCTATAAAGGTGTCAGGAGAGGAGGATCCGGCCTCTTCCTGACACCAAGCACCACCGGGACGGGGTTAAAAAGTTAGTCCACCTGCCCACCCTACATGTTGCCAGTTTAGGACAGGTTGCAGGGCGTGGCGGTACTTTGGAGGGGTGGTGAGTCACATATGGGCAGATCCACCCCTCGGGTGGGGTAAGAGTGCATAGGTGAATGATGGCTGTGCACTGGATGCAGTGAGCAATGGAAGAAACGTCAAGGGAGGATGTTTGGATGGCAAGTGAAGGAGAGATTGGGTATATGGAATGAGGTCAGAAAGTGAAAGGGGGGAGTGAAGCAATGGGATGATATCTGGAGAAGGAGCAGCGGGTGAGTTGTGATTGGTGCGGGGAGAATGAAACTGTATGGGTTATGTCAGGTTTCATAATGTTAGTGATTTGTTAATGTTAATATAGTTATTAGTATGTTAGCAACCTTGACCTAATAAGTGGCCTTTTACACTACTATAAACCGTGTTGATTGTGGTTATTGCACGAACATTCCTGGAGTACTCTAAAGTGGGCCAAGTTTCTATGAAAGGACGGAGAGAGACCAATACCCCTTTGCAGTTTCGATTCAGTTGCTGCTCCCTTCTTGCTTCATTCGCCCCCACAGACTGAGAGGTCGCAGAGAAAGTCTCTCCCCCTTCTGTGCCTTTGTTTTGGGTTTCTATTAAAGGAAATTCCTAACCCCACCCGTTCTTCCTGCTAGAGGACAAAGGCCTAATCAGTCTGGGAGGGATACACAAAATGCTCAAAACTGGACCCAGAGGTGGACCAGTGGGAAAGTTATGAAACCTTACTGAACACACTCTCACTAGTTTCTTGACGCTGTTGTTGACTTGAAAATCAAGTTCTGAAGGGATGTGCTTGGTTTTCACTTTGATGGGACAATAGTACAGGGAGCCTGGCATGCCAGTGGTAAAAGGCCTTACAATGGTGATAAAATTAAGCCCAGTTACTGAGTTCAGAGTTTCCAACCCATGTCACCGTCCTGAGGAAGGCTTGGACTGTTTTACCTCCGCCAACCTGAGAGGCAAGTTCAATAGATGCACTCGGCTTCAATTCAGGGTGTCAATAATATAGGGACCCCATCACGACTGTGGCAGCTGTCCCAATTGATACAATGGAGTCTCAGTAACTCCTAGAAGCCCTTGGCCCCCTGAAAAAGTCCTCAAAACATTCAAGTGTGAGCATACATGTACCGTGAAATCTGTGTGGAAATATTCTGTTTTCACCTCCATTTCTTTTAATAAAATAAATGTGGATGGCTATCAGCATCCCCAGGAAACAAAGATGATAGGGTCCAATGTACCCAAATTATGGCTGTATTTTACTATCCAGTCAGTGAACATGGAAGGTGGGGGTCTGTGACCCATTTATGTTGCTTGCACCCGAGCAGCGCTGCTATGCTACCGCCCCACACGTTTCTTCCAGGGAATGCCTCCGCATGTGGATTGTTCTTCCTGATCTCATATGGTGTATACCTCTTCACTTCAATTCCAAGCTTAAGGAGCATCTTCTAAACCACCCGTAACACTGATCACTGTAATTGGGGGTCAGACTGGACAAAAAATTGGCCCGAGCACCAAAATAAAAGTGACCACCCCCAGAAGATAAAAATGCGGCCCATGTTTGCACACTGGGTACGTTTTGAACTTGTAAAGACACGCTGTACAAGTGTTTTGCAAGGTATTGAAGACTGCATTGCTTTGAGCTTGCTGCAGGAAAGGCTTCTTTTAAAATCATGGAAATCAACAGTAAAAACGGCCCAGCAGACCATAAAACAGGCCAACAAACCTGCACACTGACCTGTCAGACCAGCTCATCGGGCACAGCCTGATTGCGCTATAGGCCAGTCCGACCCTGCCTTGATCATCTGGTGACTTAGTTACTCTTCTGCTGCCCACTGAGTCTCGCTTCTGACTCAGGGCCTGATTCACAAAGGGCCTCCGCACTCATGGCACTCGGGCGGAATCTCCGCAATGATTGTGGAGATTCCGTCCCCAGTGCGGAGACTGACCCACAACTGCGGGTCTCTGCCACGAGTGCAGAGGCCCTTTGTGAATCAGCTCCTCAGTGTTCTTAGTAACAATAATGCTATAAGCCTAGTGTCAGATCTACTGCAAAGCTGTGAAGTGGACCCAAACATTACCCTCCTGGACTTTTCATAGCCACTTACCTCGTATCCACATATCCTCTTCAGCAGAAACACAAAGCTGCTGCCACCCTTACATTTATTTCTCCCATACCTCATTATTGAAAACTGATTATTACAGATACATATATTAGTGATCTCACTCATGTTGGCACCAAATGTACATAGCACTTCTGTATACTTTTGAACTGCTAATATCCAGTAGCGTGTGAAGAGGAACAAGGGAACCCTGTAAGTCAGAAGGGACCAAGGGCAGCAGTATATTATTAGAAACAACGGTCCCTATAATGGGCGGTATTAGTCTATGACCACAAAACTGAAATCAGCATCGGGTATATTGTTGTCCCAGTGGACCTTATTATATTTATTTACTCATGCGATAAACAAAGAACGAACAAACAATAAAGTGAGCAACAAGTGAAAGGGTTCTGGAAATCAAAAGATTTCCTGACCTCAGGCATAGAGTGGTAATGTGACTATTCAGTGATAAGAATTACAGTTAGTCACGGTAAAAAACACATCTTGTACTCCACAGTAATAAAAGAGTTTTAGTGGGAGTTCAGATGCTGTTGTCGATGACGTTTCGATCCCCAACTGTGGTTATGGGATCATCATCAGGACTGGTCAATCTAAATGCCTGAGAGGGAGCTGTGGGTCGGATAAGATGACCGCACGTCAGGTAGTGTGGTACATCCAGGCTGGGGCCAATGTACCAAAAGTTGAGGGCAGGGCCCTGTCCGTGGGCCCCGGTGAGCCCAGGGGCATCAATTGCAGTCTCTCTCGGACTAACTGTAATTCTTATCACTGAATAGTCACATTACCACTCTATGCCTGAGGTCAGGAAATCTTTTGATTTCCAGAACCCTTTCACTTGTTGCTCACTTTATTGTTTGTTCCTTCTTTGTTTATCGCATGAGTAAATAAATATAATAAGGTCCACTGGGACAACAATATACCCAATGCTGATTTCAGTTTTGTGGTCATAGACTAATACCGCCCATTATAGGGACCGTTGTTTCTAATAATAATATCCAGTAGCGAAGCAAGGATGCCGTGGCCCCTGGTACAAGCCAGGAAAATGGCCGCCTTGACTGCTGTTGGGGTATTAAAATGCAGCAATTATCAAGGTTTCATGGGCCCCTCAAGGCTCTGGGCCTTGGTACCACTGCACCTGCTGCACAAATGGTAGCTACTCTCCTACCAATGCCCATTAATGAATATATTGGCCACTTGCTATATTGTTGTCCGGCTGTTGGCTAGAGCGGTTGACCTCGAAGCTGGGAACCTGGTTGGCAGGGACGCTCAACATCCTGTGATTCTGGGCAAATCACTTAATCTCCCCGTGCCTAACTAAAATGAATGTGTCCGTCTGTAACGCAACTGGTGCTCATGTAAAGCACTCTGATACCTTCAGGTCGAGTTCGCGCTATAGCTCCAGCAGTTCAGGAAGGACCTCAAGACCTGGATGTTCAACCAATAGGTACAGGCAGCATGATCCCACAGCGCCTCGAGACCCTCATGGGTGAAGCAGCCGCGCTATACAAATCCTGATATGATGATATGATTTGATACATGTATCCCTGGCTTGGCTTATTACTGTACATACCATGAAGTATACCCATACTCATGCAGGCATTTTGCAAATCTTCCTTTTCTCGAAATGAACTTCTGTAGTGCTGCTGTCTGCACCTCTCAGGTCCAGCAGTGCCATATAAAAACTAATACATAAAAATAAACCATTGACCTCGTCACGGGGATCACGCCCCGGCTTCCTGATCCCATAATAAATCCTTAAAGCAAATACTGGCGTCTGTGACAGCAACCAACCCCAGAGCCAGAAGAAGCAGCTGACCCGGAAGTAAAAAAACTCCTGCACGGCATATACTGTGCACCGTTCTAGGAAGAGTCTAGAAAAGCACTGATTTCACCAGGTTTTCGATTGGTCCAATTTCCAAACTAACTCGGAGTGAGCGAGGGCTCAGCGTTTAAACTGAGGAAGGTTCAGAGAGAAAGAAAGGGCGCGCTCGTGTCATAATTAGCAAGCAGCTGTGCTTTACTCTGCAGGCCTCGTCTCGTAAGGTTACAGTGATTTTTGTGGTAAGTATTGTGAGTCTGGAAACGAAAGGGAGGGGAAGACAGAAGGCAGAGAGAGGGGTCCGCATCACAGCCCCGCCTACGAGTTTGCTATAGCGCCTTGAATCCAATGACTGGCATGCTCAGCTTTTCTAGCTGAAACGCGTGATATCTCGCTGATAAATCCGTCGGCTTTGTTTTCTTCCTCCACAGCGGCTCTCAGGCTGTGTCGGGGAACGGGTTAACTCGCAGCCTCCGCCCCCGCCGGCTCGGCCAGCACAAAGTCTAACACTTATAAACCTAATGCACAGTGCTTGCAGGCTGGTGACTCTCCCGTTTCTTCTGGAGCCAGAGACCGCCTGGTGTGTGAGACCTGAAGTGGGGACAGACCCACACAAGTGAGAGAGGCGCTTTTAGGGCAGACGAGAGGCATTGCAGCTTTGACACCAGAGCCCCACTCTACCGTCCAGGCACCTGGGAGACCCTGGCCAGCCTCAGCATCAGAGATACCCACCTCCAGAAGAGAGCTAGGCAGGTTTGAAGCCAGAAAGACAGACATTCAGTGGATGCAAGCCAGCTTCAACTTCAAAAGAGACCAGTCACCCAGGAGACCCTGGTAGCCTCACCACGATTGATAACCATCACCCAGGAGACACTGAGGAGACAGCATAAGAGATACCCACCACCAGAGAAGACTTAGCAACAAGGATACACGCAATCTTGGAGACAATGGCAGCTTCAATGTCAGAGATGCCTTCTTCTAGCAGATGTCGGGTAGCTTAGCATCAAAGACATATGCTATCTAGGAGACGCTAGGAAACGTTTGCACCAAGCATTCTGACTGCCTACACAGGGGAAGTTGTCCACTACGACATAAAAAATACCCTACCACCATCTAAAATATATTGAGAATTTGATGCATAAGATATCCACCATTCAGGAGTCACCAAGCCAAATCAGCATAAGAAATACCCGTCACCGAGACTCACCATCAAAACCACCTGCCATCCAGGCGATGCTGGACAGCTTTAGCACCGGAGATAACCACCACCCAACAAGAAGCATAGTTTTTACTCCAGAAATAGCCACAGGCCCAGACATGACTGGTAGCATTGGTGCCAAAGCTGTGTGTCAACCAAGAGTTTCCAGGCAGGTCATCGACTAATCTATATACTTGCACCCCTTAATTCGCCAGTTATCCTTGATATCAAAGACACACCAGATCAACTTAGAAATCAAAGATACCAGCTATCTACCAGACCGTGGACAGCTTTGACTTCAAAGAGACCGCAAACTGCGGGCAGCATCAACGTCAACGATACCAGCTACCTAGAAGATTGCAGGCAGCTTCGACGTCAACGATACCAGCTACCTAGAAGACTATAGGCAGCTTCGACGTCAAAGATACTAGCTACCTAGAAGACTGCAGGCAGCTTCGAAGTCAACGATACCGGCTACCTAGAAGACTACAGGCAGCTTCGACGTCAAGGATACCAGCTACCTAGAAGACTGCAGTCAGCTTCGACGTTAAAGATACCAGCTATCCAGAAGACTGCAGGCAACTTCGACGTCAAAGATACCAGCATCCAGCGGACAGCTTCAACATCAAAGAAAACCCTTCAAGGGGACAGCGGTCAGCTTCCCTCTACCCACTAGAAGTACTTGCTCTTTCACCTTCCCTGCCACTTCTGGGGAGGCCAGGCAGGTAAGGGGGGGGTCAATATTTTGTTTCACTTGTGGTATTGTATGAAGTGCAAACCTACCTTACAGAAAAAAACAGACCATTGCCCAAAGATGAGTTTGGGGAGTGAAGAAAAACAGGCAAATAGTGTAGAGTGAAATGCAATTTCAGACCAGTATCATTGAATGGGATCGGTGGAGAACCACCCAGCAAGACAGGTGTGATAAGGCTCTGTGTGCTTACATAGGAGCAAAGATGGGATAGGCTAACTTCAGATTGCACCACAAGAGCTTACGTTTTGGGATGATGACGAAGGTGGGTGGTCAATTGTGTTGAAGAGTGTCCACATCTATCTCCTGAGTTAGAGTCGAGTCTGATTTACAAGAGGATGTGTGAAGATTCTGGGAGATGGCTCCCTTCTGGGTTTCCGCGTTTTAAAATTCTGCGATTGTCGCCTTGCGATGGACAGGTATGGGGTTAAAAATGCATGAAGTATTGTAACATACCCTTCCCCAGGTTCCCATCGTATTTTGTTCAGAGAAGACAAAGCTGCATTTTTGGGGGTGGGTGGGTGGGGTGGAGTTTTATCTAACGCAAACTAGACCCGAAGGTATTGGAGCTGTGGAGAGGTGTGGTGCAGCGGCCAGGGCAGCTGCCTTCGGTTCACGGTTCGATCCCCGGCTCCGGCGGCAGCTCAGCTCAGCACCATGTGACTCTGGGCAAAAGCTCACTTAATTTCCACGACGGCCCCCAGCGCCTTGAGACCCGTAAGAGTGAGTAGTTCGTGCTTTACAAATACGGATTTAGATTTTTTTTTTTTTGGAGCACTTTACATGGGCACCAGTTGCGTTACAGACGGACACATTCATTTTTTGTTAGGCACGGGGAGATTATGTGATTTGCCCAGAACCACAGGATGTTGAACCTCCTTGCCGAGACTCGAACCCGGTTCCCCAGCTTCAAGGTCGGCCACTCTATGTTAGGCCACATCCTCTCCCCTATTCGAGTGCAAAAAAAACGAGCATTCGAGTGGTAAAAAAAGATATTGAAACTGGGGTCCTGAGCAGACATGGTGGCGGGGTCAGTGAGGGGGGCGGGGGCGGGGGTGCAGTAACACTTATAACTGAAAAGTAAAAATATTTTGGAATTACATTGTTGGGCTTTCTCATAGAAGTTGCTGTACAATGTAATGTACACACCTTGATGAAAACAAATGCAAGTGAAACTAATTTTCACAGTGCAGGCGACCCCCTTCTTTCCTTATAACCTGAAGCAACTCAAGGCTGCCATTAACAGAGCAGGAACAGCCATTATTATTATATTTTTTTGTGGAGTTTTACATAGCGCGAACTTGACCAGAAGGTATTGGAGCGCTTTACATGAGCACCAGTTATGTCACAGACCGACACATTCATTTTTGTTAGGCAGAGGGAGATTAAGTGATTTGCCCAGAATCACAGGATGTTGAGCGTCCCCGCCGAGACTCGAACCCGGTCCCCAGCTCTGAGGTCGACCACCCTTGTTACCAAAAAGTATTGGAACAATTTTGATAAAAGTTAAAAAGCTTGGGGATGTCGTTCCCAGTAGATCCTGCCCATTCCAACCTCTGCGCACAACACATAAGGGTGTGATGAGGGCGCATGCGTCTATGGGTGACCAGCAGAATGTCATCTGGTTTAAAGCACATGTCGAGGGGTTGACCTGCGCAATCTGGACCCTTTTTCCTTGAGATCGGAGCTCTGAGTACCCAGCCAGTATTGCATTTCTTCCCGCCTTTCCTGTGGCCTGGGTTTGTTTTCTGGGAGGTATGTTTTTATTTTCCCGAGCAGTGTGAGTTGATGCCACACTGCTTGCGTCTTCGTGGTGATGTGGGGCTTGGAGGGGAGATGATTGACAGCGGTATAGCTCTGTGATTTGGGCCCATGGGGGGAATGTCTGGTAAGATGCCCTGTAGTGATCTAGCCTACCTTTCTTGAGATTGGTATGTCCCTATTTGTTTTTCGGGTTTGAGCTTCTGATAGGTTATGGACTAGGGGTTGGCGAAATTTGCGAAATCTGCTTTTCTGTAATAACGTGAAATTTAGGAGAAAATGATATGCTACTACTGAAATGCGAACCCACATTTGCTGCTACATTTTAGGGTGAATGCGTCCTTGTGTCCATTTTCGACATGGGGACCCATTTCACACACACAAAAAATAGCGCAAAGAACACAAGGGCCATAAACAGAAGCTGCTTGCGTTCTGGTAATTTCCGTTGTTCTCATTAGCTCATACTAAAATTTTGCCGCGTAATTACACAGCATGGTGTAAATGCGTAATTTCAGGTATTTTGAGCTACACGCATAACACGAAATTATGCAAGATTACGGCTGTTTAACGGAAGCTTCGCTAGGGCCAACAATGGGCATCTAGGGTCAGATAAGTACAAGGCAGTGCCTGAGTCTTCTGACATCACTGGTCGATAAATTCATGTAAACTGAGGTAGCAGCTGTGACCTGCTCTGTGGGGATCTCTTCATTGGCTAGTCGAAACCTCTGGGTTTCACCGTGAAGGTTGAATTATCTACAGTGGCGGCTGCTATTTACTGGGGGTGGTGAGGCGGAGGATGATGGGGGGTGTAATTTAATATAATAAAAAATAAAGCACTTACCTTCAGGCCGTCCACCCGGCCTGAAGTTACCGCCGCCTCTCAGTCCGCTTGCCGCCGCCGCCTTTTGCTCCTGGGAAGTAGGAACCAGGAAGCACCCAGGCTCCTGACTCCCCTAGTTGAAACCTCTGGGTTCCAACGTAAACATTGAATTACCTATGATGCCATGTTACAGAGGCCCAACTTTTTCTGATCCTTGACTTTACTTTCACAATCATTGCTTGCAGTGGTGATAGCCCACTGGGTTCAACAGAACTAAACCTTAATTAGAAGCCGCACAATGTACTGTGGTTATAAATTAAAGTTTTGGACTAGGCATAAGGTGTGCTTGGGACACAGAGTCAAATGGCAACTCTGTGCCAAGTTTAACTGGAGCAAGGATGGAACCCTGGGGGACCCCACAGGTGATAGCCATGATGAGTGACATGATTGGGTAAATATGGGCCTGTAAATGGAACTCAAGAGATGACTGTGCCACCCACATATACCCATATGGGTACATGCAGTAGACTTCAATGGCCGGTGCTACAGAGGACCCTGAATTGATGTATTGCTCATGTGTATTTGATTTGTGCCGTGGGACACTATTAGTTCCCACACATGGGCACTGGAATTAAAATGTTTTTAAAACTCTCTTGCTCTGACAGTTTCTCATTGAGATTCACTCACCTCTAGAGACTTGTACTCAAAGATCAACTATTCGGGGTCAGAAGAGGTAAGCTGTGGGTTGCCAAGTGTGGAGGAAGCAACCACTCAAGCCCATGTCTGTGCCAAGTGTGGAGGAAACAACCACTCAAGTCCACGCCTGTTAGGAGGGCTCTTTGCTCAGTGAGAGCACATACTCATTCATGGAGTGAATGGAGAACTGCTGTAATTTGGCAGAGGGGACCATTACTCCATTCCTTTTTCTTCTGAACTGTTAGAGGAAATGTATAACTCAGAAAAAAGAAACTGGTCCAAGGAAATACAACAGGACAGGGGAGATACTAAGGCAGGCGAGACTCTGGAACAGGGAGGCAATGGAGCTGCTCCGAGCAGGGTAAATGCTGTCACTGGGACAGAAGAAATGCTGATAATAGGACAGAGGATTCACTAGGACAGTGAACACACTGAGACAGGGAGACGCTTGCACTGGGACAGGGGAGGCAATGGGACGGAGGAGGCACTGGGACAGTGAGACCCTGGGACGGAAGACAATGACACTGGGACAGTGAGACCCTGGGACGGAAGACAATGACACTGGGACATGGGAGACAGACAGTGGGGTATGAGAGACACTGACCCTAGGGCAGGAAGACAATGGAGCAGGATAAATGCTGTCACTGGGACAGGGGAGGTGTAGTATCTTCCAAAAGACACGAGACTGGTGGTGTAGATATAAGCAGGATTCTTTATTACCAGCCCCTGCGCAGCAGGCACAACCAGCACAAACGGCCTCCAAGCAGAACTGACTGCAAGGAGAATGCTTACAACATCATACAATTCTGAGATTCTAGATTATTGGTGCAGTTCTACCAATGACGCACAACTTACCATAAAAGCACAATACTACACAATCCCCCCTTAAAAGAAAAAAAAAAAAAATGAAAACTCAATTACAATCAAACATTTCTAAACATTTGGGTTTCTTAACAATCCTCCCACTAGAAGTTTTAATAACATTGTTATCACAGGAGGGTACAACAGTTTTGGGAATACATTGTAATGCAGGTTTGAGAGTAGGAGAGACACTTTGAGTGCCAGCAAGCTCAAGATAAACGCCTGCTGTGTCAGAATCAGAAAGGTTTGAATTTCCTACTTCTGGAATAATATCCAAAGTGTCTAACCACCAAAACTTTTTACTTTTACACTCAACATTCTCAATTTTTCGACCAAAATCGGACGTGACTGGTGCAAGGCGACTAAAATGCCAAACTTCACCATTTTGCAGCAAGGCAGTGTTGTTCATAACCTTCACAACCAGTTTGGGATTGCTAAATTTGCTTTCTCTTAGGAAACATTTTTGCATATTTCACACAAACCCATTGACCCTCGCACAAATTCACTTGCTTAGTGCCATGCTTTTGGTCATAGTAAGTTTTGTTCTTCATTTGAGATGCCTTGATACATTCTCTCGCTTCGGGTATGTCACACTGAACCATTCCATTTCTGTTCAACCAGCCAGGATTAATCTTGGAATGAGGAATCCTACCCCTCATGAAGGAAAAGGGGCTTTTGCCAACAGAGCAATGGATGGTGCTTCTATAGGCCCATAGCAACTTTTTCAACTCCTCATCCCAAAACAAATTTCCTTTACTGGCTAGCTGGAGAACTCCTTTAATACTGCGGTTGGCTCTCTCAACGATGCCATTGACGCTGGGATGATACAGTGCGGTGAACCTTTGTTGGATACCAAAAGCAGCCAAGTAATTCTTCATTTCAGAAGATTTGAATTGTACACCATTGTCAGATAAGATAACTCTGGGAAACCCCTCTCTCAAGAAAATGTCATCAAGGAATGTGATAACAGTTTTAGTGTTGATTACATTTACTACACGCACTTCTAACCACCTGGAAAAGGTATCCACCAGTCCTAAAATATACTTTTGTGAACCATCTTGCCATAAAACAGGACCCATAAAGTCTATAGCAACTACTTCCCAAGGAAGTCCTGGGCAAGTGGGAGAAGCTAAGGGTGAATTGAACGTTTTGAAGGTTTTGTCAGAGACTTCACACTTGACGCACGACCTCACACACCTTTCCACATCAATGTCTATTTTAGGCCACCAATAAAGTTCTTTCAAACGTAACTTGGTGCGTGTAATGCCAGAATGTCCTTCATGACAAAGGTCAAGTATCTTGCTTCTTAAACTCTTCGGAGGAATTATTTTGTCACCTCGTAGAACTAAGGAATCAGACAAACTGAGTTCATCACGAACTTCCCAGAAGCCTCTAAGTTCATCAGTGACTAACTTTTTATCCATACCACTCCAACCACTCACAATTAATAGTTTAAGTTCAAGCAAAATTGAGTAGGAATTCTCTGCTTCAAGCCAATCCTCTTTACTAAAACTACTCTGAGCTTTGTCAAGGGATACTGAAGCAACTAAGAAATCATTCCAGGAGTTCTTGTCCACTTCAGTCAATGGTAGGGACATACGACTCAAAAAATCAGTAGTGAAGTTCTTGACACCAGGTACGTATTGTATGTCATACATGAAATCTTGCAACCTCATCGAGAGTCTAGGAATTCTAGCTGTGGTATTGGTCAAACCTTCAGTAGTTAGTAGTTTAGTAAGGGGCTTGTGGTCGCAACGTAAGATGAATTTCCTGCCCCAAAGAAACTTTCTAAAATGCTCCAGAGCCCAGACACACGCAAGTGTTTCACGTTCAATTACAGAATAACGTTCCTCAGCGGGAGTAAGAGAACGTGAAGCAAAGGCGATGACTGATTCTATATTATTGCCATCCAGTTGAGTTAGGACACTACCCAAACCTTTGCTACTAGCATCGGTGGTGACGATAGTATTAGCAAGAGGATCAAATCCTTGAAGATTGGGAGCTTGAGCAATTGCCATTTTAATTTCTTCAAATGACTGTTGGCACGCAGAGCACCAAGAGAACTGCACTTTGTTCTTGAGCAAGGACCTCATAATATGAGTCTTTTCAGAAAACTTTTCAACAAATTTTGCATACAATTCTGCAAGTCCCAGGAATGATCTGAGATCATCCTTGGACTTGGGTGCAGGTGCATCAGTAATCGCTTTCACTAAACTGGTTTTAGGTCTAATACCTAAAGAACTGACTTTGTGACCCAGCTAAGTAACTTTCTTTTCTGCAAATTTGCATTCAGAAATCTCTGCTGTAACTCCCTTATCTTGTAAAACACCCATCACTTTCCTTAAGCGCTCATCATGTATCTTCTTGTTGGCTCCCATCACCAGAATATCATCCTGAAAGAACACAACCCCTTGCATATCACCAAACAACTCATGCATGAGCCTCTGAAAAACCGCGGCGGCGGAAGCTAGCCCGAATGGCATGCGTCGAAACTGGAAAGTGCCAAAAGGGGTGCAGAAAGCAGTAAAACGTCTGCTCATGGGATGCAAGGAGATTTGGGGATATGCACAAGAGAGGTCAATGGTTGAAAACCATTTTGCACCCATGGTTAAAGATAGCATCTCATCGATCCTAGGGAGAGGAAACTGATCAATAATGATGTTATCATTCAAGTATCTTAAATCAATACTCATGCGAATTTTCCCATTGGCACGTCTGGCAATCAGGATGGGGGAAATCCAGTCAGATGCTTCTACTGGCTCAATTATGCAAGCATCTTGCAATTTATTAAGTTCCTTTTTTACCTCATCTCGTACAATCAATGGAATGTGGCGAACATTATGTATTTTAGGAACAGCATTGGGTTTAACAAGGATCTTGTGAGTGAAGCCATCAAGTTTCCCAATACCGCCACCAAACACCTTAGGAAATTCTTCCAAAACCCATTTTTTGGTGTTTTCAGCATCACACATGACCAACACTTGCTCGGGACTGTTAGGGTCCAAAATAATGTTAAGGGAACATTGATCCTTCCAACCTAGAATAGAAGGGCCATCGTCAGCTACATATAACTTGCATAAAGACCTCCTGCCTTTAAATTCGAACAAGAGGGATCTGTACCCCAGCATGTCAATTTTTTCTCCAGTGAAGCTTTCTGGATTGACATCAGTGGGTTGTAAGTGAGAACCAATGGTATTAGCAAATTTATCTTCCCAGACAGATCGAGCAATAGTAGTAAATGGTGATCCGGAATCTGCTGCAACCTGTAAACTTATACCACCAAAAGAAATTGTGCACAAAGGTTTGTTACTATCACCTCCAGTAATGTTCACAACAACGTATTTCTTTGTACCAACGGAAAGAAAATCAGAATTGTCGGGAGACTCATCAGAGTCATTGCCTGACATGTCTGAATTATTATCTGTAACACGAGATTGCTTAAAACGTTTCTTCCTACAAACTTTAGAAAAATGTCCTATAATTCCACATTCTAGACATTTAGCTGACTTAGAAGACAACATAAAATTGTGCAGTATGTGAAGTGCTTCCGCATCTGTAACAGACAAAACCTGAACGAATGGTGTTCTCTTCTTTCTTGAAGTTAGCATTTTGATATTACCTTGGTATGACCTATATGTAGAAGTCTTTCCCTATTTATCGTCACAAATCTTATTAACAGATACAACATCACTAGAGGGAGTTATAGCTTTGGCACATTTCTCTGAAAGTTCTGCTTTTTTGACTAACGTGATGATGTCCTTGAGGCATGCTTCCCCTTCGATCCACAACCTGTCCTGAATATTTTTATTCTTGGTGCACATGACCACTTGATCCCTGATCATGTCATCATGTAATGTGCCAAATTTGCACTTAATCGCTAGGTTTTTTAACGCAGAGACGTAATCTTCAATCGACTCATTAGGATCTTGTTTACGTTTATAGAAAGTACGTCTGGAAACAGCTACACATACAGCTGGGGAGTAGTGATCATCAAGGTCAGCTATAGCGCATTTGAAAACATCTAAATCCCCGCTTCTTTCTATCTTCTGCATTTGGTTGTAAACTCTAAGGCCTTCCGGTCCTAGACAGTGCATCAAAATTCTTTTTTTCCTCTCAGGAGACAAGACACTACCATTGTCTTCAAGAGTGGCTATGTAATTAACAAAGTATTCTTTCCACTCTAACCATTTTACATTGGGTTCCCCAGGGTTAGTTAAAAATTCTTTGGGGTTATTGAGGGTGATGCTGACACTTGAGGTTTGTGCAGGGCTTGGCGTTACAGACGTTGTGCTGGAATTCCCTTCCATAGGTATAAAACAATTGTGCCAACAGCAAGTAAAGGTAGAAGTATAATGGAATAGATGAACAATAAAGGATTAAAAAAAACGTTCTTACTGTAGTGCGCTATGAGAACTGCAAGGATTAACCGCAGGATTTCCTTCAAAATGCGGTTGAAATATACGGAATCTTTGGAACAGGTGGAGAAAATTGTTGACAGTGCTATCGATAAAGTTAAGCGCCGGAAAGTGAAGCAAATGAGAGAAAAATGGCCGCTGGGGTCACGTAACGTGACCTCGTACACTTGAGCGTCGTGACACTGAAACGCTGTGACGTTTACGCTGTCATAAGCGCAATCGGTAGAACGCAGGAGAATAATGGAGCACTCGTCCTCGCGTTCGTGGAAGCTACGCGTGGAGAGGCAGTTGAAGAAAATTTAAAAGTAAACAGTAAGGCACAGTGTTGTAAAGTTGCAGAAGAGGCAGAAAAGGAGAGGGTTGACTCACGAATAACTGGAGGAGTTCCCTCGGCGAAATCTCTCTTCTGGTTGCTTAGTGTGAACCTCCAAAACGAGCACACTTTGTAGAAATAGTAGAATTCACGGTGCGATAAAACAGGACACCATGGATTTTCTTGAAGTTGGCAGGGGCTGGACCATAAATCGTCGCCAAAACGTTGTAGTATCTTCCAAAAGACACGAGACTGGTGGTGTAGATATAAGCAGGATTCTTTATTACCAGCCCCTGCGCAGCAGGCACAACCAGCACAAACGGTCTCCAAGCAGAACTGACTGCAAGGAGAATGCTTACAACATCATACAATTCTGAGATTCTAGATTATTGGTGCAGTTCTAACAATGACGCACAATTTACCATAAAAGCACAATACCACAGGAGGCACTAGGACGCAGAGTCACTGGCACAGGGGAGACACAGGAGACGGACACTGGCGCAGTGCAGATACAGACAGTGGGGTAGGGAGGCCCTGGGACAAGGGAGACACTAATGCTAGGACCGAGACATTGTATTAGGGAAGTCGATGACAGGGAAGTGGCTGGAAGAAAGAAATGCTGAGTCAGAGAAGCCACTGGGACAAGGGAGACATGGCTTAAGGGAACACACTGGGATGAGGAGGCCCTGCCACTGGGGCAGAAGGGACACTGGCTCAAGAAAGACACTGACATTAGAACGTCAATGGGACAGAGCAGTCCCTAACACAGGGGCACTGGAGACTGAACTGGGGCATTGAAGACTGGCACGGGGCAGAGGAAACTGACACGGGGCATTGGAGACTGGCACAGGGGCAGATGAGACAGACACAGGGGCTGAGGAGACTGACACAGGGGCATTGGAGACTGACACAGGGGCATTGGAGACTGGCACAGGGGCAGAGGAGACTGGCACAGGGGCATTGGAGACTGACATAGGGGCAGAGGAGACTGACACAGGGGCTGAGGAGACTGACACAGGGGCATTGGAGACTGACACAGGGGCATTGGAGACTGGCACAGGGGCAGAGGAGACTGGCACAGAGGCATTGGAGACTGGCACAGGGGCAGAGGAGACTGACACGGGGCATTGGAGACTGGCACAGGGGCAGAGGAGACTGACACAGGGGCTGAGGAGACTGACACAGGGTCATTGGAGACTGACACAGGGGCATTGGAGACTGGCACAGGGGCATTGGAGACTGACACAGTGGCAGAGGAGACTGGCACAGGGGCATTGGAGACGGGAACAGGGGTATTGGAGACTGACACAGGGGCAGAGGAGACTGACATTGGGGCATTGGAGACTGGCACAGGGGCAGAGGAGACTGGCACAGGGGCATTGGAGACTGACACAGGGGCATTGGGGATTGGCACAGGGGCAGAGGAGACTGACACAGGGGCATCGGAGACTGAAACAGGTGCATCATAGACTGACGCAGGGGCATTGCAGACTGACACAGGGGCATTGGAGACTGACACAGGGGCATTGGAGACTGCCACAGGGGCAGAGGAGACTGACACAGGGGCATTGGAGACTGACACAGGGGCAGAGAAGACTGACACAGGGGCATTAGAGACTGACCTGGGGCATTGGAGACTGGCACAGGGGCATAGGAGACTGACACTGGGGCAGAGGGGACTGAACTGGGGCATAGGAGACTGACAGGGGCATTGGAGACTGGCACAGGGGCAGAGGAGACTGACACAGGGGCTGAGGAGACTGACACAGGGGCATTGCAGACAAGCACAGGGGCAGAGGAGACTGACACAGGGGCATTGCAGACTGGCACAGGGGCATAGGAGACTGACACAGGGGCTGAGGAGACTGACACAGGGGCAGAGGAGACTGACACAGGGGCATTGGAGACTGACACAGGGGCATTGGAGACGGACACAGGGGCATTGTAGACTGACACAGGGGCATTCCAGACTGACACAGGGGCATTGGAGACTGACAGGCGCAAAGGAGACTGACACAGGGGCATTGCAGACTGGCACAGGGGCATAAGAGATTGACACAGGGGCAAAGGAGAATGAACTGGGGCATTTGAGACTGGCACAGGGGCAGAGGAGACTGGCACAGGGGCAGAGGGGACTCAACTGGGCCATAGGAGACTGGCACAGGGGCAAGGGAGACTGACACAGGGGCAGAGGAGACTGACACATGGGCATTGGAGACTGGCACAGGGGCATAGGAGACTGACACTGGGGCAGAGGGGACCGAACTGGGGCATTTGAGACTGGCACAGGGGCAGAGGAGACTGGCACAGGGGCAGAGGAGACTGGCACAGGGGCAGAGGGGACTCAACTGGGCCATAGGAGACTGGCACAGGGGCAAGGGAGACTGACACAGGGGCACAGGAGACTGACACAGGGGCATTGCAGACTGGCACTGGGGCATTGGAGACTGGCACAGGGGCGTTGCAGACTGACACCGGGGCATTGCAGAGTGGCACAGGGGCAGAGGAGACTGAACTGGGGCATAGGAGACTGGCACAGGGGCAGAGGAGATTGACACAGGGGCATCGGAGACTGAAACAGGTGCATCATAGACTGACGCAGGGGCATTGCAGACTGACACAGGGGCATTGGAGACTGACACAGGGGCATTGGAGACTGCCACAGGGGCAGAGGAGACTGACACGGGGCATTGGAGACTGGCACAGGGGCAGAGGAGACTGACACAGGGGCATTGCAGACTGACACAGGGGCATTGGAGACTGACACAGGGGCATTGGAGACTGACACAGGGGCATTGGGGATTGGGCACAGGGGCAGAGGAGACTGACACAGGGGCATCGGAGACTGAAACAGGTGCATCATAGACTGACGCAGGGGCATTGCAGACTGACACAGGGGCATTGGAGACTGACACAGGGGCATTGGAGACTGCCACAGGGGCAGAGGAGACTGACACAGGGGCATTGGAGACTGGCACAGGGGCAGAGGAGACTGACACAGGGGCATTGCAGACTGACACAGGGGCATTGGAGACTGACACATGGGCATTGGAGACTGACACAGGGGCAGAGAAGACTGACACAGGGGCATTAGAGACTGACCTGGGGCATTGGAGACTGGCACAGGGGCATAGGAGACTGACACTGGGGCAGAGGGGACTGAACTGGGGCATAGGAGACTGACACAGGGGCATTGGAGACTGGCACAGGGGCAGAGGAGACTGACACAGGGGCTGAGGAGACTGACACAGGGGCATTGCAGACTAGCACAGGGGCAGAGGAGACTGACACAGGGGCATTGCAGACTGGCACAGGGGCATAGGAGACTGACACAGGGGCTGAGGAGACTGACACAGGGGCAGAGGAGACTGACACAGGGGCATTGGAGACTGACACAGGGGCATTGGAGACGGACACAGGGGCATTCCAGATGACACAGGGGCATTCCAGACTGACACAGGGGCATTGGAGACTGACAGGGGCAAAGGAGACTGACACAGGGGCATTGCAGACTGGCACAGGGGCATAAGAGATTGACACAGGGGCAAAGGAGAATGAACTGGGGCATTTGAGACTGGCACAGGGGCAGAGGAGACTGGCACAGGGGCAGAGGGGACTCAACTGGGCCATAGGAGACTGGCACAGGGGCAAGGGAGACTGACCTGGGGCATTGGAGACTGGCACAGGGGCATAGGAGACTGACACTGGGGCAGAGGGGACCGAACTGGGGCATTTGAGACTGGCACAGGGGCAGAGGAGACTGGCACAGGGGCAGAGGGGACTCAACTGGGCCATAGGAGACTGGCACAGGGGCAAGGGAGACTGACACAGGGGCACAGGAGACTGACACAGGGGCATTGCAGACTGACACTGTGGCATTGGAGACTGGCACAGGGGCGTTGCAGACTGACACCGGGGCATTGCAGAGTGGCACAGGGGCAGAGGAGACTGAACTGGGGCATAGGAGACTGGCACAGGGGCAGAGGAGATTGACACAGGGGCAGAGGAGAATGATTCTGAGGCATTGGAGACTGACACAGGGGCAGAGGAGACTGACACAGGGGCATTGGAGACTGACCTGGGGCATTGGAGACTGGCACAGGGGCATAGGAGACTGACACTGGGGCAGAGGGGACTGAACTGGGGCATAGGAGACTGACACAGGGGCATTGGAGACTGGCACAGGGGCAGAGGAGACTGACACAGGGGCTGAGGAGACTGACACAGGGGCATTGCAGACTGGCACAGGGCCATAGGAGACTGACACAGGGGCTGAGGAGATTGACAGAGGGGCATTGCAGACTGACACAGGGGCATTGGAGACTGACACAGGGCCAGGGGAGACTGACACAGGGGCATTGGAGACTGACACAGGGACAGAGGAGACTGACACAGGGGCAGAGGAGACTGACACAGGGGCAGAGGAGACTGACACAGGGGCAGAGGAGATTGACACAGGGCAGAGGAGACTGTCACAGGGGCATAACAGACTGACACAGGGGCATTGGAGACTGACACAGGGGCATTGCAGACTGACACAGGGGCATTTTAGACTGACGCAGGGGCATTGGAGACTGACACAGGGGCAGAGGAGACTGACACAGGGGCAGAGGAGACTGACACAGGGGCAGAGGAGACTGACACAGGGGCATGGGAGACTGACACAGGGGCAGAGGAGACTGACACAGGGGCATTGGAGACTGACACAGGGGCATTGGAGACTGATACAGGGGCAGAGGAGACTGACACAGGGGCATTTTAGACTGACACAGGGGCATTGCAGACTGACACTGGGGCATTGGAGACTGACACAGGGGCATTGCAGACTGACTCACGGGCATTGCAGACTGACACAGGGGCATTGGAGACTGACACAGGGGCATTGGAGACTGACACAGGGGCAAATGAGACTGACACTGAGGCATTGCAGACTGACACAGGGGCATTGCAGACTGACACAGGGGCATTGGAGACTGACACAGGGGCATTGCAGACTGGCAAAGGGGCAGAGGAGATTGACACAGGGGCATTTGAGACTGGCACAGGGGCAGAGGAGACTGGCACAGGGGCAGAGGGGACTCAACTGGGGCATAGGAGACTGGCACAGGGGCAGAGGAGACTGACACAGGGGCATTGGAGACTGACACTGGGGCATTGGAGACTGGCACAGGGGCGTTGCAGACTGACACGGGCATTGCAGACTGGCACAGGGGCAGAGGAGACTGAACTGGGGCATAGGAGACTGGCACAGGGGCAGAGGAGATTGACACAGGGGCCGAGGAGAATGATTCTGAGGCATTGGAGACTGACACAGGGGCAGAGGAGACTGACACAGGGGCATTGCAGACTGACACTGGGGCATTGGAGACTGACCTGGGGCATAGGAGACTGGCACAGGGGCACAGGAGTATGACACAGGGGCATTGGAGGCTGACGCTGGGGCAGAGGAGACCTCGAGAGTGTGACACGGAAACACTAGTACTGGGGAGACAGGGATAGTGGAGATGCTGACACTGGGAGATACTGGGACAGAGGAGACCCTGTGACAGAAGAGGCACTGGGATGGGAAAGACACTGAAACTGGGACAGGGGCGATATTGACAAGGGAAATGCTGACACTGGGGCAGGGGAGACACCGCGACTGGGAGCTATTGGGGTAGGGGAGACACAGAGACAGACGAGACTCTGCGACAGAAGAGACACTGGCTTGGGGTAGACACTGGGACAGAGGAGACATTGCCAGTGTGACAGTAGAGACACTGACAGTGGGACTGGAGAGATGTTGGCACTAGGACAGAAAGACTGGCTTTGGGACAGGGAAAATATATGCACGACTGGAGTTGAGCAAAGGCCGCACTTCTCAACCCTGCCCGTTTTTGGGGTTCACCTCTTGGAAAAACCCTCACTCAAGCAGCCAACTGCTAGCTTAGTAGAACGCAGCACCAAGAAGCGATATAAATATGAATGATGCGCTATATACAGGGCCTGTTATTCGATTCAGCAGCTGCAGCGTTTGCCTTGTAGTAACGGATTTGCTGCACTTGCCATATACTTCAGCATTTACTGCATACATAGCAGATTTAAAGAAAAAAGGTTTCTAGCTCTATCGGATCAAAAGTTATCAACTAAACGAAGCAGACATGGTGCAACAGAGAAGCAAACGTTGCAAAATTAGCTGGTCACTTTTCATCTGTTATTTGTTTTATTTAGGTCTGAAAACTACTAAAAAGTTGAAAATGTTTTTCAGACACCCTTAGTGCCCGTAGATGATCGAGTGGAAAAGAGCCTTTGTCTGCAGTATGAAAAAACCCTTTCCTATGTAAATGTAATTAAAAAAGAGTAAAATGAAGAGCCCATCTTGTTCATGAATACATTTTGCTTAAATTAAAGCTAAACCAGCAGCAGCTATTTCAACAAGGCTATCGGGTAGTCCAATATTTTACTTCTCTTTGTAGGGTCTAATTTTCTTGAATTCTACAGATTCTCCTAGTTGCTTGCATTAAGATTATGGATATTACAACACTGTCCTACAGGGCCGTTTCTATTTGGAAAGAACTACGTTCATACGCCAGTGGTAGGAGAGGTAGCTGCTTACCAGGCGCGCAACACCCATTGGGCTCACCGGGCTTCAGCCCCCCCCGTCGTGTGTGTCAGCCCGGGCTGAGACAGCTTCGCGGGCTGGCGACCGTCTAATTGCAGCCGCACCCGAGTACTTCACAGGTCTTTAAAAGACCATTTACTTGTTAATGAGGCTTTTGTTGTGTTTTCACCCCTTCTAGAGCCACTCTGCCTATGGCTGGAAGAATTAGCCCCCCCCCCCCCGAAATCTTTTTCAGCCCCCCCCCCCCCCGAAATTTGGCTCTAGTTGCCCGCCTGCTGCGTACCACATAATTTAGTCAGCCATGCCACATAATTTGGTTCTCCACTGCAGCATAATTCTAGTGGCCCTGACTATATGAAACTCTTTTAAAAAGCAAAATGCACCACCACTCTGGAATTCTCTATAGGACGACACCAGAGCGGTGACTGGTAAGCCTATACTGTGATGTGGTGGGAGAGTGATTGCAATCAATGAGAGTGAACCCACCCTAGCACATGATCTATTCACTCCTGTCTAATTCCCCACACCCCTCACTCACCCAGACAATCTATGTCCTCTGACTAGAGTAGGGAAGAAAGGCTGTCCATGGGGAGGAGGAAACATGTTTTCTCCCAGCAAACTCTGATACAACAGACTTCTTACCACATGTTTCAGACATTTTCTAACTAAGTGTGGGATCTTTTGCACTGCATCCTTCCACACAAGTGGATCCATCCCTCCACCTTACACAAGTCAAAGGGGTTCCACCTGTAAGGCAAGTCAACTGGATCTGTCCTCAGCCATCTCTCTGCCTCCAACGCCATGGGATCCGTCCCAACGTAAGTCTGTGTCTCGCTCCCCACGTAGGCTAAAAGGATTCCTTCTACGCTGCAAGTCAAAAGAATTCTTGCCGATGCACGTGACTGGGATCCCTCCCACGGTAAGTCAATGAGATGCATCTCAGTGGAATTTAGAGGGAATTCCCGAATTCAGGTCAACAGTCGCCCTCTCAATATACGCCAATGGAAATCTTCCTTCAATGCAAGCCGATGGAATCTCTGATGGTGCAAGTCAGTGAGACCCCATCCAATACAAGTCAATGGAGCTCTCACTGATGAAGTCTCCGGCATCTCCTGAGGGATGCCCCATTCTCAGCATCCATTGTAGATAGCAGGTAAAACCATAGCCTTACAAGCAGTTACAGGGTGGACTCAAGAGACACTCCCACACTTTTGTCTCACATAACAAAGGGGGGCTTGGGGTGTCGAATAATTCAAGTTCAGAACTGAAAGCTTACACCAGGTCTAAATGTCAGTTCCACCCCCTCTAGTCAGACATCTCACTTCAAACCCCCTCACCTCCACCAGGGTCAGACCTCCTTCATGTCTTTTCTGGAGATGTAGTGCTATGTGCTTCATGCAGTTCCCTGCCACTCATACACCTCCACAGGTACGCCTCAGGGCCGCATTTTGACCATAGTGTTGTGTGACACCGCATACGAACTGCATGCCACTGACAGTGTTATGCTGTCTTCTATAACTCTATCTACCCGTGAGTGCCCATAACAGTATTATGTTTGTGCGCATAGTGCCACCTGCATAGGATAGTGCAACTTGTGCCACACAGTGCCGTATACCGAATAGAGTGCCATGTGTTCATTTGCAGTGCGTCATACCACATGGAATGCCCAGTGCTCAATTTGTTAAAAAAATAAGTGCCAGGGCCCTCGACCGGAGTCAACTGAAGCTTGCAACACCTTTTGACCTTGCCAGCACTGTCTATGACAGTACCAGCATAACTGCTAACCATCACACTGCTACAAGTGTGACAATTCAGACTATTCCAAGCGCCCACTGCTATAAGAATGGCTTGGGCGGCAGATTTTAGTCATTTTCATGTTATATTGAACGAATAAACAACTGTTCTTGTCCTGATCTCTAAAGAAGATACACAGCACCACCATGTGGCAGACTGTTAAAAGTCCTGGTGCTGACAATTAAGTGCCGGTGCCGAGCACTGGAAACCACAGCCCACATTAAGCACTGGGAATGCCGCATGTGCCATCTGCCCACTGTCCCTGGCATTGGCATGTACCTCAGTCACAGCGTCTCTTGGCTGCGTATGATGACCCTTGCACGTACATGCACTATACATGCCCTTGCACTTTGCCATTGGCTCTGGACAGTTCCAGAGTCCTCACTCACTGCCCTGTGACCCGGCGTGATGCCATGTACAACTTTACTTTGCACGAGTGAGACGATGTACCACTGCATAATGCCGATTGCCTGCGTATACTCCCGCTTGTCCATGCACTGTGCCATATGCTGCAAGAGAGTGCCGTGTTTGCCCACAATGTGGCAGATGCCCCTATAGCAGAGGCCGAGGTAGGCAGGGGGCAGAGGAACCACGTTCCCAAGCTTTATTCATTGGATCATAACAGTTTCCATACTGTTTTTTTTAAAGTCCCTGAATGGGTGAACTGCCACAGATTGAATGAAAGCAGGGAAGAAGGGTCTCTTCTCTGTGAAGCGAAAGAAGGGAAAGGCCGCTTAAGAAGCAAGCCTTACCTCCATGGTCCTTGCCCTGAAAGAAATGTAAAATGTGCACTTAGGTAATCAGCCAATTTAAAGGCTGCTTGGGAGCCAATATATGCTTTAATTGATAGACTCTGGAATCTGTCCTTTTAATTGAAGCCTATAAAAAAGTTTGCACTGGTTACGATCAGCGTATTTCTAAAAACATACCTTTTGAAGCACTGAAAACATTTAAGCACAATCTTTTTGCAACAGCCTAGTTATGCAGTGTGCAACCTTTCTTATGCTGTGTAATACGCTTTCTAAGGTAACAAGTTACATAATTGCAGGGCTTTCTATCACAGGCTTAGATCTTTTAGCCCTATAAAAACACATCATTATTTCCCCAGTGCATGGACCAGGATTCAAATCAATGACCATCCGGTTACACCCACAGACATCTGACTACCAGAAAAATTATTTTTCCACAGATACATTTAAGTGGCATTTAGTTTTCATTTAGGGTGTAGGCATTATATTTTATATGCACTGACCTGAAAGTGAAAGACCAGCAAACTATTTATGGGATATTTTGTTCTATGTAGCAGCGTCTGACCCGCCCCCACACTCATCGACACTGACCTCATTGTATTCTGGATCACAGTTCCCATACTTTTCTTTATGCACTTCGACCGCTGCCCTATAGGGCAACATATCACTGTGCTGTGCCTTGTATAGTTCTATAGATCTTCAAAAACTGCCATGTGCCCCCAAACCTTCACAATACCATCTGCCCTTACCTGATCCAGTGTCAAGTAGTACTTCAGTGGCACGTGAGCCCATTAAGTGCCATGCTCCCTCCTGTGATACCTCAAGCCACTATACTCATATTGTACTACTTACTCCTGTATGACCTATAGAGCATTGGGTTTAGTATCCTGTGTCTGTGCAGTACTAGATGTTTCCGTAAGGTGTCACATGCCTGCATAAAGTACCATGGACCCAGCGGCACTAACTGTCCACTAAAAACAAGGCTGGACTGGCCGTACCGGGCATCGGGTGTTTTCCTGGGAGGCTGGAAGGGTGGGAGCTGATTTTGTTCCCGGGGGGCCTGTTTTGTTACTGGAGGCCGGTTTTTCGCTGAGCTGGAGGGGTGCTGTGGTTGCAACTTGTTATGGGTTTATAAGCACCTGCTGCAGAGTTCCTTTTGTATCCAGCACTTTTCAGGAAACAATAGGAATGTCAAGGTAGCCCTGGTGATTAATGTTCCTGCTGGAGAGGGATCGAGTTTTCTCTAGTGGCATTGACTCATCTAAAGTAGTGCAGAGGGTTAACATGTCTGTTGCAAAGAACGTGTTTCATGCTTGACATCTTATTTTTTGTGTTCTCCGTAAGACTGTCTGTAGGTATGATTGTGTATCCTGGTGCACTGTAAGGCCATCATTTACTATGCTTCAAAGCTAATACACTTGATTATATAATTACAAACGAATTGTAGAATGCACCATTTTTGCCATTTTTCCCCAACTTTCCTTGGGGGAACCACCCCATACCCTCCTTGTAGTGGTCAAGTTCGCTCGTTGCGCTCACTCGCCACACAGTGTATGGGAGCAGGTCTTACAACATTTTCCACGGCTGCTTTGCGTTCCCACTCCGGCCCTGGCTAAAAAAGAACATTTTCCATTTTAAGTCTGAGAGCAGAACTCAGTCCTATTTTTAGAAGAAAAAAAAAATTCGGTGTCAGATGGGCTGCACAAGGCACCAAGACTAAGGAACTATTCAGGTCCCAAGAACATAGAGAACATGTACAGATCTGCGAACACACGTTTGTCGTGTCTGTCGTGAGACTGACTCTACTCCGGCCGTACCATTCTTTTAGAGGCAACGCCTGGTAAGGGAGACTTCCTATCTATCTCTCATAGTCTGGGGGACCACTGTCCTCATTCCAAAGCACCTACTTCATTTCCACATTCGTACAGAAGATTGGTGCATATATCTTGGTCGTACCGTCTTCATGGTGCACGAGTACACACATCTAGGCCTTCAAATTGCACAAGTGCCTGCCGCTTACCATACAACTTTCGGTTTCTAAGTACAGGCTTCCAAACTTCCCAGTCCACAGGTGCAGGTCACAATGGATTAGGTGCACAAGCACAAGACTTGTGAGTGTCTCAGTGAACACGTGCAAGCTTCGTTGCCACCACATGCACAAGTGCAGGCACCGCATTCTTTGGACATAATTACAGGGCTAGCAAACGTCCTCGTTCATATCTGCATATCGCCAGCTTTGCTTGTGTACAGGTGCAGATTTCTTTATCTTCTGTACGTGCATGCAGACCTCACTTTCTTCCGAGTGCACAAGTACAGGTTAGCGGGACCAATCCCCTCTAAGGGCCTGATTACGAGTGAAGGTGCTATTTATTGAACCTCATAAATACCGATACCCCAAGGTACGTTATTTGTTGGGTGCGATAAATAGAGCCTATTGTGAGTTTTTGGGGAATAACATGCAGATTTTGGTGTTTGATGCATAAAGATCCGCACGATACGGTAAATAGCGTATACTTTTCCTCTGGTACATTTGGGCATGTTTGACCTGCCGAAATTTAATGAGGGTTGTGGCATTTAACGTATCCGATAATTATCAGAGGTGTTAAATAAAACCAAACTAGTAATTCTGATCCCTATGCTAACAGGGGTTTACTCAGGGGACGCGAAACAGAGGCCCACTTGCAATCAGGCGCTTCGACTTTAGGAACACTGTTTCCAGTCCTGGGCTTTTGTGGGATAGCCTAGTGTACTCTGGGTGTTGAGAACAGACCATGGGATAGCCTAGTGGATTCTGGGTTTTGTGAACAGACCCTGGGATAGCCTAGTGGATTCTGGGTGTTGTAGGCATGCCATGGGGTAGCCTAGTGGACTCTGGGTGTTGTAGGCATGCCATGGGATAGCCTAGTGGACTCTGGATGTTGTAGGCATGCCATGGGATAGCCTAGTGGACTCTGGGTGTTGTAGCCAGACCTTGGGATAGCCTAGTGCACACCAGGTGGTGTAGGCTTGCCATGGGAAAGCCTAGTGGACTCCGGGTGTTGAGAACAGACCATGGGATAGCCTAGTGGATTCTGGGTTTTGTGAACAGACCCTGGGATAGCCTAGTGGATTCTGGGTGTTGTAGGCATGCCATGGGGTAGCCTAGTGGACTCTGGGTGTTGTAGGCATGCCATGGGATAGCCTAGTGGACTCTGGGTGTTGTAGGCATGCCATGGGATAGCCTAGTGGACTCTGGGTGTTGTAGACAGACCATGGGATAGCCTAGTGGACTCTGGGTGTTGTAGCCAGACCTTGGGATAGCCTAGTGCACACCAGGTGGTGTAGGCTTGCCATGGGATAGCCTAGTGAACTCTGGATGTTGTAGGCATGCCATGGGATAGCCTAGTGGACTCTGGGTGTTGTAGCCGGACCTTGGGATAGCCTAGTGCACACCAGGTGGTGTAGGCTTGCCATGGGAAAGCCTAGTGGACTCCGGGTGTTTTGGGCATGCCGTGGGATAGCCTAGTGGACTCTGGGTATTGTGGGCATACCAGGGGACAGCCTAGTGGACTCTGGGTGTTGTAGGCATGCCAGGGGATAGCCTAGTGGACACTGTGCGTTGTAGGCTTGCCATGGGAAAGCCTAGTGGACTCTGGGTGTTGTGGGCATACCAGGGGATAGCCTAGTGGACTCTGGGTGTTGTAGGCAGACAATGGTGATAGCCTAGTGGACACTGGGTGTGGTAGGCTTGCCATGAGATAACCTAGTGGACTCTGGGTGTTGTAGGCATGCCATGGGATTGCCTAGTGGACTATGGGTGGTGTAGGCATGCCATGGGAAAGCCTAGTGGACTCTAGGTGTTGTGGGCATGCTGTGGGATAGCCTAATGGACTCTGGGTGTTGTAGGCATGTCATGGGATAGCCTAGTGGACTCTGGGTGTTGTAGGCATGCCGTGGGATAGCCTAGTAGACTCTGGGTGTCGTGAACAGACCATGGGATAGCCTAGTAGACTCTGGGTGTTGTAGGCATGCCAGGGGGTAGCCTAGTGGATACTGGGCGTTGTAGTCTTGCCATGGGAAAGCCAAGTGGGCTCCGGGTGTTGTGGGCATGCCGTGGGATAGCCTAGTGAATTCTGGGTGTTGTAGGCATGCCATGGGCTTGCCTAGTGGACTCTAGGTGTTGTGGGCATGCTGTGGGATAGCCTAGTGGACTCTGGGTGTTGTAGGCATGCCGTGGGATAGCCTAGTGGACTCTGGGTGTTGTGGGCATGCCGTGGGATAGCCCAGTGGACTCTGGGTGTTGTGGGCATACCAGGGGATAGCCTAGTAGACTCTGGGTGTTGTAGGCATGCCAGGGGGTAGCCTAGTGGACACTGGGCATTGTAGTCTTGCCATGGGAAAGCCTAGTGGGCTCCGGGTGTTGTGGGCAGGCCGTGGGATAGCCTAGTGAACTCTGGGTGTTGTGGGCATACCAGGGGATAGCCTAGTGGACTCTAGGTGTTGTAGGCAGACAATGGGATAGCCTAGTGGACACTGGGTGTGGTAGGCTTGCCATGAGATAGCCTAGTGGACTCTGGGTGTTGTAGGCATGGTATGGGATGGCCTAGTGGACTCTGGGTGTTGTAGGCATGCCATGGGATGGCCTAGTGGACTCTGGCTGGTGTAGGCATGCCATGGGAAAGCCTAGTGGACTCTGGGTGTTGTGGGCATGCTGTGGGATAGCCTAGTGGACTCTGGGTGTTGTAGGCATGTCGTGGGATAGCCTAGTGGACTCTGGGTGTTGTAGGCATGCCGTGGGATAGCTTAGTAGACTCTGGGTGTTGTAGGCATGCCGTGGGATAGCCTAGTGGACTCTGGATGTTGTAGGCATGCCATGGGATAGCCTAGTGGACTCTGGGTGTTGTAGGCATGCCATGCACATATGCCGAGGCACACCAAATTAGTCCATATTGTAGTGTAGGTAGTAACCAATCTAGTAATCACAGGGAGTCCGTAAAACATTCCTTTCTCTTTATTTTATTTTCTTCTCAAAGATCCATATACAAAAACACACTGGCAGCCGACACGTGTTTCGTCCAACGGACTTTTTCAAGGCTAGATGGTATAGGCAAAGAAACCCGGCACCCCAAAGACCAGCGTACCGGAAGTAAATGTATTGGCGAAGATTCTGAATGTCTGTAAGCAGACGTCAAATTTGAAACACCAGTCATGCGTTCTTTCACAGTATTTGCCGGATCCCAAAATTGCAATAGATCAAGGTCTCCACTGGTTATAAATAGGTCTGTGGCCCGCCGTTATCACAACGAGTATCTGTACCTGCAGGAAAAAGTAATCAGCGTAGAAATTGCGCGCCCAGATAGTCTATGGATTGTGGCTAATAAGAGATGCTCGTACTTGCAGGTATTCACAAAGTAATATAGAGGTCCACCACAGAGTCAAATTTTGGTGAGCACCTGTAACCAACTGGTGGGAATATATATCTCAGACCTGTTTTAAGCAACCTGTAGACAACGGTGGACGCTATAATGTAACCAAGAAACGTGCTGTCGGTAAAACCGTGGAATGCCACGGAGACCGACTTGTCACTAAGCCCTGGTAAGCCTGGAACTGGAGAGAAGGAGAAACTGCATGCGTCCTGTCTGCTATAGAACAAAGCATTCTAATCCACCTGAAATCAGTAATTTGTTGGTGAAACGTTCAGGACAGGAAACAGCGTCTAATGACCTGGAATGAGCTGGCCATGCTTGAGTGTTGAAGTCCAGATCCTCTCAGGGGTGATATCTGCAAAGGCATAAATACACATGTAATATCATGAACTAAAATTACAGCACAAATCATATGCAATTACTTGGAGCGAATATCTCTGCAACTTCTAATGTCTCATGACCTGATTGGCAGTCAATGGTCAGTTGGACTAGACCCGGAACAGTTCTTATCTAAGGGTATCTTCAATTTTTTTTAACCATTTAGAATTTCCAGGACTCTCATCCACATGGAGGAAACAGTGACTGCGTGAGACTGGCATTAGCAAAACCAATAGGTTTCGGCTTCGGGATCTATTAGCTTTGCCAGTGGTTTTACCCATACTTTACAGCATCACCAATGCTGTGCAGCATGGCTAAAAAATAAAATTAAAAAAAAGCCTATTACATCGCCAGTAGCATAACTTTGGAGGCATGCGCACCAAGAATGCACGTGTCTACAAAATCACTCGAGGGCTTTTTTTTCTTTTTGATTACCCATCAATGTTGGATCTGTAAAGAAGAAAAATTATTTCAAACGGGTGAGGGAAAACAGCAAGGGTGGGGAGGAATCAACACGGAAGGGAAGTTTGAAATCACGGAGGAAGAAGATTGGAATCATGGAAGGTGGGGATGAAAAGCAACAGGAGGGCGGGAGAGAAGCAACATGGGGGAGTGGGTGTGAGCAACACAGGGCTGCGGGTGAAGAGAAGCAACACAGAGGGCGTGCATAAGGAATCGAACGGAGAGAGAAAACTGTAGAGTGGGGGCAAGCAAATGGACAAGAGAGTGCAACGTTGAGCTGTGGAGAAGCACAGGTGTGAGAAAGTAACACAGGGAAAGGAGCACACGAGGGCGAGTGCATCACAAAGAGGGCGGGGAGAAGCACATGGGCAGAGAAAAAGCAACATGACACTAGGTGGAAGGGGAACAAATATGAGGAAGATAGTTGGAAAACAAAAGCACTCTCAGAAAGTGGTGCCTGAAAAGTGAGCAGTGGAAGGACACAGGTAAAGTGTTCATGCTCCAGGAAAGGGACAAACGCACTAAGAGGAAGTAAAGCCCACACAAATTATCAAATAAAAAGCAAGCAAATGAGAGTGACAATGAAGACAACCAATGGTAAGCAACGAGGGGCTTTAAGCCCACTTTAAGAAGACAGTATGCCTTGCAACAGACAGCCCATGAGTTGGCTAGTAGGCGAGACCTAAAAATGCCTGTTGCCCCATGCAGCACTCAGAATGGCACCACCCCAACTGCAAGAATAGGTTACAAAGCAAAACCTGTCTCAACCAGTTCCCATTTTCTGGACCAAAGATGAAAACATACAGGCCAGAATTAGTGTCTCTATGACGGGGAGATTGTTATCTGGGGCTTGAGACATTCTTCCTGACACCGCATTCCTCTTTGCATAGTCTATTTTGGAAATAAACAAACATTTGCAATCTTCACCTTTCAGGTTAGTTTCAGAGTCCGCAGACACTCTCATCTCCTCGCATAAGCTTGCTTTGCCATACACAACCAGGGCCGGACTGGCCGTAGCGGGCACCGGGCATTTTCCCGGTGGGCCGCCAGGGTGGGGGCCGATTTTGGGCCCATGGGGGCCGTTTTTGTTACAGGGGCCGTGCTGCAAAAACGGCCCCTTTAACAAAATCGGCCGAAACCGGCCCTGGCAAACAGCTCGGCCGCACCCCCAACCCCCCGGGGGGGCCGACCGAGCACTTTGCCAGGGCCGGTTTTGGTTCCCAGTCCGGCCCTGTACACAACTGCACATAGCAGCCCTCTCCACAGCCTCATACTATACAGATGTTCCCTTTGTCTAACTCTTGCAGGTTTCTGATTTCTCCCTTTGTGATGGTTTTCCCATCTTTCTCTTCCGACTGCTTTCCCCATTGTGTGTTTTTCTGTCTCTTGTGAAATATCTGATCAGGAATATAAGTGCTGGTCCCCAAAAATGAGTGCCAGTTGCCCCCACCGGAAACCACTGTCTCAAATTAAGCACTGCCTGCTGGCTTCCACTCTAGTGTCAGAACGTTTCCTAGTCCTTCTACCATGTCCAGTTTCCACCCCTTGAATGTATGTATTGTATTGTATTGTAATTGCATTTATATAGCGCTTACTACCCCTGATGAGGCGTTGAAGCGCTTTTTCGGCGAGTAGCACGCTACTCCAGAACCCATAAAGGATTAGTGGTGAATTAGTATAGTGAAATATGAAAGTAATTTGAGTGGTGGATATTAGTCAGTTATTTGGATTGAGAAGGATAGCGGCAAAATAGAAGAGGGAAAAAGGTTTGCATTTATATAGCGCTTGTTACCCCTGATCGGTTGCATGCGTACGCCGCATAACCTTTGGTAACTAATAGACTTTAGGGCACAAGTGACAGCCAAGTAGTAATCATAGTGCACAAGTGTAGACTGCACACCTTTCATAGTGCACAAGCAGGCACCCCAAACTGAAGTACACAAGCACATAATGAACCACCTTCAGTGTATACGCTGCGTGGCCCTCAGGCAAACAACTCAGAGTTTTTTGGCATTCTTACCCATGTACAGAACATACTGCCCTTGTGCACAAATACACGGTGCTTGGCCTTGTGCTGCGCAGCTGCAAATCGCATAGCCTAATTGTTGTGCACAGGTTCTGGCTGTGTGTCCTTAGTTGTGCATAATTGTCAGCCGTATGGCCCACATCATGCACAAATGTAGGCTGCATGGCTTTTGAGGAGCACATGTATAGGCCCCAGAGCAGTCAGAGCACAAGAAAGGCTTCCCGGTTAGTATGTGTAGGCTTCAAGGCGCTGAAGGGGACGCAGGGAAATGCTCATTTGTTTACGGCTGGTCCCTGTCTTTTGTGGCAAACTGAGCTAAAATATGATAAACTGGAATGGGGCCAAGAGCAGTCACCAGTGACGTAGTACATTCAAGCAACCCTTCCATTACTTTTTGTTCTACTTACTGAGACTCCCTATGCAGCATAACTTTAGAGGTAAACATGTGCTGGAATCAGTGCCTTTTCCTTTTTTTTCAGTTGTATATAGCGCAAACTCACCCGAAGCTATTGGAGCGCTTTACATGAGCACCATTTGCATTACAGACGGACACATTCATTTTTTTGTATGGACGGGGTGATTAAGTAAGATTTGCCCAGAATCACAGGATGTTGAGTGGACGCCGGGACCTTCTTCTCACCCTACCTGCAAGGCCAACCTACAAACCAAAATCAGCCCTGGCAAAATTGTTCAAACCAGCTCTACGCCGCAGGAGGCCACGGCTAAAATGGCACTGCAGGGGCATGTTTGGCCCTTGGCAGGACATCCTGCTGTGACAACAGCCTCCTATCCAATCGCCCACCGGGAAAAGGCTAGAATGGCCAGTCCGGCTGTGTCCACGTGTGCAGGTATCGGCCGTGCGGCCTTTACAGTTCAAAAATGTCCACGATGTAACATTGAAGTTAACCGGATACAGGCCAGCAGCCTTTGACGTGAACTAGAGCGACCTTAGACGCTCACAAGTGCAGACCTCTCATCCTTGCAAGCACCACAGACTTCACAGGGCATGACTTAAGCCGCAGGCGAATAAGTGCGGACGGAAAAGTGCAGCAGTGTAGTCCACGAGAGCTTTCAGGGGCCTAGGTGCAGGTTAAAGGATATTTGGTGCACAAGTGCATTCCACAAGGGTTTTGAGGTGCACAAGCGTTTATGGGCTGAGTGTCCTTGGCAGGGCACAGGCGCATGATCCACGGTATTGTCATATCAGGTATGTGCAGGGAACTGTCCTCCCTGGCCTGTTGTTGAGGTGGCTTTCACGGGGCGTGAGACGTAGTCACTGTATCCCTGTGTACAACGCCTTTTCAGCGCTTGCAGGGCCTGGATTTAGAGCAAATCCCAGATTAGCACATTCCAGGCCTGTAACCCCGCGTCGTGGGCCGCTGCTCCCCTGGACGTAAGAGGCTTATTTTACTACATACAGGGTTAACACCCTAACACCTCCCCGTATTATGGTACGGATGGGGGCGCGGGGGAGTCGTGCCCACCACCCCGAGGACGGAAGAGGCTTTTCAGCCGGTAGGGCTGATGGGGGTGATAATCACTCCGTTCTCCAATGATCAGGGCCGGAATGGGAACAGCAACCAGCCCTGGCAGGTTGCTTCTCCACCGGCCCTGAGAACGGGAGGGGAGGGGGGTGTTAGCCGCTAAGTACTGCTCCCGCTTTTCTTACAGAGGGCCGATTTGCTGCAAAACCGGCACCCTATAAGAAAAGCGGCCCCCTGCGGCCACAAAACCGGCCCCCACCCCTCCGGCCCACCGGGGAAATGCCCGGTGCTCCCTACGGCCAGTCCAGCCCTGCCAATGATCCAAGACCACGGCGCTGTGACGACCTTATGAGGACTTCGCGCTGCTAGGAGGCTACTGAGACCTTGAGCCAACGGAAGGGCATCGCGCCGCAGCAGGAAATCACCACTGCAGCCTCAAGAAGGAAGCGTGTAGCTAGGAGGAGACAGTCAGTTTAGTATCCTAAAGGACTTGCACCAGTAGGAGGAGACAACCACGGCACCCCAGGAAGTGCTCGCGTCGCCAGAGGGAAACAACCGCTGCAGCCACAGGACGGCCTTGCATCCCTCTGAGGAGACAAGCATTGCAGCCACAGGACGGCCTTGCATCCCGCTGAGGAGACAATCAATGCAGCCACAGGGCGGCCTTGCATCCCTCTGAGGAGACAAGCATTGCAGCCACAGGGCGGCCTTGGAACCCGCTGAGGAGACAATCACTGTAGCCACAGGACTGCTGTGTCTCTCCCTGAGAAGACAAACACTCCAGCGTCAGGACATCCTTGCATAAGTCACTCTGAGGAGACAACCGCTGCAGCTACAGGGCGGCCTTGCATCCCTCTGAGGAGACAAGCATTGCAGCCACAGGACGGCCTTGCATCCCTCTGAGGAGACAACCGCTGCAGCCACAGGACGGCCTTGCATCCTTTCGAGGAGACAAGCACTGAAGCCACAGGACAGCCTTGCATCCCTCTGAGGAGACAAGCATTGTAGCCACAGGACTGCTGTGTCTCTCCCTGAGAAGACAAACACTCCAGCGTCAGGACATCCTTGCGTAAGTCACTCTGAGGAGACAAGCACTGCAGCCACAGGACGGCCTTGCATCCCTCTGAGGAGACAAGCACTGCAGCCACAGGACGGCCTTGCATCCCTCTGAGACAAGCACTGAAGCCACAGGGCGGCCTTCCATCCCGCTGAGGAGACAATCACTGTAGCCACAGGACTGCTGTGTCTCTCCCTGAGAAGACAAACACTCCAGCGTCAGGACATCCTTGCGTAAGTCACTCTGAGGAGACAAGCACTGCAGCCACAGGACGGCCTTGCATCCCTCTGAGGAGACAAGCACTGCAGCCACAGGACGGCCTTGAATAAATCCCTCTGAGGAGACAAGCACTGCAGCCACAGGACGGCCTTGCATCCCTCTGAGGAGACAAGCACTGCAGCCACAGGACGGCCTTGCATCCCTCTGAGGAGACAAGCATTGCAGCCACAGGACGGCCTTGAATAAATCCCTCTGAGGAGACAAGCACTGCAGCCACAGGACGGCCTTGGATCCCGCTGAGGAGACAAGCATTGCAGCCACAGGACTGCTGTGTCTCTCCCTGAGAAGACAAACACTCCAGCGTCAGGACATCCTTGCATAAGTCACTCTGAGGAGACCAGCACCGCGGCCTCAGGACGGCCTTGCATCCCTCTGAGGAGACAAGCACTGCGGCCTCAGGACGGCCTTGCATCCCTCTGAAGAGACAAGCACTGCAGCCACAGGACGGCCTTGCATCGCTCTGAGGAGACAAGCACTGCAGCCACAGGACGGCCTTGCATCCCTCTGAGGAGACAAGCACTGCAGCCACAGGACGGCCTTGCATCCCTCTGAGGAGACAAGCACTGCAACCACAGGACGGCCTTGAATAAATCCCTCTGAGGAGGCAGAGCACTGCAGCCACAGGACGGCCTTGCATCACTCTGAGGAGACAAGCACTGCAGCCACAGGACGGCCTTGCATCACTCTGAGGAGACAAGCACTGCAGCCACTGGGCGGCCTTGGATCCTGCTGAGGAGACAATCAATGCAGCCACAGGACAGCCTTCCATCCCGCTGAGGAGACAAGCACTGCCTTGAATAAATCCCTCTGAGGAGACAAGCACTGCAGCCACAGGACGGCCTTGCATCCCTTCGAGGAGACAAGCACTGAAGCCACAGGACGGCCTTGCATCACTCTGAGGAGACAAGCACTGCAGCCACAGGGCGGCCTTGAATAAATCCCTCTGAGGAGACAAGCACTGCAGCCACAGGACGGCCTTGCATCCCTTCGAGGAGACAAGCACTGAAGCCACAGGACGGCCTTGCATCACTCTGAGGAGACAAGCACTGCAGCCACAGGGCGGCTTTGGATCCCGCTGAGGAGACAAGCACCGCAGCCACAGGATAGCCTTGCATCACTCTGAGGAGACAAGCACTGCAGCCACAGGATAGCCTTGCATCACTCTGAGGAGACAAGCACTGCAGCCACAGGACGGCCTTGCATCCCTTCGAGGAGACAAGCACTGAAGCCACAGGACGGCCTTGCATCACTCTGAGGAGACAAGCACTGCAGCCACAGGGCGGCCTTGAATAAATCCCTCTGAGGAGACAAGCACTGCAGCCACAGGGCCGCCATGGATCCCGCTGATGAGACAATCAATGCAGCCACAGGACAGCCTTCCATCCCGCTGAGGAGACAAGCACTGCAGCCACAGGACGGCGTTGAATAAATCCCTCTGAGGAGACAAGCACTGCAGCCACAGGGCGGCCTTGAATAAATCCCTCTAAGGAGACAAGCACTGCAGCCACAGGGCCGCCATGGATCCCGCTGAGGAGACAATCAATGCAGCCACAGGACAGCCTTCCATCCCGCTGAGGAGACAAGCACTGCAGCCACAGGACGGCGTTGAATAAATCCCTCTGAGGAGACAAGCACTTCAGCCACAGGGCGGCCTTGAATAAATCCCTCTGAGGAGACAGCCGCTGCAGCCACAGGACGGCCTTGCATCCCTCTGAGGAGACAAGCACTTCAGCCACAGGGCGGCCTTGAATAAATCCCTCTGAGGAGACAGCTGCTGCAGCCACAGGACGGCCTTGCATCCCTCTGAGGAGATAAGCACTGCAGCCGCTAGGACGGTCTTGCATCCCTTCGAGGAGACAAGCACTGAAGCCACAGGATGGCCTTGCATCACTCTGAGGAGACAAGCACTGCAGCCCCAGGGCGGCCTTGGATCCCGCTGAGGAGACAATCAATGCAGCCACAGGACAGCCTTCCATCCCGCTGAGGAGACAAGCACTGCAGCCACAGGACGGTCTTGCAACAATCTGAGGAGACAAGCACTGCAGCCACAGGGCGGCCTTGCATCCCTTCGAGGAGACAAGCACTGAAGCCACAGGACGGCCTTCCATCACTCTGAGGAGACAAGCACTGCAGCCACAGGGCGGGCCTTGCATCACTCTGAGGAGACAAGCACTGCAGCCACAGGACGGCCTTGCATCCCTCTGAGGAGACAGCCGCTGCAGCCACAGGACGGCCTTGCATCCCTCTGAGGAGACAAGCACTTCAGCCACAGGGCGGCCTTGAATAAATCCCTCTGAGGAGACAGCTGCTGCAGCCACAGGACGGCCTTGCATCCCTCTGAGGAGATAAGCACTGCAGCCGCTAGGACGGTCTTGCATCCCTTCGAGGAGACAAGCACTGAAGCCACAGGACGGCCTTGCATCACTCTGAGGAGACAAGCACTGCAGCCCCAGGGCGGCCTTGGATCCCGCTGAGGAGACAATCAATGCAGCCACAGGACAGCCTTCCATCCCGCTGAGGAGACAAGCACTGCAGCCACAGGACGGTCTTGCAACAATCTGAGGAGACAAGCACTGCAGCCACAGGGCGGCCTTGCATCCCTTCGAGGAGACAAGCACTGAAGCCACAGGACGGCCTTCCATCACTCTGAGGAGACAAGCACTGCAGCCACAGGGCGGGCCTTGAATAAATCCCTCTGAGGAGACAAGCACTGCAGCCATAGGGTGGCCTTGAATAAATCCCTCTGAGGAGACAAGCACTGCAGCCACAGGGCAGTCTTGGATCCCGCTGAGGAGACAATCAATGCAGCCACAGGACAGCCTTGCATCCCTCTGTGGAGACAACCGCTGCAGCCACAGGACGGCCTTGCATCCCTCTGAGGAGACAAGCACTGCAGCCACAGGACGGCCTTGCATCCCTCTGAGGAGACAAGCACTGCAGCCACAGGACGGCCTTGCATCCCTATGAGGAGACAAGCACTGCAACCACAGGACGGCCTTGAATAAATCCCTCTGAAGAGACAAGCACTGCAGCCACAGGACGGCCTTGCATCCCTTCGAGGAGACAAGCACTGAAGCCACAGGACGGCCTTGCATCACTCTGAGGAGACAAGCACTGCAGCCACAGGGCGGCCTTGGATCCCGCTGAGGAGACAATCAATGCAGCCACAGGACAGCCTTCCATCCCGCTGAGGAGACAAGCACTGCAGCCACAGGGCAGCCTTGCATCACTCTGTGGAGACAAGCACTGAAGCCACAGGACGGCCTTGCATCCCTTCGAGGAGACAAGCACTGAAGCCACAGGACGGCCTTGCATCACTCTGAGGAGACAAGCACTGCAGCCACAGGGCTGCCTTGAATAAATCCCTCTGAGGAGACAAGCACTGCAGCCACAGGGTGGCCTTGGATGCCGCTGAGGAGACAATCAATGCAGCCACAGGACGGCCTTCCATCCCGCTGAGGAGACAAGCACTGCAGCCACAGGACGGCCTTGAATAAATCCCTCTGAGGAGACAAGCACTGAAGCCACAGGACGGCCTTGCATCCCTCTGAGGAGACAAGCACTGCAGCCACAGGGCGGCCTTGAATAAATCCCTCTGAGGAGACAACCGCTGCAGCCACAGGACAGCCTTGCATCCCTCTGAGGAGATAAGCACTGCAGCCACAGGACGGCCTTGCATCCCTTCGAGGAGACAAGCACTGAAGCCACAGGACGGCCTTGCATCACTCTGAGGAGACAAGCACTGCAGCCACAGGGCGGCCTTGAATAAATCCCTCTGAGGAGACAAGCACTGCAGCAATAGGGTGGCCTTGAATAAATCCCTCTGAGGAGACAAGCACTGCAGCCACAGGGCGGTCTTGGATCCCGCTGAGGAGACAATCAATGCAGCCACAGGACAGCCTTGCATCCCTCTGTGGAGACAACCGCTGCAGCCACAGGACGGCCTTGCATCCCTCTGAGGAGACAAGCACTGCAGCCACAGGACGGCCTTGCATCCCTCTGAGGAGACAAGCACTGCAGCCACAGGACGGCCTTGCATCCCTATGAGGAGACAAGCACCGCAACCACAGGACGGCCTTGAATAAATCCCTCTGAGGAGACAAGCACTGCAGCCACAGGACGGCCTTGCATCCCTTCGAGGAGACAAGCACTGAAGCCACAGGACGGCCTTGCATCACTCTGAGGAGACAAGCACTGCAGCCACAGGGCGGCCTTGGATCCCGCTGAGGAGACAATCAATGCAGCCACAGGACAGCCTTCCATCCCGCTGAGGAGACAAGCACTGCAGCCACAGGACGGCCTTGAATAAATCCCTCTGAGGAGACAAGCACTGAAGCCACAGGACGGCCTTGCATCCCTCTGAGGAGACAAGCACTGCAGCCACAGGACGGCCTTGCATCCCTCTGAGACAAGCACTGAAGCCACAGGGCGGCCTTCCATCCCGCTGAGGAGACAATCACTGTAGCCACAGGACTGCTGTGTCTCTCCCTGAGAAGACAAACACTCCAGCGTCAGGACATCCTTGCGTAAGTCACTCTGAGGAGACAAGCACTGCAGCCACAGGACGGCCTTGCATCCCTCTGAGGAGACAAGCACTGCAGCCACAGGACGGCCTTGAATAAATCACTCTGAGGAGACAAGCACTGCAGCCACAGGACGGCCTTGCATCCCTCTGAGGAGACAAGCACTGCAGCCACAGGACGGCCTTGCATCCCTCTGAGGAGACAAGCATTGCAGCCACAGGACGGCCTTGAATAAATCCCTCTGAGGAGACAAGCACTGCAGCCACAGGACGGCCTTGGATCCCGCTGAGGAGACAAGCATTGCAGCCACAGGACTGCTGTGTCTCTCCCTGAGAAGACAAACACTCCAGCGTCAGGACATCCTTGCATAAGTCACTCTGAGGAGACCAGCACCGCGGCCTCAGGACGGCCTTGCATCCCTCTGAGGAGACAAGCACCGCGGCCTCAGGGACGGCCTTGCATCCCTCTGAAGAGACAAGCACTGCAGCCACAGGACGGCCTTGCATCGCTCTGAGGAGACAAGCACTGCAGCCACAGGACGGCCTTGCATCCCTCTGAGGAGACAAGCACTGCAGCCACAGGACGGCCTTGCATCCCTCTGAGGAGACAAGCACTGCAACCACAGGACGGCCTTGAATAAATCCCTCTGAGGAGACGAGCACTGCAGCCACAGGACGGCCTTGCATCACTCTGAGGAGACAAGCACTGCAGCCACAGGACGGCCTTGCATCACTCTGAGGAGACAAGCACTGCAGCCACTGGGCGGCCTTGGATCCTGCTGAGGAGACAATCAATGCAGCCACAGGACAGCCTTCCATCCCGCTGAGGAGACAAGCACTGCCTTGAATAAATCCCTCTGAGGAGACAAGCACTGCAGCCACAGGACGGCCTTGCATCCCTTCGAGGAGACAAGCACTGAAGCCACAGGACGGCCTTGCATCACTCTGAGGAGACAAGCACTGCAGCCACAGGGCGGCCTTGAATAAATCCCTCTGAGGAGACAAGCACTGCAGCCACAGGACGGCCTTGCATCCCTTCGAGGAGACAAGCACTGAAGCCACAGGACGGCCTTGCATCACTCTGAGGAGACAAGCACTGCAGCCACAGGGCGGCTTTGGATCCCGCTGAGGAGACAAGCACCGCAGCCACAGGATAGCCTTGCATCACTCTGAGGAGACAAGCACTGCAGCCACAGGATAGCCTTGCATCACTCTGAGGAGACAAGCACTGCAGCCACAGGGCGGCCTTGCATCCCTTCGAGGAGACAAGCACTGAAGCCACAGGACGGCCTTGCATCACTCTGAGGAGACAAGCACTGCAGCCACAGGGCGGCCTTGAATAAATCCCTCTGAGGAGACAAGCACTGCAGCCACAGGGCCGCCATGGATCCCGCTGATGAGACAATCAATGCAGCCACAGGACAGCCTTCCATCCCGCTGAGGAGACAAGCACTGCAGCCACAGGACGGCGTTGAATAAATCCCTCTGAGGAGACAAGCACTGCAGCCACAGGGCGGCCTTGAATAAATCCCTCTAAGGAGACAAGCACTGCAGCCACAGGGCCGCCATGGATCCCGCTGAGGAGACAATCAATGCAGCCACAGGACAGCCTTCCATCCCGCTGAGGAGACAAGCACTGCAGCCACAGGACGGCGTTGAATAAATCCCTCTGAGGAGACAAGCACTTCAGCCACAGGGCGGCCTTGAATAAATCCCTCTGAGGAGACAGCCGCTGCAGCCACAGGGCGGCCTTGCATCCCTCTGAGGAGACAAGCACTTCAGCCACAGGGCGGCCTTGAATAAATCCCTCTGAGGAGACAGCTGCTGCAGCCACAGGACGGCCTTGCATCCCTCTGAGGAGATAAGCACTGCAGCCGCTAGGACGGTCTTGCATCCCTTCGAGGAGACAAGCACTGAAGCCACAGGATGGCCTTGCATCACTCTGAGGAGACAAGCACTGCAGCCCCAGGGCGGCCTTGGATCCCGCTGAGGAGACAATCAATGCAGCCACAGGACAGCCTTCCATCCCGCTGAGGAGACAAGCACTGCAGCCACAGGACGGTCTTGCAACAATCTGAGGAGACAAGCACTGCAGCCACAGGGCGGCCTTGCATCCCTTCGAGGAGACAAGCACTGAAGCCACAGGATGGCCTTCCATCACTCTGAGGAGACAAGCACTGCAGCCACAGGGCGGGCCTTGCATCACTCTGAGGAGACAAGCACTGCAGCCACAGGACGGCCTTGCATCCCTCTGAGGAGACAGCCGCTGCAGCCACAGGACGGCCTTGCATCGCTCTGAGGAGACAAGCACTGCAGCCACAGGACGGCCTTGCATCCCTCTGAGGAGACAAGCACTGCAGCCACAGGACGGCCTTGCATCCCTCTGAGGAGACAAGCACTGCAACCACAGGACGGCCTTGAATAAATCCCTCTGAGGAGACGAGCACTGCAGCCACAGGACGGCCTTGCATCACTCTGAGGAGACAAGCACTGCAGCCACAGGACGGCCTTGCATCACTCTGAGGAGACAAGCACTGCAGCCACTGGGCGGCCTTGGATCCTGCTGAGGAGACAATCAATGCAGCCACAGGACAGCCTTCCATCCCGCTGAGGAGACAAGCACTGCCTTGAATAAATCCCTCTGAGGAGACAAGCACTGCAGCCACAGGACGGCCTTGCATCCCTTCGAGGAGACAAGCACTGAAGCCACAGGACGGCCTTGCATCACTCTGAGGAGACAAGCACTGCAGCCACAGGGCGGCCTTGAATAAATCCCTCTGAGGAGACAAGCACTGCAGCCACAGGACGGCCTTGCATCCCTTCGAGGAGACAAGCACTGAAGCCACAGGACGGCCTTGCATCACTCTGAGGAGACAAGCACTGCAGCCACAGGGCGGCTTTGGATCCCGCTGAGGAGACAAGCACCGCAGCCACAGGATAGCCTTGCATCACTCTGAGGAGACAAGCACTGCAGCCACAGGATAGCCTTGCATCACTCTGAGGAGACAAGCACTGCAGCCACAGGACGGCCTTGCATCCCTTCGAGGAGACAAGCACTGAAGCCACAGGACGGCCTTGCATCACTCTGAGGAGACAAGCACTGCAGCCACAGGGCGGCCTTGAATAAATCCCTCTGAGGAGACAAGCACTGCAGCCACAGGGCCGCCATGGATCCCGCTGATGAGACAATCAATGCAGCCACAGGACAGCCTTCCATCCCGCTGAGGAGACAAGCACTGCAGCCACAGGACGGCGTTGAATAAATCCCTCTGAGGAGACAAGCACTGCAGCCACAGGGCGGCCTTGAATAAATCCCTCTAAGGAGACAAGCACTGCAGCCACAGGGCCGCCATGGATCCCGCTGAGGAGACAATCAATGCAGCCACAGGACAGCCTTCCATCCCGCTGAGGAGACAAGCACTGCAGCCACAGGACGGCGTTGAATAAATCCCTCTGAGGAGACAAGCACTTCAGCCACAGGGCGGCCTTGAATAAATCCCTCTGAGGAGACAGCCGCTGCAGCCACAGGACGGCCTTGCATCCCTCTGAGGAGACAAGCACTTCAGCCACAGGGCGGCCTTGAATAAATCCTCTGAGGAGACAGCTGCTGCAGCCACAGGACGGCCTTGCATCCCTCTGAGGAGATAAGCACTGCAGCCGCTAGGACGGTCTTGCATCCCTTCGAGGAGACAAGCACTGAAGCCACAGGATGGCCTTGCATCACTCTGAGGAGACAAGCACTGCAGCCCCAGGGCGGCCTTGGATCCCGCTGAGGAGACAATCAATGCAGCCACAGGACAGCCTTCCATCCCGCTGAGGAGACAAGCACTGCAGCCACAGGACGGTCTTGCAACAATCTGAGGAGACAAGCACTGCAGCCACAGGGCGGCCTTGCATCCCTTCGAGGAGACAAGCACTGAAGCCACAGGACGGCCTTCCATCACTCTGAGGAGACAAGCACTGCAGCCACAGGGCGGGCCTTGCATCACTCTGAGGAGACAAGCACTGCAGCCACAGGACGGCCTTGCATCCTCTGAGGAGACAGCCGCTGCAGCCACAGGACGGCCTTGCATCCCTCTGAGGAGACAAGCACTTCAGCCACAGGGCGGCCTTGAATAAATCCCTCTGAGGAGACAGCTGCTGCAGCCACAGGACGGCCTTGCATCCCTCTGAGGAGATAAGCACTGCAGCCGCTAGGACGGTCTTGCATCCCTTCGAGGAGACAAGCACTGAAGCCACAGGACGGCCTTGCATCACTCTGAGGAGACAAGCACTGCAGCCCCAGGGCGGCCTTGGATCCCGCTGAGGAGACAATCAATGCAGCCACAGGACAGCCTTCCATCCCGCTGAGGAGACAAGCACTGCAGCCACAGGACGGTCTTGCAACAATCTGAGGAGACAAGCACTGCAGCCACAGGGCGGCCTTGCATCCCTTCGAGGAGACAAGCACTGAAGCCACAGGACGGCCTTCCATCACTCTGAGGAGACAAGCACTGCAGCCACAGGGCGGGCCTTGAATAAATCCCTCTGAGGAGACAAGCACTGCAGCCATAGGGTGGCCTTGAATAAATCCCTCTGAGGAGACAAGCACTGCAGCCACAGGGCAGTCTTGGATCCCGCTGAGGAGACAATCAATGCAGCCACAGGACAGCCTTGCATCCCTCTGTGGAGACAACCGCTGCAGCCACAGGACGGCCTTGCATCCCTCTGAGGAGACAAGCACTGCAGCCACAGGACGGCCTTGCATCCCTCTGAGGAGACAAGCACTGCAGCCACAGGACGGCCTTGCATCCCTATGAGGAGACAAGCACTGCAACCACAGGACGGCCTTGAATAAATCCCTCTGAAGAGACAAGCACTGCAGCCACAGGACGGCCTTGCATCCCTTCGAGGAGACAAGCACTGAAGCCACAGGACGGCCTTGCATCACTCTGAGGAGACAAGCACTGCAGCCACAGGGCGGCCTTGGATCCCGCTGAGGAGACAATCAATGCAGCCACAGGACAGCCTTCCATCCCGCTGAGGAGACAAGCACTGCAGCCACAGGGCAGCCTTGCATCACTCTGTGGAGACAAGCACTGAAGCCACAGGACGGCCTTGCATCCCTTCGAGGAGACAAGCACTGAAGCCACAGGACGGCCTTGCATCACTCTGAGGAGACAAGCACTGCAGCCACAGGGCTGCCTTGAATAAATCCTCTGAGGAGACAAGCACTGCAGCCACAGGGTGGCCTTGGATGCCGCTGAGGAGACAATCAATGCAGCCACAGGACGGCCTTCCATCCCGCTGAGGAGACAAGCACTGCAGCCACAGGACGGCCTTGAATAAATCCCTCTGAGGAGACAAGCACTGAAGCCACAGGACGGCCTTGCATCCCTCTGAGGAGACAAGCACTGCAGCCACAGGGCGGCCTTGAATAAATCCCTCTGAGGAGACAACCGCTGCAGCCACAGGACAGCCTTGCATCCCTCTGAGGAGATAAGCACTGCAGCCACAGGACGGCCTTGCATCCCTTCGAGGAGACAAGCACTGAAGCCACAGGACGGCCTTGCATCACTCTGAGGAGACAAGCACTGCAGCCACAGGGCGGCCTTGAATAAATCCCTCTGAGGAGACAAGCACTGCAGCAATAGGGTGGCCTTGAATAAATCCCTCTGAGGAGACAAGCACTGCAGCCACAGGGCGGTCTTGGATCCCGCTGAGGAGACAATCAATGCAGCCACAGGACAGCCTTGCATCCCTCTGTGGAGACAACCGCTGCAGCCACAGGACGGCCTTGCATCCCTCTGAGGAGACAAGCACTGCAGCCACAGGACGGCCTTGCATCCCTCTGAGGAGACAAGCACTGCAGCCACAGGACGGCCTTGCATCCCTATGAGGAGACAAGCACCGCAACCACAGGACGGCCTTGAATAAATCCCTCTGAGGAGACAAGCACTGCAGCCACAGGACGGCCTTGCATCCCTTCGAGGAGACAAGCACTGAAGCCACAGGACGGCCTTGCATCACTCTGAGGAGACAAGCACTGCAGCCACAGGGCGGCCTTGGATCCCGCTGAGGAGACAATCAATGCAGCCACAGGACAGCCTTCCATCCCGCTGAGGAGACAAGCACTGCAGCCACAGGACGGCCTTGAATAAATCCCTCTGAGGAGACAAGCACTGAAGCCACAGGACGGCCTTGCATCCCTCTGAGGAGACAAGCACTGCAGCCACAGGACGGCCTTGCATCCCTCTGAGACAAGCACTGAAGCCACAGGGCGGCCTTCCATCCCGCTGAGGAGACAATCACTGTAGCCACAGGACTGCTGTGTCTCTCCCTGAGAAGACAAACACTCCAGCGTCAGGACATCCTTGCGTAAGTCACTCTGAGGAGACAAGCACTGCAGCCACAGGACGGCCTTGCATCCCTCTGAGGAGACAAGCACTGCAGCCACAGGACGGCCTTGAATAAATCCCTCTGAGGAGACAAGCACTGCAGCCACAGGACGGCCTTGCATCCCTCTGAGGAGACAAGCACTGCAGCCACAGGACGGCCTTGCATCCCTCTGAGGAGACAAGCATTGCAGCCACAGGACGGCCTTGAATAAATCCCTCTGAGGAGACAAGCACTGCAGCCACAGGACGGCCTTGGATCCCGCTGAGGAGACAAGCATTGCAGCCACAGGACTGCTGTGTCTCTCCCTGAGAAGACAAACACTCCAGCGTCAGGACATCCTTGCATAAGTCACTCTGAGGAGACCAGCACCGCGGCCTCAGGACGGCCTTGCATCCCTCTGAGGAGACAAGCACCGCGGCCTCAGGACGGCCTTGCATCCCTCTGAAGAGACAAGCACTGCAGCCACAGGACGGCCTTGCATCGCTCTGAGGAGACAAGCACTGCAGCCACAGGACGGCCTTGCATCCCTCTGAGGAGACAAGCACTGCAGCCACAGGACGGCCTTGCATCCCTCTGAGGAGACAAGCACTGCAACCACAGGACGGCCTTGAATAAATCCCTCTGAGGAGACGAGCACTGCAGCCACAGGACGGCCTTGCATCACTCTGAGGAGACAAGCACTGCAGCCACAGGACGGCCTTGCATCACTCTGAGGAGACAAGCACTGCAGCCACTGGGCGGCCTTGGATCCTGCTGAGGAGACAATCAATGCAGCCACAGGACAGCCTTCCATCCCGCTGAGGAGACAAGCACTGCCTTGAATAAATCCCTCTGAGGAGAGAAGCACTGCAGCCACAGGACGGCCTTGCATCCCTTCGAGGAGACAAGCACTGAAGCCACAGGACGGCCTTGCATCACTCTGAGGAGACAAGCACTGCAGCCACAGGGCGGCCTTGAATAAATCCCTCTGAGGAGACAAGCACTGCAGCCACAGGACGGCCTTGCATCCCTTCGAGGAGACAAGCACTGAAGCCACAGGACGGCCTTGCATCACTCTGAGGAGACAAGCACTGCAGCCACAGGGCGGCTTTGGATCCCGCTGAGGAGACAAGCACCGCAGCCACAGGATAGCCTTGCATCACTCTGAGGAGACAAGCACTGCAGCCACAGGATAGCCTTGCATCACTCTGAGGAGACAAGCACTGCAGCCACAGGACGGCCTTGCATCCCTTCGAGGAGACAAGCACTGAAGCCACAGGACGGCCTTGCATCACTCTGAGGAGACAAGCACTGCAGCCACAGGGCGGCCTTGAATAAATCCCTCTGAGGAGACAAGCACTGCAGCCACAGGGCCGCCATGGATCCCGCTGATGAGACAATCAATGCAGCCACAGGACAGCCTTCCATCCCGCTGAGGAGACAAGCACTGCAGCCACAGGACGGCGTTGAATAAATCCCTCTGAGGAGACAAGCACTGCAGCCACAGGGCGGCCTTGAATAAATCCCTCTAAGGAGACAAGCACTGCAGCCACAGGGCCGCCATGGATCCCGCTGAGGAGACAATCAATGCAGCCACAGGACAGCCTTCCATCCCGCTGAGGAGACAAGCACTGCAGCCACAGGACGGCGTTGAATAAATCCTCTGAGGAGACAAGCACTTCAGCCACAGGGCGGCCTTGAATAAATCCCTCTGAGGAGACAGCCGCTGCAGCCACAGGACGGCCTTGCATCCCTCTGAGGAGACAAGCACTTCAGCCACAGGGCGGCCTTGAATAAATCCCTCTGAGGAGACAGCTGCTGCAGCCACAGGACGGCCTTGCATCCCTCTGAGGAGATAAGCACTGCAGCCGCTAGGACGGTCTTGCATCCCTTCGAGGAGACAAGCACTGAAGCCACAGGATGGCCTTGCATCACTCTGAGGAGACAAGCACTGCAGCCCCAGGGCGGCCTTGGATCCCGCTGAGGAGACAATCAATGCAGCCACAGGACAGCCTTCCATCCCGCTGAGGAGACAAGCACTGCAGCCACAGGACGGTCTTGCAACAATCTGAGGAGACAAGCACTGCAGCCACAGGGCGGCCTTGCATCCCTTCGAGGAGACAAGCACTGAAGCCACAGGACGGCCTTCCATCACTCTGAGGAGACAAGCACTGCAGCCACAGGGCGGGCCTTGCATCACTCTGAGGAGACAAGCACTGCAGCCACAGGACGGCCTTGCATCCCTCTGAGGAGACAGCCGCTGCAGCCACAGGACGGCCTTGCATCCCTCTGAGGAGACAAGCACTTCAGCCACAGGGCGGCCTTGAATAAATCCCTCTGAGGAGACAGCTGCTGCAGCCACAGGACGGCCTTGCATCCCTCTGAGGAGATAAGCACTGCAGCCGCTAGGACGGTCTTGCATCCCTTCGAGGAGACAAGCACTGAAGCCACAGGACGGCCTTGCATCACTCTGAGGAGACAAGCACTGCAGCCCCAGGGCGGCCTTGGATCCCGCTGAGGAGACAATCAATGCAGCCACAGGACAGCCTTCCATCCCGCTGAGGAGACAAGCACTGCAGCCACAGGACGGTCTTGCAACAATCTGAGGAGACAAGCACTGCAGCCACAGGGCGGCCTTGCATCCCTTCGAGGAGACAAGCACTGAAGCCACAGGACGGCCTTCCATCACTCTGAGGAGACAAGCACTGCAGCCACAGGGCGGGCCTTGAATAAATCCTCTGAGGAGACAAGCACTGCAGCCATAGGGTGGCCTTGAATAAATCCCTCTGAGGAGACAAGCACTGCAGCCACAGGGCAGTCTTGGATCCCGCTGAGGAGACAATCAATGCAGCCACAGGACAGCCTTGCATCCCTCTGTGGAGACAACCGCTGCAGCCACAGGACGGCCTTGCATCCCTCTGAGGAGACAAGCACTGCAGCCACAGGACGGCCTTGCATCCCTCTGAGGAGACAAGCACTGCAGCCACAGGACGGCCTTGCATCCCTATGAGGAGACAAGCACTGCAACCACAGGACGGCCTTGAATAAATCCCTCTGAAGAGACAAGCACTGCAGCCACAGGACGGCCTTGCATCCCTTCGAGGAGACAAGCACTGAAGCCACAGGACGGCCTTGCATCACTCTGAGGAGACAAGCACTGCAGCCACAGGGCGGCCTTGGATCCCGCTGAGGAGACAAGCACTGAAGCCACAGGACGGCCTTGCATCCCTTCGAGGAGACAAGCACTGAAGCCACAGGACGGCCTTGCATCACTCTGAGGAGACAAGCACTGCAGCCACAGGGCTGCCTTGAATAAATCCCTCTGAGGAGACAAGCACTGCAGCCACAGGGTGGCCTTGGATGCCGCTGAGGAGACAATCAATGCAGCCACAGGACGGCCTTCCATCCCGCTGAGGAGACAAGCACTGCAGCCACAGGACGGCCTTGAATAAATCCCTCTGAGGAGACAAGCACTGAAGCCACAGGACGGCCTTGCATCCCTCTGAGGAGACAAGCACTGCAGCCACAGGGCGGCCTTGAATAAATCCCTCTGAGGAGACAACCGCTGCAGCCACAGGACAGCCTTGCATCCCTCTGAGGAGATAAGCACTGCAGCCACAGGACGGCCTTGCATCCCTTCGAGGAGACAAGCACTGAAGCCACAGGACGGCCTTGCATCACTCTGAGGAGACAAGCACTGCAGCCACAGGGCGGCCTTGAATAAATCCCTCTGAGGAGACAAGCACTGCAGCAATAGGGTGGCCTTGAATAAATCCCTCTGAGGAGACAAGCACTGCAGCCACAGGGCGGTCTTGGATCCCGCTGAGGAGACAATCAATGCAGCCACAGGACAGCCTTGCATCCTCTGTGGAGACAACCGCTGCAGCCACAGGACGGCCTTGCATCCCTCTGAGGAGACAAGCACTGCAGCCACAGGACGGCCTTGCATCCCTCTGAGGAGACAAGCACTGCAGCCACAGGACGGCCTTGCATCCCTATGAGGAGACAAGCACCGCAACCACAGGACGGCCTTGAATAAATCCCTCTGAGGAGACAAGCACTGCAGCCACAGGACGGCCTTGCATCCCTTCGAGGAGACAAGCACTGAAGCCACAGGACGGCCTTGCATCACTCTGAGGAGACAAGCACTGCAGCCACAGGGCGGCCTTGGATCCCGCTGAGGAGACAATCAATGCAGCCACAGGACAGCCTTCCATCCCGCTGAGGAGACAAGCACTGCAGCCACAGGGCAGCCTTGCATCACTCTGTGGAGACAAGCACTGCAGCCACAGGACGGCCTTGCATCCCTTCGAGGAGACAAGCACTGAAGCCACAGGACGGCCTTGCATCACTCTGAGGAGACAAGCACTGCAGCCACAGGGCTGCCTTGAATAAATCCCTCTGAGGAGACAAGCACTGCAGCCACAGGGCGGCCTTGAATAAATCCCTCTGAGGAGACAAGCACTGCAGCCACAGGGCGGCCTTGGATGCCGCTGAGGAGACAACCAATGCAGCCACAGGACGGCCTTCCATCCCGCTGAGGAGACAAGCACTGCAGCCACAGGATGGCCTTGAATAAATCCCTCTGAGGAGACAAGCACTGAAGCCACAGGACGGCCTTGCATCCCTCTGAGGAGACAAGCACTGCAGCCACAGGGCGGCCTTGAATAAATCCCTATGAGGAGACAACCGCTGCAGCCACAGGACAGCCTTGCATCCCTCTGAGGAGATAAGCATTGCAGCCACAGGACGGCCTTGCATCCCTTCGAGGAGACAAGCACTGCAGCCCCAGGGCGGCCTTGGATCCCGCTGAAGAGACAATCAATGCAGCCACAGGACAGCCTTCCATCCCGCTGAGGAGAACCAGCACTGCAGCCACAGGACGGCCTTGCATCACTCTGAGGAGACAAGCACTGCAGCCACAGGGCGGCCTTGAATAAATCCCTCTGAGGAGACAAGCACTGCAGCCACAGGGCGGTCTTGGATCCCGCTGAGGAGACAAGCACTGCAGCCACAGGGCGGCCTTGAATAAATCCCTCTGAGGAGACAACCGCTGCAGCCACAGGACGGCCTTGCATCCCTCTGAGGAGACAAGCACTGAAGCCACAGGACGTCCTTGCATCACTCTGAGGAGACAAGCACTGCAGCCACAGGACGGCCTTGGATCCTGCTGAGGAGACAATCAATGCAGCCACAGGAAAGCCTTCCATCCCGCTGAGGAGACAAGCACTGCAGCCACAGGACGGCCTTGAATAAATCCCTCTGAGGAGAGAAGCACTGCAGCCACAGGACGGCCTTGCATCCCTTCGAGGAGACAAGCACTGAAGCCACAGGACGGCCTTGCATCACTCTGAGCAGACAAGCACTGCAGCCACAGGGCGGCCTTGAAAAAATCCCTCTGAGGAGACAAGCACTGCAGCCACAGGACGGCCTTGCATCCCTTCGAGGAGACAAGCACTGAAGCCACAGGACGGCCTTGCATCACTCTGAGGAGACAAGCACTGCAGCCACAGGGCGGCCTTGGATCCCGCTGAGGAGACAAGCACCGCAGCCACAGGATAGCCTTGCATCACTCTGAGGAGACAAGCACTGCAGCCACAGGATAGCCTTGCATCACTCTGAGGAGACAAGCACTGCAGCCACAGGACGGCCTTGCATCCCTTCGAGGAGACAAGCACTGAAGCCACAGGACGGCCTTGCATCACTCTGAGGAGACAAGCACTGCAGCCACAGGGCGGCCTTGGATAAATCCCTCTGAGGAGACAAGCACTGCAGCCACAGGGCCGCCATGGATCCCGCTGAGGAGACAATCAATGCAGCCACAGGACAGCCTTCCATCCCGCTGAGGAGACAAGCACTGCAGCCACAGGACAGCGTTGAATAAATCCCTCTGAGGAGACCAGCACTGCAGCCACAGGATGGCCTTGCATCCCTCTGAGGAGACAAGCACTTCAGCCACAGGGCGGCCTTCAATAAATCCCTCTGAGGAGACAGCCGCTGCAGCCACAGGACGGCCTTGCATCCCTCTGAGGAGATAAGCACTCCAGCCGCAGGACGGTCTTGCATCCCTTCGAGGAGACAAGCACTGAAGCCACAGGACGGCCTTGCATCACTCTGAGGAGACAAGCACTGCAGCCCCAGGGCGGCCTTGGATCCCGCTGAGGAGACAATCAATGCAGCCACAGGACAGCCTTCCATCCCGCTGAGGAGACAAGCACTGCAGTCACAGGACGGTCTTGCAACAATCTGAGGAGACAAGCACTGCAGCCACAGGGCGGCCTTGCATCCCTTCGAGGAGACAAGCACTGAAGCCACAGGACGGCCTTCCATCACTCTGAGGAGACAAGCACTGCAGCCACAGGGCGGCCTTGAATAAATCCCTCTGCGGAGACAAGCACTGCAGCCATAGGGTGGCCTTGAATAAATCCCTCTGAGGAGACAAGCACTGCAGCCACAGGGCGGTCTTGGATCCCGCTGAGGAGACAATCAATGCAGCCACAGGACAGCCTTGCATCCCTCTGTGGAGATAACCGCTGCAGCCACAGGACGGCCTTGCATCCCTCTGAGGAGACAAGCACTGCAGCCACAGGACGGCCTTGCGTCCCTCTGAGGAGACAAGCACTGCAGCCACAGGACGGCCTTGCATCCCTATGAGGAGACAAGCACTGCAACCACAGGACGGCCTTGAATAAATCCCTCTGAGGAGACAAGCACTGCAGCCACAGGACGGCCTTGCATCCCTTCGAGGAGACAAGCACTGAAGCCACAGGACGGCCTTGCATCACTCTGAGGAGACAAGCACTGCAGCCACAGGGCGGCCTTGGATCCCGCTGAGGAGACAATCAATGCAGCCACAGGACAGCCTTCCATACCGCTGAGGAGACGAGCACTGCAGCCACAGGGCAGCCTTGCATCACTCTGTGGAGACAAGCACTGCAGCCACAGGACGGCCTTGCATCCCTTCGAGTAGACAAGCACTGAAGCCACAGGACGGCCTTGCATCACTCTGAGGAGACAAGCACTGCAGCCACAGGGCTGCCTTGAATAAATCCCTCTGAGGAGACAAGCACTGCAGCCACAGGGCGGCCTTGAATAAATCCCTCTGAGGAGACAAGCACTGCAGCCACAGGGCGGCCTTGGATGCCGCTGAGGAGACAATCAATGCAGCCACAGGACGGCCTTCCATCCCGCTGAGGAGACAAGCACTGCAGCCACAGGACGGCCTTGAATAAATCCCTCTGAGGAGACAAGCACTGAAGACACAGGACGGCCTTGCATCCCTCTGAGGAGACAAGCACAGCAGCCACAGGGCGGCCTTGAATAAATCCCTCTGAGGAGACAACCGCTGCAGCCACAGGACAGCCTTGCATCCCTCTGAGGAGATAAGCACTGCAGCCACAGGACGGCCTTGCATCCCTTCGAGGAGACAAGCACTGAAGCCACAGGACGGCCTTGCATCACTCTGAGGAGACAAGCACTGCAGCCTCAGGGCAGCCTTGGATCCCGCTGAAGAGACAATCAATGCAGCCACAGGACAGCCTTCCATCCCGCTGAGGAGACAAGCACTGCAGCCACTGAACGGCCTTGCATCACTCTGAGGAGACAAGCACTGCAGCCACAGGACGGCCTTGCATCACTCTGAGGAGACAAGCACTGCAGCCACAGGGCGGCCTTGAATAAATCCCTCTGAGGAGACAAGCACTGCAGCCACATGGCGGTCTTGGATCCCGATGAGGAGACAAGCACTGCAGCCACAGGGCGGCCTTGAATAAATCCCTCTGAGGAGACAACCGCTGCAGCCACAGGACGGCCTTGCATCCCTCTGAGGAGACAAGCACTGCAGCCACAGGGCAGCCTTGAATAAATCCCTCTGAGGAGACAACCGCTGCAGCCACAGGACGGCCTTGCATCCCTCTGAGGAGACAAGCACTGCAGCCACAGGACGGCCTTGGATCCCTCTGAGGAGACAATCAATGCAGCCACAGGACAGCCTTCCATCCCACTGAGGAGACAAGCACTGCAGCCACAGGGCGGCCTTGGATCCCGCTGAGGAGACAATCAATGCAGCCACAGGACAGCCTTCCATCCCGCTGAGGAGACAAGCACTGCACCCACAGGACGGCCTTGCATCACTCTGAGGAGACAAGCACTGCAGCCACAGGACGGCCTTGCATCCCTCTGAGGAGATAAGCACTGCAGCCACAGGACGGCCTTGCATCCCTTTGAGGAGACAAGCACTGAAGCCAAAGGACGGCCTTGCATCACTCTGAGGAGACAAGCTCTGCAGCCCCAGGGCGGCCTTGGATCCCGCTGAGGAGACAATCAATGCAGCCACAGGACAGCCTTCCATCCCGCTGAGGAGACAAGCACTGCAGCCACAGGACGGCCTTGCATCACTCTGAGGAGACAAGCACTGCAGCCACAGGACGGCCTTGCATCCCTTCGAGGAGACGAGCACTGAAGCCACAGGACGGCCTTGCATCACTCTGAGGAGACAAGCACTGCAGCCACAGGGCAGCCTTGAATAAATCCCTCTGAGGAGACAAGCACTGCAGCCACAGGGCGGCCTTGAATAAATCCCTCTGAGGAGACAAGCACTGCAGCCACAGGGCGGTCTTGGATCCCGCTGAGGAGACAAGCACTGCAGCCACAGGGCGGCCTTGAATAAATCCCTCTGAGGAGACAATCGCTGCAGCCACAGGACGGCCTTGCATCCCTCTGAGGAGACAAGCACTGCAGCCACAGGGCAGCCTTGAATAAATCCCTCTGAGGAGACAACCGCTGCAGCCACAGGATGGCCTTGCATCCCTCTGAGGAGACAAGCACTGCAGCCACAGGACGGTCTTGGATCCCTCTGAGGAGACAATCAATGCAGCCACAGGACAGCCTTCCATCCCGCTGAGGAGACAAGTACTGCAGCCACAGGGCGGCCTTGGATCCCGCTGAGGAGACAATCAATGCAGCCACAGGACAGCCTTCCATCCCGCTGAGGAGACAAGCACTGCAGCCACAGGATGGCCTTGCATCACTCTGAGGAGACAAGCACTGCAGCCACAGGACGGCCTTGCATCCCTTCGAGGAGACAAGCACTGCTGCCACAGGGCGGCCTTGGATCCCGCTGAGGAGACAATCAATGCAGCCACAGGACAGCCTTAAATAAATCCCTCTGAATGGACAAGCACTGCACCCACAGGACGGCCTTGGATCCCGCTGAGGAGACAATCAATGCAGCCACAGGACAGCCTTCCATCCCGCTGAGGAGACAAGCACTGCAGCCACAGGACGGCCTTAAATAAATCCCTCTGAGGAGACAAGCACTGCAGCCACAGGACGGCCTTGCATCCCTCTGAGGAGACAAGCACTGCAGCCACAGGGCGGCCTTGAATAAATCCCTCTGAGGAGACAACCGCTGCAGCCACAGGACGGCCTTGCATCCCTCTGAGGAGACAAGCACTGCAGCCACAGGACGGCCTTGGATCCCGCTGAGGAGACAATCAATGCAGCCACAGGACAGCCTTCCATCCCACTGAGGAGACAAGAACTGCAGCCACAGGGCGGCCTTGGATCCCGCTGAGGAGACAATCAATGCAGCCACAGGACAGCCTTCCATCCCGCTGAGGAGACAAGCACTGCAGCCACAGGACGGCCTTGCATCACTCTGAGGAGACAAGCACTGCAGCCACAGGACGGCCTTGCATCGTTTCAAGGAGACAAGCACTGCAGCCACAGGGTGGCCTTGAATAAATCCCTCTGAGGAGACAAGCACTGTAGCCACAGGGCGGCCTTGAATAAATCCCTCTGAGGAGACAAGCATTGCATCCACAGGGCGGCCTTGGATCCCGCTGAGGAGACAAACACTGCAGCCACAGGGCGGCCTTGCATCCCTCTGAGGAGACAAGCACCGCAGCCACAGGACGGCCTTGCATCCCTCTGAAGAGACAAGCACTGTAGCCACAGGGCGGCCTTGAATAAATCCCTCTGAGGAGACAAGCACTGTAGCCACAGGGCGGCCTTGGATCCCGCTGAGGAGACAATCAGTGCAGCCACAGGACAGCCTTCCATCCTGCTGAGGAGACAAGCACTGCAGCCACAGGACGGCCTTGCATCACTCTGAGGAGACAAGCACTGCAGCCAAAGAACGGCCTTGCATCCCTTCGAGGAGACAAGCACTGAAGCCACAGGACAGCCTTGCATCATTCTGAGGAGACAAGCACTGCAGCCACAGGGTGGCCTCGAATAAATCCCTCTGAGGAGACAAGCACTGCAGCCACATGGCGGCCTTGGATCCCCCTGAGGAGACAATCAATGCAGCCACAGGACAGCCTTCCATCCCGCTGAGGAGACAAGCACTGCAGCCTCAAGACGGCGTTGCATCACTCTGAGGAGACAAGCACTGCAGCCACAGGACGGCCTTGCATCCCTTCGAGGAGACAAGCACTGAAGCCACAGGACGGCCTTGCATCACTCTGAGGAGACAAGCACTGCAGCCACTGGGCGGCCTTGGATCCTGCTGAGGAGACAATCAATGCAGCCACAGGACAGCCTTCCACCCCGCTGAGGAGACAAGCACTGCAGCCACAGGGCGGCCTTGCATCACTCTGAGGAGACAAGCCCTGCAGCCACAGGACGGCCTTCCATCCCGCTGAGGAGACAAGCACTGCAGCCACAGGGCGGCCTTGCATCACTCTGAGGAGACAAGCACTGCAGACACAGGACGGCCTTGCATCCCTCTGAGGAGACAAGCACTGCAGCCACAGGACGGCCTTGAATAAATCCCTCTGAGGAGACATGCACTGCAGCCATATGAAGGCCTTGCATCCCTCTGAGGAGACAAGCACCGCAGCCACAGGACGCCCTTGCATCCCTCTGAAGAGACAAGCACTGTAGCCACAGGGCGGCCTTGAATAAATCCCTCTGAGGAGACAAGCACTGTAGCCACAGGGCGGCCTTGAATAAATCCCTCTGAGGAGACAAGCACTGCAGCCACAGGACGGCCTTGCATCCCGCTGAGGAGACAATCAATGCAGCCACAGGACAGCCTTCCATTCCGCTGAGGAGACAAGCACTGTAGCCACAGGACAGCCTTGCATTCCTTTGAGGAGACAAGCACTGCAGCCACAGGGCGGCCTTGAAGGAATCCCCTGAGGAGTCAAGCACTGCAGCCACAGGACGGCTTGCATCCCTTTGAGGACACAATCCCTGCAGCCACAGGGCGGCCTTGAATAACTGAGTCACAAGAAAAAGGTAAAAAAAAGATAAAAAACAAGAAAAGGGGGCAGGGTAGAAACACCCTGACCCCCTAGGCCTGCTCAGGGGGTCCCACTAGGACCCCCAGGGCCAAAAAGCATTTTTTAAAAACAAAATCAGCCGACTCGCGCTGGGTGCGCGAATCCGGGCTTCCGCGCTTTGTTTTCTATAAGCAATGTGCAATGGGCCCCCGCAGCCATGGGGACCGCCACCTCCCCGGCTTAGATGATTATATGCGGGGGGCACGCAGCCCCCCCGCAGCCCGGGGCTTTTTTTTAAACTGCATGGGTGGCTCCTTCCCCCCCCACACTGCCCCGGGGACCGCCACCTCCCCGGGGCTATTATTAATTTTGGGCGGGGGGGCCTCACGGGCCCCCCCAAGCCATGGGGACCACCACCTCCCCGGGCTACAAGATTGAAATGCGGGGGGCACGCGGGCCCCTCCGCAGCCCCGGGGACCGCCACCTCCCCGGGGCGACTTCTAAAATCAAAGTGTGGGGGGGGCTTAAGCCCCCCCACACTGCCCCGGGGACCACCACCTCCCCGGGGCACAAATTATGCAAATACGGGGGTCCATTGCGGAGCCCCGGGGACCACCACCTCCCTGGGGCTTTAAAGAGTTGGGAGGGGGGTTGTGCGGCCCCCCTCCTGGAGCCCTCGATGGCCCTGGGGACCGCCACCCCCCAGTGCTGGCTCCTGCAATGTCCTGGGGTGCCCACCCCGGGACATTGCCGTTTGCTATGGCAGGACGAGAGCACGGCTCCCGCCCTGCCATAGCAAACACTGCTTTGCTTCGTTGAAGCGAGAGCAGGAAACCTGCTCTTGCTTCAACGAAGCAAAGCAGAATTGCTTTTGGGCAAGGGGAGCTGCATGTCAGCAGCTTCCCTTGCCCAAAGCAATGCCGGCTCCCGCAGGAGGCGGGGAGCCGGCTGGGACCATGGGGGCATTGGGGCTCCCCCCACGGTCCCCAACTTGAGGGCCGGCCCCCGGGAGATGGGGTCGCCGGGGCCAGAAGTGGCGTCTGGAGGGGGCCACGCGGCCCCCTCCTCAAAAAAAGCAGGCTGGCCAGGCCCCGGGTGATGGGGTCCCCGGGGCCAGAAGTGGCCCAGGGAAGGGAGGCCATGCAGCCCCCCTCCCTTTGTGATTAAAAAAATAAAAAATAAATAAGGCCGGGCCCCGGGGGATGGGGGCCAACTACCTCTCCTATTACCTTCACTAAGTCCCACACAGTGGGATTGCTAAGAGGTCTTCGGAGGCCACACCCCCCCTTTCTCCACCACTCTGAAAACGCGCCTCCTGGCACAGTACTGGTGGGGGGATGAAGTCCACTTTACTCCTGAGGGACTTTGGGTGCCAAGAAGCCCTCCTGGTACCTCCTGTAAGTCGTACGAGTGGAATTCCTGAGCGCTGGTCGGAGGCCCAGCCCCCTTTCTGCACCACTCTGCAAACGCGACTACCAGTTAAAGAAGCATTTGTAATGTAATAGGTCTCGCATTTGCGAGAGTTAGAGCTCTTGGCGATGTAAATGTAAAAGATTTTTACTAATGTTTTTTGGTGTAGAGTGGATGTACGTTGTGTGTAGTGGAATTATGTGGTATGTTGTGCAGTGAAATTATGTGAATAGAAAGTATGTGGTATTTAGTTTATAGGAATTATGTGGAGTGGGATTATGTGTTTTGGAGAGTAATTATGTGGTATTGTAGTCTGTGTTGTGTAGTGCTAACCTCATGTTTAGTCTTCCTCGTTTCCATAGAAGCTAAACTATAAATTCAATGAGACACCAAAAAAAAAGGAACCACTGAGGAGCACTTCTGGACCTAGTCGGAGGTATGAGCAGGGCCACTGGAATTATGTGACTGTTCGGCTGCACCAATCCGCATTTGACAAATATTCCATCATCTGCTGCCTAATCTGCAGATTTCAACAAAAAAAGCCTTGTTTCTAGCTCAAACGGCTTAAATGTTCCCAAAAATGCAGCGTCACGTGTTACAGCGTGGTGAAAGGCCCTTTGCAAAGCTGGAATGGTCACGTGTTGCTTATTGCTAAATGTGGGTGTTAAATTGGTACTAATGGTGCACAAACCTCTCTTCTTTCTGTGCCTCTCTTGCCTCTTTCTGCATTTCTCTTGCTTCTTTCTGCTTCTTTCTGCACCTTTCTTCCTCTTTTGACACCTCACTGTCTTCTTTCTGCACTTCACTTGCCTCTTTCTGCACTTCTATTGCACCTTTCTGCACCTCACTTGCCTCTTCCAGCACCTCTGTTGCTTTTTTCTGCAGATCTCTTGCCTCTTTCTGCACTTCTCTTGCCTCTTTCTGCACCTCTCTTTCCTCTTTCTGCACCTCACTTGCCTCTTTCTGCACTTCTCTTGCTTCTTTCTGCACCCTTCTTCCCTTTTTCTGCACCCCTCTTGCCTCTTTTTGCACCTCTGTTTGTTCTTTCTGCACTGCTCTTGCTTCTTTCTGCACCTCACTTGCCTCTTTCTGCACTTCTCTTGCTCTTACTACACCTCTGTTGCTTCTTTCAGCAATTCTCTTGTCTCTTTCTGCACTTCTCTTCCTTCTTTCTGTACCCCTCTTGCCTCTTTCTGCACCCCTCTTTTCTCTTTCTGCACCTCTCTTGCCTCTTTCTGCACCTCACTTGCCTCTTTCTGCACTTCTCTTGCTTCTTTCCACACCTCTGTTGCTTCTTTCAGCAATTCTCTTGCCTCTTTCTGCACTTCTCTTGCTTGTTTCTACACCTCTGTTGCTTCTTTCAGCAATTCTCTTCCCTCTTTCTGCACTTCTCTTCCTTCTTTCTGCACCCCTCCTGCCTCTTTCTGTACCTCTCTTGCCTCTTTGTGCACCTCTCCTACCTCTTTCTGAACCCCTCTTGCCTCTTTCTGCACCTCTGTTGGTTCTTTCTGCACTGCTCTTGCTTCTTTCTGCACCTCTGACGTAGAGGCAGTTTTAATCACCCTGCCCTATTATGTACTAGGGCCTTACAGGGGAGGTCATGCCAATCACAGGGGTACCCCAACCCATAGTGTACCCTAGTGTATGTAGGTGTTTTCACTGTATCCTAAGTGTCTTTTAGCATAGCACTGGGTCCGGGCCTGGTTAGTCAGAGTCAGTTACCACCAGTACCAGTCAGCAAAAAGTTGGGGGCACAGGATGACTTTGCAACAAGGCCTCTTTGTGCACCTCTGTTGGTTCTTTCTGCATATCTCTTGCTGCTTTCTGCACCTTTCTTCATCTTTCTGGACTTCTGTTGCCTCTTTCTGCATTTCTCTTGCTTCTTTCTGCACCTTTCTTCCTCTTTCTGCATATGTCCTACCTATGTAGGCATAGTTAGAAATTAGCATTTAAAAACCTTAGAAATTCACTGAAAAAACCATAGGTTTCAGGGATGTTATAGTTATTAATTAGCATTTAAAAAACCTTTGAAATTCACTGAAAAAACAATAGGTTTCACGGATGTTATAGTTAGAAATTAGCATTTAAAAAACCTTTGAAATTCACTGAAAAAGCCATAGGTTTCACGGATGTTATAGTTAGAAATTAGCATTTAAAAAACCTTTGAAATTCACTGAAAAAGCCATAGGTTTCAGGGACGTTATAGTTAGTTGGACATTTCAGTCGTACAAAACCAGAGAAATTCGGCCGTTATAGTTAGTTGAGGTAACTATAACTCGCGCCCCCGCATTGCACTGCTGATGACGTCACATATTACATCACTCATGACATGGTCAGTGACATCACTGATGACATACTGATGACATCTCAAATGACATCACTGATGACATCATCCACATGATAATCTGATGCACCTCCTCACACCCTAATATAACCTTTGATACACCCACTCTAAAATACAGACTACCATTTTCTAAACCAAAGACACACCAATACCAGTTACTACATACCCACTCACTGATTCCTAGGTCTACACACACATCTACTCATTCACCCATACAGTCACTCATACATGCAGTCACTCATCAATACAGCACTATCATATGCACTCATACACCTATACAGACACTCACACACCGCCACTCACCCATAGAGTTACTCACACACATAGTCAGTCATGCAAAGAATCAATCACACTCCCATTTACCCACATACACAATTATTCACACACCACCTCACTTATTCATACAGATACTAACACATACTTACTCTCTTATACAATCACTGACACAAGCACACACTCATCCATAAAGCCACTCTCACAATCACTCACTCTCACATATAGTCATTTATATAGTCCAACACTCACATATACTGCCTTTCACATATGTAGTTACTCACACATGTACCACTGAGACATCTAAACACTCACCAACACACCCTTACACACACTCACCCACCCATACAGCCCTTCACAGACGCACTCTTGAACCCATACACCCAGTGAATCACCCACTCACACATCTATGCACAAAGTCACACCCCCACCCACCCACACAGACACTCAGGCACCCATACAGATACTCAGACAATCAATCAATAACCCATATAGAAACTCATGTAGCTACTCACCAACCCATGCAGCCGCTTACACACCAACTGACAGACTGATACAGACATTCACACAGTTTAGTCACTACCCATGCATTCAGTAAGACACGTTTAATCACTCACTTATACAGTCAGTCACGCCCCCACTAAATCATCTATTCAGACACTTATACACCCACTCATTCTTCAATACACCTTGGCATACATATATAAAACATATTTAAACTTTACAGAAACACACAGACACTGGATGATGTCATGAGTGATGTCATTTGAGATGTCATCAGTGATGTCACTGACCATGTCATGAGTGATGTAATATGTGACGTCATCAGCAGTGCATTGCGGGGGCGCAAGTTATAGTTACCTCAACTAACTATAACGGCCGAATTTCTCTGGTTTTGTACGACTGAAATGTCCAACTAACTATAATGTCCCTGAAAACTGTGGTTTTTTCAGTGAATATATATATATATATAGACCGCCAGTAGGTATATTACCTTATATATACCCTAATGGCAGTCGCCAGTAGGTAATTATTGTTAAGACCATGTTTCTATAGAAAAAGCGTTTTTTCTTGCCTATATCTTTGGCGCAGTTTGACGAATCTTCATGACATTGTTCCCAAAAAAGTGTCATAGTGAGTCTTGTTGGGCAGGAAAAGTTTCGGGGTGATCCATCAAGTGGGGGCCAAGAAAAAAGGGGGTTTGAAAAAAATACATGTTCCTATGTTAATTCTCATAGGAGCTTTCAACGCGACGACAACCCGAACTGCTGGACGGAATTACACCAAATTTGTCAGGAAGGTATATTTTGGTCTGGTGTAAATCCGTTCAGCAGTTGTTGAGAAGTTTAAGGGAAAGCAAATAAGGCTATCTGGTTGGAGCCTAAGCACAGATCTCATGGTGAGATCTGATTGTCTGCCAACACTTCAACCAGGAAGTGTTGGCAGCCGTCTTGGGACTCGACTTCAGCCGAATCCCACAAAAAACATTTAAATAAAAGAAAAGGGGGGCAGGGTAGGAATAACATCACCCCCTTGGTGTGGTGGTGGTGTCCCCCTGTGACACCGACAGGGCTAAAAATCATTTTTAAAAAAAATTTGCAGCGAAAACACGACGAAGCTTCACATCCATGGCAACATTTTTAAAAAAACCAAGCGCGGGCTCCCTCCCTTGTTTTGAATACATCCCCTGGGTGGGCCAGGTCCCAGGGGCATATTTTTTTTTCAAAAATGAGATGGTGCACGGGCCCCCCTCCTAAGGCTCATTGAGCCCTGGGGACCACCACCTCCCTGGGGCTTTATTGATAAAAAGCATGGGCTCTGTAAATCCCGGTGACCACTACCTCCCCATGGCTAAAAAACACCCAAAAGCAAATCCCCCACAGGGGATTGTTCAGACCTCGTCGGAGGCCCTGCCCCCTTTCTCAACCACTCTGCAAACTCGCCTCCTGGCGCATTAGTGGTTGAGGGATGAAGTCCACTTGGCTGCTGAGGGTTGTTGGGGGCCAAGAACCCCTATTGTTGCCACAAGTAAGTCCCCCACAGCGGGATTGCTCAGACCTTGTCGGAGGCCCCACTCCCTTTCTCAACCACTCTGCAAACACGCCTCCTGGTGCACTACTGGTTGGGGGATGAAGTCTCCTTGGCTGCCGAGGGTCATTGGGGGACAAGAACAACTATTGTTGCCACAAGTATGTCCCCCACAGCGGGATTGCTCAGACCTCATCGGAGGCCCCACCTCCTTTCACAACCACTCTGCAAACGCGCCTCCTGGCACATTACTCTTGGGAGATGAAGCCTAGGAGTGAGTGCGCGGGTAAAGTTTGACCGCTAGTGGTTGGCGGAGGTTTTGCCGAACTCCATGTTCCAAGTGGAGCACGGAGTGGCAAAACTCCCTAAACTCCGCTGGCGGAGCAGAGTTTACCATCCACCCCTATCAGAGACTCATACACCCACTCCCAGACCCAGACACTCATATGCCCACTTACAGCCCCACTCATACTCTCTCACACCCACTTACAAACCTACTCAGTCACCCATGCATCCACTGAGATACTCATGCACTCACACACATGCAGTAAATCAAATTAAAAAAACCTTACGAATTCACTTAAAAAACATAGGTCACGGGGACGTTATAGTTACGAAATAGAATTTTAAAAAACATAGAAATTGACTGAAAACAACAAAGGTTACAAGGGCATTATAGTTAGGAAATAGAATTAAAAAAACCTTAGAAATTCACTGAAAAAAACAAAGGTTACAGGGACATTATAGTTAGGCGCAGATTTCACTCGTACAAAACCAGTGAAATTCAGCAGTTATGGTTACATGAGCTAACTCTAGCTTACGCCCCCCCAATGCACTGCTTATGACCTCACTAAGCAAACCATCTTGTACTACCTGAGGAAGGTCAGAAGCTGAATCGTTGTAGTGGAAATATATATTTATTCTTTGGTGAGTCCATCAGTTTGAGTCACTTCTTTTTTATATATATATATATATATATATATATTTGCACACACACACATATATATATATTTCGATGAAAAAGCCAAATGTTAAAGTGATGTTATAGTTAGGAACTGTAATTATATCTTACTTTACATTAACAAAAACCTTTGAAATTCACTGAAAAAAGACAAAAGTTAAATTAACGTTATAGTTAGGTGAAAATTTCAGTGACAATATTAATTTTTATACTCAAAAACACAAAAACACACTGAAATTCACCAGTTATAGTTATCTCTACTCACTATAATTTGTGCCCTGAAGGAACTATAACACACACACCCGCCATGCACAGTCTTGTCATGAATTATCTAATTTCACATGTTACTGTGATGTTATCAATGATATCATAGATGATGTCATGGGTGATGTAATATGTGGGGTAATTAACTGTGCTGGCAAGGGCGTGATTTCTGGTTGCTTTAGGGCACGAGTTATAGTAACTAGAGATAACTAAATCTGGTGAATTTCAGTGGTTTTGTTCCACTTTAAAATGTTTCAGGGTGATTCATCAAACTGAGGCATAGAAAAGCGGGGGGGAGTCCTAAAACGCAAAATCCCATGAATTTTCCATAGACTTTTTCAAGAAGCATTAGCACAAAACCTGATGAACGGAATTACACCAAATTTTGCAGGAAGCTAGATCTTTCGCCAAGAAAGTGTGCTTTTTTTGATTTGGCGTAAATCCGTTTGGAAGTTTTGGAGATATAAAACTCCAAAAATATTTGAAATCTGAATGGTACAGTTCGAGAGACTCTCAAGAGAACCTAATTTAAAAAAATTAGATCCTTCTGATTGGCCCAGGGGGCTTTTTTTTACCTTTGGCCCATCTTGGTCCCGCAGGAGCAAGGCTCTGATTGGCTGCCAGCAACATGATGAAAAATGTTCCATGGAGGCATTACAATTCTCAGGGACTTACAGGCACATGCATCAACCATTTTTGCGAGCGCAAACGGTGCGATTCGCAAAAATCGGCCTTTTGCGCCCGCAAAAATTGCATTTGCGATGCATCAAGGTTCAAGGCACTCGCAATTTGAGAATTTGCGATTAATTGCGAGTTCTCAAATTGCGATTGCATTTAAGGAATCGCAATTTGCGATTCCTTAAATGCAATGCAAGAACCACTTTAGAATAGCGATTTCGCTATTAGGGGGTGCAAATTACCATGAAGTTGAACTTCATGGTCATTTGCAAAAACTGTGAAAAATGCACTTTAGTGCATTTTTCAAAGTTTCATGTTGCGCACACACATGCCCTTGGGGCATGTGTGTGCGCAACATGGGTGCACATCACTTTTTCAGGGTGCAACAGGGTGTCATTTTGACACCCTTGAAATTACATGCGCAATTTGCGAGTACCTATTGGTACTCGCAAATTGCGCATGTCATCTCCCATTCATTCCTATGGGCCTGTAGGCCCATAGGAATGAATGAGAACCATTCTTAATTGAGACTCGCAATTTGCGAGTCGCAATTAAGGAATTTGTAGGAATCGCAATTTTCTCAGCAATTCCTACATGCATAGGCATTTGCGCTTCCTTATTAGCGAATCCTTATTTTTCGCTAATAAGGAATCGCAAATGCCATGTTTGATGCATGTGCCAGTTAGTCCCCTGTCCTCAGGTTAGTTTAAAAAAAGAATATAAGGGAGCAGGGTAGGAATACCCTGCCTCTCTAGGCCCTAAGGGTGAGTACAAAAGGGACTGCCTGGGGGCAAAATAATATTTTTAAAAAAGATTGCAATTCTAGAAGCCACCCACGGGATCGCGACTAATATAAAAAAAATGTAACGCCTGTTGCCATTTACATTTATATCTCCTTTAGGGGTAGGCAGCCATGCGTCCCCCCAAGACAGAGATGAGCCCTGGGGACTCCATTTATCGGGGCCATATTACTCAAAAAGGGGAGCAGGGCACGCGCCCCCCCCCTCCCCGAGCCTTAAGAGGCCCCAGGGACCTCATCCCCCTGTTCTGAAAATATATTAATGGGGGAGGGTGCACGTGCCCCCGCTCCCCGAGCCTGTAGCGGCCCCAATGACCCCATCCCCTGCGGCCAGACACTTTGGTTTTAGTGGCGCACATCCCCTCTCCCTGCTCCCAAATAGGGTCCAGAGACCCCATCCTTGGGGCCACACAATAACCAAAGGGGGTGGGAGTGCCTGCCACTCCCTCCTTGAGACTTACAAGGCCCCGGGGACCCATCCCCCAGGGGCGGCTCGTTAACTCTGTCCTGGGGAGCCCACCACCGGGGCAGAGTGGTTTTCGCTTCCTGCAGGAGGACGGGCAAGGAAAGAATTGTGCTCCCACCCAGTGGGAGCTTTGAAAATGCTCCTGCCGGGTTGGAGCACGCTTCTGTTTCCCTGCCCACGCTGTTGCAGGCAGGGAAACTGTGATTACTCCTGCTTGGCGGAAGTAAGCCATAGCAGCTGCTTCCGCCAGGTGGGAGCATTGCTGGCTCCTGTGCAATAGCTGGCTAGAGAGCAGGGGCCCTGTGCTCCCCCAGTGGCCCCCAATGTTATTTTTGGCCCCAGGGCAGGGGGTTCCTGGGGCTCATTGGAGGGGCCATGCTCCCCTCTCCCCTAATATTAATGTATGTGGCCTGTGGGAATGGGGTCTCTGGGGCCATTAGTGGCCCAGAGACCCCATTCCCTGAGCCCACACCCCTTTAGTAGAAAAGAAGGCCCTTGGGGGACAGGATCCCCGGGGCTACTAGCGGCTTGGGAGGGGAGCCCCATGCACCTCCTGCCCTTTCTAAAAACAAAAGCCTCCGGCAGGTGGGGTTCCTGGGGCCAACAGTGGCTTGGGGAGGGGGGCAGTGCGACTCCCTCCCATGGCGGGGGCTGTGGCAGGGAGTTTTCCTGCCTGTGGGGGGTTGGACGAAGGGCCTGGCTGCAGGCCAGGCCAGGCATCCAACACCACACATTGCTCACGATGTGGCGGCAGCTATTTTACGACTCAGGCTGCAGTGGATCCACGGCAAAATAAATAAAAGAAATACGCAGGCCTCCACGCTTTAAAAATATCAATCCCTTAGGGTGGGCCAGGGTTGGCTCATGGAGGAGGGGCCACATGCCCCACTCTCCAATAAAATAAATAAATAATTGCCAGTTCCCGCCAGCACCCAGTATAGGTGCTAGCAGGGGAGGCGGCGGGCCACTGGGGCCCTGGGGCTCCCCTCGCAGCCCTCCCCAAAATGTAAAGATATGGGATTCCGGTGGTGAGCAATGGGACCCCCAAAATATAAATACATAGAAAAAATGAATAATGAATGATCAACAGGAGCCACTCATTTATTATTTACTGCTCCCTGCAAGGAGTGCCCCATAATGCCCTGCAAGGGCTTTTAAACATATTCCTTTTAGCCTGGTGGTGCTTCTAGAAGGGGGTAGGGGCACCACCAAGCATTTCTTTTAATGTTGTTGGGGGGGGAGGCTGCAGGGAGTGCAGCAGCCACCCAGCAACATTTTTAAAAAAGTAAGTTTCCTAGGCAATTTTCCCTCAAATTGTTTTCCTCTGTGTGCAGCAGAATAAGGTCTCTGTGCACTGCAGCCAAGACTATGTGTGCCAAGAACCCGACCGCAAATGTGGGTCCAGTGACAAATATCAGTGCTAGTATCACTCCAAACTTTTGCTTAAAAAAGTGAGAAACAGTGCATTTCCACACATACAGCACCACGTAAAGTCATGTTTGAAAACTATCACTTTAAAATAATACTTCTCAATGAACTGACATAAACTGATTTACTAAGATGAAACAGTTCTGCATGTTCATAAAATATACTTTCTGAAATTTGAAGAGACTTTACCATATTTTTGCACGTTTGCTGCAAGGTGTTTTTATAAATCAATGTAATCCTATTACAAAATTTTGGGATTATTATGCTTACATTGTCAAAATGCATTAGATAGGGATCATAACAACGATGATCCCCCCAAACATAAGAATACTATCTCATACACACACAGTTTCAGCCACCCCACCACTCTTTTAGTTGCAAAGTTGTACTGCTGAGGAATTTGTTGCTTGCCCTTTTTTCCTTTTCCTTACACCCTGCATGCCAACCTTAAAACATGTAGTTTGTGTTAACATGAGCTATCAATGTAGTTGAGAGACTCAAGTTTAAAGTTATCTTTGCACTATATGCATACCACCTAGTAATCGGACAAAATATTATGGTACGGCAGTACAGTGACATGGGTTATCACCAAATAGGTTAAGTGCCTGCAATAAGTGTGCAGTAACTTTTTCTTCACCGGCGCATGTTCTTCATATGGCAGTTATCCATTATTATGTGTTTTGCAATTTTATGTTCAGTTGTAGTAAACTGTGAAGTGAGCAGTCGCGGCCGGCATGGCTCGCGGGTGGGGGGCTGCGCAGGGAGGGGGAGATCGTGCGTGGGGGGGGGTTTAATTTATTAATAAAAAAAAATAATTAAACTTACCTTTCTGCCAGGAACAGGAAGCAGAAGCAGGCAGCCAGACTCCCTCCCCTAAGCCAATCACAACGCTGCTTGGTCGGGATGCCGCCCAGCCAGGGGCTTATGAGGAGGCCATGTTCTCCATGCAGGCTGCATTGCAGCCTGCATGGAGAAGGGCAGAGTGCGCATGACTGGTTTGGGCGGCCCCAGGGGGCCGACCAAACAGTCTTTGGGCACTCGGGATTGGGCAGGCACACCACTCCTCCCCTGCTCGCAGAGCAGCCCCGCCCACCCGCCCGCCCGCAACCAAACATAAAGTGGTAATAACTGAAAGTTATTACCATTTTATGTTTCTGCTTCTCGCACTGCGAGAAAGCAGTGGGGTGATGCTCCTCCGCCCTAGTGGAGGAGCCGCCCCTGGAAGTGAGGTTGGGAAAACCTCCGGCCTGACTTTATTGTTGTGCCCTAAATGCAAAAAAGGAAATTTGTGGGCTAAGGGAGGCTTGGGGTGGACACATCTCCCTGACTTTTCTATACATTCTCATCTCTGTATCTGCAGCACCCTGAGCTATGTATGGAACTCACCAGATTCCGGTGTAGCAGTCATGTCAGGCAGCCTGGGGTATGGGTATGAAAGTGCTGTCGTGCTTCTAGACTTGCTGCATTCCTCTCGTTAACAGGAGCGTGGCTGCGAGGCAGATTGCGTGGCTTTTTTAAAGTCTTCATGCTCATGAAAGCCCCCGTCATGCTTCTAGACGGCACTGCTGTTGTGTGGCTTTTAAATATATTAGGGATCAAGAAAGCATTAAAGCGTGTTTCTCTCTTGGCAATTTCGCACTACAGTGGTTATAATCTCAAGTTTGACATCTGCACAGTTGCAATAAATGTGTGAATATTTATTTATTCACTTGCTCTAAATTTTATGTGTTACTGGGTCATATTTATTTTCACTGCCAAAGCATATGCATATATTAGACAGTGGCAGTCAACACTGTGATCTTATGTGTTGGATGCAATTTCTATTGAAAAGCCATCTTTTTCATTGGCTTATCATTTTTTAATCCCATTGACAGATTTGCACAAAATTTTGGAAAATCATTAGCTTAGTTAACTAAAGTCTGCCATGCCAATTTTTGTGCAGATCCTTCCAGGAAACAAATGTTAAATGGGGATGCAGGGAGGGAGGAATGGAGGAATGGGTAAAAAAGAGAAGTGATTTCCCATTTTAGCACCCATCGAAAATTTTGCTTGCAAACTGCTAAATGGATTTGCATCAAACTTGGCCTGACAAATGAACTTTAATCAGAAAGTGTGCTTTTGTTAGTTTGGTGTAAATTCGTCCAGAATTGACTGATGATTTGACACTTAGACGCACAATCAAGGGTTCACCGCTGGATCTGAATATGCTCACTGTCATTGACTCCGTGTCAAACCAGTGGAGTCAAAGGCACAGTCACACACAGGTCACACACAGGTCCATGTGTTAACACACTGCCACTCACTCAGATGCAGACTCAGTGGTGCACTAAGGGACCTGAACATGCACACTGCCACCGACTCAATGACACACCAGTGAAGGTAATGGCACACACAGGGACATGTGTCAACCACTACCACTCACTCAGACGCATACTGAGGTACCTGAACATGGACACCATTATTGAGTCAGTGACACACCCATGGAGGCTACAGCCCATTGATGTAGGTAAAGTCACAAACAGGAACATTTGTTCACAAACCTTCAGTCACCCAGAAACACACCCAAGGGACACATTGAGGGACCTAAACATGCTCATCGTCACTGACCCACCATTGGAGCCAAAGGTGCATTGATGTAGCCAGAGTCCCAAAGGACGTGTTTGCACACCACCACTCACCGAGACACACCCTTGGGGACCGTAACATGCTTACTGTCACTGACACCGATGGAGTTAAAGGCACAGTAATGTAGTCAAAGTCACACACAGGGACCTGTGTTCTCCCACTGATACTCACTGAGACATACATTCAGGGGAGAGACACACATCCAGCAGTACGCTGAGGAACCCGAACGTGCTCACCATCACTGTCTCAGTGACACACCACTGGAGTGAAATGTATAGTGACGTAATTAGAGTCACACACAAGGACATTTGTTTGCCTACCACCTAATCACTCACCAAGGGTATGCCCAGACGTGCTCAAACCGCCACTGGATTCAAGCTAGCCTGGCTGATGAGGGGTGATACCCCGAACCTGGTCCCAGGATGCTTGCTTTCTGTCCAGGGAGGACCTGGCTTGGCGGTTCGGGCTGTACTGTTCCCATGAGGAGCAGGGTCAAGACTGATTTGCATATGGCTGGGCCTAAACTGGGGTGGCGTGGTGAGCAAAAGAATGATGGATTAAACCAGATCTTTGTTACTGGGGGTGAATGTTTGCATTGTTCAGCATTCCGTCCATCTTTTGTTCTTTTGGTTTTGTCACCTTAAGTAGCAAGGGTATGACCAGACGTGGGTCCCGTGCTCACTGCACCACTGGATTCAAGCTAGCCTGGCTGTTGAGGGGTGATACCTCGAACCGGTCCCAAGATGCTTGTTTCCGGTCCAGGGAGGACTTGGCTTGGCGGTTTGGGCTCGACTGTTCCCATGAGGAGCAGGGTCAAGACTGATTTGCATATGGCTGGGTCCAAACTAGGGGTGGAGTGGTGAGCAAAAGAATGATGGATTAAATCCAGATTTTTGTGACTGTGGTGAATGTTTGCATTGTTCAGCATTCCAGCAATCATTTGTCCTTTTTTGCTTTTGTCACCCTAAGTGGGAAGGGTATGCCCAGACGTGGGTCCTGTGCTTATTGCGCCACTGTATTCAAGATAGCCTCGCTGATATGGGGTGATACCCCAAAAGCGGTCCCAGGAAGCTTGTTTCCAGTCCAGGGAGGACCTGGCTTGGCTGTATGGGCTGGACCATTCCCATGTGGAGCAGGGTCAAGACTGATTTGCACATGGCTGGGCCCAAACTGGGGTGGCGCGGTGAGCAAAAGAACAATGGATTAAACCCATATCTTTGTGACTGGGGTGAATGTTCACATTGTTCAGTATTCTGTCCATCATTTGTTCTTTTTACTGATGGAGTTACAGGCACATTAATGTAGTCAGAGTCACACACAGGGACCTGTGTTCGCCCACTGCCACTCACTGAGACATACATTCAGGGGAGAGACACACAGTCAGCAGTGCATTGTGGAACCTGAAAATGCTCACCATCACTGTCTTACTGACACACCAATGGAGTGAAAAGTATAGTGACTTAATTAGAGTCACACACAAGAACATTTGTTTACCTACTACTCACTCAGATTCATGAAAAGGTGCATGCTAAGGGACCTGGAAATACTTACCATCATTCACCCAGTGACATACCAATGGAGTGAATGGCACAGTGACTTCATAACACTCAGAACATGTAGAAATGCAAGCAAGCTTCTGTCACTCTGAAAAGGTCTAACTCATGACTAAGTATTAGCTTTCCACATTTAGACTAGGCACACACATGCAGAAGTGCAAACTTCACTCACTCCGAACAGTTCTAGCACATGCGTACGTGCATCGGTGGAGGATATGTTTGCCACATTACCAGAAAGATAAAACATACAAGTCATCAAGCTAAATCTTGAAATACAAAATGTAGGCAACATAGGGCAGAATTGGTTATTCAGTGATCAGGTTTTATAGCACATACTTCATATTCATGCTTTGCTACATAGAAAAGTCTGCTTATGTGTGGTAATAAGGACTCCGCAAACATGTGTTTTGCCCTGTGATGGCGGGCGAGCCTAGGACTTTTTCAAGGCGATTAAGTAATCCTTTAGTGTTCCAGGTGGGCTCATAGGGCGGACAGGATGGGGATCAAAATGGCAACTTTTGGTATGAAAAGGTAGGTATTTGTCCATGGAATTAGATATGTTCACACTTGTCGCAAGAAACAATGAACATGTTCGTGTTCAGAGGGACAATTAAGACGGTTAATTCTAAGTCCAGTATTGGCGTTGGTTTATATGCAGAAGCATTTCCCATGGAAAATAAACTGTAAAGTCCCATGCGGTCTGTAGTGCGGAAAAGACCTAATAAAAAAGCCCTAGTCCCGCCCGCCATCACAGGGCTAATATGAAATATGTGCTATAAAACTTGATCGCTGAGTAATTAATTCTCATCTACACAGCCTACATTTTGTATTTCAAGATTTACCTTGATGACATGTATGTTTTATCTTTCTGTTAATGTTGCAAAAGCATCCTCCCACGATACAGTGAATGTGTCTCTATGTGTAAGGGTTTTAACCTAGTCCGGTGCATTTTCCAGCCACAGCAGGGCCGGCTCTACGGCGGTGCGATCGGTGCGACCGCACCGGGCGTTGACTTAGGGTGGGGGCGTCATTTTTGAAAATGTGTATTATTTTGAAAGCACCTGCTGCCTTGTTCCTAGCCTCCAGCAACTTTCAGACATCAATTAAAATGTCAAGGTAACTCCGGTGATTAATCCCCTTTCTGGAAAGAGACCGGAGGTTTGTCTAGTGGAAGTTTTGACTCATCCTAAGGTAGTGCAGAGGGTTAAAATGCCTGCTGCTAACAACGTGTACCATGCAGATAACAAAGTGCATATAATGTAAATAGGTCAGTGGGTTACTGCTTCTGTAAGAGAGCTCCTTTTGTTACTTGTCGTTTATAAGTCAAAATCCTAATATAGAACATTGAACTATCAACTGTCACCCTAGAGCTGCTGCAAACTGCAAGGTATTTGTTAGAGCTATATGTTTTTTTGCTCAGTCTTTCATTATCCTAATCTTGTGAAAAGGGTTCATTTGGTTAGAAAAGAATTCTTATTATTAAAGAGAACCCCTAACAATGATGTTATTTTTTAAATTCTGAATTTGTGCCTTTCCTGAATAAGAACTTTAACTATATTGCCTACCAGTATCGATGACGTCACTCCTACACTACACCTTGTAGTACTGTCTGATGTAACATTTCTTATACACTGATTTACACACATATGATTGTCTCTGTGCAATGTGTGTGTGGTGTAAAGTGCTCTGACACCTTACACTGGTATGAATGGTGCTATAAAACTAAATGAATCTGAGATACAGTGGTTATGGAGACTTGAGAGACACTGTTAAAGGGTGCTAGTGAGGGAATCCATGGCAGAGGTGGTCATTGGGGGGGCGCCAACAGACATTGTTGCACAGGGCGCCACCAGCGCTAAAGCCGGCCCTGAGCCACAGAATGAACCCTCTGTAGAGACTAGGGTATTATAGGACATAGGGGTATGGCCAATAGCCCTTCCTCTTTTGTGGCATGCAAAAGTGTATACTTTTTTTTTTTTTTATTGAATATTTCAATGTTATACATTCAGCACACAATGCCATTTTACAATATACAACATTTGTAATGTATGAAATAATCAATCAACAGCAACTAAAAAGAAAACAATAAGCCGTACTTGTCCTACAATTTTCTGTGGTCAGTTTGCAACGGATATATACCCCATCCTAGCAGCTCTTACCGCTCATACATCATGACAGGTTATCAGCAGACCCAAAACAATTACCCATCGAGCAGTCACTCACTCAGAGCTCACTTCTTGGCATGATAATAAGTATTCCCGTAGGGGAGCCCAAATATCCTTGGGTTTTGAGGAAACCGGAAGTTCCTCAGCATATAGTTCGAGCTGTTCACGGCAGTATACCATGTCCTTCAGCCACAACTCCATCTTAGGTCGCAAGCGACTATCCCATGTGAAGAGCAGTCTCCTCTTGGCCAGCAGCAGAGCCACTCTCACAAACCTACCCAGCACTGCGCGTATATGAGGGACATAACCCAGGAGGCATTCCAACGGTGCGCACTGTAATTCTACCCCCGTCATGGTACCTAGAAGAGCGACAACTGCTTTCCAATATTGGTGCACCTGTGCACACTGCCAGGACAAATGCAAAAAATCAGCTCCAGCCTGCCCACACCGTTTACAACAGTCCGTGTCTCGTAATCCTATTCTATGAAGTTTTTAGGAGTATGATAGACTTGGTGTATGAACTTCAGATGGATAATTCTCAAATTATTATTGGATGTCAGTCGCCCCGTCATCTCACCTATGTTGCCCCAGACTCTGTCTGTAATGGGGGGGACACTATAGTGTTCCAGCGTTCCAAGCTGCAGTTGCTCCCGGAGGGAGTTTCGTCCTGTATTGTCCTATACAGTTTGGTGATCAGTTTTTCCTATGCGGAAGTTCTATCACCAGTTGTAGTGCCTTTAGTGACAGTGGTTCCACAGGGAAAGAGGCATAATGATCCTGTATTGCCCTACGTAGCCTGTAACAAGTATATTGGAACAGTGGGGTGGGGTTTTGTACATAGTCCAACTCGTTCCGCGTGACGTAGTTCCCGCCTGGGTACAAGTCCCCCATCGCTGCAATGCCCACCTCCCGTAGAGCCGCGAGCGGGCCTCGCTCCTGCGCCACAGACAGGGCGGCATGCCCCGCAATGGGCATCGCAGGCGCGTATAACGGTAGTTTCTGTGTTCGCCTCCCAATCTCCTGCCACGCTGCAATTGTAACATCCAAGGTGTTAATCTCAATCTTGGGCGTCTGTCTCTTAGTGTGGGTTATGATTCCACACAGTGGCACAGGGTGGGCGTCTCCCTCTTCGACAGCCACATGCGGGATGAAATAATGTGGTTTGAACCAAAAATAGGCATATTGCGCCTGCCCGCATAGATAGTACGTGTAAAAATCTGGGGCTCCGAATCCCCCTCTCTCAAAGGGCAATGTCAAAGTGCTCCAGGCAATTCTCGGTTGTTTATTCCCCCATACCAAACGCAGCAATTGTGTCTGAACTGTTTTAAAAAATGTTTGGTCAGTGCAATGGGGATATTGCTAAACAAGTACAGAAACTTTGGCAAGACGATCATCTTGATTATGGCGATGCGATCTGCTAGAGAGAACGGCAAGCAGGCCCAGTGATCAACCTGCTTCACTAGTGTTGCGTAAGCGCGGCCATAGTTTTCCCTGATCACTACCTCTGGGTCGCGATGTATCCACACTCCCAAATACTTAACAGGGTCCTCGGACCACACCAGTGGGTATTCAACCTGTGGCGACGTGGTAATGCTCGTAATGGGGATGATGACAGATTTCTCCCAATTTATTTGAAGGCCTGAGAAGAGACCAAATTTAATATATTCCCGCAGCACCCGGGATAAGTACGTCTGCGGTTCGCGGATATAAAGGACCATATCGTCCGCGTATAATGAGATTCCAACCGGGCGATTGTTAAAATTCAGAGCAGCCTCCCTGTGCCCCTGACGAATCCTGCACGCCAGAGGCTCAAGAGCGATGGCAAATAGCAGGGGGGACAAGGGGCAACCCTGCCTCGTGCCACGGTCTATGGGGAAGGACTCCGAGGTGAGCCCCCACCCTCACCCTCGCCGATGCGTCAGTATAAAGAACCTGGATCCAGCGAAGGAAAACAGGGGGAACCCCATTCTGCGAAGTATGTTCCACATATATTCCCGTTCTATAGAATCAAATGCTTTTGCAGCGTCTAGGAGCACCGCCACAGCCGATAGATCCGGGTTTAGCACATGAAACATAGCGAATATAGTTCTGAGGTTGAGGGAGGTGGAGCGGTCCGGGATGAATCCGGATTGATCCGGGAGCACCAGCAGGGGCATTAGGGGCAGTAACTTGGAGGCCAAAATCTTCGCCAGAATTTTTGCATCTAGATTAATCAATGATAGGGGCGGTAGGACTCGCACCGTGTGGGTGACTTATCCTTTTTCAGCAAAGTAATGATAAGAGCCTGTCTCAGGGACGGAGGGAGAATGCCAGTCTCATGGGCCTCATCGTACATCTCCAGCAGATGTGGCACAACCAGGTCGGCATATGCTTTGTAGAATTCCACCGTTAGGCCATCCGGCCCTGGTGCCTTGTTATTGGGCAGCGACCTGATCGCGTCTTTGACATCGTCCTCCCCAATAGGCATGCCCAGGTATTCTCTATGTATATCAGACAGCCATGCACATGCCGTATCATCTAGATAAGCATCCAATGCAGCATCGTCTATCCCCCCACTGGACGTATATGTGGAAGCATAGAATGTCCGGAATTGATCCACAATTGCCTGCGGAGAATAATGCATTTCCCCCTCCGTGTCAGTAATGTGGTCTATGGGAGGGTTAACAGATCTGTCCCGCAGCCTATTGGCTAGAATCCTACCTGATCTCCCGCCCTCCCCATATGCCCTAGCAACATGGCGCTTGGATAAATATTTTATTTCTACTTCTGCTAATGAGTTGTATTCCTCTACTTGCTCATGAATTTGGGCTAGTGTATCCCTAGAGGGTGCAAGGTTATATTGGTTTTCAAGGGCCGCCAGCTTTTTTTCAATGGCTTGCAGTTGTCTTCTGAGGTCTTTTAGGATACCTGCGGAAGTGCTAATACATACCCCTCTGATGGTCACCTTAAAGGCTTCCCATAAAACCGCCTGACTGTCAACTGACCCCGCATTATGCTCGAAATATTGTATTATAGCAGTCCTGATAGTGTCTGCATAGGTCGGGTCTGTGAGCGCCTCCGCCCTAAAACGCCAAGTGAACGGTCTGTGTATATTATCAGGTATAACCAGCTCCATGAGGACAGGGTTGTGGTCAGACAGGGTTCGCGGAAGAGTGTACACCCCCTCCACCCAAGTGTTAGCTTCTTCGCTGAGCAACCAATAATCCAGCCTGGACCAGCTGTTGAATGCAGGGGTGATGTGCGTACCTTCTAGCCTACCCTCATTCCGCAAGCGCCAGGCATCCACCAGGCCCATTTCCAGCATCAAGTCTTTTATGCATTTTGCAATTTTAATCGTACGTGCTCCTTCTGGGTTGGATTTGTCCACCAATGGATGGAGGTGAGTGTTAAGGTCCCCTCCCAATAGGATTGCCGCCTCCGGCCAATCGCGCAACACATTCAGCATCTTTAAAAAGGCGAAACATCATCCACAACAGGGCCATATATATTTACAATCGTCACAAGGACCATTCCCAGTTTGCCCTGTACCATCGCCCACCGGCCCTCCGTATCTACACATGACCGTATTGCTGTGAATTCCACCCCTCTCTTAACTAGGATGAGCACCCCTCTGGCATAGGTAGAGTACGACGAAGCTAGCCTGTAGGCCGCCCATCTGCACGCTATCTTATCTTCAGTGTGTTTACTCAAGTGAGTTTCCTGTAGGAGGGCAACCTTCACGCTGTGTCTGTCCAGCTGTGCCAGCACCTGTCTAGTCTTCTTGGGCGTGTTTAACCCCCGTACATTCCACGTTATACAGTTGAGCTTATCTCCTGTCATCTGTACTCATATTCAAATCTGCAGCCATAATATCTCAGAACTGCATATTCCGATGCATGTTTGCACTGACCTCCCCACATCTGACAATCACATCTCACGGACTTTCGGCTTAGAACAATTAAACAGTTCCACCCTCCCCCACCCACTTCAGCTTCCCCAACATGCCAAAGGTGCATCCCACATTAAACTCCCACCCCATCAAACACAAAAAAAAACAGTGCATCAGTTGGGGAATACCCATGGGGGATCGTAGTGGCGAATCCACTCCCGATCTAATAGGGAGGGGGCCGCCTATATATCATTAAGTCCCTCAACCCAGACGCCATCTCACTATACCTATAAACAACAGGCTCAGCGGGGCACATTTGAAAATTGTCCCCATTATCTCTAGAGCTGGCAGAATAGGACCCAGAACAGTAAATCGGTACCCTGTCTTTTCAAACCTGGAATATAATATGGCATGATTAGGTTCCAGCCCTTTCTCTTGCTGATTGGGGCCCGACCGAGACAGCCAAGGCCAAGCGCAACAAGCGCCTAACATCGATCATTGCATTTCGGAGTGCTCATAATTCACACAACACCTGTGGATTGAATGTCCCCACCCCTCTCAAGAGTGAGTACAAGCATGCGATACTTAAGTACCAGTCCTTGGGTTCGCCAGCCCTCAATCGTCCACATCTGAAGTGTGAGCCGGTGGGTTGTTCCGACGGCGTAAGGCCTTAGCATGTTCCATCGCCTGTTTAGGGCTGGTGAAGATCTTCGAGCTTGCTGCCTCGCCGATGCGCAGCCTCGCTGGGTAAAACATGGCGTATGGAATCTGTTCCTTCAAGAGCACCTTTTTCACGCCCTGGAACTCTTTACGTGCTGCCTGTACTGTAGCCGTGAAGTCCGGGTAGAACGCAAGCACATCGCCCCTGTAGTTAATGGTGCCCTTGTTGCGTGCGGTCTGCAAGACAGTGTCGCGATCCCTGAAATTTAGGAGCCTGGCGATTATCGGCCGCGCCGGTGCTCCTGGAGGGGCGCGCCGCCAGGGATCTGTGCGCCCGCTCCACCGCAAACATGGGCGACAGGGCATCCGCACCACATATGTCCCGCAAGAGAGTCTCCACAAAGTCCTCCAGTCGCCCCACGTTGGTGGACTCCGGCAAACCTAAAATGCGCACATTATTGCGCCTCGAGCGCGCTTCAATGTCCTCGTTCTTGGCCTGGATGACCGCTAGGAGTTTCGTGATGTCCGCCTGTTTCGAGGTCACCTGCTGAAGGCCATCCTCAGCGTCAGAAATGCGCTGCTCCGCCTCTCCAAGTCTCGCCGCCTGCTTGTCCAGCTTAGAGGAGAAGTGGTCCATTCTACCATTGAGGGCCTCTATTTTCCCATCTATAGCCTGCAGGCTAGCCTGGATGGCCGCCAGCGACTTCTCCAGCGCCGTGGGCGCCGCTGCTGCCGAGTCCAGCTCCGAATCCGAGGCCGCATTTTGTGAGGACTTGCCCCCTCTGCGCAGATCAAATGTGAGACGCGGTTGGTTTTTGTCTGGCTTGCCCATGTTTACCGCTCTTGTATATATTGCGCAGTTCAGCTGGTGGTGGCAATTCCCTGTCTCGGTCAATCTCTGTGTTGAGTGCGCGATGTCCCCTGCACCTCTGGTATAATTTGAGTGTCCCCACACCGCTCCCAGCACTGATCAGCCTCACAGCCCACCGCAGACGCAGTCCAGCTCTTATAACAGTTAGGCCCTCTTTTTTTTTTTTTTTTTTTTTATTTCAGTGTCCCTGTGTAGAGGAGCCAGGGGGACCCAGCAGCACAGTCTCAGCCCATCCATGGATTTCATTACCCTGGCGGCAGGGGCTGCCTCGCTCCACGCAGTTCTCCGCCGCATATGAGGCCCTCCGCTTACCTCCTGCACTTTGTAAGTTCCCTTTTTGGCTGTCACCCACTGGTATGCTGCTGTTCAGGTGCGCAGGTTGCTCCTCCAGAGGACAGGGGCCGCCTGTTCTGCCCGCCTGTGCCGTCGCTCTGTCTTCCTCCTCTAGCCCTCGCGGCAGCGTCCCGTCAGACGCGCGCGGCCCGCCCGGTGCCCCGGAGCCGGCCGCTCGCGCAGATCCCGACACCGCCGACGCTGCCAGAGGTCACTCACAGGCCGCGGCGCCGGTCAACGGGAGCCGCAGCGTACATCCAGCCGCGCCCTCGACGAGACAACCGGGCCGCCTCCAAAGCGCTTACAGGCACTCAGGGATGCAGTCCTCGTCCCTCGGGTCCAGCGTTCCCCGATCCGCGCCGCTCACTGTGCTCTTCCACTGCCTCACGCGGCCGCCATTGCCACACGGCCCGCGGGAGTCAGTCTTCAGCGTCCACACCCCGGGAGCACACCGCTGGCAAATGTCTCGTTCGAGAGCTCACCACGCAGCTCAATCGATCCGCCGCCTCTGCTCCGTAGATGGCCGGGTCAGGGACAGGATTATTGCAGGATTTTAAAAGGCAGCCGGCAGAGCTACACTAGCGTGCGGCCATCTTGCCGAGCGCCAAGCCACGCCCCCTGCAAAAGTGTATACTTCCCTCACTTAGACTAGGTCCTGCAAATGCAAAAGTGCAAGTATCCCACACACTGAACATGCCAATGAGATGCAGAAGTGCAAGCTTCCCTTAATCTGAACTTTTCCATTAAATGCAGGTGTGGATGCTTCGCTCACTCAGAACAGGTCACGTACATGCAAAGGTTTAAGCTTCCCACATACAGAACATGTCCAGGACATGTAGAAGTGCAGCTGGCTTCTGTCTCTAAGAGTAGGTCTAACGCATGCAGAAGTGCAAACTTTCCAAACACAGACCAGGGGGTCACGTGCAGAAGTGCAAGCATCCCTTACTCAAAACAGGCACTGCACTTAAAAAAGTCCAAGCTTACCTCACTCTGAACATGTATGTGAGATGCAGAAGGGCAAGCTTCCATCACTCAGAATAGGTAACACGTGCAGAAGTTAAAGTTTGTCTTACGCTGAACTTGTCTTGGACATGGAGTTGGTACTTCCCTCACTCAGAATGGTCTGCACATGTGAAAGTGCAAACTTCCTACACTCAGAACACAATACATTTATTTGGCACCGTTTTTTTATAGGTGAGGGGGGCATTTGGCCCGCTCCCCGAGCCTGCTTGAGGCCCCGTAAATGGCATCTCCCAGGGCTGATGCTTTATTTAAAGGGGAGGGGGCACGCAGCCCCCATCCCGAGCCTGCTGGAGGCCCCGGGTACGCGCCTTGACCTGTGGATACAACAGAAGAGGAGAAGGACTGCCCTACTGACAGAGGACTGCCCTGCTGCTGGAGGCCTACTCCACCTGTAACTGGACTCTTTGTGCTGGACTTTGACAAGGTAACTTTTTCATTGAGACTAACCTGGTCTCTGTATCCAGCCTGCTCTCCATCGCCATCAGCCTGAACTTGTGACTTTCACCTGGTCTTGCACAACCAGATAATCGCAAGTGGTGTTTTGTGCTTTTAGGTACTATGCCTACTTAAATCTTTAAAATTGCTTATCACCAATTCTACTGATTAATTTTTGTTGTTTTGTTGTCAAAAAATGTGTACAATGTTTCTCTGTTTTTCTAAATTGGCGTGGGGTTTTACACATTGCCCCTAAGTTAAGCCTGATTGCTTATGTGCCAAGCTAACAGAGGATTAAGCACACTTTAATTTAGTGACTTCTGTGGTTCTCCCTGACAAGGATTGTGGCTGTTGCTTGAGAAGGGCTCACATCACCTTAAACCAACAACCCAGGTGCTGTCAGTAGAGCCGACTTGGGCCTTGGGGCTCCCCCCGTGTCCCCCAAGAAAGACAGGATTGTAGGTACCACGGGTGGGCACCGGGGCACCCACCAAAAAATGAAAGGGTGGCTGGCTCCTGCCGAGGGAGCTGGAAGGGGCCGGGGGGGCCCTGTGACATCCCCTATGGCCCCAAACATAAAAATGATGTGGGATAACTTTCTAGAAGGACCCATACTAATGTATTAAAATTACATACCATGATTTTAAAAAACAATGTAAACAGTTTATTGTAAGCTTACTGCTGTCACATTTAGGAGATGGCACATTTTCTTTTTTTTTATTCTTTTCGTTTTTCTGTGGGACCTGCCTGCAAAAATCTGAAAATAATAAAATTTAATAACCATTGCACCAGCTTGCCAAGGCCAGAAGTATTGACATTGTCAATGCTTGTTTCAAACACTTTTATCAAAAGCAGAAAGAAAAAAAGGAAAAATGATGCGATTTGAATGGGATGGCCATGTGTTTTCGATAAAACTTAAATTTAAAAACAATCATTGAAAATAATTTTGTTAAAACAGGACGGTTGCATCCTAGTAGGCACGTATATGTACAACAGGTAACAAAATTGTTTGTGCTATTGCACCCCACAGGAAAATATGATTCTTATTGACCCAAAAAAAAGTATCTCCTTCTTCCATCAACCACAACAATCTATCTCATCGCGATAAGATAGACTATGACACAAAGCTTTCGATCTGAGAGTCTCACCTTCGCAAAAAAGATGGTCGTACGCAAATGGAAATCTATAAAAAAACGCAAGCACTGCAAATTGGTGAAAAAAATGAAAAAAGTGAAATTCTCTGTTAAAGAGCCACACTTCCACAAAGTTAATTGGATATCTGTGATTAAATTCACCACTCCTGCTTTGTTCTAAAACTCTGTAACACCTTCTCTCTTCCCTCCTTACAGTGCCGTTTTATTAAATTGTTTTTCCCATAACATATTTTACGTTTTCTAACCCCACCAAAATTCTGTCATTCCAAGACACCCTCTTGTTTTATTTTTATAGCATTTAGGCCCGTCCTGTACTTTTTTATATGCTTTTAATGCATGTTACAATAAGAATTTGGCGTGAAATATTGTCATCAATTTGGCATTGCACGACAAAATAATCATCAGTTAAATATGAATGTTTGCACACCAAGGGGCCGATTCCGATCTCGGCCGGTAGGGCTCCGAATCGGATTCGGCTTTACCGGATCCGATTCGGAGCCCTGTTTCCCGACCGAACCGTACGCGGGTCCGGCCGAGCGAGTACAATGCGAAATCGCCGACCGACTCGTCCGGGCGTCCCGACCGCTCCGACCGACTCGCTCGGACTCGACTCGCACCGCGCAATGGAGACGTTCCCCGGCCGGGTAAGTACGATGCGCGCCGCGAGCAGTCCGACCGAGCCGCGCACTCCGGCTCGAAAGAGCTGTCGGAGCCGTACTTTGGGGGTCCGTGTCGGACCCCCCTGTACTCGTAGCCGCGCGAGTCGCACACAGGGGGGACCCATGGGTCCCCCCTACCTGTGCGTGTACGGCACGAATCGCTTCGCCGTGTACCCGCTGTAGGGGGCGCACTTGTCCGACTCGCACCCATTGAGTCAATGGGAGCCCGCGTACGCGTTGTACGACCGGCTCCCATTGACTTCAATGGGAGTCCGACCGACTCGAGTCCGATAACATACGGACGCATCGTACTCGTTCGGTCGGACTGCACGGGTCCGATTCGGTCGGAAATCTCTCCGGGTCCGGCTCGGTCGGAGAAATTTCCGGCCCGAATCGGAATCGACCCCCAAGTGATACCTTACAGCAGTGGTTGTTAACCTGTTGTCTGGGGACCCCTGGTGGTCCGCGATGCATACTCAGGGGGTCCACAACAGTTTAAAAAATTAAATATTAACAGATTAATAAAGTGTATATAAAGAAGCAAAATGTAAAATTTTGCATTTTAAAACGTTCTGTAAATGTGAAGGAATTTGAAAATTAAGGCTTAAAATTAAGTTGGGGTCCTCAGATTGATTTGTGGGAGCAGTGCAAATGCATCAAACCGAATATAGTATGGATGATGAGTGGCCTTAGTTGAATTTAGAAAAGCCCCAACCTTCCCATCAAAGGGAAATATTTGATTTTGTATATTTGTTTCTGAATTAAAAATTAAAATATTTCATAATTTGTATATTTGTTAAATGAATGCTTGTTTCTGTATTTGAGATTCAAATCATCAAAATTTCTTACGCCAGGGTCTCTGGCTCGGGGTCCACAGAAGTCAAAAGAATTTTGCTTTACAACTTAATCACCAGGAGATGACTTTGCGATCAATTAGCCACTGAGTGAAGGTGTCATGAAGGCCTGATCCCAAAGTGAGAATGTCTTAGAGGCTTTGTCACAAATTGATGATGTCATGAATGCTACTTCAATAAGTGGTTATGTCACAAAATAATGAGGTAACGAAGGCTTGGTCATCGAGCGATAAAGTAATGTTTACTAAGGGCCTGATTACGAGCGACAACCAGTGGTGGAGGTCCCTGGACCGACAGACTGGTGGTTCGCCCGCCGTATTATGAATGTGGCGGTGAGACCACCACAGGACCACCGCAAGCGCCAGAGGCTCGAATATGCTTGGCGGGGCTGCTGCGGCACTGCTGAGCATATTCGGAGTTTCCTAATCACCTCACTTTCAATGACGGTGATCCCGCTATTAAAAATGCGGCGGTGAGGAAACTTAGGGGGCCCTGGTTGTCTCAGGGCCATGGGTTGCATGCAGGGGACACGGGGTGTGCCCCCCCTGTCTGCATGCACCCCCTCTCCTGCATGGCATGGACTTTACAGTCCATGCCGTGCAAGAACCATCTTTGGCGTTCCCATTGCGGTGCTTTTTTAATAGGCACCGCCATGAGAGCGCCATAGGACTGCCAGCCAGACCAGGGGAAAACTCCTAATCTGGCGGGCGGTCTGACTACGGGATTAGCAGTCCTGGAGTGGGGCGCTGGCGTGGCGGCCCGCTCCAGGACTGCAAACTCGTAATCAGGCCCTAAGGCACTTAAGACTCGATGTCCTTAAGGCTTGCTCACAGGGTGATGATGTTCTAAATACATGGTCACGTGATAAAAGTGGCCTGAAGGCTTGATCTGGCAAGAATGTAATAAAGGCTTTGGCACCAAGTGATGATGTCATGAAGGCTGGGTCATATGGTCAGGGACTACCGCCAATCCCCCTCCCTGTCCTGCGCATTACCACAGTTAACAATTAAAGCAATTGGACATGAGAGGAGTTTTCTTTGGAAGGCGGGGGGTCTCGCGACCCCCCGGCAGTATTTATTAAAACATGAAAACAAATTAAAATTTGAAATAAACAATATTTACACAAGCATTTTATGCAGAAAATTAGACATTAGGTTACAATCAATGTAGACAGGTATCAATGGCTAACCTTAACAAATGTCTAATACAGCGTGTTTCCTAACCGAATCTAACATCCTACTCATTACTTTTCTGCATATCCTAGTTTTGGGCCTACGGCAAGGTCGCTAACCGGTGTCAAATCCTTATTAACCAGCTACGCCCTCACGTGTGAGTGCGCATGCGCAGAGGGCCCGTTTACCGAGAGGGTACTTCCCCCCCTCCCGGTTACCCCCGTACGCTCCATGAACTCCATTACCCAGAAGGGGGGGGCCCTTGCACTCTGCGCCATTTAATGACGTCATCGTGCACGTGCGGGGTGGCTAACCAGCCCAGAGAAAGCGTGACTCCCCCCTCCCCCGCACCCATCCAACCAAGCGGATGTACCGCCCCTGGAGTTCTGGGAGAGACCACTTGCCCCTCCCCCTGGGCGACCCCATTCAAGAATGGAGACGCCCCCTAAGGACCTTAAATTGACTGCTCACCGACCATGACCTTACCGCCTGACCAAGGACTATCAATAAATACGACAATTATGTTACCTGCAAACGAGAAAAAAGGCCTAAGGACGAAGTTTACACAAAACCTTACTGTGCAACCATAGCTTGATACTTGAGCCTGTAAACGGGAAAAAGGCCTAAGTAAAACTCACACCAACTCACCACTATAGTGAAAATGAACCTAAAATGATACAATAAACATACAAACGCAAGAATCTGCTTCAGGGGCTGGTGGGTGGGAAAGATTATTCTGCGCCTTTGCGGCGCGGGGCAAGCCTGGGGAGCGCGGGAACAAGAGGGCGCCTCCCGCGCTCCCCCGGCCTTTTAAACCTTCTGGGGGCAGACCAGTTACAACTGGTCCGCCCACTCTGGCTCCCCTCCCTTGACCCGGAAGCAATTAGATTGCTTCCGGGTCAATGCAGGAGCCAGCACCAATCGGCGGTGGGGCGCGCCCGCCGCGTCATCAAGACGCGGCGGAGGGGCACGCCCCACCACCGAGAGTGCAGGGGGAGGAGGGGGCCGGCGCCCTGCCATACGTGCGGGGGGGGCCGAGCGGCCCCCCTTTCCTTATGGTCAGGGACTACCGCCAATCCCCCTCCCTGTCCTGCGCATTACCACAGTTAACAATTAAAGCAATTGGACATGAGAGGAGTTTTCTTTGGAAGGCGGGGGGTCTCGCGACCCCCCGGCCGTATTTATTAAAACATGAAAACAAATTAAAATTTGAAATAAACAATATTTACACAAGCATTTTATGCAGAAAATTAGACATTAGGTTACAATCAATGTAGACAGGTATCAATGGCTAACCTTAACAAATGTCTAATACAGCGTGTTTCCTAACCGAATCTAACATCCTACTTATTACTTTTCTGCATATCCTAGTTTTGGGCCTACGGCAAGGTCGCTAACCGGTGTCAAATCCTTATTAACCAGCTACGCCCTCACGTGTGAGTGCGCATGCGCAGAGGGCCCGTTTACCGAGAGGGTACTTCCCCCCCTCCCGGTTACCCCGTACGCTCCATGAACTCCATTACCCAGAAGGGGGGGGCCCTTGCACTCTGCGCCGTTTAATGACGTCATCGTGCACGTGCGGGGTGGCTAACCAGCCCAGAGAAAGCGTGACTCCCCCCTCCCCCGCACCCATCCAACCAAGCGGATGTACCGCCCCTGGAGTTCTGGGAGAGACCAGATTATTCTGCGCCTTTGCGGCGCGGGGCAAGCCTGGGGAGCGCGGGAACAAGAGGGCACCTCCCGCGCTCCCCCGGCCTTTTAAACCTTCTGGGGGCAGACCAGTTACAACTGGTCCGCCCACTCTGGCTCCCTCCCTTGACCCGGAAGCAATTAGATTGCTTCCGGGTCAATGCTGGAGCCAGCACCAATCGGCGGTGGGCGCGCCCGCCGCGTCATCAAGACGCGGCGGAGGGGCACGCCCACCACCGAGAGTGCAGGGGGAGGAGGGGGCCGGCGCCCTGCCATACGTGCGGGGGGGCCGAGCGGCCCCCACTTTCCTTGAACTGATGAGGGCATGATGGCTTGGTCTCCGAGTGAAGATGGCATGAAAGCTTGGTTATGACGTTATGATGCCGTGAAAGCTAAATTACCAAGCGGTGAAGTCATAAATGCTTGGCTACCAGTGATAAAGTCATTAAGGCTTCGCCCTCCAGTGATGATGTGAAAGGGACACCAGCGTTTAGTGCAGCGGTTCACTGTCACTGTCAGAAGATGGATGCCGGCGTGCGCAGCATCCTGCAACTCGATTCTGAAACAGATGCACCATTGCACTGAGATGCTGGTATTTATGTATTGCCAGGGAGCCAATTGAAGCGCGCGAATGTGTGCCACTCGCCAGTGGAAGGGCCAGCCTTCCTTCGGTGGAGAAATCCCAGCTCTGACACGAACAGCAAAGTATCCAGCCGGCCCTTAAGCAAGCATGTAAAATGGACCGCTATAACATACCTTTTGAGTAGTAAAAACACCAATAACGGGTGCAGTGGACTCTTTACCTGCCCGGGCTCCGGTGCCACTGCACAATTGGTAGCCGCGCCCAGCCTCATAACTCACAAGGCCCGGTGACAGGCTGGGATGGAACCCATCCCAGAGGGTGGGATGTGTGACTGCCCTACGGAGCAGCCCCGGATCCGGCGACAGGCGCACACCAGGCGGTCCTGGCCTACTTATGTCCGGTTGCCTGGGTGACCAGTGATGCACACTCCTGGACCAGCCTTTCCCGTGGGGGCGACGAGAGTGGATCGACAGACGAGCAGACAGGAAGAGCTTCCTATGGCTCGGAGCGCCGGCTTCCCATCGAAACTCCCCGGAGCACAGGTGAGGCGGACCACGGTGTGAGCCTGGATTTAGGCCTGTTCTGGTATAACGGGAAGGCACCGTGGCTATTTCAGCGACAAAATGGCGCAGGTTTTTCTGCTAAAAATCGATCTTGTGAATTAATTGTACCTGGGTCTTTTGTCTCTCGTCAGTTTTTATAGATGGGCTGCGCTGTTCAGGGCGTAGCTTGCCGTGGTACAGCAGGTGCAGTGGCACTGGGCCCTTGTAATTGTATTTTGTTGTAAGTGACCCTCTGGTCTCCAGGCCAGCCATAACTATCATACTCTACAGCGGCGCACAGGGCACGTTTTCATTGCTTACCTGAAGGCCTTTCGTACCCTTACTACGCCATAGAGGTGGGTGAGCCAACAAATTAACACGGAGTGCTGAGCCGAGCCGACTCTGCTCTGGCTCTAAGAGCCCATGCACGAGCCGAGCCCTGAAAATATTTGGCCTGTAAATCATGCAACAAAGATCATGTTAGAATATGATAAGGTGTCTCCAAAATTCAAAACAGTACATTTATTTAACAAGCAGAAGCGTTCCACCTCAGCACATCAAATGATATCACTGCATTGAGAAGAATTTATTCAAAGTCAGAGTTTTTAAACATGAACTGGGAAATATTCCTGTCCCTGTCCTGATGACAATGCTACAAGTCAACTAAGCAGCATGTCAGGGGTCACGTGTACCATATATGTGGGCTGGATTCCTATTTTACATGAAGTGAAACTATAATATATTAAATTGAACAAAAGAGAGGTTTTTGTAGAGCACTAATCCCGAGGTCACATATTTGAAAGTGCTTCTCATATGTGATTATTAACCAAAAGGAGGGTCTGTGAAATAAAATGTTTACTTAGGATCAGACAGTTTGGTCAAGCAGGGAAGCTGGGTTGGGCCCAGATTTGCCCAGTATCACACTGTGCGGTTAAGCCACTTGATAGATATGTCTTTCTGACATCAAATGTTAATGCTTCGTCCTTAATTGTTGGAGAGTGAGATTAGAGTGTGGGTGACAGGCAGAATCCACATTTTATTTTGGGTGGTTTTACATAGTACGAATTTTGCCCAAGGACACAAGAGCACTTCACAACAGATCCAGAATATCTTACACTTTTTTTTTTCGGCACAGGGAGATTTGCTCAGGCCGGGATTGGATCCTGGCTCCCCATGTTACATGGTCGCCAGCTGTAGCCACTGGGTCATATTGCCTTCTGTGAAAGCTTGGCTCGTTTCGGGCTTGAGTTTCCAAAAGGACTTCGAGCTGAGCCCAAGCCAGGCATTTAGCTTGAGCCTGGTTCGAGCTTTCAGTGGCTCGCCCACCTCTACTGTGCCATAGGTGCTGATTCCACCTCCATCATTACAGTAAGAATTTGGACGCTTTCTGGCCTTTGCCTTTTCATCGGGTGCCTTGAAGCAGCTGCTGCTGTCCTTTGTGTGTCAATGGGTTTCAGAGGTGTTTCACTCCTTTGTGATTCATTGTGGTTTGGCGCTTTTGACTTATTATGCATTTCAGTGTACGTTTCCTTCTGTTTCAATCTTTTACTTTCAGATTGATTGGCTAGAAGTTCATCCATTGACTCTCAGGAGGGGGTGTGGAGCAACTTCTTAATTATTTTAATTATGTTGAAGCTTTTTTAAACCTCTTCTTTTCAATTAGGTTATGGGGCTGTTTCCATCCTTCATTTTTCAGTGAAGCGTTAGAGCCAGTTCTCCCCTTGCTTTCATTGATGCTTGGAAGCTGTATCTGTCCTTTACTTTTGTTATTTTACCTTGTGAAAAATTGTGTACAGCCCTGGAGCTGGCATTGAAGAGGATATATTCATTAGCATTTGTGTGGGCTCTCAGACAGCGCAACAACATTTTGTGTTGCGCTCAGGGATGCTGTAGAGCATGGCTAAATCCTTTGGAAAAGCCATCAGGTCCCAAAGGCGAGATCTATTGGCTTTGCCAATGCTTGTATTAAAGAATGTGTTTTGGGTTGAGTTACGCCAAAGGAAAACTTCAATAAAACGTCTTCTAAATGCCTTAACGGTGATGTTGGTCTCCGTCAGTAGTGTGTCTGCTGATAGTTGTAGGTTTCGCTGCTGGAGATACCTACTCCCATGGGGACTAGACTAAGCCACCTTTGACAACCCAGATGAGGCTAGACATCCTGGTGTGTAATCAGTGTTTGTGTGTGAATGCGCACATGCAGTGTGTTTCTGCCTCAACAAGAGGGTGTGTGCTCCTATCCCAATGTCAGTCTCCCTGTCTCAGTGTGAGGGGTTTCCTGGCCCAGTATTAGAGTCTTCTGGTGCCAATGTCAAGTAGTACGCGTCCCTTGCCAAGTCAGCATCTCCTTGTCCCAAAGTCATTGGTTGATTCTCCCCAGTGCTTAATTTGAGCTGGGGGTTTCACGTGCCCAGCACCAGCACCTAATTGCCAGCACTGGGGCTTATGACAGTCACATGGTGGCGCTGTTTGGCTAATTTAGGTATGAGCACAACAACAGGCATTTATTAGTTCAATTTACATTTACAGTGACTAATACCTGCCTCCCAAGCCATTCTTATACCTTTGGGGGCCTGGAATAGTATGAATTGTCGCACTTGTAAGAGTGTGATGGTTAGTAGCTGTGTTTGTACTGTCATTGGCAGCATAGCAGGGGTAATGTGTGGGGCAAGCTGCAGCGGCCACCAAACGAGAGCCCCGGCACTTATTCTTTTACAAATAAAGCACTGATTCTCCCTCTGCCAGTGAGAGCCTCCCTGTCACGAGACCAGTGTTTTACCACATTGTCCCTGCCCCAATCACTCCATAATGCAAAGGCATTGTTTGCATTCAATTGTCCTATTGTGAGTTCCTGTCCAAGTGTCAGTGTCTTCTTGTTCCAATGGATGTCTAAGAGTCTGTCATTGTCTCCCTGTCCCAGTGTCAGACAGCAAGGCTCGCTGTCCCAGTATTAGACTCCTTGTTGCATTTTAAATGCTGGAGCTCCATGCCGCACTGTCTCCTGCCCCCTGCCATCTGTTGCTTTCTGTAGGGTATGGAGTTTAAGGAGTTGGTTCTGTCTCTGGTTTGGACTTTGGATATTCTTCTGTTCTTTGCTTTCGGTGGGGCTTTTAGCCTGTTCCTCTCCACACTTTTCGGTGTGCTTTAAACTGTTTCAGTGTGCAGGTATCTGGGTGCTATTTGAATGGCAAAAGCCTAGACAAGAGGCAGTGGAGGCTGCACACGGTTGAAGGCAGGACCTGTCTTCGCTTCCCAAGGTGCTTTGGAGTCTATTTTCGCCCTTTGGGGCATATTATCAAGGAAGTGCGATATTTATCGCTAACCGCGCGTAGCGCGTTTTTTAACGCCGCCTATCGCTGGAAATTATCGTTGAGATAACACCCTATTAGTAAGGTTTATCTCCATAGCAATAATATTTCCAGCGATAGCGGCACAATGCGAAAATATCGCTGGAAAACCAGCGATATTCTCGCATTAACGCTATGGTGGATTTAGCCTGACAATCCACCCCCTATGCTGCAAACAGGTAAGTCACCCTCAGTAGCAGGTGTAAAAATCTAGCGATAAACGTGCTTAGCGCGAATTATATTATCGCTTCGCCTGCCTTGCTAATAGGGGGTAGTTGTTTTAGCGACTGTTTACAGTCGCTTTTAGTGGGGAACGCCTACCTTGCATGTCATTAGCGATAATTATCGTTGGCATGCAAGGCGATGTAATAACCGGCCGCTATCGCCTGAAAGCTGTCGCTAACGCCTGTTAGCGACAGCTTGCTGATAGGGCGATATAATTATCGCCGCTTTAGCGGCAAAAACTGCCGCTAAAGCGGCGATAATGGGCTTGATAATATGCCCCTTTGTTTTTAATTGAGTATTTGGCGATGTTTCTGTCCTTTGCTTTTCTGTGAGGCTTTGGAGCTGTTCGTGTCCTGTGCTTTTCAATGGGCCTTTTGACACTGTTTCTGCTCTTTGCTTTCCAACGCGGGTTCTGAACTGTTACCATCATCGGTTTTTTAGTTGGTCTAGAGTGCGGTTTCCGTGTTTTGCTTTTCTTTGGGCCTTTGAGCTGTTTCTGGCCTCTGTCTTTCTCCGGGTGGGCGGAAACGCTCTATTCCTTTGATTGTTCTGGGTTTGGGGATAGTGGGGTAGCTGGCCTGTCCTAAGCCCTAGGGCGAGGCAGGAAATTGGCCCCCTGGCTGCTGTTTAGTGATAAAAAAAAACAGCAATAATCAGGGTTCTGTGGGCCCCTGGGGCCTCTGGGCCCCGGTGCCACTGCATCTTCTGCACGAATGGAAGTTACGCCCTTGGTTGGCGCTGTTTCTAGCATTTGCTTCTGGTGTTTGCTGATTTTACAGCTTTTAATCCCGTTTTGACTGTATTTTGGGTTTTCTGAAAGGTGTATGGTTTTAGGTGACAGGCAGCATTGAAACCAAGTTAAAAGACTGATGACACGTTTTGCACATTCAGGGTCGCCTAACCTCTCTGAGAGTAATAATTATAACAACCTATTTTTCATTTAGAGATTGCGAACACATGCCTGAGGCTTACTCAGCAGGATTCACAGGTCTCTGCAACTGACACATTAACCCATGAAGCTATCCTACTAGACATTTGAGCTTGGGGTGTGCTGGCTACTCCCAGATCTATGCAGCGAGCTCATTAAACCACTGAACTGTTGTTGATTCTTATATCCGAACCACAACTTTCAAGTCTAGACAGCAGGCGCATTTACCCTCTGAGCTATTTTGATGAAATTGGAAAGTGTGAACTGCAGGTTGAACATAGATCCCTGCAGACTCTTAAACCCCAGGGCCGGCTTCTCGCGTTTGAAATTCATGAACTACAGGTTACTCACGGGTCTCTAGAGCAGGCACGTTAATCCACTGAGCTGCCTTCCTCACTGGCATCATCATTGTGCAGTAATATGGTATGTACCGACCGACTCCAGGCACCAAAATTTAGGAGAATCCGAGGAATGCGCGGGGAGAGAGCTTCTCTCCAAGGGAACGGAAAAAGCAGAGCATTTTACACTTATCTCCTAAAAGGAAATGCAATAATGTCAAATGTGCAGTTGCACTGCAACATTTTGCTTTCCTTCACTCAGCTCAGCTGCCAGAAGTGGTGACAAATACTTTGCGATTCAGACTAAGATTGGCGGCGGCCGCATTTCATCCAAATTTAGCCCTCAAAAAAACCTATCTCAGCGCGAGTGACTGGGAGAGAGATGCTGGAAGTCTCCTAATTTTGTAAAATAAAACCAACTTTCTCGTTCTTTTTCATTGCCGTTTCGCTAGTGCTATATAAACAAGCCCTGGCAAAGCCAATAGATTGTGCCTATGTTAGAGCTTTTGGCTTTGCCAATATCTTTCAGCCCTGTTGTAAAGCAGCGTAGAGTAGAGTGGAGTGGGATGGCGTAGAGTGGTGGGGAGTTGTGTAGTGTGGAGTTGAGTGGAGTAGAGCGGCATAGAGTGAAGTGGCGTAGAGTAGAGGGGAGTGGTGTAGAGTGGACTGGCATAGAGTAGAGTCGCATAGAGTAGAGTAGAGTGGTCTATAGTGCAGTGGCGTGGAGTGGCATGGAGTAGAGTTGAGTAAACTTGAGTGAAGTGGCGTAGAGTGGAGTGGCATAGAGTGATGTGAAGTCAGTTGCGGCTCGCATGACTCACGGGTGGGGGGGTCGCGCGGGGGTTCGCGCAGGGGGGGAATTTAATTTTTTTTTTTAAACTTTCCTCACCGGGTCCCGCGCCGCCTCCGCTCCTGGTCGGGTCCCGTGTTTTCCTGCTGCTTCAGGAGAACAGGAAGCAGGTATCCTCCCTCCCCTCCCCTAAGCCAATCACAATGCTGAAATGTCAGGGTGTGATTGGTGCGGGCGGTGCCCAGCCGGGCGCCTGTAGGGAGGCCATTTTCTCTATGTAGGCTGTATGCAGCCTACATAGAGAAAATGCAGATAGCGCATGACTGGTGCAACCCTTGCTGCCCCTGATTGTGATCGTTTTTTCCTTTCTGTGCCCCCTTGCTGCCCCTGATTGTGATCGTTTTTTCCTTTCTGTGCCCCCTTGCTGCCCCTGATTGTGCTAGTTTTTCCTTTCTGTGCCCCCTTGCTGTCCCTGATTGTGCTCGTTTTTCCTTTCTGTGCCCCCTTGCTGCCCCTGATTGTGATCGTTTTTTCCTTTGTGTGCCCCCTTGCTGCCCCTGATTGTGCTCGTTTTTCCTTTCTGTGCCCCCTTGCTGCCCCTGATTGTGATCGTTTTTCCTTTCTGTGCCCCTTGCTGCCCCTGATTGTGATCGTTTTTTCCTTTCTGTGCCCCCTTGCTGCCCCTGATTGTGATCGTTTTTCCTTTCTGTGCCCCCTTGCTGCCCCTGATTGTGCTCGTTTTTCCTTTCTGTGCCCCCTTGCTGCCCCTGATTGTGCTCGTTTTTCCTTTCTGTGCCCCCTTGCTGCCCCTGATTGTGCTCGTTTTTCCTTTCTGTGCCCCCTTGCTGCCCCTGATTGTGATCGTTTTCCTTTCTGTGCCCCCTTGCTGCCCCTGATTGTGATCGTTTTTCCTTTCTGTGCCCCCTTGCTGCCCCTGATTGTGATCGTTTTTCCTTTCTGTGCCCCCTTGCTGCCCCTGATTGTGCTCGTTTTTTCCTTTCTGTGCCCCCTTGCTGCCCCTGATTGTGATAGATTTTTTCCTTTCTGTGCCCCCTTGCTGCCCCTGATTGTGATCGTTTTTCCTTTCTGTGCCCCCTTGCTGCCCCTGATTGTGATCGTTTTCCTTTCTGTGCCTGTTTCCCGCCGCTGCGCCTGCGGCCCCGCCCCCTCACTGCCCATTCACTGCCCCATTCCCTGCTCCTCCCTCCCACCTCCCCATTTATGGCGCCCGTCCGCGCCGTGACCGCGCCAGCGCCAGACCCCTGGTCCGGGCATCCCCGCGCCCGCCACATCAACAGACGCCGATACGACGCCAGCACCCTCCACGCACTCAACCCCGGAAAAGATCACGCCTGCTACCAGGCCACCCCGAAGCGCACCCAAGGGCCCTTCACCTGCCGGAACTGCAGCTTCGCCAGCACCCGCCCCGCCAAACCACCGCCCAGGAAAAAACCCAACTACCTCAGATGCATCCTCCTCAACACCCGCTCCGCCCGCAAACACGCCATCGAACTCTGGGACCTTCTCGACTCAACCTCCCCAGACGTCGCATTCCTGACGGAGACCTGGCTGAATCCCGCTTCAGCCCCCGACATCGCCATTGCCATCCCGGACGGATACAAGATCACCCGCAGGGACCGCACCAACGGAGTCGGAGGAGGCATCGCCATCGTCCACAGGAACACCCTCAGAGTCTCAACCAACACCGACGACACCCTCAGCACCGCCGAACACATGCACTTCCAGATCCACACCGATCCCAACACCACCCTCAGAGGAACCCTCATCTACAGACCCCCGGACCCCGACCACAGTTCAGCGATTCCATCGCTGACTTCGTCAGCACACACGCCATCGCCTCCACGGACTACATCCTCCTCGGGGACCTGAACTTCCACCTCGAGAACAACAAGGACACCAACTCCACCACCCTGATCGACAACCTCGCCACCCTCGGACTCAGACAGCTCGTGACTACACCCACCCACGCCGCCGGCCACACGCTAGACTCCATCTTTTCCGCAAGCCCACACGTCTCCTTCAACCACACCTCCGAACCCCACTGGACTGACCACCACTGCATCCACTTCACCTACAGGAAGCCCACCACGCACCACCGCACCGAACAAATGCCTCGCCGCTGCTGGAGCAGAGTCACGGAAGACCAGCTAACCACAACCCTCGCCCTGAGCCCACCCGCCGAACCCTCCGACCCCGACACCGCCGCCCGCAACCTCAGACAGTGGATCGACGACTGCGCCAACACCCTCGCCCCGCTCAAGAATCCGCCCAACAGCCACACCAGCAAGAAAGCCACCTGGTTCACCGAAGACCTCCAGGCCTCCAAGCGAACATGCCGAAAACTGGAGAAGATCTGGCTCCACGAGCGGACAGCTACGCCGCCCACAAGAGCGCCACCCGCAATCACCATCACCTCATCAGATCCGCCAAAAGGGCCTCACTCAAAGACCGCCTGAGACAACAACGCACACAACAGCAAAGAGCTCTTCAACATCGTGAAGGAACTCTCCAACCCCAGCTCCAACACCAACGACATCCAGCCGTCGCAAGACCTGTGCGACTCACTGGCCACCTCCTTCCACCGCAAAATCGCCGACATCCACGACAGCTTCAACACCACGACCGCCCCGGCAACCACCGAGACCACTGCCCCCACAACCACCAACCGCCTGCTCTCCTGGACCAACATCAACGACGAGGACACCAGCGAGATCATGAACACCATCCACTCCGGTTCACCGCTAGACCCGTGCCCTCACCACATCTTCAACAAAGCCAGTACAGCCATCGCGCCCCATCTCCGGAAAATAATCAACATCTCCTTCGAGACAGCAACCTTCCCGGAAAGCTGGAAGCACGCCGAGATCACCGCCTTACTCAAGAAACCCAAGGCAGACCCCAAGGACCTCAAGAACTTCCGACCCATCTCTCTGCTCCCGTTCCCCGCGAAGGTCACCGAGAAAATCGTCAACAAACAACTGACCCGCTACCTCGAGGAGAACAACATCCTGGACCCTTCCCAGTCCGGCTTCCGCAGCAACCACAGCACCGAAACCGCCCTCATCGCCGCCACCGATGACATCAGGACCCTGCTAGACAACGGAGAAACAGCAGCCCTCATCCTCCTGGACCTATCAGCCGCCTTCGACACGGTCTGCCACCACACACTACGAACACGCCTTCACGACGCCGGGATCCAAGAGAAGGCCCTGGACTGGACCACATCCTTCCTTTCCGGCAGAACACAAAGCATCCGCCTCGCCCCCTTCCGATCCAAGGCCACCAAGATCATCTGCGGCGTACCCCAAGGCTCCTCCCTCAGCCCAACGCTGTTCAACATCTACATGGCACCCCTCGCCCACGTCGCCCGACAGCACTAACCTCAACATCATCTCCTACGCCGACGACACCCAGCTGATCCTCTCCCTCACCAAAGACCCTCACACCGCCAAAGCCCACCTCCACGAAGGAATGAAGGCCGTCGCCGAATGGATGAGGACCAGCCGCCTGAAGCTGAACTCGGACAAGACGGAGGTCCTCATCCTTGGTTCCAACCCTTCAGCCTGGGACGACTCCTGGTGGCCAACATCACTGGGAACAGCCCCGCCACCCACCGACCACGTACGCAACCTAGGGGTCATCCTCGACCCCACCCTCTCCATGACTAAGCAGGTCAACGCCGTTTCCTCATCCTGCTTCAACATCCTCCGAATGCTCCGCAGGATCTTCAAGTGGATCCCCACCGAAACAAGAAAAACAGTCACCCAGGCCCTCGTCACCAGCAGGCTGGACTACGGAAACGCCCTCTACGCAGGAACGACGGCTAAGCTCCTGAGGACGGCTGCAACGCATCCAGAACGCCTCTGCACGTCTTATCCTCGACATCCCCCGACGCAGCCACATCACCCCCACCTGAGAGACCTGCACTGGCTCCCTGTCAACAAGAGGATAACCTTCAAGCTCCTCACCCACGCACACAAAGCACTCCACAACTCCGGACCAGCCTACCTCAACAGACGACTCAGCTTCTACACCCCCACCCGCCAGCTCCGCTCGACCAGCCTCGCCCTCGCCACAGTCCCCCGCATCCGGAAAACGACCGCCGGCGGCAGATCCTTCTCCCACCTCGCCGCCAAGACCTGGAACACCCTCCCCACCAACCTCCGACAGACCCAAGACCTACTGGCCTTCAGAAGACTCCTCAAGACCTGGCTCTTCGATCAGTAGCAGCACCACCCTCCTCTTCCCCCAGCGCCTTGAGACCCTCGCGGGTATGTAGTGCGCTTTATAAGTGACATGATTGATTGATTGATTGATTGATTGCAATGCCATAGGGGGGGTGCAGAGTAGCATGGAGTGGCATAGAGTGCAGTGGCGTAGAGTAGAGTGGTGTAGAGTAGAATGGTGTAGAGTGGCCTAGAGTGCAGTGGTGTAGAGTAGAGTGGTGCAGAGTAGAGTGCAGCGGGGGGAGTGTATAGAGTAGAGTGGTGTAGAGTAGAGTAGAGTGGCATAGAATGCAGTGGCGTAAAGTGCAGTGGAGTAGAATGTAATGGTTTAGAGTAGAGTGGTGCAGAGTAGAGTACAGTGGTGCAAAGTACAGTGGCATAGAGCAGAGTGGTGCAGAATAGATTAGAGTGGCGTAGAGTGCAGCAGTGCAGAGTAGAGTGGCATAGAGTGCAGTTGCATAGTGTGGTGCAGAGTAGAGTAGAGTGCAGTGGTTTAGAGTGCTGTAGAGTGGTGTGCAGTGCCGTGGTGTCGAGTGCAGTGGCGTAAAGTGGTGCAGTGGTGTAGACTGCAGTGGTGTAGAGTAGAGTGGTGCAGAGTAGAGTAGAGGGGTGTAGAGTGCAGTGGTGCAAAGTAGAGTTGCATATAGTGCAGTGGCATAGAGTAGAGTAGTGCAGAGTAGAGAGTAGTGAGTAGAGTGCTGTGGCATAGAGTAGAGTGGTGCAGAGTAGAGTGGCATAGAGTGCAGTGACACAGAGTGCAGTGGCATAGAGTGCAGTGGTATAAAGTAGAGTGGTGCAGATTAGATTAGAGTGGCATAGAGTGCAGTGGTTCAGAGTAGAGTGGCATAGAGTGCAGTGGCATAGAGTGGTTCAGAGTAGAGTGGCATAGAGTGCAGTGGCACAGAGTGGTACAGAGCAGAGTAGAGTGGCATAGAGTGCATTGGTGCAGAGTGCAGTGACATAGAGTGCAGTGGCATAGAGTGCAGAGGCGTAAAGTGGTGCAGAGTAGAGTGCAGCGGCGTAGAGTGCAGAGGCGTAAAGTGGTGCAGAGTAGAGTGGTGGAATGTGCAGTGGCTTAGAGTGGAGTGCTGCAGAGTAGAGTGTCATAGAGTGCAGTGTCATAAAGTGCAGTGGTGTAGAGTGTCGTGGTGTAGAGTAGAGTGGTTTGGTGCAGAGTGCAGTTGTGGAGAGTGCAGTGGTGCAGAGTGGAGTGGTGTAGCGAATAGTGGTGCAGAGTTGAGTAGAGTGGCATAGACTGCAGTGGTGTAGAGTGCAGTGATGTAGAATAGAGTGGTGCAGAGTAAAATAGAGTGGCATATAGTGCAGTGGCATAGAGTAGAGTGGTGTAGAGTGCAGTGGCATAGAGGAGAGTGGTGCAGAGTAGAGTACAGTGGCGCAGGGTACAGTGGTGGAGATCAGAATGCAGCAGAGTAGAGTGCAGTGGCATAGAGAAGAGTGCAGTGGTGTAGAGTGCAGTGGCATAAGGTACAGAGTAGGGGGTTGGAGCAAATAGAAGCGACATGGATGGGAATATGGGAGACGGACTTAAAACTGAAGCACTCGTATCGAGGGCTTGAACCCCTCCAAAAAAAGTACCTCCAATAACGGGGGCAGTGGATGGACACAAGTACTTAGTCCAGGCTCCAGGGGAGGGCCAAACACAAGAGGACATTAAGCTGCATGTCAAGACAAACAAGAGCGAAGCAAATGAGAGTGACGCTGAAGCTAACAAACAGTAAGCTATGGGTGGGCTGTAAGCCCACTGTATGTAAACAACATGTCTCGTAGTTACAGCTCATGCGCTGTCTCGGCAAAACCTAAAAAGCGCACTAGTGCCATATAAAAAAAACAGCGTTTCCCTCAACTTTTAATTTACTGATCCATCTCGGATGGGTAAATAAAAAGAAAAATGCTCTCCTCATTGTGTAGGCGCGCACATCTGTTTTGGGATTCGCCTATAAAATGTTGCACAGCGCTTATTTATTTTTTTACATTATTTTCAGCTATGCTGCACAACAGCTGTGCTGCTGTTCAGCATGGCTACAAATCTTTGCCAAAGCCAACAGGTCTCATTGGATAGACCTATTGGCTTTGCCAATGCTTGTTGAAATGTGTGGTTTCTATCCACTTGTTTGGGACTGAATTTTACCCCACGCCCACCCAAAGGAGATATCAGGTGAACCAGGCGTGCCAAGTGTCTGTTCTGGACAGCGAGATCTGTGCCGGGTTTACAGATAACCGCTGGATATGTAAATGAGTTTTATGTACATTCGTTGCTTGCATCTTATCTGGATACCCTGTAAATTTGACACAAGCATTGAGCGCACATTAGGAGGAGGTGAGAAGTGCCACTCACAGAGCGCACACGGGATGTGCGCGGTGATTTGTGTCGCAGGGAACGTTGTTTACAAGATAGTGGCATGCGGTAGAACGGGGTTTGATGATCTACGCTCCAATGACTGTGAAATAAGTGTAGGCTTTCTTTGCACAGCTATGTGCAGCGATCGGCTAAGGGCAGATAGTTGTGTGATAACAATGAAAGCTGGGACGTGCGTGGACTGGCTCTGTAAACCAAGCGCCTCGAAGCGCTGCGTCTTCAGCGAAGAATCGTAGCAAAGGTGAGTTTGTGTCTTTTTGTCTCTGAAAGGGCGGTGGTCTCTCGGGCCGAGTGCAAACAGGGCACTCTGCCTTAATTTATTGCAGGGGTCCCGACTCCAAAGCATTTACCTGTCTCTCTCCCTGCAGTCTGTATGGGTTTCGGGGCGGGGGGGCGGGGTGTTGAGGAGGGGGGCGGAGGCGAGCAGATTTTACTTGACACAATTGGGTATATTTGTATATGAGGCAGGGCTCTTTGGGCGAGCCAGACACTGACAGCCTGGGAGAACGAGTCCTGGGTTTAAGTTTCATTTTAATATTTGTGTAAAGCGCGTGGGTAATCGTTGATTGCTTCAAAGCACTTGTTGAACAATGGAGGGGGGAGGGAGAGGAACCAACAGACGGAGCCATACTAGTTATTCTGGGTATGATGCTTGAAGGAGGAGGTGGGTCTTAAGCTGTTTACACAAATTATCTAAGGTTCGCTTCGAGGCCGAGAGGCAAAGGAGAGCGCCTTATCCAGGGAGGGGCCGGAGAGTGCAGAGACCGCCCCCGAACCGTTTATCTGGACGGGAGCAGAGTGAGACGGTTGTGGGCGGCACATTCACCGCATCTCTTGACGGGCAGCCAGCCTGCGGCATGATGGGCCCCTTGGAGGCGGCGGGCGTGTGGTTCTGACAGCCCCAGGTAGAGTTTGAATAAAGAGCAGTTAGTGGTACCTTCTGGAGGAGGAGGGGTGTGTCTCTGTGGGGGGGGGGGGGGGGAGGGATAGCCGGGTGACGTGGAGGGGACCAGTGGGGTGAGGGGTTCCTGTCACCTATATAACTAGGGGCCAAGTCGAGGATCAGTCTTCACGGGCGAGCTGTCTCAATCGATCATCGATAGTTTACAGGTGGAAGTCTTCAGCTTTTATTTATTTGAAAAGTTTTATATAGCGCTGGCTAGAGGTATCAGAGCGCTTTACATGAGATAGGACATTGTTTCAGGACATTGTTACATAGTTACATCAGTTACAGTTACAGTTGCAGTTACCAGTATATGCTTAGGAGAAAAACGTGAGCTTACACAATAATATATTAGCTCGTAGCATATCCAAGACACACGTCTTATGGGGAATGGAAGGTAGTGGGGGGGGGAAGGTAAACAGGGGAGAGGAAAGCCGACAGAGTCAGGAAGACCTGAAGGGGGAAAGTACTCCAGGGGGAACAAAGCAGTCAAGGCAGTCGAGGAGAGAGACAGATAAAATCGTGAAGAACCGTGAAAAACAATGTCCGATGTCCGGCTGGGTAGGTGACGGCCGAGGGGGAGACCCAGAGCCAGACTCCTCTATAGCTGCATAGGACAGCTCCACCGGGCAGCGGCCAAGGGTATTCGGGCTCCGCGGTAAGTACAAACAGTTTATAGTTTCAGCCCGTGGAGCATCGTCATAGTTCCAAAGAAGTCATCAGTCCCGGTGTTACTGGGAGGCGCCGTCTGCCTCGTCCTCCAGCTCGCTGGTGTTGCTTTTACTTGCTCGTCTTTTTGTGCGCCTCTCTGCCCTGGTGGGGTGCCCTCTACTGAGCAGGGCGTAGCTCCCTTCCCCCTAAATGTTGGAAGGGAGCTATGCCCCCTCTAGACGTACCTCTATCTGGCTCAGGAGTAGTTCGCTACCAGGGGCGTAGCTTCCGTTGGTGCAGCAGGTGCAGTGGCGCCAGGGCCCAGAGACCTGAGGGGCCAACTGAGCACTGTTTATTACTGTTTTTCACAATTTAAACAACGGCTAGGGGTTCCATTTCCTCCCTTGCACTAGGGCCCATGACACACTAACTACCTAAAAATGGCGAAGGGAGAGGGTATCAGTGTGTGTGAGCTGTGCAGATCATGCACACTTACAAGGTAGGGGGTCCTTACCTAGTCACCAGCTTTACTTTGCCAGTGTGATACAGTTAGTCAGTTTTAAGTAGATGGACAAAGAAGCTGCCAAACAGTAAACTTCCTGCCTGTAGGCTTGGTGTCAGAAATGCTTCTTAAACAAAGCATGCAGTGTTACTCAAACATCGTGGGTCACAGGATCGCTCTCTGGTGAATCACTCCCTGTCTGGTTCCTCTGTATGTATCCGAACTTTTTCATGAAAGTTATCCCTCCAGCCTCACACATGGTCACATACCTTGGACTCAAAGATTGTATTGTTGATGCATCTATAAAACGTTTCAGTTCATACCACTGAAAAGGCGCATTTGCGGACGGGTAGCACTCTACTGTGTGGGTGTGCTGTGGTCAGAACACTGTGTGCCTGACATGTGGCCTGAATGTATGACGGTATTCCGCACGCCGGGATCACGCTGTGCCGTCACAGTGCCGTCATAAGAACGAACGTGTCTTTAGTACGCATTCTTTCAGCACGCAAGTCATTATAACTACTTACCTTAGGGGGGCGCTGGATTTTGGAATAGGTTAATTTACTATTCCAACTCCAGTCTGCGCAACAGTAGGGAAGGTGTTGGACTTTAAATCCAACACCATTCCACTAATGCGTACCCCTAAGGCAAGTCGTTATAATGACTGCGTGCTGAACGAATGCGTACTAAAGACGCGTTCGTTCTATTGCCAGCGCTGTGAAGGCACAGCAGGATTCCTGCTTCGTTCTAAAGGACGTTTCCCATGTGGCCTCTGTGGGTAGTGTTTTGATGTCGTGCATGAGGACCAGAATTGTGCCCTTTTCGTGATTTGTCACCTCACTTAGTCGTGAGGCCAAAATGAAAAGGGGTGAGGGATAGGACACATAAGCATCAATGCTGATTAACTGATGGGTAAGGAGTGTGTGAGTCTATTGGCGGCCTGCGTGGGAAGTGTTTTCATGTCAAGTGGGAGAGGTGTGGTTTAGCGGCCAGAGCGGCTGACTCCTTAGCACCGGGCTCACAGTTCATTCCCCGGCGCCGGCAGCAGCTCAGCTCAGCACCCTGAGACTCTGGGCAATAGCTCACTTAATCTGCCCGACGACCCCCTGCGCCCTGAGACCACTAGGAGTGATTAGTTTGCGCTTTAAAAATACCGGATACATGTCATGCTTTTATGGGAAAGCAAGATCAGCCTATGTTACATCAAGCGTGAGCTTGAGCATATGCAAATGTTGTAGAGTGAATAGCCCCTAATTAACCGGTGCTTAACCCTCTGATAGCTGCAAGAAGTCAGGCTTAACTTAGAGGCAATGTGTAAAGTATTTATGCAGCACTTCAAACAGCAATAGAGTGAAAACACAAGAAAATCCCACACCAATTTAGAAAAATAGAGTAACATTTAATAAATTATTTGAGTCCAAAACAGCAAAATTCCAATCAGTAGAACTGGAGATATGCAATTTTAAAGATTTAGGTAAAAATAGTGTTAAATGTGGTTATCTGGCTGCGCCGAATCGGGACAAAGTTACAAGTTCATGCCGACTGCGATGGAGTGCGGGCTGGACACAGGGACCAAGTCAGGCCTGCTGAACTAGAGTACCTTTAATCCTGGTTACGAAGCACTGCACGATTCCGCGTCAAGGATGCATCACGCAGAGGCAGTTCCTGAGGAGCTGTGAGGCTGCATTATTGTTGAGGATGCTGTTGATGAGGGGCTTGCGATGCGAACTCCTAAGTCAAAAATGCATTGCACATCGGCTGGTTCTGAAGAATTTGTATGGCTCGCAATGCGGAGTCCTGCATCGTTGTCGAGGATGCCATCGATGAGGGCTTGTGGTGCAAACAGCTGCATTGACGATGAATTGCCCAGCAGCAGTTCCCAGGAGACTGCGGGCTGTGGTGTGAAGTCCTGCATTGAGGATGCTTCACGCAGCGGCGCTTCGGAAGCAGAGCTGCAAGGAGATGCTTCATGCTGTATTAGTTCTTCACAAAGGACTACAGCTTGGCTGATAGAGCACCTTTAGGTCTACTTCCCAGGGTCCCGGACTGGGGTGGCACCACTTGGGGGACAAGACTCACAGCAGACTGAGTCTAAGTGCTGGGTTCAAGATGGTTGGAGCTTGTTCTGCCCCTTAAGCTTCTGATCAGGTGGCCAGCCTACAGGTCCTTGGAGTCACTCTGGTAGCCCTGGGTTCAAGAGGCAGGTCCAGTCCTTCACTCAGGCAGCAGGGCAACAGAGTAGCGGTCCTTCTTGCACAGCAGCAGAGCAGTACTTCTGAGTCTTCCATTGGTCCAGAGGTGTACTGAAGAGTTGTGTCTGAGGGTCCAGTATTTATACCTGGTGCCATCTTTGAAATAGGAGAAAATTGTAGCAGGTTTTCACCCTCAGAGGTTTCTAGAATTTCCTTCCTCCCTGCCTTGGCCCCAGCTTGTTTGGGGTTACAAAATACTAGTGTCAAACCCTTTATGATTGTGTTCAGGCAGAGCCTTTGTGATGTGCAAGCGTGGTAGGTGACAGCTCCTCCCGCTCATCTAGTCAGAGCTGGCCCATCCTGCCAACACTTATTGCTCTTTGTCTCATTGTCTGGGAGCAATACACAAAGACCAACTGCCAGCTACACCCAGTCATGTGTTCCAGGATGTAGGAAGCAGACACCAAATGGTTGCAACAAGAAAATGGCAACTTTCTAAAAGTGGCATTTCCAGAATTATAACTCAAAATCCAACTTTACCATTAAAGAGAGCTTTAACGTACACATCTTTAGACACCATATTCGACATTCCTACCTGCTCCCAAACGGAAGTTATCACATTAAATAAAGTAAGTTAACCCAATGTTATCCTATGGGAGAGGTAGGTCTCACCGTAGTGAAAAACGAATTTAGGAGTTTTTCACCTCAAGGACAAGTAAAAGTAAAAATACATGTCCACGTTTTTTAAATACAGGCCACCCTGCCCTCTGGGCTGTGTAGGGCCTACCCTAGATGTGACTTAGGTGTATATAGAAGGGAGGTTTAGGCCTGGCAAGAGGTTTACCTTGCCAGGTGGAAATGTCAGTGGAAAACTGCACACATGGGCTGCAATGCAAGCCTGGGACATGTTTAAAGGGCTACTTAAATGAGTGGCATAATAAGTGCTGCAGGCTCACTAGTAGCATTTAATTTATAGGCCCTGGGTACAAGTAGTATCACTTTACTAAGGATTTACAAGTACATTAAATATGCCAATTTGGTGTAAGCCAATTTTGCCATGTTTAAAGAAGAGAGTTCAAGCACTTTAGCACTGGTTAGCAGGGGTAAAGTGTTCAGAGTCCTAAAGCCAGCAAAAAAGAAGTCAGCAAAAACAGGAGGATGGAAGGCAAAAAGTTTAGAGAAACCACTCCGGGGATATAAGGTCCAACAACCACCCCTTGCTTTCATCAACCATAGTAAACCCTGGGCATTCCCACAGGTGTGGCAAAGGAGCAACCCAAATTACAAGATTATTTGACCGGTGGTAGGACATGCCCAGGAATCCATGAAGAGGTTGAGTTGCAACCCACGTTAGTGGGAATTATGTTTCATTCTATTCTCTCGGGCCGAGGGGTCATCCCAGGAGCAGCAAAAGGAGTCACATATGTGAATGGATCATATGTGATCAGCCGCAATGAATGCTCTCAATGGGCAAACCTGGAGTGACAAAGGAGGTGCCCCTAATATGCTCTGATGTGTCGAACTGGGCAGGGCTAGTATGTGTTTGACGACTCCCCCTAGGCATTGCTTTGAACAACCACTTCAAGCAATTGACATACATGCGTTTTACTAATCACAGTTGGACTCTTTTTACATTAGCGTTTCAAAGCCTATTTGAAAGGTCTGCTGGATTTGCATATATCCTTTGGGGTGCACTTTAAAGGAGGGAAGGTTAGGGCTTCGTCAAGGGTAATTCCCACCCACTAGCTTCTGCCAGGCATAAATGTGATATCTCCAGGCACCCACTTCAGAACACTCCTGGACCTGTGGAAGATCAGAAGAGGAATGAACCTGCTGTCTCAGATCTGAGAAGAGCCTAGAAGACTGGACCCGCTCTCACTCTTGTACCCAGGACAAAGAAGTGGACTCAAAGGGTCATAAGGCTGAACTCCTGTTAAACCTACAGGGACACAACAAGCTACAAGAGGCCTTTTTTGCAACTGCCCAGCTGACCAGTGCCAACTGGACGTGGACTGGACCCTCCTGTTCGCCTCTGTCTGCCACCATGTGAGTCTCTAGGTGCCTTCCCTTATGGTCTTGCAGGGCTTTAGAAGTGTACTCTTGTGCTTGATTGGAGCTTAAAGGACTAAAGACAGAAAGTAAAATCTTTGGCCAGGAAGAACCTAGTTAGTGTACCAGGCTCCATCACGGTCAGAGTCAAATTGCTCCTAGACCCCTGCGACCATTGACTATCATTAGCACTTTGTGCTTCTTGGTGATATTTCTACTTAAAAATTTAAAAGTCATATCTCCGGTAGCCCTTATAAGGTTTCTGACATTTTGGTGTCATTTTGCTAATTAAACTTTACTTTATATTTCTCATTCGTTTTGGAATATTTATTGTTTTGACTTTATTACGGTTTTAGCAGTGCATTATACTTTACATGTTGCCTCTCAATTAAGCCTGTCTGCTCTGTACCATCCCTACCAGCTTGTTGAGCTCAGGTTAATGTACTGATTTTGAGGGCTCACTCTGACATGGATTGTAAATAGTTACGTGAGGTAGGTACCCACCTGCCTCAATTAATAATCCAATCTCTTACAGGACATCATTATTTCAGTTCTGGTACTGCAAGCAGATTAGATCAAATATATTTGATAACATTTCCTCAACCATACATCATAAGGATACTGCAAGTCACAGAGGAGTTCCGTGACCATATAGAAGAACGAGGCCGAAGGCCGAGTTCCTTTTTAAGGTCATAGAACTCCTAGGTGACTTGCAATATCCTTATAGTATATGGCAGAGAGTATTTTATTCCTTATAATACATGGTCACACCATCACCCTTCCCATAAACTGTTTAAATCCATGGTGTCTTGCTCTTCATGTTAATTAAAGACAAGAAGAATAAAGCAGAATATGTACTGAGAAAATAAACACACCAAAACGTAGTTAGTAATTGGTTGCAAAAATATATTAGAATCAGTTTATTGCAAATCGAGTTAAAACATGCTGTGAATCAGATTGTGTAGAAACATGCAGAGATTCTATCTTTCCTACAAAAGTTGTCATAAGTTTCTCCTTTGTATTGATCACTTTTTCTTTTTAGAGAAATCTATCAGAAGAAGGAAAAGCCAGATACAGTTGTCATTTTTAAATGGCAGCTGCAGTGATATTCTATGACCTGCCTTTTACAATGGCTGCTGGCAGGAGCCATTGTGATGTCAGAAGTCAACCATAATAACATATTACAGTTGAGCAGCTACATCATTTCATTATTGCAGCTGAATGGAGACGGCATAGCTCGACTCTGATAAGGAAATTAACAGCATGATTTTATACAAGGAGAGGAGGCTCCCATGTATTATGGTAACACTCTATTAATTACAGTTTAGATGAAGTTCAAATGGATTAATTAACGATGTGATAGTTGTGCAGCTGTGGTAGTGGACTCTGGCATTGATGATACAAACATCTGTCCATCAAATACAATTCTAACATTTCACTTAAAAGTTGAGGCAGGCAGGTTTATATAAGTATGTGTGTATCAATGCAATGCCAATTGCTCACTGTCTTCCTTAGTTCTGGGGTATTTTTCCAAAGGTTGTAATTTTTAGTGGAAGATAGTTCGCTGCATGTTTGGAGCACATGATACCACTAACATGTGTGTTCTTCAGGGCATTCAAGTTCCAGTCTGCTGCAGTGCTGGCACTAGTGTGCCCTACTGCAGTGCTTTAAATGGAAAAATAGAAGTGCAGGTACTCTCCAATTAAAAGTATAGCATTTCTCTTGAGAAGTGCCGGTACTCTCCGTCTCAAAATAAAAAAGTGCCAGTACTCCGTACCGGACCGTACCGGCCCATTTAAAGCGCTGCCCTACTGTGACTCTCCTGAACATTTATTGCTGAAACTTTGTCTTTGTTGATGTTGGCTGATGCTCAGGAGTATGTTATGGTCCCTGAGGGCTTCAGGAGTTGTAGTGGCTGTAGCACATACCCCACAGGGTTCACCCACCAAGAGCATCATCAGCTCATACTTTCTTCTTTGATTTCCTGTGGAGTGGCTAGAGCTTATGCATTGTTGCATCCTTTTGTGAAAAGCTAGGGTTTCACAGCCTTCCCAACTTGCAGGTGGTTTTTGATGACACTTATCTTTCCTGCAAGAGAGTTCCAGAGTTTCGCTACTTGCACGGAGAAGGATGTCCATCTGATGTGTTCCTTCTTTTAATGCAAGGTCAGCTATGATGCCAGCTTGGAGCAGGGAGGTTTCTTCTGTGAGCATCTTTTCCGCTTTACTTTGAAAGCTCGGCCTGTGTTGGATGGCCCTATTAGTGACAGACGATGACGAGGGATAAATAATTATTTATTTAATTTCCCCTCCTCGCCGTCTGTCGAAGTCCGGCCCCACCGCTCTTACCTGCACGGGCCGCGGCTGGGGGCATGTGGCAGTGGAGATCCTTGTCATGTAGTGTAGCTTTTTATCTTTCTTGCTGGAGGCTTTGTAGATGCAATTGAGTCTCTGGGGATGGGTTTAGTGGTTCTGGATTTCTTCCACTGCCATTGAAGTGTAGTCATTTGTGGCCTCTCTTCTTTATTCCACCATTTCCCCACAGTATTTTATGAAGGAAAGAGGTGTGAGAATGAGAGGTAGGAGTAAGAAGAAGAGGGAGTGAGCTGGTAAGTGTATGGCCAAGATGAGGATGGAGAAGGGAGTTGGGTATGGTGGAAGTGGAGAGTGCCACTGGTGTACACAGATGTTTCGGAGGAGAGTAAAGATATGGGTTAGGAGGAGAGGAGCTGGCTTAGGAACTGAGAGCTGGGAAGAGGAAGACAGGAGAGGAGGGTTCATAGAAGCTGAGCGGTGTAGAGGAGGAGGAATAGTCATCAAATAATCGAGTTGGGGGTGGTGGGAGCAGAAAGGTATGTTCAGGTGGAAGTAGAGAGGGCCAGAGTGGTACTCAGTTATCTGAGAGGTGGGGTTAAAGAAGGTAGGAGGGGTCTTAAAGATTGACATGTGGGAAGGGGGAGAGAGGGAAGGTTTGAAGAAGTTAAGGTGGGAAGGAGACGCAATGTGTTGTCTAATTAGTTTTCTTGGTGTGAGTCAATGCAATGTTTGTGTGAACAATTTTCTGAGTTTTGTGTGCAACTGAGACATAATACCAAACACTACATGAGTGAGTGCATTACTATCCTCTGAGAACAGTGCAGGAAAACATAGTTCTCTCAACATGTCTTCTAGTAAACACAAGTGTCTTAATAAGTAAACATGCCAATTAGAGGTATTGTGCCACAAAGTATGCACTTAAGTTACTGTGCTGGAGCAACAGTGACAATATAGAATTCCTTCCATGTGCTGTACCACAGGATTCCTACATTTACAGTGCCTAAAGAAGATGAGCCTGTAATGTGCACTACACATTACCATCATTCGCTCTCTCACCACTATCTCTAATCTCATTGTTCTTCACTGTCTCACGCATAAGTGTATCTAGAGCAGCACTTGTGTAATCGGTGTGTTGTTAGATAAGTTATTGATAATTGTGTCAGTACAGGGCATGCTGACTGCCCGTAACAAGATCTAAGGACTCTGACTGAAGTGGACAGGCTGCACTGCAGCTTGCCTCTTCCCTGTATGTGCTTAAGCCTCCAGATTGTAGGCACAGCAAGTTGTGTACTTGTGTGATGCACCCTCTTCTCACGGGTCCTCCTTGCAAGTTGATGTGGGCAGCCATTTTCAGCTTGGGGACTCGACATTTGATTAGGGTGATCAGACGTCCCGGATTTCCCCGGACGGTCCCAGTTTTTGGAGAAGTGTCCCGGTGTCCCGACACTTTCCCCCAAATGTAAAAAATTTCCCGTTTTTTGTGTAATGCCCGGGTGAAGCAGAGATATGTCCCGTTTTTTTTGTTTAGTGCCTAGATTGAGCATACCATTGGTGCAGGTGTTGCAGAAGGATTAGTTATGTCGTGACATCACTTCGGTGAGCATTGTAGTGCGAAGGGAAATCTATTAAAGAGAGACATTTTCTCTCTGGACTTCCCTTCTCTTTCTACAAAGGCTAGCCACCAGTGTGACCCTGCTCTGCCCTTTAAAGGGAGCGAGCCTTGAATGTGTGCGCGTGTGTGTGCGAGTGTGTGTGTGTGTGTATATATATATACACACACACACACACACACATTTACAAGTCTACTGCATTACTGTATATAAGCACATATTTACAAGGGTATGCAAAAATTGGGGCAGGCCAGATATAGAAGTAGGACTAAAGGCTTTAGTCCTACTTTTATTTCTAGCCTGTCCCGGTTTTTGGTCCTCAAAATCTGGTCACCCTACATTTGATGTACGTGTGACTTTGGTATCTCTAGTGCCGGACCGGAAACAAAAATCAGCCCTTGCAAAAAAAAGTTCAACGCAGCCGGATGCCGCAGGAGGCAATGACTAGAATGGAGCTATAAGGCCCTTCGGTGTTGGGTGAAAGCAGTGGTGTAGCTAGACCTTATGCCGCCCGTGGCGGTAACTGCTTTTGCCGCCCGGCCACCGGTAAGAGCGGGGGGGATGCTGCTGGTGATTCCTGTGTGTCCGGCAATGGCCGCAGGTAAGAGCAGGGGGGGAAAACTCATGCCGCCCTGGGCCGGACAGAACCCCCCCCCCCACGCCACTGGGTGAAGGCAGCCCATCGAGCCCTAAATGCAGGCATCTGAAAGAGACACGTTACTGATAGATTCCTTACCTTAGAATATCCCCAGGCGTCAGTCTGGATCCGGAAAGTTTTCGTCAGCAGTACCCCTGCGCTTCGGAAGGTGGCGTCGTGCAGCTCTGCGTTCGTCGTAGGTGTCGTGATCGCCGGGATGACGTCGCGGCAGCTACTTAGACGCCGCCCTCGCGCGCTGACGTCAGTTCTTTCTTTTTCCGCGCCAGCAAGCGCAGATCCGGAGAGAGAGGTACCCCCAGTCATTTTTTGACTGAGTTTTTGGAGATTTTTTGTCTCCGCTTTTTGAGTCGATCGACTCCTGGTGCAGTTAGGGATGCCGGGGTTTAAGTCTTGCGAGGACTGTCATCGGATGGTGTCGGTGACGGACCCGCACCGCGTGTGTCTCTTCTGCCTGGGGCGCGACCACAACCCCAAGTCGTGCCCCGACTGCCTGTCCATGGCACCGAAGTCTTTGCGGGAGCGGTCCCGAAAGCTGCTTGAAGCCCGGCAGTCGGCTCCGCGCTGTGAAAGGTCCCGGTCCCGAGGGATGTCGAGGGACCAGTCGCGGAGCCACCCCCATCGGAAATCGTCCGAATCAAAGTCTTCGCACTCGGGGTCAGGTAAGGCGAAGCGCCAAAAGAAGTCGAAGAAACGTCATCGCTCTCCGACTTCCCCTCGCCGGTCGCGCGACTCGGCTGAGGGTGCGGGTGGTGCCACCCCCGCGGCTCCGGCAGAGCCTACGCAGTCACTGGCGACCTACCCACATTTCCCGGGTTCGTCGGCGACTCCGGCCCAGGTACAGGAATTCCTGTCCGCTATGGCTCGCCTATTTGGGCCGTCGGGCCCCTCCGGTGCGCCTTCGGGCCCCGCGGGCCTGACTGGGAGTCCTCGCCCTTTGACGCCGGTGGGTCCGGCATCGCCGTCGGCTCTGGCCTCGGCGCCGCTGGACTCCCGTGGATCCCGGTCGACGCCGGTTGACCTCGTGACACCTCCACCGACGTCGACCCCACCGGCACCACGTTTCACGTTGCCCGGCGTGCCGGACGACGTCGGCCCCGGTTTCAGCCCCGAAGTGGAGACGGTGCCGGGAGGGTGTCGACCGACACCGATTCCGACGCCGTTTGGGAATCTGTTTCCCTATCTCCATCCTCCTCCTTTTAGGCCTGTACAACAGCATGAGGAGGAAGGGGAGGACTGGGAGGGGTCTGAGGACCCTCTCGCTGCTCAATGCGAGTATGACCCGGACTGGGCAGAGGAGTTGGGGGACGCCAGTGGTCTGGACACCTCTCCAGACCTTGGCGTGCTGTCTCCTCCTACCGTGGCTACGGAGGAGGGTGCTTCTTTTTCTGTGGTGTTGCGTAGGGCAGCCGAGGCACTCCACCTCGAGCTACCTACTGTGGCCATCAGGACTAACCTCCTGACAGAAGTGCTTCAGCCAGCAGTTACCTCTGCGGAACCACTGCTGCCCTTTAATGACGCACTTTTGGACGTTCTTTTGGGCTCCTGGTCCAGGCCCAACACAGGGGCTCCTGTGGACAGGAACGTGGCCCGACGCCATCGCCTGGCCCCGGGCGACCCCATTTTCCTCTCCCAACACCCCACCCCTGAGAGCTTGGTTGTCCAAGCCTCCGCTTCCCCAAGCGCATTCCCTTCCGCACCCCCGGACAGGGAATCCAAGAGACTGGAACAGTTTGGGAAGAAGGTTTTTTCTTCCGCCAGTCTAGGGCTGCGGTCTGTGAACACCGCATGCCTCTTGGGCCGTTATTCTCACTCTCTGTGGGATACGGTGGCGCAGGTGCTGCCTCAGTGTCCGGAGGAGGCCCGGACACTACTCTTCCAGGCTATTGCTGAGGGGAGAGATGTAGCCAAGTTCACGATCCGTTGTGGCCTTGACACCGCCGACTCGCTGGGCAGGGCGATTTCCACGACAGTGGCGCTCCGCCGCCACGCCTGGCTGAGGACAACTGGCTTTTCGGGGGATGTCCAAAACACTTTGATGGACATGCCCTTTGATGGCATTCGCCTTTTTGGCAACAAGGCAGACAGTGCTTTGGAGAGATTTAAGGACTCTCGGGCTACGGCCAAGTCCTTGGGCCTTTCGGCCATGCGGCCTCCTCAGCCTTCTGCCTTTCGCTCCTTTCGTGCTCGCGGAAGGGGCAACCCACCACGTTCGCAACAGGGCCACAGGCCGGCGCAACAGTCCACGCGCGGCCGCGGACGTGGGAACCGCCGTGGCGGTTCAGGGGGCCAGCGGCAGGGTCAGTCCACCTCCACCCCAGCCACCACTGCCTCCAAACCTTCCTAGTCCGACCTTTCAGGCCCATCAAACGCCAGTGGGTGGCAGGCTTCGCCATCACCTCCCCCACTGGCGTGCCATCACTTTGGACAGGTGGGTTTTACAGATAGTTCGAAGGGGCTACTCCCTCCCCTTTGAAACTACACCTCCAGCCATGCCACCTCAGTGCCACCGCATGTCGGGGGATCACTTGGCACTTCTCCAGCAGGAAGTTGTGGCCCTCTTGGCCAAGGGGGCCATAGAGCGCGTTCCAACGCCAGAAGTAGGTCGTGGTTGTTATTCCCACTACTTTCTGATTCCAAAGAAGGACAAAGGCCTGCGTCCTATCTTGGACCTTCAGAACGTCAATCTCTTCCTCCGGAAGGAGAAGTTCAAGATGCTCACACTTGCTCAGGCCTTGTCTGTCCTAGACCCGCAAGACTGGATGGTAGCGTTGGACTTGCAGGACGCTTACTTTCATATCCCCGTCCTGCCGGCCCACCGGCGTTACCTGCGGTTCACGGTAGGCCACAAGCACTTTCAGTTCACCGTGCTCCCTTTTGGCCTTACCAGCGCCCCTCGGGTGTTCACGAAAGTGATGGCGGTGGTCGTAGCTCATCTGCGCAGATCAGGGGTTTCAGTCTTCCCCTATCTCAACGACTGGTTGTTGAAGGCGGGCTCGCCCAAGGCAGTTGTCTCCCACCTCCAGACTACGGCTGACCTCCTGCATTTGCTGGGGTTCTCCATCAACGTGCCGAAGTCGCACCTGATTCCCTCTCAAAAGCTCCTCTTCATCGGAGCAGTTCTGGACACAGTGCAGTTTCGGGTCTATCCTCCCAAACAGCGAGTCCGGGATATTCGGGCTATGATTCCAATCTTTCAGCCCTTATCATGGGCTTCGGTCAGGATGACCCTGAGGCTGCTAGGCCTCATGGCCTCCTGCATCCTGCTGATCAATCATGCCAGATGGCATATGCGGGCTCTGCAGTGGGACCTGAAGTTCCAGTGGGCGCAGCATCAGGGGAACCTGTCCGACTACGTCCAGATCTCGGAGGGCACTGCAAGACAATTGCAGTGGTGGCTCACGAACCAGGATTGGGTCAGCGGCAGATCCCTCTCCCTTCCCCAACAGGAGCTCACAGTAGTGATGGACGCGTCCCTCCTGGGATGGGGCGGCCACATGGGAGAGGCGGAGATCAGAGGCCTCTGGTCTCCGGCAGAGTCCAGGCTCCATATCAACCTTCTGGAGCTCCGGGCGATCCTACTTGCACTGAAAGCATTCCTTCCCTCTGTCAAGGGGAGAGTAGTGCAGGTGTTCACAGACAACACCACCGCCATGTGGTACTGCAACAAGCAAGGCGGGGTGGGGTCGTTGACCCTTTGTCAGGAGGCTCTGCGCCTCTGGATGTGGCTCAACACTTGGCAGGGTCTTTGAACGCCAGGGCGGACAAACTCAGCCGCAGGTGCATGATGGATCACGAATGGCGTCTTCACTCGGAGGTGGCGCAAGGTCTCTTTCAACAGTGGGGAGAGCCTTGGTTAGATCTATTCGCCACCGAAGAGAACGCGCAATGTCAGCAGTTCTGCGCGTTGGAATTTCCAAGGCGGCACTCGCTCGGCGACGCTTTTCGTCGCGAGTGGAGTTGCGGTATATTGTACGCCTTTCCGCCTATACCACTTCTACCCAGAGTGCTGAAGAAGATCAGACGCGACCGGGCCCAAGTCATTCTTGTGGCTCCGGACTGGGCTCGAAGAGTTTGGTATCCCGAGCTACTCAGTATGAGCGTGGATCCCCCGATCCGACTGCCTCTTCGGGAGGATCTTCTGTCGCAGCAGCAGGGGACGGTCCTCCACCCAAACCTGCCCAGTCTCCACCTCCTTGCGTGGAGATTGAGCGGCGACAGTTGATTCCATTTCACTTGCCTCCTGAAGTCTGTGATGTCATTCTGGCAGCCAGGCGTCCCTCCACTAAATCGGTATACGCCTGCAGGTGGAACAAATTTGTGGCATGGTGCACAGCAAAGGCTGTGGATCCACTTTCTACCCCTCTTTCTGAGGTCCTACTGTTCCTTCTTTCTTTAGCCCAGCAGGGCTCTGCTCTGGGCACTATCAAGGGCTACCTTTCTGCAATTTCAGCCTTTCTCAGGCTACCTGATCAGCCCTCTCTTTTCAAGTCCCCTGTTGTAAATAGATTTCTCAAAGGCATTACTCACCTTTTCCCTCCTATTCCGTTTGTGATGCCACAGTGGGACTTGAATCTGGTTCTTACTTATTTGATGTGCGCTCCCTTTGAGCCGCTTCATACCTGTCCTCTTCGTTTATTAACCTTGAAGACTGCTTTCCTGGTTGCCATCACCTCCGCTAGGCGCGTGAGTGAGCTCCAGGCTCTTTCCTGTAAACCTCCTTTTCTGTCTGTTCATCCGGACAAGGTTGTGCTACGCACACGTCCATCCTTTTTGCCAAAGGTTGTTGCTGCCTTCCATATCGGGCAAACTATCACCTTGCCCACTTTCTTTCCGCCTCCGCACCCTTCCAGACAGGAAGAGAGGCTCCACCGTCTGGACCCAAAACGTGCGATCTCATTTTACCTCAACCGCACACAACAGTTCCGGGTGGATGACCAGCTCTTTGTTGGCTACGTAGGTGCCAAGAAAGGCCGGGCTGTACACAAGCGGACTATCTCCCGCTGGGTCGTCTTGTGTATAAAAGCCTGCTATTCTCTGGCTAAGAAGGAGCCTCCGGTGGGGCTGCGCGCCCATTCTACCAGGGCAACAGCAGCTGCTACTGCATTGGGACGTGGTGTCCCCCTGCAAGACATCTGTCAGGCAGCCACGTGGGCCTCGCTGCACGCTTTTACTAAGCATTATTGCCTTGACAGCCAAGTCCGGAGAGACGGCTTCTTTGGCCGTTCTGTTCTCCGTGACTTTCTGGTGTGATCTTGGTTCGCAGACCCACCACCGGGGTTGGTATTGCTGGGGTATCTATTCTAAGGTAAGGAATCTATCACTAACGTGTCTCTTTCAGATGCACAAGTTACTTACCTTCGGTAACGATATATCTGTAAGAGACATTAGTTAGTGATCGATTCCTTACCGCTCCCCCCCCCCATCCTCCCCGTTCTGCGAACTGATTTCTAGGGTTAAGGTCATCCCTTTCAGGGCCCTAGTTTCAATGCACCAGTGGTCAGTATCTTCCATGGCTCTGCGTTCCTGGTGCGGAAAGTCGTGTACAGAACTGATGTCAGCACACGAGGGCGGAGTCTAAGTAGCTGCTGCGACGTCATCCCGGCGATCACGGCACCTGCAATGAACGCGGAGCCGCACGACGCCACCTTCCGACGTGCAGGGGTACTGCTGACGAAAACCTTCCGGATCCAGACTGACGCCTGGGGATATTCTAAGGTAAGGAATCTATCACTAACTAATGTCTCTTACAGATATATCGTTACCAAAGGTAAGTAACTTGTGCTTCTTGGCTGCACTCCAAAAGGAAAATCCCAGAGCAGCAGAATGTCCAGCCTGGCCCTTGGTACTGCACGTGTGTAAACTGTTGATGCTGCTGTTATTGGAAGCTGCCTGTGCTCTCACTCTCAGGCATGGCGTTTAACTCAGTCAGTACCGCCCTCAAACTCACACTCTTACTTATTCTAAGTCACTCTTCCTCACTTTCTGATTCATCCCTAACACTCATTCACTCTCCCTCACTTCATTTCTGCTTCGGTCACTCTTTCATATAAACTCACTCTTATGCGCTCATTCTCGCTGAAACTCTTGACAAATTAACTTGCTCAGGTAGTGTGGTCAGACAGGGCTGAGAATAGGTAGAAATGCTTCATTACAGCACAGTTACACTGCACAGTACATTGAGAACCTGCCATCCATTCTAGCTAAAAATAGCTTTCAGAAGGTTAAGTAAAGAAGGATGTTAATGGCTTGCAAGTCTGTTTGTTCGAAGTCCATGATGTCCAAACTATGAACAAATAATATAAATTTGGCATTTTTGCAATTGCATTGCAAAATGAATCACCAAAGTGCATGAGGGAATGGAAACAGATGAAGAGGCCAAGAACACGGGTGCAACATGTCTGTGCTGAGACATACACAATAAAATGAGGGCACTCTACCATCTAACCAGAAAACTGCAGATAATTTTTCCTTTGTGTTTATGCAGATGTGCCCTGGCGTCAAAATGACACAAATGAAACAGCAATTCAGTAGCAAAGTAAGGCAATCTGGCACATTAACAGGAAGAGTCAAGCCTCAGCTGAGCAAGGGGTCTGGATTGGTCTGTGGACCTGAGAGCCAAACCTGGGTCTGGTCTTCAAGAAGATGAATGCGTCCACTTCAGTAATCTGGGTTTGACATCATGTTCAAAGTTTCAAAACCTGGGGTTGCGCTCAGTCTTTCATCCTTCCAAAGTTGATAAAATGAGGCCCATTGAGCACAAATATGCCTCTTGGAGTGAACATGCACTTTCCAAATATCCTTGTTGTTAGGACCTGAGACACTGAAATCATTGGCATGTCATAATGCCACATGTCATGTGAAAATATGATAAAGGCACTTTAAAAATTAAAAAAGTTAATTTCTTGAACAGTACTGTTTCAATTATTACTGTAGGTTGTATCACATCAGTTGGACTTAGCCCTCTCTTCAGGGTCACCCCCCAAACATTTTGCCGTCACCCCTCCTGTTTTCTGAATCCCTTTTTGTTGACTTTCAGGACTCTGCACTTTACCACTGCTAACCAGTGCTAAAGTGCTTGTGCTCTCCCCTAAAACATGGTACAATTGGATTACACTTGATTGGTATATTTAATTTACTTGTAAGTCTCTCATATATGGTACCACAGGTACACAGGGCCTGTAAATTAAATGCTCCTCGTGGGCAGCAGTACTCCTTCTGCCACCCACTAAAAGTTACCTTTTAAAACATGTCTCGATACTGTCATCGTAGCCTGTGTGCAGTTTCTTCCAATTCGACCTGGTAAAATAAATCTTTAGCCAGGCTAAACCTCCCTTTTTAATACATTATACACAGCCCATAGGACAGAGAGAGTTGTATTTAAAAGGCTGGAAATGTACTTTTAAGTTTTACATCTCTTGGTAGGGGAAAACTCCTACATTCGCTTTTCACTACTGTGTGGCCTACCTCGCCCATATGATAACATTGGTTTACCTGATTACATTTAATAAGTGCTAACTTTTGATTATAAACAAATAGAAATATCATGTTTGAACTCAAATGAATTGTAATTTTAAACTCTCTTTAATGGTGAAGTCAGATTTTAAATTGCAATTTTAAAAATGCCACTTTTAAAAAGTGGGCATTTTCCTTCCCAAACATTCTTAGGCCTTCTAGAAGTTTCCAGTTGCTTGAGCCAGTTAATCTCCCCCCCATCAGGAGTGCATTTTGGGCCCAGGCACTGAACGATAACCCTGGGTGCAGCTGGGAGAAGGCCACCCTGCCATGGTAGGAAGGGTGGAGCAGTTCCCTGGCCTACTTACATTTCAAAGGCTGCCTTCAGCACACTCACAAAGAACTTGACACCAGTCTATTGTCACCACAGAACCCTTGGAGCTTGAGCAAGGAGGAAGGAAGGAAATTCCAGACCAAACTGTGGGAGGGGGGTACTCTAAATGTTTCTTCCACTTCAAAGCTGGCACAGGTATACACATAGGACCATCAGACCCACTCTTCCGAACAATCCTGGACCTGTGGAAGACTACAGAAGGACAGCCTTGTACTCCAGAGGACTGCCCAGCTGCTTCAGGCATCCCTTGTTTCTCAGAGGACTGCCCAACTGCGTGAGGCCTGCGATGTTTCTCAGAGGACTTCCTAGCTGGTACCAGAGTACTGCTTTGCTGCTTAAGGCATGTCCTTTTCTTCAGAGGATTGCCCTGCTGCTTGAGGCCTGCTTTGTTCTTCGGAGGACTGCCCTGCTGCTTGAGGCCTACCTTGCTGCTTGAAGGAGAGAGGACCATCTACTTAAACCAAGGACTACCAGAGTGATTCCAAGGTTCAGTTGGCTGACCTCCTGTCCTGAGCTACAGGGACACAACAAGCTCCAGAGGCCTCTCTCCAACTGCCCTGCTGCAACTGGCCCTACCTGGACCTGCAAATGGACCTGCCTGAGCCCTGCTGGCTTCTGCTGGGGTGAATTCCTGATCCCCAAGAGGTGCCTCCACTGGTCCTGGACCCTTGGCCGGAATCAGTTGAGCCCCTCCTGGGAAATCCTCAAGCTTTGAACTCTGTGTGTTGGACTTTGAGAGGGTAACTTTTTCAGTGGGACTAACCTTGATCCTGTATCCGGCCTGCACTCCATGGTGGTCGGCCTAAACTTGTGACTTTGTCCAGATCATATGCGACCCTATACCCACAGTTAGCGCTATCTGCTTCTTGGTGCTATTTTTACTTTACCCTTTAAAACTGCATGCCTCCGGTTCTACTGATTAGATTTTTGTCATGTTGGTTTCATTTTATTTATTAATTTTACTCAATTGTCCCAAATGGGTGTGGAATTTTTCTTGTGTTGTGTTTTCATTTTATTATTGTTTGTGTGCTGCATACATTCTTGACACACTGCCTTTAAGTTAAGCCTGACTGCTTTTGTTGCAAGCTACCAGAGGGTTAAGCGTAGGTTAATTTAGTGACTTTTGTGGTCCACCCTGACAAGGACTGTGGTTGTTGCTTGAGAGAGATTTCTCCCCCCTCAACCAATAATCCAGTTTCTTACAACCACACAGAGTGACATGCATTAAAAGTATTAGATTAGCTTGCACTTTAAATGCCTGCATTATGATATTTACATTAGTGACCCAAATCAGTTTGTCATGTGTGCTGCATGTATGGTCAATAGTATTACATTTGGAGTAACATAATGTCTATTAAACCATTCACAAGTGAGGATTTTGTATAGCACACATCAGTGCTTAATTTGAGCCTGTGGTTTCTGGTGCACTACGCCAGCACTTAATTGTCAACACCGGCGCTTGTGACAGTCTGCCACAAGGTGACGCTGTCTGGCTTATTTAGAGATGACCACAGCAACAGTTAATTATTAATTCAATATACATAAAAAATCACTATTACCTGCCGCTCAAGCCATTCTTGTAGCTTTGGAGGCCTGAAATAGTCCGAATTGTCACACCTGTAGGAGTGTGATGGTTAGTAGTTGTGTTGTTGCTATCATTGGTAGCATGGCAGGGGCAGTGTGTAGTGCAAGCTGCAATGGCCTCCTGACGAGAGCCCTGGCACTTATTGTTTTACAAATTAAGCACTGGCACACATCCTGAACTGAATCACCAGAAAGTAGTCTCAAATTTGACATTTATGGAATATGAGGCACCGATAAGTGAAATGATTTGCTTAGGATCACACAATTTTCTTGACCATATCAGTCACAGATATCTCCTTCTCCCTTACTTTTTAACACTTACGCACCAAGCTCTGGATTTAAATCTTTCATAAGATGTAGCTAATAAATCCATGTATCTAAAGTGAAATCAATCTGACACAAGCAGTCTTTAAAAAAGTGCAAAGAAAGAGTGAAGGAGTGCAATAATGCCAAAACCTTCTCTGACTTAACAAACAAAACGATTCAAGGATGGGCTCCGAATACCAGTAAAGGAAATGACATAGATTAGTAAAACAGAGAGAGGCCTGTTGACCCCACAGAGTTTGCTTTCATGTTATAAACTGTCAGTGAGAGACATGCCAAGTGGACAGGCAGACTTTCATGTACTATTCTGTTTTTGAACTCCAGAAAGTAAGCAAGCAGTGCAGCACTCATCCCGTGTAGGGACAGATTAAGAGAGTGTCCTGTAACATCCCTTTCTCTTTCTTGTGTGACAATCCCAGTCGGGTCCTAATTGGGGTTTTTCCCCCAGAGCTCAGTGGTAGGAGCGTAAACATGCTGAGCTACCGTGTCCTATAGGAACGTGGCCTGTTGTGCTGGAATGAGTGAGCACCCCTTGGTACTGCATGCAATTATTGACTAGACCCAAGAGAATTTACAGTAGGAAAAATCCTGAAGTCCTAAGCGCTTGCGGCAGACCAGTTCCATAGAATAACACTAACTGTAGTTTGGCTGATCCCTTAGCAAGCAGGCAGAACCCAATTAGTAGCATAACTCCCCAACCCATGGAGCTACACACTTTGGGCCTGCTCCTTTAAACAAGCATTGGCAAAGCCAATAGGTCTTACACATGCAAGAGCTATTGGCTTTGCCAATGTGTTTTAGCCATGTTGTACAGCAGTGTGGCTGGTGTTCAGCATGGCTAATGGTTTGTGGCATGGAGGAGAGTGGCGTGGAGTAGCATAGAGTAGCATAAGGTGGCACAGAGTGTTGTAGAATGGAGAGTTGCAGCCTTGTAGAATGCAGTTGCTTTGATTAGAGTGGTGCAGATTAGAGTGTTGCAGAGTAGAGTGCAGTGGCGTAGAGTGCATTGGCGTACAGTGCAGTGGTGTAGAGTGGCATAGAGTGCAGCAGCACAGAGTGCAGTGGTGCAGAGTAGAAGGCAGTGGTGTACAGTGTCCTAGAGTGCAGTGTCCTAGAGTGCAGTGTCACAGAGTGCAGTGTCGTACAGTAGAATGGGCATAGAGTAGAATGGCGTAGAGTAGAGTGGCGCAGAGTAGAGTGTAGTGGCGTAGAGTGCAGTGGCATAGAGTGATGCAGAGTAGGGTGACGTAGAGTGTAGTGGCATTGAGTGCATTGGTGTAGAGTGCAGTAGGGTGGTGTAGAGTGGTGCAGAGTAGAGTAAAGTAGCATAGAGTGCAGTGATGAGAGTAAAGTGGCATAGAGTTCAGTGGCAGAGAGCAAAGTGGTGCAGAGTAGAGTGTCATAGTGTGCAGTGACGTAGAGTAGAGCTGTGTAGAGTGCAATGGCATAGTGTAGAGTACTACAAAGTAGAGTGGCATAGAGTACAGTGGTGCAGAGTAGAATAGAGTGGCATAAAGTCCAGTTAAGTAGAGTGCAAAGGTGTAGAGTAGAGTGGCATAAAGTGCAGTGGCGTAGAGTAGAGTATTGCACAGTAGATGAGGGGAGCCAGGCTCCCAGTGATCAGCGACGAGTTCTTAAGTATTTGAATCATGCAGAAATCGTAATGGTTTCTGTGGGGCTTTGTCCCCAATACAGGCCGCTGCTCAGGTACCCAGGTGCCCCATCCTGCTGTTCATCTCCGCCTGTTCACCACCACCTCTGCGCCCTGAAGAAGGTGTGACCCATCTCGGGTCGGTCACCGAAACGCACGTCGGCGCGGCTGCCCCTGACTTATATATTACCATCTATGACATGCACATTTTCGAGGCCAACCTTAGCCTCAAGTGCATCATCCAAGCATTGGTCACTTAACATCTATGTCCATTTTGTGATTGAGGTGTAAAATACTGGAACACAAATGGAGATTGTCCAAACATGTCATGGACAGGCTAGCCTATAAGACAGAGTTGAAAAACTACAATGATGCCATTAAGAAAGCCAAGAAAAACTACTTCGCAAAGCGAATAAACGAGAACACCAACTCACCTAAAGAATTGTTTAAAATAGTAAAAGAGCTCTGCAAACCGGCAAGCACGTCCCAAAACCTACCTCCCTCAGAAGAATGCTGTGAGAAGATTAGCAACTTCTTCTCAGACAAAATTAGCGAGATATACTCCTCATTTAGCATTAAACCCTCGACAGACACGATAGCTTGGGATTACAGGGATCCCCACCCTGGTGCCCTAGCTCAACTAGAAGGTTTTTCACCTTTTTCAGAGGAACAGGTTGCAAAGGCAATGGGGGCAGTCAAATCAGGATCCCCACTTGACCCATGTCCGCATTTCATCTTTTCCCAAATCACACCGGCACTATGCCCATATATAACCCAACTATTTAATCATTTACTGGACACTGCAGTTTTCCCTGAAATCTGGAAGAAGGCTATTGTGACCCCGTTACTAAAAAAGGCAGGAGCGGACAATCACAACCCAGCCAATTATCGACCTATCTCCCAACTTCCTTATCTATCCAAAGTTATGGAAAAGCTGGTTAATAAACAATTGTCAAACTATCTTGAAACCAATGATCTGCTGGACCCCTCTCAAACGGGTTTCAGAGCCACCAACAGTACGGAGGCAACTCTCCTAGCGGTCTTAGACAACATAAGATCTTTAATTGATATGGGGAAAGCCGCAGCCCTGATCCTATTGGACCTATCGGCGGGGTTCAATACGGTCTCACATGAACTACTGCTGAAAATTCTATACGAAAAAGGTATACATGCTAAAGCCCTTCAGTGGCTCAGCTCGTTTTTGAACAATAGAACGCAAACTGTACAAATGGGCACGTTTTCCTCAGATCCTAAACCTATCAGATATGGTGTCCCGCAGGGAGCCTCTCTGAGCCCCACACTCTTTAACGCCTATGTATGATCTGTGGCAAAAATCAGTGAAAAATGGGGATTCAGCATTTGCTCCTATGCGGATGACACACAGGTGATGATTGCCCTCGAGGAAAAGCATGAGAACACCAGGATTAAGTTTAACAACTGCCTCTCAGAGATGGCCACCTGGATGTTAGGGCATTGCTTAAAACTAAACGCCGACAAATCTGAAATCCTGCTCTTTGGAGAAGCCCATTTAATCTGGAATGCCACCTGGTGGCCCCAATCATTGGGAGCAGCTCCTGCACCCAAGCAGGTCGCAAAAAACCTGGGCATCCTTATTGACAACACCCTGACCCTGCAGAACCATGTTAGGCTCTGTAGGAAAGATGTTTCGCCACCCTAAAGCTGCTTAAGAGATTATTTCCTTGGATTCCCATGGAATGCAGAAGAACGATTACACAAGCCCTACTCATTAGTAAACTGGACTATGGTAATGCACTGTTCGTTGGAATGGCTGACTATCTCTTTACACGCCTGCAGGTGATACAGAATGCAGCCGCCAAATTGGTCTGTAATAAAAATAGGTACAGTTCAGCATCCGACTGTATGAGACAGCTCCATTGGCTGCCCGTGCGTCAAAGAGCCAGATTCAAGCTTCTGAGCCGCGCACATAAAGCCCTACACCAGCGCAGTCCCAGAATTCTTCAAAACAAAGTCCACTTCTACGCCCCTACAAGGTGTCTGAGGTCACGCCACTTGGCACTGGCCAAGACAAAACGTATCAAGAAAGCTAGAGCGGGAGGACGAACTTTCTCCCACCTGGCTGCAACACATTGGAATGAACTACCGTTAGACTTACGACTTACAGACGACTTCATGGCCTTCAGAAAGAAACTAAAAACCCATCTATTCCCTAAAGCCTAAGCGCTGGATATAGCGGCATCAAACATTACTCCTGCCATTGGATCTCGCCTCTCTAGCGCCGTGATATCCTTTTGGATGAATGTTGCGCTTTATAAATAAATAAAATAAAAATTGCAGCATATCTAGCGAATCATTGTAAAGCTTTGTACATTGAAATGCATATTTAATACCATCTATCCCTTAGGAGTTTTTAGATGAAGTCAGTGGATGGCCATTGAACTATCTGTTGTGTGAATGAGCCTGTATGAATTTGTGGTATGTATTTGAGGATCTAGTGTGTGTCTGTTTTGCGCCTGGGTACTGTGCTTACCTATAGCATCTCCTATGCATAGGAAGTGGTTTTTTATTGTGATATTTATCTAATGTCACCTTAATGAAAATTTTGATACTGGAAAATGTTGAATAAAATTAATGTTATTGTTATATAATCCAGGTTTCTTTCAAGTTATGTGTTTTTGATTGTTTGTCCCTTCGTGCTCCCTAGGATTCTTCACTCCCAAGGGACTTGATTTACAGTTTCCCTTGTTTCTTTATCCCGACATATTGCGGATCCATTAAATTATTCGGGCAGTGGGTTTTTGTTGTTGATTTAACTTATTGCTTTCCCCTGTTCCCCTGCCTAGGCATCCTCTACAGATGCCCCCTTCTGTGTGATTGTTCTGCTACTGGCAAGGGTGCAAATTTGCTCATTTTGGGAATTTGCAAAGGTTTCCTGGGTTCCACCTGGCACCTTGGACAGTCAAATGTTTCCAAGCATACTAACAAAAATATAGGCCCATTAGGTGTGGCTTTGTATTAACTCCAAAACATTTTAAACCAATATCTAGGACACAATAATTCTGTCAGATTATATTCTGACAGCAATATTCTTGTGCTAGACACAAATCAAAAACGGGGGTAACTGTTCCAAGGCTGGGCGCAGAAAGTCGCCCGCAAATAGAACAAGAAGAGAAAAGGGGATGATCCTAGGTAGAGGACTCACTGTCTAGAGGCAAGCGCTAGTCTTGTCTCATGATGCCCTCACACACCCCGAAGGATGTCATGCTTCATCATCGGGCGTTTGCTCCTTGTCGGGCCGGCGCTGCAATGCCCTATGGGTCCCCCGAAGGGTCGCTATTGCGGAGATCTTTTGTTTAGACTGCCGTTAGATGAGTGCGGGTGTGCGAAAAGAGGGTCCTCTGTGAGTGGTAAGTGGGTGCGTGAAATATAAAACTGACTAAGGGATACCGAAAGTCAGTGAAGTTTATTGTGTGGGTTCCCTTGTCAGATTGAAAGACTCCGAAGGTCGTGAGTTACTAAAAAGGACGTAAGGTGCCTTCGTAACTACTGGTCAACATGTTTCGCGCCTGATCGGTCAGAAAGATCCATGGCGCTTCATCAGGACCAAATGTTGTGAATGAAAACGTGAAAGCAAGTGGGGTCAAGAACCCTACTGGATCAGGGCGGGCCACACCTGTGTGTAGCTACAAGGTAGCTCAAACTAAATAGTTTTGCCGCTCCTGTTACAACCTAGCAAGGGGAGCTGCATGTTAGCAGTTCCCCTTGCCCAAAAGCAATGCCGGCTCCCGCAGGAGGCGGGGAGCCGGCTGGGACCTTGGGGGCATTGGGGCTCCCCCCACGGTCCCCAACGCTAAGGGCCGGCCCTGGGGGATGGGGTCCCCGGGGCCAGAAGTGGCCCTGTAGGGGGGTCACGCGGCCCCCCTCCCCTAATTAAAAAAAAATTAAAAAGAGGCCAGGCCCCGGGGGATGGGGTCCCCGGGGCCAATAGTGGCCCAGGGGAGGAGGGCCACGCGGCCCCCCTCCCCTAATTAATAAAAAAAAAAAAAAATGCCAGGCCCCAGGGGATGGGGTCCCCGGGGCCATAAGTGGCCCGGGAGGGGGGCCACTTGGCCCCCCCACCCTTTAATTTAATTTTTTTTTAAATGGAAGGCCAGCCCCGGGGGATGGGGTCCCCGGGGCCAGAAGTGGCCCAGGGGAGGGGGGCCACGCAGCCCCCTCGTGGGAAAAATACATTTTGAGGCCAGGCCCCGGGGGATGGGGTCCCCGGGGCCAATAGTGTCCCAGGGAAGGGAGGCCACACGGCTCCCTTCCCGTTTTTTTTTTTTATAATGAAAAAAATGCTCAGGCCCTGGGGGATGGGGTCCCCAGGGCCCAAAAATAATAAAGGGAAGGGGGGGGGGGGGGCACACAGCCCCCCTTCCAAAAAGCAAAATTTAAAAAAAGCCGGCATATCGCTGAGGCCCCGCTCCCTCACTGCACCACTCTGCATACGCGCCCCCTGGTGCGTTCTAAGTTGGGGGATTAAGTCCCCTTCATTCCTGAGGGTTCCTGGGGGCCAACTGTAAGAGTGGGATTGCTGAGAGGTGGTCCGAGGCCATGCACCTTTTTACACCACTCTGCAAAGTTTGCAGAGTGGTGTAAAAAGGGGGCGTGGCCTCGGTCCACTCTAAGCAATCCAGCTGTGTGGGGCTTACTGGAGGTACCTGGTGGGCTAGTTGGCCCCCAGGGACCCTCAGGAGGCAAGGGAACTTCATCCCCCAACAAAGAGCACGTCAGGAGGCGCGTTTGCAGAGTGGTGGAGAAAGGGGGCGTGGCCTGTGTCCACCTATTAGCAGTCCCACTGTGTGGGGCTTACTGGAGGTAAGAGGTAGGCTAGTTGGCCCCAAAGGACCCCCAGCAGCTAAGGTGACTTCAATCCCCATCCAAGAGAGCGCCAGGGAGCGCGTTTGCAAAGTGGTGGGAAAAGGGGGCGTGGCCTGATGTGAGAACTTAGCAATCAGCAGTCATAAGTGCACTGTCCGAGTTGAAAACCAGCATCTAGTAGTTAACAAGCATTGGCATAGCCAATAGGTCTCGCTTTTGGGACCTTATAAGTATTTAGTTATGCAGCACAATATCCTTGGTGCAACAACATCAACTGTTGCATGGCTAAACACTTCTACGGTCCCAAAGGCGAGACCTATTGTCTATGCCAATGCTTGTTATATATTTTTAAAGATCAATAAATAGTCTTGCAAGTGACAACGCATGCGCTGTTTCTGGCGAGTCCTAAAAAGGCCATCTGAAATGTGCTTGATATTCTTTGAGACAATTTTGCTCAATCAGGCATTGTGCTACTACTTTTATAAAATGGTTCTTACATGTACCCAAATTGCACACTTCTAGCATAGCAGACACCTGGACATAATTATGCTGTTAATTTCTGTCGACATAGAATTCTTGTGTTAGATCTCCTTCCTCACAGTCTCTCTTGTAAACAAATGCTGCTCATGCAAAGGAATGTCTATATTACTGATGTTCTCAGTGCCAGGCTCATTGTGTCATCCCATTTACTCATAACTGTTCCCGCTACAAGATAGTAATGACCTTAAACTTGGTGTGGTGCCACAAATGATTCAAGGATGACACACTTAAACATGGAATTGAGTTATTGACCTTGTATGAGTACTTTAATTATGAGCGTTGTATCGGTTTTAAGGCAGCTTCCAGTCTATTGCATCGCTCAAAAAGGTGTCAAATGAGAACTCTGTTTGATTATATATAAATAACTGCTTCTTTCACTTGTGATAAAGTAGCACTTAAAGTGTCACATATGTGGCAATGAAATGTTAGTTACGAATAGGCACACTGAAAAAGTGGAAATGTAACACATCGTAAGCATGCTGATAACTTGGCAGCAAACGTAACGGAAGGAAATTTACGTTAACGTAATGTAAGATAACTTGGCAGCTAACGTAACGAAGCACAATAACCTCAAGTCACAAATGCGGATACATTCAAATATCCTTAAACCTAAGGGAATATTGAGTTTGCATGCAGTATTAGATTTCGAACACTTACCATTTCAATTTCTTGTAACAACCAGAGAAAGCCACAGCAGGAAGAAACCAGCCTGTATTTAGAAAAGTAAATCCCCCGGAATGCCGTGCACCAAAAAAAAAAGCGCGCGCACGTTAATTAAACCCAGATGGCCCCTGCTCGCGCTGTAAGAATGCGGCCGCGAAAGTGAAAGCAACTAAAACAACAAACCTTTGAAGAGAGGAGCGGGGGCGAGCGAGCGCGGCAGCCTGCTGAGCTGACCACACGCTCGTGCGTCATGGCCTTTTGCTTGCGATTACCCACAGGGCCACCATGTGTTTCCAATTATCGCGCCCGCGTCTGGGCACGATAATTGGAAACAGATGCCGGCCGTGCGGGTAACCGCACAGAATAGGCCATGACGCACGAGCCTCTGGTCAGCTTTCTGAAGCCCCTACAAGAAGTATCGCGCAGCGCGAGCAGTGCTACGCACTGCAACGCTAGGCGCGAGACCTAAAAATGGGGCAACTGCAACAAAATTCCAGTTTCCTACATATCGAATGAAGATCTCACCATTTTAGACAGAATTATAAGCTTTGCAAAGTCACTCAGTTGCTTTAGGTCTTCTTTCAGAATTAGTGCACTCTCTGCTCTCCTGTCTTTGTTGGTGGCATTCAGTGACAGCAGCATTAGGCCTTGGGCCTGACTATTTTCCCTAAGTCTTTAATTATAAATGGAACTGTCTCATGAGGCCCTCAGATTCCTGGTCCAAGCAGCTGCAGGGCCTGCTTGTGACATTTTAAATTATGAGTGCATGGGAGATGTTAACACAGTTTTAGGACAGCAGGGGTGGTGGGAGCAGAAGTTGCTGGCACAGTTCTCATTTTACATTGGAAGGGCAAGTTCCCTCTTCGACTAAATTAAAATGGTGAAAGTCTCTTCGATCACAGGTATGTTTACATTACTGAAAATTTCCATCTTCCAGACTTTCTTTGAAACTAGTGAATCCATGGTTCTGAATCCAGTAGTCAGCTCTGGTCTCCCAAAGCACACGCCCCCTCATGGCATGTATATGTCCCTAATGCAGTCTTTTTTCCCTCTGCAACACCCTGGTGATGCAGCTAAGGAGGGATATGTTCCCATCCCTTGCTTCTCCCTCAGGACCTTAGCAGCAAATATGAGGCTGCTAAGGGCTATGTGATACCCAGGAAGTGGGAGTTTCCACCATTTGTGCTATTCACGGTCCTTCATCAGTCTCTTATTTGCTGCTGAATGGATATGAGAGGAACAGGGGGAGGGGACTTCAGAAAGTGGTCACTGCATTTCATGAAGCCTGTTCACTTTCCTTCTCTGGCACTGCCTCTGCAATCTGTTAGCCATGGGTAGAGTCGTGGTCGAGCAAACAAACTAACAGGGAGAAGTGAGCCAGAGCTGAGCTGATGGTCTAGCTTGGCTCTAAGAGCCAGTGAATGAGCAGAGCCCTGAAAATGGTTGGCATGTACATTTTTCAAAAAACCTCATGCAAAAATATGAAGAAATCTCTTAAAAATTCTACAAGTGTATTTTCTTTAACACGCAGAAGTGTTTCACTTTAGTACATCAGACTATATCACTGCATTGGGAAATACTTTTTAAACGTGAATTTAGATAGAATCCTGCATCCCACCCTGGTGACAATGCCATTAGTGAGCTAAGAGGCAAGTCATTTGTCATCTGTACCCTGTATATGGCCTAGATTCTTATTATACGTGGAACAAAATTATATTTTATTAAATCAAACAAAAGAGGTCATTTGTACATTGCACATCCCCATCTCACACACTGTGAAGCTCAGTGAAATAAAATATTTGCCTGCGGTCACACAATATAATCAAGCAGGGAAGCCATGATTGGTTCCAGGTTTTCTGGTTTCACATTATGCAATCCAACCACTAGATGGCAATCTTTTACTGTCCCTTTTAACATAAACGGTTTAAGGCTATGTTTTTAATTCTTAGAGCATGAGGGTTAGTGTGTTGGCAGACAGAAGCCACAAGAAAGCTCGGCTCGTTTTGGGCTCAAGGATCCAAGAGCCTCTCGAGCTGACCCAGAGCCAGGCTTCCGGCTCTAGCCTGGCTCGACCCTTCAGTGGCTCGCCCACCTCTTGCCATAGGTCTTAAAGACAGAATCAGAGGCAGAAAGGTCAAACCAGGGATTACAACTGCCAACCTGGCGTCCCCCCAAATGGAGTCCAGGCAAGACCAGGCCGGAAGGTCTAACAAGATGGCTGAAAAGGCAGTGGTGGGGAAAGCGAATGACGTTACCCTAAGTGAGTCATAGGTAGTGTGTGTGCACAGTGTGGATTTTGGGGGGGTCTGATGTCTCCGGGCGAGTTGCATCAACATAGATGTCTGAGTGTTTCCTTGGATGTGATTTCAGTAATCTGTGAGCGAGAAAGCATTGTGAGCTGGTTTGTTGTGCGGCTGGCTTGTTTGGCTGTTTTAATGTTTGGGTGCTTATGAAAGTAGTTTAAAGTTCCGTTGAATGTCAGTCATTTTATAGCAAAGAAGCATGTGAATTTGCGACAAATTTGTTGAAAGTCAGTCTTGGCAAGGCCTTTCGAGTCGCGTCTAACAAAAGGGCTATAATTTAAACTAGCCGGGGTGAGATTTTTTTTTTGGCGACCTTTGAAGTGAGGTGATCTTTCTTAGCCCTGAACCTGGCTTTTCAGCATTTGGCAGAGAACTTCTTGTAATGTTTGAGATTTGTTGTGTTTGATGATTTACTCCACACAGATTCAGTGATTGGGTGCTTTCATTAGAGAGTGTCTTCAAAGCAGCCATTGCTTTCTTCCTCTCTGTGCATTTGATATATAGCTGACCATGGTGTCTATAGATGGAAAGTGTTTCGGAAGATGTACCTTGTGGCTAATGTAGGGGCCTGGTACACTGACTGATTGGCAGCTCACTGTTTTCAGTTTAAAGGATGACCGTGAGGCTGGTATAACAATGGTCCATCTAAGGTCGTAGACATGTCCATGAAGTCCAGGGTGTTCAGTTGCAAGATCAGGTCAAGTGTCTCTGATGTTGGTTGTTTATTCGATGCTTTACAGTATTGACTCTGGTTTGGTGTTTGCAGGTCTCCATACACCCAGCCCCATGTGGTGCTACGTGGTAGTGTTCCTCATCATCTGGGGCTTAGGATGGTTCCTCAGGGACAAGCGGACCATCCACACTGTCACCAACAAGCACGTGTTCATCACCGGCTGCGACACAGGCTTTGGAAACCTGCTGGCACGGCGACTTGACCGCAAGGGGTTTCGGGTGCTGGCAGGCTGTTTTACCCAGAAGGGAGCTGATGAGCTGCAGTCGGGCTCGTCCCCTAACCTGAAGACCACTCTTCTGGATGTTACCAGCACCGAGAGCATCAAGCGAGCTGTGCAATGGGTGGCTGCGGAAGTGGGGGAGAAAGGTGAGAATGGGGAAGGGGCTCACTGTCCCTCTGTGACTAACTACTGGGTTTCACTGCTGCGGCACTGTCTGCTTCACATAAAAAACCTGCAGGCAATAGCATAATGGGACTGTTCTCTGGGGTCCCCTGTGCATTACTGTCTTTCTTTCCTTCCGTACCACCTGCTTAGAGTCTTCAGCCAGCGGCGTACTATGTCACGGCAAAACCAGCAGCTTAGTTTGAGCTGTACCATACTATGACTGGACACGAGGTGCCATATTATAGAACATGCCCTGGGGGTGCCACGGGCATTGCGCTTTCTTTGTGTGCTCCCGGGACTTTGGTATTACAGAATGGGACGCAGACGCTTGTGCGGCTCCTTCTGTAATATGAATAGCGCTGGCACACATGTAGTGTCAGCGCTATCTCAAGAGGGTGTTCCCTCATTTGCATGGGGGCGTGGCCCCATGCAAATGAGGGAATCTCTTTACCTTGTTGTCACGCTGTATTATGGACGCGGGCGCAAAGAAGCTGTCCGGAAGTGCACTGAAAGTGCTCCACAAAAAGGTGGTGTACTATCAGGGCGCCCCCTGATGGCAGCCCTTTGGAGGGTGCAAGGGGGTCCTATAAACACCTCAGACATCCCCTTGAAAGCGGGTACAATCACTCACTGCACCCATCTGCAGAGGGATCTCTAATACCTCTTTAAAGTGCAGGTGGGTTGCCGTCTGCACAGTGTAACACGGAGTGGCTTTGAAGCAGCCACTCCGTATTTCACTTGAATGTGCTGCCCATGAGGCAGCACGAGTTTGTGGTTGCCTTGAGGGCAGCGTATTCAACATAATAAGGTGCACGTTACCTGCTTGCGCATGGCACACCTATTTAAAAGTGCGCCGTGGCACAAACAGGAAAAGTGCGTCCTATCGTACTAGGGCCCCAGATGTCCCTGCTGCACTTCTGTCTGCTTCCCATAACTGAACTGTAGGCAGTACCATAATGTGATTGCTCTTTGGGATCATCACTGCACAGTCGTCTAGCTGTCCTCAGGGACGTGAGCCAGCGCTGTACTGTGACTGAACACCTGGTGTCATAGCAGAACCAGCATTCGCTCACTCCAGGACCTTAGTCCATGCCATGTTACGACTGGATAACAGGTGTCACTGCTATACTTCTGCAGAAAAATGTTGGGAAAATTAGGCAAAATTAAGAGTAGTTATGCAAAATGCGAATCCATCATTTAGTGCCATATTTTAATACAAAATGCGTCCTTGCGTCAATTTTTGATACATGGACGCATTTTGCACTAAAAAAAAATGGTGTGAAAAACACAGCTGCCACAAAAACGGACATTTGCACTATATTTTTTTACTGTGAATGCTGGTGTAATTACGCAACTGGCATAATGGCGCAATTTGAGGAATTTTGCGTTGCAGGCATAACCTGAAGTTCCCAAAATGACACTAATTACGCCACTGTAATTAAAATGTCGCCCTTGCCTAATTGCCTGTCTGTACTGAAGCGGTGTCTGTCAGCTGCCTCCAGGTTCTCAACACTGATTTGGTTACTGCTACATTGGTTTCTTCTCTCTACCGACCTCAGTCAAGAGCATATTCCAAGGCTACTCGGTCACTATTGCATATGTGTTTGACTCTATTCTCCCTTCAGCCAATGCAGTGCTGGGCTGGCCACTAGGTCTCAGTGCTGTTCTAGAGCCTGCTGCAGGATCGTAGATAATGTGTTTGTCACCATGTGATGTCATTCCTGTTTGGTGTCTCTCTGCTCCTTTCTTGAACTCAGGCAATGCCATTCACTAGTTTGCCACTGGATGGCACTGTTGCACCAGTACATGCCTGGTCTCTGATGAACATGAGTTAATTTGATACCTTGACTGGCAACACTATTGCTGCTGCACCAGGGTCTGCGCCCTCCAAGGCCTTTAGTGAATGCCATGCTCTGGCAGATTGATGATTGTATGTCACTGCTTTGGTGGTGTGTACCTCCTTCCTGTGAGATCCCATCTAATGCCCCCCTGTGATTGGCAACTGATGAATGGACATGTTCGCACTCAGGAACTTAGCCAATTTCTGTCCGGAGTCTTCTACACACAGTGCCAAGCGAATGCATGACTGGCCACTACATGTCACTGTTGACAGTGTTTGTCGGCTCCCTCCAGAAGTTGAATTAGTGCCATACTGTACCTGTACAGTGCCATACTGTAGCTGTACACCAGGGGTCACTACTTAGTCATTGCCCAGACCCCTGAAGCCCACAGCCATGCATGCACGGCGGTCTGGCCATTGCCGCAAAGGTGTTTGTTTGCTCCCTGGTGAACTTCACCCAGTGTCTTACTGTGAACGTCCACTGGATGTCACTCCTGCCCCGCTGGTTCCCTGTTCCTTCCAAGGCTTCGGGCACTGTGACTGACCCTCCACCCCAGTGCACCAGCAGGCCTCCTCTTCTACCAATTTCTAAGCCAGCCTGAAATTCACAGTTTGACACACCCTGAACCTCTACCCACAACCTTGCTGCCTCATTGAGGATGGCTTCTTTTTCGTGAATCTCAGGACCGATTTGTATTCCATTCCTGGTTTCTGACTAAATATGCACCCAAGGTCTCTCACACTTCTCTCCCCTCATGCCCTCCACGCCATGACTGGCACCAGTGAGCACTTCCTTCTCCCAGCTCATCGGTGTGCTCCTCATGATACCTGTGACACCAAGTATGTGTCCCCTTTCCTTCTCTTCATTAATACCATCTTGCCTCTCCCTCAAAGGCGTAGCTTCCATTGGTGCAGCAGGTGCAGTTGCACCAGAGCCCAGAGGTCTGAGGAGCCCAGGGAACCCTGATTTTTGCTGTATTTCACAGTTCGAAGAGCGCCCAGTGGGCCTAATTCCTCCCTGGCACTAGTGGCACTAGGGCCCATGACACACTGGCTGTGCCACAGCTCTCCCTTCCTTTAGGATGCACACCAACACAGGGACCTCTACACTGGATTATTCCATCCTCTCTCTAGGAATGTATATGATACTTACACTACTCACATAAATGTATAGACACTACCATAATCAATGTCGACGATAGTTTCCATTCCAAATATGAAGACTACTAAACTCTTCATGCAGCCTACATGGTGAACAGATATCAGCTTTCCAACGTTCCTGTAGAGCGCCCCACATCCTGTGGGATAATGTCTGCGCTATAGAAAACATTCCCGAATTAAATAAAAATGGTGTCTGTCCCAAAACGCAGGCCGCGAGGGCTGTTTAAGCCACAGTTCATCTTGCATTCCCGTCCTGGCAGCCTGGATCTTTAACTTTTATGTTTAAAGGTACCCAAGATTTTTAATATTTCTAAAAAATCACTTATTTCCAGTGGCAGCTCCTCCGCTAAGGCGGAGGAGTGTCGCCCCTCTGCTTTTTAGCAGTGAAACAAGGGGGAAAATAAAATGATGATAATAACTCGCGTTATTAACATTTTATTTTCTCCTACTTCCACAGCTTTGTGTGAGGGGGCGGTGGCAGGAGAGGAGTGGTAGCACCCTACTAAGTGCGCAATGACTGCTTGGCCTGCCCTCTCAAGCCGGCCAAACAGTCATGCGCACTTTGCATGTTCTCCACCCAGGCTGCATTACAGCCTGCGCGGAGAACATGCCAAGGCTCCCAGTCAGCATCTGAGCACTGAACACGGTGCTCAGACCAATCACAATGCTGCTAAGGCAGCGTTGTGATTGGCTGACTGGGAGCCTGGGTGTGCTTCCTGTACAGGCCAGCGAGGGAGGATTATGGAGGAGAGACGCGGCGAGGAAGCAGTGAGAAAGTAGGTTTTTTATTTTATTTTTTAATACCCGTTTCCCCTGCGTCCTCCCCCCGCCTGCCCCTGCCACCGCCCCCCTACCTCCGATCCTGCTTATTTCCCATTACATCTTTTATGAACCAGTATTACTGGTTCTACTTTAAACTTACCCAATGTTATTTCACTATTATTCACTCCTTTCTGAAGTCTAAGCAACTCATAAAAATATCAAAACATTTTGTTTTAATATAAAATTATGATTTGTATAACAATAATAGAATATTTGCATAACATTTAAATCTGAAAAGTACATTATGTTGTGAAAATGGAACGTCAGAAACATTTTTGGTCTGTAAATCTGACATATATTAATGAATGTGTATGTTGGTATTAAAAAGTGACCAAAAATTCTCTACTTTTATTATTACTGCTCACATATTCATACCTTATAATTAGCTCTTTGTGTTTTTTCCAGGCCTTTATGCATTGGTTAATAATGCAGGCGTGGCAAATCCCATTGGACCAACAGAATGGATGACAGTCCAGGACTACCGGAAGGTTATGGAGGTCAACACATTTGGGACGATCGAGGTCACCCTAAATTTCCTTCCCCTAATCAAGAGGGCCACAGGGCGTGTGGTGAACATGGCCAGCGTCCTTGGCCGAATATCGGCTAATGGGGGCGGATACTGCGTGTCGAAGTACGCTGTGGAGGCCTTCTCTGACAGTCTACGGTAAGGGCAGAGCGTCTCTGAAAACATGGGTGAATCTTCACCCTCTGCAGGTGACCCGGCCAGTGCAGGTGACTTCACTCCCAAAAGACGAGTACACCCGTTACAGATAAGCGTGGCACTTCACCAACTCCAGCTGTCATCAACAATAGCTGTGATTGTGTGACTCTACCAAGTACATGCTAGTGCTCCTCCAGCTGGTCTCCACTCACTAAAAGTGTGTCTGCACACTGATGGTGACATGCCTTTGCACCTACTGGCAGGGCTTTAAGTGGGATGAAAAAACTGGGGGAGGGGTCTCTCAAAGGGGCGTGGCCGATATAATGAAGGGCGTGGCTTGAAACACGTAAGTTAGAAATCTCTGCTTAGCATTATGTGCCGCCCGTCTGGTATTTTGCTGCTTCGGTCTTTGCATCCAGATATATAATACAAAAAGTAACATTACACCTACAGCAAGCCAGGACTATTGGCTTTGTCAATGGCTGTTAGTTGCATAAGATAAATAAGCAACAACAATGGCATCTTTGTATAGATTAGTTCAAATGCTTCATTTCTGAAATGATGAGACTGTGAAAGAAATGTAATGAGTCCCTTTAAAGATACATCAATGGCAGTGAAGGGTAGTACTGCTGCCAAGTTAAGATTTTTTTTTCACTCGGAGGATGAGGGCAATAATGGAGAGCCCAACAGGGAACCGTCTCAGCACCTGCTTTTTAGAACTGCCGGTGCTGAGCATCGGCAGGACCCGGCCCACCTAAAGCCCTGCCTAATGGAAAACTCTGGCCACTCAGGTGACCCTTCATCTTTGGGTGACCCAGCCGCTACATATGACAACACCCCCATAGGTGACCTAATGCCTCCTCTAAAAGGGAACACACGCAATCCTAGAGCAGATTTGCTCCACATTTGGAGTCAGATGGCACAGTGAGCACAGGACCCACATCTGGTCGTACTGATCACACTTAGGGCATCAGCTGCAACAAACAACAAGGTGATGAATGGAACAATTGAATTAATCTGAGTCACAAGCAATCTCTAAGGTGTGCATTCCATTCTTGCATTTTTCACCCACAAATTCACTCAAGAAAGAGACCCACCCTAATGTAAATCAGTTCAAACCCTGCTCTACTGACATGTGAGGCTCCCGCTAGAAGGGGACACAAACAACCTCAGACCTGTTTCAGCCTATTTGGGCCTCGTCAGAAGGGTGCAGCTTGAGCCCTTTGGTGCAGTAGACACCCTGTGCCCAGATCTGGGTCCAGTGCTTACTGTTCCATGGGACTCAATATATAACTCAATGCCAAGACCCAAGTAGGTCGAAATCAGGCAAGAGATGCGTCCGTTCCCTTCTAGAAGGGACCTGGCTTGGCAGATCTGGCTGGGATGTTCCTATTGTAGGAGGGCCAAGACTGATTTCTGTATGACAGGTCTCTGGCTGCAGTAGTGTAGTGAGTGAAAAATGATGGTCTGGAATGCAGCCTGAGTGATTGCCAAGTGGCTGAGATTAATTCAAGCATTGTTTCCATCAGCCTGTTGTTTTTGCAGTAGACCATTTTTGATGGTCATGGGTCAAACCTAATCCTTACATGTGGATCGCCACTGAGATTGACTCTGCCTACACCGATGACTCCATTCACAACAGGTGAGTGCAGGACCCTGCTCACTAGAAGTGGCTGCATCTGCCTATGTCTCTGCTCCAACATGGGACTACATTGCTACAAGTGACTCCACCTCTGCGGTGACCCAGCCTCTACAAGTGACTCTATCTCTATAAATGTCCTCGCTCCTTCAGGTGAACCTAACTTTACAGATGACCCTACTTCTACAAATGACGCTGCTTTTATCAGTGACTCCACCTCTACAGGTGACCCCAGCTCTACAGGTGAACCTGGCTCTACAGGTGTCCCTGGCTCTACAGGTGACCGCACCTCTACAGGTGACCCCACCACTACTGGTGACCCCCACCCCTACTGGTAACCACACATCTACTTGTGACTCCACCTCTACAGGTGACCCTGCCTCCACAGGTGGCCCCTGCCTCGACAAGTGACCTCACATCTGCAGACTACATCCCCATAGGGGTAGGCGAAAGTCAGAGTTATGGTCCATTTGTGACTTCGCCCACACAGATCATGGTACCCAGTAAACATGGCTCATCACTACATCTGATTATGTTACTCTACCAGCTACTAGTGAACATGTGACTCCGCCCCCACAGTGTACAGATAATTTTGGATTTAGTGTATTAGGCTTTTTAAATTAAGGGGCTAATTACGGTGTCGGGTGGACTTAAGTCCGCCCGACACCGTCTTGGTCCTGGGACTGACCAACCTCTGGTCGGTGTTCCCGACTGCCCCATTATGATGCGACAGAACACTGTTCGGTTGCATTCCTGCATTTCCCTATGGGAGCATGCATTACAGCCGTAAACCTGCCGTAATACACTCTCATAAGGAAATGGGAGGTGCTGTTGATCCCTGCACCCCATGGCAGGCACATCAAGGTACCTGCCATGGGCTGCAGGGATCAACAGGGGGGCACCATAGGTGCCCTCTTGGCCCCCAGCTGGAGGCTGCGCACGTAAGGGGGCCCTGCTGTGGGCCCCAAACATGCTTTCCGACGTGGTTTCCATGTCGGACAGGCTGGCATGGAAACCATGCCGGAAACCGTGCATTGTAATCCCAAGGGCGGAAAGGCCTACCATTTGGGATTACGAGCTGGTTCCAACTGGCCGACGGGCTCCTTGAGCCTGTCGGAAGTCAGCCGAAATAACTAGCCTGTTTACTTTCCGACTGCCAGCATTGTAATGCGGCAATCGGAAAGTAAACCGAGCGCCCGATTACGATGCGAACCATGTAGCCTTTATGGGCCGCATCGTAATCAGCCCCTAAATATTCAAAGGCATGTTTTTTTAACCAGCAATGTCATGTGGTCACATTAGGGCCGAGCAGGTACACCACCATCTTACATGCTCATGTTTTAAAGTTGACATCTTTCTTTCAATGTTGACATTTAACACACACTTGCTTGCATGCCTGTACAGGATAATATTCTCTGAAATGGCTTTGCTTACATTTACTTCTTCGTAGGTACATTGTCGAGGTGCCTTGAACATTCTGTAGAAGGGTTAAGTTCACTGCGCGAAATGTTGCTTTTGTTATTTTCCACTTGGCGACAGAGCTTTCACAATAGAATCAACAATAGCAGTCTGACTGGGGCTTTGGCATGATTACATGAGTGAAGTTTATTATATAAACAACATTGCTCCATTGTCAGACAGAGGAGCATTTCGCTGACACTGGTGAGGTCACCCTCATGCTGGGATTCCAGCCCAGCTGATTCCTGTTTACCTCCTGAGAGGGATAGTGTCCGACAGTCCACCAGGACGGGTTCCCTGATGATACCCACAGGTAACAGGGGAATTAAATCACCCTATAGGGATTCTGGCAAATTCACCCACACTAGACACTCTAGGATAGGTAGCGCGAGGTAGGAGCTCAAAATATAATCTATGCACCCGCACAATGGTTGAACTGTTTATATTCTTTACTGTTCTCATGATGCTGATTACTAAGCTATGTTTCCTTTTATTAAAAAGAGCAGCACACATGTTTTACACAAGAATCATATTGCTTCAATAAATATTGAAATGCCAGATTGTGTATTTCTTGTGTATCTCTTTGGGCATGCATGAGTTGTCAAACGAAAGGGTTCTAGATCTGTTACCACGATTTCCTTGGGGAGTCAGGGTTTCATGTTCTGAGGTTGCACATTCCACATGTTACCTTGCCAGGTTAGGGGTACAGATGGTGCACTGTCAGCTAGCAAGACTAAGGCCAACATATCCTTATAGTGTGCGTAGAATCAGTCTTGCACAGTTTTGATGTTTATATTGTCCAACAAACGCACAGTTTTACTGAGAAAGTATAAGCCGTACGACAGCAAAAGCTCAAAGTGGTCCCAATATGTAGAAAAATATTCTATAGACAAGTGTTTTTCTACGTATCCTTGTTTAAGAGCATATGATGCATGCTCTATGCATGACCCAGAAATTCTTCTTCTATAGTGATAGACGCCTGTCCATCATGTCATAGCAGGAGCCCCCCACCCCTGACAGTCCCAATGGCATTTCGCCGCATAGATGCTGACCAGCGCGTCAAATCTGAAGCAGGCTCCATCGCTGACCATGTCTGTCCTTCATCTTTGTTGCAGGCGGGACATGTACCACTTCGGAGTGAAGGTGTGCATCATTGAACCGGGGTTCTTTAAGACTGCGGTCACCAGCCTGGACACCATTGAAGAAGCTCTGCAGAAGCTCTGGAACCAGATGGATCCTGATTCCAGACGGACCTACGGAGATAAATTCTTCCAAAACTGTACGTCCAGGCAAAGAAAAACCGATTCATCCTTTGACCATTCAATCTCTCTCCCTACAGCTGCACCAATACACATTGCCCTACTGTGGTATACACTGATATAAGCGCTTAATTCACGAAGGGTGATCTAGGAGCATTCAGCCTATCAGAAGGCTAGACTGGCTTCACCTTTCCTGACCATCTTAACAAATGTTCAGCTGGGATTAGTGAAGGAATGTTTCACTGCATGCGAGAGGGACTTCAGTGTGAGTGAGCACATATAGAATTATAGTACTAAAGACACTATCATTCTGTTATATGCACAGGAGGATTGATGGGAGATTAAATTTGCCTCTGTTGGGATTAGTGGGTGAAAACCATGAGGAAGCCACTTCAGTAGTAAGGAATGTGTAATCCCAGGCAAGGAGAAGAACATGACATGCCAGTATGAAAACAGAAGAAGGAAATATTAATAAGGTTTGTACCATGGGCTTTAACTCGCAGCCTAGTTATAGCGAGGGGGCTGTATTACTACATGGAAAGTTGCTCTTACAGGGCGCCGAGCAACATCCACTTATAAAGGTCGAGGCTCTGTCTTATGCCTGTAGTTTGTTTGCAGCTGGAGGAGAAGAATTGGAAAATGCAAAATATTCATGCTATTCAGGCAATGAACGTGTTTATTATTATACTACTAACAGATTCATTAATTTCGGTTTATCAATGAGCACAAAGTCTACATTATCACTTGCAATGAATGCGTTTATGCCACGGCAGTGAAAATAAATATGGCCCAATAACACATTATTTAAATCAGCTACACTAATAAACACACATTCACACATGTTTTAGTCAGATTCCCCACAATATCATGATTTTGTGAATTGCTAAAAAATTGTGAAATCGGCACTTTTGCCTGGGAAAATTGGATTTGAAAAAAAAAAGAGGCAGATCCTCTCTTAACTGGCTCTGAACCAGTAAAAGGTGGGCGAGCAAAAGGCAATCAGCCATCAGAGGTGTTAACTTCCTCTGTGGCAGGCCCTGTAAATGCACAGATGCCCCTTCACAAGAGTCAGGGGGCCCCCATACACTCTGAAGGCCCTCTGAACCTCACTCCTGCCTCTCATGCTCCACTGTACTTTGTCACTCCTCTCCCTCCTTTGGCCCTCTCCTTCTCTGCTCTGTCGCCTCCCCCCATGTATCCTATGTCCCCCACAACTGCCTGGTGGCTCCTTAACCCCCTCCTCCCATGACCCATCTGGCCCTCCCCCAATACTCTTCGCCTCCCCCACCCTCACAGTGCTTAATTTGTAAAAACAGTAAGTGCCAGGGCCCTTGTTAGGAGCACAACTACTGCCATCACACTCCTAGAAGTGTGACAATTAATACTAGTCCTTGCCCCCAAAGCTATGAGAATGCTTGGGCAGCAGGTATTAGTAATTTCAATGCATATTTATTTAATAAACAACCGTGGTTGCGCACATCTGTAGCATAGACAGACAAAGCCACCTTGTGGCAGACTGTCAAAAGGGCCGGTGTTAACAATTCAGTGCCGGTGCTGAGCACCGGAAACCACAGGCTCAAATTAAGCACTGAATCACAGGCGCTGCAGCTACAAACAGCGTAAGTGTGTAGCAGGGATGCAGGAACACACAAGAATGCCATGTCAGAAGATATTAGCAAGCAAAGCTTGATACCTTCTGATGGAAACTCAGGGCCTTATGAGAAGTGACGCATCGCTGCATGAAAACAGCGATGTGTCACTTCTCAGGGCGCCCTCCTTGCGCCATGATGGATGTGTCATATTCACTGTATGACGCATCATGTCGCAAGGAATGACAGATACGTCAGTATTACTGACATATCTGTCGGCGCAAAACTGATGCATTGCTGGGGTGTGTCTGAAAACAGACGCAACTCCAGCAATGTGTCCTTTCACATGGGGCAAGCACCATGTGCAGTAGCGTCCTAGAAGTGGTGCAGTGAAATCTGATAGATTTCACTGCGCCACTTCTATGAGGCTTGGATGCGGGGGAACGTCCACCCTGCATACATTATACCTGACGTAGGTATAATGTAGGGTAGGGGTTTACAAAGTGACGCATCTGCCTAGATGCGTCACTTTGTAAATAGGGCGAAACATGGCACATTTTTTACGCCTCCGGTACATCACAAAAAGTGACGCACCGGCAGCGCAAAAGTGTTGCAAGGGCTCATAAATGAGCCCCAAAGACTTTACGCTAAATGGCGCTTGAGCCCAGTCTGAACATGGAGCCTAAACCAGGAATCCCGGTGAATACATTTCAGAAGGGTTTCCCCGAGCACAGAGGCGAGAGAGGCGGAAGCTGGTGTAACTTAAAAGAGCCATCTAAACGCAGCAAAAAAAGTAATTATAAATAAATAAAAGGTGCGTACAAGCTTACCACACCATGAGAACAGGAGCCTAAAGCCAGCTGTATGAAACAAGGAAACAGGAATAATGCCACTGAGTAGACCCAGCAGGCAAGGATAATGGCAAGTAGAAGCTGCTGGTAGGCATGCGGCAGGAATTCATAGTGCCAAGCAGAGCCGTCGGGTTTGCCAGGTCCATGCATGAGTAGCTCATCTGTTCCAGGTTTTTTCTTTGCATTCTGGGATATGTAGTCTTGTTGAACCGTTATCAGTACTGGAATAGATTAAGAATCAGCCAGAGTAAGGTTCAGGCAACAGCCCTTGTACCAGGAACTGGGCCTGACCCCACCAGATCCTCCTTCCTGTGTCCCGGTGCAGTTTGCCACACACAGGCACATGCAGTGGCACCTCTCGCTGTGTGCCCTGGAGTAGCAGCTGGCCGGGCAGGGGCCATGTTGGATTGTTTCAGGAAGAGCAAGAGCTGGGAAGCTATTGCGTCACTTCACAGACAATCAGCAGGCCTTTCTAACTGTGTCCTGTCTGACAGGGAACAGTTGGGGGCTGGATAGCAGAGCCCATCTGGGAAACAAAGAAATAATCGTCTTGCTATTAACTTATCTGTCGTTAACAAGCTGCTTAGAGATAAACAGCGAGGATGGTCTTAAAAGTGTTTTTAATTTCCTTCACAGGCTCTGTGTGTGGAAATACACTAATAACTTTGTAAAGCACACAATAAGGGGCCGATTCCGATCTCGGCCGGTAGGGCTCCGAATCGGATTCGGCTTTACCGGATCCGATTCGGAGCCCTGTTTCCCGACCGAACCGTACGCGGGTCCGGCCGAGCGAGTACGATGCGGGTTCGCCGACCGACTCGTCCGGGCGTCCCGACCGCTCCGACCGACTCGTTCCCGGCTCGAACCGCACCGACCGACTCGCTCGGACTCGACTCGCACCGCGCAATGGAGACGTTCCCCGGCCGGGTAAGTACGATGCGCGCCGCGAGCAGTCCGACCGAGCCGCGCACTCCGGCTCGAAAGAGCTGTCGGAGCCGTACTTTTGGGGGACCGTGTCGGACCCCCCTGTACGCGTAGCCGCGCGAGTCGCACACAGGGGGGACCCGTGGGTCCCCCCTACCTGTGCGTGTACGGCACGAATCGCTCGCCGCGTACCCGCTGTAGGGGGCGCACTTGTCCGACTCCGCACCCATTGAGTCAATGGGAGCCCGCGTACGCGTTGTACGACCGGCTCCCATTGACTTCAATGGGAGTCCGACCGACTCGGGTCCGATGGCATACGTGCGCATCGTACTCGTTCGGTCGGACTGCACGGGTCCGATTCGGTCGGAAATCTCTCCGGGTCCGGCTCGGTCGGAGAAATTTCCGGCCCGAATCGGAATCGACCCCTAAGTGTCTATTGCTAACAAATAGGCACTGTTTTATCAACGTTAGACTAACGAAACACTGACTTCACACATGGGGGTGTTCAAACGTATGCCTTGCAGGTTACATTCAGCAGTTCATAGTTGGTGTGTAACTCACTACTTCACCACTCAGCACTCCTTTGTGCTGTAACTTGTGACCTGTAAGTTACTCTAGGATCTGTGCAACACACATGAACCCACTGTTCTGTATTACATAGGATATACATCTATGACCAACTGGCACATTACCTCTTTAAATGTATATTTGATGGATCACACAACCTGACCAGAGACTACAGACAGATCCCTCGAGCAAGTAGATGTTGGGCCGGCTTTAGCGCTAGTGGCGCCCAGTGCGACAATCATTCTTGGCACCCCCACACCTCATGACCACCTCCTCAATTTCTCTCACTACCACTGTGCAAAAATGCCCCTCATCTCTCCAATCATATGTTATTGCTAAACACAGCGCCCCCACCTTAGGTCAGCGCCCCTCCACAGGTCAGCGCCCAGTGCGGCCACATCGATCGCACTGCCCTAAAGCCGGCCCTGAGTACATGAACCACCTGAGCTATCCCACCAGTATTGTATACTGAGACTTGACGGTTAAGCATTGATCTCGGCTGCTGGTCCTGTGAGTCTCTAAAGAACTGTAAATGTATTTATGAACAATTAAGGTCACAACAGTTCACTAACATGTCTCTGTCAATTTCCATTGGGGCGGAGTTTGTAAAATAATCATGTATATGGCAGACCACAGGGTCACTGCCATTAAACGTCCTCTTACTCGTGACACTGCTCTTCATCATCACCCTGGCCTTCCAAGACCCCAGCCCTCTGGACTCCAAGCCATTGCTAAACCCCGCTATTTGTGGTTTCCAGGAGTACATTTTCCTAATCTAAGCACTGACCATTATGAATTCAGAACTACAAGTACCAGGTGTATTGTGGTACAAGAAGCACTATTTAACCACTGTTAATTAAGTACTACAAGTCCCAGAATGCAAAGACAAAACGTGGACTAGTTGAGCTGCTCAAGCATGGACCTGGGAAACATGAGAGCTCTGAGCAAAGCAACTCGTTGGTTCGTACATGGGGTGCTAACCTCACTCCTTGCCACCACACTCATTTCAGTTCAGGGTTGTTAGCATGTATTTCATTGCTATCAAGTGTGTTCAATAGAAACAAGATAAAACTACAACTCCCACAATGCATTAGGTTGTCATTTGAAAGATTAGTACTGGAAACCATATAGTTCACTTCATGGATTAAGGGGAGCCACCCAACAAGTCAGGCAGAACCTGACCATAAAATTCAGATGCACGTGCAACTGGGTCTACTCACAAAGGTATTTTGGAGTACGTAAAGCAGCACTTCAATTGTATTCTTTTATATCCTTTACATGCCTTTATTTTTTTCCCGAAAATATCACAAAAGGAATAAAATGGGAATATTCATGGAATATTCATATGGTTCAGCGGCAATTCGAGGTAAGAGTATGTAAAAGAGTACTCCTGTTGTACTACCTCCCGTACTCATTAGTGTTGTTGTGAATGGGCACCACTATTCTGTGATTACCTGGCTCCTGGCATTCACTAACAGCTGGCATAGTCTGTGCCACCTGAAGCCTTCAGGCCTTCAATGATCTCGTCGGTTGTAAACCCCCTGCTTGCATTTCTTTTTTCCGACCTGGACCTTTTGCAGGGGTAAGGATTGTGTCAATGCTCAAGAGGGCACCTTTTCTAGATAAATAGAAGGGCTGTAAAATCGTGGGTAGCAAGAAAGTGAGAAAAGACACATTCGAGAAAAAAAAAACTAGGAATGATAGACATGTGAAAGGGTTAGGGTACAAATTATGGTTAGGAATAAGAGCGAAGGATAACAAATAAATGGAAAGGGTAGAGTTAAGGCAGTTAAGAGTTGGGTGGGGCAGAAATAAAAAAAGAAGTCGAGATTTAACCAGGATTTCGTGAGATTATTACAATAAAAAAAGGTAGGTGGTCGAAATTAAACCTCAACTACTAAGCTAAAAGTTGCTAATTATCCCTGAAAACGCATGGATCAAACACGGAATGGAAAAACATAATTTTTCTGAACGGTTTTCATCACTGCGCTAAAGGTATAGCAACACAAGCAACATTCCCTTCTCATGGTCACCACAGGCTGACTCCCACTGCCATCTAGTGGCTAAAATGTCAGACTACAGTTACAGGTCTCTTGTGAGTTACTGCAGTATGTTGTAGCCAGGGCCACTGGAATTATGCGGCAGGAGAGGGCCAAATTGAGCGACAGGTTTGAGTTAAGTATGCGGCAAGAAAAGGCAAAGTATGCAGCATAATGTGGCACATTTTGTAATAGTATTACTTCTTTAGTTCATCATTTTTAAACTTGCACTCTCTGATCATTGGTTGCACCACATTAGTGGAATTTTAACATCCAAATATTGCAATAAGCAACAGAAAGGTGTGCAGTCCAGCTTTGCAAAGGGCCCTCCACTGTGCGGCAACACGTGTCATCACATTTTTAGTAACTTTTGAACAGTTTGGGCTAGAAACAATTTTTAGGGTTTAAAATCTGTAGAATATGCGGCAGATGATGGATCATGTGTCAAATGTGGCATATCTATAATTATGCTAAAATCGCTGCGGCCGCACAATCGCTTAATTCCAGTGGCCTTGATTGTAGCCAAGGCAGACAAAGCATCTCTCTTTCCAGTAATGACGTCATATCTAGCTGTGTTTTTCCAGGGAGCTCATTTTAGAGCTGAACTGAATCTAGGCGCTTTGTTGATTTTAATGTACAGGGCTTCAGACTACATAAAAGACATCAGAAAGACAACATGGCAAATTGGGGTTCCTAAAGAAAGCACAAGTCTCTCAAATTGCTGCTAAGTTTCCATTCTGCTTATTTGTGACACTTTTATGTTTGTAGTGTGCTAATGAGAGACATTTTGCAGCCTCAGGTGTGACTCTATGTGTGACATTGGTTTACAAACGTAGTCAATGACCCAAAGCAGTGAAATTTCATCTACCAGTTACAGGATTTTCCCGTCCTGGGGGAACAACTGCCACATAGCAGAGGACATGCCTTAGTAGCAGCAGGATTATCCTAGTAAGACAAATTGATTGTAGTGCGGACTCTGCAGGACTCCCCTCACACTTACGTTTCCACAAACCACCATCACCCACCTAGTAAAAACACGTGCTCAGTGTCTTTCATCAAAGGCCTCTAAATCCTGCATTGCTTTGGTGTAAATGACAACTGTGTTAATCAATCAATCATCATTTGTAGAGCGCAGCACTGTCACCCCTTAGGGTATTGGTGTGCTGGGGTGCAAGGTCTCTGTTGAAAAGCCAGGTTTTGAGGAAACAGCAGGAAGTGGGGAGGGAAGAAACGAGCAGAAAATGCAAAACATGGCAGAAAAACGAGCAGAAAAGGCAAAACAGTGTGCAGAAAAACAAGAAGAAAAGGCAAAACCAAGCAGAAGAGAATAAAACAGAGGGCAGAAAAACAAGCAGAAAAGGCCCAACAGAGGTCAGAAAAACGAGCAGAAAGGCAAAACAGAGGGTAGAAAAATGCGCAGAAAAGGCAAAACAAAGCATAAGAGGGCAAAATAGAGGGCAGAAAAAGGCAAAACAGATGGCAGAAAAAGGCAAAACAGACGGCAGAAAAATGAGCAGAAAAGGCAAAACAGAGCAAGAAACGAGCAGAGGAGGCACAAACAGAGGGCAGCAGGTAGACAGGCAGCAGAGGGTAGCAGACTGCGGACAAGCTGGACAGAAGAACTGTCGGAGGGGGAGCTTGGAACTTGAAGTTTGACTTTTCCAATTAGGATTTTGACCCATAGCACAAAGTGATGCCAGCCAAAAAAAAACCTTGCTTGGGACTGGTTAAAGGTGTCAAACATAACATAGCCACTTGGCAACTATGATAACTGAAGTGCCCCTGAACATGCCATTTGAGTTCCGCATCCTGTAGTAGTATTGTGGTCTTTTTTTGCGAGCCTTCCTTCTCAGATGAACCGAGTTTGCCTGCAGATCTCTCTGCTGATGTGCCACCCGTTTCGATTTGATCACGTTTGTCTTTAGGCTGGCAGGGAGAGAGGCGGGTTAGAGGGTGGCATACTGAGCCAGAAGAGAAGCCTTCCGCAGTTCTGTCCAGCCTAGAGTAAGTCTGCAAGACCAGAGATGTCGCAATCTGACTGTTGGGAGCCAGACAGGGGCGACCCAGCTACACTGTCAGATGCCTCTTACTGACTAACACACAAGGCTCACCACAGCTGCTGTGGTGCAGTCTGAACTCTGAATCAAGCTCCCATTCCCTGGTACTTGCAGTGATAGTCACAGCACATAACCCAGCGGGAGCAGAAGCGTGCACAAGGCCCACGATCCAATGCCTGAGTGAGGAGGCAGATAATGTGCTTGCAAAGGGTTAGGGAGAGGTTAAATTAACACCTTTTCAGACTGTCAACTGATCTTATTTTATAAGCGAGACTCATTTCAGACCTTGCAGAAATGCGCAAAATATTCTCATATGCGTTAGTTTAACTCTAGATGCGTGGCATTTAGTAGAGCTCTTCTCACAAGTCGCAGAGCTTGCATTACACGTGCTCGTTTAATCCCATGGCTCTCCTGAGGCTTCTAATATTAGTAGCTAATTTGTGTCAACTACAATATGTAAACAAAATGATAACCTATCTGTGAAAGAGAAAGGTGAATGGCTGTCAAGTGCCCTCTGTTCATGCGTCACCTCCAACCATTTCTGGGTTTTAGTCAACAACGCTTTGCATTCTGGTACACGTAGCTTCTGTTGTTTACATTATAAGAATGGTTTTGGCAATCCGAGCATGCAAAGTGGAACTGGCCCAAAGATTAACACATGGAATGGGGCTGCTTACCAGCAATGGCAAGAGACTGCAGGGTTTGGCTTCAGGGATGTGTGAGAAGAAAGAAAATGAGAAAGCAGAGTCTTTGAGGGAAAGGGTGAGTCTAATATACCTCAGTGGCCTCCTGGTGAGACCATTCAACTGTAGAGATTTAGGGTATACACAGGCTTAGAAGATGCCTGGGGTTCTGCCCACATGGCCATGCCTTGAAACGTCTCTTCACGTGCGAGACTTACATGTGAAAATGGTTTGATTTACACGTGCAAGGTATTCACAAAAGACGATCTTGCACCTGTAAACCCATTTATTCATTTGCAGTATAACCCCTTTATTCAGGAATATATTGCTCAGCATGAAATTCCACTCAAGTGGTGCAGTGGTGTAACGAAACTTGAGGGGCCCCAAGCAAAGTGCATGGAGGAGGCCCCCATGCTTCGGACCCAGTCAGAATATCTCAGGCCAGGGCCTCGCTGCCTGAGCACAGTGCCGGAGGGGGCACGCTGGAGCTCGGGCGAGTCCCCCTGCACCGTGGGGGCTGTGGGGGTTAATGTTACACTACTGAAGTGGTGCAGAATGGGCGTTGCCTGGTGGACTTTTGCTAAAAGTTTAGGTCTCATATTAACACGAGAGGGTGTGGGTATTCTCAAACTCCTCTCTGCTGGAGTCCATCCTGTAAAGGGTTAACAGTTTCATCCTGCCATTTCCAGGGTGTAAATGGGACTCATCAAAAATTGGTGGTGCAGGAGAATAGCCTTTTTCAAGAGGAAAAATAGTGTCTCTGTGGAGACAAAAATAAACAAATCATTGCTTCAGGCAGGGCTTTAAGTGGGCCGGGTCTCACCGGTGCGGAGCACCGGCAGTTTTTTAAAGGGGGCCTCGAAACGGGTCTCCAAGGGCTCTGTTTTGTGCCCTAGCACAGGCGGTCCATTTTTTCCGGACCGCAGTGACAGCAGGCACATGGATGTGCCCGTGCTCACACTGCTCACTTCTCACTAGTGGAGAATTACGGCATGACGTCATTCCAGGTGAGCGTTGTAGGGGAAGGGAAATACTTTAAAGAGAGTCCTTTTCTCTCTGGATTTCCCTTCCTTTTTTGAAACTCAGGAGCAGCAACATTGTCGTGGTGTCACCAGGGCATTAAGCGGAAGATTTTTCAATATTATATACAAGCCATAGTTGCTGCTTATTTATCTTATGCAGCTAACAACCATTGACAAAGCTAATAGTCCTGACTTGTAGGTGTGATGTTACTTGTTGTATCATATATCTGGATACAATGACAGAAACAGCAGAATACAAGTTTTTCTTTTGTAAAGCGCTCTGACACCTTTGGGTAAAGTTCGAGCTATATAAAACTGCATTAAATAAATAAATAAAAACATGCTAAGCACAGATTTTTAGCTTACGTGTTTTTAAGCCATGCCCTAAATTACAATGGCCACGCCCCTTTGAGAGACCCCCCAGTTTTTTCATCCCACTTAAAGCCCTGGATTTAGGCAAATTCGACAACATTTCCCTGTTTATAATTACACAAAATATAAATTATGCTAGAGGAAATTCCTCAGCATTGACAGAAACAGGAATTTACAAAATGGTTACTTGCAGTGCGACTGGAAACCTGCCACTGACACAGCTTTCAGGGTGTACTTCAGGAAAGCTTTGTGAATTCCAAAAATATTTTAAATCTGCACGCTGGCAAAGTCTTTGGCTGGGAGGTTCAGATATATGACTTTGTGAGTCAGATCCTTCTGTGCTACTAGGTAGCAAACTGTTATAGCCTACATCCAAGTTGTGAAATCCATGCAGAGAGATTAGAGCATTAAAATAGGTCCTGGATTCGATATTCACTCACAGACTTTCCACTTTTATGGTGGGCTTCTGTTGTTAAAAGTGGCGGCCGCCACCAACAAAAAGTGGTAAGGCAGGTGGAGGGGATGTGGGGGGGGAGCGTGGGAGAGGCGGCGGGGTTTAATAATAATGAAAAAAAGGAACTTACCTGAAGCTGCTGGCCGCCTCCCAATTCGCGTCGCGCCTCGGTGTACTTCCTTGTCCCAGCAGGAACTGGGGCAGCATCAAAGACTCCCTGTGCAATCCCTGCGCTGCTCTCATGCTATGAGAGCAGCGTGAGGATTGGCCTGAGCAGGCTCGTTTGACACCTTGCTCAGGCACAGGAGTCTGTGCTGTTTCTCCAGCCCAGCTGTTGAATACAGTTGGGTTGGAAAAACGTAAGTGCACATGTGTGTTTGGCTGGCCTAAGACGGCCGGCCGGCCAAACACACATGCGCACTTAGATGTGCACAAACCAGTCCTCCTCCCCCCTCCCATGGCCCCTGCTTCGCCCCTCCCTGCGCACGCTGGCTCAGCCAGGAGGTAAAAATAAAACAATGATAGAATATAGGGGCATATTAGCAAGGAGTTGCGATATTTATCGCAAAACGCGCTTAGCGCGTTTTTGTTAACGCCGCCTATCGCTGGAAATTATCGCTGAGATAACACCCTATTAGTAAGGTTTATCTCCATAGCGATAATATTTCCAGCGATAGCGTGCAAAATGTGAGAATATCGCTGGAAAAGCAGCGATATTCTCGCATTATCACTAAGGTGGATTCAGCATTAGAATCCACCTCCTATACTTTAAACAGGTAAGTCATCCTCACTAGCAGGTGATCAATCAATCAATCAATCAATCATGTCACTTATAAAGCGCACTACATACCCACGAGGGTCTCAAGGCGCTGGGGGAAGAGGGGGGTGGTGCTGCTACTGATCGAAGAGCCAGGTCTTGAGGAGTCTTCTGAAGGCCAGTAGGTCTTGGGTCTGTCGGAGGTTGGTGGGGAGGGTGTTCCAGGTCTTGGCGGCGAGGTGGGAGAAGGATCTGCCGCCGGCGGTCGTTTTCCGGATGCGGGGGACTGTGGTGAGGGCGAGGCTGGTCGAGCGGAGCTGGTGGGTGGGGGTGTAGAAGCTGAGTCGTCTGTTGAGGTAGGCTGGTCCGGAGTTGTGGAGTGCTTTGTGTGCGGGTGAGGAGCTTGAAGGTTATCCTCTTGTTGACAGGGAGCCAGTGCAGGTCTCTCAGGTGGGGTGTGATGTGGCTGCGTCGGGGGATGTCGAGGATAAGACGTGCAGAGGCGTTCTGGATGCGTTGCAGCCGTCTCAGGAGCTTAGCCGTCGTTCCTGCGTAGAGGGCATTTCCGTAGTCCAGCCTGCTGGTGACGAGGGCCTGGGTGACTGTTTTTCTTGTTTCGGTGGGGATCCACTTGAAGATCCTGCGGAGCATTCGGAGGATGTTGAAGCAGGATGAGGAAACGGCGTTGACCTGCTTAGTCATGGAGAGGGTGGGGTCGAGGATGACCCCTAGGTTGCGTACGTGGTCGGTGGGTGGCGGGGCTGTTCCCAGTGATGTTGGCCACCAGGAGTCGTCCCAGGCTGAAGGGTTGGAACCAAGGATGAGGACCTCCGTCTTGTCCGAGTTCAGCTTCAGGCGGCTGGTCCTCATCCATTCGGCGACGGCCTTCATTCCTTCGTGGAGGTGGGCTTTGGCGGTGTGAGGGTCTTTGGTGAGGGAGAGGATCAGCTGGGTGTCGTCGGCGTAGGAGATGATGTTGAGGTTGTGCTGTCGGGCGACGTGGGCGAGGGGTGCCATGTAGATGTTGAACAGCGTTGGGCTGAGGGAGGAGCCTTGGGGTACGCCGCAGATGATCTTGGTGGCCTTGGATCGGAAGGGGCGAGGCGGACGCTTTGTGTTCTGCCGGAAAGGAAGGATGTGGTCCAGTCCAGGGCCTTCTCTTGGATCCCGGCGTCGTGAAGGCGTGTTCGTAGTGTGTGGTGGCAGACCGTGTCGAAGGCGGCTGATAGGTCCAGGAGGATGAGGGCTGCTGTTTCTCCGTTGTCTAGCAGGGTCCTGATGTCATCGGTGGCGGCGATGAGGGCGGTTTCGGTGCTGTGGTTGCTGCGGAAGCCGGACTGGGAAGGGTCCAGGATGTTGTTCTCCTCGAGGTAGCGGGTCAGTTGTTTGTTGACGATTTTCTCGGTGACCTTCGCGGGGAACGGGAGCAGAGAGATGGGTCGGAAGTTCTTGAGGTCCTTGGGGTCTGCCTTGGGTTTCTTGAGTAAGGCGGTGATCTCGGCGTGCTTCCAGCTTTCCGGGAAGGTTGCTGTCTCGAAGGAGATGTTGATTATTTTCCGGAGATGGGGCGCGATGGCTGTACTGGCTTTGTTGAAGATGCGGTGAGGGCACGGGTCTAGCGGTGAACCGGTGATAAAATATAGCGATAAACGCGCTTAGCGCGAATTATTTTATCGCTTCGCCTGCCTTGCTAATAGGGGGTAGTGGAGTTAGCGACTGTTTCCAGTCGCTTTTAGTAGGGAACGCCTTCCTTGCATGTCATTAGCGATAATTATCGCTGACATGCAAGGCGATGTGAATCCCGGCCGCTAGCGCCTAAAAGCTGTCGCTAACGCCAGTTAGAGACAGCTTGCTAATAGGGCGATATAAATATCGCCGCTTTAGCGGCAAAAAGTGCCGCTAAAGCGGCGATAAATCCCTTGATAATATGCCCCATAGTTTTATTTTTCACCTGCTGGCTCTGAGCCAGTGGGACGGCGCTCCTCCGCCATTGCAGAGGAGCCGTCCCTGGTTGTTAAGCTTGCAGATTGTGAGTGCATGAGATGGATCTTCACCAGGGGAGCTTGGGGAGTGGGCTGCTGATTTTTCTCTCCGCTACACCTGCCTTTCAGAGGAATTGGCCTATCAAAAGGCACACCCTCAATTTATCTTTAAGCACTTCTGGAAATAGACCCAATCTGCTCTGGTAAGTTTATGAAATCAGGCTGAAAAAGAGAAGCAACCCATTAAGTGTGCCCGCTGCTAACATCAGTGAGTAGCAAGCGAATAGGACAAGTTACAACGCAAACATTTACAACGCATGCTTTTACAACACGGTTTTTACATCGCAACATAAGATACAACGCATGATTTTACAACGCATGCCATCACAACGCATTTTTAGAAACTACATTTTCAAAGCATTCCATTACAATGCATACCATTACAACGCATAATAGTTTTAGGGCAACAGTAGGGAAGGTGTTGGATAGTGTAGGGGTAAAAATTACTATTTCCACTCCAGTGAGTGCAACAGTAGGGTAAGTGTTGGATAGTGTAGGGGTAAAAATTACTATTTCCACTCCAGTCAGTGCAACAGTAGAGTAAGTGTTGGATAGTGTAGGGGTAAAAATTACTATTTCCACTCCAGTGAGTGCAACAGTAGGGTAAGTGTTGGATAGTGTAGGGGTAAAATTACTATTTCCACTCCAGTGAGTGCAACAGTAGGGTAAGTGTTGGATAGTGTAGGGGTAAAAATTACTATTTCCACTCCAGTGAGTGCAACAGTAGTGTAAGTGTTGGATAGTGTAGGGGTAAAAATTACTATTTCCACTCCAGTGAGTGCAACAGTAGGGTAAGTGTTGGATAGTGTAGGGGTAAAAATTACTATTTCTACTCCAGTGAGTGCAACAGTAGAGTAAGTGTTGGATAGTGTAGGGGTAAAAATTACTTTTCTCACTCCAGTGAGTGCAACAGCAGGGTAAGTGTTGGATAGTGTAGGGGTACAAATTACTATTCCCACTCCAGTGAGTGCAACAGTAGGGTAAGTGTTGGATAGTGTAGGGGTAAAAATTACTATTTCCACTCCAGTGAGTGCAACAGTAGGGTAAGTGTTGGATAGTGTAGGGGTAAAATTACTATTTCCACTCCAGTGAGTGCAACAGTAGGGTAAGTGTTGGATAGTGTAGGGGTAAAAATTACTATTTCCACTCCAGTGAGTGCAACAGTAGGGTAAGTGTTGGATAGTGTAGGGGTAAAAATTACTATTTCCACTCCAGTGAGTGCAACAGTAGGGTAAGTGTTGGATAGTGTAGGGGTAAAAATTACTATTTCCACTCCAGTGAGTGCAACAGTAGGGTAAGTGTTGGATAGTGTAGGGGTAAATATTACTATTTCCACTCCAGTGAGTGCAACAGTAGGGAAAGTGTTGGATAGCGTAGGGGTTAAAATTACTATTCCCACTCCAGGGAGTGCAACAGTAGGGAAGGTGTTGGATAGCGTAGGGGTAAAAACTACTATTCCCCATTACTTACCTTATAATGCGTTGTAATGGCATGTGTTGTAGCGACATGCGTTGTAATGGCATGCGTTGTAGTGACATGCGTTGTAATGGCGGCATTGTAATGACATGCAATGTAAAGGCAGTTGCGTTGTAACGACCGCGTTGTAAAGGTAGTGCGTTGTAATGGATGTTTCCCGTAGCAAGCAGGTGCAGAGAGCCTAAACCTAATGAGAGAGTGCAGGCCTTCAGTGCTCATCGTGCAGAGAAGTCTATGTGCACCCGGCCTCTCACACGTATGAATATGGCCTGTAAGGACTCATCCTTTAAAGGAGCCATTCAGTGGAGAGAAAAAGTTCTCTTTACCCGGTCCTGTATCTCTGACGAGCCCAACTAGAGGCGTTCCAGAATGTTGCTTTGTTTGATGTTGTCTGCTGGGGTTTTAAAAAGTATTGTGGCGTCGTTCACCGGATGGCCCCTTTGATCACTCCAAAGTCACCAATAAAATATAGAACTATAGAGCGGTAATAGTGAATAATGGAGATGTTTTACACCAGCGGTTCTGAGTGACATCAAATAGACAATGAAAACGAATCTTGTTATGTATGGTGCTCCAAAGTCATTTGCCTCTGCTTTTAACTATTAAACAGGGGCAGAGTCATGGAGAACCCATACATAACATGGCCTCTCCTTCCTGTAACAAATGTGATAAAATAGCTTCCTGTCACCGACAGCATCACTCTGTGCCTTCCTTCACCCTCCCCCTTCCCTCCCAAAGCTGTGCTCTCTGCTCTACACTGGAGCTGAGAGCCAGCACTGCACTGGCAGGCCCTCACAGCAGCCTGGAATTCCTTTATAAAGTAGCAACAGTGAGAAGCAACTTTTGTTCCCCACTGTTGCTGCATTATAGCAGTTTAGTTGAGCTAATTTAATATCTCCCTATACTAATTCACCACTAATCATGTTGGGTTCTGGAGTAGCGTGCTACTCGCCGGAAAAGTGATTTGACGCCTTGTCATGGGTAGTAAGCGCTATATAAATGCCATTCCAATTCCAAAAGTGGTGAGTGGCAGTAGTAACACCTGCTAATTGCAGCACCGTGCAGCAGTAAGACTGTGGCAGCTAGCGCTCTATGAAACAAGTTAATAATAAAATCATTCTTCCTTCTCTAGATCTGCGGGTGCAGCGGACCATCATGACCTTCATCTGTGACCCAGACATCTCCAAGGTGCCCAAGTGCATCGAACACGCCCTGGAAGCTCAGCACCCGCGAACCCGCTACAGCCCCGGCTGGGATGCAAAGCTGGTCTGGATCCCGGGGTCCTACCTGCCTGCCTTCATCATTGATGCCGTGCTGGCCTTCATCCTGCCTAAGCCATCACATCGAGCCCGCTAAGAGCCGGGGGCCCCCAAAGGCCAGCTGTAGGTCCCCAGCGGTGTAGTGAAGCCCCAAATGCCCTGTGGATGCAGCTGAGAGCCAGAGGACCCTGCAGGACAGTGGAGTGCCCACTGGGGCCTGCTGAGAAGCAGAGAAATCCCTGGATGCAGCTAAGAACCAGAGGACCCCAGGGACCTGCCCTAGGTCCAGACAAAAGTCAGTAGCAGGATCCTCCGCTCTTATTTGTACATTACGTTTCTAGATAAAGTATTTCAGTAGCTCAAATTTTGTTCTTTCTTTTTTAACCTGATGATAAATAAAGATTATTTGATGATCATATTTCTTTTAATGAGTGGCTTGTCCAGCTCCTAACAAGGGGTGGGGTGCTGCATGAGATGATGACACCCCATTGAAAATAAATATGAATGTAGAATATCAACAGGTACCTTGCATGATAATGAGCTAGTCCCATGCCAGCCAATGGACTTTAGCCTCTTGCCCCTGTGTGACACTGTGATATGGGACCTGTTGTATACTTCCCTGCTGACCTCACAGCCACACGCCAGGCACTTCCCTTTGCAGTAGACTAGTTTAATACATAAACACACTTCCCCTGTGTGATATCGAATGCATTTCATAATGGCCATGTGACCCAAGGATGAGCTCCTCCGCTCTTGTGATATTGAACTAGTCCCAACCCAAGGATACACTTCTCAGCTCTCATGATATGAAACCAGTCTCATACCGGCCATCCGACCCAAGGGTGCCCACTTAAGCTCTTGTGATGTCGAACCAGTCTCATACTGGACATCCGACCCAAGGGTACCCACTTCTGCTCTTGTGATATCGAACAAGTCTCATACTGGCCATCCGACCCAAGGGTGCCCACTTCTGCTCTTGTGATGTTGAACGAGTCTCATACTGGACATCCGACCCAAGGGTACCCACTTCTGCTCTTGTGATATCGAACCAGTCTCATAGCGGCCATCTGACCCAAGGGTACCCTCTTCTGCTCTTGTGATATCGAACCAGTCTCATAGCGGCCATCCGACCCACGGATACCCACTTCTGCTTTTGTGATGTCGAACAAGTCTCATACTGGCCATCCGACCCAAGGGTACCCACTTCTGCTCTTGTGATATCAAACCAGTCTCATACTGGCCATCCGACCCAAAGGTACCCACTTCTGCTCTTGTGATATCGAACCAGTCTCATACCGGCCATCAGACCAAGGACGCCCTATCCCAATCTTGTGAGGTAAAGCTAGTAGTATACTTGAAAATTTACTACAAGCACCCTCATATCTTTGAGGGACACCATCTCTTCAGCATGAAACAACTAGATTAAGAGGAACTCAAAGCGACTACTAGCAATCTTTAAGCACATGAAGTTTGGAGTATGATCTAGCTAGAATTATGCTCCACCCTGGGGCACCAACTTCCTGCCCCCATGACCTGATTATCTTCTTGCTATTTTCTGAGCCTTAAGACCATCTGTCCTGTCTTCCTAATCTACATCTGCTTCACTTTGCCCTGATCTTGGACACACATTTCCACAAAAGTTCCAGTCCAATATTTCAACGTTCATAAAAGTACATCTGAGGTGCTTCATCCTACCACATCTTTAGACAGGACCTCTCACATCCTCTGTGCCACCTTCCCTGATATTTTGAGATAACTACTGACTATGTAAATGTTTTCCATTTAGATCCGTTGCACCTAAATCTATTGCTTGTGGACATTCTGAAAACCTGACATGGATCCGGCCATCATGGGTTAGTGTCGGTAACTGCTGCTCTAATGAATTGTAAGCAAAAAGCAGAATAGGCATCTTGGTGCCTTATGGAGAGAGGGAATCATTCATACCATCCAGTAAATATGTGGCTTAATCGTTAACATACAAAGAAAAAAGGGTGGGCGCTAGTACGCACCCCTGTTGAACACCTTTATTTATTGTGATACGTTCAGCCAGTTTGCCTTTGGCTCCCCACTGCACTTGGCCGTAATTGTATTAATGGAGACGTGTAATGAGTTCAACCAGTTCAGGGGGAATTCCCAGTCCAGCTGGAACACTCCAGAGCTTGTCCTGAGGGACAAGGTCGAAGGCTGCAAGAAAGTCGACAAACGCTATGTATAGATTTTGTTTATTTAACCAGACGTATTTCCAATACAAAGTGGCAAACCAAAACACCTGATCAACAGTTCTAGCTTTAGCACGAAGGTAGACATTATTTGGTGTTCATTCATCCAGTCTAATAGTTTATCAAGTGCCTGCCTGGCAAAGATCTTCTGTAGATTGTCAATAAGGCTGATGAGGCGATAGTTGGAAGGATCGCCACCATCATGCCGGCTCCCCCTGTGACAGTTCTCCTGTCCAGCTTGCCCATAGGCCGCCACCCTCTGCTACCTGCCTACCTGCTGCCCTCTTTGTGCCTCCTTTGATCGAGTCTTACTCTGTTTTGCCTTTTCTGATCATTTTTCTGCCCTCTGTTTTGCCTTTTTCTGCCCTTTGTTTTGTCCTCTTCTGCTCTGTTTTGCCTTTTCTGCTAATTTTTTTGCCCTCTGTTTTGCCTTTTCTGCTTAGTTTTTGCTTTTCTGCTTGTTTTTCTGCCCTCTGTTTTGGCTTCTTCTGCTCCGTTTTGCCTTTTTTGCTCATTTTTCTGCTCTCTGTTTTGCCTTTTTCTGCTTGTTTTTTCCCTCTTCCAGCCATTTCCCTCCTCCAGCTGTTTCCCTACTCCTGCCAAACCGTCTGCCCCGCCCTCCCCCCAAGGACCTACTTGATAAAGGCTGCAGCGTGACCCCATTGAGCAGGTCCTCATATCAGCTCCCCCTGCGACAGTTCTCGTGTCCAGCTTGCCCTCAGTCCACCACCCTCTGACGGCCTGTCTACCTGCTGCTCTCTGTTTGTGCCTCCTCTGCTCTTTTCTTGCTCTGTTTCACCTATTCTGCTAGTTTTTCTGCCCTCTGTTTTGCCTTTTTTTCTGCCCTCTGTTTGGCCTTTTTTGCTCGTTTTTTTGCCCTTTGTTTTACATTTTCTGCTCGTTTTTCTGCCCTCTGTTTTGCCTTTTGTTCTTGCTCATTTTTTTGCCTTCTGTTTTGCCTTTTTCTACTCGTTTCTTCCCTCTTAGCACCGTTTCCTCAAGACCTGGCCTTTCGACTGAGACCTCGCATCCCAGAGTCCAGATAACCCCAGGGGTGACAGTGCTGCGCTCTACAAATGCTGATTGGTTGACTGATCTCTGCCCCCTTCCAGGTGTCAGGAATTTCATTGCCAGCAGCAACAGCATTGTTCAGAAAGTTAATATAGCTAGACCAGACTAGTGGCTCGTGTTTGAACAGATCACCAGGGATCTTTATCAGGGCCCGGGGCCGTTGCCAACTTAAGACGGTCTATAGCTCTTCTGGCGTCAGAGAGACTGAAAATCACCTGACTGCTTAAATGAGACGTAACAACGCTGAGCGAGGCCAAATCACATGAGCCTGGGATTGAGTGAGCAGTATCAGCCTTAGAGAACAGAGAGGTAAAATGAGAAACCCATTTATCAGGCTGGATGTAATGAAACCTTGCGAAAAGTTTGTCAGGGCTTCTATGAGACAATACTTGCCAAAATGCTTTATTGTTACTTGACTTGACTGCATATACTAGATCTTGTCATACTTTATCTTCCCAGGCTCTCATCCCCTTCTCTAATATCTGTTTGTATTGGTATCTAGCCTTTCTGATTTCTGGGCGAGAAAGCGATCCAATAGCCTGATGCAGAACTCTTTTGGTTTCGGCGCATTCATGGTTGAACCAAGGCTTTGCTTTGACACAAGGATGTGGATTGTGTGAAACCTTTTTTATAAAACAACTCTTATAATTTGGGGAATAGCTTAGCACAAATTTCCATTATGGGCACCCAACAAAATCGGCAGTGTATTCAACAAACTGATGCTAAATCTCCGCCGTCAGTTTCAGGTTAGACAAAACTTGAGGGCAACAAACTTGCCGATAATTGTTGGCTAACAGCGGAAGAGGCACCTCCGTTTTGTTCAAGGCGGCTGATCTATCAAAGGGAACTCCCTTGAAAGTAGTGATCAAGGACTTGTGATCGCAGTCAATGTGATTATCAATGGTCATATCCTCAAAAAGGGGCCATAAGTGCAAATCAACAAGGACATAGTCAATGTAACTCCGATAAGCCCTTCTCCTAAACGTCGATGCTGCCTCTAGGTCAGAACGGGTTCACCCATTGAAGGCTCTAAGTCCCCTACCCACCACAACTAAGGCTAACTGGAATGCTACATCGGAAAAACGTCTAAGTGGAGAGCCACAAAATATAGGTAGTGCCATCTTAATGCATGGGCACACTGGGCAGTTGCCTGGGGGCCCAACGAGTATAGGGGCCCCATGCAGACCAGAATTTAACACTAATTTTCTGTTAAACATTTTTATGCCTGTGAGTGGTTGTGTAGGCAGGGCACTGCTTTGCCCGGGGGGCTATAATGCTGTTTAGACAGCCCTGAATATAGGTATATTCCATTATTCATCCTCATGTTCAATCAATTAGTTTATACAGGCAGATGGCTCAAAGGTGACAATAAAATCACCAACTAAAATCTAGGCGTGCTTCTGCTGGGATTCAATAAGGGTATCCAAGAGTGCTACAGTTGGTGAATCATTGCTAGCTGGTACCGATCTTATAAAAGTGTTAAAAATGACCACGCTCAAACCCGAGCGAACTTTAAAAGCACCCCTATTAAATCAAGGGAATCAATTTTTAACATAGTGTGACAACAAGGTGCAGAGTTTTTGATCAGAACCAATAACCCCCCAGAAGCACGACCAACTTCCGAGATGGAGTGGCGTCTCTGCTATAAATGTTGAACCCATGTACCTTTTCAGGGGACCACGTTTCCTGAAATGAACGTAAATCAACATTTTCTATGTAGGAGCCCCATTCAGCATCTCAGAGGTTAGAATTCATATCGACCAGGTTCCAAGAGATGACAAAGGAGTGTTGGCGCAACACTCCCAACACTATGGATCGTCTCAAGGCCTACATTTTAACTGGAGATGTATTCCTGGTTCCACACCAACTGGCCCTTCGAGGACTCAGGATACAAACACCCCACCTCCATCACTTGTACATGCGTAGCGCATAAACCTATTTTATGGGAACCCAATGTGTCGTTAGCGCCTATGCCTATATTGGTAAATGAAACCCCTGTAGGGGAGTTTAGTCAATCAATTGCATCAGTACTTAACCCCGCTAGTCCAGCATTTGCAGGTGTACTAAAAGGGGTGTTGTGCAACCCTGGTCGAGTAAATGTTTCTGGGCCTTGTGGAGGGTGTAACCTGAACCTGATGGTTGAGGAAGTAGGGCCAACTGATTGACTGGTACGTAATTCTAGGTTAATAAGACCATTGACCAGTGCCTTGTCAATTAGCCTCACAGAAATAAAATCATATGGAGTCGAGCCCAATGGACAATGTTTGGCATATGTAATGTCAGACCTAATTATCGATAGGCACTTGCGTTTGATTCTAATCCAGTGTATGACCTTGTTAATAAGAGATTCTGAATCTGTGAATGCTCTAGTAGAAAGTGTAGGAACAGGGGTCAAGTATACTACCTTGCTGGTCAGACTAGCTGCCACTACATGGGAGAAATTGCCATCCGTAAGAGTACAATAGCTAATAGATGGTTTCCCTGGTGGAACCAAGCTACCCGGATGCTGCAATTGAACATTTGGGTGACTAGCACAACATCTCACCTGGGTAGGCACGGAAGGTTCTTTTACTAGTTGGAATAGAGGGATTGTTATCATGGTTGCGAATAACACGAGGAGCTCGCACTAGTGGGGGCAAACCCACGTTTGCTCCATCTAGAGGAGTTGGACTAACCAGAGAAGCAGGAATTGGGGCAACTTTGTGTATTTGGAGGGGGGTAATACATAACATTGAAGCATTGCCTGCATTAGAGTCATTGATACAATGTTTGGGGATCTACCATTGATCACTTCCCCCCCACCTTTTGCAATTGTAATTTGTCATTTGTTGTAATTTGTCAAATCATCCATTCTAGTGATAAGTTTCTCTACTAGAAGTTTGAGTTCAGATAGGTCATGATGCAGGGAGCTTAGGCGTCCTCCCTCAGAGATGTTTGTAGCATTAGTGTCAGTAGCCTGCTCAGATGGCAATATAGCAGACTGTATATTATCCGAAGAGGGTAGTTGGAGGCTGGGTTCCTCTAAGGGTGCATACTTGTTATGGCAAGGGATGTTAGGGACTATAACAATTTTAGGAGAAAGGGGGATTTCCACAGTCAATGATGGCTTGGCTGAGTCGATGTTCTCAGCAGGGCCATTTGGTCTGCAATTGTCCGCAGATGTGCCACTCTCAGTTGAGTTTACGCCATCTTCCCTTGTCCTTTTATGTTTCAACATTTCTGGCACTGTCTTGCAAACACAAAGAGATGATGGACAGAGCGCTGAAACTTTTCAGACACTCACCCCCAGTCAGAGATCTGGGATGAATCCATCATCGTTCTTTAGCTCACTCTGCCACCTCAGTTCAGACCCAGCCATATGCAAATCAGTCTTGGCCCTGTGCCTCATGGGAACAGTCCAGCCCGAACTGCCAAGCCAGGTCTTCCCTGGACCGGAAACAAGCATCCTGGTCTTGCAGCCAGCCTTAGTTGCCTGGGTAGGGTTCTGACTTGAAATGGACTCCACCTCTTCAATAATAGAGTCTGTATCATCAAAGGTTAAGGTTGGCCCAGCACTATTACGGATTTTTTTGGAGCTGTTGGGATCTTTGTTAGGTCTCAGAGCATTACGTTTCCCCATTTTAGAAAGTCAGAGCAATAGTCTCTCTTTAAGTAGTAGATGTAATCAACTTAAAGCACAGGTCAAAAGCAATAGCTACCCACAAGGTTAGCAATTGCACAATCAACAGATAAGCACTGATAAAAGTACTTGGCTTAAAGGGGGTCTAACCCAAGGGCCGAAGGCAGATAAAAGAGAGTAGGCCCTGCCCTGCATCTTCCTGTCTCTGACAGGTGCAAACGGGCCCGCCCTTGACCCGGGCTTCGCGCAGGCACAGCCCACGCGCATCCTGCACAGGGGTGATACATAATGTGTGGGGGCTTCTCCCCTTTGACTCAGGTGCAGGTGCCTCCAGGCACAGTGTATCTTGGGGCTTGTGGTCCCCCCATCTTTTTAGCCTCAGCAGTGTCCCGCACGGCTGGGAAGTGATGGCGCTATATAGCAAGCGGGGGCTCCTCCCCTTCGACTCAGGTGCAAGTGCCTCCAGGTGCAGTGTATTTTGGGGTTTGTGGCCCCCCTGTCAGCCTCAGCAGCGTCCCGCGCAGCCGGGAAGTGATGGCGCGATCTAGCACATGGGGGCTCCTTCCCCTCGACTCAGGTGCTAGCGCCTAAAGGCGCAGTGTATCTTGGGGCTTGTGGTCCCCGTCTGCCTCAGCAGCGTCCTGCACAACGGGAAAGCGATGACGCTATGTAGTGCATGTGGGCTCCCACCCCTCGACTCAGGTTTATTCTACCACTCTTAAAAATGGCAGAAGCCTTCCTCAGCTGTACAGACCAGGTAGTCCACCCTAGAGGTGTGGCTAGCCTTCTGGGAGTGTACACCTCCTGAATACATAATTTTCCTGCCTGCCCAGGTTCAAATGTGCCTGGGGGCAGAGGGAGGTTTTCTACTTTCGGAGGTAGCCTGGATGCATATCACAGGTGATGCAGCCTTTGAAGTTCACCGCTTTGATATGCCACTTCACTAGCCATCTTGTCAGGGAAGGAGGTGTAATGTCCTTCCCATCCAAGCCTTTGTTTCTGACTCCTGGGAGAGTTCACACCTCCTGGCAGGGGGTCAGATTCCTGTCTTGGCAGCAGCAAGTGCAGACTGTCAGTCAGAGAGCAGGAAAAGCTGGGGTATCCAAGTGGGCACCCTCTAATGTAGCCGCCTGGGTGCACACTACATTACCAGATCGTCATCGACACAAGATTCATGTCAGGGGTGAGGAGGCACGTTGTTTGATACCAAACATTACACATTTAGGCGGTACCATAATGGAGCTGCCAACCTCGGGTTTGCTCGGGTGCCAACCCATGTTATCCTATGGACGGTCTATCACTTATAGTGTCCTTTAATGGTAAAGGCCAGCATAGGGACATATAAGCTTGCACTTACATGTCCACACCTTTAATATAATGCACCCTGCTTCCTGGGCTTAGGAGTTCTTCCTTAGGGGTGAATGGCAGATATTAAAAATAGTGCATTGACTTTCCCACACATGGTGAAGGCAAAGTTGAGTTGGAGCAGTTTACACTGCTGCAGCAGTCTGCAATGGCAGGCTTGCTATCAAACGTTTACTTGGGTCACTCAGGGTGGCACAAACAGTGCTTCAGGCCCTGGTGACTCCTTTACCACCCATGGCTCCAAAAGTGTTGCTGATTAAGGGAACATTTCCCTGGGGTGGGGCAACGCAAGGCAGCGTCTCGTGCTGCCTGGCGTTACTCCAGATTAACCAAGCCACACAGGGCCATGCAAGGTGGCCGTGCGTGGATTAGTAAATCGCATGAACAGTTTTCCGTCACCTTGCGTGGCACGGGGGGGACGCAAAACCTTTGCTAAATATGCCCCTGGGTCTTTTATGTCCAAAGCGCACCTGAAACACACACACCTGCCCCCTAGCCTCCATAAAGGGCCTTGAATGGGCACACATAGCTGAAACACTCCCGCGGAGTTGTACTGCCCACAGTGGGTCTTGATCTCCCGCGCTGGACTTCCAATGCCCACAGTGGGCCTACAGCTACCACTCTCGGCCTGCAGAGTCCGCACTAGGACTGGAGAGCCCACACCAGGCCTGAACTCTGACATCAGGCCTCAAGCGACCACTATAGATTCAAGTGTTCCCACAGTGCCTCGAGCACCTACATCTGGTCTAGTGCATTTACAGCAGGCCGGCCGCAGAGCTCCCAATCTGGGGCTCGAGCACAAGTCCAGACTTTTGAGTGTAAACACCTGGCGTTACGAGATCACATTGATCATGAGCTGCCCACGCTTGACCTCCAGTACACACATAGGGCCTATAGTCGCACAACTACGTCTTTAGTGCATGCATCACCAGCTTTCAGCAGTTATATCAGTCCTAGGTCGTCCCACCAGGATTGTCCATTCCGGCTTGAAATATCCACAAAGGTCATTTCCGGTCGACACTGGGCCCGGCGCACCCCTGTCTGGTTTTTAGCACGCACAGTGGGTCTTATAGTGCCTCACTGAGCCCAGAATGCGCCTTCTATACCCTCAGTCACCTTTGTACACTGACACTGTGCTCAGTGCTTTAAATGGGCCGGTACTCACCGGTACTGAGTACCAGCACTTCTTAGATCTATCCCTCTGAGTACCGGCACTTCTCTTCTGCCGAGGAGAATACCGGTACTCATGAAAAGGTAGGCTTATTGGCTGTGAGTGCTGGTGAGCCGGAGTGGAAGGTGTCTCTGGCAGCCAAGGCGCCACTTCTGTATCCCCGATCTGAGCCCCAGCTGAGCTATTCAGCTGGGCTCATTTGAATAATTGCCGGGTGCTCACCATTGCGCTGTGTTTGACAGAGCAGGGTCTGTTCAGGCCCTGTGCTGTCAATCACAGTCACACTATCCTGTGCATTTGTGCAAACACCGGAATCATGGCAGTACCCTGGCAGTGGCAATCAGGCTATGGCCAGTCCGGCCCTGGTGGCAATTAAAAAAGCCATGGTAGGTGAAGAGTATAACATGGCTTTCATCATACCCAAGTCTTTTGTGTGCCTGCTTATGTTTGTGTGTTTGCCTGCATTCGTATGCCTGTTTTTTGTAAGAAAAAAGTGAGAGAAAGAGAGAGAGAGAATCAAAACACTCTCAGGAGGTATTTTAAAGAAAATGGGTGGCACTTTGTGTGTACATGTCTGCTCTGCGACAAAGATTCATAAATAGCATAGTAGGGAGGGTTGGTGGGTGGGTGAGTGAGTGGATAGATGAGTGAACAAGGGTGGATGTATAGATGGATGGGTGGATGAATAGATGGATGGATGAGTGAAAGCATGGATGGCTGGGTGAAAGGGGGTGGATGATTGGATAAAAGGGCGGATGATGGGTGGATAAGTGAAAGATTGGATGAATGAAAGGGAGGGAGGATGGATGAAGGGGTGGATGATGGATGAGTGGAAGGAGGGATTGAGTGAAAGGGTGGATGGAATAAAGGAGTGAAAGGGTTGATGGATAGATGAGCGAAAGGATTAATGAATGAGCGAAAGGGTGGATAAAGAGATGGATGAGTGAAAGGATGAATGGATAGGTTTGGAGATGGATGGATGGATAGGTTTGGATATGAAGGGTGGACAGACGGAATGGTGAAAACTGAATGATGGATGAAAGACTGAATAGACGACAGAATGTAAAGGTTAAATGGCGGACATCAGCAGGTAAATGGTAGGATGAAAGAATGAATGGATAGATCTATGGAAGAGACAAGACCTATCTTCTGGGGAGGGTCATGATGATTTGCTTCATTTACATTGTGCCATAAGAGCTTTGGTTCGAAGTGGGGGTATTTTCAGAGGGTGAGTGAGTGGATGAATGAGTGAGCAAGAGTGGATGTATAGATGGATGGATGAGTGAAAGCATGGATTGCTGGGTGAAAGCGGGTAGATGATTGGATAAAAGGGCGGATGATGGGTGGATAAGTGAAAGATTGGATGGATGAATGATGGATGAAAGGGTGGATGATGGATGAGTGAAAGGAGGGATTGAGTGAAAGGGTGGATGGAATGAAAGGGTGGATGGAATAAAGGAGTGAAAGGGTTGATGGATAGATGAGCGAAAGGATTGATGAATGAGCAAAAGGGTGGATAAAGAGCTGGATGAGTGAAAGGATGAATGGATAGGTTTTGAGATGGATGGATAGGTTTGGATATGAAGGGTGGACAGACGGAATGGTGAAAAACTGAATGATGGATGAAAGACTGAATAGACGACAGAATGTAAAGGTTAAATGGTGGACATCAGCAGGTAAATGGTAGGATGAAAGAATGAATGGATAGATCTATGAAAGAGACAAGAGATATCTTCTGGGGAGGGTCATGATGATTTGCTTCATTTGCTTTGTGCCATAAGAGCTTTGGTTCGAAGTGGGGGTATTTTCAGTTTCTTCCTACTCAGGTGCTGAAAAATATATAGTATTGTGCCAAACAACGGCAATTAACAGTATGGCATTAAGAAGGTGCAACTTTTGCAAAAAAAAAGGAAATGTTAACATATTATAGCATTTCTCTTTCATTTTGTGTAATGAGTTAACTTGCTTTGTTTATATAAACACATTTCTCATGTGTTTTGGTATGTGCTGCAACTAATATAGAAGTCGTTAAGTATCATCATGTCTTGCCTTTAGCCCCGCCCTAGCCCCGCCCCCTCACTACACATCTAGCTCATTTTAATGAGTACCTGCACTTATTTTTTCCCATTTAAAGCACTGACTGTGCTTCAAGCGGCCATACCAGGCTTCACTCACCCACTCTGGGTCATGAGGGCGAACACGTGGCCTCTCTCATTCACCACGAGCCTCTCACAGCATCTGTTTGTGAATCCACCTGAGATATGACAAGGCCAAGAGCGCTTGTTCTGGGAAACCAGCCAACAGCAGAACTGTCTCCATTACCGCAGACCCAGCTGCACCCCAGAGGACCCAGAGCTTATTCACTGAAGTGCAAAAACTAAGAACGAACACAGACTGAAATGAACCTTGTACACTGGCACGACTTGCAGCTTTTCACTCAAAATGACTGCTTTTCTTTGACGTCCTCCTGATCTTTTCGCAGCATTGCCCACATTTTATTTGCATTGACTTATTTCAAAGATCTAAGTCGTGCTCCTTCTGATGCCCGGAAGGAAGTGAGTTTAGCGGGAGATGTTTACATGAAAATGGAAATATTGTGAGTCCCTGTTCTGCCAGGACATGGTTGAGCTCGAGTGTGGGCCAGGCCTCAGAGCAAGCATCCACCCTAGCTTTTTGGAGCTGTTCTCATGAGGGAAGCGAGGTAAGTCCTGTGGCCGTCTGCCAGGGAATATGAGGTAGGGGGGAGAGATTACGTGTTGTATGCACATTTGGTGAGGTTGTAGGATGAGGCGGGCAGGGAAGCAGGTAGGGTGTAGCAGAAAAAGCGAACCCTTAGGAGGGCGGCGCGTGACACGTGCAGGCGTGCCTAGCAAGAGGGACACTGTGGTGTTTGGCGCATGGGATGGGTGAGCAACGTGGCGAGAGGAGCAGATTGTGGCAGAAAAGTGGCTTTATTGAAACACAGTGGCGGCCGGCACAGGTAAGCGCAGTGGGGTGGTGAGGCGGTGAGGGGCGTGGCGGAAGCGAAGTCAACAGACGAGGGAATAGGTATTATTTATTTATTCAATTATATGTATTTCGTCGTCTGCCGACTTACCCCCTCCCACCTCACCCCGCCCTCGTCCCTGCCACACCCCACCGCCCCACTGAGGTTACCTGTGTCGGCCGCCGCTGCTGAAACACAAACAACGATTGCCAATGATAGCCCTATAACCAGTGGTCGAAGTGCATTATAAAAAGTATGGGAACTGTGATTCAGTGGGAAATACACTATCATACATTATGAAACCTCTATTAGTTAGTGCACTGCACCAGAGAGCCACAGAACTGAATCCTGGTTGATGTAGTGAAGAATAGGGACTTGTGTATGTTTAGTGCTAAGAGGTCCCAGTCTGTGACAGAAAGCACTGTAAACATTAAATTATTTTAAACTTGCATTGCTCACAGTTTAAGATAGGCCTCTACAAATTGTTTAAATGGTTTAAGATCAAAAGCGTTTCCAAAATATAGATTTTTTGAAGACTGTACATAGAGCAGTCTTTTTTATAACTGTCTTTTAAAAGCACACACTTCACAGCCTAGCTTGTAGCTCTCTTACAATAGCCCTCAAAAAGAATAAATGTGTGTCATCAGGAAGCAAATGTTTCTTATAACTCTCTTTTAAAAGCAAACAACTCACAGCTTAGCTGGTAGCTCCTTTACAATCCCTCTCAAAAAGAATAAATGTGTGTCATCAGGAAGCTTCAAGTGATTTAATCAATTACAGCCAATATGGTCTTTCAAGCACCCTTTACATTTACAGGTTGACCAGTTGTGCACATTTACAGTTCTATCAGGCAGCAGGCACCCAGGCAAGAAGGCTTGTTTATTTGTCTAAGTAGGGGAACTGTTTTTCTAAAAGTAAGAAAAAGTATGGGGACATGGTGCCCCTCCGATCCCCCCCACTTCGATCACTGCTTATAACACCGATTTGCATAGAATGGGTGAGTGGCTTCAAATAACATAATGCATTTACGCATAGATTCGAAGGTAGTTGGCATGGAGAGAAAGGCTTTCCCCGCCGGACCTAAAATGAAAAGTGGAGCCAACTCATTTTCCTGAAGCTGTTAAAAAAATTTGGGATACTGAACCACGTCTCCCTGACGTAACCCATACACACATCCAGCCAGGACATGTCTTTACGCAGGCCTCCCACGCAGAGCTGCGCATGACTAGCCATGGAGAGGTGAGGCAGTCTAACCTCAACTTCAATGATGGTGACGTCGCACACAGCCAGTGTAAGCCACGGCTGGGGTCAGTCCAGGTAATATTATTTCTTTAACACGCGGAAGCTTTCCACCTTATTATACCAGATTATTTGAAAAGTATTTATTAAAACGTGTGCTCTCAAAATTGAACTTAGAAACATTTCTATTACAATGCCATTAGTGGACTAAGAGGCAAGTCAGTTTTCAGGCATACCTTAACTGTTGCTTAGATCCGGATTATAGACCTGGCAATATTATAACTATTAAATTAAATGCAAGTTTTCATCCTAAACTCATGTATTTGAAGGCACTGTCATATGTGATAATGAATAAAAAGGAGGTTTGGTGAAATAAAGCATTTGCATAAGATCACACCATTTCAGGGTCGAACTAGGACAGAAGATAGACCCAGGCACTAAAGTAAAGGTGGCCCCATTAGTGAATTAGATAGCAAAATACATGTCCCAAGCTTGCAAATTGGGGCAGTTTTGAACTTGTAAAGACACTCTGCATAAGTGTTTTGCAAGGAATGGAAGACTGCATGGATTTCAGCTTGGTGGAAGCAGGGTTTCTTTAAATATCTGGGAAATCAACACTAAACATCAACCTAGCAGACCATAAGATAGGCCCACATCCATCCAAGGAAACAGCCCTCACACAGATCTGTCAGACCGGCCCTTCGGGCACTGCACTGATTGCCCTATAGGCCAGTCCGACACTGCACAGTTTGGTCAAACCAGGATTGACACCATATTGTCTAGTTTCAGACTCAGCACCTGAGGCAGTAGATAGTATCTCTTTCTGACAACTCAAAGGTTAATACTTTTTGTGTAATTGTTGGAGGATGAGATTGGGGGTTGGTGCGGCCGAGCTGTTTTCTAGGGCTGGTTTCGGCCGATTTTGTTACAGGGGCCGATATTGCCGGCCCCTGGTAACAAAAATGGCCCCCTAGGGGCCTAAAACCGGCCCCCACCCTGGCGGCCCACCGGGGAAACGCCCGGTGCCCGCTACTGCCAGTCCGGCCCTGCAGACAGAATCCACATTTTATTTACATAGCAGGAACCTTGTCCAAGGATGTAGCAGTGCTTCAGAAGACACACAGACTATGTACAGTTTTTTTTCCCGGCACAGTGAGATTTGCTGGGATTCAAACTCAGTTCCCGGTGATACATGGTTGGCAGTTGTAGTCACTTGGCCACATTGCTTCCTGTGAAAGCTCGGCTCGTTGTGGGCTCGATGTTACCCAAGACCCTTGAGCTGAGCCTGAGCCAGAGTCAGGCATGTGGCTTGAGCATGGCTCGAGTTTTTGGTGGCTCGTCTACTCCTAATATTCAATATGAAATACACTTTCAACTTCAAGAGATGCATGCGCCTGTTGAGACTGGCATGGAGGGGGCTTTTGAGACTGATGCAACCCCCAAAACCTTTGGACAGGTGAGGCAGGAGCCTGCGACTTGTTAGAGTGACCTGCTGTGCTGCATCCCTGCCTCTGAGTATCTCACAAGAGAGCACAATCTGGTGAGTATTAATTGTGCTTAATTTCCTCTCTCTCTTGGTCATTAGGGGTTCCATAGGCTGATCTCAGCCTAAAAATCACTTAGATGTTACTTTCAGAATGATTTTAAATCTCCCTGTACCACTTTAAAGAAAGTTTTTTCATTCAATTCTGTAATTTGGGGGAATATGTGAATTTTCCCAGATTTCCTGTTTTTATAAAAAAAAATTGTAAAGGGGAACCACCATGTACCACCTTTTTTTCTATTCTTAACGCTAAAAGTTTCCCCTTCCTTTTAGTTTTCCTTTGTCCAACTCTTTACTCGTGCCCACAGGGACCTCGCCTGGTGCCAAAAACATTTTTTAAACATTTTGCAGTGAATTCACAGAGGATCCGCTGCAAAATTGGAAAAGAAAAGAAGTGCGTCTGCCACGCTTGTTTTTTTTAATGCTCCCCGGGTGGGCTAGGCCCCTGGGGGGGAATAGATACATGTTGGGGGGGCATGCGTGGCCCCCCTCCCAGGCCGATTATGGCCCCGGGGACCCATCTCACGGGACCCAGCCTTATTAAACAAGCAATGGCATAGCCAATAGGTCTCGCGTTTGGGACCTTATAAGTGTTTAGCAAGAGCTATTGGCTTTGCCAATGTCTTTAAGCTATGTTGTAGAAAATTGTGGCTGCTGTGCAGCATGTTGAAAAGTTATAATAAAAAAATGTTACAAGCATTTGTTACCTTATAAATAACCAAGAAGACATTATGTACAACTGAACAACCCTATTAAAATATGAATCAACATAAAAAATGCCTTCTATTTTTTTTGTCCTTGTAGTGCTGGCAACTCCTTCCTGCCTGTTCTAATGCTTGTTTGTTATAGCTTTTTTGTTTTATTATGGGGGGGGGGATAAACAATGGGGCGGTGGAGGTTGGGAAATAGTACCTGAATTACAACACAAGCAGCGGATGGACACTAGGGAAGAATCAAAAGATGGCAGATTCTGAGGGCAGACTGAAGTGATGCTGAGTGATGCTGAGGTGGTGCTGAGGTGGTGTGTGCTGGTGTGGAGGTGATGCTCAGGTGATGCTGAATGAATCTGCGATGGTGCTGAGTGATGCTGAGGTGGTGGTGTGCTGGTGTGGAGGTGATGCTCAGGTGATGCTGAGTGATACTGAGGTAGTGCCGAGGGATGCTGAGGTGGTGCTGAGTCATGCTGAGGTGGTGGTGCTGCACTGGTGCTCAGGTGGTGCTGTGCTGAGATGGCGCTGTGCTGATGCTGAGGTAGTGATGTGAGGATACTCAGGTGATGCTGAGTGATACTGAGGCGGTGCTGAATGATGCTGAGGTGGTGCTGAGTGAGGCTGAGGTAGTGCTGAGTGATGCTGAGGTGGTGGTGCGGTGTGGTGCTCAGATGATGATGAGCTGGTGCTGAGGTGGTGCTGAGTGATGATGAGTTAGTGCTGTGCTGAGGTGATGCTGCGCTGATGCTGAAGTGGTGCTGCGCTGATGCTGAAGTGGTGCTGCGTTGGTGCTCAATTGTTGATGAGGTGGGGTTGTGCTGGTGCTGTGGTGGGGCTGTTGTGGTGCTGAGGTGGGGCTGCGCTGGTGGTGGTGTACCGATGTGGCAGTGGTGCTGAGGTGCTGCTATACTTGTGCTGAGGGGTCGCTTTTCTGATGCTGAGTAGGTGCTGCACTGGTGGTGGTTAACTGATGAGGAGGTGGTGCTGTGCTGATTCTGAGATGGTGCTGTGCTGATGCTGAAGTGTTGCTGTGGTGATGCTGAGGTGGTGCTGCGCTGATGCTGATGTGATGCTGCACTGATGCTGAGGTGGTGCTGTGCAGATGCTGTGCTGGTGCAGAGATGGCACTGCACTGGTGCTGAGGTGGTGCTGAGTGATACTGAGGTAGTGCTGAGGTGCTGGTGCGCTTGAGCGGAAGTGGTGCTCAGGTGGTGCTGAGTGATACTGAGGTGGTGCTGAATGATACTTTGGTGGTGCTCAGGAGGTGCTGTGCTGGTGCTCAGGTGGTGCTGAGTCCTGCTAAGTTGGTGCTGCACTGGTGCTGAGGTGGTGCTGTGTTGAAGTGGTGCTGTGCAGCTGCTGTGCTGGTGCTCAGGTGGTGCTGCACTGGTGCTGAGTGATACTGAAGTGGTGTTGAGGTGGTGGTGTGCTTGTGAAGAGGTGGTGCTCAGGTGGTGCTAAGTTATACTGAGGTGGTGCTGAGTGATACTTTTGTGGTGCTCAGGTGGTGCTGTGCTGGTGCTCAGGTTGTGCTGCGCTGGTTCTCAGGTGGTGCTGAGTCATGCTGGGTTGGTGCTGCACTAGTGCTGAAGTGATGCTGCACTGGTGCTGAGATGGTGCTGCGCTAATGCTGAAGTGGGGCTGCATTGGTGCTGAGTTGCTGCTGTGCTGGTGCTGAGTTGCTGCTGTGCTGGTGAGGTGGTGCTGTGCTGGTGCTGTGGTGGTGTTCTGTGATGCTGCACTGGTGCTGAGGTGCTACTGAGTGATGCTGTGGTGGCAGTGAGTGATGCTGTGCTGCGCTGATGCTGAGGTGGTGGTGCTCCACTGATGCTGAGGTAGCGCTTCGCTGGTAGTGAGGTGGTGCTGCACTGGTGCAGAGGTGGTGTTGTGCTGGTGCTTAGGTGGTGCGCTAGTGCTGAGGTGGTGTTGCACCGGTGCTGAGGTGGTGCGGGGGCTTTAGTGATGCTGAGGTGGTGCTGTGCTGGTGTGGTGGTACTCAGGTGCTGCTGAGTGATGCGAAGGTAGTGCTGCGGTGGTGCTGCTGAAGTGGTGCTGAGTGACACTGACTGGTGCTGAAGTGGTGTGGTGCTGATGCTGAGGTGGTACGCCGATGACACCCAGCTCATCCTCTCCCTCACCAAAGACCCCACCACCGCAAAACTCAACTTCCAGAAGGGAATGCAAGAAGTTGCAGTCTGGATGACCAACAGCTGCCTAAAACTCAACGCCGAGAAGACAGAAGTCCTCGTCCTTGGAACCACCCCTTCAACATGGGACAACACCTGGTGACCCACCGCCCTCGGAAGCCCCTCAACGCCCACAGACCACACCAAAAACCTCGGCATCGTACTCGACTCATCCCTCGCCATGAACAGAAAGGTCAACGCCGTCACCTCCAGCTGCTTCAACACCCTCCGCATCCTCCGCAAGACCTTCAAATGGATCCCCCCCGAGTCGAGGAAAACAGTCACCCATGCACTCATCACCAGCAGACTGGACTATGGCAAAGCACTCTACGCCGGCATCAACAAGTCCCTACTCCGCAAACTCCAAACAATACAGAACACCGCGGCCAGACTCGTCCTCGGCATCCCCCGACACGAACACATCAGCCAACACCTATGGCGACTACACTGGCTCCCCGTGGAGAAGAGAGTCACCTTCAAAATCCTCACTCACGCCTTCAAATGCCTACACAACAACGGACCCAAATACCTCAACGACAGAATAAACTTCCACGTACCCAAAAGAAACCTGCGATCGTCCAACCCGCACTGGCTGAAACCCCACGCATCCACAGGGCTAGAGCATGCGGAATATCGTTCTCTCACATTGCAGCCAAGACCTGGAACGAGCTACCGGCAGACATCAGACTCGCCCCTTCCCTGAACACCTTCAGGAAAACTCTCAAGACCTGGCTCTTTGGCTGAACAGAGTGGCGTACCCCCCCTCCCCCCCAGTGCCTTGAGACCCTCACGGGTGAGTAGTGCGCTTATAATTCCCTGATTGATTGATTGATTGATTGAAGGGGATGGCCAAAGGGCCTCACCAGCACGGCCAGGCCTTGTGGCCAACTCCCGCTGCGCCTGGCCAAAGGCCGTGTGCAGCGGGGGGTTTGCTGCATGCGGAGGTTGGCCTGTAGCCAACCAACGTGCACGGCCAATTGATAGGCGATTCAGAGGGCTAAAACATGTCAACAACAAGTTAGAGTGGTAGGGTAGTAACTCCCCTAAGAACACCCCTATATCTAGACTTTTAACCATACCAAAGGCACCCAAGAATAAAGGAAACCAGGGTGTCCTTTAGGTATTTTTAATCTTTTAGACCCTGCTAGGAATAATATTCAAATAGCTCCCTGGAAGATGATTGACTTCTCCCTGGTTTATAGGGACAAGGGATGGTGAAGCATGACACCAATAGTGTGTGTAAGGGTCCCTAAACAATCCTTTTGGGTTGTCTTTCCTTTGCGAGAAACAGGCTCGAACGAAGTCAAGAAGGTAGTAGGATACTTTTTTGTGGTAAATTTGTGACTATCACTGCCAGTGCGTGCCACGGAATGGGAGCTCGACTTAGAGTATGTACCGCACCAAAACAGCCAAGGTGAGCCTTGTCTGATCGTCACTGAGAGGCATCTGACAACAAAGCTGAGTCGCCCCTGTCTGGCTCTCAACTCCAAGATTCAGATTGCGACATCTCTGGCCTTGTAGACTTACTCTCTGCTGGACAGAACTACGGAAGGCTTTTCTTCTGGCTCAGCATGCCACCCTCTACACCCTCCTATGGACAAACGTGATCAGCTGTTCAGTACAAAAAGAACTCATATACTTATGCAGAAGGAGGATCGTAGTCAAACTTCAAGTCCCAGAATGCAATGTTATGTGGATTGAAAAGCCAGACCTAGCAAGAGGTGTCATACATAATAAATGGCCACTTGCCGTCTAAACATTGATAATTCAAAATAAGTTAATATTTAGTCTCAACAAGAAAGGGAACAACAGGAAATTCATTAGCTACAGCTGAAGCAACAGGAAATTCAGTAGCCACTGCAGAATGTTATGCAGTTCAAGTTACTCCCCAGTTTTTTTAAAACCTCAGTTGTCAGTGGCACCAAAGCAATGCAGGATCTAGAGGCCTTTAAGGAAAGACACTGCACGCATTTTTTTATTTTACTAGGTGGGGTGATGGTGGCAGATGCCGTTCAGGGAAATGTTAGATGAGGGGAGTCCCGCAGAGCCCGCACTACAATCAATTTGTCTAGCTAGGATAATCCCTGCTGCTACTAAGGCAAGTCCTGTGCTATATGGCAGTGGTTACACCAGGAGAGGAAAATCCTGCTACTGGTGGATAAAATGTCACTGCTTGGGTCCTAGACTACGCAGTGTCACGCAAAGTGTCACACCTGAGACTGAGAAATGTCACACATAAAATGTACACATAAGAAGACTGAAAACTTAGCACCCCTATACTGTCTGGAAAAAATCACTTCAGCACATATCTGACTCAATCAAATCACTAGTAGGAGGCATGCAACAAGCTGGGACAGAAGACCAGGTCAGGTGGCCTTTCCACTTCAAGAGCATATGTTTTTTTTTTTTTTGCTGTTTTATATAGTGCGAACTCGACCGGGGGGTATCAGAGCACTTTACATGAGCACCAGTTGCATTATAGACAGACACATCCATTTTAGGCACGGGAGATTAAGTGATTTGCCCAGAAACACAGAATGCTTGAGCCTCCCACAAGACTCGAACCTAGTTCCCCCACTTCAAAGTCGGCGGCTCTAGCCCTTAAGCCACATTCTCTACCCTAGGGTTGGGGGTCGCTCCATTTGCTCGATAACTCTTGTTTCACCGAGTGGTAATTCTGTGCATCGCATTTTGGTCCTAGTGAGACTGGATCCGGCATCTCTTAGGGTGGTTTCAGGTCCTAGTGTGACATTACCACTGGTGTTATATTTCATATAGGTACCATAATATAGGCCCTGGTAACTTCATTACCCTTCACCTATATTTTTCCCTTCATTACACTTGTCACGGTTTACAGGGACTGACCGTTTACCTAGATACAACACTGCATTCAGAACGCAGGTTTTCCCTAGTTCGAAATCTCATACATAATGCATGAGGATTCTTGGAAGCACAGCCGGACTACCATCTCCTGTATAAAATCTATGTACAAAGTTCATGCCCGCCGTCATTATTAGGCCGACACAGTAATACAGCGACATCTTGCTAAGATAGAGTAGAGGAGACCGTGACTTCTCGGCCGACACACTGACCAGAGACGCTGAGGTTCCTGCATGCAGACACTCCAGCTCGCAGTGGTCTAACATCCCTCGCGGGGTGTCCAACTCAAGACCAGGACGGGGTCCCACAGTCTCTCACTTCAGGTAATGAGGTTGACTAAATCCTAGAGGGATTCTTGGCTTAACACCTACATACATGCTAGGTACACTTAGGTACACCTAGTTAGGGAGGCATCGTAGGAGTACGCATCTTTTTATCATGTGTTTTATATACTCTAATGTATTCATGATGATTGCACGATGGTAGAGCTATACCATCCATTCACCTTTATAGTACTGCTAATCATTTATATCTTATACTGTCTAGCGGTTGTTGCAGCTCATTTATTTTACACCAGAATAACAACTGTTCAATAAATGCTTATTGAAAAACGCCCAGCCTGTTTATTCGGTGTATCTCTCTGAGACAGACTAAGTAAGCACGAGTGACTGAGCGAAAGGTAGTATATTGTTTCCACGGTCCTGAGGGATCAGGGTTGTCATGTTCGATGGTTGCCAGAAACTATTCTCTCTTTGGTAAGAGGAGATTCTAGTAGCACTGTGAGCTAGTTGGTACAAAAGGGCCAACATACCCGGTGGGGGTGTACAGAATCAGTCTGACACCAATCCTACAGTGTATGTTGTCTAAACGTGCAGATCCTGTATACGTTTTATAGGAACTACACGACATGGCACCGCCAACGTTGGTTGGGTTCTTATTTAACAGTAGAATCTGAGTAGTTCAGTCGTGCTATTCTCAGAGACCCCTACTCACAAATCCCCAGAGACGTCTGGAGTGGGAGGGCGCAAACTCCGCCACAGCTGAGTAGGAAATAATACTATTTATTAGCTGTTGGTTAATCAAGCGTGAAGGACACATTGTTCCTAGAAATTGTGCAAAACACCTTATCTTAAGTTCCCTTGAAAAGTTATTTCGTGTTCTAAACATAATGACTAATCAAATACCAGACCCACTAAACCAGCCATTGCCGCTCTCGGAAGACGAGGAAGATGCAGACGCAATACATATTGCGGCAAACATTAGAAATGCAGTCACCCTGAAACTGCTTTACGCCTAGGGATGGCGTAGTAGCTTTCGTGATAGAGGCACACGAATTATACAGAACAGAGGTATTTTATTCATGGGTTACATTCCCAGCAGCGAATGCAAGAACAAAAACGTTTCATTACTACAAAGAAGATGAACCACCAGCGAAATATTGTCCGTATGAGGACATTGAGGTTCCGCTCACGTACCAGGAACATTTATACAAGAAGTAGAGTAAGACTCGGCCCGCTCGGAAGAGAGGGAGCCAATATTAGCAGCCTACACACCACATCATGACATAGAAACAATGCCCGGACCAGACTTACTAATACTTCACAAAGAATTAGTAAAACTTTACAGAAACATGACGCAATTCGCCATGAGGACACTTACAGTTCAGCCAGCAATGGTAACAAAAAATACAGCTCACGTTCAAAACACAGCAACTAAGATTACACCACAAACGTTACACACACTAATGGGTAAAATGCCCGCAAAACGTGAACAAATGCCATTCTGGGTAGCTCAGAAAATAACACAGTTAGAAGCAGTATTTCCGAATACTAGCCCTTATGAGAAACACAGAATGCTGACAATCTGCTTGCTCATGGGGATAACGCCACAGATAGAGGATTGTACCTCTTGGGGTACAGTTTTCGCTGCCATATATACCAGAACTCAGGGTATACTGTCCTTAGCAGTGATACCAGATGTATTGAGACAAATACAAAATGAGTACGGAGCAGAGCCTGCTCTGAACTTAGGGATGAAATTACTAGGTAATTATGCCCAGGTATCAGCCATAATATTAGCAAATATTAAAGGGGAGGCAGCATCAGTGGCTATCCGCCAACGCCGAAGGGAGTTGAGTCCTTTACAACAAGAGCACGAACTACCAAAAATAATTGAAACTGCATATGCAAGAATTAGGCAGGGACAGTTTGGGTGGAAAAGCATTAAAACCATAACTGATGGGTAATACCGAAAAGGAGACCATCAAGCAGACACCTGCTTCATCAAAAAAGAAGTGGGACAATAACAAAAAACAAAAAGTTAAAGAGAATAGATCTCAATCCAGAGGTGGATCTCCTCCACAGGAGCCCTCCGAAAGGAGGTATAACCTTAGGAATAAAGACAATATTAGGAAACCTGACAGGTATCAGGATACTGATACACGTTCCTCTCATTCCTTTCAGGGTTCAATGAAAACTCCGAGAGGGAAGGATGGTCAGATGGACAAGAAGAGCGTACAAGGTCCAGAGACAAGCAGCACGCTCAAGAATATACTTCTAAAAAAGAAGATAAACCAAAACAAAAGCCACAGTTCAAGAAAAAGAAGGTTGCAGGTCTAAAGATCAGACATGCCCAGAATTCTGAGGACTCGACTACTGAACGGGGAGTGGGCTCTGACGATGCTAGACAGTGCGGCAGAAGTAACAATAGCTCGCCAGAACCTGAAGGAATTTCTGGTGACAGCGGACTTGAATGATTATATCACAGTGGAAACACCTGATAATAGGGTAAGTGTCCCACATAAATTTCATGAAATAACACTCCAAATGGAGGGGGACAAATGCAGGACAGTTAGAGGTCTCTTTTGGGAGAACCTAACGTTTGGCTATGTCATTTTGTTAGCTGAACAAGATTGGCCGCCAGCATTCGTCATGGATTGCCCTAAGGGAGAAACAGTAATTTTGCCAACATTCTCCAACCATGTTCCCAAACATTTAAAATATACATATGCACAGGAGTGGGCGGTAGCCCAAGCTCTGGCATTATACAAAAACCATGTTGGATGGGATGAGGATTCAACCCACCACATAATTCCATTGAAAAATACTCCGACTGCACAAAGGCAGTATCCAATGAAGCAAGAAGCTAAAAAACAGGTCAGGGAGATCTTAGATCAACTTGAATACCAAATAGTGATTGAAACATGCACCTCTCAAATGAATAACCCTTTGTTTCCTGTATCAAACCCGGACAACACATACCGCCTAGTGTTGGACTACAGACATTTAAACACATGCACTAAAACATTTGCAGTACAGAATGCACACAGTGCCGCATTAATGAATAACATTGTGCGGAAAAAATACAAAACGACACTAGTTATCTCCAATGGATTGTTTTGCCAAAATATAGCGCCTCAGAGCAGATATTTGACAGCATTCTCAGCACTAGGGTCCCAGCGTCAATTTTGTCAACTCCCCCAGGGATATAAGAACAGCCCGGGGTTATTTTCGGCTAGGGTAACGGAATTACTTCAAAATCTAGATGAAGAGGCATTGTCCTACGTAGATGATATTTATCTAACGGATGATGACCTGGAGGAACACTTGAACAGAGTAAACACCATAATTTTGGGATTTGCCTCTGAGGGTTACAAATTCAACTTAAAAAAATCGAAGATTGCACACCTTAACGTCCTTTTTCTAGGATATGAGCTTTCAAGTGAAGGGAAAAGCCTAGCAGCTAATTTTTTGGAAAAATGTGCGCTGCTCCAACCTCCAAAAACATTTAAAAATTTACAATCAATCCTGGGGTTCCTGAACTTTGTCAGAACATACATTTTAGATTACGCAGAAAGAGTAAAGCCTTTCTACGATTTAATAAAACCTGATTTCTCAATCAGACAATGGACACGGGAACACACTGATATCCTTCGTTCTTTACAAGCTGACATGATAGCTTCAAAACACTTACAGACATGAGTAAACGTACGCAACCTGGTGATCCGTATAGTTGCGGGTCAATCTGGGTACACCTATCTGACATATAATGAAGGTGAGACAGTACCAATAGCGTACAAATCACATTTGTACACAAATGCTGAGATGCGCTTTGCATCAACAGAAAAAATTCTAACAGCAGTACAGACTGCTGTAGTAAGAGAAAGAGCTCTGGCTCAAGGGAAGCGTATAATAGTCGTTACCCCAGTTCCAGCGTTAGAGGCTGCGACAAAGGCAAGCGTTCCCAATGCTAAAGCATTACATCCAAGATGGATACAATGGGCTAATTCTCTCAGTGCAACAGATGTAGAATACAGGTACGACCCAAATCTAAAAACACAAGCATTTCTGCAATACGAACAAAGAATATCCTCTACCAAATGAAATAATGCCTCTAGATCACTATGGATATATAATTTACACTGACGGTTCTGCTCAACCGGCCATAGGGAGTAAACAGCAATACAGCGCCGCGTGTGCTATCGTTAAAGGTCGCATGCAGGATGGAAAGTTTCATCCAAGTTGTACAAAAATACAGTCTCTAGGAGACTGCACGGCACAGCTAGCAGAACTAAAAGCACTAATACTGGCACTGGTAAATACGGATCGAGAATTCCCCACACTAATCGTGTGTGATTCCTTTTACTGTGTACAGTCATATAATGAATATCTACATCACGGGGGACAAAATGGGTTTAAGGATGCAAAAGGTGGCACAATTAAGCACAAAATGCTATGGGAACAGGTAGTGGAGTCGAAAAACGAACTACCAAGGGCTCACGTGATACATACACTGAGTCATCAACGTGATGGCGTTCACGTTGAAGGGAATTCATTGGCTGATGAAGCCACAAAGGGGGCTGTACGCACGGCTTCCGTAGCTGCAATCACTCGTTCCAAAACGAGAATAGATGGTGAGATAATGGTTGCGATTATTGCTACACACAATAACTCAGCAGTACCGAAAAGGTTTCAACTCAAATACTCCTACAAGTTAGATGTGTCAGGTCTCACCGGAGCCCGAGGTGAACACTGACACGTTTTCAAGGCAGAACTACATTTCCCGGCATACAGCGCGTGCAGGAAATGACGTGCACGCAGGTTCACGTTCACTTGAGGTGAATCCTGATATAATCAGGTTGGGGTCAAGAGACGCTGCTGATTATTCCGTGGATTTCTGGCGGCGATTACTGGAGGTGACACGGTCCGGTAAGGGTGCTCCTAGCACCGCACACTTTGATTCTGGAGCCGCGTGGCTCATCGTTTTCTGGAGTTTAGACCGCGAGGATGTGGTTTTACACTTTGTGACTTTTCCAACACTTCGCTCCTGCCTTTCCGTTGGCGAGTTTTTTCATTTGTCTTTCAAGGAAAACTCATGCGGAAAGGTGTTGAGGAATGGCCCAGGAGAAGGGGCATGTTTAAGCCTGTTTATTCTTTTCTGCTCGCACTGAAGGAAGTGCGGTTACTTCCTTTTTGACCCGGATGACTGGGGTTATCCATTTGTTCTGGTATCTATTATCCAGGCAGTGATCTTACTCAGAACTGTGTTCGTTTGTTTGTGTGAGACAAAAGCAGAAGGAATGCTACTATTGGAATATCTGTTAAGTCCATGATTTTACAAGGCTATGAAATGAATAGCACTTATGGTGTATTGCTTGTCTGTTTGTGCATATAACAGGGGCTTGGAGTCAGAACCCATGGACATTTCTCACCCCCCCTGTGATTCATGACAACACAGATATTTGGGTATGTAGAAGTCTCGACCTGCATTTAATCGGAACCTGGTGGTGTTTACGGATTCTATACTAATTGGTGTATTCTCCTTTTCCCATTAGTGTACACATGCAACACAGCCTTTTATGATAAAAGAGTCGTCTTCTCATCTGATCCACACAGTGCAAACAAAAGTGCCTGTCTTTTTCTTTGCAGGTATTGTTAGAAGGCTATATGTGGGTATATGGTATGAGGGAGGAGGGGCACAGTAAGTGAGAGGGGAAAGAGTAGCTAGTAATTGTATTCCTTCTTTTACAGATCTCCCTCCCTGCTGTACCCTACCTTTCCTTCCCCCGCTTAATCACTTCAACAGTCTGTGCTGATATAGCAATCAGATTTGAAGCTATTGAGAGGTGGACCTCTTCTAGCATCACTCCAATCCCGAGGACACGGCAACATTGGACAAGATGCAAACAATGTTCCATTTGCTCAAACTCCTGGAGTGGGGGATAGAGTAATACCAAATATGGATCGTAGGTTAGGATTAATTCTAGCAGCACACGAGGGCATAGGCTCTGCACATGCGGGGGTTACAGCGACTGTTTCTCTATTGAAACAACGCTATTTGTGGCCAGGACTAAGAAAGCAGACTAAGGACTACGTCTTGAAATGCAACATCTGTCAGCAGATGAAAGGCTCCACAGTAACACGTCCAGGGCAGACACCATTACTAATATCAGACAAACCACTCGCATGTGTTTACTTGGACCACTGCGGCCCCTTACAATCTGATGGGGCTTACAAATATGTCATGGTTGCAGTGGATTCCTGCTCTAGGTTCCTATGGGTGTGGACCCAGCGCTCGGCTGACGCTCGAACTGTTATAAAAGATTTGCGAGTCTTTATAGGGACATACGCAATTGGCACATTACATTCTGACCGTGGCCCCGTGTTTAGCTCTAGGGCTTACAAGGAAGCCATGGGAGGTCTGGGTGTAGCATTGCGGTACTCCTCTCTGTATCATCCCGAGGGAAATTCGGTTGTGGAGAGGAAAAACCGGGACTTAAAGCAGTCTTTAACAGCTAGAGTATTAGGCTCGGGTGGAAATTGGGTAAAACATCTGTATGGAGTACAAAGGGCATTAAATAATCAGCCAAGAAGCTCTCTAGGGGGTGTCACTCCTTATGAGGTCCTATTTGGGATGAGAATGTGGGTACCCGGTCTTGATTGTGAAGGCACAGTGGCGGATGATAAACCTTTTGACATCCATAAACGTTTGGCTGTTTTACAGGACCTGAATGAATCAAGGGCACTACAGAGTAATGTCCAGGTGAAAAGGACCGCCACTGGGGAGGTAAAAAGTGTCAAGGCAAGACCTGTCTGGATACCTAAAGTTGGGGATCTGGTCAGAGAGAAAATAGCAGACAAAAAAGAATTTGGGCCATCATACAGAACGCCTGTACCTGTCCTGGCAGTAGAAGGAACAAGAACAGTACTTCTGCCACCTCTTGCCGGTAAAAAGGAGAAAAGATTTGTCTCAATAGACCTGATCAAACCACACTATGTGGCCGATACTGAGTAGTAGGCCACGTGGACTCCGGAGTAACAGACACCCTCCTCTCACAACTATACAAGAAGTTCAAACAGAAAGACTCATCACGTTTGAAGGGTCACCTGCACGGAATGATGGACTAAGCAATAATGCAATGGAACTTATTCCTCTTGAAACTGAAGTTCAAAATGAGAACTCCACTGAAAGACAAATTTCAATTCGACCAAATACAGATATCTACATCAACATGCTTCAACAAGAGCAAGCTACAGTTTCCACAAGACCTGCAGAACTACCGAAAATTGATCGAACTGCATCTGGCTATTTTATTGACTTTGATACGTTTTCACTGGACCCAAGTGAACCTGATACGATGCCAACCAAAAAAACTTGTGTACAGCAAATCAAAGATTTTCGGAACTTTCTTAAAAACACTTACCTGTTATCATCTTGGATGGAACTCTGGGTATCCACTGGAATACTTTTCATTCTTTTCTGGATAGGCCTAGTAACTGTCTTTAGTATGCTTGTAAATGGAACTTATCTTCGAGAAAGCTCTGCAGCACAAAAAGTGAATGTGATTCTGAAACCGCAGCTATCATCACATCGTGAAAAAGAGACCTATCATCAGTGAACATTACAGCAGTTCTTATACCTGATGGTATAGTGTGGGACAAGGTTGATAACGATATATTTGGCACGACCGAACTTTTAAAAATACCACATTTATTTAAAATTTCATTGAGTGATATCATTACCTCCAGTACATTTTCCGATGATTGGGATTATGAAACTGTAAATAATATGTTGTCTGATTTAGAAAAATCTGCTGCATTTTCTAATAATGAAATGTTGGAAGACACATCAGACTTTGAAACAATGTATTGCTATCAACATTATGGTTATCACTTTCTGCATAAATCTGCTAATCCCAGAAATGTTTTCACATACCAAGTGGGAACATTACCCGACACTGCCGAAAAGCAGTTCAAAAACATTTGCACAGAAATTTCAGTATTTTTCAGGGTTTAACACATCAGACCCAGCCTCATATTATTATAAGGTTGCACCAACACTAGCACAGAAACATATGTTGACAAACACCAAACAGATTTATTCTGCTTCATTTATTACCCAGTTGTCTGAACAAGGTTTCGACTTATGGAAAGACACCATAGACTTAAAATCTGTCTGGGGTACTAGAGACTGGCAAGTCCAGAGAACAGAGGCACTATTTAGAGCATGCCTTATTCCTCAGCAAATAATGTTTTTGAATGAAATGGTGCAACAAACGACCTGTCTTGGACTAGCCAAAAACAAAGATTTGAATACACCTCGAGTGCCAGCACCATCACACACTGAGGGCAACACAACATCACAGGTAGAGGTTACACTCGATGCCATCATGCAATACAATAGATCAGACCCCGATTGGAAGGGATGGTTGATTTGGCCCACAGACACCAATAACTGTCAAGAAAGATTCTTGGGTAAAACTAAGGGATTTAGTATCAATAGGCCAGATCCACGTTACGTACAGAGACAACACCCAGGGGTAGTGACATCATAAGGTGTTGGGAAGTTATGCCTCGATTGGCTAAAGACCTCAACACTCACACATGTGAAACAACACTTATCCTTACTTACAGAGGATGTGGAACTACGGGATTTTTTATTAGGCCCTAGGAAGCCACGTCAGAAATGTTTCTATTATGCTGTCTACAATGAGATTTGGAAAATATCACAACAAGAGGCCGCGGAAAGAATACGAGAAATAGATCGTATAAATCTAGAGAAAGCTCTAGCAGTGGTCGACAATGGGTTAACGACAATAACCTCCAGGATATATTCTCTAGGCAACATTGAATCTTCTGCTATTGATCTACTAGAACAAGATCTGTCCATCTTACAACACGGGCAATCACAATTGCGTTCTATTATGTTATTAAGCTGGATGCTGCAATCTTTGCACGCAGGCTATGTGCCTTGGCGTTTCATAAACAGTACGTCTCTGTTTTCTTCGTACAATGTGACAGAAAAACAGATAGAGATGGCACAAAGGGGAGCAAAATATACAATGCTGCGTATTGAAAAACTGGATAGATTAGCTTTTACAGTGGCAGAATCACCGTCCACGGAATGGTTAATCCATGGCCATATAACTCTTCCGGTCACTACCTTTCAATTCCAATATTGCCTTGAACAAATGCAGGCAGGCAGATATGAAGAAATGGTTAGGGAATTCATTAAGGAATCCTGGGAATTACCGTACAGATTTCGATGCCGGAGTGGGGAAAAAGAAGTGTTTCTAAGCGGTACTAACTGCGAGAATACTTTAAGTGGATCACTCATATGCCAGAATATAATGCTTCATGGAGCCTGTAACGGTTCGGTAGCGAACTTATCCTGTCACTTAAGGGGTGCCCCAGCTGCCGTGATCACTCCAGTGTTCAGGCTACTTTCGAATGGGAGTTACTTGATGCTGAACGATCAAGGTTGCTGTGGGATGCTTCCGGGCATCGCATATCTGGTAACCGTGAGCTCCAGGTTTACTTGCTGTATGCAAGTATTGTTTCCACCAACACATACAGTCAGGGAGGCGCCGTTATGGCCTTCGCTAAATGTTTCATTAATACGGTTTGATACTTTGAGCATAATGAAAGCCATGCTTCTACAGAAATCCGTGCCCTTAACCTCCGCTCGAGAGACTTTTGATCTCCAGATCGCAAGGTCTTCAGCAGAGATACAGGCACTCATACGTACAAACTGCCCCTTCCATTTCACAGAAATGGTAAATCGTATCTTTAACATGTCTGATATGACAGGCATCGTCCACCTATTTAAGACCATAGGTTCTGGACTATTAAGCACCTTTCTGACGGTCCTCGGAGTAATACCAAACTTTATACACTCCATATTTGGAAGCATATTTGGAGGGCTGCCGCTAATCCTGTTTCTAATAGCAGGTATCCTGATTGTCATTTTTCTGCTACGCAATGGACGTCCCAGTCACCAAGGAGATGGAAACAGTACTCCTGGAGCGAAACTACCGTGATCGCATGGTACAACATCTACGCCACCTCACCTAAGAGAACTAAGTGTATCTTGGTTCTTGTAATTTAGACCAGTCTGGATGGACTGCATCTTACCTGTCCTCCGATGCCTGTTTTGCAGAGAAGAATGCGTGTTGGATCTCTGTCTGACACTCCCATCATGTGCGCAACCGGACGTTGATGCTTTACTGGACCCGATAACAGCCCATGTTCTGCAGTGTCCCCAGCGTATTCCCATGTTGATGGCGGCATTCCCAGAGCCAACACAGGTAGTATCTGCTCCTGTTTGTATGGACACCGGTTCCTCCCCTGACACCCAGGCCTTGGAAGGGACACAGGCTGCCCCAGCATCGGCTGTGGACAGTACGGAAGATCATCTGTGCTCAATTGACATAATCTGCGAGGTGTTACAGGGACCGTCGACTGGGGAGGCAAGCAACGAAAATGTTGCGCCTACTAGCCAGGACACAAACATTTGACTCATTTGGCCTGTTGTGTGCTGGGAAGAATTCGACTTTTGAAAAACAAAATGAAAAAATTGGAACTCCATAACAAAATTGACATTCTTTTGAGCACGCATGGCTTTCAAATGCTTATAGTAGTTCGGCCTATATCTACAGACACATTAGGGCTATGGCTTGAGTAGCAAAACATTTTTTTCTTTTTTAAAAGTTTTTAAACATTGTTTTTAGCACAACTTGAAACTAATGTTTTTACTATTTGCGTACAAGTATCTAGTCCAACTATCAGTACGGTTAGAATTTAACTAGGTCGTCCATTCGGAAGAGGAGTGGGTGTTATATTCCATATAGGTACCCTAATATAGGCCCCGGTAACTTCATTACCCTTCACCTATATTTTTCCCTACATTACACTTGTCACGGTTTACAGGGACTGACCTTTTACCTAGATACGACACTGCATTCAGAACGCGGGTTTTCCCTAGTTCGAAATCTAATACATTATGCATGAGGATTCTTGGAAGCACAGCAGGACTACCATCTCTTGTATAAAATCTATGTACAAAGTTCATGCCCGACGTCATCCTTAGGCCGACACAGTAATACAGCGAGGTAGGACCCCTGGGGAGACCTATGGGTATATATACATCACATCTTGCTAAGATAGAGCAGTGGAGCCCGAGACTTCCCGGCCGACACACTGACCAGAGACGCTGAGGTTCCTGCATGCAGACACTCCAGCTCGCAGTGGTCTAACATCCCTTGCAGGGTGTCCAACTCAAGACCAGGACGGGGTCCCACAGTCTCTCACTTCAGGTAATGGGGTTGACTAAATCATAGAGGAATTCTTGGCTTAACACCTACATACATGCTAGGTACACTTAGGTACACCTAGTTAGGGAGGCATCGTAGGAGTATGCATCTTTTTATCATGTGTTTTATATACTCTAATGTATTCATGATTATTGCACAATGGTAGAGCTATACCATCCATTCACCTTTATAGTACTACTAATCATTTATATCTTATACTGTCTAGCGGTTGTTGCAGCTCATTTATTTTACACCAGAATAACAACTGTTCAATAAATGCTTATTGAAAAACGCCCAGCCTGTTTATTCGGTGTATCTCTCTGAGACACACTAAGTAAGCACGAGTGACTGAGCGAAAGGTAGTATATTGTTTCCACGGTCCTGCGGGATCAGGGTTGTCATGTTCGATGGTTGCCAGAAACTATTCTCTCTTTGGTAAGAGGAGATTCTAGTGGCACTGTGAGCTAGTTGGTACAAAAGGGGCAACATACCCGGTGGGGGTGTACAGAATCAGTCTGACACCAATCATACAGTGTATGTTGTCTAAACGCGCAGATCCTGTAAACTTTTTATAGGAACTACACGACACTGGATGTCACATCCTCTGTTGTTTCGTACACAGAGCCACCCACATCCCAAGGATAATGGATAAAGAAGCTCCTTCTGCTTTGTGGATGAACAAGAAGGAGCATACACTGTCTTGAGAGACTTAGGCCCAGATCTCTGTACTGCGGTGTATCATTGCCATTGTTCAACATTCTGTCCATCAATTGTTCTTTTTGTATTAGTCAGCCCGATTGGGACGGTATGCCCAGGCGTGGGTCTCCTGCTCTCCATGCCACTGGATCAAACTAGCCTGGCTGATGAGGGGTGAAACCCCGAAACCGGTCTTAGGATGCTTGTTTCCGGTCCAGGCCTGTCCAGGCCCGGCAGTTCGGGCTGGACTGTTCCCATGGGGAACAGGGTCAAGACTAATTTGCATATTGCTGGGTTTTAACTGGAATGGCATGGGGAGCAAATAAATGATGGATTTAGGCCCAGATTTCTGTACTGGGGTGAATGTTTGCCATTGTTTAACATTCTGTCCATCAATTGTTCTTTTAGCATTTACCTCCCTTGGGCAAAGGCATGCAGTGCAGATCTTTCACAGAATAGTCCTGAACCATACCTTCCACAACTTCCTAGTTTGCTGATGAAGACTTTCCTGTACGGTGTAGTGTGGAATTGTGCCCACATCAAGACGCAATGGAATGTCCATATAGCACTTGTATGACCTGTACCTTAAACTACAAATAATTTTAATTTATAGAAATAAACCAAAATTCTTTAAAGCAGTGGTCATATTTCTTTCTTGCAACCAATCTTTGATTATTACCATAAAACCTTGAAAACAATGTCTAATGCAAGCGAGACAAGGTCTGGAATATTTTGAGGATTTTACTGTTAAATGTATTATTTCTTTAACACCTTTTTTTCCAAAAACAATCCCCTTACGGAATATTATTACAATATCAAAATTAGAACACTTACGTTATTAGATTGCAATGTCAAGGTCACTGAATCGCCCTCCATTAAACTGCCTGAGCACACCCCTAGAACAGGACCAGAAGTGATGTGTCGTCCCAGGGTACAGTGTGGCACCTGGTATGTGGCACACCGGAGAATACCAGACACCAGCTGTGCACCTAGGCAAGGCCACTGTAGTGCAGGCCTTTGCAGACAGTGCTCTGGGCGCATCCAGATTTGCCCTCCTCCCCAGTTTCATGGACAAGTACTCCACCCACTCTCTGCTTGAGCCCCTCAGGGGTGAGTAGTCGCGCTTTATAAGAAACATGATTGATTTATTTTGATGGGAGAGAGACTGGCATACAGGCCCAGATTTATCAAGCCTTGGTGTTGTCCCTGCGGCACGCATGGTGACGCAAGGACAACGCAAAGGCTTCAGGAATATTTACAAAGCCACGCAATGGGCGATTTGTGCCACCTTGTGTGACTTTGTAAAAAAAGGTAAAGCAATGCAGTGACTTGCACTGAGTTACACTACGTTTCAAGCTAGGAGGAGTTCCATGGGTGGGGCATTGGCGTTCCCAAACATTCACCCATGAATTTTGTCACATTCCCAGATTTACTAAAGCTAGTAAACATGGGAATGAGTCAAAATGCTACGCCTTCCCCAGTGAAGCGTAACAAGGAGAATTATTTTTATTTCTCCACATTATTTCCTCTTTGTGTGCGTGATACATTCTTGCAGCACACATAGAAAGAGGAAAATGCCTCGAAGGATTGTTTTTGTGCAGGAAGGTATCCCTACCTGCTCAAAAACAATCCTGCCTGTAACGCAGGCACCCTTGCACTATTGTGCAAGAGTGCCTGCATTGGCGCTAGGCTGCACACAGTGCATCAGTGCAAGGAGAGTGCAGAAATACTCCATATCTTTGTAAATGCAGAGCATACCTGCTCTCTCCCTTTCACGCAACACAGTGCAGCAACTTTGCTTGCTGCCCTGCGTTGCATGAACTATTAGTAAATGCGAAACAAAATCCCGTTCCCGAGCAAGAAGCAGACTTATATCAACAAAATTCACTCGAATTCGGTCTTCTACTACGACGGGAGTACTCTCCTGAACCCGACTAATATTATATGTGATTGATTATATGTTCTGCCTGGAATCCGGCGGAACTGCCCTAGAATTTACGTTTGGCCTGAGGAAGTCGATGGGCGATATTCCTAAGACGAAACACGTGTTGGCTACATCTCGGCTATACCAGCTACTTTTATCTGTTGCCATGAGCCTCTTGTAATTAACTTATGGCTCCGAACAAAGAAAATAAAGAAGAATCATATCATACAAGATTTGGACTGACATTTGTTTGAACTGACTTTTTGTTGATATAAGTCTGCTTCTTGCTCGGGAACGGGATTTTGTTTTGTGATTTGCCCTTTGTGTACCAGTGGTCACAAAGGATTTTTGGATACGTGGGTGGCCGTTTCCTAACTGTCCCCTTGAGCATTCCTTGGATACTATTTGTATTTTTGATTACTATAATGGTATTGCGCGAGGTTTGACCTAGCCACACCTCAGAGTTATATATTAGTAAATGCGTCCCACAGTATCCATACTTCCTGGTTCCCCTCCTCACTTTAATCACCCAGAGCTGAGCTGCTGCCTGCGCGCCATATTGGAGATGGAGAGCCCAGAGTTGTTTTGGTCGAGGTAGAAGAATACGAACCCCTGCACACTGCAAGAAATTAAGGCTGTGTGGACACTGTAGGAAGACTGCAGGTTTCCTACAATAAGAGGTTCTTATAGAAATCATAACAACTGGGGCCTCATTCAAGGACAATGTTCTGCAACAAAAAAAATCTTTAAAAGAAAAACTCTCTGTGAAGTTCATGTCTCCAAGAGGTGTGAAGGTGTACAGTTTCCTTTAAGACATACACTTTTATGGCCGTATACTCGATGTGCTGCTGGGGTAACACCACACTGGCCTCTAAAGAGCTACCTTTGCCTCAGACACACAGAGGACTGCCTTCCTTGCATTTTTATGCACCCGACCTCCCATGTAATTGTCTTAAGCCTTGAGGAAGTGCATTTTGTTTGGCCCATATCAACCCTTTCTGTAACAGTGTGTGATCTTTTGACCAAAATCGGCTCTCACAGCAGTCCTAGTCTGGACGAGTTCATTAACAAAATAAAAATGGATAGTCTGTGAGATACAGGTTCAGCTGGCCCGAGTGAACTGAACTGAAGCATGGTGAGAAAGCACAGGGAAGACACAAATTTTATAGCATTATACCAAATGGATCTGCAATGGAGAAAATGTGGTGAATTCCAACAAAGGGAGCATACAAGTGTATGAAGACAGAGATCATGTGAAAGGAAGAAGACCTTTAATTTGTAACAACAGTGTAAGCCTTTCACCTGAGTATGCTAATTAACACTTTCTTGTACCAAGAGCCAAGATGCAAAACAGGCTCAAAACCTCAGAGACAGACTACATGTAGGAGTTTGTTAGCATGAGCGGAAAAACATGCCTGAAGCAGATTGCAGTGACGCATATGAAAAACGATTATTTTACATGAGAAATGGGAGGCACACTGGCAGCCTTTGCATCATATGTGTTGCACCTGTTCAAGACAGGGCTCTTCACAAATGTGCTGCAGGCCATGCAGGGCAGAGGCTGGGCTCCAGAATAGAGCCATCGGGCTATTGTTCTCTGTGTCTCTTTTGACATAGTCAGTTGCTGCTGTATTCATTGTTTTAGGAAATAGGATATTTTAGCGCACCCTTTTATTTTAGCAATATCAAGTTACGTTACTATAAAAACTCTGCAACGCATCTTCCCCCACCTGGGATTTCCACACAAGCTCCAGGCTGCTATCTCTCTTGTTTTCTCTAAACTCGATTACGCCAACAGCCTCTACCACGGATCATCTTTAACAACCATGAGAAGACTACAAAGGATTCTGAACTCTGCTGCCAGACTACTCTTACATGTAAAGCCACAAGCCCACATCTCCCCTGCCTTGAAGCCCTACATTGGTTACCAGTTGCCAGAAGATCCACATTCAAGCTGCTTTGTATCACACACAAAGCGATACATGGAACAGGACCACTCTTAATCAGGAATAAAATCACCAAATACATTCAACAAAGGAACCTCCGCTCAGGATTGGTACCTCACCTCAAAATTCCACCATACAAGAAAAAAAACATAGGTGGCACATCCTTCTCTGTTCAAGCAGCCAAACTATGGAACTCTTTACCCACAAACATAAGAACCATGGATAACCACATTATCTTCAGAGGACTACTCAAGAATTGTCTCCTCCCCACCTAACCACCATACGCAAACATAAATATACAGCATATCCCTCTGTATATGAGCATTTATTTGGACTATAGATGTGTACCTACATATGTGTATTGTTTTGTATAAACGTGTATAATAAATATGTTTTAAATATATAGATATTCGTTAGTTCTGCTTAATAAATGTACATATTACTTATGGTTATATTATTCTATGTTTAACATGTAAATAGGTGACTGCATAAATAAATACATCAATTATCATGTCATAACTGTTTATCTACAATTGCTTCACTATTAAATTACAAAAACAATAAAAACACACACAAAAAACAAATACATTTACTTTAAATACAGCAACACTTGAAAGCCTGAGTTTATTAAATACAACTTAAATCTACATATATTACATTCCTTATAGATATATTCCTTCCATGGACTTATGCATCTTTATATTTATCACTTTGCTTCTAATTCAGCATCTCTGATGCACTACTCTATATCTCACCCTACACCTCTCTCAATATATCCTGTACCTCCACTCTCTCACTCATCCCAAACCCATTCTACTACTACGATCCCCAAAATAACCCTTTCTAGACTCTTCCCTCCTTGCATCATCTCATACCTCTTTTACTATTCAGATCTCCCAAACAAGACTTTCTAAACCCTTCCCTCTGACTCTTCCCCCCTCCACCTCACTTTACTCATCCCAAACCTTCTCCAACTGCTATGAGCTCCACCAAAGAAGGATTGTAGGGTAGATTGGAGTGAAGTAGATTGTAGCAAAGCAGAGTGGGGTGGGGTAGATTAGGGTTCATTGGAGTGGAGTGGAGTGGAGTGGAGCGGAGTGGGATACATTGGAGTGGAGTGGGGTATATTGGAGTGGGATAGAGTTGAGTGGGGTTAGTGATGTGGAGTGGAGGGGCGTAGAGTGGAGTGGTGTGTTGTGCCGTGGAGTGAGTGGCGTTGAGTCGAGTGGCATGTTGTCGAGTGTCTTAGAGTGGAGAGGCGTAGAGTCGAGTGGTATGTCATAGAGCGGAGTGTTGTAGAATGGAGTGGTGTGGCATAGAGTGGAATGGCCAAGGGTGAAGTGGCATGTGGTGGAGTGGAGTGTCGTAGAATAGAATGGTGTGGCACAGAGTGGAAGGGCAAACAGTGGAGTGGCGTAGTGTGGAGTATGAATGGTGTGGTAGTGCACTGCCATTACAGACACACATTTTCAATTGAAATGACCATTACATTTGTACAGAAATACGGTTTTACTGCACACAAACGATAATGTGTGCAAATCATCACCTAGACTATTGATGTGTTTTGATCGTATTCAAATATTTGCTTCCAACACACTTCAGAGTTATAAAAAAAATGTGCTTCATTTGTACTAGTTCTGATATATTCTGAAACATCAGCACCGTTTATTTCTTTTGTGCTAGTAAAAAAAAACATCCTACACCCTCTCCTTTTATGTGTATACTCAGAAGGATTGTCACATAAATTTTCTCACTTTGAAGTCAGAGAATGAAAAGTAAACAATAAGCTCCCTCGGAAGAGAGAGCTTGACATTTGACCTGTCATTGAATGCACAGCAATGTGACAAGATAAGAACAAGATTTAATGGCCCGTTTACAGAAAGCGAGTTTGTGGAAATATACAGTAAACAATGTTTGGGTAACGGGAGGGATCAACTCAAGCTGGACAGCCTAAAGCAACTAAAGCCAGCAAATAGAAAGTCAGAAAATGTGAGTTACAAACTACAAAGCAAATGGTAAGCAACGGGCAGAATACACTCCTAGGTCAGCTTTCTGAATGTCCGCAAGATGTCTTTGGCAAACCAGACAGCTGCACTGTCTGGTAGGCTTTGACCTAAAAAGTGTCCCCATTAGCTAACCAGATAGTTAAACAAGCATTGAAAATGCAATAGGTCTCGCCTTTGATTAAGTTAAAGCCATTTGCTTTGCTAATGGTTTTGTATAGCAAAGCAAATGGCTTTAACTTAATGAAAGACGAGACCCTCCTCTGTGCTGCCTTTGTGACCCAGACACAGCTGCCCCAGCTCTGTGTTTCCAGAACAGCTCTCATCCCCTGGTCCCACGCTAGGAAGAGCCAGACCTGGCCAGCTGCAAGCCACCGTCCCAGTGCAGTGGCCTGTTGGCTATGGTTCTGGCTTGCGCTGAAAGGGGATACCTGGCGCATGTACGATGCATAATTGAGGTCTCCGTGAAAATGAAAACAAGAGTTCACCCTGGACTTTATTGTTGGACAACAAACACGCGAATATCACGTTCAATACAAACACGACATATTCCAAAAACCTGTAGGTGAATATGTACCAAAATGAAGAAGTGAAAATTGAAAACAAATAATCATTCAACTTAAAAAATATATATTTTAATTATATTTTTGTGAGTTAAATATAGCAGTTAACAAATTTGCATGTTGCATAATTAGAAATTCATGAAAACTTAACCGAATCATAAGGTAATACTAGGTGCAGTCAAAAATACTTTCAGCTACATCATGTTGATGATATAAAGAAAAATGTTATGATTGTAAAGGATGAATCTGGAAATAAAGAGTAATATTCCAAAAAATGTTAGGAATATTATGCCGAAAAACCTTTTATTTTTTTATTTTTTCGTAGCACTGTGTCCTTTGCTTGTACATCCGTACTTTTCTGTCAATAACAGGAGGTATTATTATCTAACATAATGGAAGTCATTATGTCACTTCTAAAATTGCGAAAAAAAACAGGCAAGTTGGAGGGGGTGGGATTTGAAGCAATGGCTTGTGTATAACACGACATAGATCACTACAGGCACATTGACCCACTGAGCCATGTAAACAGCATGCTTATAATTAACACTACCTTTATTTTGGAAATACGTACCTTTACGTTTCTGTACACGTTCACAAACTTAAATTGTATTTTAATTAAACAGTGGGAGATGTAAACGGCATTAAAGATAATGCGCCTGTTTGCTTCTCCTTCTCAGAACTGATCTCTGAAAGAATGCCTCCTCCTAAATAGGAAACCAGTGTCGCCAGAAACACCCCTTTAGTGTGGGGAAGCACAGCCCCCGGGGCAGCTGCTACCACCGCTGTTCTGGTAAATACGTGTGCCTGGGAAGCGGTTTGTAAACACTGGGAAAGGAAGAACCCACCGAGTCGAAAGAACAAACTCCCCGGACTTGTCTGACACAGAGGTCGAGAGGTCACTGGAAGCTGACGAGGGCCGCCCGGCAGATTGGAAGCTCGCGATACCTCTTCCAACATCATTTAGACAAACAGGCAGATGGCAGGTGTCAGCCGTGACAAAGGGCCATCTGTGCAGTGGGGTCTGTCCCCTCCATTCTCTCACAGGCTACTTCATTAAAGCCTCGACTTCAGAAAGACAGCCTTGTAGCCTTTAGCCAATGGGGCCCAGCCCCGGCCCCTCTCCCCCTCCCCACTACCCACAAGAGTTAGAAGGAAAAATACACAAGCGTGGTCCCGAAAGCGAAAGAGGATCGCGGCGGAGCATGGGGATCTCTTGTCTTTATGGGGCCATGTGTTTAAACACATGGCCCCATAAAGATAAGAAAGTGCTTCACGACAGCCGTGAAGCAGGCGACCCAGTCCGGATCGCAAGCCAAAGGGCGGCAACCAAAAACCCTAATTTCCAATGGCAGGCCACCGTTTAGCATAAACGGAGACGCCGGCCAATGGAAATGAGGGGCGGGGCTTCAAGCCCTTTTCTAAAACTCCTCATCAGCAATAAATCTCGCCGAGCGAGCTGCGCATGTGCGCATGTGCGCAGCAACGCTAGGCGAGACCTAAAAATGGCCCACATTCTGCAAATTGAGACAGTTTTGAACAAAAGAAATGTTTTAAAAGTGTTTTGTAAGGTATGGAAGACTGCATGCATTTGTGCTTGCTGCAGGCAATATTTGTGGTAATATTAGGGAAATCAACAGTAAAAACCAGCCCAACAGAAAATAAAACAGGCTCACAAGCATCAAAAAATGGGCCACACACTGACCTGTCAGATCAGCCCTTCAGTGACTGGCCAGATTGCCCTATAGTCCAGTCTGACCCTGCCAGACAAGTCTGTCCGTGCTGGGCATGTTCTCATGCAGACAAGGAGGAACCAAGGCAAAGGGAGACTTCCACTCCCAGGTATGTTATTACCACACAGAAATATGGAGACTAGGGTCCAAGTGGCCTATTTGTCCCTCCCAGGCATACTGAAACTATGAATCCCAGGTTCAACCAGCTCCCTCCCAGGATTGCTGACTTAAAGATCCAGGAAATCCCGTCCACAGCTGTTCTGCTCCGACCTGGCATGTGTTTATACACGGTAGAGCCACGCTACATCTTCTCTTACCATACGATTGTTAGGTCTTGCATGAGACAGTGCATGCCCTGTCGATTAAGAAAGATTTTGTTAGCTTACAGTAGGATTAGAGCCCGCCCATTGCTTAGCATTGTTTGGCTTTATCGTCACTCTTATTTGCTTGCTTGTGATTTGATAACACATTCTCTTCTTCTGTTTGAACCTCCCCTGCAACATGGCCACATTTTCTTTTTGTTGAAGCGCTCTGTGAGAGTGCATGTGTCTTTGTGTTGCTTTCCCCCATCTGTCTCCTCCTCGGCCACTTCCATCATTTTGCATGCCACCATCCCTCTCCTCCATGCCCACTTCCTTCCAATTGCTTGCCTCCTCCCGCTATCTTGTTGTTATTTGTCCTCTTTCACTGTCTGTTGTTGCTTGCCCCTCCTGCACTCCTCCCACTGTCTGTGTTGTTGTTTGCCCCCTCCTTCTGTCTGTGTTGTTGCTTGCTCCCTCCTGCTGCCATGTTGTGGCTTTCCCTCTCTTGCTGTCTCTGTTGTTGTTGCTTGCCACTCCCACTGTTCACGTTTTTGCTTGCCAGTAACGGTTCCTCTGCTAAGGCAGAGGAGTGTCGCCCCACTGCTATTCAGCAGTGTAAGAAAAAATAAAATGATAATACCTCAATGTTATTATCATTTTATTTTTTCTTGTTGCAGGTGCAGCAGCTTTGGGAAGTGGGGAGGGGCTGCTCTGCTGAAGGGGCAGGGAAGGGGAGGAGTGGTTTTCAGTTCCTACGTGTGCATGAATGTTTGGCCGGCCGTCTCAGGTCAGTTAAACATTCATGCACTGTTAGAAATGGGGGTCTCTAGTTGGCAAGGGTTTGCACCTCTGTCCAAATAGGGACCCTTCTTCCAAGTCAGGATAAGGGAGTTACACTCCTAAAATAACCCCTGCTCACCCCCTTGGTAGCTTGGCACGAGCAGTCAGGCTTATCTTAGAGGCAGTGTGTAAAGCATTTGCACATAACCAACAGTAATACAGTGTAAGCACTACAAAAGGACACCACACCAGTTTAGAAAAATATCCAATATTTTTATATACTTAAGACAAGACCAAAAACGATAAAAATCCACAATACAGTCCTTAAAAATCTTCAGTTATCAAAATATGCTTGAAAAACAGTTCCTTGATGTTGATAGCTCCGTCCGAGGCTATCACGGCGTCATGAGCAAACAAATCCAAACAGTTCTGGCTGACCGCAACGTCGCGGGCCAGCTACAGTGTCGGGAAGACCCGCAAACAGTACCTTTTAGAAATGCAGGGCGTCGGCGACCTCTCGTTGAGCTTCCGAAACCACAGCGTCCACAGGCATTGGTTCCAGAGGTCGGTGCAGGAGTCGTCGGGCTCTCGAAGTCACACGCGTTGCAGATCGAACTCCTCTCTGTCGAAGTCAGGAGCACTGGCGTCGGCAGGCGTCGGGTGCTGCGGTGCGAAGTGCAGCGGTGCAGCGTGCGGTGCCCTCAGGTCGCGGTGCGAGCAGCGGCTCGGTGGCGGCGTCAGATGGCGTCGTCGGTGAGACCAGGGTCGCGGTGCGAAGTGAATGCGGTGCTCGTCGCGGTGCTGGCAGGTCACGGTGCAAGCAGCGGCGTCGTCGTTGCTGGAGCGCTGTCGTCGGCTGTCGAACTGGAGTCGATGGCGCCGGCATCGGTAGGCCAAGGCTGCGGTGCGGGATGAGAGTGGTGCGTCGTGTAACTTTACGAGCGGTGCCCTCGAACCACGGTGCAAGCAGCGGCGTAGATTTCGGCGTGGGGCGGTGTCGTCGGGGATACCAAGGCGTCGTCGTGAAGCGAGGCGGTGCGGAGTGTGGTGCCCACAGGTCACGGTGCGAGCAGCGGCTCGGTGGCGGCGTCAGCAGGTGGCATCGGTGAGACCAGGGTCACGGTGCGGCATTGCGCTCTGCGGTGCCGTCAGGACACGGAGTCGGCAGCGTCGACGTCGTCGGGTTGCTTTTTCTTCTGTTGCAGCACAAAACACACAGTTCCCAGTGCTGAGGGCAGAAGAGCTTGAAGTCTTTGCTGTTCCTGAGACTTCTTGAACAGGGGGCAAGCTCTACCTCAAGCCCTTGGAGAAACTCACAAAAGTAGATTGCAGAAAGTTCAGTCCAGTCCTTTCACTGCCCAAGACAGAAGCAGCCACTGCAGGCCAACACAGCAAAGTGGTAGTTCCTCCTCACAGCTTCTCCAGCTCTTCTTCTTGGCAGTCTTCTTGGTCCAAAAGAGTTCTAAAGTTCAGGGGTCTGGACCCCAATATTTATATCTCAAAATCCTTTGATCTCTTAGGCAGAGAGTTTCTGTGCCCAGCCAGAACCAGTTCTGCCTTCTCTGGTGTGGCTTCCTGGCAGGAGGTGGAGACGGCATTGTCAGAGGCAGACCAGGCCCATTCAGGTGCAAGGAAATCTCCTCCCCCTACTCTAAATGCAGCCCAGGTCTATTCAGCCCTTTCCTGACCCACCTAGACTATCCGGAGCCACTCCTGCTCCCCAGCCCTCTGTCATCCAAAACCCAGACAGTCAATCCACATTCTAGCAGAGGCACACTGGATGACTGAGCAAGAAAATACCTACTTTCTAAAAGTGGTATTTTTAAACACAGAATGTAAAACTCACCTTCACTAAAAGATGCATCTTTAGATTCTGAGTTCAGGCATACTAAACGTTATTTTCCCACCTAATTCCCCGGCCAGTTATGTTTATAAGATGTTATAATCAAACTCCCCATTCTGTCCTATGGGGAACAGGTAGCCTTGCAATAGTGAAAAACGAAATTGGCAGTAATTCACTATCAGGACATGCTACACACCAGGGCATGTCCTACCTTTCACATACGCTGCACCCTGCCCACAGGGGTACCTTGGGCCTACCTTAGGGGTGGCTGACATGTAAGAAAAGGGAAGGTTAGGGCCTGGCAAGTGGGTGCACTTGCCAAGTCGACATGGCAGTACCAGACTGCACACAGGCTCTGCAATGGCAGGCCAGAGTCACACTTACGGGATGTTTGTGTGGGTGGCACAATCCAGTGCTGCAGCCCACCAACAGCATTTGATTTACAGGCCCTGGCACACGCAGTGCACTTTACTTGGGACTGACACATAAATGAAATAGGCCAATCATGGAAACACAAATCCATAAGACATTTTACCACAGGAGCACTTGCACTTTGCCACTGATCAGCAGTGAGAAAAGTGCGCAGAAACACTAAGCCAGCACAAACAGAGTCAAAACCGGGAGGTCAGAAAGCAAAAACTCAGGGGAAACACGCCAAAAGATGCCAAGTCTAAAACATGTCCCCTCCAGCTGAAAGTAGGGAGAACTACCCAACCTCCTGGGAGCTCTCTTCACTAAGGCGGAAGAACCTGGACAGGCCATCTGCATTGGCGTGTTCTGTGCCAGGGCGGTGTTCCACTGTAAAGCCCATTCCCTGTAGGGAGATGGACCACCTCAGCAGTTTTAGATTCTCACCCCTGATTTGCATCAACCATCTGAGGGGCCTGTGGTCTGTCTGTGCCCGGAAGTGAGTGCCAAACAGGTAGGGCCTCAGCTTTTTCAGTGCCCAGACCACAGCGAAAGCTTCCCTTTCTATGGCACTCCACCTCTATTCCCGGGGGAGTAGTCTCCTGCTAAGGAAGACTACAGGCTGGTCTAGGCCCTCTTCGTTCAGTTGTGAGAGCACCGCTCCCACACCATGCTCTGAAGCGTCAGTCTGCACGACGAATTCCTTGGAGAAGTCGGGTGCCTTGAGCACGGGTGCCGTGCACATGGCGGCCTTCAGGGCATCAAAAGCCTTCTGGCAGGACTCAGTCCAGATCACCTTCTTGAGTTGCTTCCTGGAAGTCAGCTCTGTCAGGGGGCAAGAATGCTACCATAGCCCTTAACAAACCTCCTGTAGTACCCGGTGAGACCTAAGAAGGCTCTCACCTCTGTCTGGGTCTTGGGGGGCTCCCAAGCCAGAATGGTGTCAATCTTGGGCTGTAGGGGCGCCACCTGGCCGCTTCCTACCTGGTGTCCCAAGTACACCACAGAACCCTGCCCGATCTGGCACTTACTGGCCTTGATCGTGAGGCCTGCAAGTGTTCTTCCCAGCTGGAACTGAACACTGCGATGTCATCCAGGTATGCAGCACTGAAATCCTCCAGTCCAGCCAACACCTGGTTGACCAACCTCTGAAAGGTGGCAGGGGCATTCTTCAACCCAAAGGGCATCACCCGGAACTGGTAATGTCCTTCTGGGGTTGAGAATGCTGACCTCTCCTTGGCCCCATCGGTTAAGGCAATCTGCCAGTACCCAGACGTTAAATCAAACGTGCTGAGGAACTTGGCAGCTCCCAACCGATCAATGAGCTCATCAGCTCTGGGGATGGGGTGTGCATCAGTCCTGGTGACGGCATTGAGCCCACAGTAGTCCACACAAAACCGCAGTTCTGGAGTGGCACCGGGTGCAGCAGCCTTTGGGACCAAGGCCACTGGGCTGGCCCAAGGACTGTTGGAAGGCTCGATTACCCCTAACGCCAACATCTTAGAGACCTCCTCTTTAATGCTGGCCTTGACCCGGTCAGTCAACCTGTAAATCTTGTGCTTCACAGGAGGGCTGTCACCGGTGTCCACGTCATGGGTACACCAGTGAGTAACACCTGGGGTCAGGGAGAACAGTGGGGCAAACTGTCCCAACAACTGGTGACAGTTGCTCTGCTGCTCTGGGGTCAGTGTAGGGGAGAGGATCACACCTTCCACTGACCCATCGTGCTCCTTGGTAGACAGGAGGTCAGGGAGAGGTTCACTCTCCTCTTCCACCCCATCATCTGTCACCAAGAGCATGCTCCCTTCGGACATCTCGAAGTGGGGCTTGGGGCGGTTCACGTGGAGGACCCTCAAAGGGTTCCTTGGAGTCTGCAAATCCACCAGGTAGGTGACATCACTTTTGCGCTCCACCACCTTAAACGGCCCAGTCCACTTGTCCTGCAAGGCACAAGGTTCCACTGGGGCCATGACGCACACTTTCTACCCAGGTTGAAATTCGACCAGAGTGGCATTCTGGTCATACCACTTCTTCATTTCTTCCTAGCTTGCTTCTAGGTTCACCTGAGCGAGTTTCCTGAAGCGGGCAGTTTGGTTTCTGAAGGCCAGCATGTAACTAAACACATCCTGGGGAGTTTTCCTGGGAGCTGCCTCCCAACCTTCCTTTATCAAACTCAGAGGTCTTCTCATAGGGTGACCATACAGAAGCTCAAAGGGACTGTACCCAAGAGACTTCTGTGGCACCTCCCTGTACGCAAAGAGAAGGCATGGCAAGAGGACGTCCCACTTACGCCTCATGGGTTCTGTTAGACCCTTAATCATGCCCTTCAAGGTCTGGTTGAATCTCTCCACCAGACCGTTACCTTGTGGGTGGTAAGGGGTGGTGAACTTGTAGGTTACACCACACTCCTTCCACAGGGACATCATATACTTGGATATGAAATTGGTCCCCCTGTCAGAAACCACCTCTCTGGGGAACCCCACGCGGGAAAAGATCCCCATTAACGCCCGGCCCACCACTGGCGCCGTCGTTGTCCTGAGAGGGATTGCCTCCGGGTACCGGGTGGCATGGTCCACCAAGACCAGGATGTACCTGTTGCCCATGGCTGTCTTGGGATCCAGTGGCCCCACAATGTCCATCCCTACCCTTTCAAAGGATGTTCCAACAACTGGAAAAGGTTGGAGAGGAGCTTTGACCTTCCTCCCACTCTTACCACTTGCCTGGCAAGTTTGGCAAGACCTGCAATGTCCATCTGACTGCCTTCGCATTTGGGGCCAGAAGAAGTGGGTGACAAGCCTGTCAAAGGTCTTGTCCTGCCCCAAATGTCCTGCCAAAGGCACGTCATGAGCCAGAGCCAGTAGGAAGGTCCTGAAGCGCTGGGGTACCACCAGCACACGGGCTGACCCAGGCTCAGCAACCTTAGGCTCACTGTACAGGAGACCATTCTCCCAGTAGATCCAATGTGATCCGGACTGATCACCAGCTGCCTGGTCTGCAGCCTGCCGCCGCAGACCCTCTAGATAAGGGTACTCTTTCTGCTCCTTGCAGAACTCCTCCCTGGTGGGACCCCCTTCTTGCTGCCAATGGGTCAGCTCAGAGATGTCCCCCAGTTCAGCTACCTGCTCCCCTGTAGGCACCGGGGCGTCCCCCTCGAGGTCAGCCTCCTCCCGGTTCATGGGAACTTCAGGGGCCGGTTTCCCGTGCCCCCTGCCCTTTCTCTTGGCAGGGACTTGGGCCACTGTTTCAGGCTCCAAGTCCTCTTGATCACCCTTTCTGGCCGCCATTGACCAAGTGGACATGCATGCCCACTCTGGCAACCCAAGCATCTCCAAGTGAGACCTGAGCTCAACATCCTTCCATAAGGACTGCTCCAGGTCGTTACCTAGCAGACAATCTACAGGCATGGAAGGGCTCACAACCACCCTCAAGGGACCTGAGACCTCCCCCCCACTCGAAGGAAACCTGCGCCACCATACACTGGCGCTCTGAATTGTCCACAGCAATTACTTGGTGGAATGGCCCTGGGACTACCTGCTTCTCAGAGACCAGGTGACACCGGACTGAGGTCACACTGGCTCCAGTATCTCTGAGAGCCTCTACCCTTTTCCAATTGATGGTCACCCAGGTGCTGTATTTCTTTGTGTTAGGGGGTACCTGGTTTCCTGGGACCATCTCACTGTCCCCTACTGAGACGAGGGTCATTTCTGCGGGATCCCCACCCTCCTGTGGGTACTCCTCCTCCCCAAGCGCTTGGCTAGCCAACACCTTGGACTGCCCACTGGTGGGTGGCTGTGCCCCCTTTGGGCACTTGGGGTCCCCCTTCATGTGACCCACCTGGTCACATGCAAAACACTTGCGGAGGCCGGTCTCAGCAGGCTTTCCTGAAGAGACCCCTTGTTTCTTATCTCCGGGGGGATGGGAACCTTTACCCTGGGTGTTAGTTTGGGGCCCTTAAGAGAACTCCTGTGCTTTACCCTTGTCCCCCCCACTTTTCTGCTGGGGACCCTGCCCACCTTTGGCTGAGTCTCCCCCAAACACTTTCTTGTGGACCCTGGTACTCACCCAGCGGTCCGCCTCCATAGCAAGCTTCCTGGGGTCAGTCAGCTTACTATCAACTAGGTGCTGGCGCAGATCTGCAAAACATAGACTAGACAAGTGCTCCCATGCAATCAAATTGTAGAGCCCCTGAAAATCTGTCACATTACTGCCCTTCACCCAGCCATCCAGTGACCTGCAAAACGAATCTACACACTCCAACCAAGTGTTGGCATCAGACTTCTTACTGGACCTGAACTGATCCCTGTATTTTTCAGGAGTGAGAACATACTTAGTGAGAAGGGCCTCCTTCATGTCAGCATAGGTGAGGTGATACCCCTTACCCAAAGCTACTAAAGTATCCCTTGCTTCTTCTGGAAACAGAGGCCACAATCCTGCTCCCCAATTCTCCTCAGGGACCCCATTCATGTGTATCGCTGCCTCGTAACCTTGAAACCACCTTTGTATGTCATCCCCCTTCTTGAATTCCTTGCCTACATTCTTAGGGATGTGCACAATTCTGTCTGCCTGTCTTGACGGGTTGCTGCCACCATCTGAGCTGGCTCTACTCCTCTGATCCAGCTCCTTTATCCTGATCTCATGATCTAACATCATCCTTTTCTCCTCCATGGCTAACTTAAGCTTCTCCAGTTCTACTGTAACTCTCCTTGCTTCCCGCCTGTCCTCCAGCTCCTCTGGGGACAGGCCACTGCTGCCTTGCCTGGAGGGTTCCCCCCCCTCCCAAAAGCACATTCACCCTAGGAGCAGGCTCCTCCGCCTCTCCACTGAGATCACCAGACTGCTCGCTGGCATGTCTGGCTGCTACCCAGGCCCTCAGCGCCTTTTGTAGCTCCTCCTTCCTAGTGAGGCCTCTGACTTGGACTTTTAGGTTTTTGCAAATCGCTTTCAATTCCCTAACACTGTAGGATTCCAACCTATCCTCCTCAAAGGCAACTACCAGGGATGCAACAGATGATGCTCTTGATTCCGGCATGATGAAGTAGCAAGTTCAAACTGGCAAGATCAAAAATAGGCCAAAAAGAACCAGTATGTGGCACGTAATGGTCTGCGATATGGTAGTAGTGCACACCAATCACTGTAAGTCAAGTGCAAATGCAAGTCCTAACCCACCGCTGCCACCAATGTTAGAAATGGGGGTCTCTAGTTGGCAAGGGTTTGCACCTCTGTCCAAATAGGAACCTTCTTCCTAGTCAGGATAAGGGAGTTACACTCCTAAAATAACCCCTGCTCACCCCCTTGGTAGCTTGGCACGAGCAGTCAGGCTTATCTTAGAGGCAGTGTGTAAAGCATTTGCACATAACCAACAGTAATACAGTGTAAGCACTACAAAAGGACACCACACCAGTTTAGAAAAATATCCAATATTTTTATATACTTAAGACAAGACCAAAAACGATAAAAATCCACAATACAGTACTTAAAAATCTTCAGTTATCAAAATATGCTTGAAAAACAGTTCCTTGATGTTGATAGCTCCGTCCGGGGCTATCACGGCGTCATGAGCAAACAAATCCAAACAGTTCTGGCTGACCGCAACGTCGCGGGCCAGCTACTGTGTCGGGAAGACCCGCAAACAGTACCTTTTAGAAATGCAGGGCGTCGGCGACATCTCCTTGAGCTTCCAAAAGCACGGCGTCCGCAGGCGTCGGTTCCGGAGGTCGGTGCAGGAGTCGTCGGGGCCCTCGAAGTCACACGCGTTGCAGATCGAACTCCTCTCTGTTGAAGTCAGGAGCGCTGGCGTCGGCAGGCGTCGGGTGCTGCAGTGCGAAGTGCAGCGGTGCGGTGCCCTCAGGTCGCGGTGTGAGCAGCGGCTCGGTGGCAGCATCAGATGGCGTCATCGGTGAGACCAGGGTCGCGGTGCGAAGTGAATGCGGTGCTCGTCGCAGTGCTGGCAGGTCACGGTGCAAGCAGCGGCGTCGTCGTTGCTGGAGCGCTGTCGTCTGCTGACGAACTGGAGTCGATGGCGCCGGCATCGGTAGGCCAAGGCTGCGGTGCGGGATGAGAGCGGTGCGTCGTGTAACTTTACGAGCGATGCCCTCGAACCACGGTGCAAGCAGCGGCGTAGATTTTGGCGTGGGGCGTCGTCGTCGCGGATACCAAGGCATCGTTGTGAAGCGAGGCGGTGCGGAGTGCGGTGCCCACAGGTCGAGGTGCGAGCAGCGGCTCAGTGGCGGCGTCAGCAGGCGGCGTCGGTGAGACCAGGGTCGCGGTGCGGCATTGCGGCGGTGCCCTCTGCGGTGCCATCAGGACACGGAGTCGGCAGCGGCGTCGTCGGGTTGCTTTTTCTTCTGTTGCAGCACAAAACACACAGTTCCCAGTGCTGAGGGCAGAAGAGCTTGAAGTCTTTGCTGTTCCTGAGACTTCTTGAACAGGGGGCAAGCTCTACCTCAAGCCCTTGGAGAAACTCACAAAAGTAGATTGCAGAAAGTTCAGTCCAGTCCTTTCACTGCCCAAGACAGAAGCAGCCACTGCAGGCCAACACAGCAAAGCACACAGCAAAGTGGTAGTTCCTCCTCACAGCTTCTCCAGCTCTTCTTCTTGGCAGTCTTCTTGGTCCAAAAGAGTTCTAAAGTTCAGGGGTCTGGGCCCCAATATTTATATCCCAAAATCCTTTGATCTCTTAGGCAGAGAGTGTCTGTGCCCAGCCAGAACCAGTTCTGCCTTCTCTGGTGTGGCTTCCTGGCAGGAGGTGGAGACAGCATTGTCAGAGGCAGACCAGGCCCATTCAGGTGCAAGGAAATCTCCTCCCCCTACTCTAAATGCAGCCCAGGTCTCTTCAGCCCTTTCCTGACCCACCTAGACTATCCGGAGCCACTCCTACTCCCCAGCCCTCTGTCATCCAAAACCCAGACAGTCAATCCACATTCTAGCAGAGGCACACTGGATGACTGAGCACGAAAATACCTACTTTCTAAAAGTGGTATTTTTAAACACAGAATGTAAAAATCACCTTCACTAAAAGATGCATCTTTAGATTCTGAGTTCAGGCATACTAAACTTTATTTTCCTACCTAATTTGCCGGGCCAGTTATGTTTAGAAGATGTTATAAACAAACTCACCATTCTGTCCTATGGGGCACAGGTAGCCTTGCAATAGTGAAAAACGAAATTGGCAGTAATTCACTATCAGGACATGCCACACACCAGGGCATGTCCTACCTTTCACATACACTGCATCCTGCCCACAGGGGTACCTTGGGCCTACCTTAGGGGTGGCTGACATCTAAGAAAAGAGAAGGTTAGGGCCTGGCAAGTCGGTGCACTTGCCCAGTCGACATGGCAGTACCAGACTGCACACAGGCTCTGCAATGGCAGGCCAGAGTCACATTTACGGGCTGTTTGTGTGGGTGGCACAATCCAGTGCTGCAGCCCACCAACAGCATTTGATTTACAGGCCCTGGCACACCCAGTGCACTTTACTAGGGACTGACACATAAGTTAAATAGGCCAATCATGGAAACACAAATCCATAACACATTTTACCACAGGAGCACTTGCACTTTACCACTGATCAGCAGTGAGAAAAGTGCGCAGAAACACTAAGCCAGAACAGAGTTAAAACCGGGAGGTCAGAAAGCAAAAACTCAGGGGAAACACTCCAAAAGATGCCAAGTCTAACATGCACACATAGCATTCTCTCCACCCAGGCTGCATTACAAACTGGGTGGAGAACATGCCCAGGCCCCCATTCCCCGCCTGAGCGCCAAACCACGTCGCTCAGACCAATCACAACGCTGCATTGCAGCATTGTGATTGGCTCAGGGGAGCATGGGTGTTTCCAGTGTCCCTCCTGTTTCGGCTGGAGAAAGGAGTGGAGAGACGCGACGAGGAGGATGCAGCGACCCCCAGCCGCCACTTTTGCTTGCACCCTCCTCCCTCAGTCCTTGTTGCTTGCCCCATCCCGCCCTCTGTGTTGTTGCTTGACCCCTTCCCCACCCTCCTAACACTTCCCACCCTCTCCCGCCCTCCATGTTGTTGCTTGCCCTACCCAGTATCCGTATTGCCCTCCCACCCACCTGTCATAGCAAAAAAAGTGCAATTACATGGTCATCGCTTGCCACATCAAAGTGCTTTTTTTTAAAGAAACTTCCAGCCATGGAACCCTCCCTCCTGCCGTTATTGCTTTTTCTCCAGCTCTCTTGCTTGCCCCCACTCACCCGCCCGCCTTAGCAAAAGAAAGCACTATGAAGTGGACACCGCTGGTCACATCATTGTGCTTTTTTCTCCCACACCGTCCGTGTGCCCTCAATCCATCAGTAATGGCTCCTGCCGCACCACCCTGACAGCCCAAAAAAAAACGATATGACGCGGCTAGTGCTGACCACTTCATATAGATTTTTTTTTTAAACTTTGTCATGCTACGCAGCATCCTCGCTGCTTTACAACATGACTAAAAAAACGAAGCCAATAGCTCTCGCCTAAGTGAGACTTATTGGTTTTGCCAATGCTTGTTATTTAAGAGACTAAAACATGACGGGAGAGCCTTGGGGCCCGCTGTTCAGGGCCCACAACACTGGCACAGCCTTAGCCCTCGGCTCCAAATGAAAGCCTGTTACCTCCAGTTCCAGATATTTATAAAAACTGCACATTTCAAACAGGCTTTACCATGTAAATTTTACTACTACAGATATTGCTCGTCTACACCCGTCACAGCCATTCCTCCCGACCCCTGGCTCGCGTTCTCCCTCCTCCTCCTCGTCCATCTGCAGTGTTTACTGCACACTTGCCAGAACCCTTTCTGTTTCTCTCTGGTGCATTTTGTTTCTTTAAATAATTAATTCTCCCGCTACAACAACACCAGCTCTCTCTCGCTTCTCCAGTTTCTGTACCCTCTCTGGAAGCCCAGCTCATTTTCAGAGGTTGGCTGCCTCTTTCGAGTTGAACACAGGGGCGTAGCTTCCAATGGTGCAGCAGGTGCAGTGGCACCGGGGCCCAGAGGCCTGCGTGGCCCTCTGAACTTTGATTAATGCTGTATTTCATATGTGTTAACAGCAAGCTACAAAGCAGCAGGAATCAATAACTAACTAGAGTCGTTCGGGCAAGAAGAGAGTCAGTCGCATGGCGAGAGTCTGAAAGGCCCTCTGCCCTGTGACAGAGTCTGTTTAATGTCAGGACGGGGTCAAAGATTGACTCTCCCACCCGGATCTGTTCGTGGGCCAGATGAAACAGGCCTTATGACGGGACGTCTCTCTGTTAGATTCTGTCCAACTTGCCTCAAGTGGGCCAAAATCACAGCCTCCGAATAAATGACGTCGTAAGCCCACTGCATTTTACATCCAATCAGCTGCCGTTCGGCACTCCAGATGAATGTCAGATTAATGTCATACCACGTGGAAGGATTTTATGGATCAGAAGGAACTGTAGTAATAATGTGACCTTTAAAAATATGTCTGAAGAAATATTTATGAGCAAAGGTACACGTAATCTACTGCCACAGACAAAAAGTAAGACCTCACTACTAACAGTATGATCATATTCCAAAAAGCTAGATCATTCTACAAAATCATGCCACACCGTTGAGAGATCACCGAAAAACACTGAAACCACGAAATATGAGTTCCATCACCAGATACCACGACGGGCATTCTATAGCCAAGAAAATGATGTAAAAAAACAGCCTACGCCGTATTACGCATAGTGCCTCGGCGGTGCAACAGTCGTGTGCGCTTGCTTCATGCGCCCCCAGGGCACTATGGTATTACAGAAGGGGCCGGAGATGCTGTGCGGCTCATTCTATCACGTGCTATCGCTATCGTGAAACATCGTTACCTCAGTCGCATAGGGTATGGCCCCATGCAAATGAGGAGATTATTTTGCCTCTCCACTAATTACAGACAGGGGTGCAGAGCCAAAGAGGCCCGTAGGAGGCTCATTGATAAGGCACCACAAAAAGATTACCCATAGTCAGTGCAAATCCCCCCCCCCCCCCCGGTAAGCCCTCTGGAGGGGGTATAAAGAGTCCAATGATGTGGTGTACCAAAATCCCCTGCGGTGCGGGGGCCCCCGAGCTCCAGGGGGGCCCCCTCCGGCACTGTGCACGGGCGGCAGGCCCCTGGCCAGCCAGAGACCTCCAGGCTGGGTCCGGGTCCTGGGGGGGCCACCTCCATGTAATTTGCAGGGGGGCCCCCCTCAAGTTTCGTTACGCCACTTGTCCCATGAACCTCTGAGAAATCCCACTGCAGGCAGGTGTAGTCACTCATGGCACCCATCTACAGTGGCAGCCCCTCCACTAAGGCGGAGGAGCCTCGCCCCACTGAGACGCAGCAGTGAAATAAAGGTAACATAAAATGATAATAACTCGATGTTATTATCATTTTATGTTTTCCTGCTGCGGCAGCATTGCGGGCGAGGCCGGGCTGCTCACACAGGAGCAGGGGGAGGAGTGGTTTGCACTCCCAAAGTGTGCATGAATGTTTGGAAGGCTGTATCAGCCGGCTGTTTGGAAGGCTGTATCGGGCCGGCCAAACATTCATGCGTACTTTGCATGTTCTCCACCCAGGCTGCATTACAGCCTGGGTGGAGAACATGCCCAGGCTGCCACTGCCTGTCTGAGCGCCAAACCACGGCACTCAGACCAATCATAATGCAGCATTGCAGTGTTGTGATCAGTTATGGGGAGCCTGGTGCTTCCTCCTTCCTGTTCTGGTCGGGAGAGACGACGAGGGACGTGGAGGAAAGACACAACAAGCAGGCACCTTTTTTTCTATTCTTTTTACACCCCCTCACCCTCCACCCCGCCCCAGATCGGTGCTGGCCGCCACTGCCATTCTACAGGGGCGGGTCACTTTCCTCTTTTTGAAGTGCAGGTGGGTTGTCACCTGCATAAAGAAACGTGGAGTGGCTTGGAAGCAGCCGCCCCGTATTTCACTTGAATGCACCCGAGTTTACAGGTGCCTTGGGGGCAGCACATTCATCATAATAGGGAGCACTATTCCAGTCTGCACAAGGCATACTTTTTGAAAGCTGCATCGTGGCTCAAACTGGCACAGCGCGCCCTATGTATATTATCTGAGAGATGATCCTCAAATAGCATAAATTGAACTGGAACAGCCAAGCATGAGCTTCAGACACGCCCTAATTCTGCCTGATCTGTTTTGCATGACATAAGTGGGAGACCCCAAACCCAAGCTGGTCAAACACTGAGGATTTTTTACGTCACACAAGTGCAGTGTGTCTAAACATTCTTTAAAGAAACTCAAACATTTTAAAAACAAAGGGACTACATACATTTGTGTAGCAATAGCACTTAGTGAGTTATCATATCATTTGCCCAGGTGATCTGTCATATATTGGAATCACCACCAGACATTTGAAAACAGGTATCAAGAAACACTACTCGAAAATTCATAAAACGGACATTAATTTTCCACTAGAACAACATTTCAACAGCTTACATCAGTAGTTGTTAACCTGTGGTCTGGGACCTCTGGAGGTCTGCGAAGCCTACTCAGGGGTACGCAACTGCTTAGAAAATTCAATTATGTTAACAGATTAATAACATGTTTATAAAGAAGCACAATGTAAAGCTGGAGGCTAAAAATTAGGTTAGTATCTTCAGTTTAATTTGAGAGAACAGTGCAAGTGTTTCAAACAGGATATAGTATGGGTAAGTGGTCTCAATTGAATTTAGAAAAGCTCCAACGATCCCATAAAAATTTAAATTGTGATTTGTTAAACTTGTTTAACAATTAAATAAAATGTTTCATCATTTGTGCATTTGTTTGATGAATGCTTGTTTCTGAATTTTTGTGTGCATTTTTTGCAATTTAAATAATTGAAAATCCCTTGGTTATGGCCCCTGGCTTCCAGTAATGACTCAGTGGGGGGTTTCGGATTCCAATAATGATTCAGTGGGGGTCCCCGATGTTCCAGTAGTGATTAAGTGGGGGTCCACAGGAGTTAAAAGGTTAAGAACCACCGGTTTATACGAATGTCACAAAGAACTTTCCTCCAGTGCCGTCGAGAAAACTCACAGAAAAACCAGAGATAATCTGGAACTTACACTAAGACGAGCAGAGAGCAGTTGGATTCTCAGACTGAACACTTTCAACACAGTTTTAACAAAGATGTAGAAATGCATTTTTTGGCTCCAATTGGCTCTAATTTGGCTCTAAACGCATATTTTTGTTTTACCATATACAGAAAGTATTGCCAAGACATACAAGAACTGTTTGGGGTTCTATTACTTATATTAGAATAAGAGGTGTGTTATAAGGATCACGATATGGAGTTAAGACATATGCATGGGTCATACAGTACTGAAATGTTTCAACTTCAAATGTTGAGATCTATCAGGTGCTTGACTAATATAGACTTTATTATGAAACATCATTTTTGGTTATCTCCAAACAAAACCAATGCTTTGTACTTATACAGCCATTATGTCAAAAGCTCTTTCTGATATAACTATTAATATTGCTGTGTAACATATTCAGAAAGGGTTCCTACACTCACAGGGTCGGACTGGGACAGAAAATGGACACAGGAACCAAAGTAAAAGTGCCCCAATCAGTGAATCTGATATCTAGAGGAGTGTCCCACATTCTGTAAATTGGGGCGTTTTTGAAGTTGTAAAGACAAGCTGTAGGTGTTTTGCAAGGTATGGGAGACTGCATGCATTTGTGCTTGCTACAGGCAATGCCTGTGGTAATGTCGGAAAATAAACACTAAAAACCGGCCCAGCGAACCACAAAACTGGCTGAAAAACAGCCCAAAAACTAGACCACACACTGACCTGTCAGACCAGCCCTTCCGGCACTGCTAGATTGCCCGATGGGCCTGTCCAACCTGGTACACTCCCGATTCCGGTTAGACTCCTGAATCCACCTCAAAGATTGCGCACAATATAACCACTGTTGTCATCTGCGTTTGAAGATGTTTTCATTACCTTTCATTTTTGTGTCCTCCACTTTAACCGACAGGGTACGTTTTTGTTTTTTTACATTTGGCTAACAATATTTTTTGTCACGGCAAGAAGTGCTGGATGATGTCTTTCAGAATGAAGTAAATAAATGTCTAGAATCTCCAAAAGGGCACCCCGCTAGCGTTCTGATGGAGAGACTACATGATGCTACATCACCAGTCCCCATATGTAATCTATTACCACCATTGTTTACACAGCTAATAGTCATTTGTGATTTTGCATGAACTGCAGGGTGATGGCTGCCAGTGCAAAGCCAATACCTGTCAGTAATTCCACAATGGTGCCCACGTAGAGCTGAAAGGAATGTCTTATGCATTAAGCATGACATCTTCCACTGCCGTAGGTATTGTAATAGCATTTTTGTTGCTAAATAACTTGACTTAAGTCCAGTGTTTAAACTCAGACCACAGGTGACCCTGGGCCGGATGCACCAAGTTATTTTGCAGGTGAGATTTTGCAGACTTTTTGCAATGTACAAACAGTAGCAGCCGACATTGCTCTGTTTGCGAGGGGTCGCAGGGGATGTCGCAGGGCGTGAGGGGGGACCACGGGGAAATTTAAAAAAAATAAATAAATAAATAAATTAAACTTACCTTTCCACCGCGCCGTGACCCGCGTCTTCTCGGCTCTTGCTTTCCTGCTCTCCTACCTCCGACAGGAACAGGAAGCAGGCAGCCAGGCTCCCTCCCCTAAGCCAATCACAATGCTGCAAGCAGCGTTGTGATTGGTTGGGATGCCGCCCAGCCAGAGGCTAATGGGGTGGCCATTATCTCCATGCAGGCTACTATGCATCATGCATGGAGAAGGGCAGAGTGCGCCTGACTGGTTTGGGTGGCCCGAGAGGGCCGACCAAACAGTCTTTGCACACTCAGGAGTGGGCAAACCACTCCTCCCCTGCTCAAAGAGCAAAGCAACCCCGACCAGCCTCCCGCCCGCAATGCGCAAAGTAAACATAAAATGGTAATAACTTTTAGCTATTACCATTTTATGTTTTGGCTTTCTCGCACTGCGAGAAAGCAGTGTGGCGACGCTCCTCCGCCCTAGTGGAGGAGCCGCCCCTGTGTACAAAAGCCATTTTGCAGCAGGAAACATCTTTCCGACTAGCAAAAGGGCTTTTGTGGCCCATTGCGAAATGCAAATAGGAGAGGGCGTGAAAGGGGCGTGTGCCACCTATTAATTGTGGGCAAATCACTTACTCTCCCTGTTCCTCAAAAAAAATTACAAAAAGAATGTGTAATGTAATCTGGTGTTCGTTTTAAGCATTGTAATGCCCATAGGCCAAACTTGTAGTGTGTAAAACTGCAAAAAAAAAATATATATATATAGGGGCATTCGCGTTCTATTTGACGTTTGCAGTGGCCATGTATCAATGGTTTACTACTGCAGTTGTTCCCAACCATCAATGATCAGTTACCGGCACCCAAGTTTGGGTGATAACTGACTATCTCCCTGGCACAGCTTCCCCTTTGGGAGTTTTGTCAGGTGGCCTCGGGAGGAGCAGACAATGGTCCAGATGACCACTGACTTCTCCCACTGATGTCTTTCCTTCATTTTTAGGTCGAGCCTAGAGTAGCGCGCAAGCGCTGCTCTGGCCGAAGACTTTATGTAGGGGGCTTCAAAAAGCTGACCAGACGTTCGTGCGTCATGGCCTTTTCCTTGCGGTTACCCGCACGGCCGCCATCGGTTTCCAATTATCGTGCCCAGACGCGGGCGCGATAATTGAAAACACATGGCGGCCGTGCGGGTAACCGCAAGCAAAAGGCCATGGTGCACGAGCGTGTGGTCAGCTCAGCAGGCTGCCGCGCTCGCTCGCCCCCGCTCCTCTCTTCCCCACTCCTCTCGTTATAAAACTGCGCTGATGGTGTCTAATTGGATTTATTGAAGCGTTCCTTTCAACACCCAAACTAGCAAGTGTGATGCAAAGAGAGCTCTTATACAGGCTAACCTATTATGTAGCCGGCTCTTGTTATCAAGCAGAACCGAAAACTGAAAAGTAACTCAAAGATCCTCACAATTTTATTTAAATCTCAATACGATGGCCATTTAAGACAATTATTGAATGAGTTTTTGGGGGCTAAATAGATACTTTATATTTTTTTTTTTTAAAGAAAACGTGTACAATTGCACCACTAACTGCTCAATCACCCTTTGCCAGCATAGCGGGCATTTCACGCTTAACAACTGTGATAGCAATATATGTTTATGCTAATCAATTCTGATGTGTGAAACAAAAGAACGGGCATCTTGTTACATCTGAATGCAATTAAAAAATAAACTGATGTACAAGTCCAGGGATTCAACGCTCTGCAGAGAAAACCAGTTTAGAATCAATAAAAGGGTCAATGACGAAAGACCAAAAAAAAGGAAGAGGCAATGGTGGCTCATACGCTTCTAAGTTTGGTATATATCTTTTCATTTATTTTTGATTTATTTACTTGAGTTTTATATAGCGCTGGCTAGACCCGGAGGTATCAGAGCGCTTTACATAAGGACACAGCGAGTTACATGTTGCAAAAGTACCATACCACGGTTTTACCATTTCCATGCTTTTTGGATATTAGTTGCCTTTGTTACCCAAGTTAATAATACTTGTGAGTGAACAAACTTAAAAGATGAAAAACATACTTGCATTTAAATGACGTATTGTCTCCTGGTCCCATGCAGAGCTCATGAGACAGAAAGTAACCATTTCAGCCATGTTGTCAGAGGGCGCGCACTGTCTTACAAGTGGGCTCACAATGCTGCAAAAATAGTGCATTCAAGCCATGTCCAGTTATGAGAAAAAAATTGAGAAATGCAGATCCACTGCAAGGGGTGCGTGGACTTTTCAAGTTGTCACTCGGCCTATTTACAGCTGTTTTATGAGGCATTTCATGTCAAAACACAATACAAACAGAAGTTGTGTTTATTTCAGTTTTCTTTCGTACACGTTTAAATTGCATTTGGCCACAATTAACATGTACTTATTTTATTTTAAATTTTCTGTGCACCAAACAAAAGCAAATATCACTGGTTTTATTGGTGTCTGGAACACATCCTCTAATCGACAGTCGCTTAGACCTGGGCAAAATCACCTGACCACTTAGACCCCTGTTCCGCATCACATTTTACTGAACTCTAGTCCTCAGAGATCACCCCCCTTCACGGTCACCTTCAAGGAATCTTTTGTAGGGCTTCACGCAGAAAATTCAATTCTCACAATGCACTCTGGCATGAGTTTTAAGCAAAGGTTGCAAAACATGTTTTTCAGAAGTTGGCTGAAAACAAAACAACGATGTGTTGGTACAAGAAACGAGGGGCGCTGTATGGAGAGCGGAGACACTATCTTCTTTATAGAGGAGGAAAGGGCTCTACTGTGAGCATCGACCTTTCTGTGCTGCATGCACATCTTTGCCAGTCCTAGCCTTTCCATTAGAATTCATTACAAGCATTGGCATAGCCAATAGGTCTCGCCTTTGGGACGTTATAAGTGTTTAGCTAGAGGTATTAGCAATGTTTTTCTGGTATGTTGTAGAGCAATGTGTTATATATTTACTGTAATAACTGACACCGTTTTTCTTTTGAAAATTTTATTGCATGATGTTTGTCGGTGTAGTCTGGGCTTGGGTAGGGCCAAGCCCCAGACATGCACAGAAGCAGCCCCTGGAAAGGGCAGGGGTGGGAGATTGTGAAATTCAGATAAACACCCCGATTTACAAGCATCGGCGAGGCAGGGCAACCTACCTCGCCTCGGATTTAATGGGGCAGAAGGGCTCAGACATCCAGCGGGTATCCTTGTCTGAACACTGCTACTAGCTTGCAAATAGCGCCTTCACGTCTGATATGAATCACCCAGCCATGGAAGCGCACGGCGGGGCCCCTGTTTACTGAAGGGGGCTCTCCTTCGTGCAGTGGCGTAGCTAGGGGGGGCCGATGGGGGCGGACCGCCCCAGGCGGCACGAGTTTTCGGGCGGCAGCCGGCCCCCCTTCCCCCCGCTCTTACCTGCGGCCGTTGAGGCCGCAAGAATCGGCCGCTACCACCACCCACCCCCGCTCTTCTATCGTTTTGCCGAGGGCGGCAAACGCAGGGGCCGCCACGGGCAGCCTAAGGCCTAGCTACGCCCCTGCCTTCGTGTCTATTGTGTGCCGCGGCAGCGCGGTAAATAAGGCCGGGCAGGGGGCCTTTTTACAGAGTGCGGCACTATTGAGAGGACAGACGCCGAACGTCGTGTTCGGAGGGGTCTGATCACCCCTGTAGACAGGCCTTGTTCTTTTTTATTTCAATGTACTATTTAATAATTTCAATAAAATAATCTAAGAATAAAGTACCTTAATAGCAGCCACAAGTATTAAAAAAAATAAGCTGAAGCCGATCCACGCCCTTCTCTGGGTCAATCGTCACAAAATCGAGAATTACCCCCCCTACATATCAAGCATACATATCAAGCTGTGCTGAGAGAGAACATTACACAGCTCCCTCTCCTACACATAATCCAAGCCGGAGAGAGGTGTTCACTTTAACCTTGGACAGACTTTTCACGGTTCAGGTAGTATAGAAGTGAGCACTTGAAGCTTGTATTCACTCTCACATGATTCAGGCAGCAGTGATCAGGCCCATGTGAAGCTTATACCAAAGGACCAGACAGCAGTGATGGGACCAGGTGCTTGCTCGCACCTGTACATGGGCCAGTCCCTTGGAGTGAGGAGCATTTGAAGGCTTGTATATATCTGCACGTAGACTAAGCGAAAGAGAAAGCGTTGGATTAAACTTGATTTGCACACTGTCAAGCTATATAGAGATGACTGCAAAAAGCTTTAACACGAATACGCACCATACCATGCAATACATGTAGATACACATGGCACATTGGCCAAGTTGAAGGAGTCCCATGAAGCTTGTCCACTTGGCATATACAGACAGCTGCATTGTGAGGTGAGAGTGGATCAGGGAGTGTACCACGAGAAGATCACACACACCCCTGTATGTGCCCTGCCCAGTTGGCACTAAATTGTTTCGTAAACGTCAAGAAAGGTATATTGTCTCTGGTACAAACGGGTACACCTTGTGGATTTCGTAATTTTTGACCTAAGGCGAGTTTTCATTTGTAAATGCTAATTTGTATCTGTTGGGTTTAGGGAGGTTGGAAAGAGATATGATGGACACGCAGTAGGACCGTGCCAATGATCGGGTACCGGTAGCACGTTCTTAGGGAGTCAGTCCCCTTGTCACAGTAATCCCAGTCTTCCGCATTCATCCCTTCTGTCCTGTAACTCCACCGTTGCCAGACACTGACCATAACATCTCTAGTCCAAATGCTGCACTCGCACTGCTGGTGCCTGTTTATCAGGAGATTGCGTCATTTTTTAAATATAGAAACTGAAGATGTTATCCGATTAAAGGGTGGGTGGGGGCTGACACAGACACCATGTGCTTCTATCTGCCTAGCCCAGTGTATGCACACACGCCATTTCACGGAAACACGAAGTCTATTGCTGCTAGTGATGGTGTAATGGGCGTTGCATTCGGTGTGCCCTTCGGTGTAATACAGTCTTTGCTAATGCAAGCAGTGCGGTCTGTGTCGCGCTCACTGTTCCCAGTTGTTTTAAACAAAGATTTGAGTTTAATTACATGTTTTAAACATTAACAACCTTACTTATGACTTACTTTTTCTTATTTTGTCGGCATTTTTCCACGTAGGTTTATGTCTATAAAAAACTGCCGCGACGGGAAGTCCACAACTTGTTACAAAAATGCACAATCGCGGTTGGTTGCTTGTTGTGTTAGATTGTATGCATTTTTAGTTACTAGTACTAAGTACCTGCACAACTTTATTTTGAGTGAGAGTTCCTGCACGTCTCAGTAGTAGGCTCTATACTTTGAATGGAAGCATCTGATACATTCAGCGAGAGCCGGAAATACATCATCAAAATGGATGACAGCGGCCCATGAGTATCGCCCCTCTGAGTGTGCACCTGTAGAACAGCCCCCTACATCCCTCACGTGCTGTTCATATGCCTCGCTACTGGGGTTCGAGTTACTCCAACATGGACGTCACGTGTGTGTATTCTTCAAAACACCAAATGGCACCAAAGATCTCCCCATAACACACGCGAAGGGCACTAAAATGAAAGAGCTTTCACGGACCAGGAGTGCGCATAAAGGTCACCGGGTTCTTAGTGCGCGGGCTGCAAATCACAGGCTTAATTATAATACACGGGCAAAAACCGTATGTTGGATCACAGATAGCTGCACCCAAAGCTATCTAGAAGGGACCACGCAGATGAGGTGTGGACACGGGATGCAAGCTCCAACTCACAGTGGAGAGACATACATCGCTCACCTGAACTGCATGACCCAGTGGAGAAACACACATCACTCACCAGATCTGCACGACCCAGTAGACAAACACACATCACTCGCCTGGTCTGCATGACCTAGTCAAGAAACACACATCACTCCTCTGGTCTGCGTCACATGCCAGCAGCGGTGACCCTGGAGATGCTGTAGGCGTCAGCATCCTGACTGGCACCTGTTCCTGATAGAAAGGAATATAATCCAATGTTTCTAGTAGTAGTATTAGCTGCAGCAGTATTGGTAAAAGCAGTAGTAGTGTTAGTAAGTAGTAGGTGTAAAACTAGTACTAGTTTTGGCGGTGGTAGTAGAAGCAGTAGTAGTAACTATAGTAGTGGGTGTAACTATAGTAGCAGCAGGTGTAGCTCTGGTAGTTGTATCCTTGGTAATAGTAACAACAGTAGCAGGTTTAGTAGGTGAAGTTGCAGTAGTAGTGGGAGTACCAGTGTAGTCATGATAGTACCAGAGGTGGTACTATCGATATTAATGCAAGGGACTGTACTCCTGGTAGTAGTGGTAGTAGTAATGATAGGATTAGCGGTTGCACTGGTAATGGCATTAGGAGTAGCGATCTGTAATGTTTGGAACTAAAGCACTGAAAGTTATAACTGAAATCATGACTCACATGCCCTTTCATTAATGGTGATTTGAAGTAGTGACACAGTGACGTGCTCTCCTCCTGCTCTACAAAGAAACCATGTGACATTCATCCCCAGGTGAGAATATTGTTACGACTCTCAAATTAAGCAGCCCCAAATCTCGTGATGTTTCGGGGTTCCCGCAATGACCACGCTCGTATACTACAGAAAAGCAGCCAGCGCCCGTTACTTAAGTGCTAAGTGTGTGATTCTGGACACACCCTCTGCCATCATTTGAGCACTTAGAAGCTGGCAAGCATCAGCATTAAGCGCTACACTAACTGGACCATTGCATTCTGTGGCACACACCGGTACATACTGCCTCACCCGTGGTACTAAAATGTGCTTGGCTTAGTCACGGCAGCCGTGCTGATTCAGCGCCTCTGCTAATCAAATAGCATCGCTCTAACTGGAATAAAACGGATTATTTTATATAAAAAAGGAGAAATGCAAACAAACCCTGTCCGACAGGATCAATAGATAATTCTACTATTGTTGCTGTCTTCTGCAAAGAAAGCGCAACAATGGGTACTTGCCAACTGTCTAAAAAGTCAACAGAGACGAATCACAACATTGTTCGCAGTTCTTTCCCAACGCCAGCGTGAGCACACAGCTCCAGAGAAAACAAGCGCGGCCGCGAAGGAATGTCAGGAAGGCAGCTGGCATCCGGCCGCGCTGCTGCTCGCTCCCGAGGCCAGGGGAGTTAACGTTTGGAGAGAAGGCGGGACATGCACCCGCCTTTGGCCAATTGCGTGCTGTCTTTCTTAGAAAGACGCACGCAAAGGCCAATAGCGTGTGAGCAAAAAAAAAAACACATGCACGAGCGTGTGGTCTGAGTTGGAAGTCCTTACTAGAAGCCTCGCAGAGCAGCGCATGCGCGCTGGCTCGGGCGGGACCTAACAAATCACGTTGAAAGAGTGCGAAGGCGGTGAGGAAAGTCTCTTTGGCCCCGCAGGCCTCCATCACTGCATTCACAGTGGTTGCAAAAATGCCTCCAGCCTCAATTATATTCATAGGGCAGGACTGCGCAGAACCGTTTCGCAAATTCATTGATTAGCACATCAGTTGCGGCACAAAATGATGGGCAGCTCGCAAGCATTGGGGCTACAATCGGGGACGTAGCATCCTTTGGTGCAGCAGGTGCAGGGGCACCAGGGCCCAGAGGTCTGAGGCACCCACTGAGCCCTGATTACTGATGTATTTTGCAATTCAAACAAATGTTGGGGGGCAGGTGGTCCATTTCTTTCCTTGCACTAGGGCCCATGACACACTGTCTATGCCACAGTCTGCAATTTACACATCATCCCATTATCCCCAAACTACATCACCACATCAAGGGAAACAGAATTAATATTTACCCGTTGTAACTATTTCCATCTCTCTTGTTACCTATGAATGTGTGGTTATTTCATCTGTGATCTGCTGTGTTCCTTTTTCTTTCTCTCTTCTGACACCTGCCATTTGAATTCCAGCCTGACTATATAACATATTGTTGACATTTATGTTACTGTAGAAAAGAATTATGCTTGTAATGATGTTGTGTGAACTATGTGGCGCCTACTTGCTCACAAAACTGATATTTAAAGGAAAGAAGAATCTTTTGCGATCTGCAACCTAAGAGTGAATGACAATGCTACTTATTATCCAGATGATAAATGCTCATCACAACTCTTTGGTTCGCTTTCACAGTTTTGCAGGGACATTTTCAACCTTGGTGTATCTAGTTTTTTCCTCACAAACTAGTCACAAGGTTTGCATTGTATTTACCCAGTTCTCAGTAGAGCTTGTTAGTTTGATAACAGCTGACCTGGTATTCCAAACAGCATTGGGCTATATCCACACCCTTGAGAAAGGCACTGGCAAAAATTGGCCCTCAGTGAGTGAAACATTTTTTGACATATCTTTGGCAACGCAATTATGGATACAATGAACAGAAGCATGGAATCATGGCATTTCTGCTGAATTTAGGGTGCCATGTGCAAAACTTTGTAACAGTCGCAAACCCTCGAGTCACAAAAAACAGACAGCTAGAGACTGTTAAGAAGCATTTTTAGATTTACTAAACCCGTTTACAGATTCGAAAAGACAATGGGGCAGATGTACTAAGAAATCACGCAAGGCAAATTGCTGTTCTGTGTTGCGTGAACAGAAGATAGCTGAAGAGCATAATATATACCAAGATATGGTGCTCTTAAATTCTCTCCCAACGCTTGGCACTTGTGGCTACCTAGCGCCAATGCAGGCACCCATGCGCCATGCTGCAAGTGTGCCTGTGTTACAGGCAGGATTGCTTTTGTACAGAATGGGACACCTTCCTGCACAAACACAATCCTTAGAGGCCTTTTCCTCTTTCTATGTGGGATACAGAATGCACCACACATAGAAAGAGGAAATAACAAGGAGAAACACACTTAGGGGCATATGTATCAACAATTCATTTTGCGAATCCTTAATAGCGAATTTTTGCGAATCACTATTAAGGACTCGCAAAATGAAATGTATGTAGGTTTCGCAATATTAATTGCAATTCCTAAGTATTCCTTAATTGCGAATCGCAAATTGCGATTCGCAATTAAGGAATACCTTCCCATTCATTCCTATGGGCCTAGAGGCCCATAGGAATGAATGGGAAGACATTCGCAATTTCAAGGGTGCAAGGGTGTCAAAAGGACACCCTGTTGCACCCCTGAAATGAGCATGTGTGCACATGTGGCGCACATACATGCCCTAAGGGCATGTATGTGCGCCACATGGCACTTTGAAAAATGCCAAAAAGTGCATTTTTCAATGAAATCGCAAATTACCACCAACTTGAAGGTGGTGGTAATTTGCGATTTCCTAGGGCAGATTCGCACAACTTGGGTGCTTCAAGAATTGCATTTAAGGAATCGCAATTTGCGATTCCTTAAATGCATTCGCAGAATAGGGAATCGCAAATTTTCCGATTCCCTATTGTGCGAGGGCCTTTTGGGATGATACATCCCAAAAGGCTTTTTCCCGTTCGCAAACGGGCCAATTCTGAGAATCGGCCCGTTTGCGAACGGGAAAACGCATGATACATATGCCCCATATTTCTCCTTGTTACGCCTCTCTGTGGTAGACATACGAATTTCATGCAATTTCAGCTTTACAAACCTTAGTAAATCTAGAATTGTGTGAAATGCAAGGTTTGATGCACTTGAACGCCCGTGCTCCACCCTCGGAACGCCTACCACTATGAAATGCAATGCAACATAGCACAAGCTGTTGTGCTACATTTCTTGACAAAGCCATGCAAATTAGGACTTGCGTGGCTTTGAAAATCCCAAATAAGCCTTTGCGTTGCACTGTGTCACCATGCGTGACACATGGGCTACGCAAAGGTTATGTAAATCTGCCCTTATGAGTTTAGAAAGGAATTACAAATCACAATTTGGAAAGGGAGCGTTGTGGGTGTCCCTTCCAAATTGAGATTCCTGCCCTGCAGCCGCGGTCTGTGCAGGTAACAGCGGTAGGGCGGTTGGGCAGTGAAAGGGGGATTTCGAGGGACGATCCCGAGGGAAAATTAATTATTTATTTAATTTTCCCTCTGCATCGTCCCTTGAAATCCCCCCTTACGCTGCCCCACCGCTGTTACCTGCATGGACCGTGGCTGCTGCCCTGATGTTTCAATGGTTTGAGACCGTCATTTTGGTTGCAAACCATTGAAAAGTTACCAACTCCCAAGTTGAAGTGGTAACGTATTCAGAGGGAAATGGTTCCTTTGGGACTTATTCCCCTTGGCGAACTGGGGTAAAAGTTTCAGGGGGAGCAGGTAGCCTTCCAGGGGACCATTGCTGACTCTCACCGAACCTTTTCCAAAACGTTTTTTTTTAAGCTGCCCCATTTTCTTTAACGAAACGAGGCTGAAATAACTATTAATATTGCTGCATAACATATTCAGAAAGGGTTCCTACACCCATAGGGTTGGACTGGGACAGAAAATGGGCATGGGCACCAGAGTAAAAGTGCCCCAATCAGTAAATCTAATATCTAAAGAAGTGGCCCACATTCTGCAAATGGGGGCATTTCTGAAGTTGTAAAAACAAGCTGTATAGGTGTTTTTCATGGTATGGTATTTGTGCTTGCTACAGGCACTGTCTGTGATAATATCAGGGAAATGTACACTAAAATCCGGCCCAGCAAACTGTAAAACTGGTTGAAAAGCAGCCAAACAACTAGGCCACACACTGACCTGTCAGACCGGCTCTTCCAGATTGCCCGATAGGCCTGTCCAACCTGGTACACTCTCGATTCCTGTTAGACTCCTGAATACACCCCAAAGACTGCGCTCAGTATAACCACTGTTATCACCCGTTTTTTAGGATTTCCTTTAAAGAATTGGGGTTGCTTTAACAAACAAATATTTTTTGAAAGGCAGTCACAAGGATGGTGGGCTGCTGACCGCCTCAAGCCATCATCACTGCAGTGGCGTAACAACTTGAGGGGGCCCCCCCCTTCAAAGTATATGGAGGGGACCCCCCCCCCACGCTCCTGACCCACTCAGGAGCTCTCAGCCCAGGGGCCCGCTGCCCGTGCACAGTGGCAGAGGGGGCCCCCTGGAGCTCAGGGGGCCTCCCCGCAATACAGGGGCGACGGGGGCTATTGTTACGCCACTGCATCCCTGTGAGTTTGATCAATCATAGTGAGTTGCAAATTGCAGCCTGCTGAATTAATATTTATTAGGCAGGGTGGTCTGTTACTCACTACGATTCTGTATTTGTGAACCAACCTATTAGTACAGAGGTCAGTTCGCAAAATCAGATTCCATGCACAAAAAGTCAGTGTGGAAATTGCGACCAATTTTTAGGAATGGTATTTTCGTCCTTCAGGCCCTTAGTTCTCAAATATTCAGATGACCTACATGCTGTATGTAGGATGCTTCAATAAAGGTGGTTCTAACAAAGGGTAAATAACTGCACTTTACAATACATTTCTACACACCTCCCTTCCAAAATTTCACTTGTATAGGACACACTGGTCCAAAATCTTATGGACAGAAATAGAAGAGAATCATTAGGAAACATTATGGCATGATATGTCGAAACGCGTCCACAGTATACCATTACAAGGTGGTTTTTGACTCACACTTCTACCCGACCAAACTACACAAATACTATCCTCCTCCAGATGCATTATGGTATAAAGTGTGGAATGCTGGGAGATTTTAAACATATTTGGTGGGACTGTCCACAGATTAAACCATTCTGGGCTTTATCCGAGCCGCTATTTTAGACAACCTTCTCCCATCAGATATGTCCTTTGTGTCACTCGGACTGAGATCTCCCGGGTGTTGATAATGTGGAAATGCTTGGGTGCTGCTAAAAGTACTTTAGCCACTTATTTGAACTAAAATCTCCATCTCTAGCTCTTTGGACTGTGGAACATGTTACCAATGGACGGACTCAAATGCATTCGCTGATGCCCATGATAATTTTGAAACAATTTGGAGCCCTTTTTTGGCATTCTCTTAACAGGGCATCACTACGGCCACATGCCTGAACCTATTCCATTACTAAGAATTAGATTTTGTTTGTGAAATTATAGTGTGGGGATACAGTGAGTTGTCCCATTACTTAATTTGTAGGAAAATAAGTGTCAGGGCCCGGGGTTTCTAAGCGAAGCCACTGCAGATTGCGCCACCCGCTGCTTCTGCCAGCACTGCCAAATGCCAGCACACTTCAACAAATGGGACTATTTGGACTTTTCCAGATCATCTAAAATTGTAAAACCATGTACTGTGGATTGAACTGCTAAACACTGCGCTTATGTCATGTGTTCAAAAGTAGCCGGACAGTGACACCATGTGGTAGACTGCCATAAACAAGTTCCGGTATTAAGAATTAAATGCTGGTGCCAAGCTCCAGAGAGCATCGGCACAAATTAAACACTGGGTTGCACGTTCTGCATTCAGATAAAATGATCATTTGTCAGTGATGCATCTAAAACTAGAAATTCACTGTCCAAGGTATTGTACGATGCCATTATGTCTCTTCCATTTTTATTTGGCGGGGGAGAGGAAGTTAAAGACAAAAACTGTTTGTGATGGATGCATTTATTATACATTTTTAATGATATCAACTTATTTCAAGCTGAAAGGCATTTGCTGATGAACCATGATTAATATATAAAACATTGAAAACGAAATGATTATAAAAAGAACAAAAAGACAGTACTACTGATCTCCTATGTATCTATTCATACATTCATCCGAGGGTCAAGGTCAGTGATGGTGACAGAAATTACACATGCCAACGAGATGAAGAAGCAAACAGCAATGAAGGACGTTTTCCTTCCTCCCCACCACTTTCTTACATCATGCCAGAGCCTATGGAATACCAGCAGAGCTGGGGCAGAGTAAGTTGTATGTCAGGGGTGCGACTTTAAATTGGCCTTCAGGTGAAGGGCGCCACAGAAGATCTCAAACCCTAGCAGAGGTCATCAGATACAGGGACTTGCTAGAATACCTACTGTTGGTGATTCTTAAAAACTCGGGACTGGGTAACAAGCACTCTGCATTTCTCTACATTGATATACCCTTTAAAGGGCATGTGGGAACCAGGAGCGTAGCAAGGGAGCTATCGGCTCTAATGCACGCAAGGAAAAGGGACCCTTTACTTGTCTGGTATTTAAATAGGGCCCTCACGTCCCTGGGTCACAGTGCCACAGCACCTGCTGCACTATCGATAGCAACGCACCTGGTGGGGCAGAGTCAGTCAGACTAATCCCTGAAAGTTCGGTAGGGCTTAAGTTAGGGCATAACGTGCGCCACTGAAAAATCCCACAGTGCTTGGTGAAGAGACAGTCACATGTCATGCATCATTGGCTAGAGCTGCCGAGTATGGAACAGGGAAACCAGGTCCTAGTCTCGGCGTCAGCTCAACATCATGTGATTCTGGGCAAATCACTTAATCTCCTTGCGCCTAAAAAACGTGTGACCTTGTGTAAATGTAGCTGGTGCTCCTGTAAAGCGCTCCAATACCTAGGCTAGGGTCGAGTTCGCTAAACCTGAAAAAATTAATGCATCTCTGAAACGGCTGCGTGGCTCTGTGTTTGCACCTGGCAGACGGTCCTCTGGAACACCAGTCATACTGGGTCAGAGCAGTGCTTAATTTGTAAAATATTAAGTGCCAGGGCTCTGACCAGGAGGCCACTGCAGCTTGCACCACCCATTGCCCTTGTCATCGCTGCCAAAACAACTACTAGCCATCTCTCTTGCATGTAAATGCGACAGTTCAGATTATTCCAGGTCCCCAAAGTTAAAGGAATGGCTGGGGAGGCAGGTATTAGCAATTTTAATGTATATTGTATTCCTAAACAACCGTTGTTCTGCTCATCGCTAAATTAGATGAGCAGCGCCACCATGTGGTAGACTGTTCTATGTATGGTGTTGACAATTAGGTGCCGGTGCTGAGCACCGGAAACCAATTAAGTGCCGGTGCTTAGCACCGGAAAGCCCCGGCTCAAATTAAGCACTGGGTCAGAGCTGATCACATGACAGTCTCGTCTGGCAAACGGCCAAGAGCTACGGTGGAGGCAGTCAGGTGTTAGGTCCAACTAGCCTTTAAAATTAATTATTCATAACTGCCAAGTTTCCCAGGTCCATGCGCGACTAGTTAGTCGAGTCCTAGTTTTTTCTTACAGTTCTGTGACTCGTGGTCCTGGTTTTATACTGGGTTACATAAGACTACAAGTCCCAGAATTCTAAGGAAAAACCTGGACTGGCCTAGCTAGTCATGCATGGACCTAGGAAACTTGGCAACTATGTAAGAACATGTGGCTCTGTGCTTCCTCCTCTGTACTGTGTGGTAAAGGGAGATGAGGCATTTCCCTTCTGTTGAGGTAACAATGAACACTGGTTGGCAGTTTGGGGGGAGGGGGAGTGCTATAGTGAGGACGCCCCACCCATGGTTCCCTAGCCCGGAAGAGGCTGACAATGGCTGCCAGACTGGGCACACCCTGGTGCTGTCATCACTAGCCCCCCTCGCCTCCGTGATGTAGGAGAGCTCTAGCGAGGCAGAGGAAGCAGATTAAAATCCGGGAAGCAATGCCAGGATCTGACATGCCAACGAGGACCGGGAAAGAGGAACACAACAAACGAACACCCGCTCTGAGTCTGACAACACCTAGCGCCTAACATGCGACAGGCTGACCTGAGGCATAGTAAGGCTAGCCCGAGGCCAAGTGCAACAGTGATGACCATTTCTGTAGCGCAAGTCACACACACAGTGCCTGCCCTCTCTGCACCTGATTTATGGGTGTTTATTATCGAACTCAATGCTGATTGCGTAGGTGTTTATACAGCGCTAACATGCCACATTCTGGCTGCTTGGGACATTTTGAGACACAGCCCGCATGCAGAAATGCCAAACAAAACTGTGTCCGCACAGAACAGGATGAGTATTGTAATTGCGTTTATATAGCGCTTACTACCCATGACGAGGTGTCAAAGCACTTTTCCAGCGAGTAGCAAGCTACTCCGGAACCCAGAAAGGATTAGTGGTGAATTAGTATAGGGAGATATTTAATCTATTTGAGAGACGGACATGTGAGTTTGTTGTTTGGATTGAAAAGTATAGTGGAGGGATAGTGGAGGGATAGAGGAGTGAAGGGTCTTGGTTTTTGTTGTGCTTTTTGAGGAGTAGAAGAGGGAAGGGTTTCCATTTATTTAGCGCTTGTTAACCCTGATGAGGTGTTGAAGTGCTTTTCGGTGGGTAGCACGCTACTCCAGAATCCAAACAGGATTAGTAGGGAATTATTATAGGGAAATATGAAATTTATTTGAGCGATGCACATGTTAGTCTGTTAGTTAGATTCAAAAGTATAGTGGAAGGATAGAGGAGTAGAAGGCTCTTTTTTTTTTTTTTTTTTTTTGAGCTCATAGCAGTAGGGGGAGGTTTGGGATGAGTAAAAGGGGAGGTGGTGGGGGAAGAGTTAGAGAGAAAGGTTTAGAAAGGCTTGTTTGGGAGATGTGAATAGTAAAAGATGTATGAGATGATGCAAGGAGGGGTAGAGGAGGAAGAGTCTCGAAAGGGTTATTTTGGGGATCATAGTAGAATGGGGTTTTGGATGAGTCAGAGAGTGGAGGTAGAGGATATATTGCGAGAGGTATAGGGTAGTGCATTGGAGATGCTAAATTAGAAGTAAAGTAATAAATATAAAGATACATAAGTACATGGAAGGTATATATGTATAAAGAAGGTAATATATGTAGATTTAAGTTGTATTTAATAAACTTGGACTTTCAAGTGTTGTCGTACTTTAAGTTAAATTATTTGTTTTTATATATTTTTTTGTAATTCAATAGTGAAGCAACTGTAGATAAATATGATAAAAGATTTACTTATTAATGCAGTCACCTATATACCTGTTAAACATAGAATAATATAACCATAAGTCATATGTACAATTGTTAAGCAGAACTAAGCGGTTCCCGGTTTGTTTTCTTTAGTAATGGGCCTACGTATGACTGTTTGAGATCTTCTGGAAATATTCCCGTAGTTAAGGAATTGTTGATTTTCTTGAAGGTTTGTGGTGGACACGAGTCAGAAGGGCTGCTGGCAGGCCTGCTTGCTTTGAATAGTTCCATAAATTCATTGTGTGATATTTGTTGGCAGGAATGGAGAGGCAGTGTTTGCATACTCTTGGAGTGTTTTTTTAGAAAAGGGTTGGTGCTGGTGGTTTTTCCTTGTTTTAAATAGGAGTCCAACGCATCTGCTTTGGTCGTGTAATGAATTGCCTTTCTTAGCTTTTTGATTGCTTACTTGTATAATCTGTTAAGTTTCTGTAGGTGAAGTTCGTCTTGATTGGTGTTTGTTTTGAGACAGATATGGTGCAGTTTTCTAATTTGCTGTTTTATCTCTTTTATCTCTGTACTTCTCCAAGGTGCCTGTTTTCTTTTGTTCTGTTGTGTTGCTGTTGTGAGTGGTGTTGTGATATCAAAAGCTTCCTGTAGCCACTCATACAGTTTTTGAACGGAATTGATTGTGTCTAGATCTGTACTGGATGTTAGTTGTGTTTCTAAATGTTCAAAATTGAGTTTAGTCTACGGTCGATAGGTGGAGGCATGTAAGGTTGTTTTAGGTGTGATGCTTTGTGTTGTTTTATGTTGTTATATGTTGGAAGTCAAGGAAATGGTGGTCTGACCATGAGACTGGAGTCATTGTTTGAAAGGTAACTAGTTCTGTATCTGCAAAAATAACATCTAGGATGTGTCCAGCGATGTTTGTGGACGATCTGATGTAGGTTCAGTGCATCTAGACCAGTGATGATTGTTTTTGTGTGTGTCATATTGGGTTTGTCAAACCAAATGTTTAGGTCACCCAGAATGCATAGTTTGGAGTGTAGTCTTATCTATCAGGTTTGAAACTGTGTCTAGAAGTGTGTCTGGGAATGTTGCATTGCTAGCTGAAGGTCTGTAACGGAGCAGGAAGTTACAGGAGGAAGATGGTGTAGGGTTGCATCTGGTGAAGAGGGCCTCACAACCTTGTATGGAGACATTGTCAGCTTTAGTGATATTTAATGTTTGCTTTTATACAACAGCTAGGCCACCTCCTCTTTTGCCTATACCATTTTGTGTGATAGTTTGATAGCCTAGAGGAATGGCTTCTTGCAGCACTGGAGCCATGTCATCTCCCAACCATGATTCAGTTATGAAGAGTAAGTCAGGGTGTGTGTCAGTGAGAAGGTTGTAGATGTGATGCTTGTTTTTTTAGAGTGATCAAGCACTTATTAGTAGGCAGTTTAGAGAATGTGCTTTCGTGATGGTGTGACATGGTTTTGTAGAAGAGTGAGCGGTATTTTGTGGGTTTGTAGCAGATGTGTCCTTAGTGTTGGTATTAGCTGCATGAGGATAGCAATAGTGTATCTGTTCTGTATCATATTCCTCGTCCAGCAGGCTAAGAAGGTATTTTGATGGGTGTATGGGTGATGGAGATGGTGTTTGAGAGTAAGTTGCTGAGCTGTGTTGTTTTTGTAGACTAGTCTTGTTGTGCAGTAGACATGGAGATGAGAAGTTGTGAGAATGGCATGTTGCTTATTTTGTTTGCGTCTGTTCAGAGAGGAAAGTGTATGAGTTAGGGGTGGTGGTGCAACATGTGGGTCATGTTGTAAGGTTCTAAATTGTTCAATGGATTAGAGGCGGTTAAAAGAGAGTTGCTGTATATGTGTTAGGTGTGGGGGAAGAGAGAAAGCCTAGTGGTGGAGGTGGTTTAGGGTGTGTATTATTTGTGTAGTCAGGAAGGTAGAGGTGGGTGTATGTTTTTAGTTTGTGATAGAAAGTAGTCAAAAAACGGATCGAATTCTCAACAATGACTCTAGGTAACCTGTGCCAGCGATGCAGCCTTTATACATTTTCCCTGTTTTATTTCACCTTGCAATCCCTAAGAGTATTTGCTTTTTCCAGATGCTGTATTTTTTATTGCAACATAAGACTCTTGCTTATCGCAAATTATGAACTGAGTCACCACCAGCTATCTGGGCGAGTTCAGGTTGTCGGGTGGGTCTGCATGATGGGGCACGATTGAAAGCTCTGAAGGTGAGGCTGAAGGCTTCAATGCGAGTTCCTCACAGTGCCTGTCAGGGGTTCATAAAGGTGTTCAGACTACATACTCATTCATTCTTTTTCCTCTTCACAGAGCGCACAGCGATGGGCATACAGGTGCGAATTGTAATTAACATTTTTATAGCTGTGAACCTCCTGTGTGAATACAGCTATTATAATTGTTAGAAATGGGGATCTCTAGTTGGCAATGGTTTGCACCTTTGATCAAGTAGGGACCCTTCCTTCTAGTCAGGATAAGGGGGATACACTACTGAAATAACCCCTGCTCACCCCCTTGGTAGCTTGGCACAAGCAGTCAGGCTTATCTCAGAGGCAGTGTGTAAAGCATTTGCACATAACCAACAGTAATACAGTGAAAACACTACAAAAGGACACCACACCAGTTTAGAAAAATATCCAATACAAGCCAAAAGACAAGGGAGACACACCAAAAGATGCCAGGTTTGACAATAATAATGACAGCACCAAAGAAAAAGGTGAGTTAGAAAGTGTGTGGGGGTGGCTGAATGGGAGGTGACACAAGGAAGTACATGCAGAAAGACAAAGTTAAAGGCAGCAATGAAAAGCAATTAAAATCGTGACTAGACAAAACACAGATTTCTCCAGCAAGTGCATTAACCACCAGAGTTATCTTACCATCATTATTATTCCCTGAGATTTACTGGGCACACAAAGCTGTCTGTAACAGGTGCCTTAACCCCATGCCACATTTCTACTTGTTGCCAATTTCTTTGTGGCAGAGTTTTTAAAAACACAAATGTATAACTTGACTGTCAGATTGCTTATCATGACTCTGCCCAAGACCAGACTGGCCATACCAGACATCTGGTGTTTCCCCAATAGGCTGGAAGGGTGAAGGGCCACTTTTGTTACTGGGGCCCGTTTTGTAGCAGTGCAGCAGTTTAAAGTACTGCAGAGTTCCTTATATATCCAACAGTTTTCAGGCAACAATAAAAGTGCAGAGATTACTCTGGTGATTAATGTACCTGCTGAAGAGAGATTTGAGTTTTGTCTAGTGGCAGCTTTGACTCATCTTGGTAGCGTAGAGGGTTAATATGCCTGCCGCAAAGAGTGTATATTATGCAGATCACAGAACAATATGTTATGTGTATAGCTCAGTGGGTTACTGCTTTTTTCACAGAGTTCCTTTTGTTACTTCCAAACCAGAAACCACACAGGGGATCCAAAGAATGCCAATTCCTAATAGTACAAACAGTGGCAACTCAAGTGACTGGATGCTGATTTCCCTTAACACCTCGGAAACGCAAATGTCTTTGGGAGGAATGACACACGAACAACAGTCCAGGCCAGGAAAACAGATCTCTAACGCAGGAAGCCTGACCTCACTACACAGAGCCCACCCTAGAGTTGTCCTGCCTTCAGCAGGCTCATTAACGACGAACAACCAAACCGAACACCTACAGGGCACCGAAAATAAAGGCATACCGAATCAGTCTTTAACCAGCAAACCTTCAAAGGCGAACAAGGAAACATGGGAGATCGGCTGCAGCTCTCTGCAATACAAACAAGGAACGGCAAACAATAATCAAGCGCCCAGGGCTGCTGCGCCCAACAACATTAATCATATACGCCTACCAGAAAGAGAAAGTACAGCACTCGTCTCCCAACAACTAGGAGAATTAATACATCATAACATTAAAAGAGTCGGGTGAATGGGGGAAGACAAGTCCACGGCCGGCCTAGCATTTACCTCCCACCACACGTCCAAAGGACCAGCGGATATCCTGAACAGAGGTAACCTTTTAAGACTATTCAAACACATACCATTACTGAACCATCTTACTACTACGGATCTTCAATCAGTAAAATTTGCCCATATCCCTGGCTCAGGAGCGCCCGAATCTACCATAACCAACTGGGACTCAGTAACAACCCGAGACGCAATCCTGAAACAGGGAACAACCTTTCAGGACTGGGGAATTGAGCTAGAGCCATACGACTTCGGAAATACCCATATGTTCTAACAGAACCCCCTGGACCTCTCCCCAAAGGAAGCATATTGAAGGGAGCCACCCACGATTGGCTAGATGGGTCCAAGGTGGAATCTAACCCCCTAAGGATCCATTGCAGTTCAATGCACCGGTCGATCAGGTGGCAATCTGCAGCACAGTCCCAGGAGGGGTCAATGCAGCCGCTGAGGGCCAGCAATTTTGACATTGTTTCCTAGCACAGTGGAACCTTTTCCCCTCACACCATCCACATATCCTCAGATAAGTAACCCAGCATCAAAAGATCAATTTTCAATCATCAGCTGGAATGTGGCTGGGCTGGCTTCTACGTTAAAATCAAAACAGGGGCGGGTCTTTTTAAACACCGGCAACATCCTATGTCTCCAGGAGACATGGTCGCTGAACCCCACAACAATAAATGGATTCTATGAAATCTTCCACCCAGCCACGCAAACAAGCATTTTCGGGCGGCCCTCGGGTGGCCTCTCGATCTTCCTAAAGCTAGGAGACATAGTGTCAACTTCCATTTCCACGCAAGACCACAGGGACCTGCAAGCTCTATCAATAGAGGGCCTAAAATGTAGTCAGAAGACCCTCTCCTTGCTTCTCATCAATTGTTATTTGAATCCTCGCAAATCCTCCAAAGCACGCGCCATGGGCTCACTGTGCACGAGTATAAAAGAAATGATTGAAAGTTATCCAACCCATGAAATCGTGTTAGCAGCGGACTTTAACACCACATACCTGGGCCAATATAAACATGCAGTAGAAAAGTCCAATGAACAAACCCAATTCAACGACCTACTATCCACATTCAGGTTAACATCGGCAGACAAGATACAGCCGAACATAGGGAACGAGACCCGCCATACGTTCGAAAAACATTCTACAATTGATTACATTTTCATGTCAAACTACTTAACAAACAATCTCCAGAGCTTCGACATAGTAACCAGTGAAGAAAGTGATCACAACCCTCTGGTCATAAACCTGAACCTAAACCTCCAGAAAGCTGATACTGGCCCGGTGCTAGGTCTCTCAACAGGAGATGAATTACACAACTTAGTTAAGAGAATCAAGTGGCACCCTCACCAACTGCCCCAGGTGGCCAAATGGCTTGAGGACGGGACATCCTAGGAGATGGACCAACTAGGGGTCCAAATCCTATCAGCTTGGGTCCCAAAGATTAGAACACTGGTCGCAGCTCGCAAGGGCCACACAGGACCACAAAATTGGCAACACCTTAACCAGCACAGTAACTCTCAACAGCAACAGAGTATTAATCAAACACGGAAGAACTTGAGGAAGAGAATCCGTCTGCTCAAATTCAACTTAACATCTGGAAACTTAGCAGCAGTAAAGGAGGCATGGAAAGCACACAGGAACATCTGGGCCATAAAACGTGCAAACCTAGAGGAGGAGTGGAAAAAGATATTTGTGATGCTCAAAGAAGGATCCCTAGCCCGGTTCTGGCAGTACGTAAATAAACTAAAGGCGCCCGGGCCACCAAGGGCAAATGCAGTCTCAGCAACAGTGTGGGAAAACAATGTGAGGTGTCAGTTCTTACCCAACAACCCCTCAGCCTTCTTGGAACCAGCAAGGGCAAAGTTGGAGGAGCACCAAGCCCCAATTACATCTATGGAAATAGTAAAATTAATCAAATCCATGAAGGCTAGCGGAGCACCCGGCCCGTACGGGCTCCCTGCTGGGATCTTCCAATCTGCCCCAGACAGCTTGGCCAAGCTCCTAACCCCGCTATATTCTCTGCACAAGGCTATATTCTCCGCACATGTACTGCACCGCCAACCACTTAATCATTCATTCGGAAAAAACAAAGATTCTGGTACTTGGAAAACAAAAACACAAAAAGCAAATTACTTGCCATATAGGCGCTATGACTATCACCTCAGCCCCCAAATACAAATACTTGGGGGTCTGGTTTACAGAAACTGCTCAACCCTCTGCGCACAATAAAGACCTGAACAAGAAAGCAACAGCAATTACCTATGGACTAATCAGATTAAACACTAAGCTAAAAAGTCCGTCAGCAGAGGGCATAAGAAAAGTCACGCAAGCGTCCCTCCTACCAGCACTATCATATGGACATCATGCGTTTCCGGGGGGCTGCTCGGAAATCCTGGAACGAGCACAGTGTCTGAGACTAGAGCTCGGATTGACCAAGCAATCTTTAGCTCTTGACGCGGACCTTTTAAAATATTACATTCGGATCTTGAAAGCTCCGGAGAAATCCCTAAAGAACTGCCTCAAAGACATCTTCGTGAAAGCCGGATCTCCGTGGCACACTCAGCTCGAGAAAGCCCTAGCCACCACAGAAATAAACAGAACAGCACTTGTCTTGCCTTATATCACATACGCCACCTGGAAAAAGTGCATAAACAAGCAAGTTCAAATAATTTCAGTCCGGCAAGACCAGGAAACAATTAAAGCATCTCCTTTCCTGGCCCCACTCAAAGCATCATACCTGGTATCTAAACCACAGCCTTACCTCTCAGCGGCGCTCAACCCTAAAACTTGAAGAGAGATTCTATATATGCGACTGCTGGCCCTGCCAATAGCGGAATATAGCCTGGCCTGGGCGCACAAAGAAACGGGGGGGCATGCCGTCTATGTGCTGATAAACGTGAATCATGGCGGCATCTTCTGTGCTGTTGTCCAACAATAGCCAACGAGAGAAGAATCCTTCTTAGGGAATTATGCCTGAGCGAAAAAGCAAGTACCTGCCTGGAGGCTTCGGCCATACGTTTTACTCAAAAAGAACCCCACATCCTGGCTCGCTGCGGGCGTTTCATACAAATCATCAGGGATGCTCTCCAGCCCCGCGCTGGGCCCCGACCTGGCCTTCGGATAGTCCAAAAGGTGATCCCGGATTATTTCAAAGGGAAGCCAGAATGACCCTCAGATAAGACCAGACCAAAGGAACTCTCTTGGCTACCCTTTCAAGTTGGAGTACTCCGTATGACGACAGGCTGCTGTCCCCGCTTTGGAGGAATGATCAGAGACTGGAAGCCCCCCAATAAATATTACTCATCAACTGACCCCTACAAAATGAACTAAATCACAATGCACAAGCGCTTTACCTGGGACATCATCTTATGGATGGAGCACCGAGGAAGCAGAGGAGATCTGGAGGACAGCTATATAAGGACCTTCGAGGGGCTACCTTGTAGATCTGCAGTTATGTAGGGTCCACGTTGACCTACAGGCACCGGAACTGGTCCCTTGCCCTGTCCCTGGCCGTCCTAGCTGTGAGACAACCCCGTCACTTCGTCCATATCATAGTCGTCATGGTAGTACTGTCTTCCTCGAGGGTCGTCAAAATAGTTCCCGCTCTGCCTATTGTACGATGAGTCTTCTGACTGCACTCGGCCTCCTCCTCCTCTGCGTCCTCCAAAACCCAGACCTCTCGGGGCCCCACCTTTCTGCAACAATTCCGGACACTCGTTCCGCCAATGCCCTTCTTTCTTACAGTACACACATTGATTGGGGCCCACAGGCGTATTTGAAGCACCACCCCTATTAGATCGAGGTGGCCGTGGGCCTGAACCTCGCCCTCTGCCACCTCCCCTCGCAACCTGCTGAATCAACACCCTCATCTTCAAATATTTCGACTTCTTCTCTACCCTTTCCTTGTCCTCGTTCTCTCTATGCTCATAGTACTGTGCCATACTTAATATGACCGACGGAGAGGAGGTCGTCCAGGTACTTTCCGAGGCCTGCAACCTTGTTGCAACCTCAGGGAGCAAATTAGTGACAAATCTGTTCGCGAACAAACGTACCCCGCCCTCCTGCGACAAGTCCTGACCACGGCAGTCTGACCTCCTCCAAACTGTTATCTAGGAGGTCAGACTGCCGTGCGTGGCTGCTGAAGAGACCCCTGACGAAGAGCCTCATGGTTCGAAATGCATTGGGAATAACATCTACTACTGAGGATGATTGATGTATAGTTCTTGCTTCAGAAAAAGGCCTGGATTGGCATATCTGCTGCATTAGAAGTAAATATACAATGTGCCTCTCATGTGACATGAGTAAATGAAATGAGTAAACATGAAACTTTGGAATACAAGGAATAAAACTGATTAAACATGGATAAAGTTGTGGGATCTTTATTGACGATCCAGGAATTAAGCAGTGCGTCCGGTACAGGAGTGTCACTTCGCTCCAGCTTTTGTTGAATTTTCTAATGATGTGGTTGGAGGGCAGACCACGATTCCGGGCTGCACACAAAAAAGATTACATTGAATGAATTCGACAAGTTGAACATTGTGAACTAAGGTGTGCACTTGGATACCCTTTTTTTGAAATCTTAATATAAGACACATATACCGTCCCTAACGGACAACCATAACGCCGACAACTGCAAATAAGGGAAAAATAGAATATCAAAGATTACAAAAAAAAAAAATCAAAACCCACTGTCCGGAAAGCACAGTCGTCACTCACTCAAACAAGCATTGCACCAACACCGTCATCGGCCCACAGACCTCAAAGCATCCAAACACAACAATCAAACCACAAGCCAGCCCTGATACTGCATCGCGTTCAAGAAGACAGTCCAGAGACTGTACCAAGTTCAAGAAGACAGGCTCTAGCCCCAGACCTTTTCAAGCGTATGCCAATTACCAGCTGGCCTGGCAGATTGTTCGCGAACGGCCCCAGACCTTTTCAAGCGCAGGCCGAATTTCCAGTTGGTCCTGTAGACTGCTCGCAAACACTCTGTGCCTTTTCGAGAGTCCGCAAACCCAAAACAAGACGGTCCGGAGATCATACCAAGTCACAGCCCGTCGACTCGTGTCGTTCAAGCAAGGCAGTACGAAAACTGCAGACAAGACAGTCCGGAGACTGAATCAAGACACAGCCCAGAGGCTTGTGCCGTCCAAGAATGGCGCCATTTTCCCAAAAACCAAATCACTCACCTGGTGCACACAGGTCAAGCTATTCTCCACTGCCGACTCTTCGGACCAAACGGTCAACTCCAAGGTTTCACCTTTTCAGGACCCCAGCTGGTGACCACTAGCCGAGGATCCGTCCGATCAGAAGGGCGGGGCAGCTGCGAGAACCAAGCTCGGTCTTGTGTGTGGGGCCCCGGTCCGCCCAACCGACCGGACACCACCCGACCCTGCAACCCGATTACGGGTGAGATCACCTTGCGGGGTCCCTGTTCGGGCGCCAACTGAAGGACGGGGCCCTCTAGGGCCACACAGGTTATTTTACAACCACCTGATATGCCTTCCCAAAATGAAGAGTCGGTCAGACAGTAGAGAATACAACTTACGTTTTATTCAGCATATACTCTGCAGAGGAGTCCTATCAGACCTTCACCCTAAGATGTCTGCCGAGGGACTGACGTCCCAACGTTTGCTAATACATAATAAACCTTTCTGGAAGACTTCAGCCACGCCTCTAGTGGAAAACTACCGGCCTGAGCCGGGCATAGACAAAGGAGGCACAGAGATGAGCTAACACCTGCCAGATGGGTACATTCTATCACCAAGGCCACTGTGCCGAGTCACAGCGTCTCCTAACGTGGGAGCAGAGTTACACATTGAGAATGGTATGCAGAAGCAGAATAATTGCTTGTTAGCAAGTCAGGTAGCAACCTTGAACAAAAAGAGAATAATAACGAAGTACAGTATTCTGCTGAGGCAAGAGATTCTGAATACTAAGGCCTAGTACGAGCACAGCCCAAGCAGTCTAATACAGATTACGAAATACAAAATGGAGTCACACGGGCTAACGGAAGCTTACATGTTACAGGGATAACTCAGTGGGTTGCATAACGTGAACGCAAATAGCATCTATTTAGCCACATATTGCTAATCTAATAGAGCAAAACGAGTGTATCATGGGGAGAGGGAAATTTCAAACCTAACAGGGCAGCTGGGCGATTGGGCCCGGTCGCAGAGCGCAAGTCTAAATTAAAACACGAAAATAAGCTTCGAGTGTAAGGAATGATCTTAGTAACTTGCACTCTACTAGAACTTTCGATCCTATCGCCTGGGCTGATTCTGCACTACGGTTATTGGATTTTATGATGTACTAACGTTTTTATTTTTATTAACTTTATTACTGTATTGCAATGGTTTTAATTAACTTATGCAAGAAATAAATAAATAAATAAATACAAATACTGTGCAGTTCATAAGTTACAATCGTAATCTAGGTTAGGAAGTTATGTTTTTTCCCAGTCTTTCATTATCCCAATTTTGCTAAAAAGGATTTGTTTGGGTAGAAATAAATTCTTATTAGTAAAGTCAATACTAACCACTGTGTTATGCTCTGAATCCTGAGTTTGCACTTCCTCAGACCAAGCACTCTTAAAAAATGCCAGTGTGGATGACTTGTCAATCCTACCACTTGTAGTTCCCTTTGTCTTATGTAACATTTTCTATACACTGATTTACACATGTATAATTCATTGTCTCTGTATGTGTGTGTGATGTAAAATGCTCCGACACCCTACACTGGTATGAGAGGTGCTATAATACAAATAAATACATGTGAGAGAGGGGCTATGGAGAGATGAGCGGCACTGTTTGAGGGTGACAGTGAGGGAATAATTGAAGAGCCCCAATAAAGATTGCTGTATCCTGGTGCGCTGTAAGGTCATCATTTACTATGCTTTAAAAACGAATACAGGTGAATATATAATGATAAATGTGTTATAGAATGCACAATTTTTGCAAATTTTCCCCAAATTTTCTTGGGGTGAGAACCCTCCTTGTAGTGGTCAGGCTCACCTGCTGCACTCGCTCGCTATGCACTGTTTGGGCTCTGGTCTGACAAAATTTACCTGGGCTGCTTTATGTACCCAGTCTGGCCCTGACTATGCCCATTGTGACTTCAACCTCTTTTTGGTGCCACGCCTACACCCCAAATTATGGGTTACCAGCAGTGCCAGGGGTACATGAGACCTGCAACGGTGAGTGAGTCCTCCTATCACCAGGGCCAGTAGAACCTGTAGAAATGTGTGCTGGCATCACTAAGTGCGTAAGCTTCTGCATGTAAGTGGTCATTACTGCCTGGTCCTTCATGCCAGCGCTTCCTTGTGTGCAGCCTGGCATTACCAGGGGCACCTTCCGCTCCCATAGGCAAGCCTTTAGTGCCATGCGCTCTACCTGGTGCTCTACGTTTATTGAACTCCTATATCGGTGCTACTGTGCCCGATGTTCTGGGTTTATTGTGCTTCTGTTTTACGTGTTCTAGGCTACTTGTGCTACCAGACCTAGGCTAATTGTACCTTTAAATGTCTTGTTCCATGGGATAATCTGACTTGTGCTCTGTATCGGACTTCTCCATTTTGCTGTGGGAGGGGGCCCATTGTGCTGTTACATGCATTGTGTGTTCTCTCTGGTTGAGGCCGATCATGCGAGCATTATAACCAGGTACTTGCTGGTTACATACCATACAGATCTCTGCAGCCGGAGCTTGTACTACCAGGGCTATACCACGAGCAGTAGTACCGGTGGCCTTCAGATTGCATGCAGTTGACCCACAGATGTATCCAACGGTCTGGTGAAACCATAAATTGCCACAAGGAAGCCCTGGGACATTCGGCAGCATCATAGATGAACTATGCACAGCCCACACCTCAAATCACAAAAGCATCCACGTCTTAGAGCTGAGAGCCCGGTGGACAGCTTTGGCACTGTGCCATCAACTCTGTGGAAGCCCCCCAGGTTTCCATCTCTGTGATGGTTCACATTTTGGGGGCACCCATGATCACCTTTGAGGTACAATGGGTACTCTTGGCCACTGCCATGAGTCACAGTTTTCAACTGGAAAAGATAACTTTCTAAATTGCAGAACCTCTCATGGCACCTTCCGCACCTCCCAGCTGCCTGTGCCAAGGAATGCTTATGTCTGGAGTTATATAAAGATGCACACATACATCAAGACTCCACACATACACACAGACTCTCTTCAGCAGCTGGGGTGCTTGACATGTCACATCACATTCTCCAGTAGGCTGCTTCTAGGCGCTCCCTGGACAGAGTGCAGCCTGGGGGCGTCGGTGGAAGAGGAGTTAACTAGAGAAGATCCATACGGCGGAGAGGTCTCAGGTGGTCTCCTGAAAGCATGCCGGGCGTCTACCTTTGAGAAACACAGAGTGATGGATGGAAGAGCCTATTTTATTTACTTTGCTAAAGTATTTATATAGCGCGAACCAAGGGCAGCAAAGCGCTTTATCGTACTCCCCAACAGTTGCGCTGAACCAATCCATTCCATTGTTTTTTGCTCACTATACCACTGCAGATAGGGACTAACCATGTGCGCTTTGTCTTGCACATCCCCTCCCGTCCCTTCCTCAAGTTGCAGATGAGCTAAAGTGACGAGAAACAGATGAACACAAAAAACGCTTTCATGGAATGCACCCACAGTGATTTCCAGTGGTTCATATTTGCTCCATCAATCACCTTTGAGTTGTCTGGCCTGCCCTCTCTGGTCTGGGTGTGTCCAGATCTCTCTGTGCAACAGGGGTGAGACCAAACAAATCTGAAATAGGTGTTGAACATTGCTTAGCAATTCAAACTGGTACCCCCCCTTCGGGTATGGCGAGAGTGCTTTGAATATGTTCTCTGTCAGTAGAGGAGCTATGAAACATGCCCAGAATGCTTTCCTCTTATTTAGATTAATTCATAAATTCACTTAATTCACTTTTGTGCTAAATGAGTCATCCTGAGTGTTGCGGGCACCTGCATAGGAGGGCCCCAAGCTCACTGGGCCATAGATGCTATACCGAACTCACGAGCCCTAACTAGGCTGAAGTTAGTCTGGAGTAATCTAAGTGCCTCCTCTGAGGAGGTGTGGTCAGGCTGCAGGAGCTGCTATCTGTTTTGGAGTGGGGCCAAGGCTGATTTGCATGTGATTTGTTCTTGGCTGCAATTAAACAGAGAAGGTAAAAATGATTGAATGGAAGGTGCCCAGACAAATCCCTGAAGCTTGTGCTGAGCATTTCCATCCATAACTTTTGTGCTGTTTAAATGAGGCACTTTAATTGGTTTGCCTGTGTTCAGACATGGACCCCAAGGTGCACCTCATTAAAACACCCAGCATGGCTAAACAAGTCTGATGTTATGTAAATTTCTACTCACAGGGGACTCCATTGTCCCTTTTGGGGCAAGGTTGATTAGCATATGGTTGATGCATGTCTGCAGCAGCACAGATAAGCTAAAAACTATTACATCGAATACACCTAGAACAATCACAATTGGTTCATGTCGTCTTAAGCATTTCCATCCATCACTTCGTCCTGTCAATTGCGTGATTCCAGAGTAGGGCTCTGAACTCTGTGACATAGGAACACGAGCTACACCTCACTGAGGAGGCCCTACGAAGCTAAATTATGTCTGCTATGGTTTTTACTTCCCATTCAGAAAGGACATGTTTGGCTGGGCTTTCCTTATTTTAGGGAGGGGTCAAGACTGCTTTGCACATTGTTGGTCTTGTCTGTAAAGGCCCATCTATGACGAGCTAAAAAGAATGGAATTAAAGTCACTCAAAACACTTACCTTCACTGGTATACTTAGAGTCACTCTCAGAGCACGGCTAGGACAGAAATACCCCCCCCCCGCTGTGCCATTGCCTATGGAACTAGAAGTTGCCCAAACAAAAGGCTGAATCCACCAGCCTTAACTCTTAGACTCTAAAGTCATACAGCCACAACTCCATGAATAAGAAAAATGTAACAAACCAAGAGAAAAATTTGAATAATAATACCTGTAACAAGCTCAACAAGACACCATGCTGCAGTTGTAACTTTGGAACCAAGAGGAATGCCTCCAGACTACTGAAAGCGCCACAAGAACAGACCAATAACAGAATGTGTGCCATATAAATACCGATGAAATCACAAGAGAGGTCAAGTGGCACCTCACTGATGAGTCTAAACAAGGCCAAAACCTGTTCGGGTTTCTGAAAGTAATGGTCAGAAAAGATGTGGCACAGCAGTTTAGGCTAGAGTGTTCAATTGATACAGGGGCAAGAACGAATTTGCGTGTGGTTGTTTTATACCTATTCAAGCTAGAAAACAATGCACTTGAACACTGAGAATAAATACCAGAGGATTAGATTGACTGGTGCATTTTCATCCATCATCTTGGTGCTATTTAAGTGAGTCACCCTAAATGGCTATGGTAGTGACTGGAGAGGAGGTGGCCTACACAACGTGGCAGAGAGCAGAGCCCTAGGAGGTGTGCTGCTGCAGCGGTATAGGGGAGGGAGTTATCTTCTCACGGAGGGCGTGCCTAATTCACCACTCACCAATCAGCAAAAATGAAGTTGGTGGAGTCAGGTGAAAATGAAAGAAAACACTCTGGGCATGGCAGAGGGACATGTGGCTGGCAATCACACAATCGTCCCTAAGTGGTGCTATATATGTAATGTTTTTGTGACAAAGGGAGCATTCTGATTGGCTGGCCAGCACCTAACAATCCATATAGTGTGTAAATGTCAATAATGGTATGCTTTTACATAGAAGATAAATACTTAATTCATACAATTTCTAACCAGCTGTAAATAACATATGCTATTATTACCCAGTCTGTGGTACTCAATTTACTGAAAACGGAAGGCAGGAGGGCTGAGCCTGACCACAGTGTTTGTTCAGCTCTCTGAACCATGCTCCTTGCTTAGATTTCTTCAAAGCATATTTATTGCAGGTGGATATCTTAATCGGCAGGCATGGAACCGGCCCTCCTGGACCAACGTTAAATCCCCCTGGTGTAATACTTAAAAACCTATACATTACTCCCATACTAGCACTCTTCTCCTGCAGTAAACTCCAAACGCGGCTCTTCACCGAAGCCTATAAACCCATTGAAACAGATGGCCACCTTTAACTCATAATCCCAAATAGTATGTGGCGAAGGCAAGCCATTCCCTCTCTAAGATATGTTCTTCTATGGCTCACCGTATAATGTGTATCCTTTCAATGTGCCATGCAGCAAAACTGCTCTGGAGCTGCCAAGCATTGGCCTGATTTGCACAGTCTGGATGAATGTATTAAGAACCACATTTATTAAGCGCTAAACATATCGGCAGTGTGGACTCATGACAACTTTAGAGGGGAGTTTCATGCCTTAGAAATATTTTAATATTTCCTGAATGCCTTTCAGCGCTGAAGAGCCCCTCCTTAGCTCCAGAGCAGGTGTGACCAATGTAGGGTCAGGTGGGCTGGATCCGTGCAGAATTTTCATGGTATACATCAAGGTAAATATGCATACAAACAAGATCAGTAGAAAGCATTTACAATACCTGTGTTGATCCTGAAAATCTGAAATGGACGCCTCCTGGAGCTACATTGGACACTAATGCTGTTGAGGAAGATGGACTTAAACCCTAAAGTATGGGGGCCTCCCAGCACCTATTTAGGGGTGTAGCTTCCATTGGTGCAGCAGGTGCAGTGGCACTGTGGCCTAGATGCCGGAGGAGCCCACTGAACCCTGATTATTGCTGTGTTTTATAATTCCAACATTGGCCAGGGGGTCCACTCCTTCCTTGCACTGGGGCCCGTTACTCCACTGGCTATGCTATGGCATTTATTGGTCATGGTTGCTGGCAGGGGCGACCTCCCCCCACCATCCCGCCCCCGGCCTGCTGAGCTGCAAGTAGTCCTGGCACACGATGCACTCCATCTTTTCTGGGGAAAGCCTCTCCTATGCATAAACCTTTGCATAAGCCCCACAGGCTATCCAGATTGTGTGTCGGTTTGTATAGTGCACACCCTGCCCTTGGTGCGGCCTGGCAGCACCTTCGATAATCTGTGGTGACTCCTCAAATGGTTCCGGGATTTCCATCGCGGGCCACAGTTTTGATTCAGATTATGTAGCTTTACTCACAACACACAGTAGAGAGGGGGACGGGGAGCTATTAGAAAGAGAATAGGTCCAGTACCATTGCTCCCAAGGGCTAACGTGGTATTCACTGTGGGGTAGCTGTTCCTGAAGTCAAAGAGAGTAACAACTTATTATGGGTGACTCACAGACGGTCGGGTAGGTGCCGAACGCCGATGGGGAGGAGCGAATATACTCTCCCCCATTACCTAAGTGAGTGCCGACGCGGCCCACCACTCTGAATTTGGGGGTTGGGTAAAGGAACTTGAAGTTCACGTTCCTTCTAGCCCTGAGACGCATCAACTCCCGATTATAGGTACAGCAGGTATACAGGGCGTTTCTCCCCTGATCCCTGCGCACTTTTTCTTATCTTTTCACTTTACGGTCCTGACGAAGCGCCCCTGGATCCCTTAAGGACCAACACGAAGCGCGAAACATGTTGACCCGATTTTCCTTTATCACACACCCACACGGATTTTGAGAGCAGCAGGAAGACATTTACTCCCCCTCCATATTTGTTTTCAAGAGGAGCTCCACAGCCGTCCTGTTTTTAACCTTATCATATGGACCCCCGAATAAAACTAGGTTCTGGGTACCGTCTGGTAATTTTAAATCCCCTTTTCACTCACTGTCCTAGGCCCACACACCTGCATGCACAACTGCGGCGTCTCCTTAAAAGATCTCCGATAAAGAGCCCTCTCGCGGGGCCCGTGGAGGACAGCAGCGCCACCCCCACGAGGAGCAACGCCCGATGATGAAGCATGACACCCGCAAGGGTGTGTGAGGGCACTATATTCAAAAGGAGAAATTCCCCATTATCCCAGATAACCCAACTCTATTTGAGATAATCACACTTTAAAACTTTCTCGTCAACCATAATAGGTTGTTACTCTCTTTGACTTCAGGAACAGCTACCCCACAGTGAATACCTATGTAGCTTTGCTGCCAGACCTGCCAGGTCTGATGGCTGAGATGACTACTGCATCCATGGCAGGGATCTGCATACGATTCCGACGGACAAAGGTTCAAACCACAGATGCTCCACTGAGCTGTCAATCCTTTCGAGGTTTTTTTTTTTTTTGCAGTTTTAATATAGTGTGAACGTAGCCAGAGCGCTTCACATGAGCACCAGATTACATGACAGAAAGTCAGATTTGACTTTTTTGTATTCTTAGAAATGATAAGATTAAGGGTCTGATTTAGATATCGGCAGACGGGTTACTCTGTCACAACGGTGATGGATATCCCATCCACAGACATAAATCCCTTAATATCCAATGAGATTTATATTTTGGCGGACGGGATATCCGTCACCGTTGTGACAGAGTAACCCATCTGCCGATATCTAAATCAGGCCCTAAGTGATTTGCCCAAAATCATAGAATGTTGAGCCAACACTGGGATTGGAACCTGACTCCTCAGTTCCAAATTCGGCAGCTCTGGCCTATAGGCCCCTTTCCCTAGACCAAATGCTTATCAAGAGTTGTCTAACACCAAAAATCTGTCATTAGCACCTAAACAACTTTTCAGGGTGAATGTGCGCTTTACAAATACACAAGTTCTATTAATAGTGCGCATGAATGCGTTCCTACGGCAGGTGAATGCAGTGGTGTTGGGAAGTTTTCCGAGTGGGGTGCTGCCATCAATGTTACATCACTGAAATCATAGGGATTGTGAAAAATGCAAGCATCGCACAAAAAAACAAGTATAGCAAATGAGCCACGCCCATTCAGCAAGAAAGTGGTAAGGTTGTAGCATGTATCTCGCGGTGCATTTTGGCGCAAATATAGTACTAAAGCATGGTGTGGTAGCTCACTATCATTTACAGACAGTATGTTTTGGTCACTAAATTTGCATATAGATGCAGTTTTACTGGTACAACTACATAGTGCACAAACAATGTGTGTAAATCGGGTTTCTGTGAATATTTATCATTTGCACATTAATAAGTAGTCTCTTGATTTGTTTTGATCCTATTAAAATCTTTGTTTCCATCGCACTTTAGAATTACAAAAAAATGTGTCTCGTGTTGTTTTCTAAGAGCGGACACATTTTTAAATAATTGTGCAGTTAATTTACAGGTACTTAAATGTTGTGTGTTAGAATAAAATTGACTTTCCCTTCACACTGCCTCTAACACACACAGATTGTCTCATAGCTCGCTTTACAAAATCCTCTCACCTTGCAGACAGAGAAAGAAAAGTAAACACCAATCTCTGTGTTATATGAAAAAGCAGCAATCTGTCAGAAGACAGACGGGCATTTGACTTTTGCCTTTGAAGGCACAGCAAATGTGACAAGATAAAAATATGTAAAGGCCTCTTTATTGCTCATTCATCTTCTAAACTCTAGCATGGTCATGTTGGAGGTGCTGCAACACCTTCTGCACCCCCTACTCCCAGCGCCGATGGGTGAATGCGTCATCTTCAGTGACCTTTGATTAGTGATCAATGGACCTTTCACTGTATGTGATTTTTGATAGGTAAGACCAAAGGGTTAGTCCGAATCGCTTGCACATCTTGTAGGTCGGGTGAGAGAGGAGGGGAGAGAGATGCTTGATTCTGAATAGCGCCCCTTGCTGTGGAACGCTATTTATGAACCCATTGTTCAGCTACAAAGGTACCTGAAAAGAAAACAGGGCGAACATTTGTTGAGGGTCCACAATACATTGAGATGGCCCTACACCTGAGAGAAAGGTCAGAAGAATGCCAGCTGTACTGAAGGGCCCGTCACCCAAGTTCTCCCAGCCTGCACCCGGGTATCAGAGATACCCCTGTGCAGGGCTTTAAGTGGGCCAGGTCTCACCGGTGCTGAGCACCGGCAGTTATATAAAGGGGGCCTCGAAACGGGTCTCTATCGGGCTCTGTTTTGTGCCCTGGCACAGGCGGTCCGTTTTGTTCCGGGCTGCAGTGACAGCAGGCACATCAATGTGCGCTGCTCACACTGATCACTTCTCACTAGTGGAGCAGTTACGGCATGAAGTCATGCCGGGTGAGCTTTGTAGGGGAAGGGAAATCCTTTAAAGAGTTATTTTTTCTCTGGATTTCCCTTCTCTTTTTAAATCTCAGGAGCAGCAACATTGTCGTGGTGTCACCAGGGCTTTAAGTGGAAGTTTTTTCAATATTATACAAGCTAAGTTGCTGCTTATTTATCTTATGCAACTAACAACCATTGACAAAGCCAATAGTCCTGACTTGTTGTAGGTTTTATGTTACTTGTATCATATATCTGGACGCAATGACAGAAACAGCAAAGTACAAGTCGGGCGGCACACTATGCTAAGCACAGATTTTTAGCTTATGTGTTTTAAGCCACGCCCTTAATTACATTGACCACGCCCCTTTATGAGACCCCCCCCAGCTTTTTCATCCCACTTAAAGCCCTGCCCCGGTGACCATTGAATAAGAAAGACAACGTCACCTTTTTTTAAAATATTCATAAAACGTTCCCAACCCCTCGTCACTCAGCAGCGAGGACTCGTGAATATTTTATCAGGCCTCGTACAACCAATGCGAAAAACGGCGACGGCTAACACGGGGGCGGCAATGGAAAAAGAGTGTCCCATCTGCTGGGAAAAGCCCGTAACCACTTCCTGTTCCCAGGGAGCCGCCTCTCTGCGGCGGTTACCAGGAAACAGCGCCAGAGCCGACGCCTCTCTGACGATCCTGCGCGAACCATTTCCAATGAATTAGAAAGAAACAAAAGGTTCTTCTGTAGATAGGTCGAAATGTCCCATTTCTAATGAAGTGGATGATGTTTTGACTCATCTGGTGTGAATCTAAATTTAGTTTGTGCTCAAATGTACTATAGTTTTGTTTATCAAGGATACTTGTATGATGCAAAGCAGTGTAAACAGCATTTGATATTAACTTTCACGGTATAAGATATGTATAGCCGAAAATTAACACAGCCATATAGTGACCAAAACATCATACATTTCATAGGACCAGTCCCGTGCTAATAATGTATGCTTATGGGGGCGGAGGCGCCAGCGCATAGAGACATAAGATCTGACACAGTTATTCAACTAATGTAGCAGAATGTGGCTTTGTTTGGAATCCTACACAAAATCAGGCAAGGAGCAAGCAATGAAATAGCGGAATATCATATGATATTCCCACATGTACTGGGTAATTTCCCGTACCGCGTGCTAAACTGCCGTTGCACAAGTGCTGCTGATGACATCACCATCGAACAACTTAGTCGATTTGCCACTGCGCAGCTTTCCCTTGTTCGAGCAATGCAGCGCACAGCACTCTGATGCATGAACAAAGGAAATATAGGCCTGAATATTTGATTTCATTTTTGCTTTAACCTTCCTCACCCTTAATCTCAACACTAACAGTTCCCTAACCTTATCACTATCCTTTCCACATATTTATACTCTTTCTCTAACCCGAAACCATTATTTAACACTCACTTTATGCCTCATCTTAATCCTGTCCCTCAACTGAAATTTAACACTCACCATCACCCTAATGGTAACTCTAAACCCAGCCCACAGTGCATTCCTAAATGCAGAGATCGAAGTGGGTAGGCAAAGGGGGAACCGACATTCCGATGCTTTAATAGTTTATTCAAAACAGTTACCATAATTTTTATTTTAAAAAAACCATTCCTGGATGGTTGAGTTGCCACAGGTTGAAAGGGGGGGGGGGGAAGAGGCTCCTCTACCATCAAGTGAAAGAAAGGGAGAGGCAACTAAAGAAGAAACAAGACTTCTCTCCAAGCTGCCTGCCAAAAATTAGAAAATGGGCAAATGGTTAATCGGCAAATCTAATGGCTGCATGGGCGCCAGTGCAGGCTTTAATAGATAGAATCTGCAATTTGCCCTTTTAATGGGAACCTATAAAAAAGGTTTGCGCTGGGTACAATCTGTAACAACATAACTTATGAAAGCACTGTAAACATTTAACCAAACTCTTTTTGCACATTTTGCGACAGCCAATTTATACGGTTACAATCTATTCAATTTTGTGCGTTTTACATTGTTTAAACTAAACACCGACTTATTCACAGTGCTTTGTCAAAGGTTTAGACCTCTTAGCGCTACAAAAGCACATCAATAGAGCCCCAGTGCATCGACCGGGATTCAAATTAGTGACCCACGGAGATCTTAAGTGATCCTATTAACCAACTGAGATGTCCTACAAGAAAAATGCATTTTCTACACATAGATTAAGTTGCATTTAGGCTGTAGGTGAAAGGACAACAAACAAAAATGTACAGAATATTTTGTTTGTCTCTGAGCCCGCCCCCACTCTTGCTGACCCCGCCCCCATTGTACCTAGGATCACAGTTTCCATACTTTTCTTTGTGCACTTCGACCACTGCCTAAATGAATTGCTCATCCGAACTCATTTTAAATTCTACCCTGGCCCTGAAACCTCACCACTTTCAAACGTGTGCCCCCTGTTTGGTTCTTCGCTAAATGTTCTTCAAAATATTTGTTCTGTAATTTAAACTACTCACTGATTACCCTTAAGGGATTCCAAATCGGCTCCCCCCGGTGAGCGCCACATCCCAAATCTCAATTTGCACTCTAAATTGTGCGAAATGCCACACTTTCTGCACAAGGACTAAGAAATATCCACACTCCTCTAGTAAGAAAAAAAAAAGGCTCAGAAAACACGAGACACTCATGCCACAGGACCAGATGTAAATAGGGAAAGTCAAGTTATTTCATTGATTTCAGTATATTTGTTTTTCGTAAACAGAAAAGTAAAAATACACCAACAGCGGTGAGGACAAGTGCATACAAAAACTGAGGTAAGAGACGGTGAAGGACAGAAAGGAGAGGGGAGAGACTTTGATTATAAGGGACAGGGACCTAAGGTCAGGATTGGGATAAACACCATGCGCCTGATTTAGAGTTTGGAAAATTCCTTGGCCACCACAACGCTTGGGCCATATCTGAAATAGCTGCCTTGCTGGTGGATTTTTTTTGCTGCAACTGCTCCTACCAACCCAGACAGTAACTACTTCAGCGATAAATCAAAGTGACAGCGGCCCACCATACAGTTGTGGCATAGCGGAATTGGAGAAACGTTTTATTTGCCAAAGATAAACCCTCAAAGTGAGGCTTTGGGGGAAAAACTAACCCTGGGCGTAGTTCGCGAAGTAACGCTTCGCGAAGCTACGCAAAGTGCAGTTCGCACTACGCGAGCTACGCGTAGCACTACGCGAACTGCGTAGTGCGTGTTCACAATGATTGCACAGTGCCGGATGCTTGTCCACACTGTGCAATCATTGAAAACGGCATCTTGCACAGTGCGAGCTGTCTTTTACTGCCGCTCGAGTAGATTTTTACTCGAGCGGCAGCTTTCTCAACGCGGACTGGTAGTTTCTCATCGCGCGCGATCGCGAGCATACGCGACCACTCGCAATGAGAAACCTGACCTCCCCGCGTTGAGAATCTCGCCGGGAGGTTTATTTTCCACGCTCGCGATCGGCAACTTGATGTTGCTGATCGCGAACGAGGAAAAAGTCTCGCCGGGATGTCATTTTGCTTGCTCGCGGTCGCCAACTTGACGTTGAGGACCGCGAGCAAGCAAAAAATGACCGCTACGCGTGTTTGCACTGTGCTACGTGCAATTCGCGTAGTGCGAAGTAGCGCAAACTTCGCAAACTACGCAAGCGTAGCGTAGTTTTCCGCCCAGGCCTAGAAAAAACACAAAATCCCTGTTTTCTTCCCAGCACACTGCAGGAATGTTTGCTGGAATCCTGCATGGTGGAGAGGGACAGGAAAAAAAGGCCAGTGTGAATGAAGTTAAAAGGCCTGCCGCAAATAGAGTCAGCCATCTGACATAATTTCCACTGGTGTGCAAGCATCAATGAGGGTTTTCCCCTCGCTGTGTCGAAGACCGCATTCCCAACCTCTAAATTTGGCAAATGATGTACGAGATTGGGGGTAAGGAAAGCCGATCATTTTTAGGTCTCTTCTACCAGACAGCCAAGCTGTTAGTTATGAAAAGACCTATTGTGGATTTACAGTGAGTTTTGAGCCTGCCCACTGCCTACCATTGGTTGGTTTTATTGCCACTCTCATTTGCTTGCTTTTTGTTTGGTAGCTTGTGTGGACTTTCTTTCCTCTTGTGTTTGTTTCTCCCCTGCATCATAGCCCCATTACTTGTGTCCTACCACTGCTTACTTTTCAGGCACTCGTTTTTTCTCTTTTGTTAAACACTCCATCAGAGTGCATGTGTTTTTCAGCTGTCTCCCTTGTGTACTTCTTTCTCCCTCTGCCGTGCACTGTGTTCCTCTCCCTCACCTGTGTGATTCTACCCACCCTGTGCTGCGTGCTCCCATGTGTGCTTCTCCCATCCATATTGCCTTCTTGCTTGTGTGCTTCATTCTTGAGTATTGCTTTTCCACCATACTCGCCCGATTCACGTTGCTGCCCTCTTTCTCCCACCCATGCACTCCGTTGTTGACCCCTCCTACACTCCTACTTGATGCCCCTACTCCTTCCACCCCATTGCTCCCCACCCTCAGCCTTTTTTTATTTTAATTTTTTAATTTTTGCGTACGAACAGGCTGCAAATTGCTGCTGGACCATATGCCTTAAAATCGCTATTGTTCTAATTCTAATTTTTTTGTTTGTTTTATTTACCGATCAGTGAATTAAAAAAAATGGCACCCACGTAATTTTTTTAGGTGCCCATGCGTGGTGCATCCACCTATAAAATGACTCGGCTGTGTCGTTACACCTTTTTCTTTTTTTAGCTTTTCACCATGCTGCACTACATCTTGCTGATGGCCAAAGATGAGACCTATTGGCTTTGCCAATGCTTGTTGGTGGGTGTCTCCTTGCTGCCAACCTCACAATGACCCCCTAAGGTTGACAATTTGGGCAAGGCACTAATACAGCTGCTCTAGATGAGGGAAAAGAGTGCTAGAGCCGCAACGGGGGTATGATTTGGCACAAGGCCTGGGACTGAAGATGACTCCGCACCAAGGGTGACATGGCGGTAGAAACAAAATGGTTGGAGCTTGTAGAATGTGGTAAATAGAGTGAGATGTACTGCATCAAATGTAGGTGAGGTTTTATATGGCCCTTTGCACAAGTTAGGAGGCAACAAAGGATTTGGAATCCACCAATAGCCGAACTATAGGGTATGGGCCTCAAACATAGGGGCAGTGTGATGCACAGAGCGCTTATATAAACAATATGACCCATTCAGGTGGGCAGAACTATTTCGTCTCCTGGTGATCCTTGGTGTTTGGGAGGGTACTACTTTCTTTTTCCCTGGGCGACAGCCCCTGGCCGGTGTTATACGATGAAATGCTGCACCTCTTAAATCTCATTTGCAAATGTAGAGAGGCCTGACGAAGAACACAGAGCTCAAAGGATGGGATTGGGAGGGGAAAATGCCCACAGCGCTCAAGAGGAGTAAAGTGAACTGTGCCCAGGACATATGACAAATCCTTGCTGACCAAAATGGGCAGAAATATACAAAGTGAGCTGATCACAAGTGATTGTAAAAAGGGGTGGGCGTTAATTCAATTTAACATTAAGATATGGAACTCAAAAAGAGGTCCACTTAGAAAGTTACAAGAGGATCGCACATTTAGATAAACATTTTAGATTGTGCAAATAAAGTCCTTTACCATTAAATATTATTTGTATAAGAGATAAGAAATGAGTCACTCACTTTTAAAGGAATAAAAAAAATATATAAGCATTACACGAAAGTACAATTTTGTACAGATAAAATTACAACCATGAAATCAACCGAAGATATAGCTTGAAGAGAGAAGATAAAGCTTATATAGTTATAACGAATCATCCTTCCACCTAGCAGCAATAGTGAAGTGCAAAATTCTGCAGATAATAAGAGATACTAATAAAATCATAGAGAGCAAGAATCACAATGAAATTAGACTGTAAAATACAGTTATAATTCCTTTACCGCAACGAATAATGGAATTATGTACACAATACAAGCAGTACATAAAAGAAAAGTGACAAAAAATCTAATTAGTCAAGCTCGAAAAAATGAAAAACTTCATTCAATCTAGCAGCAGCGGTTCAGTGCAGAGTTGTATAATTAAATTTAGGAACACTTTAAAAACAATAATGGGAAATAAAGAACAATACTATAATGGAGTTTGATACAGTTACAATTCCTTTACCACAACAAATAAATAGAAATATTTGGGTACACAATTTCTTTAAGTACCAAAATAAAAAATGGCATACAATCAAGTAATTGGACTCACAGGTAGGACGTTACAACTGCACTAAGGGAATACATATAGAAAGGGACATAGATGGCTGAAAGTCTTTAGGGAGCTTGAGAGAAAACACAGACGGTGTCGTTTGTGGGCTGGGGAGGTGTTGTCATTGTCATATATATATAGCACATTGCTGCCACTAGTGTGGTTCAGAAGCAGTTGCTTCGTTCTGAGGTGTGCAGGTGCACACGTGTGGGTGAGAAGGGTGTTGGTTGCATGTCCGTAGCATGTCGTTTGGCAGAAGCGCTCCACTTTGTTTCCAGCAGATGCATGAGAAGGAATGGTGTAGAGATGCGCTTGGTAGGTAGTCCTCTTGCAATGAGAGAAAGGCATAGAGGAGGGTTTGGAATGTGGTTTATGTGATGGGCATAGGGGCCACAGATGTGCTCTTGTTGTGATGCGGCACACTGTGTGCGCATCTAAGTTGAAGGGTAGCTGTTCGAGGTTTGACGGGCTGCAGGGTGGTTGTTTGCACATGGGAGTAGCATTGCAAATGGAGAACTAAAGCGAAGTGCTGCGGATGAAGACTACAGATGTGCTTCAGCTGTGACGCATCAAACAATGAGTGCCGCTAACAGGAGCCTAGGAGTTGGCAGATACGGACACTTTGTTTAAACGGCGGCCACATTTGTTTAATCAAGGGCTTGTCACAGTAGGTGATTCCAGTGTATAGGAACAGCCATGTCCTTCTGTCTGATGTAAATTTGTTTTCAGTGATCTCATATTGGATACAGGGACGTGGTGCTTGGCCAGCCTCGCTCTTCCAGGGGCTTGTCATAGTGGATAGCTCAGGTGTCTAGGATCGGCCATGTCTTCAAAGCTTTACAGAAGGCCAGATGGTCAAGAAGAAAGGAGAATGTTGAACCTCCAGCCATGATCTGTTTTATTCACAGATTGTGACTCAAAGAGAAGTCTTTGAGCGGAGAGTGCATCCGAGATGTTAGGTCCACAATTTGCTCTGGAGAAAGAAAGATCCTATTTTATATTGTGCATGGTGAGCGATGCAGCGGTCACCGAGACTCTCCTATTGATGGACAGCAAATGCAGAGCTAGGAGAGATAGGCTAATGTGCTCCTATGGGTGAAGGTGCAGGAGAAGTCTTGCTGCAGTCCACTGGAGTCTACGACGTGGCAATTCAGGAGCACTAAGGTAGAGGGCGATGGCATAGTCCAGATATGAAAGCAGCCGCGCAGCGGTTACCTGGACGCAGTGAGAGAATCATAGAAATGGTAAGCAGCTTTGCCCTAAGCGCAGAGATACCCCTCAGGGGGTGATTCAGGCGCTATACAAAACCAATAAATAAGAGTCTTCCGAGTTCTAGGTGATGGCTGGAGGTCCTGACAAATGTGACAATTTGTGGCTTGAGATAGACGTCAGAGTCCAAAGCGACTTTGATGCTTTTCACTGTTGGTCCCATTGTAGTAAGGTCTCCAAGCGGGAGGAGCACCAGCCTGGGCTAGTCCTTTGTGCCAGAGATCTGCAGGTCACGAGCGCCCTTTTTGCCAGTGATTGGTTTGAGGTGGTTTCTTCTCATCCAGTGGTGGATGCTGCCAAGGCAATGCAACATCCGAACATAGTTTCACTTTCAGCAGGATGCGAGTGACTACAGAAGAGTTGTGCAGGCCACGCTAAAGGATTGAACTAGATGTGGGAGTGGCTTGAGGTCGGTGTTCAACGGGACCAAGATGATGCAGCTTGGGTACACCAGAGTTGAGTGGATGAGGAAATGAGGCGAGTGGTAGAGGCGACACGATCTGTAGGCAGCTGGAGGTAAAGGAGAGACGATCCAAGGCCTTGTCCTGAATTCCAGGCTCAGGAAACGACGAGGGTAAGGGCAGCAGGGAGTTCAAACTGTGTGAGGTGCACAGCTCCATTCCAATCTACTGATGTCTTCAGATCATGCCATGTTGTGATGATGGAAGAGTCGGTCCCACCGCCGGAAACGTTGCAGACTTGTGCATCATCCAACAGCTCCTATGCGTACATGTAGTCATTATGTTATGTGAACGTTGCGGTTTCAATCAGCTTTACCAGCAAGTGTCCTTTGTCAGTTGGTCTGTGGTCTGTAAACACGTGTAGGCCTCTTCAGCAGTGTCTTCCGGTAGAAGGTTTCCGGAAGTCAGGAAGATTCCACCTCGATGTGTTGATGACGTTGACAGCAGATGAGGTGAATGCACTGCAGCAGTTCCCGCCCACGCGGAGCTCTCAATGCCGACCACAACAGAGCAGGACAGGCAGCCAGATTCTCGGAAAGCTTTGTTGATTTCAGGTCGAGGCTGGTACCCGGAAGCAAAGCACAGCTGATTGCAAGCAGGCCGGAAGAGATAGCGGCCGCGCAGAGGGTCGTTGCGAAGCTGATGGCGGGGCCGCCACCACTTTCAGGAAGAAGATAAGGTCCAGAAGGGTAAACGGTTAGACCGTGATGCGCGGCACAGAAATATAACGCCCTGCCAATGCAGAGATTATGCAAACAGAAACAGAAGAATGCAGTGGGAAATTTAGGGGGGGGGGGGGCGTTGGCTTTTCAGGTAGGCGCGGGAGTTAAGTGCTTAATTTGGTTGCACAAGTGCTTAATTTGGTTGCACGTGGAGCCCACCGGCACTTACTTTTGGGGACTGGCACTTTCACCAGAACAAGAGGGATAACACCACCAACAGGGCATAGGAGGAGGAAGTGACAGAGTGGAAACAGTGATAAAGGGCGTAAGCAGGGATGAAGAAGCACCTGCAAGAGTGAAATAAAGGGGCAAAGAGTGAATGGTGGTGAAAGGAAGAGGTATGAGGTGTAATACACATTATGCACCCTTGGTGTTTAGGGCGTAAGCAGGGATGAAAAAGCACCTGCAAGAGTGAAATAAAGGGGCAAAGAGTGTATGGTGGTGAAAGGAAGAGGTATGAGGTGTAATACACATTATGCACCCTTGGTGTTTAAGCGATCCTGACATTCATCAGAGTCTCCTGTGGGCTTCAATAAAAATAAAAAAAAACCCTGGGCGCCAGCACTTATTTTGCAAATTAAACACTGCGTGGGTTGCTTCGGGCACAAGCAGGACCAAACGAGGTGAGGGTGCAAGCAATTAAAAATTCTGCAATACCTGGGGTCTGCTTCTTTCTAAACTCCATTATTGCCCCCGCATCATTCCCCTCACAGGCAGACCCAAGTCTGCCGGACTCGAGTGACCAGCTGAATAGGGCACTCCCCCGAGATGTACATATACTGTACATCACCAGCCCTCACGTGTGGCACCACCTGTAAGGTGCTTCAGTGACTCCGAGAGCAGCAGGAACATTGGTTTCAGAAGCATTAAGAAGTATCAACTGAAAACAAAAGTTGGAAGCCCACCGGTAACAGCAGAAGGGCACCATCAGTCGCTCCACCCAGGAGTGGAGGGTCAGGATTAAAGTTTATGGCTTGGGCTGGGCCATGAACTCCACCCCCAGTGGCTCTGTGACGAGACTTGCCCCCTGGCCAGGTAGCCATAGCCATGGGCTGTGACTGGAATGGTTAATAAGCAACTGGGGCACAGTGAAAATAAGGGGGGTGCTGGCCATGAGGCACCCTCATTGTTCCCTGAGAAAAACCCACTCTACCACCATATAAAACGGTCAAAATATGCACCAAAAAAATGGCAATGCGACCCCAAGGCATCCAATTGCCATTCTCTTCGGGAGTGGCTAACTAGGTTGGAAGAGGGCACAGGCCTGCTGATGGTCCCCGACTTCTAGTCATACCTCGAGTACGCCGGAGGTTATTCAGGGTGCGGCTATGATGCAACAAAGTGCCCTGGTGCAGTGCTTTAACTGGAACTACAGAAGTGCTGGTACTCACTGTCCAGAGTACCTGTTTGTTCCAAAGAAGTGCTGGCACTCTCCCATTAAATGTATTGTAGCAGTGCTGAGAAGTGCAGGTACTCTCCCATTCACATTAAAGTAGCGCAGGTACTCAGTACGGGACAGTATCTGCCCATTTAAGACACTGGTCTGGTGGTATGCGGCCCCTGAAGACTATAAAGCTGCAGAGAGTTACCCTTTGTTTCCATGAGTTGACTTAGAACAGTTAAAGAAAATATTACTTACCCGTAACCTTTAGTTTGTAGCTTGTTCTGTTGCCGATTCACATGCTTCACAATCTCCTGTGATCTAGTTTTAGAGCTGGAATATTGCAATTTGTGTCGATTATCATCAGATTCAACCAGATTGACATCACTTGAGGCTATGATTTTTGAAATGACAGGGTACTATTTTAAAGTTCTGGAATAGACTTCACCCCAGGTTATGATTTTTTGGAATTTCAGTACTATTTAAAGTTTGAGAGAGAATTCACTAATACACTGGACCATTAGGCGCATGGCTGTACAAGAAGGTGGTGCAGTTCATATATGTGAAAGCTTTTGATATGATCAAAAACCAGATTTGTTCCATGTTTAGGAACGTTTGATTTGAAGTGTTAGACCATTCTTACTACAGACACTAACTTGAAAGCTTCAGTTGCAGCGTTGGCCTAGACAGTGGATGGAAAAGAAAAAAATGAAACATATGTCTATGCTGTTTTGTTTTTGTTTTCAACCAGTTTTCGCCTCGAAGCACCCACCAGATTAAAGTTGAAACCGAAAAGCAGAAGCATGTGCCACTAGAGGGCTAAGCCACAGCACCTACAGACCAGAGGGCAGGCCCAGGAAGAGGAAAGCCTTGAAGTTCCCTCACTTCCTCCACCAATACCACCTTACCTATTGTTTAGCACAGTAAGTGGCGCTGGTGGTGGGAAGCGAGTAGGCAGGTCGAGGGTATCCTCCACCCCTTAAAAGCAGCACTTCTACTGCGGATGCCAGCTATCGAGGACCCTGCATTGGAAGACTGGAGCCAGGACAACAGGTACACTGCCCACCGATGCCTCCTACATATGCTAGGTTTACCCCTGTGGGGGGTCAGGATGCCTGCCGGGTTCTTTGTCTGCAAAGGCACTTACTGCGGGGCTGGTGGAGGTAGCATGACTGCCTGTCGGGGTTGTGCCTGCTCCCCCACCCCCGTGATAGGTCACAAAGCCTGCCGAGCAGTTGGTCCCCACATGCATATTGTGGCAGGCGGGGGAGAGGGAATGGCTGTCTGCCAGGATTGAGGTCCTTGCAGACCAGTATTTTAGGGTGTGGGCTGGTACTGTCAGTTACGGAGTACCGGCACTTATTTTGTTTTTTTTATTTTGAGAGAGCACCTGCACTTCAAGAGATGCAATTCTTTTAATTGAAGAGTACCAGCACGTCTTAGAAAGAAGCAGGTAATCTGATACAGAGTACATGCACTTCTATATTTCCATTTCAAACACTGGGTGTGGGGGAGCACGGTGTCCAGCGCCCCCAACACTGTGGGGGGGTAGTCACAACGCATGCTGCGCAATTGGTCCCGTCAGGCACACTGCTGTGGAGCTGGGGTGGGGGCATGACTGACTGCGGGGGTTCAGTATTTTAGGGGGTGGGGAACACTATCCAGCTCCCCCAACTCCGGGTGGGGTACAATGCCTGCCAGGCAATTGGTCAAGGCAGGCGCTTATGGCAGAGTGGTGGGGGAGCAGTAACATTTCATGTAAAAAGGAGCGTGAAAGGGATACCCATTAGTGGCTGAATTGCACAAAAGGGAATTTAAAAAACCTGGACTCAATACAGGATTCCCGCTTAAACAAATAGTGCGATTTTTAGGCAAATGTTTCATTACACCAAGCCTTCCTTTTCTTCATTATCACATGAGAAACTTCAAATAACTGATTTCAGTATGTGCGGTGTACATGAAATATAATGGCGATTCATAAGTACTAAGTATCTAGGCCACGCATAGGCTGCACATGGCACCTGACTTTGCTCTCAGTTCAGTAATAGCATTATCATCACAGGGTCGGGGGCTAGGGACAGTTGTGATGGAGAACCCTGTCCGCCAAACTCTTAATCAGCCCCATAGGCCAACTAATGAAAATCAGTACGGACTGTTCCTAAGGGAACAGTTCATCCTGAACCAAAGTCTTCTCACCTATTCACCCTGCGGCACACTGAGTCACACCTCCCTGAAACTCACCGAGTAACCTATTCCTCTGCTTGCTTTTGTACTATGCTGGAAGGCAAGGTTGAACAACGAGAGGAGGGCGTTCATGCCCTTCAATGAAATCCACTTGGTCCTCAGTGTCATTGGCAGTTCATGGTAGAGCTCCAGAACTGAAGCAAGGACAGAAGTTGCACAGCCTTACCAAGATGGGGAATTGAATGCAGACAAAGGTGAGAAATGCAAGAACTATTAGATGAGGATTGCAGAACATTGTCGGAGATGTGATGAGTGCACTCTACAGAATCTTGAACTGGGTCCTTTTGGTATCTTTTTTTTTTTTAAACAGATTTTATTTGTCAAAATGATGCAGACCCCTGAAACCCAGAGACAGCTGCCGCATGTACGATATAAAAGAAATTGACTTTGACCATTTTACTCATTTAAAGCAGGAGAATATGAAAGGCAATACAAATAAAATTGATCCCTGCAAACACCCAACAGCCCCTCCCGCCCCACCCCCCAGTGCACCATCTCCTTATTCCAGAACAACAAATCTCTAAGCCAGACTGCCATTGCTCTACATAAAAAAAAAACCCCAGTGTCTACGATATCCCAGCCCGCTGTGGAAGTAAGGGCAACCCATAAGAGAGAATAGGGAACGGGAGAGGCCAACAGGTCACTCCGGGTCACGGCTCCGGCCCTCCCGCGGCAGCTCCAATTCCAAGCAGCGATAATCCGCCCAACGCCTCCAGATCTTATAGTGCTTACGGGGGCACCCTCTAGCTTCAAAAATGGGAATCTCGAGGCCCATACAAAAGTCCAGACCTTTTTTCCAGGTCGAGACCGAGGGGGCAACCACCGCCTTCCAGGCTCTAGCTATATCTCTCTTCGCTAAAGTAAAGCCTAGGAGCATAAGATGGCGTTTGTAGATGTTGCCCCCGATCCCTTCCATCACATGAAGGAGGACAAGTTTTGGTGAGCTAGGGAAGCTCCCACCCCAGTACTTCAGGGAGGCAGGCCAGGACCCCCCCCCCCCTCCAGAATCGTGCGAGCGCTGTGCAGCGCCAAATGGTGTGTAGCAGGGTCCCCTCCTCGTGCCCGCAACGAAGACACACCGGGGAAGCCACCAAGCCCGCCCTCCAGAGCCCAACCCTGGTAAAATAGACCCTATGGAGGTATTTAAATTGAATAAGCCGCAGGCTCACAGCAATAGCCGCCCCACGCGGGGAAGCCAAAGCTTCTGTCCAGTCCTCTTCCTCCATCTGACCTACATCTCCCTCCCAGGCCTTCCGCAGACGCTGCAAGGAGGGGGGAACAGTGCATAACCAGGGATTGATAGATTTTAGAGATCTTATGGTCTAGGAGGTCCCCCATAAATACCTTGGCCTCTACTGGGCAAAATTCCGGCAATGAGTCAAGGCCCTCCAAGCTGGGGGAGATAGCATGCCTAAATTGTAAATATTTAAAGAATTGGGTCTTTGGCATCTGGAAATCCTTCTGGATATCCTTCAAGGATTTTAAAATCGTGCCCTGCATGACGTCCCCCCAGAGTGGAAATCCCAATGTTGTCCCAATCACGAAACCCAGAAAGATTCAGCAACTGCGGGAAACTGCCATTGTACCAAAGTGGGGTCTCCCGAGTCAGTTTATTCCACCAGCACATCCTCCGCAATGCCTGCCTCCAGAGCTGAAAAACAATCCGCGTGGCAGACGACGCCTCAGCAAGACAGAATAAAGGAGAGTGTGTAGGGACTGGTCACCCATGCAGCGCCGCTCCACCGCATAGGCTGGGTCCGTTCTGTCTCCATACCACCACTCATTTAAAACAAGTAAATGCGATGAAACATAATAAGACCAGATATCGGAGGTTGCCAGCCCCCCACAATACGTAGATAAGAAGCATGTCCGGACCGCTACCCTCACCGCTCCCCCATCCCAAAGAAACTGACCCAGGGCAGAGTTCACCTGCCGGAACCACCGGGGGGGGGGGGGAATCTGGTAGGGATGATTTTGTAGTTGATACAATAATCGTGGGAGCGACACCATCTTAAAAATGGCTGATCGGCCGTAGATGGACAAGGGCATATGGGACCAGGTCTTAATATCCTCACGCACACGCTCCCATACAGGTGCAAGATTTCGCTCCCAGGCCGTGGTGGGAGAATCGGACAGATACACCCCCAAGTATTTCATGCCCCCATACACCACCTGGACCAGCGATGCTCAATTACCGAGCTCGCCCCGACCTCCCAATACCCACAAGGTGGACTTCTGGGGGTTCATATATAGACCCGACCTTTCCCCAAAGATCTGCATGATACGCATCAATCGGGGGCCCGTGCGTTCCAGGTTGGTAAGGAAAAACAATACATCATCCGCATAAAGGGCGATGCGATCAGAGAGCCCCTGTGCCCACTCAAAACCGGACACCCGAGTGTCCATCCGCACCCAGGCAGCCAAGGGTTCCATTACTAGGGCAAAAAGGTATGGGGAAAGCGGACACCCCTGCCTGGTGCCCCGCCCAATAGAAAAACCTGAATAAACGAAGCCCGCAACACGCACCGATGCCGTCAAGTCAGTGTACAACAGGGTTAGGCAAGACAAAAAACGCGGTCCGAAATTCAGCCGCCGTAGGAGCGCAAATAAATAGACCCAACTAAGGGAATCGAACGCCCTGTCCATATCCGCCAGCAGAAGCGCTGCCCGTTCTCCCAATCCCTGGACCGTCGCGACCGCCACATGTGCCCGTCTGATATTATGGCGGGTTGCACGCTGGGGCATGAACCCAGCCTGGTCTGGATGTACAAGTAGGGCGATATGGGGGCGGAGGCGGTTCGCCAATGCCTTGGCTAATATCTTAGCCTCCACGTTCAGGAGGGAGATAGGGCGATACGAGGTGTTCCGGCGGTCTACTGGGCTTGTGGAAGACCACTATCTCCGCATGCCTCCAGTCACTGGGCGGGCAGACATCCCCGGTCCCTGGCCTCCTCCACCACCCTGCGGTAGTGGGGCCCCAGCTGCCGAAAATATTTCTTAAAAAATTCGCACGGAAAGCCATTCGGGCCAGGAGCCTTGCCCGAATGTAGCTCCCCTAGGGCCGCCCCCCAATTCCTCATCAGTAAGTGGGTCCTCCAGTTCTTCCCGAACTTCATCTGGAAGCGCCTTCAGCGGGAGATTATCCAGGCAACGATCAATGACTTCCGCCTGGAGGCATTCCGTGGGGGCATATAGCGGAGCATAATATTCTGCAAAGCTACGTGCAATATCCGAAGCGCCAGACAAAGGTAGCCCATCCGACCCCACAATACCCGGGAGGGTCTGGGGGCGAAGCGAACCCGGACACAACCGATGCAACATTTTGCTAGACTTGTCGCCCCACTGGTAGATCCTACTGCAAGTAGCCAGCCAAGCCTGGCAAGCCTCATCCAAGAGAATATTCCTGCTGCGCGAGAAGTAACTGATGTCGAGCCAATCGCCCTCCCTCTTCCCCGCCACGTGCCTCCAGCTCCAGAATGGTAGCTTCCGCACGAACCAGGGCCTCTCTACGCAGACGTCTGGCAGCAGCGCAAAATGAAATGTCTACCCCCCGAATAGTGGGCTTCAAGGCCTCTCAAAGAGTCCCAGCCCCCGAGACCGAGCCAAAATTCACAGCTAGATATTGATCAATGGCATCATCCATTCGGTCCCTATAATCCTCCTTCTGAAGGTTCCAGACTGATAGGCGCCAACGGAATGGCCCACAGGCTCCCCCAGCTCGTATAGTAATTGCCACCGGAGAGTGATGGGAGAGTCCCCGCGGGAGAATGTCTGCCGCCATCACCCTGTTGTCAAAGACCCGCAGAACAAACAGATAATCTAGGCGGGAAAAGGAACTATGAACTGACGAGAAATATGTATAGCCCTGTGTACTACCGTACATCCTGCGCCAGGGGTCAACCCAATCCAAGCTCGTCACTAAGGAGTATAATTTAGTAGGGTGGCGAGCTTCTGATACCCCCCCAGACCTCCATCTGTCTCTGGCTACATTAATCACATCATTCCAGTCCCCTCCGACAACCGCTAGGCCCTCTGATATATCTGCCCACAGGGTCATAATTTTCTCCGCCAGCCCCCAGGAAAGAGGCGGGGGGCGTAGACACTCCCCAGAATCAAGATCTCACCATCCACAGTGCCCTGCACAAACATGTACCTGCCATGAAGGTCCCCCCAGGTCTTAACATGTGTATATGCAACTCTACGGTGTATTAAGATTGGAACCCCTCACAAACCCGGAATGAAAGACCTGAGTAAATCCAAAACGCTGAAAGCATAGTGCCTTAGTCCCCATGAGGTGGGTCTCCTGCAACAATACATCTGCGCGGGCACGCTTGGCTGACTTTAGGATAGCCCCCCTTTTAATCTTGTTGAGTGCCCCTCTCACATTCCAACTAAGTATTCTAATAAGATCAGGGGCCTCCTGTGTACTAACTGGCATTCCTACTCCGTGCAGGCCCTATACCGTACAGAGGCAGCATCAAAAATCTTCCACATAATAGAAAAGAGTCCAGAACCAAGGTCGACAGTGCAGCAACCCCCACCCCCCCCCAAAAACACAACCCCCCCCCCCCACCCTGTACCTCCAAAACAATGAAGTACCTGTCACGGCAGGCAGAGCAGGCTGACCCCAACAGGAGGTCCCACCCCTCACCCGCCAATGGATCCCCAAGTCACAGCCCATTGTCAATTGGCCTCCTCTCCTTCTCTGGAGCCCCACGGAGAGACCGGCCATCATACTCGCCTCTCCGGTCTATGAAGAATATTCAAGTTCGGATAATTGCCTGGTCAACCTGGTGTCAGTCCGCCGAAACATGTGACCGAGAGACGGACCCCTCCCGGGCCACGGCACCCGCAGACTGCGAGCGACGCTTTGATTTGGAGCGCCTTCCCCCTCGGCCCATGATGATTCCGGGCAGGCCTGCCCGAAGAAGAGTCGGATTCTCTTCCCGGGGGAGAGAGTGGGGGCGCAGCCGCACAGTTTTGTCTGTCCAGTTGAATACCTCCTCCGGTGTGTCGAAGAAGTGGGTGCGGGACCGCGATACCACATGCAGCCTGGCTGGGTAAAGCAAGGCATAAGGGAGTTTGAGTTGACGGAGGCTGGCCTTGGCGGCCAGGAACGACTGCCGTCGCTGCTGTACTAACTTAGTGTAGTCCGGAAATATTAGGATGCGGGAGTTGTTGAAGAGCAGCGGTTCCCTAGCTCGGGCCTGTTTCAGGATCGTGTCCCTGTCATGGTAGTGGAGGAGCTTGGCGATGACAGGCCGCGGGCGGGCGCCCAGGGGGGGGCTTCTGCATCAGAGCCCTATGTGCACGCTCCACCACAAAGCAGGTCGATAGTTCCCCAGGGGGGGGAGCCAGCCCTCCAGCCATTCCGTAAGAAATCGCTCCATATTCCCCTTTTCGCAGTCCTCCGGGAAGCCAACAAAGCGCAGGTTGTTGCGTCGCGCCCTCCACTCTCGATGCCAGGCCCCGTTGTGTGGTCTCGAGACGATACCTTCTGTTGCAGCGTGGCGACCACATCCTCCACACCCGAAATCCTTGTCTCCGCGATGCGTGCGACCGCATTCCTCAGGTCCTGGCGCAGGAGCATTACATCCGAGCCGACCGCCCCCATCTTGGCTTCTAGGGCGTCCCTGGACTGGGTAATGGCGGCCAGGAGGGCCGCGTTGTCCGGCACAGCATTTTGGGACCCCCCCCACGCGGTGCCGCCGGAGCCCCCTGGCCTATGAACTTGTCCATAGTGCTCTGCTTAGACGAGCCGCCGCCGCCGGGCTTATCCCTGGTCATAGTGGTCCAGTCCCTGCCACCGACCCCAGCCGAGAAGCCCCCAGGCGGCGGATACGCAGCCGCTCCCACGAAAGCCAGGGTCCCACTCCCAATGGCGTCTATACGGAGGCTGGCCGTCCCCCAATCCGCCTCTCGTCTGGCCGGCCCAGTGAAGCCCCCCAACGATGAACTCAGGGGCGCTGATCCCAACGATACTCCCCACCGCGACCCGACTCGGTCGCCGATGCCCCTGATACTCCTCTCTGGCCGTGTCAGTCTCAGGACAAAAGCCCCCTCACTTGCGATGAATCCCCGTGCCGCTGCAGGGGCACAGGCTCCCGGTCCCGGGGCCCCCTCACTGCCAGGAATCACACGGTCCACTGCCAGGAGAAAACCGCAGATCCAAGATGGCAGTCGGCTGCACCTCGCGGTCCAGCCACCTACACCGCTCTGTCCACAACCCGATCAGGCCGCCGATAATAAGCGCACCCCGCAAGGGGCCTGAGGGCCACCGACACGTTAGGGCTGGCCCCGCTCAGGATGTCGCTGCGGAGGCCCCAACGGCTGTCTGCGCAGGGCGCACTCCACAGTTGCCGCGGCGTCCGGGCAAAGCGGCAGGGGATCTACGCGACCCCGCGGCTCAGGATGGGGCCTAGTCTCAGTCAGGCCGCAGCCGATCACCGCACCTCCGCCCCCTCGTCCTCCGCGGCTCCCAAGCCAGCTCCGGGGGCAGCCCTCAGCAGGCAACAGTGGCGGGACAGCCCAGGAGCCAAACACAAGGCTGGAGAGGCAGGATAATTGCAGGATTAAGGAGAGGCTGGACGGAGCGCGCTCAGCTCACGTCCGCCATGCTGGCCCACCAAGCCATGCCCCCCTCCTTTTGGTATCTTTGACAGTGCCTTATGCCACAATCATGTGTCATTTTCTCTGGATTCTGGAAAAGGCAGTGATGGTGTTCCCTGTCACCAGTTGTGAGGAACATTAGATCGATGAAGTAAAGACTTCTTGTAATCTAGTTTGGGAAGAAGGGGGGGCGGGGTTTAATCACTGGCAACCTCGTCACAGAAAGCCAGACATGACAATGTATTTTGCATAGATTTTATTTAAAACAAAAAACGGACTCCTTAGCTGGGCTGGCTGTAGCTTAATTCATGGCTATGCAGCTGCTAAATTAGTTTGCCTTTTTGACCATTCAATATTTTTGTGAAATGCATGGTGGCATCACTTGGATTTCCTAGGGAGACTAATGCCCATGCCAACTTGGGATCCTAGGGTGTGGCACTCAGGTCAAAGCAGATGTGCTTGCCTAAGACTCCAGGTGGGGGTTAAGAGTGATGGTTTGGCCAATTGGTAGTGTGGAGGGGGTATAAAGGATTCAATAGGCCAAGCAGTGTGTACTTGTCTTATTTGACACCCAGCCTGCACCCAGGTTTGTATGGCTTCTGTGTATGCTTTAACTGAGCATTAACAGCCCCCCCCAATCAGAGCTAGATCAATGGTATCATTTTTTTTGTCCAAATATTCCCCTCTTTGTAAAAGTGTGTGTATATATTTTTACATGATTCAGCCTAGTTGTCCAAATAGGCTGTTGAATCTTGGTACCACCTATACATTATCACATGACCTCAGCATTGTGCATTGAACCATGCGGCTAGTATGCCATTCAACATACAGTACTGAGTTCAGGGCTGCTAATGCCATGGCTGGTTAGAATCAGCACCAGTTGATGTGCCTGCCTATTTGGCATGAGACTAGGCATAGCAAGTTTAGCAGAGAGAAGAGCAGGCGGTCAGCTGTGTGCTAAGAGTTAGGTTTATTTTCTACTGTTTGTGTTATCTGCCTGTCCCCTCCCCTCAACAGCAAATAAGTCCTGAGGGGGCTAAGGAAGGGGTCCAGCCCTTGAGGTCATCTAAAGGCTGCTTGGCAGGTAAGATACTCCTAGCATTATGGCGAATTGAGGTCACTTTGTATTGGTGCGCAAGTCACACAGAGAACAGTGGAGCTGATGCATGCTAGTCTTTGAAACTCATGTTCCAGGCACCAGCAAAAGGAAAAGTTCCCAATTGCTGATGTATTCCACAGCTGGCAGGATTCCTGTGCGAGTAAAGCACTCAGTTGATATTACAGCAGGGTTGCCCGTCTTCATCCTTCCAAGGTAGATGTGCACTCAGCCAGTAATCGGGTGTGAAAGGTACTGCGTCTCAGGAGGAACGAGATTGAGTGCAAGTACAGAGAAACTGGGGGGGCAGAGTTTGGGACAGTGTCCAGCGCGCAGTTATTTTGCGTTTATGGTTTTTTTCTAGTGCTAGCACAGTGGATTGTCGTTGCAAGAGCTAGATTTACAAACCGTAATTGTCAATCCATTTTGGATCCCTTGCTAATGTGCTACTCCTGTCACATACATCCCAGCATTACTGCGGAGGGGTGGCTCCCTATCGAATAGAAAAACTTAAATACACATTTTTAATGTCTTCCTCTAAAAATCACTGCAGTCCAAGTTAAAGGGAATATACCCCTTGTTCTCAATAAAGTTCCTCAGGGGTTATAGGCAAATGTTGCATAATGTTAGCCTTTGGGAAAAAACATAGAGGGGGGGGGGGGGGAGTCTAGAAACAAAGCAGGACTGAAGAGACAAGAGAGTTAAACAGTTTATGAATAGTGACAGAGGAATACAGCCTTTTCATTCTGCAATATGATGGGCAGGAGGCAGCTCCCAGGGTCAGCAATGGATGTATCGCCACCAGAGAGTGGCCAACACAACTGGATGTGACCCAGGTCATCACTCTGGGGTCGGTGGGACTGCAGCACAGGTAAAGAGGTACGGTGAGCCCACCAGTCTGGTTAGTTTCTGGCAGATATCTTTGGTGGACATGGTCCATGCAAAGCTTGGCATAGACCCAGGAGCACTTTGAAGAGAGGTTTTCCAGCAGAAACAGCAATAATTTTATTTCCCAGTTCACTTGTGTTGCGATGATAGTTTTTTGTAGTTTTGTGGGGCACAAACATGGTCCAGTGGTATTGGAGTGTTTTACATGAGCACCAGATTACTATATAAATAACCTACTGGCAGTTGCCGGCAGGTATAGTTAGGATGTAGTAACCATAGGAAGAGCGTTTTTTGTTTTGCCAATAACTTTGGCACCGTTTGACAAATCTTCTCAAAACTGATACGACACCCACTTAAGATGCCATCTTGAAAGTTTCAGGGCGATCCGTCAAGCAGGAGCCAAGCACCAGGGTGTGCTTAAAAGTGTGTTTTCCCCATGTTAATTCCCATAGGACCTTTAGGCACAGCTACAGCCCGAATTGCTAAGCTGAATTACACCAAATTTGGCAGCAAGGTAGAGATGTTGGTTCAGGGATGTGCCTTTTTGGTGTCAATCCATTGTTATTTAAAGAAATTTTTAGTTGTAAATATAGGGACACAGATCTGCGACCCTTTCCGATCTCGTGGCGAGATCGGATTGGCCAACACTTCAAATCAGGAAGTGGTGGCAGCCATCTTAGGACTCGGCTTTAAGCGGAGTTCCCAGAAAAACGTTTGAACAAAAAAAAGGCAGGGTAGGAATACCCTGACCCCTAGGAATGCTGGGGGTGTCTCTGAAGGACCCCGCCAGGCATTAAAATATTTTTCCGTCAATTTTGCTGCAAATCAAGGATAATTGACAAAAAAAAAAAAAAAACCTACAAAAAGTGACGTCCCGGCTGTGCACATTTTGACAGAAGCCCCCGGGGACCAAATCCCAGGGGCATGAATATAAAAAATATGCAGGGGTGCTCATGCGCCCCCACCGGGGGGGGCTGCCACCTCCCTAGGGCTTTATGCATTATTAAAAGGGGGGCTGCATGGACCTCCCGCACCCGCAGCCCCGGGGGCTGCCACCTCTCTGGGGCTCTACATTTAAATAATGTGGGAGGTATAGGAGAGGGGGTGTGTGTGTAGATCTTAATCAGTGAGTGGGTGTGCAAGTACTGGTATGGTCTCTGAATGGTTGAATGGGTGTATGGTGTATGAAAAGTTCTATGGGGTTGTGAGCGGGCGCGTTAAGTCATTTTCTGGATGTCAGTGATGTTACTGACCATGTATTGAGTGATGTAATATGCAGTGTCCCTGTAACCTTTGTTTTTTTCCCCCCCTCAGTGAATTGCAAAGGTTATTTAAATGCCAATTCCTAAATATAACAGCTCTGTAAATATATATATTTATCTCTCGATCTCCATCCATATACCTACTGGTGGTCGCCTTGTTATAGTTGGGGCCTATTTTCCATAGGAAAAGCATTTTTTTGACTTGCCTATCACTTTGGCGTCGTTTGACAAATCTTCATGAAATTTTCCCAAAAAATGTCAAAGTAGGTCCTGTGTCATGGAAAGTTTGGGGGTGATCCGTGCAGTGGTGACTAAGAAATAGGGGTGCAAAATGTTTGTAATGTTAATTCCCATAGGAACGCGTTTAACCTGGAGCCCGAACAGCTGGATGGAATTGCACCAAATTTGGCAGAAAGGTAGATGTTACGTAGATTGTGCTTTTTGTTATTGGTGGAATAATCAAACAAAAATCAGTGAATCAATACAGGATATTAATGAGATTCTGAAATGTTTTGATAGAGTTTAGCGATTTATCTAGTTATTTAAATTGTGATTTATCTAGTGTGATGGTTAGAATGAATTATTTAGTTATAATTTTTTTGTGGTGTGGCTATTGAATTCCTGCTTTTACACCGTATCAGCGGGGATCGAGATTAACCTTAACCGCGGCGGCAATTCCGCCGCGGTGCGGCGGTTTGATTGAGTGGGCGGGGCCGCGTCGGCCAACGGACGTGCGCAGCACTACGGAGGTAGTGCTCGCGACGGCCGCATGGAAAGGGTTAAAAAGAGAATAGGTTTTAGAGAAGGTTGTTCTAGAAATACACTAGAAAAACGTTTTAAGTGAACAGTATTTTACACACTAGGGGTTTCTTACTGTAATGTGTGCATACATGTGTTTTTCACTTTATGGAAAAGGCACGATCGCAGTTAATGTAGTCATCGCGACTTCTCGCATAACTGGAAAATAGGTCTTAAAAGATGGATTTTAAAGAAACTTAGTACAAAAACATGTTTAAACAGGTTTTTAAAGAAGCATATATATATATATAGTAACGTATAGACAATTTCCACAATGGATTTTTTTGGTAAAATGAATGTCTGCATTTGTTTTGGGATTTTGCGACATTGTCACAAAGATACCCAAAAACGGATCTTTATAAAGAAATCATCAATATTGCAGAAAATCTATATCCACACGAAAAAATGTTACAGGGACTTTTAGTTAAGCTGACATTTCACTTGTACTAAACCAGAGAAATTCAGCAGTTCTAACTAAGCTACCTATAACTCGCGCCCCCACATTGCACTGCTTATAACCTCACATATTACATCACTGATGACATTGTCAGTGACATCACTCATTACATCTAGTGACAGTGTTTAAAAGTTTAAGTGTTAAATATTTATAGACACCAAGGTGTATTGGTGAATCAGCGTGTGTATGAGTGCCTGTATGGATGATTCGGTGGGTGTGAGACTCACCCATACATTCACTAAGACACCTAATCACATACAGTCAGTGACTGGTTGTGAGAATGTTTGTATCAGCCTGTTAGTTGGTGTCTAAGTGGCTGTGGGGGGGGGGGTGAGGGACTGTGAGACTGCCTGTATGGTCGAGTGGGTGGGCGAGTAAGTGGCTGTATGGGTTAGTTTGTGAGGAGCTGCATGGGTGAATCTGTGTATTGGTGGGTAAGTGAATATGGCAGTGGTATATGAGTAACTGGGTATGTGACAGGGAGTGTGTGTATATATAGGGGAGTGATGGGGTATACAAGTGACTGGGTGAGTGAATGAGAGAGTAGCTATATGTGTGAGTGCTGGTCAGTGACTATAGGTAAGTGGGGGTATGTAACTGGGTGTGTGAGTAGCTCTATGGGTGACTGATTCAGTCCGAGTGTCTGTATGGATGTATGACTGGATAGGTCAGTGGCTGTACTGGTGACAGTGGGTGTATGGCTAGCTGTGTGAGTGAGTAGATGTGTGTAGGTCTACAAATCAGAGAGTGGGTGTATAAGAACTGGTATGGGTGTATGAATGAGTTTGAGAATAGAGTGGGTGTATAAAAGGTTTTATGGACCTGTGGGGGTGTCAGTGAATTTATGGATGAGGTCATCAGTGATGTCACGGACCATGTCATGAGTGATGTAATATGTGAGGTCATAAGCAGTGCATTGCAGGGGGTGTGAGTGTTATAGTTATCTTACCCAACTACAACTGTAGAATTTCCTGGTTTTGTACAAGTGAAATGTCAGCCTAACTAAAGTCCCTGTAACCTTTATTTTAGTATACATTATATATAAAAATATAACAGCTGTTCACAGCTTGCAGTTATGGTGAAGTCCATTGAAAATCACTTATTTGCTAAGGAATCTGGTGCAGCTGGATATATCTACAAGAATCTTGGCACTTCCTTGATCCATTGAAGCAAGTTTCAGCATGTCAGGTTCCTCCAGACTCACCTGGAGCAAAACAAAAGCTGCGTTTGTGAAAGTTTGCTCACAGCTACAGCAAAAACTGTTATCCAGACCACCAACCTGGTCATGTTACCAATAGTGCCTTCGAGTGGTTTGGTGAAAACCAGTTTAGTAGTGCCAGGCATTTGATTTACAGATCTTTGGCAGACTTTCAAAAACATTTCAGTTTGGGGCAGGAACTTCTAGCAACAGAGTATCTCGCAAGTAACCTGTTCGCAATGTGAACAGCAGCAGTTAGCTGACCCAGCCCGGTGAACGAAATGCTGCAGGACCGAGTAGTAGACACCTCTTCATCCAATCGTAGCCACACTCCTTCGTGGCCCAAAAAACCGAAAGTATTGTGGTGCACTGAAAAGTGTAACAACTCTGCTACACCAACTCTTTGATTTTGTGAGGCACAACTCTCCCCTCACTCTTGGGAAGGTAGAAGGGGGAAAAAAAAAAAAGTGACTCACAAGTAACCACTCCCAGAATATACCCTGGAGCAAATATGGAAATGCACCCTACAAAGCAGGTGCCAAAGCTCCTTATTCTGTCCTTCGTGGCTCAAGGAAAAGAAATGTAAAGACCTACAAGGTATCAGTTGTAAATCTCTCCTGATGCTTGCGAGCAAAAGGAAAGGGGGACCCTCAAACTTGTACACGGTATGGGGCAATGAACCCCGCCCCACTTTCTGCCACTTGGCAAAGCAGCGAGAATCAGTGTGCAACTCACCAAAATTGCACTTTCATTAAAAACAAAATCTGCTGTTACAAAAAAAAGCTAAAAACCTGACGTCTTAGTCTTTTATTAACTCCACAGTTGCGAGACATTAAAGAAAACCCTCCGGCAAGGCCGGGGGTGGTAAAAGAAAAATCCATCCTTTTGGTGCGAGGGGGGGGCAAGAAGTGACCACCACGACCTTACCTTTAAAAAGGGGCGCAAATACACCACACTGCCCTTGTGTAAGGCAGGGATTGAATATCCCACTGCATGGGGGAGGGGCATGAGCTGAATACAGACCCCCCCCCCAGCAAAGGGGTAAGGAGGGGTTGCTAACAAAATACACCGTTGCCCTTGGGCAAGGAGTGAGTGCGGGAATAAACATCTGCCCCCACACTCGGGGCTATGGTGGGGGCAAACACTCGTTACCTGTGAACAAAGGCAGGGGCGTCAAGGGAAAAAAAAGTATTTGGTCAAAGGTAGAAGGAGGAGGGCGAGTAAACATTCCCGACATTTTATAAGAGTTATAAAAAGACCACAGCTGTCCAAGCCTCAACATGACCAGGGTTAAAACCAGTGGTCAAACCACTCTTCGGGGGGGGGGAGGTGTTAAGCTCTTTCCATAATTTGATAGCCACCACTATCACTTCCTCATGGACTCTAGTTTTTTTTCACAGAGATAAATATAGAGTCGCTTAACTAGAAAGTCGAAGTACAAAAAACAGAACCAGGAGAAACGGTGCCAATTTTAGTCTTCGGCGGGTGTGGAGCTGGTGCGGTTGGATGGTCCGACGGAGGCGATGTGGTTGCAGTTAAACAAAGAAGCAGTTTCACAACGTCTGAAAATAGTTTGCCTTCTCGTGTGACAACCTATAATTTAATTCTTAAAGCCAACCAGTGAACCCCGATCTGAGCCGGCTGTTTTGACAACCGTAGCCGGACAATACCAGCACCAGTACTACTTTGGTGTACTGGGGCGTCGACACCAATCCCGTGCTGGACCCGTCACCCGGAAAGACCCCGCTATTCCTGAAGAGCCAGGCGCGTGCTCAGCATTATAGGCCGCTTTTCTTTGGCTTTAAAGGACAGAAGATAGAAGGCATGGAAAGGAGGATAGAACAAGAACGAGAACGAGGAACGGCGGGAACACCAACGAGGAACGGAGGGCAACATCCATCATGCCACACTGTTAAAGTTTCTTCCCCCCTGTCTGTTCCTAGACTACAGAGTGTGACCTTTTAGGAGAGCCCTCCGCTTTTCTAGGAGGTTGCTTCGAAGCGCTGTTTGGGAACCAGAGATGTAAAAGAGGGACCAGGAAAGGAAATCAAGAAGAGACGACACGATAGCGGTACAGGGTCTGTAACATATCCGAAGTCCAGGCTTGCAGACCGACTACACGCCCAGCCAGGAGAGGCTCTTTTGCGAAGCTCTTGAACCTTCATTCAGCACCTGTGCCCCCCCACCCCTCCCGACTGGACTCTGAGCCAGCAGGCTTCCAGTGCTCGCCTGGAGATGCTGTGTGCCCCAGGAGGAATAAAGGCTTGAAACTGGTTCCATTCGCCATTTTTGATCCACAACCCTTGGGACCCTCAGCCAACCACAAAAAAAAAAAAAAAAAAAAAAAAAAAAAACACACGACCACCAGAAAGCCTGTTGGGGCGTTGGTTTTTATTACAGTTCAAATTTACACGCAATGCCATTTCGGTAGAAGCAAATACAAAAGAGGGGCATATTTATACAAACGAGACGAGTGTGTAATGCGCACAGTAATCATTCCTGCCCCAACCACAATTCATTGACAAGGGCAGCTCAGAAAACAAGGCACCAAACTAGCCTAAGGCAAGTTCCAGGGCTCCCCGCACAACCCAGCCAAAAATATATATATTCTTATAACGTTTCAAACACTTAAAATTAGAATAGGTCTTTTTACAAGGGGCAGTAAGAAGAGGGGTGCAGGAAGAGGGCCCCCAAAAGCAGAGTCACTAAGGAAAGCTTCGGAAAAGTCCCTCTGCCCCACGCCTGGTAACAGACGACAGAAAGCAAGATTACACAGAGTGATTGGTCTCGGAGAGTCGGGGTGGAGGCGCAAAGGAGCACTCCCAACAGGACGGTGTGAAACAGGACGGTGTGAAACAGGACGTCCGAGATACCCAGCAGCACAGTGTGGCAGGAGTGCCAGTAAGGCAGTTTGGGGTCCATCTCCTCGCGGTCCACCGCGTCAGCAGGCGCTACATGACTTCATATCCACTGCGGATGCCCTTCATCAGGCAACAGGCGAAGATGATGCCGAGGAGCTGCAGGAGAAGACACATCAAGTCAGGGGGAGACGGCAGCAATGCAGGCGAGCTGCGGCCTCTCAATCACTCCCCGCACCCATTACAACAATTCCGCCGTCGCTCACATCAGTGCCCGCGTACCAGTCACTGGATCTCAGTTACTCATCAGCTCAATAACTGCACGCACTCATTCGGACCATCTTTGATCAAGCACCGGACAAGATCCTGAAGAGACATGAGACAAAACTACTCCCACTGTCTGGATAAGGATCGCCACAATGGGACCATGATCCTTAAATGCCGCAAGGCAACGGCACCCGAGCATCATTACAGAAAGGCGCCCACCACCAACTACAGTGCTGTGATTGGCTGATTTTAGCAAGTGGTAAACATTGGCCGGGGGGGCAGTGGTGTTGGTGCCTGCAAACCAAAATCAGGATCAAAGCACCACAGCCAGAAAGTCAAGTTGCAGGAGACCAAAACCCACTACTTCCGTTACATGGAATCGAGCTACTGCGGATCCTAGCATGTCCAGAAGGACCAGGTTTGAAAATTGCAAGTCTGCTGACCGTCACTAGCAGCACTCCTACATACCCTGGATAATTTGCATACTGCAATGCCAATTGTAGCAAAGCCAGCCAGTGACCTTGCTTCTTGCTCCTCCTGCTGCTCACCAGGAAAGACTAGAGAATCATGGGCTGCAAGATTACAAGGGAGAAATCCTAGCTTTTCCCTCCAGAAACTCAGTCCTGCCGAAAGGCTAGTGTCTCAGATGGTGGACACCAGCATCTGCATTGGAAGGGAGTTTAAGACAATGGCTGGAGAGGGGTGACGGAGACATTAAATGCTTAAAACTGGGCGGACTGGTTTGTCAGGGGTAATGTTTGCAGCACAGATCCAAGCCTTTTTTGCCTTACAATGGAGATACTCGCTCTTATGGAGTGAGGAGTCTTTGCTCATCAAATCTGGGCTCATAAACCCGTTTTGCAAAAGTGGCCTCTTAAGGAGTCGCCAACTTTTAGTGCAGAGGGATGGGCAACTGGCAAAACGTACCACCCATACCAAAGCGTACCACAGCACAGCTTACCACCCATCCACCCGACAGCCCACCCTCAACTCCTCACTTTGTAGTTGCTTCCCACTGCTCTGCACAGTCCCACTTTACCTCAAAGGCTGCAATGCCGATGGCCACGCCAGCAATCACCTTCAGGTTCTTCTCAAGCCAGTCCTTTATCATAGGCACACAGCCCTGAGGACGACAAAAAAAAAAAAAAAAAAACCCTTAAGAGCCTTTTCCAATGCAAGCATGACAAAGCCAGTACAGAGAAAAAAGTTACGCACTTAACAGTTCAATCCCATTTCCCCGTTCACAGGCATCTCCATCAAATTCACAAGCGCTGAAGGCATCTTCAGTACTACTACAACGACCTTAATCTCCGGAACTACTACTGCTTCAGAACTAAAGGAGCAGTGAGGAAAAAGGTGTATTCAAAAACCATGGCCCAGTCGATTAAAAGGACATTTCCTCTTCAAGTGGAGTTGTGGAAACCTGGAGGCAAAGTCTGAGCATTTAGCTCGTTCTCTAGTGATAAGAAGGCAGAGCATGGAAGTACCTCACCAGCTGAATATTGGCTTAATATCAATGCTAGCCATTTGCTTTCTTAGAAAGCTAGGAGCACATTCACTGTGACATGCACTAGCCGGGTGACATGGACTGCTGTGATCTGCAGAGGTCTTACAATCTGCCATTGGAGATGTACAGTGTGCTCACCTAGAAGGGTTCCACTCATGATGGCGCTTGATGAGCAAGACGGAAACAAAGTCTTGATGGGCAGCCCTTTACTCCAGCATGTTGATCTAGCAGTTTCCCTCTACTTTTGAAAATCTGCTTAAGGCTCTTTGATAGTTCACATGGCTGCCATGAAGACTGCTTTGGGTCTGGTTGAGAAACACTTACTGGAACATGTTTCTCCTATAGCCAACAGAAGAAAAAAAAGAAACCCAAGGACTTTTGATGCCATGTCCTCCTCCCCAAGGCCCAGATTTCTGGCCCCACTGGTCACAGAAGGGCTGGAGAGTTTCATGTACCGAAGGAGTAGGAGGGTCAATGCCCATGAAGGGTGCCACTTAAAGCCAGCAGTGAGCCTAGGTCTCGCTGTACCATCGCACAAATACAGACACTTGTTAGGGCAGTTTCTGGAGCTTGACCTTTTAGGCTATCCATTTAAGAGGGTGGAGATAATTGCATTCACCCATTACATTCCTCCACCCTCTATCTGAAGAGTTGTGGGGAAAGTTAGACAAAAACTTGAGACTTTTGGAAAGCAGACATTTTCCTTGACCAGCCTAGGCCTCTGGTCAGTCAGTTCCAGCTGTCTGCTGGGGAGATATACCCACGCTCTATGGGGCATAGTGGAAGCAATCTTGCTGGCAGCTGGAACCAAATTGGCCAAAAGTTCCTCAAACCATCCAAGATGTTCTGGATGCTGTGAACCAGATTATCCAGACTGGACACTACAGACTGCTTGGGCAGAGCAGTTGGCATTAGCATGGCGCTTTTAACTGCACACTATGAGCTCCACGGGCTGCTCTGGAAACATGCAAGCCTCTTTAACAGACGTGCTGTTCGATGGTCTCGCCCACTTGGTTCTTGCGAGTGGCTCCAAGGCTTCTGGGCCTCTTGGCAACCTGCTAATCTACTATGCTAGGTGGCCCTTTTTTACCCCCCACTTCATACAACTAACAGGCGCACACGTCCACCACTCGCATCTCCCTGTTACCAATCCACTTCAATTAATGCCTTTGAAAACACTACAGTAAATGCATGAGATTAAGAGCACAAACTTAAACCTACCACTGGTAGTCTACAAGGAAAAAGGAAGCATGTTTTACTACTACTACTATTCAACTCTAAACCTTGGGTTCCAGAGTAGAGTGCCATTTGCTGCATTATGCTTCAACACCTAGTCAGGGATAGTAAAGGCTGCATAAATACAGTTTACAATTAACCAATAAGTGCAAAGGATAGACACTTCTACAACCGCCTCCCTGGCCTGCAGGGCCTCTGCAGACAGTACCATCTTCCACAGCGCCTGCGCTCTCCTCTGTGCAGAGGGTGGCGATGGTATGGTCCTCTGCGTCTCACAAGGGTAGTTTCAGAGGGTCCTGCAGTGCCCCCAGGATGTCCCAAATGTCTTCCCTGTGGCCTGCCATGCTCTAATCGGGGGTTCAGTCCAAGCGACCAGGCCCTTCTGCACTCCTAGATACAGAATCATGGACACATCTCAATCCTGGCTCAGAGCAGCCACAAACCGTTAATTTCAATGGTTATTCTCACTGGAGGCCATGTTGTAGCGGACACCCTTCCTTCCCACAGCATTACCATACATTCAGATGGCGTGAAGTTCTGGGGCATAGAACCTCATGAACTCACCGCATGTAGCATAAAGTTCTCCAAGGCAGATACTCACTTTTGTAAATATATCCGATGACTTTGGATTCGTCCCACAAGTTTTGGTTTCTTTAATACAGCAGGAATCCGGCAGGCTCCCGTTTTTGAACGGTTCATAGTTTTTCCAGTCGCTGGTCGCATTGGCTCCACAGCATTTGAACTGTCAGAGAACAGAGACAATTTAAATGCACAGTAAGCGTTACTTCAAAGTCACAAGCACATATCCAATACCCTACCTCAAAAATGCTGCATCCTTCCACCAGAACCAACCCACTTAAAGGGCAATATTTCACCGGCATGCCTCCTTTCCAGGATTCGGAGTGAGAGGCACCTCGCTTACTAAACGGATGTCACCTCTCACCCACTAACATACACCCTGCGCAACCCTATGTTTGGGACAGTCTTAATCCTTGCAGCCTTCTACTTCCAAGAGAAGAGTCTTGGACATACTTCCCCTCTACAAACAAATACTAACTCCACTCCTAAGCATAGTGTACAAACAAACTTCACCCCTTTCCCAAAAGGGTCAGAAGCTTTGCACCATTCTAGTAGACAGTCCCAAAGCACACCTTGTACTGCTGCAGTTTCCAAGAAACTAATTGTTGATTAACCAAATAAACAATTCAAATGCAGGCGATTCTGATGTGCTGCCAATATATCAATTCTGGACAGAAACTAAATGGTACTTGTCTCACTGGAAAATAATCCTTCGTGTTTAACTACAAGTCACTTTCTTGCTGTAGGCAACTTTAGTTTTCTACGTAATATAAAAGGCATAAACTAGCAATGCTGGGGGTTGCCTCCCAGCCAAGGTTAACTGGTTTCCCCTTTTTTTACTGAGGGCTATTAAAACAGGATTTTTTGTAATTGCGGGATTGGAGAGGTAATTTTTTGTGATCAAGTGAACTGGATCCGGGCTGAAGGCAGAGACCAAACTTAATTCACATATTTACAAGGAACAATCAGACCTACAGGGATCAACTCCATGTTGCTAGAGGTAGAAAGCTCTAAATACTGCCAGTTCACACCGAGCTACTGCAACTCCAATGGCTAAGATAACTCGGGAGCAAAAACAAATCCAAAAGGTGGAGACGTGAAGGGGACTTGGAGAGGTTAATTTGAATGAACAAACCCTCTTCTGCAGAACCGGCAGGTCTGGATCATCGAAGATTTACTCAGAAAAGGCTTGTGGGCCACCAGCCCATCTGCTGTTGCCAGCAACTGACTGCCACTCTGCCTTGCTGCACAGACGTGGCCATCCCAGGTCTTTATACACCGTGCGAAGAAACATCATTTGGCTCTTCCTCCACATCCCACACAACTACAAGGACAGAGCGCAACTCAAAACTGGGCACGATTGGCAAATGGGTGCCAGGCACAGCCAGTCTGTGCCAAAATCGGCCTTTTTTTAAACATACATTCTAATACACCATCTAAGCATTACCAAATTCATGTCAACACCACCTATACCTCAAGCCTTGCACACACTGCCCAATTCCTAACAGAAGGGCTAGAGGTGTGCGATTACATAGGATGTATTACCACTCACATCTTGCTGGATTGTGTCCAGGGCTAGCCGCGTGTCGTTGTTGCTGCTGTAGTTTGCCATGCTGTCGCGGAAGGCATCATCAACGACAGCTTTAAACTGCAGAAAGATTTGGGGGGGGGAGGGAGAGAACAACAAGACAAATTACTCATCTAGCACCTGCACATACATCATCCATGATCGCGACACTCCTGCACTGCCAGTCGTATCTGCTGACGGAGAAGTAAAATTAGATGCACGGGGGGGGGGGGGGGTCTATGGTTCGACACCAAAGAGGACCATTTTAAAGCAGCGTCACAGAAGAAATGCTCCAGAGCACTATCGGATAAAGACTAAACACACTGAAGGACAATGCCTCACATGCAGAGTTCACAATTACCATCTGGAATGCCTTCATATAACTTGCATTTTGCACGGGCCATGTAGGAGACAAACTGCCCATCCACTCCCTCATTTTCTTCAACAAAATGCTCACACCAAAGACTTTGTAAATTCATATTTTTTTTTTTTTTAGTAATATCAACCGATTGTTCTCTGGCCCACAGGATGAAATAAATGTTTTGTGGTAATTGTAGTTGGGGGGGGTTCCACTTTGCACATGTGAGGTCCTTGCAGGAAATACGCAGAACTTTGCCACCAGTCCCTTCTTTCCACTGCATGTCAGTGAGGGCCTTTCAGTGAGGGCGGTGCTAGGCCACATCTCATCACTGGTGGCACAAATCTGCGAAGCCGCATCATGGAAGTTCAGGACTTGCTTCTTCAGGGGCCTGTGCTGAAGGTGGTGCAGTCATCCAGGTTGTAGTGGGCGCCGCTCTGCGCACCACTGCAGCGACTTCCAGGGAAGGTACTGTGCAGTTTTCAATCCACACTCACAACATCAGGTCAGTTTCAAAGAGTAGCGTAGGACAACTCGCTTACTGGTGTAGACCACCTCTACAGACCTCACATTGCCTTTTTCAGATTCAGGATTTGCATTTCTGCTCTAGTTGGTGGCCTTGGCATTTCAGTATTGCTCTGTTCCGGGGAGAGACACAGAGATAGAGAGACACACACACAGAGACACAGAGAGACACACAGACAGAGAGACACACAGACAGAGAGAGACACACACACAGACACACAGAGACACACAGACAGAGAGACACAGACACACAGAGACACACAGACACAGAGACACAGACACACAGAGACACACAGAGACACACAGAGACACACACAGACACACAGAGACACACAGAGACACACAGAGACACACAGAGACACACAGAGACACAGACACACAGAGACACAGACACACAGAGACACAGAGACAGACACACACACACACAGAGACACACACACAGAGACACAGACACACACACAGAGACACACACAGAGACAGAGACACACACACAGAGACACACACAGAGACACACACACACAGACACACACACAGAGACACACACACACAGAGAGACAGAGACACACACACACACACACACACACACACAGAGCCACACTCCTGCGCCACACACACACTCTCCTGCGCCACACACACACACTCTCTCCTGCGCCACACACACACACTCTCTCCTGCGCCACACACACACACACTCTCTCCTGCGCCACACACACACACTCTCTCCTGCGCCACACACTCCTGCGCCACACACACTCTCCTGCGCCACACACTCTCCTGCGCCACACACACACTCTCCTGCGCCACACACACACACTCCTGCGCCACACACACACACTCCTGCGCCACACACACACTCCTGCGCCACACACACACACTCCTGCGCGCCACACACACACACTCCTGCGCGCCACACACACACTCCTGCGCGCCACACACACACACACTCCTGCGCGCCACACACACACTCCTGCGCGCCACACACACACACACTCCTGCGCGCCACACACACACTCTCCTGCGCGCCACACACACACACACTCTCCTGCGCGCCACACACACTCTCCTGCGCGCCACACACACTCTCCTGCGCGCCACACACACACTCCTGCGCGCCACACACACACTCCTGCGCGCCACACACACACTCCTGCGCGCCACACACACACTCCTGCGCCACACACACACACACTCCTGCGCCACACACACACACACACACTCCTGCGCCACACACACACACACACTCCTGCGCCACACACACACACTCTCCTGCGCCACACACACACACTCTCCTGCGCCACACACACACACTCTCCTGCGCCACACACACACTCCTGCGCGCGCCACACACACTCTCTCCTGCGCGCCACACACACTCTCCTGCGCGCACACACACACTCTCCTGCGCGCGCACACACACTCTCCTGCGCGCCACACACACTCTCCTGCGCGCGCACACACACTCTCCTGCGCGCCACACACACTCTCCTGCGCGCCACACACACTCTCCTGCGCGCCACACACACTCTCCTGCGCGCCACACACACTCTCCTGCGCGCCACACACACTCTCCTGCGCGCCACACACACTCTCCTGCGCCACACACACACACTCTCCTGCGCCACACACACACACACTCTCCTGCGCCACACACACACACACTCTCCTGCGCCACACACAAACACTCTCCTGCGCCACACACAAACACTCTCCTGCGCCACACACACTCTCCTGCGCCACACACACACTCTCCTGCGCCACACACAAACACTCTCCTGCGCCACACACACACTCTCCTGCGCCACACACACACTCTCCTGCGCCACACACACACTCTCCTGCGCGCCACACACACACTCTCCTGCGCGCACACACACACTCTCCTGCGCGCACACACACACACACTCCTGCGCCACACACACACTCTCCTGCGCCACACACACTCTCCTGCGCCACACACACACACACACACACTCTCCTGCGCGCCACACACACACACACTCCTCCCTGCGCGCGCACACACACTCTCCTGCGCACACACACACACTCCTGCGCACACACACTCTCCTGCGCCACACACACACTCTCCCTGCGCCACACACACACTCCTGCGCCACACACACACTCTCCTGCGCCACACACACACACTCTCCTGCGCCACACACACACACTCTCCTGCGCCACACACACACTCTCCTGCGCCACACACACACTCTCCTGCGCCACACACACACTCTCCTGCGCCACACACACACTCTCCTGCGCCACACACACACTCTCCTGCGCCACACACACACTCTCCTGCGCCACACACACTCTCCTGCGCCACACACACACTCTCCTGCGCCACACACACACTCTCCTGCGCCACACACACTCTCCTGCGCCACACACACTCTCCTGCGCCACACACACTCTCCTGCGCCACACACACTCTCCTGCGCCACACACACTCTCCTGCGCCACACACACTCTCCTGCGCCACACACACTCTCCTGCGCCACACACACTCTCCTGCGCCACACACACACACACTCTCCTGCGCCACACACACACACACACTCCTGCGCCACACACAGTTTGATGGTGGACCTGACCCAGTCCTAATACGTCAACAAGCTACTCCAAGCCATAACAAGCAGGTCACTAGAATCTTTCAGAGGAACTTTAATGATGCGTCTTATAGGGTTTCTCTACTGTGATGGAGTGTTAGTCATGCCACCTCTGTCAGTGCGAGGTCGCAAGGAGTAGGTTAGCAGAGATCAACATTTCATCAGTGCACAAAAGAGAAGTATTTAAGACTGCGTAACATTCACATTGTGGGTGAAGCGGAGGGTAGAGCACGAGGCCCATCTTGCAAGTTCACAAGTTGTTAAAACTCCAAGACAGTGAGATGGCCAAATGCCCTGTTCGCCTACCAATAAGATGATGTCTGCTGGGTTAGGTTGCTCCTCTTGATCCTGCGTGGCCAAAGTTGCACAAGGCCATGGAGCACAGACCAGTAAACGCCAGAGGACTGCAAGTACTGTCCTGCAGTGTTCGATAGGCTGTTGCCAGTTCTACTTAAAGGAGTTGTAGGGTGGCGCGGTGCAGCACTGCACCACAAGACATCTAGCAAGTCCTAGAAGATTCAGCTCAGACCACGGATGAAGAATCAATCATTGCAATATAAACTACAACACAAGACAAATCGAGGGCCCATTAAAATAGAACCAGCATTAGAGTCTTTTCACATGCAGTTTACCCAGCACCAAGTGACAACCCAATGCTGGGTAAAGCGTTGGACACCATCTTACAATCCTGGCTCAATGCCTTCACTGTTCAGGCTCAGATTTTACTGTGAAGCAGCTCAGCGACAGCATGTCTACTTCTTGCTCCAGGACGCCAGAGTGTAACAGCCCCAGAACCCAAATCCACCACCCTTTCTCACCTTATCCTTGAAGATGTATCCCGCGATGGCAGCAGCGATCTCCACCAGGAAGATCAGAGTCAGTATGACGGCAAACTGCAAAGGGAGAGATTTTAATAAAATACTGCATCAGAACAAATCCCCATGCGTAGAATTTAGGCATGACAAAGTATGCAATCAACAGCCAGTTATTACCCCTTCCAAGTGCCGGTGAAAGAACGGCAGAGCCTGAATATTAATTTCTCATCCTTGTGGTAGAATGTGCTGGGTTAGCAGACATAGCGCACACCCTAGCCATTGCTAAACCAGAGAGCGGCCCACAAAGGCTCTCCATGGACCAGTCTTTGATTTTAAAGATTGCGGCAAGGTAAAAAAAAAAAAAAAAACGCATTTTGGTTTTCATCCCCCACACCTCTAGTAGGCCTCAACAGACATTTGTAACACAGCTAGCAGTTTTAGTATCCCAAGGTAGGTTATAAAATAATCTAGAGTGACTCAGGCTTTAAATCCCTTCATTTGTTTAGTCATCTGCAGTGACGAACAGGCAACAACCCAGACTGTTGTATCCCACCCTTACTAGAAGCATCGGCTAACCCTTGCCAGCTTGGTCATCCTACACAAAGCTACCTTCTTCGCTCCACTGTTCATGGAGATGAACACTTCATCTTAAAGCTACGGAAACATTAATCTGTAGGTCAAGGCACCTAGGACAGTAGTCCTAGCGCCCCAGGTCCCATACCAGCCGAGCCCATCATCTTGCTCAGGCAAAATAACGGATAGAGTGCCGGCCATCAGCGCTTAGGTGCCCACAATCATTTACTGGTTGGACACACAAGACAGACATTTTCACGGATGTCGTTCTGAACTTAATCTTTTCAGGTTTTGAGACGCTGGAGCAAGAACGCAAAACCAGAACAACTTTAAAGCAATTGCTGCACAACATTAAAAGGCTAAGCCTGCATTAAGACTGCGGCAGCAGCACCTCCGCAATGGTGGAGGAGTGTCGCTCCACTGAGCATGAGACAATAAAATTTTGTTGGGCTATTTTCCACTGGCAGCCGATGCTGCCAAGTGTAGGGTGGAGCCAAGCAATCCTCGACACTAGCGAGGGATTGGGAAGAGGAGTGGAAGGCATTGTAAGCGCGCATGTCTGTTTGGCCGGCCGTTCTCCACCCAGCTGTATTGTACAGCTGGGTGGAGAAGTGGCACAGGCTCCCAGTCCCATTGTGAGCACCTAACCAGGCCGCTCAGACCAATTCAGATGCTGCTCTCAGCATGAGAGCAGTGTTTGGATTGGGTGGGAGCCTGTGCTGGCCCATGACTACAGAAAGAGGAGCACAGAGGCATCCTGCAGACGGACTGGCAGAAGGAGAAGCAGGTAAGTGATTTATTTATTATTATTATTATTTTTAATTATAGTTTGCCCTACCATTTTATTTGGTCAGCAGCCGCAGCTGATTAAGAGGTCGGTACCACAAACTGCAAAGATGGCACATGCTCACCGTTGTCACCATGCAGTAGTTCTCCTTCCAGGCACCGCAGCAGCCGAAGAATGACACCACAAAGATAACTGCACCAACAATGATGAGGACGATGGGTGCTCCGGACGAGGACGCATTCTGGATGACGATGGTCTTGTTGAGTTGTATCTGTACATATATCCCCAGGCCGATGAGGGCAATGCCAGCAATCTGCAAGGGAGAGAGGATAGAAATGGGAAGGGTTTACAGGAGGCAACGTAAGCAGGAGCTGCGCAGCATCAACGGGGTGAAGTGGTGGGGAATAAGGGAAGATGCAAAACACAGGCAGCGAAAGGACCTGCTCAGCAACAAAACATAGCCAACAGCACTCAAGAAAGGACCAAGGTGAAGAGGAGTTTGAAAGGGGTAAAGTTGGCAATCAAGGCATTTAGTACTTCACTGATGCACCGATTGACCGGAAGGGAGGGAGGCGATGTGGAAGCTTGGACTGTGCTAGTACGATCCCTCACCCAGTCCATCTAATGGCAACAACCTTCAAGAAACGGAAGGTGCACAAGGGTGGTCATCTGCAGTTCTAGCATTCAGGATGCACCACTGCAGGAGGGGAGCTGGTGTAGTTCGGAGGTGGAGAAAGGCAACCAACGGGCAGTGCCAGGGACTTCCCTCGGCACCCAATCTATGAAATAATGGTTGCTGGTAGAAGGGAGACTAGATAACCCCCGGCATACACAGCGATGACAGCATTCAGTCTTTCCAAAGTTATTTAACTATTTTTAGCCGACCCTCTCTAAAACCGGGACACATGCGCTCAATTTCATGAAATCTGCCAGGACAGCTGGCGAAAAACCGGGACACCTGGTCACCCTAGCAGTAGCACCGTGGGAAGAGAGGGGGCGCTACGTTGCAGTTGCACCGGACCACACACAACTGTGGCTATGTCAATAGAAAACCGGAAGGGAATCGCCTTCCTTGCATTGGGGTGAACGACTCCCTCGCTAAACCACTGAGGGGGCTGCATGGAAAGCGGTAGATAGATGGGTGATCTGGGGAGTGGGATAAAGCAACAGGTATTTGAGGGAATGGGGTTAATAGCTTTGGAAGGTGGCAACAAGCTCCTCGCTCCTAACTTGGCAGGGCCCCCACCCCACACTTTAATACTCCAGCCTGTCCGTTCCTGCTCTCGGTCCTAGGAGACAGAGCTCTCTTCTCTCGCTCATTTCCCCTCAATAGTTTCCCCTGTCACCTCAGCCCCCCCCCCCCCCCACCGACTCGTCCACTCCTTCGGATTTCAAGTTACATACCTTTCCATTCTGCATTCATAACTGAAAGTGCAAAATAAAATAGCAAAGGCAAACCAGGCCTGCTCAGGACACCCACACCCCGAGTGGTGCGCTATATACATGCAATTACAGTCCAGGTCTCTAGCTGCGCTTCTATAGCGCCCACTACCCTTGAGCGCGCCACGGCGCTGCCCAGACTCCTCGTTCTCCATTAGGCGCCTACCTGCGCCCTTCCCCTCCCTTACAGTCCTAGGTCCCCCGCTCCAGAGTCCCTGCCTCTCTCCGTCCTCGCGCTGCCCGTCTCCAGCCCCCCTTTTCCAATCACATCCTCACTCCCAAACCTATTCGCACCACTTTCCGCTCCTCCCAAACCAGATGTGAGACCGCAAAGAGCTGCTTCGGTTATTGGAACCGAGGATCCACGCTGTAGCGAGTCTGCGCAGTCGCGCCCCTGGCTCCCTCTATCCGAGGGGAAGGCCAACAAGCACTGACAAAGCCAACAGGCCTCCCTTTTTAGAGTTCGGGCTATTGGCGTTGTAAATATACAATGAATTTCACCCATGTGTTGCGAGTGGATATATGTGGAGTGAAAATGTGGGTTGGATTTGAAATGGTTAGTTGTGGATTTGTGTAGTGGAATCATGACATGGTGTACAGTGGAATTGTAGACAGTAATTATGTGGTATTTAGTACAGGAATTATGTGGAGTGGGACTGTCATGAAGTATAATTATGTGGAATGTTTTTGTGGTGTGTAGTGGAGTTTGGTGTGCAGATGCATTTTGTGGCATGATGTGGAATGGATGCATGTTGTATTGTCCAATTGTGTTGAATGATGGTGTGGAATGGAAGTGTGTGGAGTTGAATTGTATGATGTGAAACTGGTGTTAAATGGAATTATGCAGATTTGAATTGTGGCATGGTCTGGAGTGTATCCAAGTGGATTGCTGCTATGCGACAGTGGTTTGTGGGGTACATTTATATGCTATTGAGTACAGTGTAATTATGTAGAGTTGAATCCAGTGGCGCCGAGTGGTATTATGTGGAGTGTAATTATGTGGCGTCACACTAAACATCCAGGTATGCCACAGAGAAATTTGAATCAACCTACAGAAAAATAAGCAAGCAATCAACAATTAAGATTAAATAAAGATCTGACTGTTTCTCTCCCCCCCCCAAAAAAAAAAACCACACAGGTTAGCTGTCCCATGTCATGGCTCATGATATGGTGCATTTATTTGCAACTCCTAATCTTGAATTATAAAAAAATATTTAATTAAACTAGGCAATTTCAATATTACTTCAGAGAACGGGAAACATCTTTAGTTTGTTCTTCATAATGAAATAAACCATTCCCACCAACGAGTATATATAATCCTATGTTGTTGGAGAGCAACTTTATCCGTAGTGAGCTGAACATTGTGTTCATGCATGCCACCCATTTGATTTGAGGAGTCAAGAATAAGCTAGTACATAACTAATCAATCACATCACAGGCAGTTACCATGTCACTTAAACACTTTATAACTAGCTTTAACAAGGAAAGAGTGTGGAGTGAGCTGGAGTAGGACGATCGATGCAGGCAGAGTGAGGGCTAGGAGAGTGCAATGAGGGATGGAAAGGGACTGAAGTGGGTAAGGTAAGAGCAGAGGTTGCAGTGAAGGATTCAGTGAGTTGGAGGCAAGTGCTGCAGTGGTTATGGGTTAGTGAGTGGTGTAGTGGGAGCGTGTTGAAATGAGGATTGTTGGAATTCTGGAGTGGGAGTATTTCAGTTACGTTTTAGTGAGTACTTGAGTGGGAGTGTGTCGCGGGGGGGGTTAGTGAGTGGTAGGTCGTTGCAGCGAGGCTGTAGTGAGTACTGGAAGGTTAGCGAGTCGTGGTGAGGGTGAGACTGTGGCCTGACTTGAGAATGATTGATTTCACTGGCACCTTGTGCCCTCCAGTAATCTGCACTGCATAAACTTTGGGGAGAAACTGGTTGGTTCTTTTTCTAAAAGCAGCTGTCACACACCCCCCCCCCCCCCAGTCAATAAAGCTATGGCAGTTAGTAAATGGATCTGGAGCGGTCTCTCTATAGCACTCAATCTCCACAGATTTCAGGAACAAAGCTAGGGACAATGATGTAGGCTCTCTCCCAAGCACACCTTGGTAACTCCTGAGAAAATGCTCTACCAACAATCAGCAATAAGGCGGAGATGGAACACCCTATCCTCATAGAAGCCCTGAATATTTAACACCAAAACAAGCCTATAATAAAAGGACTGTTAGGTCTGCACATAAACGCTTTCAATGCCATACAACGAGGTACAAAACAATACTCCGTCGAATGGTAAAATATAATTAACTCTTGCTACTGCCACCTCCATATGCAAAATAAAATTGCAAAAGTAAGACGACGATGGCCCACATTGAGGATTTACATGCAGTGGGAGCTCAATTTCAACTTTCCAACGCTGCGCGCATATATATATATATATATATATATATATATATATTTGTGCTACTCAATGGATTTTGTATATCATGTGCTTACAGTATACCGAGACCGGGGGGGGGGATGGTATCTCCGGTTGTCTGGGTGTGTTGCGAGAAGATTGTCAAATGAAAATGCCGTCAGACAAGTGAAACACGTCAGTCTGAAAAAATGATCAGACAGCAACTAAAAAAAGGTTTTTAGTTTTAAAGTGCACCATAAGGAACAAGAATAAACTGAAGGGAGCGATACATGTAATAGGGCCAGGAACCATGGAAGTGAACTAAACACCAAAAGGTGGGACAAATAAAACCAACGCACCTATGAAAACCAAGGATTTACGAAGGGCACACCCAAAGAACGAAGATTGGCATGCTAGAAGCCCACAGAATAGATACATGCAAAAACAACAACTGATGGACAGAATGCTGAACAATGTTAAACATTCACCCCAGTACAGAGAGCTGGGCCTAAATCCATCCAGGATGTTGGTTTCCGGTCCACAGAGGACCTGGCCTGGCAGTTCGGGCTGGACTGTTCCCATGAGGAGCAGAGTCGAGACTAATTTGCATATATCTGGGTTTGAAATTGGGTGGCAGCGAGCAAAAGAACGATTAAATAAACTCAGATCTCTTGACTGGGGTGAGTGCTGAAACTTTTCAACCACTCAGTCCACCATCTTGTTGGCGCCTAGGTGCGACCTAAAACCCAAAAGGCCAGGTTTGTCGCGATCCTTGCACACCTACTTTTAATTTAAGGACCTCAAGATGAGACATACCATGTGCATGCCTTGTCGGAGCGCGTTCGATTACTTACAAAGGCCTTTCATTGGAATACGGAGCAGGCCAATACCTCTACCAGGCTTAGTTTCGCTGCTTAATTTCTCTCCCCTGGGAGAGATGGCCTTCCTACTCACAGCACTCAATACCACAGGTGTGAGGGGAAAATAAATTTTAAAAAGCTACAGGGGCGCTCACTTGGCACTAGAATTAACATATCCTCGTGTAGATGCAAGACTGCCGCAGTTGCAAACAAACAGCGCGCCCAATGGCCGTAAGCCAGTAAAGGGACCACTCATGCCTCTGGTTGCATAGTTTCACTGCTCCACTAAAGAGCTCTGGGAAGTGGGGGTACGCAGGTATTGGTTGCCTAGAAGTTCAATGTAACTTCTATTGCGAATATGCGTTTGGCTCTTGCGACTAGAAGTACAGCCTGTGATATAGGCAGACCCATTTCAATCGTTTCCAGAACGGACAGGTTGATAACATTCACAAACTCAATTCTGCTGCTGAACTGCTGAAATCCGGGGAGGGCAAAGAAACCTGTTTTACAATAAAAGCTTTGTCCCGGGCCCCCCAGAAAGGTGAACCAGCAGTGCTCGAGCGAAATTCCCTCAGCGGTGCCAGGCCGAGTTTCTCACCAACCAAAAGTGCCCAGAAAAGCTACCGTGTGTACACGAGGCACCGCCAGCCTGGCTCCAGTCACAGCCACCCCTACTTGGCAAACAGAACGTGGCTTATCGCGTTACGAACAGGTGTCGGGGCGAGAGGGTGTGAAACACCTTCCAGTACCAGGGACACGCCAAGGGAACACAGACCGGGCCCGGCTCACGAATGGCATGCCCCACGTCACCTGCCCCGGGCTGTGCCAGGGCACTCCGGAGTCACGGAGCTAGGGTGGCATCACCGGGAGGCTGTGTGTACAGTTCAAACAGCTGCGGTAAATACTCCCACGGCCGGCCCTTCACCTGGCACGCAGCCAGGGCCCTTATCAAACCACATGCTTTTCAGCTTCTCCGCTTGCAGACTGTGGGGGTGGTAAGTGCCCTAAAGGACGTCAGGTGCACTTCAACTCCCCACCCCCTTCCGCTATTCCCTTCAGCGCCCTCAGCTAGAGCGAGCAGGCAAGAGTTCAGCCCAAGCAAAGCAATGTATCTGCAGTAAGTTGGAAATGCAAACACCCAGACAGTCCCGTTCCCTAGCCCAATCTCAACATAATGAACGAATGTTCGAATGAAGGTATTTTTAAAGCGCGCGACTACTCAAGTGTCCCGGCGCTGAAGCAGCTACAGGTCACCGAGGCATGTCATGAGCTAAGTAGGTGGAATTGTTACCAATTTCATACCGAGTCTTATATGGCATATTTCTAGTGTTCAACAATGTTATTGGCATTTAAATAACCAAAGTACAGTACAAAGATGCATAGGTCGTGCGTCAAACAAGACGTAGTCATAATACAAAATATTTAATTGTATTACAGTACCCATATGGCATATTTCCTAGTTGTAGAGAAGTGGATAGAAGCCTTTGGTTCTCTAGATACACCTCCCTGCTGACACCACACGCGCGTCAGCTGAGCAACATTAGGAGCAGATTTCCAGATCAATGTGTCAATTGTGTCCTTGTGTAACGTAACCGGTGCTCATGTAAAGCGCTCTAATACCTTCGGGTCGAGTTCGCGCTATATAAAATGAAGAAAAAAAAACTCGAAGTAGTCACGCCCAACTCACTCCAGGCATCCAGGAAGTGACGGTCACAAGGCCGATGACCACGCAAAGGATGGGAACTGAAGAAAGGAAAGTGGGCTCGAGGGTAGGGGGGCGAGACGGGACATCGTCACGCGATTGGGACTCGTGGGGCCAGAGTAAGAGCTTGGAATGTGATCCGACAGAACCTACGGTGCCAGCTAATACCTCACGTGATTTCTGGATGACTGCTATTGTGGAATTATCCCCGAAACAGAAGCCTCCTGCGCCTTGCGGTCAGCCTCGCTCATTCCAGGCGCTCTGAAGATGACGCGGGTCAAGTTGGCAATCTGACCCAGCTTTTTGTGGACTAGTTTAACAGCTGCCCCAAACAAAAGGAACGCAGATATATCTTCCACCGAGGCACTGCACGCCCCGCACCCCTGGAAAAAGCGAATTTGGTAGCAACGCTTCCAGGTAGCGAGTCAAGCGCTTACTGCCATCACTGACAGGGCAAATCTGCGTTTCATCCTTGGGAGGTCGATTATAAAGTGTTATTTAATTGACCGATTGAAGCTCGTTCTTTTAAGGGCACTTCACAACAAAACTGTGGTACGAAGCGCTGTGTAGGCCGCTGAACGATGTGTGTGTGTATGGGGGCGGGGGGGGCACGGCACCTCCGATCAGTACAGCACAACTGGCCCAATCTTGCAGTGAATAAGCGGGAGCTCTACTGTACTTCTGGGGCTGGCAGCGGGCAAGGGGGGGGGGGGGGAGTGTGACAGTCGCCTAGGCAGGCAGCCCGCGTTACACCTCACGTGGAGACACCAATGGTGTTAGGTAGTCAGCCAGTGCAAGGGCAGGCTGTCAGAAATACACCAGAGCGTAAAGAACAGCGAGACAGCCTGCAATGGAGAGCGAAACATGGCAGGTTAGAGACACGCAGAGCAAAACCTACAGGCGTGTCTACACTACTACTACCTCGCACAAGCCGCATACTCTACCAACCAAGACGCCCATTCTACACCACTCCAGTTACATAGATTATAACCACGCAGCTGGTGTACAACATGGCTTAAACACATTAGCTCTTGCATTGGGGAAGACCCATTGGCTTTGCCAATGTTAGTTATTCAAGAGGACTTGGACGGCCACAAGAGCCTCTGAGGGGGGGGGAGAGGGGGGGAAGAGGTGAATGAAATTCCAGAAACATGCAGGAGAACATTTGGCTCAAAACGGAAGCCGCGCCCTTAACATCAGCATCCTGGTTAAACCGCAGCAGAGTCAACTTACTCACTGGCCTTTTCCTTTACTTCCATAATCTTCCAAAGAGCAGCAAACACAGAGGTCTCACCCAGGTCCACGCACTGGTCCCCCGGGGGCACTTGTCCATGCAGGTAGTATGGTTCGCCACGCCTCTTCCAAAGAGAAGCAAACACAGAGGTCTCATCCAGGTCCACGCACTGGTCCCTCGGGGGCACTTGTCCATGCAGGTAGCGTGGTGTCCCCCCCGCCCCCACAATGGCTCACGGGAGTTTACCCAGAGATGTGTCCCTCGGGAATGGGTGGTGTAACTTGACAGCCAAACTAGGTTATGAAGCCAAAAATCCGCTCTGAAGGGGTATTTAGAAGGAGAAAAATACTTGTGATGCGGTCCTGCAGAGAAGGACACAGGTTGTACAATTCCTTACATCCATAGGACTAATCCTTGCAGGTTCCAATCACAGAATGTGTAGGCCATACAGTTCCTTTAATTGGCTTACTACTTTAGCGAGCTCGATGGATGCCTATTTCAAATCTCAAAAGCTTGCTTGGCCAATTTGGGCTAGCTAAAAATTTTAGCCAAATTAGACCGGCAAAGTGCAGGAAAGTTAAAAGGAGAAAATCCAGGAGTTATGGGAAGTCTTGGACTCAAATAAGTAAATTCCATTCAAAAGTCCATGGCTTTGAATGGGAACAGGCACTCTAAAATGGATGCCACCATACACTAGATACACACGCCTGGTGCCCTGTGTGCGCTCTAGTGTAAATGTGGGGTGTCCAACAGATGCGCGTGGAGGATAGATCTATATATCTCTCCGGCATCACGAGGCTGTGACACGGAGGAGATGCGAGCTGAGAGGCAGACTCCAGGGAAGACAGCAGGCGCCTGCGAGGTCGCAGTTATCAGGGTAGACACAGGATGTGGTGTGCAAACAGAGGGGTTACTGGGTTGGAAACACCAGGAAGGTGTAAGCAACTAAAGGGTGGGGGGGAAAAAGCAATACAGGGGAGCGGGAAATAACGGGGAGAAGAGGGCGTGGGTGGGAGGAATCACTACAGAAGGTGCGGGGATAAGCACACTGGCGACTGCAGCAGGAAGATGCACTGGGTGACAGCATCACGAGTGCCGGGGAGGAGAGAACTACACAAGGGAGACCGCTAGAAAACATGTACTCTCGTGGAGTGCATAATAAAAGAAAAAAGTAGTACTTAAAAAGCAAGCAATAGAAGTAGAGATGCCAATATATCAGAGACAGTAAAGAGGCAATGCTTCATTGGAGGGACAAACAAGACGGACACGTTTGGACGCTTATAAGCAAGCAAATGAGCGACAGGAATGCCAAGCAATTAGCAGGCTTCAAGCCCCTCATGTTCTCCATCCGGCACAATATACCTCTCAGACAGCACAAGCGTGGTCAGGATTGACCTAACGAACATATGTGCAACAGTGAGCGTCTCTGCAGGGGAAGATTTGATTGTATGAAATGCAACACCTTAGGCATCCCCAAAATGGCAAATCATTGAAAGGAGATTACCTTCAGTGATCCTTGGAAACTTGCTGGAAGAATAACTCCTCACAGTTAAAAGCCTTCCAGAAGGGACAGCTGACGCTTGCGGCCCCTTCTGTAAAGCATAAAGGGCCAGCACTATATTAAGAGACGTGACCCCATGCAATGGAGGAAAACACTGCCTCTGTGCCCGCACTGCATTATGGACACGGTTGCAGAGGCAAAGAGGCTGTCAGGCGGTGCGCCACGCAAAAATGGCCACATAGTCCATATGCCTTCTGAAGGCAGCCCCCTGGAAGGAGAACGGGTGGTTCCCAAGAACCTGCCCCCCCCCCCCCCTCCGCCCCCCGACATCCTCAAAAGGTGGGTGCAGTCGCTCAATGCAGAGGGGAATCTACCCCCCAATCTCCAAGGGCAGGTGGGTGCCACCTGCACAGTGAGCTGAAGCAGCTGCTTCAATCCTCCTCCCATTCTTTCACCAATACACTGTCCTCAGGCCAGCTGCAAGGTTCCATCTACCTTTGCAGCACCGCATTATCATAAATATGGCCACTGACCCAGTTTGTGCCCAGTGCACCAATCTGATGGTGTGCCGCAGCACATGGTGACAGTGAATCAGATTTGTAATATGGCATTTGGAGTGGATGGAGATAGGAGTCTGCTGTAGAAAAACAAAAAAACACTTTCTGCATACAATGCATTTGTGAGATTCATTTAATACGGATGCCTCAGTATGCCCGAGGTATGGAAAATAGCACCTCACGCAATACAGTGCATGCAGTCCCTAGAAGGCAGAACGATACAAGCAGCAGCCAATGGCATCAGATGAAGGAAAAATGCTCAGCGTTGAATAAAAGACTCCTACGAATATCTGAAAGTATTTGCGACAGCCCTGTGGCCTCCCAACTGGGGTAGCGACAGTCGGGGGCTACTAGGGCCAAACTGTAGTAGTTGAAATATTGTGCAATGTGTGTCCTGGGGTCCGTCCGATGATGGCTGTGCAAGCCAGAACAAGTGTGCCCTTCCGCAGTTGACTCAGGGTGGCAGAGAGGTCTCCCAGGCTTCTCAGGGTGTGTGGTGGGGGCTCCAAGAGATCAGGCTTCAAAAGTCAGGCAGGCTCAACAGCAGTGTGTATCCGAGGGCTTATCTTGGTTTACAGAATGCACTTTAATGACATAGCACAACTTTGTTCTACACAGGGCAATTCGGGGTTTCAGACAATTTGTAATCCAGATTGTGATCTTCAGTGAGGCACTACACCCTTCAGGGATCCTCCTCCTGCCGAGTTTCCGGGGGTCTTCAATCCCTGGGGGGTATGGAGGTACAAGGCACAGGGGACAAGGTACAGCTGCAGTGATCTTCATCCTTAGCCGGCTCCATTGGCCAGGGGCAGGCGCGGATTCCAGGCCAGTCATTACTGTTTGCGCTTCTTCTGCAGTTACAGCCTCACAGCTGTCGGGGGCTCGCACCTTGGCAGTGAAGCAGCATCTCAGACTCCAGCAGCAGTGTCTCTGGCACACCACAGGATGCCCATCACAGAGGGTGTTTGGCGATTTCAAAGTCTTGGTGCAGTTAACAGCAAGTACCTCTCAGAGACTGTGGCACTGTCAGACACTTCATTCCGGTGAGCACTCTTGTAGTTCCCATTCTCTGGTTGCTCCTCTCACCCCTAACACACTGGGCTTCTCCTCATGCAGGGCCAGACACCCTCCATCCCTCAGCAGGCAAGCAGGCTTCTAGTCAATCCCTCAGTTACTGCAGACTTCAATCAATGTGCCCTCACCTCTGGGAGAATGGCAGTCATGCAGAAACCAGCACGTCACACAGCAGGCCTATACTCTGAAGAGCTCACCACTCTTTGGTCATGAAGATCTTGGAACTTCCTAGTGAGGCAATTTGGATTCCACTTTTATACCCATAATACCTGGGATGTAGGTTCACGGTCTATGTTTTCAGAACCCATTTAGGTTGGTTCACTTTCAAGTGTCACCGTCTGGCTGCTCTGACAGCTTTGTGCAACGTGATGAGCTCACAGCATGTGATGGCATCCAAAGCAAGAGCACAATGAATTGCAAATCTCAGCACCTGGTGCCCTTCCCAAAGCTGTAATCGAGGGCAGACAAGAGTAGATCTTGCCTAGAATCTTCCTCACCTTGAATAAACTGCAATCTCACCCCTCAACCATTCCCCAAATTGCAGTGCTCACGAAGAACTAATCAGCTGCATTTTGCCAACAGTTTCCAACAGCCTTGTCCCGATCCCCCTTCACTTTAGTGTCTGGTCTCAACCTCCCAGCTACAGAAATGCAATCCATGGACTTGCTCTGCCTTCAGGGGGCTGAATCCACCCTCAGTCTTGAGCCATGATAAACTAGACGCCACCTAAACTGTAGCCCACTGGCCCTAGTACCCAGACTCCACGCACCCAGTCCTACTACTGTAGGTGTGCCTCACACTGCATATGTGCACTCGGCATGCACGTGGAATGTCAGTACAAGTGTTTGGGGTTCACATAAAAGTGGGACTTTACAGGGGGGGGTCAAAAGGTCTGATCACGCAAGTGATTCACAAAACCTGGTATGCTGCCATCTCTTTATGCATCTTAGACAGGGCACAGACAGTATCCCCATGTGTGCCATGAGGGCACGCTTGGTGCCCCATTACATGCCTCAGAACAGGCCTAGGCCTCTGCACTTAGTTTGGCCCTGGCACCGTGCTATTCTAACATAAGTCAGGATACCAAGTCACACAGCCAGGGACTTCAGGCAGTGATACATGCCCATTTACCATGCAAAGGACATTTCCCAACCTAACAGTGACAATAGAACCCGCAGACAGTTACAGTATTAAGCCAGACCTAGAAAGGTGGGCGAGAGAAGATCCTTTGACCCTCGAAATAGAAGAGGGACAGGCAGTTCTCTGAATCTTCAATTACGTGGTTGGTTAGACTTCACACATGAGTACTTGCACCTTTACTACAAGAATTCTAAAGCACTAGGAAGTCAATCAAAAACCTTAGACCTTTCAGAAACATGCTTCTGAATCAAGTGTTAGAAAATACAATCTTATAAGGATAATCTAGTAAGGGGGAGAGGGGCAGGCATTGTGGTCTTACTATAAACATCGATACAGCTCCACCTACAGAATGCTCAAAGTAGCATTTATTTTTCTGTAATATGGTTGTACCTGGATTAAATAGACTACTTGGCGGAGTAATGCCCAGCATGTGAATCTACAATAAAGTCACTACACAAAACAGGGCCATGTCTTTAGAGGTACACAAAACCCAACTGAGAAGCCTTAACCCTGGGTCACGGTGCCAATTTAGACACCCACGGTCTAGAATCTTCAAAGTAGTCATATGCTCTAGGGAGTTAATTACTATATTAATTAGCCTATTGAAAGTAATGGGCTTCATGCTGCAGTCCGTAACACGCATAATGCACCAGACAGTGCCCCACTGCCACCCATGGAATCACAGGATCCCCCTCAAGATCAAAACTAGAATTTACTAATCAACTACGTAGCCTGCTTCGGGGAAAAAAAGAAGAAAATTGACAAGGGAATATTAGGGGGGAAACGTACTTTTAAAACATGCAGATATCATGAAGCCTAGCAGAGAATCGAGCCATTTGACAGCTGACCTGCTGGTGTGGGCCATTATCTTACTGATGACTCATTCCGCAAAGTTAGTCACACATCAACCACTGTCAAGGAATCACACAATTGCATGACAAACATAATCACAGATAGTGTTCTATAAATACACACACCTACCTGCACTATCCACATCTAGAGCAGTGCAACTGGTGAGAAACAGCTTCATCCACAGTGGATTAAACATGTGGTCTTTAACCACTAAAGAGACCACAAAGTGTTTTTTGTATACCTACCCAAGTAGACTTGCGCAAAGCAAGCTTACAACCAGTGACTTTTTGGCACTAATTGAGGCATAGTCCATGTGTACCAATAGGGAGACCAAAAACCACTGCTTAACCAAATTAGAGGTTCCAGAAAGTTGTGGGCGAAGCAGACAATAAGCAGCAATTAACTGTGGACTTAAAACTAGTCTGAAAAAGAGCAAGCTATCTGGATTTGTATAGCGCGGCTAATCACCCGGGAGGGTATCCAGACTCTGAAGGTCTACCTCTTGCATTTGATCTGAATGCCAGGCAAGAGGTTGAGCTGAACTGATCCAGTTTTTGCAGCGGTTCTACAAAACGTAATGCAAGCTATCCTGATGCACTATGGAAGTAAGTCGCAATGCACAACTGTTTAACTGGCAGTTCATGAACGGTCAAATTTATTACCACCAAGAAAATCACCTGTACAAGTATTTTCTCAAAGGCCACATTAAGGGTGTGACCAAGGTCTTGCCCCAACACAAGGTCAACACTGGATAGCACTTGGATTCACTACTCAGAAGAATCAAGGAGGCTGCTGCAGCCAACCAAACATCTGATAGGTGCACCTGGACAATGTCTGGTATCCAAACAAAGGGATGGAGACCTTACAATCATATCCACCTAGTCACAGTGGACCTTCAACCAACTGGAACAGATCTTCTTACAGGTATCGCCATACAAAGCTGAACACAGACATGGCACTTTAAGCCATCAGTGAAACATAGGAGTGTTTTTAAAAAAAAAAAAAAAAAAAAAAAAAAAAAAAAACTCAGTTGGACCAGCTGAGTTTAAGATAAGCTTAAACAGTCTAAATGTTAAGCACTGGAAAAGACTATGGGTCTGGCCATTCGCCTCAGTCAATGCAGACCTACTGGCTTGGTCAACGCCTTTTGCAGATACTGTCCAAGAAAGCAATGGACCAGCTGCGGTTAGAAAGTGGGAGCAGTACACATGGGCGAGAACAAAAACTCATGCACTCCCATGGAGTATTAAGGAAATGGAAAAGTGGCTCTACCAATGGGAAACTGTGGAAGGATGCAAGTCATCCTTTCAAAAGGATGATAAAGAAACTTTGCATCAGATGAACAAACGCAAGAAGTGAAAGGCAAGACAAATTGTTCAAACACCCACTGTAACAAGCATTTGCAATGCAATAGGTCTCGCATTTACGCAAGTTTGAGCTATTGGCATTGTAAATGACAATGCCTTTTATTTATATTTTGGTTTTTAAAACATAAATAAAAGGCAGTTATTTACAATGCCAATAGCTTAAACTCGCATAAATACGAGACCAATTGCATTGCAAATGCTTGTTATTTTGAGCGGTAAACGTGTGGTCAATGTTAGTTACCGACCAGGCCAGAACCCTAGAAACATTCAGTAGTACAAGCAACAACCAGCAGGGCTTGCTATCAGTCGATAATGGATTAGTACGCTATTCAAACAGCCACTGAATGGATCCTGTGAGTCATTTTCACCAACATGGGCTCAGCCCTACTCCAAACTGACACATGCAGCTAAGCTGCCTCTCCCCATTGCCATCGTCGGCTCGCGTTTACTGCCCCGGTCGTAAACTATAACTGAATAGTTAAGTTCACGGCACCCTAAATTGCCAGGCGCTCACCCCGGAAGAAGGCTCTGAACATATTTACATACTGCGGCGGCATGTGCAGACTCCACAGCCATCGAGCTCTTCTGAATTCTATGCAGCGCTCTAGGATTCGCCGAGGTGCTGACAGTGCTCCAATCCTAGGTCACTTTACACAATACGAGTCCCACCCTCCCCAAGGTGACTCCTAGAATATGTTCAGCCGTGGGACTGGTTGTCTGGCGACCTGGAAGCAGTGAGGTTAGGAGTAAATGTAATTTAGGTAAGAAGTAAAACATCAGTAACGGGCAGCAGGCTGAGGTCAAGCACGTGGTTCATGTAAGTAGTGGACAGATGGTTTTAACTCAGTCTTCCCATTTTTTTTTAATCATTTGTTTTCATTTCGTTGGCTGCAGTATTTGTATCTGTTGTGGTTATAGGACCTGCTCAGAATTCAGTGCAACGCATTGGGTAATTTGAGAGATGTTTCAAATCACTCTTTGGCAAAGTAAGAATACGTGATAAATTCAACGACTTCCTGTCTTGCTGCTCATTTCGTATAATATACCACTAAACATTTTCCCCTGTTGGTTATGCCCTTTAAAAACAAAAAAAGCGCGTGTCTGCCTTGTAGTGTGAGCGCGCGGTGGGAGCGTGTGAGGCAGAGGAGACGCCATGCGCGCGCACACATCGCCTGTCCGTGCGCGCACATGGTTTGTCTCCCTCCGCTCACCAAAGCCACAATAACAGTCTCGCCAAGCTAAAAATGAACAGAAAAGCAGTTCCCCAGCGCGTACACAGCCGCGAGCGTTACCTGGGGTTCAAGAGGCAAGGCTGGCACCAGCCTGGGGCTCCTCCGGTCTTCGGGACACTAGGCTCCTGGTGAAGCTGCACAGAGAAGGAGCGGGGCAGCCTCATGTTTTGCGGCTGGCGAGAACAGGAGATTTGCACATCGCGTGTCTGTACGTGCGTGTTCACGGGCGCGTTCATAATTGCAGTCCGTCCTGCGCGTGCACATCTCCTGTCTCCCTTCCGAAGCAAGTCGGTAACAATACATCTCGCTCGCGACAGCGCTTTCGCGCTGCATCGCTAGGCGAGACCTAAAAATGGGTATTGTACAGCTCTTTGATGGACTGATAAAACCCATCTGCAGGCGAGACCTAAAGACTAGATGAAGAACCCAAGAGGACAACTGCATATCAGGGCGGCACAAACAAGAGCCCACTGGAAGTGTCTAGCCAAGAGACCATACTCCAGCTAGAAAAGATTGATTTTCAGAGAAGCATAAAGCAGAGGTAGACTCAAGACACTGATAAGTCAAGCAATGGAACAAAAAGGGAAGACAAAAAAACCCACACGATCTCTGTAGATCAAGACGAACTGCTGCTGCCTTTAGACTGGACAAATTTCATACACCTTGAAAGCTATCCAACCTCTTGCGCCTCCTGGCATTTTAACTGAATAAAATATTTGAGCCGAGCGGTCACAGCCCGCTCTAGGAGTTCAACGTAAGCAGGAGGCTGGGCGCAGATTTGCAGGTCCGCCAAGGTTTTAACCGAACTCCCAATTTCAATAAAATATTGATTCTGTCAGGTACTCAGTGACGAAACTTGAATGAGTTGTATTGAAGTATTTACCGCTTTTCAACCCAAATGAAGTCGTATAAAGACTTCACTATACATACTGGCATTTGGGGCTCTCCCTAGGATGCCAACATTACTGAGAATATAGTTTCCAATAAATGTGATATTATGGGGGGGGGTGTTGACGATGAAGGGAGTCTAGGAGGTTAAACAACTGGCACAGATGGCCAGTCCAAGTCAAAAGAATACATTAAAGATAAAGATTTATAGGAGCAAGATGTCCCAAGAAAACGAGCAATGCAGATGATTCTAGGCCAATCAAATGAATCCATGACGAATGTGCCATGTACAGTCAGATTCTCAAGTCAGAGGGAGGGGGGGGGAGTAGGGAAATGGGGCGGTGTAAATTAAAAATCGACTTATGCTCCACTGCGAAGCTAGCCCAGATAAGTGGGCCTTAGGCATAGACACCAGACTACCTTACTGAGAGGTAGAGGAAAGTAGAGTCCCTTCTTCTGTCTGGGCCATCATTATGTCTCGCTAGGAGTAGGGAAGCCGGTGGCTGGTAACAGCAGCTTGGCAACCCAACAATCAGCAGGGATGGTGGAGAACAGAAAGCAAACAAGCCCTAGGCAGACTGTGCAGAGCATGGACCAGGAAATGAAGACCAATGGACAAGTCAAAACATTTATAAAAAACAGTAACCCCTTGCCCCCAAGTATACCACAGCACATGACAAGCACAAGGAATAGTGGGACAAGCAGAAAGCCCCTTTGGGTATACATGGGACATCTGGCCAAACAATGTGGGGGTGGTGGATGGGTAGGGGGTGTTCATGGAAGGTAGAGGGGAACAAACTACACCAACATATGTTAGGGACCAGACCAGCGCGCTCAATTAGGGAGCCAAACCGTCACAGATGCCAGGGTGTCTAGGACACCCCCACTTTTAAACTGCATGGATTGTGCGGTCTGAGAAGAAATACGCCGTGGGGAAACGGGCCCCAAAAATGTATGGCCGAGTAGTTAATTTAAGGGGGGCAGCACAGGGGGTGAAATTAGAAACTCTACAACAAGGAGTAATCCATCTCTGCTGCAGCAGTGCCAAAGCAGGGAATTTTTATACAACGCCAAAGGTCAAATGTAATTGTATTGCAAGAACATTCCATGGTTGAAAAGTTACTCTGATAACAATCCACTTTTTGTAGCCGCGAAATAGAAGCGTTTAAGGACAGTGGCACAAGATATTCAAAAAGATACTGGACAGTGGCACATGTTCGAAAAGATACTGGGCTCAATTTAGTTCCATTTACTGTCAAGATAATGCTAAAATATAACGGAAGGCATGTCTTGAGGAAATCTAAAGTACTGCTTTCACTAAAAGGCTGAAGCGAAAATCTAAAATAAAAAGCACCGACCATTGGCCAACATAGTCCATCTAGCCCGCAGGCACTAGCACAAGGGCCGAATGTAGTTGCCACAGAGACCATAGGAGTCAATCTAAATAAAGTGCTCATTTCTGTCTGGCACTTCTATAAGAAGAGTACTAAAAGCTTCACAAACGAGGTATAGGTGTCGAAGAGCAAAAGCTACTAAATTTTAACCAAGACTGTGCCACTACTGGGAATCTAGGATGCTGCGAATAAGCCTTGGTCTCATTTTTTTGGGTTGTGCTCAAAGGTCCCCCCCACCACACACAATTTAAAATACAAAAACAGGTACGGCCCAGAGTTGGTGGAAGGTAACTAAGTAGTATCAGTGCATCTCAGAAGTCTGAAGATGGTGGTTCAACACATGTGCTTATGAACAGAAGGGGTGCATTGATGGTTCGCTCTGGGTGTGTAGTGTAATGAGCAGCAAAGAATGGGGGGGGGGGGGGCGTATCCAGACAGGTCCAGAAGATAAATAAAAATACTGCCGTAACCCTTCCCCAGCAAATAGCAGAACCGTGCCAAGCATGTCCAGGTTTCGGACCTTGAAGAGATGGAAAGTGCGACAAGCGGATGGAAGCCAGTCACTAATAGAAGGGGCAACTCACGAGGACATATCGGACGTAACACACACAACTTCCTGAGGTTGTTACCACACGATGCAGCAACTTCCCTGGCTGAGTGAGGCCACACACTGCCTTTATTAGATATAGATTTGAGGCCACAACGGAGGTGACCAGTGGGAGGGCATAATGTCAAAGGAGAAAAGAGGACAGCGGTAGCAAGCCATGCCACTTAAGATACTGTGGAAAAGTGCCCCCTTTTGACATGGTCACCCCCACTTTTTGGCCTAGTACGGATGCTTTTTGATTGAAAGTGCACTGTAACCAGTCGTCAGTGCTCTTTTCCCAACTCAAGATACATATTCAATTGGTAAACCAATTGGCAAGGACTTAAGCACCCCTGTAAGTCCCTAATAAATAGTACCCCTGATACCCAGGGCATGGGTACTTAAGAGGGTTCCAAAGGGCTGCAGCATGTATTATGCCACCCTATAGGACCCACACAAATTACATGCAGCCTGCCACTGCAATCTGCGTTAAATGGTGCAAACCAATTTGAAAACACAACATGGCACACTGTGTGCCATGCCCACTGCATATGCTATATGCAAGTCACCCCTACAGCAGGCCTTGGCGCCTTAAGACAGGGTGCATAATATGGGAGGATATATCTGCGTGGGCAGATATGCCCCTGTGATGTCAGGTTCCATTACCACGGCATTGAAAGTGTTCAGGAAGCCATCTTAAGTATATGTAGCAGGCACTGGTCATCACAAGTTACCCACCTACATAATGGCTTCTATGAAAATAATGGTTTGGTATCAAACCCCTAGTCTTGACAAATCCACACCGATGCCAGTATCAGATTTGTCCCGATATGCACCTAGAGGACACCTTAGACGTGCCCTGTAGGAAGGTGGAATCTGACTACATGGTTGCCCCCACTTTTTTCCTGGTGTTTTGATGGTTTTTGACTTAGTTTGGCTGGGAACCTGCTATTCAGGTCCCCAGCCTAGCTGCTTACTCTCTAAAATGGATTCCAGGTACCTTAGGTACACCACAGATTGGATTCTGGGGTGCCCTTATAAGTCCCTAGTATATGGTATACTATGTACCCAGGGCATAGGTACCCCAGAGGCCTGCCAGGGGCTGAAGCATGTATTGTGCCACCCCTGGAAGGCCCTCCAAAATGACACCACAGATCTGCTACTGCAGCCTGGGTAAGGTGGTGCATGCACCCCTTACAGTGCTATAGGCTACCTATATCACTACCATTGCACACACATATAAACCTACAAGTCACTCCTATGGCAGGCCTTAATCCTGAAGGCAGAGTGCTTGGTTTTTATGTGAGAGGGTGCCCCTGCATGAGCAGAGCCCCCCTGCAGCGTTCGGAGTCAATCCTCTGGTGCAGTTTGTGGTGCAGCCTGACCATATACACTTAAGTGCATTATATCCTTGCGGTAAATGCTAACTTTGGGATGGCTGCACGGAAACATGTCGTGTTTGGTGTCAAACATCTTGGAATACTACCCCCCCCGCCAGTTCTGGTGGCGGGGGTAGCATTCCACCCTTCTAGAGGGAGAGACATGTACACACCGGCATACCCGGTATTAACTTTACAGAGCCCTGGCATCACAAAATGGATGCTGCAGCCAGACATGAGTCTGGCCTCCTGCTGCTGACCGAAACTCCAGCAGGGGAGGCCTGGACAATAGGTTTCCTGTTGCAGGGAGGTGTAACCACCTCCCAGACAGGCTGATGTGTATTGGGGCTGGGTGGGTGCACTCTCAGAGTGCTGTGAAGTCCAGCACTGGGGTCACATTTGGTGTCCCTGTGCATACCCCAGTTCAAACTGGTTCAGGGGCTTCCAGCCCCTGCTCTGGCACGAAACTGGACAAAGGGAATGGGTGTAACCACCCCTCTTCCCTGACCCTCCCATAGGTGGGTCCCCAGAGTATGTCCAACCCCCTACCTTAGTAGAAGTATGGGACCCCAGTCCTTAGGACTTTAGATTACCCTGGACGAAACTCTGAAGCCGAATCCTGGACCTTCGACGCTCTACTTCAAGATTAGAGGATCTCCCTTGGGGTCAAGGAGTGACTCCCCTGCTTGGCAGGCACCAAAGAAGCAATTGTCCGGTCTGCATCGCTGAAGCTCCCGCCGGACGCTGAAGTCTTTGCAACACCAGAGGTGGATTTCCAGACTTCCCCGAGGCTGCCCAGAGTCCCCAGCGAAGCCGAGGCCCGTAGCGGTCGTGGGCAACGTGGAACCATGACCCCTGGACACCGAGAACTTTTGCAAGTGCATCCTCTTCCTTGTCTCCCACGAAGTTGTGCTTTGGGCTCCGAGTAGCCCCCGCCTCCAGCACCGAAGATCACTGGCCCCCACTCCACGAGTGTCCTGCGAGCCAGCTCCAAGTGCGTCCACTCGAGGCTCCTTCGCGGTCGCTAGTCTGTTGGCTAGTGGGCCCTCCCGAAGGTAAATCTTCTGCTTGGGCTTTCCTGGTTGCTCCAGACGTGCCCTGACTTAACCTCGCTGGGTGAGTCCCTCAGACCTTGCTGGTCTGCACCGAAGTACTTTCTCTGTTTCTTCGAGACTTGCCGTTGCCAAGGCTTGTTGGGTCCAATCCGGTCGCCGACACCCCAGCACTCGACGGACGTCGTGGGACAGCTCGAATCCAGCTCCTGGTAGTCGTCGACGCCTCCTGGACCTCGTGGCTGAAGAGTCAAGACACCCGTCAGCCTACCTGAAGCACCCGACATCGGTGGGCATCTGCTCATCGCCTTCCTGGTCACTGGCTAGTGACCCAGACTCTGTCCCCTCTGCTTTCAGGTTCTTCAGATCTCCGATCCACCCGGACACTTTAAACTTGGCCGCCAGGAGCACTTTGCAGCAGATCGCCATTGAAAACGACGACGAAACCCGACTCCAAAAGGCACCTATGCACCCGGCTTCCCTGGGTGAGGTAACTAGTACTCCGGTGCTCCCGTGGGTATAGACTCTAGAACTGCCTAGTTCTAAAGGGGTTTGCTCCAAGTCCTCTTCCAAGTGTCCTTTTCTTTTAAAATTCCAACCGCGACTTTCCCCATAGAAGTGAACGGTGATTCGCGGCTGTGTTCTCACACTGCACGCGTCCCCAGTGTCACTACCTTGGGTGGTTCCTTGTGGTCCAAGCACTTCTACAGGCTCTAGGCCTTGTGTCTAGTTCAGTCATGGTTCTTATAGCACTTTATTGGTATATGGTTTGGTACGCCCCTAGGGCTCAAACGTGTATTTGTGCCATTACTGTTGATATTTGACTTGTAACCTATGTACTTCGAACTCTAGCCTCATAGAGATAGAGGGGTGTGTTTAAGACTAAATACATATATTTTATATATATATACCTGGTGTGGTCCTCTTTCATTTGGTCACTCAAGAGATTATAGACTGGTAAAACAAGCTGCTTTACATTCCTTCAAGACTTAGCCTGAAGGCTGCTCTCCACAGCTACCACTAGGATAGCTTTCAATAAAGATGGTCTTTAACCTACTAACCATAAGGGGTTGTTTGGACTGGTGCAAGGTGCCCACTATAACTAGTGGACAGCATATACTAGGCCAACTTCTCACATGCCCCCTGAATCCAAACAGTCTTAGTGTGCCGACTAACTGTTATAGCCTAGACTGCCACCACAGACAAGTTTGGCACCCCTGCAGGTGAGCCTGTGCTCCGAAATAATGCCAGCTCTGGAGGAAGGTGTTCACACTTCCTCCAGCAGGATGGCTAGTGTTTTAATGCATCAAGGACAGGGGCTTCAAAGTCTAACGCCTTGGATATGTGACCCGGCTTTCCCCAGACCTGGGAGACACCACCTCCTGCCCAGAGAGCCATTTGGCACTAGAACAGGAAGGAAAATGAGCTAGCCAGAAGCGTCAACCCTCCAGCTAGACACACCCCTAAGGTGTGCTATGGGAAGTGTACAAGGAAAGAAAGGTTCCACTATCTTGTTTTTAGTTTAACTAGGAACTTTGGGTCAGGTTTATGCCCACTCTCCACAGGAAGAGGTCCTATGGGGAATGTAGACATCCCAGAGGAATGTAGCCCAATGACTACTTACTTACACTCCCCCTTAATTTAGGTGGCCCCTCTGAAACCAGGAACTCCGATTTGTCTACTGGGAACAGAAGGACCAAAAAGAGCTGAAAAAGCAAGAACTGTGGACAGGCCCAGACTTGGCACAAAACCCTGCCTGCTGCTGCCCAGACAACTGCAAATACCAGACTCGTCCTGCAGCTGTGCGTCCTTCTAGAGCCTTGCAGGGGTTGCCAGAACTACGCCAACCAACCCTCCAGGAGCTACCCAGCACCAATAAATACCCTGGGTGGCAGAGCCTTTCCAGCAGCCAAGGCTTGTTAAGTTAAGAGCTCCAAGGACAGAGCACTGGGAACTGCAGTCCAAACTGGGACAACCGGTTGTTGGCCCAGAAGTTTTTACAAGCACTGGCAAATTCAATAGGTGTAGGTTTAACACGCTAACGCATATATTGGTACATTACAATGAGCCAGAGGGAGCCACCAGGAATTATCAGAAAGGGTTAGATTTGGAAAGTAGTCCCTCAAGCAGTTCAATGAGAGCACTCGAGTGGAGTTGAAGAACACACTAGCTTTAATTCGGAGATTGTGGCCACTGACTTTCCTGCATAAGTATTGCTTTTCCACAAGCCATCTGCTGTATAATCTGCAGAGAAACAAAAAAATGTTTAGAGCACAAACTGATCTAAAGTTACAAAAAAGAAAAAAGCTGCGACCTGTGCTGTCATGCAGTGGAAGGACCTGTGCAAAAGGTTGACTTGTTATCTTTCAATTAGTTATTAGTGTATTTGGGTGTTAAGCTGGCAAAAATGTGACAAAACCTTTGCCCCAACAGTAAATGTGCCGCATAATTTGTCCTCCCCTGCCACAAGTCCAGTGGTCCTGCCTACAGCTTTAGGTGAGATTACCTCTGCAATGGGACAGATAAAGAGGCGATTGACAGTCAAGCCAGTAGTTCAAAGGGGCGGATCCAAAGCTTAGTATGCATATAGGTCACAAAACCCAGACCTAAAAGAGGGTCAATACAGAGCAAGACATCCATGCCCATTGTCACATTGCGGAGTACCATTTTACCACAAACTAATGAAGTACGTACTTCCATTAACAAGTTCAGCAAACCGCTGACAAAGAACCACCTTGAAGCAATACAAAGTTAGAAAATTTAGAAAGGATTACACTTTGGAATGGTGGGGGTTCTTCCATAAGTAGCGTCTTAGGGCTATTTGGCATCTTGCTAGTTTGGTGCAGCATGTTCAGGGATGCAGACAAGGCCCAGGTCAGAGGGGTGCCCAGGGAGACATTGCCCTACTTCGCTGGAGAGCCATTTTGTTGGGAGGCAGTCATTGGTGGGCATCAGATAGCGTGTGGATATTCAAGATTTGAATAGATTGAGACCAGAGCTTCCTTAGCGCTAGCCTAGTTTAACAGTCGCCCTAGCATGGTAGTGAGCCGAGGCGTCCATAAAAAGGACATTGGAATGCTCTTAAAATTATCAAAATAACTATGGTGGCCTGCCCCACCTGGAGATCAGAGGCTTGATGTGTAGTCACCAGCTGCTAGAGGTGCCCCCTGCAATTCAGTAGTCTGTGGTAATTCCCACCAATATCAAAACATGCTCAAAGTGGGGGGGGGCGCATATGTGCAGAGTAGTGCAAAAAAAAAAAAAGTGTCCAGCTGAGGGCAGCACTGAGGTATTTTACTGTGGCTTTTTGGGGAGCAGGAAGAACAGAGTTGAATGATAGGCTATACAATTAGAAATGGCCATTTTTTAGGTCTCAATATATACAAGGGACTCGCAGCCCCCTCATTGCTTAACATTGGTTGGCTTCACTATCACTCTTATTTGCGTTCTAATTGGCCAGCACATGCTGGCTTCACTTCCTCTTCTTTCGGCCGGGACATGGACCAAGTAATGATTGCTTCAGCTTGATTGCCGTCCTTCCGCCGATTGCACTGTGGTTAAGGTATTACTCTTATTTTTTCTTCAGTCGTCCTTGATAAACATCTTGTAATTTTTGCTAGGTTTTACTATACCACACGTAGTTCAAAGAACCTCTTTTCTCCTTTGAAATGAATGTTTGACAACAGATTAACTAACATGGTTGAAGGGGGAACACGGATTAGCCCCAGGTGCCTCATACCACTTTATAAAAATAGCTCTAGTCACAATGCAAAGCATTTGTGCTACTGTACAGCATGGCTATATCGTCAAAGCCAATAGCTCTCATAGGCGAGACAAGCTGTTTTGCCAATGCTTGTTGGTATTGCTGAACAGCATTTCCATCTTGAAATAATCCTGTTTTGGGAACCTCCTCATCCTTTAGACTTCAAAGGTGTTGCTGTGGCAGAGTTGATAGTCATTAGCTTAGGGGTCGTGGAGGCAGCTGGTGGTACCAAAGTGAGGGATGAGATGGCATATAATCAACAGCAGAAGAGACCATTCATGGACAGTCATCATCCCATGGGATTGAATTTAGGCTTGTCTGATGCCTGGTACAGTCAACAGTAAAGAAAACGACCAAGGGGGCTAAAGGCAGATTGGAGAAAAAGCAGGTCTGACGCTAGTCATATGCCGAAGAATCTTTGCTTTACTGGTGAGGCTGGGTGGTGGCCTGAGGCCATGACCAGGGACTGGGATGAGCCTGGTTTCGGTGAGAAGCCGATCACGGCCTATGTCAGGGTGGCTGAAAATACGCCCTTTATGAAGGACGATTATGAAGTACAATACAAGCTGGCACATGCCCACACACCACAACTCCTCTACTGCGGATGAATTTACCAAAAGTTGTCGATTCTAGAAGGGATTTTTAATGACAGAAATAGCGAATATATAAATATATTTTTTTTTTACATGCCTTCCAAAATGTTAGTTTCCTACGTGCAATTATCACTTTGTTACTTCTACTAAACTTTTGGCATCGTATATAGATAGTCCCTCGCAAGCACACGCTGAAACACATGTGACATTACCTGAGCAAGTCACATCATAGATCAACTCCCACACACAAAATCACAAGACCACAGGGCTGCAACGTTTAGGTTGTGTACGAGTCAAGAGGAAAAGCCACAATACAAAAAATAAAAAAAAAAGACCAAACAAGTTCAAAGCAAATATCTCCTTCCCACAATCCACAGATCCACCCATGTCCGGTAGGTATAATCTTTCTTAACCAAAGCATCCCAGCCCATTTATTACCTTAAGTACAGGCCTGTAATCTTTTATCACCTCAAGCTGGCATGGACAGAAGGTGTTCATTCTCAGCCAGAGAGCTGGAAGGCAACCAAGGAAGGAATGAAAACGCAAAGCACCTTTACAGAGGCCATTTTATAAGGACGGAAGGATTGCGTTTCGTACAGAATGCAGTCTAGTTGAAGGAAGAAAAAAATTTCGTTCCCCAAAGTTTTGGCAAATAAACTGGAGTGGTAAAACGCTCGCGCCCTTACAAAACAAAAGCAGGGCTTAGCCCAAATAGCTGTCTGGCAGCTTTGAAAATTCCTTGGGCCTAGGGCTAATAAAACACTGGGCGAGTTAACATGGTTGCGCCCGTGTGACTCAAGAGGTGAAGTGGGAAGTTCGTCATTGGTTGTCCGTCGTGACTGAAAGACAAGCACTTAAGCAACGCCATCAACCCAGCCTATTTGCTAGTGCCCTGGACACGCTCCACTTCTGGACAACACAAGAGTAGGAGTGCGCGAAATTCTTGTCATTTGCTGTAACTCAAATAATTTTGCATAGTTCTGCAAATACAAAACTGCCATTTGCCGCTGTATTTTAGCATGAAATGTTGACACAAACCGTATTGAGCTAAAAAAAAAAAAAAAAAAAAAAAAAACAGTAAACAGCTGCTCCGTGAGCTGTCGTTTGCACGGTTACTGTGCATTTGCGGCAAATTTTTACCGCAAACGGCGCACGAATACATGTGGTGTAATAGCACAATTTCATGTAACGAAAGTTAATGGAAAAAATTACCTTCATTACACAAACTTCACCCTGGGCTACATTAGACCACCTCCCCAATTTAGAGCGGGATCTTCCATTATCAACGGAACCCCAGACACTGCAGCAGCCCCGAAATCCATGTACCCCATCTTCCACCTCTGAAGATGGAGGCTTCTGGAGCCAGCGTCTTCAAGGCACTATATACAGCGACGAAAGAGGACAGCGCTCAAAATTACAACCCCCTCCCCCCCTGTAATTAGCAGCTCTGCGCTTATCAATACTCGGCCAGGCCTTCAGCAGGAGAGGCCACGGTTGCTTTCTTGCAGCTGCAACATGATAGCCCCATCCTGTATTGAAGAAGGTTAATCAGGTTATCGGGCCCTGTCCTAAATTGGTTCTCCTCTTTCCTGCATAACCGAACACAAAGAATCAAAGTCAACCAATCTTTGGCAGCCAGCACTTCAGTCTTTATTGGGGTGCCTCAAGGTTCTGCAGTTTCGCCCACGCTCTTCAACCTATGCATGGAACCTCTAACTGCCATTCTAAATGACTCAAACATTCAGTACCACATGTACGCGGAGGACACTCAACTGTATTTGAAGATCTCCTCTCCAGATGACATTAAAACTCTTAACGGAGCGCTTCAAAAAACTCAATGGCTAACACAACCACTTATTACTTAACTCTCTCAAAACTGAATTTCTCTTGATTTCCCCACGCAATCACGAGGCTCCCACGCAAAACTGGATCAAAAAAATCTCAGCACTCAACTGCACCCCGCATTTGGTGGACTCCGCCTGCTCTTTAGGGGTCACCCTAGACAAATTTCTAAAAATGCAAGGTCACATCAGTGCAACCATTAAGAGTGCCAACCATCAGCTCAACACTTAGGAAAATCAAACCGTTCCTACCCCCCCGAAGACATGAAATCAGTAGTCCAATCCTTAGTTATATCACGAGTAGAATATGGCTTGGTAACCCTAGCTGGTCTTCCTAAATCTAGGTTAGCGCCGCTAAGAGCTACTCTGAACGCCTCTGCCAGACTAATCACAGGCTCAAGAAAGCATGATCATATCACACCTGACAATCCAGCTTAACTGGCTCCCCATTGAAGCTAGGATCCGCTTCAAGATAGCCTGCCTGGCACATAAAGCTATACATTTCAATAGCCCCGTTTACCTGGCAAAAAAACTTTAGCTCTCCGGATCCAGAAGAAACCTAAGAAGCTCCAATACCCTACTACTGAAACCACCGAAATTCAATAAAAAAAAAAAAAAGAACCTACAATCATACCTGCTCAGGGCTGGCTCCAAGAATTTGGAATGCCCTACCAACAGAGATCAGAGCCAACCCTTCGACTGCCTCATTCAAAAAACAGGTCAAATGGCTACTATTGGAAGAACTGCATCAACAATAGCCTCCATGTCATTTGCTAGTCAATTACCTTGCATTCTCGACAAGCATTTTTACTTTGTTGTGTTGAAATGTATGCTTGACAATTGACTTTTTGTAACTCGTGCTTGACAATCATTCTCACTTGGGGTTTAAAACGTATCTCAGCTGTCTTTAAAGTAAGGCGATGATGAAACTGTTCGGCCTCATCTGGGTGGGCTGTTTATTGTTTGTTCATTCTCTACCTACTCTTCCTAGCGTCCTCATTTATTTTATGCCTCACGTTCCTCTCATGTTGCCTTATGGGGTGTGCTTGGGTGTTTTATTGCATGCTTAACAATTTACCTTCACTTTATGTTTGAAACTTGTGCTTGACAATCATTTCTTCTGGGGGTTTAAACTTATTTCGTTTGTCTTTGAAGTAAGTCGATGATGAAACTGCTTGGCCTCATCTAGGTTGGCTGTTACCCGTTTGTTCACTTGCTACCTACTCTTCCCCATGCACCCTCATTTACTTTTTGCTTCCGGTTCCTCTCATATTCCCCTTTTTTTGTAAGTGTATTTATATGGTCTCTGTACGTATACGTCAGCTTTCCTCTTTGTACAGCGCTCCAATACCTGGTTGGGTCTTGTTCGCGCTTTATAAAACTTTTCAAATAAATAGCTGCCGGGGGAGGGGGCTTGGTCCCCTACACGGACCTTTGCCTATAGGAGGGTAGCCTCGTGTGTTCACTGGCAGTCTACTCCCCCCAACTGCTAAATTCCCCTCACTCCAAAACTCACCTCTTCCGACAGCTGGCACGAGCCATCTACTTCCTGCCAAGTGCAGGCTCAGACACCTCTACATTTTTTTTTCTTTCCTCAGTGCCACTTCAGGCACCTTTCGCAAGCGCCTTATGAAGGTTTCGAAATCCACCAGATTTGGAAATCTGTTGATCATACAGATTACGCCTTCATCTCCTCCGGTTGCAACAGCTCGTGGCTTTTTTTGCCGGAATACAGGGAGGCGTCCTGGGATAACAAGTACATGACGATGCCACACCGACCGAGGGCATCGAAAAACTGCCGACCGTATACACAGAACACACCCCTAGCTAAACCAGCGTCCCGAAGACTGCCTGGTCATGCACACCTACTCATCTCAGCGTCTCAGAAACTGCCCAGATAAACACAACGCGTCAGTGGCTTGGGGTTCAGCCTCAGCCCTCTGAAGCTGCCCGCCCTTTGAGAGCTCAACACCCCTGGGTGGTTAAGGGACGCTTGCTTCGAGCCCGACTTAAGCCCCCCGTTCGGTTGGTGGTCCCGGTCACTGGAGTAACGGGGTGCTGTAGGTCGGACTCGAAGAGCACTGCCAGAGCTGTGTGTGACGCACTGTGCTGAACAGCGGGGAGTGCTGTAGGCCACACTGGCCTGTGACGCACTGAGGCATGCGGCTCCAGTTAAGAGCCGGCATGGGTGCTGTTATTTTAAGTGCCCGGTTTGAATGTGTGGAGCACAGCCGGCTTGCCGGAAGTTGCACAATTGTCCTATTGCAAGTCAGTGAACCGTGTGATACTCCAAGTGGATGATATTTCAGTCACATGACGCCACAGGGCGAGAGAGTCACGGGACACCCTCCGATGTCGGCTGTGCCACAGTGCAACACGGGCTGCCTCCAAGCAAAAATAAGTAAGAAAACTTGCAGTTGGTTAATAAGTGATTGTTACAAATTCTTCCGAATACTGGGCCACAAACTAATACAAAGCGAAGAATGCAGGAGGAGAGGGCAGATTCCGTAGTGAGGGACAACTGTGTGTGGGGAGGCGGGCACACAAAAGGATCAATCACACCATAGTAAAATACCAACAAGCAAACTCACAGGCCAGCTCAAGGACATGCATCACCAGGTTTCACCACAGCACCTAAACGACAGTGTCCACACAATTTGGACAGAAGGTGGTAAGATCACTCACAAATCCACAATGGGCACACCCTCCATGTGGTGCCCCACAATCTGATGACTGCTTTGGCCACTTCCACCCAGTGGGTAAGTTACTATCAGCCCAGAGTGGCGAACCACAAACCATTCATAGAATTGACCTGGAGAAAGGTCCTAGTGTTTGGAGAACACCCACCGAGATCACAATCACACGGATATGGCGTTTGGAAAAAGTTTAAGCCCCAAACACCCCCTCGAAACAATTAGGAAGCACCTCCACTGGACTGACCTCTAGAGACAGAGCGACGGACCACACGCAAGGCAGAAAGTTACAGGAACCAGGGGACTTGTGCTGCACCATGCACTGGGAAACCCTTTCCATGCAGAACGCCTGAACTCCATTACACCCAGGGCAAACAAACGAGAGAAAAGACACACAAAAAAAACACGACCCCTACCACACGAGATCTAAGAACATCCATCTGCAAGAACCACCACAGGCCCGCATTGGACTGTAGATGGCCGCAGAAAATGGGTACTGCAGTGGAAGCAAGGGGATGCCAGGAACCCTCTCCAAGTAGTAAAATTGGCCGCTCAGGACAAACCAACCAAAGATCAACATAGTACAGGGAGCATCCCTCAGGAAAGCAGCAACACTTTCCAACAAATTCCTCTCACTGTGGACTTTGCCACGCCCCTGCTCAGCTTAGACCCCACCCTCCATCTGTCGGCTGCCTCCTGTCACTCTGTAATTTACCAGAGTCCTGGACTTATGTTACACTGCACTACTCACGTAGATCTATACACAACTACCTCGGGAAAGACTGCTTTGAAACTCCCCATCCTTACATCTCCATTCCTCCACTACCTCAGAACTAATGTAGTCTATCATTCGTATTTTTTTTTTTTTACTTTGTCGCCATGTACTTTCACTCACTTTATGGAACTTTGGTTTTAACTGCTTCTTGCTTACATACCCCACTGTATTTAGTCTACTCCTTTCTTACCGTTAAGGTATTGTTATTTGCTCTCTATGTACCTCAAGTTTCTGCTGTTGTGCTTTCTCTGTAAAGTGCTAGCCGTGCTATGTTGCCATGCTCGTTCACTACCTCGGGGAAATATGGTGCACCTACTCTCCCTACCCTTGCTACTCCCTACTATATCTACCTCAGAACTTTACATCCTCCCATCCCTCTGTCTAGCGGATTCTTCTTTTAGAAATTGTTGAAATTCATTTTTATTTACGCTTTATGAACTCTGGCACTTGCTGCTACTTTGCAAACCCAAGGAGATGGACGGAGCGAAGAAACTTCAGACACTCACCCAGTCACAGATCTGGGTTGAATCCATCATCGTTTTTTAGCTCACTTCGCCACCCCAGTTCAGACCCAGGCAAATGCAAATCAGTCTTGACCCTGTGCCTCATGGGAACAGCCCAGCCCGAACTGCCAAGCGAGGTCTTCACTGGACCGGAAACAAAGCATCATGGGACCGGTTTCGGGGTAACACCCATCAGCCAGGCTAGCTTGAATCCAGTGGCAAAGTGAGCAAGGGACCCACGTCTGGGAATATCCTGCCAACTTAGGGCAAACAAGGAGATTTTTGCCTACATATCCCATTGTATACTGTTTGCCTATATATCTCCATTCACCTCATGTTATCGTTGTAGTGCCTACTCTTAAAGCGCTCCAATACCTTCGGGTCTAGTCCTCGCTATAATACACACATCCTGCAAAAAAAAAAAAACCCACACATTACTATGACGTACAAAGGGAGCCAGGCAAATGTAATCAGACGCTCTTGTTGAAGGGACAACCCCTACAGTAGGGTGACCAACCGTCCGTAAATTTCACGGACTGTCCGTAATTTGGACCTCACGTCCGTTGTCTGTGAGGATCCCTTTTACGGGCGCCTTTGGTCCGTAATTATGGCCATTACAGGGAGCAGCACTGTTCCCCTGCCAGAAGCCTCAGCTCCCTGATGGGGCCACCTCGCACTCCTCCGAGCACAAGAGCAGCCCCACCCCGCCCATTGTCATTCTGTATGCCGGCTAATTGCCACATACAGAATGACAATGGGGCAGTCTGGGCTGTTAAAGCATGTGGTGGCCTCCTCCTGCCTCAGTGTACAGCCGGGCATTCTGTTAGATGGATAAAAGGTAAAAGGCCCATGCTGCAACGTGAGAACACAGTTTATATAAAGAAGTCTGTGAAACAAGTTAAAAAGAACGGTTTATAGTTCTTTCACTGTCTCATCATTTTAGAACGGACACATTTTCAATATTATATTCAACAAAGCCATGGTTGCTGCTTTTCTATTTTAAGCAACCAACAACCATTGACAAAGCCAATAGTCCTGGCTTGTTGTTGGTGTAATGATACTTGCTGTATTATGTATCTGGCTGCAATGACAAACATAATACCAGTCGGGCGGAACACTATGCTAAGCACAGATTTTTAGCCTAGGTGTTTTAAGCCACGCCCTTAATTACATCGAACACCCCCTTTGAAGAGACCCTAGTTTTTTTACCCCACTTAAAGCCATGGAAACACCATGTCACAGTCACCTCACGTCCTGGCACTGTGCATCATGCAGGACTTCTAAGTTTTCAGATTGCCTATGTGCAGGGGCATAGTGAACCCTCCCCCCACCCCACCCCTTGCTTTAGGAACTACAGCAAGGTGAAGTTCTTGATGGGCCTCTTCTGTCTAACTCTGCAGACAAAGGCTCAGCTCATAATGTAAAAAGGTGGGCGAGTAAATAAGTGAAGGAATGTGTGAATGGCTAGATGGATTAGTGAAAGGGTGAATGGATATATAATGAAAGAAAGGATGGACGGGTGAGTGGAAGGAGTGATGAGAGAAAAGGTAGATGGACGGGTGAGTGAAACGATGGACGGGTGAGTGAAGGGGGTAGATGGACAAAAGGATGGATAGATGAGTGAAGTGAAAGGGTGGATGGATGAGTAATAGGGTCGATGGATTCATGAATGGATGAATAGATGGGTGGAAGGATGGATAAGTGAAAGGGGATGAGAGAAAGGGAGGAAGGGTAAGTGACTGGTTGGATGGATGAGTAAGTGAAAGCATGGTTGGATGGGTGAAAGGGTAAATGGATGAGTGAATAGATGGGTGGAAGAGTGGATGGATGAGTGTACGGATGGATGGGGTGAAAGGGAGAATGATGGATGAGTGAAATGATGGAAGGATACATGGTGGATAAGTTTGCAAATGGTTGAATATATGTTTGGATATAGCTGGGCACACAGATGGAAGGACAGAATGAATGGTGAAAGACTGATCGATAAAAGAATGATTACACCTTGTAGCACCCATTATCTTAAGTAACATTTCCTATACATTGACTTTCAAGTTTATATGAGTCATGGTCTCTATAATGTGTGTGATGTAACGCACTCTGACATCCTACCCTACATACGAGATGAGTAACAGAATAAAAGAAATTAAATACACGAGAGATGGTCTATGTGAAGATAAGGGACACCATTGGAGGGTGGTAGCAAGGCCGGACATAGTGTTTCCCTGGGAGGCTGGAAAGGGGGGGGGGGGGTTTGTTACTGGGGGCTGGCACTGCAAAGTTCCTTGTATATCCAGTAGTTTTCAATCAATAAAAGCGGCCTCACTTATATTCATATGTGGTTCACCATTGTCTGGTGACTAATGTACCTGCTGGAGCGAGATGAGTTTTGAATAGTCTAAGGTAGCAAGCTGCGGGCATACTGAAAAACTGAAGTGCACGATTGTCTCAACCTAATAAACTTATTTTGACTTTTATCAATCAGGGGTTTATATAGCGTGCTACTCACCCGTGAGGGTCTCAAGGCGCTGGGGGAGGGGGCGGCTCCGGATCAGTCGAAGAGCCAGGTCTTGAGGTCCTTCCTGAACGTGTGCAGGGTCGGGGAGCGTCTGATGCTCACAGGGAGCTCGTTCCAGGTTTTGGCTGCGATGTGGGCGAAAGCTCTTGCCGGTTCTGTTTCTGCGGGGGACTTCTGCCAGGGCGAGGTCGGCGGAGCGGAGGTTCCTCTTGGGTACTTGGAAGGATACTCTCTCGTTGAGGTATTTGGGTCAGATGTTGTGGAGGGATTTGTAGGCGTGAGTGAGGAGTTTGAAAGCGACCCTCCTCGACGGGGAGCCAGTGGAGGCCTCGTAGGCGTTTGGTCATGTGCTTATGGCGCAGTGTCCCGAGGATGAGTCTGGCTGCGGCGTTCTGGATGGTCTGGAGTCTGTGCAGAAGAGTTGTTGATTCCGGCGTAGAGGGCGTTGCCGTAGTCCAGTCTGCTGGTGATGAGTGCGTGGGTGACAGTCCTTCTGCAGTCGGGGGGGGGGGGGGGGAGAAATCCACTTGAAGGTCTTACGGAGGATGCGCAGGCAGTTGAAACTAGCAGAGGCGACGGCGTTGATCTGGCGGTTCATGGAGAGGGAGGAGTCAAGGATGATGCTGAGGTTCCGAGCATCTGTAGAGGTGGGTGGGCTCCCGAGGGCAGAGGGCCACCAGGTGTTGTCCCAGGCAGAGGTGCAGGGACAGAGGATGAGGACCTCAGTCTTCTCCGAGTTTAGCTTCAGGCAGCTGTCCTTCATCCAGGCTGCCACGTTCTTCATACCTTCCTTTAAACAGAGTCTGGTGTCTTCGGGATTCTTCGTGAGCGAGAGGATGCGCTGGGTGTCGTCGGCATAGGATACGATGCTGAGCCCATGATGTCTGACGATGGCGGCAAGGAGGGCCATGTAGATGAAGAGCGTGGGGCTGAGTGAAGATCCCTGGGGGGCTCCGCAGTTGATTTCCATGGGTTCGGAGAGGAAGGGAGGGAGTCAGATCCTCTGGGTTCTGCCGGAGGAGAAGGATTGGATCCAGTCAAGGGCGGCTGCTTGTATTCCTGCATCGTGTAGTCTGGCTGCGAGAGTGCGATGTGAAACAGTGTCGAAGGCTGCGGAGAGGTCTAGAAGGATGAGGGCCGCGGTAGGTCCCTGGTCGAGCAGCATGCAGATGTAGTGAGTGGCGGCGAGGAGGGCGGTCTTGGTGCTGCGGAATCCAGACTGAGGCGTCCAGGATGGAGTTCTCTTCCATGAAGGCGGTCAGCTGGGTGTTTACTAGTCTCTGTGACTTTGGCCGCAAAGGGGAGGACTTGTAGTTAAGTGGTTGTCTATTTACTTACATACTATTGCGCAACCTCCTCTGACGTGTCTGTAAAACGTACCTTTTGTCCTGAATTTTTACACTCACCGTCCTGAATTTGCACCCATGCCAGTTGGTCACCCTACCCTACAGTAGGTTTAGTAACAGGAAGAGCCAACATGAGCTAGGCTGGAAAATGAGCAAGACTCAAAGTTCTGCAACAGGAAATCAAGTATGAAGACTAACAGGGCTGTGGGTGGAAGGATCCGTCTCTACAACAGTCAGTTTCTAGGAAATAAAGCTTGACAGCCAACACGCACTACAAACTAACCCCCAGGCACGGAAACCACAGGGCGGAGGAAGACTCAAATCTACAGAACTTCTGTACAGTGCGCATGAAAACCGCATTTCACAAGTTAACTTTCTCGGCTAAACATAGCCACGCACTCCAAGCAACGAATTGCACCAATCTCTAGCCCACACTTGATTAGGTTTTCCAAACTGCAGCACTTGGCACAAACAGGGCTCAAAAGAACCACGTCAGTGACTGACAGTTGGCACAACCAATCACAAAGCTCCCTTTGCTTCTGGAAAATGGAAGCATGTGACCTGAAGCAGAGGGGGTGTGTTGGTATGCGACGTTCTCAACGTCAGACATATAAACAAGGGAACTACAACAATTCAGGGCCCCTGCAAGCAAGAGAAGCAGTCAGATCAAGTAATCCGAGATGAGAAAAATCCAACACCTTGACCAAGCTCCACTCACTGAAGCAACAGGGTACTGAACAGGACAAAAAGTATAAAATAAACTAACAGTGATCGAGGTTAGACAACATGGACGACAGCGGTTTTGTAGCGGTCCCAAGTGTGGGAAATTACATTCCAGACCTAGGGCAGACAGGTTCACATCTCCAGCGCATTACTTGGAAAAACACATTTGAGTGTTGGGTACTTTACTCCCAGTCTGAAAAGAGTCATCACCTCTGGGGCGGAAGACTTGAAATCAGACAGGCAGCAGAGCGATGACTGAAGATAGACAAATCAAGGCATCTCACGCAACGGTCGTTCAAGCGGAGGTAGCTACGAACCACACTACCCTCAGAAGGGAGAGAAGAAAAGACACGCAGCTACTATTATGAAAAGGGATTACGACCTAGTAGTATCGTATTTGGTCCTCCTAGACCCCCCCATTGTTTAAAATTAGCCACCTACACCCCACCCCCCTCACAGCCAAACCCCCCACAGAGTAGGTCACCATTCATGTTCGGCCAGGCTCATCATCCAGGTACACATCAAGAGGACATACGATGAACAGCAGCTCACTGTCACCGCTGCCTGTCGGAGAACCACTAGTTCAAAGAATACAACTAACTGAAGAACCTACCCCTGTGGCTGGGGTCAGACACGTGGGGTCCCACAGCCAGACCCACCGAGCAAAGCCATGGCGAAACGGGGTTCCAGACTCCTAGACTACCACTTACGGATCTACGTTGCCCTTCGTTGGCCTTTGAGCACTAGAGGGAAACATTTGATTCAGTCTCCACCAGCACACACTGTTACTCTTGGAGGCACCAACATCCTGATCCTCAAGTTTCAACAAAATATCATCCCAGGAAATCGAGAACGCGATGGGCAAAGCAAGCACCACCGAAGCAGCACAGTAAAGGCGACAGCAACTGAACTGGTCGAGATACAAGTCTCCAATCATTCAAAGCAGTACACAGGGTTCTTTCGATATCAATGCAGTCATCTTGTGACCCATGAAGCTATAACAGTAACTGATAATATCACGCAATACTGTTCATGGGTAAGGCTGCTCGTTGGCCAGCGGTCTAGACTAGGACTCACACTAGCCACCCCTCACCAAAATATGAGGCAAGAGCGCAGAGCAAGCTGGCTCCTGTGACCCAACCTTAGTAAGAAATTTGCTCCAAGACGTGCAGAGGGTCTCCGTCAGTCTTCAATACACGACGAGCAGCAATATTTCTGTTATGGATGGATAATGGAGCTAGTACACGTCAGAAACCATCTTTAAAGCCAAGAGCAAAATAGTTGTTGCTCGAAGAATGCAGAGAAATGGTCATAACGAAACACTCGGGTCTGGATTTTAAAGTCCTCTGAAAAATGACTTAAGTCAGGCAAAAACTAGCGAGGAAACAGGGGGGGGGGGGGGCGTGCAGAAGGGCTATCCCTTGCACCAGTCTGATGCGATGAAAGCTTAGGAGACCATGACACTGGTAGGACCACAGCAGCATAAACTGAATTTATGGATCCCACAGAGGCCAGCGCTTCCTTGGCACCTTACCCTAGGACTGCAGATTATTCCACCAAGAAGCCCACAAACCCCCAGGTCACATAGTCACCACTGGCTTCAGAGAGGACAGCAAAACCAGCGTCCTTGAGCCATTTCAGAAAACTCTGGCTGCAAGAGGTAGAAGGGACAGATGGGAAGCAGTCTTCACAGGGAAAGAGGACTGCAGAAGCAGCACCTTCATCCGCAGAGTCAAGGCGCATGCAGGGGAGGGGGGGGGGGCGGGCATCTCCACCTGATCAAACGTCAAGGTGTGGTGACCATAGAGTTTAAGCATAAACCCATTCCATTGGTTTAAATGGACACCCAGCCAATCGTTAACCTGCACATAAGACTTGGAGGTCAAGCCACATGATTTTGTTTCAGGGGCTGAGCAGAAAACCCAGCTCTTCAGCCCATTTGTGGTCAGAGAGGGAGGGGGCGCAGAGGGTCTCATGTGACCAATGCTGGTAGCACAGCACATGTGGAAACAGTCAAGGGGTTTCCCCCGGCATCTTAATTTGCAGTTTTGCCTTAACACATCACATGCTCAGGCCTAGGGCTGGTGAGATGAGCACACAAGAATGCGGGCTGTGGAGGAGGGGTGAGGTAGACGCAAGTTTTTTGTGCTGCAGTTTATAGTCTCTTGACCACAAATTTAGGGCGGGATAAAAAAAAAAAATATATATATATATATATTTTTTTTTTTTTTAAAGATACTCCACCAATAATACTTAGGCACAGACAAGTAGACAAACCAAAGTGTTGAGGAGGTGGTGTATATTTTTTCCTTTACATAAAGGAAAAGAGATATTCCCTGCACACATTAAAAAGCAGGCTTCACAGCAGAGGAGTTTTGTAGTCCACAGCCAGTCCCCATAACAAAGTACCACTGACAATCCGTTTCAGGCACAGCTACTTCTCACAGCCTTAAGAAATGTGAACTTCAAGTGTATTGGAAATAAATACCAGGCAAGTGGCACTTGCATGTGGCCTGTCCAGCAGGGAGAGGATTTACACAGAGCCGTCATGACTGGCACCGGAGTTTTTTTTGGGTCCCAGTACTTGTATTAGTATTATTTACAGAGCTCTACTAATCCCCCCCTAACAAAAAATGCGTCCATAGACAGAGCGTCTCAGCGTTTTCAAAACACTGAACCTTCAAATAAAAATCAAAAACTACTATACTCATTTCACCTTCCTAGTATCACCCAAAACACCCGACTCCATCTCTGTACACTGAACACAAGGACAGGTAAGCATTCTACTGAACTTAAAAATATCAAATAGAACCGTCTCGGCTCAAAGGTGCGACTTATGAATCCAGGAGCCAAACAGTATTTTTTAGTTTGTAAAGCGGCCAGCACAGACCGGGTCACTGCGTGCGATTCTTTAGTTGCTTTTCATCTTCGACTGATCGCCTGTTGCGTTCTCAGCGGATACTGAGGCTTTTGCCCCCTGCAGACACCAATTTAAAATTTTAGCAAATTAGTTTAGGCAATCATTACTGACCAAGTCTGAGGCGAGAGCTTAGTCCGCAGTGCAACGTCCTCCACTGAGGAATGGCAGAGGATGGTACAGGTCATAAAAAAGGTACCACCATGAAGAGACGACACTTGTCGCAAATATGAGAATAGGCACAAATGTCCAGAGATACCACGGGACGAAGCTAGTGGGCTTACGAGGAATTTAGTTGTCATTTGTACACAACTTGGCTACTGTGTCTATATTAGGGGCGGTCAGGGCGATCCTGTTAGATCAGCCAGAGGCATTTTAAAAGATGTCCTGCCAGACCTCATGCTGCTGTACTAGCTGGGCAAGTTCCCTTTGTAAAAAAAAAAAAAACGATGTCATTTCCCCATTATTGAAAGTAGAAACTGAAAGGAAATGCTAAAAGGGCAGGAGACTGTCTCTTAATGTAACTAGCGAAAGCGTCTGGGGAGAATACATACATACGAGGCGTGAGGATAAAAAGACAAAGGACAGGCCTCAGTGTTGTTCAGGTGGGCAGCAACCCACCAAATGCTTCACGTCTCACCAGCACGTGCAGGGTGCCAGTCAGGCCACAACCATGCTATGGTTGTAGCACACCGACGCGATTCCACCTTAGAGAGGTTCAGAAAGGTTTGGGGTGCAAAGCCTTGCTGAAAAACTGAGGCTTCTTCGACCCTGCAGGAGTAGGCAATGTCTGGGCCTTTACTAATTGTGTAGTATCTGCTCAGGCTGCCAACCTGGATTACTCCCCCCCCATACTTTCCTCACTCAGGTGTGTTGGTACAGCAGTGGGCACAGTACACGCCTTGCTCATCACAAACCGCCCTTCCTGCTGCCAATCTTATTTCAGCCACCATTTTACAAGAGTGTTCCTGCCTTGCTCATTTTCACAAGCGGATTATTTCGCCTTCTGTGATCACCAACCCTTTGAGTGAGGGCACAGCACCCCTCTTCCCCTCCAGCCTGGTTGACGCGATGCAGCTGCCTGTCTTTGTCTCCACATCCCAGTGGACCCCACCTGCCCTAACCTAGATAACCTATAACCCCGGTAGCTTAAAAACACCCCAGTGCTTTGTTTACTTTCGGGTGGACTTTGCATAGTATATATAGCCTGGTTGCTTTAAAAGTACAAGAGAGCCAACTCAATGTAAACTGCGTCTCCTCCACCTCACACTTGTACGCACGAACACTATTAAATGCTGCACCCCAAGACAAGAGTACCTCTAGTCACTCACAAACCAAAAAGCACCCCACACAGGCTCAACCCCCCCCACAGCACTTGCAATACACACCGCATGGTGTAGCTTGCTTCGAATGCAGGGCGAGCGCTTCACCACCACATAGGACTAGTAAGCACTATAAATGCTGCAATACATATCGCCAATAATCCTATAAGAATCAGCCTGCCGGCATAGGCGGAGGAAACCGGCTCAGTGAAACCCTGGAGCCGACCAGATACTGGGAAATTCTTTTCTACACTTCCTGCTTCACTCCCTCCTCCGAGAGGGATTTACAGTCTGCTGCCAGACAGGTTGTTTGCACAACATGCACGCATCACTGCTGTTCTTTTACAGCCTCCCTGGCTGGCGCATCATATCTGCGCGGCTTACAGGCCACACCATAAAACTAGCAAGGTAAACAATTAGCATAAAAAAAACTGCACACCTAAATAGCGCTTGGGTGTTCAGGGAGTGCCGAGTGGCATTTACTTGGATTGATTGTCGAGTTCAATAGTTCTAGGCCTCCCATCATTTTTTTTTTTTTTTTTAATGAGTTCCACTTCTCGAAAACGCTTAGTTGAGGGAAGTCATTCTTCTTTTAGCGATTTAAGTAGAATATGTGTCAGTACCGCACCTTGGTATCGGTTTGAGGAATGCACTTAAACTTCTAAAATAAAGTGTTATTACCAAGGCTCTTGTGCGGTGGCATCACACCTCAATTCACCACGACAGCTGGTGCTTCCTAGAAGTTGCCACTTTAGTCTCGCAGTGGACCATGAGTAAGGCCTCCTCTCCCTGCACTGGTTACATCAAACCAAGGATGGCTTCTGACTCAAACCAGATCCTGCTACACTCGCAAAGAGGGCAATTTCAGGAGAAAAATAAATAAAAAGGATGTTGGATTTGTTAAGTACTTACAGCTGTCCTTTCATCCAACTCTATCAATCAATCATGTCACTTATAAAGCGCACTACATACCCGCGAGGGTCTCAAGGCGCTGGGGGAAGAGGGGGGGTGGTGCTGCTACTGATCGAAGAGCCAGGTCTTGAGGAGTCTTCTGAAGGCCAGTAGGTCTTGGGTCTGTCGGAGGTTGGTGGGGAGGGTGTTCCAGGTCTTGGCGGCGAGGTGGGAGAAGGATCTGCCGCCGGCGGTCGTTTTCCGGATGCGGGGGACTGTGGCGAGGGCGAGGCTGGTCGAGCGGAGCTGGCGGGTGGGGGTGTAGAAGCTGAGTCGTCTGTTGAGGTAGGCTGGTCCGGAGTTGTGGAGTGCTTTGTGTGCGTGGGTGAGGAGCTTGAAGGTTATCCTCTTGTTGACAGGGAGCCAGTGCAGGTCTCTCAGGTGGGGTGTGATGTGGCTGCGTCGGGGGATGTCGAGGATAAGACGTGCAGAGGCGTTCTGGATGCGTTGCAGCTGTCTCAGGAGCTTAGCCGTCGTTCCTGCGTAGAGGGCGTTTCCGTAGTCCAGCCTGCTGGTGACGAGGGCCTGGGTGACTGTTTTTCTTGTTTCGGTGGGGATCCACTTGAAGATCCCTGCGGAGCATTCGGAGGATGTTGAAGCAGGATGAGGAAACGGCATTGACCTGCTTAGTCATGGAGAGGGTGGGGTCGAGGATGACCCCTAGGTTGCGTATGTGGTCGGTGGGTGGCGGGGCTGTTCCCAGTGATGTTGGCCACCAGGAGTCGTCCCAGGCTGAAGGGTTGGAACCAAGGATGAGGACCTCCGTCTTGTCCGAGTTCAGCTTCAGGCGGCTGGTCCTCATCCATTCGGCGACGGCCTTCATTCCTTCGTGGAGGTGGGCTTTGGCGGTGTGAGGGTCTTTGGTGAGGGAGAGGATCAGCTGGGTGTCGTCGGCGTAGAGATGATGTTGAGGTTAGTGCTGTCGGGCGACGTGGGCGAGGGGTGCCATGTAGATGTTGAACAGCGTTGGGCTGAGGGAGGAGCCTTGGGGTACGCCGCAGATGATCTTGGTGGCCTTGGATCGGAAGGGGCGAGGCGGACGCTTTGTGTTCTGCCGGAAAGGAAGGATGTGGTCCAGTCCAGGGCCATCTCTTGGATCCCGGCGTCGTGAAGGCGTGTTCGTAGTGTGTGGTGGCAGACCGTGTCGAAGGCGGCTGATAGGTCCAGGAGGATGAGGGCTGCTGTTTCTCCGTTGTCTAGCAGGGTCCTGATGTCATCGGTGGCGGCGATGAGGGCGGTTTCGGTGCTGCGGAAGCCGGACTGGGAAGGGTCCAGGATGTTGTTCTCCTCGAGGTAGCGGGTCAGTTGTTTGTTGACGATTTTCTCGGTGACCTTCGCGGGGAACAGGAGCAGAGAGATGGGTCGGAAGTTCTTGAGGTCCTTGGGGTCTGCCTTGGGTTTCTTGAGTAAGGCGGTGATCTCGGCGTGCTTCCAGCTTTCCGGGAAGGTTGCTGTCTCGAAGGAGATGTTGATTATTTTCCGGAGATGGGGCGCGATGGCTGTACTGGCTTTGTTGAAGATGTGGTGAGGGCACGGGTCTAGTGGTGAACCGGAGTGGATGGTGTTCATGATCTCGCTGGTGTCCTCGTCGTTGATGTTGGTCCAGGAGAGCAGGCGGTTGGTGGTTGTGGGGGCAGTGGTCTCGGTGGTTGCCGGGCGGTCGTGGTGTTGAAGCCGTCGTGGATGTCGGCGATTTTGCGGTGGAAGAAGGTGGCCAGTGAGTCGCACAGGTCTCGCGACGGCTGGATGTCGTTGGAGAGTTCCTTCACGATGTTGAAGAGCTCTTTGCTGTTGTGTGCGTTGTTGTCTAGGCGGTCTTTGAGTGAGGCCCTTTTGGCGGATCTGATGAGGTGATGGTGACTGCGGGTGGCGCTCGTGGGCGGCGTAGCTGTCCGCTCGTGGAGCCAGATCTTCTCCAGTTTTCGGCATGTTCGTTTGGAGGCCTGGAGGTCTTCGGTGAACCAGGTGGCTTTCTTGCTGGTGTGGCTGTTGGGCGGATTCTTGAGCGGGGCGAGGGTGTTGTCGTCGATCCACTGTCTGAGGTTGCAGGCGGCGGTGTCGGGGTCGGAGGGTGGGCTCAGGGCGAGGGTTGTGGTTAGCTGGTCTTCCGTGACTCTGCTCCAGCAGCGGCGAGGCATTTGTTCGGTGCGGTGGTGTGCTTCCTGTAGGTGAAGTGGATGCAGTGGTGGTCAGTCCAGTGGGGTTCGGAGGTGTGGTTGAAGGAGACGTGCGGGCTTGCGGAAAAGATGGAGTCGAGCGTGTGGCCGGCGGCGAGGGTGGGTGTAGTCACGACCTGTCTGAGTCCGAGGGTGGCGAGGTTGTCGATCAGGGTGGTGGAGTTGGTGTCCTTGTTGTTCTCGAGGTGGAAGTTCAGGTCCCCGAGGAGGATGTAGTCCGTGGAGGCGATGGCGTGTGTGCTGACGAAGTCAGCGATGGAATCGCTGAACTGTGGTCGGGGTCCGGGGGGTCTGTAGATGAGGGTTCCTCTGAGGGTGGTGTTGGGATCGGTGTGGATCTGGAAGTGCATGTGTTCGGCGGTGCGGAGGGTGTCGTCGGTGTTGGTTGAGACTCTGAGGGTGTTCCTGTGGACGATGGCGATGCCTCCTCCGACTCCGTTGGTGCGGTCCCTGCGGGTGATCTTGTATCCGTCCGGGATGGCAATGGCGATGTCGGGGGCTGAAGCGGGATTCAGCCAGGTCTCCGTCAGGAATGCGACGTCTGGGGAGGTTGAGTCGAAAAGGTCCCAGAGTTCGATGGCGTGTTTGCGGGCGGAGCGGGTGTTGAGGAGGATGCATCTGAGGTAGTTGGGTTCTTTCCTGGGCGGTGGTTTGGCGGGCGGGTGCTGGCGAAGCTGCAGTTCCGGCAGGTGAAGGGCCCTTGGGTGCGCTTCGGGGTGGCCTGGTAGCAGGCGTGATCTTTTCCGGGGTTGAGTGCGTGGAGGGTGCTGGCGTCGTATCGGCGTCTGTTAATGTGGCGGGCGCGGGGGATGCCCGGACCAGGGGGTCTGGCGCTGGGCGCGGACGGGCGCAGACAGGCTTGCCTTAGGCGCGCCCGCTGCGCGCGGCCGCCATAAATGGGGAGGTGGGAGGGAGGAGCAGGGAATGGGGCAGCGAATGTGCAGTGAGGGGGCGGGGCCGCACGGGTGCAGCGGCGGGAAACAGGCACAGAAGGGAAAACGAGCACAATCAGGGCATCAAGGGGGCACAGAAAGGAAAAAACTAGCACAATGAGGGGCAGCAAGGGGGCACAGGAAGGAAAAAACGAGCACAATCAGGGGCAGCAAGGGGGGCACAGAAAGGAAAAACGAGCACAATCAGGGGCAGCAAGGGGGCACAGAAAGGAAAAACGAGCACAATCAGGGGCAGCAAGGGGGCACAGAAAGGAAAAAACGAGCACAATCAGGGGCAGCAAGGGGGCACAGAAAGGAAAAAACGAGCACAATCAGGGGCAGCAAGGGGGGCACAGAAAGGAAAAACGAGCACAATCAGGGGCAGCAAGGGGGCACAGAAAGGAAAACGAGCACAATCAGGGGCAGCAAGGGGGGCACAGAAAGGAAAAACGAGCACAATCAGGGGCAGCAAGGGGGCACAGAAAGGAAAAAACGAGCACAATCAGGGGCAGCAAGGGGGCACAGAAAGGAAAAACGAGCACAATCAGGGGCAGCAGCAAGGCACACAGACGGAGCTGTGTGGTGGGGAGCGACCTACCAGTCAAGGTCAGGGGTCGCTCTAAACACATTTAAGGATAGAAAGCAGGGCAGGTCTACACATATGGAATGCAGAGGCAGTTCGCTGCAATCCTGAACTGTCAACCGGGCTTGTACCCCCACACCACATCTGCAGCATCAATAAATGCCTAAGTGCATCCTTTAGAGAGCAATACTTCAGGTGACATCAGTAATAGCGACTCATTTTAACCCCTTAACTGCTGGGGCGTTCCACCCCCTAGTGGAGAGCACTTTGTGGTTATTCGGGGTCGTTTGGCTTGGGGCTCCGTAACTTTTTCCACCCCGCAAAAAAAAAAAAAAAAAAAAAAAACTCATTGGCACTCCCATCCATGCATGGGACACATAAGACCTCAACGGGAGCAAAATACTTTTACTCACATTAAACATGACTGTTGGAAAAACCATTCCCTTCGCCGAGTGTAATGGCATTCTACACTCGGAATGAGTAATTCCCTTCACTTCCAGGGACTGCTATATAGCAATGTGTGCTTGGGAAGGCCGAAGAGGAGAAAAATATAAATAGTTTTGCTTTTAACCAGTGTTTATATTTTATACTGGCCAATGTCTGGCAGTGCCGCAAAAATGAAGTTTTATAAAAATCATGACAAAACAAGCATTGACGAAGCCAAAATGTCGGCTATAACCAGACCTATTGGCTTTGCCAATGGGTGATCCAAAATATTATGGGTACATTTACTCCAACAGGAACAGCCCACCTCACACAGACCCTTTTATTCTTTTTTTCCGCTTGATGAAACTGTAAAGGTGGGAAAAAAAACTGCGCCCTTGATATGTGCCACTTTATTAGAAGACTGCATACTTTAGAAAGCAATATATATATATATATATATATATATATATATATATATATATACACATATACACACACAAACACACTCATGACCAGTGGAAAGGAGAAGGTTATAGAAATATTCAAGACAACTTTCACTCCCCAGGGTGAAAGAGGGCCGAGAAGTGGCGTTGGCAACCCCAATACTAAACAAGGTTCCTGGGAAGGCAGGATGTGAAAACTTGAAACTCCCAAAACTTTCCTCGATACTCGCATTGTCAGTTGTTTCGAAGGGGCGGAGAAGCAGGAAGAAAATGGAAACATTTTCCTCAAGCCCAAAAATTGTGCAATGTCCCGTATGCCGGGAAGTGAGCTCTCAGAGACGACTTCCGGAACAGGGGTAATCACCTACTCCATTTTGGAGTCAGGCTGACTCACTCCAGGGGTGAGGCATGGCTATTCCAAATTTGCCCCCAAAAAATGCTTAGTCAGGCAGAGGGTACTTTCCCTGGGCACGGAAAATCCCAGGTTGACTAGGCAGTGGATTAGGGAGGAGTCGGTATGACCAAGAAACCCGTCGCTAATTTATATGCCAATAAATCTCATACGATTTTGGACATCATGAGACCGCTATGCTTTCACTGCTTGGTGGTCAATGAACCCAGGCCTACTCGAAGCGGGGGGGCATGAGAAACGACAACTACACCACATCTCCAGGCCAATCGGTAATTGCTTTCACATGAAGTTAACCAGAATAGTCACGTTAATTTTACATTCTCTAGTATTTCGGTCACTTTTACGCTATGTACCAGCGCCAATGTCAATACCAAGCACAATATGTATGCCACAAGATCGCGACAAACGAATCTTCGTATTAGTCATAAGTTTGGCACCCAAAAATGCTATTTGAGACCGTCGGGGGTGGGGGAGGGATGGAACTGCCCAGGCTCAAACCGAGCTTTGCCATAGTCACATAGACGGACGGCCCCTTCGCACCTGCACAGACACCCTACAGTTTCATACAACACCTTTCGAAACCCCCATTGTCCAAACACAATTCAACTCACCCAAAACAAGAAGTTAAAGATGAACACCAAGTATTTGACGCACTTCATGCCCCCGGAAACGGCCATTTTCGGTCCTTCTTTCGCCCCTGTAAGAAAAAAAAAAAAAAATCATAGTAAGAGATGAAAAAAACAAAAACGCAGATTTAAAGCCGCCCCCGTGACACCACCACACAGCCAAGCAACAGCACACCTCGAGGGCTGAGAAAGAACAGGCAAGGAAATATTTCAGACGTGAAGGAGGGACACACGGGCCCTCCCATTGCTTGCCCCAAAAAAACATTTATACAAAATATATTTCTGTAAAGGGGGGAGGGGGCAATGACTGTCCCGAAAACCTGCAAAGCACGTCAGACTCGGGCACCTTTGAGAGCGGTGCCGAAGACAAGAAGAACTCTCCTCCCTTCCCGAAGGTATTGCCTCCCCAAACACCTCCTGGTCCCCAAATAAGCCGCCCCTTCTCCCCCAGTCCCTAGAATCCCCTTTAACACTGCCTCCCCAGCTCACCAGTCCTTGAGCTCCCGCCTAGCCTCCACGCAACGTGCGCTCCAATACCGGCCTGGATTCTCTCCCCCAATCACACCAAGCGCTGTCCTGCCCGTGTTCTCCCTGGATCACACCCTGCCCTCCCCAGGTCCCTCCCGCGCCCCCGTTCTCTAGCTCCCCCTCTTAAAGGTTCCCCCCCCCCTTCGAAACTTTTCGACTCCTGTGCTCCACACACGCCGCTCTCCTCAGCTGCTCTTTACAGTCGTCGCCTTCAATGCTGGCTCCCTCCTGCGCGTCACACGCTCGCCTGTTTTTACAGCCTAGTCTCTTCCTGGCCAGGCGTCAACCTACCCCCCCCCGTGCCTCAGATCAGGCCCCCCAGCCTCTCCCGGTCACAGGCTCGCATGGTTACACCCCAGCCCCCGCCACTTCTCTCCCCCCCCCCCCTTTCACCACTTTCCAGCAGTTTCTCGGGAGAGTGGAGGGAGGCTCGCACTAAAATTCACCCCCCTCCACTCAGACCAACCTCTCCTGTGACACAAGGCTCTCGTTTTACCAGCATCCGCTGTCCCTATCACTCCCAACCACTACTAAATCCCACTTTGATCTCGACCCAGGACTCTGGTGAAAGTTGGACTCGGTCGGCTCTGTGCCTCCCCTCACCCTGCCCTTCTCGCACCTCTCTTTTAGTCAGGCCTCTCCTCCGGTTGTGACTGCGAACTCGGCTCCCCGTCAGGCTCAGTGTGAGCTAAACTCCGCTGCTCTCCTCCTCCTTGCAGTAAACTTCCCCTTAAGAGGGGGCGGTAGCATGTGACCCTCCCACCGTGACGTAACCAACCACAGACACAGCAAGGCGGGGTGTGGGATCAGCCCACAAGACCGCTCCCTGCAAGCGCACACACACCACTGACAACATACACTCCAGTCTCTGCAAGCACACACCACCAACATTCACTCCACTCCCTGCAAGCGCAAACACCACTGAAAACATTCACTCCAGTCCCTGCAAGCACACACCACCAACATTCACTCCACTCTCTGCAAGCGCACACCACTGACCACATTCACTCCCTGCAAGCATACAACACCAACAGTCACTCCACTCCCTGCAAGCACACACCACTAACATTCATCCCACTCCCTGCATACACACACCACTGACAACATGCAAGGCACACCACTCCCTATGAGCACTCTACCACGTACAGCACACGGGGATACTCTGCAAATACATAACTACTCATTAGCCACCCACTTTAGCAGCTGGGGGTGGGGGGCGGCCAGGGTGGTGCCAGAGGGTAGATCTGTGTAACATATAACTTTTACATTGGTGTTTAAGGCCGCGTTGACTTTGGTCCGCAGAAGCTCATAAACACCAGCTCTTGCAATGGAAGGAAGGGCGAGATGGTGGGACAGAGGGTGGGAGGGATAGAGAAAAGGATGGGGTGAAGGAGCGCTATAGAGGAGGATGGAGGGATTGATGGATGGATGCAGAAAGGAATGTCTAGAGAGGAGAACGGATGGATGGAGAGATGCATTGAGAGAAGGAGGTATTGGGAAAAGGATGGATGAAAAGAAGAGTGTATGACGAGCCGAAATAATGGGATGATGGAAAGAAGGAAGGAAGATAGATGAAGGAGGAAAGGATGCATGGATAGATAGAAGAAGGAAGGGTGTATGGATGCAAGGTAAAAAGGAAAGGTGGATGGCTTAAAAAGGAAGGATACAAGAATGGAGAGAAAGAAGTATAGGTAAAAACGAAGGAAGGAAAGAAAGATTGGAAAACGTGAGAGCGAAAGATGGAAGGAAGGACTAGAGACTGGCAGAAGGATGGGGGGACGGAAGGAATTTTTAGAGATTCAGAAGAAATCAAGGCACCAGATGATTTTAAGGTTTGCTTGCCTCTTCCCCTGAAGGCCATGTTTGGTATGATTCAAAGTGGGGGTATTTTATTTTTCAAACTACTCTTTAGACTCACAACGTACAGGGACAACTCATTTAAACACACAAACTCTCGGAACGCATGGGGCCATCTTCTTCCTGTAAGCACACAGCCACTCACACCTGGAACCACTCCTTGCAAACGCACAACTCACCGCACACAGAAGCCACTCCTTGCAACCACACAACCTCTCACAACACACGGGGCCGCTCCCTGCAAGAAAACAACCACTTACAACATATGGGCACTGTTCTCTGCAAACACATAACGTCTCACAGCATACCAAGAGCTTTCCTTATAAACACACATTATAGCAAAAGATAGGATAGTTACTCCTTGCAAGCACACAACCTCTCACAACCATGGGTGAGCCACTCCTTGCAAGCACACAGCCTCTCACAACACATGGGTGGGCCGCTCCTTGCAAGCACACAGCCTCTCACAACACATGGGTGGGCCGCTCCTTGCAAGCACACAACCACTCACAACACATGGGTGGGCCACTGCTTGCAAGCACACAACCTCTCACAACACATGGGTGGGCCACTCTTTGCAAGCACACAACCTCTCACATCACACGGGAGCATCCTCCCACAATACAAGGGGAGCTGCTCCCTAAAAAAGCAGCCTCTCACAACAAATGGACACCACTCCCTGCAAACACACAGTCTCACAACACGCCCAGACTATTCCCTATAAGCACACATTATATGAAAATATGGAATAGCCTCTCCTTGCAAGCACACAACCACCCACAGCACACACTGCCCCCTTCCTGCAAAAATACAACCTCTCACAGTGCAAGTGTCAGTCCCTGCAGGCATACACTGCTCACAGCTAGCAGGGTCTATGCCCTACAAACACACAACCTCAATGAAAGCATACAACCGCTCTAAAGTTACAAAGTGAATGAGAGAAGCACTTTGTAGGCAGGAACCACCATACAAAAGAGTCGACCGTCTTGAGAATCGACACATATAAAGAGGATTACACTATACAGACACATGCCACCTCACAACCGGGCTCACTGCAACGTGGCCAAGAGAAACAAAAACAACATTTGAAAAAACATACACTGATGACAATCAGCAACTAAAGATACAGAGCAGTTTACAATATTTACACAGTTTTGACATCTGTAGACTACAGACAGATATACACCATTCCCCAACACACGTAATACATATTCAGGTACTGCAGCCACACGAACTCTTCCAAGACAGAGGGACGACTTCCTGCAAACAGACAAGCATTACCAAGTCACAACATACATGTGCACCGTAAAGATACAACACCCTTGTGCCATGCACATACACTCTCAAGTCACATCATACAGGTATGGATCCCTACACAGGTACCCAGACACAACCTCTCACAACCCAACAGAAACAAACAAGGCCACACTATGCAGCAGTCACCACTCACACAGGAGCCTCTCCCAAGGACTAGAGGAAACCAGCAACTTTTTACAATACTAACAGAGAGGTATGGCTCACACCCATGAACATATTTAATAAACACAGGGATCCACCCTTGTAACATAAGGCAAAAGTGTTCTTCCAAAAAAAGGTGCGACTCCTAAGTTCTAGGAAAGCACACAGCTTTGTTAAAATACCCCTCACCCACCAAAACGACCCTTGGTGGCATGCTTCATTATCGGGGTCTTCCCGCCCCGCTGCGGGACGGGGCGTGCTGCAACCTACGACTACGCAGGAGCACTGATTTTGATAATACTATGTGTGTAGGAGTGCGAGTGGAAGGGTCAGGAGTGACTAAGTGAAGTGACGAATTAATTAAAAGATACCTGGCTAGGCGGAAAAAAACCACTTTAATGTTCCTAAAAGCTGGTATCATTAAAAGTGGGCTTTTGGCCACCATCAATCCCTTTGAAGGGTTAAACACTTCAGAACCATGCCTGAACAACGGTGATTGGGATGAATTAGCAACACTGAGGAGGACACAAATAAAGACAGCATTACATGGTTTACTTATGACAGAATACCTCAGGGCTAACGCGGCCCCACAGGGCCTCATCGTCCGGAACGAACCTTTTATATTCCAACATGACAAGGTGTTCAAAAAAGATTGGTCACTTATCTCGTGGCATTGCACCAGGGATTGGCTTGTCTTAATAATAAAGACAGCCACCCGGTTAGCACAGGAATTAAAAATCGAAATCCAGTCACTGGAGGTACGACTCAAGAGCTACCAATCCCCAAGCATTTTCAAGAAACGACTTGAAGAGCTAACTCAACAAATGAACGAATTCGAAACAACCCTCAAACAGAGTAAATATAATAAACTGAGGAAGGACTCAACACGGTTCAGTCATGAAAAAGTGTATCCCTACACACGTGATGACTATGTGCCAAAAGACTCTAACCATGACCAGAGTACAGATGGTGACTCATCAGATACTGGATCAAACAGTTCAAACTCAAGCCGCAACAGTGGCCCTAGATACCAGAGAGGGAGCGGCCAGAACTGGAGAACGAATCACAGAGGACAGAGAGGATGGGGCAACTATCAGGGACCACCGGCGTATCCCCCATATCTTTATGGTCCACCACCTATTGGAGGACCCTACCAACACTGGAACTCCCCCCAACAGGACTACAACTACTATGCACCACCGCCTTTTTTAGGGGCACGCCCTGGACCACGGAGGGGCAGGAATCGGAGGGGCATCAACGTCCACTGGTCAGCCACTTTGGACGACACAACAGGGGTCTCAACCAGGAGCATGACGGGTGCTCTGAACAACCCACCGTCCACAAGCCGGAGGATGACCTAATGGTCAATCTAACAGACCATGTGCTAACACCAGCACAGAAGAGCATATTGGAGAAAGGCTTAGGGTTTGTACCCACCGGTAATCTGGATAAATTTAAACTCTGCACAGAGGTAAAGGAATTCGTAAGGAAGCTCAAATTATGGGCTTTTTTCAAAGACAAGGAACTGCCAGAAGAAGACAGGGATAACACAGGCTTGAGGATGAAATCCACCTTTACCCCTCCAGATTCCACCCTCCCTATCGAGTTATTGACCTTCGAGAAAGCCGTGATGTAGGAGGTGGAAGACATCGACACCAATGGCAACCACATCTTCCACAATACCACCAAGGAGGAGAAGGAGGCAATCAAACAATTGTCAAACAACAGAGACATCATAATAAAACCAGCAGACAAAGGTGGGGCAATTGTCATCCAGAGCGCCCACGCATATGACAACGAATGCAGACGTCTGCTAGGAGACCGGAGGAACTACGAATTACTACAAGAAGACCCAACAGAATCTATCAGGATCGCATCAATGGTAGAGGAAGCACTCTCACACAATTGGATCTCCAAAAAAGAGGGGGGATTCCTTATAAATAGGTCTCCTAGGACCCCCTACTTTTACACCATCCCGAAGATCCACAAACATCTGGAAAAACCACCAGGCCACCCCATAGTGTCCGGCATAGGCTCGATTTTGGAGCCTTTATCAAAATTTGCAGATGCTTTTCTCCGCCCTCTGGTCCAAAGAATGGACACGTATCTTAAAGACATGAAAGAGGTTCTTCAATTACTCGAAGGGATAGATTTTGACCCTCAATACAATCAAAGGCCTGCTCTGTTAGTAGTCTGGACTCCTATAGACGTCCACCTATATTTTCTCAGGCACAAAATATTGTGTGCCGCAACAGTGGATCAATATCTCCCATCTGCTATCAAGTGTCTAAAATCACTATTTTTAAACCGCATGTGTTGTACTATATCTACAAACTGTGACCCCCTCAAACATCACCAAGAGAGAGTGAAAAGGGAGGTGAAAAGTGGGAACAAAGAAGGCAGTGCCTCACGGGAGTAGCACCATGGGAGTTTACAGACTGATACTCGCCTGTATCCTCAGGTTCTCATCATTAGCAACTGCCAACTTTAGCAACAAAATAAAGAGTGAGGAGAAAAGAAAAAGTGCAAAGACTGTGTATGTTCGTGCACAATGCATAAACCCTATATAGGAAACCGAGGTCTAGCATTAGAACAACCGGTGTACCTAAGTCTAAAACCGAGCTAGACAACCACTAGCTGAACTACTTTTATTTCTTAGCTGTGTGTCTGCTCCATTAAAACCAACATGTTTCATTGCCCATAGAAATTTGCGGCAACTTCATCAGGGTAGGGTCAGCGCCCTCACTGCACCACTTTCCTCTGTTTATCAAACCGAGAGGTTGCCAATCTTCAGCATACCTGAAGGTGCTGAGCGGTGGCTGGTAACCCGAGGAGTCTCGACTGACTGAAAGCAGTGACTGAGCCGGATGCTGTGTCTGTGGACTAGCACACACACACAGGGTTAGAAGTATTTTCATGAGGTTGCAGGTATGCTGAAGATTGGCAACCTCTCGGTTTGATAAACAGAGGAAAGTGGTGCAGTGAGGACGCTGACCCTACCCTGATGAAGTTGCCGCAAATTTCTATGGGCAATGAAACATGTTGGTTTTAATGGAGCAGACACACAGCTAAGAAATAAAAGTAGTTCAGCTAGTGGTTGTCTAGCTCGGTTTTAGACTTAGGTACACCGGTTGTTCTAATGCTAGACCTCGGTTTCCTATATAGGGTTTATGCATTGTGCACGAACATACACAGTCTTTGCACTTTTTCTTTTCTCCTCACTCTTTATTTTGTTGCTAAAGTTGGCAGTTGCTAATGATGAGAACCTGAGGATACAGGCGAGTATCAGTCTGTAAACTCCCATGGTGTTACTCCCGTGAGGCACTGCCTTCTTTGTTCCCACTTTTTCACCTCCCTTTTTCACTCTTCTCTTTGGTGATGTTTGAGGGGGTCACAGTTTGTAGATATAGTACAACACATGCGGTTTAAAAATAGTGATTTTAGACACTTGATAGCAGATGGAGATATTGATCCACTGTTGCAGCACACAATATTTTGTGCCTGAGAAAATATAGGTGGACGTCTATAGGAGTCCAGACTACTAACAGAGCAGGCCTTTGATTGTATTGAAGTCTGTGAGTGGGGGGCGACCTGTTCTGTTTTTCTCCCCCTTGGCTCCTAGTTGTGATTAGTATAGATTTTGACCCTACCATAAACATCCTGATGGGACTTGACGTGGAGAGCCTTTACACCAGTCTCCCCCATGATGAGACTGTCACCATCATTGAGGATGTCCTGTTCACCACGGATTGGGAATACCAAACCCCATGAAACGGAGTGATGGAATGCTGCTATTTGGCCCTCACGAGGAATTTCTTTGCGTATGAGGACACACTATTTACAGAAACACGGGACCAGCATGGGGAGCACTTTTGCTCCCAGTGTAGCTGGTCTCTATGTCCACCATCTGGAGACCAAGAAAATCCTACACCAGAACAATCCTTTCAAAGCCCACATAAAAACGTGGAAACGGTACATCGACGATGTGCTGGTCATTTGGGAAGGAGATGTGATCATGTGACATCTGCAGAAGCCTTTATGACCTGGCTTAATCTACAGAATGACTATCTCAAGTTTACCGGCACTTTCTCCAAGACCGAATTGGTCTTTCTGGATCTCAACATCTACCCGGAAGAGGGTACTCTCAAGACCACCATGCATTTCAAGACTACTTCAAAGAACTGCCTACAGTTATATAACAGCTTCCATCCGCGTCACCTATGGGATAACCTTCCGTATGGGCAGTTCCTCCGCTTACGGAGGAATTGCACAGAAATCAGAGATTTCAAAAGACAAGCAACAGATCTCCAGGAGAAACGAAAATACGGAAATACCCAGCGAGAATTGTAGAAAAAGCAATGAAAAGAGCACGCAACAACAATAGGGAAGCCCTACTGGAACCCAAGATACCAAAAGACCCAGAGCAGAGACCGGTATGTGTCACCACTTTTAATACAGGTTCTAACCAAGTAACCAAAATTGTGAATAAACATTGGAGGTTATTGAACTGTGGCAACCTTAACCTCCCCAAACCGATGTTTTCTCACAAAAGAGGAAGGAGCTTGAGGGACATGTTGGTCCATACAAGACCACGCAGGACACCACCGACAGAGGGGCCCAATACAATGCTACCTCCAGTGAAAGGCCATCACCCATGTGGCAACTGTAGCACATGCCACTTAAGTAAGAAAACCAAAAACATCAAGTTCAGCAATGGCACAGAATGGGAACAACGTCGGTTTACGAACTGTAACAGTAGAAACGTAGTATACTTGATCACGTGCCCTTGCGGGATGGAATACGTGGGAATGACAAAACGACCAGTCAAAACCCGGATAGTGGAACACAGGAGCAATGTCTGCTGCAAGTAAAGTACCGCGAAAATGGCCACCTACTATCTAATGTCCCAACACACAATGGAGGAGTTACAGTGGACTGTCATCGAACAAATGAACAACGAGAATGGCCTCTTTGAGAAGGAACAACGGTGGGTGTTCCGCCTGGGAACACACCTCACAGGATTGAACGATGACATACCATGGAGCCAACTAGGTTAGGCACATCAACCTGTGTAACTACAGAGGACATACACCTACCTAGGAAACAGTATACACCTTTGCATACATAGGGTTGTACTTTTTACAATAAGACACTGTTTTCATAACTACCCCCATCCATATATACAGCAAACCTTATGGACCTAGAATTGCCCATATAGCCCCTCTACGTACCTGTAGAAGGCCATCTGTAACATACCGGTTTTGGTTCTTAGACAAGTAATGGTAATATTACATTGACCCACAGTGAAGTGTCCATCACTAGGGGATACCTTCAACACACCAAAATATATAACATCTCCTCGTTTGGAAGCTTCCCCATTGTATGGAGGCATGTCCATATAACCCCATCTAATCCCTGCACATTTTTATTATTTCACATCTGTACAGCAAGTATGGAAACCGAAGTAAAAGCCAAGTAGAGGCTGTCAATTACCCCATGGTTCTGCATCGCAGAAGCCGGATGGGTCAACATCAGAGTGTCTCTAGTGAAGGGCGTTCGTACAGAGATCACCAGCAATCTACTAATACCACGTTTTGGGTATTTGTACACTGTCTCGCTAGTTACAAGGAAGTGCGTTATTTTCCCCTTGGGGATCGTAACCTCCCTTTGCCAATCACCTCGCTATGAATCTGCATTACGGAAGCCTTGTGTATTAAAATCAGAATCTCTCTAGTGTATGGGCGCTCATACTTAACACCACATCTCGGGTATCTATATACCATTTTTGCAATAAGACCGGAAGTGTATTACTTTTCCCTCTGGGATTGGACCTGATCTTGGGGGCCATCTTGGGTACATACGCGTACAAGTCTTTTTAACAACTAGAACTTGATGAAACAGGAAGGAGTGGTAAGCCCCCTCCCTCCGTTGTTCTGCATCACGGGAGCCATCTTGATTTTTAACGGACTAGTGCTTCGTTCAATCAATTTTTCCGCGCGCAAACGCCTAATTAGCAATGCTTAAAACGGAACTCCTCACGCTGGCTAAATGTTCCACGGAGCCGCGGTGAGGTAGTATCCAGGCGAGCAAGTAACTTTGATGACGTAAGTACGGCAAAGCTGCACAACAGCAGAAAACGGATGTTTTTTACGAAAGGGGTACCGTCTTTGAAACCTACAGCGGTATTTTGTTTTTTTCATGACAGTGTTTGACTACAGGTGCTCCTCCCCTCCCGTTCTACAGGCTCATGGAGCACTAGATGGGCTAATTAAAAGTACATGAAAAAGCCTAATCACAACTGATATTTCACATAGAGACTGCACCTAAGAGGAGTTGCATGAATGCATTTACTGCGGGCTCGTTAATAATTCGGTCCCCAACTATAGAGTGTGTGGTTTATGTTATATGTTTGTTTGGTCATGTATTGTCCACATTGCCGGCATACCACAGCACCTTTTCACAACACGTAAAGGCACAAGAAAAATATATCACGCCTGCAAAAATATATCACCTTTTTTACAGGTTGGCACCACAGAGGGTGTGGGGGACTGTGTTATGTAATATTTTAATCGTGTTCTTTTTCTTCCAGACCCAATACAAGAGGAATACCTATTAGGGTACAGTATAAAGTGCATGTTGATTAGAGTATGCACCACATAGTGATTATCTTGTAAAGAATCCACTTTTTATCATTAGTATTTTGAGTGTAGAAGGGATCTGTCTAGGTCCTGATGAGAAGCCATGGGAGGGCTTCGAAACATGTCGACAAAGGAAGTACTGCACATTAAAGCATAGTACCTCCACTTATTCCCCACTTTTAACGATACCAGCTTTTAGGAACATTAAAGTGTTTTTTTTCCGCCTAGCCAGGTATCTTTTAATTAATTCGTCACTTTACTTAGTCACTCCTGACTCTTCCACTCGCACTCCTACACACACATAGTATTGTCAAAATCAGTGCTCCCGCGTAGTCGTAGGTTGCAGCCCGCCCCGTCCCGCAGCGGGGCGGGAAGACCCCGATGATGAAGCATGCCACCAAGGGTCCTTTTGGTGGGTGAGGGGTATTTTAACAAAGCTGTGTGCTTTCCTAGAACTTAGGAGCCGCACCTTTTTTGGGAAGAACACTTTTGCCTTATGTTACAAGGGTGGATCCCTGTGTTTATTACATATCTACTGGAGGAGGACGTATCCACCTCTTATGCTGATATAGCGCTACCTCTTCACTCCCCCCTTTTGTTTTCTTGCTATCACACCCATGAACTACAGACATGCAACACTTACAGAGGCTGCATCAGTGATCCAGCCTCTCACAACCCAACAGAAACAAATAGGGCCACCCTGTGCAGCAGTCACCACTCACACAGGAGCCTCTCCCGAGAACTAGAAGAAACAAGCAACTTCTTACAATCCTAACAGAGACATATCGCTCACACCCATGAACTACAGACATGCAACACTCACAGAGGCTACATCAGTGATCCAACCTCTCGCAACACATAGATGCAAAATTACCCAGCCTCTCGTCTTGGAACAACAGGCACACAATCTCCTAACAAACCTAGGGTCACACTCATGAGAAACCCTTGCACAACCACAAACAACACATTTACCACATAATGATTAGATACACATTTCACATGTGTAAATGCATATGGTGGGAGGAGGTCACACCAAGGAAAGTTAGGCATACATTAACTTACAGCACCCACACAGAGACACAAAAGCCACCCCAGGAGGCACATACAAGTAGCCCCTCAAAGCACATACAGACACAAAAGCCACACCTAGAGGCGCAGACTTACTATTTCTCACAATGCGCAACCACCACCAAAATAAGGTGTAGACTCATTTCACAACTCATAACCCAAGAAACTCAACCAGTTGGTGTGAACCCACAGCGCCTGAGAACATATTACATTGTATAAGTAATATAACTATTCATACCACTGACGGTCTTAAAGTGCTCTGATTTGCATTGAGTTTCTCAGCATCGTTTTTGTGTGCATGGCTGAACAGGATGTTGGTTGTGACATGACGTTAATGGGTGTTGTGGGTGAGGTGCATGAGGTAGAGCGAGGTGAGATGTGCTCTAAAGATGGTGCGGTAGTGTCACTGCACATAAGATTGAGGTTTTTGCAGCAGCGGCCTGTCCATACGGGATGAGGGGACATGCCCCCACCCTTTTCCAGGCAAGAAGAGTGTCTGTCAGGCTGAACAACTGTCAGTCTGACAGACACTCTTCTTGTTCTGTCAGGCAGTCAGGAGCTAGACATAGGCTCCTGGCGGCCTGAGCTGAACTTTACCAGGCTGAGGACTTCATAGCCCTCTGGGCGTAACCTCCTCAGCCTGGCAAAAGTGCCTCAAAGTACTCCCCTTTATGACGAGGGGAGCGTGACTGAATGCCTTGGACCTGGGCGCTTCAGTTTTAAGTCCTGAAGTGCCCAGGGCTGAGTGTCAATCAGTGACACCTCGTCACAGAGTGAGGTGAGGTCAACAGTTTCACCGAACCCATCCCACTCTGTGATGAGTGTGGGGGCGTGGGCTGCTGCCTTCTCTCATTGGCTGATCTAACATCTGTCAATAAGTGAAGGCAGAAGTCCCAACCCTCTTGGGACCTCCAAGGCTGTCCTCTCGGAGATCTGCAATTAAGGTACGTTTTATGCTTTTTAAAATGCTTGGTGTGTGCATGTGTATTTGTTAGTGAGTGTTGTGAATGGGTGTGTGTGCATGTGTGAATGCATGGGTGTGAGCGATGTGTATGTGTGCATGTGTATCCCCCTGCACCCCTCTCTAGTAAAAATTACCGTCTGCCGTTGGGTTTTGGTAATAAAATATGAGACTAGGCTCAGTGGTGCATGCAAATACTTACTACAAGCATGAGAAGAGCCAGACTTTCAGTGGCTCTTCGGCTGACCCGGAGCTGCACCCCCCACCCCAGCGCCTTGAGACCCTCACAGGTGAGTAGCGCGCTTCACAATTCCCTGATTGATTGATTGAGTGCTCTCTGCAATTCGAGGTGGTTGTGAATATTTATTCTTACTCTCAGTGGGAGCAAGTGCCATAGCGTAGGTGTTTGAACTGACAAAGTTTCCTCCAGTGCCAGATTGTTTTGAGGAATGCAATGGTCAGCAGTGGAGTCAGCCATGATGTAGGAGATCTGGTTTGGTGTTGGTGGGAGGTATTAGGTTTTGTCTGAAGGAAGAGGGATGCACAGTGGTGAATGGCTTAGTTAGCATCATACGTTGCTTTTGAAAGTAATATGTCTAGCCACCGACTGGCAGTGTAAAGACTGAAGGCAGTTGTGCTGTTAGTTCGGATAAAGTTGTGGTGAAGCTCTGCTACGTTTTCATGCTTTGCATTACGTGCACTAATCTGCATTACACATACACCTATATATCTCAAATCAGATTTTTATGTTAAGTTAACCATAGTTCATGTAGGCCTCAGTTGAAATGATTCACGCTAACATGAACATTTACTTTAGGCTGCTATGTTCTTTCTCCCCTTGTCTTGTTTCAGGAGTCAAGCTGCAGTAGTTTGTGCTAATTAAAATGTTACAAATATTTTGGTTTCTGTGAGAATTGTTTATCTGTATGCGTTTCACAGAAAGTTGAATAATGAATCTCTGCACCTGTGATGAGTACAGGCCAATGTGATGTATTATCCGGCTAAGAGGTATTTCCTGAAGATCGTGCACCATAAAACTTTGGTTGCGAGATGGCTGGGAAGATGGGTGAAGCTGCCCTATCGGGGAACGTTCAATCCTGATTTGCTTCCTCTCCAGGAGAATCATGGGGAGTGTCGCATCTCTTCCAGAATTGAGGGCCAGATGTACAACCGTTTTTTGCGGTCGCAAATGGGAAATCGGCCTGTTTGTGACAGCAAAATAGGTCTGCCCTATGTACGAACCCTATTTTGCTAATCGGTAACCTATTACCGACTCGCAAAATAGGGTTTACGACTCGCTATTAGGAAGGGGCGTGCCAAGGGCGTCCCTTCCTAATAGCGAGTCATACTTCAATGTAAGATTGTTTTGCGGCTCGCAGTTTACCACCCATTTCAATTGGGTGGTAAGCCACTCGCAAACGGGAAGGGGTCCCCAGGGGACCACTTCACCTTTGTGACTGGCAGTGAAAATATTTTTTAAAAGCAGGCAGTGGTCCAATGAAACAGACATGTTTCATTTTTCTTTTTTAAATGCTTCCCGTTTTCCTTTAAGGAAAACGGGCTGCATAAAAAAAAAACTGCTTCATTTAAAAAGCAGTCACAGACATGGTGGCCTGCTGACCCCAGCTGGCCACCATCCCTGGGAGTGCTAGCCATCCCAATTGGGCCGCGAATTGCACCTGCCTCATGAATATTAATGAGGCAGGCAATTTACGACCCCATTAGGAATCGCAAATAGTGTCTGAGACACTGTTGTAAATTCCCATTTGGGAGTCGCAAAACGACGCAATTTGCGACTCGCAATTTGGAAGGGATCGTACATCTACCCCCTGCGATTTAATTGTACATTGCTCAGCTAGTTAGATTCAGATGGCCCTTTCTACTCTCTTATGATTAAGTGCCTCTGCTCCTGCTCAAGGAGTTAGACTCCTGAGCAAATCCATTCTCACTTACCTGACTGAATCTTCATTTGATTCTGCCTTTAGCGGCTTTACTTGCTGACATCTTCTGCTTGACTTCTCCCCAACTTACCCGACTCCTTAGCTTAGCATCTTTGGCAATTTGTCCCTTTATTGGAAACTTAATTTGCTATATTTGATTATGACAACTTTAAACAGTTTGTCTTTATATTTGCTATTATGAATCACTTTGGATTATACTGACTAATGCATTTATACAATGATCATTGATTCATAACTAATTAGAATGATTTGAGTCTGTAACTTGCTTGATCTGATAATAAACCTTCATGCTTTGCAAATCTACTACTCTCTGTCATTCCTGTGGAGCCTAATATGCTTCACTATTATCTATGTTTTGTTGATCTGTTGATGTTGAACCTCAGCCCGGGACGAAAGAGCCATCCTCTTGAATGTTGCTTGCCCATGGAGTTTGCACCAATGATCTGCATGGTGCAAATCTCATCCCGCTGCAGCAGTTGCATAGCTGCCTATGAGCAGTGTTCCTGATTTCCCTTTAGTTTTTGATCATGTGGAGCAATGGCCCTCTGGAAACACCGTTGGTGCTGTCTAGATGATGAGTACTAGGTTGATCTTGTTAAAACCCTTTAAAAAAGCCTCAAAAAGGGTACATTTGAGGTAGGCATCAAATCATATAAAAAGATCTCCATGTAACTTGAGTCACTTGAGGGATCAGGGAGAGGTTTTAATCCATGATCACTACTAGGTTCTGTACTTGGTGGTGTTAGGTTAAGAGGTGAGTTCAGCTGTTTAGGCCAGATGCTGGACGAGTGGAAGGTTGTCCATTTACCAAAGACTAATATTTCAGTTTTTGTGTGCTTAGCTGAAGGTGATTCATTTAGCATCCAGTTGTCAGCAGCTAAGAGGCATTGGACAAATGGTGACTCAAGATCAGAAGTGTGCTCAAGTTTTAATATAATTGGCATGCCAACAGCATAACTGTGGCAACTGAGGGTGTAGGAATAGATGAGTTCTGGTTGTAGGGGAGGTACTCGGGCACCAACGACTGTGGAGCACTGAGGCTTGGGCCAGAGCAATATTTCAGCTGATGGCTCCACCTTTACAGGGCAACACTTGTGAATCTCATGGTGCCACACCTGCTGCACACTCATATCACATAAGTGATACAGGTGCGGCACTTGAAAGCACACCAGTGTCCGTTCTGGAACGGAGGTGCCACCATGGATATCATCCAGTGCCCTTCCGCAATGTTCACCTGTGGCCTATACGGAATGACCCATGAGAGGTGGAGATTGTAGGATGAACTATGTCCCACGCCTGAGAGGTCATTTTTGTGTGAATTAATTGTGATGATTGACATAAATGTAATTGTTTGCATCCATCTTTTAAACCTGTGTAACAACATATCAACAATTCCTTCGAAGAACACGTACTCACAAACTAAAACCTCAGTTGCAAACTTGCCTGTTTTCTTGTGTGACACCTTCAGCCAGCCCTGACTTTTCAGGCACCATAATGTTGCATTCTGGGACGTGTTGTTTTTTATTTAACATTGCAAGTAGAGGTTGAAAATCCCAACATGAAAACTGTTGCTCGCTCAAAACCAGGGCCCAGATTTATAAAGAGCTTGCATTGTCCTTGCACCACTCGAGGTGACCGAAGGCAGCGCAAGCCCTTAAGTCAGATTTAGTAAGCCACGCAGAGCCACCTTGCGTGGCTCTGCACGTCTTAGTAAATCTGGATCAATGCAAGGCTGCACACGCCACTGCCTTACATTACTCTACGTTGGGAGTTCCGTGGGCGGAGCGTGGGTATTCCCACTCATCCTCCCACGGTGTTTGGTGCATTTTCAGATCGATTAAGACTAGTAAACCTGGGGAATGCGTCAAAATGTTACGCCTCCCCAAGTGAGGCATAATACCAGAGAAATATGTTTATTTCTCCTCGTTATTTCCTCTTTCTGCAGAACACATAGAAAGAGGCAAATGCCTCTGAGGTAGTGGCGGCTGCTGTTTACCGGAGGTGGCGGGGCGTGGAGGCTGGGGTGGGATGAGACGGTTGTAAATTAAAAAAAAAAAAACACTTACCTTCAGGGCGGCCACCTGGCTGGCCGCGGCCTTTCGGTCTGCTCTCGCCACCTCTCACTAATCCAAAGAAGGAAGCACCCAGTCTCCTGACTCCCCTAGCCAATCACAACGCTGCAGTGCAGTGTTGTGATTGGTCTGAGCGCCGTGGGTCGGCGCTCAGACGGGGAATGCGGACCTATGCATGTTCTGCACCCAGGCTGTAATGCAGCCTGGGTGCAGAACAAAGTGCGCATGACTGTTATGGTCGGCCCTAGAGGGCCGGCCTAACAGTTATGCGCGCTTTAGAGTGGAGCACCACTCCTCCTCCTGGCCCCTGTTCTGCCAGTCTAGCCCCGCCCCGCACCAGGAAACGCGAAACGAAAATGATAATAACGCTGGTTATTATCATTTTAGTTTTCTTTTAACTACTGCTCGTAGAGCCATGAGGCGACGCTCCTCCGCCATAGCGGAGGAGCCGCCCCTGCCCTGAGGACAGTTTTGTGTGCAGGAAGGAGCACCTTCCTGCACAAAAAACTGTCCTGCCTGTAATGCAGGCACCCTTACACTATGGCGCAAGGGTGCATGTGTTGGCTCTTGGCAGCGACAAGTGCGCCAGCGCAGAGTCAGAGCAGGAATGCATCATATGTCAGTAAATGTGGCACATTTCTACTCTCTCCATTTGATGCAGTGCAGCACGTTGTCTTTTTGTGCATTCCATTACGTCAAATGTTGATTAATCTGGGCCTACGACTACCCGAAGAAGTTATACAAGGGCATAAGATCACCTGGATGATATGTTTTGGAAGCTATGTTTTTACAAAATGGCCCAGTCAATTTCCAATAAAGTTACCGCTTAATCTGCATCGAAACCCAAATATAAACCATGTTAGCCAGTTTTATATAAGTTCACTATTTCATTCACAGCATGCATGAAAATAAGCATTGGTAATGCTACTTGTTTTGATATTTTAATAGTGTATAGTGAAAATGTTTTTACCAAACTCCATTAACCGGGAACATTGTTATTGCAGGGGCAGCAGCAGTGGCGTAACAAAACTTGAGGGGGCCCCCCTGCCAAGTGCATGGAGCCCCCCACTCTCCAGACCCAGTCAGGAGCTCTCAGGCCCACCATGCACAATGCCGGAGGAGGCCCCCTGGAGCTCGGGGGCCCCTCCCATGCACCTCGGGGCTGCAGGGGCTATGGTTAGGCCACTGGGCAGCAGCAGTGCAAGCTTTTCTAATGCAACATAAATGGAACTGTGTGCGACAGAGTGTGTACGTATGTCAGAATGTATGTGAATGTGGAGTGTGTGTGTGTGCAGTATGTCAGTTCGTTTGAGAGCTTGCGTATGACTGTGTGTGAGAAGGTGTGTGTATGTTATAATTGCTAGCATGCGGATGGCCTTAGCATGCTAGAGGTAATTCTAGGTTTTTTGGGAATGGCACTAACAACATATTGTCTGGGGGAGTTACAAATGGTAAAAGCAGGCTCTGGCATAGCATAAGTAATTCTTGGCATTTAGGGGCACCCAGGGCAAATTGTTGGTGCTGACATACTGGGGATAATTAATGGCATAAGTGAGGTCATCCATAATATGGATGCTTCCATGGAAACATGCCATGTCTTCCATACCGGAGGTAATTTGTGACTTTTGGAGCCCGAAATTGTATATGGGGAGCATCTATGGCAAAATGCTGGCGTAATGTATGTACTTTTTCGCATGATGAGTACCCATGGCAAATGGGGAGCACCCATGACAAAATTCTGGACTTGGCATCCTGGCACATACGGTGACATAATGAAAATTTTTGAAAATAAATGGGATCACCTCCAGAGGAAGGTCTGGCTTCCTTGGCACACCATGAAAGTATTCAAATATTTCATGAGTGCCCTTTCAAAATATATGGCTTGGTAGCAAAGACTGTGCTTTAAAATGCACTATTTGATCCAATTTTTTTCCAAACGTTTCTTGGGCTAAGAATCTACAGAACCCTCCTAGAAGAACTCCAGCTCACTCACTTTACTCACTTACTTCGGGCAAGCATTACACCCCACCAGGTTCAAAGTTCAACACCTAACACTGGTGAGCACAAGTGGCAGGGAGCGGAGTGGGCACTTTGTGTGCAGAGGGGGCAGGAGCAGAAATTTGGCAATGAAATTAAGAGCATTGTCCAGTCCTTGTAATTCTTCCCTATTTATTTTAAAAATTGGATCATATGACCATGGACCCCACAAATAGTTTTGTGAACCTGGCTCCCATCGTGAGGTAGACATTAAAAGCAGAGACGAGCAAATGTGGATCCATAAGGAACTATGTCGGCTGAGGTAAGAGGAGCAGAGCAAAATCGGCTCAGTAGACAATAGCTATATCCAGGGAGTTTATTTTGTTTTTTGTTCAAGACAGGTTGTACTAAATATATATATGCACGTGAGTTCCTAGGGTAAGAAGTCCCAAAAATGCGTTGTGAGTTATTTAGTTCTGTATTTATTTAATTTCAAAGAAAAAGTAAAACAAAGAACAGCTGACACGTGTTTTGCCCATATGGCTAGCCAGCCAAGGGCTTTTTCAAGGCAAAGCGTCTTACAATGATAGATTTCAGTGATTGTCTGAAGCACGTTCGGAGAACTATGAGCTAGTATGTCTCTGCGGTCAACTTGGACCGCAGAGACAAACTAGCTCATAGTTCACCGAACGTGCTTCAGACAATCACTGAAATCTATAATTGAAAGACGCTTTGCACTCATGATGCATTTTGGGTCTTCTTACCCCAGGAACGCACTTGCATGTATGCATTTGGCACAACCTGTCTTGCACAAAAAATAATCTCTCCAATTTGGTGGACCTTGGGTGTAGCCACCTGACAGGCGTGTGCCACGCAAAGGATTGAGTCCTGTCTGGTTGTGCGCAAGCTCCAGCAACTCACCCTTTTGAGAACTTAATTGCATACAGAGAGTCCACACTTAACCCTCTCTTTGGGCCCGTGGGTTGTCACAGAACCAAAGAGAAAAAAGCGGCCCAGACTCTGGCCCTTTCAAGCCAAGCCAGCTGGAAGTGCCAAAGTGCCACACTGGCCAGTTCGTCACTGGATACAAAAGCCACTGTACATTCAGATTCTCATAACGCACATGAGGTATATCAGGAATCACAAGCACACACATTATCAAAACAACCACAAGAGCTAAACCTAGGAGATTGCAACGCACAGTTCCCACAGCACAGGCAACCCCCGGCAAGACTGGTCAAATCCAGCAATTACAAACACACACGCATTCAACACATGTATATGAGCCGTGGCCTGAAAAGCTGGCTCATTACCTACCACAACTCACACAAACCCTTCCAGAGTCAAACACAGGAATTGCAAGCACACAAACCATTTAACACATGCATATGAGATACTCCCAGGAAAATCTGTCTCACTATCTCCCACAACATACACAAACCCTCCAAAAGTCATACACAGAAATTACAAGCACACAACCTTTCAACAACCTTCAACACATACATCTGAGCCACGCCTGGGAAAGCTGGCCTACTAGTAACCTTTCACAACACACACAAATCTTTCAAGAGTCAAACCCAGAAATTACAAACACACAGACTTTCAACGACCTTTCAACACATCCATTGGAGCCAAACCAAGGAAAAAGTTGGGTTACTACCTCACATAAACCCTTCATGAGTCAAACACAGAAATTGAAAGCACACAACCTCTTAGCAACCTTTAAACACATGCATTTGATGCAGCGCCCAGGAAAAGCTGGCTCACTACCTCCCATAATACACACAAAGACTTCAATCAAGAGCCAAACACAGGAATTAAAAACACAGAACATTTCAACAACCTTTTGACACATGCATTCGAGCCACACCAGGGGAAGCTGACTCACTACCTTCCACAACCCACACACAAGTAACTCCCAGGAGATGCAGACGTGCCGCTTTCAACACTTAAAAACACACACGGTACACGAAGATGATACAGACTCACAAACTCTCACAACACTAACGCATAAGCAGGAGTCAAACTCAGGTGGTGCAAGCAAAGAGCTCCCACAGAACACTCGCCCACAAGATTCTAACCTGGAGCCTCTCACAACACACACAGAGGATAGAGCTGGAATCTGTCACAAGATACAGAATAGTCATCTCTGGGAGTTTCAGACATACAATGTCACACAAAATACGTAGGAGAGACAGGCTCACCATCTCTCATACCGTACAAAAATTCGACACCCAAGGGTTTGACACACACACACCCTATATCATCACACACTCACGATACGTAGAAGCCATACATCGGAGATGCAAACACACAACTTCCACATAAACACCGACATTGGGACATGAATACGTGGACACTCAGTTGATAACACATCTAAACATGGGGATACATACCTGTCAACTTGAAGAACAATTTCACCGTGTGAGGAGGGGGTGGGCCTTGAAGGGGGCGGGGCCTCGTGCGAAGAAGTACCTGCGAGGAACCTTTGAACCCCCCCATGCCCAAGCCCCCCCCCCCCAAAAAAGCTTGTTGAGGCTGGTACCGATGTTCTGGGGTGTTTTCACACCCCTTAATGGATGTCAGCAGTTCAAAGCCTCTGGAAACGAGCTGGAAAGCCGCTAGTTACACTGATTTTCAGCTCCATTCCCCTGCCACTGTGTGATATCGGCTCCTCACCGGGAGACTGTGTGATGGGAGCCGATATTATGTGTCACATGGTGGCACCGTGTGACTTGGCAGGTGTGTCGATATATGCATGCAAGGAGACACAAACACTGGCACTTGGAGACGCAGGCACTCACAGAAGAATGTGCGTGGGCATGGAGACCCTGGAACAGGGAGGCAGCAGGGCTCGAGTCGGGGTACCACGCGGGTGGACGGCATCCCCCCACTTATTTTACCGGGTGGACGCCGACCCCCTGCCCAAAAGCTGGACTTTCAATGACGGCGTTACTTGCCCGCACGGCCGCCCCGTCGATCTCCCAAGTACAGGGCTGGCTGTCAATTTTGTGCACGCTAGATGGAGGGAGGAAAGATGAGTGTTTGTATTTGCAATACACAAATTATACGACTGACACTTACTGTTAGTATGAGTCTGTGTGCACATTTTTGGAAATTGGATGCGAATCCTTCACCTGCGTGAGGATGCTGCTCATCTTGTATTTTGTCTGCCGAGGCTGTTTGTCCTGTGACATTCGCCCAGAGGGAAACACCGATGCCGAGGCCTGCACTGTGTGGCCATTGTGTGCGCCGCCACAGCCGTGACACGGAGATCTGTCTGCATGGCGCGCTAACTCCAGCGGGGTCAGTTCCACTCTGTGGCCGCTAGAAATGAAAAACATGACCCAGAGTGGGTCGATTCACAGAGCTTTTCACAGAATCGCTCCCAAAAACACACAAAGAATGACGCTACATTCCACAGTGGGTTAACGTGGCCCCCCAAGTGAAGCGGGTCTCCCTGTGATACGAGGGGACTACCTTTCGTGACGTCACTTCCTGTGGTGACGTCACTTCCTGTGACACCACCTAACTTGGAGCGTCCCCCCACTTCTTTTTTTAGGACTTGTGCCCTGGGAGGCAGGACCCTCCGTACATAATATATCTTATTATGGACACTGGGATCGGGCTACTTAGAGACTAAGGACCTGATTCACGAAGGTACTTGTAGCAAAGTTAAGAGTGCGGAATCTCCGTACTCAGGCGGAATCTCTGCACCGAGAACTGCAGTGCGGAGATTTCTCCCCGAATTCGGAGATTCGACTCCGTGGGCTACTGCAGAGGACCCAATGGCTGAATCCTGTGCAAAGTAAATCAATCCTTGGCAAGAATTTCTGGTTACATTCGGACACTTCTTTATTGTTTTTATTTTCTGTTTAGAGTTTCCTAGGTGAAAGGGTTTTGGAATGTAAACCATACTATTTATAAAAATTGGAAACATAGAATTCAATGTACAGTTTTGAGATATCATAAGATATGTGTTTACTTTTGTTTTGAATTTTGTAAGACTACCATGCAGACAAACATTAGCAAAGCCAACAGCTTGGCAGTCGTATCATAAAGGCGAGGCCTATTGGCTTTGCCAATGCTTGTTTAGTGTGAGTTCTTTGTATTAATTCTTTGCTGTTTTTGCAGCTTCACTGCAGTATGTGGTTACTGGCATTCCTGCTTCTTTCTGCTGACCGCCCTGTGCACAGTTCTGTCTGCATAGCATGATGGTGGCTGGGTTGTGCGGGCCTTTCTGCAAGGACACTTGGGCCTGACACAAAACACCCCTTAGACATCAGCAGGTTGTCTCCCAAGGGCTCCGTTAGACAAACCTGCCTAATATGTATATATTCAAAGATCCAGTGGACCCTTCCTGAACAGAAAGTTACTAGAGTCTAATGTGTCCCGAGCTCCCAGTGTAAGCAAGTTGGTTTGTAGATTTATATAGCGCTGCTGAGGGTATCCAGGCGCTGCCCATGGGTAGATTCAGTGATTTGGCCAGAATCACAGGATGTTGCGCCGACGCCGAGACTCGAACCCGGATTCCCAGCTCGAGTTAGCAGCTCTGGCCCTTTAGAGGGTCGACTCTGATGTTACTGCAAAGGTGGACAACATATAGATTTAAAACCAAAACATCTATCAAATAACGAGCAGGGGTGGGAAACATGAAAAAGCTGCAAAGCACCAACAAAGTGTAGATCTGCCAAATAAATGTGGGAATGATCAGTAGCAGCAGTGGTCAAACCACCAAAGAATGTGAGCAATGTCTCAAGGCTTGCAGGAAATAGCAGGGGAAATGCTCCTCAAGAAACATGGCGAGACAAATAGGAAGGCTAATATGGCACTTCAACACCTCACCTCTCTAATCATGATGGGGGAAGTAAGAACACAAAACAGTAATGAGAAAGGACAGTGCAGGAAATACTTGATGGGAAAGAAAAAAATATGCAGTCAGGCCACAAATAATGGAGGTGGCAATCAACAGTAGGACTCTGGCAAGTGGTTGCCCTGGTACCAGGAACCGTTTATTTATTGATAGAGAGTTATACAGTTTAGGTGTAAATGTAAAGCAGTCCTTGAGGTAAGAGTTTGATTGGCAGTACACGAAGCAGCAGCACATTTAAGTGTATGCATATTTAAAATTAACAGACTTGTGGGGTTGTAGTCAGTATTTTGTTTCCAGGCTCCTTTGGGTCGGAGCTCCCCGCTTTTAACTGGTGGACATCTAAGATTTTTTTGAAGTGTGGATGGGAAGTGGTGACTCCTATATGACTGGAGTTTACAAGCGTGATGGGTCCCAATCTGGACCGGGAGCATGGCGATTTCTTGACTGTGAGGCGGATCCGGTTGGTGTAATGTAGAGTGCAGGCAGAAACACTGGCTGATTCACAAAGGTAAGTAACACTTAGGCTGGTAAGTAACACTTAGGCTAAGTTTACACTATGTAGTAAGTTTTCTACTTTTGGTATTCATAAACGCCAATTGTAAACTTACTACAAAAGTGTAGTTACAGGTCTCCAGAGGGGCACTCGATAGGGCTGCTCGATATCCCCTATGTTATTTGCCCTGGCGGTGGAGCCCCTAGCGTGCTGGGTAAGAGGTGACCCCCTGATTAGCGGGTTGTGGTGGGAGGATGACTGGGTGGACAAAATTTCATTATATGCAGATGATGTTCTACTATACTTCACGGATCCGGACTTATCCGTTGATAGGATAATGCAGGTTATGCACATATTTGGGAACTACAGTGGCTGTCGCATTAATTGGTCTAAGTCCATCCTCTACCCACTCACGACCTGGACACCTGCCCTGCCAATCAGGGGTAACCTGTGAATCTCTCGACATGGATTCCGTTACTTGGGGATTCATATTACTCGCTCTTGCGAGAGCTTTCTCACAGTAATAATCTATAAGTATATTGGAAAAATTCAAGAGAGCTGTCACACACTGGCAAACACTACCGCTCTCATTGCTGGTTAGAGCAGAGTTATATAAAATTATATTTTAGCCACATTTTTGTACATGTTACAAAACACGCCTTATGTCATTCTGGACAGCTTATTCCAGCGTGTGAACAGCGAATTGAGAAGGATCCCCTGGAACTCGAGTGCCCCACAGATTATGTTGATTATGTTGACTAGGTTCACCAGGGGGTTATACGCAAGAGGGATAACCCTCCCGGACCTCCGAAGATGTCATTGGACTATGCAGCTGGTTGTGGTAAATGACTGGGTGTTTGCAGACCTACATGAGCCATCTGTGAGAGGAGACAGGGTACTAATGGGACCCAGGGGCTACCTAGTGGCCCTCTATGGGCGAAAGAATAGATTGCGCTAGTCGCCATACATCAGTGTGGTACTCCAAGCGTGGGGTAAAACTCTCTGTCAGATGGGATGGTTTGGGATCTTTACGGGAAGTGCCCCGCTATGACACTCCTGGAGGCTGCCTGAGACACGGGGACTGTATGGTTTTTAGCGCTGGGACCTTATAGGAATCAGCGCGCTTCATGATGTTTGGGTAGGAGTGACTATGAAAGAATTTCGTGCCCTTAGGAAAGAGTATCAGATGCCCGAGAGTTAGGTGTTCCGCTACCTGTGCCCCCGACATGTGCTAACTAAAGACATTGCGGATGGCACCCAGATGACAGAAGCTAATCCACTAGAGGATAGGATACTGGATGAACCCCTAAGGTGCAAGGGAATATCGCCCATTCATGGAAAGATCATGAATAACATACCAGATGCACTTGAGACGCTGACGGGGCTGTGGGAACAAGATCTCGGAGAACTCTCTGATGGCGAATGGACTGAGGCACATGGGAGACCATGGGAGGTGGCAATTAAGACAGGGTTCCCATTTGTGCAGTTGAATATTCTTCACAGGACCTTCTACCCCAGGGTGTTGTTAGCTAGAATTGGGAGGGCTGAGAGTGACGACTGTCTTCTGGGATGCGGACACAAAGGGACTTTCATGCACACATTATGGGATTGCCCTGCTATACAACCATATTGGACATCGGTGATACGATCCCTAAAGAGGATCATGGGCCTGACAATGGCCCTGGAAGGGAAGCTCTATGTATTAGGTATTTGGGAACACACAGAAGTTACTAGATAGCAATGCCTGTTTTGCAGTTTGGGGTTAGCGGTGGCTTGATGCAAACTAGCACAACTTTCGGGATCGCCGGCCCTACCCCTGATAGAACACTGGGGTGCAGACCTGGACTAGTGTATGGCGATTGAGCGTTCTATATAGGAAGGTAGAGGATGCCCACACACATTCCGAAAGGTATGGGACCCAAGGAGAGAAAACCGTGGCTTGCCAGAGACATAGGCCCTGATTACGATGTCAGAGGGACCGGAGTCCCACCGACATCGTTCAGGAACTGGAACTGAACGACCTCTTGTATGTCGGTTCCAGACCTGCAATTAGGATCAGACCGAACCCTGTTCGGTCGGAATCCTATATTTAACAATGGGTGTAAGCATTCCGAACGGAATGCATGCTCGCATTGTTAAATGCAGAGGTGCAGTTCATCCCTGCACCCCGTGGCAGGCACCCCAAGGTGCCTGCCACCGGATGCAGGGATTAACAGGGGGCACCATAGCTGCCTCCTAGGCTGCCGTTCGGCAGCCTGGCACCCATGGGGGCCCTGCTTTGGGCTCCCAAAGCAGTTTCCCAATGCCTTTTTGTGCCAGAAAGGCCGGCACAAAAAGGCAGCGGGAAACTCTGATTGTAATCCCTCGGCCGGAAAGAGCCGGCCGGGGGATTACTGTGGGCCTTCCGGATGGCAGACGAGCCCGTCGTAAGCCCTCCGGAAGACTGATTCGGATTCCCTTCCAACCGAGCCCATCGAAATGGCTCGGTCGGAACGGAATCCGAATCGGTCATTACGATGCGGTAAGGATGGCTCCGACCGAGGGTCGGAGCCAAACCTTACCGCATCGTAATCAGCCCCATAGACGTGTAGTACATACCATGCCGTCTGCATGTAACCCCATGATATCTTTGAAGGGACTCCCAGATTCACATCACTGTACCACTTGTCTAATGATTCAAGGATGTAAATTTAATGACACGCATTACCGCCCACCTGCATAGTGGGCAGCATATTATATTATGCTGGCAGCATTGTTGTATGTTTCGTATAACCTAATAAAGAGAATTGATTTAAAAAAAGTTACAAAAAATAATTTAAAAAAAGACTGGAGGCAAAGCAAATACATATCTTATTGTATCTCAAAACTGTACATTAAATTTAATGTTTTCAATTTTTGTAAATGGCATAGTTTACTGCATTCAAGAAATGCTGAACAGAATTAAAAAAGAATAAGGATGCATCAGAATGGAAAAGGAAATGCTTGTCGAGGCCTAATTTACTGTGCACAGGATTCAGCCATTTGGTCCTCTATAGTAGCCGAGGGAGCTGATTTATGGGCCTCCAGGAAAAGCGGCATGCTAAGTACACCTTCTACCTCAGACGCCAGAGAGTGCAGCAAATGGTCCTTTCCACAGCACCAAAACAGTCTTTGTGTGCCAAATCTTGTGCTTCCATGCTATATGTGGAAAGCAGTAGATAAAAAAAACTATAAAAGCCTGCTAGTCAGCAATACCCCAGCAAAAACATCCCTGTTGCTGTGCTTTTACAGACAAGCTGTAGGATTTGGGAGCAGCATAGGGTGGGAGTGGGTGGAAAAGTAGGTGGGCAGCAGGATCAGAGGGAGAGGGCTAACACCACATGCGCTCTCAGTGAATGCTGAATGAAAAAGAAAAAAGTAGTTCCCTAAATGTGAGCAGTGGAAAAAAGGCTACACTTCAGGGGTGGGACAAAAGCAAGAAGAAGGCAAGCTGTCAAATAAGAAGTGAGCAAATGAGCACAACAATAAAGCCAACTAATGATTAGCATTCCACAATACATCTGTCACAATAAGATGGACCTATTGTGGACTTACTAAGCATTTACAGTGGTTTGCAGCCCGCTCTTTGCTTAGCATTGATTGGCTTTACTGAAACTCTTTTTTGCTTGCTTCTTATTTGATGGCTTTCCTTGTCCATCTTATGTTTGTCCCTCCCCTGGAGGATAGCCTCTTTACCATCCTCTTCGCTGGCTGACTTGTGATCTTCAACTGCTTGCTTTTTGTGAACTACTTTTTTCTTTTTGGCCGGGGCAGAGAAGAGGACAGGTCTATCTTTTTATGTGCAGATTCCCCTCCATGAGTACAGAGTCTCTGCAGTCGGAAAATTACTATTAGTAAAGTTAAACTTGTTGTTTGTGAGTACCAAAAAATAGTAAACTTACACAAAAGTAGAAGTTTACCTTTGTAAATCAGGCCCTTATTGTTTAGCTCTCTTTCTTCCTGCTGCGGCAAAACAGGGTTAAAATGGTTCACACGCATTACAGATAAACACTGTCCAGTTGTCAAGAAAACAGCTTCTCAAACCCCATTCAAACTCCATTCGATGCCTACATGGATCATCAGTAGCCCCATTGTCCTCAACCTTTATCTAGAACCTCTTGGCTTCTCCTAAAATTAAAATGTGGATAAATATATGAAAATATAAATATATGCAAAAATTCAAAATGATCTATCCATTGACTACATCAAAGGCTATACATTCAAAATACAGAACCAGGAGGCGCGCGGCGGATCAAGATGGCCGCTTCGTGAGGCGCTCTGCAGCACCGGGCTCCTAACGGCGCTGAGGGGAACGCTTCCAGCATGCAATTTCGCCAAATGTGGCAATTTCGCCACATTTGCATCGCTCCTTGCTTCGGAGCATTCAAAACACGCTGAGGCAAGTTTTCGGGCCGATTTGGGGTCTTTTTGGTGCCTTTTTCGCCTATCATTGCTTCTCTTCACGGCGCCCGTTTTGCGGCCGCCATTTTGTGTATTTTTTCCGACGGCTGACACGTCTTCCTCATGCTTTGCCTACTTCAGCAGGGGACTAATATATACTTTTTTTTTTTTTTCCTTCTTTTTTGTCTGACTTCCCACTTAATGCCTCTCCAGTATTGCTGCCTGAGTGAATGATGCCAGAAGACTTTTTGGACTACTGCTTTTTAACTGGACCTTCTAACTTTTGATTACTGCGCAACTTCATACGACATTTGCATTGCTGATTTGCGAGCACATGGGTCTCTCTTTATGTTGCAGCCCCATTTCGGATGTCTGGCTACTTGTGTTAAGCGGTTGCGGATTCTATTGAGACTGGCTTATGAGTTGTTTTGGATATTGCTACATTTTTTTTCTTTTTCTTTTCGTGCTGGTATTTCTCCTCAGAGTCTCTACTTAATTTTCTCTTGTTGGTATTGGATCATCATCTAGCTACGTTGCTGCCTCGCACTTATTTGTTGGCCCATCTCTCCTATTTATTAGACTACTGTAAGGCGCTTTATCCTCTCTCTCTATTTATCGAAGAACTGACACTACTTACTTACTGCTGCATTGCGCAACAAGCCTCAACATGGATCCCTCACACAAGCTGACTGGTGCCTCGGGGTCTGGCTCTGGAGGTCGTAAGGACTCTTCTGCTACCACCATCAAGCGCGCCAAAAAGGAACCGTCTTCTCCATCGAAATCACCTCTTCCTCTGACGTTAGAGGATATTATGGAGGAACTACGTCATATCAGACCTTTCATGACAGATACTACTGCTACTCTTCAGAGAATTGAAGAGAAATGGTCCGGACTTGAACTAAGACTTTCGGATGTGGAGCAAAAAATAAGCGATGCTCAGGATGTTGTCGCCAGAGTCGATTCCCTCACTAAAGAAGTCTCACAACTTAAGAAGACTACAGAGGACTTAGAAAATCGCAACAGGCGCAACAATCTACGTATTTATGGAATTCCGGAAGGTTCTGAAGGCTCGGACATGATCTCCTTTTTGAAGTCTCAAGTTCTACAGATTGTTGGTCTCCCGAAATCCACGGACTTTAATATCCAAAGGGCGCACAGATTGGGTCCTCAGAGTGCTTCTTCCTCATCCAGGCCAAGGGGTATTATAGCCTACTTCCTTCTTTATTTTGACCTCATGGCCATTCTTTTTTTTTTTTCTTCTTTTTTTTGGGTAAATACCTCAGAGATTTTATTGTTTACGACAACTTGGGCCATTGGTTCCGTGTATAGCAGCCGCACCCACCCAATGAAGTTGGGGCCGAAGCCCAGCTTCTTGAGAACTGCAATTAGATATGCCCATTCGAGTGTGTCAAACGCCATAGTGGCGTCTAGCGAGACTACCACCGCGTCTTCCTGAATGGTGGCCTGATGCCCCAGTACTCCGTGTAGTCTTCGCAGGTTGAGCGAGGTGTTACGGTGTGGCATGAAGCCCGATTGATCCGGGTGGAACAGTTTATTTATTACCTGTCTTAGTCGGTTCGCCAGCAATTTGGCCAGGATTTTGGGCTCCGCATTTAACAGGGAGATAGGTCTATAGGAAGAGCATTCATCCTTTGGCTTCCCTTCCTTGTGTATGGTAACCAGCGTGGCGATACGTTGGTCGCGTGGGAGTAGTCCAAGCTCTTTACTGTCCTCAAACATGTTCTTGAGGTATGGGGCTAGCTTGTCGGGTTTGAGTTTGTAAAGTTCAATGGGCAGTCCGTTGGGGCCCAGGGCTTTCTCAGGCCTGAGACTTCTTATCGCTGTAGCAAGCTCATCATTTGTCAGTGCACTGTCCAGTGATTCCCTGTCAGCGTCAGTGAGGGTGGGCATTTGGATGTCTACAAGAAGTGCGGAGGAGTCCTCCTCCGGTCGTTCCGACCTGCTCTGGTACACCTGTCTGAAGTGATTGGCAAATTCAAGTACAATGTCGTGGGGTTCCGTTACTATAGTGCCAGAGCTACTCTTGAGCTCTGGTACCAGCCTTTTCGCCCTCTCTTTTTTGTCCAGCCAAGCGATTAGCTTGCCTGCTTTGTCTCCTTGGTCGTATATGCGTCCATCTCTGTCCCTTGCAAGGGTTTTGGCAGCGTCAGTCGCGATTGCTTTGTATTCTGCCGTCTTAAGTTTCAGGTTATGGAGGGCGACCTGACCCTCCCCGTTCTTTGCCGCCTCCTCAAGGCGGAGGAGGTCTTCCTCAATACGATTCAACTCTTTATCTTTTTCTTTGCGCACCCCGGCTATAGCCGAGAGAGAATGACCCCTAATGACCGTTTTAAACGCCTCCCAGAGGGTGGTGGGGGAGTCGACTGTGCCTTCGTTGTCCTGGAAGTAGTGGTCAAGAGTTTGTATGAGTGCGGTTTTGATTTCGGGGTTACGGAGAAACCACTGGTTAATGGGCGCTACACAACCAACCCTTTTGTCTCCGACTTTTAGATGGACCCACAAAGGGGAGTGATCAGAGATGCCCCTTGCCAGGTGTCTGATTTCTTGTACGGTCGTGTTCTGTTGGGCTGGCATACGGATATAGTCAATTCTGGAGAAGGTGCGATGTGACCCCGAAAAGAAAGTGTATTGTTGGAGACCAGGATGGCGTACCCGCCAGAGGTCCGTGAGGCCAAAGGCCTCGAGGAAGTTTGAGAGCCAATTGCTCCCTGTACTGATATCTCGTGGTGGACATCGGTCAAGTAGGCCCGATACAATTGCGTTGAAGTCCCCTCCCAGTACGAGCTGTCCTTCTGGAAGTGAGAGTATGAAGGCCCCCAGGTCCTTGTAGGACTGGGTCTGGAGACCCGGTGGGATCTAGTAATGTGAGAGTGCAACCCTCCCATTGCCCCGAGACCGCCGTATAACGTCCCAGTGGGTCTGTCCAGGTATGCTGTATGCTAAACGGAAAGGAGTGCCTAAACAAGATACCCACCCCTCGTGAGCCGGAGGTGTAGCCGGCGTGCACCACTAGTTTGTACCCCCATCTATTTAATGCCTTACAGGTGTTACCAATTAGGTGTGTCTCTTGGAGTAAAGCCACATCGGGAGCTTGACGTTTTATGTACTGGAGCACTATACTTCGTTTTACCTTGTCCCCTAACCCGTTAACGTTCCAACTTAGGAGCTTTAGGCTCTTATCCCACTTCGCACTCATTTTTACAAACGGGATTCCTGCCGTACTTTTTCACCAAGCCATGCAAACAGATAGAATAGTTTCATTTGTGCGCAACCAGTAACTGCCCCCCCCACCTCCCACCTCCCCCCAAAATCCCTGAGAACTATTTACCATAAAATTGAACGTGATACCCCCATGATACCAACCCCCCTCCCTGCTACCCTGCTACGTAGGTTCAAAACTACCCACATCCCCAACTAGCAGAGCGCCCATCGCCCTTGAACAGGTCAACAGTTGCGAGGGAATATAGTCTGGCACTGGCACCGGCCGCCGGGGGCCTGCCCCTACCCCTTAAAGGAGAGTTTCATTGTGAGGACCCAGTAGTTCCGCAGAGCCCCTTCCCTATGGAGCACCCCCCTCCCCAAACCAACCCGTGCTATTTTATACATTACAGTTTGTTGGGGCAGATCCACAAGTCCAACACCCCAGGAAGCTTCATTCAGTCTCCGTTGGCTACCAGCGTCGCCGGGCTACTGGATCTTGACCTCCAGGATCGCTGGCTCCGCCTGTCCGATTCCAACCTGCCGTCTGTGGAGCCCGGCGAGAGGGCGCGGGTGTCCCTCCAGTTCTCTCCAACGGCCCCTTCTGACCTCGGTGGAGCCGCCTTGTCCAGCCATGCCTGTACCTCCGCTGGGTTCGTGAAAAACACTGATTTCCCGTCTGCGATGATTTTTAGCTTTGCGGGGAAGAACATCATGTATTTGATTCCTCTATCGCGTAGTGCCCTCTTGATCCCATCAAAGGAACGTCGCTCCTGTTGAACTTTAAGGGTGAAGTCCGGGAAGAAGCGCACTGTGGTGTTTTCATAGCGCAGGTCCCCTTGCGTTCGGGCAGCTTGTAGGATCGCGTTGCGGTCCCTGTAGTTGAGGATTTTTGCAATAATGGTTCTGGGCGCTGCCCCTGGCTTTGGTCGCGGGATCGGTGCCCGATGTGCCCTCTCGATCGTGAAGAGGGTGGAGAGGCGTTTCGGTTTGAGGTGGTTGAGGATTAAGTCCTCGAGGAAGAGATCCACACTCGGTCCTTCTGAGCCCTCCGGGACCCCAACCACTCTGATGTTGTTGCGGCGAGCCCGTCCCTCCTGGTCCTCGAGTTTAAGGGCCATCTGACGGTGCTGGTGTACCAATTGTTGGACGCGCTCTTCGAGTTTCTTAGTGGAGGTTTGGAGCTCCGTGACCTTTGTCTCATTCACCTTGACTCTGTCTGCAGTTTTGTTCATGTCGGCTCTCAACAGGTTCATTTCAATGGATACCTTGTCAATTTTGGTCTCAAGTGTAGCTCCCAGCACCTGGATGGCCGCCATTATGGAGCCGAGGGATGGCTCGTTGTCTCCAGCCTGCCCACTCTGGGCTCCGCCGTCGGGAGGCCCCTGCCTCGGGACCGCGTATTTATCTAGTTTATTGGTCTGAACCGCTGTGCTGCCCTTAGGTTTCATGTTGGGTGCGCACGCGCCAAAGGCCACTGGCCGTCGGGCCGAGGTCCTTGCTCTGATTCTCCTCAGCACTGGTGCGGTCGCTACCGGATCTTCAGCCTTGGCGGGCGGCAGGTGTCTGATGGAGTGCCACCTCAGCGTTGTTATCCGTGGGCACACAGTCTGCGCACCGGGGGGGGTCCCTTTTGTAAATCCCTAGGGCACCACCGGTGATTTCTTTGTTGGCGGTTACCACCGCCTCTGGCCGACCACGTGCTGGGCCTCCCTCCAGCACCCGCCGACTCCGGGTCTCCAGTGCGGGCACGGCGCGCTCCGGATGCCTGTTCGTATGTGAACTCCCACCGTTGTGGGTGTTACGTGTCTGCCCCAAGGTGAATTCTGCGTGTATCTGGCAAATAGGTCAAAGGCTGCTTATTATTCCGATGTGGCCGGGGTCCGGCGTCTGTCGCCCCCCACCGCCTTGGATCCTAGTGTTGTAGGCGGTGTTGCGTCGATCGATTGCGCCCGTACTCTGATGGCCGGCGCGGATGAGGCCGCGGGGGGAGGGGAGATGGTGCACAGGTCCGCCTCCCCAGGCCCACACCCCGAGCACAGCCAGGCGATGAAAATTGGGGAGCACGGTACGGCCAGAGGGGCTTTGTTATTTATGCTCCGCTAGTGCGTCTACGTGCTGTTTCTGATGTAAGTGCAGATTTCTGATGCTCTTTGGGATCAGGGTGGGCTTTAGAAACGGTCATGCAGATCGTTCAGTATAAAAGGAGACAGATTTAGGATGCTTAATCTCGCTTCCACTTCATGCACAAATGATATAAGCGTTGTGTCCCAGTCCGTATTTGCCAAACTTTGGCAGGAGGGTGAATGTACAATTTACAGCGTGTACACTGCGGAGTGTGGGCCGATATCCAGAGACTCCACGGCAGCGGAGACCCGCCCCCCACCGCGATCTCCGAGGCTCAGGCGACCTCGGCTGCCGATAATGGCGGGTCGCAGGTCGTGAGAAAAAGGGGGGGGGAAGGTGGAAAATGCCGCCGGTCCGTACCCGGGAGGGCACAGAACCGCGCCGGGTCCACAACTGGCGGGCCTACCGTTCACCCCCGATCCCGGCTTAGGCCCTTGCCGACGATCCTCGTCCCAGTTCAGAGCCCGGAGACAGGGCGATAGAGGTCCTTTTGAAAGCGGATTTTCGCATCAACCGGGTCGGACGGCGCTCCGATAGCGCTGCGGGTATTCTGGGCACACCAATTCAGGATTTATGTCGGATGGCTGGGTTTTGAGGCTCAGCCCCGGTGGAGCTCTTTCTTTAGGCGCCCATCTTCGCCAGCGCCAGGCCACGCCCCCTCATGGCCATTCTTAATGCTGCCAAGCAACACAAGCAGATGCTCTGGTCCGGTCACAAAGTTTTGTTTAGCCAAGATGTCTCTAAACCAACTGCCAGTCGACGTAAGGAATTTCTTGATCTCAGACCTTCTTTGAGATCCATGAATGCTTGATATGGTCTTATCCATCCGTGCTTCTTCAAGGTGACTTACAAAGATAGAACTTTCTCGTTTGATGATCCAGCCGACCTTCGGAAGTTCATTCATGTTCATAAGGGAGAGGCTATGGAACTAAGCAAACCTTAGATGTTTCCTGTTTGCCCTCTTTTTTTCTGTATATGAGGTCTTCCTCGTGATGCTGGTGTCCTTATCTTAGTTCCCTCTCTGTTTTGTCATATATGTTTGATTCCGTTACATTGTTTCCTCATTGTTTGCTGCAAACCTTATATGTTTTCATGTTTGTTTTCTTTTTTGTATTTTAGGTCTTCCTCTTACGTTCCTGATGCAAGTGCTCCTATCCCTATTCCCTCTATGTTTCGTCATGTATGACTTATTCCGTTATACAGTCTCCTTAATGTCTGGTAAGTTCCCCTCCACTTTGTTTCATATGTTTTCCATTTTGTCTTTATTTTTGTATTTTTCCCTTGATGTTCTAATGGTAAGCCTTTCTTTCCTCAGTGCCCTCCTCCCGCTTTTAGAGGTGGTCGTCTTGCTTCCTGCCCCCCCAGCTTCCTCATTATTGTTCTCTTCGTCTTTGATCTCTATGACTAAAGCCTTCGGGCTTTCCGTCATCCCTTCTTTGCTAGCTCTTTCTGGGTGGCTATGCTCCCTCTTTTTTCTCCTCATCTTTTCCCCTTTTCCTTCTTCTCTCCTTCTTTTCTTGTTTTGTCTTCTTGCTCTTTTTTCCCCTATATTTCCAGTTTTCCACTTCATCTCTATGGTACTCTATTGTTCATTGTATGTTTTCTTATTAGGGTTATGTCATATGAATATTCTACTTTCTTTGCTCTTTGCCATCTCCTAACTTTCATTCCTTCCTCATGTCTACATCTTCTTTTCTTCTTTTTCCTTAACTTTCCTTTACTTTTATGCCTATTATTATTTAATTATTACCGATGACTGGGTTTCATGTAATCTCTTGGAATGTTAAAGGTATTCGAAATCCTGTTAAAAAACAGCGAGTTTTATCTCATCTTGCAAGATTGAAATGTCATGTAGCATTAATACAAGAGACACAGCTAAAGCTGCAAGACTTATCCTCACTGCGTAAACAGTGGGTAGGTGAGGTTTTCTGCTCCCCAGCAGTGAACAACAAGAATGGTGTGATTATTTTGTTTCATAAATCTTTAAGTGTTCAGTTACAAAATGAATTTCATGATACCAATGGTAGATGGTTGTTTTTAAATGTAAAAGTTAACAATACTCAACTTTCTTTTTGTAATGTTTATGGCCCTAATGGCATTGATTTAACTTTTTGGAATGAATTTTCTAGGCTTCTTTCTTCCCATGCTGCAGGCAATTTGATTGTGGGTTGTGACTGTAATCAACTTATGGACCCCTTCCTTGACCGGAGGTCTCAAACTAAATATATTCCTAATAAGATGCAGAAAACTTTTCACAAAGCCATCACCTCTAGAGGTCTTGTTGATTCATGGAGAACTTCCCATCCCGACACACTAGAATTCTCCTTCTTCTCCCCAGTCCATAAATCCCACTCCCGTATAGACTATATTTTTCTTACTCAAAACGCTCTTCAATTCATGACTAATTCAGAGATTGGCTCCATTCTTATTTCAGATCATGCCCCCATCATTTTAGACATGGATTATCCTTCTCCTTCCCCTACATCCCGTCGCTGGCGTTTTAATAACTCTCTTCTCCTGGACTCCCAATTTATTGAACAATTCACGCTTTTCATTCAGGAATTTTTTCACAATAATCTTTCCTCTGACTCTCAATTTCACTTTATCTGGGATGCTTTCAAAGCTACTGCCAGAGGCTTCATTATTGACTTCGTATCTCAGAAGAAAAAGAAGGCTCTTATGGAGTCCTCTCTTATCCTAAAACAAATCGAAGCCCTTGAGCATAAATACTTCACTACCAACTGCCCTGACACTCTGTCATCTCTTATCAAAGCTAAAATGCAATATAACAAACACTCTTGGGATTCTACGTGCAATAACCTTCTTAAATTCAATGCAAAAATGTACGGTGGGCGGAATAAAGCAGGCAAATCCCTTGCTAATTACCTCAAAATCAAAAAGCAAAAATCTAAAATTGTTGCTATCACAGATAACTCTGGGACTCGTCATACTACAGACACTGAGATTCTTGAATGTTTTACTCAATATTATATTTCTCTTTACACTCCAGAATCCACCCCTTCACCTGAACAAATTGACTCCTTTTTTCAAACTATCCCTAAATCTTCCGTTCATTCCTTGGATTTTTCATCCTTAGATGTGCCCATCTTGGAAAATGAAATCTCCAATGCTATAAACCTACTACCCAAGGACAAAACGCCCAGTCCGGATGGTTTTACCGTTAGATTTTTTCTTCACTTTAAACAATTTTTAGTCCCCCAATTACTTGCATTGATTAACCATTTTCTCACTGCTGTGAGTCAAGAGGATCTTTCGCTCAAGCTATGTTGTGTCTGATTCCTAAAAAAGACAAAGACCCCTCCCTCTGCAAAAATTATAGGCCCATTTCCCTTATTAATACAGACTGTGAAATATTCGCTAAAATCCTAGCCATTCGAATTAATAACGTAATCCCTGACCTTATTAATATTTATCAATCGGGTTTTGTCAAAGGTAGATCAATTACCGATAATTCAAGAACCTTCCTTAATATTATTCACCTTGCTTCTAAGATGGACTCACCAGTCGCTGCCATTACATTAGATGCTGAGAAAGCATTTAATAGGGTTAACTGGGATTTTATTTTTGGTGCGTTGAGATGGCATGGCTTTAGCCCCTCTATTGTTAAATACATCCAACTGCTATACTCTGCCCCCTCTACTTCCATTTGGGTTAATGGCTGTCAATCTAGCTACTTTCCACTCCTTAGAGGTACTAGGCAAGGTTGTTCTCTTTCCCCACTCTTATTTATTCTTGCATTAGAACCCTTCCTAGAGAAAATTAGACGTTCTCCACAGTATACAGGTCTCCAATTTAACAACATCGATATTAAATTCACTGCTTATGCTGATGATATTTTATTATATATCTCCAATCCGTCCACTTCCCTGCCTGCTCTTTTCTCTTTATTACAAGAGTATTTGACAGTTTCTGGCTATAGATTGAACATTGACAAATCTGAAGTTTTACCCTTAAACAAATTCTGTCTTTCTCATATGTTTCACGGTTCTGGTTTTGAATGGAATCCCAAGAATATCAAATGTTTGGGCATTTTATACGCCAACACCATCAGAGAAACTATTAAAATTATCCTTGCGGAAATACTCAAAAACTTTCAGTCCTCATTGAGAGTTGGTCCCCTCTTTTTATCCTGGTGGGGCAGATTGGCCACAATTAAAATGATGCTCCTTCCAATTATTAATTTTTATCTTTCAATGCTCCCAGTTTCTCTTCCACTCACCTTTTTTAGCACCATCAACCGCACCCTAACTAAATTCTTGTGGAACAACCGCAAAGCCAGAATTTCACTTTCTAGTCTTCAGCAACCCAAAGAGTTAGGTGGAGTCAACTTTCCCAACCTTAGACGTTATCATTCTGCATTTACCTTGAAACAAATATGGACCTTTTTGGCAGACCCCCCTCATGCTCCCACAACGGCCTGGAGTTCTTTAGAACAAGCTCAATTCACACCTTTTACTTTTCTTACAGCCTCTCGTCTATCTCAACCTCCGAAGCGTTTTTCCACACCCATCTTTTCACATTCCAAAGCTCTCGCAACTTCTTTATTTAGAACTTATTTATCCTTTGATGATCAACTCTTACACACTCCTATTTGGTATAATAAATCCTTGAAGATCAATAACAGAGCGTTATTTTGGAAGGAATGGATTGATAAAGGTATTATTACTCTAGATCATGTGTTGAAGGATAGGTCCCCTAGGGACTTTCTTGACATTTGTGCATCCTTTGGCATCTCTACCACACATGCTCCTCAATATCCCCTACTGAAGGCTTCTATGATTAATTTCCTTTCATACAATTGCTCCCCTGATACACCTGATCAGGTTTTCTCTCCCCCACCTGACTTTTCTACCCCTTTTAAAGCAGCTGTTATTTACAAACTGTTATCCCGTTCTTTGGTTGTTAGAACAAAATCCAAATTAGAACTTTTTTGGGAAGAAGACCTGGCCCAAGATTTTTCAGTACATACCTGGGACTCTATCTGGTCAAAAATACACACGTCTTCACGCTCTGCTAGCACTACACAAACTTTATATTTTTTTATAACAGACTTTTTTAGCTCCCTCTGATTTACACAAATTTAAGTTGTCAGACTCAAGGAGATGCTGGTCTTGCTCCTTTGAGAACAGTGACCTCCTTCATATGTTTTTTCATTGCCCTTTAGTTAAGTCTTTTTGGTCTCGTATTTGGTTAAAACTTAATGAAATTTTATCTACAAATTTTTCTTTTGAAACTGTACATGTATTTTTGGGCAGTCTCTCTCCTCTTTGGGATGTCCAAGGAAATGTTGGCAAATTTATAGATTTGTATTTAGCTATTTCTTTTCAGATCATCACCACCAACTGGAAAGACACTTCAAAAATTTCATACCAAGCTTGGTGGAACTTGTTATGCCATCATCACAGGCTTGATCGTGCTTTTGCCACTTCTGTACCTTTATTAATCAAAAAAGAATTGTTGTGGTCACCATTAACCTCTTTTCTCTCTAGAGTTGTTTCCTGATTTTATTCATTTTTATAGTACCACTGTTGTTTCTATCAATTTAGTATATTCAAATGTTCTCTAGATTTATCTAATAATGTTCTAATATTTAAGTTTTTCCCCTTCCTCTCTCTTTTTCCCCCTTTCTTCTTCTCTTTCCCCCCTCCTTCTTTTCTCAAAATGTAAAAATGCATTTTCCTTCTAAGTATTAGTTTTCCCTTTTGAGGGTTTTTGATGCAGTTTTTGTCATTTGTACTATTTTGGCTATTACTTCTTTTTGATATCTGACCTTGTACTAATGTTTTACTTTGTTTAATATCTTAATAAAGCATTCTAAACTTTAAAAAAAATACAGAACCAGATAACTTCCTGACAACTGAAGCTTAACTAAAGTAAAAGGAGTTCCTTCCTATCGGCTGTTACCCTAACATTATCATCGCAACAAAATTGCTGTGTAACGTATAGCATGCAGGTCTCTGTTCGAAAACCATACACAATGCCTTATCCATCAACTTTTTTGTAGACATGGAAGTAAACCTAGAATCACACATTAAAGTAGTGGTAGATGGGTCCACTTCTAGCTACAATTCCTGAAATCTATAAAAAATATCATATCTATAGATGATCTAGAAAAACCCATGCAAGCATTATTCACCCTAAAGGAGGTCTATGGGATCGCTGAATTACCAGGAAAGCCTTATATCCAAACTCCATCACTAAAACCAACCATCAGTGCTGTGGCAAGCCTGATAGCAAACCCTCAAAATGTGGTCACATTTCCATTATGCTAATCCAACTCAAGTGGCTCCCTTTCCAAGCATGACGTACTCTGTGATGAGCACGTATCATCTTTAAACACTCAAACCAAACACTCCACCCTACCTGAGAAGAAACTAACTCTATGAGGAAGCTGTAGACACCCTCGGAGTATCAGCATTTTACACTTAGAACCCAAGCATTGCAAAAAGTCTTCTACTGCATGCTGGGCTTGCTCTGGTTTGGCGCCCAAGCTCTACACCAATATGCTAATTAAGGTAGAACCCCTCCTATTCATCTTTTAAAGCCCTACTAAAACACCACCCACTACTTACCCAACTTACCACACCCTGATTTACCCTACCCTGTATCATGCCCTCATGGCTTCTGCTCCTCTCCCCAGACTGCCTGACTATAATACACAGGAGTCCAGAAAGTGGCTGGTAACCCTCTAACCCTGGAAAGTTTACTTTAAGTTTAGTTTAAGTTTAGTTTAGTTTAAGTTTAGTTTAGTTTAAGTTTAGTTTAAGTTTAAGTTTAGGCTTAGTTTAGTTTAAGTTTAGTTTAAGTTTAAGTTTAGTTTAGTTTAAGTTTAGCTAAGTTAAGTTATTTTGTAAAGTGCACGAGGGTATCCTGGCGATGACCTCATCTCGCTTCTCTCTATTCCTTATGCAACCTTTCCCTACACCTACACTACTCCTCCATTATTTTCTTTTTTTTAATTTATAAAAAATGCACCTGCAAAAACGATTGTATATGTAAAATGGAACTCCCTCAAAAATTAGTTTACATTTGTTGAAAGTTTTACAAATATGGATTGAACTAAGAAGTACTAATGTTGTCCCTGTGAAGTGCTCCAACACCCTGTGGCATAATGTCTGCCCTACACAAAATACAAAGGGGCTCATTAATGAGAAAGTCATGCAATGCAGCACAGCAAGTCACCTTGCTGCGCTGCACTGCGTGACAGGGAAAGGGCAGGAATGTGCCGTATTTTAGTCAATATAGCGCATTCCTGTCCTTTCCCCTGCTCTGGCTCCCTTTTGGCTGTCTAGCACCAGCGCAGGCACCCTTGCACCATGGTGCAAGGGTGCCTGTGCTGCATACTGGATTTTTTTGTGCAGGAAGGGGGAACCTTCCTGCACAAAAACAATCCTGGGAGGCGTATTCCTCTTTCTATGTGTGCTGCAGAATGCAGCATGCATAGAAAGAGGAAGATCTTTCTCCTGGTTATGCCTCCCATGGGATGGTGTAAGATTTTGGCGCATTTCCAGGTTTACAAGTTCTTGTAAATCTGGGAGTGTATCCAAAACCATAGGAATTGCATGGGAACACCCATGCAGTGCCCATGGAACGCCTTCCCTGGGCAGAGTAACGCAACGCAGCATTTGCGCTGCGTTGCGATTCCCCAGATTTTGGACCCACTCAGAGCCACACAAAGTGGCTTTGTGTGGCTTCAAAAGTCTGACTTAGAGGATTCCGTCACGCATGTACCCCTTTGAGTGGTGCAAATGCAATGCAAGCCTCTCATAATTATGCCCCTAAATAAATTTAAAAAAGGCTTGCATGGGACGAATCCCCATGAACTTGAGAATATCAAACGTTAACCAAAAAGTGCTAAAATGTATAATTTACCAGGGCTTGTGGATAGCCACAAATTAGCAAGGACTCATGCACAGCATGAAGCCAAAATGTGTACTTGTCTAATATTAAGGCAACGCACGTGCTGCGGCAGATCATGTGGACACCAACGACTAGGCAAGACTTGTGCATACCATGAATTAGAGGTAAGGTGTGGACACTGTTAGACAGGCCGATCACAACATGAATTTGCCAGGCTTTTGTTCCTACCACATAATAATCAGAACTTGTTTACTCAGGGGCATAGTTATCAATAGTGCAGCAGGTGCAGTTGCACCGGGGCCAAGGAGCACATGGGACTCTTCGTACCACAATTATAGCTGTTTCGCTACCTAAACAGGAATCGGGGGATAATTTTCCTTTCTTGCATTAGGGCCCATCCAACCCTTTTTATGCCACAGTTCCTTCTCCATGAATTAGCGAGAGAGAGTAAGTTCACAATAGATTTTTCTCAACCAGACATTTTTCTTCGTCTGCTGGGCGAAACCTCAAAAGGGAGACAGAACCCTGCTGGCTTGCAGCCTATCATTCTTTTGGCAATCAGGGCAAAACCATAACATACCCCAACGCGAAGTGCGTAACACAAATCTAAGTGTTGGCAAGTGTTCATAGCAGATGATATGAAATGACGAACAAAGTGCATTGCATAACAATCCGCCATTACAGATTGCAACTATTGCGGAGAAACACTTCGCAATCCAAGCTGTCTTCGGGAAAGCCATGGGTACAATACCTTGCAAAATATTTCCTAGAGTCCGCCATGACGTATTTTCTCTGGTTGCTTATTGAAGGACCTTGGAGGAAATAGTCTGTTGTCTGTTTCCACTGCCGACCTAGTTCGATAGAGGGATCTTAAGAAAGCCCTACCAGCGAAGAGCGGCATTCTCATGAGGGGACAGTGTCACTGATTTTAATCCTTCTGGTCACTTGTTCAAATTTGATTTAGGGATGTATACATTTTGAAAACTTTGCTTGTGAGCACTTCGTGAAGGTTTTCTTTTCAACTTTGCCAACTTTTTTAATTTCACCGAGTTGATAATTTCTTAAACATAAAAATGCAGGTGAACAATCCCACAAAAAGTTGAGTTCGTGTAAGAAACACCCTACACAACCTGCTTTTTGAGTCAGAATTCTCCTGCAAAAAATTATGGGATAAAACGTCCAAGACTAAAATGTTATGTTTACTGAAAATTTAACCCACTGGTGAATTCATGGAACATTTAGAAACTTTGCAACTTCAAGAGGATACAAAGTAGTGAAATTAATTCACTCCGATACATAGATGCGGAAAAATTTAGCACATCCCTGATTTGATACCAAACATAGGTTCTTGAACACAAATTCTGCTTTAAAAGACACCCCTTGTAGTGATCAGAGGAGTGACTTGATACCCTGCAATGCCTGCATGTAAATAATTAGCATAATCAGACTGAGCTTGAATGAGTAACAACCACTGAATGATTTCCCATGGAATAAATGATAGGCTCTTTTATTGTAATGGTGGCATGTAAAATGAGGACTGGCTATAAGAAAAGGATACGCAGAGTTTGAGCGTGTAAACCAAAGGCATAGCACAGAGCTATGCACTTACAGATAATTTCCTAGATGTAAAATCAAAAACATGGGAGATACCATGAAAACCAAGAGGGGACGAAGAAATAAAATTAGTCGCTATACAGAGTGAAAACACAGAGGGAAGTCAACTTACCAGCAGTTTGGCTGACGTTCCACGGAGAAGGCATAGCAAGGACTGGCTGCTGAAAGATGCTCTGAGCAAATGAATCATGGGAGAGAGTGAGCAACCTACACTCAAGTAGCCTTTGCTGAATCACTGTCACTGCGCGAAACACGCCCCAACACAGCGAATAAGCACAGTGAAAAGGGGAAACTGACCTCAACCTACGCCTCACTAGCCCTCGCTGAATCACTCTGTGGTCCACCTACCACAACCCAGAGAATCGAAGTCTCATTGCTCTGTGGGCACAGCTCAACCTACACAAGGCTGTGACCGGAAGCACAATTCAATCAGCGGGATCATGAACCCCCCACTTTAGCAGCCAGAGTGACGTTTGGCTGCTACTGGGCAAGCTGCTGGCAACACTGGAATAATGCAAATGTGCGGCGATTTTCGCTCAATTATAGATTTGCCGATTTCGTCACATGATCCATTATCTGCTGCATAATCTGCAAATTTTAACAAAAAAAATGTTGTTTCTAGCTCAAACAGTTCAAAAGTTACAAAAAATGTGATGACACGTGTTGCAGCGCAGTGGAAGGACCTTTGGAAAGCTGGACTGGTTGCCTTTCTTTTGCTTATTGATATATTTGAGTGTTAAATTGGTACTAATGTAATGCAACTAAGGCCCAGAAAGTGTTTAAAAATGATGAAATAATGAAGTAATACTATTAGAAAATGTGTCACATTATGCCGCATAATTTCTTGCAGCATTATTTACTCACACCTGCCACATAATTTGGCCCTCTCCGGCCGCATAATTCCAGTGGCCCTGGCTTTTGCACATAAAATCTTTAAAATGTTGTTTAGCGCACCTTTGGCTTTGATCCAAGACTCTGGTCTCCAAGCATTAATACAACTGCAAGAAAATAATATGATGTAGCTGTCCATTGGGAAGCATGACACAAGGGAGCCTAGAACAAAGTGAAGGAGGGAGGGTCGGAAAGAGGGAAGGGTGGCTGGATAGAGAGAATGATGGAGAGAATGATGCAGAGGATGCATGGATGGATGGAAGGGACCATGCAGAGAAGGATGGATGAATAGATGAAGATGAGAGGAGGCTGGATGGATAGAGAGAATTAAGGAATGATGGATGGATAAAGGAAGGATGGATTGATGGATGGGTGGAAGAAGGATGAACTGAGAGATGGAAGGAAGGGTGGAGAGAAGAATGAATGGATGACCAAATTTAGTGAGAATTGAGGTGTGAAAGAAAGCATTTAGCCACATTGTTTCCATACATCCCTTGAGGGTGCAACCAATTGAGTGACAGCCAGGCTTGCTCCCCTCTTTTGCACAGTTGGTGTCATTTGGGATATGGTTCAGAGTGGGGCGTAGTTTATTTTTCTGGCTACTCCCTTGAGTTCCCTTGACCAACACCGTAGAACCCGAAGCGCAGATCAACCTACACAAGGATGAAATCTGGGCAGCTTCCATTCAATGGCATTGCGGGAGCATGGACGTGCCTAGGATGAGAAGAAAGGTGCACATGTGGTACCTCCGGTATAGAACCTTCAGATCCTTCCCTCCCTTCCTCCTGTTAGATACCTTCAGTATTGTGCTGACCTTGGCCTCAGCCAGGGCCGGCACTAGGGCTGTGCGATCGGTGCCACCGCAACAGGTGCTGACGCTGGGGGGAGGGGCGACATGTTTTCAAGTACAACATGGTTTGAAAAGCACTTGCTGCAGCGTCCCTTGCCCCCAGTAATCTTCAGGCAACCATAAAAATGTCAAGATAACTCTGGAGATTAATGGACCTGCTGCAGAGAGATCAGAGTTTTGTCTAGTGGAAGTTTTGACTCATCATAAAGTAGCACAGGAGGTTGCAATGCCTGCTGCTAAGCACATGTACAATGCAGATCACAAAGTGCATAAATTGGTCAGTGCGTTACTGCTTCTGTCAGAGATACCCTATTGTTACTTGTAGTTTGTAAGTTTAAATCCTAATATAGGCCAGTGATCTATTATCTGTCATCAAAGAGCTGCACGCAAACTACAAGGTATAGAGCGTTATGATTTTTCCCCCAGTCTTTCATTAACTCAATGTTGTAAAAAGGGTTCACTTGGGTAGAAATCAATTCGTATTAGTAAAGCCAACCCCCAACCATGGTGTTACGTTTTAAAATCTGCCTTTGTGCTTTTCCAGACCAAGCACTCTTAAACTAGACTGTTTACCAGTAGGGATGACTTGTGACTCCTACACATTGTAGTCCTCTGTCTGATGTAACATTTCCTACACTGATTAACACAGGTATGATTCTTTGTCTCTGTGTAATGTGTATGTGATGTAAAGTGTTCTGAAGCCTTACACTGGTACGAGTGGCGCTATAAAACAAAAGAAATGCATGAGCGAGAGAGTGATTACGGAGACCTGAGGGGCACTGCTAAGGGTGGTAGTGAGAGAATCAGCGGAGAAGGAGGTCATTGGTGGGGCACCAACAAACATTGTCGCACCGGGTGCTAACAGCGCTAAAGCCGGCCCTGGCCTCAGCCTCACAAAGAGGTTACAATAACTACTCCTTATATGGAGCGATCTAAGAAACATATCCATGGTACCTGAGGGAAAGGACCTACAGAAGGCATGTGTGACAGCAGACCTGCTCACTGACACATACATAGCAAAACCAAAGGGGATGATGGACGGAGTGTTGAACATTGCAAGCACTCACCCCCAGTCAACTGATCTGGGTTTAATCCATCATCATTCTTTAGCTCACTCCGCCACCCCAGTTCAGAGATGGCCATATGCAAATCAGTCTGACCCTGTGCCTCATGGGAACAGTCCAGCCCGAACTGCCAAGCCATGTCTTTCCTGGACCGGAAACAAGCATCCTGGGACCGGTTTCTGGCTTACAGCCGTCATCAGCCAGGCTATCTTGAATCCAGTGGCAAAGTGAGCAAGGGACCCACGTCTGGGCATACCCTGCCAACTTAGGTCGAACATAGCAAAACCAAAGGGGATGATGGACGGAGTGTTGAACATTGCAAGCACTCACCCCCAGTCAACTGATCTGGGTTTAATCCATCATCATTCTTTAGCTCACTCCGCCACCCCAGTTCAGACATGGCCATATGCAAATCAGTCTGACCCTGTGCCTCATGGGAACAGTCCAGCCCGAACTGCCATGCCATGTCTTTCCTGGACCGGAAACAAGCATCCTGGGACCGGTTTCTGGCTTACAGCCGTCATCAGCCAGGCTATCTTGAATCCAGTGGCAAAGTGAGCAAGGGACCCACGTCTGGGCATACCCTGCCAACTTAGGGCGAACATAGCAAAACCAAAGGGGATGATGGACGGAGTGTTGAACATTGCAAGCACTCACCCCCAGTCAACTGATCTGGGTTTAATCCATCATCATTCTTTAGCTCACTCCGCCACCCCAGTTCAGACATGGCCATATGCAAATCAGTCTGACCCTGTGCCTCATGGGAACAGTCCAGCCCGAACTGCCAAGTCATGTCTTTCCTGGATCCGAAACAAGCATCCTGGGACCGGTTTCTGGCTTACAGCCATCATCAGCCAGGCTATCTTGAATCCAGTGGCAAAGTGAGCAAGGGACCCACGTCTGGGCATACCCTGCCAACTTAGGGCGAACATAGCAAAACCAAAGGGGATGATGGACGGAGTGTTGAACATTGCAAGCACTCACCCCCAGTCAACTGATCTGGGTTTAATCCATCATCATTCTTTAGCTCACTCCACCACCCCAGTTCAGACATGGCCATATGCAAATCAGTCTGACCCTGTGCCTCATGGGAACAGTCCAGCCCGAACTGCCAAGCCATGTCTTTCCTGGACCGGAAACAAGCATTCTGGGACCGGTTTCTGGCTTACAGCCGTCATCAGCCAGGCTATCTTGAATCCAGTGGCAAAGTGAGCAAGGGACCCACGTCTGGGCATACCCTGCCAACTTAGGGCGAACATAGCAAAACCAAAGGGGATGATGGACGGAGTGTTGAACATTGCAAGCACTCACCCCCAGTCAACTGATCTGTGTTTAATCCATCATCATTCTTTAGCTCACTCCGCCACCCCAGTTCAGACATGGCCATATGCAAATCAGTCTGACCCTGTGCCTCATGGGAACAGTCCAGCCCGAACTGCCAAGCCATGTCTTTCCTAGACCGGAAACAAGCATCCTGGGACCGGTTTCTGGCTTACAGCCGTCATCAGCCAGGCTATCTTGAATCCAGTGGCAAAGTGAGCAAGGGACCCACGTCTGGGCATACCCTGCCAACTTAGGGCGAACATAGCAAAACCAAAGGGGAGGATGGACGGAGTGTTGAACATTGCAAGCACTCACCCCCAGTCAACTGATCTGGGTTTAATCCATCATCATTCTTTAGCTCACTCCGCCAACCCAGTTCAGACATGGCCATATGCAAATCAGTCTGACCCTGTGCCTCATGGGAACAGTCCAGCCCGAACTGCCAAGCCATGTCTTTCCTGGACCGGAAACAAGCATCCTGGGACTGGTTTCTGGCTTACAGCCGTCATCAGCCAGGCTATCTTGAATCCAGTGGCAAAGTGAGCAAGGGACCCACGTCTGGGCATACCCTGCCAACTTAGGGCGAACATAGCAAAACCAAAGGGGATGATGGACGGAGTGTTGAACATTGCAAGCACTCACCCCCAGTCAACTGATCTGGGTTTAATCCATCATCATTCTTTAGCTCACTCCGTCACCCCAGTTCAGACATGGCCATATGCAAATCAGTCTGACCCTGTGCCTCATGGGAACAGTCCAGCCCGAACTGCCAAGCCATGTCTTTCCTGGACCGGAAACAAGCATCCTGGGACCGGTTTCTGGCTTACAGCCGTCATCAGCCAGGCTATCTTGAATCCAGTGGCAAAGTGAGCAAGGGACCCACGTCTGGGCATACCCTGCCAACTTAGGGCGAACATAGCAAAACCAAAGGGGATGATGGACAGAGTGTTGAACATTGCAAGCACTCACCCCCAGTCAACTGATCTGGGTTTAATCCATCATCATTCTTTAGCTCACTCCGCCACCCCAGTTCAGACATGGCCATATGCAAATCAGTCTGACCCTGTGCCTCATGGGAACAGTCCAGCCCGAACTGCCAAGCCATGTCTTTCCTGGACCGGAAACAAGCATCCTGGGACCGGTTTCTGGCTTACAGCCGTCATCAGCCAGGCTATCTTGAATCCAGTGGCAAAGTGAGCAAGGGACCCACGTCTGGGCATACCCTGCCAACTTAGGGCGAACATAGCAAAACCAAAGGGGATGATGGACGGAGTGTTGAACATTGCAAGCACTCACCCCCAGTCAACTGATCTGGGTTTAATCCATCATCATTCTTTAGCTCACTCCACCACCCCAGTTCAGACATGGCCATATGCAAATCAGTCTGACCCTGTGCCTCATGGGAACAGTCCAGCCCGAACTGCCAAGCCATGTCTTTCCTGGACCGGAAACAAGCATCCTGGGACCGGTTTCTGGCTTACAGCCGTCATCAGCCAGGCTATCTTGAATCCAGTGGCAAAGTGAGCAAGGGACCCACGTCTGGGCATACCCTGCCAACTTAGGGCGAACATAGCAAAACCAAAGGGGATGATGGACGGAGTGTTGAACATTGCAAGCACTCACCCCCAGTCAACTGATCTGGGTTTAATCCATCATCATTCTTTAGCTCACTCCGCCACCCCAGTTCAGACATGGCCATATGCATGTATGACATTGTTCTGCATTCTGTCCATCAACTGTTGTTTTTGCATTTGTCACCCCGAGTGGGACGGGTATGCTCAGACGTGGGTCCCGTGCTCTCCATGCCACTGAAATCAAGCTATCCTGGCCTGAAGAGGGGTGAAACCCCGAAACCGGTCCTAGGATGCTTATTTCCAGTCCAGGGAGGACCTGGCTTGGCAGTTCGGGCTGGACTGTTCCCATGAGGCACAGGGTCAAGAGTGATTTGCATATGGCTGGGTTCAAACTGGAATGGCATGGTGAGCAAAAAAACGATGGATTTAGGCCCAGATCTCTGTACTGGGGTGAATGTATGACATTGTTCTGCATTCTGTCCATCAACTGTTGTTTTTGCATTTGTCACCCCGAGTGGGACGGGTATGCCCAGACGTGGGTCCCGTGCTCTCCATGCCACTGGAATCAAGCTATCCTGGCTGAGGAGGGTGAAACCCCGAAACCGGTCCTAGGATGCTTGTTTCCATTCCAGGGAGGACCTGGCTTGGCAGTTCGGGCTGGACTGTTCCCATGAGGCACAGGGTCAAGACTGATTTGCATATGGCTGGGTTCAAACTGGAATGGCATGGTGAGCAAAAAAACGATGGATTTAGGCCCAGATCTCTGTACTGGGGTGAATGTATGACATTGTTCTGCATTCTGTCCATCAACTGTTGTTTTTGCACTGACACATACAGGCAGAGCAATGCTGAAAACAATAGAATAAACCAAGCATGTTTGCACTCAAGCCAGAACAGGCCAACGGAACAGGGAAACTGCAAATGTAGTTTCCTCTGTTTTACGAACCTGAGAGCTCAGGGAGTAAATATAAACTGTTTTGAATTAAAACCAAGTACATTTCAGACAGGGTAACAACAGTCTCCATACCCAACTGACTAATCATCCACAGAAATGCACAGTTTCCATTTGTTGCAAAAGACTGACAAGCAAAGGTACCCCAAAATCTGTTTGCATCACTATATACGCATACCTATGCCGATTTGTATATGGTTGGTCCCTGTCTGTGGTGGCACAATCAGCAAAAAGGCGATGGCCTGGAATTTGGCCTTGAGTAATGTCCTATCTCTTACCGGTAATCTTTATTACCCCTCACTTCCATCCTCCTCGTCCCAGTCCTGACTTGTGAGGCAGAAACGCCTCACAAATCAGGACAGAGGACGAGGAGGATGGAGGTGAGTGGGTAATGCAAACTGAGCACATTTTATAAGGTCAGGGCAGAAAACCAGCTCTTTATTTAGCTGAAGATGATTGCAAAATAAAGGTCCCTCCAAATGAGGAGGGTTATGAGTTGATACAGATGACTCCTTGTTGTGTCACCAGTATTTGCTGCATGCTCAACAATCAAGTGACAAAACTGAAACTATGGTAACCAAAAGTTATTTTGAAAGCATAAATATATAAATGCCCACGAGTTACTTAGAGGGTGGATCTGTCTTGTCAGTGCAGCCTGCCTGACCAGTGTCATCTAAATGACTATGGGGGCCCCAGGTAAGAAATTGTTTGGTCGCTCCTGATTAGAACAACTTTGAATTTTATTACCCATTTTTGCTAATTTAAATCCTATTTGGTTATATGTTAAAGGTTAAGCTGCAAAGATACACAGAAGTTTGCTAAAGAGATGCTCCACTTTCCTGGAGACCCCTTGGAAGGTGGGGGCCCTGGGCAGTTTCCCAATTTGCTCATGCCATAATTCGTGTCTATGCCTAACCTCAGCTGGGATGAGGGAAGGGACAACAGGTTCACAGATTAGAGACCAGTTGAAAATCAGGATATGGCACCCCCAAGCAGAGTGTACCCCAAGTACACAAACCACACACAGAATGACTCTCAAACACCTGCTGCTATTTCAGATGGCCTTCAACCTGTGCGACAAAGGCATGAAAAGCAGTATGACTACTTGTAATATCACAATGAGGCCTTATTTAGAGTTTGTGAATGCAGTATGTCCCCCAATAAGTGGTGCTGCTTTGATGTCGGGGAGAAACCAACAAGTCTACTGTGTGGGAGATCTTCCTCTTCCAGAAACATGAAAGCACTGAAATAAGCCTCAAAGACTTACCCAACTGTAGGTGGGAGATGAACATGCTTCTCAGAATCTGTGAAGGCCCCTCAGAGTCTGAAGGTCTGAGTCAAAGTGCGGGACTCACGCAGGGTCTCGAAATGGCACAGTTGGCAGGACCAGGGCAGTTGCAGGAGATGGAGTAACCCGGGTGGTTTCCTGGCATCTCTGGTCTTTCAGGTGCGGTAGGGGTGCATCCGCTCTGCTGGTGTCCTCAAGCAACTGGGGGCATTTTGCTGAAGACCACAGCAGCCGTGACAAGCAGGGTGGCCCTATCATCTTGAGGGACAAGGCCTGGAGACCTTTGAGTGGTATACTGGCCTGGCGAAGAAAAACAAAGACTGGAGTTGCAGGTCAGGCAGCCCATGAAACACTGGATTCTCTCTTTTGGCTAGATGCGTGTAGCCTCTGCGGAAGCATGCTTCGTTGCACTCTAAACTAGGGAGGAAATACCTTGACATGAGTAAAAATAAAAACTGAAACTGCCTTTCTATTGGAGAAATCTTGCCAACCTGCCTCTTTTGCAGACTCTGCCATACGAAGTTCTAATGTCCCATATGAAATGAAGCGATAAAACATTACACCCACCTAGACACAACATAAATGTAAAAGACTCTTGAACAAGAAGCCCCACACAGTATCAAATGGACTGCAATAATAATCCCCTACTTGAAAATGTCATGAACAACCTTTAGAATATGCACATTGCACTTACCTTTGCCCATGGATCATGCAGTAAAGACACCCAAACAAATGCAACTCTGCTCCTTTGTGCTGAGAAAGGATACCCAAGGTTGACAACAGCAAGAGTGGAAGTTGTGGAACAAATGCTCCAGTCTGTGTTGGATATAGGCCAGGTGGTTATGACGTTGATTGCCCTGCTAGAGATTCAGGTGCAGGCGCTCGCAGACAAGTGTGAGGACCTAGAAAAGAGATCACAGATGGAGAATATCAAGATTTATAATTTAAGGGAAGAGGCAAAAGAGGGTGACCCACAAGAGCTGTCTCCAGTTGCTCTTCAGACAGATCCTGAACAAAGATGTCTCCTTCATTGTACCCATTGGGCCCAAAATCCAACAAAGCTACTGACCGCTGAGAGATGTAGTTGCAAAACTGGCCTCTTATCCAGCTTAGAAACACTTACTGAGGACAGACAGATCACAGGAGCGTATACTTTTCATAGGCTATCAGGGAGCACAATATCAGGATTTGGAACATTGGAAAAGAGATGTCTATATTAACAGGTGGTGAAAGAACTAAAAACCAAGCAAATTCAATATTGATACACTTTGCCAATGGGCTTCCAGTTTCGATGGAAGGAGAAAGAAGTAAGGGTGTGAACAGTTGAGGAGGAAGAAACCTCTTTGACAATCTGATTGAAGAGCCTGAGAAAGGAGAACAAGGCTATAAGAGGTGACAAGCAGAAATGAGATTTTGCATATCCTGCCACGCGGCACCCAAAGCAGACCACTGACAATAATACATCCTGGAAGGTTTAGTGAGATGGAGATTGGAGTGGAGATTACAGTCCATTCTGCCACTTGGAAACTATTTCACGTCTCTCTTGGAAGGCAGAATATCCTTAACACTTGCCAGAACTGCAGAGAACCAAACTTGAGGCTGACTGAGATGTAAGGGCCTCCGCCTCTTTAGGACAACATTGTCAACATGTGACACTTTCTTCAGTGAAGTCCTTCACAATGTTAACCTCTCTGTCTGGTATCAAGGGAGCACACTGTTGGGCACTTCCTGATGTGCCTGGTGGAACTTGCTAATACCGTAGAGATGTGAACCAAGTTGTACAGACTGGATTAAAGATTAGATTATTGATGTTCGGTTTGTCTCAAATCTGCTGTCTGTTTTTGTTGCTTGTGAAATCTGTGATTGATTGGGAGGGATTTAAAGGGGGAAGGAAGAGCACAATTTCCAGCTGTGTGTATCAGCTTGAATAAAAATGTGGCTTGTGACGCTACAAATTATGTTCGGGATGATCTTCCTGAATGAGAATCGGTCAATTCACAAAACAAGAGTCAAACATTTTGGGATTATTTGAAAGATCAGACTTCAGCGTTGGTTTTTCTGCAGGAGATCCATTTGAGACTGTTTGACCAGTCGCTTCTGAAACTTAGGTTGTATCCAGCCTGGATTTTTGCTTCACATGGCTGTAAAAAGGGAGGAGTGTCCTTAATCATCAAAAGGGACACTCCATTACAACACAAGATTACGAAGAGGGATGCTGGGGGGCAGATTTAAATTAGATCAATTTAACCTTGTGGGACTTAGAGTCTCCCTGTTCAATATATGCCACCAAATGTTGACCAAGATAGATTTCTTATAAACACATTGCACACCCTTACCCACCTTCTCAAAGGCTAGGTTATATTGGGTATTCATTTTAATTATGTGTGGAAAGCCGACCTTGATATATCAAAGCCATATATCCACCACACAAGAACAAAAAGCAGGCAACTAAATTACTAATGATGAGGCTCTTTGACACATGGTGCACTTTCATTGCACAGACAGGAAATACACCTGTTTCTCAGCTCCACACTGCACCTATACCCATATAGACAATGGGCCCGATTCACAAAGGTAAACTGAGACAAAAGTCTAACTTTACAACTTTCAGTATTCACAAAGGGCATTTACGAGTAGTAAACTTAGGCTTTTGTCTCAGTTAAACTTAAGTTTTGGTCAAATGTGATTGTCTTTTAGAGTCTTTTCCGGTTTTCATGATATTGTGTATATATTTTATGATTTTGAATGTGTACTATGATGTATTTTATTGAATGCTTTTATTAAAAACTTTTGATTTTTTATTAAAGTGAACATGTGTTCCCACATCTGGTGTAACTGTGCTCCCTTGTGTATGCTAGTGGCAGCTGAATTTATTCTGTGAAGTGGTTTCAAAGGGAAATATATATTTGACATTTCAGTCACTTTGGTGCCCTGTCCCTTTGTGTTGTAGGGCCCCTCTCTATGTATTTAAGGTAACTGAGAGCAAAACTGAGAAAAAAATCTAACTTTACTACTCGTAAATGCCCTTTGTAACTACCGAAAGTCGTAAAGTTAGACTTTCATCTCAGTTTACCTTTTGAATAGGGCCACTATTTGTTTTAGTATGCAGCTGGCAGAGCAGGTGCAATCAGATGGAGCTTGGGGGCATAAACCTGGCGGATAATGGCCATACTCTATGTCAATGGAAAGGTCTCCCGATGGGAAGGTGCACCTGCAGGTGGTGATATAAAGAATTCTTGCTAAGAGAATCTGTTCATGCCCAAGAGCTAAGGTAGCAGATACAAGACTTTCTAGATGAACATTAGGGGAGCTCCACATCTCTGGCTTCTAATCGGGATGCTCTTAAAGCAACCACTAGAGGTGGGTTGATGGCTAATGAATGATGCAAGAGCGAATAAGCAGCAGAGGTAAGAACTAGATAAAATACAAGCAGAGCTGAGTGCACTGGAAAAGGCTAATAATAATGATAATAATAATAATACTGCCATTTGTATAGCGCGAACAGCTACCTCCAAAGAGGTGTCCCGGCGCTATAGCAACAGGTGGCCCGCGAAGGACGCGCGGCGACCAGAGAGTCCAGGAGATTAATCTTGATTAAAAAGCCAAGTTTTAGCTGCTTTCCTAAATTGCGTTTCAGAGGTAATCAGGCGCAGGGTGTTAGGCAAGGCGTTCCAGACCATGGACGCCCTGAGCATGAAGGATCTGCTGCCCATCCGTGCTTTCCTAACTCGCGGGGTGCAGAGCAGGTTCTGAGAGCTAGACCTAAGTATCCGAGTCTGCTTGTACGCGCCTAGCCTCTGCTTCAGATAACTAGGGCAGGTTCCATGGATTGCCCGAAAAGCTAGGGTTAAGGCCTTAAATTTTATTCTGTTAGCGACCGGCAACCAATGTAGTTCTTTGAGATGCGGAGAGATATGCTGTTTAAATGGAACACGTCTGATCAACCTCGCAGCCGCATTTTGAACCATTTGAAGTTTCTTAACCAGGTAAGCCGGTAGGCCCAGATAGAGGCCGTTTGCGTAGTCCAAGCGAGAGGTTACTGTGGCGTGGACGACGACCCGACGTCAGTTCTCTGGCAAAAGATGTATAAATTTTCGCAAGTTTCTCAGACTGCCAAAACAGGCAGCTGACACCTGCTGAATTTGGGCCGAGAAAGATAAGTCAGCCTGCCATTTTACTCCCAAATTTTTTGCACAGCCTGCAGGGGCGGGTGGGGAGCCCATTTCCTCCGGCCACCAAAGGTTTTGGTTTTTACCAGAAAACAACACCTCTGTTTTGTCGGCATTGAACTTGAGTTTATTGTTATTCATCCATTGAGCGATATCTTTTAGGCAACTCTTAAAGTTCACGAAAGAATCACTCGACTGATCTTTAAAGGGAAAAACCAACTGGGTGTCGTTGGCGTAGGAGATCGCCTTCACTCCCCAGTTGGCAATCAGAGAAAATAAAGGGGCCAGATATATGTTAAATAGCAGTGGGCTTAAGGCCGACCCCTGCGGTACCCCGCACCATAAGTGCTTGCGATTGGACTGATGCGGCTGAAGCGCCACCCTCTGTGTGCGCTTATGGAGGAAAGATTTTAGCCAGGCCAGGACTGTACTCTCTATCCCAAAGTCCAAGAGGCGTTGAACCAGTATGGAATGGTCCACCATATCAAATGCCGCTGAAAGATCCAGGAGCACCAGCATAGCCGATGCCCCTGAATCCAGCGCCATCCTGACTGAATCCGCCACCTCTATCAGCGCTGTCTCTGTGCTGAAACCAGCACGGAAGCCAGATTGGGTATCGTGCAGGATACCGTGGTTCTCGACAAAATTGGCCAGTTGTCTCTGCACAACCTTTTCCAGCATCTTTGCTGGTGCTGGCAGCAGAGAGATAGGTCTATAATTATTCAGTTCTCCTGATTCAACATTGGGTTTCTTCTTAAGGGGAAGGAGAGTGGCGTGCTTCCATAAGTCAGGAAAGATGCCGGTGGTAAGGGAGGTGTTCCATATTTCAGACAGCACCTGGATGGAAGAATTTGCCAGCTCTTGCCACAGTTTCGGAGGGCACGGGTCCTCCGGTGAGCCTGACTTGCAACCCTGAATCGCAGCCAGTGCCTCCTTCTGTGAGATCAGGGTGAATTCTGAGAAGAGAGGCATAGGTGCTTTCCTTATCAACACGTCAGATCTGACCGTTTCGGCTATTGCAGAAAAGGAATTGTAGACCTTGCGAATTTTGTTGTCAAAAAAATCCGATATTTTCTCACATAGTGCCACCGAAGGTTGTGCGTCAATCACCAACTCGCGAGGCTTAAGGAAAGCATTTACAACCTTAAAAATAACCTTGCCAGGTTTATCGGTGTTCTCAATGCATTTAGCTATGTAGTCTCTCCTAGCTTCCTTCATCGATTTATACATTTCTTTCAGCGATTTCTTATATATCATTTTTGCAGTGATATCGTAGTCCACTCTCCAATGTCGCTCAAGGCGCTTGCACCTGCTTTTCATCGTCCTCAGCAACTCCGAGAACCAAGGGGCAGAAGGTGATTTCCTAAAGGATTTCGTGACTTTGGCTGGGGCAGTGGACTCTACTGCATCAGCAATCCAATTATGTAGGGTCGCGGAATCTGCATTAGGGTCCAAAGATAGTAGAGGTTGGCTGGCCAGCAGCACTGGGCCTAAAAACTCCGCTGTCAGCTTCTTCCAATTTCTTTTCAGGAAATAACGAGAGCTATTAGGCAGATGGGGTTTAGCCAGGATAAAGGAGAAAGGAATTAGGCAATGGTCCGACCATACCAGCTGGCTCGGGGCTTCAGTTTTCAGAGACGGGATATTGGAAAAGACCAGATCCAGGATATGCCCTGCTTTGTGAGTAGGATGTTTAACGAGTTGGGGCAAATTGGCACCTTCAAGAGAGGAAACTACCTGCATAGCTTGAACGCAAGAAGGGTCATTAACGTGTAGATTAAAGTCCCCTAGTACTGTGAAATTGGAGAATAAAAGTGATTTCTGCGCAATATAGTTACAAAATTGTAGGTGAATATTTGGCAGACAATCTGGAGGTCTATAAACTAACAGGCCTGGGAAGGAGGTAGTAGGATTAGTCTTGATGCAAAAATTGAGGCCTTCAATCACATCCATATTCACCAATGCTGAGGAAGCTATCTCCCAGGCATCCTTTAAAATAATCGCTACTCCTCCTCCTCTTTTATCTCCTTCCCTATTCGCGCAGCATATTTTGAAACCAGAAGGAATAGCTAATGCCACTGCTGCTAGGGTATCATCCTTCAGCCATGTTTTTGTCAAAAACATGATCTCGTACTCCATTTCTGCCAAAAGTAGCCATAAATCCTCTGCATGCTTTGGCAAGGATCTGCAGTTTATTAGGCATGCCCTAATCTGTTCAGCTGGCACGCTCTGCTCTCTTTTAGCATACATTGAGCCTGAGTGATCTCCCGCATCTCCCGGCGCCCAATTACACTCAGTGCACGTGCTGGGGGGCGCATCAAATGCCAAATTACTGCCATGTGCCTTGGTACAGATTTTAACATTCAGGGCCAGGAGCTCGTGTCTAGACCACTGGATTACCTCATTATTAGGCAAACGGGCAGCGTGGCTGGCGCTGGTCGCGATCCGGCAGCGGACGGGCGCGCCTTTGGTGCGCCGGCGGCGCGCCCGCTGCGCGCGTCTGCTGCGCGCGTCCGCTGCGCGGCCGAGCACACATGCAGATTAAATACTGCCCTCAAAGCGGAAGTATAGGAATTGGGGGCGGAGCCACGTCCCTCCACACAAACAGCACCCAGCTGCGGTGGAACGGGGACCGGCCAGGAGGAAAGTGCAAGTGTCAAGTAAAACAATTTTAAAAACAAATTAAGAGCAAGATTAGGTTAAAATACAGACTAGGAACACATCAACTGTTTCGCAATGCCGCTATGAACTCTGGTGACCTTGCCTTCCGGCGCGCTGCCACCTATCGCTATAATAAATATGCAACAGTGTTATGACTAGGGAAAATTAATAGGTTGAAAGAGCAACTAATCCTATTTCAGACCAATAAATCTGAGCACACTTTTCTGCAACTTCAACAAAAGTTCAATGATAAGGGGAACATAGCAGTTAAATCAGTCAGGACAGAACAAGGCACACATATGTGAACTGCCAGAGGAGGAAGGCCAGCAGTTTTAAGAAGAAAAGGGGAAGGATTAAGCACTTTTATAAAAACTTTATGAAGATAGTACTGAACTGATAGAGTAGAGAGAGATAAACATGAATTATTTCATCCTTCCGTTTAACTGAGCTTCAGGGGGAGACCGAAACTCCCCAGTAAGTGTGGCAGAAGTGGTGGCAGCTATAGATACTCTTAAGATGGGATAATGCCAGAGCCCAGATCAGCAGAATTTTGTAGACAGGTCAATCTGCTAACCAAACTTTTCATTTCCTTTATTCCAGACAATGGAGCAGTGGCGGCTCTTCCATAGGGGCGTTTGGGCGTCGCCCCACTGCTTTCTCGCAGTGCGAGAAGCAGAAACATAAAATGGTAAAAACTACCATTTTATGTTTCTGCTTCTCGCACTGCGAGAAAGCAGAAGTGCCTGGTTTGGGGCGGGAGGGTGGGTGGGCGGTCCTGCTCGAGGGCAGGGGGGGAGTGGCTTACCCACTGTTGTGGGTACTGACTGTTTGGTCGGCCCCTGGAGCCGACCAAACAGTCAGTACCCACAACAGTGGGTAAGCCACTCCCCCCCTGCCCTCAAGCACGACCGCCCACTCTCCCTTTTTCTCTATGTAGGAAAAAATGGCACGGCTGGGACGCTCTCCCCTGCGCCTCACCAATCATTGCAGCGTTGTGATTGGCTTAAGGGAGCAGGAGGAGGGAGGCTGCCTAAAACCCAGGAGCAGCAGGAGGCCAGGAGCTGAGGCGGCAGCGTGTGATGGTGGAACTGGAGGAAGGTAAGTTTTTTTAATTTATGGCCACTTAACCCCCCCCACGCGAACCCATCCGCCCGTTTTGCCTGCCGTAACTGCACAGGGGATCTCTGACGAGCGAACACACAGGGGATCTCTGAAGTGCACACCAAGAACCTCGGAGCACGTGTCAACCCCTGTAGCGCGCACATGCACGAGCTCTGACAAACACACTACACGGGGTGCATCGGAGCCACCAGACAGTCCAGAGTCCGGGGAAGGCAGAGGCCCAATGCACACGAAACCTAGGGAGCCCTGCAGAGCACACCCTGGGGAGCCCAGAGGTGCGCACGCACCCACTCCAGAGGGGACACGGTCTTGGAGCCCACAAACGGTGCAGAGGTCGCGGAACAGAGAGGGCCCATTGCACACAGGGGAGCGCTGATGCACACATATACTTAGGGAGCCCTGCTGCAGCTGACACACAGGGGAGCTCTGGTGCGCACAAACACACTACACAGCGCATCGGCTGTACAGTGTCCGGTAAATGGAGAGGGCTCTATACACACACAGAGGTCTAGAGAGACCCTCAGTTCACTCACAGGGGAGCGTTGATATACACAGAGGCGTAAGGTGCCCTGATCGGCACGCACACACTGCACATGGTACAGTTACTTTTCAGTGGTTTGAAGGGACAATAGAATGAGTTAAACTCCTTGTAATTTTATTAAAAATAAACGTGGCTGACTGTTCCAAGGGTTGTGCAGTGTGACGATGGCGTAGTGGTCGCTATTTTTTTACAGTGCAAAAACACATACATCGTCATCTTCTCTTAAACATCAGTTTAAGGGATAGAATTAATATGTGAACCTAAAAAGAACAGAAATGCCTGATGCATGGTGAACGATGCACCTTTACCACCACCACCCTACTCCTCCAAGTGCACTGCTCACGAACTCACCCATGACGAAATTGCAAATTTCAGAGGTTTTTACATTTTGCGTAGTAAACTTAAATGCTTAATGTCTCTTTAATCGTGGTCCGTCGGGGACTAGGCAATGAAACGTTACAATATCTCTGAAAGTAGTTAATGAGTGGTCAGCTTAAAATCGCATACGATTCCGGGGGTGGGGGAGGGAGACTAGAATTTCTCACTGACTCAACAGCTGTCCGCAAGTCCTGACTAGTGATCTGTATATATTCACGGGGAGGGAGGGTTCACTTGCAGCTTTTGTATTTATTTGGAGTGAAGAAGAGAACGCCCCGGGGAGGAAGATGAAAGGTAGATGGGAGGTGAGGTGGAGAGGAAAAAGGTGGGGTCCCTCGCCATGTCTAAACCAGCCGTATTAGTGCGTTTGAAAAGTGGTGTTAGTTGTGAGAGCAGGTGGCAGACAACTGGGTAGCTGCCATTCTGTTGTCTAACCATATCTGTCTCTGACTGCCATTTGAGGGACTCTGAGCAAACCCTAAAACCCTCCAAGAGGCACTGCCCAGTCCCACATTTGAGGCATTCTCCACAAACCTAAAAACAACAATTGATGGACAGAATGCAGAACAATGTCATACATTCACCCCAGTACAGAGATCTGGGCCTAAATCCATCGTTTTTTTGCTCACCATGCCATTCCAGTTTGAACCCCGCCATATGCAAATCAGTCTTGACCCTGTGCCCAATGGGAACAGTCCAGCCCGAACTGCCAGGCCAGGTCCTCCCTGGACTGGAAACAAGCATCCTAGGACCGGTTTTGGGGTTTCACCCCTCATCAGCCAGGATAGCTTGACTCCAGTGGCATGGAAAGCACGGGACCCACGTCTGGGCATACCCGTCCCACTCGGGGTGACAAATGCAAAAACAACAATTGATGGACAGAATGCAGAACAGTGTCATACATTCACCCCAGTACAGAGATCTGGGCCTAAATCCATCGTTTTTTTGCTCACCATGCTATTTCAGCGCTCCGTCCATCATCTCCTTGTGTTTGCTTTGTTCGCCCTAAGTTGACAGGGTATGCCCAGACGTGGGTCCCTTGCTCACTTTGCCACTGGATTCAAGCTAGCCTGGCTGATGAGGGCTGTTAGTCCGAAACCGGTCCCAGGATGCTTGTTTCCGGTCAGGGGAAGACATGGCTTGGCAGTTCGGTCTGGACTGTTCCCATGAGGCACAGGGTCAAGACTGATTTGCATATAGCTGTGTCTGAACTGGGGTGGCGAAGTGAGCTAAAGAACGATGATGGATTCAACCCAGATCTGTGACTGGGGGTGAGTGTCTGAAAAGTTTCAGCGCTCCGTCCATCATCTCCTTGTGTTTGCTTTGTTCGCCCTAGTTGGCAGGGTATGCCCAGACATGGGTCCCTTGCTCACTTTGCCACTGGATTCAAGCTAGCCTGGCTGATGAGGGCTGTTAGCCCGAAACCGGTCCCAGGATGCTTGTTTCCGGTCCAGGGAAGACATGGCTTGGCAGTTCGGTCTGGACTGTTCCCATGAGGCACAGGGTCAAGACTGATTTGCATATAGCTGTGTCTGAACTGGGGTGGCAAAGTGAGCTAAAGAACGATGATGGATTCAACCCAGATCTGTGACTGGGGGTGAGTGTCTGAAAAGATTCAGCGCTCCGTCCATCATCTCCTTGTGTTTGCTGCATTCTCCACAAACCTACCTTCCTCTCAGAAACACTGGCCTGCCTCATATAAGAGGGACACTGTGCAAACCCCATGAGATACTCGTAAGCAGTGAGGGTCTCACATTTGAGTACACTGCCATAACATACCACCCTCTCCCTGATGTACCATTTGTCATTTCTATTCTGGCTAGACATCCTCTTCCATATGATGTGAGTTTAGGGGGTGAGAATTGCAGTTACACCAGGCAAGTCACATGTGTTTGAATAATCTCTGCAGAATCTTATCTGGGCTAAAGAACTTTGCAGGTATGACAGTATGACACGCTTCTTGCACTGGGCAAAAGGCTTCATCATCATTTACGAGGTGACACCAGGACAGTGGTGGTGTGGAGGCAGGAGAGGAACAAGGCAGCACGGTCTTATGACTGCTCCATTTTGCCATTGGTCAAGAGAGTCCAACAGGGCATGTGGCATGCAGTTTGTTAGCGCTGAATTCCCAGATGATCTGACTCAGACGATGTATGGTCCCCTCAAGGGAGGTATATTCATATAGCAATCTAGTTCTGTGGTTATAGTTAATAAGCAGCTACCTACATCATTATCACATGAAATCTCTTTATTGATGTCATAACTACATTTTCACAATTATTAACCTTCTTGCTGTCTCAAATTAGCTTGAAAATGCACCATTTCCCCACTCTTTTTCCAAAACTTTTGCGGGGGAGAACCCCCGCGAACCCCCCTTCTAGCAGTCGTCAGGTCAGTCACCAAGAACTTTTAAGTCTCACCCCTTTTAAATGTCACCAGCCGCCACTGCAATGGAGTCACTCCAATGAGGTGCGGATGCCAACATTTCAGTGATCTTAATGCCAGTGAAAGACCCTAAAGGATGCAAATAATTTAGGCTAATTGCTCTCCCAAATACTGATGTTAAATGTTTCACAAAAGTGTTAGTAACTCGTTTTGATAGCTATTTACAGGTATTGATTGAGGCAGATCAATTCAGATTCATTAGTAAGCACTATACAGACTTATGATAACATTCATAGAATCGCACACTTGATTGAAAAAATAACAAGGAAGCAGATCCTGGCGACTATGATTTTGCTTGATGTTGTTCGATGCCAAAAGGGGTTTGGCCAGGTAAGTTCAAACTTTTTAAGGCTAGTGCTGAAAAGAATGGGTTCTGGACCACACTTTAGAAGTTGGATATTCTTGACTTACAAAGAACCTTCAGCATGGATACTGGTAAGTAGTGGTAGGTTAAGCAGGTTTAGGTTGCACTGGGGAAGGCACCAAGGATGCACCCTTTTCCACTATGTCACAATGGAACCATTTGCAGGAATCATTAGGCAATGTCCTGACATCACAGGACTGACCTATGACTGTGATCATCATAGGATTACTGTTTCTGTGGAGGATGTCCTCTTGATGGCAACAAGCCATGATGGATTGCTGTCAGCTGTCCTGCAATATATTGAAGGGTTTGACAGTTAGGCAGGATTTAAAATGAACACAGATAAATAGGAAATCTTAAACCTTAACCTGCCAGACCCTTGAGTTCATTTGCTTCAGAGACTAGGCCATTTCGTTGGGCAGGAAGCTCTATTCGCTATCTTGGCATTTTCCTCACCAGCTCTTTACCTGCTTGAGTCTGGCCGCCCCCCAAGGTCCGGGATACAAGCTGACCTGGATAAATGGTGGCAGCTTCCTTCTAATCAGTGGGTAGAGTAGCCAAAGGATTTACAATGTAGTCCCAAAACTAGTATAGTTTTTCCAGGCACTACCAGACTTCCAACCTCCATTCTGAAGGAAAGGATTGTGAACTTCCAGGAAAACTATCATGGCCCCAAGGCGGTAAGGGTGGACTATCCTGTCCTGACCTTTGTGTGAATATAATCTAGCTGTTTCAACACTCCGTCCATCATCTCCTTGTGTTTGCTTTGTTCGCTCTAAGTTGGCAGGGTATGCCCAGACGTGGGTCCCTTGCTCACTTTGCCACTGGATTCAAGCTAGCCTGGCTGATGAGGGCTGTTAGCCCGAAACCGGTCCCAGGATGCTTGATTCCGGTCCAGGGAAGACATTTATTTTATTTTATTTTATGATGAGTTTTATATAGCGCTGGCTAGACCCGGAGGTATCAGAGCGCTTTACATGAGGTTACATTGTTACATCAGTTACAAGTTACACATTGTTCCAAGGATAGACATATGAGAGAAAACATGAGGCTATACAATAATACGAGTTATTATCGTGTAAAATAGCCAGGAGAACATGTCTTAAGGGTAAAGGAGGGTAGAGGGGGAATTGGTAAACAGGAGGGAGGGATGCAGATTGAGTCCGGCGGAAAGCCAAAGAATCAAGGAAGGAGGAGGTGGGGGAAGGAAGGAGACACGACAGGGAGACGGGGAAAACAATGTCAGATGTCCGGCTGGGTAGGTGACGGCCGAGGAGGAGAACCTGAGCCAGACTCCTCTATAGCTGCATAGGACAGCTCCACCGGGCATCGGCCAAGGTTGCTCGTGCTCCGTGTTAAGAACAAACAGTTTTTAGGTATCCGCCCGGGGGGCATCGTCGTAGGTCATCTGGAGCAGGTCCACTGTGACCTGGGGCAGGCCCGGTGGGGGAGGGGGTATTGCCGCCTGCTCAATGTGTCGTTAGGGCCCCCTGGGGAAAGGTTGGTAATCTGTTCAGGCATTGCCGGGGGGAGAGTTAGTCCTGGGGCAGCGCACCGTCCTATCACTGCTGCTCCTTCTGTTGCTGACTCTGATGAGAGTGAGGGGGGGACACTGTCACCGGACTCAACAGGGGGCGAGAGGGTAACAAAAATTGCGTGGCTTTGCGGATCATGAACCAAAAATCGCGGGAAAAAGAGAGTTGAAGGGCCACCATCAACAAATAGCCTCAGGTGAGTCCAAAGGTTCAGGGAGAGGGTAAGACACAGGGGTTGAGAGCCGGAAAGGTAGTCCCTCACCAGGGGACTCCCGGCCGGAGATCCTCACATGTCGGCCATCTTGACCATGGGAGCCTGTAGGTGCCTGGATGGTCTACTGCGAAAGGCACAGAAAATCGGCAGAGCTCCTGGGCGTGGCCGTGCACCAGGGTCAGACCTCAGGGAAAGTGATGCCCACACAACGAACAGAGGTAACCGGCTCGGTTCGATGCTCAGCCACGAGGCAGTCTTCAAAGCCCGAGTCCGCCGGACCTCCGCCATTTTAGGGTCAGGCAAATCCGTGCAGAGACCTCTCATCCACCCCCGGGGGTAGAGCCGTGGGCAGCGTTTAGCCGGAGGACCTCTCCCGCACTTTGTGGGCCGCAGTGCCTCTGTTTTTAGGCCCGTGCCTCTCCTCAGCTTTCCGATCGCTCTCCGTATGGGGCCGATTCAAAGGCCTGGATCATGGCAGTTCGGTCTGGACTGTTCCCATGAGGCACAGGGTCAAGACTGATTTGCATATAGCTGTGTCTGAACTGGGGTGGCAAAGTGAGCTAAAGAATGATGATGGATTCAACCCAGATCTGTGACTGGGGGTGAGTGTTTGAAAAGTTTCAACACTCCGTCCATCATCTCCTTGTGTTTGCTTTAATATAATCTAGCTGCTCATTTGAGATTACCTACAACTTTTAACCAATATGATAAAGGACAGTAAGTGGGTCCACATGGATTAGGGTGTGATGGAGAGAGACCTCTGGAACCCCATGTGAATCCCTAAACATCTTAGGCCTGAAAGTGCCTAGCTTAGCTCTATTACAGGCACTCTATTGACCAGTGGGACCTTACGGCAAATAGATTGGGTCACTCTACACTCCTGGTACCCTTCTCACTGTTTCACCATAATCCCAAATTCTCTTTAGCTCTGCTGGGGGGAATGTTTTGAAGGTGTAGGGCAAGGGAGACAGTTGAATTGTAAGAGACATGTTCAATAAAGGAAAGTTAAACCTTTATCCATTGTAAGCACAAATAGCATCTCAGAGATAATGAAAGATTATTTTATGACCAGAGAAGGCAGTGGGTTATTCAACCTGGCTAGAAAGAACCATTGATCAGGGCACTAAACAAATTTGAATCAAGTGTGGTAATATGCTGCACACCTAGAGGGATCATTCACAAACTTTATAGACTGATGAAGGGAGGAAAGAGGGGTAAATAGACTTATCAGGATGAATGCCATCAAACCACCCAGAGAGAACTTGGAGATATGGAAATGCTTAATTCATTAAAAAAAAATAAGTGGCAGTCCCCAAATTGTTTTAAGGAGGCCACCACATAGTTCCACCCCGTGATGTGGCCCACTTCCATAATGGGCGTGGCCCACTTTCACATTGGACACTCCGACCTCTCCATCCTCTACCACTCTTGTGCTCTCTGCCCCCTCTAGCCTTCCTCTACTGTCTATTCTTACTTCATTCATTTTTATCTCTTTTGTCTCCCTGTCTGTCACCTCTTTCGCTCTATGTCTGAATGCTCCCTCTCCTTCGATTTTACCTCAGCTCTTACCTTTCCTTTTCTATTAGCTGAATCTTCCAACAATCAAAAAGGATCTGAGACAAGGGAGTAGCCAGAATATTCAAATACCCCCACTTTGAACCAAAGCTCTTATGGCACTAAGCAAGCAAAGCAAGTCATTGCAACCCTCCCCAGAAGGGCTCTCTTGTCTCTTCCATCCAAGCATCTATCCATCATCATCAATGACTTTATTCGATTTTACAAAGATAAAATCATACAGGCATGCAAAGACAGGAATAAACATTCTATCACAAGTGCTCAAGGTTAGAAATATGACATAATAACACCATTATAAAACTAAAATAAAGTCATACCGCGGTACAAGATAAAATTCTACATAACAAAGGGCGTAACAAAGGCCCCGCAGCCCCCGCGTTGCGGGGGGGGGCCGCGCTCAAGGGGCCCCCTCTGGGGCAGTGCCAGGGTCGTAACAAAGGCCCCCCGCAGGCCCCGCGCTCAAGGGGCCCCCTCTGGGGCCGTGCCCAGGTCGTAACAAAGGCCCCCCGCAGGCCCCGCGCTCAAGAGGCCCCCTCTGGGGCCGTGCCAGGGTCGTAACAAAGGCCCCCCCACAGGCCCCGCGCTCAAGGGGCCCCCTCCGGGGCCGCGCAGCCAGTAAGCACTACACACGTCAGTCTGGGATGTGTATTGCGGTTACCTTACGCTCGCTGTCGTCGTTGCTTCTGACCCTGCTGAACTCGCCTCATCAGTCATCATAAATTAAATTATGCGCGGTGGTCTTCACGTTTAGGGAGGGGCAGCGGTCAGTGGCATTGCTATGCGCAATGAAAACAGTGCACGTGATGTGAGGCATCCGAGGCGGCTGAGCGGGACCGTGCAGCCATCAATCAATCAATCAATCACGGCATTTATAGAGCGCGCTACTCACCCGGGTGGGTCTCAAGGCGCTGGGGGAGGGGGTAAGTTACTGCTCGAACAGCCAGGTCTTGAGCTGCTTCCTGAAGGAGAGATGGTCCTGGGTTCGCCGAAGGTGAGTGGGGAGGGAGTTCCAGGTCTTGGCTGCCAGGTAGGAGAAGGATCTTCCTCCGGCGGTGGTTCTGCGGATGCGTGGTACGGTGGCGAGGGCGTGGCTGGTTGATCGTAGCTGGCGGGTGGGCGTGTAGAAGGTCATGCGGTCGTTGAGGTACTTTGGGCCCAGGTCGTGGAGGGCCTTGTGTGCGTGGGTGAGGAGTCTGAACGTGATTCTCTTGCTGACGGGGAGCCAGTGCAGGTCTTTCAGGTGTCCGGTGATGTGGCTGTGTCGGGGATGTCCAGGATGAGTCGTGCGGAGGCGTTCTGGATGCGCTGGAGTCTTTTTGAAGTTTGGCTGTGGTTCCGGCGTAGAGGGTGTTCCCATAGTCCAGTCGGCTGGTGACGAGTGCCTGGGTGACGGTCTTCCTGGTTTCAGTGGGGATCCATCTGAAGATCTTGCGGAGCATGCGCAGGGTGTTGAAGCATGAGGATGAGACGGCGTTGACTTGTCTGGTCATCGATAGGGAGGAGTCCAGGATGAAGCCCAGGTTGCGTGCGTGGTCCGTTGGCTTGGGCGCGGTGCCCAGGGCCGGGGGCCACCAGGAGTCGTCCCAGGCGGAGGGTGATGAGCCCAGGATGAGGACTTCCGTCTTGTCTGAGTTTAGTTTAAGGCGGCTGTTCCTCATCCAGTCGGCGACGTCTCTCATCCCGTCGTGTAGGTTGGCTCTGGCGGTGGTGGGGTCGTTGGTGAGGGAGAGGATCAGCTGGGTGTCGTCGGCGTAGGAGATGATGTTGAGGTTGTGTTGGCGTGCGATGGCTGCGAGGGGGCTCATGTAGACGTTGAAGAGGGTTGGACTGAGTGAAGATCCTTGTGGAACGCCGCAGATGACTTCGGTGGCCTCGGATCTGAACGGGGGAGGCGGACTCTCTGGGTTCTTCTGGCGAGGAACGAGATGATCCATTCCAGTGCTTTCTCTCGGATTCCGATGTTGCTGAGGCGCTTCACTAGGGTGCGGTGGCAGACGGTGTCGAACGCCGCGGAGAGGTCCAAGAGGATGAGGGCTGCTGTTTCCCCGTTGTCGGTTAGGGTTCTGATGTCGTCGGTGGCTGCGATAAGGGCGGTCTCGGTGCTGTGGTTGGCCCGAAACCCGGACTGCGAGGGGTCGAGGGATCCATTCGTCTCGAGGAAGGCGGCAAGCTGTCCGTTGACGGTCTTCTCGATGACTTTGGCCGGAAACGGAAGGAGCGAGATGGGACGGTAGTTCTTGAGGTCGGTGGGGTCCGCCGTTGGTTTCTTCAGGAGGGCGGTAAGCTCGGCGTGCTTCCAGCTCTCCGGGAAGGTGGCAGTGTGGACGGAGGAGTTGCTGATGTCCCGGAGATGGGGTGCGATGGTGGCGTCGGCTTTGTTGAAGACGTGGTGTGGGCAGGGGTCGGTTGGTGATCCGGAGTGGATGGAGTTCATCGTGCGGGTGGTGTCTTCGGTGCTGATCGGGGTCCAGTTGCAGAGGGTGGTGGTGGCGGGCGTTGGTTCGGCGGTAGGGTGCGTGGTTTGTGCGTCGAAGCTGTTATGTATGTCGGTGATCTTGCGGTGGAAGAACGTGGCGAGTGAGTTGCAGAGGTCTTGCGAGGGGGTGATGTCGTTGTTTCCGGCGCTGGGGTTGGAGAACTCTTTGACGATGCTGAAAAGTTCCTTGCTGTCGTGGGCGTTGTTGTCCAGTCGTTCTTTGAGTGCCGACTTCTTGGTGGCACGGATCAGCTGGTGGTGTTTGCGGGTGGCGTGCTTGAGGGCGGTCCTGTTGTCTGTGGTCTGGTCGAGTCGCCAGGTTCTCTCGAGAGTGCGGCAGTTCTTCTTGGATTCCTTGAGTTCGTTGGTGAACCAAGGGGTTTTCTTGCTTCCGGGTCTGCTGGGAGGGTTTTTAGTGGTGCGAGGTCGTCGGCGCAGGCGGTCAGCCACTTGGCGAGGTTGCTGGCTGCTTCGTTTGGGTCCGTTGTGTTGGTGGGTGTGTTCTGGCTGAGGGAGGCGGTGAGCTGCTCGGCGGTGATCTTGCTCCAGCTCCGGCGGGGAGCCTGTTGCGGGTGGTGGTGGGTCGCAGTCTTTCTGAAGCTGAAGTGGACGCAGCTGTGGTCGGTCCAGTGTAGTCCGGTGGCGTGGCTGAAGGAGATGTGCTTGCTGGAAGAGAAGACGGGTCAAGCGTGTGGCCGGCGTAGTGGGTGGGCGTGTTCACCAGTTGCTTGAGTCCGAGGTTGGCGAGGTTGTCCAGCAGGGCGGTGGTGTTTCTGTCGTTGTTCTCCAGGTGGAAGTTGAGGTCCCCTAGGAGGATGTAGTCGGCTGAGGGCATGGCGTGCGGGCTGATGAAGTCTGCGATGTCTTCGCTGAATAGTGTGCGTGGTCCCGGGGTCTGTAGATGAGGGTGCCTCGGAGGGTGGTCTTGGGGTCAGTGTGTATCTGGAAGTGTAGGTGTTCGGCGGCGGTGAAGGTCTCGTCGGAGTTAGTCGAGATGCGGATGGTGTTCTTGTGTATGATGGCGATGCCTCCTCCCGTCTGGTTGACGCGGTCCCTCCGGGTGATCTTGTATCCGTCCGGGATGGCTATGGCGATGTCGGGCGCTGAGGAGGCGTTCATCCAGGTTTCGGTGAGGAAGGCGATGTCCGGTGCTGTTGCGTCGAGCAGGTCCCAGAGTTCCACGGCGTGCCTGTGGACGGAGCGGGTGTTCAACAGGATGCATTTCAGGTGGTTGCTGCTGGTGCTCGACTTGGCGGAGGTGGTGCACGTCCGGGGGCAGGTGAATCGGCAGGTTTGGCAGGTGAAGGGTCCGTGGGTGCGTCTCGGTGAGGCTCGGTAGCAGGCAGGGTTCCGGCCGGCATTGAGTGCGGTGAGGGTGGCGGCGTCGTAGGTCCGTCGAGTAGTGTTGCATCGGTGGGAGCCAGGGGTTCTGGCGCTGGGCGCGGTCCAGTCGCGGACGGGCGCAGACGGGCTTGCCTTAGGCGCGCCTTTGGCGCGCCAGTGGCCGCCATTTATGGGGAGGTGGGAGGGAGGAGCAGCTGGGAGGCGGGAGGCAGGGGCAGCGAATGGGCAGTCAGGGGGGCGGGGCCGCAGGGGACGCAGCGGCGGGAAAGGCGAGAGGCAGCGGGGGCACAAAAGTACAAGGGGAGAGAAAACAGACAAAAAATACGGGCACAACGCAAATGGGGCAGCGAGGGGCACAGAAAGGAAATGGGGGAAAACAGACAAAATCACAGTCACAACGCAAATGGGGCAGCGAGGGGCACAGAAAGGAAATGGGGGAAAACAGACAAAATCACAGTCACAACGCAAATGGGGCAGCGAGGGGCACAGAAAGGAAATGGGGGGAAAACAGACAAAATCACAGTCACAACGCAAATGGGGCAGCGAGGGGCACAGAAAGGAAATGGGGGGAAAACAGACAAAATCACAGTCACAACGCAAATGGGGCAGCGAGGGGCACAGAAAGGAAATGGGGGGAAAACAGACAAAATCACAGTCACAACGCAAATGGGGCAGCGAGGGGCACAGAAAGGAAATGGGGGAAAACAGACAAAATCACAGTCACAACGCAAATGGGGCAGCGAGGGGCACAGAAAGGAAATGGGGGGAAAACAGACAAAATCACAGTCACAACGCAAATGGGGCAGCGAGGGGCACAGAAAGGAAATGGGGGAAAACAGACAAAATCACAGTCACAACGCAAATGGGGCAGCGAGGGGCACAGAAAGGAAATGGGGGAAAACAGACAAAATCACAGTCACAACGCAAATGGGGCAGCGAGGGGCACAGAAAGGAAATGGGGGAAAACAGACAAAATCACAGTCACAACGCAAATGGGGCAGCGAGGGGCACAGAAAGGAAATGGGGGGAAAACAGACAAAATCACAGTCACAACGCAAATGGGGCAGCGAGGGGCACAGAAAGGAAATGGGGGAAAACAGACAAAATCACAGTCACAACGCAAATGGGGCAGCGAGGGGCACAGAAAGGAAATGGGGGGAAAACAGACAAAATCACAGTCACAACGCAAATGGGGCAGCGAGGGGCACAGAAAGGAAATGGGGGGAGAACAGACAAAATCACAGTCACAACGCAAATGGGGCAGCGAGGGGCACAGAAAGGAAATGGGGGGAAAACAGACAAAATCACAGTCACAACGCAAATGGGGCAGCGAGGGGCACAGAAAGGAAATGGGGGAAAACAGACAAAATCACAGTCACAACGCAAATGGGGCAGCGAGGGGCACAGAAAGGAAATGGGGGAAAACAGACAAAATCACAGTCACAACGCAAATGGGGCAGCGAGGGGCACAGAAAGGAAATGGGGGGAAAACAGACAAAATCACAGTCACAACGCAGATGGGGCAGCGAGGGGCACAGAAAGGAAATGGGGGGAAAACAGACAAAATCACAGTCACAACGCAATTGGGGCAGCGAGGGGCACAGAAGGAAAAAGGGGAGATAGCAAGAAATGCGGGCACCGGGGCCGCAGCTGAGGGGCGATCTTACCTGCAGAAGCAGCGGGCAGACAACACAGGCGGAGCTGTGTGGTGGGGGAGCGACCTACCTGGCAATAATTTCATCATTGGTAGCGAACCTCGCCCGATCTTCTGACACCTGCGCCTGCCACCAAAGCTGCAGTGCAGGCCTCAGGTGAGTCCATCGATGATCGGAGTTTCAATCAGAGGGTGGGGTGGGCAGGCATACTGGACATGTCACAGTCACATTATGGGCAGCGTAAAACAAAATATAGGCCCGCAGCCCCCGTGCTCCAACGTCCAGGGGCCCCCTCAGCCATTCTGCGCGCAGTAGCTGTAGCGCACACAGCACTACACTGCCTCGCCGGCGTTGCACCAGTTCAGTAGTTGCCTCATAAATTAAATGGTGCGTTCGTGCGTGTGGTGGGTGCAGGTGTCCTGAGCTCCCAGCAGCAAGGGGGTTGAAGGCAACTGCCTCGAGGCCAGCCAGAGATCTCGACTCCTGAAAGAGGCCAGTGTAAATATGGCAAATCCGGTTTAAAGTGAGGGTGTGCATTAGGTTAGAGCTAGCATGGAACATTGCAGCATTTTTTTGCAGAAGGGGTTTGGTCTCATTACTGAAAAGAACATGGGGAATATTCTGAAAGTGGTCTCTTCCCATGAGTTTCATGTGTTTCGTGAAACCTCGACTGCAAAATGTAAGCCTGCACTGTGCTCAGTGTCATGAGTTTCACTTTAAAAGGAAAGTCTTACTTGCAGTTTCTTCATTAATCGTTCTAAAGCATACATTCCCGTGCATAACTATGTCAGCAGGAGTTTATGTTTGCTCTGAAAGTTTAAGAATAGAATCCATTAAGTGGAAGCATGCTGTACTGTTTTTGCGAAGGGTGGCCCAGCATGGAAATAATGGAAATAGAGACATATATTTTTATGTTTGTCAGTCATAAAATCGCTCTGTCTAATGTATTTCCATTTGTTTTTTTATGGTGTTTCCAGTGCAAAGAGAACATTTACAGTACTTTGGATTTGCCTTTTTTCATTGCCCTTCAGATATTTTGTAAAATTTAGTAAGTAAAAACTTTTTTCCTTAAGCAAAGTTTTGAAGCCCATGAAATGCATACGGATGCGTGATCCCAAACGCACTGCATGCATAGTTCATAATGGATACTTCTAGTAATCTTAACCCTTGTCAGAATAATTTGTAATTGTCTTATTAGTCTAATAACTGGTCAGATAACGCAGATGAGTTAAGCTCCATCTGCTGAAATCTGCTTGCACCTTGAATCTCTCAGGCAGAGGTCCATGAAGGCGAGGTGTAAAGAACCCCTTTTGGCACTAGTATATTTGTTTATTACTAGGTGAAAATTAAGGTTCTGCTCCACAGTGCCACTACACGCCCCAAACCCATATTGTAAATCAGACAATATGTTATGCTCACCTGCCCATTGGGTTAGTCTGTTCAAAATAACCTGTCCAATAGTTTTCACCTCGATGGCGCTTAACGAGATAGGTCTGTAGCAAGCAGGGTCACTCCTGTGCCCCTTCTTGAATACAGGCACTATCACAGAATGATGCCACGCCTCAGGAAAAGCGCAACTAATGGGGCCGTTAATAATAAGGGTAAGAAGAGGAGCCCAAAAGTCCACTAGGGACTTAAACAGGTCCCCTGGGACCCCATCGGCACCCGGGGCTTTGTCCGTGGGAAGAGACATAATAGCATCCCTAATCTTGACCTAGTGAAGCGTCAGCTTGTCGCCTTGTAGCAGGGGTAGCAAAGGTAAATCTGGGTCCTCCCCCTCATACGGGGCAGAAAAATGGTCTCCCAAACCTGAGCAGGGACTAACGCTGCCAGATCAGACACCTGGTCCTCTTTAAAAAAGGGATGATTAACCACCTTCCAGAATATAGTACTATCTTTCAGGGTACTAGCTGTAAGACCCTCTAATAATTTCCATATTCTTTAGATCCTTCCCCAGTCAATCTTGGTTGCTCAGCCTGCTCAAAAGGTCATAAAGGTTAGACAAGGCAAGGTTAAGATCAAGATTCGGGGCGCGAGTGTTACCAGGTTTCGTGATGTCGCCTTGGTGAGGGCCTCCTTGGAGAATCGTCCCTGCTGACAGGGGTTTGTAAAAATAGCCCAAAGGAAATACAGAGATTCCACTAGGGGCTGTTAAACCTGCTCAAAAATTGGTTAGGATGTACCCTGCCCTGTGGGCATTACAAAAATTGCCAACAATGCAATTACCCCCAAAAGATTTAGTGCGCCCTACCAATCCACCCCCCTCAGTCTTCGTACCATAATTATTTCATCAAATAACATCTGTCTGGCATAAGGGGGGACCCTCCCAGCAAGCCAATGAGTAGCCTTGTTCCTAAGCTGCTGATAGTATTCTTGGGCAGGTTGCAGCAACAGAGGGACGTTTGCCAGGACCAAGACATAGAGAGTACACACAGGAGGAAGCTGGAGGGGAGTAACGGGGGATGAAGGGCCCTTAGGAAGCCGAGTTGGGGCTTTCTGTATATGCATAGTTTCCCCCGGCTCTATGCTCAGTGCATGTGTAACTATCCCCTGAGCCCACACTGATATCTCTTACCTCAAGGTGCAACCGCGTACTAGACCTGTGGCGTCGCATGTGTCTTTCCCGACCGCTTCTATGGCTTCTGATGAGCCTTTATTAGCAAAATTCAAGACCTGATCTGATGCTGGAGTAGGATGCATACTATTATGACAAATTGTGTTGCGGGGAGGATCATTCCCATGCGGGGTTTTAGTCTGGGGATTCGAAATGGAAGATATTTTACCCATGATACTATCAACCTGTTCCCTAAGAGACCCAACAGAGTTCCCCAGAAAACCCACCATGTCCTCCAGTGAATCAAGTCTGTGACTGGTGTTCTCTAAGGCAGTGAGAATTTTAATTTCCAGATTACTAAATAACTTTTGAAAGTAACACTGCTCAATTACAACAGCCGATGCCCTCTTTTCAGCTTCCTGGTAGTGCTATTTCTGGGTTGCGGGGAATTCGAGGGTAACCCCCATTTGTGTTTGCCTTTGGACCTCACTCCACCCACAGCATCACCAGTCCCCGAAAGTCTATCATTTGGGGTCTGGGCTTGAAGGTCTTGTTCATCCTGGGCTTCAGAGACCAATACGGCTCCGAGGCTCCATTCAATAGGAGATTCCTGTGTGTTGCCGGCCCTCTCTGTACTTACCGCTGTTAAAGTTAAGCCCCCCCCCCACCCAGTACACAGGAAACCTCTTCAGAGAGTGCCCATTGCATTATTGAAAAAAGATCGAATCGATCCGCTAGTTTGGGGTGTTTCTCCATCGTATTCTTCGCCTCCACTTTTCTTTTCCCCATGGTGCAGGTAGGAGATCAACCTCAGGTGGAGCCAAATGTGCGCGCGCATACACAATATGACAGGGGAAACAAAAAGCAGGGACTTGACCGTAGCACACAAGCCTATTGGGAAATTCAAATTACTCCTTCTTGGGCTGACGCCTATGTTTCTGCAAAGCGTCCCTAGGGCAGGCTTGCACACGGGCCCCTAGAGAAAAGACAACTCTCAGCAGGTTCTTTACAGGCCATCACTGGTATCGGCAATTCGCGGTTCGCACACATGAACACTTATTCGGTGACCAGAGTTTGAGACAATGACCTGTGCAGTCTCCGCCGCCCCTCCCCCCCCCCCTCAACAGAGCAGTCAGATGTGAGAAAGTCTTACCCAGGGCTTTAAGTGGGATGAAAAAACTGGGGGGTCTCTCAAAGGGGCGTGGCCAATGTAATTAAGGGCGTGGTTTAAAAACACGTAAGCTAAAAATCTGTGCTTAGCATAGTGTGCCGCCCGACTTATATTTTGCTGTTTCTGTCATTGCATCCAGATATGATACAAGTAACATCATACCAACAACAAGTCAGGACTATTAGCTTTGTCAATGGTTGTTAGTTGCATAAGATAAATAAGCAGCAACTATGGCGTGTATATAATATTGAAAAAGCTTCCACTTAAAGCCCTTGTGACACCACGACAATGTTGCTGCTTCTGAGTTTCAAAAAGAGAAGGGAAATCCAGAGAGAAAATGACTCTCTTTAAAGGATTTCCCTTCCCCTACAACGCTCACCTGGCATGACGTCATGCTGTAACCTCCACTAGTGAGAAGTGAGCCGTGTGAGCACGCGCACATCGATGTGCCTGCTGTTACTGCAGTCCGGAAAAAAACGGACCGCCTGTGCCAGGGCCCAAAACAGAGCCCCATAGAGACCCGTTTTGAGGCCCCCTTTAAAAAACTGCCGGTGCTCAGCACCGGTGAGTCCCGGCCCACTTAAAGCCCTGGACTTACCCATTGTGTAAGATACGCCGCCAACCCACAAGCACACAGGCACTCCAGGTACACAGGCCAGAACAAAATGTCAAATGCAGCGTAGATGGATTGCAGGAACCGCAGTCTTACTTGTATGGTCTTTACCAGACTTACTGTGTTTTGGAGTAGATCTAAGGAGGGTGGCCCCCACCCCGCCTCCTCCAGTCGGTGACGGGCATAGGACGGGCCTGCCCTTGGCCCTGGGCTTTGCCCACGTGAGGCCCGCACGGCGGGACGAGAAGACTCGCTTTAAAGCGCTTGTTAGGCACAGGTGGTTCACGCACCAGGGACCGCTTCCTGGGGCCCTGGGCAGCAGGTCCTTGTAATCCCCTGTTAAGACCAGCACAAAACAGCACGAAACAGGGTCTGGTATCCATTCATCCTTGCAGCCTTCCATCCACCTGCTGATATCCACTATTTCACTTTTACATTCTGTCATCCATTGATTCTTTCATCCATCATTCAGTCTTTCACCATTCCGTCTGTCCGGCCATCCATCTGCCCTTCCATATCCAAACCTATCCATCCATCCATCCACCCATCCATCCTTTCAGTCATCCATCCCACCATCCATTATTTCCCTCATCCATCCATCCACCCTTTCACTCCATTCATCCATCCATCCTCCCTTTTAACCATCCATCCACCCTTTCATTCAGCCATCCACCCTTTCACTCATCCGTACCCTTCCACCCAACCATCCATCCACTCATTCATCCATCCATTTACCCTTTCTCTCATTCATCCATCCTTTCACTCACTCATCCATCCATTCACCCTTTCACCCTTTCACCCATCCTTCCACCCTTTCATCTATCCTTCCATCCATCCACTTTCCTTTTCATGCATCCATCCATTCCTTCACTCATCCATCCTTACATCATCTATCCACCAATCCATTCATCTTTTCACTCACCCATCCATCCTTTCATTCTACCCATCCATCCACCCTTTCACTTCATCCATCCATCTATCCATCAATCCATCCATCCACTCAGCCATCAACCCTTTCACTCGTATATCCATTAATTCATCCTTTCAACCATCCATCACTCCGCCTATTCATCCATCCCTTTCACTCATCCATCCCTTTCACTCATCCATCCTTACATCCATCCTTTCACTCATTCATCAGTTCATCTATCCTTCCACTATTTCACTCACCCATCCAGCCACCCTTTCACTTACACATCCATCTATCCATCTTTTCACTCACTCATCTACCCATTCATCCTTTCACTCATCCATTGGTCTGTCTACCCTTCCACCCACCCTTTGACTCATCTAGCCATCCATCCACTCTTACGCTCACACATCCATCCTTACACACATCCTTTCACTCATACACTCACCCATCCTTTCACGTTAATTATGAGCCTGTGTCTGCCGAGTTGCAGACATGAGAGGCCCATCAAGAACTCTCCACCCCAACTATAGCTGCTAAAGGGGGACTGTGTGTGCGTGTGGGGGGGGGGGGGTTGGATCTGAGATATCAAGTATTTAGAACATAATATTTAATGACTTCACCGAACGTCATTAGGAGACATCATTATGGCTCAGCCTGAGCCCAGCAAAGCACCCTCTTTTACCAAAAAGGTGTCACTGTCTGTATTGTACTATCGTCGGTGCCAATGCGCCCTGAGGCTGCCGTCAGGCAACATGCAAACACTATAATTTAATGTCATGAACACAGGGACTATGGTTAGTATATCGACTGCATTACCTAATTAGCTACCAGATTTGATAGTTGTCCAATACAAGAAGTCTTGAAATGTACAAACTTCATTTGCCTTTTTTTTGTCTAGAAGCAGTCACTGGATAACGGGACCAAGGAGCAGGGTTTTGCTTTAAAATGTCGATTTGCCTCAAAATAGGTAGGATCTGAAATGTCTTGGTGAACACTGCTTTACTCCACCAAAACACGTGCTGGGGTTGCTTCCGCTTCAGACCCAAAAAGTACTACTAGCTGCACTCTGTATCCCATCTAGTGATAGATGGCCTTCGCAGCAGGTTCATTAACCCCTTGAGATAACCTAATTGTTTTATTTGTTAGATTCGAGTGATGTGCAAGGTGATGGAGTAATATATACCATATTTTCATGTTTGCTTTATGTTCAACCACCAGCTACACATGAGGACACACACGCTCGCCCACACACACACACGCGCGCTCGCACGCACACACACGCTCGAACTCAAGCACGCACACGCACGTCTTTATCAGGAGCCCATTGCCTGTCCCACAGTGGATCACTCTGACGGGGGGAAGGGGCGCTCTAAGGAAGAGGGGGAGGATTCCCATACAGCCCCTTGAAGTTTCAGACGGAGTAGGAGTACCCAAAGAACTATCGGGCTTATACAAGCCCCTTGCGCCGCCGGTGCGTCACTTTTAATTTGGGAAAAAGTGATGTACCGGCGGAGCAGTGGGCTTGTAAATAAGCCTATATATGTTGAAGAACGGGCCGTCAAATGGCTCTATATTTTTAGGACTGCTTATGCAGGCTGAAGCATCCGGGCGGCGGAAGGGGGGAGGGTGAAATAACCGCCGGCCACTGGCAACCACCGGGTCAATTTAAGTACTGGATATGGATTGGGGAACACTTGTGAGTCGATAATCCTTGTACTATTAAAAATGCCATACACAGAAAACTGTGCTGGTGCGATAAGTTGATGTACAATTGGTACTTCACCCCACTGAAATTGTGACCCTGCGACCTCTGACTTGTATTAGAGGTGTGAACCAAAGTGAGACTAAGATTTACATTTTATGGGTGTGTCTGAAACTGACGATCTTCTTGAAGGAAACCCATAGTAGAATTAAGCTAGTTTTGGACTATCAGTTTAGAGAAAAGTCTGAGGTGACATTGTTGGGAATCTGCGACCCCAGTCCCTAGTCCCCAGTGCAATATCCTTGTCAAGTGCAGACAGAGTTTTGACAAAACATATAGTATTGGCGGCGAAGCAACTGCTAGCAGCAGCATGGAAGCAACCTGACCCGCTCTCGCTTATGAAATAGTACTATAAGTTGTGGGATTCTCTTGCCATGGAGAAGCCAAACTCTGGCACAATTTATTTGGCCAACACAAGCACTTCCTCTCCATTGGGCAACCACTAATTAATCATTTCACACTGGACTTTGTACGCACATGGTCCTGGGGCTGCAGTCCTGAAGAGCTGAATGGTGAGAGAGCGAACTCCCATTGGGACATGGTTCTGGCTATTGGCGAATGGTTGCTCTCCATTACTGTGCCTCAGGTTCCTCATTTTTCTATATGTCATAGTGTGGTGATTGGTGGGCGGAAGCAATGCCGTAAGAGTAATTGTTAGTACTGTTTTTTTTTTCCCTTTTTAATTCTCTTCCTCATGGCACGGTTGAGGAAGTGACCATAATGAGGCTGACCTGATGCTTTCTTTATTTTATGTACTTCCACATTAGAAGTGACGTCACTGAGAGAGCTTTCAACCATGTATGATTGTGCTAAAATGTATTTTCAATACAATTTCTTTAACATAAGAGTGCATTGATGTCAGTGACACTCTAAATAAAGTTGGCAGGACATTTGCCTCGTGCATTTCGCCAAAACTCTAGATAAGATCCTAAGGCCCAGATTTCTCTAGGGCTTGCGTTGCCTTCGTGCTACACAAGGTTTTGCAAGACTAATGCAAGCGCTTAAGTGAGATTTACTAAGCCATTGTGGCCACGCAGAGCCACAATGGCTTAGTAAATCTGGAGTAATGCAAGGCAGTGTTACTCTGCCCTGGGAAGGCGTTCTATGGGTGTTCCCAGGCATCCACCCATGGTTTCTGGCGCATTCCCAGTTTTACTAACACTAGAATGCGTCAAAATGCGTCAAAATGGTAGGCCTCCCATGGGGAGGCGTAACAAGGAGAAATATGTTTATTTCTCCCCTCATATTTTCCTCTTTCTACATCTGCTGCATTCTTCAGCACACATAGAAAGAGAGAAAAGACTTAGAGAATTGATTTTCTGCCCGGAAAGTGTCCCTTACTGCACAAAAACAATCCTGGCTACAACGCAGGCACCCTTACACCATGGTGCAAGGGTGGCTGCATTGGTACTTGGCAGCCACAAGTGCGCCAGCTCAGAGGGAAAGCAGGAATGCGCCATATCCTAGTAGATATGGCGCATTCCTTCCCTCTCTATTTGATGCAGGGCAGCAAGTTGTCTTGCTGCTTTGTATTGCATCAAATGCATCAAATATTAGTAAATCTGACCCCAAGTGTCAAATTGTTGTAAGCTTCCCAAATTGAAACTAATCATACGACAAACCACAGTGACAAGCATGATAAACAGGCAATTTATAGATCCACAAGCATGACTAAGGGGCCTTTTAAACTATATAGAAGGCCCCTCTGCCTCTTTAGACATCCCTGGCTGTTTGGCAGGGACCGCCGTGCTTTGACGAGAGCTGCCACCAGAGTGACTCTTTCACAACATTGATGGTTTGTACAGAGAGCATAAGTGAAAGTTTGTTTTCTCAATGCAAAAAAGAGAGGCCCTGATAAGCAGGAACCTTCTACCTGTTGTGAGGACCTTTCTCCATTTTTCCTACCTTTCATGGAGGACGTGGGCAGGGAAAATAAGTGACGGCAGGGAAGGGTGACCATCATTGTGACTTGGCAGAGACTGCGGAGGTTCCACTGATGAAAACATAGCGCCTCCTCTGACTCTAAATACAGAGGTGGAGGTACAAGTTTGTGGGCATGGGAGCTCCACCAAAGTCGAATTAGGGCCTAAAGTTTCTGAGGTTGTAAGTATTCCAAGTAGCAGGCTGCTACCCATCTACAAAGCGCTTTGACTCCTTGTCAGAAGTTGAAAGCTGTGGGTACAAGCTGCTACGGTACTCAATAGCCAGACAATAGCTCCGAAGAAAGATGCACAACTCACACATACAAACTAGTGACAACCACTGCCAGGCCTGGCAGACTATCATTCAAAGAGAATTCGTCACATGACTTTTTGAGAGAAGACACGATGCGTAATTAGGTTTTACTCTTACTGGTCAGGCAAAACTAAGTTTCTGTGTACATGAAACTAAAGTTGGTGAACTGAAGGTACAGGCCAAAACTAGAAAATTTGGAATGGAAGACTGAAATGGTGAGCTCCATTTAGATATTAAGGTCATTGACATGAAATATTGCTGGGCAGCAAGCAGAAGCAGTTCAAACCTTACAAAAAAATACGTGAAAACCTGGAAAAACATATAAAGTAGGGAAAATGTGAAGTGTCAGAGGACTACTTACAAATTCTGCGCGAACCACTGTGAAAAATCAATGTGCCTTAATTTGATTGAAAAATAAAGGAGCAAACCACATGAAACCGAAGTGGCTCTTTTTATTTTTTTAACATTTCTTGAATGTTAAGAAAGCACTAATTAAAATATATATGGTTTCTACCCCACTTGCTCATATTGTTCAGCCTTTTTGCGCATCATGATGTCAAGCAATGTATCTCTCTTATACAAAATTCTGTTTTCAGTCTCTTTCTGTCTTTGTGACGAGGCCTCTATAAAACTTTGGTAAATATTGAGACCCTAGACCTCCTCCCAAGGTTTCAAAAAAATTCTGAGCGCTCATGTCTTTCTGATTGAGCCCCTGACATCTGCATAGTCGAAAGGCGACTAAGGGCGTGAATTAGAGTTTGGTGGATGGGCTATTCTGTCACAAACATGACGTATATCCTGCCTTTTACAAGTGCCATGGGATATAATGCACCTGTAATTAGGGGGACGGGATGTCCGTCAACTTTGAAGTCTCAATCAGACCCTTAGTGATTGGATCGAATGGCTTCCCAGAAAAGACCCGCTATGCAGATCTACACTACTCCGTATAGACTGCGACTCAGCTGAACTGCAGTTACAGTACATTAGACCCTTGGTAGGTGCCAGCAGTGTAGTTACCTTATGTCGATAGCTGCGCTACATGCATGGCTCTTGTCATTCCACCTCATTTTCTGGGGCTTGCGCACACTTCCACTCCATCTGAAAATTCAAGCAAGATGCAAAATCTTGGAATCATTTCCAAAATCTGGCCCGAATTTGCCATAAATTGGTAGTCTGCCTACAGTCATATGACTCACATTCCTAAATGAAAGGTGGATACATTTAACCTATGGATAGAGAGGACGAGTGGTGCCAATACTTGGGCATTCCTATGTTGGAGATCTCAAGTAAGTGGTGACCTCTTGAAGCCACTTCCCACATACAGGGCTTGTGCACACAAGAAGAATCAGCATTTCAACACTTATCTGTAAAGGGCAGGAAAGAAGGTCTTTTCTGCTTCTAGGAACCTGCTTTGAAAGAAGGAAATTGTGATTTTTTTCTAGAAAAGGGGAAAATTATGTCTTTTGAGGGATGAGATTATCCGCCTGATTTAGAGTTAAGCAGGCGGGATACTCTGTCACAATATTCTGCCGTCTTATTACAAGTGCCACAGGACATAATGCACTTATACTAAGGTGGACTGGATATCCGTCACATTTGTCACTGTGTAACCTGCCCACCAAACTCTAAATCAGACCCTAAATTGTCATTTGTTTTCAGAAAAAAGGTTCATTTTGCATGGGGAATATCAGGCCAGATCCCGCTGGAGCTCCACGTCACATCTTGGGGGAGAGTCTACAAAGGAGCTGGTTCTTTGGAAAAATGCCACCCCAGTGGCAAGAGTTAGGAAAGATTGGAGTTCAACATGTTGTTCACCACTCAATCTAAAATCCAAGGGGAGTAACAAACGAAAGCTAAGAACAAACTGTTAAACACTGAACTCATCTACTTCTTGAAGTTGACCCTGAGAAGGAGTAAGGACTCGTATAGGTTGGACTGGCCTATAGGCAATCAGGCTGTGCCAGAAGGTGCCAGTCAAGGGTCAGGCTGGGACACAAAATAGGCACGGGCACTAAAATAAAAGTGGTCTTGTGTAGTGAATTAGCTTGCTAAAAAAAGTGGACCATGTTTGCAAATTGGAGCAGTTTTGAACGAGTAGAGACATGCCCTATCAGTGTTTTGCAAGGTATGGAAGGTTGCATGGATTTGAGTCTTAAGCAGTCAATGTTTGTTTTAATATCAGGGAAATCAGCAGTAAAAACCGGCCCAGTAGACCATGAAATAGTCCTTCCGACAGCCCAAAAAATGGCCTATACTCTAACTTGTCAGAACACCCTGTCGGCCGCTGCCTATATGCCCTATCGTCCAGTCCAACCCTGGACAGATCTGACAGGTCAGTGTGTGGGCTGTTTTTTGGGCTGTTTGTGGGCCTGCTTTATGGTTTGGGGGGCCGGTTTTTACTGTTGACTTGATATTACCAGCAAGCGCAAATGTATGCGATCCCCCCATACCTTGCAAAACACCAATACAGAGTCTTCACATGTTCAAAACTGCCCCATTGCAAATGTGGGATACATTTAGCTAAATGATTCACTAAGGGGGGCACTTTTATTTTTGTACCCGGGCCTATTTCCTGTCTCAGTCTGACCCAGCAGGAACTTTTTACTTAACACTTTCTAGTGGGGTCAACCCATGATGACAACAACCGGAAAAGGACCGGGAAATTCTTTGTCCCTATCTATTGGTGCTCTCAAGTAGTGTGTTTCTTATTTCCTCACACGAAGAGATGCACCTGGAATATGACATTGGCAGAGCAGGTTGCACAGGAAATGGCTCAAGGGGTCCCTGGACCATTTCTTATTTTGTGGGGATGTTAGTCTCTAGGGTTTTGTTTTTGGTGCAGAGTAGAGGGCCTGTAGAAAAGTGCCAGCAGCTAAAGCGACATGCTGTTAATATCTTTTCAGGGACTAGCCTCCGAATTAGGCCACATAATCGGGTCTATGTTATGAGGTATGTATTCATGACCAAAGTAAATTATTTACATATGTATGCAGTGAGCGCGAGAGTGCACCTTGACAAATAATGTTGGGGGTGTGAGTCTGAGAAAAAAGGGCAGGGAGCTTGTGGAGGCCGCTGGGGTTTGCATCGGGCAAAGATAGTGGTAATAGTTCTGAGTAATTTGAAGCCAACCCATACACAAAGAAGAAACCCCAAAGTGACTTGTCCTTGTTCTCCATTTGTGCATGTCTACCATACGTGTAAAATAAACTTCCTCTGTGCATGTGTCACTGTGCACAACCTAAGTTACAATCCTCCAGATCTCATGAAAAATATACTATATCTGACATATAACATAACATAACGTGTATTTGTAAAGCGCACGTTTACCCGTAGGCATCTTGGCGCTGAATAACAGATGTTTATTGTTACCCAACTCAACATATGATTATCTATGTATGAAAAAGTCACTCTGTTGAGGATACCTTTGTTTTCAATGCTCCATCTGGGGCCCTAATACATATAGGGCGCATTTTCCCTGTTTGTGCCACTGCACACCTTGAAACAGGTGCACCGTGCGCAAACAGAGAAAGTGCACCCTATTAGATTGAATGCGCTGCTCTCAGGACAGCTGCAAACTCGTGCTACCCTGGGGGCCATGCATTCAATTGAAATACGTAGTGGCTGCTTCAACGTTGCTCCGTGTTTCACTGTGCAGACGACAACCCACCTGCATTTTAAAGAGGGGAGAGAGATCCCCTTGCAGGCGGATGCATGGAGTGACTGCACCTGCCTGTAAGGGGATGTCCGGGAGTCCATAAGACCCCCTTCAGCCCTTCAAAGGGTTCCCTGATTAAATATCGATGTAATAAATATAGACATACACAAATATCGATGCAAAAATATAGAATACAAAAATATCGACTCCCTATACTTAAACAGGTAAGTACAATAATATCGAATCAAAAATATCGAAGTAAAAAATATAGATGTAAAAAAATCGACTTAAAAATATATATAACTTAAATAAAATATATTAAATAATATTAATATTTTTAACAAAATAAATTACATTTAATATATATTTTAACTAAATATAACAAATAAACTGAATTAAAAAAATATAAACACACAAACATAAAAATGTATACATCTACATATATTTACTTAAATATATTTTATTAACTATTATCTTTATTTAATTTATAAACTTTTTAAATTATATAAAAATAAAATATATACATATATCAATAATTTAAAATAAAATAAAACATTCTATAAATAATTAAAACATTAAACTATTAAAAGAAAAATAAAACGTACATTTCGCAACACAATAAATACAACAGTAGGGAAAATGTTGGATAGCGGAGGGGTAAAAATTAGTATTCCCACTCCAGAGAGTGCAACAGTAGTGAAAGTGTTGGATAGCGGAGGGGTAAAAATTACTATTCCCACTCCAGTGAGTGCAACAGCAGGGAAAGTGTTGGATAGCGGAGGGGTAAAAATTACTAGTCCCACTCCAGTAAGTGCAACAGCAGGGAAAGTGCTGGATAGCGGAGGGGTAAAAATTACTATTCCCACTCCAGTGAGTGCAACAGCAGGGAAAGTGTTGGATAGCAGAGGGGTAAAAATTACTATTCCCACTCCAGTGAGTGCAACAGCAGGGAAAGTGTTGGATAGCGGAGGGGTAAAAATTACTATTCCCACTCCAGTGAGTGCAACAGTAGGGAAAGTGCTGGATAGCGGAGGGGTAAAAATTACTATTCCCACTGCAGTGAGTGCAACAGTAGGGAAAGTGCTGTATAGCGGAGGGGTAAAAATTACTATTCCCACTCCAGTGAGTGCAACAGCAGGGAAAGTGCTGGATAACGGAGGGGTAAAAATTACTATTCCCACTCCAGTGAGTGCAACAGCAGGGAAAGTGTTGGATAGCGGAGGGGTAAAATTACTATTCCCACTGCAGTGAGTGCAACAGTAGGGAAAGTGCTGGATAGCGGAGGGGTAAAAATTACTATTCCCACTCCAGTGAGTGCAACAGCAGGGAAAGTGCTGGATAACGGAGGGGTAAAAATTACTATTCCCACTCCAGTGAGTGCAACAGCAGGGAAAGTGTTGGATAGCGGAGGGGTAAAAATTACTATTCCCACTCCAGTGAGTGCAACAGTAGGGAAAGTGCTGGATAGCGGAGGGGTAAAAATTACTATTCCCACTGCAGTGAGTGCAACAGTAGGGAAAGTGCTGGATAGCGGAGGGGTAAAAATTACTATTCCCACTCCAGTGAGTGCAACAGCAGGGAAAGTGCTGGATAACGGAGGGGTAAAAATTACTATTCCCACTCCAGTGAGTGCAACAGCAGGGAAAGTGTTGGATAGCGGAGGGGTAAAAATTACTATTCCCACTGCAGTGAGTGCAACAGTAGGGAAAGTGCTGGATAGCGGAGGGGTAAAAATTACTATTCCCACTCCAGTGAGTGCAACAGCAGGGAAAGTGCTGGATAACGGAGGGGTAAAAATTACTATTCCCACTCCAGTGAGTGCAACAGCAGGGAAAGTGTTGGATAGAGGAGGGGTAAAAATTACTATTCCCACTCCAGTGAATGCAACAGCAGGGAAAGTGTTGGATAGCGGAGGGGTGAAAATTACTATTCCCACTCCAGTGAGTGCAACAGCAGGGAAAGTGTTGGATAGCGGAGGGGTAAAAATTACTATTCCCACTCCAGTGAGTGCAACAGCAGGGAAAGTGTTGGATAGCGGAGGGGTAAAAATTACTAATCCCACTCCAGTGAGTGCAACAGTAGGGAAAGTGTTGGATACCACACCAATAAAAAAAGACATCAACATTTTTATTACATTTTATTTCCATAATTAACATAAATAATATTGAATTTAAATATATTATTATTAAAAAGATAATAAACATTCATTAATTACACATTCTTTAACATTATAATATCCACAACACACACCTAAAATTAATTACACAATTTCAATTAATAATTAATAAATTTAAATTAATTACCAAATAATTAATAATTCATCAATAAAAAATAAATTACTTCCCACCCTTCCCACCATTTACACCTATAAACACCACAACACACACCTAAAATTAATTAAACAATTACCACAATTAATTAATAATTACTTAATTTAAATTAATTAACAACTAATTATCAAACAATTATTAATAAATTAATTTACACATTTTACTCTATAACATCACAATTATACAAATATGAATAAATATTAATTATTCAATAAATTTCATATAATTAAATTACTTCCCACCCTATTCCCCTATAAACCCACAACCCGCTACGGAACTAAAAACGCAAAATTCAATTAAAATAAAATTATTAACTACTATAAATAATAAATAAAATGTATATAATTAAATTACATCCCACCCTATTCCCCTATAAACCCACAACCCGCTACGGAACTAAAAACACAAAATTCAATTTAAAAAAAATTATTAACTACTAACATTTTAACACATATAATAAAAATACAAACAATTCTCAGACAAAAAAACAAACAGCACACACATAAAATATATACTAAAATACATAACATTAATAAAAAGTCGATATTTTTAACAACTATGGGGGTCATTACGATGGCGGACGGATCGCCGCTGCCCGTATGGCGGTGGCGATCCGCCCGCCATTTTCGTCCGCCCACCTAACATTTCCCCCCGCCATATTACGATGGCGGTGGGGACCCAGGCGGACGGAAAGACCGTCCGCCAGTTTTCCGCCGGTAGGCAATCCGCCCGATTGCCTACCGGGCGGAAAAGGCCTGCAATATGGTGGAGGTGCCTTGCAGGCACCGCCATCCATATTACGATGATGGAGGTCTCATACCTTTCCATGGCGGAGACTCCGCCATGGAAAGGCATGCGGAGAATGCCTTTCCCCAGGTGGTTGGGGGGGTGGGTCGCTGCACTTGGGGGGTACCCATGGTAACACCCGACATTTGCATGCACAAGGAGCTAAGCTGTGAAGGGTTTTCCGTACATCAGGGAAATGGCGCTCAGACTGTAACACTTGCTGCTGTATGTGTACGGTGCTAACAGGTTGGGGGAATAACCCAATAACCCCCGTAAATCGTGTGAGTCAACAACCCACACTGGTAATATGAACACTGTCCTGTGCACACGTAGTTGGGATAACAGTTCAAAGCAAAGTCTCAAAAGTTGCCCAATTCAAGATCGACATCAGTTGTGTGAATCAAGATTATTTAATGATGAAACGTGTCGGCTGGTTCTTCCTTTTGCTTTGTTTCATCATTAAATAATCTTGATTCACACAACTGATGTCGATCTTGAATTGGGCAACTTTTGAGACTTTGCTTTGAACTGTTATCCCAACTACGTGTGCACAGGACAGTGTTCATTTGCACAACATGCCCTTTTAACATTGTGGCGGGTGCTGAATACAGCACCGCCCGCCACAATGTTAAATATACAGGATGCGACCGCCATGGTGGCGGTCGCATCCTAATGGGCACAGTGGGACCGCCACACCTCTTGTGGGCGGTCCCTTTTCCGTTGCGATGGCGGGCGGACTTTGTCCGCCCGTCATCGTAATGACCTCCTATATTTTTACAAACGATAGTTAACACTTAAATATTTTTTCAATCGATATTACTTACCTAAAAATCGATATTCTTGACCACGATATTTTTTCTGTCGATATTTCTGACCCACGATATTTTTACCTCGATATTTGTGCAAATCGATATTTTTACATCGATATTTCGGCTCTGCACCCCTTCAAAGGGCTGCCATCTCAGGGTGCACACTGACAGTTCGCAACCTTTTCGTGGCACGCCTCCTGACAGCTTCTTTGTATTTTGTGCGCCTGTATCCCTAATACGGCGTGGGCACAGAGGTAAAGAGATTCCCTCATTTGCATGGGAACACGCCTCCATGCAAATGAGGGAATGCCCTATTGAGATAGCGCTGGTGGAACATGTACACCAGCGCTATCTGTATTCGAGAAGGGGCCGCACAAGCTTCTGCGGCCCATTATGTAATACCAAAGTTCCCCGGGGGCGCACAAAGTGGGCGCAATCGCTTGTTAGGTCCCCAGGGTGCTTCTGTAATACAAACCCTGAGCTACTGTCCCCGCACACCCCAAGCCTGTAAGACAAGCCCCCCCCAACGCTCCCTTTGAGTCTCTTCATAACACCAGGAAAAAGTACTTCAGGAACTCTTCTTCACCTGAGCTACAACACTGAGGGAAACACATTTTAAGGCCTTTGCTACCCTCCTTAAACTCAGCCACAAACAATACTCTAATCCCTATTGTAGACAGAAAATCCAAGTGCTCTGTTTGTCCTTGCCTGAGGCAGCACCCCCTAACGTGGCTTCCTAAAATGGAAGCCCTTTGACTAAGTCACTGATGCTTCTGAATCTACCTCAAATCAGTCACTTACGAGGTCTCTTCTGCTCAAAGCCTTTCCAAACCATTAGGTTAGTGGTGGTCTTCACGTCAGGTTTCATCTCCCCCATAGAGGAAAGAGGCCGTGATATTTACATGCAACAATCTATGCGTCTATATAAGGTGTCAGAAGGGCGCAATAGAAGTAGTGTACGATGGTCCATGGACCGTATGAATAAGCGGATAAGCTACAGTTACATAGCATGCTATATGGAAAACACCTCTCTAGGGCCTGGAGTGATACTGATGTGGCCAAGAAGTAATTAAGACGGGTCCTGATCAAAGAGGTAGAGTTGGAGCAGCTTGCGTTCAGAATTTCAAGTGCTCCTGCTCCTGGTGTAAACTACTTAGCAGGGCTTTCCAGTTTGGGTCCTATTGCAAACTGCTGGAAGTTAACTTTGTTTGTACACATGGGGTATCTGTAAAGCTTGAGCCTAGCCAAATGGCAGTGGATGCCTGTACAGGGTTAAAGGCAAGCATAAAGTCAATGAGTGATAGGAGAGATAGATGGTTTGTGGAGTGTTAATGCTTTGCGATGTAGTGTTTTTTCATAGTAAGGTCCTGGAGTTATGGAAAGACTGTATCCTGCTCGCCCATTTTAGGGTCATCTCTAAGGACTGACCTTATCCACATGTATAATGTGGAAATTTACAAGAGGAAAAGGACTCCAAGCCCTCACACAGAAGATTGATAGGACCTCCAACCCGAGGGCACATATCTCTTCAAGATATTTGTGACAATTGCCAATCCTTTTGTTTCTCTTTTAGCCACCCTCTACACCTGAAAAAAAACACCAGAACACCTCCTAATACATCAACAAGATGTATTATTTATTTGTTTATTTAGAACATTTATTGGGAGCTATGTGTAACTATTTAGTTACTTCTAAGCACTGAATGTGAAAAACATTTTAGCCATGACTCTTAGTCAAGGCAATAAAAAAATTCTGCTTTCACAAGAAATCTTAGATCATATAGAAGCAGGACCAACTTTATGTCTCCCGAAAGCACCCGGGGTTGTCAGAGAGGTACATTGAAACAGCCCTATGATCATTGACCCATTAACAGCCCCTGAAGCCTAACCAACTTTAGAAGACAGTATGTCAACCAAGAATTGATCTGGGTGTATTCCAGCTATAAGGCTGGTGCAGGGGACTGCTTTTGCCCTGGCATGGTCAGTCCTGGGTAGGGAAGCTTTCCCTTTGTCTATTGTGGACAGAGATGAATGCTTCTGTGTGCCTCTGTGTTTGTTCATGGAGAAAGAGACAAAGAGAGGGAGGGAGAAAAAGACAGTGAGGTATGTATAAACAGAGGTGGAGAAGAAGAGAAATACGGTGGTAAGAGGAAAAAAGGGCTGCGGTCAGAGCTTGCAAAGGTATGAGGTACGGGTTGCTCATCATATCCTGGGGAACGTGTATAGGATAGGCCAGTATATGATGGGGGCGCATGCCCCAACTGCATGATATACCACGGTGGAGATTACTGAGGTGCACAACTGCGCAATTGCCTGTCGTGTCACTGGAGTCAATGATAAGGCGTGAGCGACAGAGAGGGGCATGTGGCACACAATTTTAAATGAGACCTGTGCCCACCTGCCATGGGCCCTTCCTGCTCATCACGCTTCTTAGTAGTAGGCATACTCTCCAGCCAGGAGTGACGCACTGATAACCATGCCCTAGCATCACCACCCTGTGGGACTCAACTAAGAAATGTTTGGGGGAGGAGGGGTTGTTTCACCCCTAAAGACCACCTGAACCTACGCCCCTGAGTGAGGACAGTGGCAGAAAGGACGCACAGCCATGTGTGGGGAAGGACAGCCTCGGGTGGAGTAGCGCAGCCACGGGTGAGGTAGGACAGCCCCGGCTGGAGTAGCGCAGTCATGGGTGGGGTAGAACAGCCACGGGTAGGGTAGTTATTTTGTCAAAACAACTCTTCAGCAGGACCGTCATGAAGAAGAGTGCACACATCAAATTCTTTATTGTTTTTAATCCCTGCCAGGTTCCTCCTCTTATGTTAAGCTACGTTTTGGATTCTGAATTCTGGCTTCACCCTTGCAAAACTCACCAGCACCTTATGTAGGATTCTGGCTCCAACCTTCTGCCTGAATAACAGATTTAGGGGCAGATTTAACATTCTTTCACGCAGCGCACCGCAGAAAGACAGCTTGCTGCGCTGCGTGAAAGGGAGAGGGCAAGAATGCGCCATATCTTTCAAGCTATGGCACATTCCTGTTCTCTCAAAAAAAGGGGGGGTGACGAAGTGCACACCGGTTTCTTCACTATTAATCCTCAATCTTTATTCTTTTAAGTTCAGTTCGCGTGCAAGCCCGAATGCGTGGTCTGCCCTGAGCCACGTGTTTGTAACATACTTCGGATATGGAGCGCAATAGCACCTCAGTTTCGGGCGCACAGCTTGATGCGTCGTGCATAACATAAATGCCACAAATTTAATCCAGTTTCATCGATATTTATTCCAATTTCATCCAAAACTTTTCAATCTTTTAATGCTTGTCCTCTTGTCTCATGTGACAAGAGGAAAAGCATTAAAAGATTGAAAAGTTTTGGATGAAATTGGAATAAATAACGATGAAACTGGATTAAATTTGTGGCATTTATGTTATGCACGACGCATCAAGCTGTGCGCCCGAAACTGGGGTGCTATTGCGCTCCATATCCGAAGTACATTCCTGTTCTCTGCCTGCACTGGTGCACAATCAGCAGCCAAGCGCAAATGCAGCACACTTAGCAAGAGAAAACAACGAGGAGAAATAAAGATATTTCTCCTCGCTGCACCTCTGGTGGGAAGTCATACAATTCCCAGGTCTACCAGTGTTGTGAAATCTGGGAACGCCTCAGAATACATAGGTGGATGCATGGGAACCCCCATGCGCCACCCATTTAACACCCCCCAACATGTACAGTAACACAAGGCAACAACACTTGCTGCCTTGCATTACTCCAGATTTACCAAGCCACGCAGGGCCATCAAAAAACTCACTGAGTTGCTGCAATAGAACGAGGCAAATATCTGAAGTCACATTTTAATTATTATTATTTTTATTTTTTCTGTGTCAAATTGCTGGAAACATCGAAGTTAGCAATTATTTAAAAATTGATCACAATCACACTTACATCTAATATACTAACATAACTTTATTGATAATATATTGCGAAGACACCAAAACTTTTTGTATGCCTACTATAAAACCACGAAGTATTTTCTTTATGTCTATTGAGACAGTGAAATAAAAGAAGGCTCCCAGAATGCCCTACACCACCGTGGGCAGAGCAAGCACAAGCAGAGGACAGTCCATGCTGCAGGTGAGAGGAAACGCCGTAGGACCACGCTTGACATTATTGAAGTAAGGTCTCTCTTTTAAAATGTCTCTTTTTCCTTCACAGCAAGCAAGGATAAACTTGCCAAGCCCTGAAGACGCTATAACAAGTGTCTTTAAGGTAATTTCAACTTTAGAATGGGGTCTTATCTCAGAAGGCAGCATCTGGCTTTCTCACTTCTCGTTTTTCTTCCCCCTTTTTTTGTTTTCAGTGACTGTGCCTCGTGACTTCATGTAGCAATATAAATCCAGAGCATATTTTGAATTTATATTAAGATATCTAATGTACCTTATCATTACGCACAATCCCTGGAAATTAAGCCATAGTTTTAAGAAGTATATTTTTAGAGCGAAATGCGCCATTTGACACATTAACACGAACTTTCATTCTGATAAATTATCTGATTGTTACGATGTAAACCCGGAATGTTAAAAATAAGGGATTCTGACTAAGTTTCTCTTTTTACTATATTACAGGTACTATTGACCTGATTGTCTACAGCAGACTAATATTACCTCGCTGAGAAGTGCAATACAAATTGTAGTTGCACTGATAAACTCTTTCTGGTCCTGAAGAAAGCCCCATAGACCCGGCTGGGCATACGGGGCAGAAACATGTCGACCGAATAAAAGGACACTTTTTCAGTGTGTTTAGACATACTAACCTGGTCTAAAAAACACACGCTCACCATTTTAATTTCTTTAACTCCCACTTGCTAATAACATTTTTTTTCGCTTTAGTGAGGATGTTTGAAGAATTTTAACATCACTTTATCACAACCATTTTTTAACGTTTCTGTTTCTGGACACTACTGCGAACACCAGTGGTTAAACCTCCGGGTGGAGGTCAACATACCTAATAAACCCCATGACTATGTTGTTACGTTACGTATAGGCGGAGAACCAAGATATACCGCCTTTTTCCCAAATCCAGTTACGTACGTATATATGAGGGTTTTTTAAGACGGAACCACGAACTAATAAACCCTGGTAAAGTGGTTACAAGTGATCCATTCCCCTATTGATTTTTTGGTAAATCTCATCTAGGTTTTGCACCGCCCTTGCATTACTTTGCATGGCACAAGGGCAACGCACAACTTTGATAAATCTGGCCCTTAATCTTTAGTCTATTCCCTACATTTCTGAAAGGTTTAGGAGACCACCTTGACCTTGGTATTCTAATCTTTAGGTGCTTCCTAGGAGTCACCTTTTACACCTACATTTTGAACACGGACAATCAATTACAGCTTCACTCAGCTCTTTTGATTTAATGATGAAAGTCCCATCCGAAGATATTTCATACTGAAGTTGTTTTCTCTGTTGAGATGTTGTAGGTTGTTAGTTCTTATGTTCCTCTGGCCCCGTTTCCATATCTCTGTGACACCAACTGGGTTTTGGAGGTAAGTGTGGCAGGAGCGGCTCACATTCCTGGTCCCTTACAGTATTGAACTTCTGGGAGCTAATGATCAGATATAATATGTTCCTACCTTTGGTTAACAGGGCTCAGGAAACTTCATTTTACTCTAGCTCAAAAACATCTTGAATCCAGAAGGTTGGATGCCACAATTCAGAGGCATCCCCGGGCCATCTTAAATAGCAAGGTAAACGTAATGCCACTGTCATGAGCAAATTACGTATATTGTCGACTCACACATATAGGCCCTTCGAGCTGACACACCTGATGTCTCTCCCATCACTTTGACAGAGACTCTTCCTCTTTCACTGGTGGACCATAACCCAAAATGTCCTATTCCTACTCTAAGGCAATATCACAGTGAGTAGCAGTCGTGGCTGCTGACAATATGCAGTGGCAGGGGGAGGGGCTTGAATTAAAAAAACAAAATGAAAAAAACTTACCTGATCCTGCGCCACCTCGTGCTCCTCCATTCTCTTACTGCTCCCAGCAGTCCCTGAGATAGACTCCCCATCCAATCCAGACGCTGCTCTCATACTATGAGAGCAGAGCCGGTATTGGCCTGAGCGGGCTGGTTTAACGCTCTGCTAAGGCACAGGGAGTCTGTGCCGTTTCTTCACCCAGCTGTAGAATACAGCCAGGTGAGAGAAACCTAAGTGTGCATAGTACTTTGTTCCTCCTCCCTCCCATGGCCCGGCCCCTCCCTTCACATGCTGGCTCAGCCAGCAGCTGAAAAAATAAAACAATAATAAAAAATCATTTTATTTTCCATCTGCTGGCTCTAAGCCAGTGGGGCGATGCTCCTCTGCCATTGCAGAGGAGCTGCCGCTGTTGAGTAGTGAGGCGAGATGGGAACATGTGAGCAGGGGTGAGTCACATCCATCCGGATTCCCATAAGAGTCACCGAGATAATAGTCTTTACTTAGAGTTCCTTTCTGGAAAACAAAAACAACCACATGTATTAAAGAGTTTTGTGGTCGTAAAGCATGTGAGTTGTAAAATCTCTCATTGTTCAACTGCAAAACCATCAGTCGCAATGCACAAGAAGTACATTACGATTCGCATGTGCACATGGTACTCCTTGCCATATGGAAGGAATAGTGGAAGGACGCGCGCACAAGTTGCCTATACCTGCCGTGAGGGGAATGGCTTTGCAGTCTCTGTCTTCGCCGCCGTGAGGGGAACGGCTCCAACTCCTATTAACTTCACGCCGCCGTGAGGGGAATGGCCTACATTTCCCAGCTGCCCCAGCATCGGCGCTGGGAAACAGCGTCAGCACAGGCGCCTCCTGCCAGGACAAAAGCGCGGCTGCCCTCCCGCAGCGCGGGACGCGCGCACAAGTTGCCTATACCTGCCGTGAGGGGAACGGCTTTGCAGTCTCTGTCTTCGCCGCCGTGAGGGGAACGGCTCCAACTCCTATTAACTTCACGCCGCCGTGAGGGGAACGGCCTACATTTCCCAGCTGCCCCAGCATCGGCGCTGGGAAACAGCGTCAGCACAGGCGCCTCCCGCCAGGACAAAAGCGCGGCTGCCCTCCCGCAGCGCGGGACGCGCGTGGGCCGCGCCCGTGCAAAGCCCGGGCCAAGGGCGGGCCCGTCCGCGCCCGTCAGAGGCCGGAGGAGGCAGGGCTGGGCCTCCCCTCTAACTTTCTAGCCCCGGGATCTGCAAATAAGGTACTGTGCTGTGTCCCCTAGATCTTTATCTTACAGTTATTGGAACTGTTTTTTTTTCTACTGGCACACAGTGAATACAGCTCGCATTCCAAATGACTCTATGCTGAGAATAATCTTGGAACATTTATTCCGCACTCATTTTTTTATGTGTTTGTTTGAGTTGCACAGACCCTTTTCTATTTTATCTTTGACTTTTGGAAAGCAAACTATATAAGTTGTTACCCGCATTGGCTCTGCAATTTTGTGTCTGTAGAATTTGGTACTCTAATCGCGCTGGTCTCAGATAGTGCTCCCTATTAGAGGTTTCCCCAATAGGTATCCCAGTAGTTGTGGATACCCATAGAGCCTTGTAGTGGAGATCTCTAACATTAAGTTCCTGTGCCCACTCTAAATCTAAACCCTTTTAACCAACGCTAGAGTCTAAACACAGAGATACTGTAGAATGGGGAGACGAACCTGCGTTGAAAAGAAACAGGCCCTGGCTATGCCCAAACCTAATACCAAACCAACTTCTATTGATAGGATGTTGGAAAAGGCCTTAGGAGCTGTGGCCACCGAAATAGAGCGCACTGAGAGACGACTGTCCTTGACCCCAAATCTAGAAATTGCAATGACTGACCCTAGCACCTCACAAACTATAGGGGTTTCGATAACTGATTCTCCCAGTGACCAAACATCAATAATTGAAGCAGTTAGCCCCGATCAACCTAGGGCTGTCATATCTAACCAATCGGGTAAAAAAGGTAAACCCAAACCCAAAGTGAAAGCAGCAGTAAGAAGGAAGAAGCCCGCAGGAGCGATTCCTGATAATGGGAAATCTGGGATTGGTGACTTAGAAGTCAGCACAGAAACCACAAGCGATCGCCAGGGTGGGTCACTAAGCTAGTGGTGGATCTACAGATCCAAATGAGGGATATAGTTAAGGATGAACTTAGACCTTTACAGGAGAGGGTTGACAGGTTGATAGTACTTTTCAATGACTGGACAAGCACTAGGGGGGCAGCCCATCGTAATGTTGGTCGTGAAAGCAGAACACGAGATCAGACCACTGCAAGTACTACACTGGCCAATCCAGGCCCTAAACCCAGTGAGCAAGCTCTGCTACTAACATCAAACAGGGAGACACATACATTGGAGGCTACCAGAGATAGTATCTTAAGGCCCCCATTGGTTACTTCTAATTTAGCCAATTGTCCACCTTTACTTCATAAATCTAGAGGGCAATGGCAAACAAAAATACAGCAGGTAGGGGGAGGTGCCCCCACAAGTACAGAAGTTACCAATGACTTCTTCCCCCCTCCAGTCATAAACTTACCTCCTGCATCAACCCCTTATGTCCTTATCCTTGCAGGTATCCCTGAACTTAGAAGGGACCAATATGAATCCCACCAAGAATTAAAGAATAAATGTATCCATTGGCTTGTAAACCACAGGCATTATAGTTATGAGCATGTGGAAGAGATTTTAACTACACGCAGGGTGGGCTGGATAGGCAGGCGACATAAGGATTTACATGGAGATTGTATAGTAATTAATTTTAGAAACCCGTTGATGGCCCAAAAAGTTTTAGCTAGAGAGGATGGGAGAAAATCGGGCGGCACTCAAGTGCTCCCATTGGGTTACTTCTACCCCCCCAACAGGCCCCACCATGATATTAGGCATTATGAGCGGGGTTGGAGAAATGACACCAAGAATTGCGAGTTACCTCCCCCGGACCAGCACTGGCAAAGGCAATTTATTTTTAATATTCCCACAGCAAATAGGTATAGCAGCTTAGACGGAGTAGATTGACTCAAGGATCAGCCCCCCAACATTAAAGACCAAATACGCCCGCCCCCAACAGCAATCGAGGCTCAGGTTAGTGATATAGGACCTTGCATGCCGTGTGGGGAAGGTAAAGCCTGTGGGAGCATGAGCGGCTCCCTTGGCTGTGACATGGTATCGAGGGATAATCTAAAACTCTCACTAACCAGAGGGTTCGATTTGATGGGCGAAAGTGTGAAGAGAAAGGCCATACCGCAATCATCCCCGTTAGTGGCTAACAAACTGAACTGCCCCAATTGCCCAAAGACAAGGGTTTTATCGTGGAACATTGCGGGTCTGAATAATAAGTTAGATAACCCAAATTGGGGTCTCTTTATTAGCCAATACGAGATCTGCATGTTCCAGGAGACATGGGCCAGAGGGGATGTTTCCAAATTGGGTTTTGCCACTTTCAGTATTCCTGCAACATCAGGGGGCAAAGGGAGACCATCAGGAGGCCTTAGCACATGGGTGGGAGTTCACTTAGGTTGCACGGCCAAGCAGATTGACACAGTATCGAACGATATTTTATGTGTTATGCTGCAGTTTCCATCAAAGATTTCGGTAGCTCTTTTAAACGTGTACTCTAGACCAACCGCCCAGGGTAAGGAGTCTAAAACGTTGGAAGAACTAACTACGTTCTTAGCGACCATTGCAGATAAACATATGGTGATCTTAGGAGGGGATTTTAATTGTCAGTTTGAGCCACTAGAGGGAATGCTCCAGGATAGCCTATATGATGAGGATAAATTTTGGGCAATCCCGGAGACCAGGTGTTCACCAGTCAAAAAATGGTGCCCCCTGGTGATCCAGATGAACTGCCTTGCTTTGAAACATTCCCTAAGAGCTTGCAATGGTAGAACTTTGTCTGACACATCGAGTAGTTATACCTTCCATAGAAATGAGCGTGGCTCTCTATTAGATTATATTTTAATTGACTCCAAATCCTGGGACAGGCTAATTGATTTTAAGGTTATTCCACGGCTAGACAGTGACCATTATGCGTTAGTACTTGAACTAAAGGAGCTCAATCCCGGGAGCGTCCTTAATATGGATAACCCTATTGATGCTAGGTTGACACTTTCAAATTGTAGGAGAAGAGTGCGATGGTCTGACATCAGTCAATCACAAGATAAACTTAGCACTTTATATGAAGCCCTGATCCCGGTGCTTCTGACAGCATCTAACTCAATAACTCACCATGGGGATAGTATAGACTCCGAGATGGTTATAATGAACCATGGCAGGTTAGGAGAAGTCACATTAGACTTCTTCTATCCCAAAAAAACAAATCGGCCAAGTAGGAAACCTCCCCACACTTGGTATAATGATCATTGTCGTAATGCCAAAAGATCGCTGGTTCTGTCCATCAAGGCTAACGATCGCCCGTTAATTAAAACTGCTAGGTCGGCCTACAAGGTGGCCATTATTGAAGCCAAAAAAGGGTGGGAAATGGATAAGTGGGATGTTTTGAGAAGCTCCTTGGGAGCTAGGGATATGAGGACCTTCTGGAAAGTTGTCAACACAGGTAGCTCTGGTGCTAAATCACCGATAGAGCCGAATTTGGAAGCAGAGGTCTGGCGGGACCATTTTGAATCTCTCTACTCTAATGGAGATATACTGAACGCTGAGATAATAGAGGGATGCCCTGGGGGACTGACTACTCCGCCAAGATAGGGGAAATCAATGAACACTTTGACGATAGCTCTAGTACAAGTATAAGTTTAAATGAGATTAAGGGAGCCCTTGCCAAAATAGCTCCAGGTAAAGCACCTGGATTAGATAAAATTCCTGGGGATCTTTTCCGCAGTGAACCATCTGTATGGGTGCTATTTAATGCCATATTTCAAGGCATGAAGATTCCCCCAGTTGGGCCGGAGCTGAAATAATCCCCATTTACAAAAAAGGCTCACCGCTATTACCAACCAATTATAGGCCGATCAGCCTCATAGACATTACGCAAATTTTTTTTGCACGTGTATTGCTGCTTTGGTTACAAACTTGGATGGAGGAACGGAAGATACTTACCCCCCTACAGGCAGGGTTTAGAGAAAAACTGTCTACCTTGGACCAAATACTCAGGCTACAACTATTGCACTGGAAGATCGTGTGTTTAGAGGGTGGCAGCCTCTACTTAATATTTGTAGACCTGAGGTCAGCTTTTGACTTGGTCCCAAGGGAAAATTGTGGGCAGTCCTCCATGAGATGGGGGTACCTGTATATCTATCCCAACTCATAAAGCGGCTGCATGAGGAAAACTTTGCCCAAATCAGGTTTGGTAAGGATGGAAAGCTAACTGCACCCATCCCGATCAAACGCGGTGTTCGACAGGGCTGTGTGCTTGCCCCTACTCTCTTTAGTCTATACATAAACGGTTTAATAGATTATTTACTTGTAGAGAAAGACCTCGATGCACCCAAGCTAGCCTCGCGTATAATTCCAGCAATGATGTTTGCCGATGATACTCTATTAGTATCTAAATCACCCATGGGGATTCAGAGGGTACTCAATAGATTTGAAGCATTCTGTAGTGAAAGAGGATTAGAAATTAACCTACAGAAAACCAAATTTATGGCGTTTAATAGCCCTAAAAGCACACGAGCAAACCCTTCACTAAATGGTAAACCCCTTGAGAGAGTCTCCTCTTTCGATTATCTCGGCATTACAATCACAGAGACTATGGATTGGGGGGCGCAAATCAAAAAATCATCACTAAAATTGTCACAATCGTCAGGTGGTATCATGAAGGTTTTCTGTAAGTCCAGCCAGAAACCAGTGAGTATTGCCATTGAAATTTATAAGGTCCAAGCCAGGGGAGGGGCGCTATATGGCGCAGAACTATGGGGTCACTCTAGTTCTGAGAACCTAACGCAGACAGAGAACAACTTTCTCAGACAGTTGTTAAATCTCCCACGGAGCACTCCGCTAACTCCGCTCCGATTAGACCTGGGTGTTAGGGCAATCACCAATGAATCTAACCTTAGACCTTTATTATATTGGCGCCGCCTGTGGGTTACTCCAGAACTTCTATCATACAGGGAGGAATTAAAAGAAGTGATGAACCTGCGGGGGGCAGCCAAACTGCCGTGGCTTGCGTATATCAAGCACATGCTAGCTAGTATGGGGTTGGGGGAACTCTGGGCTGACCCTGAGCCTGCTTGTACTTCACTCCCCAGGAAATCGTTAAAGGCCCATTATGGGGAGTATAAAATGGCTCAGCTTTTTAGTAACCCCCGAGTAGGCAAGTTAACCTTAGCCTTTTTAGAAATCAAAGATAGGTATAGCTTTGAGCCGGCCTTGGACGACATCAAGCCGGCAGCTGCTAGAAAGCTTTTTCTTCAGTTTAGGCACGGGGTTTTGCCTCTCCGCTGTTTTACACATAAGTGGGGGGGTCCGCAAGTCCTGAAGTGCCCGGCATGTAACTGCCCTGCAGAGTCAGTACTCCATGTGTTTTTTAGCTGTCCTGGCTACTATAAGGCAAGAAAACGATGGCTGGTGCAGATTTGTAGAAACCTTGGAACTAGGCGCTGTTCTGATGCTTTCAGGATACTGAAACATGACTGTAGTATCCCGATTGTTTACTCAGTTGCAGGTTTTCTATTTTCTATGTGGTGTACCCGCAGGATATTTTTAAAAGCATCCTTAAATAGTTAAGACAATGATTCTGGAGGAAACGAAATAATCTTTTTTATCAAATTCCCGGAAAAAATATCTATCTATGGTCACTCTTGCCAGTTTTAAAATTAGGTCTTGTTTTTTTACATGATTAGTTTTACCTGAGCTATGTATGTAGGTTTTCCAATTATGTCACAGGAAAATTGTTTTTCTATTTCATATGTTTTTTAAAGTATGTATATTTTTTTTATATGTTCTTAATGCTTTTTAAAATGTTAGCATTGTTTCCTGTCCTTGAGTAGCTTACTAGTCTACTACTATAATTGTTGCGAAAACCCCATGCAGAAGCAGCCTGCATTGTGGGGTCCCCAGTGCTAGGTCGTGCCAACTGCTGCATAAAACTAGTGGTAATAATAGCGGTCATCTTTTTATGAAAACTGTTTTTATTTAAATTATTTATTTATTTGCACTATGCACTTTCCAAAAGTGAATCCTTGTCCTCTGCCTTGACCAACCCTCTGTTATATCCACTGTCCTCGCTTTCCTTTGGTGAAGTAACTAGAATAGAGGGCATTTTTAAATTGAGTGTGGAAATTATTTACTTCATATGTGTGCCAGCAATGTCCATTACTGTTTTTAATATTTGTTTTTCACTACATGCAATTGATTTTCTTTGTAGTTTCAAATGTATCTGTATGTACTGTGTCTGTACTTTTAAGGTCATACTGACCGAAATAAAGTTTATTGAAATGAATAGTGGTTGTGAAAGGCACATCTCCGGTCCTTATGAATCACACAGACTTATCAATGCTTATCAATGCTTTACAACTGCAATAGAATTCATAAAGAGCTGTTATCATACCAGCGCCTCAAAGGGGGTGACATTTGATTCACAAAGAGGAAGCTGTCCCTGAGGGACAACTTCCACATTGTGAATGTAGGCTCGGAAATTGGGAGAGCATGCCAGGAGTCTGAAAGACTGCTGCATGCTCCACTAGATGCCCTTCGCATCACTCCACATGACTACTTTTTAGGTGGCAGCCTAACAGACAGCGCAGATGTCTGGTTTGCTACAGACATCTTGGGGACATTCGCAAAGCTTCCTTGGGAATGCATTCTGCCAGTTGCTTGCCATTGACTTTGTGGTTTGTAACTCACATTTTCTTGCTTTGTATTTGCTGGCTTTACTTGTTTTAGACTATCCAGCTTGATTCATACCTTCCCTTGCCCAAAACTTGTTTACAGCATCCTTCCAAGTGCTCCCTTTCTGTAAACAGGCCTGTAAATCTTGTTCTTATCTTGTCACATTTGCTGTGCATTCAAAGACTGAGGTCAAATGTCAGGCGCTGTCCTCAGAGGGCACTTGTTAATTTTCCTTTCTCTGACTTCAAAGTGAGAGGATTTATGTGACAATCTTGCTGGAAACTGGGGGTAGGAAAAAGTTTTTTCTAACACACAGCAACATTTAAATGAACTGTGTAAGTTTTTCAGAGTACATCAGAATCATGAACAAGAATGAAGCACACTTTTTGTTATTTCTGAAGTGTGTTTGAAACAAATACTTTAATATGATCAAAACAAATCATTATACTAGGTGATACAATTTCCACACATTTTCGTTTGTGCGCTGTAGGAAGCTGCACTTTTTGGAGATGTCCCCTCCACTTTTTGTGCCCATTTGAACTGCTAGATGCTGGTTTCTGACTGACATTGCACTGAAGCCTGCTAACCAGGCTCCAGTGCCCGTGTTGTTTCCTCTAAAGTGAAATGTGAATTGGTACACCCAATTGGCAAGATGTTTTACCCCCCCCCTTATAAGTACCTAGCAGATGGTACCAGTGGTACTTAGGGCGAGGGGGGTTAAAGGGGTCACCAGGGCTGCAGCACTATTTGTGCCACCCTGAGTGACCCGAGTAAAAGTAAAGTCATCAGGGCGGCTACCGCAGGCTGCACGAGCAGCTTCTCTGCTCGAGTTCGACGCTGCACACACCATGTGTGATGGAGTCCCTGCGCTGCCTTGATATATGTAAGTCACCTAAAGGTAGGCCTTCTAAAGCCCAGGAGGCAGGGTGCATTATATTAATGTTGAAGGCATATATGTGCAGACATATGTACCTATACAGAAACCTTGCCATTCAAGTTTACTGTAAGTGAACAGCGGTCTATAATGTTAACGCAGACTAGATACTGGACAAAACCAAGATAGCCAGATCCATGATGGTACCACCAAATTTAGTCGTGTCTGGTATCAAACACTATGGGGGATATTCACAAGAACGTGTGCTAAATATCACAAAAAAATGTTAACGCAACTTTACACATCGCAGCCGATCGCGGGAAAATAACCCCGTGTTAACATGGAATTCACAACACGGCGGTACCATGCGATAGTCTCCTGAAACCGCGGACAATGTCCGCGATACAACCACCTCGACGGCGATAAAAACACAAACCCCAACACCAAAAAACATGCGGTGAGCCCATTCGCGAGGAGGAAAGCAGCGATAAGCAGCGCAAGGCCCGCGACACATATACGGCATGCGGGAATAAGTACAACAAAAGCAGGAAAAAGAAAGACAAACCAAACAGAAAACAGCGAAGCACAATGGAGGCAGTCGGAGCCAGCACACAACCCCACAAGCACCATTGGCAACAAAACATTAGACATGGCAGGCCATCGTGGACAAGGTGAATGCAGCCCGAGAGCGGAGGAGGACAATGGCAGAAAACCAGAACAGCTGTAATGATGCAAAACGCACAAACAAGCACAAACACGCCAACAACCACAAGGCAGCAATGCACACCGGAGGTGGGAGTCCAGCGCCACACCAGGAGCTGGATGACATGGAGGAAATGGTGTCCACCACATCAGTCTGGAGATGGTGGCAGGACTCAGGAACCGGAAACTGCTCAAAATCAACAGACACAACAGCAACAGGGAGAGGAACCACCAGGGACTGGGGGGACGGGGGGAGATGGCCACAATGGCACACATGCACAATTAAGCACAGCACAACTGCAGACAAACCATGCCCAAGAGGAACAACACCAACCAAGAGCACAAGTCACACAACTCGGCAATATCACACCACTGAACAAGCACAGAAGTGAAAATCACACTGCCTGAAAGGGAGAAGGGTGAGCCAAATCAGAGCTGAAGGGACATCTCACACACAATGCAGCACACACACATAGGAAGCAGAGCACCCCAACATCCAACACAATGTGGAACAAACACCAACATCTGCACAACCGAACACAGGAGACAAGTGCCCCCGCTTGTGGCCGGTAAATGGCCATACGCATCTGGCAAACCACGAAGCAGGGACATGATAATGCACAAGTACCAACCCACAGCCCTGATGGGGTAGCAATGCATGTAAGGCAGTGACCCAGATAGGCCGTGACACACACATTGGCATACAAATAAACACTCAACACAGTTGGAGACAAGTGAACGTGCGGAAACTTTATCAACAATTGCGTGTCAGTACGGCCAAGGGAAGTGCCACGACATGCAGACCAGTGCAGCAGCATGTCTGAATGAGGAACGTTGGAAAGCGCCCATGTCCACCCCGGGGGAGTCCATCACCAACACAAGTCATTGCCAACCCGCGTATGTTGTCCGCGCATGTATCAGGAGTCCAGGCCAATGCAGCCATGTCCACTGTCTCCCAGGGACATGTGACCAGATCCCCAACATGCAACCAGGCGTCGGGACACGTGCAATGGGTCACATGCAGTCCTGGCTGCAGGTACCTTGTCACTTGTCCATGAACGCGAGTGCAGCAGTGTAGGCCAACATTTCCAATGCGAGATCATTGTCCACCACATCTGACATGTCGGCGACGTAACCCATCAGCTGTCCCGGACAGATGTGCTCACTCCAACCCCTGGCCCCAATATGCACGAAAGCCGAATCAGGGAGCGGCTCAATGTGGTCACTGCACACGACGACTCCTGCAATCTCCCAGGTCCAGTCCCCAGCATGCATGCCAAACATCCAGGCATGCCATAAACAGGCATGACGGTGACACTCCTGGTCGTGGTCCAACAGGGGGCGCACACACACGTCGAAATCCAGGTCAGCTACAGTCACGTTGGAGAGGCAGACATCCATGGTCCACTCGAATATGCACGGGCGACAATGCAACACAGGCTGAACGCAGGTGAGGTTTGCAAGGTGGAAGCTCAGCCGGTAACTTATCCGCAGCACTGCCAACGGCAGTGCCCCCAGTACATGCAGCAGACGTGCACGGTACAGGTCCACGTGACTGGAGTCGAGCATGTGTCCGGGATGGTCTGCCATTGCCTCAGTGGCTCTGCTTGAAGCGGCACTGTGAGGACCTGCGCCAGTCCTGTGGATGAAACGCCACAGCTCGGAGCAATGAGCAGTGTCTGTGTGCAACGGGTGCAGGCCTGGGGTGTGGTGGGAGTACGAGTGAAGGCCATTTCACGGACGCAAACTCCGACCAAGGACTTCTGCGTGTGGGATGTGTACACGTTGGCCTCACGTCTGGCAGTGCATAGTGTGGGAGTCGCCTGGAAATGCTATCCTATCTTTCAGGGGTGCTGGGCACATGCAAGTCACATCTAGGAGCTGCAGATATGCTACCGCCCGATAGTGCAGACAAAGGACCATTCATCCCTACAGTCACTTCACCATCTGCATGCATTCAGGAGACGTACAGAGGCCTGCCGTGGGTGTGGTGGGATGTCTGCGACCCTGGGAATCATGGACGATATGCCCAGCACATGGCACATGTGCGGACTCACTGTGTGTTACGTTGCCTCACAGCTGCTCCACCCTCCCACGAGCCCACACACTTGTGTGCCCTGCGCGGTTGTATCACATGCACTCCTACGGCACACCATTGTAATGCCTGTCCGCGCATGTCCAGCGGCATGCCACCAACACCTTGACGCTGGCCTTTGAAGGTGTGCGGCCAAGTGAATGTAGGCCAATGGTCCGGACAGGGCGGACACACGTGTACAGTCCATGGCTGGCTGTGGTCACGCTGCGAATGAGGCTAGGCAACTGACTCATGCAGCCGCAGGACTGATACACATAACCCTTGGCATGCATGTGCCATGACCCCGAGCGGTGTTGCGCTCCTACATTTCCCCGTCCGTGCGGGCCCGCCCTCCTGGTGCATGCTACATTGCAACATCATCTACTGTGGCCCTGGTGGTGACAACACCCCAACACAGACACACACTTACCGCACATCCTTCCCAAGGCCAGGTCCGAGCCATGCCCTGCTCCCCCTGCCGATTCAGCACACCCCTGCGCTGAACTGACGTACGCCGGACCAGCACACGCCGCTTGTGCATGCAGGGGGGGCCGGGCGAAGCTACATGTCCAAGGTCACTGCCAACGCTGAGGTGACATGGTATCGTCCGCTGAGGATAGCACACTGTGATGTTGCAGTGCCGTGCCCATCATGCTGACACAATGACCACACGGACACACTTGCTCAGATGGTGTGAATGGCTACGGGCACGTGCGCCCGGCCACATTTATTAGCAGGCACCCATATCGAGTGACACATGTGTTGGATGTGTGTGGGTTGTGTGCACACCAGCCGGCAAAAGCTGCCTGGTGCAGTCAGAAATCGACAACAGTGTACATCGTAAAGGACACAACCATTCAACCGTAAAGGCCCCATGACTTGTGCTGCACAGAGTTAGTGGCCCCGGATGCACAGCATCCTGCACGGGCCTACCGCCATGGGCCGCTGACTTGCGGGGCACTGGGGCAGGGTCAAGAGTGCAGAGCAGGTTTCCGTAGATGACAAAGGGGCTTGTCGCGGAGTGTCTCGGTGGACAGTGGAAGGTGTGCCCCCAGGGCATGATGCAGAGGGCCGAACCACGCTGAAACAGTCACTATGGTGGAGATGAATGGACCAGACACATGTCGGACACCAAGTCCGGTCCGGCCAGATGGAGATGCAGAAAACCACTAGGCCATGGACTCAGACGCCACCAAGGTCCAACCAGATAGTGCCCATGACTCATTGCGCACAGAGTTAGTGGCACCAGTGCTGTCAGGGGATGCCGCCTGCGATGAGGCGTGTCCAATGGTGTGGACTCCTCCACATCTTACCCAAGACACAGTTCCACATGTGTGACCTACTGGGACCCAGTGTTGGCCTGAGGCAGCGGTCAGCATGGGCCATTCAACGAGTGTCGCCGGCTTAGATTGGATGGTCCCACCGGCCTGCGTAGTTCAGGTTCAGTGGCACCACGGGACGTGGACTTGCGGTGAACAGGGTTGATGGCACCAGGTCAGTTGTTGATAGTGTTCGATCACCTCTGTGACTCTGATCCGGCTTTCCTCCGGACTGAGCCGCATCTTCCTCTTACTCCTCTCCGTGCGTTCACTGGTGTGGACTCTGCCATTTATGATTGGCGACTAGGTGCTGGATGTGGGACCTTCTGGTCCGCAGGGTAGGCCTGAGCCCTCATCCACGTGTCGCCGGCTGGCGTTGAACAGGGTTAGTGGCACCACGTGTAGCCGGCTGGCATTGAACAGGGTTAGTGGCACCACGTGTAGCCGGCTGGCGTTGAACAGGGTTAGTGGCACCACGTGTAGCCGGCTGGCGTTGAACAGGGTTAGTGGCATCACGTGTAGCCGGCTGGCGTTGAACAGGGTTAGTGGCACCACGTGTTGCCGGCTTGCGATATGGAATTATGCCTCACTGATCGAAGGGAGTCTGGTGCTGTGGCCGCTGCCACGGACTTGGGGTCACTGCCATTCAAGACTCAGGACACAGTTCCACATGTTGGACCTACTGGGCCAGGAGGACGCAGGTGGAGTATGTAAATGTGAAAGGAGTAATGTGGATCAGTGTCGGGGGGGCCAGCGATGGTCTGCGGAGGCTGCAGAGGTCACGGGACTGGTGCTTGTAGCTTGCACCGGCACGTGGGGGGGCCCCCATCGACACACGCCGGTGTAGGCAGGTGAGCGGAGCCTCGTTGGTGCGCTGTGGCAGGCATGACGGGTCGGGGGACCAGCGGCCCGGGGTGCAGCAGGCGCCAGGGACGCAGGCCCGCTGTGCTCGGCGCAGGACTCGTGGCGGACCGAGAGCCGCCGCACTGGCAGACGCGTTGTCTATTCCGAATGAGAACCACGCCCAGTGCGACGGGGTTTTTGTTCACACCCCTACGCAGGCCTGGCGTACGCTGGTCCAACCCACTACGCACGCGCATGCAGGGGGGGACGTAACGTGCGACATTTCCGCGTTCTGCCCCACTGCCTGTGGGGACATGGTAGCGTCCACTGGCCACTGCACTCCATGCACCAGCAGTTGATCTCCACATGGCCATTTCCGTGGTTTGCACTCTGTGGTCTGTCCGGCACCTCCACGCCACACCTGGCATTGGTTGGGTTCAACACCCTTGATCACTTGCCGCTCTCGCACATGCCTGCTCCATGCCTCTCCTCGCATCCGGCTATTGTGTGTCTGCGGTGGCATGCCGTGGCTGGGTTGTGTGCATGGCAAGGCCAGCTTCACAATGGAGTTGTGTTGTCGTGTCTGGTCGGTTGGCATGTTGTGTGTCATGTTGAATGTAGTTGTGCTGCGTGTCCATTGCCGGTGTCGTGAGTTGCATGACTGTGGGCTGGAGGTGTGTGGTGTGTTCATTTTGGACTTAACAACAGGCACTGCATTTACATGGGTGCCATCCTGGGAGTGCTGGGTGATGCTGGACTGTCCGGAGATGTGAGAATAATGCACTCGGCTTGGGGAGTTGTTCACGACATTGTTGAGGAGTCCCAGGTGGTTCACTGTTGCCTGCACATTCATGATATGCGTGTGCTTTCTGTTGTGGTAGTTGTGTGCTGTGTCGGCAGGGGGCATGAGGGGTACATGTGTGCAGTTGATTGGCCCTGGCACGTGAGGGAATCCAGCTATGGCGTAGGGGCCTTGCTTGGTCTCCAGCAGCTCCTGCGCAGTGTGGGTGAGGTGGAGGTGGAGGTGCTGGGGTACCAGGCTGTTGTTGGCATCCAGGACAGGTGTGATGACCTTGTATGGGGCTGGCTGTGTGACTCCTCCGACTCTGGCAGTTGTGGGTTGGATGGTACCAGAGGCCGACATGTGCTGCGCAGCCGGCAGCTTTGTCTGCGGAGGGATGTTGGTAGTCCGCTGGGTTGGTACCATCAGCAGGTGGGGGATGTGTGTCAGGATGCGGGGCATGGTTGTCCTTTTGGTCCTGTAGTGGGCAATGTCCTCCTCTGATGTTGGGTCTGGATGGCAGGTACGTTTCAGGTGGGTCCGCTGTCTTTGTACGCTGCCTCTGTGGTGTTCCCGGTGGGGCAGGGGGGGTCCTGGGGGTGGTGGCGGGCCTGGGGTTGGTGGGGGTGGGTGTTGTGTCCCTCATGGGTCTCGGAGCTGCATGATGATTGTCTCCATGGCATCTGTGGGTCTTCGGGTGTGGCTCTTGGCTGGGCTCCCTTTGATGCCGCAGGTAGTCGTCCTGCTTAACACCAGCAAAAGGCAGGTGTTAAATCCCTGGTGCTACCGCGGCTTATCGCCTGTTTTTGGTTCGCATCGCAGATCTGACAGTTTGTTGTGAAAGTGGTGTTGTCGTTTTTTCGTGTGTTTTGGCACGGGAACGCCTACTATGCATCTCATTAGGGTTAGTTGGTGGTGTCCACCGTGGTGTTAAATTTTGGGGCAGTTATCGCGGGAATACTGGCGATGTCTGCGGTTTGCACCCGCTTGTGAATGGGGTGTTAAATCTATCTCCAATTTTGTTGAGTTAAGGTGGAGATAAATCGGAGATAAGTCCTTGTGAATATCCTCCTATGCTTTTTCACCAGAACACGATTCTTGTGTCGGGGAGAGCTGGTATGCACCCAGGTGGCATTCTTAGAGGGTGCCCATCGAGTTACAGAGTCCCCTTGCGCCTTGGCGGGCTTTTTGAGCCGTTTGCCGACAAGACAGAAGTCTGACCTCCTGCTGGTGAATGCTATCACTCTCAGAGGACGTAAGACAAAAGGCCTGGGCAAGAAGGAGTTCACACCTCCGCCCTCCCAGGATGGCTAGTGAAAGACCCATCTAGGCGGCGAGCCTCAAAGAATTCACCGCCTCTGATATGTAAGTGTCTTTTCCCCAGTGGAGACAAAGGCCCCCCTGCCCCCAGGCACTTGTGTTTGCGGGCAGGTGGGAAATTTGGTATGCAGGAGGCGTACAACTCTCAAAGGCTAGCCACACCTCTGGGGTGGGCCAGCTGGTCTGTACAGCCGAGGATGGCTCGTGCCATCTTGAAACGTCCCAAGAAAAGTGGGTTCTGGGTAGTTTGGTGACATACACCCACCGATGTGGTCACCTCAGGGGTGGATTAGTCGCAGGACTAGTAGCCCATTGGCTACTAGCCCTCACACCCCTAAACACCCCCTAAAACCAGGATTTAAAGGGCATCCCTGACATCAGAACTCCAGATCTGCTCTGAAGACGAAAAGGACAAAGAAGAGACTGTGTCAGCTCAAGGCAGGGCTCCACAAAGAAGAGGCACGAAGTAATGCACCCAGTGGTGGCTGGCACGAATCGGGGGTCGTGGGGCAGGGGGTGTAAAAAAAGAAGAAAGTTAAAATGTACCTCCTCTCCGCTTCCTCGACGCGTCTCTCTTCTGTAGTCCCTCCCTCTGACCGGAACAGGAAGCACACCCAGGCTCCCCTAAGCCAATCACAATGCTGAAATGCAGCATTGTGATTGGTCTGAGCGCCGTGGTTCAGTGCTCAGACAGGCAGTGGGAGGCTGGGCATGTTCTCCACTCAGGCTGCAATACAGCCTGGATGGAGAACATGCAAAGTGCGCACAAATGTTTGGCCGGCCCGAGACGGCCAGCCAAACATTAATGCTCACTTACAGAGTGTGCCCACCACTCCTCCCCCTGCTCTGAGAGGAGAGCAGCCCCGCCACACCCTGCAAAGCTGCAGCAGCAGGACGAATTAAAATCATAATAACATCGTTATTATAATTTTATTTTTCCTTTATTTTACTGCTGCAAAGTAGTGTGGCAACGCTCCTCCGCATTAGGGGAGGAGCCGCCACTGAATGCACCTGTGGCAGCCCCCTGCACCCGCTAGACTGTGACTCTTCCAGGACCAGAGACCGGTTCCAAAAGGAAGGTGAACCCCTCTGCGATCCAAAGACTTCACCCGGAGTCCCTAGCAGTCGGCAGGCACAAACCGCACTTCCAAGATCCAAAGGACTGCCCACCGGGCTCTTTCAAGGACCAGCCAAAAAGTAACCAGCCAGGTGCCTTCTGGGAAGTGTAGTCCTGAACCTAAGTGAGTCTCATCCCCCTACAGCGTTCCCAAGGCTTGTGCAAGAAGAGTTTCTTCATTGCTACATTTGCAGTGGCCAAGGTTTGTTGGTGGTCTTGCTGACTACTGACTACTTTACTTGATTCTCCAAAGAGTGAATCCCTTGCTCCATCACCCTTCTCCTTTTGTGGTGCACTTGTCGAGCATTTGCCTCACGAACCTGTCGGCGCTGGCACGCCTGGTAAAGTCAGCTCCTGCAGTCCCATTCAGCACCACAGATAGTCAGATACACTTCTGAACCTGAGACACCCAAGCTAGGCAGTGCTGCTCTGCCTTGTGATTCCTGGTCAAGTGGCCCCTCCAAGCGTCACCCGCAAGGGGCTCCCATGAACTCCACCTGCAAGTATTGTTTTGCTAAGTACTGCTTTTCTAGCACGAGCGGCTCCCATTCAGCACCAAGGACAGCCAAGTCACCTGTGCACCCAGGCTCCCTGGGCAAGGTAAAATTGTTCTGACTGACGAAGGTTGGTCTATGGACCCGCTAGACCTTAATTCCAAGTGGGTTCTGTTGAACTCACCCTGCAAGTGACCGAGTGTCAGCCAAGATTTTCCCCATTGACTGCATTGGTAAAGTTTGACAGTTCTGCAAAGTATTCATTTCTTGAACACTTTAAAATCGATAACTGGTGTCAGATTTTTTCATGTCAATTACTTATCATCAATGGTGGTACTGTAAAATGCTTTACACATGTTCCTCTAAGACAGACTGTCTGCTCTTTGCCACTCTACCAGGACTGAGAGAAGGATTACTAATGTGAATCCGAGGTCCACTTTTGGGTATCATGTTCATATTTCATGGTAAGGCATCCCAGCCATACCACATAATATTGCCACCTTGCTACATGCACTGCATAGTTTTATTAGTAAAATTGTATGTCTGTGCAAATGTAATGGTCATTTCAATTGAAAATGTGTTGACGGTAATGGCAATGTGCTACCACACCATGAATACTCCACTCTATGCCACTCCACTCTACTTCACATCACACCACGGCACTCTACTCCTCACCACTCCACTTTACACCACTCCACCATGTCATTGCACTCTATGCCACTGTACTCTATGCCACTCGACTCTACTCTGCGCCACTTCCCTCTGCATCACTCACCTCTACGCCATTCCATTCTGCACCACTCTAGGCCACTCTACTCTGCACCACTCCACTCTGCGCCACTCCACTCTGCGCCACTGCACTCTGCACCACTACACTCTACTATGAAGTTCTCTAACCCATGCCACTGCATTCTATGATGCTACATTGTATGCTTCTGAATTCAATGCCACTGCACTCTACGCCATTATATTCTGCAACACTCCACGCCCATGCACTCTACACCAGTTCACTCTTATCTATGCACCTCCAGTGTATGCCACTCTACACGACTCCCCACTATGCCACTCCAACCCATGGCATTCTCTGCCACTCCACTCTACCACACTCTACTCCACTCTTCGCCATTCCACGCTGGAGTACAACATGGCTAAAACACAATGGCAAAGCCAATAGCTCATACATAGGAGAGACCTATTGGCTTTGCCAATGCTTGTTTTTTATTCCTATCCCTGTCTATACAGAACCAGGGCGCTCATGGGCTAGGAAGTGAGCAAGAAGTGGCCACTCCTATGGACTGCCTAGCTCCCTTTTGGCCCATCAGAAGTAAAACATATTTAGGCAGAGCCGTGGAGGCGGGGGGCGTAGATCAAGGCCAGGACAGACCATTTTTCAGTGTGGCTCTCGTAAATCCAAAGTCCTCATATTACTAACTGTGGCAAAGTAAGCACACAATTTTCTTTTTAATTTCTTTTAACCTAAGTTTTTAGGCAAGAGCGGCCACGCGCTGTTACAGCTGCCGTGAAAACTAGCGTGCACAAGTCTTTCTGCACCTGTGTGAATAGCCCCTGGTGCCACACACCCTGTCTGAAGTTTCCTGCGGCCTCTTCCCAAGCTTTCTATACTCAACTCGCATTGGATGGAACAGGAACACAAATTCAAAGTGCCCGATCAGTGCAAGCTCTGCGGTGGCATATTTTATGCCCACATCTTGTCCCTCGCTATGTAAGCAGAGATTGACATGGGGCTCAGTCACATCAGGATACCCACATCCCCCTGAAAATAGCACAGGCAGGTAAGCGAATACAAAAAACGCTAGTGGTTAGCATGAAATAATTTAACTCCAGCAGTATCTGGTGGCATGTTGCAATAGGCCCCATTTGGAAGTCTTGGCTTTCATATTGGAGCAAAACGCTATCAGTTTTTTCTGACAAAGAAGACAGAATTGATTGCTAAAATAATTTACTTTCATTCTCATGTTTTAACAACATAGCTCTATTCTATTCTATTTTATTTTATTCTTTAGGATTTGTCGAGCGCATGGCTACCCATAAGGGCCTCCCAGCGCTAACAGCCAAAGGTAGAGATGCTCATTCCAGAGAATTAGAAAAGAACTGATTTCTGAATTTTGATTCTGACTCAGTTTTCCTTACATATTCAGGGAGAGCGTTCCACAGCTTAGGGACCAGGAACACAAAGGGGCGTCCCCCACTCCTGGATTTCCTAATCCTGGGAACTTTGAACAATTGCTGGCTAGTGGAGCGAAGCGATCTAGTAGGGTTGTAAGGGGTGAGAAATTTCTGCATCACTCTGGGACGCCTTTGGTGCATCACTCGATGAGCCATGCGCAGTGCCTTAAAATGGATTCTTTTAGTCACTGGTAACCAGTGTAGATTAGCCAACGCCACAGTTACAGAATGAAATCTAGGCATTTTCAGCAATATACGAGCTGCAACGTTTTGGATAACTTGCAGTCTTTTTATGACCAACTTGGGGCTACCCAGGTACAAGGAGTTTCCATAGGTTAGACAGGATATGACGGGATATGACTAATCCCTGCTCCTCGATTCTTCTTGCTGATTTTGGTAGCCATCCCAGTATCTTTCTGAAGGTCCTTTACAAGCCAAAGCAATTCGACAATAATTTTTTTCCATCAGCGATGGGACGTACAGACTGAATATGGTGGAACTTAGGGGGTCATTACGATGGCGTAACGATCGCCACCGTCGGGCTGGCGGTGGCGACCGTTACGCCATCTTAACGTGAATTACCCACCGCCATATTACGATGGCGGTGGGTATCGCGGCGGACGCAAAGTGCGTCTGCCGCTTTTCTGCCGGTCGGCAATCGTTACGATTGCCGGCCGGGCGGAGCAGGGGCCCAAATATGGTGGCGGTGCCTAGCAGGCACCGCCAGCCATATTAGGATGTAGAGTTTTGAAGGCCTTTCCATGGCGGCGATGCCGCCATGGAAAGGCTGGCGGGGATTTACTTTGGGGGCCCGTTGCGGGCCCCAGGGGGGTTGCACTTGGGGGCTACCCATGGTACCCCCCTGCAGTTCCCTGCACCAAGTGGCAGGCACCGCGTGGTACCTGCCACGTGGTGCAGGGAAATGCCAGGCATGCCATTTTAACATCGCGGCGGGTGCTGCTGTAAGCAGCACCCGCCGCAATGTTAAAATGCGGGATGCGACCGCCAGGGTGGCGGTCGCATCCTAATTCGCGGTGTGGGACCACCGCATGTCTGGCGGCCGGTCCCAACACCGCAAGGATGGCGGGCGGACTCAGGTCCGCCCGCCATCCTAATAGGCCCCTTAGTGAAGGTACTTGCAGGACTCCACACTTTAAGGTGTAGTTTTATAACAATATACCTTCCTCACATACCTGAAACGTTCTATTTTTGAGGAAAGAGGTAAGCCACTTTAGTGCTGTCCCAGTTATGCCTGCTTCCTTCAATCTTCTGATAAACACTGGGTGGGCGACAGTGTCAAAAGCAGCGGTAAGATCCAGCAGGATCAAGGCTGCGGTCCCTCCCTTGTCCAAAATGACTTTAAGTTCTTCTGCTGCTGCAAGCAGTGCCGTTTCCGTACTGCTACTTTGTCTAAAACTATTCTGGGAAGGATGCAGTATGTCATTTGTCTCCAGGTATGATGAGAGACTTTTATTGATGTATTTTTCCAAGATTTTACTTGGCCCTGAGAGAAGGGAAATAGGTCTATAATTTTCACTTTTAAAGGGATCGGCTGATGGTTTCTTCAACAGCCGCCTGATAATGGCGTGTTTCCAAATTGCTGGAACAGTTCCTGTGTTGAGGGAACAATTGAACATGTCTGTCAATTATTTCGGTGTCTGTTCCCCATGGGAAGAATTTCTAGGCCACTGTAATGTGAGTACAAGGCTGCTACCGGACACCCCAGGTTTCAGAGAATATTCTAGAGATGGCCAAGCCAAAAAATGAAATGGGAAAGCCGATCCACAACCAATCCAGGGGGTTCTCTTGACCCTCGGAGCATGGGCATGACCAAATCATACAAAAACATCATGTTAGAATAATGTAAGGTTTTCTCAAAGTTCTTTAACATGCAGAAGCATTTCACCTTAGTGAGTACATCAGATCACATCACTGCATTTAGAAGCATTTATTCAAAGTGATTGTTTTTTAACATGAACTTAGAAACATTCATGCTCCTCGCCCTTGACAACAATGCCGTTAGTGGACTAAGAGGCAAGTCAGTTGTGATGAGCACCTCATATGTGGCATAGACACATATTAAACAACAAGAAAAAGGTCCCTCTTGTGTCACATATATGTATTATTACCTTCAGTCTTTTCCCATACACACCATATTCATCAATGCTCTTACGTACTCCCAATCATACGATGAAGCCTGTTAATTGCAAAGATATCTATCCTTTTATTGAAAATACTATTTTTGTTCTTCAGTAAAATCTCATAAAAACAATATCAACAATTCATTACATAAAATTATCATAAAAAGGGGTTTGTGAACCAAAATTACATATAAACAGGTCACTAATATTTTCTTACTGTGCTACTTCAATGTTGTCCTTTATCACAGTTTCACTGCATTGTTTAGGTAGAACGTCATTATTTTATACATATACTCAAGCAAAGTATTCTCCTACTAAAGCAACGCATCTAGAGCTCCCCTTAAAGGCTTACATAAACACAATTTTCAATTATCAAAAAAACCAAAAAACAATTAATCAAGTTATCAAGTTGACGACGCGGCATTTCGGTGGCTCACAGTCGGTCAACTACACCTTCTTCAGGACAAACTTTAAAAACAATGATGTTCTTTCTGATATCTTTTCCGAATTGTAAGGCGTCAGTCAGGAACGTTATAGTAGATCGCCCTTGTGTTATTATTATTTCTTCCTCTCATGAAGATTCAAAAACAACTTCATGACCATGATTCAATCCTCACGGGTATGGCGTAGACACACCCCGTCTTTAAATCGTGGCTGTACTGCGTCAGAGATCAGGGACCGTTTTAACTTGACCCGTGTTTTACAATTTATATATTCTGTGGAGCGTCGGTATCCACCTTCTGCCCTAATTTTCGGTATGTAGTAAACGGTGCACAGACAGAATATCGAGTTTTTATTTCGACCTACCATAATATCGAGTTTTAAATATCGTAGGTCAAGAATATCGACTGCATGAATATCGTGGTACAGAATATCGACAGTAAGGTAAGAAATATCGGGGCATATTAGCAACAACTTGCGATAATTATCGCAAACAGTGCTTAGCGCGATTTTTTTTATCGCCACCTATCGCTGGATTTGATCGCGGAGATAACGCAGTATTACCAACGTTTATCTCCACGGCGATAAAAATCCAGCGATAGCGGCGAATCCCATCATTAACGTGAGATTTCCAGCGATAAAAATCCTATCGCTAAGGGGAATCTCGCTAATAGGCAGGTGGGGACTTAGCCGTAGAATCCACCTCCCATTGACTATAATGGCTAAGTCATGTTTTTACCAGTTCTAAAAAACCAGCGCTAATCGCGGTTAGCGCGCGTTTTTTTATCGCTTCGCGGTTATTGCTAATAGGCGATAGCGATGTTAGCGACTGCTTTCAGTCGCTGTTAGGTTGGGAACGCCTCCTTTGCATGTCATTAGCGATAAATATCGCTGACATGCAAAGCGGCACCCAAACCAGTCGCTATCGCCTAAAAGCTGTCGCTAAAACCTGTTAGCGACAGCTTGCTGATAGGGCGATAGAAATATCGCCGCTTTAGCGGCAAAAAGTGCCGCTAAAGCGGCGATAGAGCCCTTGATAATATGCCCCATCGTTGTTAATAATATCGATGTTTATATTAGTGTTCTGTATTTTAGTATGTGTGTTAAAAGTATGTGATGTAATTTTTTGGTATAAGTGTAGTTTGTTTTTTTAATGTATGTGTTACATTTTTAGCAGTAAATACTTTTATGTAAATACATTTTTGCGTATTTTAGTTCTGTAGCGGGTTGTGGGTTTATAGGGGAATAGGGTGGCAAGTAATTTAATTATAAAAAAGTAATTATTAATTTTTATTCATTATTATTTATAATTAATTTATAATTAATTAATTATTAATTGGTTATTAATTAATATTAATTAACTAATAGATAATTATATACATTGTGTTCTTTTTTTAGGAGCGGGTTGTGGGTTTATAGGGGAATAGGGTGGGAAGTAATTTAATTATAAAAAGTAATTATTAATATTTATTTATTAGTAGTTATAATTAATTTATTATTAATTAATTATTAATTGGTTATTAATTATTAATTAATTAATAGATAATTATATAAATTGTGTTATTTTTTTAGGAGCGGGTTGTGGGTTTATAGGGGAATAGGGTGGGAAGTAATTTAATTATAATAAAGTAATTATTAATATGTATTTATTAGTATTTATAATTAATTTTTTATTAATTAATTATTAATTGGTTATTAATTAATATTAATTAATTAATAGATAATTGTATAAATTGTGTTATTTTCTTAGGAGTGGGTTGTGGGTTTATAGGGGAATAGGGTGGGAAGTAATTTAATTATAATAAAGTAATTATTAATATTTATTTATTAGTATTTATAATTAATTTATTATTAATGAATTAAAAAATGGGTTATTAATTTTTATTAATTGATAATTATATTAATTGTGTTTTTTTAGGAGTGGGTTGTGGGTTTATAGGGGAATACAGTGGGAAGCAATTTAATTATAATAAAGTAATTATTAATATTTATTTATTAGTATTTATAATTAATTTATTATTAATTAATTATTAATTGGTTATTTAATTTTAATAATTATTTAATTGATAAGTATGTTCATTTTAACCCTCTGCTATCCAATACTTTCCCTACTGTTGCACTCTCTGGAGTGGGAATAGTAATTTTTACCCCTACGCTATCCAACACTTTCCCTACTGTTGCACCCTTTGGAGTGGGAATAGTAATTTTTACCCCTACGCTATCCAACACTTTCCCTACTGTTGCACTCACTGGAGTGGGAATAGTAATTTTGACCCCTCCTCTATCCAACACTTTCCCTACTGTTGCACTCACTGGAGTGGGAATAGTAATTTTTACCCCTACGCTATCCAACACTTTCCCTACTGTTGCACTCTGTGGAGTGGGAATAGTAATTTTTAGCCCTATGGTACCCAAGGGGCCGATTGTCCGCCCGCCATCGCAGCTGCAAAAGGGACCACCCGCCATAGGTGCGGCGGTCCCGCCATACTAATTGTGATGCGCCCGCCACACTAACGGGCGCATCCCATCTATTTTACATTGCGGCGGCGGTGCTGCAAGCAGCACCCGCCTCACTGTAAAATATACATGTCGTGCTTTTACATGCACAACGTGACAGGCACCGCGCGGTGCCTGCCACATTGTACATGCAAATGGTACCCCCCATGTGCACCCCCCACCCCCCCAACACCCTGGGGGCCCGCAACGGGCCCCCAACAGCAGGAACCGCCAGCCTTTCCATGGCGGCAATGCAGCCATGGAAAGGCTGCTCTCAGCCTGCATCGTAATATGGATGGCGGTGTCTTCCAGACACCGGCACCATATTAAACACAAAAGCGGCGGACGGTCTTTCCGTCCGCCACGGACCCCCCAGCCATCATAATATGGTGGGGGGTCTTTGCTGTCTGGATGGCGGGCGGATCGCCCCTGCCGGGCCGGCGGTGACCACCGCCGGCCCGGCGGGGGCGATCCGCCCGCCATCGTAATCGGCCCCCAACTCTTTCCCTACTCTTGCACTCTCTGGAATGGGAATAGTAATTTGTACATCTCCGCTATCCAATACTTTCCCTACTGTTGCACTCACTGGAGTGGGAATAGTAATTTTTACCCCTACGCTATCCAAAACTTTCCCTACTGTTGCATTCACTGGAGTGGGAATAGTAATTTTTAGCCCTACGCTATCCAACACTTTCCCTACTGTTGCACTCACTGGAGTGGGAATAGTAATTTTTACCCCTTTGCTATCCAACACTTTCCTAACTGTTGCACTCTCTGGAGTGGGAACAGTAATTTTATCCCCTCCGCTATCCAATATTTTCTCTACTGTTTTAGTTAATGTAGTGTAAAATATATTTAAAAAAGATTAAAAATATTGTAATATTTAAATTTGTTATATATATTTTTTATTAATTTTATTGGTGTATGCGTATATATATGTATTTATAATTTTTAATATGTTTTTTAACAAATTATAAGTTATTAAAATAATTATGTATAAATATTATTAAGTAAGTATATATATTATATTTTATACATATATATGTTTAATTGATTTTTACATTATATGTATTACTTATAATTGTAAACATTTTTTAATAATTTTAACTATGTTTCTTTTAATTATATGTATTATTTACTTTATTTTACATTATTTTTTATACATAAAAAAACGCTATTTTTAACAACGCTATTTTTAACAACGATATTTTTTTATCGATATTTTTGTACTTACCATTATGTAGATAGGACTTCGATATTCTGGACATCGATATTCTTGCGTCGATATTTTTGTAGCTCGATATTCTGACTCTCGATATTCTGTCAGTGATCCGTAGTAAACTTGTCTTCCCGATTAAGGGGCCGATTCCGATTCAGGCCGGAAATCTCTCCGACCGAGCCGGACCCGGAGAGATTTCCGACCGAATCGGACTCTGGCAGTCCGACCGAACGAGTACGATGTGCACGCATGCAATCGGACTCGAGTCGGTCGGACTCCCATTGAGTCAATGGGAGCCGGACGTACAACGCGTACGCGGGCTCCCATTGACCCAATGGGTGCGAGGCGAACAAGGGTGCCCCCTACAGCGGGTATGCCTCGAAGCGACTCGCGGCGTACATGCACAGGTAGGGGGGACCCATGGGTCCCCCCTGTGTGCGACTCGCGCGGCTATGCGTACAGAGGGGTCCGACACGGACCCCCAAAGTGCGGCTCCGACTGCTCTTTCGAGCCGCACGGCGCGAGTCGGTCGGACTGCTCGCGGCGCGCATCGTACTTGCCCGGCCGGGGAACGTCTCCATCGCGCGGTGCAAGTCGTGTCCGTGCGAGTCGGTCGGAGCGCTTCGGACCCGCGAACAAGTCGGTCGGCGATTTCGCGTGCGCTCGCATCGTACTCGCTCGGCCGGACGCACGTACGAATCGGTCGGGAAAGAGGGCTCCGAATCGGATCCGGTTAAGCCGATTCCGATTCGGTGCCCTACCGGCCGAGATCGGAATCGACCCCTGAGTGTTTGGTTTTTTTGATAATTGAAAATTGTGTTTATGTAAGCCTTTAAGGGGAGATCTAGATGCGTTGCTTTAGTAGGAGGATACTTTGGGGCCCATTAGGATGACGGGCGGACTTTCGTCCTCCCGCCACCCTAGCGGTGCTGGGACCGGCCGCCAGTAGTGCGGCGGTCCCGCACAGGCGATTAGGATGCCACCGCCACCGTGGCGGTAAGCATCCTCCATTCCCAGCATTGTGGCGGGCGGTGCTCACAGCACCGCCCGCCACAATGCTGGGAATGCACTGTGTGCATCGTCATGCACAAGGTGACAGGCACCGCGAGGTGCCTGCCACCATGTCCATGACAATGCAGGGGGTACCATAGGTACCCCCATGTGCACCCCCCACCCCCAATACCTTGGGGGCCCGCAACGGGCCCCCGAAAGCAAACTCTGCATGGTTTTCCATGGCGGGGTCTCCGCCATGGAAAGCCCTGCACCGCTGCCCATGGTAATATGGATGGCGGTGTCTAGCAGACACCGCCACCATATCCAGCCCCTTTTCCGCCCGGTCGACTGGTCGGCTGGTGGTAAACCGGCGGACGGTCTTTCCGTCCGCCGGGGTCCCCCCGCCATCGTAATATGGCGGGGGGAAACGGAGTGCAGGCGGAGGGAAATAGCGGGCGGATTGCCACCGCCATACGGGCAGTGGCGATCCGCCCGCTATCCAAATGACCCCCTTTGTTTGAGAATATGTATAAAATAATGACGTTCTACCGAAACAATACAGTGAAACTGTGATAAAGGACAATCTTGAAGTAATACAGTAAGAAAATATTAGTGATCTGTTTATATGTCATTTTAGTTCACAAACCGATTTTTTGATGATAATTTTATGCAATGAATTGTTGATATTGTTTTTATGAGATTTTATTGAAGAAGAAAAATAGTATTTTCAATAAAAGGATAGATATCTTTGCAATTAACAGGCTTCATCGTATGATTGAGAGTACTTAAGAGCATTGATGAATATGGTGTGTATGGGAAAAGACTGAAGGTAATAATACATATATGTGATAACGCCGATTCTTATCTAATTATCTATAAGAACCTTCTGGTCGCCAAGATCTTTTTACCTGTTGAATAGTGTAAAGGAGAGAATCTCATCTGGTTATATATCAGCATTCGTTTTGTCTGAAAGGACCACTGACTCCGAATTCAAGTTTGAGAATTTATTATCGCCAAAAATAACTGAACGTGCAAGCACCTCAACACGAGGTTAAAGAAATAGATGGGCACTAATACAAATAATAATCTACGCAAGAATCTCATCCGACTCAGGATAAGAAGAATAGAAAGTTCTAGCAGGATCAACCAGACTATGATTGCTCCAATTTCTAAGTTGCTCTTCATTGGACTAAACAAGCTTAAAATCAATTGCTGTCCCTACTCTAACACTAAGTGACATCCCTGCATAACGATTTTTCCAGGCAAGAAAGAATAAAGGTGTCAGCTGTGAAGACTTCCTAAGAAGTGCAATCACATAATACCTAAGCTCAGCTCTGTCCTTCTCTCTGGTCTCCCCTACCGCTTCTCTGGCCTCCTCCCTCAGGGCACTATCCCTAATACAAAAACCCCAATACAATTGTACACGCCTCCTTGGCCAGGTCTTCTTTCTTGTGCTTTTCCACTGAAACGGTGACTTCATCCTGGACGGTTGCGTTGACCTTGAGTCCCAGGCACCTTCTCCGCCGAAAGTATCATCCCTACATTCCTTTTCACTCCCCGTACCATGCCTCCCCTCTCTCTAGCTTTCGAAAACAAAGAGTTAGTCTTACTAACGAGACATGTGTCCTTGCACCTGCAACAAAAGATACTTTCAACAGAAACCTTCTACTGTGCAAATTAAATCTACCGTTTGTGCCCAGAGAGCCTTACCAAGAGAATCTTTTTACTGCCTATAAAAATAAGCTAACATAAGAATTAACCAGGCCTTCCCTAAGCATATATGTAGTCAGGCCTTTACATATAACTTTTAAACACACATCTTATGTTTCCCTATAAGCATTTTCATTACACTTCATATGCAAACAATGAATTACATGTGCAACTTTAATATGGTGCACGTTTAAACTACTGCAATTACATTACACATACGAACTAATTTCCCTATGCATTATGTTCACACACTTTAATGAGCATTACATTACATCATTATCCTAACACCATTATGCTGCTGAGTTCACTTTGTCTCAGTGAACTATTCATTCTCTACTAAACATACATGAATATGAAACTGAATATACGAATATATGTCTGAATACATGTGGATGCGGCCTATCAGTGATTATGATGCACCCCTACAATTCACAAGAACATTTCGCTCTATCAGTTCCCCCTTTGATGACTCCTGTCATCACATCTCATTCTACTCCCTCGGAGAAGGAACCGACCTAAACAGAACTTGTTCCCATCTTCCCTGATCTGAAGTTCTCCATGCTCTTGAGCCTTTGATACTGATTGTCCTGCAATCTTGCCAATCTCATGTCATTTTCCCTCAAAGCTCTCTTGACTCTGCCTGCTCGATACCACTTGTAGGCCTTGATCATAATCCACAAGCCAGCCACACAAACCACCAAAATAAGGAGTGGTCTCAGGAAGTACCCAAGGAATCCCTTTCCTAGGTTCGCAAACCAACCTCCCACTTGACCAAAACCCTTTCCGACCTTTTCCCAGGCCCCTTCTTCGGTCAAATCCGCTATCTTTGTGTGGATCATAGTGATGTTACTTATATATTTCTCCAGATCCTTGCTACGGTCTGGTATATAAGTGCAGCACTCTTGAACCTTCAGCATTTTACAGACTCCGCCCTCTTTTGCCAATAGGACATCCAAAGCAAGGCGATTCTGCAAAACCATACCCCTTATCGACAACATCTCTCCTTCCACCAACACCAACGACTTTGCTGTGTTCATCGAAAATTCATCCACCACAGTCGCTAACCTCCGGATCTTCACATCATTCAAGACTACTCCTAGACTAGGTATCATAGCTCCAAAGATATCCCCCACAACGATTCCTGCACTTGCAGCTCTTTTCGTTCTTGAATGCTCTCCACCCTCCAGAAGATTTAAGTCTTCTGTATGGTAAATCTTTGGAAATATTATTGACAAATAACATGTTCCATACCAATTTGCAGGCAACCTCACATAAGCATTCTTCCCACATACGTAATACACCGTAGGTATCACTTGTACAGGACCTTGGAGAAAATCTTTTGCTACATCTGCCATGGTGAAAACGTGATCACAAGTACTCTGTCCCACTGGAACCTTTTCGTAGTAAGTCTGATAACGCCTTATACACAACTTACCCCTCTGCTCCTTATCTAACGCTATAGGACCATAGCTTCCCCTGGTCTTATGCAACCGTTCTTCATCTGTCCAATCAGTCCTGTGATGTCCCATATCTCGAGATTCAGTCAGCTTTCTATACCTATCTTCAACCTGATCTACAAACTTTCTCTCTACATCCGACATCAAGCAAGTCAGATTGTGTCTGTGTGCAAATGCTGTATCCAATTCCAAACTCGGTATGAAATACTTCCTCAGTCTGTCCTCGGTCTTATAATAGTCATACTTATTCAGATGCTTGTAAGCTGGGACTTCAGGAAGCACTGCGTCGAAATTGGAAAAGAAATACTCGAACTGCTCTCTCTCATAAAACAAACTAAGCAAAAGACTACAAGAAATACCATAAGTCAGTGGAAGATGATGATACCTAATACCCTCATCCACCGAAGTAGGCAACTGCATACACACATAACAATCTTTCGCATCCATCACGTCAACATACTCATACAACAACTTAGCATATGCATTAAGCTTAAAATCACCTTTAGACAAATCTACATGTAATCTACGACTTTCTTCTAATATCATAGCTCTATCAGCTGCCCTGTCTACCCCCTTCGGACTAGGTGTGATAGGTGTCGGTGTCCCTGTCACTGCCTCTACTTCTGGCTCATGCGAACCAGTATATGAGACTATAACTACTATGATTATAGAAATTATCACACTACTTATAAGAATGCCTATAATCCACTTTGCTCTACGATTGGGATTTCCCGGCTCCATGATTTCGAAAGTTCTCAAAAGTCTTGGTTATCGCAAAGAACTCTGAAAAGTCTCTGTCCTTTATTTGTGACTTGCTCAACCAGCTCAAGCAACCATGAAATCTCCGGGCTTTCCCTTTCCGATCACAACTTATTTACACAGTCCAGAAAAAGACTTCCCTAGTTTTCGTTCCTCTTCTTGTGGAAAGTCCCTATGTTTATTCTTCTTCCACTCGGGCCTAGGTTATCTTCTTCTTTCAGACTTTTATTTACAGTTCTTCACTGATCCACAATGAGATCCTCATTGAGCAAGACCAGAACGTGATACAAAAGTTCAAGACGCAAAATCAGCACTTCATGTGAAAACGGCTCAGCTCCAAAAGGCGGGAATTCGAGCCGATGCAAAAGCAAGTTTCGGACTTCACTCAGAAGCGGGGGATTCGGAACCGTGAGTGTCAGTGTTCCTTCTATCTCGAACCCTGGCATCCGCAGCACCACCTTCACCACCACATTCGGGCTCCGACTGACCACTTCCACTGACCTCAGTCTTCCCGTACTCACCACCCCCTGCATCAAACACAGTGTAAGTCCACTCAGGGGTAGAGTATCTGCGACAAGGCACTCTTGTTCTCTTTGACCTTCGCCGACTGTCTTGTGCTTGGTCTTCGTCACTTGCTTCCGTTTCAGATACTTCAGACACTGGAGCAAGGTCTCTCTCAGGTGCTAACCTCAAGTTCAGTCGCCTCTGTCTCTCAGGCCAACTTTCTGCACGTCTGTTCGTTTGTCTGCCTTCCCCTTCTATACCCAGTTCACTACTTCCTCTTTCTTTTGAATTTGACTCTTCTCCGCCCACTGCACCATCTCCTTCTTCGGTATCTGAGTCAGGGTTCGAACTGTGGAAACCCCCTTCTGCTTGCTCTAGTGCACCACCAGCTGTGTCAGCGACCCTTACAGCTTGACTTGTCCTCTCATGTGGCCCTGCCACATCCGCTGGGTTTTCATTTACGAGAGGAGCTGTTTCTTCCAAGGGTGCTGGAACTCTGCGGGTATGGGAAGCATGCACCCAGTTCGGCAATCCTCCACACTTTACTGCTGTGTTCGTGATCAGAATCACCTGATACGGGCCACGCCAACGGGCATCCAAACAACTCTTCCTCACGTGCTTCCGGACGAGCACCCAGTCACCGGGACACAAGTCGTGGCACAGATCACTCGAGGCTGGAACCACAGCTGCTTGCACCTGCTGGGATACAGAACGGACCACATCAGAGAGTCCTTTACAGTAATCGAGAATCAAATCATCAGTGATGCTTATCAAGGCTGTAGCTGGTACTGCTGGCAGTCTCATTGCCCTTCCCATTAGGATTTCGTGTGGGGACAACCCAGTCTTTCTGTCTGGGACACTTCGCATGCTCATCAGCACCAAAGGCAAGGCGTCGGGCCATTGCAGGGATGTCGAAGAACACATTTTTGCCATCCGGGCTTTCAAAGTTCCATTAACTTGTTCCACCATCCCAGAAGCCTCCGGTCTGTAACTACAATGGAGTCTCTGGTCAATGTTCAATGCTGCACAAAGTAACTTCATGATTTCGCTATGGAAGTGCCCTCCTCTATCTGATTCCAAAGAGGTCGGGATCCCGAATCTAGGGATAAGCTCCCTCAACAATAATTTAGCCACTGTCAGAGTGTCACACCTGCGTGTGGGGTAAGCCTCCACCCACCGTGAGAATACACATACTATCACTAGAATGTACCTCAAGCCATTGCACCTAGGCATCTCCACGAAATCCAACTGTAGTCTATTAAAGGGCCCTCCTGACCTTCCAATGTGACTCAATGTAACTACAGTTTTCTTTCCGGCATTCATCTGTTGACACGTAACACACCTCTGACATACCGTCTCTGCCATTGCTCGGAACCGTGGGTTATACCACGTCTGTCTGAACACTCTCATCATTGCGTCTCTACCCAGGTGTGCCTGTCCATGTATCAATCTAGCCATGGGACTCAGCAATTCCTCCGGCAACACAGCTCTTCCATCGTTGGATACCCACACATCCACGTCTCCTTTCTCACACCCAGCTTTAATCCATCCCTCTCTCTCCTGGTTAGAAACTTCCTCCTGCAATCGCTTAAGCTCTTCCCAAGTGTCTGCCATGGTCAACATTATGCTGAGATCGGTTCCCTCTTGGCTCTCTTCTATCTCTCTTCCTGTGAATATGCATCCTTGTTCTGCGCAGAAGCGGGCTACCTCATCTGCGTAGTTATTACCCAAGGATACAAAGTCCTCCCCCTTCCCATGGGCTGAACACTTTACAACAGCAATTTCCTTAGGATGCTGTAATGCTTCTAACAATTGTCTTACATATTCTCCATTACGAATGGGTGAGCCAGATGATGTCAAAAATCCCCTCTGAGACCATAACTGCCCGAAGTCATGCACCACGCCAAAGCCGTATTGGCTGTCTGTGTAAATCGTGATTCGAATTCGATCAGCGGCCAAACAGGCACGGGTCAAGGCAATGATCTCAGCTACCTGCGCGGAGCGTACTCCTTCTAGGCAAGCAGCGTCGACCACTCCTGAAATGGTACATACAGCAAACGCTGCCCTCAATTGCCCCACACTGTCTCTTAAGCATGAACCATCGACAAAGAAAATTTCATCTGGGTCAGCCAATGGCTCATCGACAATGTCAGGTCTCGGTTTGGTGCAAAGTTCGGTCACATCGAGACAATCATGGTCCTCACAATCTTCATCATCTGTGTTCAGTATAGGCATCAATGTCGCAGGGTTCAAGATGGAGCACCTTTTCAGAGTCACATTCTCTGCGGCAAGTATGACTTGCTCGTACCTCGTTAACCTATTGTTCGTTAGATGCTGGGTCTTGGTCCTGGTCATTAATAACTCAACCGAATGTGGCACATGTACAGTCAATGGATGTCCCATTACAATGCTTTCACATCTTTCAATGCTGACACCTGTTGCAGCAACGGATCTTAGACATCCGGGCAACGCAGAAGCTACTGGATCTAAAGTAGCTGAAAAATAGGCAACTGGTCTACGGACACCTCCATGGTTCTGAGCTAACACTGCTAATGCACATCCTCCTCTCTCGTAACAAAACAATGAAAAGGCCTTGTTGTAATCAGGCATTCCCAGTGCGGGAGCCCTGCACAAATCATCTCTCAGCTTCAGGAATGACACCAAGCACTCCTCGTCCCATGGTACCGGATCACTCACATCCTTGTGTGTAAGCCTCTGCAGAGGCTTTGCTCTCAAGGAGAAACTAGGAATCCACTGTCGACAATAGCCAACCATTCCCAGAAACATCCTAACTTCCCTCTGTGTAGTGGGTACTGCCATGCTCATTATTGCCTCAATGCGATCTGGTGACACCTTCCTCTTGCCTTTTTCTAATCTGTGTCCCAAGTACTGTACCTCATTCAAACAGTACTGCAGCTTGTTCGGGGACACCTTATGTCCATTCTCTGCTAAGTGGTTCAACAAGGCTATTGTGTCAATTCTGCAAGCATCTTCTGTTTCTGAGGCAATGAGCAAGTCATCTATGTACTGCACGAGAACTGAGTTCTGCGGCAACACAAGACTCTCAAGGTTCTTCTTCAGGATCTGGTTAAAGATCGATGGACTTTCCGTATACCCTTGAGGGATACGACACCATGTTAACACGCGATTTTCTAGCCTGAACGCAAAAAGAAATTGGCTTTCCTCGTGGAGCGGTATCGAAAAGAAAGCTTGACACAAATCGATAACCGTAAACCACTCGGCTTCACATGGGATCTGGAACAGTATTACTGAAGGATTCGGTACCACTGGACAACAAGGGACAACTATCATGTTGACCTTTCGCAGGTCTTGCACGATCCTGTATTTCCCGCTCGGTTTCTGTAGTCCCATTATGGGTGAATTACAGGGACTACCTCTGATCTCCTTCAAAATACCCTTCTCAATGAAAGTCTCGATCACAGGTTTTATTCCTGCAATCGTTTCTGTCGACAGGTTGTATTGAGGTGTTCTTGGGAAATCAACATTCTGTTTCACCTCAATCCGCACTGGTTCAACCCTCTGATTAAACCTATTTCATCGCCTGCGAAATCCCACACCACAGGCGACACTGCGTCTCTCAGATCATGTGGAAGTTCTTCCACAGTCACCATTGGGTACAGATCTATACACAGAAGCTGATTGGTAATTTTAAAGTCTGCATCGTCATCTATCGTCTGGACCTCCACTCCCCGTGGTGTACAATAAATCGTGCAGTTCAATTTGCACAACAGATCTCTTCCCAAAAGACAAACTGGACTCGTATCACACACTACAAACTGATGTCTAGTTTGGAAAGTACCTATCTTTACTAAGATCGGTTCTGTCAATGGGCTGCTTATTTTCTTGTTCGCTACTCCAACAACCTGGATCGATTGTCCCGAGAGGGGTAGGTTAGGGACTACTGCAGATCTTACAGTAGACCGGGTAGCTCCAGTATCAACCAAAAGTGTTGCAGGATTGCCCTCAATCTCTGCCTCCACAAAAGGTCCTCTCTGGTCTACCTCCAAGACCGCTCCAAGTGTGCAGTCTTCCTCCCCCTCAGGCACCGTCAGGATAAAGGGTCTGAGCTATCCTCATCATAGCGTTCGAACAGGGGCATCTGTTGGTACGTTCGTGTTCCTTGTGAAAACCTTGGAGCTTGGGGAATCTGAGCGTGAGAATTGTAAACCCCCCCTTTCATCGTCCTAGGTCTCGTTGTTGTGTTAACTACCTCTTGCGCGGGTGCCTGAGCCCCCTCTTCCTCTTCCTGTACCTGATTAGCTGGGTTCAAAGGACACTCGCGTTTCCAATGTCCGACCTGGCGACAAAGATGACACGCAGTGGTCTTCTTTAGTGTGGCCACGTCCACTCCAGTCTTGGGGTCTACTGGTTTTCCCTTTCCCTGTACCTGCCCATTCTGGTTTCCCTGGAAATTTCCTTGCTTTCTCCCTAAGGTCCCTCCACTAGGCTGACTCTGTGCTGTCTGCATCTGGACAAGCATTAATTTGTCTTTTAGCTTTCGGTGTTTCGAATCCACCTCATCACTACAGTATCTCGCATACCGCAAAATTTCATCTAACGGCTTGTTCTGCCAGCAAATCAAATGGTGCTGTATCATGAGGCTGATTTCCCCTCTCAGACCCGTTACAAACTTTGAGACAAACTGTCCCATATCCTTAGGGTCCAAAACATCTAACCCACTATACTGTTTAAAAACTTGCAGAAGTCTTTCGTAATACTCATGCACCGTTTCCTTGGGTTCCTGTACAGTCCGATCTATCTTAACCCAATCTATATCCTGAGGTGAAATCTTCGACTTCAACCATGTAATCACCTGCTCATACTTTTTCATGACATCAGGTGATGGACCATTTGTAACCGCCTCTCTTTTCGGTTCCGAAGTCGGCCACTCAATAGCGACTTTACATGCTGTCCACAAATCTCCTGGTACCACTATGTCAAACAAGGTGTTCAAATCAATCCACAATACTTTTGAAATCTTCACAAACCGCTCAACCTGCTTGTACCACTCCACTGGTTTTTCCCTCAGCCGAGGAAAATCATTTGTAAATGCAGCCAAATCACCTCTATTCCACGGTACATGCACGTACCCTCCATTCTGTACTTCCCGTAAAGGAAAATTTCCAACACCCGTCGCCCTCCTCCTGGCGGCGGCGTTTCCCTTCTGCTCTCTTTACTGGTTTCTTTTTGGACCACCTTTCTTCCCATTTGTCCAACAAAATCCATATTCTCATTCCTATGATCAGGTCTCTGGTGTGCGTCTTTAATCCTGTGATTCTTTTCTCCTCCAACTCCTGATCACTGTAATGCAATCTATGTGGTCCCTGCAACGCTTTAGTTTTGTTCAGGTCCACCTCATATCTTTTGGCCAATTCCTTCAATCTATCATGTGCCATTCTAGCTTTTCGAGTCACATCTTTTGCTACAAACAGCAGCTCATCTGATCCATAAATTTCTATCCTTTCCAAAGGCAGACCCCCACTGATCATTTCGTCTACCTCTGCTTTCAGCCTCACTACGTCTAGCAACCTTGCCTGTACTGCACTCCTCAGTACATCTCGACAACCTGAGCCGTCCCGCTCATCACAGTCACTATTCTGTCCTTGTGACCTATTCCCTTCCATATTCCTGGAACCTGGTCTGTCTTCCGAGACATTTTGTGCCCTATCTCTTTGCATCCTATCCTCTTGGTTCGTTACTGTTGGTGTCCACTCCCTCAAAGCTGACTTAGATTCTCGTAAAGACCTCGGTCTTTCCGGTCTCTCCTCTTCCCGCCCACATGAAGAGTCCGCAGTAGCCGGTAACGGCGTACTTGTGTCTATTGGTCTTGGGAAATGAACCACTCGTACTCGAACCCATTCCCACTCTCGCTGTTTCCTTCTTCCCTTCTCATCGGCACGGAGCTCCCTTCTCTCACTCGGTCTGGGTCATATACCGGTACTATAGGGCCAATGGTAACCGGTACTGTCAAGGAGTCCGGTAATCTTGTGTTCCCCGCAGGAGGCTGTGTTATCATAGACGCCGTAGTCCCCTCCGTTCCTGTGGAAATTCTTCCCACTACTCTCATGCTAGTCTGGTTCTGGCTCTCATCAACTATTGCCACTGCTGGGGTCGTCTTTTCCTCTTCTGAATCTGGGTTAAATGGTGGTGGCCTCTCTGCCAACATCCTATCCAACAAACTGTCATCTAGATCACTGTCGTCCTCATCAATTCTTGTAATCTTTCCATTTTGTATCAGCAGTGGGTATAACTTATCTCCTTCGATCGTGTCTGCTCTCCACCTTTTCTCCAAGGCATCCCACCTTGCATCTTGAAATGCCCTGACCGATTTCTTCACCCTTTCTTGGCATCTGTCCTTCTTCCTATCATACGCTGCCCTTATCCACGCATGTAGTGCCTCAAACTGTGTTGGTCTAGGTAGTGGTCGTAATGAAGCCATTACACTCTTGAGCTGGTACAGCACCTCTAACCTGAAAGTACCATATCGAGGGAACGACAATTCTCCTTCTGCTTCTGTCATTTTATGCCAATTCTCAAGCCAAATTATGGTATGCAATCCTACATTCTTTGCCATATAATGTGCTGGTGTATCCTCGGGAGGAGCTTCCTCTCCCTCCCGAACAACCACATGTCTATCACCTCTACAAAGTTCCCTTAAAGCTTTAAAACATTTCATGATGAATCAACTTTGTATTTGCACTCAAAATGTCCGCTTTACTTCCTGATTCCAATCCACCAATCCCAGCGCGGTTCACACCAACCGGCCTATCGCAGCGCGGCACTGTTCTGACGTCACTTTTCCTCCGCTCGCAGCAGTTCCCCTCCTTTCTAATTCACTTGTTCTCACTCGCATCTATCCCAATCATACTCTGAAATAATGTCCGTCCTACCGAACAATTACCTCTCTGACCGTCAGTCTTACCAAAGACCGATCAGCCTCTTGAGCTTGTTGACCTCAATCTGGCAATCGTCTGTCCGCAAAACGACCGGACAATCGCCTTTAGCACACTCGATAGGATTCAATCACTCGATGTTTTGCACACAATAACCTACGACCTGCGTTGGTTATTCACACACTCACTCATGTGTTCCCTATCTTCAGTGGGTCTGTCAATGACGTCTCGTGACCCCCACAACTCTGGTCAACGTTCTCAACTCTGGGTGTATTCTACACCACAATAAATCTCCCGGTCCCGCACGCGCTCACGGTCCGTTTCTCAATCACACAACTCTCGTTCCAACTCCGCTAGACATCACACAACAATAAAACACCGCAATCTACCAAACATCACTCTTTTCATACTCACTCTACTACGAACTGCTACTTCCGCCACACCGTCACTCTCCGTCAGTTTTCCACGACCTCCGACATCCTTCTCCCGCGGTCCTCTGGATCTGCGTCACTCGGGCTCTATGGGGCAACTTAGTCTCCTATCTTGCTCTAGATCTCCCCTTACCATCAAAGGTAACCATCCTACTCTGCTACCAACTGATAACGCCGATTCTTATCTAATTATCTATAAGAACCTTCTGGTCGCCAAGATCTTTTTACCTGTTGAATAGTGTAAAGGAGAGAATCTCATCTGGTTATATATCAGCATTCGTTTTGTCTGAAAGGACCACTGACTCCGAATTCAAGTTTGAGAATTTATTATCGCCAAAAATAACTGAACGTGCAAGCACCTCAACACGAGGTTAAAGAAATAGATGGGCACTAATACAAATAATAATCTACGCAAGAATCTCATCCGACTCAGGATAAGAAGAATAGAAAGTTCTAGCAGGATCAACCAGACTATGATTGCTCCAATTTCTAAGTTGCTCTTCATTGGACTAAACAAGCTTAAAATCAATTGCTGTCCCTACTCTAACACTAAGTGACATCCCTGCATAACGATTTTTCCAGGCAAGAAAGAATAAAAGGTGTCAGCTGTGAAGACTTCCTAAGAAGTGCAATCACATAATACCTAAGCTCAGCTCTGTCCTTCTCTCTGGTCTCCCCTACCGCTTCTCTGGCCTCCTCCCTCAGGGCACTATCCCTAATACAAAAACCCCAATACAATTGTACACGCCTCCTTGGCCAGGTCTTCTTTCTTGTGCTTTTCCACTGAAACGGTGACTTCATCCTGGACGGTTGCGTTGACCTTGAGTCCCAGGCACCTTCTCCGCCGAAAGTATCATCCCTACATTCCTTTTCACTCCCCGTACCATGCCTCCCCTCTCTCTAGCTTTCGAAAACAAAGAGTTAGTCTTACTAACGAGACATGTGTCCTTGCACCTGCAACAAAAGATACTTTCAACAGAAACCTTCTACTGTGCAAATTAAATCTACCGTTTGTGCCCAGAGAGCCTTACCAAGAGAATCTTTTACTGCCTATAAAAATAAGCTAACATAAGAATTAACCAGGCCTTCCCTAAGCATATATGTAGTCAGGCCTTTACATATAACTTTTAAACACACATCTTATGTTTCCCTATAAGCATTTTCATTACACTTCATATGCAAACAATGAATTACATGTGCAACTTTAATATGGTGCACGTTTAAACTACTGCAATTACATTACACATACGAACTAATTTCCCTATGCATTATGTTCACACACTTTAATGAGCATTACATTACATCATTATCCTAACACCATTATGCTGCTGAGTTCACTTTGTCTCAGTGAACTATTCATTCTCTACTAAACATACATGAATATGAAACTGAATATACGAATATATGTCTGAATACATGTGGATGCGGCCTATCAGTGATTATGATGCACCCCTACAATTCACAAGAACATTTCGCTCTATCATATGTGACACAAGAGGGACATTTTTCTTGTTGTTAGGTGTTCTAACTCTGTCCCTTTTGTTTGAAGGGTTGCTCTCTCATTTGTTTTTTGAGTGATAGCTTCATATTATGCATTGGATAACATTATAATCTATTGAATCAAACACAAGGGAGGCTTGTGTATACCACCCATCCTCAACTCATGAATTTAAAGGATTTCTCATATGTGATAATGAAGGAAAGAACAAAATAAAATATTTGCCTAGTATCGCACACTTTAGTCAAGGAGGGAAGCCGGGATTGATCTTGTGCTTTTCATTTTCACATTATGCGATTCAGCCACTAGATGGGTATCTATTTCTCTGTTCTGCTTTTCATCAAAGGTTAATAGCCATTACCGCACATACCGAAGTTAACCAGGCCGCTCGTAATGAGGGCCATGGTGTTGAAACCGGATGCCATCTAAACACAAAACAGTGCACAATTACAAAGTTCACAAAACAAGGTGGGAACTAAAACTAAGAAAGTTCTTCTAAAGCCAATAGACATACCTGAATATCACTGATGCTGTTTTATTGGAGATTGGCCAATCGGTGCTTTGCTCTGATTGGTCTCTGTGACCAGTTAGCTGGCAAAGTATTGGGTTTATCAAGAAAATGTGACGCGATTACACAATGTGCAAAAGGCTGTGCAACTCTTCAGTGACTCGCAAACCGCGCGTCACATTTTCTTGATGAATTTATTAAATGAGCATTCGGGACGGAGCGCATTTTAAGTGTCTGCACGCCAAATTTGAGAAAATTAATACAAAGGACTGAACTTAAAAAGAAGGGTGTGCTTCAGGTTAACTACAATGAAGTATTGGGTTTGTCAGGGGAAATTCATTTAAACCTGGGTATGTCGGTTTTGGGGAGAAATGGCGGATGAGTGCACAGGATGTGACAAAGACACAGTAACACTGTGGCTGAACCTCCACTCCCTCCCATTATGGTCTTGTCCTCACATTTGTTTGATATGTTCATAGCTTCTAGGGGCCCTATGTCATGTGTGATGTCTTCAGGCAGTCCACACTTTTTGCCCCAACCCCATACTTTCTGACACCAGGAGGGCAACTTTTCCAATTCGAAATCTGGTCTTCCAAGACGGAGAATGCAAAGAGCTGTTGAATAAAAGGTCAGGTGTAACTGATGGCGGCATACATGCCTTGTAAACAAGCTATGCTGATGACATGAAGTTGCTCCTCGTAATATTTGTTCTAATTTGTATTTGTTGCTATCACTGATTGTTTGCTGGTGACTTTTGAATGGTCAGCAATGCTTCAGTTCTCACTCTTGAGTGCCACATAAGCCACATACCATTTTGATTATCGAAGTGAGTGCTAGTTTGTGCCTTCCTTTTACTATAATCTTATGATTTTGATGATTAATCTGATGGTTACTGGCCAGTTTGCTACTTTCTATAAAATATGGTGCTCTATAATGCTTTACTACTACAGTATAACTTCTACCTATCAGTCAGTCTCTCTATTCTATTAGGGGCAAAGAGCCACATTTAGAGTTCTGAGGATAGTATAAACTCTGCCAGGGCAACAGAGTAAAGTACTCCGTTGCCCTGATCGAGTACCCATCCTCTGACTTTAGAGTTGTCCACCGGTCCTGCTGACAACTCCAGCAATTCACAGGAGCTGCCATCACAGAAGTTCCTGTCAATGTGGTTTACAGTTTGATGGACGCTCATCAAGCTTTTAACGAGTTTTGGTTTCTTCAAAAACAAAATCCCAAAGTGGGATTTTGTTTTTGAAAAAATAAAAACTAATGACCCCACCCCTCCCCCCATGGGAGTTTTCTCCCATAATGCAAGGGTTGTTTAGATGTTTTTACTGTCCCTTACTGCCACGATTTCCACAGCAGTAAGGGATAGTAAAATAAGCCCATTCGACTGCCCACTCTTAATTAGGTGGGCAGCCAAATGGCTAAACCCCAATGGCCCTTTCTCCGTTGGGCTGTCGAAGGAGTATGTCAGTGACGGAGACAGTGTATTATCTGTCATTGACATACTTAAGGTCGGCCTGATGGAAAAACAGGGGGGCAGACCTTCAGTTTGGTGAAGAGGGCACTCTGTCAATTTTGTGATAGAGGGTCCTCTCTGCCAAACTCTAAATCAGCCCCAAAGTCTCTTTTGAGGGAGAACAGCTTTAGACTCCATCTATAGTGCTGAAAAGCCCAGAAAGAGCAAAAGTTTGTAACAAGTACTTTCAAAGACATTACATTCAAAACCTTGTATTTAAAAACGATTTAAAAAAGTGCTTGGGTCTCAGAAAGTTAGAATAGTGTTACTTTAACATTAACATGACATTGTGTCAGTGGGTTAGAATAAATATAAGAAGATGGAAACACTTTTAACAGGGCCAAATAATTTATTAATTAAATCTCTGAGAAACATTATCATAGAAATTACAGAATAAAAATTGACCTTAGTATATATAATTACAATACAAATCAAGGGTCAGATTAAATCTCAAATTATAAAGTGCTATCAGTAAGTGCAATTAGAATCCTAGGAGAGAGAAAGGAAAACACATTATGACAGAAAAGTATACAATTAAAATAATACTATAAAGAGCTAAATACAAAAGAAGGAAACTGGAGTCCCCAAAGAATTGATGTCTAAGAAGCAATCTCACAGTGTATATATTATTGTAAATGCTTATGACTAGTACATTGGGTATTGCCAGACAAATTGATCTACTAAGATCTAGAGGAGGTGGTGAGAACCTTGGTTTTCCTGCAAATATTAGAACCGATGAGAAGAAGTGAGTATCAGGATACTGTCATATCCAACTGTAGCTATTTTCAAGGAATTTATGAGCCTATGCTACTTAGCGGAGAGCCCCCGTCGCTTGCAGCAGCAATTACATAACTGCATAAAATGTTTACTGAACAATGTCAAATCCATAGTTTGCTTTCGTTTTCAGGGTATGAGGGGTCGATTACGATGGCGGGCGGACAAAGTCCGCCCGCCATCGCATTGGCAAAAGGGACCGCCCGCCATAGAAGGCCGATTACGATGGCGGGCGGATCGCCCCCGCCGGGCCAGCGGTGGTCACCGCCAGCCCGGCGGGGCGATCCGCCCGCCATCCCGACAGCAAGACCCCCCGCCATATCATGATGGCTGGGGGTCCGCGGCGGACGGAAAGACCGTCCGCCGCTTTTCCGCCGGTCGACTCGTCGACCGCCGGAAAACGTGTTGAATATGGTGGCGTGTCTGGAAGACACCGCCATCCATATTATGATGCAGGCTGCGAGCAGCCTTTCCATGGCTGCATTGCCGCCATGGAAAGGCTGGCGGTTCCTGCTGTTGGGGGCCCGTTGCGGGCCCCCAGGGTGTTGAGGGGGTGGGGGGTGCACCTGGGGGGTACCTATGGTACCCCCCTGCATTTGCATGTACAATGCAAATGCATGTAAATGCACAACATGTATTTTTACATTGCGGCGGGTGCTGCTTGCAGCACCGCCTGCCGCAATGTAAAAATACGGGATGCGCCCGCCAGTGTGGCAGGCGCATCCTAATTTGTATAGCGGGACCGCCACACCTATGGCGGGCGGTCCCTTTTGCCAATGCGATGGCGGGCGGACTTTGTCCGCCCGCCATCGTAATCGACCCCTCAGTGCGGCGGTCCCGCTATACAAATTAGGATGCGCCCACCACACTGGCGGGCGCATCCCGTATTTTTACATTGCGGCGGGCGGTGCTGCAAGCAGCACCCGCCGCAATGTAAAAATACATGTCGTGCATTTACATGCACAACGTGACAGGCACCGCGCGGTGCCTGCCACATTGTACATGCAAATGCAGGGGGGTACCATAGGTACCCCCCATGTGCACCCCCCAGCCCCCAACACCCTGGGGGCCCGCAACGGGCCCCCAACAGCAGAAACCGCCAGCCTTTCCATGGCGGCAATGCAGCCATGGAAAGGCTGCTCGCAGCCTGCATCGTAATATGGATGGCGGTGTCTTCCAGACACCGCCACCATATTCAGCACGTTTTCCGCCGGTCGACGAGTCTACCGGCGGAAAAGCGGCAGACGGTCTTTCCGTCCGCCGCGGACCCCCCAGCCATCATGATATGGCGGGGGGTCTCTGCTGTCGGGATGGCGGGCGGATCCCCCGCCGGGCCGGCGGTGACCACCGCCATCGTAATCGGCCCCTATGTTCTCACATTTAGTAGCAAAATGTAAACTTTTCGAACTTTCAATCTTTGTTTGTCCTTTGAACATTTTATTAAGCTTGTGTCTAGACTCAGGAACAAGTGGTCATGGACGCATTTTAGCTGACCTGCTTCGGCAAGCTTTGGAGAAATTCCATCACAGATATATGAAACCAGTCCATATCAAAAGGTCTCGGACATGCAGTAGTTTGTGGAACTCTTACACATCCTGCATGCAAAACTTCACTCTCAGGACAAGATTCTTGTTTGATATATACCTGGCCAGGTCAATACCTTCTCTACTTAAGCCAGCACCATAAAAGAAGTCAGTGGCCTCATCTTGTCATGTCTGTAAGTGTCCAAGAACAGGTACCACAATTGTAACGTTTAAGGGTCACCAACCCAGCTGCCCTTCGGTTCCTGGGAGGAAAAATGGTTTTGATCACCCGCCAGTTTTGTCAGAGGTCATGGGAGGACTTCATGGAGGCAGAAAATACCTGCACTCTCAAGTACTCGAATCCAACAGAGGAGGCTGCACTGTAATACATTGCAAGACTTCAATATTTACCCACAATTATTGTGATTAGTATATAGAAGGGCTTCGAGAACCTCACTGTGGGATGACAAATGAGAACTAGTCTGTTGGCAGCAGCAGCATCCTAGCCCAATACTTGTGAATATAGATCAGCTGTCCTGTCCTGTCCTGTCCTGACAAAGGAGTGGAGTTGCAGGACATTTTTCATATATTAAATAATTTGTATTAGTTTGACATGAATGAATAAGATGTACTTTTGTACTGGTGTAGAATCGTTTTCCTTTGCAGCCCAAGAGAACACGTCCGATGTCTACCTATCGCTTGTCTATGTTTATGTAAATGACCTAAGTCTGAAATAAAACAATGACCTCGTATTGTGTAGAGGTGTGAATAACTGGAAATGTAGCTTGCTAAAAACTGTATCTTCCTGATTTGCGCTAATACGAGATATAGTGTGCTGACACATGAGATTTTTTGCGTATTGTAGTGTTTAAGATTAGTTGTACCTTGAGTTTATTCGTCAGTCCCATTTTTGGCATTCTAGCTGAGCACTACGCCTTTCCTCATTTGGCAGTGGCATTCTAATTTTAGCATTTAAGAAGAGCATTTGCCTATTTTGATTTGACTCATATTCCCTTTTGCTATTTGCATTTTGTAATTTTTGCCTGTTTGTTTACAGATGAACCTTACTGGGTTCAAGCTTTGACTTTAAAATATAACTTGACTCATGTTCCTGCTGAATCTTAACAGTTGCTAACCTGATTTTTGCCTTCTCTAATTCTTATTGATTTAAATAAACCATCATGGTTTTGACTCTATATCCAGGTCTATTTTCCTTGTGGAGCCTAATATGCTTCACATACTGTAATTTGCTTATGTCTTGTTGACTGGACACCGCACAGTCCCAATGGGATTTACGGCGCTCCCATGCCATCAAAGTCCTTTGTGGTCCTCATTTGAAGAACAGAAGAAATGCGCTCTGTCACAATCCATTGGGCCATTTTGCAGTGCTCAAATATGTTGACCAAAACGAAAGGGTGAGTAATGTATAACACTTTGACCTTGTGGCAGACATACATTATCTTTCAATTATACTAAATAATGTTAGAAGCTCATTAGTTTTCGCCTGCACAGCGCGTGCGAAATCTATTGTTTTTAATATAGACTTAAAAGGGACTTACATCCCACCCCCTCTGTTCCCTGGCTTGTCATTGGTTCCTGTGCTTGCCTCTTACTTTTCCTTCATTTCTATATGCGGTTGCATTTTTTTCCTGCATTTACCAATGCTTGTTCCTCATCTGCTGCTCTTATCAGTTTCCCGTAGCTGAACAGAGTTATATTGTGCCCTTTATCACCCAGAGAGATTAAGTCATTAAGTCAACCTGGCTCTTTGACAGACCCCCTCCTTGATGGATGGAACCTGCACCCCCCCCCCCCCTAGCGCCTTGAGACCCTTACGGGTGAGTAGTCGCGCTTTAACAAACCCCTGATTGATTGAGTCATTTAAGAGATTAAGTCATTTGCACTCAATCACATGTGCGCCACCTAGGCTCAAACCGGGATCCCCACCTCTCGAGTCAGCAGCGCTGCCCACAGCGCCACATCCTCTCCATGCCCGTGATGCTTGCCCTGCAATGTTGTGTTGCTTTTGAAGCAAACTGCCACCACCTACTAGTTATCGGTCGGTGGGTGTTTCCTGCGGGGGCGGAGAGGACAGCCTTCTTTCTGTTTTCTTGCAAAGGCTACTGCAGACATTTTATCGACATTTCGGAAAGGTAATGCTACATTTCACACGAGGTGAGAAACTAACTGAATTATACGCTTTCCTTCTAAAAATATAGTGCGCTAGTGTTCTTTCACCTATCCGTTTTTTCCCTCTGATTCCGGGCCGAAAATGACTTTGATTAAATCTTTACGATCCGCTTTCGAATCTTCCTCAGTGTGTTTGTCTTTGTTATCTCTTTCCCAGCTTTCAGATAAGGTATATCAAGCACGGGCCACAGGTCTGAGTCAGTGACATGCAGAAGACATTTGCATTTTTTGTGCAGTGCCACTAAACAGTTAAGATTAGTCACTGTTAGGTGCACAAAGGTGTGATCCCCCATGCCATACCAGTTTGTCACAAAATGGGTGAGTGCCATTTTTCAGTAGCTTTTCTCCCTCTTTATACCGCCTCATTTGCTGTTGAGGCTATTCTCTTTGTGTATGTGGAGTAGGAGAGCATAGGCAAAACCTAATGCATTTTCAGTGCTTGTTTTCATATAGCAATTCATACCACACTCTGCTTCTAAGCCCTGTACATTTCAGACATTATTAGTCAGTTTATGTACCTTAGAAGATGAAATGTTGAGTTGGTCTCCCTGGCATTTGAACTCAGGACTGCTTCGCCGTTCATCGTCTAAGTTCGTAGATTGTAGGTTTGCAGGGTGGCTATTGTGGGAAGAGTATTGATGTTGTGCTGGAGGACTGAACGGGTGCTACTTTCGTGTCATGGCATACTTGTACCTGGACTTTAAAATGGATTGAAGCGGAGGAGTATGGGGGGTGACCATTAGTAGCATGTGTCTGACTAATTCTTCCTTGCATCAAGTAGTAATGGTCTGGTACTAGTTTGGTGTTGTTTACATTAAGAGGGTCATCTTTGAAAGAAAGATCCACATCTTTGCTGCCTTCCTGAATCCCAGGTGGTGACAGATGCTTCTTATCTTTGTCAGCAGTGAGTTCTTGACATTGACAGTCTGAACAGACAAGTATGTACCACCAATGCACGTTTTCTTCAAATGTGAAACAAAAAGTGAGGATTCTTGAGTGGAGGTTCCTATTTGGCTTTTATCCCCAAATTTTCACTTGGATGGTCCAGGGTCATTGATTTCCCTGTAGGCTAAAATAGAGTGCCTAGAAGGAGGAGTGCTTAGCTGTGCATAACAGGTGGAGTGCTTACATGGCCAGAGTGATGTGGTTGTATATGTGTAGTAATTGTCTGCCTGCCACATTCTAATTTTTCTGTAGTCTTCTTAATTGGTAAAATAAAGATTCAAGTTAAAGTCTGTTTGTATAGTGCAGGTGCAACAGTATCATGATGACGGAGGCCTAGGCATCTGAGGAAACACAGAAGGAAGAAAATACTGCACAGGACTCACATGATGAGCCAGGCACCCTACTTGTCTTCAGAGATGATGCAAGTTCCTGGGGCCAATGGTGCTGGGGTGCTAAATGCTCCAGTTTGTGTGGTCAGCATCTCAGCTTTTGATGAGTTGAGTCCCAGGTAGTTGATCAGTATCCATTGTACCCTGTCTCAAAGGTAATGGTCTGGGGTCAATGAAGATAGATTTCATGGGTTTCTGAGTTTCAAGACGATCTGAGTCATCATATGCGTAGCTGTAAATGATTTGAGTTAAGGACTTGATAAATTCCAGTAGTGGGCTGACGTATGCATTGCAGAGGAGTGGAGAGGTGGGAGAACATTGAAGGACATGGTGCTCAAAGGAGTTGATGTGTATGGTGAGAATGAAGTGCTTCATCTCTCGCAGAGGTAGAATGCAATCCAATCTAAGATGGTTCCTTGAATTCTGATTTCTACTGGCCTAATCTGTGGTGTGGCGCTATGGACTGTATCAAAGGCAGTGGATTAGACCATTAGTAATAGGACATTCTCTCCATTTCTGCAGACTGTGGTTTTCTGCCCTTCATAGATTGAAAATCAAAACAAATCAAGTTCTGCATGGCCAGAAAGTAGTTTGGTGAAATGAGAATAGGTTATTTTCTTTCAACAAAATATTGTCCAAGGCCAGTCTGTTGATGAGTTTGCCTAGACAGTCTGCTGTACATTGACTGGCAGTCAATTGCACCGACTGGATTGAGGTTTTCTGTCTTCGTGATCCACTTGATCTAGGTGGTCATGAAGTCACTGAAAAGATGCCTGATGTTCATGTATACAATAGAATGTAACTCAGTGTTTTGCAGATTCGGATCACTGATACAACATCGACTCCTATAATATCGAACTACAAAATAATTGAGTCAATAATATCGTATACAAAAATATCGACACACAATACACAAAACTAAAATAACACAAACATCGATAAAAAAATATTGTTAAAAAAGATTTCGATGACAAAAATATCGACAAAAAAACCCCCAGTAAAATATCGATAACAATAAAATAACATATAACACAACAAAAACATCAATATAAATAATATCGACAACACAAACATCGATAAAATACATATAAACTATACCAAAAATAACATTTAAACATAAAAATAAACTATTTTCAATAATATAATCAAATAACATATCAAACATTAAAAACAGACACTAAAACAAATTACAAAATTAATAAAATTAAAACACAAATACACTGAAAAACCAAAAGCAAATAAATAGGCAAACAATACGACATAAAAAAAAATATCATAACTATCAAAAATAAACAAACATATATATCACATATATAAAAATATATAACATTTATTTACACATATATTTTAACTATACTACTAAACAAAATAAAAACAAACATTAAATAAACATAATTAACATTAAACAAATTACATTATAACCTCCTACAATTTTTAAAAAGCTATCTCTGCCAATAAATTTAAACCAACACAAACCAATAGAAAACTCTAACTAAATAAATAAACACTATAAAAGCAATAAATTAATGAACACAAAAATCACAGTGAAACGGACAAACACTCAAGGAGCACAAAACTTTGGAAGACAGAAAACAGAACAAAAAAGAACTACACAAACAACTATTCAGAAAAACTCTCATTAAAGGTAAGAACAAAACTGTTTAAATAAATAAATAAAATTAGATTAAAATAAATATATAAACAAATTAACTAAAACTATACAAGTTTTCCTTTATATTTCACAGATTAAACTTCACTAAAACTCCACCTAGAAAATACAAAACAACGATTTACTTCCAAAACAACTACAAAATCAACATTAACGAAAAATATAAAACAATGGGGCCTATTACGATGGCGGGCGGAGGCACCACCGCAGCGCTGGCAATGCGGATAAATGCAATTTACCGCGCGCCGGCAGCGGTCCTCACGCCCGCCATATTAGGATGGCCACACATTGCCCATTTCCCGCCCGCTGCGGTGCGACGCCGACCGCCATCAAAGTGCGCCCGCCACCCCGGCGGAGTGAGCCAATCACCACACACCGCCGTGCGGAATGACGTCCCATACGCCGAAGATATCACGATGCCGGAAACATGGCAGCGGAACGCGACGGAGAAACCGCACAGCGAAAGACGGCGGAGACACCACAGCGGAGACAGAAAAGAGACACCCGGGACACACCGCGATGGATCCTGCCCTACACGCCTTCCCAGTGCTGTACATGATACACCACCTGCAAGTCATCGTCCACCGCGGACGCTACCGCAGGTACGTACAGACACAACAGTGCAAGTAACACAATACACAGCTCCAGGGTGGAAAAACTTCGCTTGGGAACACCACACACCCCTGTGGGGACAGGCACACAGCCATCACTGCACACACACATGTACCACCTGTGACAAACACACATCGCCACATACTGCCCACCCATATGCCGCCATCATGAACAAATGTCCCGGTCACGTCACCGCCGCGGTCAGTGTGCATGAAACCATGCACACAACGCAGAGCCCAGGGCCAGCGCATGCCAAGGGCACCGTACAAATCGCACAGAGCCACAACTCCATCCACAACACACCAGCTACCTCCCTGAAGGGACACAACATGTGCCTCCCAAGTGCCACTCCTGCTCAACAACCACACAACTACAGCCACACCATGCCCCACGTCCCAACAACTGCACATACAGCCACAGCAGGACCCTTTGCACAGGAACACATAGCACAGAAGCCCAGTCCCCAGCCAACACACACACCACAACAACATCACACACAAGCCAAGAACACTGAGGCCAGGCACAAAATGTACACACACACAGATGAGGACCAAACACTTCACTGCACACACTACCTGACAAGTCACACACACACACACCACCCTGACTCACAGCTACATACACACACCACATGCCAGCAGTAATGGAGGACAACCAATAGGAAAGCCAAAGTGAGGTGCCCACAAATGGAAGGGCAGTGACACAACCATCAAGCATGTGTGATGCTCATGCAAGACAAGACACATGTGAGAACACACACGGCCCATCACAGCACACATGGCTGACACAGTCAGTCAACACAAACCATGGTCACCCCAATGCAACAACTCCTGGAGACAGCAAGGACACCCATGTATAGGCACAGGGATGTAAGGAAGGCCCTGAACTCAAACACTGACCAGACACACATAGGCATCCAAATACTGGACAAGAGAATGTCTGCTGCACAACACACAGGGCCCAGTGACACACTACATGACAGCCAAGCACAAGTAGGATATGTCACACATACCTCCTCCCACAACAGCAACACACAATACTGCCATGTGCACAAAACACAACCACAGGGCTCAACAAGTACACATACAGGCACACCACTCCAGGGTGACACATGGCAGTAGTTGACAATGCAGGTGCACACACATCCCCAGTCACAACAAAGTCACCCCCTTCACACCATACACTTCTCCACCACCCAAGTGCACACATTGGAAGTAAGCCATGGGACCTGGATAACTCCTCACCACAAGATGTCCATACACCGACACTGATTGGCACACAGAAAGGAAGCTCACACAGACCCCATGACCCTGGCCTGCCTGCCTGTAAGCCTGTGCCCAAACTCCCACCCTGTACTGCCATTGCCCACAAACCTGACATGTGTCCACCATAGATAACATGAGCAAAGAAGGAAGATGACAACAAGAATTCATTGCCAACCACCTGCACTGCACCCATAAGTATCACAGTCAGGTACAAATGAAGTGCCTCCCACCCCTGCAAAAAAAATGAAATGTGAGACAACCCATTGGCAATGTTGAAGTGGCATACTGAGCATGTGACACAGTAAACCATGCACACACAGAAACAACTTTATTCAGGAAGGACACTGACACAACTCACAGCAGGACCAACTGTGTTTATTCTCAATTTGCATATTGAGACAACAAATTTGGGCAACAGCAAAGCCAGTGGGCATTTCAATATGCACAGTATTTACATGAGAAGCTGCACAGGCAGGGGGCAAACAGCAGTGAAACACAAGGCAAGTACAATGTGCAGAGTAGTTACATCAGAAGCTGCACAGGCAAGGGGCAAACAGCAGTGAACAGCAAGGCCAGTGGCCAGGACACAGTGCAGGTGAGGTACATGAGAAGCTGCACAGGCAAGGGGCACACAGCAGTGAACAGCAAGGCCAGTGTCCAGTCCAAAGTGCAGGTGAGGTACATGAGAAGCTGCACAGGCAAGGGGCAAACAGCAGTGAACAACAAGGCCAGTGGCCAGGACACAGTGCAGGTGAGGTACATGAGAAGCTGCACAGGCAAGGGGCAAACAGCACTGAACAGCAAGGCCAGTGGCCAGTCCAATGTACAGATTAAGTCCATGAGAAGATGCACAGGCAGGGGGCACACAGCAGTGAACAGCAAGGCCAGTGGCCAGTCCAAAGTGCAGGTGAGGTACATGAGAAGCTGCAAAGGCAAGGGGCAAACAGCAGTGAACAGCAAGGCCAGTGGCCAGTCCAATGTGCAGATTAAGTCCATGAGAAGATGCACAGGCAGGGGGCACACAGCAGTGAACAGCAAGGCCAGTGGCCAGTCCAAAGTGCAGGTGAGGTACATGAGAAGCTGCACAGGCAAGGGGCAAACAGCAGTGAACAACAAGGCCAGTGGCCAGGACACAGTGCAGGTGAGGTACATGAGAAGCTGCACAGGCAAGGGGCAAACAGCAGTGAACAGCAAGGCCAGTGGCCAGGACACAGTGCAGGTGAGGTACATGAGAAGCTGCACAGCCAGGGAGCAAATAGCAGTGAACAACAAGGCCAGTGGCCAGTACAATGTGCAGAGTGGGGACATCAGAAGCTGCACAAGCAGGGGGCAAACAGCAGTGAACAGCAAGGCCAGTGGCCGGGACACAGTGCAGGTGAGGTACATGAGAAACTGCACAGGCAAGGGGCAAACAGCAGTGAACAACAAGGCCAGTGGCCAGGACACAGTGCAGGTGAGGTACATGAGAAGCTGCAGAGGCAAGGGGCACACAGCAGTGAACAGCAAGGCCAGTGGCCAGTCCTATGTGCAGATTAAGTCCATGAGAAGATGCACAGGCAGGGGGCACACAGCAGTGAACAGCAAGGCCAGTGGCCAGTCCAAAGTGCAGGTGAGGTACATGAGAAGCTGCACATGCAAGGGGCAAACAGCAGTGAACAGCAAGGCCAGTGGCCAGTCCAATGTGCAGATTAAGTCCATGAGAAGATGCACAGGCAGGGGGCACACAGCAGTGAACAGCAAGGCCAGTGGCCAGTCCAAAGTGCAGGTGAGGTACATGAGAAGCTGCACAGGCAAGGGGCAAACAGCAGTGAACAACAAGGCCAGTGGCCAGGACACAGTGCAGGTGAGGTACATGAGAAGCTGCACAGGCAAGGGGCAAACAGCAGTGAACAACAAGGCCAGTGGCCAGGACACAGTGCAGGTGAGGTACATGAGAAGCTACACAGGCAAGGGGCAAACAGCAGTGAACAACAAGGCCAGTGGCCAGGACACAGTGCAGGTGAGGTACATGAGAAGCTGCACAGGCAAGGGGCAAACAGCACTGAACAACAAGGCAAAGACATTGTGCAGAGTAGTGACATCAGAAGCTACACAGGGAATGTATGCAACTCTACCATGCCATGCCCAGCAACAGAGTAATGGGCCTGACAATGGGCATCACACGCACCCCTGTGGACAGACAGGTGTGTGAGGGTGACCACCACTCAGATGGGGCTGTCTGTCGGACTTGGAGCTGACTGTGTGTTGGGGTCAGTTGGAGGGCTGCCCTGGGCAGTGGGAGTAACAACTGTGGAAGAGCCAACTGTCCTTGTGGGAGCTGGGGGGCTGCTTTGACCAGGTGGGGTGGTGGCCCGGGGAGGTGGACTCATGCCCTGGTGAGACACAGTGTGTGCCGAAGATTGTGGAGGGGTGCCTCTCCACTTCTTGGGGATCCTGAAAGGCTTCCCTGTCTGGGGATTGAGGGGAACTGGGGCAGACACAACAGGTGACCCCACTACCAAAGCTGATTCTGGTGTGGATGTTGACCCTCCCTCTGGGGACATGCTCGATCCCGCTGTGCGCTTGCCTGGTGTTTGCCGCCGCCCTGCCTCCCTCTGTCCACCAGCTTTGCCCCCTACAGTGTCCTCCCGTGCTGGCTTCACAGGGCTTGGGATGGGAGTGGAGGTCAAGGATGGATTATCCATGGGGCCCTCATCCTGTGTAATGTTTGCAGGCAACACCTTCTCAGTGGGTGTGGAAACTGTCTTTTTGCCTCTGCGAGACGTCTTTGGGACAGGGGAGTCTTTGGCGGGGGAGGAAGGTGAGGCCTGTGACCCTGATGCTTGTTTCTTTGCTTTGTGGCCCTTGCTGTTGCCTTATGGGCTTTTCTCTCTGCGCTCTGGGGTGGCCTTACTCTTATGTGGGGATGGTGTCTGCGCCCTAGTACGCTTGGGCTGCTGCTGCTCCTGTGTGCTGCGGGTTCTGTATCGGGACTTTGGGGTCCATTGAGCATTGTCACTGTCGTCAGAGGTGCACAGTGACATGGGGCCGGACCGAGTGCTGGGAGCCGCTCCCTGACTATGTGCCTGTTGCAGGGCTGCTGTCACAGTTGATGACAAGGACTGCACAGACCGGTGTAGCCCACCTATGTCGGAATGTATGCCCTCCATGAAAGCTATAACCTGCCCCAACTTTTTGTCGTGCTCTTGGAAGGCATTGAGAAGTGCTGTCTGCCCCACACACAGCTGGCGCAATAGCTCGACTGCTTCTGCACTGAGGGAAGCAGGGCTGACATGGGCTGGGGCAGCTGTGCCTGGGGTGAAGGTGACTCTTCCCTTCCTACTCGTGCGGACACGGGCAGCACCAGTGGAGGTTGAAGGGCGGCTGGGCACTGGACGCTGTGTGGCGGAGGAGGAGGCCGAGTCCCCGTTCCCTGTACCCCCCAACATGGATGCGTCACCGCTGGCGTCAGATGAGGTAGAGCTTTGTGTCTCCGGCTGTGAATCCTCTAGCAGACTCCTGTCCCCCTCCTCGGCGCTGGTCACATCTGTGTCAGTCTGCTCCGGTCCGGCTGTTGCACTGGAAGCCTCACCACTGGTGTCCGTCCCCTCTCCCTCTGCACATACGGGAGCTGCTGCATAGGAGAGAGAAGTACTGTGAGATGAGTGGCATCAACAGAACTAACACGTGCCAATACATCTGCATCCTAGAAGAGGTGTGCAGCACATCGCATGCCACCCTGTGCACACATATATCTTGCCACCCAAAATATCAACCCAACGGTGCATGTCCGACACACATCCTGCCATAAGTGCCCCAGGTGACTCACACAGCACACCATCCTGCTGTTGGCTCACATCAGACACAGCCACAAAATGGCCTGTGCACACACACTGTCCCGATGTTGGCAAGGATGAACACCACAACATGGTGCACATCACCTACATGTATGGAGCAGTAGGGGACCACACAGACCACAACATACCAGCCCACAATGACCCTGCACACATGCCATCCACCATATCGAGTTCATGGGCACATCTACTGTTGCACATTGGCCTCAGATGTCTGACTGGCAGACATCTGAGGTCTGGAATAGCACGCATTCATTGAAACGCATTCACAGTTGGCACACTGGCATTCCCATCCATCTGAATTCACACACTACCCCACAGCAGAAGGTACCTGAAGGCCACAACTCCAAATGTAAGAGAGATGCACAGTGCTAAAACTGACTTCATGAAGCACCGTTTGGGCAAATGCATGGCACATACACCCAGCACAGAGGCCACTCACAAAACATTGCACCACACAGCCAACGTCACACAGCTGACAATTTGCACACTCTGTAGACACATGCACCCACTCCCATCCAAAGGCAGCCTGCAACACATACTCACCCCTGGCTTGCTGCTGATGCTCCTTCAGTTGTCTGTCCAGCTCAGGTTATGTGACAGCCAGGATGCGGGTCATTAGTGGTGTCATGCTGCGCCTAGCCAACCTGCCAGTCCGAGGGAGCAGCCCCAGCGTCATCTCGGCCATGTTCTTGCTCAGCCGGCAAATGTCGTCCCACCTTTTATGACAGTGGGTGCGCCTTCGGTTTGACACACCCAGATCTCGGACTCTGGAGGCAATGGCCCTCCACACGGCTTTACGCTGGTGGACCTTCAGCTGCAGGCATGGGAGACAAGAGGGGTGAGGTTCCAGTGACACAGTGCACAATGACAACACAACGAAAATGCAGTAACACGACAGTGACTCATCCAAAACTTCAGCTACAACTGTAACAGAGCCAACAATTGCTGTGAACATGGTACATTGTCATTGGTCAATCAGACGTACAGGCATGTATGTTCGATGGTGGACACAGTACCTCCACATCCCATTCACATGCAGGATACCAACACAGCCAGCAACATGTAGTCTGGCCGCAGCTACTGTCTGCAGTTACCTACAACTACACATAGAGAAGATAGCAATACATGTGTCTTATTGTTGGACTCACTGTGTCCAACACTGCGCAGAACTAAGTGTCCTAGCCCTGTGAAAGCCTCACTGTGTCCTGGAACTCACATAGAGTGACAACAACTGTCATACACACACCCTTCTCCCACGGCTGCTCCTGTGCAATCTACATGGCAGAGATGGGACTTAGATGAAGAGGCGTGAACCAAACACACATGGAACACACTGTACATGCAGTGATGTGGACATGTGGCATTCGGCGGGGACTGTGCAGGGCAGGTGGACTGACACTGAGTGGGTAAATTGGGAGCAACACAGCCATTCACACAAACGATAACTGGCCAGACTCCTGCATCACCAAAATGCAGCTGCACTGTATGGCTGACACTACAGAACATGTCCCTCCACTCAGGATAGGCATGCAGGGTAACGTGTGAAAGAGCCCACCAAGCCCTTCCCGCTGTAGTAAACATGATAGGCAGTGCATGTCAGAGCCCCACAACCACTGACACATACCGAAGCACCTCCACCTCACGTGTGCCCACCCTGCACCCTCACTCACAGTCTGGGAGACTTACCACGACATTAGGGCCGCCATAAAGCCTTGGGTACTGTGCAAGCACCCCGTCTACCAGGACCCCAAGCTCCTCGCTGGTGAAGGGACTGGCACAGATCTTCTGAGTCCTCAACATCACAATGGACATGTGGCAGCAGCAGCAGGTGCAGGGTGGCAGCCAGCAGTCCCTTGAGGCAGCAGCAGCAGGTGCAGGGTGGCAGCCAGCAGTCCCTTGAGGCAGCAGCAGCAGGTGAGGGTTGTCAGTCAGCAGTCCCTGGTAGCTGTGGGAATGTGGTGCACCCTCCCACACATATATAGGCCCCTGGGGCTGTGTCAGTGGTCCCAGGGTGCTGCAATTGGTGTACCAGGTCTGCCTCATTCAAATACATCCAATGTCCGCCTCCGCGGTGGCGGTGCACGCCTACCGCGATTTTCAAACTCGCATCAGGCTACCGCGAGGCTGCTTCCCATTGGCTGCAAGGGCATGGTCCATGGCGGTGACACACCGTAGGGGCCAGGCGCGCGCTACCGCGGTGGTGCATCTTTTTAATGCCTCCAGTGACCGCCTCCGCGGGGTGGTGCACGCCTACCGCGATTTTCAAACTCACATCAGGCTACCGCGAGGCTGCTTCCCATTGGCTGCAAGGGCATGGTCCATGGCGGTGACACACCGTAGGGGCCAGGCGCGCGCTACCGCGGTGGTGCATCTTTTGAATGCCTCCAGTGACCGCCTCCGCGGGGGTGGTGCACGCCTACCGCGATTTTCAAACTCTCATCAGGCTACCGCGAGGCTGCTTCCCATTGGCTGCAAGGGCATGGTCCATGGCGGTGACACACCTCAGGGGCCAGGCAGTAGGCACCGCCATATGTCTGGCAGACAGTGCCTGGAGTGACCGTGATTTGGGTAGCGGTGCATGGTGACCGCTATTGTCACATACATATCTGGCGGTGACTCCCGCAATCGTGCATGGGTTATGGGCGGTGACACACCTCAGGGGCCAGGTCGTAGGCACCGCCATATGTCTGGCAGACAGTGCCTGGAGTGACCGTGATTTGGGTAGCGGTGCATGGTGACCGCTATTGTCACATACATATCTGGCGGTGACTCCCTCAATCGTGCATGGGTTATGGGCGGTGACACACTTCAGGGGCCAGGCGGTAGGCACCGCCATATGTCTGGCAGACAGTGCCTGGAGTGACCGTGATTTGGGTAGCGGTGCATGGTGACCGCTATTATCACATACATATCTGGCGGTGACTCCCGCAATCGTACATGGGTTATGGCCGGTGACACACCTCAGGGGCCAGGTGGTAGGCACCGCCATATGTCTGGCAGACAGTGCCTGGAGTGACCGTGATTTAGGTAGCGGTGCATGGTGACCGCTATTGTCACATACATATCTGGCGGTGTCTCCTGCGATCGTGCATGGGTTATGGGTGGTGACACACCTCAGGGGCCAGGCCGTAGGCACCGCCATATGTCTGGCAGACAGTGCCTGGAGTGACCGTGATTTGGGTAGCGGTGCATGGTGACCGCTATTGTCACATACATATCTGCCGGTGACTCCCGCAATCGTGCATGGGTTATGGGCGGTGACACACCTCAGGGGCCAGGCGGTAGGCACCGCCATATGTCTGGCAGACAGTGCCTGGAGTGAGCGTTAATGGAGTTGTGGAGTAGCTGTGCTGCACCTAACGTGTCCTCCAGCTCTCTGCATAGGCCAACATGTACAGTGCCCAGTGTCTCAACAATTGAAGGGTCCTCATGAGGGCAAATGCACAAAAGGGACATGTCACTCCACGTCACCAACACATACCATATATGGGTCGCCAATACATTGCATGGGCACATACACTCGCACATGTCACATGTGCTGTGTAATGAAATGTAGACTGTCCAGTTTATGTGTTGCATAGCATATGGAGATAATGGTCAATGTCTGTGTGTGCAATATAACGCACAATGTCGTCTCATTGACTGAACTAGGGGCATCAGCAACTGGCACATTGTCCAATGCACATGCACACACGTGTCCCCCACGCTCAGCCGGTGGTCAGTGTGTAGTTGATGTGTGCCATGTGCAACCTGTGTTGGGAGGTGTATCAGGGCCAGCAACATGGTGTGTTCGGGTAGTATTGCAATTATTAACATATGCTGGGGGTCATACTCACAGGTATGCACACATATCTGTTAGTATATCACACTGTGCATGCGAATGAGCCGGAGGGATGCACAGATAATTGCTGCTGGTAAGGGGACAGGTGTACGAGTAGTGTGCCTGATGTGTACCTACTTGTGAAGTGCCCTGTCGGTTAATGGTGCATGTTGTAAGACTTGGGAATGTGTCTGTAGAAACAATTGATGTGATGCACATTTCATGTTCTTCTGCATTGACATCTGTGCACTTTGATCTGTCCTAGGAGGAGGAGGCCCAATATCCATCGTCGGTTCACAGTCCTGGCAGACATGGAAAATGAGGCTATAATCCGCAAATTCAGGCTGGACCGACAAACCCTGCAGAACCTATGTGCCATGTTGGAGCCCCACCTGCAGCCACGTCGGACATATCCAACAGCTTTCACCGCAACATCTAAGGTGATGGCATGCCTGCATTTCTTTGCAACAGGCTCATTCCAGCACACGGTCGCAAGTGCAGGCGGGATGTCACAGCCGATGTTCAGCATGGTGCTGAGGGATGTCCTGTCGGCCATGATGCTCTACAAAGACAGGTATATCCATTTTCCCAGGGGGCCTGAGTTGGTGGCTGTGAAGGGCGATTTCTATGCCCTTGGACATATCCCCCATGTCATTGGTGCAATTGATTGCACACATGTTGGGCTTGTGCCACCACAGGCACGTGAACAGGTTTACCGCAATAGGAAGCATTCACACTCTGTAAATGTTCAAGTGGTGTGCCTGGCGGACATGATCATCTCACACGTGTGTGCCAAGTTTCCCGGCTCAGCCAATGATGCCCACATCTTGCGCAGCAGCATCGTTCCTCAGCTGATGGCCAATCTGCTGCCGGAGCGTGCATGGCTTGTGGGTGAGTATGCATGGTGGATTAGAGTGGTGTGTGTGTGACATGCTGTTGTGTGGCATTTTGGGACTGCAAGGTTAATCTGTGTCTCTCACACCCAGGTGACTCGGCATATCCGAACCGCCCGTGGTTGCTGAGACCATTGCGGAATCCCATCAAGCCAGCTGATGTGCGATACAATGATGCCCATGGGAGGACACGGCGTGTGATAGAACGGACATTTGGTCTCCTAAAATCGAGATTTCGGTGCCTGGACCGTACTGGAGGTGCCCTTATGTACTCGCCAGGGAAGGTGTGTCAGATAGTGGTGGCATGCTGCATGCTCCACAACCTGGCCATTCGCAAGGCAATACCCCTGATCCTGGATGACGATGATGAGCAGCCAAGGCCCCCGCCTGCAAATCAACCCGGATCCAGTGATGAGGGCAGTGGAGAGGAGGAAGGGGTAGACATGCGTCGACAGCTCATCACCCGGTACTTCACTTGAAGGTGAGTGACGATGTAGAAGGGACAAAATGGGCTGATGGTGTTGCAGTTGCTGTGTGGGTGTATGTGAGCTTGCTGACTGCAGCTTTGTGTTGACTCATTGCTGCCTGCCAATGTATGTGTGATTGGTTAGTGTGTTACAGAATGTCTCTATGGTGACTGTTGCTCTGTGTAAAGTTTGTAGATCTGAGTACCTTGTTGACAAGTGTTGTGTGATGTGTGCGATGCCACACCCATACAAGTGACTCTTGTTCTGCGGTTTTCCCTAGGTCCCTTCAGCATCTCACTGCCTACCTACATTCCATTCCCCTGGACCATGTCCTACACGGTGAAGGTTGCACATCCTGTATTAAAGACGGAGCAGACACAACAACATGTGTGTAAGGTGTATTTATTTACAATTGTGACATGCGAGGGTGGAGAAAATGTGAAGGGGGAAATTGAAGAAGTGAGTTGACAGTCATGGTAGATGAGATACTTGAGTAGTCCCCACAATGATGTGGAGACCCAGCCCAACAGATAGATGCCATTCACATGGCAGTGTGGTGAAGGATAGTCCAAAAGGTCAATGCAGTGGTGCAGTGGTCTGCCATCATAGCTGGCTCGGGGACTAGCGTTTGGCAGGTGCTTTGGCACGTGGGTCCCCCTGGCCTTTCCTTGGACGGCTCCTTTTGCGCTTGACTGGAGGGGCCACTGCTGCAGGGACAGTGGTGTCTGAGGACTCACCCCCCTCTGGGGACGCAGGGGAGGATGATGAAGTGTCATCCTGCTGCCCAACAGGGGAGGCGGAGGGGTAGAATGTTGCGCTGGCCTGTCCCTCAGAACCGCCACTAGCTGCCCCAAGAGGTCCACAATCTGTCCCATGCGTGTGTCCATGGACCTCAGCAGCAAGAGGTGCTCCCGAGATTCTTCCTCTAACCGGCCCATTCGTCCCTGGGCCTGTTGGTAGGCCCCAAGGACTCTGTCGATGTGGCCCAGGGCTTCCGTCCCAGGATCAGTCCCCCTCTGCATGACCCTGTCCCGACCACCTGCACTGCTGCCACGGTCCTGTCCGGTCCTCACATTGGCCCGCTGCATCCTCTCCCTGGCCTCCGCAGTCGATGTAGTGGGCTGCTCAACCCCTGGGGCAGGGAGGGTGTTGCAGCCAGCTGTGGTGGTGGTGGTAGTGGTTGACACACAGGCCGTGATAGTAGCTGTCAAAGGATGGTCAGGGGCTGCAGCTGATGTGGTTGGGGGGACAATGGGTGCCTGGGACTGGTTGCAGCCTGCCACACCAGATGGGCCAGCGTGGAGCTCCTCATCCAAGGAATCCAGGGAGTCCTCATCCAGTTGTCTCTGTTCCGGGGGGGGGACTGGCTCTGCAGGGTGGTGTCATCCTCTGCAGTGAGTTCTTGGTCACCTGTGGGTCAGATGAGAAATGGTCATTGTGTTGCACCCAGCAAAGTTTGTGTTAGCAGTGTTACATCAACTGTTTGTACATCCAGCAGTTGTTCACTGTACAAATTTGCATTGACCGACATCCAGTGATGCATTACAAGCTGTTGTGGTACATGCATTACTTGTCCATATTGGGAGTTGTCAAGACATGACATGCACAATATAATTGTTTAACATTGACAGTCTCATGTTGGCATACAGTTATTGATCAATCATATGTCATCCATTTACGCGTATGTGTCACTTGTTGAGCCCTTGCAGTGGTTTACTCTGCACATTGAGTGAACATTGTAGTCTCAAGCATACCTTTGCAATGTGGTGTACATATCTGTATTTGCAATTCCAGACATGCTTAAGTTTGCTTTAATTAGATCCTAGGTGGTCTGGACCACTGCTACTGTCAGATGGCATGTAGTGGTGTGCATGGTTGTGCTCGGAGTTCCATCTACATGTGTTTCAGACTTTCACACTTTGGTTGCTGTTACAGTTTCATTTTCTTAGGTGTGTGCACACTATAGTTGCCAATGCTATCTGGGTGTGCAGTTGTGCATTGAGAGGCCTGGTGTCCTATGCCAACATGTTTTTTTAAATGCATATCTGGCTGCATGTTGTGGCTGTTGATATGTTGTGTTTGCTGTTTTTTCCTTGTATTTGAGTGACCTCTCTGTGTGTGTATGATGAGGGCTTCCATCTTGGTCCAGTGTGGGACAAGTCAGCATGATATGTCCACATGCCAGTTCTTTTGCAGTGTACATTGCAATGACTGACACATGCATGTTGGTGCCAGGAAGTAATGGGTCTTGTGTGCTGGCGGTCAGGTGGGCCCGTGTGAGTTGTTGTGCAAGCTTCCCAGCCCCACACACCATGACCTGTGAGATGCGGTTACCTACCTGTGAGTTGGGTGGGTAGCATACATTGCCTACCACATGATTCTTATTGGGGGTGTAGTGTCCCATCATCCATAGTGGTGGAACAGCATGCATGTTGCATTTTGTGGGACGGATAGCCAAACACACTACACCGTCTCACTGTGAAGATGGCTAACTACCGTTTGAGGTGGAGGTGAGCAATGACATGGCTATGTGACTTGGTAGAAATCTTTGGATGGAATGTGCGTGTGGTGAGCATAATGTGTGTGTGGCTTTTTGTACCCATTGATTTCAGATTACATTTGGTCATGGGGTATAGCCCCCCATCACTGTTGTCCCACCTATCTGGCTGTGGGGTTCAGTCCCCCAACATTTGAAGGCAGAATAGGGCATGGGGTTTAGCCCCCCCATCACTGTTGTCCCACCTATCTGGCTGTGGGGTTCACTCCCCCGACATTTGAAGGCACAATAGGGCAAGGGGTATAGTCTCGTAGCACAGTGGTGACAGACAGCAGGGTGAACATCTCACCCAGCATACATTTCCACACTGTCATGGTTTCATGGTATTTGGGGACCTGACAACATGAGCACAGTACTGGTGAAGCAGTTGTTCCAGGGCATCCATACACTGACATATTGTGGTCAATAGTGGTGTGTGTGTGAGATGTACTCAGCCCTGTGCAGACAATGTGTGCTTTTGGGGCCAGACTATACCAGCACTGTTCAGACAGACAGTGTGAGATGTGAACATTGTCAATGCATACACACATTGGTGGTCCAAACAAGACACCTTTGACAATTTTATTCAGACAAGGTGCTGTTCTGCAATTCAGTGCAGCACTGTGGTAGCTGGGTGTGTTGCAGGACATTTGGGATGTGCTTAGTTTAGCATTGTGAGTCCCAGCTGCAGTGTAGTTTTTGGGTACAGTGCACTTCCACTGTTTACATTGCAACACTGTGGTATGACATGGGTGATTTGCACTTTGCAACAAAAAAAAAGGCCTGACACTGCTGCAGGGCAGCATGATCATTGTTAGTGTTGCAGTGTGTGATGCCTGGCACAGTGTACACAATGTGGGTCAATTTTGAACAGAGACTTGTGCATGGTGACTACAACACAACTGTTTTGCATTATTTGTGTCGGTGACTGTGGACTAAGTGGCATGGTGTCATGTGCGGCTGCACAGACGTCACATGCCTATGAGTGGGACAAGTGCTCCATCCTGCTCAGCTGTGGTCCAAGGGGGCCTGGTGGGAGTTGTAGTGCAGGCCTCCCTATTCCACAGACACCTCCCTGTAAAGATGGCTGCCTACCTGTTAGGTGAGGGTGAAGCACACAATGGCTGAGGCATGCTTCTGGGTGGGACAAGTGCTCCATCCTGCTCAGCTGTGGGCCAAGGGGGCCGGGTGGGAGTTGTAGTGCAGGCTTCCCAAACACCCACCCACCTCCCTGTAGGGATGGCTACCTACCTGTTAGGTTCAGGTGAGCAATGCTATGGTTGGCACATGGGTTGGGGTGGAGGGCTACATCTTGCGCAGCTGTAGGACAAGGGGGCCTGGTGGGAGTTGTAGTGCAGGCCTCCCTATTCCACAGACACCTCCCTGTAAAGATGGCTACCTACCTGTTAGGTGAGGGTGAAGCACACAATGGCTGAGGCATGCTTCTGGGTGGGGGAGGGCTCCTTCCTGCTCAGCTGTGGGACAAGGGGCCCTGGTGGGAGTTGTAGTGCTGGCAGCATGTACACATGTACCCATGGTGATGTTGCTAGCTACCTTTGGGGGCTTCAGGGGGAGTGTCTGTTGAATCTGTGAGAGATGTGTTGGGGGGAGTGTTGTGCACATGAATACATTTGTACCTAGGAGCTATTACTTTGTAGTAGTGCAAGACAGTACATTTGTGTGATGTTAGGCATTTGTTTGTACTTACCAGCCTCCACTCCCCGGGTATTCCTGAGAGACTCTCTGGATGTAGAATGCCAAGCACCTTCTCCTCCCATTCAGTGAATGTTTTGAGTGGAACGGGAGGGCCACTGCCTGTCCTGTGAGCCAGCTCATGGTTCTTGGCTCTCTTCTTTTTGACCACTGCCTTCAGATCGTGCCACCTCTTCACGATTTCATCTCTATTGCGTGGCACGGTCCCTACTGCATTTACCTTCTCTACTATCCTTCTCCACATTAGCGTTCTTGTTGCTAGTGGTGTCTGTTGGACCTGGTTACCAAACAATTGTGGTTCTACCCTGATTATCTCATCAACCATGACCCTCAACTCACTCTCAGTGAATTTGGGCATTCTCTGTGGTGACATGGTGTGTGATGTGTCAAGGTGTTTAAGGTGCAGGTTTGGAAGTGGTAGTGGTGGTTGTGATGTGTATGGTGTGTGCTGTGCAAAGGTGTTAGAGGTGCAGGTGTGGAAGTGGTGGTGGTGGTGGTGATGTGTGTGTGTTGTGCAGATTTGCCTCTCCTGTCATCTGTGGTGGATGTCCCCTCAGTTGTGGAGTTTTGCAAAGGATTGTGGTCTGTTGGGGGCTGGATTTATACTGGTGTCTGTGGGTGTGTCAGGATGTGGTATTGGTAGCAGGTGTGGTGTGTGTGTGAACCTGGTATTTGTAGTTTTGGAGTTTCCCATGGGGGTGTGTCTTTGGGCTGTGTTAGGTATTTTTGGGTGCATGCCTTGTTTGGTTGGTGCACCTTGTGGCCGTGTTGTGTGATTTTCTCGCGACCGCCATTTTTTTAACGGAGCGTCCGCAGCGGTGGCTCGGCTACGGCGCTTCCGCCGTCTCACTGATTCATCAATGTTGTCGACCGCGGCGGGCGGTAACAGCGCACTGCACCGCGGGGATGTCGGGAATATCATAATTTCGATGGCGGTGTCTCCGCTGTGGTTGCGGTCGTTTGGGCTGTTTCCGCTGCGAGACCGACTGCCGCGGATGGTTTGGGCCTTCTCCGCAGGCGAACGGCGGTTTCTCGGGTCTCATTTCCGCCGCGGTTGGATTTTTACCGCAGAAGATCATAATCTAGCCATCGGTTTTACCGCGGTAGCGGCGGGCGGTGATTTCCCGCTACCATGGCGGTCCATTGTTTTTCCGTCCACCATCGTAATGACCTCCAAAGTAAGTATATGACTTAACCAACAAATAGAGTAAACTGATGAAAACTAAGAAAATGAATAAAAAAGCAAAACATAACTAAAAAATACTTTTATTTTAATAGCTTCTACAAACTTCAACAAAACAACATCAACGAAATAAACTTAATCAACTAAAAATAGTAAGTATTTTTTTACAACTAAATAAAAATAGAGACTATGGGGCCGATTCCGATTCGGGCCGGAAATCTCTCCGACCGAGCCGGGCCCGGAGAGATTTCCGACCGAATCGGAACCTAGCAGCCCGACCGAACGAGTACGATGCGTCCGTATGCTATCGTACTCAATTCGGTCGGACTCCCATTGAAGTCAATGGGAGCCGGTCGTACAACGCGTACGCCGGCTCCCATTGCCTCAATGGGTGCGAGGCGAACAAGGGCGCACCCTACAGCGTGTACGCGGCAAAGCGACTCGCGCCGTACATGCACAGGTAGGGGGGACCCATGGTCCCCCCTGTGTGCGACTCGCGCGGCTACACGTACAGGGGGGTCCGACCCGGACCCCCGAAGTACGGCTCCGACTGCTCTTTGGAGCCGGACGGCGCGTGTCGGTCGGACTGCTCGTGGCGCGCATCGTACTTGCCCGGCCGGGGAACGTCTCCATTGCGCGGTGCGAGTCGTGTCCGTGCGAGTCGGTCAGTGCGGTTGGGACGCGCGAACGAGTCGGTCGGCGATTTCGCGTGCGCTTGCATTGTACTCGCTCGCCCGGACGCATGTACGAATCGGTCGGAAAATAGGGCTCCGAATCGGATCCGGTAAAGCCGAATCCGATTCGGTGCCCTACCGGCCGAGATCGGAATCGGCCCCTATGGGGCTGATTACGATGGCGGGCGGATCGCCCGCCAACAAAAGGTGATTTACCCACCGCCATATTAGGATGGCGGTGGGAATCACTATTGTTCTGCGGCGGTCGGAAAGACCAACCGCCACGGTTCTGCAAGGCGGTCCTTTTCCGCCCGCCTGCGGAACCTGCCACGTTGTGCAGGGAAATGCACAACATGGCCATTTCACATTGTGGTGGGTGCTGCAGCCAGCAGCACCCGCCGCAATGTTAAATCGCCAGATGCGACCGCCGCGGTGGCGGTCGCATCATAATTAGGGTGGCGGGACCGCCGCATGGCAGGCGGGCGGTCCCGTTACCGCTAGGGTGGCGGGCGGACTTTAGCCATCCTAATGACCCCCTAAATAAACGAAATAATCAAACTAAATGTAACACTTTAATAAAAATAAAATTTTCCTTTTAAAACCAACAGAAAAAAAGAAACCAGGGAATAAACCACGAACATCAAAAAAATCCAACAAGAAAAGCAAAACAAGATATGTGTAAGTATATTTTCAAATGTAATAATTATAAAAACATGTTTACTCTTCAATACTTGATAATTAATATATATATATATATATATATATAAAATATATTCACAGATATACAAACAAAATAACGGAAGGAGCAAAATTCATCACCTCACAAAAGGGAAAACTACTTCTGTGCTACATGGGCTATACTTACACACAAGAGAAAATAACAGGAAACAAAACCCATTGGAAATGTAGTAAATACTACTCCAATTCTTGCTATGGGAGAGCAATAACAGTCGAAACAAATGGTATTAATGTCAGGGGACACAACCATCCCCCCAATGTCACAGAAATCGAGGTGAGAGATTCTTTAGAAACCATCAGAGAAGCAAGCACCAGCTTCCAACAAACCAGTACCCAAATATTGAAAAACGTACTAACTAGGGTTCCTGAACATGTAACAGGACAACTACCATCCATTCCCACTCTAAAACGCTTAATAGCCAGAACTAAAAGATCTACTGCTCAGACACCACCCACCCCCCAAACTTTTGCAGAAATTGAAATTTGACAAAAATGCACAGTCACACACAAAGATGAAAAATTCATTCTTTATGACAATAACAGTCATGAAAAACGAATTATCATCTTTGCCACCAACACCAACATTCAAAAGTTAAAAAATTGCGAAACATGGATGATGGATGGTACATTTAAAGTTTGCCTCAAGCCTTTTTTACTAACTATTTACCATCCATGGCGAATATGAAGAAACTAACATCCCCTTCATATACACACTACTCCCCAACAAGCAAAATACTACCTACATAGAACTCCTTACAATAATAAAACAACAAACCGACAACTACTTCCCACAAAAATAATAATCGACTTTGAACAAGCAATGATTCTGTAAATTTTAAAAATATACCCACACACTGCAATACAAGGTTGCTATTATCACTTCAACCAAAGTATCTGGAGACATCTCCAAAAATCTACTCTAAAGGGTCGATTCCGATGTCGGTCGGAAGGGCTCCGAATCGGATTCGGGTTTGCAGAAACCGATCCGGAGCCCTTGTTTCCGACCAACTTGTTCCCAGTTCCAAAAGAGAAGAATGATGCCTGGAAACTATTAGGGCTGACAGAATTGATTCTGAAAGGCATTCGGAGAGGTCTAGCCTTTCTGGAACCGATTCGTACAGCTCTATGGACTTGGTTTCCGAACGAGCAAGTACGATGACCGATTCGGACAGCCTTTCCGATTCGATTTGCCCAGAAAGTAAAGGCTGCTGGAATCGATCTTTGGGGGCCCCGTAGCAGGCCCCCCTTCACCCAGGGCCCTCTGAATCGGGCCCGTGGGGGTACCCAAGGGACCCCCCTTCAAGCCATGCACAATGTGGCAGGCACCGTGGGGATTTTCCACAGCCACCCCTTTCTTCAAGGGGAGCCTGTGTTCTCGTTCGGAACACAGGTTCACATAGAAGTTGATGGGAGTCCGGCCAAATCATATCCGGATGCATACGGATGCATCGTACTCGCTCGGTCGAACTCCCCTAATCTGAGTCATACGGAAAGCATTCCGAAACCGATTTGGTCGGTATGCTTTCCGAACGAGATCGGAATCGGGCCCTAAGTATAGATTACGCCACAAATAGCAACTTCGCTTACCAAATCAAAAAATGTATAGCCCTGGCCTATGTACAAACAACAGAAGTAGCCAACCACTATAATATACTTCTTGAAAGCCCTTTCTACCAAGCCAACAAAGCAAAACTAACAACCTTCCTTGACTACTTTGAAGACACCTGGGTAGGAAGACTACATAGGTCAGGGCATCGAAGGCAACCAAAGTTCCAAATCCCCGTGGTGGAACGTCTATGATAGCACCCTAGCTCAAAAAGCTAAAACTAATAACGCAGCAGAAGGAATGGCATAAAGCCTTCCAAGCCACAATAGGAAGAGCACAACCAACCTTACACAAACTAATAGAAGCCATAGAAAAGAACAGAGCTATCAAGAACTAAGGCTAGAACAATCCCTCGCTAAAATAGGTCCTAAACTTAGTAAGCAAACAAAAACAATGTATGAATACCTACAACACAAAACTCGACTATTCTCAAACACCAAAGGACTAGAATACCTAGAGACAATAGCCAAATCTATACTTTGAACAAAAAACAATACCAAACATCATGAAGCATTTTAAAATGACAAAACATTTAAACAACATAATTCTACTCTTTTTAAATTGATAATTATGATTGTCATTTAAAAATTAAAAACGTACATATAAATATATGACATAATATAATTATTAAAATGAAAAAGAAACAAGTAAACCAAATGTAACCAAAAACATTTCTCACCCATAATAATAAAAATAACTTACAGTTATGTCGCAGTAGATGGTCCTCAAAAACAAACAAATCCATAGTAGATAAATTGAAACACGAATCCATTCAAAAAGAAAGGCCAAAAAAAATGAAAGAATATAACTGTAGAAAAAAGGCTCCAACAACGCAATTCTCTCAATAACAAACCCCTCAAAAACCCGAAAATTAGCTTTAAAAAAAGGAAATGTAAAAAAGTAATTTGTTTCAAAGAAACAAAATACATTTTCCTTTTTTTTTTTAAAAACATGTCTTCAGCACCATCCGTTAACAAAACGGGAAACCAGCTTTCCTTCACCCTTCATGTCTCCTTTCTTAGAGGTGTTCACACTTTGTTTTCCCTTCAGGGATGTTTTAGGATTTGTGTTAAAGCCAACACTGTCACCTGGCTTCCCCACTTTGCCGCGCTGCAGAGACATGCTTCTGTTTTCGCTAGGGGATGCCGGTGTCTCAGCTGTGACATTGAGCTCTCAGTTCCTGGCCCTGAGCTGAGCGGCTTGCCTTCGGTGGCATCACTCCCGTGATGCAGCTTCGGGCCGCAAACCACCCGGCACCACCAGCGGCTCCTCCTCCTCCTCCCCAGCCTGCAGCCAGAAGCGAGGCAAGCGACGGTACTCGGCGGATCCTCCGCTCGCCCGCGATCACTGCAGTTGCAATTGCCGCCTCGGCCGCTCGCCAGACATCCATGATCCAGGAAGGCAATGCATTAGTCCACATCTAAATTAGTTTTTCAATCTTCCGCGAGGGATATCTTTTTTTTTCCCACCGGCTTGACATTGATCTGAGTGGCAGGGAGCGATTAGCACAGCCGCTCACACAGGCGCCATCTTGTCTCCCAAAAATTACTATTCCAACTCCAAAACCAACTAAACCCAGGGAAAGTGCTGGATAATAAAACATAAAAAATTACTATTCCAACTCCAAAACCAACTAAACTCAGGGAAAGTGCTGGATAATAAACCATAAAAAAATTACTATTACAATTCCAAACCAACTTAAGTCAAAGAAAGTGCTAGATAATAAACTTTAAAAAATTACTATTTAAAATCCAAAACAAATAAACTAAGGGAAAATGCTAAATAATGTAAAAAATTTAAACATATAAAAATTCAAAAAAATTCAAAACTATGAATAAACATACATATATATAAATATACACATTGCTTTCAAAATTAAAAATTTAACAAAAATTTTCTAAAAATTGTTAAACATTAAACAAAAAATTAAAAAACGACATATAAATTACAATATTTAAAAAAATTGTCAATAATATTTTGATTTATCTCTTCCTACAAAAATTAAAAATATATAAATATTAAATTCTACATTTTCCTTAAATTTTTTAAAAATTTAAAATTTGAAATTTTCCAAATAAGTTTTTTACTAATACTTAAAACATTTAAAAAACAAAAACTGTAAAAAATAATATATAAATAAAAATAAATATAATTTTATTATCATATATTTATTTAAATGATTTTTTAATTTTCAGAAAACATTTTAAATATGTTTTATACAATTTACATTAAAATATTTGCACCCCAAAAACCTTCAAAATATTTTTAAAAAATACATTTAAAAAAATTCTTTAAATTTTTCAATAATTTTTTATTTAACATTTATTTTAAACCAACATTTTTAAATTACTCCCCACCCTTATCCCCTATAAACCAAATATCCCACTCCTAAAAATAAGTGAAAATACTATAAACACAGACATTTTAACATTAAAAAATACATTTAAACATATAAAATACCTACTACTAAAATAATAAAAAAAAGAATTTAAACATTAAACAAAAACAAAGAAAATACAAACAGGCGATATTATTTACAACAATATTTTTGACATCGATATTTTCAAAATCAATATTTCTAAAATACACAAAAAATGATATTTTTAACAACGAAAAAACTTACCTCGATATTTTACACCATCGATATTCTTGACTCGATATTCATGCAACTCGATATTTCTACATCGATATTCTGTGTCTTCACCTGCCGATTCATAGGGCAGCAACGTATTATGTATTAATGAAAAATGAAAGTTTAGCAAAATTCAGACTCCAATACATTGTTTTTCTTCCAGACATTGACAGCAAGTAGTTCCCGTTCCGCTATGTGCATAGGAAGGACTAGCTGTCCATATTTAGTGAAGAGCCAATTTTTGTTAATATTTTTAATGCCTTTTTTCTGCAAATGAGTATGTGCATGTTATTTGCATACATCAGCCTACTCAGATATATGCCTCAGCATGCAGGCCTCTAGAGTATGCACAGTGTTCTGGTTTCGCATTCATATGCAATTTAAGTCAAAGGAAGACAAAGGGATTCTCATAGAATCACGCAATTGTTAGATCAAGCATAAAATTGGGAACAAAACCACACTGCCTTACCTTTGTCTTTAATGAATGAATATGCTTTCAAAGGCAACAATTTGCACTTATTTCATCAAACCATATCCCCAGGAGAGGATAATATTAAACTCAAAACATACAATAGTGGTAATACAATACAATAGTGTTAATAAGTTTTAAAAAAACAAAATGGCCACACAGTATTCTACATAATTTCTCCAGAAGAAAACAGCAGAATGAGATAATACAACAGAAAATGTATTGTGCACACCACTAGTTAGTTAGTTAATGACTTTATTCGGAGGTATAAAAACATCCATAAAAGCATCGCTCACTACAAGCATCATTATACAGTTCTTATCATAAAGAAAAAATATACATAAAATCGGATACGGTTTAAGATAAAGAAAAAATATACATAAAATCGGATACGGTTTAAGATACAGGCTAAAATGATTAGATCCTATTACTATCAGATGTCAGGAAGTTTTAAACATGTATATATATCCTATCCGCTTTATAAAACACCTTCCTTAGGGCATCATTACGATGGCGGGCGGACAAAGTCCGCCCGCCACCACAACGGCAAAAGGGACCGCCCGCAAGAGGTGCGGCGGTCCCGCCATGTCTATTAGGATAAAGCGATACAAAAGGGGATGATGGACGGAACGCTTGAGCCAATCAAACACTCACCCCCAGTCAACTGATCTGGGTTTAATCCATCATCATTCTTTAGCTCACTCCACCACCCCAGTTCAGACATGGCCATATGCAAATCAGTCTGACCCTGTGCCTCATGGGAACAGTCCAGCCCGAACTGCCAAGCCATGTCTTCCCTGGACCGGAAACAAGCATCCTAGGACCGGTTTCTGGCATTCCAGCCGTCATCAGCCAGGCTTGCTTGAATCCAGTGGCAAAGTGAGCAAGGGACCCACGTCTGGGCATACCCCGCCAACTTAGGGCGAACAAAGCGATACAAAGGGGATGATGGACGGAACAGCTTGAGCCAATCAAACACTCACCCCCAGTCAACTGATCTGGGTTTAATCCATCATCATTCTTTAGCTCACTCCACCACCCCAGTTCAGACATGGCCATATGCAAATCAGTCTGACCCTGTGCCTCATGGGAACAGTCCAGCCCGAACTGCCAAGCCATGTCTTCCCTGGACCGGAAACAAGCATCCTAGGACCGGTTTCTGGCATTCCAGCCGTCATCAGCCAGGCTTGCTTGAATCCAGTGGCAAAGTGAGCAAGGGACCCACGTCTGGGCATACCCCGCCAACTTAGGGCGAACAAAGCGATACAAAGGGGATGATGGACGGAACGCTTGAGCCAATCAAACACTCACCCCCAGTCAACTGATCTGGGTTTAATCCATCATCATTCTTTAGCTCACTCCACCACCCCAGTTCAGACATGGCCATATGCAAATCAGTCTGACCCTGTGCCTCATGGGAACAGTCCAGCCCGAACTGCCAAGCCATGTCTTCCCTGGACCGGAAACAAGCATCCTAGGACCGGTTTCTGGCATTCCAGCCGTCATCAGCCAGGCTTGCTTGAATCCAGTGGCAAAGTGAGCAAGGGACCCACGTCTGGGCATACCCCGCCAACTTAGGGCGAACAAAGCGATACAAAAGGGGATGATGGACGGAACGCTTGAGCCAATCAAACACTCACCCCCAGTCAACTGATCTGGGTTTAATCCATCATCATTCTTTAGCTCACTCCACCACCCCAGTTCAGACATGGCCATATGCAAATCAGTCTGACCCTGTGCCTCATGGGAACAGTCCAGCCCGAACTGCCAAGCCATGTCTTCCCTGGACCGGAAACAAGCATCCTAGGACCGGTTTCTGGCATTCCAGCCGTCATCAGCCAGGCTTGCTTGAATCCAGTGGCAAAGTGAGCAAGGGACCCACATCTGGGCATACCCTGCCAACTTAGGGCGAACAAAGCGATACCAAAGGGGATGATGTCTATTAGGATGCCACCGCCACGGTGGCGGTGGCATCCCGCATCATATACATTGCGGCGGGCGGTGCTGTGAGCAGCACCCGCCGCAATGTGAATGAAGCATGTTGCGCATTGGCATGCACAACGTGACAGGCACCCTGTGCATGCCAATGTAGGGTGCACCCCCCACCCCCCTCCCCATTGCAAAAGACCGTATGCCTTTCCATGGCGGCATTGCCGCCATGGAAAGGCACATCTCCGCATACATCATAATATGGATGGCGGTGTCTTGCAGACACCGCCACCATGTTATGCCCCTTTTCCGCCCGGTCAACGAGTCGACCGGCGGAAAAGCGGCGGACGGGCTTTCCGTCCGCCGGGGTCCCCCCGCCATCGTAATCTGGTGGGGGGGAAATGGAATGCGGGCGGTGTAAAATAGCGGGCGGATCGCCACCGCCATACGGGCGGTGGCGATCCGCCCGCTATCATAATGACCCCCCTACTAGTGATTAATTCCTAAAAACAAGTTATAAAAACCAGTCTGCTACAATCAATGCTGGGAACAATTAAAATCTATTACAAATTTCACTGAATACTAATAGTTCAAGTAGTAAACTATATCTGTTAAAATTAAAATGAAGTAATAGGGTAAAGTGCCTTCGTGTTTACATAAGTTGATTCGTCAATTGCATCTTGCATCTGAGATAGGAAAACAGGGAAGTGCAACTTTCCATGGTGCTATAGCCCTGTGCTTGGGCACGACCAGTGCAAGAGGGGGGACAAAAACCTAGATCCTGGTCCGCCATGGCCTCCATCTCATCTGGTCCTCAAATACGCAATGTCTAATGTCATGAATATAATGTATTACACATTCAATTCAGACCCAGTTTCCCTTGATCACATTGGTCAAAATGCCTAAATCCATAAAGAAGTTGCAGCCTATAGCCTATCCTAATCAAGGGTTGGTGAATGTTCTTTCTGGCATAAAAAACTGTCCATAGAAAGGATGACATTCTACAACAGATCTCTAGGGTAGGCAATGATTGCAGAAATAAGTATGCAGGGCGGCTTTGTGTAAAACAGTGCTGGTCTGATGGTTGTTAAGATATATCGTTTCCTTTGTTGACAATAAAACTTACAGAAAAAGACCACATGCATTGTGTCCTGCGGCATCATGTTGCCACAAGGGCATCTGGTCCGGTTTGTAGACCAATCATTCATTTTTAGGAAGCTGACTAGTCTATGGAATATGTCCAGTATTAGACGGGTCAGAACAAACCTATGCCTTCCTTTTAACACAGTTTTTAGGTAGGGTTGCATATTAAAAGTAGTTAAGATCAGTTGATTTTTCATGACACTGGGTTTGGGGATTTCAGTTAGCAGTCTAAGGTTTTCCAGGTGTATCATTACTTCCTCTTTCAAGGTCTTTCTGCTAATTATGTCTAATGTTTCTGGCTTTTCGAAATAATCAGGGTGGCCCATATCATGGCAAAAACGTTGTACGTAGGCCAGCCATGAGATTCTTAAATGTGGGCTTAATTTGAGACAGTCCCCAATTATGGCTTGATTAAGGCCTGTATATTCCGAAGTCCAGATTTTATGCCAGAGTAGAATTAGCAAACACAAGGAGATGATGAACGGAGCGCTGAAACTTTGCAGACACTCACCCCCAGTCACAGATCTGGGTTGAATCCATCATCATTCTTTAGCTCACTTCGCCACCTCAGTTCAGACCCAACTATTTGTAAATCAGTCTTGAGCTGTGCCTCATGGGAACAGTCCAGCCCGAACTGCCAAGCGAGGTCTTCCCTGAACCCGAAACAAGCATCCTGGGACCGGTTTCAGGCTAACAGCCCTCATAAGCCAGGCTAGCTTGAATCCAGTGGCAAAGTGAGCAAGGGACCCACGTCTGGGCATACCCTGCCAACTTAGGGCGAACAAAGCAAACACAAGGAGATGATGGACGGAGCGCTGAAACTTTTCAGACACTCACCCCCAGTCACAGATCTGGGTTGAATCCATCATCAATCAATCAATAAATCAATCAAAAACATTTGTAGAGCGCACTACTCACCCACGAGGGTCTCAAGGCGCTAAGGGGGGGAAAAAAAAAACTGCTACTGCTCGAACAGCCAGGTCTTGAGAAGTCTCCTGAAGGTCAGCAGGTCCTGGGTCTGTCGCAGTTGGATGGGGAGGGTGTTCCATGTCTTGGCGGTGAGGTGGGAGAAAGATCTGCCGCTGGTGGTAGTTCGGTGGATGCGTGGAACGGTGGCGAGGGAGAGGTCAGCGGATCGAAGCTGGCGGTTGGGAGTGTAGAAGGTGAGTCGTTTGTTGAGGTATGTTGGTCCAGCGTCTTGGAGTGCTTTGTGAGCGTGGGTGAGGAGTTTGAAGGTGATCCTCTTGTTGACGGGGAGCCAGTGCAGGTCTCTCAGGTGGACAGTGATGTGGCTGTGGCGGGGGATGTCGAGGACGAGGCGTGCGGAGGCGTTCTAAATGCGTTGAAGTCTCTTCTGGAGTTTGGCTGTGATTCCCGCGTAGAGGGCGTTGCCGTAGTCCAGCCTGCTGGTGACGAGGGCCTGGGTGACCGTCTTTCTGGTTTCGGTGGGGATCCATCTGTAGATCTTGCGAAGCATGTGGAGGGTGTTGAAGCAGGAGTAGGATACAGCGTTGACTTGCTGGGTCATTGACAGTGATGCGTCCAGGATGAACCCCAGGTTGCGTGCGTGGTCGGTGGGTGTCGGTGCAGCACCTAGCGAGGCCGGCCACCAGGAGTTGTCCCAGGCGGAGGGGGTGGAGCCGAGGATGAGGACCTCCGTCTTGTCCGAGTTCAGCTTCAGGCGGCTGTTCTTCATCCATTCGGCGACGGCCTTCATTCCTTCGTGGAAGTTGGTCTTGGCGGTGGTGGGGTCCTTGGTGAGGAGAGGATCAGCTGGGTGTCGTCGGCGTATGAGGACGATGTTGAGGGCGTGCGATCGGACGATGTTGGCGAGTGGTGTCATGTAGACGTTGAAAAGGGTCGGGCTGAGGGATGATCCTTGGGGTACGCCGCAGGTGATCTTTGTGGCTTCGGATCGGAATGGAGGGAGGCGGACTCTCTGTGTTCTGTTGGTGAGGAAGGAGGTGATCCAGTCCCGGGCTTTGTCGCGGATCCCCGCGTTGTGGAGGCGTGTGCGAGAGGTCTAAGAGGATGAGGGCCGCGGTTTCGCAGTTGTCCAGCAGGGTCCTGATGTCGTCGGTGGCGGCGATGAGGGCGGTTTCGGTGCTGTGGTTGCGGATTGGGACGAGTCCATGGCGTTGTTCTCTTCGAGGAAGCGGGTCAGTTTTCTGTTGACGATCTTCTCGATGACTTTCGCCGGGAACGGGAGCAGGGAGATAGGCCGGAAGTTCTTGAGGTCCGTTGGGTCCACCTTGGGTTTCTTGAGTAGGGCGTTGATCTCGGCGTGTTTCCAGCTCTCCGGGAAGGTGGCGGTCTCGAAGGAGCTGTTGATGATCTTCCGGAGTTGGGGCGCGATGATGGAGCTCGCTTTGTTGAAGATGTGGTGGGGGCAGGGGTCTGACAGAGATCCGGAGTGGATGGTATTCATGGTTTTGATGGTTTCGTTGTCGTTGACGTGGTTCCAGGAGATCAGGAGGCCGGTGTGGCTGGGGGGCGGTGAGTCTGAGGTGTCGGTGGCTGTCGGGGGGGTCAGAGTGTTGAAGCTGTTGTGGATGTCTATGATCTTGCGGTGGAAGAAGGTGGCTAGCGAGTTGCAGAGGTCTTGTGACGGTGCAATGTCGTTAGAGCTGGAGCTGGGGTTGGCGAGTTCCTTCACGATGGTGAAGAGCTCTTTGCTGTTGTGTGCGTTGTTGTCGATGCGTTCCTTGAAGGAGGTTCTTTTGGCGGTTCGAATGAGTTGGTGGTGTCTGCGGCTGGTGTTCTTGAGAGCTGCGTGGTTGTCCGGTGTCTGTTCGTGGCGCCATTTCTTCTCGAGTCTTCGGCAAGTCTGCTTGGATGCTTGGAGGTCGGTGGTGAACCAGTTGGCCCTTCTGTCGGTGTGGCTGTTTGAGGGTTTCTTGAACGGGGCGAGGGTGTTGGCGCAGTCTTCGATCCATTGCCTGAGGTTTCGTGCGGCTGTGTTGGTGTTGGTGTGGTCGGTGGGTGGGTCTAGGGCGAGGGTGGTGATTAGCTGGTCTTCGGTGACCTTGTTCCAGCTGCGGTGGGGGATACGTTGCGGGTGGTTGTGTGCGGTGTTTTTCTCGAAGGAGAAGTGGACGCAGCGGTGGTCGGTCCAGTGGAGTTCGGTGGTGTGGCTGAAGGTGACATGGTTGCTGGCGGAAAAGATGGGGTCGAGCGTGTGTCCGGCGGAGTGGGTGAGTGACGTGACGAGTTGTTTGAGTCCGAGGTTGGCGAGGTTGTCGAGCAGGGTGGTGGAGTTGATGTCATTGGCGTTCTCGAGGTGGAAGTTCACGTCTCCGAGGAGGATGTAGTCTGTGGAGGCCAGTGCGTGCGGGCTGACGACGTCTGTGATGGAGTCGCTGAACTGTGGTCGGGGTCCGGGGGGTCTGTAGACGAGGGTTCCTCTGAGGGTGGTGTTGGGATCGATGTGGATTTGGAAGTGCAGGTGTTCGGCGGTTCTGAGAGTGTCTTCGGTGCTGGTCGAGATTCTGAGCGTATTCCGGTGGACGATGGCGATTCCTCCTCCCGGTCTGTTGGTGCGGTCCCTGCGGGTGATCTTGTACCCATCCGGGATGGCTATGGCAATGTCGGGCGCCGATGCAGGGTTTAACCAGGTCTCAGTCAGGAAGGCAACGTCCGGGGAGGAAGAGTCGAGCAGGTCCCAGAGTTTGACGGCATGCTTGTGGATGGAGCGGGTGTTGAGTAGTACACACCTGAGATGGTTTTGACCTGCCCTGGTGGGCGGGGCAGAACGCGCAGGTGTTTGCTGGCTGGTGAAGCTGCAGCTTCGGCAGGTGAAGGGTCTGTGGGTGAGTTTCGGGGTGGCCTGGAAGCAGGTGGTTGATCGGCCAGCGTTGAGTGCATGGACGAGGTTGGCATCGTAGCGGCGTCTGGTGTCGTGGCGCTCGCGGGGGCCAGGGGGTCTGGCGCTGGGCGTGGTCCAGGCACGGACGGGCGCAGACGGGCTTGCCTTTGGCGCGCCAGCGGCGCGGCTGCATAGCAGCCGCCATAAGAAGGAGAGTTGGGAGGGAGGAGCAGCTGGGAGGCGGGTGGGAGGGCGAATGGGTGAGTGAGGGGGCGGGGCCGCAGGGGACGCAGCGGCGGGAAAAACAATCAGAGAGCTACGGGGGAAAAAGGAACCAGGGAGCTACGGGGACAGGGGGGCAGGATGACAAAAATACAGGGAAAAGGCAGCACAGGAAGGCAGACACAGTGGCCCAGAAGAGCGGGCAAAAAAACAGCGAAAACGAAGAAACGAGAGCGGGCACAGGAGGCTCGAACTCGCGCTCGCGGCAGCAGCAGCAGAAGGAAGGACACGGGCACAATCAGGTGGTGTTAGCTGTGCAGCGTGGGGAGCGACCTGCCTGAACACAGGGTCAAGGGTCGCTCTCCTCACCGCGCAGCGGCCGCCATAAGAAGGGGAGGTGGGAGGGAGGAGCAGCTGGGAGGCGGGTGGGAGGGCGAATGGGCGAGTGAGGGGGCGGGGACGCAGCGGTGGGAAAAACAATCAGAGAGCTACGGGGGAAAAAGGAACCAGGGAGCTACGGGGAGAGCGGAAGGAAGGACACGGGCACAATCAGGTGGTGCTAGCTGTGCGGCGTGGGGAGCGACCTGTCTGAACACAGGGTCAAGGGTCGCTCCCTTAGCCGTGGGTCCCGTGCTCTCCATGCCACTGGAGTCAAGCTATCCTGGCTGATGAGGGGTGAAACCCTGAAACCGGTCATAGGATGCTTTTTTCCAGTCCAGGGAGGACCTGGCCTGACAGTTCGGGCTGGACTGTTCCCATTGGGCGTAGGGTCAAGACTGATGTGCATATGGCTGGGTGCAAACTGGAATGGCGAGCAAAAAAACGATGGATTTGGGCCCAGATCTCTGTACTGGGGTGAATGTATGACATTGTTCTTCATTCTGTCCATCAATTATTCTTTTGCAGAGTAGAATTAGCTGCAGCTTTATTAAATCTGTGATGTATTGAGCACCCAGTTCGGCGTGACATACATATACTGCTTTTGGGTGTTGCAAGCAAGTATCTAAAAATTCATTTTCTACAACTTGTAAATCTGTACATTTTTTATGTCCCCACAAACTTGCCCTGTATAGAGCTATGCTAAGGCACTTGGCTTTATAGATCTTCATCATCACCTCGGGTGGGTTAGAGCCCAATCGTCTCGCAAAGCTTCTAAGGGCCATGCAAGATTTGCTAAATTGTAGCTTCCTGTTGGCAATGGCCTTGTTCCATAAAACATCCATGTCAAATAAAATCCCCAGATAAGAAAGAGTATTAGTAAAATCAATGATTGTGCCATCTATCCTTATATCTCTACATTTCTTACTAGTCCTCCCACATTTCATAATAAAAGTTTTTCCTTGGTTGACTAGGAGGCCAAGTTCCTTCATGTAATCTACAAAATTCAAGAGCAGTGACTGAAAGGCCAGGGGGGTGCGGGCCATAAGGACAGCGTTGTCAGCATAGAGGAGGGCCGGGACAGGGCGTGTTCCTATTTGTGGGAGATCTTTAGTAGATGCCGCAAGTACCTCACCCACACTGTTTATATGTAGTGAAAACAGGAAGGGAGCCAAAACGCATCTCTGCCTCACACCTCTCTCCATGCTGAAGGCTTCGGTGCATTCTCCTCTAGTGCGATATCTGACCCTGGCTTTGCATCCCGAATATAAGTCCCTCAGTAGGCTGATAATCGATGCCTCCACCCCCATAGCTTTAATTTTTAGACATCATTTATCTTGTATAACACAATCAAAGGCCAATGACAGATCGACAAATGCTAAATATATGTTCCCCTTTTTGATGTTAACATATTTTTCAATTAGCACATTTAAATTGAGACTCTGCTCTATCGTCCCAATCCCCGGGCGGAAGCCATATTGTAAATCTGACATGATATCTTGCGATTCCGCCCAGTCCTGTAATCTTTTTAGGATTATACGGCCCACTATTTTACAAGTGAGTCGAGCAAGGAAATAGGTCTGTAACATGCTGGATTGAGGCGGTCTCCTTTTTTATAAATAGGTACAATAATGGACTCACCCCATGATGACAGAAAGCCTACTGAACAGCAAGACCTCAGTACCAAGGTTAACACGGGCCCCCATAGGGCAATCTTATCTTTATATAAATCTACTGATATTGCATCTGGTCCTGGTGCTTTGCCGCTTTTACTTGCCTGTATTGCATTATTGACTTCCTCCAGTGTACAAGGGGCAATGGAGGAAGTTTGGGATGAAACTAGGGTGTCATTGCCACTATATTCGCACTCAGATGCTAGTATTGCGTCGGGCAAAGAGTAGATATTGGCAAAATGCCTTATACATTCTTCCTCCAGTATTGCGAGCTCTACCCTGGGCGCCTCATCTGTTGCCAATGGTGTAGAGTTAATTGCCCACCAGATGGCTCTATTATCATTACCGGAGCTTGCTTCCTGTAAGGACTCCCATGCCATCTCTCTTAAATGTAATTTTCTCAACTTCACGGCCTGCTTATATTCAACTCTGCAGTGGCGGACTTCTGTAGTGCTCCTAGGAGATTTATGTAATGCTTCCTGTAATCTTTTATGGGCATTGGAACATAATGTGTCAAACCACCCCCTCTCTTTCTGTTTTGCCTTCTCTCTAGCAACAAAAAGACCCTCCTTTACACCCTGTGTAATTGACAGAAAGGCTGTGATGATTTCGTTGTTTGGGGTGGTATCGTCTAGACACAGCTCGAAGGCTTCCCTCTTGTTACTTATCACTTTGATCTGTGTCCAGCGCAAAGAGTAGCCATTACGCCTTGCTAATTCAATCTCTGTCGCTTGTGAGGTGGTTTTACCACGACCCTGTTTAAAAAATGGTTCTGAAGTTAGTTGCATACTCAAGGGAAAGTGGTCACTTAGTGAAATCGAGTGTGTAGAAAAATTAAAAACAAGGCCAGCACACCTATTGGACAATAATACATGATCAATAATGCTATGACTATTTCTTCCATTAAAAGTTTTCTTACCAATAGTGTAAGGGGAAGAAATTTCATTTGCAAATGTCAGATCAAATTTAAATAATAAATCATTGATCTTATCACCATAAATACTATGGTTAAAATGGGGCTGATCTCCATCCTCTGTATTTGCCGTACCACATATTTTATCCGAATGAGTGTTGCATTGTCGCAAGTTAAAATGCCCCCCCCTTAAGATCATCGTATGTTTTCTATTGTCTAAGGTGATGTGCTCCAGATCATCATTCAGTTTCTGCAAGGTATCTATAATATCTCTTGTCGTAGCATTATTATAAAAATTAATTACTACTAGCCTCGCAGGGCCTGACGAGTTACATACTATTAGTTGGTAATACGAATTATATGTGGCCATGTCAATGCTAGTAAATTGTACACTATTGGAGACATAAGTACATAAACCCCCCCTTTGCCCTGCCATATCTCGATTGGATAGCTGTTGTAAAGTATGTCCTATACTCATTCATGTGTGTGGTCTCCGTGAGCCATTTCTCTTGCAGACAAATGATTTGGAAATCGGCTACAAACTCTAGCCATTCTGGAGTTTGTCTCTTACTTCTCAGGCCTGCCACGTTCCAGCTCAGATATCCTAAGAGTTCAGAGTTAGCATATGTGGATTTTGGTTTGTTATTAACTATCAAGGGGACTGACTTATTGCTGCTATCCGGTTGGGGAGTACTTTCTCTTATCAATGTGGTTTCCTCAGTCATAGTATGGGGAGTATTTCCATTATTAGTGCTTTCAGTGTGATAGATTCTCATAGTATCTTCCTTGCTATCTATACATGGATAATCATTAAGTCAACCCAAACCATCCAAAGTCGATAAGCAATGGAAACGATTGCAAGTTGGAAGTAGGTACCTTTGATCCATCATCGGTCTCTGTTCAAAAATTGCCTGTGATCTAATGTCATTAGTTAAATATTTGGGTTGGTAAAAATAGCCCAAGGGGACAGAAGAAATGGCATTTGCAGAGATATTGATGGCTCTAGTCCTGTTCAGTACTGTCTCCACTAGCTGTGGCGTTTTAAAAGATAAGACTACACAGTCGCCATTCAAGGTTTGTTCCTCTTTCCCCACCCATTTAACTCCCTTTACCATCTTAAATTGGTTAAATTGATGTTCAGTTAGACCTGATCTAACGCCCAACCAATTTAAAGACTTAGGGGCTGATTACCGCCCGCCACCGTAGCAGTGATTGGGACCGCCCGCCAGACAAGGGGCGGTCCCACCACTGCGATTAGGATGCGCCCGCCATACTGGCGGGCGCATCCTGGGCCTTTAACATTGCGGGCGGTGCTGCTGGCTGCAGCACCGTCCGCAATGTTAAAGGTGCTTGCACCGCATTTCCCTGCACCACGTGGAAGGCACCACACGGTGCCTGCCACTTGGTGCATGGAAATGCAAGGGGGTACCATGGGTACCCCGCAGTGCAGCGACACCCCCCCCACAAGGGGGACCCGCAACGGGCCACCAAACCCAATCCCCGCCAGCCTTTCCATGGCGGCATCGCCGCCATGGAAAGGCGTCTGGCCACACACTTCCTAATGTGGCGGACGGTGCCTGCTAGGCACTGCCACCATATTAGTGGCCCTGCTCCACCCGCCAGGCAATCGGTGCGATTGCCACCGGCGGTAAAGCGGCGGACGGACTTTGCGTCCACCGCGATACCCACCGCCATCCTAATATGGCGGTGGGTAAATCTCAATGTGATGGCGGAATGATCACCACCGCCGGCCCGGCGGTGGCGATTGTTCCGCCATCGTAATGAGCCCCTTAATTCTTAGGGAGGTCCAGTTCTCCATACTATCTGTAGGTAGTGGTGGGACATTCGTCAGGACTACCACATAAGGTGTTGCAGCTGGTGGCAAGTCCAAACAATCGGATATGTACACTGTGGAATCTCTATGATGATCATCAGTGGCTAGGGTAATTGCGGCAGTACCACAGTGTCTTCCGCCTCTCTCGTCAGCATGAGGCGTGCCTGTTTTTAGATTCTCCCCATCCCTCACTCTATCACTTTGTGTGCCTACATGTCTGGGGGGATATATTCTTGGTCCTGCCGATATTATGTTGGTAGTTACAGTCTTGATTGGGGCCTCAGTTGTGGGTGGACAGGTCATATTGCATAGCGCTTTTGGTGTTTGTGCGGTTGCAAAAATATTCAAGAGCTCTAGGCAAGAGTTAGTTCTTGTTTCTACCTTCATTAATCGGGTTTGTATGGACCGCAGTATGTTGGTCAAATGCTGTTCGAGAACTTTAAGTGCCTCTGCTAGAATGTCTAGTTTGCTAATTATTATCTTATTAGGGTCCAGGTTGGTCTGTACTGGGATGGTTACTGGTTGTTCTGGGCCCTGAGTTTGACTATTTGCTCGCTTGTCTCGCACTATCTCTCTATTGGGGCAGGTTCCTGTAGGGTGAATAAGTGGCTTTCTAATCCGTTTGGGCGGTGGTGAATTAGATTTAGATGGAGAAATGGTTTCAGGGATATATTGGATACATCCGTTTACAAAGGTAGTCTCTCTCTTGTCATGCTCCTTTCTTATTCCCTTGTCTTCGCTAATATGTGCAGAAACACTTACAGGATTCTCTAGACCCTGAGTGAGGGCATGAGACGCATGAGGTGTTATTGCCGAAACAGTTGCTCAATCACTGTTTATTAACAGTGATTCTTCAACAGTTATTTGCTTTTCGATGGTCCCCATGGCTCCCTTGATATACTTTAATAGCGAAAGTTGAGACTTATCTGGGGACTGGTGCTTGCCAGCAGTGGCAGGGTGCTTCCTCTTGCCCATACTTAGGGAATATTCTATTAAGGGGGAGAAGATTATTCCAGAAATACCAAAAAGTATCACCCACAATAAATCAGGGAATAGGGTAAGGGTACAGTTTGTGGCTATCGGCTAGCAATTGCTAGTAATTGCCAGATAATTACAACACCCCACCTTTGGGGTAGAATCCCAAGTATCGCTCACCCCCGCCCCCGATCGGTGATTAATATACAATGGTAATCAGGATATAGACTCTTCTTTTATCTAATATGAATCGAAATGTCGAGTACACAGTTAACAAGCCTTTATAGAGATCTTCGAAGTCACCTTTCCCCTATTCCAATAGAGGATTGCAATTGAGGCAATAAGTCCCTCCCACGGATGATTCCAAAGTGCATAAAAACAATAAAAGCCACAGAATAAGGTAGAGGAAAGATGGATTAGGAGCACGGGACAGTACCTTGTTTTATCTGCTCTGTTACTGATAAAATATTCCGTCCAGTCCTATTCCCAATTTTAGCCGTTTCCTTCAGATGAGCAGCTCCCTGTGCGCTGGTGAGTCCGTTTTCTGCTGATTTACTACGTCTTGTCCTAAGGGGATTTCAATGAGTTCCGCAATCCAACTATACACTAATCTGCAATGGTTGCCTAATTTTCATCCTCAAGGGGGGTGGTCCTGCCCTGCCTCCTCCTGTCGCTGACGGGCGCAGGACGGGCCCGCCCTTGGCCCGGCCGTGGCCTCCACTCGTCCCGTGCCGCAGGGGTCAAGGCTGTGCTTTAAAGCGCATTGGTCACGCCTCCCCCCTCGGCAGCTGTGGCTATTTGGAAGCGTTGCACTCTGGGACTCAGAGTCCCACCAGGGTGTTCTTGGGCAGTAATGCAGCAAAAACAAAGCAAAGTGTGTCCCGCGCCGCGGGGTTCAAGGCTGCGCTTTAAGGTGCTTTGGTCACGCCTCCCCCTCGGCAGCTGTGGCTATTTGGAAGTGTTGCACCCCGGGACTCAAAGTCCCACCAGGGTGTTCTCGGGCAGTAATAACAAAGGGAAGTGTGTCACCACTAATCTTTTTGGGTTCCGGATAACCCTGGGCGTAGTCCGCGCAGTAGCGCTACGCGTAGCTACGCAAAGTGCACTTCGCACTACGCGAGCTACGCATAGCACTACGCGAACTGCGTAGTGCGGTAGGAAATGCTGTTCGCAATGATTGCACAGTGCCGGATGCTTGTCCGCACTGTGCAATCATTGCAAACGGCATCTTGCACAGTGCAAGCGGTCGTTTTCTGCCGCTCGAGTAGATTTGTACTCGAGCGGCAGTTTTCTCAACGCGGACTGGTAGTTTCTCATCGCGAGCGGTCGCGAGCATACGCGACCACTCGCAATGAGAAACCTGACCTCCCCGCATTGAGAATTTCGTCAGGAGGTTTATTTTCCACGCTCGCGATCGGCAACCTGATGTTGCTGATCGCGAACGAGGAAAAAGTCTCGCCGGGATGTCATTTTGCTCGCTCGCGGTCGCCAACTTGACGTTGAGGACCGCGAGCAAGCAAAAAATACGCGTTTTTGCACTGTGCTACATGCAATTCGCGTAGCGCGTAGTTGCGCAAACTACGCGAGCGTAGCGTAGTTTTCCACCCAGGCCTAGTTCCGGAGTAGCGTGCTACGTGCCGACAAAGTACTTCAACGCCTCGTCAGGGGCAGTAAGCCCTATATAAATGCAATTACACTTACAATTACATTTAAAACCTAACCACATTTGTCAACATATTTTCAAGAACCTCTATGCATGTAGAAGAACCTAACCGTATATCCCTGACCAACACTGCTCGTGAACCATCAGCTTTTATTCTATTATATTGTTACCATTGCTGTCGGCCATGTTCCCCGAAACCTACATTTCTGGCAATGGCTATGTATTTAGGAATCTGGTAAGCTTCGGCAAAATAATCAAGCTGCTTGGACTGTAATCCCCACCAAAGCTATTCAGGGAAACAAGAGAACCAATATTTCATAAACTATGTCTTCAGATGAATCTTGCAGAGATTTCTCTGCAACTTTTAATATATCAAGTGGTTAGCACTTCACGAGGGTTTTTAAAAGAAAGGACCAACCACATTGAAATCAGCCTGACCCACTGCAAAAACAACAGTTCAGTGCAAGGTAGTAATAAACATCCTCTCTTCACACAACAGAAACATAGGCTCCCTGATCCTTGTGAGATTATAAACCAATTTTCCTTGGAAGTGAGAAAAAAATCCCTGCACTCCATTCCTGTGCAACTTTACAAGAACTTAAGCTACATTTACCTGAAGCTGCCTAAAAAGGAAGACATGCCCTGAGGGGTGCTACTGTTCTGGAGGCAGGAGGTAGACTAACAGCTCAGAATGGACTGCTCTTTTTGGTCTTAGGCCAGAGTGATTCTCAGATACTTGGGTCTTTCTCATAAACGCATGATTAGAGCACTAAATAAGCGATATATCCCAAAGTGGCAATAGAATGTGTGCAAGGCTGCATTTTTCTCATTTCTAATGGAGCTTGGCTCGTAATCCTACATTGGTCATGCATCCAAATGTGGTTATTCCTTTTACTTTCTGGTTCTACTCTTCAAATAGAGGACGGATTCTTGCAGTTTGTGTTGGACTACTCTCTGCAATGGAGCTAGGATGGTCTATGTTAGTGTTTGGGTTACTGATGGACTGGAGTGTGAATCCTGGTCAAGCAGCAACCACAATTCTAGTCAGGAATAAAGCATGAGCAAACCCCAAATTAACCTGTACTCACCCCCTGGTAGCTTGGCACAGAGCAGTCAGGCTTAACTTAGAGGCAATGTGTAAAGTATTTGTGCAACACTTCAAACAGTAAAACAGTGAAAACACCACACAAAAAGTTCCCACACCAGGTCAGAAAAAGAGATCTGAATTTAATAAATAAAACGACCAAAATGACAAACATTCAATCAGTAGAACCACATTTATTAATTTTTTAAGCGTAAACTGCAATATAGTGCCTAAAAGCATAAAGTGCCAACCGCGGCTATCTGGCCGCTCTGGACCGGGTCAAAGTCAAAAGTTCAGGTGGACAGTGGTGGAATGCGGGTCGGACACAGTCCCATAACAGCATAACTAGGCTGTCCGGTCTTAGGTTTAAACCTATAATAACTGATAAAACCCCACCGAAAGGGAAATAGCCCTCCCCAGTGTAAACATATAAACACTGAAAAAACACCTGCATAACCACAAACTAAATGCCATTCAAAGAAAGGAAAAGGAGAGTGAAAGAGTCATTTTTTTTCTTCCTGAAGAGGCCAATACAATGTAACTTTGTTATACGAGCTAGCAGCAAGAAAGACTGGGCTAAAATTATTCTGCTTGAGTTTTGTTGTTTAAGGATGTCACTAAAATATTGTTTCTTCTTCCTTTTGCTTTTTTCAGTTTTGTGGTCTTTGGTCTAAAGATGCAGGGTTTAGAAGCATGTTTTAGGTCTGGTTTAAATCATTTTATAAACTGTAGAGGATCAGGAAATATCAAAATCATATTTGATATTTTGGCTGCGTTTGATTCTTTCACTGATAGGTAAAATGGCTGGTTTCATAAGAATCTTTCCCAATATGTGCCATCACATTTACCCAGAGAGAATGGGTAAAAGCCCTTGGTATATCAGCCCCCAGTTTCTAGTGAGTCAGTATTGATAGTAGGTGAATTGCCAACACCTCAGGCTTTAAACATTCAATTCAAGGTATAGTGAGAAGTATATGTGAAAAGAGTGCTATCACCCAGCATCTGGGATAGTGGTAAAAACATGACAGGATGGAACATGGAACGCAGTGCCACTTGGAATGCTGCTGCAAAAGGTTATTTCCAAGTTCAACAAAGATTGGAGTGAAATTGTTTGTATTTGCAGTGATTCAGCTACATATATGAAAAAGTTGTGTGATGACCTGTCAAAATCGATACCTGGGCTGAAGTGCTTCCCTGTAAGAGATCTTCACCACTTGTTAGATGGTCTGCTGAAAGGATCTTTACAATCTTCAGAGTTAATGAAGAATGCTATTGGCTTTTTAGTCAATTCTGGTGCAATGTTTTGTTATGCACAGGAACTAAAACGCAAATATTTCTCATTTTGTGTGGCATCAAAGAAAGAGTCATCCCAACTGTGTCACTTAGCTGATGGTTCTCAGTCCAAGGGGCTGTGAATGCTATATTATCCATGTGGCAACCGTTTACAGACTTTTTGCTGAGTGATGATGCCAAAGGCAAGAAATGTGAGGATGTTTGGTCGCATATTGATAGTGGTGTGAAAAAAGTACACTCTACTGCATCTTAGATTTTTACAGGCAAACATAACTCCTTGAGAGTAGGCTGGGTGACACCTTTAGTGACTTTGGTACTGCAACATGTTCTATGTTAGAGTGCTTGCCACTTGGTAAACAAAGCAATGTTGAAGAGCAATTCAGGAACTTTTATTTTACAATGTATGAGAAATGGCTTGCAATGATGCATAGAAATGTCCCTTCACCAACCACGGCATTTGAAGTCAACCTCAGTGTGGTACTCTGTACAAGTTCTAGATCCCTTCAGTAAAGGGGAATTTTCTCTGTAGTTTTAAAAGTGCTGCTTCATTTTTGACCGCTTCAATAACTCTGAGGGCATAAGTGCTCAGTTCAACGCAAATGTTGCAGAACCTGCCCAGAGAATCGCAATCTTCAAGTGCACCAGTCCTGGAATGGAAAGCTATGTCAGTGGCCAGAGTTAGCAAATTGTGTACTGGCTGTTTTGGTGTTGCCCGTCTCAAGTGCCAATGTTGAGAGGGCCTTTTCACAGAATAAAGTTTACATGAGAAGGAAAAAGCGAGCGCACATGACCAAAGACTCACTGAAGAAGTATTGTATGGTGTACTACAATAAGTTTGATTTGCAAAAATTTATTTGGACCTCATATACACTGTACTTACACTGTCTATATACCATGCATTATCAGTGTAGAAAGCAAGCAATAATAAAAGCAAAACGTTCCATAAACACCGGAAAAACACTGTTTCTGTTGTTTTTAATGGCGCGAAAATGTGTAACCACTGATAACCACTGTTTTTTTAAGGCATGGAAATCACTTGAAAACACGGAAAAAACCCCACCAGAATTTACCAAAAATAGAAACTGAAAACAGGAAAGCCTAAGCATAACTTAAGGTTTACCTTCTTAAGTTTTGTGCAACGAGTCCTCTTCGCGTTGGAGAGGGGCGCAGGGAGCAAGGAGAGCGTCACAGGGGTTGTTGGCGTGACATGAAGAGAAGGCCGGGCGTCATGGATGGTTGGGTTGGAGTTTCGCAGTGGAGGTCCTCCATGGGCAATCAATGCTTGATGTGTGAAGGGACGGGCTAGCGGCAACTGATGCTGAATTTCGGTGCGGGCAGTATGGTTCTGGTGTGAACTGGCCTGTTCGTGGTTGCGTGGAGCCCAAAAGCTTAATTTCAAGAGCCCATGAGCCACACCAGGGGTCCAGGACCTAAGAGGCGCCACATGGGGGTCAGAAACTCTCTGCAGCTGGGCCCAGGAGGTGGTTGGGGAGCCTTTTATGTCCCTGAGGCTGAGATGAGGAGGCCAGCAGATCAGCCCTTTGAATCACTCTGGGGTCGAATTGACGAATTCCGCGAACTCCACGAAGGCTATTGGCGTAGGGGCTGGAACAGGAGTCGGAGCTCGGAGCGCGGCTGGAGGTGTGTCCCTCGACCATGGTGAGCCGATTTTGAAAGCAAGCGCCCCCGTCCGCGGTAGGCAAACGTTGCCTGCACTCTTCAAAGCGCAGACAGCAAAAACAAAGCAGGCTAGTGAGATGGCGGCGGATGATGGGACTGCAGAAGCCTCCGTGATGGGGAGCCCCTCGTGGCACCAGGAAGTAATAAACCAGGTCACCTCTCCAATCTCTCTCTGTGGCAAATAGGTGAGTGATGGAAGCGGGGTGACTGGGGATGATCGCAGGGGGAGCCCAGAGTGTGGGGAAAGACCTGACATTGACATTGATGTGGGACCACATGCTGGAGGGGGCCCAGGGGGTACCATGCCAGTAATCCCCCAAAGGACCTCTATGGAGAGTGAATGCCTGCAAATCACCCGTATAGAAAGGGGGGTCCTTGATAGATCCCACGGTGGCAGACCCAGGGGCAAAGGCAAAACAGGGAGTTCTAATCCCTTGTCGCGGGGGGATCAAGCTGGAGGCTGGGACACTTCAGGACCTATAAAGGAGGTGGACTCTGGGGACAAATTTTATTCAATGTCGGACCCCTCTAATTCCTCCGGTGATTAGAGCCTGGGAATGGGCTGGACAGGAGAAGAACTAAGTCACGGTGATGAGAGTGACACAAGCAGCCTACATGTGAATGAGGGGGACACAGGTGGAAATTCCACAAGCGGCCCGTCAATGGTTCGAAAACAGAAAGAGCATGGAGAGATCTCCGTGATTAAGTCTAAGGAGCCTGTTGGATCACTAGTATGGGACTACTCTTTTTCCCCCAATCTGGGAGAAAGTAGAGATGTGGTTACTGGAGGGGCGGCCACCGGGACCAGGATACTGGAAAATCCGGAAGAAATCTCGCTCTCCATTACCTATCAGAGCATTATGGCCCATAGGGAGGAGACTCGGACGGAGAGCCTAAGGACCCAAGGTGCATGTTGAAAGTTGCAAAACTCTATTCGCAGAGTTGCGAAGTCCTGTTCAGAGTTCGCAGTAAGGATCGGCGAGGCAGAAGCCCGGATCTCAACATTGGAGGACGAGCTCGTCACCCAAAGAACCCTCACGGATGCTCTAAAAGCACAAACAGATGATACTATCTGGAAACTAACCGACCTGGAAAATCATGCGAGAAGAAACAACTTGCGAGTCCTGGGTGTCCCTGAAGGCATGGAGGGAACGGATGTCCGGAACTTTATGGTAGAACTTTTTACAGAGGCATTCCTGGAACTCACGCAGTGGGACTGGAAGGTGGAAATGCAGAGGGCACACAGATTCCCCTTCAATCAGTATAAGAGATTGGGACAGTCTACAACCAAACCTAGAGCTATTTTGATATGTTTGAACACATTTTTGGCCCGAGAAGCAATTTATGATGTGGCCAGACCAGACAAAAACAGGGCAGGAAAGGGATTTGAATTTTTTGTAAGGCCAGATTTCTATCATGCGACAGTAGAGAAAAGGTGGCAACTGTGGCAACTGATGCCAATGCTCCAGGCAAAGGAAGCACAGTTTTTTTTGCTCAACCCAGCCAAATTAAGAGTTATCTGCAAGAGGCAAACACAGTTTTTTACTTCTGAAGTTGAAGAAAAAGAATTTCTGCAATCAATCTAGAATAGATGGGATATGTATATATAATGCTGGTTTTGCATACAAATTTGGATTGGTGGATATCTATTTCGGAAGTCTTGGTGTTTTCTTTCTTTTCTGCCTTTTCTTGGGGGGGGTGCCAGGAGGTGTGGGGGCTCACCAGCTTCTCATCACTGAGGACCTTTGGTCCTTTTGCCTCACCAAATGGGGGAAGGGAGGGGAGGCATGGAAGGTTTGGGGTGGAGGGGGTCTGGGGTAGAGGGAGGAGGGGGGGACCCGGGGAGGAAGGGGGGGAATAATAAAAAAGAAAATATTATGGAAGAAGGTAGAGCATCACACAATGATTGAGCATGGAGAGAGGATGGGAAATTTTGAGAAAATGTGTAGTATGGTGGATGAGAAGATTCAGATGGAGAAGGGACTTGAGAGAATCTGGCGGGACAGTCTCTGTTTTGGGAATGGGTAAGGTAAATATATGTACTATCAATGTGGGGGCCTAAATGATAGGGCTAAACGAGCAAGGGTTGCTGAGGTTCTGTGAATGAAAGGGCCTCATATAATTTGTCAGCAGGAAACACACATTCCATGTGGAAAGCGGGATATTTTGACGATTAGCGGCTATACCTTGGCAGCATGTTCCACTCAAACCTCTAATATTAGGGGGGTCGCTATACATGTAAGAAATGGTATGGGGTCTGTTACTCGGGTATCGGAGGATAAATGGGGCAGATGGGCGATTGTGTTACTACCTATGGGATTGACAATTTGTACTATCTATGGATCGAACCAGGATGACCCAAAAATCTTTAATGACTTAGAAATTAAGCTGGCATCCTGGCCAGAACCATTAGTTATCTGTGGGGGTTTGAATATTAATTTGGATGTGCACTGGGGCTTTAGGTCAAAATACAATGGGAGGAAGCCATTAGTATATAAAGCTCTGGGTGCACTAAAAACAAGCTATGATTTAGTGGATGTGTGGGTTGAGAAGCGCCCCACAGACCCGGGCTATACGTATTTTTCATATCCCCATAGAAAATATGTTAGGTTAGACTATTTTTTGTATCATCATCTATGGGTAATGTTGTAGAAACCAAGAAGTTACCTAAACTGCTCTCTGATCATAACCCATTAATTTTGGAGTGTGCAATACAGCCGGGTGTATGAGTTCAGCCTTAATGGACAGTCGATAGAAAATTGTTTTATAATGCCTCCTTTATACAGCACATTAGGCAATGGATTGTACAATATTTTGATGCGAACCGTTATAGCACTTCTCGAGGTATGGTCTGGGACAGTTTTAAAGCTGGTCTGCGGGGGAAGTTAACAGTTTTGTTGGGAAGAATAGGCGATTGGAAAAGGAGGAAATAGAGGGTCCGATTTGTAGACTTACACTTTTAGAAAAGGACCATACTCTAGCAATCAGCCAAAAGCAACAGGTGACAGTAGTATGCTTGCAGCAAGAAATTGTAATGACTAAAGCTGAAATCAGCAGTTATTACAACAGGAGGTGTGCAGCAGCGTATCAGGCACATAAAGAAGAAAGCTATGAATATGGAGAATCTGTGGGCAAACTACTTGCGCTCCGTACAAAACAGAAGTCAGCAAGGAATAATATCTCGGAAATTAAAGGACAGGATGGGCGGCATGCCACAAGTTTAAAAGACATTATCAAAGTATTTGAATGCTTCTATCAGGATCTATACCGGCAGGCAGATATACACCCCTCCTCCCCTAATTGGATTGATAGTGTGGGGGGTCCACAAGGGATTGATGATGAGACGCGACAGGAGTTAGAGGCAGAGATCACATTGGAGGAAGTGGTAAATGCCCTACCGTCTATGGCCTCAGGAAAGGCGGCGGGTCCTGATAGAATCCCCTTAGAATTATATAAGGTATTTCAGCCTGAACTCGCGCCTTTACTCCTAGACTTGTTTATTGGGGTACAACATAGTGGCTTTCCACCGGCTTCATGGCAAGGGACGGACATAGTTATCTTTTTGAAAAAAGATAAACCCCCAGATAGTCCGGCTTCGTATCGGCCTATCTCCCTTATTAATGCCGATGCCAAGCTTTATTCTAAAATTTAGGCGTGGCAGCTAAGTAGGATTATAGCCCATCTTGTTTCCCCCTGGCAACATGGCTTCATTCCGGGCAGGGGCACTACCGACCATATTAGGCGAACTATCGCCTTATTTGACGTAACAGAAGTACTAGGGGAGAAGATGGCCTTGATCCTCCTGGATGCAGAAAAGGCCTTTGATTGTGTGGCCTGGCAGTATTTATGGGGAAATCTGGAGTATAAGGGGTTTGGTCCGGGTCTTATGACAGCAATACGAGCAATGTATTTTAGACCCTACCCTAAGCTGCAGATCATGGGCCAAGAGTCAGGCTGTATTCAGGTTGCCAGGGGAACAAGGCAGGGTTGCCCCTGCTCTCCAATCCTGTTCGCCTTATACTTCGATCCGTTTATTCAGCAATTACTCCAAAGTCTGTGTATAAAGCCAGTATCCATCAACGGCTTTGACACCAAGGTAATGGCATATACTAATGATATCGCCATCGCGACTTCAGATCCTGACATGGCGGTGTCAGAAATAGAAAGGCTGGCTGAGGAATATGGTAGGACTTCAGGATATCTCCTGAACGCAGGGAAAACGCAGATTGTCTGCAACTCTAATACTTTGTTTACGGATCCTCGCAGGTCGGACGTACCAGTTTATCTTGGGGGTTAGGGTCAGTAGCAGGGTTAGTGATGTGTGGCCAATAAATCTATGCCCCATGGTTAACAAGATCAGTACAGATCTAAAACGCCTGGATAGGCTACATCTCACGATAATTGGTAGATGCAACATTCTCAATATGATGATTTTCCCTAAGATTATGGGCTCGATTCCGATCTCGGCCGGAAGCGCACCTAACACTATTCGTCCGGAAAAAAACCGAGCCGAACGCGTGTTTCCCGACCGATTCGAACATTCGTACGAACGAGCAAGTACGATGCGCATAACTGCCCAGATCCCGACCCAGCCGTACTTACCCAATCCAGCTCCTGTTCCCCGCCCGAGCCGGATCCGTAAACGCAGAATCGAGTCGCACGGAAGCCAAAATACAGCACCTTCCGGCCGGCCAGTACGATGCGCAGTCCGTACGCGCCGAACCCGTCGCTACGTCCGGCACGTCAGAGCATCCGGGAGAGCCGCACATAAGCTCCGATTCGCGCCACCAGATGATCCACGGCTACGAGACGAACACGCCAGCCACGAGTACGAGTCGAAATAACGAGAAAGCCGAACGAGACGAACCAACCATGAATCCCATCGCGCAGGTCCTACCAATACTCTACATCTATTACCGGAACAGGTACGGACGCGTACGGCGCAGAAGGTAAGTTAAACACCCACTACACAAACAAACGACACGTACCCGACATATAACACACACACATAGGGATGCAGAAATGACTTACACTAGCAACAGCAGAACCATAGGTGCGGGATGGCTATCACCAATGCCATATACACCCACAGGGGCCTGGATGCCAACCACTAACACCACCCCTACTCATGGGGGGCTGGATGCCTGTCACTACCACCACCCCTACTCATGGGGGGCTGGATGCCTACCACTACCACCACACCTACTCATGGGGGGCTGGATGCCTACCACTACCACCACCCCTACTCATGGGGTGCTAGATGCCTGTCACTACTACCATCCCCACTCATAGGGGGCTGGATGCCTACCACCAACACCACCCCTACTCATTGGGGGCTGGATGCCTACCACTACCACCACCCCTACTCATGGGGGGCTGGATGCCTACCACTACCACCACCGCTACTCATGGGGGGCTGGATGCCTACCACTACCACCACCCCTACTCATGGGGTGCTGGATGCCTGTCACTACTACCATCCCCACACATAGGGGAATTGATGCCTACCACTACCACCACCCCTACTCATGGGGTGCTGGATGCCTACCACTACCACCACCCCTACTCAGGGGGTGCTAGATGCCTGTCACTACTACCATCCCCACTCATAGGGGGCTGGATGCCTACCACCAACACCACCCCTACTCATGGGGGGCTGGATGCCTACCACTACCACCACCCCTACTCATGGGGGGCTGGATGCCTACCACTACCACCACCCCTACTCAGGGGGGGCTGGATGCCTACCACTACCACCACCCCTACTCAGGGGGGGCTGGATGCCTACCACCAACACCACCCCTACTCAGGGGGCTGGATGCCTGTCACTACCACCACCCCTACTCATGGGGGCTGGATGCCTACCACTACCACCACCCCTACTCATGGGGGCTGGATGCCAACCACTACCACCACCCCTACTCATGGGGGGCAGGATGCCTACCACTACCACCACCCCTACTCAGAGGACGGGTAATGTATGACACAACCAGCATACTCCAACATAAGGAATGTCAGAAAAACACATCCCCCCAACACCATGACAAGCGTGTGTAGACTGTGTCAAATGCCTACAACACTGAACATGACATTGAACATACAATGTGACCCCCTATCACATGTGTCACACATAAATGTGTGTGGCCTCCACAATGCAAGCAGACCATGACCACTGTGGCAATGGGGCCTAACCCCCCCTCATCACAGTGACCAAAAGGTAAGTGTGGGGTCCATAGCTGGGGCACATTTTGAACATTGTGGCAATGGGGTCTACACCCCCATCATCACAGTGACCAAAAGGTAAGTGTGGGGTCCATAGCTGGGGCACATTTTGAACATTGTGGCAATGGGGTCTAACCCCCATCATCACAGTGACCAAAAGGTAAGTGTGGGGTCCATAACTGGGGCACATTTTGAACATTGTGGCAATGGGGTCTAAACCCCCATCATCACAGTGACCAAAAGGTAAGTGTGGGGTCCATAGCTGGGGCACATTTTGAACATTGTGGCAATGGGGTCTAACCCCCATCATCACAGTGACCAAAAGGTAAGTGTGGGGTCCATAGCTGGGGCACATTTTGAACATTGTGGCAATGGGGTCTAAACCCCCATCATCACAGTGACCAAAATGTAAGTGTTGTCATGGAAAAAGCTGCAAATGCCAAACAGCATGGATGATTCCTGGTCACAGAATAACAAACACATCAGTGGCATAGTAGTGCTTGTGTCCCATAGCAACATAGATTGGGTGAGGCAAACAGTGCAGTGCAAATAAGACATACCTTTGGCCATGTGCAGACAAACATCACCCATGGGGGCTGACATTGTCAACATTCATCAATAACACAATGACAGAAGTGACCATCATAATGCAGAGCCACATATCTGCACCAATGGGCACACAAATGTAGATATCCTGTGGAGACTGTAGATGTGAGCTGAACAAATACCATACCATGGCAGCAATGGGACATACAAACCATGAACATTGTGCTGACTGATGACCTAGGAGTCCCAGGGACAGCAGGGGAAACACACCAAACAACATACAGCCAATGGCACACTAAAGATATGCCAATGCAGTGGTGCAGATGCACAAACACAAACAGGCAGCCCCATACTGCATATCAAACACAACAGGTGATGGGGGGGGGGGTGTGCCAGTGTCCCCAGGCAACCACACAACACATGAGAAGGCCTGAATCCCAATTACACAGATGTGCATACAGTGCCACACAAAAGTAACTCATGGATCGGATTCCCCTATGTGGGCAATCAGGCATTGTTAGATGAGAGGGAGCACAAATTACACGTCACACAAGCTTGTAGGAACAGCAACTAACACAGCAAGACACAGACCCACCACAGCACTACCCCCAGGGACCCCACATTGTGGTGACACTGGCCTGCATGATAATCCCACTGTGATGGCAAAGCTAGATGTCGTTCACACTGTGAACCACAGTCATGTGTCCTGAGCAACAAACTACCATCACACCTACACAAGCACAAATCAATCAGCACGGCCTGTCAGCCAAGGCCAATATGGAGGCAGGGGTCTAGCCGTGAAACAACTCTCATTTGCACACACTCAACACCACACACCTTGATCTCCACTAATGTGCAGCAGTGAAGCTCACATGGACTGCTGACATTGCACATGCACCCATGACAATCCCAGGGGTGGTGGTGGGAACTAAGGTGCAGAAACACATCACACATGGCCAGTCAACAAGACTTGTGAATGTCTGACACACTGCACAGTACGCCGTACATGGGCATGACGTCAAATCCACACCAACCAATGGGATCCTGGCCACAGTCACACACCAATGAAGAAGCCAAGGTCACCCACAAAGAACACACATAGACAACTTCCAACACTGCAGCTCTGACCCTGAGGAGTGGCAGCAGTCACACACACAACGTGTCACATTCACTGAAAGCCACCACAAACTGTAAATTACATGACTTGTGTAACCAACAAGTGCCAAGGGGAATCCTGACTGTGTCTCATCTGCGTTTGCCCACAAACTCAGCCCTGACAGCAAACACACCTATGGGTGACACCCTGATGACCAGTAATGTGCCATGCACCCACATCCCAGAGAACCCAGGGAGAAGACTTTGAGGGAACATAGGTCAACTCAGTAAGCATCACAAACAGGAACATCACTAGGGATCCCAGCCTGCCTAGCAAAATGGAAGTGAACACACACAGACATGCTCACACAACACACACCTTGGGCTCAGGCAATGTCACGGAATTACACACTGCCATGAGGGGACTCCACTCCTGTGTAAGGAAAGCTGTGCCATACGTTGTCTCTGTAGGGCTCTATCATGTCAGCAGAACACTTGGTCACTCAGTCAACAATTAGCACAAATTGAAGGCTCCCGTCATATCAGCCTGGTCATGGGAGTGTCACCGAAATCATCTGCACAGATCCAACACACATGTATAGCAAGTTGCACTGATAACACAGATGAGTCCTTCCCCATTGATGCCCAAACTTGCATGTCCAGTGGAGATGGTCACACGGTCAGGGAAATAGACAAATTGAACAATGGCAAGCACAACAGATGTGCAGGGGTGTAAGCCACAGATGTGATATTGCAAATAAAAGTAGGAAATCCCATTGCCAAATATTGAAAACATGACACCCTCATATTGCTGCAAAGGATGACATGGATACACACCAGGATAGGACACATTCCCCCTGGACCACATGGGGTCCTGCACAGTAACACTTCATGTTCCTGATATCAAAAATCACCATCACTGCAGCAAGGGCATGGTTAGCATCATCAACATCATGTACATCAGAAGCAAAACCACTAGAGAACAGAAAGTAGCTTTATTCAGCATATGTGTGTTTAAAAGCGAAAGTCCTGAAAAACACAAAGGCCAATGGCCAGTCCATTATAAAAGTCCAAACAGGGTGACAGTGGCAGATGTCACCCTTTGCATGCCTGCACTGCTACACACCAGGGACATTCCCCTCGGAGGGGCATACCGGGGGGGCAGGCCAGGCACCGCAGGGACAGGATCAGGGCTCACCAGAAGGAGGCAGGGAAGGGGTGGTGGGTGCTGGAGAGTCACTGACAACTGCAGTGGAGGTGTCTGACATGGTGTGTGCCGGCACAACTGGGGGGCATGAGTCAGATGGTGTGGGTGCCGGCACAACTGCAGTGGGCTGGGCAGGTGGAGTGGACAGGTTCCCCACTGCAGTGCCCAAGTCAGACGGGGTGGTAGTGGACTCCACTGCAGTGCCTATCTCCAGGGGAGTAGAATGGTGTTCAGGTAAGGTGGGCAGGACAGAGGGGAGGACACGGTCTCCACACCAGTGGCACAAACATGCGCAGCGGGGGGTGTGGTGCTGGAAGAGCAAGTGGTAGGGGGAGAAGGCCGGATCATTTTGGGGATGGTGTATCTGTGGGTGGGGGAACCTGGGGCAGGGTGTGGTGGGGGAACCTGTGGAGTGGGGGCCTGAGGGATGGAGGAAGGAGACTTGGTGGTTGAGCTACAGGGCGGCGGCGGGGTCTTGCTCTTCCGGGTCCGGGGGGACTTGCGGATGGGGGCCTCAGTCTGTCTGTGCCTGGGGGAGGGTGTCCGGGGTGAGGGGCACTCCCCTCTGTGTGGGTGGACTTCCTCTTCCCCCTGTATGCTGGATCAGCTGGATCGGAGGGGAAGAGGCCGAGGTCACAGAGGAAGAGCTGCTTTGTAGGTGGGGTTGTAGGTGGGGTTGCAGGTGAGGCAAGGGAAGGGGCCTTGGAGGGAGAGGTATCGGAGGACTGCGGAGTGACTGTGGATGCCTGTGTGTGTGTCTGTTCCCCATCCCCTGTGGGTGTGGTATCAGTCCCCTGAAGATGCTTGCGTGCACGTTTTGTTTTTGATTTGGGTGTTCCTGTGCTGCTCGTGTCTGTGTGTTTGGGTGATTGTGCAGGTGTGCATGTGCTTGGGACAGGTAGGGTGCCAGGAAGTGTGGATGGGGCAGAGGTAGGAGGGGTGAGGGACTGTTGGAGGAGGGACACTGCTGCCGTCAGGGAGGAGTCCATGGACCTATTGCTCCTCTGTAGGGCAGACATGCCCGATGAGATGCCCTCCATGAACGACACCAGCTGTGTCAACAGAGTGGTGTGGGCATGGAGGACACTCAGCATTGCTGTGTGCCCTACATGGAGCTGGCGAAGTAGGTACACAGACTCCTCACTCAGGGCAGCAGGGGACACAGGGGCAGGGGGTGCAGTGCCTGGCACGAAGGAGACATGCTCCCGAACACGGGAGCCTCCACGGACCTCTGGAATGGGAGCCGATGGGAGGGCGGTGGTGGTGGTGGCGGGGACAGCAATACTAGCTGGGGTGTGGTGGCTGCTGACACCCGCCTCCACAAGGGAGTCATCCTCCGAGCTGCTGTGGTCCTCAGCTGAGGTGGATGGTGCTGAGGACTCCTCGGTGTGGCTCCCCTCGCCCTCCGTGCCACTGGGTCCCTCCGACCACTCATCGGCTGCTGACCCAGTCTGGCTCTGCGGCTCCTCCTGGTCCGTGGAGCTGTCCCCTCCTGTGGCCGTGGATGTATCTGCAAACAATTAGGGAAACAGACAAACATCAGTCACCTGCACTGACCGCACACACCACAGTAAGTACAGCACATTACAGAGCAAGCCCTGGCATCCTTAGTTGAACATTGCCAAAAGTGCTCAAACAGATTAGGAGAAGCCAATTGTCAGTCTGATGGTCAACCATGGCACTCACATCCCTCCTGGCCTTGCACCCATCTGTCTGGTGCCTGTCGGATGGCAATACCCCAGTGTGGACACATGCACCACCTACACAGTAGTTGGACATTGCAGAGAACACGGTGAAGTATGTGAACATGCACACATCACATCTCTTGCCACTGAGTCAGTACAGGTGTCCGGATAAAGGGATGGCCAGAGTCTATTTTGAAATGCATGTGATGCATACCAGCACCAGACACCATGATGCACCCATGTCCTGATAGTCAATGCCACAATGGGGTGCATGTAGCACATGTCACTCACCTGCAGGATCACTCTTAGGGAGTTTAATGCCATGGCACAGGCATGCCTGCAAAGTCATACATCACTGTCTCCAGTCACATGGGCAGGGCAGCCAGCCAACAACAGTCTGCACTGTGTCACAATCCTAGGTCATGGGGAATGCAAGTTCTGTAGCTGACAAGTGCACATGTCCATCCCCCACAAACCACATCATCTGAACTCTTATTTGTCCACGTCATAACAATTGGACATATGGGAGACATGAAACACAATCCTCTGAACCTGAGCACCTCACAATCTGCTGTGAATGGGAAACAGCTGCCTGAACTTCACAGTCGAATACCCCAGTCTGCACAGTCAAGTGATCAAACACCTATATGTCACACAAGTATCGTCTCCTATGGTCACATCTCAGGTGGCATGCTGAGCCCTCACCGATAAACACCCCAGTAGTCCTGACAACGGAGCCACAGCACAATGACACAGAGGCAGACACCTGAGGGAACATTTCACTGAGCACAACGTGTCAGCTGATACACGGGAGTGGGAGTACAGAGTGTATTGTATGTCCTGGAGTAGGCATGACTGTCCTGCTCCACGTGAAAGAGGGATGAGCCCTGGACAGTAGGCAGGTGGCTAAGTATGTGTGACACACTTGATATACATACTCCTGAGGCCCAAACATTGTTCCCACCCGCAGCATGGGTGTGTGCCAAATACCCCAGGCACTTGTGGTGAGTCAGATCAGCAATTGTACCACATATCAAAGTTACACGCAGATGACATGTCAGAACTCAGGCATTGTGTAAGCAATTGACCCACCCATGAAGCCCACCACAAAGTTACGGGAACAAATGCTGTCCCCCACCTTGAGCTAAGCAAAATGCAAGGACACAGTACCCAAGTGACACAATTTCCTGACTGAAAGGGCCACACCTGGGTATCAAATGAGGAGTGGGCATGTCACAATTGAGGGACATGGGTCCTGGACCACAAGACTGATGTACTGTGGAAGTTTAACCAGGCCAGAGGAGGGCACATAGCATGTCAGACAAAGTTCACAGTGCAGTCATGGACTCACCCCCTCCTTGCTGCTGTCTGGCCTTCAGCTGCCCATCCAGGTCAGGGAAGACCACTGCCAGGATCCTGAGCATGTGGGGGGTCAGGGTCCGGTGTCCGCCCCTCCTGCGAGGAGGTGACAGCTTCAGCTGGACCCTGCGATCCTCCGAGTCCAGCCCCGAAGGTCCTGCCACCTCTTCTGGCAGTTGCGGATCCGGCGCTTGTAGCCCCCCACGGATCTCACTGCCCGGGCGATGGTCAGCCAGATTTCCTGCTTCTGGTGGGCATCAACCTGTGAGGATGACAAAGTGAAAAGGCCATTACTACACATGCAACATATCCGTGCATCACACATTTGGATATACATGTCTCAATCACACGGGCACATGATGTACACAGGCATTGCAACGATGGCTATGAACAGTTTGCCAGCAGTTACTACATGGCATCATTGCCTGGGAAGTAAAACCTTGTTGTAATGCACTGTTAATGCACTATACCTGTTCAGTGAGCATGCTAGCCAGTGGCGTGCACACTGTAAGTCTTGCTAGTCAGACAACATGCACATTTAGTAAGGCAGTGGACAGCACGCTCACCTGCTCCCCTGGTTTCCCATACAGCTTGCTGTACTGTGGAAGGAGGCTGTCTAGCAGGGCCTGGTTCTCCTCAGTGCTGAAGGCAGGGGCTCTCTCCACAGTACGTGCCATTGCAGTAGCCAGAGGATGCAGAGACAGCAGCAGTGGTGGTGGCAGATGTCGTCCTGGAGCATGTAGTGCAGGCAAGTGAGCTCTCAGGGGAACAGCCAGCATTATATGTGTGCTGCAGAGGCAGATACTGTCCCATGTGTCCAAAGTGATAGGTCCAAGTCGTTTGCATCTTCTGAATCTGGCAAATCCATGGAATTGCACCACTCATACACGCCCACAGCATCCTTCAAAAGTTCAACTTCATGACACCCATGATTTTGCAACATTGTTGTGGGTGGCCAACTGAATTCACTGCATCAGACTCGTTAAAGGTTTGAAAACGCGTCCGTTGCCATGCCAAGCCATAGCCAATGCATGCGCACCGATCGGTCCATTGCTGTACAACGTGTACCCGTTCACATCATATGCAATGGCCAATGCGTGTGCACTGATCGGTCCATTGCTGTACAACGCGTACCCGTTCACATCATATGCAATGGCCAATGCGTGCGCACCGATCGGTCCATTGCTGTACAACGCGTACCCGTACACATCATATGCAATGGCCAATGCGTGCGCACCGATCGGTCCATTGCTTTACAACGCGTACCCGTTCACATCATATGCAATGGCCAATGCGTGCGCACCGATCGGTCCATTGCTGTACAACGCGTACCCGTTCACATCATATGCAATGGCCAATGCGTGCGCACCGATCGGTCCATTGCTGTACAACGCGTACCCGTACACATCATATGCAATGGCCAATGCGTGCGCACCGATCGGTCCATTGCTGTACAACGCGTACCCGTTCACATCATATGCAATGGCCAATGCGTGCGCACAGATCGGTCCATTGCTGTACAACGCGTATTTCTGACCACATCATATGCAATGGCCAATGCGTGCGCACCGATCGGTCCATTGCTGTACGACGCGTACCCGTTCACATCATATGCAATGGCCAATGCTTGCGCACCGATCGGTTCATTGCTGTACGACGCGTACCCGTTCACATCATATGCAATGGCCAATGCGTGCGCACCAATCGGTCCATTGCTGTACAACGCGTCCCTGTACAAATCACTTGCATATGTCACCATGGTTGTCACTGGTGAACGTATGCCAGCCACAATTACTTGCCAGGGACCCAGGGGCACACCTACAACACCACAGCCTGTCCACACTGTATCCTAAGGCATGTAAGGCTGCATTACCTGTGTGTGTATGGGGGTCAACCTGTGTTTTTTTTGGTGGCACTTGTGGGCAGCCACTCCCAGGCAGTGCACGTGTTCATGGGGACAGATTCATTTGTGTGTTGTGCACATGACCACTGTGATGTGCAACTGTTCAGTTCAGGGCATGTTGCATGGTCACATTTCCAGGTTGTGTATGTGTATGTCATGTCACATACACCCTGAGTCCCATGTGGGAAGGTATGTACGTCACAGGGTGACCCATTGCCACAATAGTGATGGCCCTCCACAGTCTGTGTGCATGTTGTGTTTCAGATGTCTCTGATTCAATGTGCACAATGGGAGACAGTCTCCACATCCACGTTGTTTGTGCATCGACTTTGATGTTGTGCGTGTGTGTGTCACAGACTTCCATGTCTGTCCTGCAGAGGCAACAGGGGCCACTACCTGTGTGAGTCATGGTTGTATTGCTGACGTGTACATGATACGCCATGTCATGCCAATGTCCATGTGGCAATACAGGGTCCCTGGGAATCTACCTGTCAAAGAGCTGTGATGCCTGGGGCACATCTGTCCTCACTTGTCACTGTGGTGTGTGTTTGGAACGTGACAGCAGTACATGGGTACTGTGACACAGCCTAATGATTTCCCATAGCACGACCTGGAACTTGTTGTCAACACATGTTGAACTGTGATGTTAGATGTTGGCCATGTAGGTGCCATATATGTCCATCAGAACGGCACACACATCAAGTACTTGTGTCTTGTAATGATGTATCATGTGATATTGAGTATGGTCAATGCTACATATGTGGGGTGACTGACAATCTTTCTTTGTTCACCTATGCACTGCAGGGCACCAGCTGTCCATAGACCATTCCCTGACCTTGCAACAATGGTTGAACGTGACTGCATCCGACGGTTCCGCTTCAACAGGCCGCTGATTGAGGAATTGACGGTGCGGTTGGCCCCCCATTTGCAACCTGGCCGGACATACCCTACAGCGCTGATCCCCAAGGTGAAGGTGATGGCAGCCCTACACTTCTTTGCCACCGGTACCTTTCAACACACTGTGGCGTCTGCTGGTGGGATGTCACAGACCATGTTCAGCCGTGTGCTACGCGATGTTTTGGAGGCAATGTTGGGATTCCTGAACCAGTACATCTATTTCCCTAAACCTCAACAACTCACTGACGTCAAGAGTGACTTCTATGCCCTGGGGAGGATGCCACATGTCATTGGCTCCATTGATGGGACACATGTGGCTTTGGTACCACCACAGGCACATGAGCAGGCATACAGGAACCGTAAACATTACCATTCGATCAATGCTCTGGTGGTATGTCTTGCAGATATGACCATCTCACATGTGTGTGCACGTTTCCCGGTTCTGCACACGATGCCTACGTGATGAGGAGTAGTCGCATCCCGAGGATAATGTCACAGATGCCGAACCAGCGTGCCTGGCTTGTTGGTGGGTGCTGACTTTGTACCATTGTGTGTGTTCTGCAATGTTGTATTCCACCCTCTTTTCCAACTCAGCTAATGTGCAATTGTCTGTATGTAGGTGACTCCGGATACCCCAACATGCCGTGGTTGCTGACACCCCTCAGGAACCCTGTGACACCAGCCCAGATGCGCTACAATGAGGCACATGGTCGGACCAGGAGAGTGATCGAGCGGGCATTTGGTCTCCTGAAGAGCCGCTTTCGCTGCCTGGACAAGACAGGAGGGGCCCTCCCATATGCCCCAGCAAAGGTGTGCAAGATTTTCATCGTCTGCTGCATGCTACACAACCTGGCAGTGCGGAAGGAGTTGCCTCTCATCCTGGATGACGATGACCAACATCCGCCACCTGTGGAGGATCCTGGCCTGGGCCACGATGCCAGTGATGATGATGATGATGATGGTGATGTCCGCACACAGCTCATCACCAACTTCTTCAGCTGAATGTGAGTATCCAGAGATGACATGTCAATGATTTGAGTTTGCATGATATGTGTTGGTGGTGCTCTGTTGCTGTTTGAGTGTGGCCATGTGCTACTTGACTGGATGCGTGCAGCGGTGTGTCCTTACAGGTAGTCTGTACTCCCCAACAGTGTTGACATGCTAACTTGGTTTTGTGTAGGTATCTTGTGACATGTATTGGGCATGAGTATTGCAGTTCTGTCCTGTTCTTCAGTGCTTTTGACTGTGTGTCATGTCTGTCCTTCACAGGGTACTTTCAGAGGTGTTTGGTCCACTCGGATCCCCCGACACCATGGTTCAACTTCCAGGGTGGAAGCAGTCGTTTCCCTACAGGTGATGTGCCCCACAGCCCTGGACTTTATTTCTTCTACAATTGTTGACTGTGTGGCCACAGCCACGTGGGATTACCTTGCATATGTGTGGAAACAACATGTTGCAAATGTGTAATAAACCTGTGCTTCACTTTGGGATGTGCGTTGTCTGTGGTCACACATCTGACTGACATTTGCTTACTGCACCTGTGGGCTAGTTAACACAGACTGTGAATAGGTGTGGTGTCTGTGCATTCCACTGTATTTCCTGGCAACATCAGTGTAGGTGATGAGTCAGATGGCCCTGGTGTGTATGTGTTGTGTAGCCCTAGTGGTGTGTCTCCCTCATATATGTCACGTCGCCATGACTCACATAACGGTGTTGAACTTGCTGTAGCAGTTAGCATGCACAGTGTCATTTAGCAGATCATCATCTCCATGACAGAAACAACGTTGGAATCACAACAGAGGCAAGTATGGTGTATTAGTGATTTTATTTACATACATGTGTGGGGACAGTGCACAGGATGGTGGGTGCTGTACATTGGGATTATAATCCAAAGTTCCCAGATGAGTTGGAAGTGTTGGTAGCAGAAATGTCCTGAGTAAAGTCCACAGTCATCTGATACATTGGTCCAACTTAAACTCCCCATGTCATGTGAGAGAGTTGGGTTGCATTCGACAGGGTGAACAGTTTGCACACAAAGGTGGATTTCCAGAACAGGTGTTGGGTTCCTGGGGGATGTACATGGCCATCGGCCTCTCAGTTCTCCTTCCTCGGACGACCCCTCTTCTTTGGGGGGGGACCCTCACGTGCAGGCTGCTGCGGTGCAGAGGACTCTCCGCCAGAGTCATCCTCCCTCCCTGTGGCAGTTGCAGTTGTTGCGTCACAAGATGTTGTGGGCACACAGGGAGGTGTGGCCATGTTGGTACTAATCTGGCGGAGGCATGTCAATATGTCCCTATGCACCGCTGTCAGTTCTTGCAATGTGTCCCACTTGGACTCCATGCCAGCCATGTGTGTCTCCACACAGGACATGTGTGTCTCCACACGGGATATGTGTGAGTCCAAGCGGGCATGATGGGCAGCCTGCTGCTGTTGAATGTCCTTGAGGATCCCCACTACCTGGCTGACCTCTCCGGTGCTATTCTGGTACGCATCAGCAATGCGTACCAGTTGTGGGTCATCATGCAGTCCAGACCCCTCTGCAATCAGCGACCTCTGCCTACCACCCCTCCCACCACCCCTGGCCACACATGCGGGACCTGCGGTGGCACGCACAGGTGACCCTAGGCCCCCTTGGGGGTTGGTACTGGCGTTGTTGTCCGTTGCTTCATGGTGGGCCGGGGTCACTGTGCTGTTGTCATTTGTGGTCCTTGGTCTGTCCGTGTCGGCGGGGGTGGTCTGTGTGTTGGCAGTTGTTAGAGGAGTGGGTGCAGGTGGTGCAGATGGTGGTCCTGCTGGTGCTGCATGATGACTCACACCGGAGGTGCCAGGTAGGTCTTCGCCATCTGAGGAGGGCAGAGGCTGTTCCACACCAGAGAGCTCAGGGTCACCCAGAGCCTGGGACAGGGACTCCTCATTGTCTGCTGCTGTGTCCCCATCATCACTAGGGGTTGGCGGAATTTGCGTAGTCGCGCTACGCAAAGCTCCGCGAAACGGTAAAAAATCTCAGCGAGCACGCAAAAGTTCCGCGAACACGCGGAATTGCTTGTTCCGCCCGTTCGCGATGCTTTTTTCCTGTTCGCGAACGCTGTTTGCGTGCTCGGGGAGAAATATCTTGCGAACACGCATTTTGAAAGCGTGAACAAGCAAAAAACTCCGCGAAGCCGCGGAATTTTTGGCAATTCCGCGTTCTCCGCAAAACGCGAAATTACCCAAATTCCGCAAATTCCGCGAGCGGAACGGAATTTACCGCCCAGGCCTAATCATCACCTGTTTTTGGAAGAGACACACAATGTATGTTATGTTTCTACAGGCATCAATGGTTCAAACACCTGACAGTTGTGACTGTACCTCTGGATGCGGGCCTGTACATTGCATTGTCCTAAGTTGTCACAGTCAGAGGTTGGTATTGGTGTAGCACATTGTCCTGCCAACCTGAAGCATTTCAATGTGAATGTTGAGGTGTGTGCATGGCCAGCATTGGTGGTATTTTGTTGACATCCGGCCCTCTTTCTCCCCCCAGCCCAGTTATCCCACCATGAAGCATGCCACCATTGCAGTGGGTGCAGGTTGACTCTCAGGATGTCAGTCAGTGGTGTCCTGCTGTTGGTTGGTGCCCAGTTCCCAGCAGGGCCTTGTGCTCCCCACAACAGAGCACCATTGTCAGACATCTTTGAAGTGGCTTTTCACTCCCTGTGAGGTGTGCATGCTTCAGTGTGAGCTTGCTGGGCCATGCGGGTGGGGGATGTTGAGCTGTGACTACCACTCCCATCATGCTATTGCCTACACCCCCCTTCCCAGCATGCCCATACTTCCTTCCTTTTGACTCTGCTTCCCTGTGGGGTAGTGTGCCTGTGCTGAGAGGATGGCTGACAGTGTTGTCCTGGCGTTAGTTTGGCTGCAAGTCCCAAAAGTGTCCCTGTGCTTCACACAGCATAACCCAGGGTGGTGGTTCTTTGTGGGATATTTAATTAGAGTGTGAGGCAATGCATTCTCCCAGGTGAGTTGTGTGGAGTTTGTGTTAAGGGTGTGTGTGAGAGGAGCTGCTGGTAACTATGGTCAGTGCTGTCAGTCCTCCTTCCCATCCAGCCAGATATCCCACCATGGAACGTGCTTCCATTGCAGGGAGTGCAAGTTTGCTTTCAGGATGTCAGTCAGTGGTGTCCTGCTGTTGGTTGGTGCCCAGTTCCCAGCAGGGCCTTGTGCTCCCCACAGCAGTACCCAGTGTCAGCCATCTTGTCAGTTCTTTTCCACTCCCTGTGATGTGAGCATGGTTCAGAGTGGTGTTGATGGGCCAATTGTGAGGGTGAGCAATATCTGTGACTACAACTCCCATCATGCTATTGGCTACACTGACTTCACCAGCATACACAGAATTCCTTCCTTTCAGTGAGCTTCCCCGTGAGGTGGTGTTCTGGTGGTGGCAAAATGTCTGACAGTGTTTGTTGGTTAGATTTGTGCGGCTGCCTTGCTCTATTTGTTGTTGGGTTTGTACATGTCATGACACAGTTACATTTCACTTTGGGATGGCAGGTATTGTGTTTGTCTAACTAACATACACATCTTGGGATGATTCTGTTTTGGTTACTGTGGCTTTGCTGAAGGTGCATGGTTTGACTATCCCCTTGACAGTGAAGTGTGTGTATTGTCACACGATATTGGGTATATTGGTTGTGTACTCACCAGGCTCTGGGATGTTTGATAGTCCATGTACGCTCTCTGGTGGTAGGATGGCCCGCACCTTCTCCTCCCAGGGCCTGAGGTATACTGGTTTGGCAGGAGGGCCACTGCCGGTGCGATGGCTCAAGGTGTAATCCTTCTTGAGTAGGGCCTTGACCCTCCTGCGCACATCATACCACCTGTTCTGGATGTCTTCCTTTGTGCGCAAACATGGTGATTGTGCGTTCACCCTGTCAACGATCCTCTCCCACATCTTGGTTTTCTGCGACATGGGGGTCTGTTGGACCAGTGTACCAAACAATTGCGGCTCTACCCTGAGGATTTCATCTACCAACACTTCCAATTCACTGTCTAGGAACTTTGGATTCTTCTTTGGGGGCATGGTGATGGGTGGTGGTGGTGGGGATTGGTGTGTGTGTGAGTGTGCAAGTGAGGGTAGGTGTGTGTAGGTTTTGCTGGGTGTATGTGAGGGTGCTATTAGGGAGTTGATAATGGTGTGTGGCTTGTGTGATGGATGAGTTGTGGGTGTGTCTGTGGTTGCTGTCTGATGGTGTTCTGTGCTGGCAGGTCATTTGGATTTGCAAAGGATCATGGTAGGGATTTGTGGCCTTTATATGGGTGGAGTTGTGGGTGTGTCTTTGTTCCATTCCCCCCCCCCAGTATTTATTGACTTTGTCATTGCTTGTTTGGCCCTTTTTTTTGTATTTTTTCATTTGTAGTTTTGGTGCATGTAGGAGACGTTCTCCTGACCGAGTCGGACGCTGCAGTTGGCTCGTGCGAGCTTCTCCGAGTCTTTCAGGCTGTGTTTTATGTGGGGCGTACGCATCGGTCGCGGAGTATTGGGTTGCTTCGGCTCCGTTTTGTATGTGTGTCGGTCGTACGGCTTGAGCTCCGTGCGACTCGGTTTAATTTTCCACGCATTGCATCGTACTGCGCGGGTCGGAGTTCGTGGGTATGTTTCTGTCGGCTTCATTCCTGCTGCGTGTCGGTCGGTTCGAATCGCGTGTTTTTCCGGCCGGGTAGCTGGTTTCCGTGCGGTTCGGTCGCTCGGATTGTGTTCCGTACGAGTCGGTCGTGTTCCACGTGCATTGCATCGTACTAGGCGGATCGGGCAGCGCCGATACGTGTTGGTCGGACTAAATTCCCGTACCGAGTCGGTCGGTACGTTTTCCGGCCCGAATCGGAATCGGCCCCTATGTATCTATTTTGCTCCATTCCTTTGGAGATTGAAGGGCATTTGTTAAAGAAATTAGACTCTCTCTTCATTAACTTTATTTGGCGGTATAAGAAAATCTGCCGATCTTTAAAGTTTTTTTAACTCTACCACAAGACCGTGGAGGGTGGGTGGTTCTTAATATGCTTTGCTATTATTATGCTACCTTTTTACAACAGATGGCAGAGTTGTTTTTAGCGGACAATGCTGGTGTTAATATTAGGGGCCAGGAGTATGATACAGCTATTCCCTCTATTTATGAGCTGGTCAGGGGCCGATCGGCCCGCGGTATGCTTCTTAGACAACTCGAGGCTAGTTATTATAAGAAAACACGATTTAAGTGTGTGATTGCAGTATGAAAAGTGTGGTCTAAAGTGGTGAAATTTATGAAGATACCCATCTATAATAGATATTCGCTGCTGTGGTCCTTTGTTTCCTGCAGTGTCTTATGACGCGGTGGGTAAACAGTGGGAACAAAAAGGTATAATTAGAATTGGGGATTTATATTGGGCTAATCAAACCCGATCGTTTTCTGATCTCCAGGAGGGGTATGGTGTAACGGCAGGATCATATTTTAAATACATTCAGATTACCAGCTATCTCTCCCAGGCCCAGATTAAACAACTCTCTTTAATAAAAATTCCACTCTTGGAGGCAGTTATGTGTCCCTGCTCTAGGATCAAACACATTTATAAAATCTTACTGGATAAAGTTCCTGATGATCTAGAGCAGGTTGAAGCCAATTGGACTCGGAAGCTGGGAGATGGTGATGTAGATTTATATAGGTCAATTGCATTGGGATCGGAATTATTTTTTGCTGCTAATCTAAAAGCCCAACACTATCAAACTATTTTTAATCTTTACTTTACGCCGGCTAAACTTTTTAGTTGGGGTAAGAGGGAGGACGATCAATGCCCTAGATGTGCTCAGGGATCAGCTGACTTGATGCATATGTACTTTTTGTGTGGGAAACTGACACATTTAGTAGAAGAGATCGAGGTGATTGTGCATGAAGCACTGGCCAGGAGAGTTGTTATAACTCCATTACTGATGTTATTGGGCCATGATAGTAGTGTGCTATTGGATAATCATCAGGTGAACTTTACATTTATTGTGGTCGCCGTTGCTCGGCTTCTTATTGCCACTCAGTGGAAAGATGTTGAGCCCCCCACCTACCAGGCTTGGTTAGGCCGCTTGCTCGCTATCTATAATCTTGAACGAACACTATATAACTGTAAGGGTAACCGTACCAGTAAGCAAGGCCGCAAGATCTGGGCTCCAATGAGCAAATGGCTTAGAAGGCGCAGTGGTGGCAGGGATTGGTTAGACTCTGCTCTTTAAGAGAGGGCCGACTGACCCAGAAGGTCCGGGAGGAGCTCTGGGTATCAGATTTTGGGTAAGAGTTATATTTACTATCTGTTGTATGATACCCGAACTATCTATTTTTGTTGTGTTCCCTTCTCCTTGTGTAAATGAAAAATTCAAGGAATGTATATCTTATTTATGATGAAATACCTGTATATATTAATTTGTGATGCTCCCATGTTTGGTTTATAATTAATCAATAAAAAATAAAAAAATGAATCACTCTGGGGTCCTGGGTTCAAGATGAAATTGCAGGACCTATTTTTCTTCTCCAGGAAAGAGAGCAGTAAGCTGTAGGTCAGCACAGCAGAGTAGCAGTTTCTTTATAGCAGCAGTCCAGGAGAGTGGCAGTCCTTGTAGCCGCACAGAAGTCCTTCTTCCTGGCAGAGTATCCACATGTCCAGAAGTGTACTCAAGAGTTGGTGTCTGAGGTCCTTCTTTTATACACAGTTGTGCCTTTGAAGTGGGTAGAAGCATCTTGAGGCATGCCTTTGAAGTGCCCAGGTGCCCTAGCTCCTGGCTCTAGACTAACTACACGGGGTATGGAGCCCTTTGTGTGGGGGCAGGACACAGTCTATTGAGGTGTACGCAGGCCTGTGCCCAGATCCTCCCACCCATCCTGCCAGTGATGGCCCATCCAGTCACACCTAAGCTCCCCATTGAGTGTAGCTGTCTTGGAGGAATACACAAAGCCCAACTGTCAGCTACATCCAGTCATGCTATGCTATGCGGTTTTATATAGCGCACAGCTGCACCGGCAAAGGGGCGTCCCAGCGCTGAACAGAAAACAGCAGAACAATAGACAACATACAACAGTTTATAATGGGGGAAAGAGGTGCGTTTTGATAGCCTTACGGAAGGCCAGGTAGTTTTCCATACTACGAATAGCGGTGGGGAGCGCATTCCAAAGTCTGGCTGCCAATACACCAAAGGAGCGTCCACCAGCACGAGCCCTCCTCGCCCGTGGAACAACCGCCAGAAGCTGGCCCATAGACCGGAGTTGGTGGGAGGGGGTGTAAGGTGTAAGCAGATTGGCCAAGATGTCTGGGGAGGAAAGATTTAAGATTTTAAAAGACATGCAAAGAGTCTTGAACTCAATGCGTTTTGCCACAGGCAGCCAATGTAGCCGACGAATAGCACTGGAAGTGGGGCATGTCCTGGGCAGGCCTAACAAGGCTCTAGCAGCAGCGTTCTGGACCCTTTGCAGTCTTGTAATTTCCGCTTTATTGACTCCCAAGTAGAGTGAATTGGCGTAGTTAAGTCTAGACAGAATAGATGCCTGGACAATCACCTGCCTCATGGCCGGGTCAAAGAACCCCAGCACTGGTTTGAGCCCCCGTAAAATGCCAAAACAGGTTCCTGCTACTTTCTTTGTTTTTGTCTGAAAGCTGAGGGTGGAATCTACCCACACACCCAGATTTTTTACCACCTGTTTTGGGACGGGTGCACAGCCCAGCTTAGCAGGCCACCAGTGCTCGCTCCACAACTCGGTGTTTTTCCCGACTAACAGGACCTCGGACTTGTTGGCATTTAACTGAAGACAGTTGGCAGTCATCCACTCAGATATGATCTCTAAATCCCTCTGGAACTTGCATGCGCCCTGTCCTGAGTCATCTGAGAGTGCAACTACCAACTGTGTGTCGTCCGCATAAGACACTGCTGTGAGCCCTCTGCTTTTTGTCACTGCTGCCAAAGGTTGCACATATAGGTTGAACAACGTTGGGCTCAAAGCTGAGCCTTGCGGTACCCCATATTTGATGGTATGGATCTTGGACGCAAAAGGGGGGACTGCAACCTGGAAAGTCCTGTCAGCTAAAAAGGAGATGAACCACTCAAGGGCAGAGTCCACGATCCCCACCTCCTCCAACCTCTGCAACAGGATCTGGTGGGAGACGGTGTCGAATGCGGCACTGAGATCTAACAAGATCAGTGCCGATGTACGACCCTCATCTAGAGCCCCCTCAAATGCTCGGTCACAGCCAGGAGGGCTGATTCCGTACTGTGACCCGGCCGAAAACCATTCTGGGAGGGGTCCAGTAAGTTGTTCTCCTCCAGATAACCTGTAAGTATGGAATTGATGTAGGACTCCAAAATCTTGGAGACCCAGGGTAGGAGAGAGATGGGTCGGAAGTTCCCCGGTTTAGTAGTGTCAAGCTTGGGCTTTTTCAGCAGAGGGACCACCCTAGCTTGCTTCCAAGCACTAGGGACCGCAGATGTAAGCAGGGACTGATTAATCAAATGGCTCAGAGATGGTAAAAACACAGGTAGAGATTTCAAGAATTGATCCGGCTTTAGGGGGTCAGCAGGAGAGCCAGATTTAATCTTATGGCAGAGCACGACCAGCTCCTCTTGAGAGATAGGCGGAAAAGCAGCCAGGGTATGGCTGCAAGAGGGTCCAGACACAGGCCCCTTATGGACCACATGTTGAGGTAAGGATCCATATATTGTTTCTACCTTCTTCACAAAAAAGGAGGCAAGGGTCTCACATTGAACATCAGATACTACAGAGGGTGTTGAAATATCTGCCGAGGTTTTGAGATCCTTTACTATGGAGAAAACACTTTTAGAAGGGTTGCTACTGTTTCTAATCACGTCTGAGTAGTATGCTGCCCGCTCAGACTGGATCGCCCTATGATATTTCTTAATTGCTAACTGGTAGCATCCCTTTAACGTCAGATCATAATCTCTTCTCCATGCACGTTCCAACTTTTTACAGCCTTTCCGCAGGGATGCCAACCTGCCATTGTACCATGCCATTGTACCATCATGTAACCAGAGACAGGCTGCAGACACTAAACAGTAAAAGCAAGAAAATGACAACTTTCTAAAAGTGGCATTCTCAATATTGCAATTTAAAATCCGACTTCACCATAAGTTAGGATTTTAAATTTTGATTCCAGAGACACCGAACATGAACTGGTTATCTCTTCCCATTTGAAAATTACATTAATAAAATGTATTAAGGCAACCCCAATGTTATTCTATGCGAGAGATAGGCCTTGCAGTAGTGAAAAACGAATTTTGGAGTTTTTCACTGCCAGGACATGTAAAACTTAAAAGTACATGTCCTGCTTTTTAAATACATAGCACCCTGCCCTCTAGGCTGTCCAAAGCATACCCTAGGGGTGATTTTTATGTATTAAAAAGGAAGTTTTGGGCCTGGTAAGAGGTTTATTTTGCCAGGTTGAAATGGCAGTTTAAAATTGCACACATCGGATCTGCAATGGCAAGCCTGGGACATGTTTAAAGTGCTACTTAAGCGGGTGGCTCAACCAGTGCTGTACGCCCAATAGTAGCATTTAATTTACAGGCCCTGGGCACATGTAATGCCACTTTACTAGGGATTTAAAAGTAAAGTAAACATACAAATTGGGCATAAGCCAATTCCACCATGTTTTAAAGAGAGAGCACAAGCACTTTAGCAATGATTAGCAGTGTAAAGTGCACAGAGTCTGAAAGCCAACAAAAACGAATTCAGCCAAAGTGGAGGGCAAATGCAAAACATTTGAGAATGACCTTGCAGAAAAGGCCAAGTCCAACAGTCCACCTAGAGTTGGTCTTTCCTTGTAAAGACACCAGCAAGCACGTAGCGATTGATAATTTTATGGTTTATTCATTTGTTTATTTAGTTTAAGTTTCAATATAGAACTTTGCCACTGGGCAGGTTGAATAAAATCAATGAATACTGAATGCATGAATGAATGAATTAACTAATGAATTAATGAATGAAAGAATGAAGGAAAAGTTTAATGAAAGACACATAAGATTGCATTTCTCATCACTTCCTACTAAAAAACAAAATGCCTTGTAGACTTTGGTGGAGCAGACAAACAGCTGTGGTAGCGGCAATGCTCAGAGTGCCGAGACCAGCCCAGTCGAACTGTTAGATCACGTCCTCGCTTCACATGAAAAAATACCCCAAATGCATTGCTATGTCACTGGGCTTCATCAGTGTGTTACTCAGGGCCTCCCTGGTACTATGCGACAAGTTGAACTAACTCATCTACAAAAGAAAGACAACTAATAAAGATTATTTTTTGATGAAAGACAAACCATCCATACCAGCACATATTCCAGAGGTATGAATGTATATGTTTTCTGCAGAAAATATGTCTACAGGTGCGCACCTCTTGCAATAAAAGGTGTACCTCTTTTATTCTGCACAACCAAGTTAGGTATTAAACCAAACATATTTTCAGTTTCATGCTTATCCTGTGTTCGCACCATCTGACCCTTATAAGTAGCTTTTCCATGGAAGAATAGACCTTTGTACGTGTATTGTATCCCATTCCATATGTATTATGTACCTGTGTGTTGAGAAGTCACATTACCATTCAAGACATCGGACCATAAAGTGAGATGTGACATGTTTGAGATTCTTCTAAACTACGCGTGCCCTCTGGAAGTTACTTTTGCCTGGGAACCATACCTATGTCATAACTGCTACTTTGAGAAAAGTGTGTGATGTAAAAATAAATTTGCATAGATAGTTAAAGAAAATATTTTTATGACAAATAAGGAACACTTTTTCCAGCATCTATAGTTTTGTTTACTGCTGCAGACAAAAGCCGTTCCACCTGTCCATTAAATGGGGAAGTGTAGGATAGTAGGATCTGCTTTTATGGTTACCCCCACTTTTTGCTCGATGAAATGCTGTTTCTGACTAGTCTGACAGGGATCCTGCTAATCAGGACCTCAGTCTCTGTGCTTTCTCCCCTAAATTGATATGGTAAGTACTTAGGTACATCCCAGATAAGACACTGGTGTACTCTTATCAGTCCCTAGTATATGGGACTAAGGTACCCAGGGCATAGGTTCACCAGGGGTCCCCCATGGGCTGAGGCATGTATTATGCCACCCATGGGAGACCACTCAATTTGTAACTACAGGCCTGCCATTGCAGCCTGTGTAAGCTGGTGCTAGCACCACTTACGAAAGATATAGGTTTTCCTATATCTAAGGTCACTGCACTTAAAACCTAAAAGTCACCCGTAGAGCAGGCCTTTCAATCCTGAAGGCAGGGTGCTTGGTTCTAAGTGTGAGGCTGCCCCTGCATGAGCAGGGCACCCCTCCAACCTACAAAGTCCATTATCCCGGGTTGTAAGTGAGACAGCCATATAACATATAGAGGGGCATAGCGTCATTACGCAATGACCATCTCGAAACTGGCTGTAACGAATCCTATCATGTTTGGTATCAAACATGTTGGAATCATACCGATTCCAAGCACTGGAAAGGCCCTCCAGGAGGCCCTCAGTGCTCCTGGTACCAGTCTTCTAGAGCCGGACAGCACAACATGGCTGCTGCCGACCAGAGACACGATTCTGCCCTCCTGCTGCTGAGCCAAAATCGGGCAAGGGAAGGCAGAACAATAGGTATCCTGTCACAGGGAGGTGTGACCACCTCCCAAACAGGGTTTAGTGTATTGGGGCCGGGTGGGAGCGCTTGCTAGCGCCACTCAGTCTGCTTGAAGGGCACACTTGGTGCCCTCCTTGCACAGTCCAGTTCAAACCAGCTCAGGGAGCTGTTGGCTCCCGCTCTGGCGCGCAACTGGACAAAGAACATGGGAGAATCCTCCCCACTGTCCGACCCCTCCCCTGGGAGGGAACCCTGAATCATCCCAACCCTTTCCTTAGGGTACTTAAGGACTTACCCGAGGGTGGGTCCCGAGATTCGTCGTGGGACATGATTCATTTCAGACACCACTTCTTCTTCAACCGCCTGGGCACTCTGGACTTCGCTGGACTTCGCTCTGGATATCAAGACTGCAACTGGGAATACTCCTGCTGCTCCTGATCTCATCGCCCTGCTTGTCTGCTGTAACGTCTGTGCCTGTGCACCATACAGGAACCTTCCAAGTCCTGTGGGCATTCAAGACACCTGAAGGAATCTCCCTTGAAGTGGAGTCACTTCCCTGCATCTGCAGGCACCACAACTAAGCCGACCAGTCTGCTGATCCTGGGCTTTCACAGACTCCGAAAGGCTCAGCAACACAGGTGGTGATTCTTCACATCCCTCGAGGTCTGCCCTATCCTCTCACCAAATGTGAGGCCAGTATCCCTTGTCGGAGCCGCAGGAACCAAACCCCTGTGCAACTGCATGGACTTGCAGTTGCAAAGGCTTGTTGGATTCCTTCCACCAAAATCTTCGGGCTCCAAGTATCCCCAACCTCAAGCATCTCCAGTGACCAAGATCTTTGTCCTCACCACTTGACTTGCACCGTGGACCTGCATCTTTTGGTGAGCTGCTCAAGGTCCTCCTGCGACTCCAGTGCCTCCGGCCTGTGGGTCCTCTTGAGGGTCATCTTTGAATTCTTTGGGCTCCCCTGATTGCTCGGGGCCTGCCTGCCCTGACTCCCCTGCTTGTGGTGAGTCACCTGGACCTTGCTGGTCCCGACACTGCACCTTCTTTGCTTTCCATATTGTTTGCAGTTGCCAAGGCTTGTTGGTGCTCCCTACAGACACCGACCCCTCAACTCTCAACATCCGACGTGGGGCAGCTCGTGAATGGCTCCTGGTCTTCCACAGCATCACCTGGTCCTCATAGCTGCAGCTCCAAGGTTACTGTTATCTCTCCTGCAGCACTCAACATCGGTGGGCATTCGTCTTCCGTGCCTCCTGGTCACTCCTGAGTGGCATAGCCTGTGTCCCCTCTGCTTGCCAGTACTTCTCAACTTGAAACCACCTTTGGGTTCCACCGGACGCTTTCACCTTCCCCGGCAGCGGCATCTTCCTGAAGTCCTCCATTGGGTTCGACGGCTGTTTCCGACGCCACTTCACACCTATGCACCCGGCTTCCCTGGTGTAGGCATCCTGGTTCCTAGGGTATCCACGGGTGGGGTGGCTCTCCAAACTTCTGTCTTCCACGGGGTTTCTTCAGGGTCCTCTGGGAAGGGTCCTTCTTCTTCAAAATTGCAACCGCGACATACCCATTGACTTGACTTGTCCCTACCACAGAGCCCTTGCACCAGCACTTTGCACTTTATCCTCTCTCCCTGCCGTCCACACCGAGGAGGAGTCACGAGCGCAGGAGCGCTACAAGAAGCTTGAGAGAGCCGGCGGAGCGGGAGTCCCTACCGCAGAGCCCTTGCACCAGCACTTTCCACTTTATCCTCTCTCCCTGCCGTCCACACCGAGGAGGAGTCACGAGCGCAGGAGCGCTACAAGAAGCTTGAGAGAGCCGGCGGAGCGGGAGTCCCTACCGCAGAGCCCTTGCACCAGCACTTTGCACTTTATCCTCTCTCCCTGCCGTCCACACCGAGGAGGAGTCACGAGCGCAGGAGCGCTACAAGAAGCTTGAGAGAGCCCGCAGCGCGGAACGCGCGCGGGGACACAGTTCGGGGCGAAGACCGGGCCAAGACGGGCCCGTCTGAGCCCGTATGAGCCCGTCCGAGGACGATTGAGGCCGGGCTGGGCCCCCTCCCTTGGCTCTGGGCCTGTTGTGCTTGCTAGAGACTGGGAATCGGTAAAGGTAAAGGTGAAGGGGGGTGGGCTGTTCAGTGCCCTCTCCTAACCTGTTAATTAACGAACATTAACGAACAGTGATACTGTGAAAGAGCATGAGAGTGTATGCTGTATAGGTCTTAGTAAAAAAAAAGAGGGGATAACATTTTGTGAGCGCATGTTAATTATTAAACTTTGGGTCACCGTTTGGAGAATAAATAGTGTGTAACATAGCTCTGTATTAAGAAATGGGGAAGCGGAGAACAGCTGGTACTACAGGTACCTCAGCAAGTTCTGTTGGTACAATAGTTACGATGGACTCATTTCTAAAACGAGCAGCTTCCGTATTAGATAAAGAAATCGAATTAGTAAATAGGCGTCTATCAAGATCACCAACAACCGGTCACATTTTGGAGTCTCCAGCTGTACAAATAATGAATGAAAACCTGTCAAATGTTTTAGAATGCCCCAGGATAGTGGTACAATCTGAACAAGATAGCCTAGAAGGAAATTTAGCTGAGACAATCGTGTCTAGTAATCATTTACCACTTACCCCTACAGTTTCTGTAATAAAGGGAGGAGGTATCGTCAGAGACGTTTTAATGCATGGGCAAAGTGGGCTCTGGCCCAGGGCCCCAGCCTTCCAGGGGGCCCCCTGACAGAGTCAGCTTTGTTCTCCAGAGTTTTGCCCTAATGACCTTGAATATTTCTTAAACAGATTGTTTTAAATACTGTTTTCCTTTAATTTATTGTTTATGTACCTGATGTGTAAGAGTCTAGTACAGCCATTTTGCAGAGAAATGTTGTGTTTATGTTTCATGCAATATATATAAAAAAGTTTCTTTTAGATCAAAACAAGGCCTAACATACAAGAAATGGGAGGGTGTCACAGAGATTGTTTGCAGTAATATTAGTGAGCTGCTGCTGCTGTGTTATAATATTGAAAACACACATAACTATCCCTGAATATTAGATGTAAATACATTTAGGGCCTTATTTATGAGAAGTGATGCATCGCTGTGTGAAAACAGGGATGCATCACTTCTTAGTGCGCCCTCCTTGCGACAAGATGGATGCGTCATATTTACTGTATGACGCATCATGCCATAGAGAGTTACAGATACGTCAGTATTTCTGACGTATCTGTAGGCGCAAAAGTGATGCATTGCTGGGGTGTGTCTGAAACTAGACGCAACTCCAGCAATGTGTCCTTTCACATGGGGCAAGCCCCATGTGAAAGGGCCTGCATCAGTCTTCCACCTGCTGTGAGGCAGGCGTAAGATATTGACGCAATGGTGTCCTAGAAGTGGCGCACTGAGTTCTCATAGATTTCAATGCGCCACTTACACGAGGCTTTTTGCGGGGCAACACCCACCCTGCGTACATTATACCTGGCGCAGGTATAATGTGGTGCAGGGGTTTACAAAGCGACGCATCTGCCTAGATGCGTCACTTTGTAAATAGGGCGCAACATGGCACATTTTATACGCTGCCGGTGCGTCACAAAAAGTGACGCACCAGCGGCATGAAAGTGAAGCAAGGCCTCATAAATAAGGCCCTTAGAATTTGAATGAGTGTTCCTTTGCACTGTCAGGGACCTAATGAAATGAAATAGTGTATTTAATAAAGCGCGCAGCTACTCTGACTAGAGTGTCCTGGCGCGTGACAGCGGGAGGAAAACGTGCGTAAAAGACCCATCCGTTATTAAAAAGCCAGGTTTTTAAGTTCTTCCTGAAAGAGAGTAGGTCTGTGGTTAGTCTCAGAGACTCAGGGAGGCGATACCACAATTTTGTACCTAGAAAGCCGAGGGATCTGCCTCCAGTGCGGGCACGGCATATTTTAGGCACGATGGCCAGGTTGGCATTGGAAGATTTTAGGGGTCTAGATGTTGTGTAGCGATTAGCGCGCTTATTTAGGTAGCCGGCTCCTACGCCGGGGAAAGCTTTAAAGAAGATGGTCATCGCTTTGAAGTCAATCCGTTCTTTTATGCGGAGCCAGTGTAGAGACTTAAGAATAGGGGTCATACTAGATCTGGGTTTAGGTCTCAGGATGGCTCTGGCCGCCGCGTTTTGTACCACTTGTAGGCGCTGGATAAGGGATTTGGGAAGACCGAGGTACAACCTGTTGACATAGTCAAGCTTTGATGTCACCAGAGCCTGCACCACGATCTTTCTGCTCTCAAGCGGTAACAGTGGCAGCAATTTTTTAGCATCCGGAGTATGCCAAAGCAAGCGCCAGTTCGATTTTAGATTTGAAAGCGCATGGAGAGTGTCTTGTCTACAATTCCTAAGTTTTTGACTTTCTCCTTTTCCGCGGGCGGGGCGGCAGATCTTTTGGCCACCAAGAGCTCCAGTCAGGCGTTTCTGGATTACCAAAGAAAACAACTTCAGTTTTGTCAGGATTGCACTTCAGCTGATTGATCTTAAGCCAGTTAAAAACCTTTGGGAGGCAAGACCTAATCATTGCCCCGTCAAAGTCGGTTCCTTTTTCACACGTAAAAATTAGCTGAGTGTCATCAGCATAGGAAACAATTTTGGCGCCCTCTTCCTCTACCAGAAATGCAAGGGGGATTGATATATATTAAAAAGGGTAGGACTGAGAATGGAGCCCTAAGGGACACCTACATTCATGACCGGAACTGGGGATGAGAAAGGGGCGAGCCAGATGTCCTGAGATCTATTTGCCAAGAAGGATGACATCCATGTTAAGGCGGTCCCCCCAGGCCGATGTTAGCAAGTCTCTCCAGAAGCCTCTCATGTGGGACCGTATCGAAGGCCGCCGACAGATCGAGCAGTATCAGAACAGCCTTGCCTCCCTGGTCCAGCTTAGCAGAGCGGACTCCTTACTGTAGTTAGCCCTAAAACCAAATTGGGACTCATGAAGGAGCTTCCCATCTTCAATGTGTTTTTGGAGGGCCTTGTTTACATGCTTCTCTAATACTTTGGAGAGGGCCGGAAGAAGGGATATTGGCCTGTAGTTGGCAGGATCCATCGGTTTGGCGTTAGCCTTTTTTATCAGTGGAAGAATCTTAGCCATCTTCCATAATTTCGGCATGTTGCCTGAGGAGAGGGAAGCATTAAAGAGCTGGTTTACCATGGGGTTTATGGTGGGAGCTAATAGGCTCAGGATATTCGCTGGACATGGGTCGGTAGGAGAGCCAGACTTAATGCTTTGGAGAAGGGTCAGTGACTCTTCAAGCTGAAACTCAGGGAAAGCTAGTAAAGATGGAGGATCCAAGAGGTGAAATGTGCTATTAGAACGAAGGTAGAAGGTCTGTTCTTCCTCTGAGATGTTAGTGAAGGCTTGTTGGATCACGGAGATCTTTTTGTGGAAGAATTGAGCTATTTGCTTAGACCATTCTTCCGTGCATGGCCCTTCCTTTGTGCCGGCTTTCAGGGCGGTAAAGGATTTAACTATGCTAAAGATTTCCTTACTCTTATTTTTGGCATTTTCTATCTTGGTTTAAAAGAAGTTTTTCTTGGCTGCCTTCACGAGAATATAATTAGCTTTTAAGTTGTCTTTATACACCTTCCTGTCCTCAGGTAGATAGGATTTACTCCATTTCCGTTTCCTTTTTCTAAAATTTCTTTTGCAAGATCTGAGGGAATCGTTAAACCATGGAGCTGGTGGGGCCGAACTCTTTGAGGAGCGGGAAACAACCGGTACCGCTGCATCAATGTTGGTTCGGAGACATGAATCTATTGAGAGGGTGTCCGAGTCGGGGCCGCCAGACAGCTCCAGTGAGGAACGACCGAGGGCATCTGCTAACATCGGGATGGATATTTTATGGAACGTCCTGTAATTAGCGACCCTCTGCCCTGCGTTAGCCCGAGGGGCTGTGGCAGAGTTGGGAATGACGAATTTTAATAGGAGGTGGTCAGACCAGATAATGGGAAGAGGTAGGCTTACTGATATGTCAAAGTTGTGAAAGATTTGGTCTAGGGTATGGCCCTTCTCATGGGTGGCCGAAGAAATAGATGGAAACATGTTGCATGCCTGCAGCGTCTCCAACAAGGAAATTGTTTGAGGGTCTTTTCCATTGCCCATATGTATATTGAAATCTCCCAGAATAAGGCAGTTGTTGTATTTTAAGGCCAGGGAGGTGGTGGCTGTATTAAGCGTAGTAATAAAATTTCCAATTGCACTGGGAGGTCTGTAAATCAGAAAACCAGCTATGCTATGATGGGGGATAAGGTACAGCGGAAGCCTAAGGACTCTGCGCCCTCGATGTTTTCCATCGGGATGGGAGAGCAGTCTAGTTTTTGATTGTAAATTATGGCGACACCACCCCCTTCCCACTCGGTCGGTCCCTCCTAAGGATTTTATAACCCGTAGGGATGGCCGAGGTGATGGTAGGGTTGGAGGCTTCAGACAGCAAGGTCTCAGTGAGAAATAAAAGATCAGGCTGTTCGTCTAAAAGTAGGCCATAAATGTGTGGTTCATGCTTTTGCATAGATTGACAATTTAAAAGGGTGGCCTTTAAGTCCTCTGTTTTCTTATTGTTTTTATACTTATTGTTGCGTGGGAGGATCTTGGGTGCGAGTTTCCTGGGCTGGAGGAGAGACCAGTTGCACTTATTGCATTGAAAGTCTACCTTCAAGCTCGGACCAGCCGGTGTACACTGACATAATGGTAGCCGCCTAAGGCTAAGCAGTTTTTCCCTATTGTAATATAGTGGAAGAAACTCACCGGAGGGGAACTGGGCAGTATGGCCGGCGGCGGACGCCTCCGGGCGCAGACGGGTTTGCCTTTGGCGCGCCTGCTGTACGCGTCCGTTTGCATTGGGAATATATAGGCTAATGCCTATGATGCAAACTGGATCACTAACGCAGCTGAGGAAGTGGAAACTGCGTGGGCGGAAGTGAGGAGCCCGATAGTAGCCCCAGCCCTCCGCACAATCGGCGTATCAGCTGCGGCGGACCAGGACTGGAGGAAAAGTGAGATGCGAATCGGAGCAGCTAAGGAGGTGTAGCCAAGCAGAATCAAGTAAAGTGCAAGTGCGCGTAGGTAGGAGAAATTGTTAAAAAGCACAGAGTAATTCAGCCACACATATACAATTTAAAAAGTATTAAAAACCTAGTAGCAGGGCAGGAAACACTAAATCCTACTGCTGTCAGCTGCGTGCGTCCGTTTGCATCTGGAATATATGGGCTAATGCCTTTGATGCAAACTGGATCGCTAACGCAGCTGAGGGAGCGGAAACTGCGTGGGCAGAAGTGAGGAGCCCGGTAGTAGCCCCAGCCCTCCGCACAATCGGCGTATCAGCTGCGGCGGACCAGGACTGGAGGAAAAGCGAGATGCGAATCGGAGCAGCTAAGGAGGTGTAGCCAAGCAGAATCAAGTAAAGTGCAAGTGCGCGTAGGTAGGAGAAATTGTTAAAAAGCACAGAGTAATTCAGCCACACATATACAATTTAAAAAGTATTAAAAACCTAGTAGCAGGGCAGGAAACACTAAATCCTACCGCTGTCAGCTGCGCGCGTCCATTTACATCGGGAATATATAGGCTAATGCCTATGATGCAAACCGGATCGCTAACGCAGCTGAGAAAGCGGAAACTGCGTGGGAAACAGGGGCTCAAATTGGATCATAAATTCAAAGCTGTTCTGAACAGAGGCCCCCAAAATATGTTTGGCCCAGGGCCCCCAAAATCCTTAAGATGTCCCTGGGTATCGTTGCAGCTATTGAGTTAAACACGGATAAAGGGAATGATATCACACCCCTTAATAGACCAGTCACTCGTGGTTGTTTGGTTGGGGCGGAGAGTCTCAAACAGGGGACAGGGACCGGGATAGGGATAAAAAGGAAAAGTCACCCTATAGGGGGTAAAGCTAAAAGGCAAAAAGCTGATCATACACCTAGGGTTATATCGACAAATACTAAAATAACGAGTCAGGATGGGAGCCCATTACATGAGTTAATACGGTCAGTCCTAAATGAAGTTATGGATATGAAGTTAAGTCCAATTATTGAGAGACTAACTTCAATTGAGCAAAATTTTATTGAATACAACAAATATATTAATAAAGGACCTGAGGGCAGTACCCCTATAATTATGACAGAAAGAAATATGAAGCAGGGACAGGTACCAACAACCAGAAATGGGAAACCATCACTAGAACTCCAGATGGGTTCCCCTCCCCATCCCCATTCCACAAAACAAAAGTCCATATCGAATTTGACTAATTCCCAAGGAAATTCTGCTTCTTTTCCTATAAAGCCCTCTGTAAGAGAGCCATATACCATTTTAAGGCAAGAAAATAGTGTGTGTATTAATAATGATGGTGGAAAAGCTCCTCAGCAGATACAGAAACGTCAATCTCACATACCAAATGTAACCGCTGTGCATTCTGGATCTAACTTACCAGATATACATTTACCCCCAGAATCCACTCCTTATGTGGTGATTTTGGGAAATGTCCCGCCCGTTACTAAGGGGGAACTTTGAGGACTATTCCCAACTGAAAAATAAGGTATTACATTGGCTGGTAGGCAATACAGACTTGACGATAGGAATTGACAAATATATAAATATGGTTCGAAGGGTCAGTTGGGTGGGAAGCCAGAGGAAATCCTTTACTGGAGATTGTGTTATAATTAACTTCAATCAATTCCACTTTGTTGAAAGAATTCTTTTTGCATCAAGAAATCGCACTCATAAGTCAAAAGTGGTGGCACTTCCTCTGGGGTTTTTTTATAAGCCGTTTAACGGAGCAGGAAAATGTCTGGGGAATTCTTTTGATGCTCATGATAGTATATTGTTTAGATCTCCAGGGCACTATGATGCATCTGGATCACAAATCATACCTTTGGCAGAAAAGGATACCCATATGACCCAGGAAATATTTCCGTTTGCCCCCTTAAAACCAGAGTTATCAAATCGTTTTGCCCCACTCACAAATTTGGAAGACTGCGATTGACTCGCACGGAATAATCTTCTACATGAGAAAGCTCATACGCAAAATTTACACTTGGTCTCTTGGAATATTGCTGGTATTAAGGCAAAACTAGATAATAACTTATGGTTGGATTCTTTCACAAAACCGCATATAATATGTGTCCAAGAAACGTGGCTCACAGAATCATTTTATATTGATGGGTTTTCTATAATAGATACAAAAGCAACACCATCAACTAATGGTAGGGCTAAGGGTGGGTTGGCTACCCTCCTTTCCACCACTTCTCCCCTGACTCTATTAAGAAAATGCATTAATTCTCCTTATTTTCAACTGTTACACTTGTCAAGTGATCTAGATTGTTTTGTTATTGTTAATTTTTATAACAATGTTTTTGATAGTACCAAGGACCAAGTCATTACATCACTAGATAATGAGCTTCAAAATTTTTTAAGAGTAATTAAGTCTGAATATACGTTAATTTGGGCAGGGGATTTTAATATTGGGAAATGTAATGATGAAGAAGGGAAGTTCTGTGGATATGGTAATGGTGGGGCAAGTAACTATAGTCATTTTTATCACAATAATTATGGTGAATCAATTAATACATTGATGCATAAATACAACTTGGAGTTGGTTGACCAGGTAACAGTGGAGGGCAATTTAGTGCTGCCCACTTTTGTTAGACAAGGATCGGCATCCACTATAGATCATATTCTGATTTCAGGACAATGCCAACAGCAAGTCGTGAAAATGGAGGTCAAAGAGAGTATTATAAGTGACCACTATCCACTTCTTTTAACCTTTAGACTACATTCTATCACACAGATTGGATTATGTTTAGCCTCCTCAATTGCGACACAGGGAGAAAATGGTATATCAATTAAATGGACCGGAATAAATCCTGATGGCTTTACAGAAAAATTAATGGTAAATTGTAAAATAGATTTTGAAAGATGTTCTAATCAGGAGGCAGTAGATAGTGAGGTTTTAAAAGCTTTCCATAACATTACCATGGAAATCTCACATGGTTTAAGAAAGAAAAATAGTAAGAAAAATAGACAGAAATCAGTGGGCTGGTTCGATGCTGATTGTACATTGGTAAATAAACTTCTAAGGGAGGCTGTTAATGCCAGTCCAAAAGATAGGGAGCTGGTTCAAAGTCCAGGCAGACATATAAATATGTTATAACTAAGAGGAGGAGGGAGATCCAATCTGAGGCCTGGGAGAAATTGAAACAGGCAGCAGAAACTAAAGACTCAATTCTTTTTTGGAAAGTTTTAAACCATGCCTATTTTAAAGAATGTGGTAGTGCGAAAATAGAATGTCTAATACAGCCCCAGGACTGGATAAGCTATTTCTCCGAAGTTTTTAATCCTGTAAAGGAATTAGAAAATGATACATTGACTGGTGGTTTAAATTGCCTAAATGACAAAGTTGGTGATGGAAGAACTATAATAATAGAAAACCCTAACATGTTACCCATCAGTAGCGAAGAAGTAAAATTGTCTTTGGAAAAGAGTGCAAATGGGAAAGTAGATGGGGTGCCCCTAGATATTTTTAAATTTAAATCAGATTTTTGGGTTCCGATTCTCCACAGAATTTTTAACGTTATAATTAAGGGCATGATTCCACGGTCCTGGACGGAAAGCATTATTGTTCCGATATTCAAGAAGGGAGATAGGGGCAATGTGAAATGCTATCGCCCGATCTCACTTCTTGATACTACCTCCAAATTGTTGGGTAGAATATTACTGGAGAGGATGGAATTATGGGTAGGGGAACAAAATGTTCTCACTGAGACACAATATGGGTTCCATAGAGAAATCGGAACCATTGAACAGTGTATTAATTTACACGTTTTAATTAGTAAATATACTATCGTAAAAAGTGGCCATTTGCATTTATGTTTCCTGGATTTAACGAGTGCTTTTGACCTAGTAAATCACTCCAAGCTGTGGCAGACACTATCCATTATGGGTGCCCCAAAGGATATTGTTATACTCCTTTCACAAATTTACAGGCATCTAAGTGCGAAAGTCCGCTATGGTACAGATGGAGAATGCACCGAAAGTTTTAAAGTAACTAGGGGGATTCGTCAGGGTTGCGTGCTGGCCCCGTTGCTTTTTTCGTTATATATAAACGGGGTCGACACGGAACTACAGAAGTTGAAAGCCGATCCCCCTAAAGTGGGAAAGCGTAGTGTACCGATTTTATTATATGCAGATGATGCGGTACTTTTATCAAGAACATCAAATGGTTTACAGCTTTTAATAGAAACATTTGCAGATTTTATGGTTAACAAGGATTTGGTTTTAAATTTGAAAAAAACTTTTACAATGGTGTGCGGTAATAGGAAAGCAAAAACAAAGATGCATTATGTGAAAAATGTCCCCATTAATTCGACAAAATCCTTTGTATATTTAGGGTTAGTTTTTGAGGCAAATGGAAGTTGGAGAGCCCATATTGAGCACTGCAAGAAAAAGCTCATTAAATCAACTGAGGCACTCTTTAGATTCTCAAAAAAATGGGAAATAAACCGATAAGAGAAATTCTGACCTTATACAGAACTAAATGCATAGGAAGTACCTGTTATGGTTCTGCCTTGTGGGGGGCAGAAATTGTACTAGTATTTTGTCACAGGAAAATGTATTCCTTCGGAGACTATTGGCAGTACCAAGTTCAACACCCACTTATAGTATATATCGAGAATTGGGGGTTGCATATATGGGCGATTCTATTAGTATTGCAGGCCTAAATACTTGGCACGGCATATGGAGCAAGGAGGGTACAAAATTCACACAGGAGGTAATTAGAGACGTAATTGCATTAGACCATGGGAAGAATATTCCCTGGTTAATATACATTAAAAATCTATTAAAGGAATGTGGTTTAAATTTTGATTTAGAAGACCCTTCCCAAATACAGTGGTATGGAAAAAGGAAAATTAAGACAGATTTGATTGAATTACGCACACAGCGGCGCGAAGTAGAAGCCATCTCAAAACCACTCACCAGAGAATATTTGGATATAACTATAGGGTCGGGCATTCAATCCTATCTATTACAAGTTACTGATATTACCCATAGATTTTATCTTACTAGAGTGCGCATGGGCTTGGCTCATTTTTTAATAGCTTTCCCGATTGCAGGAAAGTGGAATCGAAATTTGCCAAAATGTCCATGCAATGGCATTATGAAACAATCATCTTTGCATTTTATCCTTTTCTGTGATTTTTATAAACAGCTTAGAAAACAATTTTTACGTCCTCTGTTTCAAAAAGAAAGGCTATACTCTTATAAATCTGCCTTTGAATATATTTGTGCAATGAAGGATGTGAAAGTCTGTAATGCAGTGGCACTTTATATCCAAAAAGCTATAAAAGTACGAAAGAGTATGTTGCACTTAGAGGCCCTTTTATATGAAGAAACTGAATTTTAATGAAAACAGCTTGCTTATGGATAGTAAATGAAATTTAGTGAAACTTTTTATGTTCTATGTTTTTAAAGGTTCTTCTGACTGTAAACCGATAAACTGTGAAATTTGAATCTGATTTATACAATGCATAACCATTTGTATTACGGAGATTTTTGTAGTTTTGCACATTTATGCATTAATTTTGCACACGTGATATTTTTTTGTACAACATTTTAAAGTAACTTTCGTCTGTATTGATAATAATGAGTGTATGATTAACTTTGCCATTTTTATTAGGAGTATCGATTTTTACTGTGTTATAGTATGCTTTTATGGATGTAAATATTACTCCGAATAAAGCTGGTTTTGATTTGATTTGATTTGACTTGTTCTCACTCTGCACACGGCCTCCGTGGGGCTCCTGGCTACTTACCTTGGGTGGTTCCTTCTACGTCTTCTGGGTATAGTCTTGACTCTAGTCGTGGTTCTCATACCACTATTTTAGTATATGGTTTGGTCTCCCCCTGGTGACCACTGTGTATTACGTGCTACTTACCTGTTTCTATTGAAAAGTATTGTGTGCATTGTGTATATCTCCGGCTAGGAGATATCTGTAATTGTTAGGGAGTGTCTTATAATAAATACATATTTTTATAAATACACTGTGTGGTTCGTTTTCACTTATTCTATACCTATAAGATTATGTTCTGGTAAAACAAGCTGCTTTGCCCTCCTTCTGGACTAAGCCTGAAGGCTGCTCTCCACAGCTACCACTTAGAGAGCTTTCTAAGGTTGTCTAAGACCACTAAAATCACCATAAGGGTTGTCTGGGTTGGTGCAAGGTGCCCACTTACATAAGTGTACACCATATACCAAGCCAGCTTCTCACAGGAAGTTACCCTCATCTGGGCGTCTGTTCAAACACCTTAATGTGGTAATCAATAGCTGGAAACTCTCCAGGTAACTTTGCAAAGGTTCAGACATAGCACTGCACAAACTGCAGTCTCCCCTTCTGTTTGAAATATTTTTTTAATCTAAAATTTATGTAGCTGATTGTGAATCGCATGGCAGCTATAAATTCATATTTGTAGAAAAAAATCTCACAATGGGTGAGCGCATGGATGGTCGCACTTAGATGCCTGACCAACTTTCAGTTCCAAGTCAATGTTTTACAGGAAATTAGGAAAAATATAGGTTTGCAGACATACCTCTGCAAATTTGCAATATATCATAGTGAGGGTCAGATTGGGAAGGCGGGCAGTCAGGCATTGGGAGATGGGCCGGTGCCTAAGGGTGACATGTGGGCCTGATTTACCAGGGCCTCTCCTTCATTCCTGCCCTGGCAAGCCATCGCACTTCAGGCTATGGTGGGTGGGCAGGCGAGGGTGGTAAGTCTGACAATCGGCCTTACTGAGGGCCAGGTGTTGCTCCATTTGTTGGGCCATTCTTACATTGCCCCCCCCCACCCCTGCAGCCGGGTTGGCCCAGAAGGAGTGTCTTGCCCCTGACCCCTCCCCTGCCAGGCCACCACATTCAGGAAATGGTGGGTAAGGGCGAGAGCATGCAGGGGCCTCGGTGGGGGGCTGGGATTTTCTGGCTTTGGGCCATCTAAAACGCAGCCCTCACTGGAGCAGCAGTAGCTGTGTCCTTTTTCTTGACCCCTTCACTGCAAGGTCATCGCCCTGAGGCTGGGGAAGGAGTGACCTAAGAGAAGCCTTCCTGGAGGGCTTGTGTGTATTTGCATAGGCCTCACTGTGAGGCAACCTTTATTAAGCTTTTATTAAACTAGAGAGGAGGTGGCGCTACAGCCAAACCTGCCGACTTTGGAAGTGGGAAACCAGGTTTTAGTCCCGACGTCGGCTCAACATCCTGTGATTCTGGGCAAATCACTTACTCTCACAATGCTTGAAGTAAAAATGAATTTGATCTTGTATAGTTTAACTGGTGCTCATGTAAGTCGCTCCAATGCTCTAGCACCGAGTTCACCCTATGTAAAAGTATAAAACAGCAATTTGAAAAACATAGCAGTTTATTCATGTTATAAGATTCTTCAAAGGCCATAGCATGATAATTAGAGTGCACTCTATATACAAATATCCATATTCTTTTTTAGCATGGCTTTTCTGTCTTTGTTCAGTTTAGCTATTAGTCACGGATTAGTAAAGCAGCTTTAGACACATTTTAAAGTGCTTTCACCTTACGTTGACTGTTTAACATACCTACTGATCAGAGGAAAAAAGACAGACTTTCGGTGATTTTCTTCATTTTTACACCAACCAGGATATTAAAATACAGGTCACGTTGGGAAAAAAAAAGGGCTGGTGGCAAACCTAGCCAGGTCAAGTATTGTGGCCCTTGGCCCATTTTATTTCACCTCGCCCACTGTTTTCACCAATCTCATATAGGCTTTAAAATGCTTAGGTTACCAAACATTTCTCTAAAAATGAGTCCAATGAGACTAACCAATTGATGTTTCATGAAAGGGCACAATCAGTGAATGTGGGCCACTTTTTTGGGACTGCCCGGGTCTAATTGCAATCCCAATCCGACCCTGATCATAGTAATGCTCTGCAAAAGCCTTTATGAGGTTGCACCAACTATATACAAATTCAGTATGACCAGCACCAAAAGGTGCAATGGAGTCATAAACTTTAGCCGCATCCCTCTAAGAATGCTGAAAAAGTTTCCATTGCTAAGGACTTCAACAACGAATGAGGTAGACTATCCTTCATGCTGAGAACCTTGTTAGCCATCCCTAAGTCCTGTTATCACCTTTTCAAAAATCCAAATGGGACCATGGAAGGTCGGGAATGCAGACTGAAGTTCGGGAGTGAATTTTAAATCATCCAATCCTCACCTGGAAACCAGCCTCTGCATCCAGATTTGTTAGCTCCGTTTCTTTATAGAAATTTGGGACATAAAGCGCTTTATGATGGATCGCATTCCACAACCTAACCTGGTCAACAAATCAATACATTGAATAAACATGAATAACATTTTGGCCCACCAAGAAAGAGAGTCCTTTGGATTCAAATCATGAATATTTATTAATGATTAATAATTTACAGAAGGCACAAATCAGGTTAGTATCGAATAATAATCAAAATACAAATGCATCAAACAATATGAAACTCAAATTGAATCAAAGTCTTGTGTATCAGAGGATGAACCCGCATGGGTTGCCTCCAAAAGGAAGGACAAAGGATAGTCAGTTCTCTTTCTGAGAGATTACCCTAAACATCTCCTACTCTGCTCTATGCTGCATCAACCTCAACTCTGCCCTACACTATCTAGAAAAACACACACATTCTAACATTTTACACACCTACACATAGGGCCCGATTCCGATGTGGTTTGGAAATCATCCAGACCGAATGGGTTTGGGAATGGTTTCCAACTGACTCGGATCGGGAGAGTCCGACCGACCGAGTACGATGCATCCAGATGCTTCCAGATATGATTCGGTCGGACTCCCATTGACTTCAATGGAAGCCTATGTTCCGACCGAATGCATAGGCTCCCATTGAAGAAAGGGGTGGCTGGGGAAAACCGGGCACCCTGTGACGGGCACCCCCTGGTGCCTGCCACACTGTGCATGGCTGGTAAGGGAGGACCCATGGGTACCCCCACGGGCCCGATTGGTAAGGCTCCAAATGCAGGGGGGCCTACTACGGGCCCCCAAAGTCTGATTCCGACTGCTGATTCGAGTCGGACGGCACGATTCGGAACGGCTGTCCAAATCCAGCATCGTACTCGGTCATTCGGAAACGCGGCCTGTAGAGACATACAATTCTGCTCCGTATGGCTCATTCTTTCCAAATGCTGTCTGGTTCGGAATGGGATATTCCTAACGCCTAATTCACATCGTACTCGGTCAGAAACCTTTCCGAGTCGGTCGGAAAGACTCGTTCCCGATCCGATTCGGACGGAGCAAATGCCATTAGGAAGCCTTCCTAACCGCATCGGAATCGGGCCCAAAGTGTTGTGTAGTTCCTATAAATCTATATAGGAACTGCGCATTTAGACAACATAAACTGTGGGATTGGTGTCCAGACTGATTCCAGACACCCCCACCGGGTTTGTTTGCCTGTATACCAGCTAGCTCGCAGTGCCACTGTAAACTCCTCTTACCAAGGAGAGAATAGTTCCTGACAACTATCGAACATGACAACCCTGTCCCATCAGGGATCGTGGAAACAGTATAATACTTTTCGCTTAGTCACTCATGCTCACTTTGTCTCAGAGAGATTCACAGAATATACGGTGGGGACGTTTTCAATAAGCATTTATTGAACCAGCGTCATTCTAGTGTAAAATAGGTGTGCTGAAACAACCATAAGACGGAAACAGATATAAATGATTGTAAGCACCAACAGAGTAAATGGATGGTAGATTTCTACCATAGTGCTAAAACAATGAATATATGCAGGTATATAAATACATGACAATAATAATGCGTACTCCTACGATGCAACCCTAACTAGATGCACCTAAGTGTACTTAGCATGTATGTAGGTGTAGAGCCAAGAATCCCCCTAGGATGAAGCCAACCCCATTACCTGGTGTGAGAGAATGAAGTACCCCGTCTTGGTCCCGAGATGGACACCCCGCGAGGGATGTCAGACCACTGCGTGCAGGAACCTCAGCGTCTCGCGTCAGTGTGTCAGCATGGAAGTCTTTCTCCTCTGCCTGCCCCAGCAAAGATATGGTGTTTATATATCCAAAAGGTACCCTCAGGGGTTCTACCTTGCTGTGTCATGCTGGCCGAGGATGACAAAAGGGATGACCCTTGTACATAGTTATTATGCAGAAGATGGTAATCCTGCTGTGATTCTGAGAATCCTCCTGCATAATAAATGAGGCTAGTTTTCTGGGAAAACCACACGACATTTATGCAGCACCTTAACTAGGCAAAAGGTCAATACCAAAAACCGTTATGTAGTACAATGGCAGGGAAAATGTAGGTGAAAGGTTAGGCGACTACCCAGGCCTAGATTGGGGTACATTACAAAACATAACAGTAGTCCTCATGAGACTGTTCAATCAGGTTAAAGCAGGATGATACTATTATATGCTTGTTAGGTTCTCAGGATTTCTCAAAATACAAGCTTTTTTCTGTGTCCTTTAAACTTACACTATCTGTAACAGATTAAGATACACGGATCAAGCTACACACTGCAGATGTCTTCTTGAATGTCCTACTCATTAAAAAATTCCACGATTATCACAAAGAAAAGAAAACATTAGTTCACATGGGAAATAAAGAAAAAGAACATTGTGGTTTTAACTTAAAACTCCAGCTCGCCTACAAATAAAATATCACAAAGCAAAGATGGCAATCAATGTGAGCCATTTTAAATTTCAGGACTATATTAGCTATAGTTAATCTAAATGTGCAGGAGCATATTTTCTCTCTACAAACAGTATTAGTGTGTCTGTGTGTTAATTCCGTGTTAATGCAAAATGTTCAAACCCACAAGGCCCAGCTACCTGCGTGTCTGCCAAGATGATAATCACCAAAGCATGTTACACTGCAAAGTCATGTGGCATGTGCCACCGCCCAGTCCGTCCTACCCCACCCCAAGAGGACCAATGCCGAGAGTATACTCTGTCACCTGTAACCAGTTCCAGGAGTGAGAGAGAAGGACACAAGATTCCATATGGGTGGGCTCTTGGACCATGGCTTACACACTGAGCTTAATGCCTGCCGCTGAATTCTGACCATGAAGTGGGACTTCACAGCAATTACTGTGTAGGACCCTGTAATCCACTTGCTGCCCTCCAAGGTCTCACCAAATCTCTGAGTCCACTTGTATTCCTTTGTTTATTCATCCGAGCTGAGGGATATTGAACCGCAGGATTCCCCATAATTGAGGATTGTGGCAGTGGGACTGCCGGACCACCTGGCCACTGGAGTGCTGGATCTGACCAATCACTGACCCCCTAAAATGATAACATGATCCCACTATACACCATCTGCTGCAGCCAAAGAATAGTGGCCACATGCAGCATTGGATGGACGCATGGCTACCTGGAGAACTCTGATTAGAATTGCAAGCAGCCTTCCTTAATTACTGACGCACAGCAAAGCATCCCCCACAGGAATAAGACTTCTAACAGTTGTCTGCATAGACCTTTGTGGTCACACCTATGTGACACTACTTATGCACCTCAGCTCTGCATTTGTAGTTATGTAAATGCATGCAGGGCCCCCACTTGTGGTAGTGTACCCTGTCCGCCAAACACTAAATGATATTCAAGGTCTGATATTAGCACTGCCTCAACATTATATGTTGTGTGCCATTCATGTGCGTTCAACAACAAACCACGCCTGAAGAGGAAGCCTGGACTGCTCACTTTTGCTAGCCCGGGACAAAGCCTAAAAGGGTGGGTTCTTGTCATTCATAAGTTTGCAGTAGTATATGACTCCTGAGTTTCCAGGAACAACCAACACCACTTGTTACAAAGATTTCCCAGTTACCTCTGACAGGGTGGAACTGTCCTATAGAGCAATCTGCTAGTGGCAGAAGGGCTGGTCCGATAGGTCAGTGTGTAGGCTGGTTTTTGAACTGTTTGTGGGCCTGTTAATGGTCTGCTGTGCCGGTTTTTACTGTTTATTTCCCTGATATTACCACCAGCACTAACTTCAGCAAGTACAAATGCATGCAGTCTCCCACACCTTCCAAAACATCAGTTCAGTGCGGGGGGGGGGGTAACAGAGGCCCCCGCAGCCCCTGCTCTGCCCAGGGGCTCCCCAATCCTTCAAGGGGCACCCAATCCTTCAGGAGCTCCCATTGCGCTCAAGGTTTATGAAATTCAGTGAAATATGCAAGCTACAAGGGCCCCTCATCACATTCTACATGGGGGCCCCAACATTTTGTGTTACGCCACTGGTGCAGCTTCTTTACAAGATCAAAACTTTTTAACTATATGATTTGCTAATGGGCCACTTTCATTTTGGTGCCAATTTTCTGTTTTAGTCGGACCCTGACCTCTGAATTATTTAGGCCCCGGGGAACTTGACTAACAGGTTTCACCAGCTCTTATTCACCGTGAGCATGGAGTCAGCCACTTCAAAATGGCAGACTAACTGAGGATTGAAAGCCATTGCTAACACCTTCATGAGGGAGGATCAGCAATGTGGCAATGCAGTCCAAATGACCCAAAGAAGCAGCAGACAAGCTCAACTAATGAGTCACTTCCTACCTGTTAGAAATGGGGGTCTCTAGTTGGCAGAGGTAGGTACCTTTGTCCAAATAGGGACCCTTGCTTCTAGTCAGGGTAAGGGGGATACACACTCTAGATAACCCCTGCTCACCCCCTTGGTAGCTTGGCACGAGCAGACAGGCTTATCCCAAAGGCAATGTGTAAAGTATTTGTACCAACACTCACAGTAACACAGTGATAACACCACAAATGGACACCATACCGGTTTAGAAAAATAAAGTATGTTTATCTAAACTTAACAAGACCAAAGCGACAAAAATCCAACATACACAGTTAAAAATATGACTTTCAAAAGGTTTTAGCAACTGAGTCCATAGAAAACTATGGATGCATGATTTCTTGCAAAGTACCTGTCATTGCGACAAAATTCACCAAGCCAAACAGCCGCAGTGATGGGAAGCGTCGAAAAACAAAGAGATGCGTTGATTCCTGAGACCTTCGTGGATGCGATGCAACAGTTCTGCTGGACACAGGGGAGCGGTGCGTCAGGTCCGGTCTGTAGGGGGAAGCGATGCGTCGATTCTGACACGACTCCGATCCGCGGGTGATGCGTTGGGGAAAACTTGCTGTACTGGGACGATGCGTGGAAATCCGGGATGCGCCGGCGAATGATGCAACGGCATTGAGCGGCGCTGCGTCGATTTCTTCAGCCGCAATCCCTCGATGCGTCGGTTCTTGCAGCGGCAACAGGCGCTGCGTCGGTTCAGCAGCGGCGCGGCGGTGCAGGGAGATTCTTCTCGCACCACAGCGTTGCGTCTGAAAAACTGTCGCAAGAATAGTGATGCGTCGATTTTCTTGTAGTTGCGTTGCTTTCCAGCTCCCAGCAGCAGAAACAACCTCCAGAGGCCCCACACAGTCACAGGCACTCCTGGCAGGTCAGAACTCCCAGCAAGGAAGTTCAGGGGAGCTGGGGGTGAAGTCTTTGTGATCCTGAGACTTCAAAACAGGAGGCAAGCTCTACTCAAGCACTTGAAGACTTTCCTCAAGCAGGGGACACAGCACACAGCAAAGTCCTTCTCCTTTCCTTGGCAGAAACAGCAACTGCAGGCCAACCCCAGACACACAGCAAGGGCAGTACTTCTCCTCAGTTTCTCCGGCTCTTCTCCTTGGCAAAGGTTCCTCTTGATTCCAGAAGTAGTCTAAAGTTCAGGGGTTTTAGGTCTAATACTTATACCCCAAAATGACTTTCAGGCACATGCATCAACCATTTTTGCGAGCGCAAACGGTGCGATTCGCAAAAATCGGCCGTTTGCGCCCGCAAAAAGGGCATTTCCGATGCATCAAGACTCGCTATTTGAGAATTCGCAAATAATTGCGATTTCTCAAATAGCGATTGCATTTAAGGAATTGCAATTTGCGATTCCTTAAATGCAATGCACGAACCTTTTTAAAATAGCGATTTCGCTATTAGGGGGCGCAAATTACCATGAAGTTGAACTTGATGGTAATTTGCAAAAACTTAGAAAAATGCACTTTAGTGCATTTTTCAAAGTTTCATGTTGCGCACACACATGCCCTGGGGCATGTGTGTGTGCAACATGGGTGCACATCACTATTTCAGGGGTGCAACAGGGTGTCCTTTTGACACCCTTGCACCCTTGAAATTGCATGCGCAATTTGCGAGTACCTATTGGTACTCGCAAATTGCGCATGCAATTTCCCATTCATTCCTATGGGCCTGCAGGCCCATAGGAATGAATAGGATGCCATTCCTTATTTGCGAGTCGCAATTTGCGAGTCGCAAATAAGGAATATGTAGGAATCGCTAATTTAATAGCGATTCCTACATGCATAGGCTTTTGCGAGTCCTTAATTGCGAATCCTTAATTATCGCAATTAAGGACTCGCAAAAGCCTACTTTGATGCATGTGCCTGTTGGTTCTCTTTGTGCAAGGGGCTCTGAGCCCAGTTCAAACCAGTTCTGGGGGGCACTCTGCAAGTGCACAACAACATCCATTGTCAGTGTGAGCCTTGGCTCCAGACACACCACAGGGGGGCAGAGCCAGCATTGTGGAAGGCAGGCACAGCCCTATTCAGGTACAGGTGCTACTCCTCCCACCACTCCAAATGCAGATCAGCCCTATTCAACCTAGTGCTGACTCATTCAGGAAAGGCAGGACACACATCAACCCCCCCGGTGGCTGTCTGAGAGAATGCACCTCTCCAGCCCCTGTCACTCCAAAACCAGACAGTCAATACACAAACAGGCAGAGGCACACAGAATGGTTAAACAAGAAAATGCCTACTTTCTAAAAGTGGCATTTTCAAACACAATATTTAAAAACCATCTTTAGCAAAAGATGTGTTATTAAATTCTGAGTTCAGAGAGCCTAAACTTTATTTATCCATCTTATCCCTATGGGAAGATATGCTTGTAAAATGTTACAAAGCATTCCCCATTCTGTCCTATGGGGCAAGATAGCCTTTCAATAGTGAAAAACGAAATTGGCTGTATTTCACTATCAGGACATGTCACACACACCAGTACATGTCCTACCCTTCACATACACTGCACCCTGCCCACAGGGGTACCTTAGGCCTACCTTAGGGGTGACTGACATGTACGAAAAGGGAAGGTTAGGGCCTGGCAAGTGGGTGCACTTGCCAAGTCGACATGGCAGTTAACAACTGCACACAGACACTGCAGTGGCAGGTCTGAGTTACCGTTTCAGAACTACTCATGTGGGTGGCACAATCAGTGCTGCAGGCCCACTAGTAGTATTTGATTTACCAGCCCCGGCACACTCAGTGCACTTTACTAGAGACTGATCAGTAAATCAAATATGCCAATCAGGGAGAACCAATCATAATAACAATTTACACAGAGAGCATATGCACTTTAGCACTGATCAGCAGTGGTAAAGTGCCCAGAGTCCAAAAACCAACAACAACAGGTCAGGAAAAAATAGGAGGAAGAAGCAAAAAGTTTGGGGATAACCCTGCAAAAAGGGCCAAGTACAACACTACCACATCCCCCTTTACAGAACAGAGAACCCCAAACTTTTATTTTTATTGTACCATTTATTTAAATCCACGTAAACACAAGTAAATGAAAGAAAAAAACACAACCACTTAAGCAATTAGATGAGTAAACATCAATATTCTCTTGAACCAAGTACTAATATTGTACCCTAAAGATTATTTTTTAAAAGGAAACCCAATATAACCCTTACCAATTTAGGATTTCAACCCACTTTTTTAGGATGGAAGGAGACAAGCAGCCTTGGACATATTGTGCTTCAGCTTCCAAATATAGCAGTTCCTCTGGGCTCTGCTTATGCATTCCGGAGAGACAACAATATGCAAATGTTTCTGACAACGCTTTACAAGAAGCAGTTCAGCCGGAACTGCTCTTCTAGATCCTCCCTTCTCTGGGTAAAAACAACCCCTGGAGCATTTGGGTCTCTTCGGCTTCAACCACGTGAGGAGCTTAGCAAGGATTTGCAATCTCAAAAAGGGGTACTGCGAAAAAGTGCAGTACCTTCGAGAATCTCGGAATGGGGAATAAATGTGGACTGGTTCATGGCCATCAAAAGGGTGGTGCATGAGGGGAAGCCTTCTTAAGTGTGGGAAAATATGGGGGAATTGGGAAGCAAGTGTTTTTGGTGGTGGTTGGTGACTAGGGGGCAGTGGTGCAATGCAAACTGATGCCCCCCCTGGTGAATGTGATTAGGGGCCACTGAGTCTATCGAACAAAAAAGAGAGAGAGAGGAGAGAACAGAGGGGCTCGTTCGTCTCCCCTAGGACGGAGTCAGCAAACAATGAGAACAAGCTCAAAATATAGTTTTGATAAACCAAACAATCAAGGTCATCAAAGAAGAAGTCTCCCTTGCAGGGAACCCATTAGGTTTAGACCATATTCTTTCACCCAAGTCCAATGATTCGCTTTTAACCCTACCCCAGGGACCGCATGATAAATATTTTGGTACCCTGGAGGTAGTTTTAAAATTCTCACTCTCACTCTATTCACTTCCCACTCAAAAACAAAAAAACAACTCCGCTGTAATCAGGCGTCGAAGCACACCCAGGAGGCACTCAGCCCCCTGGGTGGGAACCCATTGAGGAAGCATGCCACCAAGTAGGTTGGTGGGTGAGGGTTCTTTTAAAAAACCTAATGGGTTCCCTGCAAGGGAGACTTCTTCTTTGATGACCGTGATTGTTTGGTTTATCACAACTATATTTTGAGCTGGTTCTCATTTTTTGCTGGGCCACTGAGTCTACCATATCTCACAAATATTCATTGGTCTTGGGCTTAATGGGGGATCCCCAAAGGTTTGGGGGCCTCTTAAAGGGTAGAGGCCCCCTGCCCTGTAGGGAATCCACAGGCTTGCATTAGGCCCCTGCTAGGGTGCAGCCCCTGTATATTACACCAAAAGGAGCATATATAATGTGCCAAGAAGATACAAGGACAGACTGCTCAAAGTTGGTGGAATATTGTGGGGCGGCTCTATTGGGAGCACATAACTCCTTCACACGTGGAGCTTTGGCCATGGACGTTGGTGAGCACCCGCAAGTATACCTCTTGTTATATAAACATATAGGTGTATTGGAAACGTGGTTTGAAATGTACTGTTGCATTAAAGTTATTGTGATGTTGTAAACTGCAAATAGTAGTCCGAAACAAATGATGTTGAGCTTAATTTTTGGGCGTTGCAACATCAAGGACAGTCACATCTGGGTCCCCGATACACTCTGTCGTCGCTAGGGTGGGGCACCATCACTATTTTCCCTGCCCTTCCCTTTGTACCCCACCACTGAAGCTGTTGAATGTGTTAAGAAGCAACAAACAGGAAACAGACACAGCGCCTTGCTACGCACATTTATTTGTCTGTCTACCTTTCACTGCAAAACAGTGTTTGAGGCAATACTCCATAGACATCAATAAGGGGTTATCAGGGGTCGCAACTGCGTCCCCTAAGCCACAGGTTCGGACCCCCGCCACCCTGCTTGCGACCCCTGGCTGTTTGCTGTCAGCCTTGGGCAAGCGCTCCGGTGGCATAAAATGTGCATGAGCAGTGCAGTGCTTTATTGCACTGCTGAAGTTCTGAATCACGATGGCCTGCAAGATGGGCCTGGGAGAAAGAATGGAAACGAGTCATCGCTATGGTGAAATCTCACCCTGGGCCGGCCGGCGCAGTCCTTGATTTATAGCTAGATTGTATGTATCTGCTGAGGGCGGTGGGCCTGGGCCTCTCAATGACATGCTGATGGAGTAGACAGGTGCAATGCACCACAGTGATCATTAAGCATGGTCTTTGTGTAATAGTAAGGCACGACATACTGCCAAGGCCCACAGGTCTGCTGTGTTGCTATCTGTCTAGACACAGGCCTACACATGTTACCTTGCAGTACACACAAGAAAGGCCGGGAACAGCTCAGGATACTGTGAGGCATTAAGAATAAGGCATTACAAGAGACAGTGTGTAGTACCCCTCGGCGCAGATACGTCACATATTACTAATCCGTGCATGCCGCAGAGATGTAGATTAACCCTGGGCGGAGTTCGCGGAGTTGCACTACGCGGAACACTGCGAAGTGCAAAAAAACTCTGCTGCACTACACGGAGCTCCGCAAGCGGCGGAGTACGATAGAAAAATGCCGTTCGCGGTGATTGCACAGTGCCGGATGCTTGTCCGCACTGTGCAATCATCGCGAATGGCACCATGCACAGCGCAAGCGGTCCCTGCTTTCTTTTTCTGCCGCTCGAGTAGATTTTTACTCGAGCGGCAGCTTTCTCAACGCGAACGGGCTGTTTCTCAACGCGAGCGGTCGCGAGCATACGCGACCACTCGCAATGAGAAACCTGACCCCCCTGCGTTGAGAAATCTCGCCGGGAGGTTGATTTTCCACGCTCGCGCTCGCCAACTTGATGTTGGTGATCGTAAACGAGGAAAAATCTCGCCGGGAGGTTGATTTTCCTCGCTCGCGGTCGCCAACTTGACGCTGACGAACGCGAGCGAGGCAAAAAACTCTGCTACGCTACGCGGGCGGAGTTTTGCGGAACTCCGCGATCTCCGCGTAACGCGGAGTGTGGAAAACTCCGCGAACTCCGTGAGCGGAGCGGAGTTCACCGCCCAGGGTTAATGTAAGATCCTTCTGTTCGTCCTGCCCCTACGTTGGCAGCCTTTGTTTTACCTTGTCTAAAAAAAAACTTCTCTTTGTCAACTTTCCGGGTACGTTGCTGTGCGTACGATTTTTATTGATTTTCCCAATATATAAAATGCAACAATTTTGTCTCAGCTGTGTGTAATTTCAGGTTTCTTTATGTAAAGTGAATAAGCTTTGGTGATAGCGCTCCATCTTCTCAATAAATAAGTAAATGTTACTGATCCAGCGTAAGTGGTATAAATATTTTAAATTTAACTTTTGAAGGAAGTGACCCGGTTGGGGCCACCCGGGTCACCTCGGACCACCTCGCAGCCTTCCATACCAATTGAAGAGTCGGAAGAACAGTGAAGAATATACCAATAATTGTTTTATTCAGATACACTCAGAGTGGAGCCCCGCCTGCACAGTCTCGAAGAGTGGTACAGAGGGAACTGAAATCAACAAGCATAGAGATACATTATGTACATTTCATGGCCGGGCAAAGACATGCCCATAGTGGAATTTTCCAGGCAGATGCAGCTGGACAGTGAAATACAAAAAAAATAGGTTTCGGTTCTCGTATCTCACACAACCTATCACAATCCAAGGTCGTTTCACCCTGCGCCCGCCACCAGACAAGTGGGAGAGGGCCTCTATCTACTGAGAAAGGTATGCGTTAATATGAACAGGCTATTCATTACTGAGGCAAAACTTCAACATTTCAGAAACAAAACTTAACAGAGGCTTTTCTCGGCAACGGCAAAGAATTAGTTTTAATCGTCGTTCAAAATGGCGTCTGAACAGAAAATGGTGCTGCGAATGCTAACTTATATAGGGCACTGCATAAGCATTCACAGGTCTATTCTAACAGACCCTCCTTTTAGCATGAGCTAAAACATTTTCAATTATAGCAAAAGAACAGAATTGCAAGCAATAACAGAATATCAAATTGGGGTACAGTTATGAACACCCCATACCATCAACATCAGAAAGCGAAACAGCAAGAAGGGATGAAGTCTCAAATTTCCCTTCATCAATATTCATCAAATCATCAACATATTTCTGAAGCATTATAGTGGCATTTGTGTCATGAATTGATATTTTCTTTCTGGGTGCGAAAACAGTAGTACAATAGGAACAGCAAAAGGGGAGACACTGAATGAGTACACAGCAGAGCATTAATACCACAATAAGATAAATCACCTTTTCAAGCATCCAGCCCCAGCTGCCGAAAAAAGACCAAGTCCAATTCCCACTCTCCATTCCCTTGACATTTTCAAGAATATCTAAAATGTGTTTGGTAATATTCTTTTCCATATTCTTGATCCCGACCACACACTGATCGCCAACTACCGCGCATACACCACCACTCTTGGCAAAAATAAAATCCACCGCATATCTAGTCTGTTCCGAATATATCCGCATACTTTCCAACTGAGTGGTGATGTCACGCAAAGCTGCCACTGTAGTATTAGATAGAATTTGCAGCTTGCATCCAAAGTATTCTCTGGCCTTCTCACCCCTGGCCATGGAAGTACCACCCAATGTGAAAACAGAGGAAAGGTTGTATCCAAAGGTGATACCATTATTGTAATTATTGACCTCAATATCGGTTACTCCCTCACAGAATTCTTTTGTTAGTGTCCTTTTAACCCATCTTATGTTAGGCTTGGCATATTTGCAGGGCACACCCAAAGGCAATACCATTCCAAGAGCTACATCGTCTGTACCATTATAGACATTGGAATAAGACCCATTAGACAAGAAGAAAAACCCTTGGTGTGCATAAATCGGCCCCTCATAATCTACTGCAGCATAATTGGAATTCATTCCAAAAGTACTTGGATCCTCTTTACTCACTAAGGGAACCGTGTGTTTGTACAGCACTATTCCTGAACAATTTATATACAATGCAGTATCCGTACTGTTCACAATAGGACAACAAGCAGGGTAATAAACGGCCTCTCGAGGAACTGTCAATTCCTTGTAATGCCATCCCACTAATGTTACGTTCTGTTTTTCCATATAAAAATTATCGCAATATGTATTGCTATCACAACCTGGATAACCCACTCCCAGTGGCTTTCTATGGTATAGACATGGCCCCTGATAACCAAAACCAAACACTCCTTTCACTTCTGTAAATTGAGGCAGTTGAGTACATGTATAATTTACGAGGGACAATGGATATGCAGTCCACAAACTGGTGACAGATTGGGTGGGGTAACAAGCGGTCCCTTCGCCAAAGAACCTCTTATGTGTTTCCAAGAATACATTACTCAGGGCTGTTCTTTTATTTCGTCTCGGGGAAATGACTTTACCTTTACTGCATAAAGGCACACTTTGAGCATCTTCCAAAACCCATGATACCCCGCACAATAATATTATCATCAGAATCAAAAGAACATCACATATTATTTTACTTTTACTTAACCACATCATATTATATTGTGTAGTAACCATTGGCTGCTCCTCCTCAGCAACCTTTCTGCCAAAAGGATGCATAGTGAATTCAAAAGAAGGAAAGTGCAAGCAAATATAGTGTCCCAGTGTTCATTAGAGCCTCACTGGCACAGGCTCCTATTGCCCATCAATAAGTTGGCGCTCTTGAGCACCGGCGGTGGAGCTTGCTCGGTCCTAAGCTCTTCTCCTATCTATCCCATGTCGATAAAGGTGGTATACCATTAAAGTATACTTTGTTTTTTCATGACTAATGTTCAAACAACAAATGCAAAGCAAACACACAATTTTCACTCCTTTCAATTATTCGTTGTTATTCGTTGGTACTGTTACTCAGTACTACCTATCTCGTTCAGTTCATCCCTAATCTTTTTTCTCCTTAGAACCAGTAGCCCCCAGCCGAGGACGCAAATTGTACCTGGCAGCCCCAGGCACTGTGTGATCAATGAACTAAGGCTCCTGAACAGCTCGTAATTCTGGTGGGACAGCCTCGTTCAAAACATCATCGTTCTTCTTGTCTGTTTGTGTCCAGGTCAATTTGGCATCACTAAAGGGAACAAATCTAGGCACTTGCTAACATTCAGTGTCGCCAATACCCTCCTTGACCCACTGGTCGTATGGCAACGGTAATGGAATCCTCCGGCAGTGGGTGGCATGCACCCAGTTTTTCCGACCAGCAACCTTTACAGCCGTCTGTGTCACTAACAGAACTTGCTCAGGGCCTTTCCAGCGGGGCTCCTGACAAGGACATAATCACCAGGTTGAATGTCGTGGCCAAGCCCCTCTGGAATAGAAGGTAGGGATTCCCGTACCTGTTGGTGAATAGAACGTAAACTTTCTGTCAATTGTCCAAGATAATCAAGCAATACAGGATATTCAATATCGGAATATTTACGAGGACGTGGGACACCCCAAACATTTGCCGGGTGCCCAAACATGACCTCATAAGGTGACAAGTCTGTTCTAGAATGAGCTGTAGATCTTGTTGACAAAAGAGCTAACGGTAGAGCATCTGGCCATTTCAACCCTGTCGTCTCCTGGATTTTTGCCAATTTCAATTTGAGAGTACCATTGTACTTCTCAACCAAACCCATTGACTGTGAATGATTAGCAGCATGGAATTTCTGTTTAATTTGTAAACCTTCACAAATCAATGTAATCACTTTCCCATTAAAATGAGACCTGTTGTCACTCCAGATAATTCGGGGCAAACCGAATCGAGGAAAGTATTCTTTAAGGAGTACTTTCGCAGTTGTAATGGCCGTATTATCCTTAGTGGGGGTAAGCCTCAACCCATTTGCTGAACGCACATATAAGCACTAAAACATACTTAAGATTATTACATCTTTCTAGCTCAATTAAATCCATTTGGAGGACTTCAAACAGGAAAGTGGGTGGTGCAAAATTACCAGGCGGTGTCGGGGTGCCCTTCCCTGGATTATGTTTCATACAGATCATGCAATGTTTCACCAAATGCGCAGCTGTCTTTGAGATGGTATCATTATGCCAAACTGGGCTAACAATTTACAAATGCCTTTCGACTAATATGGGCTGGACCATGGGCCATTCTAACCACATGAAGTACATATGCATTGGGCAACATCCATTTCTGTTCTCCAGATTTATCAATCCAACATCCTTCCTCATTCAACTGTGCTGTACTCTCCTGCCATTTCGCTAATTCCTCTATCGTGGCTTCGCTTTGTATCTCCTTTACACTTTCAACGATATTTTCAAGCACAGCAACCTCAGGAACCCACCTAGCTGGACCTGCAACAAACATGCATTTCATTTTACTTCGGGCCGTCTCCTTGGCTACCTGAACTGCAAATGCATTTCCTCTACCTACGCCATCAGTAACCTTTCTATGAGCGCTACACTTAATTATTGCCAATTTCTTGGCGAGCGTTAAAGCGGACAAAAGCTGCAATATAAAGTGCCCATGTTGGATTTTGGTACCATGAGAGGTAAGGAACCCTCTCTCTGCCCACAGTCGCCCAAAGTTATGCGTGACCCTGAATGCGTACTGGCTGTCTGTATAGATATTGACAACCTGCCCTTCACTCAATTCACAAGCTCGGATAAGGGCAGCAAGCTCAGCGGCTTGAGCCGACTGATAGGGGACCCGTGATGTCTCTACCACCGTACGCAACGTAGTAATAGCATAAGCTGCAGTGGTAGTGCCAGCTGGTAATTTAAAACAGGAGCCATCGACATATAGTTCTCCTTGGGAGTCAGATAAGGGAACATCTGTCAGGTCTACCCGTCGTTTTGTCTCTTCTTCTGTACGGAAAATGCAGTCATGTTTGTCAACTGCATCATTCTCAGAAGGGAGGGGTAGTAACGAGGCTGGATTCAGAGTGGCACATCTTTTGATCGTAATATGTTTATCAAACAATGTCAATTCATAACCAGTAAGACGTGCACTAGTGAGGTGCTGTGTCTTTGTCTTATTCGAAAGTGTATCTACAGCATGGGGTACCATAACTGTGAGGTCTGTATCAAGTACAAGTCCAGCCGATTGCCTGATTGAAGTGGCCACAGCCGCAACCGCTCTCAAGCAGCTCGGAAGGGCCCTAGCAACAGGGTCAAGCATAGCAGAAAAATAAGCACAAGGACTCTGCTTATCCCCAAATTTCTGTGTTAAGACAGAAAGCGCGCAACCAGCCATCTCATGAACATAAAGCACAAACGATTTCCTATAGTTAGGTGTGCCAAGCACCGGAGCCGAACAAAGCGCAATTTTTAATTGCTCAAAGGATTTCTGACATTCTGACGTCCAAGGCAAAGGCTCATGCACTGCTTTTGTTGTTAATGCAAACAAGGGTTTGATTAGTAAAGAATAATTTGGGATCCACTGGCGACAGTAGGAAATAATACTTATAAAAGCGTGTACATCTGTTTGAGTTTGCGGAATGGGCATTTTAATAATGGTACTGCTGCGCTCAGGGGTCAACCTTCTACCCTCCTTTGACAGTAGGTGACCTAAATAGGTGACCTCCTGTCGACAATACTGACATTTTTAAAGAGAGACCTTATTGCCATGATGTGCCAAATGCAACAGCAATTTCACTGTACTGTCCTTGCAACCTTGTTCTGTCAGGATTGGGTACTCCTCAGGGTCCGGATGAAGCAATAATGGTTCCACCCCCTGACATCCCCATACTCCAATTATATATATAACAGAGAAATAGGGCGATCAGGTGAGGGATAGGAAGGGATAGGAACAGCTGGGATGAGAATCTGAAAAAAGAGAATAACAATAATGAGTAACAAGTATTGAATCTTCACTACTCTCAATAAATCTCGCTACTTTTTTCCACATATACCTTTTGTCTCAAGCAGCCGTTATTCAAATGGCCCCGTAAGGGCTTCACATGAGGGTAGGTTGTTCGTCGAAAAACCTCTCGATATCCTATAATCAGGCGCAAGAAGTTTATCGCACAATGACACAACCCCTCTCTTCTAAAGGACAACCAAAACAGAAAACAAGGTTTCCCCCTTCCCGTAAGCTTAGACACCACTGCGGTTACAGCACCGCAACCCACAGAGAGAAGGTGTTTGAAAATAACGAAAGGGAAAGAAAAAGGCTTCCACGGTTTAGTACACCGCCGCCTTAGGAGTCAACACCAATAGTAATACACAAAGTAAGCTCACGGTTATTAGGCTTCCGCGGTTTAGTACACCGCCGCCTTAGGAGTCAACACCAATAGTAATACACAAAGTAAGCTCACGGTTATTAGGCTTCCGCGGTTTAGCACACCGCCGCCTTCACCGCGTGAGTCCGCTCACCTGACCTCCACCGATCAGGCTAAATGCAAAAGAACTTGAAAAACTCTCCCGAGTCTTTCCCGGATTAGGATCTCCGTCCAGCAACAACGGGCTTCCACGGTATGGTACACCGCCACCTGCGCCGTGCTCGTGAAAATGATGAATATCCTCCAGTCGGTGAAGACCCCGCAGCACACCTCGATGCTGCCGCCGTACACCAGGAAAGTAACCTCTTCCCTGTCAATAGAATTACGCACGCTGGTTGTGCGCTCGATGCGTCGTCTTATAGACGCGTGACTCCGCCCTCTCCCTGGGCCTCATGGGAGTTGTAGGAATCAACAGCTAGGTAGGCGCTACACGGCCCGACTCCTGACAGTAGGCCCCCCTTTCCAGCGCCTCCTAGACCCTGGTTTGCCGGGATACCGACGGTAAAATGCGGCTACCGCCGCAGGAGCATGGACGTTGACACACGGCTCCCAGGAATCGTCCTCCGAGGTGTACCCCTTCCAGGATACCAGATACCACAGCTTGCCCCTGCGATACTGCGCGTCCAGGATCCTTCTCACTTCGTACTCCAACCCGCCCTCACAGGAGACCGGAGGTGGCGACCGCCTCCTAGCTTCCCTAGCTGGCTTCAAGAGGCTGCAGTGGAAAACCGGATGGATACGGAGACTGGCAGGCAACCGTAGCTTGAAAGCCACCGGGTTCACCTGACGTACTACTCTATATGGACCAATATACTTGGGGTGGAACACACTGCGCATCTTAAACTTGATATTTTTAGTAGACAACCAAACCCTGTCTCCCACCTGATACACAGGACCATCGATTCGGTGTCTGTCCTCCCACTTCTTATACAGCAACTTAGCCTCCACCAGGTGTTTCCTGGTTTTCCTGTGGATAGCCCGTAGTGTCTTCATATGAGCTAGAACAGATGGTTGGTCGGCTAGGTCTGCTGGTAGATCAATGGGCAGAGTCTTTGCGCTGTATCCGAAAGTCGCCTCGAATGGTGAGACTCCGATAGAACTGTGCAGAGCGTTGTTGTAGGCTAACTCCGCCATCCATAGCAACGACACCCATGAGTCCTGTGCCTCCATGGCGTAACAGCGCAGATATTTCTTTAGGGTCTGGTTTAATCTTTCGGTTTGTCCATCGGTTTGAGGGTGGAAACTCGTTGAAACAGCCGATTCAATCTGCAGGGCCTTACACCACGACTTCCAGAAACTGGCGATAAATTGGGGGCCCCTATCTGACACGATCACTTTGGGCAATCCATGTAGTCTGAATACTCTGTCCATCAATAAGTGTGCGGTTTGGCCGGCTGTCGGGAGGTTTTTGCACGGTATGAAATGGCCTGTTTTGGTCAGGCTATCCACCACTACCAAGATGGCTGAATATCCTTGATCCACAGGCAGCCCTGTGATGAAATCCATGCTCATGTGTTGCCAGGGTAGGTGTGGAGTGGGCATCGGCCTAAGTTTTCCTTTTTTCCCAGAGGAATCGCTCTTGCATCTGGCACAGACCTCGCATTGCGCAACCCAAGCACGCACATCAGATACCAACGATTTCCACCAAAAGTGCCGTTGTACCAGATCGATGGTTTTACGGATTCCGGGATGCCCGGCCAAAGGAGACACATGGCACCATTCATATGCGGCTTTCTGTAGGGTTTTATTGGAAAGGTACAGTTTGCCGTTCTGGAAAGGTAAACCTTGTTTTATGCTCCGAGCTTCGTCTTCCTGGGCCCATCTCTCCCACCTCTCAGTGGATTTATTTTTCTTCACGTCTGCCAGGAATCGCTCCACTCGCATTACACAGATGACCTTGGCTGGATCTATGATGGCTTCAGGGATGCAGGCTGGTTTCTCTACCACAGATTCCTGTCTAGAAAGGGAGTCGGCCTTACGATTGTCAGTGCCCGGCCGGAAGGTAATGACAAAATCATATTCCGCAAAAAACAGGGTCCATCTCATTTGCCTCTGTGTAAGATGACGGGCCGTCTTCATGTATTGTAAATTGCGGTGGTCAGAATACACCGTGATCGGATATCGTGCTCCCATCAGGTAATGCCTCCATTCCTGGAAGGCCTTTTTGATTGCTAACAGTTCCTTCTCAGCAATAGTGTAGTTCTTCTCTGTTGCACTTAGCTTCTTGGAGAGGTAGGCCACTGGGTGGAGTTGTCCGGTGTCTTTATCCCTCTGAGACAGTACGGCTCCGATGGCTTCATCTGAAGCGTCGGCTTCTACGATGAATGGAGCCCCCATTGCCGGATGTGTTAGTACAGGGGCGGTGGTAAACGCCTTCTTCAAATGACAAAAAGCCGCAGATGCCTCAGGTGTCCATACAAAGGGAACCCCTTTGCGAAGCAGCCGGGTGATAGGGACAGCTACCTGTGAGAAGTTCATGATGAATCTGCGGTAGTAATTAGCGAAACCCAAGAAACACTGAACATCCCTATTGCACGTTGGAATGGGCCACTGCAATACGGCTTGTATCTTGCGTTCCGCCATACTCAATCCGTTCGGACACAGAATCACCCCTAGAAACTCCACCTCACGAACCCCAAACTCACACTTGCTAAGTTTGCAGAACAGATGGTGCTCTCGCAGCCTCTCCAAGACCCACTTGACATGACGGTGATGTATATCGACCGACACAGAGTATATGAGGATGTCATCGATATACACTACCACAAAGTGGTCCACAAATTCTTTTAGAACGTCATTCAAGAAATACTGGAAAGCCGCCGGGCGTTGCACAGCCCGAACGGCATCACAGTATACTCATACAACCCATATCTCGTTTTAAACGCTGTCTTCCATTCGTCACCTTCTCTGATGCGCACCAAATGGTACGCCCCTCTCAAGTCTAATCTGGTATAGATGGTAGCTTCACGCACCTGATCTAACAGAACTGGTATCAGCGGCAAAGGGTAGCGATTACGAACGGTGATCTTATTCAGCGCTCTGTAATCGCAACACGCTCTAAGCTCTCCGTTCGCTTTCGATATAAAGAAAAGAGGGGAAGCTGCAGGAGATCTTGAGGGTCGAATGAAACCTATATCTAGGAAATGGTCCAGGTATTTTCTAAGATGTTGGGTTTCTGGCTCTGATAACGCATAAACTCTACATGCTGGAATGGTGGCTCCCTCAATCAGATCAATTTGACAGTCGTACGCCCGATGTGGTGGGATTTGTTCGGCCTGAGTCTTACTAAACACTTCTTCAAACTGCGTGTACTCTTCTGGTAATACGACCTCCTTCTCTGCCGCTGTGGCTGCGCAAAATGGGTGTAACAAAGCGGCAGCTCGAGACTCGTACCCCTGTAAACAGTGTTCCTCACATTCCCTAGACAAGAACTTAATGGTCTTATGTCTCCAATCTACCGTAGGGTTATGACACCACAACCATGGCATGCCCAATATTACCTCATACTGGGGGCTTCTATGATATTCAATGATATGTTCTCCACATGTTGTCTAACTCCATCATCTATGGAGATTATTAAGGTCTCAGTTTGTTCTGTAACTAGACCTGATTTGAGCGGCTTCCCATCCACCGCGAACACTTCCTCAGGGGTCTCACGAGTTACCTTACCGATAGCTAGTCGCCTCACCAACCCGCCATCAATAAAATTCCCCGTGGCCCCCGAATCTAGCATGGCTAACACCTGGTGTACCTGATGCTGAGTTTCTAGTCCCACCGCCACCAATATGTGGGATTCGGTGTCCCTAACTATGGTACTCGACAACGACGGTATTTTCCACTCTCTTTCTCCCAATCCAAGAGGAGGAGGCTCCACTGACAAACCTGACCCATTGCTCAACACCGACACCGCTGCTTTCTTATTCCGGTACCATGATCCTGGTGCCTTTGGTTTTGAGGGACACTCACGTACAAAGTGTCCTCTTTTCCCACAATACATGCACAACCCTTGTATACGTCGGCTCTCTCTCTCACTCCGCGAAAGTGGTGCTCGGATGGCTCCCACTTCCATGGGTTCGCTGTGATTCTCGGTGGTAACAGCCTCCTTCCTGGAGGTCTTGTCTGACCTGTAAAACATTCTCTCCCCTCTAGACCTTTCGCTACTTCTCTCATACATCCTACCATCCAACCGTAAGGACAAACTGATGAGATCAGCACAGGAACCAGGCTGGGGATCTATTTGGGCAATAACATCCTTGAGTTCTTCACGCAACCCCTGATAGAAAAGAGACATTCTCTTTTCCTCGGGCCACGCAGCTTCAGCCACCAAACGATTGAAGGAAGTGAGGTACGTGACCAAATCATGCTTTCCTTGTCGCAGCTCAAGGAGTTCCCGATCCGCACTGAAAGTAGTAGTTCGTCTGTCGAACACATGTTCAAACGCGGATCGGAACGCTTCCCAATCCGACAACACCGGGTCATTGTTCCTTACCAAAGGAACTGCCCAATTGGCGGCATCGCCGATCATGTATGAGATTGCAAAAGCCACTCTGGAGTGGTTATTTGGAAATGATGAAGGCCTGCAGGAGAAATGAAGCAACACCTGTGTAAGAAAGACCTGGATCTTCTGCGGATCCCCTGCATACCTCTCTGGGCTCGCCAATGGTATAGGAGGAGGAACCGTAACCTGTATTTGAGGGGTGCTAGAGACCGTTGCATCAAAAGGGTTTCTAGCCAGCCTGTCTACCCTTTCTCTCAAGGCCGCTGTTTCTAACCTGGAAGCCGCAAGTTCCTGCTGCACTAACGCCAGGGCCTGTACCACATCGTCTAGGGACGCCATCTATTGCTACCCCCGGACCGGGAGGGGTATCGTATCTTGGGTGCGTAATTCTGTCAGGATTGGGTACTCCTCAGGGTCCGGATGAAGCAATAATGGTTCCACCCCCTGACATCCCCATACTCCAATTATATATATAACAGAGAAATAGGGCGATCAGGTGAGGGATAGGAAGGGATAGGAACAGCTGGGATGAGAATCTGAAAAAAGAGAATAACAATAATGAGTAACAAGTATTGAATCTTCACTACTCTCAATAAATCTCGCTACTTTTTTCCACATATACCTTTTGTCTCAAGCAGCCGTTATTCAAATGGCCCCGTAAGGGCTTCACATGAGGGTAGGTTGTTCGTCGAAAAACCTCTCGATATCCTATAATCAGGCGCAAGAAGTTTATCGCACAATGACACAACCCCTCTCTTCTAAAGGACAACCAAAACAGAAAACAAGGTTTCCCCCTTCCCGTAAGCTTAGACACCACTGCGGTTACAGCACCGCAACCCACAGAGAGAAGGTGTTTGAAAATAACGAAAGGGAAAGAAAAAGGCTTCCACGGTTTAGTACACCGCCGCCTTAGGAGTCAACACCAATAGTAATACACAAAGTAAGCTCACGGTTATTAGGCTTCCGCGGTTTAGTACACCGCCGCCTTAGGAGTCAACACCAATAGTAATACACAAAGTAAGCTCACGGTTATTAGGCTTCCGCGGTTTAGCACACCGCCGCCTTCACCGCGTGAGTCCGCTCACCTGACCTCCACCGATCAGGCTAAATGCAAAAGAACTTGAAAAACTCTCCCGAGTCTTTCCCGGATTAGGATCTCCGTCCAGCAACAACGGGCTTCCACGGTATGGTACACCGCCGCCTGCGCCGTGCTCGTGAAAATGATGAATATCCTCCAGTCGGTGAAGACCCCGCAGCACACCTCGATGCTGCCGCCGTACACCAGGAAAGTAACCTCTTCCCTGTCAATAGAATTACGCACGCTGGTTGTGCGCTCGATGCGTCGTCTTATAGACGCGTGACTCCGCCCTCTCCCTGGGCCTCATGGGAGTTGTAGGAATCAACAGCTAGGTAGGCGCTACACGGCCCGACTCCTGACATGTTCCGTATCAGAAGCAATTAACAGGTCATTGACATACTGCACCAATACATTACTTGGGGAAAGCGATAGTGAATACAACTGACTCTTTAATGCTTGACTATAAATACTAGGACTCTCCGTATAGCCTTGAGGAGCACGATAGAATCTAAAGCTTCTGCCGGCCAGTGTAAATCCAAACAACTACCTACTGTCCGGGTGTATAGGAATACTGAAAAATGAATTTTTCAAATCAATAACAGAAAAGAACTTAGCAGTAGATGGGATCATCGTTAAAAGCGTAGTGATGTCAGGAACCACTGGAAGTTGCGGAACTACAATTTTATTAACCTCTCGCAAATCAATCACAAAGCGATAGACATCATCAATAGCATCAGAAGAACCTGAGGGTGTCCTCTTAAGGACCGGAAGAATAGGACTATTATAAATGTTGGCAGACGTTTCTTCAACTACTTCCTTTCATATCAAATCTTGAATAATCTGAAGAAGGGCCAGTTCCCCTGCCTGAGGTATTTTATATTGAGGAATACGGGACAGAATAGCATTATCTTTAACTTGTATAGAAACTGGTCGTATATGTAATAGACCCACATCTGTATCACCTGTGGTCCATAGTGTGGGGGGTACCTGAGCAAACTCATCTGGAAGGGGCGCATCCTGAGACAAACACTGTCTGGTGCTCACATTCAGACCAATGGTAATTTAAACACCATCAGGAGAACAATAGATAGTAGCATGCAACTTCTTCAACAAGTCCAAACCCATCAAATTTTCACCACAACTAGATGTTAACAAAAATGGAGACTCGACAGTAAAAGGACCGACAATAAGTGCAAGGGGGCGTGAAATGGGGCTGATGACAGGTACACCTTAAAAACCTACTGAAACATTATTTTGGCCAGACAGGGCCGCCCCAGGGACCATATGTCGAGAAATAGAACTTTTTGTTGCACCTGTATTTACCAAAAATTCCTTAGTCGAACCTTGCAAATCCGCAGTGACATAAGGACCACGCTGATCTATAGGTATCTGAACTGGTCCCTCACCCTGTCCCTGGCTGTCCTAGCTGTAAGACATACCTGTCACATCGTCAATATCATAGTCATCATGATAATACTGTCCATCTCTGGGGTCATCGAAATAATTATTGTCAGAGCGGCCCACACAAGCCGCAACATTCTGATTTCTGTTGGTCCCACGACCTCTACCACCAGAACCCCGTCCTCTAGGGGACGCAGCCTTCTGTAAAAGCACAGGGCACTGGCTACGCCAATGTCCTTCTTCCTTACAATACACACACTGAATTTGTCCCAAAGGTGTCATAGTAGGCTGTCTAGTACGTGGGAGTTGTCGAGAAGGACCTCCCCATCCCCTGTTATTTCTCCGAAATGCCTGCTGCAACAACACTTTCATCTTTAAATCTAAGTGTTTTTTATCAGTTTTATCCTTTTCCTCCTGATCCCGATGCTCATAATATTGAGCCATATTAAAAAATAACAGAGGGAGAAAACGTAGACCAAGTACTTTCAGACGCCTGCAAACGAGTCATTATTTCAGGGAGAAGATTAGTAGCAAACCTGTCAACAAACAAACTAACTCCTCCCTCCGTGGACATATCCTGCCCACTGTAATCCAAAAACGTATCCTCAAACCTAGTAAAGAAATCAGATACACTTTCATCCTTCTTCTGTCGACAGGCCGTCAATCTGTCCCAACTTGCTTTCTTAGGTGGAATAAGTGTATGCATATATGTAATAATACGACCAGGCAAAGCGAGTATCTCCTCACGCGGCTTATCTCCTGGCTTCCTTTCTTGATCACATCCCTTAGTCACATCCCATGTACCACCCAACTTAGCAACATGATCTTGAGTATGCACCTGCCGCCAAATATCGACCAGAACAAGAAGACCAAAAAACATTTCAATATCAGCAAGAGTCATTACAGTAGAAGAGGCAGCTTCTGTCAATTCCTTATAATAGGCTGTGGGATTTTTCCTAGGATCGGGCAGAATAGCCTTAAGGGCTAAGACCTCACTTCTTTTCCATGGAGTATAAACTCATTGCTCCTGGAAACGGGCAGCCACGGCCGGTCTGGTGGTCACACCGTGCTGATCCGCCAATGCAGGTATTTCTGGAATGATAAATTGGGTGGACTTCACGCATAGGGAACTGAGTTATTTGAGTAGGGCTCTTATCATACAACCATCCTCTATAAGAAACTATGGTAGAAACATTACCAAACACCTGTTCCGGCTCTAAATCAGCAACATAAACACGGTCTCTAATATCAAATAATATTTGGGGAGCCTCCGACCCAATGTGTGTATGCCAAAGATCAATCAGTGTAGCAGACATATGTTGAAGAGCATGCTGTTGTAAGAAAGGCTCAAAATCACGTATAACTTGCCAAATATCTTCCACGCTATAAACTGCATTACGAGCCGACCGCATTGCCTGACTTGCTATTGTCCTCTTCTCTTCCTCCCCTTCTCCAGATCGCATCAATGGACCTGTTCGTTCCCTAAATCTCGCCAAATCCCTGTCTTCAAAACCACGTACAGGGGTATCAGCATCCAAAAACATCGAGGATGAATAACCGCAGGAGGAGGGGTAATAGGAGTAGTAGGTAGAACTGTAGTCAATGATTGCACCGGAGAAGAAAGAACAGAGGGCACAAGAGTAGGAGCAGTGGATGTAATAGAGGTCACAGTCGTCAAGGATGGCGAGGGGAGAGAAAGAATAGGGGACACGGTAACCGGAGCTGTGGGTATAACAGTCGTAGATACAGGGGCAGCTTCAGCGGACGAGACAGGCTGCTGTGTCTGCAAAGGAACAACGGGTATATCCTCTGCGGGTTATAAGGAGGCGGGGGTTGAGTATCTAACAGCTCCTCTACAAAGGTATCATCATCCTCTTTGGCCACATAGGACTTGTCAATATGCAACCAAAATCTCATATTCTCACATTTTATTCCGGTCTCCTGTTTTTCTCTGTCATACGCCACTGCTTTCCGTGTAAGAGTCTGCCTCCTCCCTTTCCATGCATCTTTCTCCATTTTTAACCGCCTTTGCTTAGCCTCCTTCTGCCAAGTTTGAAGAGTCACACATCGACTGTCTACTTCGTCTCTTAAACAACTGTTCCTGTAAAAAGCCAATCTTCTGTTCATCAAAAGAGCCTGACAAAGGCCACTGCAACTCAGCATTGTCCCTTGTATATTTGTGCCATAATGTACTAAACATAATAGGGCCAAGACCATGTTTCACATACATATCAAAATTAGGGCTGCCTTCAGGAGGCGCAGGCTGAGCTTATTCCAACCGAGCATCTGCAGAACAACAACGACAACACAAATTCCAAAGCTTACTTAGGCCAGGCATTGCAAAGGAAAAATAAAATCGGTATTTTTATTACCTGGCAAAGTATTTGTAAACACTTTTCATCAAAACAGTCCTTAGACCGTAACAAACTCACACCACAATGGTACCATATCCACATAGAACCAAAACAAACTCACCTGATATCAGTAGTACAAACAAACCGGTTCTCCACTGCCGACTCCTCAGACCAAACGGTCAGATCAATGGTTTTACCATTCAGGACTCGAGTCGGGATGACCACTGGGCGAGGCACCATCCTGTGGGACAGAAGGAGCAGCTGCGAGTAACAGAAGCTCTTCGTGCAGGGATCCCTGAGCCGTCGGTCCGACCCGACAATGTCCTTGTCCTCCCCCGTCTGTGGAAAGGGGATGGATCAATCACCCAAAGGAGTTCCTATTCGGGCACCAACTGAAGGAAGTGACCCGCTTGGGGCCACCCGGGTCACCTCGGACCACCTCTCAGCCTTCCATACCAAATGAAGAGTCAGAAGAACAGTGTAGAATATACCAATAGTTGTTTTATTCAGATACACTCAGAGTGGAGCCCCGTCTGCACAGTCTCGAAGAGTGGTACAGAGGGAACTGAAATCAACAAGCATAGAGATACGTTATGTACATTTCATAGCTGGGCAAAGACACACCCACAGTGGAATTTTCCAGGCAGATGCAGCTGGACAGTGAAATACAAAAAAATAGGTTTCTTTTGCATATGTCACCCTAAGTGGGAAGGGTTTGCCCAGACGTGGGTCCCGTGCTCACTACACCACTGGATTCAAGCTAGCCTGGCTGATGAAGGGTTATGCCCTGAAACCGGTCCCAGGATGCTTGTTTCCGGTCCAGGGAGGACCTGGTTTGGCAGTTCGGGCTGGACTGTTCCCACAAGGAACAGGGTCAAGACTGATTTGCATATGGCTGGGTCCAAACTGGGGTGGTGTGGTGAGCAAAAGAATGATGGATTAAACCCAGATCCTTGTGACTGGGGGTGAATGTTTGCATTGCCCAGCATTCCGTCCATCAATTGTTTCTTTTGCATATGTCACCCTAAGTGGGAAGGGTATGCCCAGACGTGGGTCCCGTGCTCACTACACCACTGGATTCAAGCTAGCCTGGCTGATGAAGGGTGATGCCCTGAAACCGGTCCCAGGATGCTTGTTTCCGGTCCAGGGAGGACCTGGCTTGGCAGTTCGGGCTGGACTGTTCCCACAAGCAACAGGGTCAAGACTGGTTTGCATATGGCTGGGTCCAAACTGGGGTGGTGTGGTGAGCAAAAGAATGATGGATTAAACCCAGATCCTTGTGACTGGGGGTGAATGTTTGCATTGTCCAGCATTCCGTCCATCAATTGTTTCTTTTGCATATGTCACCCTAAGTGGGAAGGGTATGCCCAGACGTGGGTCCCGTGCTCACTACATCACTGGATTCAAGCTAGCCTGGCTGATGAAGGGTGATGCCCTGAAACCGGTCCCATGATGCTTGTTTCCGGTCCAGGGAGGACCTGGCTTGGCAGTTCGGGCTGGACTGTTCCCACAAGGAACAGGGTCAAGACTGATTTGCATATGGCTGGGTCCAAACTGGGGTGGTGTGGTGAGCAAAAGAATGATGGATTAAACCCAGATCCTTGTGACTGGGGGTGAATGTTTGCATTGTCCAGCATTCCGTCCATCAATTGTTTCTTTTGCACAATAATAACTTAGGCAATTTAGATAGTTTATTTATTGTATTAATGTTCCAAAATATAGACAGATCAGCAATTTCTTAAACATCTCAGTCAAGAGTATTAAAGCATGTAGTGCAAGACTACACATTTCATCAGAGGTTCAAATCCAAAGAGGATGGTTTAAAAACAAGCATCAGATACGAGGTTACAGACTTTTACCACCATTAAAGGCAGAAGGATAGTTCAGTCCTTTTTTAACAGTATCTAAAGATTTAAAGGAAATGGGGTAGAGGAATCAACTTTAAAGTCCTCTAAGGGCAAGTCCATGAGTATTGGCAAAAAGAAAATAAGCGGCAAAAATCAATTAGTTCTGCAAAGAAGAATTCCAGGTCAACTGCATGAATACAGCAGCATCAGCAAAACATAGTCAAAAATAGGATTTTAAAGGATAATTATAAAATCATAGGAAAAGAGTTCTGTTCTCTCCCAAGGAAAGGAAAATAAAATAATGCTTTGCATCAAAGAGGAAAAAGGGTATGGCGTGGCCCCTCCTTTGGGGCTTCTTCTTTTATAGTCCTTATGACACCTTAATGACGTGGTGTCACTCCACTAGTCAGTCCATCGTATGATAAGTTTACGTATGTAGTCACAAAATACATTTAGTTACTCCTTCATTCTTTTCCAAGCACTTCATGTGAACGCCTTGACTTTCTGGGCCTCACAGGTTTGTCAACGGCAATAAATATACAATGTAACAGGTAATGGCATCGGGTTGGAGTTGACTTTCCCACCGAGCCATCTCACAGTGAACTTTGAAAGAATTTCGTTTGCATGTACAATTAAACATGCACAGAATAAATAATGCAACACTTGCAGAAATGCCAATTCATTATTTTGCTTGCTAAGGGGAAAGAGCAGCTCAAGAAAGAACACATTTAAAGCTTAAAATGCATACTTCGGGTTTTAATTAATTAAACTTAATTGGAATCAAATATAGTGCATCAAATCATTATTATGCCATAATAAAAGAATAATAATAAATGTTTCACCAATGTATTATTACATGAAATTGATTAGCATTAGCTATGGCCTACTGCCACAAATTCTTCAACATCCATACATGAAAATTATTCTTAAAGCCATTTTGCTAAAATTGTTTCCACATTTTTATAATCATTAGGGTCTCTACTATTACATCTGTAAGTTTCAATTTCCTAACTACTTTTATTGCATAATGAACCACAATCTATTTATAATGTATATGCAATGAAAAGCAATAGAACTGTTAGGCCTTATCATTAGATTAGTTAGTCTTCATTAGTAAATGAATAGTAAAACATAACTTCATGAGTAATCTTGTCATGAAAATCTATGAATAAGCGTTATAAATATTTAGCAATGTATTTTCTCCCTTTCTAACTCTTTCAAGTACGCTTTTACGGTGTTGTTTACTTCACATATCTGTATTACTATATCACTTAGTTCATCTTGTGCAGTGTGCACATTCAGGTTTTTGTGTCTAAATTGGAAAAAGTGTTATGTAAGATGTTTTAAAATATTTTGCTTCATCATTACCGTGTTTCTGGCTCACTGCCTTAAGAAGCGGAGTATGTTCTATGAAATGTGGTATGTTGTTACGTGGGGCAGCAGGGCCTCAGAGTTCGAGAGGCTCACTAGTACCACACCGTTAATATGCATAATATGTCTGCCGAGTGAGAGGTATGGGTACCCATTTGTTGCCGGCATTAGGGCAAATGACACCATTGAAACACCACTGCCATAGAGGTAATTGTCACTGATCTGTCGCGATTAGAAGCAAGGCACTGCCTTCTTGTTATGTGCCAAAGGCAGAGACTTAATGTAGCACTTTCCTCTATGTATATAGGCTGTGAGTAGATGCACTAGGCTGTCCTATTCATGAATGTCACGCACGTGATGCAGGCTGGGCATGATTGGACAGCTAGTCAGTGACTAGTAGTAACTACTACACGTGCTTCAGCTTGCAGCACGTGTGTGTAAATGCAAGCACACTTGCTGCTCATGGGTTGCTAGCCTAGCTGAGGTGGTGCAGTGTGTGTGTCCCGTGTTTGGGTCACAGGGCCCTCAATCTAGTAGTGCGCAAAAGCGCTACCAATGACGGCCCTGGCAAGGCTTAATGGCCAGCCCCCCGTGGAGTTCTTTATAAAGCTGCGATGACGTGGCGTGTCCGGGTGACTTATGGAGTTGGGCTGGTCACTGTGGTGTTTCGGGCCTCAGGCCCGCATGCTGGATGAATGACCACCGACACAGCGTAGTTGGGTACTGGAACTGGCCCAGGGCACGTGCGCCCAGCCCCTTTTATTAACAGGGTCACCTGACTGGTGACACCTGTGATGGGTGGGTGTTAGTGTGTGTTTAACAGGGTGAAACACTAGAATGTGTCCAGCCGGACACTACATCCCTCCCAAACTTTAATGAAAAGAAACAAACAAAAGTCCAACCTGTAAGAAAAACAAATAAACAACACATAGCACCAAATGAGTCTCTTCAGGCTGTCCACCAGGCAGCGCTGGAGCTTTGGACCGCATGGTCAGGATGCTTTAGTCCGCCTTGGCGATGTACTTCAGACCGGCCTGGTCTCGTGGTGTTGGAGTCTATTTACAGAGTTCAAGTATCGGTGCATCTGGAGCAGTGGTGGAGTCCACTTTGGAGATCTCGCAGGCGCTCAGGTTCCGGTGGACGACAAACCTGCAGCTGTTGGCGATGATCTCGGTGTATGAGGCCTTCCCTTGGAGGCGACGTGCTTGATGGTCTTTCTAGCTCCTGACAGCCGAGCAACTTCAGACTTGCCTCTCTTGGCTAGGACGGCTCCAGTCCTCACTGGATGCTCTTCCTGCTCAGGGCTGCCTCACAGGATAATCCCCGGTAAGTGGTGTAGCTGCTGTTGCATTGGAGGCCATGCAGTCTGCCTCATAGTGCCGGCCATTTCTCTCTCTACCGGCCATGTTTAATTCAGTGCCAGGCAGATAGGGCTGCTCCGGCCGGTTCTACTCGTGCTGTGTGAAAATCAATAGGGGCGCTGTAGCCACTTTATAACGGCCAGGGCCGTTCACACGGGCCTCCGTGTCCTCGTTGGTGCTTTGTTTTCAGGGTGCGGTGCAGGCCTGCGGCTGCTAGGTGGCGCTGCCCTCGGGTCTTCTCTCTACCGGCCGCGGCGGTCTCGCCTTGCACCTGCGGGCCTTGAAGGTTGTTGAGAGAGAGAGCGCTGCTGGGCTTTCCTCGATGTCGGTGCTTTCGTTTGTGGCACCTCTTCGCTGGGGCAGTTGGCAGTGTGCACGGCAGCTTTTCAGTAGCAGGTGCGGGGGCATTGACCCGCTCACTGCGTTGCTGCCGCGTCGCCTTCGCTTCGCCCTCAGGCGCTCATAGGGCAGGGGCTGTGTGGCGCGAAGTTCCCTCGCGGGGTAGGTGCAGTCCTACCTCTGGTGATGCAGGCACTTTCAGGGGCCGGTGACCACAGACCCTCTCTGGCTGTGGGGCGCGCTGAGCGGGCAGGTGGCAAACTTTTCGCCCGCTTGGGTGTTGTAGGTGCAGGGGGGCGCAGTGTCCATCTATGTGTCAGTTGCGCGCCTCCCACGTTGCGGCCGTGGGCCGATCCGCTCGCCGCATGCTGGGCACTCACTTGTGGTGCGGGAGGGAGTCCATTGGGGTGCAAAGCGCACTGTCCACCAGGCTGCACCTTCTCTTCCCACAACGGTTTCCGCAGCAGTGTGGGAGACAGGCCTGCTATCCGCTTCCAGCGACATCGGCTTTCTTGATGAGATGGGGCTTGTAATTTCTTTCAGCGCTGGGCATTCGGTGCCGCGGCCTCAGGACCTTTGGGACTGGTGCTGGCTTAGTCCTACTGGGGGGGGGGTGCCGTGCTTAACAGTCGGCAGGGTGAATGTTTAGTGTCACACACCGGTTGCACGGCGCTGCCTGCGGGGCATCGGCTTGCGGGTGCCCTCGTCCTTGCTAGTTTGATGGCGGGGTGCAGCAGGGGTGCCGTATGCACTGGCTACATTTCCCCCCCCACGACCGAACATGAAAAGGCCGATGGCACACACGCGGGGCTCGACCCGCTCGTCGCCATTGTGGTGTTTCGGGCCTCAGGCCTGCATGCTGGATGAATGACCACCGACACAGCGTAGTTGGGTACTGGAACTGGCCCAGGGCACGTGCGCCCGGCCCCTTTTATTAACAGGGTCACCTGACTGGTGACGCCTGTGATGGGTGGGTGTTAGTGTGTGTTTAACAGGGTGAAACACTAGAACGTGTCCAGCCGGACACTACAGTCACTTGTGTCTCTGACTTGAGGGTGTGAATGATCACCATGATGAATAGCCAATAACTTCAGTGCAGCAGACAGTCAGCTGCGACTTCACTGTCAGTGTGTGTCTCGCTATAAGCTGAGTCACTCGGACCTCGGGCGGGGCGGGTCATGTGAGAGAGCGAGACTGACAGTAGACTTACTGACTGAGGCATTGTCACTAGTCTCTTGTCTCTCCGATTCGCCTCTTGGCGCGGGCCCGGTGGTTGTCGTGCCTGTGTGAGCCGCGGGCCCGTGGCAAACCTCTGCTGTTCTAAAGAATCAAGCAACAAGTAGAAGAAAGTGCTTCGCCTTCTTTTAATTGCATACCCCAGAAGTTCAACGTTAGTGGTAAGTGCATCATTATGATTGTCCCTGGGGTCAGTGGCCAGTGCATATTCACCTCCGCTGTCTGCTCCACGTCGGCCCCTGCCCTGAACACTGTCACAGTTTGACTCTAACAAACCTTAGATCCCTACTCTCCTGTATAAATTCTTTTCTTCCACTCTAAGCCATGCAGCGTCACTCGTAACAACTTTCTAATGCTGATTTTTGTTTCAGTTGCAAATATTCAATTTTTTTCTCCATATCTCATCTAATTCCGCTCCGTCTACCTCCCAATAGCGGTACTGTGTGCCTCTGCCTTTGTGTAATCAAAGTATAGTTTAATAGCAGTGAAGTGAAGCGCTCCTTGTTATGTATCCTCTTTCATCATATTATGACATTTTCAACACACATTAAAATCAAATATTGAACACAGCGGAATTAATTTTGAGTCAACATAATGCTCTGTATAAAAAGTACAAGTCACGTGTCAATGTACATTCATGTGAAAGACTCATATTTGGGACGCAGTGATCAATAGACAGCGCAATACAATGTTTATTTCCCTTCTCTCTGAAGGGTTTAATAGTAATGTGATATTTTAGTCTAGTAACATATATAATAAGCATGCAAGATTATTTTGAATGTGGAATTAGGTAAAGGTCAGATTTATTACAACACTTAACAACGTCATATATTGTGCTAGGATTCAGGAGGTCTCATATGTACACAAGATACGCACACTGTAACCACATCCGCATAGAGAAATGTGCTTTAAAATGGGTTTCTCCATGTCGCCTTTTCTCTCGTACATATTTGTCCGTACTGTGCGCAAGTAATTTAGATACACACACACACAGATGAGGACGCAAAAACAAAGAGTTGTAGCAATCACCCTTGAACACAATCCAGCAGTTTATCAGTCAATAAATAAATATATTTCAACTGAAATTTGTCTTAAGCTTTTTCTCAGTTTCTTAGCAAAGGGAACAATCAGTGCAAGGGCACAAAATCGGATGACTGTATAAACACATTGCAAAATTTGAAATGTACTCTATGACTGGTTTAGCTCCATTTTCATTTAGGAAAACTTAGGTAAATTTAATGTGCATGTCTTTTGATATTTCCATAAGGAAGTATGAGTGGAATGGGCTTGCACCTTTTGACCACATTTGGCTTCCTTAGTTACCTCTAAATTTGTTGCTTGTGTTTTATTAATGTGTGTGATTATCTTTTACTCCAGTTTATTAGTGTACACAAATGAAACTACTCCATCCCCCCTTCATTACTGAACTTCATGGGCCGTATTATGAAAGTGCCCCGGGGGCACAACAGGCTTTTGCGCCTGCTTTGCGCGCCCCCAGGGCACTTTGGTATTGTAGAAGGGGCCGGAGAGGCGTGTGCAGCTCCTTCTGTAATACCGATAGCGCTGGCACACATACAGCGCCAGCACTATCTTCAGGGGGCGTTCCCTCATTTGCATGGGGGCGTGCCCCATGCAGATGAGGGAATCTCTTTGCCTCTGCGCCTGCACCGTATTACAGACGCGGGCACAGAGTCAAAGAAGCTCTCAGGAGGTGCACTGACAGTGCGCCATCTAAAAAGTGGTGCACTGTCAGTGTGCCCTCTGAGAGCAGCCCTCTGGAGGGGGGAAAGAGGGTCCCATGGGCCCCCCAGACATACCCTTGAAGGCTGGTGCAGTAAATGTCTGCACCCGCCTGCAAGGGGATCTCTAATCCCCTTTAAAAGTGCAGGCTTGTTATGGCCTGCGCTGTGAAAACACGGAGTGGCTTTAAAGCAGACGCTCTGTTTTTCACATGAATGCGCTGCCTCCAGGGCAGCGTATTCCATGTAATTGTGTTTGTGTCTGGTGCACCTGTTTTAAGGTGCGCCGGGCACAATCAGTTAAAGTGCGCTCTTTACATAATAGGGCTCCTGGTGGTCATAACTGGTCTGCTCGCATAACAGTGAAAAGCTTGGATTTGGTCCTGTGGTCATAAAGTATAGCAGATTTTCATGAACCTCACATAACCCCTCAAGGGGTGAAAACTTGATAAGAGCACAGCATCAGGATTACCCCCACTGGTGGCACTTGCAGGGCAGCACCTGCTGCACTTCTTCAAGGCAGTACACATCTCAGCTTTGTTAATTTTAGCCCATTCACAGTGAGATACTTGCATTTGAAAGACACTCTGCCATCTCACCCACTAGTGGGGTTATCCTGAGACTGCCTACACCAGGGGTCTCCAACCTTTTCTGTAGTGAGAGATACTTCTGAGCTGTGAAAATCATTGTGAGCTATTGAAGACCAAGCCACTTGCGCAGTGTTACTATACACCCGCAAAACACCCAGCTTCATTGACTTTAAACCTAATGTCCATAGAGCCAGATATTATGGTTTGAACAAAATACTTTGACTAGGGGCACTATGACAGGGATCCAATGGGTGTCAGTGAGAGCGTGGTCTGTGGGGATGTATGAACATGCGTGTATGAACATTGATGTTTATAGGGTACTTCTTTTGTATCTGTAGAGATTTTCCAGACTCTGTGTGTGATGTAAATAACCAAAAGTTAGATGCATCACTTCCTGTGATAGCACCAAGTCAAAGGTCATGCAGTGTCGCTTCCTTTGATTTCATGGGGGTCCAAAGGGCAGGTGATGTCACTTCCTGTGATGTCATCAGGTCAAGGTTCGTGTGACGTCAATTCCTGTGAGCTCTTCGGGGTGGGTCAAAGAGCAGGTGATGTCACTTCCTGTGATGTCATCAGTTCAACGTTCATGTAATATCACTTCCTGTGACATCAGGTAGGGGTCACATTGCATGTGATGTCACTTCCGCTAACCCTGCCATTTTTAAAAATTGACGTCCATGCAACACTAGTGCCAACATGTTTGCTTAAAATGCTCAAAATTGGATGTGTGCATATATCTTTAGATACACACATATAAACATGTAGACAAACTCAGATTTTAACATTTTAAGCAAGCACGCACACACATACACACACGCAGGCACACACGTGCACACGCACACACACACACACACACTGAAATGGAAAGTGAGAAGTAATGCAGTTTTGCATGTAGTCTGTTGCTAGTTTGCAGCACATCTGTTCATCGGGACTCTAGAAATTATTTGTGAGGGGCAAGCTGGCTTATGCCAATCAGTGTGACCACACTATGATAGAAGCAGTCTGGGCTGAAGCGTTAGAATATGGCCACTCCTCAGAAGACCACGAGTATGTGGTTCTTCAGTGTAGTGTCGCTTAAATGCCTTGACTCCGTGAGCTTCGGGTCCCCGACATCTGGATTCCTGACCACTTAGGGATACAAACCACTTTTTCCTTCACTGAAATAAATATGAAGTCCATATGTATTCTATTGCAGCTTCGCCATGCATGTGGATGAATACATTGGAAGTTCAAGGCATCCCGAGAGCAGACCTTCGGGTGGTGGAGCAGTGGCAGTCATTTACAGATTGAGTTTTGCACCCCATATGTGCTACACACCTTTCTACATCACTTTCAAGCACCTATGAAGGGCAAATCAAGTCCAGAAGAGTCATTCTTTACGGGAGTAGTATACAGACCGTCTAAGTTTCCTTACAAATTCGACAATGACTTGCTTGAGTCTGCTACATTTTAAAATTCTAATGGTATGGACCTTGAGGGCTTGGTTTCAGGATGAAAGAGGCAGATTGTGGGATATTCTGCAGGGCGTAGGCTTTAATCAGCTGTGTTACTGCTATGTATGTGAAAGGTCACATTGTGGTCTATGGGGCAGATTTATGAAGACTGTGCGCAGCTGTGAAGTGATGCAAAGCAAAGTCTTGAGAAAGTATTTACTTTCCAGCACAAAACCTTTATCGCGTTGGCAAGTTGCCATTAAACTAGTGCAAATAGCTTCAAGGGGGCGTTTCATGGGTCGTACTTGGGCGTTCCATGCTACCATTCATGGATTTTGACACAAAGCCAAATCTACAAAAAAAATCAGTTTTGGCCTTGTGTCTAAATATAATTCCTACTTGAGAAAAACATTAAGTAAGAGAAATGTATTTTTCCTAACATTTTCCACATTGCATGTGTAGTGCACTTTACATCACACATGCATTGTGTGAAATATTTTAAAGTTTGGCTAAGCATAAGACTTTGTATTGGAAGGGTATCCTTCCTGTAGAAAACCTTTGCTAGACATCACCTACACACCTTTGCACTGAGGTGAAAAATTGGGTGCGTGGTGTGAGGCAACCTATTCATGCACCAGCACTGGTGAAGAGAGCAGCAGCATGATATCTTAGTAGATAGGGTTCTGTGATGCTCTCTTCCCCATACGTATCACAGCTAAGTAACTGTGGTGGCTGCACTGGGTCGCGCTATTGTTTAATAAATCCACCCCTAGGTTCTATCTTATACCATGAGTGTAGGTGATGTCTGATCTCAGGGATCGGAGTGATCAGGTTATGCTTGATTCTTTTTAAGCTAACTAGGCCTCACAAAGAGGAGGGAAACAAAAATACCTGCAGGCAAAGCTTAAACATCGGGGAGGACCGGGAGCAGTTACCTAGGAGAATCGTGGAGACCTTCCCTGGAGGCAGGTTTGACAACAGGGGTTTTCCTCTCCCCTCCTCCCATGGGGCAAGTAGTTTTGTTAATTAGGGCTTGAACTTAGAAGCCATTTCTAAAGTGGAGAGTGACACAGGTCACACCCGCACAGTGGTATCTTCCTACCACCAGTTGGTAAGAACGGAGCCCCCCCCCTTTTTTGTACTTAGGTCCTGATGAATGCCCTGGACCCACTTGGCCATTTTGGCAGAAACATGTCGACTGCTTTCACCACGGTTAGGGGACAATTATTTCCCCATACACCGTCCATTGATTTTAATATCATATAGTTACCAGTCACATTAAAAACACAATTTGATAACTATAATGATTTTTACTCTCACTCACCTTCTCACTGGCCCCCACTTAGTTTTGAAGTGCATCCCTGTCGTCAGGTGTATGCCCGCCCCCTATCAAACCAAGGTTTTAGAGGGCGAGGACTGGTCAATGATGAAGCATGACACCAGGTGGTGTGTGAGACCAGTCCGTCACATTTTGTGAGATGCCTATACTCACAAGTCAACCATAATTTCACAGTGGTCACTACACTAGGAGCAGCTCTTGTTGTGGTTAACAAAGCTTAAACTTAACCATCTAATGCAATCCAGAAATAGAACCCCCTGAAGTGGTGCAAAAATTTATATGTATGTATTATGTATGCATATGGAATTTATATAGCACAATCATAGTGAAAAGGCAGCAGAGCCCCGAACAGGGTCAAAGGCAAGCCGGTGAGTAATAGGAGAGGAAGCAGAGGTATGGATGGTTAATGCATTGTGATGTAATGGTCTTCAAATAGTTGAGTCTTCACCTCAACGAGATAAGTCTAGCACCATGCTTGTACACCATGATGGATGAAATTCTATGTTTAAAGAGATGCAAAATCAAGCCATTAAAAGAAAGCATATAAATGGTTGTCTCCAGACCTGAGACTCCACAGTCCAATTTCATGGATGCACCTTGCTTTGAAAGCGGTACGAGAAGCCAAGGTAGCCAGTGTAAGAATTTTAGTGCCAATGAGATGTGTGCCTCAATAGAAAGGTTGAGGACGGATCTTTTAGTTGCATTCTAAACCCCATGTAACTTGCAAAGTAGAAAGGGAGTTCCACCGAGGTACAAGCCTCTGGCATACCTTAGGTGACAGAGGGCAAGGCAGATGACAGCTTGGAATTCTTGACATCTGAATATGGAAAGATTAGCCATAGGCATCTCACTAAATTGAAGTTTTTTTAGACTTGATTCACTTGTACTATGAGCAAGAGATATGAGTTAATTAATCGTATGTTCGTTACTTGGGAACAATTGTTTGTTGGTGGTCCCAGCTGCTGTGGACATATTGTTGAAGGATGTGTTTGATCCATTTTGTGCATGGGAGTATTTCTATTTTGGATGTGTTTAATTTGACGTGGTTCAATATCATTCAGTGTTCGAATGCTTTGAGGCATTGTCCACTAGATCATGAGTCAAGGTCAGTTCGATTTTTGAGCTTAACTGTGATTTGTGTTTCATCAACGTAGTTGTATTAGTTGAGGTTGAAGTAGGAGATTATGCCTAGCTCGGGGCTAAGGAAAATATTTAAGAATAGGGGTGGGATGATGGGACTGTCACAGGGCCGGCTCTAGGGCGGTGCAACCTGCAGAGAGATAGGAGGTTTGTTTAGTGGCAGTTTTGACTCGCCTTAAAGTAGCGCAGAGGGTTAACATGCCTGCTGCAAAGAATGGATCTATATTTTTTGTGTATAGCTGAGTGGATTAGTAAAGCCAGTCTTTATCAGTGCTTTAAATGAAATGAATGTGAGAGAGGGACTATAGAGGGATGAGAGTCACTTTTACTGGGTGGTAGTGAGGGAATCCAAGGAAGAGGTCATTGTGGGGGGGAGGGGCTCCACAAAAGATTGTCGCACCAGGCACCATCAGAGGTAAAGCCGCCCCGGACTGTCATGTACACTGGCTATGGAATTGAATGATGTTGTGGTGAAGGAAGAAATCAAAATAATGAGTGAGTTGTCTCTTAGAATGAAGGCCATTCATGTTAGAACAGTTCCTTAGACTCCAGTGCTGTCAAGTCTTTGTAGTAGTGTAGGATGATGAATGGTATTAAAGGCAGAGAAAAGATCAAGTAATAAGAGGAAAACTAGTCGCTTTGAATATACAGTTTTTAATACCATCTCTTGTGGAGATCGGTGCTGCTCCTGTATCTTTGTCAGGGCAGAATCTGTTTTGGTGGTCTTAGAGAAGGTTATTTTTAAGACAAATGTCAATATTTGTCTTAAGGCAGGTCTATCTTTATTTTTCAGTTGGAACCAGCAGTTCCATTTTGACCACTAGATAGAAGCATCATTTGGTTCAAGGCCCATTTTTTGGAATGAATTTTATGTAGGATGCTTTAAATTTTCGTTAGTCAATTACTTGTTGAAATTAATTCTGGCTAGTGTGGCTGCAGAGCCATTGATGAAGATGTTTCTGAATATATGAGTTGCTCATGGGTCTTCTGAAGTCCTATTCGGCCATAGCCTTTTGTAGCATTTGTGAAACATTCTGTAGTCAGAAATCTGAAGGTGAGCCAGCTTGGTTCTTGTCCTTTGTTGCCTTCAAGATCTGGGGTTTGGTACATTCAGTTACCACATTTGTTTTCATGTTCAAGCAGATTTTCATTGTTTTGGATTTTATGGTAAAGCACTCTTCCAAAGAGTGAGATAGATTTTGAGAGACGTGTACTTGAAGTCAATGTAGATTGAGAAATTATTTAGCGTGGTTTCCTTAATGGGTCAATGGCTTCTCAGATGCACTGGGAACAGTGGATTTTTTTGTATTTTTGATAGTACTTCGTAGGGTCTGAAAAGTCATTGAGGAGTGAGTTTGTTATTGACGTTGTGGAATTTCTCAAAGAGTCTCTTCATTATTGTTTCATTAATTTTAAGGATTTTAAGTTCTGGTGTCGCACCGTGAGCTTGACGGTTGCACTTAGTAGCCATTGCAGTCTTGCAGGGATATGGTTGTCAAAATTATCCATCAGTGCAAGGTGGAATTGTTGAACTGTTGTTATACAACTGGAGTGTACAATGGCTGATAGTTCAGAGATGAAAGAAGGTACATTGAGTTTCTTCGAAGGTCTGACCCACTTTATTTGTTTTGAAAGGAATCCAGGTATCATCATAGTTCTTTGTCACTACGATGAGATTATGAAGACTAAATATTATGTCTGGTGTATGTCTGGCTGCATGAGTGAGCACAGAGACCATAGTGAAAGTCAATGGATTCAAAGTTAGAGCGGAAACATTTTATGTGATGTAGCCCCAATTTTTTCAATAAAGGTTGTGAAGTTTCAGAGTATTCATTGAACTCCAAAACAATGCCTGGGAAGGGGTTGTCGCTTGACTGACACTGACCTCTGTAGGCTCAAACTGCACACTTGACTAACGCTGTTTCCCTTCCCGCATGTCCCCTGCCCTATGGAATAACATTGTGCTCTCGGCTCTATTATTTAGCCTTTGGATCCCTCGATTTATCCATCACAATTCTTTTTGTAATGCTCCCCCTAAGCCCAAACAGGTCTTTGCCTTACATCCTTACCTCCTTACTGTTCAGTCCTATTTCAGCCCATCTCCAACACGCCCTTCTCTGTTTTTGACACCCAATTATCACAACAATGGCATACACCCCCATTCAAATTCGAGAGGTTCTTCCCTAAGCACTTTTCCCTGTTTTCCTCTTGCCCCTTGAAAAACCATTCTGTACCTCCTCCTGGTCACAACTCTCCCCGTAGGTGCTGTTATCCTCTCTTCAGGTGCTGCACAAACTAATTTCACACATTTTCAGCAGATAGAGGGATTGGGAAACATTGGTCAATGTGGTAGTAGTTCAGCAAGCTAAGGTTTTGTGTGTGTGCATGCCTGTAATCAGTTATGTTTGTGGCCATCAGACATGAGACTGAGAGACTGCCTCATCTTCCTTCACTCAGAAAACCAGGAGTGAAGTGAGGAAAGTGCTGCACCCTGTGCCTCGATCGCCTCACAGAACATTGACAAACCCGGTGGGGTCCTAAAAAAGGCATACTTTTTAGAACAGCCACAATGGCATTTTAGGGCCAAAGTGATTGCATTGAGAGCCTACGCTGTGCTGCCCTGGCATGTGAGAGTGCGAAGACCCCTCTCTTGAAAACCAACACTGGCGATGTCTCAAACCCTGACGTCCCCATCCTCCCAGAAACCCAACTGCTGCAGGAAAATGAGTCACTATGACTTTCCTATCTTGTCAACCAACTCTCTATGCAACTCTGGGCTCTACAGATAATTGTATCAGCTCGTGAGGGGGCGGAAGAAGGTTTTGCCAGTGCCTGCAAGCAAATTTTCGCTTAGTAGCTTGGTGTAGCAAGGCCAGGATACAGAGCAGTTCCTCTTGGGCAGAGATAGAAGAATGCATCAGAACCAGGACAGGTAATAAACTATCACAAGTCCAAAGACAGCAGCCAGAGTCCAAAGATCCACTTGCCACTGACAGCGCAGCAAAATCTTCCCGTCGACAACTCCATGCTCAGTGCAGCTATCTCACCTATCTCTCACCTGTCACAGGCTGCTGAGGGAGAACATGGCGTCCGGCTAAGAGGTCCGGTCGCGAGCTCCATCTAAACGAGGCACACAAACGGCCATAACCACCCCTGCAATCAAAGATTTTTCAAGGTATAGGTCTAAAAGAAACGTACTGGATCAGCAAAAAGGCACATTTCTCTCGGTTAAGTCCATGAGAGACACATCAAAGTTACAGCAACGGCTCTCTCGCCAGCGTATTCTCGGAGCAGGAACTGGCGAGGGGCAGTGTTCTAAGCTCCCGGGGGCCCGCACGCACGGAGGAGGTGTGTGGGCGGAAGCTGCAGCGGGACTGCTTTACAGCCGAAGAGCCACGGCCAGAGTAATCTACAGAGGCCCCACCAGTGATTGGATTCACCACCCCACGATGGGCCCTGGGACGGGCAATTGCAGCAAAGGAAGTGAAAAGGAGAGAGGAGAACTGGGGGAGCTGGCGTGTATGAAACCAGTAAGGGGAAGGGGGAGGGGTAAGAAAGGGGATTCAATGGTTGTAAACACTCCAGTTAGATCCCTGGCAGAATACCCTGCACAACCCGCAACTCTAACAGCAGTTCTAGACAATACAAAGGAACAAAAAAGTCCCCCCACAAAAGAACCCCCTAAATTTCAAAATCACGGCTTAAGTTATTCTTTAAAGAGCAGGCACTTCGTCTCTGAGGTTACAGAGAGGTCAGGTCAAAGCTCCTCAGGGGAAGATCGAGCAAAAACTCCAACCATTCTTACAATAAAAAACAGCAGGAAGTTGGGAGACTGGCAGAAGACTCAAAAATCGAGGGGGGGAAATATCACCGTATTATCAACTAAAGCCGCTAAAGCCGATCAAACTAGACAAGGGGCAAAAATTAAGGTGACGCCCTCCCTCCGATCATTTTTTAGGATACAAGAAAAACTGCCTCCCAAAATTTCAGTCCCTGAAGAAAAGAACCGTACTGGTGGGTTTAAGAAATGCAAACTGCGGTGTTACCCCCTACGGACGAAGGAGTAGAGACACAAAACCGGTTTCAAGCCCTAATGTTGGAAGATCCCGAAGAGGCGGGGGTGACCCCTCAAATAGCCTCCCAGGAAGGCTCAGAAGCAGATAGCATTTTATGCCAGAGTACACCTCAAAGTGGGCAAGAAAAGAGTCCGGAACAATCCTCACAACCTGGGATGGGTAATCTGTTGGGGACATTAATCGTAGAGATGAGAGCAAATTTTGCTAAGTCAGAGAAAAATCAAGAAAAGTTCCAGGCAACCTGCGAGGCGCTTGAATCTAAAGTAAATTCCTCAATGGACCGAGTACTTGTGATGGAAAATTTAGTGGAACCAGGGGGAAAGTTTGCCAGGGGTAAATTTGCACGTTAAAATCAAATGAGATGGAGCTTAGAGAAAAGATTGAAACGCTGGAAAACAACACAAGAAGAAATAATTTGCGAATACTAAACGTTCCGGAGGGGTTGGAAGGACAGAACATAAGAAAGTTTGTGGTAAACTTATTGAAAGACTATATCCCTGGGATGGATGAGAAAACGTTAAATGAAGACATCCAAAGAGTGCATAGAGACCCTTTCAGACTAGGTAAATTGAGGAAAAATGCCCGGAGAATACTAGTGAATTTTAAAACCTATACCTTGAAAGAAAAGATTTTGAATGATGCTCTAAAAGCAGGTACTTTCGCTAAAGGAGACTATAACTTTAAAATCCGGTCCGATCTATCAAGAGCCACACAGGATAGGCAGTGGGAGCTGGGAAACTACATGCAAGATCGCAGGTCACTGGGGGCAACAGTTCAAATGAAATTTCCAGCCTCACTAAGGATCATGTGGAAGAACCAGACATATAACATTAAAGAACCAAGAGAAGTATTCAATCTTATAGAGCAAATTAAATCACAAAAATAGGGGGTCATCTCTAGTGTATAACTAGAGCCTCGTGATGACGGCGCTCAAATAGGACAAACCAGCTTTGTCCAATGACAGTAGGGAGGGTTCTCCAGGGAAGGGTGGGGGGAAGAATTTTGTTATTTATGTGAACTTTTTTTTTTTTGTATAGGTGGGGAGCATTAGGGAAAAAAACACAAAAAATATTGTCCGACGTGCTAAACATGAGTTTAGATAAGATCCTGATAAAACAAGAGAGGCTCTTAAAGGATGATGAGAAAGAAATGACAAAAAATCAATGGCCAAAATTCTAGGTAATAACACAATAAAAGTCATATCCTGGAATGTGAATGGTCTTAGAGTTAGGAGGAGACGCCAGAAAATTTTTGAATATTTAAAAATAGTGAAGCTGACGTTATAATTTTGCAAGAGACTCATCTTTTAAAAACAGAATGGAGAGAAATTATGAAACATCAAAAGTGGGCTGATAGTTACGTCTGTACTAATCAAGCTTGCTGTATCAAGGGGGTAGCAATCATCTTTAAAAAATCGTCAAAAGTAACAATTTTAGAAGAGTATACTGATTTGAAGGGAAGATGGGCAGTTGTTAAAATAAAATTAGAGGGAATCCCATACATTATTGTCGGGTACTATGGCCCAAATACAGACGACCCGGCCCCGCTTCAAGCCTTATATGCCCAATTAATAGAAGTATCTGCTCCTATTATTCTGGGAGGAGATTTTAATTTATTATTAGATCCTAAGAGTGATAGACATCCACCAGGAAAAGCATTAAACCTCCCCAAAATGAGAGAATGGATTAGTAGATTTAGGGAAGACCTAGGTTTGGTGGACGTATGGAAAACTAAAGGTAATCAAAGTAATAAATTTACCTATAAAAACCAAAAGTATGGCCATGCATCGAGGATCGACTTTTTCTTGATAGAAAAAACAATAAGCAATAATGTTAATAAGGTTGAACATGTACCGGCTCACCTATCCGACCATTCCCCAGTCTACATAGAGATAAACCAAGGCCCTTCCCAGGGGGTAACAAGATGGACCCTAGATCGTACGCTTCTCTTAAATGAACAGGTAATAGACAGATTAAAAATCATAACTGAGGAATATTTTGAAAATAACATCAACAATGAAACTCCCACCCAGGTAGTTTGGGATGCTTATAAAGCAGTAATAAGGGGAGCTCTCATTGGCCTGGCGGCCACAAGAAATAAGGAGACTAGACATAATATACATCAGTTAGAGACAGAGATTCTAGATCAACATAGGATCCTTGAGGCCGCAAAGTCCAGTCTAGATCAAGAAAAGACAAAGGAAGAAATTTACAGAAAGAAGTGTGACCTGTCAAACTTATTGGAGGAAAGGGTAAGGAAAAGGTGGGAAGCTAGTAATCTGGCAAACTACGAATATGGGGAAGGCAGCGGGAAACTTCTTGCATGGAAAATCAAAACTGACTCCAACAGAAATAAAATCATTGCAATACAAGAAGATAACATGGGAGGACAGGTAGTGGACGATCCGGGGATCGAGAAAGCCTTCACAGACTTTTTCAAGCTCTATATGATGAAGACCTAGTGGTTCCTAGTAACGTAGTTGATTCTTATCTGAGAGAATCTGCAGTTCCGAGGTTAGAGGCAGAAATGTATGAGATGCTAAGTGCAGAAATCACTATAGAAGAAGTGATGGGCATACTAAAGAGATTGAAGAGAGGGAAGGCAGCTATATATGGTTTTATAAGAAACACTGGCCCCCAGATTAGTGGACTTACTCAATACGGCTTTTTCTAAAGGCTTAGCCCTCCCAAAAACCTGGAATGACGCTACCATTAGTCTAATTTTAAAACCAGGAAAAGACCCCTTGAAATGCGAGTCATATAGACCCATATCTCTCCTAAATAATGCTTATAAAATCTATACGCAGATCTTAGCAAAAAGATTAGGGTGCATCACCAGCAATTTAATCCACAAAGATCAAAAAGGCTTCATTAAGGGTAGACAAATGCATGACCTTACCCATCAATTAATTGGAGCTATCGATGTTGCCACCCATGAAAACATCCCGCTTGCAGTTCTTACTTTTGACGCCACAAAGGCATTCGATCGAGTAAATTGGATGGTTTTGCGCAGAGTAATACTTTATTATGGTTTAGGCGACAATTTTTTAAATGCAGTAATGAATATATACGCAGCCCCGGTGGCAAAAATACTCATAAATGGCAGCCTCACGAAAGAATTCCGAATTAAAAGAGTCACGCGGCAAGGCTGCCCTCTCTCCCCTCATTTATTTAACTTGTATATAGAGCCTCTAGCTAACATGATAAGAAGGACGCAAGGTGTTATCCCATTTAATTTTAAAGGTTGGGTTAAAAAAGTGGCCTTATACGCCGACGACTTGATGGTGTTCACAAGTGATCTGAAAGCGTCTCTTCCTATTATTACAAATCTGTTAAATGAATTTGGTGAGATTTCCGGGTATCAGGTTAACCACCAGAAAACAGAAATAATGGAATGGAACTCCCAACCATCAACAGTAATAACAAAAAACAGAATTAAGTATTTGGGGATTGAGATATTAAACAATATTAACGAGATTGCCCAAGTAAATTTTGACTTAAGAGCGAAGGAAACAAGAAAACTGCTAAGATCTTGGAGCGGCCTACCTTTTTCATTCATTGGGAGATCCAATATTATAAAGATGACTATTCTGCCTAAATTTTCCTTTATCTTTAACGCTATCCCACTGGAGTTTAGAACTCAGTGGATCAAGAAGATTCAAGGTGAAATCAACGGGTTTATATGGGCCTCGAAAGGAGTGAGGATCGCGTGGAAAAAACTACGTAGGAGGAAAAATCAAGGTGGTATTGCTAGCCCCGATCTCCTATTCTACTATAGAGCCTTCCAATTTAAAAACATCAGGATTCTTCTTAAAGCATACTCCTTTTATACCCCTTATTTAAAAGCCGCCACAGACGAGGACTGCTGTATATACAAATTCGGCCATCCAAAATATTTTAAAAAAATCAAATTAAAAGTCTTAGGCGCAGCTTGCAAACTGTGGTATGAGATAAGGAGAATATTGAAGATTCCGTACTACAGCAGCCTAGCACCCATCTGGAACTCACCAGGAACTCCTGAATGCTTGAAGACACTCTGGCAGGCCCTTTAAAGAGGGCAGGTATCACAAAGTGGGGACAATTGATTCAAGCAGGAACTTTGATAAGCTTGGAATCCTTATCAGCAAGTACAGATGGGAAACTGTCCAGGTTTAAATACTATCAACTGGCAAGTTGGGCAAAGGGCCTGGGGAAGTCTCAGGAAGACAACATGGAGTTGGAAAAAGAACTACAAAGTGACCCAGCAAGGAAAGAAATATTGAAATGGTACTGGCTCATGATACAAGCAGGAGAAGAGGAATTTGCTCTACCAATGGACCTATGGAGGAAGAATTTTCCAACCCAAGACCTGCAACATCTATGGCAAGTATCCTGCTCTTTATTATGGCGTATAGTAGTATCTGCACCTCTCAGGAAGAATCATCTTTTTACTTTACACAGGGCATATTGGTCGCCAGAAAAACTAACCAAGATGAACAGGGAAGTGGTGAAAAAGTGCCCAAAGTGTGGTGAAGCCAAGGCAGACGACATCCACATGTTCCACCAGTGTCCTCATCTTGGTATATTCTGGGAGGAAGTGGGTAAGACTATTAACAAAGTTTTAAGACAGAATATTGAGGTAAGCATAACTACTGCTATTTTTCGTACAGTGGAAGATAATGGTTCTCCTCCCGTCTTAAATAATAACCAAAAACAATTACTGTTTTGTTAATCCTTTTGGCTAGGCGAGAGATATGTGTAAAGTGGATACTTGTCAACCCTCCAACTTTAATTGAATGGCGATCTTGCGTAGAAAAATTTAGAAAGCTGGACAAATCCAGAGGGAAAAGCAACAGGACTAAATTCTGGGAAATATGGGACAAGAACATACATCAAGAAGAAACGTAATGTAAGGGTGGGAAGGGACGTCCGATGATTACTTACAATGCAACAAAGCAAATTCAGGGATGGTCACCATGGTGGCTCCATGAGAGACTAGCCTGGGGAATTTGGAGATTTTAAGACACAATCTCACTGTAGGAATTGAAGGCAGTCCCTTCTATCGAAAATGTGGGAAAAATCCCCAGTCAGAAACTTTCCAAAAAAGGGGATCTTGTCTACTCATATCTCAACTTTTGCATAAATGAGGACGAAAAAAAAAAAAAAAAAAAAGCAAGGCAACTTGCTGTGCTGCGTAGTGTGAAATGGAAGCAGCAGAAATGTGCCATATTTACAGTGATAGTGTGCATCTCTGCCATGGTGCAAGGGTGCCTGCATTAAGGGCACAATTGTTTTTGTGCAGGAAGGAGAACACTACTTAGAGGCATATTCCTCTTTCTATTTGTGCTTCAGAATCCAGCATACATAGAAAGAGAAAGTAACGAGGATAATTAAAGATATTTCTCCTCTTTATGCCTTTCTGGGGAAGGCATAGCATTTTGACGAATGAGCAGGTTTACTAGCTTTAGTAAATTAGTAAATCTGAGACTGCAAAAAATCTATGATCTATGGGTAGATTCATGGAAACGCCCACCCGCGGAACGCCTTCCCAATGCAAGATAACTTTAGGCAGCACTATGCACTGCCTTGCGTTACTTTGTATTTACTAAACCTTGCAAAAGCCATGAAAACTGACTCACTTTGCATAGCTTCGTAAATACCAAAAATGATCTTGCGTCAGGGCTGCACCACAAAAGTGGCACAACCCTAATGCAAAATCTTAGTAAATCTGCCCCCAGTGTATAGTGCTTTGCCAGAGCTAGCAGTGTTGGAAGGAGAGAGAAGTAGAGAGATCTGCTCGGATCTGCATTACTACTATCACCTCATATCTGTAAGTCATTGTGAGATGAAAGAAGTGGCCATAGTGTATAGCTATTTAGAACCTGCATTCATGGACTGGATTAAAGTCCTCCGATTGAACTGCGGTATGTGAGATCTCTCCAGTTATTCCATGTCTGTTCATTTAATAATGACTGGTTTAGTGGCTGCACAGTACTAGTGATGGACAACACTTATAGCAAATCTGCCTCAATTGAATGTAAGAGGTGTAAGTTATATTTGGCTGCTGACTGCTGGATCTTAGGGCATTTGTATTAGTGTGGACCAGAAACGGTATGAATGAACTTACATAACTATATAATACTCTGGCAATGTCGCGTAGTTCCTATAGTACCCATGCAGGACCTGCGCGTTTGGATAACATAAACTGTGGGCTTGGTGGCAGACTGATTCTGTGCACCCTCACCGAGAATGTTAGCCTGTTTGCAAAAGCTAGCTCACAGTGCCACTAGTGTCTCCTCTTATCAGGGAGAGATTAGTTTCTGGCAACCTCAGAACATGACAACCCTGATCCCTCAAGATCGTGGAAACAATGTACTACTTTTCGCTCAGTCACTCGTGCTCATTTAGTTTATCTCAGAGGTACACAGAATAAACAGTCTGGGCGTTTCAATAAGGATTTATTGAACAGTTGTTTTTCTCGTGTAAAGTATATGAGCTAAAACAACCATTAGACAGTAGCAGAGATATATGATTAGCAGTACTATGAATATAAAAGGATAGTACAGTTCTATCATCTTGCAATAAGCATGAATAAATACATGAATATAAAATGCATTGATAAAAGCGAGTGCGTACTCCTACGATGCCTATCTAGATGTACCTAAGTGTACCTAGCATGTGAGTAGGTATGAAGCCAAGAATCCCTCTAGGATTTGGTCGAACCCCATTACCTGAAGTGAGAATGTAGGAGCCTCTCCTGGTCTCAAGCTGGACACCCCGCAAGGTATGTTCAGACCACTGTCAGCTGGAGCGTCTGCATGCAGGAGCCTCAGCGTCTCTGGTCAGTGTGTCGGCCTGGAAGTCTCGGTTCCCTCTGACTACTGATAACAAGAGGTGCTGTATTTATACAGAAAAGTATATAGAGTCCCTTTGTCCCTTGTTCTTGTGTTAGCCATTGTTGGGTATGAGGATGACGTATGGGACAAACCTTGTGCGTAGATATTAGGAAGGTGGTGTATAGCCCCTGCCTGGTTTCCAAGTAGCCTCATGAATATTTTATTCATGCAGTGTCAGTCTAAAGATGAAGTCATAGAACACTATTGTTCGGGAAAAACCCTCCTTCTGCACCCAGGCCTAGAACTAGGTAAAAGGTTAAGTCCATAAAAGGCATTCAATCCTTAAAAGACTCGTTAGTGTGTAATGTAGGGGAGGTGATGTTGGTTGAAAGGGTATGATGTTACCCGGGCCTATATTAGGGTACCTATATGAAACATAACAGCAAAGCATAGGTCAGCCCTTCTTAGCTTACCTGCTTATCGAAAGTAGTTTGCTGGTTGGGTTGTTTCCAGCCTATGGATTGTAAGGTAAATATCCATGTTTTCAGCTGTCTTCCGATATGTATGAGCTCCTGGATACTTCAAAGGCTGGCTGGTAGTGAGCCCCAGAGGTTGGCAGCTTGTACTGAGAAAGCAGTGCCTCCTACGGATTTCTTATGGCAAGGTGGAATGATGACAGGTGGTGCAAGCCTGGAGCACAATATCCTGATTAGTTTGAATTGCTTGAATTTAGCTTCTAGGCATAGCAGTCCTTTTCACTAGAAGCTTTGTGAATAACGCAAAGTGCCTAGAACATTGCCCTTCTAGGTATAGATAGCCAGTGGAGTGATTGGAAGACTGGAGTCATGTGTTCTCTTGGGTGAAGGCAGGGAACAAGTCTTGCATCAACATTTTGGAAAAGTTGTATTTTGTATATGATGAATGCAGGTGTGCCAAGGTATAGGCTGTTAGCATAGTCAAATTTGGTGATTATGAGTGTGAGGATGGCTTACTGTTTCTGTTGGTATCCAAGGTATGGGAGGATGCAACATAGGGGTCGATTCCGATTCGGGCCGGAAATCTCTCCGACCGAGCCGGACCCGGAGAGATTTCCGACCGAATCGGACCCGTGCAGTCCGACCGAACGAGTCCGATGCATTCGTATGCCACCGGACACGAGTCGGTCGGACTCCCATTGAACTCAATGGGAGCCGGTCGTACAACGCGTACGCGGGCTCCCATTGCCTCAATGGGTGCGAGGCGGACAAGGGCGCCCCCTACAGCGAGTACGCCGCAAAGCGCTTCGCGGCGTACACGCACAGGTAGGGGGACCCATGGGTCCCCCCTGTGTGCGCCTCGCACGGGTACGCGTACAGGGGGTCCGACACGGACCCCCAAAGTACGGCTCCGACAGCGAGTTCGAGTCGGACGGCGCGAGTCGGTCGGAGCGGTCGAGGTGCGCATCGTACTTACCCGGCCGGAAAACGTCTCCATTGCGCGGTGCGAATCGTGTCCGAGCGAGTCGGTCGGAGCGGTACGATCCGGGTACGAGTCGGTCGGAGCGGTCGGGTCGCCCGGACGAGTCGGTCGGCGAATTCGCATCGTACTCGCTCGGCCGGACCCGCGTACGGTTCGGTCGGGAAACAGGGCTCCGAATCGGATCCGGTAAAGCCAAATCCTATTCGGAGCCCTACCGGCCGAGATCGGAATCGGCCCCATAGTGTTTTCATTGTGTAGAAGACATTCTTCTGTTTTATGTTTTTAACATGTGGTATCAAATATAGTTCTGAATCCATGGTTACCACTAGGTTTCTTACTTCTCTTGACATTGTTGGAGGGGCCTCATGGTCCTTAGGCCATACAGAGTAGGCTGGTATTTTTGTCCCCAGGGCATAAGCTCTGTGTATGCGGTATTTAGGTTTAGATGGTTATTCATCATCCATGTGTTTTTGGCCTAAAGGCAGTCATCAAGTTGCAGAGGTCTTCCAGATCATCAATTTTTAAATTTGGGTGTCATAAAACTCATAGTTGTAACAGCTGAGGTTGAATTATTTAATCAGGTTAAGTAAGTGGATTAGGTAGATGTTGAATAATAGAGGGGATATGATGGACCCCTGTGGGATGTCTCAGTGTTGTGCGTGAGGAGCTGATACGAAAGGTAGTACCAACACTAGTTCCTGTCACAGCTGAGAGTGCAAGAATTCAGTGGGCATTAGTCGAACTCCCTTCTCACCTTTCATATATGGTATGTCAAACAAGAATTTGCTGCGTGAAGAGATTGCACAACTGTACAGGATATTGAGTAATGTTGTTCTTAAGCCAATAACTTTCACGTTATTTCATATTCCTGTTATATAAGTGGTTTTCACTACCTAAACCTACCAGTCATTCAGAAGCAATGTCCAATCAGGAAACTCCCGATTCCAATATGGCATGGTGCTTTGATTAGCCATTTGTACTGAGGCAGAGTTCTCACAAGTCAGGTACGACTTACATTTGACTGACGTGGCATTAGCCCACACTGGCCTGTTTTGAAATATATCCTGTTGAGATAATGTAGAGATCGTAATTTTGTTTGCTTGAGCCAAATAGTTTTTAAGGTTAATGTGCCTGCTGCAAAAGGCGGCAACTAGCAGTAGTGTGAATCTGAAATGACCCAATACAGCCTGCCATGTCACAAAGGACTTCTATAACAGACTATCCTTCAAAAATTGTTTTATATCTAGAAAAGCCGGCCAGGCTTAACATGCTGAGGATTCATCTCTTTGAACCAAATATTGTAGAAATCATAATCAAGGCATTTGAGGCTGAAAGCATTTGTATTATAATTGACCTCCAGGGCTCGAAAAACCCACTCGCCCGCTCGCATTTGCGAGCCAGGTTCAATTAGGGCGAGCTATTTTTAGGTCCTACTCGCTCTGAGTAAGAAGACAAACTGACTTTTGACCTCTGTCTCTGAAAGCAGAGGAAATGTGACAAGATGAGCAATAAAAATGCCTTTAAATCTTGTTAACTTGTCACATTTGCTCCGCTTCCAGAAACTGAGGTCAAGTGCATTTCAGTTAGGTCGAGTACATTTTTTAGGTTACTAGACCTGCAGCTCTAGTAAACATTAAATGATTTTTCGAGCCCTGCCCTCTCTGCACATCTACGCAGAACATTGACTAACATTTTGTGAGTTTTGTATGGTGTATTTTAAGATCTGTGTAGTATGATTCGGTTTTTTTAAATGTATTGACTCCTTTGAAATTATGCTTTACCTTTATCTAATTTATGGTCATAGCCCTATAATTGCTGTTTTGAGGTTCTATAAAAGTAATGTACTACATGCACAATATTTGGTGTAGCATTTTAATAGGAGAAGTATAAGAATGCTGGATGATAGGAAATTCTATGATTTAGCCAAAGTTTGGTGTTTGCAAGCCATTCCATGTAAGAAAAGGTAGCGGGATCCATGCAAGTTACACCTCCCCGGACTACCCTAGACACCTTGTTTTTAGAAATGTCTGGACCTGGCAGGATTTCCTGGACGCCGAATGAGCCCTGGCCTAAATACCACAGCTACCCGCATCACCAAAAGTTGGTCAATATACAAGGCAGAATCTTGAGGTTTCCTTGTGTGTTAGGGGCATTTGAGAGCCTCTCCTTTCACACGTGATAGCTGAGTCACACAAATGGATGCGATTGTTATTGGGAGAAGTGTGGGAATGCTTTCCGAAATCAATGTCAAGAGAAGTAAAAAACCTAGTGGTAACCATGGATTCAGACCTATATTTGATACCACCTGTTAAAAATGTAAAACAGAATGCCTTCTACATAATGAAAACACTATGATGCATCCTCCCATACCTTGTATACCAACAGAAACAGCAAGCCATCCTCACACTCATAATCTCCAAGTTTGACTATGCTGACAGCCTATACCTTGGCGCACCTTCACTCCTCATATGCAAAATACAACGTATCCAAAATGTTGCTGCAAGACGTGTTCCCTGCCTTCACCCAAGAGAACACATGACTCCAGTCTTGCAATCCCTCCACTGGCCATCTATAGCTAGAAAGGCAATGTTCAAGGCACTTTGCGTTATTCACAAAGCCTCCATTAAAAAGGACTGCTATGCCTAGAAGCTAAATTCAAACAATTCAAACTAATCAGGATATCGTGCTACAGGCTTGCACCACCTGTCATCATTCCACCTTACCATAAGAAATCCGTAGGAAGCACTGCTTTCTCTGTACAAGCTGCCACACTCTGGAGCTCACTACCAGCCAGCCTTCAAAGCATCCAGGAGCTCATACATTTCGAGCGAGAGCTGAAAACATGGATATTTACCTTACAATCCATAGGCTGGAAACAATCCAACCAGCAAACTACGTTTGATAAGCAGGTAAGTTAAGAAGGGCTGACCTATGCTTTGCCAGGTTATTATATAGTTATGTAAGTTCATTCATAACATTTCAGACCCACACTAATACAAATGCCCTAAGATCCAGCGGTCAACAGCCAACTATAACTTACACCTCTTACATTCAATTGAGGCAGATTTGCTATGAGTGTTGTCCATCACTAGTACTGTGCAGCCACTAAACCAGTCATCACTAAATGAACAGACATGGAATAACTGAAGAGATCTCACATACTGCCATTCAATTGGAGGACTTTAATCCAGTCTATGTCTGAAGGTCCTAATTATCTATACACTATGGCTACTTTTTTCATCTCACAATGACTTTCAGATATGAGATGACAGTAACAATACACATCCCAGCATCTCTCTACTTCACTCCCCTTCAACAATACACTGGGGGAGATTAACTTAGATTTTGCGTCAGGGTTGCACCACTTTTGTGGTGCAGCCCTGGTGCAAAATCATTTTTGGTATTTACGAGGCTATGCAAAGCCACTGTACATGGCTTTGCAAGGTTTAGTAAATACAAAGTAATGCAAGGCAGTGCATAGCGCTGCCTAAAGTTATCTTGCATTGGGAAGGCGTTTCATGGGTGGAGCATAGACGTTCCCATGCATCCACCCAGAGATCATAGATTTTGCAGTCTCAGATTTTCTCTAGCTAGTAAACCTGTGCATTCCTCAAAATGCTATGCCTTCCCCAGAAAGGCCTAAAGAGGAGAAATATCTTTAATTCTCCTCGCTACTTTCTCTTTCTATGTGTGCAGCGTTCCGCAGCACATATAGAAAGAGGAATATGCCTCTAAGGATTGTTTTGTGCAGGAAGGTTCCCCTTCCTGCACAAAAACAATCGTGCCCTTAATGCAGGTACCCTTGCACCATGGCGCAAGAGTGCCTGCGTTGGCACAAGGCAGCACACAGTGCACCAGCACCAGGAGACAGCAGAAATGCGCAATATCGCTGTAAGTATGGCACATTTCTGCTGCTTTACTTTCACACTACGCAGAACAGCAAGTTGCCTTGCTGTGCTGAGTTGTGTGAAATGTTAGCAAATCTGTCTCAAAATTACTGATTGGACAACCCATTGCCGTAACCGGTTAGCAGACTATAATCATATACTACCATAAAGGGACCTGCACAGCTGGTCAAAACTGCCAGTGTACTGAGAAAAAAAAAAAACTGCGCATCTGTGTGTCATCATCCACCACACTGCTACAAGCTGTCTCCCATAACACGATAAACGCACCTTGGAGGCCATCACGCATAGCATGGAATCACTTCTCACATAGGACCACAAAACAAAGACACCACCCTTCCAGACACACACCACTCTATGGGATGTAGCTTGCTGCCCATATAGGTAAGCGCTTCAGTGCCACACGTTGTGCATCACCACGATTTGCTTTGAGCCTAGTAAAATATTTGTTTACATCACACTTCAGAATTATAAAACAAAATGTGCTTCATTTGTGCTTTAATACCTGCTGGTATATGTTGAGATATTTGTATAGTTCATTTACAGGTGTTTACATTGTTTGTGAATTAGAAACAAAATGACATCTTACAGTACTTTATTTCACACTCCATGTATGCAAAGCCTTTGAATTATGTGATTCTGTGGCATGTTAGGCATAATTATGAATAGCTGCATTTTCCACATATTCCATCATCTGCAGTATAATCTGTAAATTTTAATGAAAGCCATGTTTTAAAATTCAAACAGACCAAAAATCACTAAATTGTGCTGCCTTCGCAAAATGTTGACTGGTCACCTTTTAGTTATTTATAACTATATTTGGATGTGGAACTGGTACTAATGAAGTGAAACATTGGCCCAGGCAGAGCCAACATGTGTAAAAATGACAAAATAGTGAAGTGAAACTATCACATATGTGCAGCAATAAGCTGCATAATTTGTGTTTTTTTGTCACACAATTTAGTCAACAATGCTGCATAATTTAGCCCCCACCCTATAATTCCATTGATCCTGTCTGTATCCCAGCAAGAATGTCACATAGTTCAGTTTACAAAATCCTGTCAATTTGCAGTCAGGGAAAGAAATTAAACAACATCTCCGCTTAAAAGAAAAGAAAGCAATTTTTCAGAAGACATAGCTTGACATGTAACCTGTCTTGGAACATGCAGCAAATGTAACAAGATAAAAACAAAACTAAAAGGCATTTTTATTGCTCAAACACCTTCTGAACTCCCGCATCTCTATGCAGTGCCAGCTGCCTCAGTGATTTGGGGGTGGGGAAAGATTAATTTGCGCTGGCCCGGCCCTCAAATGCCCCCCCTGGCTACAGCCCTTCACATACTTAAGAATTCTATGCAAGAAGTCATCTGAATGTGAAAGAGTAGAGAATGTCCATAATTATTCTGCTGCCTGCTAATCTACGGCTCTTCTAATCGAGATGAAGCTAGTGTCCTCAGCCAGGCCACAGGCCTCAAATGGACCCATCTCAGGCTCACACAATCACCTAACCTTTACCATGCCTACCTGTCTTGCTGGTGGATGCCTAAAGAAGGTCTCCTTTTGTACAACAGCTTTCGTACAACCTGCCTGTAACTATGAGGGGTGTATGCCAATGTCAGAGACTGTTTCAAGTCCATGCAGTTTTGACTGGTGCTTTTGATCAAATATAATTTAACTATCCATCTTTTGTCACCAGTTATAGTCAAATTCATTGGAGGACCTTCCCAACATCACCTGTAAAATGACATTTAAATTCTATTAGTTTTCACTATTGTTGCAGCCCTAAAATGTTTAAAACACACGGTTTGCGACTAGTTTCCCAAACCGTTCTGGCTGGATATGCTCTAAGCTCTCTATAAAGTTAGTTTAAATTAGTGACAAGTTAAATTAAAACTTCACCACAGAATTTGGTCAGAATTAGGAAATTCCACACTTTACAAATCAGATTAAATTTCGTAGATTTACGTGAGGTAAGGTTAATCCTTTTGGGACTTCAACTTGTGATGATTTTCTGAGGTAGAATATCCCTGATAAGACATCCTCCAGCAAAACAATTCTGAGTGTAGAGGCTGGACATCTACCACATGAGAGTGGGAGGGAGGGCTCTGAGCTGATGCTAGCTTTTTGTTTTTTAAACTTGATAAGCTTTGCATTGCACAAAGCTTGAACAGTTTAGAAAATATACAAAGTTGTGAGTCAGCCTACTTCACAACTTTACACTCTTATACTTTAAATCCCATCTAATTGATAGAATTTAAAGTTGGATTGTGAAAAGTTGATTGAGTGTGCTTTAATACGTAACTTACAAAAAGCCACATATTCCTTCACACAGAATCACACGGTGTGCACCTGAATATCGAAGGCACATAATATCGAGGAGAGCACATGAATCTAAAATGCCGACAGGTGATATGGTTTTTTCTATACCTACCTCCACATATATGTACCTACGTGATACATATATCTTCAAGGTATGCAGAGTTAGGAATAGTAAATCTATACTTCCGTAAATATACTTACTTTTCAATATTCTGTTGTCGATATTCTTGTACCACGATATTCTGAGAGTCGATATTTAGTGGTGCAACCCGTATTTGGGAAAGCATGCACCTATAGAGCACAGCTTTAATGTTTGGTCATAGTTGAGGGCCATGCCCCCATAAAAACATACTTCTGGCTACGGGCCTTGATACTAAGGCCACAACTGTGAAAAGGCTGGTGACACTCACAGCCAGGATCCCCACTACATATTAGTCATGGTCATTATTATGTGCGATATAGCCACCATTATGTCAGGGATGGCTAAAGGTTGGCCATTCATGCTCTAAATATGTCATAACGACAACCAGTACGCCCTGATAGACCAAGAATGCCCAAATTAGCCAAAGATTAGCATTATTATGCCATTGGCACTATTACATCATGAAAGGACACAATTGTGCCAAAGATGAATCCCTTATGATGAGGGGAGGCATAGCCTTAACACCAGGCATAGCATCCAGCAACACTTTTTATTACACAGGCACACATATAGTTGTACCCACACACAATTACACACACACAGATGAATGTATATGAGGCTCTTAATTGCCTCAGTTCTGGATTCATACACTCCTCTCCTCCGCCCTTGTGGGTCATCTCTAGTTACAGCTCAGGTAATGTGCTCTTTTTTCATGGTTCATTGTTCACACACATGGTGCGATTGATAGAGCAGAGCTTACAACATGACCTAACTACCTGTGACTTAGCTAGATTGAGAGGGAAGACATACGGTCATGTGGCAGACCCATAGGCCGACAGAGTGTGTGCTTGAGTATTATCATGAGGCCCTGCAGTTCTTTGGCTGGCTGCCACATTAAAGATCTTGGGATGAGCAGTGCTGCCTTCTCTAATTTTCACCAGCCCTAAGAATGATGTACTGGGCTTGGCTTTACCTCTGAGATCTACTTCATGGGTGATAGTGAGCTACCAGTAGCTTCAGAGGTACTAGTTGAAGACTTCTAGGTTAGACAGAGGGCCGTAAGACCCAGCCCACTACCTCTTGCAAAGCACCCAAGGCGCAATTGACTCCCTTAGTTTAGGTTAGAGAGTCACAAGAATTGTACTCACCCTAGAAAGCAGAGAAAACCTCACCTTACATCCACACCATCCCCCTTTTTGCCTTGACGAGGGGCAAGTTTAAATACCCTCTGCCCCTGCACTGACAATGTCAGCTTGGTAATCCCACAATTGCAGACATGAATCTGGCCATGAGTACATAATGTGTCAAGAGGCTAAGTAATTGGCAATTACAGAACTTTAGAAATCTGAGTATTTTGGGAAACTCACATATTCCTGAGACAGAAGACCATGGTAACAAGATAGATATATGGAAAAGGGAGACTAGGGAACAGGGGACACAGGTGAGGTAGATTATCAAAAATGTTCTACTCTGATAAAATCACAACTAGAGGGAGAGACTTGCCTATTTTGACCAGCGTAGAATACAAATTAAAACCATTACTCTAGAATTACACAGATCACCAAACACACAGCCTGACTAAGAACCAGCTTAAAAACTCTCAGCAATGTAATCCAACCCATACATTACACATACCCACACACACTCCATTAAAAACTATAAAGGCATAATCAAATCAAATACAGCATGAGGTCTACGAAGACCCCAAGCAGACGAATGACACCCCACCGAAACACAGGTTTACCATCATATCACAATAACACCATTCCCCCTTTGTAATGCAAACAAAGGGAAAAAACAATATCCAATGTGAAACCACTCATACTATATTGAAAATGGTCGGTCCACGGACAGCCCCACAAATGACCCGCCATAGACAAACCCACACCTCAAACACATGCGTCTGCAATGAAAAGTGCTAAGGGGCAAAGAAACTGACCGGTGTGCTACATCAAAACAGTGTAACATAACAAATACTACACTGCAATTAGGTAATACATTTTCTCATTATTGCACCTTTAATATGTTCAGCAAGAAGGCACATCTGTATGCAAATAAATAAAATCTCACTCTAAAGGCACAGACCAAATCAAGTGGCAGGTGCATTGTACCGCTATGGGCTCCATTAGTAAGGTATAGCTTCAACTGTAGGTTAAGCATATAATTAAGCACGTGAACACTAACCTTTGTATGTCTTACACACGTTGTATCAGAAGACAGTTTTTCATAGAAAAATACTGTCTTGCATTTAATCTATTACACGTTTTAAATAAACTACTTAATTAAAGTACCTATTTTGTCTTTATGAGAAATAACCAACCATATCAAAATCACTTTCACCTCACTCCAAATAAAGCAGTCCTGTCAAAACAGCTAAGCAGAATCCCCCTTTCACAGGACAGAACCTTGCCAAGATGTATATCCGCCTCCACGAACGTCATCAATGAGGTAAAGAAAAAATTCCTAGACACCACAACTACATGGTATGGTACTATGATTTTGTGGATATAGGCCCTGATTTTGATGTCGGTCAGAAAGCCTCTGACTGACATCTTCGGTTTTAATTCCGACTGCCGTATTACGAATACGCCCGGTCGGAATTGAACCCGGTCAGTCGTTCCGGCTGGCTTCCGGCAGACTCAAGAAGCCCATCGGCCACTCGGAAACTGGCAGGTAACCCCTTAGGGATGGCGTTTCCACCGTCAGGATTACGATGTTGGTTTCCCACAGGCTTTTCATGTCCAGCTTTCTGATATGGAAAGCCTGTTGGAAAGTGGCTTTGGGGGCCCCTATCAGGACCCCCTTGCCTCAGCGGCCTCCCGTTAATCCCTGCACCACAAGGTGCCTGACACGCAGTGCAGGGATTAACAAAAACTCCCATTTCTCTATGGGAACTTGTGCTGCAGCCGGTTTCCGACCGCAGCACAAGCTCCCATAGAGAAATGGGAGATTGCGACCGCACCATGTGTGGTCACATCGTAATTGCAGAGTTGGGACCGCCTACCTACGCTCGGTCGGTTCCGCATCCGCGGTGATGTCAGTCGGAGGCAACTCCGACCAACATCGTAATCAGGCCCTAAATTTTGTTTGACAAATAATATTGTGTTCTAAATATTGTATACAAGAATTTTGCCCCATTGGAATCAATAATAGAAAATCTACATCCAGTTCATGTTTCAAGGGAGCATGGTTCACGTGATATGTATGTACCTTTCCTGGATTCCCAACCACTCATTTTTTGGGTTTGGTATCTCCTCTTTTCTCAGTACCTCTAGCTCCGCTTTTCACAATTGTAACACTATTTATTTTCTAGGATTCTTTCTGTTTGTTTTACTTCAGTTTAATCATGAATGCAATGTAACATATAACAGCAGTTGTACGTGGCTCAGACATGTATACTTGCATTTGTAGTTCGAATGATACACTACTGTATGAGTGCATGAATGGTTGTTCTAGTGACTACTCTTCTAGCCATGTTTCATAAAGATTCACTGTTTATACTTCAATAAAAAAATGAACAATATTTAGAGCTTCATATTTATGTTAGACTTTGGGCCTGCTTTGGAATGCTGAGTATGGTTTGTACTCCGCTTGGGTGACGTAGTTACTCCATTGCCTTGACGAAGTACCGTTCCTCGGCAAGTAGATGTCCGTCTGCCCTGCAGACATCCCTAGTCCCAGTAGCTCCTGTGAATGTTTTACAGTGCAGAAGCAACCCCTGAATGCCTTTCTGACTCTTTTGGGATCTTCTTTGAGGTGTTGCTGAAACTGCTAAACAGCACAAGCATCCCTACTTGGATCCAACAGTCAAATTTATAAGCAACAAATAATATGCAAACCTGTTTGGCACAGAGGCAGCAGCATGTGGGTGCCTGACACACATGGTTATACCAAGTTTTTCATAGGGAGGGAGAAAATTGAGCTTTGCATATGTACCTTTCCTACTTTGCAACACATGTTTCTTTATGGCAGTTGCCTTTCTGAGAGAGAACCAATCATGCAAAACAGTCTTACCCCACTCCAAAAACAGCAGTCCAGACGAAACCCCTCTTTCTTCATAAAAGGCAGCAACTCCCCCCCAGGCATTGCTAGTTCAGTAACTTGTAAGGAAAAATCCAGCTTTTCAATATTCTGTTGTAATGTTGCAATAAAGGAAGGACAAACAAGCTTTATTAGCCACTCATAGAACACACCCTACGCTTTGCCACCACACACTCCCTTCGCTTTGTCGCAAACACACTCCCTTCGCCCTCTAAACAATCTTCCTGTCTTCTGCTCCAGTCCAAAGCTCACTGGGCCACACCCTCAGCTATCCCCCTGGCTCCCTACTCCGGCATGACTAGCAAGCCAGGCCAAACTCTGGGTACCTCTTTAAGAAAGAGTATTGGCAAAATAAAGAGATGGAGGGGCACTCAAAAGATGTCCCCTCCCCACAGACAAATGACATAAGAAACCCATGCGACTCCCAGCCACTGACGAAAATTTTATAAAGGGAGACAAACAATAAGAAAACCAGCTGGTGATCTAGGTAAGACAAAGTATTCACTGAGTCAGTGTGTATGAAATGAAACACCAGGACATGGCAAAGGGAAAAAAGTGGATTGGCCACAAAGAGCTGCAAACCCAAAAGAACTTTTGGGTACCAAATCCCTGGAAGATAGGCATATAATCTAAGAATAAATCCCTGAAAACACAATCACGCAATCACTAGGATCTCAAAATCTCTGTAAGCATGCCTTGCAACCCAATCAAATAATAGCAACGCAACACCTCAGACTAGACCATAGCTAGAACCATTAACATAAGGCCTATCATCATGCACAGACATATCAATAGAAGAATGTGCCACCCATCAGGCCCACCCAGTGACATGAAAACCATAGCTGGCACGGAGTAGGCAGAACCTCCACTGCAAACCACCACACACAAAGACAACCCATACTACAGTCACACCGGTTGCTTTGAATGTCATAAAATACATCCTCCAACAGCACACCTCCATGGAGATAACCCACACCCGCCAAACCATATCACCCATATAAACCTGTATCATCCACATAAAACCATTTCACCCACTTTAAACCATATCACCCACATAAAACCATATAATCCACAAAAAACCACTTCACCCACATAAAACCATATTTCCCACATAAAACCATATCACCCAAATAAAACCATTGCACCCACATAAAATGAGGCTCGGGAACCTGATGTTCTCTTTCATGGAGAAGCTCTATTAGGAAAACCCTCAAGCACAGACCAAAGTCTGCCTGATATAGAGCTAAAACGCCAAGTAATTGGTGAACGTTGCACTATAAAAGCTAGATTACCTTAGGATACAAAAATGTCAAAGTAAAAAGCTACAAATATAAAAACATGATGCAAAAAGAAGCAAAGGAACGAGTAAGTATAAGGCGTTAAAGCTAAGGGTAACATTGAGTAAAGTAAGAGTGCAATGGAAAATTTAGGTTTAAAAGCCCCCTAAAATCTACATTTATAAAATTAAAAAATTAACATAGAACTCCCCCCCCCCCAAAAAAAAAAAGAAATTCCACGGTATTAAGCTACACAATACTTTGAGCACATATTCAAGTCTACATGACAGGCAGACATTTTTAGAAAATAAAACTCAGCTGATAATACGCAAAGCAGCCTTACCTGCCGGCAGAAGAGGCAAATTAGCACACACCACTAAAGCATGTTCATCTGTTAAAACCAATAACACGCTAAAATGCTTATCTGTCTTTGCTCTTTTATCATTGAGATGCATCTGGAGAAGTGTGGCTCAATGGTTAGAGCGGCAGACCCTGATGCAGAGATCTGGCCCGGGACCAGCGTTCAATTCCCGCCTCGGCGGGTCTTGGGCTCAATTTCCTCGGACCTGATAATTCTCGCCTCGGTGCCTATTCTAATCATGGGTCCCACTCTGCAACTCTGGGCAATAGCTTGCTTAATCTCCACAACGGCCCCAACAGCGCTGGGATGCCTGGCTTCACCCTGGGGGTGCCCAGGAGTGGACATTTCACAGGGAAAAGCCTGGAAGGGTTCCACAGCGGTATGCGTACAGCGCCTGGACACCCCTTTGGGGGTATGGGTGCGCTTTACAAGTACAAATTTCATCTGCACCCCTCACGCACATAAGCTACCACTTCTCGATTCCTGATACACATTAGGTTAAAAGACAATTTCCCATAAAGACTAAGGGAAAATGCTGCCTGGCATACATTTCCTTGCAATTCTGCACTTCTCTGCTTCTGCCCTTATGAGAAACAGGCCACCACATGCAAATCAGCAGAGCAGTCCTGCCCTCATTGCTAGGCCACACCTCCTCTATACATTACACCAGGTACTCAAGAATAGGGGTGTGCAAAGTTCGCGCATCTTGCTTTTGAGTAATTACGTGAAATTTCAGAAAAGTTAAATGGAATTACGTACAATTACGTTAAATGCAAAACCAGCATTTGACACAAAATTTTGCAGTGAAATGCGTCCTTGCGTCCATTTTGGACGCGAGGATGAACTTCATGTAAAAAAAGTGCAAAAAACAAAAGTGCCACAAATAGCAGCCTCTCGTATTCTGGTTGCTTCCATTATTCCCTTGTGTTCTAGCTAAATTTTTATCGTGAATGGCAAAGAATCATGTGGTATGGAGTTATTTCTTAATTTCAGGAATTTTGCGTAAGAAGCGTAGCTAAAAAGTACCAAAATTATGCAAGATTACACTGACATAAGGAAAATTTAATCTAGACCTACTCCAGATACATTTTTGTTCCCTTGACCTTCATTAATTGAATATTGGTGAAGTTAATCAGCACATCCACCACAGGCACAGGCATGTCTGGATGCGTGACCCAGATGACAAATTTTCATGGGGGAGGTGGGCGATATTAGGTGATTTTTAACAGTGAAATTTCATAAAAAAACATAAAAATTTAATATTACGCCTATAGAGTGAAATATGGTTTACAGGTATCTTGCATGACTTTTTTCAAGCAAGTGCAGGTAAAAAATGTCTTGTGAGATAGGGGTAGGAAACTAGTTCGAACAAATAATGTCTCTTGGTGATATACTTTATGCAGGGTCGGATTGGTAACACGGGCACTCGGGAAATGGCCGAAGGGCCGGTAGCCGAGTTCTAGCTGTGGGCTGCTTTTTTGGGCAGGCTGGGGGCTGTCTGTGCTGTTAGGATGCCGCCAGCGGCCCAGTGGGTGCCTGAGTGTCCTTTCTAGAGCCAGATGGGTGGAGGTATCACTCCCTTTCTCTTGGTGGGCCGGCCCATTAATGTATGCTGATTGAGCGGGGCAGGGGGCCTGAGCAGAAGTGGTCTCACTTGCATTCATGTGCGGCTAAGTGAAGTTAATAAAACATGCCCCCCACCCAGGGGCGTAACAAAGGCCGCCGCAGCTCCCCCAGTATGGGGGGCCCCGAGCTCCAGGGCGCCCCCTCAGTACAGTACCATGGCCTGAGAGCTCCGGAGTAAGTCCGGAAGGTGGCCCCTCCATGCACTTTGCAGGGGGGCCCCCTCAAGTTTCGTTACACCACTGCCCCCATCCCCTTTCTTTTCATAAAACTTCGCTGAAGCAGTGTTTTGCGGAAAGGCAATACGCAAATGTGGGCCACTTTTTTTGGTGTGCCCTGGCCGATTTTTGATCCCAATCCAACCCTGACTTTATGTGCGCATGAGTCTCTTGCATGCAAAAGCTACACAAATTTGTGTAATGCGAAATTTCGAGTAATTTCTAGAACTGTACATTGCGTGAGATTCGGAAACTAAGTGAATTTTGCCCCCGTAAATAAAATTTCTCCCAGGCCTATAAATGTAGACTCTTTCGTTTCAACCTTGCACTTTATCGCTACGATATAGGAAGGCCCAACAGTATGCAATTAGGTTTGACAACTCTGGAAAAGAAGCAGTAGAGACCATGTTGCTAGGTCACATCCCCTCTTCACAGAACAAAAGCAACCCCCGAAGGGTATTGGTCTCATTGGACTATATCCATGAGATGTATCTAAAGGTCTGAAATACCACTAGCAGAGGAGGGCCGAATCTGGAGGCCTGACCAGACCGAGTGAGGACCACAAACCAATTTTTCAGTTTTTATGTTGAAACTGCCCGAGGTTTGACCTCACTCGTCTGAGCAACTCTGCTTGGTAGTGAGGTTTAAGAGTCCGGGTCACTAAACAGCAAGGAACCGGAGCTAAAGGTATTTGTTGTCAGTTATCAGAGACGATGGGCCCCCAGCCACAGGATAGGAGTGCCTGGATCTGCTGTCAGTCGAGTCTCACGGCCGCAGAACGAACCAAGAGGCAGCTACCTTGGTCTCGTGGCGTTTTAAGCGTCGGTGTGGCGCCAACTGATGACATCAAGCCTTGAACCTGTCTGGAGATGGGGGTAGGGCATCCTCTCTCGCGCCCCGCTAGAACTGGCTGACTGGTAAGGTGATTCCTCTCCGCCTCGCCCCCTCTCTCAACATCCTTGGGCACAACCATAGCAACCACCCTGCTCCGGCCATGGAGCAACTAAAGGCGACCTTTGCTTGATGCTGAGGTCGCTGTCTCAGGAGCGCTGGCAGCAGTGTGAATGTGCGTGCTTGTTGTTCTCCCGAACAGCGGGAATCTCCTGAAAGGAATGATTAATAAAAAAGGCAATTTTTAACAGATCATTTCTTTGGGCTTCATTGTTGCCTTCGTATGACAGAACAAACCACATGCAAATGAATCTGACTGCACCCCAAAGACCAGTGCAGACAAAATTGCTAGACCACAACATACCTTCATATTATGAGTAAAAAATTAAAACAAGCACTGGCAAAGCCCATGAACCCGGTCTTTTAAAAGCTGATGGGATGATTAATTTTTTTAATGCAAGTATATGTCACATAAAATGTAAGAAAAAACACAAGCCACTGCCTAAACATGGAGGCCATAAACCTGCAATAAAAATACTGCATTTCAAACGAACGAAAGGATAACGAATGAATAGAAAAGGCACTAGTAGGTAGATGTGTGTATGTGATCAGGAACAATGAAATCCCTCGCAGTGCAAGAGAGACAATGACTGAATTGGGCTGACCCATTGTCTCATGCTGTATGCTATGGTGGATGAAAGCAAATATGAATGACAGTTGAACAGACCAATCGATGAAGAGGGCTGACCCAAAGCCCCTCTATGGTTGTCCATATGCATGTGAATTTTATTTATGATGTGTTTTTTTATTGCAGGAGGCTGGCAAAACAACTAAAGCTCTCTCTAGTAGATACCTACAAATAAATGCTTTTACCTCTTCAATAAGATATAGTTAAAATTACTGAGTACTTCAGACATTAGTATAACCATATCAGGCTAAGAATTAGAAGCCAATTTTCATTAGCAGTGAGGAAAACCTTGCAGTTTAATATACATCTGTGTTAGATTTTGGGGTCTCTAGTTGGCATAGGTAGGTACCTGTGACAAATAGGGACCCTTGCGTCTAGTCAGGGTGAGGGGCTACACTCCTAAAATAACCCCTGCTCACCCCCTTGGTAGCTTGGCACGAGCAGGCAGGCTTATCTCAGAGGCAGTGTGTAAAGCATTTGTGAACACATACAGTAATACAGTGACAACACTACAGATGGACACCACACAGGTTGTATTATAAAAATAGTATTTTTATATAGACTTAACACAAGACCAAACAACAAAAATCCACAATACTGTACTCAAAAATAGACTTTAGAATGTTATAAAATAGTTCAGTTCTCTCTCAAGTTGTAGATGCAACACTTTACTCTCAATGTACCTTGAATGCGTAACGCAAAGAAAACAAAAGGGTCGCATGGAAGGTGATGCGTCGGTTCCTTACACTCAGGGGAGTGGATGCGTCGGTTCCTTACTGCAGCGCAGGGGAGTTGATGCTCGCTTCCTTACTGTGTGGGGAGGTGATGCGTCGGTTTCTTACTGCTCTCCGGTGCGATGCGACAAGATGGCACCTCGATGCGATACTCTTCTCCGGTGCGATGCGACAAAATGGCGTCTTGGCTGCGATGCAACAACGTTGATGTGATGCGTGCACGCCCGACGGCCGTGCGGCGACTCAATGATCTTTGGAGCCGCGACAGGCCCTGCGACGCGCTTCTCCGGTGATGCAACGATGTCCTCTGTGGCAGCGTCCCGCTTCTCCGGCGATGCGCCGCGCTTCGGCGATGCGATGATGACAGCGGCGTCTCGCTTCCTCTGCGATGCGATGACAGCGGCTGCGGCGGCGACACGCTTCTCGTCGTTGCGTCGCGCTTCCAGCTCCCAGCGACACGCAGTCTCTCAGAAGGCCCAGCACAACAGCAGGCACTTCAATTCCCAGCAAGGGAATTCAGGGGGGAGCTAGTTGGTGAAGTCTTGTATCCCTGAGACTTCAGGCAGGAGGCAAGCTCTAGTTCAAGCCCTTGGAGATTCTTCTTCAAGTTGATAGAAAGCACACTCAGTCCTTTTCTCCTTTCTTTGGCAATGAAGCAACCACTGCAGGCCAACCCCCAAACACACAGCACAGGGGTAGTCTCCTCCTTCAGCTTCCTGATTCTTCTCCTCAGCAAAGGTTCGTCTTGATTCCCAGAAGTGATCTAAAGTTCTGGGGTCTGGGTCCCCTTTTTATACACAGTTTCTCTTTGTTCTCTGAAGGCAGAGAGGCCTTTGCCTAGTCCAAAACCAGTTCTGGTCAGTCCTGGAGCACTTTGTTGACAAGACTCCTTCTTTCCTTTCACAGTGAAGGCCAGGGACATCAGACACACCACAGGAGGTGGAGCCAGCATTGTGGAGGAAAGGCACAGCCCTATTCAGGTCCCAGGTGCAACTCCTCCCTCCTATCTGCATGCAGATCTCTCTATTCAGCCCTGTGCTGATTCACCCTGTCTCCTGGAAGCCCCCAGCCCCTGTCACTCAAACTCCAGACAAGGAATACACAACCTAGCAGAGGCAGGCTTGGATAGTTAGGCAAGGAAATACCTACTTTCTAAAAGTGGTATTTTCAAACACAGAATGTTAAAACCAACTTCACTAAAAGATGTATTTTATCATTCTGAGTTCAGGCATACTAAACTCGAATTTCTACCTAGTTCCCTGAGTCAGTTAGGATTATAAGATGTAATAATCTAACTGCCCATTCTGGCCTATGGGGAACAGGTAGCCTTGCAATAGTGAAAAACGAAAATGGCTGTAATTCACTATTAGGACATGCCACACACATCAGGGCATGTCCTACCTTTTACCTACAATGCACCCTGCCCTTGGGCCTACCTTAGGGGTGACTAATATGTATAAAAGGGAAGGTTTAGGGACTGGCAAGTGGGTACACTTGCCCAGTCAACATGGCAGTACCAGACTGCCCACAGGCTCTGCAATGGCAGGCCTGAGACACACTTTACAAGCTGTTCCGGTGGGTGGCACAACCGGTGCTGCAAGCCCACCAGCAGCATTTGATTTACAAGCCCTGGGCACACGCAGTGCACTGTACTAGGGTCTGACAGTAAGCCAAACAAGCCAATCATGGAGTCACTAATCCATACATCAATTTACCATAGGGAGCACTTGCACTGTGGCACTGATCAGCAGGGGCACAGTGCCCAAAAGCATCTAAAACCAGCAAAAACATAAGAGGCAACAGCATAAAATGGAAGGGAGACCCACGCCAATGGTGCCAGGTCTAACACGTGTCCCCTCCAGCTGAAATGTGGGGAGAACTACCCTACCTCCGGGGAGTTCTCATCACTAAGGCGGAAAAATCTGGACAGACCATCAGCATTGGCGTGTTCTGTACCAGGGCGGTGTTCCACCGTAAAGTCCATCCCCTGTAGGGATATGGACCACCTCAACAGCTTTGGATTCTCACCCCTCATCTGCATCAGCCATCTGAGGGGCCTGTGGTCTGTCTGAACCCGGAAGTGAGTCCCAAACAAGTATGGTCTCAACTTCTTCAGTGCCCAGACCACAGCAAATGCCTCATGCTCAATTGCACTCCACCTCTGTTCCCGTGGAAGTAACCTCCTACTGATGAAGGCTACAGGTTGGTCTAGGCCCTCCTCATTAATCTGTGATAGAACAGCCCCCACACCATGCTCTGAAGCGTCTGTTTGCACAATAAACTCCTTTGAGAAGTTGGGTGCCAGGAGCATGGGTGCCGTGCACATGGCAGTTTTCAGGGCATCAAAAGCTCTCTGACAGGTGTCAGTCCAAACCACTCTCTTGGGCTGCTTCCTGGAAGTCAGCTCTGTCAAGGGTGCAACAATGCTGCCATACCCCTTGACAAACCTCCTGTAATACCCGGTGAGTCCTAAAAAGGCTCTCACCTCTGTCTGGGTCTTGGGGGGTTCCCAAGTCAGGATGGTCTCAATCTTGGGCTGTAGGGGTGCCACCTGGCCGCTCCCAACCTGGTGTCCCAAGTACACCACGGAACCCTGCCCGATCTGGCACTTACTCGCCTTGATCGTGAGGCCTGCTCTCCGCAGCGCCATCAACACTTCCCAGAGGTGGCGCAGATGTTCTTCCCAACTGGCGCTGAACACTGCAATGTCATCCAGGTAGGCGGCACTGAACTCTTCCAGTCCAGCCAACACCTGGTTGACCAACCTCTGAAAGGTGGCAGGGGCATTCTTCATCCCAAAGGGCATAACCCGGAATTGGTAGTGCCCATCTGGTGTGGAGAATGCTGACCTCTCTCTTGCCCCATCAGTCAAGGCGATCTGCCAGTACCCAGACGTTAAGTCAAACGTGCTGAGGTACCGGGCAGCCCCTAACCGATCAATGAGCTCATCAGCTCTGGGGATGGGGTGCGCGTCAGTCCTGGTGACTGAATTGAGCCCTCGGTAGTCCACGCAGAACCGCAGTTCTGGTGAGACACCCGGTGCGGCAGCCTTTGGGACCAAGACCACTGGGCTGGCCCAAGGACTGTTAGAGGACTCAATCACCCCCAACGCAAGCATCTTGGCGACCTCGTCCTTGATGCAAGCTCTCACCCTGTCAGTCACCCTGTAAGTTTTGTGCTTGACAGGAGGACTGTCCCCAGTGTCTACATCATGGACGCACCAGTCAGTGACACTGGGAATCAGGGAGAACAGGTCAGAAAACTGTCCCAGCAACTGGTGACAGTCATTCTGCTGCTCAGGGGTCAGGGTGGAAGAGAGGTTCACTCCATCCACTGACCCATCTTGCTCTGTTGCAGACAGGAGGTCAGGAAGAGGCTCAGTCTCCTCCTCCATTCCAGCATCTGTTGCTAGGAGCATGCCCACTTCGGACCTCTCTAAGTGGGGCTTCAGGCGGTTGACATGCAGGACCCGTAAGGGGTTCCTGGGAGACCGCAAGTCCACCAAGTAGGTAACCGGACTCTTGCGCTCCACCACCTCAAATGGTCCGGTCCACTTATCCTGGAGCGCACAGGGCTCCACTGGGGCCATGACCCACACTTTCTGACAAGGCTGAAGCTCAACCAGAGTGGCATTCTGGTCGTACCACCGCTTCATCTCCTCCTGGCTGGCTTCCAGATTCGCCTCAGCGAGTTTTCTGAATCGCCTAGTTTGGTTCCTAAAGGCCAGCATGTAGCTATATACATCCTGGGGAGGTTTCCTGGGAGATTGCTCCCAGCCTTCCTTGACCAAACTCAAAGGTCCTCTCACTGGGTGTCCATAGAGAAGCTCAAAGGGACTGAACCCTAGAGATTTCTGTGGCACCTCACGGTAAGCAAAGAGAAGGCATGGTAAGAGGACGTCCCACTTACGCCTCATGGGTTCCTCAAGACCCATAATCATGCGTTTGAGGGTCCGGTTGAATCTCTCAACCAGCCCATTACCTTGGGGGTGGTAAGGAGTGGTGAACTTGTAGGTTACACCACACTCCTGCCACAGGGACTTCATATACTTGGAAATGAAGTTGGTACCTCGGTCTGACACCACCTCTCTGGGAAACCCCACGCGGGAGAAAATCCCCATCAGTGCACGTCACACCACGGGGGCCGTCACTGTCCTGAGAGGGATGGCTTCCGGGTACCGGGTGGCATGGTCCACCAAGACCAGGATGAACCTGTTGCCCATGGCTGTCTTGGGATCCAGAGGCCCCACAATGTCAATGCCCACCCTTTCAAAGGGGGTGCTGACCACAGGGAATGGCTGGAGAGGAGCCTTGCGCTTCCTCCCACTCTTTCCACTTGCCTGGCAAGTCTGACAGGTCCTGCAATGAGTGTCTGAACTCTTGCGCATTTGGGGCCAATATAAATGGGTGACAAGCCTTTCAAAGGTCTTGTCCTGCCCCAAGTGTCCTGCTAAAGGCACATCATGAGCCAGTCCCAGTAGGAAGGCTCTGAAGCGCTGGGGTACCACCAGCACACGGGCTGACCCAGGCTCAGGAACCTTAGGCTCACTATACAGGAGACCATTCTCCCAGTAGATCCAATGTGATCCAGACTGATCACCTGCTGCCTGGTTTGCAGCCTGCTGCCGCAAACCCACAAGAGAAGGGCACTTGTTCTGCTCCTCACAGAACTCTTCCCTGGAGGGACCTCCTTCCTGCTGCCAATGGGTCAGCTCAGGCAGGTCTCCCAGTTCAGCAATCTCTTCCCCGGTAGGCTCCAGGGCATCCCCCTCAGGGTCCGCCTCCTCCTGGGCTGTGGGAACCTCAGGGGCCGGTTTCCCGTGCCCCCTACCTCTTCTCTTTAAGGCAGGCACCTGGGCCATTTTCTCAGGCTCCAGGTCCTCTTGAACACCCTTACTGGCTGCCGTAGACCGAGTGGTCACGCAGGGCCACTCAGGCAAACCCAACATCTCTAAATGAGCTCTCCGCTCCACCTTAGCCCAAGGGGAGCTCTCCAAATCGTTACCTAACAGACATTCAACAGGCATGGCTGGCCTCACAGCTACTTGAAGAGTCCCTGAGACCCCCCCCCACTCAAAGGGAACCTGTGCCACCTTGCAGTGGCTCTCTGTTTTGTCAGCGGCAACAACTGGGTAAAATGCATTTGGGACTACCTGCTCTTCAGACACCAACAGACAACTGACAGCTGTCACACTGGCTCCGGTGTCTCTAAGAGCTTCCACCCTCTTGCCATTGATGGTTACCCACTGCCTGTATTTTTTAGTGTTATCAGGCAGCTGGGTCCTGGGGACCACCTCACAGTCTCCTAAAGAGACAAGGGACATCTCTGCGGGACCCCACCCACCCTGGGCACCCATCTCCTCCCCCAGGGCTACACTAGCCAACTGCCGGGGTGGTGCACCAGTGGGTGCTGTCTTCCCATACAAGGGACATCTAGCATCATAAGAACAGTGGCCTACTAGACCACACTTAAAACAGGTCTTGGGCCCCTTGTGAACAGGCTTATCTGTCGGGGCCACTGCCTTCTTCTCAGGGGGAGGCTGGGAACCCTTCCCTTGGTTCCCTTGGGGATTACTTTGGGGCCCTTTCTGGAACTCCCTCTGTTTACCCTTGTCCCCCCCACTCTTCTGCTGGGGACCCTGCCCACCTTTGGCGAAGTCTCCCACATGAACCTTCTGGACCCTGGTGCTCACCCAGCGGTCCGCCTCCTCAGCAAGCTTCCTAGGGTTAGTCAGCTTGCTATCAATAAGATGCTGGCGTAGCTCTGGAAAACAGTTATTTGACAAGTGCTCCCATGCAAGCAAATCATAGAGCGCCTCAAAATTATCCACTTTGCTACCCTTCACCCAACCATCCAATGCTCTGCAAAAGAAAGACACATATTCCACCCAAGTGGTAGACTCCAGTTTTCTGCAATTTCTAAACCTTTGTCTATATAGCTCTGGGGTCAAACCAAATCTGGACATTAGGGCTCCCTTCATGTGGGTATAGGACATCTGCTCCTCTGTAGGCAAATCCAACAAAGTGTCCCTCCCATCACTAACAAAGCGGCCCCACAACCCCGCTCCCCAATCCTTCTCAGGGACCCGGTGGGCCAACATTGCAGCTTCATAAGCCCTAAACCATTGACCAATATCCTCATTCTTGTGGAAATCTTTAACTACATCTTTGGGAATGTAGGTTCTTGCTTCTACATGCACTGGCGGTGTGCTGCCACCAGAGGGAGGAACCTCTAACTTCTTGGCCTTGAGTTCCAATTCCCTCAATCCTCTCTCATGCTCAAAATGCATCCTCTTTTCCTCTAAGGCTAACTTCTTCATTTCTAATTCCATCCCAAGCTCTATTTTCTTGCTCTCTATGTCCTTCTGACTATCCATTTTGAGCCTAGCTAGCTCCAATTTATGCATCCTCTCCCTTGCTCTGTCCTCCAGCTCTCCTGGGGACAACCCTTTGGAAGAAACACTGCTGCCCGCCCCTGAAGGTGCTTTCCCTCCAGTTGGGCCCACTGGCCCCTCAAGGTGCTCATTTAAATCCTCTGCCTCCATTACTGGCTCCTCAGGATGCTCACTGGCATTCCTAGATTCTACCCAGGCCCTCAGCGCCTTTTGGTATTCCTCTTTCCTGGTGAGGCCTTTCACAGAGATTTTAAATTTCTTGCACAAAGCTTTGAGATAAGGCACAGTGTAGGTATCAATTCTCTCTTCTTCCAAAACAATGTCTACAGATACTATGGATGCTGACTTGCTCATGGTAGCAAAAAGACTGGCAGTTCTCAAGAATCAAAAATAGAAAAGAAGTTCCAAGGAAAAATTCTCAAAAAGTATGTGGTTGCGTTATGGTCTGCACTCACTAGTAGTGTACACCAATCACTGTATATGAATCACAAATGCAAGTCCAAATCCTCACCGCTGACCACCAATGTTAGATTTGGGGGTCTCTAGTTGGCATAGGTAGGTACCTGTGACAAATAGGGACCCTTGCGTCTAGTCAGGGTGAGGGGCTACACTCCTAAAATAACCCCTGCTCACCCCCTTGGTAGCTTGGCACGAGCAGGCAGGCTTATCTCAGAGGCAGTGTGTAAAGCATTTGTGAACACATACAGTAATACAGTGACAACACTACAGATGGACACCACACAGGTTGTATTATAAAAATAGTATTTTTATATAGACTTAACACAAGACCAAACGACAAAAATCCACAATACTGTACTCAAAAATAGACTTTAGAATGTTATAAAATAGTTCAGTTCTCTCAAGTTGTAGATGCAACACTTTACTCTCAATGTACCTTGAATGCGTAACGCAAAGAAAACAAAAGGGTCGCAGGGAAGGTGATGCGTCGGTTCCTTACACTCAGGGGAGTGGATGCGTCGGTTCCTTACTGCTGCGCAGGGGAGTTGATGCTCGCTTCCTTACTGTGTGGGGAGGTGATGCATCGGTTTCTTACTGCTCTCCGGTGCGATGCGACAAGATGGCACCTCGATGCGATACTCTTCTCCAGTGCAATGCGACAAAATGGCGTCTTGGCTGCGATGCGACAACGTTGATGTGATGCGTGCACGCCCGACGGCCGTGCGGCGACTCGATGATCTTTGGAGCCGCGACAGGCCCTGCGACGCGCTTCTCCGGTGATGCGACGATGTCCTCTGTGGCAGCGTCCCACTTCTCCGGCGATGCGCCGCGCTTCGGCGATGCGATGATGACAGCGGCAGTGGCGTCTCGCTTCCTCTGCGATGCGATGACAGCGGCTGCGGCGGCGACACGCTTCTCGTCATTGCGTCGCGCTTCCAGCTCCCAGCGACACGCAGTCTCTCAGAAGGCCCAGCACAACAGCAGGCACTTCAATTCCCAGCAAGGGAATTCAGGGGGGAGCTGGTTGGTGAAGTCTTCTATCCCTGAGACTTCAGGCAGGAGGAAAGCTCTAGTTCAAGCCCTTGGAGATTCTTCTTCAAGTTGATAGAAAGCACACTCAGTCCTTTTCTCCTTTCTTTGGCAATGAAGCAACCACTGCAGGCCAACCCCCAAACACACAGCACAGGGGTAGTCTCCTCCTTCAGCTTCCTGATTCTTCTCCTCAGCATAGGTTCGTCTTGATTCCCAGAAGTGATCTAAAGTTCTGGGGTCTGGGTCCCCCTTTTATACACAGTTTCTCTTTGTTCTCTGAAGGCAGAGAGGCCTTTGCCTAGTCCAAAACCAGTTCTGGTCAGTCCTGGAGCACTTTGTTGACAAGACTCCTTCTTTCCTTTCACAGTGTAGACCAGGGACATCAGACACACCACAGGAGGTGGAGCCAGCATTGTGGAGGAAAGGCACAGCCCTATTCAGGTCCCAGGTGCAACTCCTCCCTCCTATCTGCATGCAGATCTCTCTATTCAGCCCTGTGCTGACTCACCCTGTCTCCTGGAAGCCCCCAGCCTCTGTCACTCAAACTCCAGACAAGGAATACACAACCTAGCAGAGGCAGGCTTGGATAGTTAGGCAAGGAAATACCCACTTTCTAAAAGTGGTATTTTCAAACACAGAATGTTAAAACCAACTTCACTAAAAGATGTATTTTATCATTCTAAGTTCAGGCATACTAAACTCGAATTTCTACCTAGTTCCCTTTGTCAGTTAGGATTATAAGATGTAATAATCTAACTGCCCATTCTGGCCTATGGGGAACAGGTAGCCTTGCAATAGTGAAAAACGAAAATGGCTGTAATTCACTATTAGGACATGCCACACACATCAGGGCATGTCCTACCTTTTACCTACAATGCACCCTGCCTTTGGGCCTACCTTAGGGGTGACTAATATGTATAAAAGGGAAGGTTTAGGGACTGGCAAGTGGGTACACTTGCCCAGTCAACATGGCAGTACCAGACTGCCCACAGGCTCTGCAATGGCAGGCCTGAGACACACTTTACAAGCTGCTCCGGTGGGTGGCACAACCGGTGCTGCAAGCCCACCAGCAGCATTTGATTTACAAGCCCTGGGCACACGCAGTGCACTGTACTAGGGTCTGACAGTAAGCCAAACAAGCCAATCATGGAGTCACTAATCCATACATCAATTTACCATAGGGAGCACTTGCACTGTGGCACTGATCAGCAGGGGCACAGTGCCCAAAAGCATCTAAAACCAGCAAAAACATAAGAGGCAACAGCAAAAAATGGAAGGGAGACCCACGCCAATGGTGCCAGGTCTAACACGTGTCCCCTCCAGCTGAAATGTGGGGAGAACTACCCTACCTCCGGGGAGTTCTCATCACTAAGGCGGAAAAATCTGGACAGACCATCAGCATTGGCGTGTTCTGTACCAGGGCGGTGTTCCACCGTAAAGTCCATCCCCTGTAGGGATATGGACCACCTCAACAGCTTTGGATTCTCACCCCTCATCTGCATCAGCCATCTGAGGGGCCTGTGGTCTGTCTGAACCCGGAAGTGAGTCCCAAACAAGTATGGTCTCAACTTCTTCAGTGCCCAGACCACAGCAAATGCCTCATGCTCAATTGCACTCCACCTCTGTTCCCGTGGAAGTAACCTCCTACTGATGAAGGCTACAGGTTGGTCTAGGCCCTCCTCATTAATCTGTGATAGAACAGCCCCCACACCATGCTCTGAAGCGTCTGTTTGCACAATAAACTCCTTTGAGAAGTTGGGTGCCAGGAGCATGGGTGCCGTGCACATGGCAGTTTTCAGGGCATCAAAAGCTCTCTGACAGGTGTCAGTCCAAACCACTCTCTTGGGCTGCTTCCTGGAAGTCAGCTCTGTCAAGGGTGCAACAATGCTGCCATACCCCTTGACAAACCTCCTGTAATACCCGGTGAGTCCTAAAAGGCTCTCACCTCTGTCTGGGTCTTGGGGGTTCCCAAGTCAGGATGGTCTCAATCTTGGGCTGTAGGGGCGCCACCTGGCCGCTCCCAACCTGGTGTCCCAAGTACACCACGGAACCCTGCCCGATCTGGCACTTACTCGCCTTGATCGTGAGGCCTGCTCTCCGCAGCGCCATCAACACTTCCCAGAGGTGGCGCAGATGTTCTTCCCAACTGGCGCTGAACACTGCAATGTCATCCAGGTAGGCGGCACTGAACTCTTCCAGTCCAGCCAACACCTGGTTGACCAACCTCTGAAAGGTGGCAGGGGCATTCTTCATCCCAAAGGGCATAACCCGGAATTGGTAGTGCCCATCTGGTGTGGAGAATGCTGACCTCTCTCTTGCCCCATCAGTCAAGGCGATCTGCCAGTACCCAGACGTTAAGTCAAACGTGCTGAGGTACCGGGCAGCCCCTAACCGATCAATGAGCTCATCAGCTCTGGGGATGGGGTGCGCGTCAGTCCTGGTGACTGAATTGAGCCCTCGGTAGTCCACACAGAACCGCAGTTCTGGTGAGACACCCGGTGCGGCAGCCTTTGGGACCAAGACCACTGGGCTGGCCCAAGGACTGTTAGAGGACTCAATCACCCCCAACGCAAGCATCTTGGCGACCTCGTCCTTGATGCAAGCTCTCACCCTGTCAGTCACCCTGTAAGTTTTGTGCTTGACAGGAGGACTGTCCCCAGTGTCTACATCATGGACGCACCAGTCAGTGACACTGGGAATCAGGGAGAACAGGTCAGAAAACTGTCCCAGCAACTGGTGACAGTCATTCTGCTGCTCAGGGGTCAGGGTGGAAGAGAGGTTCACTCCATCCACTGACCCATCTTGCTCTGTTGCAGACAGGAGGTCAGGAAGAGGCTCAGTCTCCTCCTCCATTCCAGCATCTGTTGCTAGGAGCATGCCCACTTCGGACCTCTCTAAGTGGGGCTTCAGGCGGTTGACATGCAGGACCCGTAAGGGGTTCCTGGGAGACCGCAAGTCCACCAAGTAGGTAACCGGACTCTTGCGCTCCACCACCTCAAATGGTCCGGTCCACTTATCCTGGAGCGCACAGGGCTCCACTGGGGCCATGACCCACACTTTCTGACAAGGCTGAAGCTCAACCAGAGTGGCATTCTGGTCGTACCACCGCTTCATCTCCTCCTGGCTGGCTTCCAGATTCGCCTCAGCGAGTTTTCTGAATCGCCTAGTTTGGTTCCTAAAGGCCAGCATGTAGCTATATACATCCTGGGGAGGTTTCCTGGGAGATTGCTCCCAGCCTTCCTTGACCAAACTCAAAGGTCCTCTCACTGGGTGTCCATAGAGAAGCTCAAAGGGACTGAACCCTAGAGATTTCTGTGGCACCTCACGGTAAGCAAAGAGAAGGCATGGTAAGAGGACGTCCCACTTACGCCTCATGGGTTCCTCAAGACCCATAATCATGCCTTTGAGGGTCCGGTTGAATCTCTCAACCAGCCCATTACCTTGGGGGTGGTAAGGAGTGGTGAACTTGTAGGTTACACCACACTCCTGCCACAGGGACTTCATATACTTGGAAATGAAGTTGGTACCTCGGTCTGACACAACCTCTCTGGGAAACCCCACGCGGGAGAAAATCCCCATCAGTGCACGTCCCACCACGGGGGCCGTCACTGTCCTGAGAGGGATGGCTTCCGGGTACCGGGTGGCATGGTCCACCAAGACCAGGATGAACCTGTTGCCCATGGCTGTCTTGGGATCCAGAGGCCCCACAATGTCAATGCCCACCCTTTCAAAGGGGGTGCTGACCACAGGGAATGGCTGGAGAGGAGCCTTGCGCTTCCTCCCACTCTTTCCACTTGCCTGGCAAGTCTGACAGGTCCTGCAATGAGTGTCTGAACTCTTGCGCATTTGGGGCCAATAAAAATGGGTGACAAGCCTTTCAAAGGTCTTGTCCTGCCCCAAGTGTCCTGCTAAAGGCACATCATGAGCCAGTCCCAGTAGGAAGGCTCTGAAGCGCTGGGGTACCACCAGCACACGGGCTGACCCAGGCTCAGCAACCTTAGGCTCACTATACAGGAGACCATTCTCCCAGTAGATCCAATGTGATCCAGACTGATCACCTGCTGCCTGGTTTGCAGCCTGCTGCCGCAAACCCACAAGAGAAGGGCACTTGTTCTGCTCCTCACAGAACTCTTCCCTGGAGGGACCTCCTTCCTGCTGCCAATGGGTCAGCTCAGGCAGGTCTCCCAGTTCAGCAATCTCTTCCCCGGTAGGCTCCAGGGCATCCCCCTCAGGGTCCGCCTCCTCCTGGGCTGTGGGAACCTCAGGGGCCGGTTTCCCGTGCCCCCTACCTCTTCTCTTTAAGGCAGGCACCTGGGCCATTTTCTCAGGCTCCAGGTCCTCTTGAACACCCTTACTGGCTGCCATAGACCGAGTGGTCACGCAGGCCCACTCAGGCAAACCCAACATCTCTAAATGAGCTCTCCGCTCCACCTTAGCCCAAGGGGAGCTCTCCAAATCGTTACCTAACAGACATTCAACAGGCATGGCTGGCCTCACAGCTACTTGAAGAGTCCCTGAGACCCCCCCCACTCAAAGGGAACCTGTGCCACCTTGCAGTGGCTCTCTGTTTTGTCAGCGGCAACAACTGGGTAAAATGCATTTGGGACTACCTGCTCTTCAGACACCAACAGACAACTGACAGCTGTCACACTGGCTCCGGTGTCTCTAAGAGCTTCCACCCTCTTGCCATTGATGGTTACCCACTGCCTGTATTTTTTAGTGTTATCAGGCAGCTGGGTCCTGGGGACCACCTCACAGTCTCCTAAAGAGACAAGGGACATCTCTGCGGGACCCCACCCACCCTGGGCACCCATCTCCTCCCCCAGGGCTACACTAGCCAACTGCCGGGGTGGTGCACCAGTGGGTGCTGTCTTCCCATACAAGGGACATCTAGCATCATAAGAACAGTGGCCTACTAGACCACACTTAAAACAGGTCTTGGGCCCCTTGTGAACAGGCTTATCTGTCGGGGCCACTGCCTTCTTCTCAGGAAGAGGCTGGGAACCCTTCCCTTGGTTCCCTTGGGGATTACTTTGGGGCCCTTTCTGGAACTCCCTCTGTTTACCCTTGTCCCCCCCACTCTTCTGCTGGGGACCCTGCCCACCTTTGGCGAAGTCTCCCACATGAACCTTCTGGACCCTGGTGCTCACCCAGCGGTCCGCCTCCTCAGCAAGCTTCCTAGGGTTAGTCAGCTTGCTATCAATAAGATGCTGGCGTAGCTCTGGAAAACAGTTATTTGACAAGTGCTCCCATGCAAGCAAATCATAGAGCGCCTCAAAATTATCCACTTTGCTACCCTTCACCCAACCATCCAATGCTCTGCAAAAGAAAGACACATATTCCACCCAAGTGGTAGACTCCAGTTTTCTGCAATTTCTAAACCTTTGTCTATATAGCTCTGGGGTCAAACCAAATCTGGACATTAGGGCTCCCTTCATGTGGGTATAGGACATCTGCTCCTCTGTAGGCAAATCCAACAAAGTGTCCCTCCCATCACTAACAAAGCGGCCCCACAACCCCGCTCCCCAATCCTTCTCAGGGACCCGGTGGGCCAACATTGCAGCTTCATAAGCCCTAAACCATTGACCAATATCCTCATTCTTGTGGAAATCTTTAACTACATCTTTGGGAATGTAGGTTCTTGCTTCTACATGCACTGGCGGTGTGCTGCCACCAGAGGGAGGAACCTCTAACTTCTTGGCCTTGAGTTCCAATTCCCTCAATCCTCTCTCATGCTCAAAATGCATCCTCTTTTCCTCTAAGGCTAACTTCTTCATTTCTAATTCCATCCCAAGCTCTATTTTCTTGCTCTCTATGTCCTTCTGACTATCCATTTTGAGCCTAGCTAGCTCCAATTTATGCATCCTCTCCCTTGCTCTGTCCTCCAGCTCTCCTGGGGACAACCCTTTGGAAGAAACACTGCTGCCCGCCCCTGAAGGTGCTTTCCCTCCAGTTGGGCCCACTGGCCCCTCAAGGTGCTCATTTAAATCCTCTACCTCCATTACTGGCTCCTCAGGATGCTCACTGGCATTCCTAGATTCTACCCAGGCCCTCAGCGCCTTTTGGTATTCCTCTTTCCTGGTGAGGCCTTTCACAGAGATTTTAAATTTCTTGCACAAAGCTTTGAGATAAGGCACAGTGTAGGTATCAATTCTCTCTTCTTCCAAAACAATGTCTACAGATACTATGGATGCTGACTTGCTCATGGTAGCAAAAAGACTGGCAGTTCTCAAGAATCAAAAATAGAAAAGAAGTTCCAAGGAAAAAATTCTCAAAAAGTATGTGGTTGCGTTATGGTCTGCACTCACTAGTAGTGTACACCAATCACTGTATATGAATCACAAATGCAAGTCCAAATCCTCACCGCTGACCACCAATGTTAGATTTGGGGGTCTCTAGTTGGCATAGGTAGGTACCTGTGACAAATAGGGACCCTTGCGTCTAGTCAGGGTGAGGGGCTACACTCCTAAAATAACCCCTGCTCACCCCCTTGGTAGCTTGGCACGAGCAGGCAGGCTTATCTCAGAGGCAGTGTGTAAAGCATTTGTGAACACATACAGTAATACAGTGACAACACTACAGATGGACACCACACAGGTTGTATTATAAAAATAGTATTTTTATATAGACTTAACACAAGACCAAACGACAAAAATCCACAATACTGTACTCAAAAATAGACTTTAGAATGTTATAAAATAGTTCAGTTCTCTCAAGTTGTAGATGCAACACTTTACTCTCAATGTACCTTGAGTGCGTAACGCAAAGAAAACAAAAGGGTCGCAGGGAAGGTGATGCGTCGGTTCCTTACACTCAGGAGAGTGGATGCGTCGGTTCCTTACTGCTGCGCAGGGGAGTTGATGCTCGCTTCCTTTCTGTGTGGGGAGGTGATGCATCGGTTTCTTACTGCTCTCCGGTGCGATGCGACAAGATGGCACCTCGATGCGATACTCTTCTCCAGTGCAATGCGACAAAATGGCGTCTTGGCTGCGATGCGACAACGTTGATGTGATGCGTGCACGCCCGACGGCCGTGCGGCGACTCAATGATCTTTGGAGCCGCGACAGGCCCTGCGACGCGCTTCTCCGGTGATGCGACGATGTCCTCTGTGGCAGCGTCCCACTTCTCCGGCGATGCGCCGCGCTTCGGCGTTGCGATGATGACAGTGGCAGTGTCATCTCGCTTCCTCTGCGATGCGATGACTGCGGCTGCGGCGGCGACACGCTTCTTGTCATTGCGTCGCGCTTCCAGCTCCCAGCGACACGCAGTCTCTCAGAAGGCCCAGCACAACAGCAGGCACTTCAATTCCCAGCAAGGGAATTCAGGGGGGAGCTGGTTGGTGAAGTCTTGTATCCCTGAGACTTTAGGCAGGAGGCAAGCTCTAGTTCAAGCCCTTGGAGATTCTTCTTCAAGTTGATAGAAAGCACACTCAGTCCTTTTCTCCTTTCTTTGGCAATGAAGCAACCACTGCAGGCCAACCCCCAAACACACAGCACAGGGGTAGTCTCCTCCTTCAGCTTCCTGATTCTTCTCCTCAGCATAGGTTCGTCTTGATTCCCAGAAGTGATCTAAAGTTCTGGGGTCTGGGTCCCCCTTTTATACACAGTTTCTCTTTGTTCTCTGAAGGCAGAGAGGCCTTTGCCTAGTCCAAAACCAGTTCTGGTCAGTCCTGGAGCACTTTGTTGACAAGACTCCTTCTTTCCTTTCACAGTGTAGACCAGGGACATCAGACACACCACAGGAGGTGGAGCCAGCATTGTGGAGGAAAGGCACAGCCCTATTCAGGTCCCAGGTGCAACTCCTCCCTCCTATCTGCATGCAGATCTCTCTATTCAGCCCTGTGCTGACTCACCCTGTCTCCTGGAAGCCCCCAGCCTCTGTCACTCAAACTCCAGACAAGGAATACACAACCTAGCAGAGGCAGGCTTGGATAGTTAGGCAAGGAAATACCCACTTTCTAAAAGTGGTATTTTCAAACACAGAATGTTAAAACCAACTTCACTAAAAGATGTATTTTATCATTCTAAGTTCAGGCATACTAAACTCGAATTTCTACCTAGTTCCCTGAGTCAGTTAGGATTATAAGATGTAATAATCTAACTGCCCATTCTGGCCTATGGGGAACAGGTAGCCTTGCAATAGTGAAAAACGAAAATGGCTGTAATTCACTATTAGGACATGCCACACACATCAGGGCATGTCCTACCTTTTACCTACAATGCACCCTGCCTTTGGGCCTACCTTAGGGGTGACTAATATGTATAAAAGGGAAGGTTTAGGGACTGGCAAGTGGGTACACTTGCCCAGTCAACATGGCAGTACCAGACTGCCCACAGGCTCTGCAATGGCAGGCCTGAGACACACTTTACAAGCTGCTCCGGTGGGTGGCACAACCGGTGCTGCAAGCCCACCAGCAGCATTTGATTTACAAGCCCTGGGCACACGCAGTGCACTGTACTAGGGTCTGACAGTAAGCCAAACAAGCCAATCATGGAGTCACTAATCCATACATCAATTTACCATAGGGAGCACTTGCACTGTGGCACTGATCAGCAGGGGCACAGTGCTCAAAAGCATCTAAAACCAGCAAAAACATAAGAGGCAACAGCAAAAAATGGAAGGGAGACCCACTCTAATGGTGCCAGGTCTAACAATCTGCAACGTGTCAATACACTACTTTGTTAATGCACCACCAATGTCTTCACAATGGAGGACTAAGGATATGCAAATTAGTCTGACACCACCCTCAAAATATCAGCCCAGCCTGAACTACTAAGCCGCTTCCTCCGCTCAAAGAACAGAGCCACTAGATCTAGATAATTGCCCTATTTAGGATTACCAACAACTTTTCATAAAAAGTGAGGTAACATCAGCATATATTTGGTTGGTACTCTGCAACACATCCCTTCTTTAGTGCTCAGTCTTCACTATTTTGACTGTATTCAGCAACACTAGGCTTTGCAGAAAAATAGGGAATTATAGCAACAAAGCAGGTATTGGTGTTCACTGAAAGAGCAGAGAAAATTAAAGGGAACTTTGGATCACCATCTAAAGGCTTTCTGAAGGAATAACTTACGGTAGAGACGAACCCGTTCATTATTATGCCAAGTTGGTCGAGGATTGATTTATTCATACTATGGCAATCAGAATCGCCGTGACCTGTTACTCTAATTTCTCGTCTCTCTGGTTTTGCAAGAAAAAGAAATCTGCAAATACTCGACCGTTAGGTTCCTCCTTGGCCGAAAAAAGGTATCTGTCTTGTTCGAGATGTTTTCTCTGGTGACAGCCCCTTATCATTCGCAGCTCTCCAATACAAATTTGACTTACCAAATATTAATTTCTAGGACTTCCTAAAAATTAAGGCCAAACTCTCCAAATTGGGTACACTTTTACTCCCCTCCTTACCCTCTGCTCTTGCACTTTGGCGGACTAATGGCCATACAGCTTCAAAAATTGATACGTTTTTCCCAAAACATTCCTGCAAATTGCCTCCTTCGATGTGCTCCAAATAGGAAGAGCACTTCTACAAGTTGGGGAAAGATTCTCCTTTGGAAAATCAGAGGCACAAGTTATGCAGTCTGGCACTTTCTAACAAAATTTCTCCTTCATCATACCAGCCCAAATCTTATGCTATTTACCTTCTCTATTGGACTCCGATTAGGCTGCAGAGATTACATCTCTTCGACACAGGCTTTTGCAAAGAAGCCTGTAGAGACCTGGAATACATATTCTTTAAATGCAAATTCCTTGGACCCGTCTGGGATCAAATCTCCTTCCAACTGAACCATCTATTCAAAATCAACCTTGTCCTTGACTTTCCTACTATAGTTCTTGGCCACCGTGTTGCGACCCCGGCTTTCAAACAAAGTGAATTAGACTTTCCCCTTCTAGACCTTCTTTTGACTATTGCAGTTAAAGACATTCTATTGGATTGGAAATCACTTAATGCAGTCTCTTACCACACTTGGTGGGCTTGGGTGTCTTACCTGTGAAGTTCTCATCTCTCCCAATGTAAATCACCTGGACATCCCATCATCTCAGAGAGAATTTGGGAAACACTGGACGTGTTTCTCCACGGGTCCCAGACAGACACCCATCCTATGTGACTGCTATGAGTGTGCATCTTCCCCACTCTATATTGCTCAGTGACCCACATTAACAAATCCCTCTTTCTGATTCTTCTCCCTCTTTCTGCTCTCTAACTTTCCCTTGACTGCTGCCTTTTAGGGTACATTGCTACATACCTATAAAGTCACGGACCTAGTCTACATGGGCGATGCCCGACATTGTTTTTTTCTACTTTACTTTTTTGAGAATATCCTTATTCACCATGTGGTTTACTACTGTAATCGATTTTTTTCTCTCACCTCTGGTCTATGTAATACTGAGAGTTGGCCACACGGCCACACCACCACACCTAATTGTTATTATTATATAACTAATAGGATTATCAGTAAAAGTATGTTACTGGCCCCTGCTTAGTTCTGGTCTTGATGCTGTGTTAGTCGAATTTTGTTTTGTTCTATTGCCCCTATTATGCTTCTGTTTGTACTACTTCTCCTTTGCCTAAAAGCTCAATAAAACATATTGAACAGAATCGCCGTCACCCAATGTTTGGTTTATTTTCTTTCTTCTTTGTACAAAATTGCCAATCCACATGATTTGTCCAGACGCCCCCTCATGAAGATGGATACAAGCCTTGGAGGGGATGGAGGTGCAAAAGGGGAATAAGGTAGGAGTACAGGGAGAGTTGTGGGGTGTAATTATATCCACATTGCGATCCTGTGGAGATTAGTCTGTTGACATCAACAACAGACGGATGGAAAGCAGAGCTGGGATTCTATAAGTAGTGTCCTATGTACTTTCCAAGGTATATCTGAAATCCCTTGCTCCAAAAGAACAGGTAGGAATGCATGCCTGGTTATTGCACTGGCGTGACTGCACAAACATGATATGCAACAGTCGAAGGACAAGGATTTTAGTGGTCTGTAAGAAAATCCTATGATGACATGGAAGATTCTAGATTATAGTCTTCTTACTGTCCTGCTTGTAGCTTCTGAGAATCTACTGGTCATCCCAGCAGAGCTCAGGATTATGCAGTCCGTTCACCGGTGGCTGGATGCTATGGTGGGTGTACCAGTACCCATGTGGTACCCAGCCGTCCTATGCAGGTAATTGTTGAGCACTATTCCTGACATTGGTGCAATGTGCACTTCCCTCCATCAGCATCCACAAGTGTTGCCTAGCTGATGGAGTTGGGTCAATGACGCACATTCCCATTGGCTAGAAAGAGTGAGGCCGGATTGGCCCAATAGAGGCAGCACTAGCCAAGATGAGCTGGTCAGCAGATGAGGAAACCTCCAGACCAAGGTACCACTGCCCTTCACCTAGGTCGTAGTTGATCTTGTACACCTCTGGTACTGCCATCTCACAGAATATCGAACTCTCACACCATCCTTGCATTCAAAGTGCCCTGCGTGGGGACCCAAGGACATTCTGCCAAGAAGTTTCAGATCTCTGTTCTCAAGAGAGACTATACTAAGTTCTGAAAACTGCCACAGGCAACCAGGAGTAGCTGGATCCCAAGGAGTCCTCTTTATACCGAAAAGATGGTGCAACCAGTTTTTGAGGTAATAGTAATAAAAAAAGACATTAAAATACTCAAAAAACTAAATATGACTGAAAGGGACAAATGGGCAAAGAGAAGAATGTGAGTGAAGTGAAGTGAAATTATGTGATGTGATGTGGTGTGATACTGGGCAGTAAAGGATGTAGAGAAAATGGACATAAGTAATTGCAACCATGTGCCATGTATCGCAGCACTCGAGGAGCCATGTGCGGCTGTGCAGATAGCAGTAGCTGCAGCAATCACAGCATACTCTTACTCCTCCCTTAATCTGTTGCCTCTGCACACTTCTACTTCGTTACCCGGGTATAAGATTGAAGGTAGGAAGGATGCTTTCTAGTTTCCAGCATTCCCTCTCTCCTTGCCTTCCTTCACCTCCATCCTGGGTGCGCTTCCTTGCAAACATAGGCAAGCTGGCCACTGGCCACCACTACCATAAGTGAGCTGCACATCTCTGGAGCTCAAGCTGCCAAAGCGATGTGGTACCAGAATATCATTGTCAGAATATTGCCTGAGATAAACCTCATCTACAAGAGCATCACCCGATTGGAGTTAATATCTACACCCAATGGGACGATGTTAACAGTATTTAGGACAGGGTATTAATATAAAACAATATCTCTGTATACAACCTACAACAGGGCACTTGTGGCGAGTAAGACAACAGAAAGACAAAAAAATTAATGGGACTTTAAAACATAAGGGTTTACAGTCAAACTTTATTTGTATTAGTTAATAAAAACCGTTACAAAAAGAGATAAAAAACTTTAAAAGTAGAGAAACAGTAAATTTTTTCTTCTGCAAATGTGTAAATGCCAATTATCACCTCGTAAACCCGGCAATGAAGTTGACCAAACCCACTTTAACAGATGCATTATCGTATCAGCATGACATTATTAATTAAATTAAATAACCCGGTATTTGTAAAGCGCAAACTAATTGCCCCTAAGGGTCTCAAGGTGCTGGGGACCTCATATGCAAAAAGATGTATAAAAAAAACAGCAAATTGCTTACTTCATGTATGTTCAAGCTAGTAAAATCCAATAAGGTTATAATAATAGTAGAACACCTTATGTAGTTTATGACCAGTTGTCAGCATTCATCCGATGCAAAACTCTGTAGCCATAAGACTATTAGCTTTGAAATGCAGAGAGGTACAGTTACGATTCCCTCACAAGGGCCATATTGTGATTTTGGGATACCCGTCTAAAGTGCTGGTGCATGGTGAACATATGATTTAAAAACCATTTTTAAAAAGTTTTTTTTTTTTTTGGTCAGACTGACATAAAAACAATTTTAGAGTACATTGTAAATTGCTACGTTTTGAGATCTTTAAATTAATAAAGGATACAATATATTAGAAGGGGGTTGAATTCCCCAAAATGAGCCTCCCTCTCAAATTAACCGAGAAAAGGCTGTGAATTTTACCCGTGGGCATGTCCAGTATTGTTCATGTTCCGGACGCAGAGGGCAGATTTAACTAGTTCTCATTCCTTGTATAATAGTCCGTTATAAGTTTCTGGACTTGCTGCCGTGATTGGAGGGGACCCAGACGAGGCTGCATAGTATCTCTAAGTCGTTTCACAAATTTCCCACAACGTGCAAGCGTGGTGACAGGTTGAGAAAGGCTTACTGCCGGTGCCTCTGTGCAGGCCCCCTGCCTCAAGAATGTTGGCCTGAGTAAGGTTCTCCTTTCTGCGGTCATGGCGGGACAGCAACACAGAAGATGCAACCAAGATTCTCGTTTGTATTCGCATAGTCTACATGTGGCTCCTTTGCCCTGATTGGCCCATGCCGGGATAAAGTCTGATATTGGTAGGCCATGAAGACACATGTACATGATCTCTTCCTGTGTTCTGTGATTGATGGAGGCTGCTAAATAGGGCTGAGGTCTTGCAACCAAGTACGTAGAATTTAATGGGCGTAGTATCTCCAAGGATTTTAGAGAATCTCAATCTTGGTGAAAAGAGGCCATTCGCACCTGTCTATTTATGGTGTTTTTCCATGTCATATAGGAAATAGCTTCCAGTTCAAGTGCTGCTCGATTTATTGCAGAGGTTGCTATTGCGTTTTATAATTGTCTTTTCCATGGCGATCTTGGTTTCTCAAAGATGGGTCTGAGACAAGCCTTGAGTGAGTTTTCTGGTGCTTTTAATATACAAATATAAAATTTCAAAAAATCTGCTTCTATGCTTAGAGATTGATTCACCAGGCCAAATTCCAGTCCAAGCCTAGCTCTGCGAAGATATTTTGGAAGTTGGAAAATTTTCTTGTATCCAACGCACTGGGCGTGTTCCAGACATTCTGAGCATGCGCCGGGAAAGCCTTGATGCCCATATTGTAGAGCAGGAAGAAGTGAGGCTTGAGTTACCTTTATTATTGCCTCAGCCGATGGACTCTTTAATTTATTATTAAGACCAACTAGGCCGTAAATGATTGCAGTAGCTGTCTTCTTTAATGCCCTTTTATGGGCCGACAACTTAGCTGATTCCGTGAACCACACCCCCAAATAGATATATTTGGGGACCGTAGTGATGATCTTAAGGCCCATAGTACATGAAAGCGCTTTCTTGTTCTTGTAGCGGCCAAATACTACTATTTTGGTCTTTCCTGGGTTGATGGTAAGTAAGTTTTTCTCATTGTAAGCATGTGGGCTAGTCAGTGCTCGCTGGAGGCTGACTTTCATATGGTCCATGGTGACAATATCATCCGCATACTGAAGAATGTGGAGAGGTCTGTGGCCCAGACGAGGGAGAGCAAGGTTACTGTTTTCTAACGCCTTCCCCAGGTCCACTGTGTACAGATTAAATAGTAGGGGTGCTAGCACACAGCCCTGCTTCAACCCTCCAGAAGTCGAAATTTTGGAGGAGAGTGTGGTTGGCTCAACTCTCATTCGAACCCACGTTGCAGAGTACAGGGAAATTATGGCTCTTAAAAAAATGGATGGAATACCCCAGCATACTAGCTTCCTCCACAGCGTCGGTCTGTCCACCTTGTCAAACGCCTCAGTGAAATCTACAAAGCAGCAGAAGAGTTGGAGTTGTTTCTGTTGGGCCGCCTTCTGACTAAGGGCGGCCAATGTGATGATATTGTCAGTTGTGGTTGCTTCTCCACGGAAGCCTGTATGAAAAAATGGGAGCATCCCATTCTCTGTAACCCAGGTTTCCAGCTCTTTTAAAAGAATTTGCGCATAAGCTTTTGCCTCTAGATCTAGCAGGGCTATTAAGCAATAATTGGCTGGCATTGAGGGATCGCCTTTCTTAAATATTGGGCATAGAGTGGAACCTCTCCATGCTTCTGGAATTTGCCCCGAACTGTAGGCAAAATTGAAAAAGCGGAGTTAAAATGGCTGCCCACTCCTCTGGTGCGCATTTAAAGATACCTGCTAGAAGACCATTGGGACCTGGCGCGCTGTCCCCTTTCAGGTTTTTTTAAGTTTTAGCGTTTGCGAAATTGAAATTAACTCCAATTGGCTCTCTGGAGTCTGCGAGGTGGGCTCTAGTATCTCCATGCAAGTTGCAATTGCGTAGCTCCTGGTGAGTTGGGCCGCAACGTGCCTCTTCCATCCAGCTTCCGAGACTCAGTTTTCCCTCGTTGGATAGGGTGCTTTTAGTTTGTTAACATACCTCCAGAAGCGGGCAGATGATCTCTCCTTGAGCAACCTGTGTAGCACTAGCCATTCTTTTTCCTGAATAGTCGTCTTGGCTTCCCAGACCATTTGTTTGAGTGCTTTTCTTGATTCTTTGACCGTCCTTAAGTTTTTACTCGAGGGGTTTGCTTTACATTGCTGGAGGCTTTTCCTTAGAATTTTCCGTTGTGAGATGATACGCTGGTCTCCCAGCTATTAATGAAAGGTGCTTTGTGGTGGCTTAGTGAGGTGGTAATAGCTACGGGAGCCAAGGATGGCGTATAATAGATCTTTAGTCAGTCCATCCCATTGGTTTAAAAGTGCAGGCCCAGTTAAGTTGTTGTTATTCTTGGTCAACTTCTCATGCCATGTAAGCACCTGAACAGGTTGTGTGGGACGCCATTTGATTCTCCTAACCAGGGTCTTTGTTTCTGCTCCTGTTGAGGTCCCCACTCCCTGATAAATATCTGCTACTGGCGCCCCGAGGTCCAATATTAAGGCTAGATGATTATGGCCGCTTTCTTCACGGTTTGTTATTTCAAAGTTCAGCAAGTGGTCTGCCAGATGAGGGTTCAAAAAATGTAGTCTATTGTTGATAGGCCCTTCAATGCGGAACAGGCCCTGCTTTCAAAATCAGCGCATGATTTCACTTGGTCCGCCGACTTTAAGCAAAAAGAGGCAAGTAATCCGTTAACTTGTTCCTGATCTTTATTCATTTGCGCCTTCTCGGGATCTTTGCCCAGAAACTTCATATTAAAGTCCCACGCAATCACTGCTCCGTGAGAGGGATGAGACAGAAGAATTTCTTCTAGGCTGGTGCACAGGCGGTCAATTTCACGTGATTTCAGGGTTTAAAATTGCAGTTAATGAGAAGCAGAGGAGTCTGACCAAACCTTAGCCCGTTTATTAGAACAACTTGCAGCGCCGAATTGTTTTGGTTGTAAGGGGTCATCTCAATTTTGGCCATTTGTTTTATAAAAATTGAAAGTCCCCCATAAGGGTTTATGGTATACAACTGAATAAGGCAAGAGACATATAAAAAAGGTGCATTGGTTTTTCGACCAATAATGCCTGCTTGTTATTATAGGTTTCTTGTGTATGTGCTGTGTAATACATTTAAGGTTATGTATCATTTTTTTTTTGTTTTTGAACAGTTATAAAAAAAATTGTTTAAGAGATATGGAGGTCTTTGTTACTTCTTGTCCTTAAAAAGGTGGGGTGAACATATAGAGCCACTGAAACGCCACGTTGACAGTTGCTAGCGCTCATTATTGTTTTGAAAAATAATCGCGAATAATGTGATAAATTGGACTGGGAAGAGAGCAAAAGATTTATGATGTAACATTTCAATAATATGCATTTTTGCTATGTCATGAGTATTTCTTTTTAAAATTTTTATATTTTATGTGTTATTGGCACATTAATAAATTGTATATTTTTGTTACATTTGTGGCTTATGATTATTTTGTAATAAACAGCTCATAGAAATGTGACAAAATTCCTGTGTTGATGTTTGGTCATTTTTGGTCCACTAATAGCACAAAGGGGAGCATGGTCTGATGGTTGCCAGCCTGCACTGCTCCAGCTGCTGCCTCTCCAGTATCACTCCCTCTCTTGATGAATCCTTAGAGCTTTGCCAATGCCCTAAGATGGAACGAACAGCCATATGGAAATCCTTCTGATCCTGTTTCACAGGAAGCAAACCATTCTGCACAGCTAAACCACAGCACACCCAAAACAAAACAGGCCTCGAGATGTTGCTACGTGAGGTTACATTTTGAGAGATGACAAACACAGGGATAATCATATTTTGAATTCCTGAACAATTTAGGCCCTCATTACGAGTGGTCTCTTAATTCCGAAGGCTCCAGTAATAGAAGTTATCTGATTGTGAGATTGGATGTATGTGATCTGCAGTGTTTCTGTGGCTGTTTATTTTCACCTGGACAATAGCTGAAATGTGTGTGTGAAAATCTGGGGGGAAATTACAGGGGGAATCGTACGCAGAATTACCAATTCCCCCGTAATTCCTCTTTTTCTGGGAACCATTAGCGCCCAACTTGTAATGACCCAGATTTTTCCCACCTCTGGAGTTACCGATACACAGTACTTAATTTGTAGTAAGTTTTGGGGCTCAAGTCTTTGTCAGAAGCCCACTGGCGCCACGGCTGAATGTCTCAGTTGCTGAACACCAAGCTTCAGTAAACTAGATTTCACCTCATGCCTATTTCTTCCATCAAAACACTCTCTCTGCCCCTTTTTCTCACTCTTGCACGCTCTCTCATCCCTACTTTCTCCCTTTGTCACTGTTTTTCAGTCTTTCTCTTCCTCCTCTTTTTCCACTTTTCTGCCTCTCTCTTGCTCTGCGTCAAAGCTTAATTAAATATAAAAGACACCGGCTCAAATTAAACACTGCCCATCTCCTCGGTATGGATAATTCCAGGAGCTGGGGAAATCCAGGCCATTTTCCAAGCCCTCGTTATGAGGACCTTAATGTTACATGCAAATGTGTCATAGTAAGTGAACAAAATACAGCTTTATAATATGTTATTGCAAGTTTGCACTACACACCTTTGTTATTGTTCTGCCGCTGCCTTTTCGATAGAGGAACAACCATAAGCAAATCAGTCTGGCTGACTGCTACGTCACTCCCTCCCTCCATGAATAGTAACAACCCCGAATGCATTTCACTCTCCCTGGCCTTCATAGATGAAGTTCACTTTCACTTCACAAGAATCACAAACACAGAAACCTGCACAACTGGTATCGCAACTCACTTAGGATGTAAAGACAACTTTTACAGAAAAAAAGAGAAAATGGAACCTTTCATATATTCCATTGATAAAAATCACTGCTTCAATGCACTGTTAATGTTTTTACAAAACACGACCATCAGTGTATAAATCAGTCTAAATCATTTTAAAAGGAACAGCCCAGTTTGGTAAGCGCTGCACTCAATTTCTAAGAGAAAAGCTAATCTTATAAATATGTTTGCTTTCTTGAGTTTCATACCTGAACTATAGCGTACATTCCTAGACAATAAAGTTCAAAGGTAGCTACAACTGGGTGCCTGACAACGCTCTAGGTAGAAGCCAAGGTTTCATAGCAAGTGAGGGTTAATGCCGCCTTGCATGTATTCCTTGGAAAAATGTGTTATAGCACTTCATTAATGCTCATGAAGCTGTGCAAAACAGGGCCGATAGTTTATATTTTGCCTCGGAAATCACAACTATATTTGCAATACATATCTGACTTTATGCTTCATGCTCAGGGTCAGTGAAATTATGAGGCAATGGAGCACCAAATAATGTGGCAGTGTTTACAAAATTATGTGGCAAACTGGCAAATAATGTTGCATGATGTGGCATAGTCTGTGGCATAACTATATCTTTATCCTGGCATTTTCAAAACTATGTATACTGTCTGGGGTAAGTTTACCTCATTAGTACCAGTTTAACAACTGAATGCAGCAGTCAACTGGTTAACTTTGGCAAGGGGCCTGTCACTGTGCGGAACAACTTGTGGTGCTTTTTTAGTAATTCTTGAATTATTTGAGCTAGAATATTTTTGTGAAATCTGAAAAGTATTCAAATGATGGTGGATTATATGACAAATGTGGCAAATCCGTAATTTTGCATAAAATGCCACAATGGCGGAATCACAAACTTCCAGGGCACCGGACTCGTACATTTAATTTGCATGTAAGTCCCTCGTATATGGTACCACTCGTACCCAGGGCCTGTAAATTAAATGCTACTAATGGGCAGCAGCCTTCATTGTGCTTCCCAATAAAAGTAGCCTTTTAAAATGACTCAGGCCTGCCATTGCAGCCGCTAGTGAAGTTTTAAACTGCCAATTCCACCTGGCAAAATAAACCTTTTGCCGGGCTTAAACTCTCCTTTTAATACATATAAGCCACCCCTAAAGTAGGCTTTAAACAGCCATAGCACAGGGTGCATTGTATTTAAAAATTAAGACATGTGCTTAAGTTTTACATGTTCCAGTAGAAAAAAATCCTCAATTCGTTTCCCACTATTGTGAGGCCTACCTCTCCCATATGATAACTTTGGGTTACTCTAAGGAAACATGCCATTAGTTGTGTGGCTTGCAAAAGTAATGGGTTCACATTCGTCCTCCACAGGGAACCAAACACCCCATTATATTGCTTGACTCTCTCAGTGTAGCAGAGCAAAGCAGTCCTAAACCTACTCAAATGGGGGTGGTGTGGGCTAGTAATCACCATTCACTGGTATGTAATAATAACACTCAATAAACAATTCTCCTGTCTGTTCTTTTATTTTAGAAAAAGGAAAAGTACATTTATTACATAAACACTAATAAATATTACACAGAAATTTACAAATATACATAAGTTTTATGGAAATACCTGTGATGACATTGCATAATCGCCTCTGACCCCCAACGGGGCATATAAACACATCAGGTAAGTCTTTTGACTTGGTCAAAGGTTCACGTTCAAGAAACCACATGTCAGTAACACCATCATTTTAACCGTAAATGCAATAATCAATAATAACCATGTGTTAACCCCTTTGGTGCTTGCGTCGGCCAATGGCCGACGCAAGCACTACCTCCCTGGTGCGGCGCACGTCCATTGGCCGTCACCAGGGAGGGCCCCCTTTAAACCTCCGGTGCATGTTTTTTTTTTAATTCCCCCTGGGGGAGACACGGATGGCTTTCCGCGTCTCCTCCCGCCCCCCCCCTCCCGCCCATCTGTGACGTCAGCGCGCCGCAAGGCGCACTGACGTCACTGATTTCCCCACCGGAGCCGAGGACAGCAGCAGGTAAGGCCGCGCTCGACTCCGATGGGGAAATCCGTCCGAAAACGGCCTCCCCAGCTTTTCAGGGAGGCCTCGTTTGAAAGGGGAGAGTCTCCCCTTTCAAACGAGGCCTTCCTGAAAGGATTTCCTGGCCGTGGATTGCGGCAGCGCTGCGATCCATGGCCAGGAAACCCCACTAGACACCAGGGATGTCTTTGGGGGGGTCGGCCCTCGTGGTAATGGGCCGACCCCCCCCCCCCAGCGGGGGCATATTTTTTTATTGGTAAATGTTGGCTTTCCTTGGGGGGCGCGATCGCCCTCCAAATATGCATAATTAAAAAAAAAACGAAGAAATGTAAAAAATAAAATGGCGGCGATATTGGCAGGGGGTCGGTCCTCCTGCTCAGTGGCCGACCCCCTGTGGGGCATATTTTTTATTAAAAAATGTTGGCTTTCCTTGGAAGGCGCGATCGCCCCGCAAAAATGCAAAAAGAAAAAAAAAAATGGGAAATGGTGGCAATATTGGCAGGGGGTCGGTCCTCCTGCTCAGTGGCCGACCCCCCGTGGGGGCATTTTTTTTTTATAGCCATGTGCTTTCCGTGGGGGCCACAATCGGCCCCCAGGGAAGCCATAGCTATAAAAAAAATTAGAGAAAGAGAGAGATCTTTATATATATATATATATATATATATATATATATATATATATATATATATATATATATATATATATATATATATATATATATTTGCTTAGATTCAAGTAAAGCCATCACTCAGAGTATGCTGACACCAGTAGTTGTTTATTGCAGGTTACGCGTTTCGCTTGTCAAGCAAGCTTGGTCACACAGTGATTTACCGGAAGTCAAAGCAATACATAGACTGTGTAGACATTGAAGAAGGACCATTGTCATTAGAAACACGTTATAGTAACGAGAGCGTCCATTTTGTAATATCTAATTTTCATTCTTAGATAACCATTTGTCACATTTGCGCAATAATATTACTTCATATCATATTTGATTCAGCGGAGTTGTAATTCACATTATAAAAATAAGATAAGATGGAAATAAAACAAGTGTTACATCACATTTCAAACAGGTAGATTTCCTTTCTGTTGATAGTAAACGATAAACGATACAAGCAGGCTATTATACATTGAAACATCATATAAGTTATCGTTTTGTAAACGTTTTATAAACGCAAGAGTTCACAACACTTCCTTCATTCTCATTGTGTTATATAGGTGTAGGACCCAGTAATTTTCGCGGCATAGTGCCCATCTACTAATGGTCCAAACTATCAGTGCTCTTCCAATTCGGGTAGCGGCATAGTGCCAAGGAATTCTAGAACAGCCTGTCAATTTTAGACTCCACTCTCTGTTAGGTGTTGTTTTACAGTCTTTCTATATGCTAGGTCGTAGTGCCCAATGCTTTTCTACTTTAATCACCTGCTTGCGCAATACATTCTACATACTTCTATGTCTGTTATTCTCCCGGTATAGCAACCATACCCCTTATATATGTTCTCCATGAGTACATTCCCTACAAGGGAGTAAAGTTTAGTGAAAAAGATTCCAGAAACACGACTGGAGAGAAACCAAGTTTCTTAATAAAACAGAAAACAAAAGTGACTCTTATCTGTATAATCGGGCCCTCCACCTTTGTGATAGAAGAAAAGGTAAGGGGATAGTTGCAGCGAAGAATTGTCTCAAATTCTGCCCCTTCCTTTCCTCCTGTGAAAAGAAAAAAGAAGAATACTATGAGTGATCTCATGTTCTACATAAAAAATATATACTAAAACCATTAAAACACTTAAAACAACAATACACACTTGTACAACTATAGTTACTCTCTATTTGGAGATTATTAGAAAACCCATCAATTCTAGTTTTCTACTCATACAGATGGATGCTCAATTCTTCATCCTGGTTCAGCCCTTCTGGGCTTTTCGTTTGGAGGTTGATAATATGCCATGACTCTTTCTTTCGTAAATGGAGGACTCTGTTGCCCCCCCTTAATGAATGCTCAATCTGTTCTATGGCTAAAAACGACAAAAGGGAGCTGTTGGAAAGGTGGTATTCAGCAAAATGTCTGGCTACAGGATAATGGGGATCTTTATTAGTAATGGCCCTCATGTGCTCTAGCACCCGTTTCTTAGTTGCTAGAGTTGTGCTCCCCACATATCTTTTTTTGCATGGGCATTCTAGGATGTAAATAGTGAATACTGTGCCACATGTGAGGAATTGTGTTATTTGTTTCTCCCCTGTGGGTGTCTGGTAAGATTTTCTCATTGAGCTGTTTCTACAGGCTTTACAATGTCCACAGGGGAAAAAGCCATGTATATTCATTCTGGTGTTTAGACTTTTGTTTGTGATGTCACCTTTTACTAGGAAGTATCTGAGGTTCTTGCCTTTCCTATATGTAATCTGCGCTCTCTCATGTAAAGTGTGTCCTACGATGGGGTCACTAGTGAGGATATTCCAATTCTGTATAAGAATTTTCGCAATAGCTTTGGATTCCTTATTATATGTCATGATGACCCTGACGGTGGCAGGAGGCGGAGACTGCACTAGAGACGCAGCAGGGAAAGGGATACGGATTTCACGTATCCGGGACTACAATACCCAGAAACCACTTCGGAACTCAGATCCAGCCAGAAATAACTAACTAGAACTCCGTATCCCGTATACGTGAAGCCGAGAATTGACGCATTATCTATGTAAGACGTAGTGAATACGGTTTCACGACCGAGAATCAACACCACCTTAGTTCTACTTACAGACAGTATCCTCAAGAGATCGTGCAACAATTTAAGCACGCTGTAGAAAAAGACGCACCGAGCAGCAGGAACTTCACATATTTGAGGGGAGCTACTGACACCAGGATATCCCCTACAGAACACGCTGTCCACACTTACTATTGACACAATTTGTACACACCTATACAGAAATCACTACTAATGGAGGAAGAAACAGAGAGGAGGGCAGCAGCTCTCAGTTTATTTTCCAGAGCGCCTGTTAGACTTGGCATCTTTTGGCGTGTTTCCCCTGACTTTTTGCTTTCTGACCTCCCGGTTTTGACTCTGTTTTTGCTGGTGTAATGATTCTGCGCACTTTCCTCACTGCGGTCCAGTGGGAAAGTGCAAGTGCTCCTGTATAAAATGTGTTATGGATTGGTGTTTCCATGATTGGCCTATTTGGTTTATCTGTCAGTCCCTTGTAAAGTGCACTGCGAGTGCCAGGGCCTATAGACCAAATGCTGTTGGTGGGCTGCAGCACTGGATTGTGCCACCCACGCAAACAGCCCGTAAAATGTAACTCGGGCCTGCCATCGCAGAGCCCGTGCGCAGCCTGGGGCTGCCATGTTGACTTGGCAAGTGCACACACTTGCAAGTCCCTAAACCTTCCCTTTGCTACATGTTAGTCACCCCTAAGGTAGGCCCAAGGTACCCCTGTGGGCAGGGTGCGTTGTACGCGAAAGGTAGGACATGCCCGGGTGCGTGTGGCATGTCCTAATAGTGACTCACAGCCTAGTTCGTTTTTCACTATTGCAAGGCTACCTGTTCCCCCTAGGCCAGAATGGGCAGTTTTGATTATTACAGTTTATAATCCTAACTGACCCCGGGAACATGGTAGAAATTCGAGTTTAGTATGCCTGGACTCAGAATGATAAAATGCAGCTTTTAGTGAAGTTGGTTTTAACATTCTGTGTTTGAAAATACCACTTTTAGAAAGTGGGTATTTTCTTGTCTAACCATCCAAGCCTGCCTCTGCGAGGTTGTGTATTTCTTGTCTGGAGTGTGAGTGACAGGGGCTGGGGGATGCCAGGAGACAGGGTGAGTCAGCACCGGGCTGAATAGCAAGATCTACATGTAGATGGGTGGGAGGGGTCGCACCTGGGCCCTGAATAGGACAGTGCCTTCCCTCCACAATGCTGGCTCCACCTCCTGTGGTGCGTCTGATGTCCCTGGCCTACTCACTGAAAGAAGGGACGGAGACTTGTCAACAAAGTGCTCCAGAACTGGTTTGGACTAGGCAAAGGCCTCTCTGCCTTCAGAGAACAAAGGAATTTGGGATATAAATATTGGGGCCCTGACCCCATGAATTTAGATCTCGCTGGAATCAAGGAACCTGCCAAGACGAAGAGCTGGAAGAGCTGCCAGGAGGAGTACTGCCCCTTTGCTGTGTTGTTGCTTTGTTGGGTTGGCCTGCAGTTGCTGCTTCTGTCTTGGGCAGTGAAAGGACTGGACTGAACTTTCTACAAACTTGTGCTGAGTATCTCCAAGGGCCTGGAACCGAGCTGGCCTCCTGTTAAGAAGTCTCAGGGACTGCAAAGACTTCACAAGCCTCTGGGTACCGCTTCTGGAACGCTGTTTCAGTTGCCACAGAGGAAGGGAACTGCAACCGACTCCGTCAACCGAATCCATCCCTGGCCGGTGACCTGTTTGCACCGCAGACCGCATCGCCCCGCTTCGCATCGCAATCCTGGTCTCACCGTGGGCGACGTCCGACGCCGCCAACATCGAGCCGCTGCTTGCACCGTGACCTGTGGGCACCGCAGTTCGCATCGCATCGCTTCACTGAACCAACCGGACCCGACCGACGCGGTCGCTGCAACTGGCTCAAGAGTCGTGACCGCACCGCATTTGGGGCACCGCTCGCACGTCTGCGACGCACCGCTCCGACTCGCACCGCTGTCCGACGCCAGCTCCCGCACTCCGGCTAGGTCGCCTGCATCGCAACCTGTCAGCACCGCATCGAGCATCGTCTCACCCTGCATCGCACGCCTTGGACTCACCGACTCCGTCTGCACAACGCTCATCGAGCCGCTGCCTACACCGCATCGAGGGACATCGCACCTTGCATCGCTCCGTCTTGCTCCGCAACCGCGACGAACGCCGACCGGCTCGTACACTCCGTACCAGCCACAACGAGAAAGGTACTGTAACCGAGTCTGTTCATGACTCTGCTGGCCCGTATCGACGCGGTCGGCTGGAACTGTTAGACTCTGTGGTTTTCAGCATCACGGTAGGCTCGGACGGAGCTACCTACTCGTACGAACTTTGCTTTTGTGCTATTCCTGCAAAGAAGAAGTTACTGTATCAAGCATTCATTCGTAAAGTATAGTATTGTGGATTTTTGTCGTAATTGGTCTTGTCTTGAGTATATAAAATATTGGTTATTTTTCTAAACTGGTGTGGTGTCCGTTTGTAGTGCTTACACTGTATTACTGTTGGTTATGTGCAAATGCTTTACACACTGCCTCTGAATTAAGCCTGACTGCTCGTGCCAAGCTACCACGAGGGTGAGCAGGGGTTACTTCACGAGTGTAACAACCCTTACCCTGACTAGGAAGAAGGGTCCCTACTTGGACAAAGGTGCAAGCCCTTGCCAACTAGAGATCCCATTTCTAACATTGGTTGTCAGCGGTGAGGATAGGACTTGTGTTTGCACTTGACTTACAGTGATTGGTGTGCACTACTACCATATCGCAGACCATTACGTACCACATACTGGTTCTTTTTCTTTTGGCCTATTTTTGATCTTGCCAGTTTTCAACTCACGACTTTTGTCATGCCTGAATCAATTGCATCATCCGTTGCATCTCTGGAAGTTATCTTTGAGGAGGACAGGTTGGAATCCTACGCCGTAAAGGAATTACGAGCGATTTGTAAAAACCTGAAAGTCCAAATTAAAGGCCTCACAAGGAAGGAGGAGCTACAGAAGGCGCTGAGGGCCTGGGTAGCAGCCAGACATGCCAATGGGCAGCCTGGTGATCTCAGTGAGGAGGTGGAGGAGCCTATTTCCAGGGTGGATGTGCTTTTGGGTAGGGGGAACCCGCCAGGTCAGGCAGCAGCAGTCTGTCCCCAGAGGAGCTGGAGGACAGGCGGGAGGCAAGGCAGTTCGAGCTGCAGAAGCTCAGGCTGGAGAGTGAGCGGGAGGAGAAGAGATTGGCCATAGAGGAGAGGAAGATGCTCTTAGAGCATGAGAGAGAACTGAAGGAGCTAGAACTTAGGAGTAAGTCAGGCTCAGATGGTGGCAGCAATTCGTCCAGAAAGGCAGACAGGATTGTGCACATTCCCAAGAACGTAGGCAAGGAATTCAAGAAGGGGGATGACATACAAAGGTGGTTTCAGGGTTATGAGGCAGCCATACACATGAATGGGGTCCCTGAGGAGAATTGGGGAGCAGGATTGTGGCCACTTTTCCCAGAAGAAGCAAGGGATGCTCCGATAGCTTTGGGTAAGGGGTATCACCTCACCTATGCTGACATGAAGGATGCCCTTCTCACGAAGTATGGTCTTACTCCTGAAAAGTACAGGGATCAGTTCAGGTCCAGTAAGAAGTCTGATGTCAACACTTGGTTGGAATGTGTGGATGTGTTCTGCAGGTCTCTGGATGGTTGGGTGAAGGGCAGTAGTGTAACAGATTTTCAGGGGCTCTACAACTTGATTGCATGGGAGCACTTGTCTAGTCTATGTTTTGCAGATCTGCGCCAGCACCTAGTTGATAGTAAGCTAACTGACCCCAGGAAGCTTGCTATGGAAGCGGACCGCTGGGTGAGTACCAGGGTCCACAAGAAAGCGTTTGGGGAGACTCAGCCAAAGGTGGGCAGGGTCCCCAGCAGAAAGGTGGGGGGACAAGGGTAAAGCACAGGAGTTCTCTAAAGGGCCCCAAACTAGTACCCAGGGTAAAGGTTCCCAGCCCCCGGTGATAAGAAGAAAGGGGTCTCTACAGGGAAGCCTGTTGAGACCGGCCCCCGCAAGTGTTATGCATGTGACCAGGTAGGTCACTTTAAGGGGGACCCCAAGTGCCCGAAGGGGACACAGCCACCCACCGGTGGACAGTCCAAAGTGTTGGCTAGTGTAGCGCTTGGGGAGGAGGGGTGCCCACAGGAGGGTGGGGATCCCGCAGAAATGACCCTTGTCTCACTAGGGGACAGTGAGATGGTCCCAGGAAACCAGGTGCCCCCTAACACAAAGAAATATAGCACCTGGGTGACCATTAATGGGAACAGGGTAGAGGCTCTCAGAGATACTGGAGCCAGTGTGACCTCAGTCCGGTGTCACCTGGTGTCTGAGAAGCAAGTAGTCCCAGGAGCATTCCACCAAGTAGTTGCTGTCGACAACTCTGAGCGCCAGTGTATGGTGGCGCAGGTTCCCTTTGAATGGGGGGGGTCTCAGGTCCCTTGAGGGTGGTTGTGAGCCCTCCCATGCCTGTAGATTGTCTGCTAGGAAACGACCTGGAGCAGTCCTCATAGAAGGAGGTTGAGCTCAGGTCTCACTTGGAGATGCTTGGGTTGCCAGAGTGGGCATGCGTGTCTACTCGGTCAATGGCAGCAAGAAGGGGTGATCAAGAGGACTTGGAGCCTGAAACAGTGGCCCAAGTCCCTGCCAAGAGAAAGGGCAGGGGGCGCGGGAAACCGGCCCCCGAAGTTCCCACGGACCGGGAGGAGGCGGACCTCGAGGGGGACGCCCCGGTGCCTACAGGGGAGCAGGTAGCCGAACTGGGAGTCATCTCTGAGCTGACCCATTGGCAGCAAGAAGGGGGTCCCACCAGGGAGGAGTTCTGCAGGGAGCAGAACGAGTGCCCTACTCTGGAGGGTCTGCGGCGGCAGGCTGCAGACCAGGCAGCTGGTAATCAGTCCGGGTCACATCTGATCTACTGGGAGAGCGGTCTCCTATACAGTGAGCCTAAGGTTGCTGAGCCTGGGTCAGCCCGTGTGCTGGTGGTACCCCAGCGCTTCAGGACCTTCCTACTGGGTCTGGCTCATGACGTGCCTTTGGCAGGACATTTGGGGCAGGACAAGACCTTTGACAGGCTTGTCACCCACTTCTTTGGCCCCAAATGCGAAGGCAGTCAGATGCACACTGTAGGTCTTGCCAAACTTGCCAGGCAAGTGGTAAGAGTGGGAGGAAGGTCAAAGCTCCTCTCCAACCTTTTCCTGTTGTTGGAACACCCTTTGAAAGGGTAGAGATGGATATTGTGGGGCCACTGGATCCCAAGACAGCCATGGGCAACAGGTACATCCTGGTCTTGGTGGACCATGCCACCCGGTACCCGGAGGCAATCCCTCTCAGGACAACGACGGCGCCAGTGGTGGGCCGGGCGTTAATGGGGATCTTTTCCCGTGTGGGATTCCCCAGAGAGGTGGTTTCTGATAGGGGGACCAATTTCATATCGAAGTATATGACATCCCTGTGGAAGGAGTGTGGGGTAACCTACAAGTTCACCACTCCTTACCACCCACAAGGAAACGGTCTGGTGGAGAGATTCAACCAGACCTTGAAAGGCATGATCAAGGGTCTAACAGAACCCATGAGGCGTAAGTGGGACGTCCTCTTGCCATGCCTACTCTTTGCGTACAGGGAGGTGCCTCAGAAGTCTCTTGGGTACAGCCCCTTTGAGCTCCTGTATGGCCACCCTGTCAGAGGACCTCTGAGTTTGGTAAAGGAAGGCTGGGAGGCAGCTCCCAGGAAAACTCCCCAGGATGTATTTAGCTACATGCTGGCCTTTAGAAACCAAACTGCCCGCTTCAGGAAACTCGCTCAGGCGAACCTAGAAGCAAGCCAGGAAGAAATGAAGAGATGGTATGACCAGAATGCCACTCTGGTCGAATTTCAACCTGGGCAAAAAGTGTGGGTCATGGCCCCAGTAGCACCTTGTGCCTTGCAGGACAAGTGGACTGGGCCATATGAGGTAAAGGAGCGCAAAAGTGACGTCACCTACCTGGTGGATTTGCAGGCTCCCAGGAACCCTTTGAGGGTCCTTCACGTGAACCGCCTCAAGCCCCACTTCGAGAGGTCCGAAGTGAGTATGCTCTTGGCGACAGATGATGGGGTGGAAGAGGAGAGTGAGCCTCTCCTGACCTCCTGTCTACCAAGGAGCATGATGGGTCAGTAGAGGGTGTGATCCTCTCCCCTACTCTGACTCAGGAGCAGCAGGGGGACTGTCGCCAGTTGTTGGGACAGTTCGCCCCACTGTTCTCTCTGACCCCCGGTGTTACTCACTGGTGTACCCATGACGTGGACACTGGTGACAGCCATCCTGTGAAGCACAAGATTTACAGGTTGACTGACCGGGTCAGAGCCAGCATCAAGGAGGAGGTCTCTAAGATGTTGGCGTTAGGGGTGATTGAGCCCTCCCACAGTCCTTGGGCCAGCCCAGTGGTCTTGGTCCCAAAGGCTGCGGCGCCCGGTGCCACTCCAGAACTCCGGTTTTGTGTGGACTACCGTGGGCTCAATGCCGTCACCAGGACTGACGCGCACCCCATCCCCAGAGCTGATGAGCTCATTGATCGGTTGGGAGCTGCCCGGTTCCTCAGCACGTTTGATTTAACGTCTGGGTACTGGCAGATTGCCTTAACCGATGGGGCCAAGGAGAGATCAGCATTCTCAACCCCAGAAGGTCATTACCAATTCCGGGTGATGCCCTATGGGTTGAAGAATGCCCCTGCCACCTTTCAGAGGTTGGTCAATCAGGTGTTGGCTGGGCTGGAGGATTTCAGTGCAGCCTACCTGGATGACATTGCTGTGTTCAGTTCCAGCTGGGAAGAACATTTACAGCACCTTGAGAAAGTGTTGAGGGCTCTGCAAGGTGCAGGCCTCACGATCAAGGCCAGTAAGTGCCAGATCGGGCAGGGTTCTGTGGTGTACTTGGGACACCAGGTAGGAAGCGGCCAGGTGGCGCCCCTACAACCCAAGATTGACACCATTCTGGCTTGGGAACCCCCAAGACCCAGACAGAGGTGAGAGCCTTCTTAGGTCTCACCGGTTACTATAGGAGATTTGTTAAGGGCTATGGCACCATCGTTGCCCCCTTAACAGAGCTGACCTCTAAGAGGCAGCCCAGGAAAGTGATCTGGACTGAGTCCTGCCAGAAAGCTTTTGATGCCCTGAAGGAAGCCATGTGCACGGCGCCCGTGCTCAAGGCACCTGACTTCTCCAAAGAATTTGTCGTGCAGACTGACGCTTCAGAGCATGGTGTGGGAGCGGTGCTCTCACAACTGAACGAAGAGGGCCTGGATCAGCCTGTAGTCTTCCTTAGCAGGAGACTACTTCCCAGGGAACAGAGGTGGAGTGCCATAGAAAGGGAAGCTTTTGCTGTGGTCTGGGCACTGAAGAAGTTGAGACCATACCTGTTTGGGACTCACTTCCGGGTTCAGACAGACCACAGGCCCCTCAGATGGTTGATGCAAATGAGGGGTGAGAATCCAAAACTGCTGAGGTGGTCCATCTCCCTACAGGGAATGGACTTTACGGTGGAACACCGTCCTGGTACAGAACACGCCAACGCAGATGGTCTGTCCAGGTTCTTCCGCCTTAGTGAAGAGAACTCCAATGGGGTTGGGTAGTTCTCCCTACTTTCAGCTGGAGGGGACATGTGTTAGACTTGGCATCTTTTGGCGTGTTTCCCCTGACTTTTTGCTTTCTGACCTCCCGGTTTTGACTCTGTTTTTGCTGGTGTAATGATTCTGCGCACTTTCCTCACTGCGGTCCAGTGGGAAAGTGCAAGTGCTCCTGTATAAAATGTGTTATGGATTGGTGTTTCCATGATTGGCCTATTTGGTTTATCTGTCAGTCCCTTGTAAAGTGCACTGCGAGTGCCAGGGCCTATAGACCAAATGCTGTTGGTGGGCTGCAGCACTGGATTGTGCCACCCACGCAAACAGCCCGTAAAATGTAACTCGGGCCTGCCATCGCAGAGCCCGTGCGCAGCCTGGGGCTGCCATGTCGACTTGGCAAGTGCACACACTTGCAAGTCCCTAAACCTTCCCTTTGCTACATGTTAGTCACCCCTAAGGTAGGCCCAAGGTACCCCTGTGGGCAGGGTGCGTTGTACGCGAAAGGTAGGACATGCCCGGGTGCGTGTGGCATGTCCTAATAGTGAATCACAGCCTAGTTCGCTTTTCACTATTGCAAGGCTACCTGTTCCCCCTAGGCCAGAACGGGCAGTTTTGATTATTACAGTTTATAATCCTAACTGACCCCGGGAACATGGTAGAAATTCGAGTTTAGTATGCCTGGACTCAGAATGATAAAATGCAGCTTTTAGTGAAGTTGGTTTTAACATTCTGTGTTTGAAAATACCACTTTTAGAAAGTGGGTATTTTCTTGTCTAACCATCCAAGCCTGCCTCTGCGAGGTTGTGTATTCCTTGTCTGGAGTGTGAGTGACAGGGGCTGGGGGATGCCAGGAGACAGGGTGAGTCAGCACCGGGCTGAATAGCAAGATCTACATGTAGATGGGTGGGAGGGGTCGCACCTGGGCCCTGAATAGGACAGTGCCTTCCCTCCACAATGCTGGCTCCACTTCCTGTGGTGCGTCTGATGTCCCTGGCCTACTCACTGAAAGAAGGGACGGAGACTTGTCAACAAAGTGCTCCAGAACTGGTTTGGACTAGGCAAAGGCCTCTCTGCCTTCAGAGAACAAAGGAATTTGGGATATAAATATTGGGGCCCTGACCCCATGAATTTAGATCTCGCTGGAATCAAGGAACCTGCCAAGACGAAGAGCTGGAAGAGCTGCCAGGAGGAGTACTGCCCCTTTGCTGTGTTGTTGCTTTGTTGGGTTGGCCTGCAGTTGCTGCTTCTGTCTTGGGCAGTGAAAGGACTGGACTGAACTTTCTACAAACTTGTGCTGAGTATCTCCAAGGGCCTGGAACCGAGCTGGCCTCCTGTTAAGAAGTCTCAGGGACTGCAAAGACTTCACAAGCCTCTGGGTACCGCTTCTGGAACGCTGTTTCAGTTGCCACAGAGGAAGGGAACTGCAACCGACTCCGTCAACCGAATCCATCCCTGGCCGGTGACCTGTTTGCACCGCAGACCGCATCGCCCCGCTTCGCATCGCAACCCTGGTCTCACCGTGGGCGACGTCCGACGCCGCCAACATCGAGCCGCTGCTTGCACCGTGACCTGTGGGCACCGCAGTTCGCATCGCATCGCTTCACTGAACCAACCGGACCCGACCGACGCGGTCGCTGCAACTGGCTCAAGAGTCGTGACCGCACCGCATTTGGGGCACCGCTCGCACGTCTGCGACGCACCGCTCCGACTCGCACCGCTGTCCGACGCCAGCTCCCGCACTCCGGCTAGGTCGCCTGCATCGCAACCTGTCAGCACCGCATCGAGCATCGCCCCACCCTGCATCGCACGCCTTGGACTCACCGACTCCGTCTGCACGACGCTCATCGAGCCGCTGCCTGCACCGCATCGAGGGACACCGCACCTTGCATCGCTCCGTCTTGCACCGCAACCGCGACGAACGCCGACCGGCTCGTACACTCCGTACCAGCCACAACGAGAAAGGTACTGTAACCGAGTCTGTTCATGACTCTGCTGGCCCGTATCGACGCGGTCGGCTGGAACTGTTAGACTCTGTGGTTTTCAGCATCACGGTAGGCTCGGACGGAGCTACCGACTCGTACGAACTTTGCTTTTGTGCTATTCCTGCAAAGAAGAAGTTACCGTATCAAGCATTCATTCGTAAAGTATAGTATTGTGGATTTTTGTCGTAATTGGTCTTGTCTTGAGTATATCAAATATTGGTTATTTTTCTAAACTGGTGTGGTGTCCGTTTGTAGTGCTTACACTGTATTACTGTTGGTTATGTGCAAATGCTTTACACACTGCCTCTGAATTAAGCCTGACTGCTCGTGCCAAGCTACCACGAGGGTGAGCAGGGGTTACTTCACGAGTGTAACAACCCTTACCCTGACTAGGAAGAAGGGTCCCTACTTGGACAAAGGTGCAAGCCCTTGCCAACTAGAGATCCCATTTCTAACAGCGCCTAATAAGGGACAAATCAGAATTGAAACCAAACCTAAGGATACTACTCTACAGGACAAACTGAAAAGACTAGAGAAAATCAAAAAATCAGAAACTTCCAAGTGGTGGGAGGCCATCTCACTACAGGATTATATAGAAAAGGAGATGGTACAGAGGGGCCTAAGGATTTATATAACACCCTCATACGAATCCCCCAACCCCAGGATGTTAGAAGAATGGTCATAAAACTCAGCTAAAAGCTCGAAAAACATGTTAGTAATTCTAGTGAAGTACGCATGGGAAGACAGGGCGAAACTCCTAGAGGAACTCAAATCTTTGGAGGAGGAATTAAAAAGTCACAAAGAACAAGATCTGATTAAGAAATTTGTTGATGACCTCAAACTGAGGCTAAAAACCTATGAAGAAGATATAAAGGCAAGGAAGCAGCGCAAACTGCACCGCGACTGCATAGACTATGAAAGTGGTAGAATCCTAACCTATTCCCACAAATATGACCATTTATATGAAAAAATATCACTGGGGGAACCCTTGGAGAGTGAAACAGAAACCGCAAGTGGAACGGAGTCCATAGCAAGCAGTGATACTGAAATAGAAGAACGACTGGTACAAACAACACAATCAGGAAAAGAAATTGGGTCCAGAATTCAAACTACTTTTTTAGACGAGTTCCGTGTCCTGAGGACACGGAGGGAAATACCACGGATAAGCCAACCGACGAAGACACGAGGGAGAGGAAGAGGATGGGGCAGAGGACGAGAAAGAAACCAGGAAGGAACTGGAGAAGGAGGAAACTCCAACGACAAAGGAAACAAAAGAGGCAGAGGACGTGGAGATCGGCCTGTGGGAAGAAGACAAATGGGCCAAAAGAATCAGAACTGATGGAAGACGAAATGGTAAATAAAACTATCATAAACCTATCATATAGACCATTATCCATGTTCGAAAAACGTACTTTATGCCTAGGTCTCTCGTTCTGCCCCACCAGCTCTTTCAACTACCCTGAGACAAGAGTAGACATGTTCAAATTTGTGAGGAAAATCAAACTTAAAAAGTGGCACACCTTGCGAGGGATTCCTATTGATAGGGATCCTATAATTACCAACGAACAGAATACAGTCCTTACCATAAAAGATAGAGAAACTCTTATGGATATGCAGGATCTATATCTAGAAGCAGGTATAGAAGAGGGGGAAGAAAATATGAGCATGAAAACTGATCGCCCAGCTTGTACGAAATTCAAACCCAAATCTGTATTTTTGCCACTCATGCCTCATGATAACATAGATGCATTTCATGAGACCATTGTGAAAGATCTTATGAAATTTCGTAATAAACGTCATAATGGTAACTATGATACATCCAACAATTTTTCCCAAAAACAGTGGCAATTTCTGAATTCCCTGAATGAGGATGAGAATATCATCATCCGTCCCGCCGATAAAGGCGGTAACATTGTACTGTGGGACAGGGCAGCATATATTGCAGAGGCGACCAAACAACTGATGGACAAAAAATTCTATGTCAAAACCGAGATAAATGAATACAATGACAGTATTATAAAGGTATGGAATGCATTAACAGAGTACAAAGAGAGGGGAATTATTACATGGGAAGAATTTTGCTATCTTAAATGCGATTACCCCAGAACCCCTATTTTTTACCTTCTCCCGCAGGTACACAAAGACCCTAAAGTACCTCCAGGTAGACCAATCGTGTCTTCCATCGGCTGTGTAACAGAGAAAATCTCAAAATACATTGATCATTTTCTACGTGAATACGTGGAAAAATTGCCCTCTTATATCAGGGACACTAAAGACTTTTTGGGTAAAATCAAAGACCTGGTTTGGGAAGAAGATTACCATATGATCACCTTGGATGTGAATTCTTTGTATTCCATTATAGATCATTCATTAGGTATTCGCTGCTGCCAGCAATTCCTAAACACTCGGGAAATATGTTATTTGGAACACACAGAGATGCTGTTAACACTAATGAAGTTCTGTTTGTTAAACAATATGTTTTTATTTAATGGTACTATGTTTAAACAAGTCTTGGGTACTGCGATGGGGACTTGTTTTGCCCCAAGTTTTGCTAACCTTTTCTTGGGGATCTGGGAGGAGGAAGTCCTTAAAAACTTGATCAAGACTGCACAAAAACAAAGTAATTAAATGGTACAGGTATATAGATGACCTGTTTGTAATATGGAAGGGCAGTGAGGAAAGCGCAATAGACATGATTAATGAGCTTAACAAAAACAGCTTTAATCTTACCCTCACATATAACATCAGTAAACAACAGACTGAATTTCTTGATGTAATAGTGGAAATAAGGGAAAACAAGATACACACCAGACTCCACAGGAAAGCAACAGCAGGCAACAGTGTTCTGCACGCTCTCAGCAGCCACCCTGAAACCCTAAAATGGAGCATTCCATTTGGTGAGCTGCTAAGAGCGAGGAGAAATTGCAGTTCACAGGATAGCTTCCTGACTGAACAATATAATATGATGCAAAGATTCCGTGAGAGAGGATACCCAGAATGGGTACTTAGGAGAGCCAAGAACAGAATCAACAAAATTGAGAGGGAGGAAACGCTCAAAGATAAATCCATTATTGAGGAAGAGAACACCACGAGGGTCATCATGACATATAATAAGGAATCCAAAGCTATTGCGAAAATTCTTATACAGAATTGGAATATCCTCACTAGTGACCCCATCGTAGGACACACTTTACATGAGAGACCGCAGATTACATATAGGAAAGGTAAGAACCTCAGAGACTTCCTAGTAAAAGGTGACATCACAAACAAAAGTCTAAACACCAGAATGAATCTACATGGCTTTTCCCCCTGTGGACATTGTAAAGCCTGTAGAAACAGCTCAATGAGAAAATCTTACCAGACACCCACAGGGGAGAAACAAATAACACAATTCCTCACATGTGGCACAGTATTCACTATTTACATCCTAGAATGCCCATGCAAAAAAAGATATGTGGGGAGCACAACTCTAGCAACTAAGAAACGGGTGCTAGAGCACATGAGGGCCATTACTAATAAAGATCCCCATTATCCTGTAGCCAGACATTTTGCTGAATACCACCTTTCCAACAGCTCCCTTTTGTCGTTTTTAGCCATAGAACAGATTGAGCATTCATTAAGGGGGGGCAACAGAGTCCTCCATTTACGAAAGAAAGAGTCATGGCATATTATCAACCTCCAAACAAAAAGCCCAGAAGGGCTGAACCAGGATGAAGAATTGAGCATCCATCTGTATGAGTAGAAAACTAGAATTGATGGGTTTTCTAATAATCTCCAAATAGAGAGTAACTATAGTTGTACAAGTGTGTATTGTTGTTTTAAGTGTTTTAATGGTTTTAGTATATATTTTTTATGTAGAACATGAGATCACTCATAGTATTCTTCTTTTTTCTTTTCACAGGAGGAAAGGAAGGGGCAGAATTTGAGACAATTCTTCGCTGCAACTATCCCCTACCCTTTTCTTCTATCACAAAGGTGGAGGGCCCGATTATACAGATAAGAGTCACTTTTGTTTTCTGTTTTATTAAGAAACTTGGTTTCTCTCCAGTCGTGTTTCTGGAATCTTTTTCACTAAACTTTACTCCCTTGTAGGGAATGTACTCATGGAGAACATATATAAGGGGTATGGTTGCTATACCGGGAGAATAACAGACATAGAAGTATGTAGAATGTATGGCGCAAGCAGGTGATTAAAGTAGAAAAGCATTGGGCACTACGACCTAGCATATAGAAAGACTGTAAAACAACACCTAACAGAGAGTGGAGTCTAAAATTGACAGGCTGTTCTAGAATTCCTTGGCACTATGCCGCTACCCGAATAGGAAGAGCACTGATAGTTTGGACCATTAGTAGATGGGCACTATGCCGCGAAAATTACTGGGTCCTACACCTATATAACACAATGAGAATGAAGGAAGTGTTGTGAACTCTTGAGTTTATAAAACGTTTACAAAACGATAACAACTTATATGATGTTGCAATGTATAATAGCCTGCTTATATCGTTTATCGTTTACTATCAACAGAAAGGAAATCTACCTGTTTGAAATGTGATGTAACACTTGTTTTATTTCCATCTTATCTTATTTTTATAATGTGAATTACAACTCCGCTGAATCAAATATGATATGAAGTAGTATTATTGCGCAAATGTGACGAATGGTTATCTAAGAATGAAAATTAGATATTACAAAATGGACGCTCTCGTTACTATAACGTATTTCTAATGACAATGGTCCTTCTTCAATGTCTACACAGTCTATGTATTGCTTTGACTTCCGGTAAATCACTGTGTGACCAAGCTTGCTTGACAAGCGAAACGCGTAACCTGCAATAAACAACTACTGGTGTCAGCATACTCTGAGTGATCGCTTTACTTGAATCTAAGCAAACGCATTTCTGGTTGGCACTGCTCCGCCAACTTCAAGCGATCCTCTGCATAGGGCGGGGGAAGATAGAAGGAGCTACCATGGTAACATATATATATATATATATATATATATATATATATATATATATATAGAGAGAGAGAGAGAGAGAGAGAGAGTCTCTTTCTCTCTGTAGATGATATATGTATATATATGTATCCATATACATATGTATGTGTATATAGATACATATACATGTCTACAGAGTGAATGATATATATATGTATCTATATAAATATATATGTATATATATATATATATATATATATGTATATAGATACATATAAATATATGTAGAGATAACATCTATGTATATATATATGTGTCTGTGTGTGTATATATATATATATATATATATATATATATATGCTCCTTGATACACAGTGAACGGCGCACTCGCGGACTGGTGCTTTCCAAACGCGGGGGTGCGCCCGCGATATTTATCCAGGCTCTGTTTCCTTGTTTCCCAAAAAGAAAAACAGCACTCGCGGGGGCAGTTGCTAGAGTTTATTGGCAACGCTAAAAGGCTGCGATGATGGGTATGTGGCAAAGTAAAGTAATACTGTGTCTTTTTTCTCTCTTTCTTAGTCTTTTTGGAGAGCGTACGGATTTCGCAAAGGTAAGGTGACTTCGTCATTATTGACTGTTAAACACTTCACTCACGCACACACCCACCTACACTTTAAAACCAACAACCTATCTGCCTTCTACGTAGGATAGTGTTTTAAAAGGATAGTTTTAGGCACTAGCAGAGATGGCATATCGTTGGATGAATGCTACCCAGGCCCTAAGTCTGGTTCTGGAGTCCAGCTCTGAGGCAAGATCAGAGACTGAGACAGCAGATACTGAGACAGCATCTGAGGGAGAGGACAATGGAGCCGAATCTGGGAGTGATTTTTCAGTCGGCGCAGATCCATCCGGCGACTCATCTTCCAGCAATTCTGAAGGAGACGATGTCAGTCGTGCTGTCCCTTTGCCAGCACAGTCTGTGCAGCAGGACACCAGTAACAGGTTAGAGCAACCCAGAGTGCAGGCACGTGCGGCTGCAAGCACAGACGGAGTGCTGTCTTGGCAGCCTCCCAATTTAGTTCAGCCCCAAATTCCGCCTTTCACTGGTGATGCTGGATGTAAAGTCGATACGGCGAATTTTTTGCCAATTGACTACTTCCATCTCTTTTTGGATGTTGACTTCCTTGACGAAATTGTGCAGCAAACAAATTTGCATGCCGAACAATTTCTGAGGGAGCAAGGAGGCACTCTTGAGCCTCATTCTAGGGCGCGCAAGTGGACTTCCACTCCTTTAGGGGAGTTGAAGATATTTTTGGGCCTCACGCTTAAAATGGGGGTAGTGCATAAACCAACCTTGCTATCCTACTGGTCTACTCGCACGGTTTGGTTAACCCCCATCTTCACACCATACATGAGCAGAGATCGTTTTTTGCTATTGCAGCGCATGCTGCATTTCCATGACAATTCTGCTGCATTGCCCCGGGACCATCCAGACCATGACAGGTTGTTCAAAATTCGGCCTGTCGTGGAACATTTGTCTGCCAGGTTTCCAGAGGTTTATACTCCTGGAAAGAATAGCCATTGATGAGTCCTTGATCTTGTATAAAGGGCGGCTGCTGTTTAGGCAGTACATTCCGAGCAAACGCGCTCGCTATGGCATCAAGCTGTACATGCTGTGTGAGAGCTCTTCTGGCTATGTGTACAGCTTGAGAGTGTATACAGGGAAGGACACAACTCTTAACCCTGTAGGTTGCCCTCCCACGCTAGGGGTCACAGGAAAGATCGTATGGGAGCTTGTCCAGCCACTTCTTCACAAAGGTTATAACCTTTATGTGGACAATTTCTATACAGGAGTAGAGCTGTTCAGTGAGCTCTACAAAGCTGGCATCGTGGCTTGCGGTACAATTCGCTGTCGCCACAAAGGATTCCCGCAGGAGCTTGTTTGCAAGAAGCTCCTGAAATCCCAGAGCACTGCGTTGCGTTCCAACGAACTGCTCGCAGTCAAGTTCTCAGATAGGCGTGACGTGTACGTGCTCACTACAATTCATGCTGAGAGCACTTCCCCTGTCACGGTTTGGGGTCAGATGGCCGAAGTCCACAAGCCCACCTGTATACTTGATTACAACAAGTACATGGGCGGAGTGGACAAGAACGACCAGGTTCTTCAGCCATACAATGCGAGTCGTAAAACTCGCACTTGGTATAAGAAACTGTTTACGCACCTGATCCAGATGGCAACATACAATGCGTATGTTGTTTATCGTGAGACCACCACAGGAAGACTCATGTCTTTCCTTGACTTTCAGTTGTCTGTGATTGAAAGTCTCACTGCTACAGAAGCAGCAGCCTCCACTTCATGTGTTCTGGAGGACGTGGCAAGGCTGCAGGAGCGACACTTTGCTGATAAAATTCCTGCAACACCCAAAAAGGAGAGACCATGTCGTCGTTGTAAAGTGTGCTCGATGCAGGGAAAGAGGCAGGAGACTCGTGTTTACTGTCCCCAGTGCCCAAGTAAGCCTGCCTTCTGTTTTCCTACTTGCTTTATGTTGTATCACACTAAAGCAAAATATTGGGAAATTGACTGAGGTGGAGCTGCCAATAGGTAAACCTTTCAATTGGTGTGAATGGATACCTACTGTCTGTGGGCCACTCCTTCACAATGCAAGCAACTGCAGAATATTTCTTCCTCTACTTCAGGAAATCATGGACTTCTCAACACCTTTATCTGCTTTCAGAACGTGGTAGTTGTTCTGTTCGCCAATTGACAAGTGCATTATAGTCCCCACGCTGCACATACTGGTGGACAGAACATATGCCACGTTGTCATGGAGTACCCGTGTTTCACATTCAACCGTTCTTCGTAGTTTATGATGTTCTCTTTAGGAAGCTTTTGAAAATTTCCAGCATGTTTGCCTTAGTTTCAAAGGTAGATATGCTTGCTCAGCTCGAGGAATGTTTTTGCGGCATACTCGGGCACCCCCAACTTGCATCCACAAACTGGAAGGAGTTGGATAGAGCATTGTGAGAGCATTGATAGCACGTGACAGAAATGTTTACTCAAGCTTCAAGTAGCTAGAGATGGAAGGCATTAGTATAGGGTCTCTTAACAATTGGACAGGATTAGTCAGGACTCTGAGGACAGACACACGAACGGGTTAGAACAGCAAGGGCCCAAAACATATTGAGGCAACATCAAAATTGCCTATCACAAAATGTTTTGGGCCGTTTCCTGTCGCGGGTACTTGGGCCTCCCACACGAGTGAGGCACCATTTTTATCGGGAGACCTTGGGGAACGCTAGGTGGTAGGAAATTCGTGTCAGCCCGGTGATTCCACAACTTTCCCACACGAAATGAGTTGAAAAAGTGATTTTTTCAGCTAAATTTGAGGTTTGCAGGGGATTCTGGGTAAGAAAACGTTGGGTGATCCACGAAAGCCATACCTCCCTGGAATCCCCTGGGTGTCTAGTTTTCTGAAATGTGTGGGTTTGGTAGGTTTCCCTAGCTGGCCGCCGAGCACGGGGCCAAAAACCCAGGTGACCCCCTTGCAAAACCAGGTCTTTTTGTGATAGGCAATTTTGATGTCTCCTCAATACGTTTTGGGCCGTTTCCTGTCGCGGGTACTTGGGCCTCCCACACGAGTGAGGCACCATTTTTATCTGGAGACCTGAGGGAACGCTGGGTGGTAGGAAATTCGTGACAGCCCGGTGATGCCACAACTTTCCCACACAAAAATGTGTGGAAAAAGTGATTTTTTCAGCAAAATCTGAGGTTTGCAGGGGATTCTGGGTAAGAAAACGTTGGGGGATCCACGCAAGCCATACCTCCTTGGAACCCCCCGGGTGTCTAGTTTTCAGAAATATGTGGGTTTGGTAGGTTTCCCTAGCTTGCCGCCGAGCACAGGGTCAAAAACCCAGGTGACCCCCCTTGCAAGACCAGGTTGTTTTGTGATAGGCAATTTTGATGTACCCTCAATACGTTTTGGGCCCTTGCCTGTCGCGGGTACTTGGGCCTCCCACACGAGTGAGGCACCATTTTTATCGGGAGACCTGGGGGAACGCTGGGTGGTAGGAAATTCGTGACAGCCCGGTGATGCCACAACTTTCCCACACAAAAATGTGTGGAAAAAGTGATTTTTTCAGCTAAATTTGAGGTTTGCAGGGGATTCTGGGTAAGAAGACGTTGGGTAATCCACGCAAGCCATACCTTCTTGGAACCCTCCGGGTGTCTAGTTTTCAGAAATATGTGGGTTTAGTAGGTTTCCCTAGCTTGCCGCCGAGCACGGGGTCAAAAACCCAGGTGACCCCCCTTGCAAAACCAGGTTGTTTTGTGATAGGCAATTTTGATTTACCCTCAATAGGTTTGGGGCCGTTTCCTGTCGCGGGTACTTGGGCCTCCCACACAAGTGAGGTACCATTTTTCTCGGAAGACTTTGGGGAACGCGGGGTGGGTGGAATTTTGTGGATCCACGCAGATTCCAGAACTTTCCACCACAGAAATGTAATGAAAATGTGGTTTTTTTGACAATTTTTTGGGTTTGCAAGGGATTCTGGGTAACAGAACCTGGTGAGAGCCAGCCAAGTCACCCCATCCTGGATTCCCCTGGGTGTCTAGTTTTCAAAAATGTATAGGTTTTCTAGGTTTCCCTAGGTGCCGGCAGAGCTAGGGTTCAAAATCTACAGCAAGGCACTTTGCAAAAAAAGGGTCCGTTTTCACTGCAAAAATGTGGTGTGTCCACGTTGCGTTTTGGGCCGTTTCCTGTCGCGGGTACTTGGGCCTCCCACACAAGTGAGGTACCATTTTTCTCGGAAGACTTTGGGGAACGCGGGGTGGGTGTAATTTTTTGGATCCACGCAGATTCCAGAACTTTCCACCACAGAAATGTGAGGAAATTGTGGGTTTTTTGACAATTTGTTAGGTTTGCAAGGGATTCTGGGTAACAGAACCTGGTGAGAGCCAGCCAAGTCACCCCATCATGGATTCCCCTGGGTGTCTAGTTTTCAAAAATGTATAGGTTTGCTAGGTTTCCCTAGGTGCCGGCAGAGCTAGGGTTCAAAATCTACAGCTAGGCACTTTGCAAAAAAAGGGTCCGTTTTCACTGCGAAAATGTGGTGTGTCCACGTTGCGTTTTGGGCCGCTTCCTGTCGCGGGTACTTGGGCCTCCCACACAAGTGAGGTACCATTTTTCTCGAAAGACTTTGGGGAACGTGGGGTGGGTGGAATTTTGTGGATCCACGCAGATTCCAGAACTTTCCACCACAGAAATGTGAGGAAAATGTGGGTTTTTTGACAATGTTTTGGGTTTGCAAGGGATTCTGGGTAACAGAACCTGGTGAGAGCCAGCCAAGTCACCCCATCCTGGATTCCCCTGGGTGTCTAGTTTTCAAAAATTTATAGGTTTGCTAGGTTTCCCTAGATGCCGGCAGAGCTAGGGTTCAAAATCTACAGCTTGGCACTTTGCAAAAAAAGGGTCCGTTTTCACTGCGAAAATGTGGTGTGTCCACGTTGCGTTTTGGGCCGTTTCCTGTCGCGGGTACTTGGGCCTCCCACACAAGTGAGGTACCATTTTTCTCGGAAGACTTTGGGGAACGCGGGGTGGGTGGAATTTTGTGGCTACACGCAGATTCCAGAACTTTCCACCACAGAAATGTGAGGTAAATGTGTTTTTTTGGACAATCTTTTGGGTTTGCAAGGGATTCTGGGTAACAGAACCTGGTGAGAGCCAGCCAAGTTACCCCATCCTGGATTCCCCTGGGTGTCTAGTTTTCAAAAATGTATAGGTTTGCTAGGTTTCCCTAGGTGCCGACAGAGCTAGGGTTCAAAATCTACAGCTAGGCACTTTGCAAAAAAGGGTCCGTTTTCACTGCGAAAATGTGGTGTGTCCACTTTGCGTTTTGGGCCGTTTCCTGTCGCGGGTACTTGGGCCTCCCACACAAGTGAGGTTCCATTTTTCTCGGAAGACTTTAGGGAATGCGGGGTGGGTGGAATTTTGTGGATCCACGCAGATTCCAGAACTTTCCACCACAGAAGTGTGAGGAAAATGTGTTTTTTTTGACAATGTTTTAGGTGTGCAAGGAATTCTGGGTAGCAGAACCTGGTGAGAGCCAGCCAAGTCACCCCATCCTGGATTCCCCTGGGTGTCTAGTTTTCAAAAATGTATAGGTTTGCTAGGTTTCCCTAGGTGCCGGCAGAGCTAGGGTTTAAAATCTACAGCTAGGCACTTTGCAAAAAAAAGGTCCGTTTTCACTGCGAAAATGTGGTGTGTCCACGTTGCGTTTTGCGCCGTTTTCTGTCGCGGGTACTTGGGCCTCCCACACAAGTGAGGTACCATTGTTCTCGGAAGACTTTGGGGAACGCGGGGTGGGTGGAATTTTGTGGATCCACGCAGATTCCAGAACTTTCCACCACATAAATGTGAGGAAAATGTGGTTCTTTTGACAATTTTTTAGGTTTGCAAGGGATTCTGGGTAACAGAACCTGGTGAGAGCCAGCCAAGTCACCCCATCCTGGATTCCCCTGGGTGTCTAGTTTTCAAAAATGTATAGGTTTTCTAGGTTTCCCTAGGTGCCGGCAGAGCTAGGGTTCAAAATCTACAGCTAGGCACTTTGCAAAAAAAGGGTCCGTTTTCACTGCGAAAATGTGGTGTATCCACGTTGCGTTTTGGGCCACTTCCTGTCGCGGGTACTTGGGCCTCCCACACAAGTGAGGTACCATTTTTCTCGGAAGACTTTGGGGAACGCGGGGTGGGTGGAATTTTGTGGATTCACGCAGATTCCAGAACTTCCCACCACAGAAATGTGAGTAAAATGTGGTTTTTTTGACAATTTATTAGGTTTGCAAGGGATTCTGGGTAGCAGAACCTGGTGAGAGCCAGGCAAGTCACCCCATCCTGGATTCCCCTGGGTCTCTAGTTTTAAAAAATGTATAGGTTTGATAGGTTTCCCTAGGTGCCGGCAGAGCAATAGTTCAAAATCTACAGCTAGACACTTTACAAAAAATGGGTCAGTTTTCACTGTACAAATAAAGTGTGTCTACGTTGCGTTTTGAGCCGTTTCCTGTCGCGGGCACTAGGCCTACCCACACAAGTGAGGCACCATTTTTATCGGGAGACTTAGGGTAACACAGAATTGTAGAGTAACTGTTATTACCTATTGACTTTCAATGCATTTCTGCCTTCCAAATGAAAGACAATGTATAAAAAGAAGTCATTTTGAAAAATGACCTATAATTCTCATGCTAGTATGGGTACTCACAATTTCGAAAATGTGCAAATATCTACTGTTTCTAAACTCTATATTTTGTTCCAATTTCAGAAATACATAGGTGTTTTTCATACAGATTTTTCCATGTATATATTTACCCAAATTAATTGCTATATACCCGGTACATAATAAAAAACCATTGCAAGAGGCTTCTCAGTTGTTGGCTCTGGGTTCGTCGGGTTCTTGGTGAACCTACAAGTCCTATATATCCCCACAACCAGAAAGGTCCAGCGGACGTAACGGTATATTGCTTTCAAATAGCTGTCATAATTAGAAGAAGTTACAGGTGAAAACGTTGACTCAAATGTCTGGTTTTTTCAACTCATTTTCAATTTTTCCTATATTCAATGGTTAGTTTCTATAAAGAAATCTTTAAGGTTCTACACAAATGACCCCTTGATGAATACAGAATTTTGTCTACTTTTCTAAAATGTATAGCTTTCCAGGATCCATTATTGCTTTCATACCCATTTCTACCATTAACTAGAAAGAGTTTGAGAGCACAAAAAATAGCAAAAATGGGCTAAGTCCCAGAAAAATGCCAAAACAGTGTAAAACATTTTGGTTTTCTGACAAAAGTCTGCTTGTCCCTGAAAGCTGGGAAGATGGTGATTTCAACACCACAACCCCTTTTTTGATACCATTTGCAGGGGAAAAACCAGACGCTTTCATTTGTAGCCCTTTTTTCCCATTTTTCCCCCAAAAAACAAAATTTACCTGTATTTTGGCTAATTTCTGGATCCCCTCCAGGGGAATCCACAAACCCTGGGTACCTTTAGACTCACCATGATGTTGGAAGAAAAGGACGCAAATTTGGCGTGGATACCTTATGTGGTCAAAAAGTTACAGAGGCCTAATCGCGAACTACCCCAAATAGCCAAAAAAGGGCTCAGCACTGGGGGGGAAAAGGCCCAGCAGTTAAGGGGTTAAGGCACTAATTAATATCACATGTGCACTTTGATCTGTGATGACTGTCAACATTATTATATCAATAAAGTATTTAAAAATGAACATCACGTCTGTGTGCTTTCTATATATTTTCAAACCATCAATACACAATTATAAAAACAGCCCATAGAGAGCATAGAATTCTGATCACACAACATCCAACCATAGACTTAGCCCCTAATGGGCGCTGTACAACATGTAGCTTTCTTTAGACACTTTTAGGTCACAATAACTGTGCCATAAACTTAGCCTCTAATGGGTGCTGCAGTCCCAGCTGTAGAGCGCCAGCCTGAGGAGTAGATGAAAAACTAAGCAAAGCTCAAGGTGGTCCTTTTTCTGGAGTCCCTACCAACTTAGGGTCCTTATTTTGAGAATTCTCCCCTGTCCTGCGACCATCACAGAGTAGCCAAAATAGCTTCGTCAACATCAAACCCTGCAGTGCATTATGGGGCGCTCCTCCGGGAGCGAGAATACTTAATAAGCGGCTATCCTGCTGCGCCAGGGAGAGCTGCTGCCTTTATTTTTGCTGGTTTTCTGTCTCACTGCTTGTTTATTTTTATTTGGGGACATCTGGTCTCACCAGGGCACCCTGTCAGCCTCCAGGCGTTGGGGGCAGCACAGGGAGCCCATCCCTGGCTTCCCCAGCTGGCTTCCCACGTGGGCAGCACTCCTCTGTGCTGCCGTGGGAGCCAGTAGTTCTCTTTCCATGCCCTCACCTGCAGGCATGGTGCTTCCTTTTGGTGGTGGCCACATGCGCTCCTCGGACACGGGGACCGGGGCAGGTCCAACACCGATGGGGAGAGCGCTGTGGCACTTCCTTGACCTCCTCCTCGCTGCCAGGGCCTGGAGTTAGGATCTTGGGTTCTGCCTCTATTTTGTCATGCTCCCCTGTCTTTCTGGCACATCAGGGGCTTGGAGTGGGGTTCCAGGGCCAACCTAAACAAGGAACAGTCCTGTGGTTTGGGGTCACCAGGCCTCTTGAGCTCTCGAAAGGGGTCACCACGCACGCCCCCTCCCAGGGATTTATAAAAATGGCCGATACTTCTTGCGGCAATCCACTGGCTCTGGTCCTCCCTGGGAGTAGAGAATCACCCAAAAGTGGACCTCCATATGCTCCGGGGTCTAATTGGTGGGGTCAAAGGTCAAATCCTTCTCCTGTCTCTGCCTTGTTGGACCATTTTACTTGGTATTGGGCTCATTTTGCTCCTGGAGGTGAGCACTTGCCACCTGGAGCACTTTCCTTAGGCCTCCTGGCCTCTAAGATAGCAGACTTTGCAGAAAGGTGGTTCTACTGGCTCCCTGCACCAGCCTTTCTCCTATTTCTCCTCTGGAGCTTCTTCCCTCCTTGACGCAGAAGTCCAGTCTTTCCCCCAACTAATCCTCAGCGGGTGTAAAGGGACCAGCTTTCCTGGTCCTGGGGAGAGCCCCACTGGTCCTGAGGGTAACTGTAGTTAGAGTACGTAGTCCAGATGGATGTCAGAGGGTTCCTCCTTCCAGTTGTCTATGGCTGTCATCTCCGGTCCTAGTGGCAGATTTACAAGCCCCATGCAACACTTTTGCGCCGCCGTTGCGTCACTTTTGTGATGCAGCGGCTGCGTAAAAAAAGTGGCCAATTTACAAAGTGACGCATCTAGAGAGATGCGTCACCTTGTAAAGTCCTGCGTCACATTATACCTGCGTCAGGTAAATTGTATGCCGGGTGGGCGTTCCCATGCAGGAAAGACTCATAAAAGTGACGCAGTGAAATCTACAAGATTTCACTGCGCCACTTCTAGGACGCCACTGCGTCAAAACCTTACACCTGCTTGAAGCAGGCATAAGGAGTGACGCAGTACAATAAGTATAGGCCTCAACATGCATTACTGGAGTTGCGTCATGCTTGCGACACGACTCCAGCAATGCGTGACTTTTGGGCCAACAGATGCATCAGAATTTCTGATGCATCTGTCATTCCTTGTGCCATGGTGCGTCGTATTGTAAATACGGCGCATCCATGGTGGCGCAAGGGTATCGCAGGCTGGCGCACGGATACTGACACATCTCTACAGATGCGTCAGTTTCTTGTAAATCTTTCCCTAGTGTCCAGAAAAAAAACACAACCTTCAGAGAACTGTCCTGTTCCTTGAGACCTGCCCTGCTCTGAGAAGGAAGACTGGACCTGCTCCCTTCATTCCAGGCTAACCAAAGTTCCTCCAAGGGTCTGTTGGCTGACCTCCTGCTTTGAGCTACAGAAACACAACAAACTCCAGAGGTCTATGTGTAACTTCCTAGCTGACCTGCTTTAACTGACCCTCCCTGGAACTGCTACTAGACCTGCCTGGACCTGCAACTGGACCTGCCAGAGACCTGTTGGCCTCTGCTGGGGTGAATTCCTGATCTCTAAGAGGTTCCTTCCCAGGTCCACGACTCTTGTATGGCATCAATTGAACTCCTGTGAAATCCTGAAATTTTGAACTCTGCACACTGGACTTTGAGAAGGTGACGTTTTCAGCAGGACTAACCTGGTCCCTGTATCTGGCTCATACGGATATGTGACGTTACAAAGCATGCCATTACATCGCATGCTGTTGCAACGCCAAACTTTACCCCGACTTTCTGTCGGGGGAGCACTGGAAGTTGGAATAGATTAATTTTCTATTCCAACTCCAGTGTGTGCAACAATAGGGAAGGTGTTGGAGTTAAGTCCAACACCTTCTACCCACTGCTGCACACCTTTTTCGTTGCAACGGCATGCGATGTAACTGCATGCGTTGTAACGGTTGCGTTGTAAAGGCTGCTTCCCGGCTCATACTCCATTGCGTTCAGCCTGAACTTGTGACTTTGTACCAGTCTAGTGCGACCAGGTACCTACAATTAGCACTTTCTGCTTCTTGGTGCTATTTTTACTCAAATCTTTAAATTGCATATCCCCGGTTCTACTGATTGGATTTTTGTCATTTTAGTATCATTATATTTATTAAATTGTACTCGATTTCTCTAAATAGGTGTGGGATATCTCTTGTATTGAGTTTTCACTTTATTTCTGATTGTGCACTGCATAAATACTTTACACAGTGCCTCTAAGTTAAGCCTGATTGCTTTTGTGCCAAGTTACCAGAAGGTTCGGTAAAGGTTAATTCACTGACTATTGTGGTTCACCCGAATAAGGATTATGGTTGTTGCTTGAGAAGGGGTTTTCACCACCTCAATCAAAAACCCAGTTCCTTACAGAAAGTCATCAATATTCCAGGCCCCTATTTCTCTTTCTCAGTACTTCCAGTTGCTAAAGCTGAGAGTAGCCTGTGCACTCCCATAGACCCCAAACTGCTCATTACTAAGAGGCAACCAAATGTCTAGGAGCGGCAGAAGCTCTCTGGAATGAGATAGTAGCACCTGTCTTAACAACACAGGGGCTTATTTACAAGCCCCTTGCGCCACTTGGCGTCATTTTTAACATGGGAAAAGTGACGCAAAAGTGGCGCAAGGGGCTTGTAAATCTGCCCCACAATGTTTAGGAATTTCAACAGCAAGATCATGAAGCATTTATCATATGCCCCAGTCAGCTGAATGTTGTTCTGCACCCCTTTCATCTGATGGTTTGTAAATATTTGCACCATGCTTCTAGTAATCACTGTTTTGACTATTGTATTGTCCATTATCTCAGATATGAATTGCTTTGTTGACAGGTTCAATGTTTTTCAGTTTCTGATCTCACTCGAATCTCTTTAATGTATTTGCACTGTTCACTATAAACATTTAATTTATCTTTTGTACTCTGCAATATCTCAGATGTGTATTGTTTTGATTGTTGGTGCCAAGAATCTAGATGAATTTCTGGCATTTGTTGTGCAATATTAATAAAAATGCAAGACAATCTTCTATTCCTTTAACATGAACAATCAACCATATACAAATTAGTCTTATACCTACGAAGAACACCTCCACCTATCTGGAAGTTTGCAGAGCAACTCCCAGGACTTTAGACGTGAGCACATATCTATAAAAGTCATCCCCCATATCTATGAGGTCATCCTTCCAACATGTTCCTCCACTCCTTTAAGCACCCCTCCCATATATATGATGTCACCTATCTATCATGTTCCTCTGCTCCTCAATTAGGACACCCAATGCCCCCTGGGCCCTCACCCTTACCCTGCAAGTCTAAATCCCTTGCTCATTACCCTTTGGAGGCCAACTTCCAGCCCATACTCACCCGCTTTGCAACATTTGGAGCAAGGCTCGAGATCTCGCGAGATCTCAAGCACTCGTGAGATTTGGCGGTCATCTTGGGGCGCGGTATATAAAAACCACTCCCATCTCCCAGATCCTTGCTTGGCTTCCAACTCTTCAGAGACAGAGAGGCCTCGCGTCCAGCTCCTCCCAGCATCCTTCATTGGTCCCTTCTTCCGCATCATACATCTTACCTGCACGTCCGCTTCAGGTCCGGGTGAGCTTCTCCTCCTCTTCCGCTATGAATTCCGTGCTTCTCCCCCGAAAGAAAGACAAAGAACAGACAAGGTTACAAGGAAGGAAATTGCTAGCACGCACAAGGTCAGTGCACTATTCCTCATTCCCTGAGACCAGGGCACAAGTCCTAAAAAACAGAAGTGGGGGGACGCTGATGTCACGACAGGAAGTGACGTCACGAAAGGTGGCTTGCACCATCAGACTCATTGCCTCCCCTCGCTCACCCCTTAGATGCGATTGCATCAGAGAAGCCAGCGCGTGAGCAGCGTTCTGAATGAGCTCCGATCTCGCCCCAGAGAGGCCAAAGAGTGAATGTGTGGCTCCATTTGCTCCAGTTATCGAGCTCCCGGTAAAATAAGTGGGGGGACGCCGTCCACCCGCGTGGTACCCCGACTCGAGCCCTGCCTGAGACTTTCTGTAAGTTGCATGACCTTTTTTGTGGCAACATCGCTGAGACTCTCCAAACGTACTAGACTTTTATTGTGCCCATATAGCCTTTTAGGAAAGGAGGCAAGACTAACAAACACTTCCAAGGCTTTATTGTGACATAGACTATAGTTTTCCCACAGACTTCAAGTAAGAGGGTGAGCTGGTAACTTTGCTTTTTGGACCATTGAGGTTTTCTGGGTTGCTACCAATATATACATATCAGCCACAGATATCATTCATGAGCATTCTGTGTCGTAATAGGATATACACTTAGGGTGAGTGTTACTATCATTTTGATTAGCAATTTAATGGGTGCTGAAATAAGTGTATTTGAGCAGTATTCAGACAGAGAAAGTTGTGCATTTCTGATTAATCTTTATTACCTACTTGTGTGAATTATAGAAAGATATCCAGAATATCAAACAGGGAAAACCAGTCAACCTGCACTGCGCATCACAGCCTTCCCGAGAATCTGGGAAGGAACCCACCATCACAACAATCCAGGGGTAGACATAAAAAGCCACCCTTCTTGTCTACTTTCCTCTCTCCCCACCTCCCTTTTCCCTGGAAAGTGACCCGCCAACACCCGTTGAGTCTTTCATGTGTTGAGGGTTGGCCAATGGGGGATTGGGCGGAGAATGTTCGCTCCAGCAGAACCTGGCTATTCAGGTGAGTGGACTCCGACAAACACATTCCAAGCATGAGACAAAGCTTACATTCTTAGGCATCACAAGTAAGCCCGGGCGTAGTTTGCGTAGTAGCACTTCACGTAGCTACGTGAAGTACAGCTTCAACTACACGTAGCTATGCAAATTGCGTAGTGCGTAGCTGTGTGCTTGACTGCACTGTACAATAATTACCAAAAGCAAACTTGTACAGTGCAAGTTAAGATAAAATAAATATCTCTGTCTTTATATGCTAAAAATGCATATAGTCATTTCACTAAAGTGAAAACAAAAAGTTAACAAGCAGTGAGAGAGGTGATGATTTTGGTATCCTCACTAACTTAGGGAGAGAACCAACAACCAAGCAGATGTCTTGAAAACAAAAAGCACATCTTATTGAACGATTCCTCCTAGGACCACCCCAAGCACAGTTATGGGCAAAAATACAATCCCAACCAAAGGCCCTGCAAAGCATTATGGGACGAGATTAGCAGTGGGCAGTGAATATTATAGTGTCCAATATCAAAATAATTCTACAAAGAGCTGCAGTTCAACTAGTCGTCACTGGGTGTCGTCCCTCAAGAGTGAAATGCAAAAGTATTGAAAACCTTTCATGAAGCTTTTGCATTTGACTCGTGAGGGACGACACCAGTGACGACTAGTTGAACTGCAACTCTTTGTAGAATTATTTTGATATTGAACACTATAATATTCACTGCCCACTGCTAATCTCGTCCCATAATGCTTGCAGGCCTTTGGTTGGGATTGTATTTTTGCCCATAACTGTGCTTGAGGTGGTCCTAGGAGGAAGGGACCACCATTGAATCGTTCACATGATATGCTTTTTGTGTTCAAGGCATCTGCTTAGTCCTCCCCTAGGTTAGGGGGACTCCAAAATCATCACCTCTCTCATTGCTTGATATGTCAAAATTCATTTTTGTGAATTGGTTATATGCTTTTAGCATAAAAAATTGCTTTATCAAAGCATTTGAAGGAGTTTGTTATTATTATTAAGCCTGGGCGTAGTGCTAGCTGTGTGCTTGACTCACTGCACTGTACAATAATTACCAAAAGCAAACTTGTACAGTGCAAGTTAAGATAAAATAAATATCTCTGTCTTTATATGCTAAAATTGCATATAGTCATTTCACTAAAGTGAAAACAAAAAGCAGTGAGAGAGGTGATGATTTTGGTATCCTCGCTAACTTAGGGAGAGAACCAAGCAGATGTCTTGAAAACAAAAAGCACATCTTATTGAATGATTAGGTGGTGGTCCCATCCTCTTAGGACCACCCCAAGCACAGTTATGGGCAAAAATACAATCCCAACCAAAGGCCCTGCAAAGCATTATGGGACGAGATTAGCAGTGGGCAGTGAATATTATAGTGTCCAATATCAAAATAATTCTACAAAGAGCTGCAGTTCAACTAGTCGTCACTGGGTGTCGTCCCTCACGAGTCAAATGCAAAAGCTTCATGAAAGGTTTTCAATACTTTTGCATTTCACTCTTGAGGGACGACACCAGTGACGACTAGTTGAACTGCAGCTCTTTGTAGAATTATTTTGATATTGAACACTATAATATTCACTGCCCACTGCTAATCTCGTCCCATAATGCTTTGCAGAACCTTGGTTGGGATTGTATTTTGCCCATAACTGTGCTGAGGTGGTCCTAGGAAGAAGGGACCACCATTGAATCGTTCACATGATATGCTTTTTGTGTTCAAGGCATCTGCTTGGTCCTCCCCTAGGTTAGGGGGACTCCAAAATCATCACCTCTCTCATTGCTTGATATTTTATTGTCAACATTCATTTTTGTGAATTGGTTATATGCTTTTTAGCATAAAAAATTGCTTTATCAAAGCATTTGAAGGAGTTTATTATACTCCTGCTACGCTACGTTTATTAGTACAGTTATTCACTCTGCTACGTGCAATTTGCGTAGTGCGTAGTAGCACAAACTTTGCATGCTTCGTGAGCGTAGCAAAGTATTATGCCCAGGGTTAATCACAAGCCCTATAAGATTGTATGTCAGAATATCAATGACAAAAATATTGTCTAACATAAATATTGCAGCCTAAATACCGTTCACAAAAATGTCACTCTTTTTGGTATAGCATTTTTTCATTAACTCCAATGAGGAGATATTTCTGTAAACAAGTTTTAAGATGCAACACCCCCATGAACAGCTTCCTTTGAATGCCAGAGCAAGAAGTCAGGTCCTCATAGAAATTAGGGAAAAAGGCAGTCCTGCAAATATGTTCTTAAAACTTTTCAATCGGTGGTTCCCATAGTGCTTATGCGTATTCTGAGAAAGAAAAAGCATATGCAATTTAGTCTAACACAACTCAAAAACCAGAACAGTTGTGCTCCAATTGCTAGGAAGAACCCACACTTTAACAAAAAAGGCAAACCCCTTTGTGTTCCTGGATACCAGGACTTCTGCAGGAAAGAGCAGCTAAATTCCTAGACCAGTGATTCTTTACCTTTTGAGCAGTAGCGTAGCAAGGATGTCGAAGGTCCTGTTGCAAGCAAGGAAAATGCCCCCTCTGATTGCAGTTGGGGTAGTAAAATAGTGTAAAATACCATTAAGAAAAACAAGCATTGGCATAGCCAATAGGTCTCGCCTTTGGGACCTTATAAGTGTTTAGCCATGCAACAGTTGATGTTGTTGCACCAAGGATATTGTGCTGCATAACTAAATACTTATAAGGTCCCAAGGCGAGACCTATTGGCTATGCCAATGCTTGTTTTGTACTTGCACTGCTGGAAACTTCTTCCTGCCTGTTTTCATGCTTGTTTGTTTTTAAAAAAAAAATTTATGGGGAGCGGGACATAAATAACGGGGAGTGGAGGTTGTAAAACAGTAATTTAATTAGAACACGAGCAGCAGACGGACACTAGGGGAGAATCAACAGATGCCAGATTCCAAGGGCAGACTGACGTGATGCTTAGGTGGTGCGCTGATGCAAAATGGTGGTGGTTAATGATGTTTGGTGCTCAGGTGGTAACACTATATGGGGTGGATTGGAGGTACGTTGTGGCTTGTGGAGATGAAATAGGTTGTTTGGTGTGTAATTATGCGGTGTGTATTGGAAATGTGTGGAGTTGAATTGTGTGGCCTGTAACTGTGGTGTTGAGTGAAATTATGCTTAGTGAAATTGTGTCATGGTGTGGAGTGCATTTATGTTGATTGGTGGTATGTGGTATAGAGTGCATTTATGTGGAGTATGTTTATGTTGCATTGAGTACAGTGCAATTATGTGGCGTATAATTATGTGGCACTGAGTGGTATTATGTGGAGTGTATTTATGTTGCATTGAGTAGAGTGTTATTATGTGGCACTGAATGGTATTCAATGGAGTGTATTTATGTTGCATTGAGTAGAGTGTAATTATGTGGCTTGTAATTATGTGGTACTGAGTTGTATGTGGGGTGAATTTGTTACATTGAGTAGAGTGTAATTATGTGGCGTGTAACTATGTCACAGTGAGTGGTATTATGTGGAGAGCATTTATGTTGCATTGAGTACAGTGTAATTATGTGGTGTGTATTTATGTGGCATTGAGTGGTATTATTTGGAGTGTATGTTGCATTGAGTGCAGTGTAATTATATAGCATATAATTATGTGGCACTGAGTGGTATTGTGTGGAGTGTATGTTGCATTCAGTAGAGTGTAATTATGTGGTGTCTAATTATGTGGCACTGAGTGGTATTTGGAGTGTATGTTGCATTGAGTGCAGTGTAATTATGTAGCATATAATTATGTGGCACTGTGTGGTATTATGTGGAGTGTATTTATGTTGGATTGAGTAGAGTGTAAGTATGTGGCATGTAATTATATGGCACTGAGTGGTATTATGTGGAGTGTATTTATGTTGGATTGAGTAGAGTGTAATTATGTGGCGTGTAATTATGTGGCACTGAGTGGTATTATTTGGAGTGTATGTTGCATTGAGTGCAGTGTAATTATGTAGCATATAATTATGTGGCACTGAGTGGTATTGTGTGGAGTGTATGTTGCATTTAGTAGAGTGTAATTATGGTGTAATTATGTGGTGTGTAATTATGTGGCACTGAGTGGTATTTGGAGTGTATTTATGTTGCATTGAGTGCAGTGTAATTATATAGCATATAATTATGTGGCACTGAGTGGTATTGTGTGGAGTGTATGTTGCATTCAGTACAGTGTAATTATGTGGTGTGTAATTATGTGGCACAGAGTGGTATTTGGAGTGTATGTTGCATTGAGTGCAGTGTAATTATGTAGCATATAATTATGTGGCACTGAGTGGTATTGTGTGGAGTGTATGTTGCATTCAGTAGAGTGTAATTATGTGGTGTGTAATTATGTGGCACTGAGTGGTATTTGGAGTGTATGTTGCATTGAGTGCAGTGTAATTATGTAGCATATAATTATGTGGCACTGTGTGGTATGTGGAGTGTATTTATGTTGCATTGAGTAGAGTGTAAGTATGTGGCGTGTAATTATATGGCACTGAGTGGTATTATGTGGAGTGTATTTATGTTGGATTGAGTAGAGTGTAATTATGTGGCGTGTAATTATGTGGCACTGAGTGGTATTATTTGGAGTGTATGTTGCATTGAGTGCAGTGTAATTATGTAGCATATAATTATGTGGCACTGAGTGGTATTGTGTGGAGTGTATGTTGCATTCAGTAGAGTGTAATTATGGTGTAATTATGGGGTGTGTAATTATGTGGCACTGAGTGGTATTATTTGGAGTGTATGTTGCATTGAGTGCAGTGTAATTATGTAGCATATAATTATGTGGCACTGAGTGGTATTGTGTGGAGTGTATGTTGCATTTAGTGGAGTGTAATTATGGTGTAATTATGTGGTGTGTAATTATGTGGCACTTAGTGGTATTTGGAGTGTATTCATGTTGCATTGAGTGCAGTGTAATTATATAGCATATAATTATGTGGCACTGAGTGGTATTGTGTGGAGTGTATGTTGCATCCAGTACAGTGTAATTATGTGGTGTGTAATTATGTGGCACTGAGTGGTATTTGGAGTGTATGTTGCATTGAGTGCAGTGTAATTATGTAGCATATAATTATGTGGCACTGAGTGGTATTGTGTGGAGTGTATGTTGCATTCAGTAGAGTGTAATTATGGCGTAATTATGTGGTGTGTAATTATGTGGCACTGAGTGGTATTTGGAGTGTATGTTGCATTGAGTGCAGTGTAATTATATAGCATATAATTATGTGGCACTGAGTGGTATTGTGTGGAGTGTATGTTGCATTCAGTACACTGTAATTATGTGGTGTGTAATTATGTGGCACTGAGTGGTATTTGGAGTGTATGTTGCATTGAGTGCAGTGTAATTATGTAGCATATAATTATGTGGCACTGAGTGGTATTGTGTGGAGTGTATGTTGCATTCAGTAGAGTGTAATTATGTGGTGTGTAATTATGTGGCACTGAGTGGTATTTGGAGTGTATGTTGCATTGAGTAAAGTGTAATTATGTAGCATATAATTATGTGGCACTGTGTGGTATTATGTGGAGTGTATTAATGTTGCATTGAGTAGAGTGTAAGTATGTGGCGTGTAATTATATGGCACTGAGTGGTATGTGGAGTGTATTTATGTTGCATTGAGTACAGTGTAATTATGTGGCGTGTAATTATGTGGCACTGAGTGGTATTATGGGGAGTGTATGTTGTAATCAGTGGAGTGTAATTATGTGGTGTGTAATTATGTGGCACTGAGTGGTATTATTTGGAGTGTATGTTGCATTGAGTGCAGTGTAATTATGTAGCATATAATAATGTGGCACTGAGTGGTATTGTGTGGAGTGTATGTAGCATTTAGTAGAGTGTAATTATGTGGCACTGAGTGGTATTTATAGTGTATGTTGCATTGAGTGCAGTGTAATTATGTAGCATATAATCATGTGGCACTATGTGGTATTATGTGGAGTGTATTTATGTTGCATTGAGTAGAGTGTAAGTATGTGGCGTGTAATTATGTGGCACTGAGTGGTATTATTTGGAGTGTATGTTGCATTGAGTGCAGTGTAATTATGTAGCATATAATAATGTGGCACTGAGTGGTATTGTGTGGAGTGTATGTAGCATTTAGTAGAGTGTAATTATGTGGCACTGAGTGGTATTTATAGTGTATGTTGCATTGAGTGCAGTGTAATTATGTAGCATATAATCATGTGGCACTGAGTGGTATTATGTGGAGTGTAATTATGTAGCATATAATTATGTGGTGCTTTGTTTTAAATGAAATGCCAGGATGTTTAGTGTCCATTTCCTAATGTTTGTTTTGTGTGTTTTCTGGGAGAGCTGTGTGCAGTGTGAGGAACAAATGTGAGGTGCACAACGAGGTGTGTGCAGCGTGAGGAACAAATGTGAGGTGCACAACGAGGTGTGTGCAGCGTAAGGGACACATTTGAGGTGCACTGGGAGAGCTGTGTGTGGCGTAAGGGACAGATCTTAGGTGCATTGGCAGAGCTGTGTGCAGCGTGAGGGATAGATCTAGGATGCAGTGGGACAGCGGTGTGCAGCGTGAGAGACAGATCTGAGATGCACTGGGAGAGGTGTGTGCAGTGTGGACAGACCTGAGGTGCATTGGGAGAGCTATGTACAGCGTGAGGGACAGATCTGAGATGCAGTGGGAGAGCTGTGTGCGGCGTGATGGACAAATCTGAGGTGCATTGGGAGAGCTGTGTGCAGCATAAGGAACAGCTATGAGGTGTACTGGAAGAGCTGCGTGAAGTGTAAGGGACAGACCTCAAGTCCACTGGGAGAGCTGTGTGCAGCATAAGGGACAGATCTGAGGTGCACTGAGAGAGCTGTGACAATCCTGTTTCAACGGCAGTCCATAACTAGGACTAGCAGCAGCAATAAAGGCTGAAGAAATCTCATCAATTGCCAACCCTTATTAAAAAAATACATATGACACAAAGTATCAAATGGAAATTGGGTCCTGTTAAAAACAGCTGCATGGTTATGTTTCAAACTGGAACATTTTAATCATTTGAGCTCACTGTTTGTCTCACAAGCTATGCTCGAGCCAGTACACTGCTTCTTGATTTTGCCGCTGCTGCTTACATTTGGCCAAGACAGCATCATACCAGTCCACAATGCCCACACAGCAGCAGACCAATGTGAGGGACGCGCTCGCTCTGTGGTGGGGGAGGGGCAGAGCGAGGCGCTTGGGAGAGCGTGACAGGAAAGGCAGATGGCCTGGAGCATGCGAGGAAAGCGCGTTACTGTGCGCGTTCTCGCATGCTCTAGGCCAGCCAAAAGTTGTGGTCGCATTTCTGAAGCCCACACTACAAAATGTCTCGCCCAGACCAGCGCAAGCGCTGGCTCAGGGCGAGACCTAACAAGAGGATGCCCAGCACGCTAAGCAGAAACCGGTTCAGTGTAAGTATCACAAAAACAATGGTTCATCATAGACTCATTTCCAACAATGTGCTTTGTTAATTGAGGATGTCTAATCTATCCACTATATAACAAATTCAAATGACTAATTCAGAAGTAATCTAATAAATGTAATCGCGAACACCAACCAAAATAAAGAGGTGTTTGGTACATTTAGTGACTTGAATCCAAGTAACCGAATTCAAAAGTGCTCCGACAGTGATTGCACAGTGCAGAAAGTACGTATAGATATGAAAACGCACGACTCTTGACTTCAGGAGGTAATTTAAGTGAAGGTCTCAATAGAGTCTATATATCGTCTGGTGTCCAGGGCATTTAGACCTTTGCGGTTAATGTGAGCAGAGTCGGATTGGTAAGGCGGGCAATGGGCGATGGGCCGTATATGAGTTGCAGCTGGTTGGCCACATTTTTGGGCAGAGCGGTGGCCAATCTGAGATCTGTCTGTGCTGTTCAGATGCCGCCATCGACTCAGTGGGGGACTGAGCAGCCTATCTCGAGGCCTGTAGCTGGAGGCAGACGGGCCTCCATTACCCCCCTTTCACAAAGGGTCCGAATGTGTCTTTGCCAGTCCCCCACTGGACCGGCCCATTGATATTAAATGCTGACTCTGGCTGGCTACGGGTACATTAATGTATGCAGATTGGGCAGGGGGTCAGAGCAGAGGTTGTTTCAATTATATTCAGGTGTGGGTCACCAGTGTGAACTAATCCGTGCACAGAGAGTCCAGGCAACATTTGCATTTTTTTTTTCTCAGTGAAGTTGAGAACATATTCCTCTTTTAGATAACTTCCCACCCTCTTCTTTTCATACTACTTATAACACTTAAGCAGTGTTTTGCAAAAGGCACAATCCGACAAATGTGGGCTACTTTTTTTGGGGTGCCCGGGCCTATTTTTGAGCCCAATCCAACCCTGGGAGGTCATCATAAGTACAGGAATTGTTAGTGGAGGCAGGGTAAGGGCCAAAGCCACAAGGACTATGTGCCAGATGTACGACCCTTTTTTGCAGCCGCAAATGGGAGATCCTCCCGTTGGCGACCGCAAAAAGGGTAATGGCATGTACAAATGCTATTTTGCGAGTTACTAACTCGCAAAATGGCATTTGCGACTCCCGCTATTAGGAAGGGGCGTCCCTTCCTAATAGCAAGTCACCATGCCATGTGCAATTGTTTTGCGACCACATTTGCGGCCGCAAAACACTTGCAGTTTACCACCTACTTCAAGTAGGTGGTAAACCCCTCGCAAATGGGAAGGGGTCCCCAGGGGACCCCTTCCCCTTTGTGAGTGTGCGAGAAAATATTTTTAAGAGCAGGCAGTGGGAGCAGGCAGTGGTCCCAGGGACCACTGCCTGCCCTTAAAAAAATGAAACTGAAAAGTTTCATTTTTCTTTTTTTAATGCATCCCGTTTTCCTTTAAGTAAAAGGGGCTGCATTTAGAAAAACAAGACTGCTTTATTTAAAAGCAGTCCCAGACATGGTGGTCTGCTGACCCCAGCAGGCCACCATCCATGGGAGTGCTAGCCATTCCTAATGGGGTCGCAAATTGCGCCTGCCTCATTAATATTCATGAGGCATACAATTTGCGACCCCATTAGGAATCGCAAACAGTGTCTGAGACACTGTTATACATCCCAATTTGCGATTCGCAAATTGCGAGTCGCAAATGCGATGCAATTTGCGAGTCACAAATTGGTGGGTCGTACATCTGGCCCTATGTGCAAAAGATTAATTGAACACTCACAATGGTTTCAATATGGGAAACTTCTACTCAGAAAAGCTTGCACATGCAAACCCCAGCCGAACAAACATTCTGTATCTGCCGGACAGGTAATCACAAAAGGGAAGAGGGCGCAATGATGTTGACTGCTAATTGGAATTAGTGCGCCCAAGGAGCGATATAATTCAATTGAAACCTGAATGAATCGAAGAGCCGCGAGGAACAAACACAAGCGCACTCGGTGAGGTGACTAATGCCACCTTTCAGGTGTGATTACTTGTAGAAGCATGTGTGGGTACTGGCATGCATGCTGGTTGTGAGTAACAGGCCCACATTATACTTCAGGTGTTTTCCCACCTTGTTGAGGTGCACTTGGTTTGATTTTTATATTAAGCATTGATACATATCTTTGCAAATTGCATATACTGCTTTTTACAATCGGATTTAACAAGGGTCGATCAATGTTGTTTCCTGATGCCCAGTCCTGAAGATGGTCTGGTGTAAGTACTCCATAACGAGACCGAAACATCTACAAATTATCTGCTTCGGCTTGTTGCGCATCACATTACAACCCATCTAACAACAAAACACAAGAAGTATTCTATGGACTATATGAAGGCTGACAGGATTTCCCACTGAGGAAGGCCACAACTACATGAATTTAGCAAAAATATCTTTGTGGCTACATGTCAGTCCTGTGCTTCTTTAATTACACTGTCATATGGAACAATTGATTTAGCATTGAAAAAACTACTTCATAATGAAAAAAATACTTAGGATAAATACTTTCTCATTACATACGACTTTGAAATAGAGCTCGTCTCAGTATTGTTGTGTAATATTATATTTTCTGCATCATTCTTGTCGGAATCACTTTATTGTTGAAGTATTGAAAAACGCAAAACTCCTTCAGGAGTTTTGCGGTTTTTTACAGCACCTCTTTGCTTCTCTGCTAGTAGCCTCTGTGGGTAAACATATGCAAATCATTGAGACCACTGTAAAATATGTCTCATGTTCATAAAACGGCAATCCCATGAGCCCACCCGCTCCAGCAGTAGGAATAGCTTGAATTACTCGGCTCAGCGAGCACAAGAACAGACGTTTCCGGTTCCTGGCCAACTTGGAGACACATGCTTACGTTTTGTAGGAACTGTGGAAAATTCCCCTGCAACTTTACAGTGTATCCTATCTTTTATGCACTTATAATACATGCATAAGGACAACAATTACAATGTGCAAGTCAGTGCAATCTCGCTCCAAATGAAGTACTACAGTCCAAATCACTGTACCACAGCTTTACCTCACAGAACTGAATCAATTACAGACACATTTGTTTCTTTTTAAGCTGCATGAGTTAAGTTCTAGCTAACTTTGACGGAAACTCTGGCAGAGACAACCCCGTCTGGATGGCTGACAAACTTGGGTCAAAGACATTTTTCACTGTAAGTGCATACATGCCAACATATTAGAAAAGGGAAGTGGAAGACTAAAAAAAATAGTCGGGAGAATGTATTTCTCCCATTGACTTCTATTGAGGCCTGAATTGGGTCTATTGGCATGTATGAGATTTGCAATTGTGCTGCTGCAGAATCAGATAACTGAAATGCAAACATACGTCTTTTGCCCTACCTGTCAGGAGCACAGAGATGGCAGGCAGAGAGAGCTTGACAAACATGTTGTGCACTGGCCTGCAGGAGCAGGTTACTGGCACTGCATACTCTGAATCACACAAGACCAGTCCCTGTCCGTTGAAGCCCGCAAAGGAATCGGGATTTTGCATTCAGGAGGCAGGAGACTAGCCTTGAAATCGGTAGTCTCCCACATGAATCGGGAGGGTTGGCATGCATGTAATGAGAAAACTGGGCTATGTCTGAATTCCTTACCAGGAAGGACCTAGTTTTCGTAAATCAGTGAGAATTCACCGTAAAAAGTGCATTCAAGCCCAAACTACTAAGCCGCGTTTTCTGTTCATGACACAGAAGCACGCCCATATATATTTCCGCATCTTTGGGCTTCATTAGTGAGGTGTAGCTAACGTTGGTAGGCACTTTGAGGACATGGATCAAGTCTACACATGGGTCAAGTATCAACCGCAGAGAACCAAAAGGCAATATTTCATTAGAAATTAGACAGATTAAGAGTTTTTTGCTTCTCTACCACTCATCAATCCTTCTACAGAAAATATATCATACACAATTGTACTCGAAAATAAGCAGCAAAGCCTGAACTAGATAAGATCATATTTTTTGTCAGGATTTACATCCCTAAGCACACGTCATTTGCATCATCGATCAACCCACATTCCTGTTGTCCTAACGCTCCAAAAGCTCAAAACCAAATATTCTGCCATCTACAATCTGCCTCCAACCACATCCACATCCTCACTATTCCCTCATCCCAACCATCTCCTTCAAATCGTTCACTCTCCCTTATGGTCATAAATGCACATAGGGCCTATAAACATCCTACCAATGTCATAACTCTAGGTAGGCCTCACAATAATTTTCAAACAAACCATGTCTCTCACTTAGCCCCCTTCCCAACAGTTTGGAACTTATACTTTCATAAAACAGCTCCCTCCCATTGTTCTGTCATCAGTGAGGATCAATTTTCAGCCATGTCTAGCTTAGGGATAGTAACAATTTTATGCTTGACCAAGTTAGCGTTACAAGTCAGTGTCTCATATTAAGTGATAAAAATGCATTTCAACTTTGCAATGTGTTACATCTTTAGTTCTCTGCTAATGACTTTACAGCAATAGACCAGTCATATGCAAATCAGTCTGACCCTACTGTGAATGAGACAGTGCAGACAGAAATGTTTGGTCACATTCTGCTTCACAGACCAAAAGCAACTTCAGATGCATTTAAGCATATTTTGGCTTTATCAGTGAGATATAACTTACCTGTCTACTTTCAGTGATAGCTAAGTCTAGCTGTCAAATCCATTTAGGATTATAAAACAATTTTTGCTACAGGAATTGACGAAAAAGGCAGCTTTGTACATATTTTTTTTTAAGTTGGCAACGCCTCACTTCTTTAGTGGTCCGCTATTGCTCTTATAAGGACAGTCCAACTATAGGTGAATCAGTTTAATCCCACTCCAAAAAGAATAATTAGCCAAAGCTGGCCACATCTTCTCTTCACAAGTACCAAAGATGAATTTTTGCCTGTTTTGTCTTTATCAATAAGATGTAGCTTAAGTGTCATGGGCACCAGAAGCACAGAGTTAATGACTTGAGATGCTCGATCCCAAGACAGATTTCCTTCAGAAGCAAAGGAATTAGCAGCTTTGCACATAGCCAGGTGAGATTCTGCAGTGCCTCTCTTTATAGTGCGCAGCGAATGCCTTTACTATGAAGGATCAACCTTATTCAAATCAGTTGCGCTCTTCTCCAAAGGAAGCGTTTCTGAACAAAGTTCCAAATCACATTCTTCCTTCTTTGAGTTTCGTCAGTGATCAGTGAGGTAAAGCCTGAATTTCTAGATTCAGTGAGCACAGGGCCAAACAGACAGTGATGCTTAAAAGATCTAATGTAAAGGGCTGGATGTGGGATTGGTCCTGCACTTCTTTTGTTTGAGATTCTGAGGAATACAGCATCCATTTTGGACATCTGCATTCCTCACTCCTCTTCCCTACTTCTCATCCATCATCCCTACTTGTCATTCATCCCTACTTGTCATCCCTGTTTCTCATCCATCATTCCGTCTTCTCATGCCTATTTCTCACCCATCATCCTTATTTCTTGTCTTTCATCCCTATTTTTCATCCATTATCCCTACTTCTCATCCATAATCTCTACTTCTCATCCATCGTCCCAACTTCTCACTCCTCAACCCTCAGTCATTCCAACAAATGTTTTAATGTTGTGAAACATCCCTTCACACTGATTGGTAGGAAACATCCAGTCAGAGTTAAGAGAGAGTACTGCATTATACTGGTCTCATCACTGAAAAAAACGCCTTCTCGTTCCACATGCTGGTTGAGGACAGGGGAGAGGAAATACAACTGTGTGTTTGCTTCCAGGGAATCCAAGGCTGTACAGCATTTCATTTTATTTAAGTATTGGCTTTTCTGTTTACACAGGCCTCTGTGGAAACCTCTGATGGTTTGGGGATGGCAGTGGGCCTCTGATGGAGCCTTAAATAAACGCTTGGAAAGAGGGCTACACAGTCCTTCCAAAACGTTTCTGGTTTCTGTTTAATATGTAAGAACTCTGTCCAGGGCTTGCTCTTCCTGGTTGCCTACCCAACTGAAGCCAAACAGGCCTGAACTTTGCAAACTGCAAGGAAAGAAAAAAACAGCTCTCAGAGCTAAAGACAGCCTCAGACTAAAACATTTTCTTTGTTACAAATAAAACTGAAGTCTGCCAAGGTTTCCAGCTGAACTTTATTACCCAGTCTCCAAGAGTTGATTTTAATCATTTTCTTTGTTACTTATTAAACCAGCCTGTTTCTTCCGCAAACCATCAGAGCTTTCGGCAGTGGCCTCTGTAAACAGAAAAGCACTTAGTTAAATAAAATAAAATGCGGCACAGCCTTGAATTAACTGGAAGCAAACACACAGCTGCATTTGTTTGTTGATTTATACAGCGCAACTTATCACCCATGAGGGTATCCAGGCGCTGTCCATGGGCACTGAGAGATTAAGGGCCTGATTACGATGTCAGTTGGAAAGCCTCCGACCGATAGTCGGATTCCCCTAGACCGTGTCGGACCCATCCGCCCGAGTCGGTCGGAAACAATTCTGACCGACCAATTACGATGCTCGCGGTCAGAAGGGGAACCGTTCGGTCATTCCAAATCGGTCCCGACCAGCAATCGGAGAATCCGAGTCAGTCGCAGGCGATCCGTAAAGCTCCTCGGACAGCGTTTCCAACCGACCGATTACAATGTAGGATTCCAACAGCCTTTCCTGTCAGAAACTGACTTTGGGGGCCCCTAGCAGGCCCCCCTTCATCCTGGGGCCTCCAGTTGGGGGCCGCGGGGTACCTAATTTACCCCGTATGACCATGCACTGTGTGGCAGGCACCATGGGGTGCCCGCCACAGGATGCAAGGTTTTATGCAGACACCCCTTTTACCCATAGGAGCCTGTGTTGTCGGTCGGAACACAGGCTCCCATAAAAGTCAATGGGAGTCCTTCCGAACGGTGTTCGGAAGCATTGTAATCGGTCGGTCAGATCCCGAATCCGAGACGGTGTTGACATTGTAATGAAGCCCTAAGTGTTTTGCCCAGAAACACAGGATATTGTGCCAATAAAGAGACTCAAACCCAGATCTCCAGCTCCCATATAGACAGCTCTGGCCGCTGAACCACATCCTATCCCAATGAGAAGGCTATTTTTCAGTGGCTAGACCAATAGAATGAATGAATGAATGAATGAATGAATGAATATGAGATTTGTAAAGCGCGAACTAAGCCCAAGGGCGTCAAGGCGCTATAAGCGGACCTAAGGGTGCAGACAAAAAGACATGCTCATACCGAGGTCTGTGAGAAGAGCCAGGTCTTTATGGCCCTGCGGAAAAGAGAATGGGACACCTGACTTGAGAGCTGTTCCGGGAGGGAGTTCCACAGTCTAGCAGCAGCAGTGGAGAAAGCTCTACCTCCCCATGTAACCTTCTTGAATCTCGGAACTATAAGCAGATTCTTATCTGCAGACCGGAGCCGTCTGCTAGGAACATAACGATGGATAATGGCCTTAATCGCCTCAGGACCTGACCCGTAGTAGGCATTGTGAGTCATGCACAAGGTCTTGAAGAGGATCCTACGGTCCACAGGCAGCCAGTGCAGCACCCTAATAGCGGCTGTGACTGAATGATATGAATGAATGCAGCCCTATCTCTTAACTCTGATTGTCGGTTGCAACCAATAAGTTTGAAGGTTTGTTTCACAACAGTGAAAGTGTGTTGGAATGAGAGAGGGATGAGGAATTGGAAGTAGTGATGACAGATGAGAAGTAGGGAAGAAAAGTAGGGATGATGGATGATTCATGAGAAGTAGGGATGATGAATGATGAATGAGAAGTAGGGATGTGAAGTATGGATGATGGATGAGAAGTAGGGATGATGGATGAGAAGCATGGATGACGAATAATGAATGAGAAGTAGGGATAATGGATAATGCATGAGAAGTAAGGATGAGAGATAGGGATAATGATTATGGATGAGAAGTAGGAATGAGAAGTAAGGGTGATGGATGAGAAGTAAGGATGAGAAGTGGGGTGATAGATGTAAAGTAGGATTGATGGATAAGAAGTAGGGATGATGGGAGAGAAGTATGGATTATAGATGAGAAGTAGACATGAGAAGTAAGAAGGATGGATGATAAATAGGGATGAGAAGTAGGGATGAGGAGTAAGCAATAAGGATGTCCTAAAATGGATGCAATAGGAAGGAAAGGGCCACACTATGTAACAGAGTGGATGCCTTACTCTGGAACACAAAAGCTAAAGGCACAAAATAGCTCCAATGTGTTGGGTTCCAATGTAGGGCATTTCATACAAAGCTGAAGTTTTGGAATTGAGTATAGCGAGGAATGGAGACTCCCTGGAGCTTGAAGGAACAGAGCAGAGATAGAGCTTGCAGGACTGGAGGAGGAGCGAAGAGTCCAAAGCAGGAAAATGCTGGGGGAGTTGTGACACACTGACACACTGGCACACTTATGAGAAGCTCTATACATATTGATAGAACAGCAAACACCTGATAGGAAGGGACTGGACACAGAACCAGAAGAGCCTGACAGGAAGGGGCTGGTCTATTGAAATTGAATGGAGTCTGTGTTTGGTGGTTATCGTAGATTGAGGTTCATTAAAGGGGATTTGAACAGAAACTTCCCACAGAGAACCATGCCAGTTGCTGGCATGGAACCATATCGGTATACCCCCAAGCCCTTTTGCTCTCCATGTTTCTTAGTATGATGAACTTCATGGAATACATAGGGGTAGGTATACTGGATCAGTTGACAACCTCTAATGGTTCTTGTCTTCCAAGATATCTGCACAAAGGCTGCTTAGCAGAAGCATGAGAGACAAATGGACAATAAATTATGACTTGAGCCCCGATAGTCAGGTCTTTTAGAGTGAGTCTGTAAGCATTCTAGGTGGATATTTTCATCTTGCAGAGCTTCAATAGACAAGGAATCTGGGTGAGAATGTATTAATACTTTTAGATCGAAGATGGAACCAGAAAGGGTCACCATAAAATATTCAGACCGCAAATGTCCATTCCTCACAAAAGCAATGTGTTCAGGGTAGTATTGTGATTTCATCTGCTCAATTCACTCAAGGGCCCTGTCTAGAGGGTACTGTGACACTTTTGTTCCCTAGTCACTATCAACTCTCTGGATGAAACGTTGGGAGAATATCTGAAGGCATCTTCATCAAGGGTATCATGTTAGCCAGCTGAGTCTGTTTATTGATTTTATAAATAATATTTCTTAATAATAAATTATAAATAAATAATTATAATTATAATAAATAATAAATAATCTATTTTTAATAATAAATGTATTTTAAATGTATTATTTTTGTTAAATGTTGTGTTGAATCAATTTTAAATATTCTTACTTTTTTAAAGTTTACTTTCATGTTATTTTTAAAATGTAAAATAATATAATAGATGTTTAATATATGCATTAAACTATATATATATGGTTGTATGATGTTACAACGCATACCATTGCAACGCATGCTTTTACACCACGGACATTACAATGCAAACACTACTACAATGCATGATTTTACAACGAATACCATTACAATGCAGTCCCATGGAGTAGCATTATAACTACCATTACAACGCATACCATTACAACGTATGCCATTACAACGCATACCATTACAACGCAATCATGGTAAACTGTAAAAAAAGGTTATCAGCCTTTCCTAAATTTTTGCTAAAAACTGTAACACTCCATTTTGAGATATCAGTTAAAAAACAAAATCGAGAATGAGCATTCACTGTTCTTTATCAATGTTAAAAAAAAACCTAATCAATATAATGCTAATAGAAAACAAAGCAGATGCATTACAAAAGGAATGTTTCAAGTGTCCTTTCTCTATTATTACTAAAACTCTGCATTCAGTGACGTACCAAAATGGCTGCCGTTCTAAACAAGGAAAAAAAAAGTTATTTCCAAACATTAAGGGCCTGATTCTGATGCGGGTTGGAAAGCTTCCCGACCGAATCGGTTTGGAAATGGTTTCCGACCCACTCAGATCGGGAGAGTCCAACCGACGGAGTACGATGCATCCGGATGCTTCCAGATACAATTTGGTTGGACTCCCATTGACTTCAATGGGAGCATATGTTCCTAACCGCATCATAATTGCGCCTTGGGTCGGGAAGACACGTTCCCGATCTGATTTGGAAGGAGCAAATGCCATTAGGAGGCCTTCCTAACCGCATCAGAATCAGGCCCTCAGCCGGGAAGCTTTTCCAACCCGCATCAGAATCGGGCCCTGTGTATTAAATATAGTTTCTGTCCGAATTTTTTTCACAATGAAAAACGCAATCAAAATCAGTTTAAAATTACCATTCACCACACAAAAATGTATAAATTGAGCCATCCACCATTTTGTGCTCAGTGGATCACTGACTTCCCAGGTGTCCACATGCTTTGGAGCATGGATTGCTTTTGAACACTGCCACCTACAGATCAAGTAAGTAAAACAGTTATAACACACACACATACAGATAATGCACTAAAACCCCTGAACATTTGGTAATAATATTTTTTTTATTAGTCCACAGACTTCTGCCTGACTCTCTATAAAGACACTCGCAAAAGTAAGTGTATCTCAAATACATCGACTGGTATTAAAAAATGTTTTTCAATCATTTAAAAAAATAATTTCTGAGGTGGTATTTAAAATTACTACTATTAGTATGCCATGGGCTGTCATTTAGAAAATTAGTGCTCAGAATTAACCTCAGGGCACATGCATGTAAGTGAAGGGGGGCAAAATTACTAATCCAACTCCGACAGGTGTTTGCCTCAGGGAAGGTGCTGGATGGTGATGGGGGACTAAAATTACTATTCCTACTCTGTCAGGTGTTTGCCTCAGGGAAGGTGCTGGATGGTGGTGAGGGCAAGTTTACTATTCTTACTCCGACAGGTGTTTGCCTCAGGGAAGGCACTTGATGCTGGTGGGAGCAAATTTACTATTCCTACTCTGACAGGTGTTTGCCTCAGGGAAGGTGCTGGATGGTACTGGGGGCAAATTTACTATTCCTACTCCAACAGGTGTTTTCCTCAGGGAAGGTGCTGGATAGTGGTGGGGGCAAACTCACTATTCCTACTCCAACAGGTGTTTGCCTCAGGGAAAGTTGTGGATGGTGGTGGGGTCAAATTTACTATTCCTACTCCGACAGGTGTTTGCCTCAGTGAAGTTGCTGGATGGTAGTGGGGACAAAAATTACTATTCCTACTCCGACCATGGTTTGCCTCAGGGAAGGTGCTCGATAGTGATGGGGGACTAAAATTACTAACCCAGGGACTAAAATAACTAACCCAGGTGTTTAACACAATAAAGTACAAAGGGCCCTATTAGTGCTGCCCTGAAAGAAAGAATACAACTGTACTTAAATAAAAAAAATTAAAAAAGCATAAACAGTAAATAATAGTCACATTTTCTTTTCTTTTACAGAACTGCAAATTTTTTCCTTGGAAATTAAAGGTTCAAAATCCACACCACAACACACTACAAAAAATCCAAAGAGTTTATGACCATTTAAATAGTTTGACAGGTAAAAGTTTTATGCAAGAACCTATTAATTCCAAACAGTATTAAAAACTGCACGAATATAAGAAGGGAAATGTAAAACCACTGCAAACCCAATCTCACTAGATAAAATAAAAACATATATCTTAATAAATGGAGTATGTTAAAACTAAGCACAGAAAAAAATATTATTCTTTTTACAGGTGTAATGCAAACCATCCGTCCGCTGGAAAACAAATGGAAATAATAATATACGGTCATGTCTTCTTTATATTTCTCTACAGATCGACCCATATCACACCACCAGTGTGTAGGAACACATCCTCAATAAAAATCAAATCATCACCATCAGAAGTTGCTGATCACTCAACAAGCCAAACCATTGAAGGTAAAATGAAACCAAAAAACAATTATCACCAATAATAACTTTCTTTTTGCAAGTTTCAGGGGAAAATATATTTGCATGCAAACATAGCATTGCCTAACAATTATGAACTTGATAAACAATACAAAATATAGTTTTTCAAATATATAATTAAAAAAAAAATCCTTCCAGGGTAATTACAAAAGTCCATTTTTAAAGCAAATCAAGAAAAAAATTTTTTTAAACTTTTTCTTTCAGAACAGAACAAGCCATAGCACACCACTTATCTGAAGGAACTAATTCTCAAGAAATCAGAAAACCCCCACCATCACCTTAAGAAATTACAATTCAGACGACAGAGAACTCTATTTAAGGTAACATATAACAAAAACTCAACCATCTCCAAAAATAACTTTCTTTTCACAGGCATCAACCAAAAAAACATTTCAAAACCAACATAGCAAAGCCTAAGAAATTCAACCATTGTTATTAAAAAAATGTAGACTGTGAAACAAGTAATCTAAAAACTTTTTTCGCTTGCAGGTAAATATTTTAAAAAACATTCATATACCAAATCACTAAAACAATGTTTTCTATTTTTTTCTTTCTAGATACAGATAAAGAATGGCAGCAAGAAATCAAGCAAACTATATAAAATCAAGCAGGGGAAACAGACTACTGAGTTACGGTGGCTACATTTATTGTAAGGAGAGATTAACTGAGCCCAGGAGGCATTGGAGGTGTATTCAGTATTATGCATCCCTTTGCACAGGCAGAGAGGTTACTCTTGGTGACACTGTTGAAAAAACAACCGAGCATAACCACTCTGCCTCTTCAATAGAGATTGAAGTTCGACAAAATATTGAACAAAAAAAAAACCCTTGCATGCACTTCTAATGAACCCTGTGGCTCAGTTTTGAGGGAGGTTTCCCACAACATACCTATGCATGAAGCTAATTCTATGCCTACTATTCCTAATCTATGTTGTATTATACACAGAAAAAACAGGCAAGTAAACCTCAAAGTGTTACACCGCAAACCTACTCAGACATCAACATACTAGAAGAATTAACAGTAATATTTACTAACAAATCTTTCATTTTGCATGACAATAAAAACCCTCTAAAGCGAATACTAATTTTTAGCATCCCCCCATAACCTTGATAAACTAGAGAATAGTGATATTTGGATGATGGATGGTACCTTTAAATCTACCCCATCCCTTCAGCCAAATATACACTATTCCTGCCAACATTAACAACACCACTGTTCCTTTAGTGTACAGGTTACTACCTGATAAGCAAGCTTCATCCTACACTGAATTTATGTCAGTGATAACAATTAAAACTCTAAATAAAAGTCCTAGAAAAGTGATTATTGATTTTGAATTATCTATGAATAATGCCATTATTAAATTATACCCAGGAACTCAAATTCAAGGATGTTTTTTCCACTTTTCACAGGCATATTGGCGAAAAATACAAAAAACATCCTTAGGTGAAGATTACATATCAGACAGTGAACTACGATATCAACTGAAGAAACTAACAGCCTTATGCTTTGTGCCACCCAACTGTGTAGATGAATACTACAAATCAATTACTGAATCTGACTACTTTACTTGAAACGTCGAGAAATTGGGCCCCTTACTAAATTATTTTGAAGACACATGGATTGGCCATCTAAGCAGGTCTGGTCGCAGGAGGAAACCAAAGTTCCTAATTGACTGGCGGAACTGTTATGCGACCTGCTTAGAGGGTGGCGCAAAGACCGGTCCTAGGATGCTTAATTCCGGTCCAGGGAAGACATGGCTTGGCAGTTCGGTCTGGACTGTTCCCATAAGGCACAGGGTCCAGACTGATTTGCATGTGGCTGTGTCTGAACTGGGGTGGCGTGGTGAAGCAAAATAACGATGGATTAAACCCAGATCTGTGACTGGGGGTGAATGTTTGCCAATGTGCAGCATTCCGTCCATCATCTTGTGTGTTTTGCATTTCGCCCTAAGTGGGAAGGGTATGCCCAGACGTGGGTCCCGTGCTCACTACGCCACTGGAGTCAAGCTATCCTGGCTGATGAAGGCTGATAGCCTGAAACCGGTCCTAGGATGCTTGATTCCGGTCCAGGGAAGACATGGCTTGGCAGTTCGGTCTGGACTGTTCCCATGAGGCACAGGGTCAAGACTGATTTGCATGTGGCTGTGTCTGAACTGGGGTGGCGTGGTGAAGCAAAATAACGATGGATTAAACCCAGATCTGTGACTGGGGGTGAATGTTTGCCAATGTGCAGCATTCCGTCCATCATCTTGTGTGTTTTGCAAAGACTAATAATGCCATTGAGGGATGGCACAGCTCCTTCAACAAATCTATCGGAAAAACTCACCCAAACTTCTATCAATTTTTGGAAACCTTGAAGAAGGAGCAAAGTTACCATGAAATGAGAATAGCACAATCTTTAACAGGTAGTCTGAATCCACGTTTATCCCAAAAAAGTAAAGAAATGTACGAACGACTATTGGTACAAATGCAACAGTTTACGTTGTCAGTGGCTTCAGACTACCTGCAAAATATGCAAGCATACTACATTTCTAATGCAAACTAATCCCTTCTTCTAACTAACTTATTTACCTGTTTTTTTTAAGCAATTAAATTGGTTTTTTCCAATTATTTTTCTAAATTGATTAGAAATGTCTAAAATCCTACCTGCAGATGTCTTTTTTCTTCAACTTTTGGTGATTTTTCAATTCATATTGTCACCAAAAGTCGTCTAAACTCCAATAATACACAAGCTTTAACCATAAATCCATGAATATCAAATGACCTGAATCAAAAATGAAAACCCAGACTAGCGTAAACACCAGTACCAACATCATATTAGTTGCTTTAAAAAGCTGTGTTTTAAGTAAAAAAGCAATCGCAAAGCAAAATTAAAATTAAAAAACCCCGAAAACATAATTTTATCCAAAAAACAGGCAAAACTAATCCAATTTTTTTGTCCAAATCCACCTTGTTTCTCAAGTTCCAAAATGCAATAATTCATACAAAAATGTGGTCCAAAAAAACCAAACCTTCTTTGCCCTTTTGAAAGGCCTGCATCCCATCCCACAAATCCTTTTCCATCTGTTAAAAAGGTGGCGTGTATTGAAAAAAACTCTGAACAGTACTAAAAAAACGTCGCCAAAAAAAGGAAAAAAATTTAAAAAATGCTTCTATTACAAAGAAGTAAAAAAAGTATTCTACTGTTTATTAGATATACTTTTTTTTAAACTTATCTTGCAATAACTGCAATTGTTCCGACGTAGGCCTACAACAGCTACCTGCATAGGATGAAAACTTGGTCAAAACATACATAACATCGTGTTTTACACTAACCACCATATAACTATATCCCTCCTTTCTCCTTTCAATTAATTTAGCCACCTACAACTCTACATTTAAAATATTAAAAGTTCTTACCTGACCGCAGCTCTCCCTTGCATCCGATCTTGACTGAGACACTGTAGAGGTGATCAAGGAGCAGATGGCTCCGAAACGCATTGGTTCCTCGTTGCTGTAGCCAACTGAAATAAAACACGCTTTATCACATTGGAGCCGCGGTACTGTTTTACTGGGCGGGAGTGTATCACGCTTTTGCCTTGATTTATTTGAAAAGTTTTATATAGCGCTGGCTAGACCCGGAGGTATCAGAGCGCTTTACATGAGGATCAGCGAGTTACAGGTTACATAGTTACATCAATGAAATCAAAGAATCACGGAGGGAGGAGGAGGGGGAGGGAAGGAAACACAACGGGGAAATGAGGAAAAACAATGTTAGATGAATGGCTGGGTAGGTGACAGCCGAGGGGGTGAAAAAAGGGCCAGACTCCTCTATAGCTGCATATGACAGCTCCACCGGGCATCGGCCAAGGTTGCTCGTGCACCGAGGTAAGTACAAACAGTTTAGGTATCCGCCCAGGGGGCATCGCCAAAGGTCCATCGAAAGTTCTGTCAAAGTTCCACCGGGCATGGGCCATGTTGATCCGGCTCCGAGGTGAGTACAATGTTCAAGGTTTCAGTCCGGGGGGCGTCGTCATAGAGCAATTGGCAGCACCCATCCCGGAGTTACTGGGAGCTAAGACTTACTGTAGGGTTGATATGCTCTCGATAGCAATGCTTCCAGGGGACAGGCCAGGACAGCCATCTTAAGGTCAGGCATATAGAATGTGTAGGCCCGGGGTTGTAGGGCACTCAGCTGTTGCCCCACGCAATTCTCTCGGTGTGAGTGAAGGCTGTCGTGGGACTAAGTGTAAAAAACAGTCCATTGCTAGTCTTTTGTGCTGTGGAGACCCTGATGTGAGCAATGTAATCTCGCTCCGGGCGCCATTTTAGGAACAGGCACAGCCCTTGCCTGGCCCACCTTCATGCAACTCTGCCATGATTTGCGGCCATTTTGGGGTCAGGCGGGGCGGGAATGGATCCTCCCCCATCCACCTGGTGCCTCTTGTAACCCCCGACTCTCCCAAAGCTTCCCCCTCGCCGACACGGGGTCCCCGTGATTGTATCTCACAGAAGGGGACCTCCGCTTACCTCGATAACAGGATTGTTTTGTATATATATATATATATTACCTTCTGGCGGTTGCCAGTAGGTAGTTATAGTTAGGACCTTGCTTCTACTCAAAAAGCGTTTTTACTTTTGCCAATATCTTTGGTGCTGTTTGACTAATGTTCGCGAACTTTTCAAAACTAATGCCCTGTTCCGGTCAGCTCCTGTCTTGAAAGTTTTGTGGTTATTCATCAAGCGGGGGCCGAGAAAAAAGGGGGGTCCCAAAGCGCTTTTTCTCCATATTAATTTCCATAGGAAACATTAGACAAAGCTACAGCCCGAACTGCTGAACGGAATTACACCAAATTTGGCAAAAAGGTAGCTCTTGGCTCAGATAGCAACCTTTTTTTAAATGGTGTAAATCCGTTCCGTAGTTCATGAAATATTCATTTTTAAAATATTTATACATCTGGTGACCGCGGTGGATCCGCGAACCCTCCCGAGCACTAGTTTGATTCTGATTGGCTGCCAACACTCTAAACCAAAAAGTGTTGGCAGCCATCTTGTGACTCGGTTGAACCGAGTCACAAGAAAAAAGGTTAAACATGAAGAAAAGGGGGCAGGCTAGAAACACCCTTACCCCCTAGGCCTGCTCAGGGGTCCCACAGGGAACCCCAGGGCAGAAAAAAAGCCTTTTTAAAAAAAACAAATCAGCGGGATTCGTGATGGGTTCACGACTCCCACCCAAAAAAAAAAACTGCAGACTCCCGCGCTTCATTTTCTAGAAGCCCCCGGGTGGGCCAGGTCCCGGGGGCAATGCACAATTATCATGCGGGGGCCCGTGGGGGCCCCCTGCAGCCCTGGGGACCGGCACCTCCCTGGGGCATGATTAATAATGTGGGGGGGCACGCGGTCCCCCCAGAGCCCCGGGGACCGCCACCTCATTGGGTCTTTTGATTAAAACTGCGTTGGGGGCTCCTGCCCCCCCACACTGCCTCAGGGACCGCCACCTTCCTGGGTGATCCTTTATTATGGGTGGGGGCCTCATGGGCCCCCCCAAGCCCCTGGGACTGCCACCTCCCCGGGGCATTCCTTTATTATGGGTGGCCCCTCCAAGCCCCGAGGACTGCCACCTCCCTGGGGCTTTAATTTAATTAAAGAAGTGTGGGGGGCTCCTGCCCCCCCACACTGCCCCAGGGACCGCCAACTCCCCGGGGCATTGAGTGAGTAAATACAGGGGTCCATTGCGAACCCCCTGCCCCACGGACCACCACCTCCCCGGGGCTTTAAACCCTAAGGCAGCCCTCCTTGGCCCTGGAGACCACCACCCCCCAGGGATGGCTCCAGCAATGTCCCGGGGTGCCCACCCCTGGGACATTGCAGTTTGCAATGGCAGGGCGGGAGCACTGCTCCCACCCTGTCATTGCAAACTTCTGCTTCACTTCATGGGAGCGAGAGCAGAAAAACTGCTCTCGCTTCCATGAAGCAAAGCAGAATTGATTTTGGACAAGGGGAGCTGCATGTTTGCAGCTCCCCTTGTCCAAAAGCAATGCCGGCTCCCGCAGGAGGCGGGGAGCCAACAGGGACCGCGGGGGCATTGGGGCTCCCCCCGTGGTCCCCAACGTGAGGCCAGGCCCGGGGGTTGGGGTCCCTGGGGCCAAAAGTGGCCCAGAGAAGGGGGGGTCACGTGGCCCCCTCCAAAAAAAAAAAAAAAGAAGAAAGGCTGGCCAGGCCCCGGGGGATGGGGTCCCCAGTGCTGAAATCGGCCTGGGGAGGGTGGCCCCACGGCCGCCCTCCCCTGTAAAAAATAAAAAAAGGAAAGGCCTAGCCCCGGAGGATGAGGTCCCCAGGGCCATAATCAGCCTCAGGAGGCTGCCCCCTCCTTTTCAATAAAAAAAAATGGCTCAGGTCCTGGGGGATAGGGTCCCCGGGGCCTAAAAGGCTCAAGAGAAGGGGGGCCACACAGCCCCCCTTCTTAAAATAAAATTTAAAAAAAACCTGGCAACTTGCCGGAGGCCCTGCCCCCTCCCTGCATGGCTCTGCTAACGTGCCTCCTGACGCGCTCTGCATTGGGGAATTAAGTCCCCGTCGCTACTGAGAGTCCCTGGGGGCCAGCTAGGCCACCAGGGACCTCCAGTAAGCCCCACACAGTGGGATTACTGAGAGGTGGAACGAGGCCACACCCCTTTATACCATTCTGCAAACGTGCCTCTTGACGCACTGCTGGTGTGGTGATGAGGTCCCCTTGTGTCCTGAGGACCTCAGGACTAAAGTGGACTTCATCCCCCAAGCAGCAGTGCACCAGGAGGCACGTTTTCAGAGTGGTGTAAAAAGGGGGCGTGGCCTCTGACCTCTGACCACTCTCAGCAATCCAGCTGTGTGGGGCTTACTAGAGGTAACAAGAAGTCTAGTTGGCCCCCAGGGATCCTCAGGAGGTAAGGGGACATCATCCCCCAACCAAGAGCGCGTCAGGAGGCGCATTTGCAGAGTGGTGGAGAAAGGGAGTGTGTGTCCACCTCTCAGCAATCCCACTGTGTGGGGCTTACTGGAGGTAACAGGTAGGCTAGTTGTCCCCTAAGGACCCCCACAAGTGAAGGGGACTTTAATCCCCATCCAAGAGCGCGCCAGGGAGCGCGTTTGCAGAGTGGTGGGCAAAGGGGGCGTGGCCTGCTATGAGAACTTACCAATCCTGCTGTGTGGGACTTACTGGAGGTAATAGGAGGGGTAGTTGGCCCCCAAGGATGTTCTTGGGGGCCAACTACCCCTCCTGTTACCTCCAGTAAGTCTCACACAGTGGGATTGCTAAGAGATCTTCGGATGCCACGCCCCCTTGCTCCACCACTCTGCAAACACGCCTCCCGGCAAACTACTGGTTGGGGGATGAAGTCCACTTTACTCCTGAGGGACTTTGGGGGCCAAGAAGCCCTCCTGGTACCTCCTGTAAGTCCTACGCAGCAGAATTCCTGAGCGCTGGTCAGAGGCCCAGCTGCCTTTCTTCACCACTCTGCAAACGCGACTAGTAGTTAAAGAAGCATTTGCAACGTAATAGGTCTCGCATTTGCTAGAGTTGGAACTATTGGTGTTGTAAATGTAAACATTTTTTACTAATGTTTTTTGGAGTGGAGTGGAAGTACGTTGTGTGTAGTGGAATTATGTGGTATGCTGTGCAGTGAAATTATGTGGATAGAAAGTATGTGGTATTTAGTGTATAGGAATTATGTAGAGTGGGATTATGTGTTATGGAGAGTAATTATGTGGTATGGTAGTCTGTGTTGTGGAGTGGTAACCTCAGGTTTAGTCTTCCTTGTTTCCATAGAAGCTAAAATATAAACTCAATTAGACAAAAAAAAGAAGGAACCACTGAGGAGCACTTCTGGACCTAGTCAGAGGTATGAGCAGGGCCACTGGAATTATGCGACTGTTTGGCTGCACCGACTTTCGCACAATTATACATTTTCTGCATTTACCACATAATCCATCATCTGCTGCATAATCTGCAGATTTGAACAAATAAAACCTTATTGTAGCTCAAACGGCTCAAACGTTACCAAAAATGCAGCGGCAAGTGTTATAGTGTGGTGGAAGGCCCTTTGCAACCATAGAATGGTCACCTGTTACTTATTGCTAAATGTGGGTGTTAAATTGGTACTAATGGTGTGCAAACCACTCTTGCTTGTTTCTGCACCTCTCTTGCCTCTTTCTGCATTTCTCTTGCTTCTTTCGGCACCTTTCTTCCTTTTGCTGCACTTCTCTTGCCTCTTTCTGCACATCTCTTCCGCTTTCTGCACCTCCCTTCTTTCTGCATCTCTCTTGCTTCTTTCTGTACCTCTTTTGCTTCTTCCTGTACTTCTCTTGCCTCTTTCTGCACCCTCTTCCCTCTTTCTGCACATCTCTTTCCTCTTTCTGCACCCCTCTTGCCTCTTTGTGCACTTCTTTTGCCTCTTTCTGCACCCTTCTTGCCTCATTCTGCACCTCTGTTGCTTCTTTCTGCACTTCTCTTGCTTCTTTCTGAACCTCTCTTGCTTCTTTCTGCACTTCTTACCTCTTTCTGCACCTCTATTGCTTATTTCTGCACTTCCCTTGCCTCTTTCTGCACCCCTCTTGCCTCTTTCTGCACCTCTGTTGCTTCTTTCTGCACTTCTCTTGCTTCTTTCTGCACCTCTCTTGTAAATTTCTACACCCCTTGTGCCTCTTTGTGCACCTCTCTTGCCTCTTTCTGCTCCTCTCTTGCCTCTTTTTGCACCCCCTTGCCTCTTTCTGCACCTCTTTTGCTTTTTTCTATACTTCTCTTGCCTCTTTCTGCACCCCTCTTGCCTCTTTCTGCACCTCTGTTGGTTCTTTCTGCACTGCTCTTGCTTCTGTCTGCTACTCTCGTGCACATTTCTGCACCCCTCTTGCCTCTTTCTGCACCTCTGTTGGTTCTTTCTGCACCTCTCTTGCCTCTGTCTGCACCCCTGTTCCCTCTTTCTGCACCTCTTTTGCCTTTTTTTGCAACTCTTTTGCCTCTTTCTGCACTTTTTCTTGCCTCTTTCTGCACCTCTGTTGCTTCCTTCTGCACTTCTCTTGCCTCTTTCTGTACCCCTCCTGCCTCTTTCTGCACCTCTGTTGCTTCTTTCTGCACTTCTCCTGCTTCTTTCTGCACTTCTCTTGCTTCTTTCTGCTCCTCTCTTGCTTCTTTCTGCTCCTCTCTTGCCTCTTTCTGCATCCCTCTTCCCTCTTTCTGTACCCCTCTTGCCTCTTTCTGCACCTCTGTTGGTTCTTTCTGCACTGCTCTTGCTTCTGTCTGCTACTCTCGTGCACATTTCTGCACCCCTATTGCCTCTTTCTGCACCTCTGTTGGGTCTTTCTGCACCTCTCTTGCCTCTGTCTGCACCCCTGTTCCCTCTTTCTGCACCTCTTTTGCCTTTTTCTGCAACTCTTTTGCCTCTTTTTGTACTTTTCTTGCCTCTTTCTGCACCTCCGTTGCTTCCTTCGGCACTTCTCTTGTCTCTTTCTGCACTCCTCTTGCCTCTTTCTGCACCTCTGTTGCTTCTTTCTGCAGTTCTATTGCTTCTTTCAATACTTCTCTTGCTTCTTTCTGCACCTCTCTTGCCTCTGTCTGCACCCCTGTTCCCTCTTTCTGCACCTCTTTTGCCTTTTTCTGCAACTCTTTTGCCTCTTTTTGTACTTTTCTTGCCTCTTTCTGCACCTCCGTTGCTTCCTTCGGCACTTCTCTTGTCTCTTTCTGCACTCCTCTTGCCTCTTTCTGCACCTCTGTTGCTTCTTTCTGCAGTTCTATTGCTTCTTTCAATACTTCTCTTGCTTCTTTCTGCACCCCTCTTGCCTCTTTCTGCACCCTTCTTCCCTCTTTGTGCACCCCTCTTGCCTCTTTCTGCATCTCTCTTGCCTCTTTCTGCACACCGCTTGCCTCTTTCTGCACCTCTTTTGCTTGTTTATGCACTTATTTTGCCTCTCTCTGTACCCCTCTTGCCTCCTTCTGCACCTCTGTTGTTTCTTATTTCTTTTTGCACTGCTCTTGCTTCTGTCTGCTACTCTTGTGCACATTTCTGCACCCCTCTTGCTTCTTTCTGCACCTCTCTTGCAAATTTCTGCACCCTCTTGCCTCTTTCTGCACCCCTCTTGCCTCCTTCTGCACCTCTGTTGGTTCTTTCTGCACTGCACCTGTTTCTGCAACTCTCTTGCCTCTTTTTGGACTTCTCTTGCCTCCCTCTGCACCTCTGCTGCTTCTTCCTGCACTTCACTTGCCTCTTTCTGCACCCCTCTTGCCTCTTTCTGCACCTCTGTTACTTCTTTCTGCACTTCTTTTGCTTCTTTCTGCACTTCTGTTGCTTCTTTCTCCACCCCTCTTGCCTCTGTCTGCACCCTTCTTCCCTCTTTCTGCACCTCTCTTGCCTCTTTCTGCACCACTGTTCCCCTTTTCTGCACCTCTCTTGCCTGTTTCTGCAACTCTCTTTCATCTTTCTGCACCTCTCTTGCCTGTTTCTGCAACTCTCTTTCTTCTTTCTGCAGTTCTTTTGCCTCCTTCTGCACCTCTGTTGCTTCTTTCTGCACTTCTCTTGCCTCTTTCTGCACCCCACTTGTCTGTTTCTGCACCTCTGTTGGTTCTTTCTGCACTGCTCTTGCTTCTTTCTGGATATCTCTAGCAAATTTCAGCACCCCTCTTGCCTCTTTCGGCACCCATCTTGCCTCCTTCTGCACCTCTGTTGGTTCTTTCTGCACTGCTCCTGCTTCTTTCTGCACCTCTTTTGCCTGTTTCAGCAACTCTCTTGCCTCTTTCTGCACTTCTCTTGCTTGCTTCTGCACCTCTGTTGCTTCTTTCTGCACTTCTCTTGCCTCTTTCTGCACCCCCTTGCCTCTTTCTGTACCACTGTTGGTTCTTTTTGTACTGCTCTTGCTTCTTTCTGCACCTCTATTGCAAATATTTGCACCCCTCTTGCCTCTTTCTGTACCTCTCTTGCCTCTGTTTGCACCCCTATTGCCTCTTTCTCCACATCTTTTGCTTCTTTCTACACTTCTCTTACCTCTTTCTGCACCCCTCTTGCCTCTTTCTGCACCTCTGTTGGTTCTTTCTGCACTGCTCTTGCTTCTTTCTGTACCTCTCTTGCAAATTTCTGTACCCCTCTTGCCTCTTTCTGTACCCCTCTTCCCTCTTTCTGTACCTCTCCTGCCTCTGTCTGCACCCCTGTTCCCTCTTTCTGCACCTCTGTTCCCTCTTTCTGCACCTCTTTTGCCTGTTTCTGCAATTCTCTTGCTTTTTTCTGAACTTCTCTTGCCTCTTTCTGTACTCAAATGGGAAGTGCAAGCTGTCAAGGTTAAAGGTCTGCGTGCTCTCGTGAGTGAGGTTTATGTCTACTTGTACATGTATTCTTACATGTGGTAACGATCTGAAGATGGCAGGTTAAAAAGCGGGTAACTTCTCCTATTGGTGGTCAAATCTTCTCAGTTCTGCTCTGTCATTCGGTTGCACAGGCAGACATGTCTTATGTATATATGTGTTATAGAGCCCCTCAAATATACTATTGAATACGCATGTGCCCTGTATTGTGAGCAGAAAGAAATGCATACACCTTTTTGTACACAAATTTACAGAGTATGCTGTTTGAAACACAGGTATTCAAGTATTTGTATGTTTATTTTCATTTAACATGTCACTAGGTCAAAGCATAGACACGCATGCATACCTTCACAAACTTGTTCAGACTTACAACAGTGATATGCTTAAGATTGCTGTTTTATATTTGGTAGGCCTAACATTCTGAGCAGTCGATTAATAGTGAACCTTCAAGAGAAAAGTGAGGTTTAAGACATCTTGGGAGAAGGATTAGTGATTAGGCTACTTTGTATGAGTCTATTGTAAGGTACAGTCAAAGTAGGCCTCTTTCTGTACCTCTGTTGGTTCTTTCTGCACATCTCTTGCTTCTTTCCGTACCTTTCTTCCTCTTTCTGGACTTCTGTTGCCTCTTTCTGCATTTCTCTTGCTTCTTTCTGTACCTTTCTTCCTCTTTCTGCACTTCTCTTCTCTCTTTCTTCACTTCTCTTGCTTCTTTCTGCACCTTTCTTCCTCTTTCTGCACATGTCCTACCTATGTAGGCATAGTTAGAAATTATCATTTAAAAAACCTTAGAAATTCACTGAAGAAACCAGAGGTTTCAGAGACGTTATAGTTAGGAATTAGCATTTGAAAAACCTTTGAAATTCACTGAAAAAAACATAGGTTTAAGGGACGTTATAGTTAGGAAATAGCATTTAAAAAACCTTAGAAATTCACTGAAAGTACCACAGGTTTCAGGGACGTCATAGTAAGTCAGACATTTCACTTGTACAAAACCAGAGAAATTCGGCCGTTATCTAACTATAACTCGTGCCCCTGCAATGCACTGCTGATGACGTCACATATTACATCACTCATGACATGGTCAGTGACATCACTTTATTATGTGAGAAAGAAAATCTTTTATGAGTTTCTGATATTTCATATTCTGCAATACTAATATAGAGGTGAGTTATACATATGTAAGGTGTGTTATGTATTATGTAGTAGTGCTTTACTCTTTGTAGTGATATTTTTAGATTTGAAAAGCATTATTTTCAAAGTTTTGAAATTATTAGAGAAGTGTGATGTTTGAAGTATATTACGAAATGTACAGATTTGTATTGTAGTTTGTTTTATTGTACTGAAATGATGATTGAAATAGTTTGTGCATAGTAATATGTGTACATTGGTAGATGGATTAGTGATTATGGTAGTTTCTATCAGTTTGCGAAAAGCTACAACACTCTGAGTAGTCGCTGAATAGTGAAGCTGCAAGAGAAAAGTGAGGTTTAAGACATGCTGGCAGAGCGATTAGTGATTAGGCTACTTTATATGAGTCTGTGGAAAGGTACACTTCAAGCACGCCATATAAATTGAGGTATCTAGTTGAAATGGGAAGTGCAGTCTGTCAAGTTGAAAGAATTGCATGGAGTTGTGACTGAGGTATGTCTGTGCTTACACATTATTACATATTGAGCAATTAGAACAGTTACCTTTTTCCGTAGCAGGGACTGGTTCAGCTGTGTGATTAATACATGGGGTTATTTCACTGCCCATCTCACTTTTTCAGTTCACGCCCTACATGAAACACTACGCAATTGGTATATATGAACCCCTTGGCAATAATTATATTCATGAATTATAGTCGCTAACGTTCACCTATAGATGTCAGCGCGCGGAAAGGGAAGTTTTTCTTACAGGGGAGGACTGCGAGTGTACAGTAGGACATTCCCTAGTATGCAAGCAAGTTAAGTTGCAAGGGGCTTGTAACATTTCGGCTCCTAATCTGGCTTGTTTTTTAAAAGGTATTCCGGTCCCAGCTATTATTCCCACGCTTACTTTGCTTTGTAATGGCAGTTATCTTATTTTGAATAAGCGCGACTGCTGTGGCTTACGGGCTGGTGTCCCGTATATAGTAACTGTTTGTCAACGAGTTACATGTTGCAGCAGCACCCTGTTTCCGCCCCCACATGGGATTGTAGATAGTTCCATTTGGCCTTCAATTCCAACTTTGAAAACAGATTTCAACAAACTAGGCAGACTCAAAGCGCGATTGTTTCAACAAGAAGTCGCTCTCAGATCGGCTCGAGAGACCTTCGAATTGCAGGTGGGGAGAACCGCAAGGGCGATAAACTCACTGCTAAACACGAATCTCCCACTGCATTTTCGAGAATTAATACATCAAATATTTAATGAGTCTGGTACGGAGGGACTCGCTCACTTTTTTAAACTAGTGGGACCTGGCCTTGTTTCTTCCTTTGAGACTATTTTTGGAGTAATACCAGCCTTTATTCATTCTATTTTTTCCAACGCCTTTGGAGGGTTTCCCCTGTTGCTCCTGTTGATTTGCGGCGTGCTGGTTCTTATACTGTTGCTTCGAAATGGCTGCTCGATTTGTGGAACTGCCAGGCCCGATACAGTTGCAGATGTACCGTGATCGGATGTGGCAGCTTTTTGGTTCTATGCCGGTGACGTCCTTCCCATGGACTATTGGCTGACCTTCCGCTATGCCTACTTCACCTGCGTGCAACCTATGTTCACTGCCTCCGGTGCCCCTTTCAATGGGCCCTGCGTCTGCCTCTCCAATATCACACGAGCCACCCTGGATTACAATGTGCTAATGGGTCCCTATAAGGCCCATGACCAGGAATGTGCCATGGGTAGGCGCCTGTTGTGCGGTCCTTTGCTTGGACCAACGGCAGATTTGAGTACCTGCGCCCGTGCGCAGTGCCTCATTACTCAGAGTTTAATTGAAGTTGACGCATGTTGCCCTGAAATACTGCTAAGAGCCTCTGGATATGAGGAGCATGTGTGTTCATTTGATCTCATCAACTGGATAACAAACGTTTTTGCAATGGAAGGGACAGACAGCATTCTGGAGTTCATGGCATTCCGCTTTTCCCGCAACGTTTTGGTCACTGACGACGACATGTAAATGGATGGGTTTTTGAGCGCCCAATTGGCAAAATTTTGTCTTTCCAAACAATATACTCTTGAAATTATAAATTGTTTTGGGCTTTTTTGCCAATCTCAATTGGACTCCGACTAAGACGCTTTGCCTCTGCTTATCTCTGATTTCTGATTCCATATGGCTAACGCCCTGGCCAAGGGTAGGGTGTCATGTGGCCTACAGGGACATTGTCGTTTTTCCCTAAGTTAGCATGGGCACTTCGCAGCTTGCCTGCTGCTTTTGCGCACGTTACTACACATCTTTATTTTTGCAATATTTCAATGACTGCTTTCACATGGGAACTCTTCGCTGTGTTCGCTCTCTGCAAGTTCCTGGGATTTTGACTGAACATTATGTGCAAGGTCGAACAACAATGCCCCTTGTTATTTTGTTCTGGCCAGACCTTAGCTCTTAGAGAAAACATACTGATGCAGCTGTTGTCTGGACAGCGTACTTGGGTTTTTTAGTAGGGTACATGAAGAGGTGAGACACACTTGGAGAGGGACCTTTCCAGAGAGAAGACCTATGACGTAGATATACCATGTATAGGCTAAGGTATGGGGTCTGGTGACAAAGCCCAGAGATCTTGTAATATATAATAATATTTATTCTTAGGAAGGGGAGGGAGGTTAGGCACCATAGTGTTTTTCTCCATTGTCCTTTTATGATGACATCACTCGCTGCTAAGCTGACTATATTTGTATTATGCATTTTCCTGCTTGTTGTGGCATGTATACTGCATGTTAGGGCACATTAGTTAAAATTATATATTTTAAACTGTTTCGTGTCTTTGTCAGATCTTATTGTGGACAAGAAGAACAGTGTGAGCGAAAGGGTGTGCCTTGTTACCGCGATTCCTGAGAGATCTGGGAGTGTTGTGCTCTGGGGTGTCTAATGATTTGTTTCTCTGGGAATTGTGTAGGAGAGCAAGTGAGACACTATAGCTATTCGGTCCTGGGTTCGTGGGTACTAAGGTGATAGGAAGACCCAGTCCCTATACACCAAGGTCCCATACTCCTGCACATAGTTCTGAATTTGTGCAGAATCCCTGCAACAATGCTAGACCTATAAAACACAGGTATACATCTATTTGTATGTTTCTTTTATATATGATGGCACTAGCAAAAGGCACAGACACATTTCTACATGGTTTCAGGAATATCGTGAGAGTTACAACAGAGACATGCCAAGGGTTGCTGCTTTATATTTGGTTAGGCCCAACACTCTGAGTAGTCGCTGAATAGTGAAGCTGCAAGAGAAAAGTGAGGTTTAAGACATGCTGGCAGAGCAATTAGTGATTAGTCTACTTTGTATGAGTCTATGGAAAGGTACACTTCAACTACGCCATATAAACCTATAAAACACAGGTATACATCTATTTGTATGTTTCTTTTTTGTTTGATGCCACTAGCAAAAGGCACAGACACATGCCTGCATGCTTTCAGGAATATGGTGAGACCAGTGGTCGAAGTGGGCGGGATTGGCAGGGCACGGCGTGCCCCTACTTCTTTAAATCAATATATTCCGTTCTCCTACTTTTTAAATTTAAACATGCGTCCCAGGACGGCAGAAATAGCGGAGGCCTACAGATAAGGCTCAGCGTTTTTGGCCATTCGGGGACGGGCGTGGTGGGCAGAGAAGAAAAAGGACTCTGTCTTTACCTTCTTGCCTAGAGAAGAAAAGTACAGTGTCCACTTCTGCCCTGCCTCTGGCAGCTGCTCCCTCCCTCTCTTTCTTCCTCTTATTAACTCTCTTTCTGTCTAGCTCCTCCTCACTTACTGAAAACTGTGACTTCAAGAAACGCTTCTGACCCTCTCTTTCCTCCTTTCGTTTTCACTCACCTGTGAAATGGGTAAACAAAAATAACCACTTCTGCTGGAAATGTCGTCTTTTTTGAAATTTTTCTATTCCAAAGTGCTGCCTCTGGAATAAATGGTCCAAAATATGAAAATTAAATAAATAACGAAATAAAGCAAGGGAGAGTGGTAGCAAAGTAGCCAGAATGATTTTATTCACACCCAAACACATTAGCGTCACTTTACAGAGTTTACCAATGAAGCGCTACTTTTGTTTTCTTTTCTTTCTTTGAAAAGCATTGTTTTCTCCTGGTGGGGTAGCGCACCAATCCTGGAGGTACTGCAATACCTGATTGTTGGGTGAATTGGAAAACAAAATGTGTACTGCAGCTCTGTGTTCATGGATGTGGTCTTTTTAAACTATACTTCTTACATTTTGTAAGAATATGAGCAATGGACATTGAAATGGGTCCCTTCCAGGCCCTGTAGTCATGTCCTTAACTTTTCAGGCAAAAGCACTCACTGATTTCTGAATAGTGAGTGTAAAAGCGTTAAGGTAACCATGTTGTTCTTGCTTACATTTCACATGCTTTACTTAATTTTGCATTCCCTATGAGGGTTTTGTTTTTCCAGGATGTTGTTACTTTTTTTATGCAGCATATTGCTCTTGTCTAGTGCGTAATTTTAATTGAGGCGCATCCAGGTGTTTATAGCGTGGCACAATTGTGTTGTAGTTGAAGGCAGTGCGAGTTTCTCTTGGTTGGGGAGTATGGTGTTAAGTGGGGCAGAGGATGTGGCACTATGATCAGAGCTGCCGAATTTGGAACTGGGGAACCAGGTTCAGCCTTCATGACCAGTCCCCCAGACCACTCTTCTGAGGGAGCACATTCCCATGCTAGACCTTAGAAGGCCCGCAAGACCTTAGAAGCCCTGGTGTCTTAGCACCAGCAGGTGGACCCTAGCAGTGGCAAGTGTGGGTTAACCTTGAAGGCCTGTCCACCAAAATCCATACTGAAGTTCACCTCCAGTCTTGCAGGCAGCCCATGAAGCAGCACACCCTAGAGCATGAGGTCACAGGACCCTTGAGAAGGGCCGGCTCTAGGGTGGTGCGACTGGTGTGACCACACCGGGCGCTGGGTTTGGGTGGGGGCGTCAGCAACAATAAAAATGTCATGATAACTCAGGTGATTAATGTTCTTCTTAGAGAGAGAGATCAGAGTTTTGTCTAGTGGAAGTATTGACTCATAGAAAGGTATCGCAGAGGGTTAATGTGCCTGCTGCAAAGAACATGTACCATGCAGATCAGAAAGTGCATATAATGTAAATAGGTCAGTGGGTTACTGCTTTTGTCAGAGAGATCCTTTTGTTACTTGTAGTTTATAAGTTAAAATCCTAACATAGAACAGTTGTGAGCTATTAACTGTCATATAAGAGCGGCATGCAAACTGCAAGGTATAAATTAGAGCGTTATGGTTTTTTCCCCCAGTCTTTGATTATCCTAATGTTGCAAAAAGTGTTCATTTGGATAGAAATCAATTCTGATTATTAAAGAGAACCCCCAAACATGGTATTATGTTTTAAATTCTGAGTTTGTGTTTCTCAAGATCCATGACTATTAAACTATACTGCCTACTAGTATGGTTGTCATGTGACTCCTACACCTTGTAGTCCTTAGTCATATGTAGGCTTTCCTATACAGTGATTTACACCCATACAATTGATTGTCTCTGTGTGATGTGTCTGATGTAAAGTGCTCTGACACCCTACACTGGTATGAGTAGTGCTGTTAATCAAATTAAATGCATGTGAGAGAGAGTGTGGTTATGGGGACTTGAAGGGCACTGTTAAAGTGTGGTAGTGAGGGAATCCATGCCGGAGGTGGTCATTGGGGAGCATCAACAAACAGTGTTGCACAGGGAGCCACCAGTGTTAAAGCCAGCCCTGCCCTTGAGGCCAGTCCGCCTCACCCATATATTACCTCCATTAGCCTTGTTTCAGCAGTAGTAGCTGCAACTCACCAGGGATTGGCAATGCAGGATTTGCACGCACACCAAGCTAAGTTAGCAAACTTCACAGTCTCTCTGCTTCATGCACAAGCACTTTTAACATGTGCTGCCTACTTTGGGGCCACTGGAATTATGTAGCAAAGGAGGACAAAATGATGCAGCAGCGTTGACTAAATTATGCAGCAAAAAAAAAGCTGCAGCGTAATGCAGTATATTTTCTGATACTTTATTATTTTGACATTTTTACACATGCTAACAGTCTCTGGAAAGATTTTGCCTTATTAGTACCAGTGTAACATACAAATGAAGCAGTGAGAAAGGTGATCAGTCAACCTTTGCAAAGGGCCGTCTACTTTGCAGCAACACAATTCAAATTTTTTAGTAACTTTTGATCCGTTCGAGGTACAAACAATTTATTAGTTGAAATTGTCAGATTATGCAGCAGATTATGTATTATGTGGCAAATATGGCAGAGCCATAATTATATAGAAAACATTTGTAAACTTGGATATTTTGCCATTCATGTTTGAACTGATCTTGTGGAAAAAGGAGGAGAAGTGCCGACAGAAACTCCATGGCTTGGAGCAAATGGCTTGTGCTTTCACTTTTAAGAGTATTTGGGACATTCTGTGATTAGAAATATATCCCATGTTGTGAATGTATTTTAATGTAAATAACTCTTAATATAGCTGAAATAATCACGTGTATCCATTGGTTGAATGAAATAAGATAACAAACTGTAACTGGTCAGTGAAACGCCAAACAAATACTTAAAATTTGAATATTTTGTGCATTCTGGCCACACCTCTGACTCCGCCCACTGATCCCATCCTCAGGTTGTTCCCGACCTCTGATTCTCCGTCGACAGTTCCCCTATCTTTTTTTCCCCACTTCGACCACTGGGTGAAACTTACAACAGAGACATGCGATGGGTTGCTGCTTTATATTTGGCTAGGCCCAACACTCAGAGTAGTCGCTGAATAGTGAAGCTGCAAGATAAAAGTCAGGTTTAAGACATGGTGGCAGAGGGATTAGTCATTAGGCTATTTTGTAAGAGTCTCTGGAAAGGTATCATTGGAGTATGCTGTATAATTTTAGGTGTTTGCTTGGAATGGGAAGTGCAGTTTGTCAAGTTTAAAGGTCTGCATGGTCTTGTGACTGAGGTATGTGTCTACTTGCAAACGTATTCTCATATGTGTTATGCATTTGAACATGCTATACGTGTGTAGTACAGGTATACTACTATTTGTATGATGCGTCCGCTAAAAGGTAGAGACGCATGCATGCATGTTTTCAAGACTATGGTGAGACTTACAAGAGTAACATTGCAAAGATTGCTGTTTTGAATTTCTGAAGTTCTCTTGCTTCTTTCTGCACTTCTCTGGATTCTTTCTGCATCCTTCTTGTCTGTTTCTGCACCTCTTTTGGTTCTTTGTGCACTTCTCTTGTTTCTTTCTGCACCTCTTTTGCTTCTTTGTGCAGTCCTCTTTCTCTTTCTGCAGCTGTTTTGCCTCTTTGTACACCTCTGTTACGTGTTTCTGCTCTTGTCTTCCGTCTTTATGCACCACACTTTCCTTTCTGTGCATCTCTTCATTCTTTATGCACTTCTCTTGCCTCTTTGTGCACGTCTGTTGCTTCTTTCTGCCCTTGTCTTCTCTTTCTGCACCTTTCTTGGTTCTTTTGGCACTCATCTTGTCTCTTTTTGCACGCATGTTGTCTGTTTCTGCATCCCTCTTCTCTCTTTCTGCACTTCTCTTGCTCTTTGAGCATCTCTTTCCTCTTTCTGCAGCTGTCTTCCTTCTTTTTGCACCCCTCTTGAATTTTTGTGCACCGTGTTCACTGTTTTACACATCTTTTGCCTGTTTCTGCATCTCTCTTGTCTCTTTGTGCACTTCTCTTGCATGTTTGTGCACCTCTGTTGTTTATTTGTGCATCCGTTATTGTCTCTTGGTGCTCCTGTGTTGCCTCTTTCTCTATTTCTCACATTGTTTAGTAGCTGTGTTCATCTTTGTGCATTTCTTTTTGGTGTTTCTAAACTTTTTTTTTCTTTCTCTCCCTTTCTTTCTCTTTAGCACCTTTTTTCCTCTTTCTGCACTTCTCTTGCTTTTTTCTATAGTTTTGTTTTTTCATTTGTAATAAAGAGAATAGCAATGTAATTGTAAGTAATTGTTTACTAGTTAATATGAATATTGATATGTAATTAATTAAAAATTGTTAATTCATGTACCAAATTATTGAAACTGTTCTTTGTTTTTTAGAAAAAGTATTTTGTCTGGATCACAAATTGAAGATGGCAAGAAAACATGAAAAGAGAAGACAACAAAAAAAACAGATCTACTTAAACAAAAGTAAAAAGAGCGTATTAGGAAAAGACAAAAATGTTACCAAGGATAAAGTCTGTTCTGGTAAGAGCACTAAACAGTTTCTTAACACAGTTGCAGAGAGATTAAAGAAAGAGAATAATAATGGCAGAAAAAAGGAAAGTTTTATAACAAAGCAGAAGGAGAACAAGATATATTATGGTAAAAAAACATTAGTTTTTGGAAAAACAACACATGCTACAACAAGAGAAAAGCAATTTAAAGAGATAAGCACACAAATGTTTCAAAGTAGAGTAATTCAAAATTTATTAAAACATTGTAAAAAGTATAAAAAAAAGATCAGCAGTGTATCAGAAGAAGCAAGACATTGAAAGTGTAGTAGATACTGCTTAGAATTGAAACAAAAATTATTTATATTAATATTGAAGAGAATGAAACATTGGATAAAACAATGGTGTTTATGAAGGAGAAAAGCAAAAGAAAAAGACTAGTAATAGAAGTAATTTTTGTAAAACTTTTACTGGTGAATGGAAGCACACTTCCACTACTGAGCCTTTCTTTAATAAAGAAAGCTATTTTCAACAGAACACATTAGTGCATACAGTTGATACTAGTGGTTGATGCTATGAGATGAAATATGGTTGTCTCATTCCTAAAGAGATACTATGAGATGAAAGATGGTTGTCTCATTCCTAAAGAAAAAATGGTTGTTAGGAGTGTGGAAGAAGTAATAGCTCAAGAAGTTCAAGGGAAGCGCACACAAGGACCTGTATATAAGTGGGATTGTAGCAGTATTTGCAGTATTCAACAGGAATCTATTGACATATTGCAAATTATTTCACGAGAGTATGCAAAAACAAGTCTGAAACAGAAGATTAAGGCCCACATGCATCAAATAAAGATTTAGCGATTCTAAAATAGCGAGAAATAAGGAATCGCTATTACTGAATCGTTAAACCGAATGCATCAAATAAATCGGTAAATATTTGCGATTCCTTAAAAATTGCTAAAATATTTACCGATTACTGATTTACCGAATCTGTATTTGCAAATTCGCAACTTAAGAATCGGTAATTGCGAAAGCGTCAATTGTCTCATGGAGATGACATCACAAGCAGGAAGTGATTCTCAGATCCCACACACCTGTACCCAGGGAGAGACTGAGGAGGAGGAAGACTGTTGGTGCTCAGCCTGGAAAATACTTTTACCTGTAGAAGTTGAGACAAACAAACACCATGGACACAGGGAAAAAAAAGCAAAAAGGAGAAGGCAGGAAGAGGAAGATTAAATTCAGTGAGAGGGAACTTGAAATACTCACTGAGGAAGTTGTACAAAAACATGACCAGCTGTTTGGGAAACTATCCCTGCATGTTGCAGAGTCAGTGAAGAGGAAGATCTGGCTTGGGATACAAGCCAGGGTCAATTCTGTGGGGGTAACACACCGTGACATCAACAACCTACAGAAGACATGGTATGACCGTCGCAGCCGGGCAAAAGAGAGAGTGGCTCAAAGGCTGGACTCTGCAAGAAAAACAGGAGGGGGAACATCCACTCAGCCTGCAAACACCCCACTGGACGACTTGGTGGAATCCACTCTGCAGCCAGAGGCAGTTGTCGGGATCACGCAGATTGACACCTCAGGACATGCGGGGACCTCCCAAGGTAAGAGCACAACCAAACATATTTTCATAGAAATGTAACCCAAACTGCCACAAATGCATACCCTGCATAGTGTAGCAGACATGAGTCCAGTTCACCTCTTACTTGCAAACCCCTAATGCATTGTGGGAGTTGTATGCATACAAATGATATGGCAAAGCATGGATGGAGTAGCACAGCTCAACTGCAGCATAGTACAGCAAGGAAGTGACAACAGTAGACTTTCTACATCATAGAAGTCAATTTATTAGACCTTTGTAAGCGCAATGTCACAAACATGTGCAAAAAAATATATTTCATTTAAAAAAAAAAAAAATGATCTTGCACTGTTTTCCTCACAGATGCATCACAGGAGAGTGACGTGGCAGACGTCCACGATTCTGAGGGACATACAGAACAGCCAGATGAAGAACAAGAGATGCCAGCATCCTCGCCCCTACCTGTTCCCACTCATCGCAGGAGAAGAGTCCAACCACTGCCTGATTTGGATAGTGAGGAGGACAACCAAACAGGAGCGCACCCACAGGGCACTGCCCATACACCACCACCCCCAACACCCGAGGGAACAATCCTGCAATGTCACAGTCCGTTCCGCAGGCGAAGGCCAAGTGCATTTCTGAGGTCTGCTGAGGACGCTGGTGAAGCTGCCTGCAGTATGCTGGAGTCCAAGATGCTGAGGGTCCAGCACCTGCAACAAAAGAACATGCGTATTATGCAGGAGCAACTGGGAACAATGGTCCCACACATGGGTGGTATACGTGACTGCATGAAGGAGCAGACAACTGCACTCGTTGAGGGGCTCAGGGCAAACAGTGAGAAGCTTGACCGTGTAGCAACAGCCATTGAACAGATGTGCAGGGTCATCCAGGCTGAGCATGTCTCTAATGCCAGGAGGCAAAACCATTCTATGGGGCGCATGCGCGGATACACCAGGGCCATCAACAGGCTGAGTACTACAACAGCTCAGCTTTACAGGCGTGCAGTCGGCATGCAGGTTGAGATGACCCACTGCTGTGGGGATGTGGCCAGGGGCCTAATCCAGGTCACCACTGCTGTGGAAGGGCTACAGACAGCAGCAGCCAGTGGGAACCTCATGCATGGAGGGGGGGACAGTGAGGAGGCCTCCAGCCTTAGCAGCCTACTGGAGCCTGTGGCACATAGCAGGAGGCGCAGTAGTAGGAGTCAGGCAGGCACAGAAGGTACCATGTCCGATGTAGCTGGGCCTACTACAAGGGCCACAGGAGGGCGTCACAGGAAGAGTTAGACATTTGGACATTTAAACAATCTGGTGAGGTAACCAGATATGCGTTACTTATTCACACTGTAGTTGCAGTCCCAAGGCAATGGAAAGCAATTGTCTGTACATGGTATGTGTGCATTAACACAAACACACAACTGTCACATTAAACCTTTAACCAAATACTGTGTTGTCATGTGCTTACTCACTTTAGAAGTAATGTTGCGTGATTTCTGCTCTTCTTTGTCTGCCCTCTGCTGCATTTGGTCCGCCTGCTGCATGGGGTGGTTGTGTCGGCTGTATGTCCTGTTCTGGCTCGCTGTCAGAGTCCACCAAGGGTATGCCTCTATTAGTGGCTATATTGTGCAACATAGCACACGTTGCCACAATCTTACAGCATTTCTCCGGACTATACTGTAATGCCCCACTGGTCTTGTGTAGGATGCGGAATCGTGATTTTAGTACCCCAAATGTCCTTTCTATCACATTGCGCGTCGCAATGTGCGCACGATTGTAACGTTGCTCCCTTTGTGTGGCAGGATTCAGGTATGGGGTGAGTATGTAAGACCTCACAGGGTATGCGCTATCACCTACAGGATGTGAGAGATAAACATACATTAGTCACTGCTATGTGACACCATGGCGAACAGTTTTGAAATACAGTATTACATTGATTTACCCAGAAGATATCCTTCTCCAAAATCCCCCGCAAGGAGACGTCTGTGTATACCACTGTGCCGGAAGATGTAGGCGTCATGTGCACTGCCAGGGTAACTTGCCACTATGTCAGTGATTAGTGTTTTGGAGTTGCATGTTACCTGTATGTTGAGTGAATGGTAAGATTTCCGGTTGCGGTAGATATACTCATTCACTGCAGGGGGACATATGGGTACATGCGTCCCGATGCAACCAATCACATGTGGGAAATGTGCAACCTGATAAAAATCTAATTTGGTTTGCATCAATTCCTGTGGTGTTGTGGGGAACCTGATGTGGTTGTGTATCCTCTGCAACATGGCATTTAGGAAACTGTTAAAAAAGCGTGATAGGGCACTTTGGGAGACCCCTCCAGCTGCAGCAATGACTCCCTGGAAGGTCCCTGAAGCTAGGAGATGCAGGGAACACAGGACCTGCACATGGGTGGGTATGGCATGTGTCCTGCTGGTCTGCCGCTGCAGTATAGGGTCTAACTCAGCAATTAGATCTAAGATAGCTGCAGCATTCAGCCTATATTTATCATAGATCTCCTCCTCCGTCTGCCCTAGCAATTGACACGCACTCTGAAGATTCTTTCCTGGATCCTCCTTCTCCTCTGTGCTGCTGCTCTCAGCCTCATCCTCCTCGCCACGACGTAGAGCGCTGCCATGGTGGGTCATTGTGATGCATTCTGGGACTGTTTAAGTTGTTTGCTGATGATTTCCACCTGTTTTTGCTTATGTGTAATTTTTACCACCTGATTTGATTTCTTCTAGTTTAAGGAATGCAAATAGCGATTTTTGGCTAGTTCTGTATTTGCGAAAACTTGATGCATCCCATTTTGCGATTTCTTAATTGCGCTTTATAAAATACAGAATCGGTATTACCAATTCTGTATTTTATGAAGCGATAAAATTGCGAAAACTACTATTTTGTGCAAATTTGCTTCATGCATCAGAACTGGCTATTTTGCGATCGGAAACGGCATTTTTTACCGGTTCGCAATGTTTCCGCTCGCAAATTAGCTTGATGCATGTGGGCCTAAGATGTTACAAGGACTAGATCCATGTTAAATAAGAAAATATAGTAAGTTGAAGGGTCATTCTCTGGCTTGTCTTTCAAGAAAAGTGTGTAAAAGTACTTTTCATCATTTAAGAATGTTAGCAGTACACCACTCAGAAATGCGGAAGTTAATAGGGAGAGTTTACTATATAAAAACTCCTGCATTATGTTTAACTGAAATGAACACAGCTCTTTTGCACGGTTCAGTTTCCGATGTACAAAAAGTTTGTGATGATATACAGTTTTGTTTTTTTGGTTCACAAGAGGAGTGTGGAGAAAGTGAGAGCTTGATAAGTGTAGGTGTTGAAGAACAGGCGAAAGACATTAGTATTGATGAGTTTGCAGCAGAAAATACAAAGTTTAAGACAGATTCATGTGAAAAACCCAACTATATTTGTATTTGTTGTCGACGTACTTATTATAGAAGTCAAACTAGGAATATAGATTTATATTTAAAAAGTGAAAGCGAAAAGGAAAACAATGATAAGTGGCAGCAATTTGGTGCTTATTTGTTGGTAGAAGGTCGATTTGAGTTGGCTACTGATAAAATTATTTGTAAATATTGTTACAACAAATTAGAAGAGAACAAAATGCCAGCTAGAGCAGTACAGGACAAGTTAGAGTTGGTAGCTATTCCTCCAGAACTGGCAGATTTGAATGCATATGAGTCCATTCTTATTCACTCTGTGCACCCATTTCAGGCTATAGTTCGTAAGAAGCCTAAAACAGGTAAACTGAGAGTTGTGTACTTACCTTTAGATTTTAAGAAAAATATTGAAACTGTTGGTGTAAACAGGGAGGAAAATGAGCCAGTAGTTATTCTAGTTAATGGTGTACCAACAAAGAGTCAAAAAATATGGCAAGAGTTTGTAGATGTTAATAAACTTCAAAAGGCTACATCATATCTGGTACAGAATAATATTTATTATAAGAATGTAAATGTTGATGAACAGGTAATATGCTTAGAAGATGAAACAGAAATTTCAAGTGGCCAAATAGAAAAAGTGGAGGAGTCTAGGAGTGAAGAGATTTATGAACATTATACTATACATCCTCTACATTCAAAAGAAGTGATAGAAAACAGTATTGAATTATTTCAAAAGAAGGAAGCAAAGGGAACTCCCATGAGTGTATGAAAAAAAAGTTTAGAAGCTCGTTGTTTTCCACAGTTGTTCCCCACTGGAGAAGTTGGACAATTTAATGAGCGAGCTGTATGGATTCCAGCTTCAGAATACCGCTTGACAAGATTGTACTCTGAAGATCCAAGATTTCGACAGTGCATTCCATACATATTACATCTTCTATTTAAAAGTGATTTGTCTGCACTTTCATATGCAGTGAACCACATATTATAAACAGGAGTTCATCTTCCACATGTTTCTGTAAAAGAATTCATGGACAAAGTTCAACAAAGAGATGAAAATTTAGAATCACAGTTAATTAATTTGATGGCATGTAAACGTGGTACCAATGAATATTGGTTTCGTCGTCACGGTGAACTTAAATGTATGTTAAGAAACTTAGGTACACCTCCATGGTTTGTAACATTTAGCTGTGCTGAGTATGCGTGGGAAGATTTACTTGAATTTCTACGAGAAGCAAATTCAAACGTAAAAAATATTGAATTGAAGTCACCTGGAGAACTCTGTTCCTTGAATCCTGTAAATGTCTGCAGGTATTTTAACCATAGGTTTCAAAGTATGATGTCATTTATCTGCAATAAAAATATTCCTCCTCTTGGAGAAGTTACAGATTTTTTTTGGCGAAAAGATCACCAAGCCAGAGGTGCTCCTCATATACACATGCTATTATGGATAAAGAATGCTCCAAAACTTGGAACTGATACTGATGAAAGTGTTTTGTCTTTCATCGAACAGTATGTTACCTGTGCCATTCCAAGAGAAGGAGGAAAAAAAAGCTTGAGACAACAAGTTTTACGGTTTCAAAGTCATCGATGTGGAAAATACTGTCGACGAAAATATAAGTCTAAAGGGAAATTTTATACAAAATCTCGTTTTGGATTCCCACGTCCAATAACTTCTAAAGGAAGAGTAAATAGTTTTATGTCAGAGGTAAGGCATACAATAACTCAGAAATCTCCTAAAAATACATACAACTTAAAAAGAACCAAAGATTCAAAGTATATTAATGATTACAATCCAGTGATTTTGAAAATGTGGAATGCAAACATGGATATTCAATATGTTGCAGATAATTCAATAGCTGTAGCTCACTATGTTACATCATATATAACCAAATCTGAAAAGACAGATATGAAAGAAATGTGGGAAGAAATTTCACAAGAGAAGAGTCTTAGCAAGAGATTGTACAGTTTTAGCTTGAAAATGCTTTCCCATCAAGAGATTGGATCCTATGAATGTTCGGATCGCTTGAGCTCTGCTAGTTTATATTCAAAGTCAAGAGGAATCATTTGGGTAAGTTTAGGTCTTGCCTCCACACGAAATAGAGTATTGAAAACATTACAAGAAATCGAATACTTAGCACTGAATGAACTAGAAAGTACAGATATTGTTAAAACTAATATGTTGGATAAATACTATCCCAAAAGGAGTCCACATCTTGGAAACCTATGTCTGTATGAAATACTTCAACGTTACAGCTTTAAAAGAAACGTTACAGAAAATATAAAAGAAGAACAATATGCAGTAATTGGATGTGACGGATGTTTAGTAAAACATGCCAAAGGAAATCTTATTAACCACAGAAAACTCAGTCGTGAAAGTCCAGATAAGAGGGAATTTTTCTAGTTAGCACTTCTGCAACTGTTCAAGCCATGGCGTAGTGAAACAGAATTACTTGGAGATTTCGACTGCTATGAAGATTCTTTTAACACAAGTAAAGATAGCATTCAATGCACAATTTTCCCTACATGTCTACAAATGTTAAATGATGAGATTGGACAAGAAAGTACTATTGCAGCTGCAATAGCTAGAGACAGTTCTCAAGATAATCAAAGTTCTGGTCCACTGAGTTGAGATCCATTGAGACAACCAATTATCGAAAATGAAGCAGCAATAGCCATGAATGAGGTAGAAATTGCAATGCAACAAGCACGACAGAATATTATTCCATTGGAAAAGTTAGAAGAACAACTAAATATTGAACAAAAAGAAATATATCTACAAGTGACACAACAGATACAACATGGTTTGCTGCATGAAAAAAAGAATGCCAATGTTTATCATTTAAACATATTCCAATGTACATCAGTGGTCAAGCTGGAACAGGAAAAAGTTTCTTAATTAAAATTTTGACCAGTTATCTACAGAAAACTACAGAACCACATTTATCTTGTGTTGTAACAGCCCCAACTGGATTAGCAGCACACAGCATTAAAGGGATTACTTTACATAGATTACTTATGCTACTAGTTGAACATGATAATAAATTGGAATATCAGAAGCTGTCCGGAGAAGCTTGTTATGAAGTGTCAAGAGTATTGAAGAAAATGAAACTTTTAATCATTGATGAGGTGAGCATGGTCTCAAACTTAATGCTCGCCTTTGTACACTTGAGAATGCTACAGATTTTAAAAACATATTACGATGTTCTGTTTGGAGGAAAACATTTAATTGTATTTGGAGATCTACTACAACTAACTCCTGTAAAAGGACAACCTGGTTTTAAAACACTTGTCCATGAAGACACTAGGAAATCTTTGGGAAGTATTGGAAATGTGAACATTTGGCTACATTTTGAATATAAAGAGGTTATTAAGAATATGCAACAAGCAAGTGATGAAGATTACAGAAATATTCTTCAAGACATAAGAATTGGTGTCTTGACGAAACATGGTAAACAAGCTAAAAGAAAGTCGGCTATTAAGGAACTTGTTTACAACTGGAAACACAGCAGCTGAAGTAATGTACAACATGCTTGGAGAAAAGCAGTCTATAGTTTGCCTAATGCCTACACTGCAAGAGTGTTCTACATTTAATCAAGAACTTTTGAAACTGGAAAAACAACAAATAGTGGAAATTGAAGCTATTGATAAAATTGAACACCAGGGAGTGACTATTCGTCTCACAGAGAAACTACAGTCTAAATTGCATTCTTTGGAAAAGTCTGTATCTAAAACTGCAGGCTTAGAAAAGACTTTACATGTATCTATAAACTGTCGGGTAATTTTACGGTGTAATTTGAATGTAGAAGAAGGTTTAGTAAATAGAGCAATGGGAAAAGTTGTTGATTTTGTAAAATTTCAGAACAGAGATTGAATAGAATTTTTGATTATAAAATTTGATCAGATTAAAGAGGTAAGACAGATTGGGCATTGTGTTGTACGTTTTTTGCTTGTAAAAGATTTGTATTCTCGGAGAAAACAGTTTCCTCTGTCGTTAGCATATGCAGTAACTATTCAAAAATCTCAAGGTTTAAGTCTAGACAGTGCTTTTGTAAATATCGGAAGTACAGAGTTCAAAGAAAGAATGGCAACGTAACATTATCTCGAGTAAGAACACTGTCTGGTTTTTATTTGATAGATTTCGATGAGAAATAGGTTAGTGCTGATGCAAATTGTGTAAGAGAGTATAATCGTTTAAGGAAACTTTATACACCTGATTTAGGTGAATATCCCATATATGAGAAACATGTAGTGTGTCCAAAACGGAAATATGTCAAACATTCAACTGAGGTTGAAAAAAAGAAAATAATTGAAGAGAAACTTGAAGGTGTAAAGAAAAAGAAAATGGAAACTGTTGATGACATTGTAGGATACCAGTCGGAAAATAGTTCAGGTATCAACTGTTATGCTAATATTATTCTGAATATTGTGTTTTATCTACAAGATCTTCATCATCAAATCATGGGAAATCATTGGAAAATAGATTCTGTTCTTTACTACATCATGTATTTCAACAGTTGGTAACTGACAGAAGTAAAATCCATACTGCTTCTGGCATCTTTTGGATATATGTACTGGTTCATTGACATTTACTCTCAAGGTACAACAAGATGCACAAGAATTTTTAATGCTTATGCTTGGAGTATTAGAACATGAAGGAATACAGATTGAAAACTTATTTGGACTAAGTTACAGATGGGATCATAAATGTGAAGAGTGTTCATTTACTTCCACCACTGAGATAGAAACATAATGATTCATATACTTGACGAGACCAGACTGCAAATCAATACCTTTTAAAAAATTGATAAAAACAGCCAATCAGGACATGAGATCAGAGATGTTGTCTACATTACATGTAGAAAGATTTGAAAAATATCTAATTTTAATGCTACAACGTTGTAGAGGAAATGGAAAAATTTGAAAAAAATTAAAAATTTTAATGGAAGTCAAATATCTATTTCAGGAAGAACTTATATAGCAGTGGCTATTATTTTCCATAATGGACCTACTACAACATCTGGACACTATACTGGTTATTTAAAGTGTAATAAAGGATGGACACATTGCAATGATGCCCACTTGGAATTCAAACCAAGATTGCCTTATGAATTACCAAATTCATATTTGATATTTTTGAAGCCAAAGTTTTGAATACATCATTCGGCCTATTGGGAAGATGTGAACAGAAAGTAGACAGCACTGCAAACAATTAGTATTTATAATTAGTGTTTGGAATATTATTTGCGCTAATGGATATTGCATTTGGAAAATTGTGTTTAAAAGGAAATAGTTTATATATTTGTTGTGTATATTGTACCAGATGTAAATGAGAGTCTACATTTTGGCAAATGTATTTGACATAAATAATAGAGTAAATGTAGATGAAGGAAGTAATTAACAAAGTGTACATAGAAAAACACATAGCTACACATATTAAAAATGATGATATACGCTGATGTGGGTTTTTTTTCTACAATCAATTTGATTGTTTTTTCCCCGCTGTTCAATGATGATACTACATTGAAATCACTGTGTATGGTGAAGTTAAGTGGAATCTGAGAACAGCAAAAAAGGGAAACTGAAAATGTTATGTAATTGTAAATTTATGTTCTTAAAAATATAATGTTATAATTTCTGTAATACATTACATTAAAAAACAGTTTTTCTTCTTCTTGTTTATAGTAGCTACTGGTGAAGTTTGAAAGCAGTTTTAATGCTGACTTGGACAATACTACTCTAAAATACGTTTACTGAGTCATGTATGTAAATTACTTAAAAGGTAAGAATACATAAAATAATATGGATGATAACGTAAAAAAATGTTTAAAGTTTATTTATGTTATTTGTTTCTAATATAAATAATGCTGATCCTTTACACTATTTACAAACTATCATCATGTTGCTGATGTAATCAGCCAGGCAGCCATCCTTTCATGCAAACACTACCTGTGCTCTCATCTGTTCTTAGTAGCATAGCTCTTGCACTAATATGATAATCCAGGCATTATCCTTGCATTCTTCCTTTCACACAGGCACAAACCATGCACTCATCCAATCACCCAGGCACTAGCCTGTACTCATACAATCACTCAGACACTGCTCTTGCACTCAACCATTCTGTCAGGTACTACACATGCACTCATGTAATCACCCAGGCAGTACTCTTGCATTGAATTATTCACTCAGGCACTAGCCATGCACTCATCCATTGTCTCAGGCACTACCCATGCACTCATCCAATGACCCAGCCATTACTCTTACAGTCATGCTTTTATTCAGGCACTACCCATGCACTAATACAGTTAAGGAGGAACAACCTATACACACATGCAATCAATCAAGCATTACCTATGCAATCGTACAATCACTCAGACACTACTCTTGCACTCAACCATTCTCTCAGGTACTACACATGCACTCATGTAATCACCCAGGCAGTACTCTTGCATTGAATTATTCACTCAGGCACTACCCATGCACTCATCCATTGTCTCAGGCACTACCCAAGCACTCATCCAATGACCCAGCCATTACTCTTACAGTCATGCTTTTACTCAGGCGCTACCCATGCACTCATACAGTTAAGGAGGAACTACCTATACACACATGCAATCAATCAAGCATTACCTACACAATCGTACAATCACTCAGACACTACTCTTGCACTCAACCATTCTCTCAGGTACTACACATGAACTCATGTAATCACCAAGGCAGTACTCTTGCATTGAATTATTCACTCAGGCACTACCCATGCACTCATCCATTGTCTCAGGCACTACCCACGCACTCATCCAATGATCCAGCCATTACTCTTACAGTCATGCTTTTACTCAGGCACTACCCATGCACTCACCCAATGACCCAGGCATTACTCTTGCAGTCATCGTTTTACTGAGGCACCACCTATGCACTGATCTAAGTACCCAGTAATTACCCTTCCACTCTTAAATTCACTCAGGCACTACCCATGCACTCATCCAATCACCCAGGCAGTACCCCTGCAGTTATTCAATCACTGAGGCACTGCACATGCAGTCATGCATTCACTCAGGCACTACTGTTGCACTCAAGCATTCACTCAGGCACTACCCATGGACTCATCCATTCACTCAGGCACTACCTATGCACTCATCCAATGACCCAGGCATTACCCTTACACTGATACTTTCACTCAGGTACTTTTCATACACTCATCCAATCACCCAGGCATATCCCTGCACTTATGCAATCAACTCTAACATTGATCATACACACATTCAAGCAATCACTTTCACTACATAACATTTTTCTATTTTTAACCAGTTTAGGTGGTTCCATTAGAACCTTTTTTTTTTTGGAACAATTTTATATTTTTTTGTATTTTCAGATTTTTTTGGTTGTTTTTCATTTTTTTAAAACAAAAAATAAAAGTTAAAGAGTCCAACTCTGCTGTTTCTTTTCAACAAAGAAACACAAGTAACACAAAAAAAAAAAAAAATTAACATTTGTGAGCTCTGAGGAGAGTCTTGACAGCGTCTATGGAGAGCTCTCCAACACACAGAGTCGTCAAACATTTTCTGCAGTGGATGTCAGCATCCACCAACTCCCGAACAATGAGAGGTTGTGGTGTATTTAAAGCAACCCCTGCAGGTGTTGATGGTTGTGTTCCATCATCATTGGCGTCTTCTTCCCTTCTTCAGCGCTCCACCTCTCATGCAAGACGAACAGGGTGTATTGTATCAAGATGTTTTTTCATGGAAGAAGTACCACATGAATACTTCTTTTCTGATCCTCTTGACAGGACTTTGTGACAAATTGTACATGTCACCTTACGTGCGTTCACTTTCTTTTCACCTTCAGGCACAGTGAAGAAAGCCCGCACAATGCTTTCCGTCTTCTTCTTCACTGGCTCCTCCACCTCTTCCATCTCCTCCTTCTACTCTTCAGGGAACGCTGATGCCATTTTTGGGGGGGGGAAATGTAAAACACCCAAAAAAAAACAAAATTAACAGAGTGTACAAAACAGGTAGTCTTCAAGCCAGAGAGACCCAAAACAAAGGGACTGGAGGAGGTCTTGGTTCCACCCACCAACAAAATGAAAACCTCTTTAACCAGTAAGAAGCTATCTTTCTATGTGACATGAAGTCGCGTAGGGGTCGTGCACCCGTCACGCTTACGTTGCGCACCCATTGTGCGTATATTGTAAACCCATAAAATGTACTAAATGTAACATAAAACTGAAAATTACTATTAGGATATTGTGTTTCAAAGTATTTCAATGAAAAGTGTTTATGCCAAACAGATATTTAAACTTGAAACTTTCATATGTCATACTTTTGAAAATTACGCCAGAGTTGCGTCCCCTACGCGATCCCGGAAATACGTGACGGCAGAATTCGTAACCCCTACGCGTCCGCTGTGCGATGGTGCCACGTACATAAAAATGTGCTTTAAACATCTTAAAAATATTACACAAGAACACTAATACTAATTTTTAGGATTGATTAATAAACCTCTTAGTTAAAAAAAATATTATTTCAGTGTAAGTATGTATTTTAGGGTTATATTTGTGTAACAGATTCGCGCACGCAACGCATAGATCTGCGTCCGGCAAGCGATATCATCGCATCCGCAAAAATCAAATTGTTAACTTATTTATTGCTATTTTTATGTACTCAGTAATAAAACTCTACGTGAAAAAAAAATATATTAATTTGTTCTAAATATGTTTTTTAGAGTGATATTCGTATAACGGATCCGCGCACCCACCGCGTAGGGTAGCATACGGTACGCAACCCTTTTTTTAATTAAAAAAATATATATATATATATGACGGAGATAGTTATTATAAGAAAAGAACAAAACAAGTTTCATACTATTAAAAGCAATCATACAAAATTTAATTTAGCAAAAAAAACTTTAAAAATATGCTAAACATTTGTTAACATTTTTCTTTTGAATTCAAAATTCTGTTATATAATATCACACTATACAACATTACAAACAAGAAAACAATGTTAATTCAAATAAACAATACTATAAATCTTTGATCAGCTATGTTATATATATTTTTTAAAACTGATTATTATTATTTTAAAACTTTATAAAAATACTTACAAAATAGGCAAAAAGAAAAAAATACTTACAAACTTCTTTTCATTAATAAAATGGTTTAAAAATGCTTAGAAGTTGATTGGAAAAACCATGGGTTTCAGGGATGTTATAGTTAGGAATTAGCATTTAGAAAACCTAAGAAATTCACTGAAAAAAACAGAGGTTTCAGGGACGTTATAGTTAGGAATTAGCATTTAAAAAACCTTAGAAATTCATTGAAAAAAACAGAGGTTTCAGGGACGTTATAGTTAGGAATTAGCATTTAAAAAACCTTAGAAATTCACTGAAAAAACACAGGTTTTAGGGACGTTATAGTTATGCTGACATTTTACTTGTACAAAACCAGAGAAATTAGGCCATTATAGTTAGCTGAGCTAACTTTAACTCGCGCCCCCGCAATGCACTGCTGATGACGTCACATATTACATCAATCATGACATGGTCAGTGACATCACTCATGACATCTCAAATGACATCACTGATGACATCATCCACTTAATCTCTGATGTACCTCCTCACACCCTAATATAACCTTTCATACACCCACTCTAAAATACAGACTACCATTCTCGAAACCTTAAACACACCAACACCAGTTAGTACATACCCACTCACGGATTCATAGGTCTACACACACTTCCACTCTCTCACCCATACAGTCACTCATACACGCAGTCACTCATCAATACAGCCACTGATATATGCACTCATACACCCCTATAGACACTCACACACTGCCACTCACCATAGAGTTACTCACACACCTAGTCAGTCACCCTAAAAATCAATCACACTGCCATTTACTCACCTATACAGTTATACACACACCACCTCACTTATTCATACAGATACTAACACATACTTACTCTCTTCTACAATCACTGACACAAGCACACACTCATCCATACAGCCACTCTCACAATCACTCACTCTCACATATAGTCACTTATATACTCCAACACTCACATATACTGCCTTTCACATATGTAGTTACTCACACATATACCACTGAGATATCATCCACTCACCAACATAGCCATACACACACTCGCTCACTCATACAGACCCTTTCAGATGCACTCATGAACCCATATACCCAGTGAATCACCCACTCACATATCCATGCAGGGAGTCACACACACCCCCACCCACCCACACAGACACTCAGGCACCCATTCAGGTACTCAGACAACCAATCATTAACCCATGTAGACACTCAGGTAGCTACTCACCAACCCATGCAGCCACTTACACGCCAACTGACAGACTGATACACACATTTACACAGATTATTCACGGACCCATAGATTCACTAAGACACGTTTAATCAATCACTTATACAGTCAGTCATGCACCCAGTAAATCATCTATTCAGACACTAGCACACCCACTCATCCTTCAATGCACCTTGGCTTATATATATATATAACATTCTTAAAATTTTAACAAAAACACTCAGTCACTGGATGATGTCATCAGTGATTTCATCAGTGATGTCATTTGAGATGTCCTGTCATGAGTGATGTAATATGTGACGTCATCAGCAGTGCATTGCGGGGGCACAAGTTAACGGCCGAATTTCTCTGGTTTTGTACGAGTAAAATGTCAGCCTAACTATAACGTTCCTGAAACCAGTGGTTTTTTCATTGAATTTCTAAGGTTTTTTAAATGCTAATTCCTAACTATAACGTCCCTGAAACCTATGTTTTTTTCAATGAATATATATATATACACATTTATATGTATATGTCGCCTGTAGGTAGTTATAGTTAGGACCATATTTCTATAGGAGAAGCATTTTTTGACTTGCCTATAACGTTGATGCCGGTTGATGAATCTTCACAAAAATGTTGCAAAAAATTACCCTGGTGATTCTTGTTGTGCATGGACAGGTTTGGGGTGATCCGTGAAGCGGGGGCCAAAAAAAGGGGGGTCAAAAAAAGTGCATAAATAAAAAAGAAAAGGGGGCGGGGTAGGAATACCCTGACCCCAGAAAGTTGGTCCTGGGGTCTCAGACCCAACAGGCCAAAGAAGCATTTTAAAAAATATATATACCACAAAATCACGATACTTGCGGAAAAATGTTCTTTTTTTACCATGTCATGAGTGATGTAATATGTGAGGTCATAAACAGTGCATTGCGGGGCGTAAGTTATAGTTAGCTCAGCTAACTATAACTGCTGAATTTCTCTGGTTTCATACGTTTTAAATGTGCGTATAACTATAACGTCCCTGTAACCTTTGTTTTTTTCAGTGAATTTCGAAGGTTTTAAAAAAATTCTGTTTCTTAACTATAATGTCCCTGTAACCGTTGTTTTTTTCAGTGAATATATATATATATATATATATATATATATATATATATATATATATATATATATTACCTTCCTAGTTTCCATAGGAAAAGCACATTTTGACTTGCCTATAACTTTGCCGTCGTTTGACCAATCTTCATGAAAGTTTCCAAAAAAAGTGTCAAGGTAGGTTCTGGTTGTTATGGAAAGTTTTCGGGTGATTCGTGCAGTGGGGACCGAGAATTTGGGGCAGGAAATAAGGATGCGTTTGTAATGTTAATTCCCATAGAAACCTTTAGCCATGGCTACAGCCCGAACGGCTGAATGGACTTACACCAAATTCGGCAGGGAGGTAGAAGTGCCTTTTGCCTATTTGGTGCGAATCCATTCAGTAGTTTTTGCGAAATTTAGGCTGATAATTATAGTGATAATGTTGGTCGTGGATATTTTGTGATGGTTTCACGAGGAATCGCGAATGCACGTGTCGACAGGAATGCTCTGATTGGCTGGACAGAACCTGAACAGAAAGTTGCGGCCACCATTTTATTGATTGGGAACGGTTCCCGGGGCTGAAAATTTCAGAAAAAGCTAACATAAGGGGTCAGAGTAGACGTACTCTTACCCCATGTTTGAAAAATGGGTGTGTTAGTGACACAAGTTATGTGTCCAAAACTGATTTTTTTAAACATGCGCGATATTTGCGACGACGACGCAACCGCCAGCGCGGCCCCCGTGAACCACCGTGGGGACGTTGCAACTATCACAAAGTCATCACGAATATTGGTGGGAATATAAAAAAATATATATCAGTGAATCATTAATATGCATTGTTATAGAGATATTGAGATTCTGATAAATGTTTTTATAGAGTTATTTATATAGTGAGTTAACTATGATGGTTAGAATTCATTATATAGGGCCTAACTATGATGGCGGGCGGACTCATGTCTGCCCGCCACCCTAACGGAGATGGGGATCGCTCGACAAAGAGTCGCAGGTCCCACAGGCCAAATTACAATGCGACCGCCACTGTGGTGGTCGCATTGTACAGGTTTTCCATTGCAGTGGGTGCTGCTGGGTGCAGCACCCGCCGCAATGGAAAATAGGGATGTATAACACATCCCTGTACTACGTGACAGGTGCCATGCGATGCCTCTCACTTGGTTAAGGGATCTGTTGGCACCATAGGTGCCCCCCACACCCAAAGAAAAGGGCCCAGGGTGAAGGGGGGCCGCTACATCAATCCCTGCCATGGAAAGGCTGGCGGTGCGGGACTATTCCTAATCCCTACGGCAGTGCCTGGTAGGCACCACCACTATTGTAGGGATTGAGAGGCCCTACGCCGCATCGGTGAGCTCAAGGAGCCCGTCAGATGCGTGGCAGTCGGGCTTTCCACCTGCCTGCACACCGCCCGCCATCAAAATCTGATGGGCGGAAAAGTTACTTAGGATAGCGGGGAGACCGCCACAGACAGCCTGATGGTGGTGGTCTCCCCGCCATCCTAATCAGCCCCATAGTTATAATTTTTTTATGTGGTGGTGGCTATTGAATTCCTGCTTTTGCTTTGCATTTTCACGACGTATCTACGGGGATCGCGATTACTGATGTCATCGCGATCTCCTGAGTCACCACAAACACAGAAAATAGGTTTTAGAGATGGTTTTTAAAGAAACTCTCCAGAAAAACATGACTTTAGAGAATACTGTAAGGAACCCCTAGTGTGTAAAATACTGTATTATGTTTTGATATATGTTTTTTAGACTTTATGGAAAAGGCGTGATCGTAGTGGTTAATGACGTCCTCATGATGTCCTGAATAACCGTAAAAATGGAAAATGGGTCTGAAAAATGGTTATTAACGAAACTTAGTACAAAAACATGAGTTTAAAAGAAGAATGTATATAGTAATATGTGTAGTGCAATATTCAGAATGAATTTTTTTACATATTAGTTTTGGATGTGTTGGTGGTCATTGAATGTCTGCTTTTGTTTCCGTGTTCACGACGTATCTGCGGGGATCGCGACGTCATCGCGAAGATTGTCAAAACAAAAAAAAACACTAGAAAAAAACTTCACAATATTTCGGGTACTAGGATGGCTCTGACAAGAGCCATTATGTTGGTTGTGTGTATATGGCTGCTACACATAAGACCGGATGCAGAGTTTCAGGTTACTTAGAAACACCCTGTTGCCTTTATCTGTAAAGTGCACTGCAACATTTCTATAAATTCCATGCATGTCAAAACGCAGATTGTTGCTATAGATACAGCCCATGCAATGGTCTCTGAGGAATGCAGAAACAGTTTTATTAACATGTTTCCTGGCTTTGTCAATCTGTGAACAGAATTAATTTGACCTCTTCCATTTCTGTCTGTGGCATGTATTAGAGTACATCAAAACAATGTGAGGGAAAGGTGACATCAGTTTTGCAAAGGCTTCTTTCATTAGGATTTCCAGCCCTACCCTAGTCAATGTGCCTAGGTCATTGCCTCCACAGTGCACAATCATGAGATGAGGAGCTTGGGAATCCACAATGGATTTAACCAAAGCCTGCAACTGATGAAACTTCAACCCTCTCTGGCCAAGCCAGTGATCTGCACATATGGCAAACCCAAGTCCTGTCAATGCCTCTCTTTTTTGCAGCCTCTTTAGCCCAATAGATATAGCTGTGTCCCACAATCCATACTCCAAGTATTTTGAAGTGAAGGAGCAATAGTAGTTAGGAGAAGGCTGGAGCTCAATGATGTAGTTTTCCAAAGGAAAAACAATTAAATTGAACGGGCTTAAAAAGAAAAGATATATTTCATTGGATGCTGTCAGCATAAAAGTGAATAAAATTAGGTAGTGTGTTGGATGCCTTAGCAAGAATTCTTATTATTGGCTGTTGTTTAAAAAAAGAGATGTAATACAGACATGGATATACTTTTGAATCTGTGCAGTAAAGCACACCTGCTGTATCTTATTTGGAAGTAGCATGTTCCTTCTAGAATGTGCTGTGAAATTGTGACCTATTGGTTCCATTTGGTTGCTAGGTACACTGAGCTAAGAGTGTATTTGGGGGAAGGATGTTAAAGAGACAGAATTTTTTTTATAAGTTGAGGAGTGATGACACATTTAAGTAATGGCAAACTTTCATTTCCAACTCATGACTGTGTAGTAAACTGCTGTTCAGTATTAAAACATGTTTTTAAATGGAACTAGCTATAGCTAGCTATAGGTTTGAACTGGAGCTAGCTATAGGTTTGAACTGTTTTTTTTGTGATGTCTCCATTATCATAGTGAAAACATCGTGAAAACGTGCCAGGAACCTCGTTTTGAAAGAGAGGGAAAGGGTTAGCAGATGCTAACCTTTCACAAGTGGAGATGCAGTAGTCTAAAATAAAAGACATGATTTCAGTTGCTGCCTTTCTCATGATGATAGAGTGGAAAGTTGAAGAGGTTGCCATTTTAAAGTTGCTTTCTATGAGAGTGGTGTACCATTCAGTGTCAAAACTATCCAGAAAGAGCTAAAACAACAATATAATCTACGAACTCAATTCACTGGTATGTATATACATTTTTAATTATGTAAAAAATGTACATTAGAAATGAAGATGTATATGGGAGTTTGATTAAAAAGAGTAGCACAGTGATGTGAAAAAAATATATATCAGATGAACTGTATCTGGCAGAGTGTATGTGTTTACGATGTTAGTACTGTTGAAAATTACCATGAGCAATGCCTTTAACAATGACAATGTTTTAAATGTCTAAGCATTATGTGCAGAATAGATACATATATATTATTTGCATTCTGGGAGTTGTGGTAGTTTTAGTCACATTATTAAACAGGAGTACTGTAGTCATAAACAAAACATAAGAACATGTGTTGTGCCTGTATATAACTTATATAGTAGTAATACGTGTTAAGTATGTATTAGGAAGTGTTTGTCAATGTGTTTTTTAACTGAAATGATTGGTTTGCATATGTTTAAATGTTGAGATATGTTTTTCTGGTTGCAGATAGTTATATGTACGATGATACTACTGAGTTTACTTAAAGAGACAGAGAACTATATATTTTTGGAAAGATGGCCTGAAGCTGTATATCTTTTATGAAATCACATATATGTTTATATGGTGATCTATGTTCTTCAAGGCTGTTGAAAATTTCATGTATATAGTGAGGGTGGTGCACTTCTTTCAACACGCTCTGTTTAACATTGGGGAGGGGTAATAGCGAAGAATGTCTTTTGAGAGTTTGTGTGCTAACTTCACTTGGCATGTAACTTTTCTTTGAGAAATTCTAAATATATGTTTTAAAGACAGAATAAATATTTGCGAAATGATGTAGGTATACCATTAGGACTAGGTTTTGTGCTTTCAAAAGGTGAGAATTGTTGTTTTCAGTTTTAGAAACTAATTGATGCATGTGGACGCTGAGTAACAGAGCAATGTATACCCTTGGAGAACCATGTATGCAATTATGTCAAGTGCGTATCTAGACTTATTCAATCACCCAGACACTCTTCCGATCACGCAGGCATTAATTATGTACTCATTGAACAACACAGACAACACCCATGCATTCATCCAATCATCCAGATAATAGCAATACATTTATGTGAATACACAGGCACTAACTATGCAGATATGGGACCACCGATGTAGTTCGTACATAATTCAACAGATGGTTCTAAAAGAGTACATATTCCTCACTAAAACTTGTAAATACATGTGTTTGTGGTTGAGTACAACAATATTTCCTGGATAATTGGATGAGTGCATAGATAGTGCCTACGTTATTTCCTCAGAAGATAGGTAGTGCCTGCATGATTCCCTGAATTATATATGTAACGTGTCACATACTGTTTGCATATACTTGGAAGAATTAGAGAGCTATGGGGCAGATGTATCAAGGATTGCATTTGAGATTCCTTAATAGCGAATTTTAGCGAATTGCTATTAAGGAATCGCAAAATGCTATGTATGTAGGAATCGCAATAATAATTGCGATTCCTTAATATTCCTTAATTGCGAATTGCAAATTGTGATTCGCAATTAAGGAATACCTTCCCATTCATTCCTATGGGCGTAGAGGCCCATAGGAATGAATGGGAAGACATTCTCAATTTGCGAATCGCAATTAGAGAATCGCAAATTGAGAATGCAATTTCAAGGGTGCCAGGGTGTCCTTTTGACACCCTGTTGCACCCCTGAAATATGTATGTGTGCACATGTGGCGCACATACATGCCCTAAGGGCATGTATGTGCGCCACATGGCACTTTGAAAAATGCTAAAAAGTGCATTTTTCAAAGAAATCGCATATTACCACCAACTTGAAGTTGGTGGTAATTTGCGATTCTTTAAGACCAAATTGCACTTTCTTAGTGCTTCTTACATTGGATTTAAGGAATCGCAATTTGCGATTCCTTAAATGCAATCGCAAAATAGGGAATCGCAAATTTTGCGATTCCTTATTTTGCGAGGCAGTTTTGCCTTAATACATACCACTAAGCAAAATTGCGTTCGCAAACGCTGCGAATGCAATTTTGCTTGATACATCTGGCCCTAAATGCTGTGATACAGATTAATGTGCAGATTTGTATATGCATTGTTTCTCAAAATATAAATCTGACACATCTAAGTAAAAAAATACTGAAACACTAAATCTACCAGTGACACAGTGGTAGAGAGGCACAGAAATAGCTCTTATGTTTTGTTTTCGGATTTAAAGTATTGAGACACTGTATGTACTTTTACACTTTTGTTGATGTTTATTTTAAAATTTACTACAAAAGGCATAAAGTGATCTTTCACCATGTATAAGTGAGAACTGAGATATGGTGCAGCTGTGTTGTAGGAGAGTGTGCTATAATATTAAAAGGTAACTAATAAATTACGTTGTGTGATTTGGTTTGGGTTTGGTAGATTGAAGTAAGTGCTTGTAGTTATGAGCTAGGTTCTTCTGTAGATTTAAAACTGCAACATAACAGAAAAACTGTTTTTGTATTATGTGTAAGCCAGTAGTAAAGTAGCGGGTACGTTGGCTAGAATAAAAATTCAAATATACTCTTTTTTTTTACAGAACAATATCTGCATAACTACAGACAGAATGCCTACAAAAGCTCGGAGGAAAAAGGCACAGAAGCAACTACAGTATCTATGCAGAACTAAGACACAAAAGGGGCAACATGAAGAAAAAGTGGTGAAAGAAAAATGAGCTACTGGTAAGAGGACAAAGTAATTTCTTAAAAATATATGTGGACATTTCCAAAGATTACAAAATAATGAAAATAAAATTCACATTATGAAAAAGAATAACAGTAGACAAAATCTATATAACAAGAACAGGATAGAATGTACCAAAGATGGACACACCTTAAAAAGGAGACAGAAGCAGTTTAACAAAATTTAAAGCCAGGATGTTTCGTAGTAGAGTAGTTATAAATCTATTGAGAATATTGAAAAAGTATAGAAAAAAATTGAGAGGCACTGAAACAGAAAGAACACATTGAGAGAGTAGTTGATAAGGCCTTTGCTTTGAAGGTGAAGCTTTTCATTTTGATTATAAACAGAATGAAGACTCTTGACAAAATGGTATTGTGCATGAGGAGACAAAACCAGAAGAATTTTTTTTTGTGGAGAATGCATGCATACTTCTAGTACAGAGTCTTTCTTTTGTGAAGAAAGCTATGTCCAGGATAATAGATTAGTTCATGCTGTTGATTACAGAGGACGACGTTATGAAATGAAGAATGGCTCTCCTATAGCGAAAGAGGTGATTGTACCTACAAATGTAGAACAAGGTATTGAGGAACAGGTCCAAGGAAGGCGGAGTCAGGGGCCTGTATAGAAATGGAATTGTAGAAGTGTTTGTAGTATTCAACAGCAATCCATTGATATTATAAGGACATTTCTACATATCTTTCCAAGACAAAGTTTAAAACAGATAATAAGTACTTTACAACGGTTGGATCCTTGCACGATTAGAAAGCATATAAGTTTGCAGGAACACCCACTAGCCTGTTTATCAAACAAAGTGTGCCAAAGCATCTTTCATCATTTCAGGATGTTAGCTGTACACCACTCAACAATGCGAACTTTAGTTAGGAGGCTGTACTATGTGAAAACTTGTGCTTTATGTTTAGGAGAAATCTCTAAATGCACCCTAACATCATGCTCACTGCTGTTCACTGCCAGTTGATGTCTCTGAGACTCACACTGCTGCATATGTCACATGGACACATATTTTGTGGTGATGAAGTGCAACTAAGCCCCATGTACCAATGAGGTACCATAGACAATGCATAATAGAATGATAAGGGCAATGTTATGCAAGGCCTTTATGTGTTGTGACATGTCACATACCAACACCATTCCAATTGCCTGACAGGCCGTCATTGATCCAAGGCATGAGAGTGCCTTCTGTAGATGAAGTTGTGAGTGGCCTCCATAAGGACAGCTAATGTGTGCCAATACCTAGGGTCTGGCATCTGACATCCCTACGTTGTGCTGACTGATGACATACATTACATATCAATGTCCCAAGAATTCACTCACTGATTGAAAACAGTAGCCACAACTTCACCATGCACTGATGCATATGGACACCCCTCCACAATGCACACATACTGAGGACTGACACTCTGAGTAACATTTACTTCTTTCCATCTAAATTTACAGCCCAACACCTCACTCACATCACAATTTGCCATACCCACTGATTACATCCAACCATGTTAAGCCCTAGTGCCAAACCAATCTCACAATAGCCAGGTTTAGCTACATTGCATCAATCTTCCATAGTCTAACCATCCCAGACATGTTGGCATGTGCACAATTGGCAAATGCAGATCAGCCAATGCATCACTGCAATCATCACCGACTACCCCATCAGCGCCTGTGTGCACTTGCTGTCACTGTGGCAGGTAATTACATCATGTGAGACCATGCAGGTAATTACATCATGTGAGGCCATGCTGCTGATATTTGGCTAAATGTTTCGTAGTGATGCTGTCATCAGTGTCATTTTGAAAAACACAACCCATGGGACAGGTGTTACCTCTACCAACTTACTGCTCCCTGAGTCCACATTTGTGCATGTCTCTAGCCACTTACACATCATCACATGAGCACACTATTGTGGGAGCCACACAGCACACACAAGCCTGACAAGTGTACTGGGCTAGACACTTCACACAACGTCTTTTCCTGTGTAGGAAGGTCTCAGTTCAGACAACATTCACCAGATGGTAGATGAAAACATGTCGAGATTAATTGCTATGACACCGTTCATGATTTTTCCACATGAGAATCCAAATGTTGTACACATGCTGAACCTCTGCACTCGCCACTGAGGCTACTTAGAATCGATTGCATCACACAAGAGACATCTCAGAGGTCCTGCCTTGCTCTGGTCTGGGATTAATGCAGTCACTCATACGCAAAGTCACACTTTGCATAATTCTCACCCCCAACTTGCTGCTGTTGGGCCCTCAAGCGTCCATTCAGCTCTGGCTGTGTCACTGCCACGATGCGGGCCAATAGTGGGGTCATGCTCCGGCGCGCCAACTGGCCACTTCGAGGGACCAGCCCCAGCGTCATTTCTGCGACATTTTTGCTGAGGCGGCAGATGTCATCCCTCCTCTTGTGGCAGTGAGTATGGCGTTGTTTTGAGACCCCCAGGGCCCGCACCTTGCGGGCGATGACCCACCATATTGCCTTACGCTGATGGACCTTGAGCTGTAGGCATGGGAGACAAGATGAGGAAATCTTTTAACACTGTGTTGTGGACCATTGTGTGCCAGTCCAGGAGCATATATACACATACCACACACATACATCAATGGACAGCAGAGGCCATAGACCATGTCACATACTACACTTGGAGCAAGCTTGCAGATTAAAATGCAAACATCTATGAGGATGGACAGACTACCTGTCCATCTCATACACATGCAGAGTGCCAGCACAGAGATCAAGGTGAAACAGGGCCTCATCTGTGATGCACTATGTGAGTGAGCATTACAGACAATACACTGGAAACGATATGTCATGGTCAGACTCACTGTGTCTTACACTACACACCCCATAATGTCCTGGACCATTGCATAGGTACACGTGTCATGGAGGTCACAATTAGGTACCTGATCGTACATTCTCTCCCTCTTGTCACAAGGTGCAGGCCTGTCTTGTGTACTCCTCAGACCTCTAATTGCTGCTTCATATATAGGAGGGTGGACTACACATATGTCTTTCTAAGTCATTTTAGTGATGGGGCCTTGATACATTGTGCATTTTCTAGACAGGCCTGAGGGCTTTTCACTGATGCAAATAGTGGTCCATCACAAGAATCACATGCATGTACAATGAGAATGATGACACAGTGCATACACATGTGAGACTCTACACATAATGGCACCGAAAGAAGGATGACATGTCCACTGTACATTTAGTAGATGTGTGAGAGGTGAGTTGCCACAAATCTAGACAGATACAGGCCTTGTACTCTTGTTCAGACTGGGCACATCTCCATAGAGTCACTGTCAAAGCAGTACACACATTAATCAGTACCCTCTGCCAAATTGACAGGTAGCATCTCACTAATGATCGCATATATACACTTAATGAACTATTACATGCCATGTCACAGGGAATGTGTGTACAGAGTGAGATCTCCTCAAGTCAGCAGTGTAACTGTACTACTGCTAAACCACATTCCACCTAACAGGGAGGTAGCCTTCTCACCAGGGAGAGAAGAGCGGGGGGACAGGCAGGCAGCACTACAACTCCCACCAGGCCCCCTTGCCTCACAGCTGAACAGGATAGAACACTCCCCTACCCCAGAAGCCATGTGGCAGCCATTTCATTCATCTGCTTCACCTTACAGGTAGGTAGCCATCTCATGCTCTCTTGCCTCACCTCTGAACAGGATGGAACACTCCCCTACCCCAGAAGTCATGTGGCAGCCATTTCATTCCTCTGCTTCACCTTACAGGTAGGTAGCCTTCTCACCATGACAGGCAGCACTACAACTCCCACCAGGCCCCCTTGCCTCACAGCTGAACAGGATGGAACACTCCCCCACCCCAGAAGCCATGTGACAGCCATCTCCCTACACAGTGCCTCCTAACAGGTAGGTAGTCAGCTCATGCACCCTGTCCTCCTTCTCAAACTGCATGGACCTATATGACCACTACATCCCTCACTTGGTAGCCAACTCTGTACAGCTCCATATGTCATATCCAGTGCGCACACAGCTAAGCCCACTTAAATGTCACATAAATCTCATTTAGAATTACAAAGTCCACTGTGAATCAATGCTGGGCCCAACCACGCAATGCACACAATGCAATGTGTAAGTACCATTATATCAAAGCATCAAGACACATATGAACACAAAACATGCATGGACACAAATCAAATGAACCAAACTGCATGATGTCAATGCAAAATTTCCAACAGAAATTAGGAAGTTTCAGCAGAGATTTAACAGAATCTGGCTACCTACCTTTGAGGTGAATCAGAGGAAGGAAATGGTAGATAAGTGAGAAATGTGTTGGAAAGAGTGTGTTGTACATAAGTGTAGCTCTATGGTTGTGCAAGACAGTACATGGCAGTGTGATGGGATACATTTGTTGGTACTTACCAGCCTTTACTCCCCCAGCTATTCCTGTGAAACTCTGGATGCAGGATGGCAAGCATCTTCTCCTCCATACTACAGGGTATACATCCATAACCCTGGTTCACCCTGCTTTTAGTCTCTATCCCGTAGGACGTTAGAATAAAGTTGTTGTCCTTACGGAGATAGTTTTAAAACACTTAATTTTTGTTGCACTCTGCCCCCCACTGTCACCCTTGAGGTATTGAAACTATACGTGCTTCAGACAAAACACTCCCACTCCTTCCCCTCGGGGTAAGTTGTAGCCCACACTGGGTACCTGGCGGTCCCAGTGTGCTGGAGGAACCCAATGATGAAGCATGTCACCCTTGGGTGAGTGAGGGTTTCCCTCCAAAACACACTTTGTGCCCCCTCCTGTTATAGCCTTTTTCTGTTGCACTTTGCTACCCTATATCCTGTGTGAGTAACCCAAGCATCTTCTCCTCCCATTCAGTGAATGTTAGTGGTGGAATGGGAGGGCCACTGCCAGTTCTCTGAGCCGCCTCATGGTTCCTGTTGGCACGGTGTTTGACCCTGGTCTTGAGGTCATGCCACCTCTTCTTGATGTCACGCAGTGTGCGCAGGGTGGTCCCTACTGCATTGACTTTGTTGACAATCCTTTCCCACATTTGATTTTTTCTTACAAGTGGGGTCTGTTGGACCATGGTTCCAAGCAAATGTGGTTCTACTCTAATTATCTAGTCTACCATCACTCACAACTCATTTTCTGTGAATTTAGGCATTTTTTTCTGTGACATGGTGTATGCTGTGCAAATGAGAGAGAAGTGCAGGGAGGAAGGCGCTAGTGGAGATGTGTAAGGTGTGTCAGGTGTGTGTGTTGGAAGTGTTGGTGTGTGTTGATGTAGGTTGGTGTGATGGTGTGCTGTGTAATATTTTGCCTCTACTAACAGCTGTGGTGTATGGCCCTTCACTGCTGTAGTTGTGCAAAGGATGATGGTCAGGGAAGGGGTTGGTTTTATACTCTGCTATGTGGGTGTGTCAAAATGAGTAATGACCGTCAGGTGTATTTTCCATGATGACCAGGGATTTAATTGGTTTTTAATGACTTGGGGGTGTATCATTGGGGCGTGTCAGATGTGATTGAGGGCAGCGGAGAGGACCGGCACATTTGGAGGCCTGGTTCTGAAGTTGCATTCGACCGCCATTTGTCTTTTTGTGCGACCGCAGTAGTCGTAACGCAATGATCGTTACGCCTGCCCCGCCATCTCATCCAAATTTCCTGTGCGGTCATACCGCGGCTGAATCAGCCTTTTTAATGCATTTCCCTGCTTTTCCATCCGCCGCGGTCGGAATTTCTGCATTCCCGGACGTGGTGGGCGGTTTGTTGTGATACTCTGTCCGCCGCGGTCGGATTGTACATGCATCACATCGTAATGAGACCGCCGGATTTCCCGCGGAACATGCAGGCGTTTTTTTTCCAGGAGCACGGCGGTCGGAGGCATTTTCCATCCGCCATCATAATGACCCCCACAGATATTAGATGCCCATATTGTAGGATAATAAAATGTCTGCAAATGTAGAAAAACTATGAAGGGCCAAAAATAGAAAATAAACATCAACATTTATGATTCTTTGCAGCATTGTGAAGGTCCCGTTATGGACTGCTCTCCAGCACTCACTACAGCTCCACAATCCATGCAGTATGATGCCATCCGAGAAAACTGTGAAGCCAAATCTTGAAGTTGAGATTGGACCTTTGAATGGACTCTCTGCCCCGGTGTTGTTGTGGCTGATATTGAAGTTGAAGGTCCTTCAGCCCTGCGTTGCTTACTTGGTGCTTTTACACTATTGCACTGGTATGTTTTTAGATGGTAAAGCATGGATATAGTCATGTAAGAATATTTTTTATTTGTACCCCTTGACATTTTCTTATGACATATTGTGCATTGCTCAAATCGGCTCACTATGAACTCCTCTTAAAGAATGTTCATGATAGATAAATGGGCATGTTCTTCTTATTGTTTTAGTTGAAAAGTGTATTATCCAATGACATTACTTTATTTCCCGATGACATGATTTTCTTTTTTGATTTTGATTTTTTTTTTTTTGTGGTTTTGTAAAGTTGTAAAATGTTTTTGTTCTTTTTTATTGTAACAAAAATGACAACTGGGACAGGAAGAATTCGAAAAATGTGCACTGAGAAATGTGCAAAAAATATAAAAGGGGAAAAAATTAGCATATATGATTTTTTGCAGCATTGTGAATAGCTTTAACACACTGCTCACCAGCAGTTATAACAACAGTACAGTCCATGCAATACGTGGCCATTCTTGAAAACTCTGGAGCCATATCTGTAGCAGTAGTCTGCACTTCTGAAGGCACTTTCTTGCTGGGAATTGTTGTTGCTGGTGCCACTGATGTAGATGGTCCTCCAGCTTCCCTCTACTTGATTGCCAGTTATAAATGTTTTCTATGTTAGGTTTTAAGTTGATACACAATGGACGTCATCCCACATGAATATTTTTTATTTGTCTCTCTAGAGTGGATCTTTTCACAGAGTGTACATTGTACTAGCTTTAGAGCAGTTTTTGATTCCTGTTGAGTTTGGGTAAGAATGGATAGTTTTATGGGTGTTTTTTAGTTATGTTCTATTCATGAGTACAGATGTTGAAAGTTATTTTTGAAAATTATTGTTTTTGTTAAATGTGTTGTTAAAATAAATAAAACAATTATGTTACTAAACAGATAGGCTCAACCTTTATGTAAAATATGTTTAAATATCTGTTTTACATTTTGTCATTTGTATTTGTGACTGCTGATGTCATTGCGACATTCGGTGTTGCTGTGAAGAAGGAAAATGCATTTTTGATGTAGTTATTTCGACAAATGTATACACAGGGGAAAGTTAAATTAGTATCTTGCTAAATAGCTACAGTAAAACGTTATGTAAGATATATCTATATATGTGTTTTACACTTTGTCAAAAACACCCTGTATTTGCAGTGTGTCCTTGGCAATGGCACTTATAGAATCATACAGGCACTACCTGTGCAATCATCAAGGATGTTCTTTCTCAACCACTCTACAAACGCGCCTCCTGGCACAGTACTAGTTGGGAGGTGAAGTCCCGTCCCCTTGGCTATTGAGGGTTGTTGGGGGAAAACTACCCCTCCTGTTACCTCCAGCTAGTCCCACACAGTCAGTTTGCTAAGAGGTCTTCGGAGTCCACTCCCCATTCTGCACCACTCTGCATATGCGTCTCCTGGCATACTACTGGTTGGGGAATGAAGTTCTCTTGGATGCTAAGGGACCTTGGGTACCAAGAAGCCCTCCTAGTACTTTCTGTAAATTGTACACAGCGGGATTCCTGAGAGTTCATCAGAGGTCCAGCCCCCTTTCTACACCATTCTGCAAGCACCATTGCTACTTAAAAACCATAGCAATTCACTTAAAAAACCAAAGGTTAGATGTAAGTTATAGTTAGGAGTTAGTATTTAAAAACCTTAGAATTTCACTGCAAAAAAAAGCCAAAGGTTACAGGGCTGTTATAGGTAGGAAATAGAATAAAAAAAACTTTAGATAGCCACTGAAAAAAAACAAAGGTTACAGGGACGTTATAGTTAGGCTCAGATGTCACACGCACAAGACCAGAGAAAATTAGCAGTCATAGTTAGCTGAGCTAACTATAACTCACGCCCCCGCAATGCACTGCTTATGACCTCACATATTACATCACTCATGACATGGTCAGTGATTTCACTGATGACATCTCAAATGACATCACTAATGACATCACTGATGACATCATCCACAGAATCTCTGGTGCACCCACTCACACCCCAATATAACCTTTCATACACCCACCCCAACTTCCACACTAGCATTCTCAAAACCACTGACATACCCATACCCGTACTTACACACTCACTGACTAATTCATAGAACTACACATACATCCACTCAGTCACCCATATAGCCACACATACACCAACTCCCTCACTAATACAGTCACTGATATATCCACTCATACAGCCACTCACACACAGTCACTCATAGAGCTACTCACACATCTACTCACTCACCAATAGTGTCAATCACACAGCCATTTACTCACCTATACACTTATACACACACCCACTAATTTACTCATACAGATACTAACACATACTCACTCATATATATATATGTGTATCTATATTCACTGAAAAAACCAAAGGCTACAGCGACTTAATAGTTAGGAAATGGAATAAAAAAATAGAAATTCACTGAAAAAAAGGTTACAGAGACGTTATAGTTAGGCTAACACTTCACTCGTACAAAACCAGAGAAATTCAGCCGTTATAGTTAGTGAGCTAATTATAACTTGTGCCTCCAGCAATGCATTGTTTATGACCTCACATATTACATCACTCACGACATGGTCAGTGACATCACTCAAGACATCGCTGATGATATCTCAGATGACATCACTGATGACATCATCCGATGACTGTAAGTGTTTTTTAACTTTTTGATTTTAAATTATATACCAAGGTGTATTGGTGAATCCGTGGGTGTATGAGTCCTTGTATGGGTGATTCATTGGGTGCACGACTGACTGTATAAGCAAGTGATTAGGTGTCTCAGTGAATGTATGGGTGAGTGACGAAGTTGTGTAAATGTCTGTATCACTCTGTCAGTTGGTGTCTAAGTGGCTGCATGCATTGGTGAGTGGGTACGTGAGTGGCTGTATGGGTGATTGATTGGTTGTCTGAGTACCTGTATGGGTGTCTGAGTGTCTGTGTGGGTGGGTGAGGGGCGTGTGACTACCTGTATAGATGAGTGAGTGGGTGAGTGAGTGGTTGTGTGGGTTTCTGAGTGTGTGTGTGTGTGTGAGGGGTTGTATGGGTGAATAAGTGTGTGTATGGCTGTGTCAATGAGTGAGTACATGTGTCAGTGGTATATGGGTGAGTAACTGGGTATGTGAAAGGCAGTATAGGTGAGTGATGGGGTATGTGAGTGACTGTATGGGTGAGTGAGTGAATGTGAGAGTAGCTGTATGGGTGAGAGTGTGCTTGTGTCAGTGACTCTTTAGGTGAGTGAGTATGTGTTAGTATATTTATGAGTAAGTAAGTGAGTGTGTGTGTAACTGTATAGATGAGTAAGTGGCTGTGTGATTGACTGTATGGGTGAGTGAGTAGGTGTGTGAGTAGCTCTTTGGGTGACTGACTCAGTGTGAGTGGCGAGTGAGTGGGTGTGTGAGTGGTTATATGTGTGAGTGAGTGGATGTGTGTGTTGATCTATGAATCAGTGAGTAGCTGTGTAAGTACTGGTATGTTTGTATGAATGGGTTTGAGAATAGTAGTGTGGTAGTTGGAGTGGGTGTATGAATGATTATATGGGGGTATGAGTTTTGCAGCAGACATTCTATGGATGATGTCATCAGTGATGCCATTTGAGATGTCATCAGCGATGTCATCAGTGATGTCACTGACAATTTATGAGTGAGGTAATATGTGAGATCATAGGCAGTGCATTGCGGGGGCATGAGTTATAGTTAGCTCACTAACTATAACGGTAGAATTTCTCTGGTTTTGTACGAGTGAAATATTAGCCTAACTGTAACGTCTCTGTAACCTTTGCTTTTTTCAGTGAATGTCTATGTTTTTTTTAAATTCCATTTCCTAACTATAAAATCCCTGTAACATTTGGTTTTTTCAGTGAATTTCTAAGGTTGTTTAACTAGTAGTCACCTTTACAAAGTAGTGGAGAAAGGGGGCTGGCCCTTTGATCAGCTCTCAGGAATCCCGCTGTCTAGGACTTACAGGAGGTACCGTGAGGGCTTCTTTGCCCCCAAGGTCCCTCGGGAGTAAAGTGGACTTCATCTCCCAACCAGTAGTGAACTTCGAGCTGCGTTTGCAGAGTGTTGGAGAAAGAGGGCATGGCCTCCAAAGACCTCTTAGCAATCCAGCTGTGTGGGACTTATTAGAGAAAGCAGGAGAGTTAGTTGGCCCCCAAGGACATCATTGGGGGCCAACTACCCCTCCTGTTACCTCCAGTAAGTCCCACACAGCAGGATAAATAAGAGGTTATCGGAAACCACACCTCCTTTCTCCACCACTCTGCAAATGTGCCTCCTGGCGCACTACTAGTAGGGGGATGAAGTCCCCTTGGCTACTGAGGGTCCTCGAGGGCCAACTAGCCCTCCTGTTACCTCCAATAAGACTCCCACAGCTGGATTGCTGAGAGGTCATCAGAGGCCATGCCCCCTTTTTCCAAAACTGTGAAAACACACCTCCTGTTGCACTACTTCTTGGAGAAAGAAGTTCACGTTGGTCCTGAGTCCCTCAGGAGTACAGTGGAATTAATTCCCCAACCTCCAGAGCACCCAGAGGAGCATTTGCAGAGTGATGGAGAAAGGAGGTGTGGCCTCCAAGTTCTCTCACCAATCTCTCTCTCTCTGGGAGTTACTGGAGGTAACAGAAGGGGTTCCTGGACCATCATAGGGGACTTCATCCCTCAACCACCACTGCCCCAAGAGGCACATTTACAGAGTGGTGGTGAAGGGGGCGTGGCCTCCAGCGACTTGCCAGAGGTTTTCTATTTTATTAAAAAATAATTTTAAGGGATGGGGGCTGCGTGGCCCCTTTTCCCTGGGGCATTTTCGGCCCCGGAGACCCCATCCCCTAGGGCTGCCTGTTTTTATATGTATTTTTTTTAAATGGAAGGGGGCCCCCCTCCTGGGCTGATGTTGGCCCTGGGGGCCCCTGGGCCTGGCCCCTTTTGGTATATTCTTTTAAAAACAAATGTAAGGGGGAGCTCTCAGCTTCCCTCCTGGGCCGATGTTGGCCCTGGGGGACCTATCCCCCGGTGGCCGGCCTGTAATGTGGATGCCAAGGGCACCCACATTTTACACTTTGGGGACCTCGGGGGGGGGGAGCCTGAAGGCAATCCCAGCTGGCTTCATGCCTCTTGCGGGAACTGGCATTGCTTTTACACACAGGGAGCAGCTGACATGCAGCTCCCTGTGTGTAAAAGCAAAATGCTCTCGCTTGCTCAAAGTGGAGCACTGTTTGCTATGGTATGGCGGCAGCTATGCTCCTGCCTTGCCATAGCAAACTGCAATGCCCCAGGGGCAGGCACCCCGGGACATTGATGGAGCCGTCCCTTGGGGTGGCCGTCCCCAGAACCATGTACGGCTCCAGGAGGGGGGGGCTGCGTGGCCTCCCTCCTTCCCTGAGTAAGGGCCTGCCCTGGGGAGGTGGCACCCATCCCATTTAAAAAAAGAACTGTTTGGCCCCCAGGAGGTGGTGGTACCTGGGGCCAGGGGATCCGAGAGGCCCCCCACATGAAAATGTTAAAGCCCCGAGGAGGTGGCAGTCCACAGGGTGGGGGGGTTCCTCGAGGGCCCCCCATTACATTAGCCCCGGTGATGTGGTGATCCCCGGGGCTGCAGGGGAGGCCATAGTGCCTCCCCCACACTTTTTTAAGAATTAGCCCTGGGGAGGTGGCTGTCCCCAGGGCTGCAAGGGCCCGCAGAGTCCCCGCCACTCTTCCATTATGCTTACCCCAGGGAGGAGGCATTCCCCAGAGCACGGGGGTGTCGCATAGGCAGCCCCCGCATCACCACATGAACTGCCCCGGGACATGGCCCACCCGGGGGCCTTTATTTAACGAAAAGCGGGAGACCGTGCTTCGTTTAAAAAAAAATAATTGGCGGGATTCGTAGATCTAACGTGACTTCCGTAGAAAGTGTTTTTAAAAAAACATGTTTTCTTGGCCCTGGGGGGACCATGTGGGACCCCCCCAAGAGGCCTAAGGGGTCAGGGTGTTTCTACCCTGCCCTCTTTTCTTTAAAAAAAATCTTTTTTCTTGTGACTCAGTTCAACTGAGTCACATGATGGCTGCTAACACTTTCTGTGTTGACAGCCAAACAGATCTCAGGCACAAGATCGGGAGGGTTTGCGGTTCCTTCGCATCCCTAGATATACGACTGGGAATTTCTTTACATTTATCCGCAACTACCGAACAGATTTACACCATTTAACAAAAAGGTCACTTTTTGGACCAAGAGCTACCTTTCTGCCACATTTGGTGTAATTCCGTTCAGCAGTTCGGCCTGTAGACATGTCTAAAGTTTCCTATGGAAATTAACATAGAGAAAAGGCATATCAGGACACCCCCTTTTTCTCTGCCCCCGCTTGATGGATCACCCCAAAATTTTCAAGACAGCAGCTAAAGTGAGCGTCAAACTAGTTTATAAATTTTCACGAAGATTTGTCAAACAACGCCAAAGTTATTGGCAAATGAAAAGAATGCTCTTCCTATGGAAACTACATCCTAACTATAACTACCTATGTGTATGTAGGTATATATGTATGTATGTATATATATATGTATGTATATATATATATATATTTATATATATATATATCTCCAGTGTCGGTCACCACTGGGTAGTTATAGCTAGGATTGTGCTTCCATATGAAATGCCTTTTTTAACTTTGGTGCCGTTTGACAAATTTCCACAAAACTTTCTAAAAAAGTGCTACTTTTGACATAGTTTGCACATGGAAAGCTTTGGCTGAGCTGTCAAGCGGGGAACAAGAAAAAGTGGGGAATCCCAAAATGCATTTTCCCTATTCGTTTCTCCATTGGAACTTTAGACACAGTTACAGCTCAAACTGCTGAACGGATTTACACCAAATTTTGCAGAAAGCTAGATCTTAGTCCAGAAAAAAGTGCTTTTTGTGTTTTGGTGTAAATCCGTTCAGTACTTTCAGAGAAGTTAAGATAAAACTAATTCTATGTATCACATCACAGAGGATCTGTGGAGCCGACAAATCTCATCGTGAGATCTGATTGGCTGCCACCACCTCAACCAGGAAGTGCTGGCAGCCATCTTAGTACTCGAGTCCTAAGAGTCCCAAGTCCTAAGAAAAAAGGTAAAATACGGCATAAGGGGGCAGGGTTGCAATACCCTGACCCCATAGGCCTGCTTGTGGGGTCCCAGAGGTACCCCGCAGAGGCAAAAAAGTTTTTTGCTAGAAATTTGTGGAGGATACACAAATCCGCTGTAAAATAATAATAAAAAAAACAGGGCTCCTGCCAGTTTCTAATAAACCCTGCCCGCAGGTGGACCAGGGCCCAGGGGGAAGCGTAGCATATGTTTTAGGGGGAGGAGTGTGCGCGGCTCTCCTCCCCAAGCCTCCAAGAGGCCCGAGGATCCCATCCCCCATGGACAATAAGCTTAATAAAGGGGAGGGAGGTGTGTGGCACCCCTCTCAGAGCCTCCAAGAGGCCCCAGGGAACCCCCAGTGCTGGTATCTTAATTAAAGATAGGGGGAGTGCATGCCCCCCCTCCCTGAGCCTCCAAGAGGCCCCAGGGACCCCATCCTCCTGGACTGGTATCTTAATAAAAGGGAGGGGACGCATAGCCCCCCCGAGCCTCCAAGAGGCCTGGGGACCACATCCCCTGGGGCCGGCATCTTAAATAAAGGGGAGGGGGTCCAGGCAGCTCCCCCGAGCCAGGAGAGGATATGTATTTAAATTTCCAGATCCTATGAGATGTTATTTGAAGTAAATGTATTTTTTGTTTTCTATGGCAGTGTGTTGCAGTACCTGTGAGTGCCCATGTTTGGTTCTTGACTTACTCCAAGGTAGGGTTGGAATACATTTACTACAGTTGTATCACATTTAGGGCTGTTGTAAATTTAGAAGTGTAGTTTGTGAATAGCCATGTGCTTATTCATTTGTGGGTGTGTGTTCGTAATAGCCTGCCCCTCCCTAAACTCCTCCTTACATGTTCCTACCCCAATCCCATTTTGTAGTAGATATTCAGCATTTTCCAACCACTCCACCTGGTAACTTTCACATTTACTACTAAGGAACCTATTACGATCTCGGTTGTAAAGCCTCTGACCTTAGGTCGGAGGCTTTGCAACCGAGATCGTCGGTAACAATTATGATCGGTTGATTATAATACAGTTGGTCGGAATTGAAACTGGCTGTTAATTCCGGCTTTCTTGCGACAGGCTCTGTCGGCCAGTCGGAGACCCGCCCGTAATCCCATAGGACATGGAAAGCCTGTCGGAAAGCGAGTTTGGGGCCCCTAACAGGGCCCCCTTTTCCTTGTGGCCTCCGGCTGGGGGCCGAGGAGGCATCTATGGTGCCCCCCCTGTTAATCCCTGCACCTTGTGGCAGGCACCTTGAGGTGCTTGCCACAGGGTGCAGGGATTAACACAACCTCCCAATTCCCTCTGGGAGCTTGTGCTATGCCCAGTTTGCAGGCATAACACATGCTCCCATAGGGAAATGTGGTAATGCGACTGCACCATGTACGGTCGCATCGTAATTAGGCGGTCGGGACCGCTGACAGGAGGTTGGTCAGTCCCGTTTCTGCCAGTGTGTCGGTCGGAGGAAACTCCGACCGACATTGTAATAGGCTCCAATGTAGTAAATCGGCATCTGTGGAGATCTCCTCTTATACAAGATAGGAGATTTCCGCTAATAGGTTTGTGAATTGCACTTTCTAATAAATAAGTAGTACTATTGTTGTACTACTTCATGTACTACAAAATCCATTTGTTAATCAGCCATTCAGTCTCCACTTTTGTTATATGGAGTTCAAGAGATAAGTTTGCATGCAGAATAACTCATAGGTTTTTATAGAATTTACTGGGTAAATCAATGGGCCCATGACGTCAGGCCAGAGATTGTGGTCCTATTTCTTTATGTAGTTCTTTGTAATTTACACTCCAGTCTCAGATGTATTCAGTCTTAAAAAGTTCGTTGCCATCTAAGAACGAACATAACATAGAGGTTTCTGGAAATTAATAACTGGATTGATGGTTTTATCTATTCTTGTCATTGGTTAAGTTTAAACAAGATTTGCCTGTCATCAGCAAACATGTAAAACTGAACACCCATGTTTTGTAAAGCATAAAAGCCAGTGAAGCCATATACAAAGTATATAAAAGGGGGAATCGTATGGATCCTTGAGAATCTGCTATTTGCCCTGCATACATGTAGTAGCACTTTACTAGGGACTTACAAGTAAATTAAATGTGGCAATTAGTTGTAAGTCAATGTTACAATGTTTTAGGGAGTGAGCACACACACTGTAGCACTGGTTAGCAGTGGTACAGTGCACGAGTCCTAAGACTAAGAAAAATCAGTTCAGCAAAAAAGGAGGAGTAAGGCAAAATGTTTGGGGGAAGACCATCCTAAGGCTGACAGGTCTAACATGTAGAATTACATATGCAAACTTCCCTGTATAGGTTAAAAAAAGATCTAAATCCCCAGCTATTTAAAATTGAGTTTAACCTTTCTTAAACTTTCCCTCACAGCTCCCCTACTTTTATGTAGATATATCTACCAGCACCAAGAAGCTAAGGTGATTGTTCACTTAAGAAACATCTGTAACATAGCATAACACATTATGACATAGCATAACGGAACCAAGTAGACATGAACAGACCAACATCACCCTATGACAATAGGGGCATGATAAGAGTCATAGGATTCTGCTTCTAACGAGCAGGAAGAACAAACACAAATGTCCCATTGTCATCATACTCACCCAGTGAACAAGACAGAAGCAACTGTAAAAGCCATGGATTCCAATGACAAAGTTAGCCAAACAGGGAAGAATAAGAGTAGCTCAGACTGGCTGCACAAAATCATGACAATAAAAAGGTACCACTTCAGAAGCTGCAGCATTCCAATAAAATATTCCACAACACTGAGTAATTGTGAAACTTTATTCTATAAACTTATACTGTGAATGAATTGTGCATGTCTTTATGCATGTTGTCCTCACCTCTCATTACTTAAAGTATGAACCACAAACTGAAAAAACACATGAATATATATTCTGCTAACTTTCAGCATGGACGTCAACTAGGGGTTGCCAGGGGTTGTAACTGAAATGCCTAAGCCAACTGTTGTGACCCCTGCCACCTTTCTTGTGACCCCTGTCTGATTGTCAGCCGTGGCAAGCACTCTGGTGGCAAAAAATCAGCTGCAGTGTGAGCAGTGCTTGATTGCACTGCTGTGCTTAAGCTCTGCCTGCAGAGACATCATGATGGCCTGCAAGCTAGGCCTGGGCGGGGGAAAGAACTCGTCTCACTCATTGCTATAGTGACCCCAGGCCGGCCGGTGCAGTCCTTGATTTGATACATTGTATGTATCTGCCTCGGGCCTGGGCAGGAAGCTGAGCGAATGAGCACAAAGCGCATCCAGGATAACTGGCCATGATTGGATAGTGACTAACTACATGTGCTGCAGCAAGCAACACATGTATGTAAGTGCAATCGTAATCCTGCTGCACCCTACTCTAGCAGACAATGTGGTGCCTGGTGCGATATGTGTGCCTCCGTGTTTAGGACCGTGTTTGGGACCGCTGACTGGGTCCCAGGGCCGTCAATCTGGTAGCATGCTCGAAAGCGCTACCAACAATAACAGCCCTGGCAACAATTACTGGCCAGCCCTGCGTGGCAGTAAAAGCCGCACTGGCACAGCCTTGGAGTCAAGTTGGACTTGTGCTTGCTGCCTGGGTGCTGGGTGTCAAGACTCTAGAGTGACTGACAAGAATCAAAGCAAGTTCGGGACCGGGCCGTGAATGACTTGCTTCACTTAATTGCCATGTTCTGACTGAGTCGGACGGTCAAACCTCGGGCAGGCCACAGGGTTGGTGAGATCGTTTGAGAGTGAGACTGGCTGAGTCATCACATCGACTCAACTCGCTGACTCCCCTTGTGGTGGTGCCAGCTGTTGTGACTCCTGCAGGCCCTGGACATACCACTAACAGAAGCAACAAGCGAAGTAAGATAAGATTTTCTGTTTTTGAAGTTGACACAAGATTTACAAATGTCCTGCAAAACTTCAGAAATGATTGTTACTGAGCACACATTTCATGTTCAACTTTTCTAGTGGTCTAGCCATCGTTTAGGTAATGTGAATAGCACATTAATTGCTATTGTATGTCGAACACTGCATCCGTGTAGCCACAGCATGCGCGCACCGGTCAGTGAGTGCTGGTGGACAAGCTAACAAGATATTGTCCGTTTTGAACACCTTCAAGGCAGGAATGACTGTACCGGGCATTGGGAAATGGGCGGGCGCTTCCCCGGAAGGCAAGTTTGTTAGTGGGGCCGGTTTTGTAGCAGTGCAGCAGTTTTAAAAGAACTGTAAAGTTCCTTTATATTCAGAAGTTTTTGGGCAACAATAAAAGTGTCAAGTTAACTCTGGTGATTTATTAATGTACCTGCTGGAGAGAGAGGGCAGTTATCACTTATCTAACGTAGCGCAGAGGGTTAACATGCCTGCTGAAAAGAAGGTGTGACACGCGGCGTGGCCTCGGAGTCCGACTCATGCCTGTTGCGTGGCATGGGTGCTGGGTGTCACTAGTCTCTAGAGTGAGTGACTGCCTTCAACGCAAGTTCGGGAACAGACTCCCCGTCCCGACCGGGCCATGAGTGACTTGCTTCACTCAATTGTCATTCTCTGACTGAGTCGTACGGCCGGACCTCGGGTGGGCCGTGGGGCAGGTAGTGTGAGAGTGAGACTGACTGAGTCATCATATCGACTTAACTAGAATCTTGATTCTCCGACTCCCCTTGTGGTGGTGCCGGTTGTTGTGACTCTTGTGATCTGGGGGCCCTGGACAAACCTCTAACAGAAGCAACAAGTAAAGTAAGATAAGATTATCTGTTTTTGGAATCAACACAAGATTTCCAAATGCCCTGCTGCAAAACTAATGAAATTACTGTTAAAGAGCACACATTTCAGGATCAACTCTTCTAGCAGTCTAGCCATTGTTTAGATAATGTGAATAACATATGCCAATGTTTTATGTCGAACACTGCATCCGTGTAGCCACAGAATGCGCACGCCGGTCAGTGCTGGTGGACTGGCCATCAAGACATTGTCTGTTTTAAACACCACCAAGGCCCGAATGGCCAAACTGGGCATCGGGCGACTGACAGGCATTTCCCCAGGAGGCTGGAAGGGTGGGAGGCAGGTTTTGTTAGTGGGGCCGATTTTGTGGCAGTGCAGCAGTTTTAAAAGCATGGCAAAGTTCTTTGCATATTTAGCCCTTTTTGAGCAACAATAAAAGTGTCAAGGCAATTTTCACTTATCTAAGGTAGCGCAAAGGGTTAATATGGCTGCTGCAAAGAAAGTGTACCATGCATTTCAAAGAACAACATTTCAAGTGGATAGTTCAGTGGGTTACGGCTTTTGTCACAGAGATTCTGTTGTTACAGTGCAGTTCATAAGTTGCATTCGTAGTCTAGCACAGTGAGCTATGAACTGCCATCTAAGAGCTACATGCAAGCTGCATGGTACAGGTTAGAAAGTTATGTTTTTCCCAGTTTTTCTATCCTAATGTTGGTAGGAAAGGTTTGTTTGGGTAGAAATAAATTCTTATTATTAAAGTCAACCCTAACCACTATGTTATGTTCTGAATCCTGAGTTTGTGCTTTTCCAGACCAAGCACTCTTGAAAAGTGCTTACGAGTATGGATGACATGTGAATCCTACACCCTGTAGTCTACTGAAACTTTTAACTGCGGACTGTAACATCTGCATTTATAAAGCAAACATTCATGCCTTTGGGCACTCTGGCTGTTAGGTAAGATGTTTGTTGCTGGTAAGCTATGCTAATGCAGAACAAGCATACTATTGACCAACAAAAGTACTGTACTAGTGATAGCCATGTTTTCTGTAATAGAAGTTAATGATAGTAAACCTGTAAAGGTTCAATGTCTCCACAAGTTTAGAAGTATGTATACCATGTCATTGAAATGAAGGTTGCTGGGAGAACTTGCCCTGCATTAAAATTAAATTGCATTGTTATCTACGTTCCAAGCCTGAGATTAAATTACATGGTACTCTTAGTTTCTAAAACAAATGATAAAGTGAACTTGTTGCGAACATTATAGGCCCATCAACCTTCCTATTTTATGTTATTTGATATTGATAATGGCTGATTTCAACTTGACTAGCGTATTTTCCATTGTACGCTATTTGATAGGTTCTTAATTAATGCTACATTACCTTAATTGTATATCTGAAGATACTACCTGAAACAATGTATGTAGCTGCATTTTCAATAGGATCTGAAGTATGTCTGTTTATGCGGTCCTTCTTTTGTATCTGTAGAGATTTTCCAGCCTGTGTGTGTGACGTAAGTAACGAAAAGTTAACTGCATCACTTCCTGTGATAGTACCAAGCCAAAGGTCATGCAATATTGCTTCCTTTGAGTCCATGAGGTCCCAAGGTCACGTGATGCCACTTCCTGTGATGTCATCAGCTCAAATGCCTTGCGATGTCACTTCTTGTGACATTATCAAGATGGGTCAAAGGGCAGGTGATGTCACCAGGTCACAGTTTACATGATGTCACTTCCTGTGACATCAGGTGGGGATCACATGGCATGTGATGTCACTTTGCAACCTCAGGCATTTTGATGAATCGATGTCAATAACTTTCAGGAGATCAGCTCACAAAATAACACAAAACACACCCAAAAATATTTTTCATTTCTCTGTACTCTTTTAGGTTAGGGCGAATGAAATGTGAGTATCTTTTGAGATGGGCAAAATTACGAGGGAAAAAAATTAAACCCAAATATGTCGCAGGTGGATTTGAATCTTAAAGTGTCCACTGCCTGAGGGCCAGTGGCAGCATGCCCGTTAAAGCATTTGAGCTTTACCTCCTCCTCTTTTGTTTCCCCGTCAGTCTGAGGGTCGCAAACTGTGTACCACAGCTTTCAGACTGTGAGAGTGATAGAAGAATACAAGCATTGGCAAAGCCGAGGGATCTCTTCGAATGAGCAATGCGAGATCCTCGCCACCTTCTTTGTTGAGAAGGTGGAGAACATCTATAAGACCTTCCCGCAAGTTACTACGTGTCCTGATGTTAGGCCCAAATTCTTTCTGACGCGCAGGTTAGCTACTCTCCCGCCGATCCCTCAAGATGAGTTGTTTGGGCTCTGTAGCAAGGTCAAGTCCGGCTCTCCGGCTAACCCCCTTAAGCCTGAGCAATTTGTAAAATCACTGCGGGTGCTCCTTTCGCCTGTGGGCCAGTTGATTAATCTGTCTCTATCTACGTATTAAACAAAGAATGATGGCAGTGGTTTTAGTTAAGCAACAGTCAGCACCTCCGCATAGTTTGCATAAGTAAGGCACAGAAAAAGTCCATTCGCGTGCTCAATGTTAAGCACTGTGCCATCCACAATGCTACTCAATATGGGGAGGAATAACAAATTCCTCCACACATATCATACAATATAATTCCAGATAACAGAGCACAGCACAAAGAAAATTCAAACTGGTGATCAAACAACCAGTAAGGTATTTAATACATAAAATTTAAGGACAAATTCCAAAGTCTTGACACGTTGATGGTGAAAAATATAACAATGCGTAGATGTTGAAATAGCACAGCCAACACGTGTTTCGTCGTCAAGCGACTTTTTCAAGGCTTAAAATGGTACTCGTAAGTTTCAGTAATATTAGAACCAATCCAATTTATTTAAAATCAGCAATCAGAGTAAGTATGCAAATTTCATGAAAAATCCAGACGGCAGCAAAAGACCAGATAGTCATTCAAAAACAACGTAATTCAGGTTGAGATAAACGTCTTGATAAACGTTTCCCAACACATAGTATCAAGATTCAGATGTTCATGCGAGCATCAATCCGACCCCGTCCAGGTCAGATTACAGCATCCGCTATTTCGCATTGTCGGTAGCCGCCATAAACAAAAGTTTTTGGCGGCTACCGACACTGCGAAATAGCGTGTTGGCTGTGCTATTTCAACATCTACGCATTGTTATATTTTTCACCATCAACGTGTCAAGACTTTGGAATTTGTCCTTAAATTTTATGTATTAAATACCTTACTGGTTGTTTGATCACCAGTTTGAATTTTCTTTGTGCTGTGCTCTGTTATCTGGAATTATACTGTCTCTATCTACGGCAGTTGTCCCCAGGACTTGGAAGCACGCCAGACTGATCCCATTGTTAAAAAAACCCAATCTTGACATAGCGAAGCAAGAAAATTTTCACCCCATCTCTCTCCTGCCTTGGGTATCCAAGATCTCTGAGGCTTATATTAACTCCATCCTATCTAGATTTTTGGAGGATAACAACATTCTAGACCCCACTCAGAATGGCTTCCGTTCTGGCCACAGCACTGAGACTGTGCTCCTAGCTGTGACCGAACACCTAAGGAGGGCGCTAGACGAGGGCCGCACTTCGGCGCTGATTCTATTAGATCTCAGTGCCGTATTTGACACGGTCTCTCACAAGATCCTGAGGCAGCGGCTGGAGGAAGTGGGTATTGTAGATTCCGCCCTGGAATGGTTTGCCTCTTTTCTTACTGAGAGGACCTTCCAGGTAACAGCTCCCCCTTTCGTTTCCATGCCCCATACCTCCAAACATGGGGTGCCACAGGGCTCAGCTTTGAGCCCTACACTTTTCAATCTTTATGTCTCACCGTTGGCAGCGGTGGCCAGGAGCAAAGGGCTCACAGTGGTATCGTACGCAGACGATACTCAGTTGGTAGTCGCACTCACGGACGACCATGTACGAGACGCTTGTAAGTTTCGGAGCGACCTCGAGGCTGTCGCTGAGTGGATGACGGCCAACTGTCTCCAGCTCAATGCCAGCAAGTCGGAGGTCTTGCTGGTAGGAAGAGATCCTGAGCTGTGGAGCGAACGCTGGTGGCCGGCCACCTTGGGAGGTGCACCTGCCCCTAAACAGGTGGTAAAAAATGTAGGTGTCTGGGTGGACTCTGCCCTTACCTTTCAGACCCAAACCAAGAAAGTGGCAGGGACCTGCTTTGGCATTTTGCGTGGGCTTAAACCGCTGCTGGGGTTTTTTGACCCGCCCATTAGGCAGGTTATTCTGCAGGCTTCCATTCTATCGCAATTGGATTATGCTAGTTCACTTTATTCGGGGACAAATAAAGCTGAAATTCTGAGACTGCAGAGGGTTCAAAACGCTGCTGCCAGAACTCTCCTTGGCTTGCACAGAATTCGTCGGCTACATTGGCTGTCTGCGGCCAAACGGGTAGAGTTCAAGTCCCTCTGTATTACCTTTAAAATTTTAAAGCTCTCTTCGCCAGGTATTCTGGCCAACTTTAATTGCAACGTACATTCCTGCTCGCCAACTTCGGTCGATGGGGCAGCATCTGGCGGCTGTCCCTCGGGTGAGGAGGGTGCGTGCAGGCGGACGTTCCTTTTCTACTTTGGCGGCTAAACTTTGGAATAGGCTACCTTTGCATATTCGTGGAATGGATAACTATTTGTTATTTCGTTAGGCAATCAGAACATACCTCTTTCCTCCGTCCTAGGCTTTCCTTCTGGTAGCCTTGCAGTTTTCTGCTGTCCGCGCTGGGACGCCCCTTTGCTGGGGCAGCTGTGCGCTTTAGAAAATGTTATAACATAACATACCATAACTATGCAAGACCTATTGGCTTTGGCAATGTGTTTTAGCCATGCTGTGTACCAGTGTGGCTGCTGTTGAGCATGATTAAAAGTTAGTGGAGGGGGGTGGGGTGAAGTGGGGTAGATTGAGACAGAGTGGGGTGGGGAAGAGTGGAGAGGGGTAGACTGTGTTAGAGTGGGATAGAGCTGGAGAGATTGGGGTAGAGTGGGGTTAACTAGAGTGGGGTGGACTGGGGTAGATTGTAGTAGAGTGGAGTGGGGTAGGTTGCAGTGGGGTAAAGTGGTGTAGATTGGAGAGAAGTGGGATAGATTGTAGTTGAGTGGGATAGAGTGGGATAGAATGAGGTAGATTGGAGTGGAGTAGAATGGAGTGAAGTGGAGTGGTATGGAGTGGAAAGGGGTAGACTGGAGTGTGGTAGAATGTAGTGGGGTATATTGGACTGGGGTAGAGTGGAGTGAGGTAAATTTGAGTAGGGTAGTTTGGGGTGGAATACGGTAGATTGGGGTGAATTGGGGTGAATTGAGGTAGATTGGAGTGGAATGGGGTAGACTGAAGTGGAGTGGGGTAGATTGGAGTGGAGTTGAATGGGGTAGATTGGAGCGGGATAGATTGGAGTGGCATAGAATGGGGTGGAGTGGGGAGATTGGGGTAGATTGGAGTGATGTTAGGTAGACTGGGATATATTGGATTCAAGTGCAGTGGGGTTGATTGCGGTAAAGTGGAGTGGGTTAGATCAGCGATGAGTAGAGAGGGGTAGTTTAGAGTGGAGCGGAGTGGGGTAGATTGGAGAGGAGTGTGGTAGAGTAGGGTAGATTGGAGTGGAGTGAAGTTGATTGGGGTGAAGTGGAGTGCAGTGGAGTGGTGTAGATTGGGGTAGGGTGGGGTAGATTGAAGTGGATTGGACTAGAGTCGAATGGAGTGGGGTAGATTGGGGTGGAGTGGGTGACATGGGGTGGAGTGGAGTGGGCTAGATTGGAGTGGGCTAGATTGGGCTGGATTGGAGTGGGGTACATTGGGGTGCTTGGGGTGGAGTGGACTGGGGTAGATTGGAGTAGAGTGGGGTGGTCTGGAGTGGAATGAGGTAGATGGGAGTGGAGTGGGATAGATTGGAGTGCAATCGGGTAGATTAGGATAGATTGGAGTGGATTAGGGTAGATTGGAGGGGAGAGCGGAGTAGATTAGAGTGAGGTACATTGGGATGGCGTAGATTGGAGTGTGGTAGATTGGAGTGGGATAGAGTGGGGTGGGGCAAACTGGGTTGGGGTGGATTGGGGTGGAGTAGGATAGATTGTGGTAGATTGGAATGGGGTAGATTGGAGTGGAGTAAGGTATATTGGAGTGGGGTAGATTGGAGTAGGGTGGAGATTGAAGTAGCTTGCGGTAAATTCGAGTGGAGAGGGGTAGATGGAGTTGGGCAGATTGGACTGGAGTGGGGTGGGGTATATTAAAATGGAGTAGATTGAGATAGACTAGAATAGAATGGGATAGATTGAAGTGGAGTGGAGCAGATTGGAGTGGAGTGGGGTAGATTGGAGTGGCATGGGCTAGATGGAGGTAGATTGGAGTTGAGTGGAGTAGGTCTGGTTAGATTGAAGGGGTGTAGATTAGGGTAGATTAGAGTGGAGTTAGGGTAGATTTACGTGAATTGGGGTAGACTGGAGAGGGGTAGAGTGAGGTGGAGTGGGTAAGATTGTGGTGGAGTTGAGTACATTGGGGTGGAGTAGAGTAGGGTAGATATGAGTGGGTAGATTGAGGTAGAATGGAGTGGGGCAGATTGTAGTGAAGTGGAGTAGATTGGAGTGGAGTTGAGTGTGGTAGAGTGGAGTGGAGAGGAAAGAGAAAGATTGGGGTACATCAGAGTGCAGTGTGGTAGATTGGAATATATTGGAGTGGAGTGGGGTAGATTGGAGTGTATTGGAATCGGGTAGATTGAGTGGGGTAGTTTGGAGTGAGGTAGAGTGGGGTGGGGTAGACTGGAGTGAGGTGGGGTAGATTGGACTGGGGTAGACTAGGGTGGGTTAAGGTAAATTTGGGTGAAGTGGGGTATAGTGGAATGGTGTGGGGTAGATTGGAGCGAAGTGTGGTAGAGTGGGGTAGATTGGAGTGGAGTGGGATAGAATAGAGTGGGGTAGGCTGGAGTGGAGTGCAGTAGGTTTTAGTGAAGTAGAGAGGAGTGGGGTAGACTGGGGTGGAGCAGATTGGGGAAGATTGGGATAGACTGGGTAGAGTGGATTGGGGTAGACTGAAGTGGAGTGGGGTAGATTGGGGTAGATTGGAGTGAAGTGGGGTAGAATGGGGTAGATTGGAGTGGGGTAGATTTGGACAGATTGAAGTGGAGTGGGGTAGACTGGGGTGGATTGGAGTGGAATGGGGTAGACTGAAGTGGAGTAGACTGAAGTGGAGTAGATTGAAGTGGAGTGGGGTAGATTGGGAGTGGAGTGTGGTAGACTTGGGTGGAGTTGGGTAAATTGGTGTGGAGTGGACTGGGGTAGACTGAGGTAGAATAGAGAGGTGTAGTTTGTTGCAGATTGGAGTATGGTGGAGTGGGGTAGATTGGAGTGGAGTTGGGTAGACTGGGGTTTAGTGGAGGGGGTAGATTGTGATAGACTGAAGTGGAGTTTTGTATTTGCATAGAGTGGAGTGGGTAGAGTAGGGTAGAGTGGGATGGGGTATGTTGGGGTGGATTGGACTGGGGTAGATTGGAGAGGAATAGAGTGGGGTAGATTTATATGGGATTGATTGAGGTGGGTGGAGTGGGGAGGGGTAGATTAGAGTGGGGTGGAATGGGGTAGATTGAGTGGGGTAGTTTGGAGTGAGGTAGAGTGGGGTGGGGTAGACTGGAGTGAGGTGGGGTAGATTGGAGTGGGGTGGACTGGGTGGGTTAAGGTAAATTTGGGTGAAGTGGGGTAGAGTGGAGTGGGGTAGATTGGAGAGAAGTGAGGTAGAGTGGGCTAGATTGGAATGGAGTGGGATAGAATAGAGTGGGTTAGGCTGGAGTGGAGTGGAGTAGATTTTAGTGAAGTAGAGAGGAGTGGGGTAGACTGCGGTGGAGCAGATTGGGGAAGATTGGGATAGACTGGGGTAGAGTGGAGTGGGGTAGACTGAAGTGGAGTGGGGTAGATTGGAGTGAAGTGGGGTAGAATGGGGTAGATTGGAGTGGGGTCGATTTGGGCAGATTGAAGTGGAGTGGGGTAGACTGGGGTGGATTGGAGTGGAATAGACTGGGGTAGATTTGGGGCAGATTAGAGTGGAGTGGGGTAGACTGAAGTGGAGTAGATTGAAGTGGAGTGGGGTAGAGTGGAGTGGAGTGGGGTAGATTGGGAGTGGAGTGTGGTAGACTTGGGTGGAGTTGGGTAAAATGGTGTGGAGTGGACTGGGGTAGATTGAGGTAGAATGGACAGGTGTAGATTGTTGCAGATTGGAGTATGATGGAGTGGGGTAGATTGGAGTGGAGTTGGGTAGACTGGGGTTTAGTGGAGGGGTAGATTGTGATAGACTGAAGTGGAGTTTTGTATTTGCGTAGAGTGGAGTGGGTAGAGTAGGGTAGAGTGGGATGGGGTATGTTGGGTTGGATTGGACTGGGGTAGATTGGAGAGGAATAGAGTGGGGTAGATTTATATGGGATTGATTGAGGTTGGTGGAGTGTGGAGGGGTAGATTAGAGTGGGGTGCATTGGGTGAATTGGGGTAGATTGTGGTGGTATGCGGTAGATTGGAGTGGATTGGGTAGATTAGAGTGGAGTGTGGTAGATTGGAGTGGAACGGAATGAAGTAGATTGTGGTATAGGGCAGTAGAGTGGGGTAGATAGTGGTAGAGTGGAGTGGTTGGGGTAGATTGGCGTGGAGTGGAGTTGATTGGGGTAGATTGAAGTGAGGTAGATTGTGATAGATTAGATTAGTATAGATTGAAGTGGAGTGGGTAGATTGGACTGAAGCAGAGTGTGGTAGATCGGAGTGAAGTGGAGATTGGTGTAGATTGGGATAGATTGGAGTGGACTGGGGTAGATTGGAGTGGAGTGGAGGGGGTAGATTGGAGTGGAGTGGATAAGGGTAGATTGGAGTAGATAGACTGAGGTAGATTGGGATAGACAGGGATAGATTGGAGTGGAGTGGAATAGATTGGAGTGAAGTGAGATATATTGGAGTGGAGTGGGTCGATTGGGGTGGATTAGCGTGGAGTGGTGTAGATTGGGGGTAGATTGGAGTGGGGTAGATTTGGGTAGATTGGAGTGGAGTGGACTGGGACAGATTAGGTAGATTAGAGTGGAGAATGAATGAATGAAGGAATGAATTGTGGGATTTTTTGAGTACATGGCTACTCCGAGGAGTGTCCCAGCGCTGAGTGGAAAGTAAGAGTAAGAGAATGATAAAACTAGAGAGAGAACAGCCAGGTCTCAAGTTACTTTCTAAAAGGCCTCTAATTTTCAATTTGGCAGGAAGTCAATTCCAGGTTGGGGGACCGAGAAGGGAGAAGGATCTGCCACCAGTTTTAGCTAGTCCTGGGCAGAGTTTGCAGAGTTCTGCGATTGGGCGGAGTTTCCTGGTGCACCCGTTCGCATTGCATTTCACCTCAAACGCAACACGGAGTGCGTCCTTGCATTGAAAATCGCGCGTGAACGGCACCACGTGGTTCACATGGGCGCGGCCATCTTGTTTTATCTGTTCTGTTCAAGGTGTTGGGCCTATTTTTTAATAAGCTTGTAAATCCTTTCAATCCTCCTCCCTCCTAATTGATCAACCCCTAATTGTTATTTATTATATTAATGTGTGTTTTTGTGTCTTTGTATTTTATGTTTAAAAAAAAATTGTGTGTGTTTTTTCGTGACTTTTTGTACTTTAAAATTTTTTTTTTACTTCCTTTACTTCCTTTGTATTTCATTTTCTTCCTTCCCCTGTTTTTCTTCCACCCCTACCCAGCTCCATGTTAGAACAGGGGAGCAGCAGCGCCAGGCCCCCGATCAGCCGTCTACCTTGCGGACGATGGCACCGCCAGGTCTGCAGACCAGGGCTATCTTTAGTGAGGTGGAGGTGGCAGAACTGTTTTTTTTCGTGCAACACCACTTCCCCTCCATGCTGGCATGGCAGTGGGCACCCCCAGCATGAGCGTCGGCTGCACTGGGGGAGGGTAAACTGGTTTGTGCGGTGCACCAGCCAGGTTCGGTGCACCTTCCAGCAGCTGATGCACCGCAGAGTGGATATCCTTGACCGGGAGCAGGATCTGCCCGACCTGCTCGGTGTTAAGATTCTGGGTCTGGGTGCGTATTAATTATTTGTTGTGTTTACGTTCTACAATGCTAAAAAGAAAATTCTGAATAGCATGCTGCTCACACTCAGAGGTAAGTTACGTTTAGTTTATGCTTGAATATTATTATATGATCCAGTTTTAGCTAGGCAGGTGCTCGGTGCCACCTAAACGAAATCATTGGCGCGCACTTTGGCTGAATAATTAAGAAGCCATTGCAGACTCTTCTGTTCTCCTGTTGCCATAGTGAATCAGTGATATCAGCGAGTTAGCGTTCTCTGTGACTTTCTTTTTGTTGCTCGCACAGTCCCAAGCTATTTCACATTGATATGTAGTATGCATCTTAACATGACAGTGCAGCATGTCTGGAAAGTATGAGGTCCTATTGCATTTGCCAACCAACGCCATGTGTCTTTCATTGACCATTATTCACCCCTTCATTGTGCTTCAATGACTCAGAGTCATCATGATCAGTCTAGGCTATAGCTCTGTCCTCTATTACAAAAGGTTTTTGGCTGGCTTTACTTCCTGGCTTTGCCCAGAGTGATATTTTTGTGAGAAGATACGACAGTGTTAACCGAACTGCAGTGATGTGTTGTGGTTGTATTTTTTTGATTAATAAAATTAAGGGGAGGCGTATCTGGCATCCAAAAAATGTATAATGTTTTTTTCTAGCCACACTGACCATCAGTGCCATTGGCTCAAGTGCTGCTGCAGGAGGAGGAAAGTCAGTTTGAGGGGACAAGTGGCAGCAGGAACGGGAGGTTGTAAGTCACATTGCGTGTTATTGAAAGTTACTATTATACTCACTAGCTACAAGGGAGTGGCCTTGATTGTGAACCCCCCACCCCGCTTTACCAGCTGCAGCTTGCTTGAGTTATGGCCTCTTCTAGCTACAACTCAGCAAAAGCCTACATAATAAACGCTAAAAATGATGGCTTGAGGGAAACTGGAAAGAACGGAAGGTTAAAAGAAATGATGGGTGAAATGGTATATGAATGAAAGGATGCGTGGGTATTGGGTAAAGGGATGGATTGGTGAAAAGATGGTTAAAAGAAAGGGTGGATACTGAATGCGTGGCTAATGGATTGGAAATGTTGGTGAAAGACTCAATGAGAGAAAGTAAAACTTAAATCATGGTGGCTATTGGTTAATATAGAAGAATGAAAGGATGAATGAATAATTGGATTGCTCGGATGAATGAGCAAATAAGCTTTTCTGGATAGGGGCATGCTGCTCACCCACTTCGCTTACTTTGTTTTATGGTTATCAAAGCTATGGTTCAAAGTGTTTTTCAAAATGTTGTTCTGCTCACTTGACTGTATCTGTTAAGTGATGCAGATATGTATACCACCCATCATCATTAACCACCCCCCTCCCTGCCCATGGCATTTCGCCACCCATGGGCGAAGTACAGTATGGTTCAATTTTGTGACTGCAGTGTTGGCTGTGCAATGTGCGCCTGCTTCAGTTAATGCAGCATTTACAAAGTTTTCAATGCATTCCAAACCGAACATGCAAGGTGTGTTTCCCTTCGCCCACTCAGTCGCCTCTTAGCACTTCACTCCTTTATTCTTTCCTAAGTTCTTTTGTCCCAGCCTACCAAAAAATTGAAAAATCCATTCTTGGCAGGTGACACATTTTATGGCTGTGGTCGTGTGACCCCGACCCGGACCTCCCACCCTTCTTCTCACGTAAGACAGGCACAGGGTTTGGTCTCTCTTCTCTCTCTTTTATTGTGGGAAAGGTATGTTAACTGCACATACTCCAAAGGATAATGAATTCAGTCTCTGGGGTGGGGTGGGTTTGGTGATTAGACTGGGTCCCTTCTCTTTTGGGTTCTTCTTCTGTCTTTGCTCCTGGTCTTCCTTCCACGGAGTATTAGGCGAGCGATGACCCAGAAAACAAAAAAAACAACAGAAAGACTCAGGCTACTGCTGGGATAATAGAAAACAAGGGGAAGGGAATAGTGCTCCGCCACCAGTATCCTAATTGGCATGAGTGACTAGTGCGGGGATACGTGTGCTCACTCCTTAGTGCCCTTTATTCGTGCCCACAGCCCTTTCACTGAAAAGGAACATGCAGTTGGCACTTGCCTGACTCCACGACCCTCCTGGGCCATGGTGAGGGAAGACCCAGCCTCCGCGTCTCCTGGGAAGCTTCGGTCTCCTGGGCAGTGTTCCTGGAGCTGTTCCGGTCTCCACCTTCTCCTCCGCAGCTGTCGAGGTCATCGGGCGTCTTCTCCTGGTCCCCGGTCCAGACGCCGTCCTCCCGGTGATCGCCGCTCACTCCCCACACCTCCTGCTCGTCTCGCCGCGATTCTTCCTCTCCTCTGCTCTTTCCGTCCAGCTCTCCACTCCGACTCGCCCTCCACCATTCTTCTTCACAGGGCACGTCCTCCCGACGCACCGCGTCCGCTAGACCGCCTCCTCTGTTTCCGGGCTGGTTCAGTGCGGCGGCCATGTTGGGTTGGTCGCCGTAACCCGGTGTCTCGTTTTCCGTGCCGTCACACTGGCCATGTGAAGTGATTCCAAAATATATTTCATGGTTTCCTATAACAGATTTATTTTATGCCTGTTCAGATTTTTCCCTTTTGACTTTCGTCAACTACAGTGACTGAATAAGCCAAAGCTTAATAGTAACATGAAAAAACGATGATCAGTGACACCCCTCTATTCTATATCAAAAGCTCTACCTACCCTCCTAATCCCTTTACCATAGGCTGCAGTAGAGTAAGTCAAGTTTCCTTTCCTTACTGCCCAGTGAATTAATTTGTTGGAAATAATTTGTGGTGGTGGGCGAGGCCAGTGAGTAAAGTGGGACTAAGTGCCTGATTTGATTTCAACTTAAAGTTTGGCATATGGAATGCTCTGTGATGAATGTGCCAAATACAATCTATAAAGCCGGTCCTTTTCCCTGTAGTGCAGTGCATCGTTTTCTCCAATGTCTACTTATGGCAGACAGGATAATAATATCCTCATTTTTTCTACATGAGGTGTGTGACTAGTATCCTATTTATTATTCATCTGCCTCTTTGGAGTCAGGGTAGAAAGCGAAAGGCATTTGGAGAAGAGCAGGACCATTGGAATTAAAGATAGATAATTGTGAACTACAGCTGCCTGAGCTGCATACAGTAGCAAAGTACCCGACGCGCTGGCTAGCATGCCTCCATTAATTTAGCACAACACAACTTGTACTCCATAGTGCATAATGCCTTACTCATTAATGAGAGGTAATTCATTTTTATTTTTTCACTCAAAGCATCTTTTTAGTTAGCGGAAAATCCTTTAAAAGAAAAAAATAACAAATCACTGTTTTTTAATCCGGTGTTATTCTGCCTTAATACTTTTCTGTCAGTCAGTGCTTTTTATAATAATAACAATAATAATAATAATAATAATAATAATAATAATAATAATAATATAATAATATGAGGCATGTGTGGGTAAAATATATAATTGGCCTTGTAACTCTCCTAATCATAATCACATTAAATTCCAATGGTACTAGGGGATCAGCAATTTACTGCTACTGTGCCAACCACTAATTTTAAACAATTGTTTGCACAGAGCATTATTTACAATTTGTCTTTTTCTTTTTGTTTTTCTTGATATAGCTACTCCTGCTGGTCCACCTGTAGCACACACCAGGCCGGAGATAGCGGCCTGTCTGCAGCGGCAGATGCTGGATCTTATCCAGCTGGAATATTGGCGGCTGATGGCCCAGGCAGATTAGGAAGAAGAGGCTGAAATAGCTGCCTCTCAGCCGGGCCCCAGTGCAGTCAGTCAGCCACAGCCTCCTGGCCATTCCATTGCCGGCGCCGCCAGCAGTTGTCAACGTCAAGGACCCTGACTGGAACTCCTACCACAAGGCTGTTGGAGCAGAAAAAAAATGACCTGTTTTCACAGAACTTTCAGTGACACCCTTAACACTGACACGCCCTCAACTCTGCTGACACTGTCATCACTCTTCATGTGCCATCCCACTCCATTCCCCTTCATCATTAGCGCTGTCCCACTACCATGCCACCATTGGCCTGGGCCATCTCATGAGGCTCCTTTACACCTATCAGCCACCCAGGGCTTTAATTTTTCATGCTCTTAACTCTAATTTTTCAATGATGACTGTATTTACTCTAAGGTAAGCCATATCAGCAAAGTAGTCCATGTTTACATTTCATGTGTTTTACTTCATGCAGTGTGCCCTAAGAGAATTTCCTTTTTCCAGATGATGTGTTTCTCTAGTTTCATTTTCACAAAATATACTGATATAGTACAAATCGTGAAATGAGTCACCTTCAGGTCTGGATGAGTTCAGACTGCGAGTAGACATTTATGATGGGCCTGATTGAGAGTCCCGAGGCTGAAGGCAGTACTACTTTCTCACAGTGCCTGCCAGTGGGTCATTAAGGTGTTCAGACTAAATGCACATCCAATCCTTGCCCTCTCAGGAGAGTGCACAGAGCAATGGTTACATAAATGCCAATTGTAAATTAGAGGACTACTATGCATGTGCACATTGAGGGCTAAAATGTGTAGGAGTCATATCATGCAAACTGGTAGGCATTATATCTTAAGACGGATTTGGTCTGTAGAAACACAAAGTCAGGATTACAACGCTATGCAGTTTTTGAGTGTGCGAATAAGACTTTATTATTGAAAGGTACCCTTTTTAACAATCTTGGAATAACAAAAGATTGAGGATAAAAACAAGGTTCTGAAGCTATGCCTTTCAGCTTGTATGCAGTTCCTTAATTTTGTGTCATACCTCACTGTACTAAATTAGAAGGATTGTAAAATATTAGCTGGAAATAACAAAAGGATCTCTGTGTTAAAAGCAGTAACTTACTGAGCGACAAACATACAAAACAATAGGAGTGGACAAGTGTGAGAAGCTGGCATGGTATATGGTTTACACTTATGTGGGCACCTTGCACCAACCCAGACAACCCTTATGGTGATTTTAGTGGTCTTAGACAACATTAGAAAGCGCTCTAAGTGGTAGCTGTGGAGAGCGGCCTTCAGGCTTAGTCCAGAAGGAGTGTAAAGCAGCTTGTTTTACCAAAACATTATCTTATAGGTATAGATTAAGTAAACAAAAACACACAGTGTATTTATAAAAATATGTATTTATTATAAGACACACACTAACACATACAGATATCTCTAAGCCGGAGATATACACAATGCACACAATACTTTTCAATATGTATGCGAACCACGACTTGAGTCAAGACTATACCCAGAAGACGTAGAAGGGCCGGGGACTCAAGGGACCACCCGAGGTAAGTAACCAGGACCCCCCCCCCCCGGAGGCCGTGTGCAGAGTGGGAACACGACCGCGGGCTCAATACAAGTCAATTGGTAAGTCGCTGTTGCAATTTAAAGAAGAAGGACCCTTCCCAGTGGACCCTGAAGAAACCCCGTGGAAGACAGAAGGTTGGAGAGCCACTCCACCCGTGGATACCCTAGGAACCAGGATACCTACACCAGGGAAGCCGGGTGCATAGGTGTGAAGTGGCAGCAGAAATCGCAGTCAAACTCAATGGAGGACTACAGAAAAGATGTCGCTGCTGGAGAAGGTGAAAGTATCCGGTGGAACCCAAAGGTGGAATCAGGATGAGGAGTACCTGCAAGCAGAAGGGACAGAGTCTATGCCACCTGGAAGTGACCAGGAGGCCAGGAGGGTGAATGCCCACCGAAGTCGAGTGTTGCAGGAGAGTTGACGGTGACTTTGAAACTGCAGCTGTGCGGACCAGGTGACGCTGTGGAAGACCAGGAGCCATGCACGAGCTGTCCACGTCGGATGTCGAGAGTTGAGGGGTCAGTGTGGTCAGAAGCTCCAAGAAGCCTTTGCAACTGCAACCAACATGGAAAGTGAAGAAGGTACAGTGTCGGGACCAGCAAGGTCCAGGTGACTCACCACAAGCAGGGGAGTCAGGGCAGGCCCCGAGCAATCAGAGGAGCCTGCAGAAATCAAAGAAGACCCTCAGGAGGACCCACAGGCCAGAGGCACAGGAGACACAAGAGGACCTCAAGCAGCTCACCAAAGATGCAGGCCCACGGTGCAAGTGATGTGGTGAGAATGAAGATCTTGGTGAGAGGAGATGCTTGAGGTTGGGGCTACTTGGAACCCAAAGATCTTGATGGAAAGAAGCCAACAAGCCTTTGCAACTGCAAGTCGACGCGGTGCACAGGGGTTCGGTTCGTGCGGCTCCGACAAGGGATACTGGCCTCAAACTTGGTGAGAGGACAGGGCAGGCCTTGAGGGATGTGAAGAACCACCACCTGTGTTGCTGAGCCTTTCAGAGTCCATGGGAGCCCAGGATCAGCAAACCGGTCATCTTAGCTGCGGTGCCTGCAGATGCAGGGAAGTGACTCCTTCACTTCAAGGGAGATTCCTTCAGGTGTATTGGATGCCCACAGGCCTTGGAAGGTTCCTGTATGAGCACAGGCATGGGCGTTGCAGCAGACGAGCAGGGCGACGAGATCAGGAGCCACAGAAGTCCTCCCAATTGCAGCCTTGCTGCCCAGAGTGAAGTCCAGCAAAGTCCAGAGTGCCCAGACGGTTAAAGAAGAAGTGGTGTCTTGAAATGAATATTGTCCCATGACGAATCTAGGGACCCACCCTCAGGTAAGAGCTGTAGTACCCTAAGGAAAGGGTTGGGACGATTCAGGGTTCCCTCCCAGGGAGGGGTCCGACAGTAGGGAGGATACTCCCATGTCCTTTGTCCAGTTTCGTGCCAGAGCAGGAGCTAACAGCTCCCTGAGCTGGTTTGAACTGGACTATTCAAGGAGGGCACCAATGTGCCCTTCAAGCAGACTGAGTGGCACTGGCAAGCGCTCCCACCCGGCCCCAATACACTAAACCCTGTCTGGGAGGTCGTCACATCTCTCTGTGACAGGATACCTATTGTTCTGCCTTCCCCTGCTCGAGCCTGGCTCAGCAGCAGGAGGGCAGAATCATGTCTCTGGTCGGCAGCAGCCATGTTGTGCTGTCTGGGTCTAAAAGACTGGTACCGGGAGCACTGAGGGCCTCCCAGAGGAGCTTTACAGTAAACATGACCAGGGTTCGTTACAGCCAGTTTCGAGATGGTCATCGCATAATGACGCACGGCCACTCTATGTATCGTAATGGCTGATGCACTTACAGCCTGGGAGAATGGACTCCGAAGGCTGTAGGGGTGTCCTGCTCATGCAGGGGCACCCTCACACTTAGAACCAAGCACCCTGCCTTCAGGATTGAAAGGCCTGCTTTAGGGGTGACTTATAGGTTTTAAGTGCAGTGACCTTAGATATAGGGAAACCTATATCTTTCATAAGTGGTGCTAGCACCAGCTTACACAGGCTGCAATGGCAGGCCTGTAGTTCCAGTTTGAGTGGTCCCTCATGGGTGGCATAATACATGCTTCAGCCCATGTGGGACCCCTGGTGTACCTATGCCCTGAGTACCTCAGTACCATATACAAGGGACTGATAAGTGTACACCAGTATCCAATCTGGGATGTACCTAAGTACTTACCATACCAATTTAGGGGAGAAAGCACAGAGACTGGGGTCCTGATAAGCAGGATCCCAGTCAGACTCGTCAGAAACAGCATAACGCCAGGCAAAAAGTAGGGGTAACCATAAAAGCAGATCCTACTTTCCTACACAACCCCCCCCAAACGTAAGAAGATGAGACTAACCATGCCCCGTTGAGTCTTCATTTTCTAAGTGGAAATATCTGGAGAGTCCATCTGTATTGGCATGGTTACTCCCAGGTCTATGTTTCACTGTATAGTCCATCCCCTGTAGGGAAATGGACCACCTCAAAAGTTTAGGGTTTTCACCCTTCATCTGTTTAAGCCATAAGAGGGGCTTGTGGCCTGTCTGAACAATGAAGTGAGTGCCAAACAGGTATGGCCTCAGCTTATTCAAGGCCCAGACCACAGCAAAGGCTTCCCTCTCAATGGCTGACCAGCGTTTCTCCCTGGGGGGTTAACCTTCTGCTGATAAAAGCTACTGGTTGATCCTGGCCCTCTGCATTTAGTTGTGATAACACAGTCCCTACGCCTATCTCAGATGCATCTGTCTGGACAATGAACGTTTTGGAGTAGTCAGGACTTGGCAGGATGGTAGCAGTGCACATGGCCTGCTTCAGGTCATCAAATGCCTTTTGACAGCTTACTGCCCACTGAACTTTCTTGGGCATTATCCTTGATGTCAGATCATTCAGGGGAGTCACAATGGACCCATATCCCTGTACAAATCTTCTGTAGTACCCAGTCAGGCCCAAGAAAGCACTGACCTGAGTCTGGGTAGTGGGAGCAATTCAGTCCACAATGGTCTGGATTTTGCTCTCCAATGGTTGAACCTGGCTTCCACCTGCCAGGTGGCCCAAGTATACAACCTTACTCTGCCTTATCTGGCACTTAGTGGCCTTGATAGTGAGGCCTACCTTTTGCAGGGCCTCTAGAACATTTCTAAGGTGGACCAGGTGATCCTTCCAGGTGGAGCTAAAGACAGCTATATCATCTAGATATGCTGCACTATAGCTTTCCAGGCCTGTGAGAACTTTGTTCACCAGCCTCTGAAATATGGCAGGTGCATTTTTTCAGACCAAAGGGCATTACAATAAATTGATAATGCCCACTAGGGGTTGAAAATTCTGTTTTTGGCTTGGCATCCTCAGCTAGTCTGATTTGCCAGTAGCCAGCAGTCAGGTCAGATGTACTCAGAAACTTGGCTGAGGCCAAAGTATCTATGAGTTCATCTGACCTTGGAATTAGATGGGCATCAGTCCTAGTGACTGCATTGAGACCTCTGTAGTCCATACAAAACCTCATCTCTCTTTTTCCACCCTTGGTGTGGGGTTTTGGCACAAGGACTACTGGACTAGCCCAGGGGCCTTCTGAAGGCTCGAGGACCCCCAATTCTAGCATCTTTTGGACCTCTGTCCTGATGCAATTCCTGACATGGTCAGGCTGTTTGTAGATTTTACTCTTAACAGGCAGACTGTCACCTTTGTCTACTTCATGGGTACACCAGGTAGTTTGACTGGGTGTCAGGGAGAACATGTGTCTATACTGATTGAGGACTGACCTACAATCAGCTTGCTGTTGGTCAGTGAGGCTACCTGCCAAGGCTACTCCATCTACTGTCCCATCAGCAGGGTTCTGAGTGAGGAGATCAGGGAGACGGTCACTCTCTCCCTCCTGTCCCTCATCAGTTGCCATGAGCAAACCCATGTCAGCCTTGTCTATAAAAGGCTTCAGGCGGTTCACATGAAGTACCCTATGGGGACTTCTAGGAGTACCTAGGTCCACCAAGTAGGTGACCTCACCCTTTTGCTCAAGTATAGTGTGGAGGCCACTCCACTTGTCTTGGAGAGCTACTGGGGCCACAGGCTCCAACACCCACACTTTCTGGCCTGGCTGGTAAACAGTCAATACAGCCTTTTGGTCATGCCAAGCTTTTTGAAGTTCTTGGCTGGCCTACAGATCTTTGCTGGACTTCTTCATGTACTCAGCTATGCGTGAACGCAGGCCAAGGACATAGTCCACAATGTCCTGTTTAGGAGGTTTGAGAGGTTGCTCCTAACCTTCCTTCACTAGACACAATGGACCCCTAACTGGATGTCCAAAGATAATTTAAAATGGGCTGTAGCCAACCCCCTTCTCTGGAACCTCTCAGTAGGCAAAGAGAAGGCAGGGTAGTAAGACATCCCATTTTCGCCCAAGCCTTTCTGGGAGTCCCAGAATCATATCCTTGAGGGTCTTGTTGAACCTTTCTGGGGGCCTTTGGACAATCAGCATCCTTTGTCCAATGGGTCTTTACCTTACAGACATAGCACCAAGGTTTCTTCTTGCCTTTCTTGGAAATTTGGGACTCACCCAAAGGTGCAGGATTTTGGGGCCCTTGTGAAGACTTTTTTTTTTATTTACCTTGTCCCCACCCCTATCCTGGCATTTAGAAGAATCTTGCTTCTTCTGGTCACCTCCATTACCATGGTTTTTCTGCTTAACCCTGGTGCGGACCCATTTGTCTGCCTTCTTTCCCAATTCTTGGGGGGAGGCCAGTTTAGAGTCCACCAGGTACTGATGCAAAAGTTGGTTCTGACAGTTATTAAGGATGTGCTCCCTCATAATCAAATTGTACAATCCTTCATAGTCCTGTACCTTGCTTCCATGAAGCCAGCCTTCCAGAGCCTTTAGAGCACTGTCCTCAAAATCTACCCAGTCCTGGGTGTGTGATTTCTGGCTGTCTCTGAACTTAATCCTATAATGTTCAGTGGTTAAGAAAAACCCATTTATGAGACCACTCTTTAGCACTGAGTAATTGTCAGCATCCTCTTCTCTAACAGCGAGGAGCTTATCTCTATCTTTGTTAGCAAATGAGAGCCACAGGATAGCTGCCCACTGCTCTTGAGGGACCCTCTGAACTTTGCAGGCCCTCTCCAAAGCAGTGATCCATTTATGGATATCATCCCCCTCCTGGTAAGGAGGGACTATCCTGCTCAGGTTCCTATTGTCAAAAGAAGTTTCTCTGATTCTAGGGACACTATCGCTGCCACCATGGGACTCTAGTCCCAGTTTCTTCCTAGCCTTCTGTACTTCCAGGGACACTTTGTCAAGGGCCAACTGATCTTTCCTGAGCCTAAACCTTGCTTTTTCAAGTCAAAGCAGTTGGTATTCCCTGTCAAAAGAGCTGCCCCTCTTACTAGATATGGAGGTCCCTATGGAAGTGTCTGAAGTATTGGATTCTCTAGAGGAGGATCTAGACCTCCTTGGTCTATTCTAGATCCTCCCCGGAGGAACAAAGGGTGTCTCCTCTGTGCAATCCGCCCTATTCCCTGAGGGGTCAGCGTTTGGCAGGTTGGAATCATTTGAGTCCTCCTGCCCATACTCAGAATTGAGATCATCAGGGAGAGCTCCTGTTGCTCCCTCTTCCGGAGGATCCCCACCCACATTATCCTGTTCGTCTGCCTCTACAGGATGACCATCATCCTTATGTAACAGCTCTAAGAGCAGCATAATGGTGGGGTTGTCACCTGTCTTTATCTTTTTAAGGCTACACAGGGTCCTTAGTTGCTGGAACTTTAGACCACATACTTAGCAGACTGGGGTACACTGGTATCCCCAACTAAAGACATGGTTCTAGGTGTAGTGAGGTGTTGCACCTACATACCCTAGTGAAAACTAAACTCTCTGAGGTTGTAGAAAAGGTTGTGCTAGACCCTTAACTACCCTAACTTAAGTTCAGTAGAACTTACTTATTCTAAGCTGCATTATATGTGCCTAATATTAGTGATGGTTTTTCAATGAATCCACACCAAGATTATTTAGTAAAACACTGCAGGCTTGAATCCCAACCGCTGCACACCAATGTGAGAAGCTGGCCTGGTATATGGTGTACACTTATGTAAATGGACACCTTGCAACAACCAAACACCCCTTGTGGTGATTTTAGTGGTCTTAGACAACCTTAGAAAGCTCTCTAAGTGGGGGTTGTGGAGAGCAGTCTTCAGGCTTAGTCCAGAAGGAGTGTAAAGCAGCTTGTTTTACCAAAACATAATCTTATAGGTATAGATTAAGTGAAAAAGAACCACACAGTGTATTTATAAAAATATGTATTTATTATAAGACACTCACCAACACATACAGATATCTCCTAGTCGGAGATATACACAATGCACACAATAGTTTTCAATAGAAACAGGTAAGTAGCATGAAATACACAGTGGTCACCAGGGGGAGACCAAACCATATACTAAAATAGTGGTATGCGAACCATGACTCGAGTCAAGACTATACCCAGAAGATGTAGAAGTGCCGGGGACCCAAGTAACCACCTGAGGTAAGTAACCAGGAACCCCCGGAGGCTGTGTGCAGAGTGGGAACACTACCGCGGACGCAATACAAGTCAGTGGGTAAGTCGTGGTTACAATTTTAAAGAAGAAGGACCCTTCTCAGTGGACCCTGAAGAAACCCCGTGGAAGACAGAAGGTTGGCGAGCCACCCCTCCCATGGATACCATAGGAACCAGGATACCTATACCAGGGAAGGGAAACATCCATTACAACGCAGTCATTACATCGCACTGCTTTTACAACGCAGCTGTTACAACGCAACTGCCTTTACATTGCATGCCATTACAACGCATGCCATTACAACGCATGTCACTACAACGCATGCCATTTCAATGCATACCATTACAACGCATGCCATTACAACGCATTATAAGGTAATTAATAGAGAATTTTTAGTTTTAGGGTGGGTATGGGTTTTGGGGTGGATGGGAATAGTAATTTTTACCCCTACACTATCCAACACTTTCCCTACTGTTGCACTCACTGGAGTGGGAATAGTAATTTTTACCCCTACACTATCCAACACTTACCCTACTATTGCACTCACTGGAGTGGGAATAGTAATTTTTACCCCTACACCATCCAACACTTACCCTACTGTTGCCCTAAAAGTATTATGCGTTGTAATGGTATGCGTTGTAATGGTATGCATTGTAAAATCATGCGATGTAATGGTAGTTGCGATGTAAAAACCGCGTTGTAAAAGCATGCGTTGTAATTGTTTGTGTTGTAACGTCATATATTCCCAGGGAAGCCAGGTGCATAGGTGTGAAGTGGCGACAGAAAACGCTGTCGAACTCAATGGAGGTCTTCAGGAAGATGCCGCTGCTGGAGAAGGTGAAAGTGTCCGGTGGAAGCCAAAGGTGGATTCAGGATGAGAAGTACCTACAAGCAGAGGGAACAGAGTCTATGCCACTTGGAAGTGAGCAGGAGGCCCGGCAGACGAATGCCCACCGAAATCGAGTGTTGCAGGAGAGTTGATGGTGACCTTGAAACTGCAGCTGTGCAGACCAGGCGATGCTGTGGAAGACCAGGAGCCATGCACGAGCTTTCCCACGTTGGATTGTCGAGAGCTGAGGGGTCGGTGTCTGTCGGAAGCACCAACAAGCCTTTGCAACTGCAACCAATGTGGAAAGTGAAGAAGGTACAGTGTCAGGACCAGCAAGGTTCAGGTGACTCACCACAAGCAGGGGAGCCAAGTCAGGCCCGAGCAATCAGGGGAGCCTGCAGAAATCAAAGGAGACCCTCAGGAGGACCCACAGGCCAGAGGCACTGGAGTCACAAGAGGCCCTCGAGCAGCTCACCAAAGATGCTGGCCCATGGTGCAAGTGATGTGGTGAGGAGAAAGATCTTGGTCACAGGAGATGCTTGAGGTTGGGGATACTGGGAGCTCGAAGATCTTGATGGAAGGAAGCCAACAAGCCTTTGCAACTGCAAGTCAACGCAGTGCACAGGGGTTCAGTTCCTGCGGCTCCGACAAGGGATACTGGCCCCAAACTTGGTGAGAGGAAAGGGCTGACCTCGAGGGATGGGAAGAACCACAACCTGTGTTGCTGAGCCTTTCAGAGTCTGTGGGAGCCCAGGATTAGCATACTGGTCAACTTAGTTGCGGTGCCTGCAGATGCAGGGATGTGACTCCTTCACTTCAAGGGAGATTCCTTCAGGTGTCTTGGATGCCCACAAGCCTTGGAAGGTTCCTGTTTGGAGCACAGACATGGATGTTGCAGCAGACGAGCAGGGCGATGAGATCAGGAGCAGCAGGAGTCTTCCCAGTTGCAGCCTTGATGCCCAGAGCGAAGTCCAGCGAATTCCAGAGTGCCCAGACGGTCGAAGAAGTGGTGTCTTGAAATGAATCTTATCCCACGACGAATGTAGGGACCCACCCTCAGGTAAGCTCTTAAGTACCCTAAGGAAAGGGTTGGGACGATTCAGGGTTCCCTCCCTGGGGAGGGGTCTGACAGTGGGTAGGATACTCCCATGTCCTTTGTCCAGTTTTGCGCCAGAGCGGGAGCCAACGGCTCCCTGAGCTGGTTTGATGTGACTTTTATGTAGTGATCGATGCGGGCAAGCTTAATGGACAAATGTGGGGTCTAGGCTGGATCCTCCTCCCAAAGAATTAAAAAAAAAAAGATCTGCACACCTTCAACCACCATTCTTTCCTCTTCAGCACCCTTTTTTCACTCTTCCCCCAATGCACTTCCTCGCATCTCCCTCACTTCATCATGTCCAAACATACAGTGCACTCACTCACATTTAAGCAATTTATTTTACTTTTGTCTACTGTGCACCCCCTTCACACACATTTTCACAAAATTGCAATTTCAACTGGAATCCATGACCATTGTTCTGTGTGCTCTGCAGAGAGGCCAGCCCACTGACAGGCACTTTGCTTTGTCTTCAGCGTCAGCATCAGAGCTCTCAATCAAATCCCCTCATAAACACCAACACAGCTCAAAGTATGCATGGAAAAAAATACAGAAAGAAACACAACATGATTAAATAGCTAACTCTCGATGGAGGGAGGCAAGATTAAGTAAAACTTGAAATAAGAGAGGAACTAAATCGCTGACATGCATTGCCTTAACATTTTTAACACTCACGGTTCATAAATCAAGCCATATTTTTGGCATTAATGTTTTTAAGGGCATGAAGATCGGGCCAGTTTTAATGTCATACAGCAGATAACTGTCCATTGTAGGCACAAATCTTGTCTTTGCCCTTGACCCGGATATTTGCATCAACTTCACAAGGGAACAAGAACCCTGGCCTGCTTGTCTTTTGCATCCCTTTCACGGGTAACAAATGCTGCATCTCCACTTCTAAGGGAGCAAGCGACATGCAGCCAGGGCTTGGGGTGTCACAGTGGGGTAGGTTAGCGTGGCGAGGGGTCCCAGAACAAAATATGTAATATAAGATTAGCATTTAAACACTTACCATTACGGAGGACAAGGCACCAAAACACACGTGCACCGGTGTTTGCATCCACTTCTACGTGTGACGAATGGGAAAGTGTGGGATCTATGCCTGTGAATGACGGACGGCTGCTCTCATGCATGGAGGGAGACTCCAACGCCCTAAACCATGACGCTGACAGCGTTACTGGCCTGTAGAAAATACTTCCATAGACTACAATGGCAATGATTCATTATGAAGTATTTTAGAACAGTAAGCCCTGCGTCGTGCGTCCCAGTTCAGAAAGTTAATTTACTGCTGGCTTCCGTTTCCTGATTCAAAGCGTGTCGGAGCAGGCAGCCTGGGACACACAGCCCAGACTTACATACATTGATTTGTTTAGAGATACAATCGTATCTCTAAATAAATCGATCTATTTAATATTTGTACAGGAATAATTTCAGGGGGGCGCCGCCCCAGAGTCCTAATGGAGAATACGCCCCTGTTACTTGGGGAGTTCATGTATGTCCTACAAGCACCTACTTAATTCATTCATTGGACGCATAGGTATTGTGAGCTGTCAAGCAGTAATTGAAGGTGGCAGAGGTCCGACAAATGTGTTTTAGAGGAACTCAGTGTGACTAGAGTGTGTTCACCAAGGTTTGACAGCGTTGTACTCTATCTAGCACTGCATCCTTGCCAAGTGCCATGCAACGCAAGTTAATCTAAAGCAGGTTCATGCATTTTACTGCATTACTGCTCTGAAATGTAATGTTACTAGCTCTGCTCTGTCCAGTGCCTCGTGCAACATTGCTGAAGAATTTAGCACAAAGTTACTGCTAGTGGGAACTGTCCTTCAGTGCTCGAGTGCCAGGTAGGCAGAGGCTGTCAAAATAAGGGGTTGAGATGAGATGAGTGGTTGCTCTGGATAAAGTCAGACTCATGGGCTCAGATTGTTTTTATTTCAATCAAGTATCTGCATAAGCAGTGTGACACCGCCTCATCATGGTCTGTGCTGTGATAGGCCACTGCTGCCAGAGAGAGCCGAGCTGGGTGAACAACTATGAGGCACATCCTTGCAAAGTAACATCAGCCCAGCTCGGACTAATACAAGCTACCCAGCGACTGAGGCGGAATGCATCTGGTGTAAATTACCTGAATAAAAATGTAAGCATTTTTTTTTTTAATTGGCAAACAACTAGCTTCTTGAAGAGAAAGCAAGACCACCACGAGGCCTCATTCTCCTGCCATTGAATAATCTCAGCTCATTCGGAATTCAAACTTCCTTTCAGTTGTAATGTACAGGAAAGGCAGCAAGAGCTGGTAAAAGCAGGTGAACGGCGACCACCGCAGGTCTGGCTCTATTTAATGAATAGTTTCTGTTGACCATAAATATGGGTTGTTTATAGTTTGTTATATTATCTGTGGAAAAGAAGCCGTTCACTTACACTTAACATGATATTTGTCCCACGAATGGCAGGAGTGCGATTTCTACAATCTTGAATGTCAAGGGTGTTCCCGTTTTCTAATTTTAGGCTTGCATTTACTTAGCTGTACATTTATTTAGCATTTACTGTGCATTTGTTGTGCATTTACTTAGCTGTGAGTCAGTCGCGGCCGGCATTAATCGCGGGTGGGGGTGCGGAGGTTCGCGCAGGGAGGGGGGTGGTGGTAAATTTAATAAGAAAAAAACAACAAGGGAGGTCCCCTTAAGATCCAATCTGGGACAGGGGGAGCATATATAAAACAAATGGGTCCCTAAAAACAGTGAATAAATCACAGGTGTTAAACAATCTTAACTAGTGCTGGTGGTTATAAAACTAACAATTTAGGAAGACATTGCAATTGTACAGTATCATGGAGTCAAACATATCACAAAAAAAGGGTTTACATTGAATATTTATTCAATACAATTATATGGACAATAACATAAAAACATTTCATTAAAAATACATAATATTGAGAAAACAGTTGTCATAAAAACATTTCATTAAAAGTACATGATATTGGGACAACAGTTGTTGACGCAGCGTTTCGGTGAGTACGTAAAATAAACACCTTCTTCAGGACAGTTTTCTAAATAGCAAAACACATATAATTATTAAAACATGTTGACTTCACGATTCTGTTTAACAATCATCATTTCTTTTTAAACCTCACAGTATGACTTCTAGTATCTCCTATGTAACCACCACCACAAAGATCTATAAAAACAACAACACAAACAATACTATATCGTTTACACACATAGACAATGTTTGGAAAGAGCAGTTGCAACATCCCTCGCCTTGCTTAACAAAACAAGCAGTAATGCACTATTTTGACATATAAACAATAACAATAGTACATTACTTTTTACATTCAAAGAAAAAGGTAACAACCTACCTAACCACAATGAAGACGATGTTAGTGTTAAATTAAACTAACATATCTGGTGATTAAAGTCATTCTGAATTAAACATCTTGGAAAGGGAGGAAAGTGATGTTCTCCTCTTCGGTAGTGAGCCTTTATATATAAAAAAGGGAAGTAAAAGGTTCATTATACAGAATACCTCTTGCTCTACTTTATCATGCTAATTTGATTTATAAAAAACTAAATGGCATACCTTGTGATGCAAGGTGTTCACTTTGTAGATATGTATACTGGTGCCACCGTTGGTTGACTAGGGTCAGGATACTAAAAAACCAAATCATCAATGTTCAGAACCACTAGTAGTATTATACCCAAAGGTTCTATGTAAGAAAAAAAGCCAATCTTACCGGATAAAAAGAAAGAAACATTGAAGATCCCTCTCTAAATTGTACCTGTCAACAGGGGAGGTAATGGCATATCCTAACCCTTTCTCTAGTACATTACCCTCCTCCTGTGAGAGGTTTCTCTGTGTACACCCTACCCAGCCCTGCTCATAGATCAGCCCTGCCCACCCGCCCGCCTGCAACCAAACACTTCTGTTTTCTCACAGTGTGAGAAGCAGAAACATAAAATGGTAGTTTTACCATTTTATGTTTCTGCTTTTCGCATTGCGAGAAAGCAGTGGGGCGATGCTCCTCCACCCTAGTGGAGGAGCCGCCCCTGCTCTGAGTTGTAGTCTTAGTTTCCCTTCAACCAAGTGGACTCATATATCTGAAAATAATATTATATAACGGAAATGCATAGGCCTTTAAAAGTGGTGTCCTCACAAAAGCACAAATATGGCAACCTTTTATTTGAAGAGATTGTGTGTCTGCAATGAGTATATTGCATGCAGAGCTCTCCAATCCAGGTGGTAGTACTTTGCATTCCGGAATTTGTAGTCCTGATTTTTTTAAGGGATAAACAGGAGTCGAATCCCAGAATGCAAAGCAAAAGCCTATAGTGGATGAGTTACTTACATAGGACTTGGGAAACTTGAGTTCTTTTTATATGTTTTCTGTTAAACAGAGTTTGCAGAGAGAGGTTTGTTTGGAAAAACAAGATTTTGATCTCCACATGAGTTTGATATCAGTTTGATGAAGATGGGTGCTCAATTTCTACTTTATTTCATGCAAATAAGTGTAAACTGTCCCCATGCTCGACACATCAGCAATGAAAATACAAGTGGTATTGTGTCTCAGAGCAGAGACTAAAAACACTTTTAAAGCCAAAGAATACTTCAACATTGAGACTGCATGCACACTCAGTCCCAAGTGAAATGCAACTCGTTATTTCTATCGCTTTTCTCCAATTTATCAACAAAGAAATGTGATTTTTTTGTACTTGCAATAAAGTAAAATATTACCCAAAATGTCACACATAAAACATTGAATTTTCGCACACACACATTATAAAACATGAAAACGTCACACCTAACCATGCTAAAAACTTGGCAGCTATGGTACTGAGCATCTGCCCGCTACTTACACGGACCGTTCATAAATTTAGCCTCATGTCCGTCATCCGTAGCTGATCTTGTCACAAGTCCGCTCTCTGATGTATTGATGACCCTGCAGACAAACACCACTGTGTGACACCGTCAATAATGATGCAAGTAGGTAGCGTGGGACGCGTTCCATCGTGCCTTAAAGTAACTACTTGTACCATTATTGAGTGTGAGCCCCTGCCTCATAACTGAGGGTGGGGGCTCACCTGGGGGAGGGCTACCAGGATCATTAAAGGGGGCCCGCCTCCCCTTAAAAGAATCCGCACACAGGGCTTAATCCAGCCCCAAAATAAGTCACCCGCCAATTGGGTTTTTTTCACCGCACAAATTAGAAAAATGTCGCCATTTGTGCTGGAAACCATCCAATCTGGCAACACTGGCTCCCGCTGTTGCTGTATTTTAATGGTGAATCCATATCCACAAAAAGAGCACTCTAGTGGGTAGATGGATGGAAGCATCAAGCCATTGTGGTGGCCATCTTAAAAACTCATACACTAGCCCTGCAAGAATGTGGCCATTCTTATCGAGGCCATTAAAAGCATTCAATGGGGTACTATAAAAGCAACCATTGAATGCGGTTGTACGAGAGGGAATCAGTATGCACAGTACTGTAAAAAACAGTATTTGAAAAATTGCATTAGCACTTCTTAAAAAGGGAAACAAAAACCCTAAGAGGACATTATTTGTCCCAGAGGTAAATGTGTCATTGGAGAGAATAGGAAAATTTGAAAGTAAAAGACAGGAACCACCAAGAGAAACTGGTCTTTAAATGCATATAATCCAAGGAGTGGGAATTTAAAAAAAGTTTAAAAAGGGAAAGACCAAAGTAATCAACCGAGTGCTGAATGTCCTGTTCAGGAAGATTATAAGATGTGTTACAGCAAAAAAATGCAATCAAAAGAGAACAAAAACAGTCATAAAATGATTGGCATCATACAACGTTCAAAGTAAAGGGCAACAAACAGGTTCTTCCTTTGATTGTTGCCACTAAATGGAATGTATAAGCGCAAATACAGCGGTACAACATAACAAAGATGTTATTCAGTAAGAAAGTAGTACAGTTCTCTGTCCACATTTAAGCCTGGCCCACAGCTCGCAGTCTGATCAGCTATTTTGCTTCTTGGCTGTGCAATGGTGCTGCCCTATTACCCCCGTAATGCCATTTTTACCAGCTGTAGGGCATGACGAGATCTTAATGTCATCTGTATCAGGATGTTTTTGGTTGTAATTAAGGCTCCCAGTTTTCCGTTTTTACTGATTTTTATGAATAAATACAGACAGAAAACAATGTGTTTCCTGTCTGTATTTTTTTTTTAAAGCGGAAAAATACTGGAATTGTGCTTCTTGTGAGAAACTGTCCATGCTGTCTTTCATGAATTCTAGGCAAAATCTGAGCAAATGGACAGCATGGGGAGTTAAAGAAAACAGATGATATTTCCTTAAATACAGGCAGATTTTAACATATATTTGTAGTATAATGCAAATTTGTACCTGTGGGTATAGAGCACGGGTACTCATAGTACGGCCCGCGGGCCGCCAGCGGCCCGGCAAGCCTTCCTTGGCGGCCCGCGGACCTTGCAGACATCGTACCTGTGTTTTTTTTAGTTTTTTTTAAAGTGTCCGCAAACACCGCCGGTTGCAGCAGTGCGGACTCTGAGAGACTATGGGGGCCGGGCGAATTCTTTAAAAGACCATTCACTTGTTAATGAGTCTTTGTTGTTGAGGTGAAATACAGCAAAGAGTCATTAACAAGTGAATGGTCTTTTAAAGACCTGTGAAGTATTCGTGGCTGTGTGTGTGCCCGGGAAGCTGTCTCAGCCCGGGCTGACACAACACACGCACGCCGGGTGAGGTGACAGAGGGTAACAGAGAGAGGGAGACAGACAGAGGGAGGGAGACAGAGAGGGGGAGACAGAGGGTAACAGAGAGAGGGAGACAGATGGAGGGAGACAGAGAGGGGGAGACAGAGGGTGACAGAGAGAGAGAGGGAGACAGACAGAGGGAGGGAGACAGAGAGAGAGGGAGACAGACAGAGGGAGGGAGACAGACAGAGGGAGGGAGACAGAGAGAGGGAGGGAGACAGAGAGAGAGAGGGAGGCAGAGGGAGACCGATGGAGGGAGTCAGGGGGAGACAGAGGGAGAGAGAGAGGGAGACAGAGAGAGGGAGACAGAGGGAAACAGACAGAGGGAGGGAGACAGAGGGAGAGAGAGGGAGGGAGACAGAGGGAGGGAGACAGAGGGAGACAGAGAGAGAGGGAGACAGAGCGAGGGAGATAGAGGGAGGGAGACAGAGAGAGAGAGGGATACAGAGGGAGGGAGAGAGGGAGACAGGGAGAGGGAGACAGAGGGAGGGAGACAGAGGGAGGGAGACAGAGGGAGGGAGACAGAGGGAGACAGAGAGAGAGGGAGACAGAGAGAGAGGGCGATAGAGGGAGGGAGACAGAGAGAGAGAGGGATACAGAGGGAGGGAGAGAGGGAGACAGGGAGAGGGAGACAGGGAGAGGGAGACAGGGAGACAGAGAGAGGGAGACAGAGGGAGGGAAACAGAGGGAGGGAAACAGACAGAGGGAGACAGACGGAGATAGAGGGAGGGAGACAGAGAGAGAGGGAGACAGGGAGAGAGGGAGACAGAGAGAGAGGGAGACAGGGAGAGAGGGAGACAGAGAGAGGGAGACAGGGAGGGAGACAGAGAGAGGCAGAGGGAGACACAGGGAGGGAGTCAGGGGGAGATAGAGGGAGGGAGTCAGGGGGAGGGAGACAGAGGGAGGCAGAGGGAGGCAGAGGGAGACGGAGGGAGGCAGAGGGAGATGGAGGGAGTCAGGGGGAGACAGAGGGAGATAGAGGGAGGGAGTCAGGGGGAGACAGAGGGAGATAGAGGGAGGGAGTCAGGGGGAGACAGAGGGAGATAGAGGGAGGGAGACGGAGAGAGGGAGAGAGAGGGAGACAGAGAGAGGGAGACAGAGGGAGGGAGACAGAGGGAGGGAGACAGAGGGAAGGAGACAGAGGGAGGGAGACAGAGGGAGGGAGACAGAGGGAGGGAGACAGAGAGGGAGACAGAGAGAGAGGGAGAAAGAGCGAGGGAGATGGAGGGAGACAGAGAGAGAGGGATACAGAGGGAGGGAGACAGGGAGAGGGAGACAGGGAGAGGGAGACAGGGAGAGGGAGACAGGGAGAGGGAGACAGGGAGAGGGAGACAGAGGGAGGGAAACAGAGGGAGGGAAACAGAGGGAGGGAGACAGACGGAGGGAGATAGACGGAGGGAGACAGAGAGACAGGGAGAGAGGGAGACAGAGAGAGGCAGAGGGAGACAGAGGGAGGGAGTCAGGGGGAGACAGAGGGAGGGAGTCAGGGGGAGACAGGGAGATAGAGGGAGGGAGACAGAGGGAGGGAGACAGAGGGAGGGAGACAGAGGGAGGGAGACAGAGAGAGGGAGACAGAGAGAGAGAGACAGAGAGAGGGAGACAGAGAGAGGGAGACAGACAGAGGGAGGAGGGCAACAGACAGAGGGAGGGAGACAGATAGAGGGAGACAGAGAGGGAGACAGAGAGAGAGGGAGAAAGAGCGAGGGAGATGGAGGGAGACAGAGAGAGAGGGATACAGAGGGAGGGAGACAGGGAGAGGGAGACAGGGAGAGGGAGACAGGGAGAGGGAGAGGGAGACAGAGGGAGGGAAACAGAGGGAGGGAAACAGAGGGAGGGAAACAGAGGGAGGGAAACAGAGGGAGGGAGACAAACAGAGTGAGTGAGACAGAGAGAGGGAGAGAGAGAGAGAGGGAGGGAGACGGAGAGAGAGAGGGAGAGATAGAGAGAGGGAGGGAGAGATAGAGGGAGGGAGAGATAGAGAGAGGGAGGGAGAGATAGAGAGAGAGAGAGAGAGAGATAGAGAGAGAGATGTGTGTATGCTGGGTCTGGTGGCTCAGTGGACGAAGGCGTCCGCTGCAGGGGCCTGTGTTCAACCTCATGGTCATAGTTTTTTTTTGTTGCTCTAGCCCCGCCCCCCTCCCCCACTGACCCCGCCCCCACCGGTGCGGCCCTCGGCCACAAACCACACTGTAAATTTGGCCCCCGAGAGAAAGTTTGTGAGTACCCATGGTATAGAGTTTTGTTATATGTGGCTGCTTACTTTGCTAAAATGCGACAGGAATCCACATGAGTGCACTTCTAAGAGTTAAATAAATGTGGAAATATACCATTTTACAACTCTATTTATTCTCAAAACACAAAATAATTATGGATAAATACCAATAAGATGGCCAAAAAATAAATATAGATGAATACAGATGGAAATGTTAAAAAATAAATACCATAAAACTGGGAGCCCTAGTTGTAATGCACAGCCAAAGGATATCTGCTGTTGGTGTTAGGAATTGCACGTAACTGTTCCTGTATTCTAATACTGAGGCATCTGGTGGTGCTACCCACGTAAATGAGGGAGCAGTGACATATGACGATATACACCACAAGCTTGGTGCCACAATTGCTAAATTCTTGAACTGAATAACAGACACTGTTGTTGAACTGAAATTTTGTGGTCTTAACCACTGAGAATAGGCAGATATTACAACCACTACGTTTATAAAAATCCTTCGGGAATCGGGGGTAACCAGCTGGTGGTGGTGCTGTTGGTGTGTTCTGGTGGTAAAAAGCAGTGGCATACTTTGTCACGAATGGTAGTGCCTCTACGAAAAATGATATTAGATTTGTTCGAAATGACCATCTTGAGACTAGAGTCAAAATGTGCCAATGTCTGTGCAGAATATTGTAGATCTTGGCACTGTTTCTATTGTATGGAGTGATGAGTGCCAAGGGGCGAGTGGACTTCAAGTTATTTAGTGGAGTTAGTAATTATGAAAGTTTGGTGCCAGGGATAGGTTTTTTGGCATTGCTGATGTATTGTCCTCTATAACCCCTGTTTAAAAATCTCTGTTCCAAAAGTTTGAGTTCAGAACAGAACTTATCTTCCTCACTACAGTTGCGTAGTAATCAGATCTTTTCCCCGAATTTGGTGTTTTGGGTGGGAACTAGTCGCATGCAAGACGGCATTGCAAGATGTGGGTTTCTTATACAAGCATGAGGCAATATGTGAGTCATGTACATATATGGTAATATCCACGAACTCAATAGAGGTGGTACTGAAATGAGAGGTGAAGCTGAGATTGTGATCATTGTGGTTGAGGTAAGACACTAAGTCATTAAAAGTAAACTCCAGACCCATCCATATTAGAAATATGTTGTCGATATACCTGCCCTAGAAAAAGATGTTGTTAACTAGGGCAGGTGGCCTGACTTCCAAAGATGTTGTTTTTTTAAGATCGCTCATGTACCAATTAGTGCAGGACAGTGAAAACTTGGCTCTCATGGCCACTCCAGGTACTTGTCTATACTATTGCCGGTCATGACAAAACACATTGTTGTCTAGGACCAGGTGAACAATGCTGACTAACATCTTGGTATGCTCCATTAATGTGGATCTCCTAGTACCCAAAACATTTTGTGTAGCCTCGATGCCCAGGTGTATAGGGAGTTTACATCCAAGGTAACAAATTACATTTCGGGTGTCCCTTCAACATCTGCCAGTTTGTTCAGCAGATCTCTCGTATCTTGAAAATAGGAGGGAAGATTTGTCACATATGGTTGTAGAAAATGGTCTGCGAAGTCAGATAACTTTTCTGTGGGTGAGTTAATGCCAGAAATTATAGGGCAACCGGGAGGGAAAGCTCCTGGCTCATGTATCTTGGGTAGAATGTACAGGCATAGGGCTGTTGAAAATTCCTGTATGAGAAATCTGTGTTCTAAATCCGTCAAAAGGCAATCATCATGCCATTTTTTTAAATGGAGGAGGTAACCAATTTGATAAAAGCAGGGAGCAAGTAAATAGAAATCTTTTAATAGACCTTAGTGACTTTGAGTTGTCTATTGATTTCTGCTATATAGTCACCGCTACTCATAACAACAACAAGTCCTCCTTTATCAGCGTCCTTGATAATAACCCCAGGATCAGAAGCTAAATTGTTGAAGGCTTCCCCTTCTGAAGGTCTTAAATTATCATTGTGAAAGCCCCAAAATTTCTTGGTTTTGTCCTCCAACAGATATAAGCCTTTTGTGACTAGCTTGTAAAAAAAGATCAATGTTATTGCCAGGAAGTGATGGGGGGCTGAAGGTTACACAACATTTTTGGGTAATAGGGGAGCCACACTAATGAGCATACCGTCATGTTAGTCAACATGATTCACATGGTCCTAGACAACAATGGTCCTCATTTATGAAAAGTGTTGCATCGCTGGGGTAAAACAGCGATGCAACACTTTTCAGTGTGCCCTCCTTGTGACACCATGGATGCGCCTTATTTACTGTACGGCACTCCATGTCACAAGTATTGACAGATATGTCAGGAATCCTGATGTATCTGTCGGCGCAAAAATGGTGCATTGCTGGAATGTGTCTGGAAACAGACGCAACTCCAGCAATGTATCATTTCACATGGGGCAAGCCCCATGTGAAAAGGCCTGCATCACCCCTTATGCCTGCTTCAAGCAGGCGTAAGGATTTGATGCAGTGAGGCCATAGAAGTGGCACAGTGAAATCTCAGAGATTTCACTGCAACACTTCTACAAGCTTTTCTGTGCTGGAACGCCCACCCTACATACATTATACCTGTCGCAGGTATAATGTAGCGCGGGGTTTACAGAGTGATGCATCTACCTAGATGTGTCATTTTGTAAATATGGCGCAGTGTGGCACATTTTTTATGCCTCCGCATCACAAAACGTTACGCAACGGCGGTGTAAGGGCCTCATAAATAAGGCCCTTGGTGTCTTACCTCAACCACAATGACTATAATCTCAGCTTCGCCTCTCATTTCAGTAACACTTCTATTGAGTTCCTGGACATTACCATATATATACACGACTCACATATTGCCTTATGTCTGTATAGGAAACCCACGTCTTGCAATGCCGTCCTGCATGCGACCAGTTACCACCCCAAATACCAAATTGAGGCCATCCCCTTTGGGGAAATGATCTGATTACGACGCAACTGTAGTGAGGAAGATAAGTTCTGTTCTGGACTTAAACTTTTGGAACAGAGATTTTCAAACAAGGGCTATACAGCACAATGCATCAACAATGCCAAAAGACGCATCCTTGGCACCAAACGTTCATCATTACTAACTCCACGACATAAATTGAAGTCCACTCGCTCCTTGGCACTCACAACACCAAACAATAGAAACAGTGCTGAGATCTACAATATTCTGCGCAGACATTGGCACATTTTGACTGTAGACTCTGGTCTCAAGACAGTCATTTCGAACAAACCTAAGATTGTTTTCCGAAGAGACACTACCATTCGTGACAAAGTATGCCACAGCTTTTTACCACCAGAACCCACCAACAGCATCCCCACCTGGTTACTCCCGAAACCCAAAGGATTTTTTTTAAATGTGGTGGTTGCAATATCTGTCCATTCACTGTGGATAATACCACAAAATTTCAGCTCAACAACAGTGTCTGTTATTTGATTCGAGATTTTATCAACCGTGGCACCAAGTTTGTGGTGTATATCATCATATGTCACTGCTCCCTCATTTACGTGGGTAGCACCACCAGATGCTTCAGGATTGGAATACAGGAAGGGTTACGTGCAATTGGCAAAAACAACAGCAGATATCCTTTGGCTGTGCATTGCAACCAAAAACATGCTGATTCAGATGGCTTCTCCTGTCATATCCTAGAGCTGGTAAAAATGACAATACGGGGGGTAATAAGGCAGTACTATTGCGCAGACAAGAAGCAAAATGGCTGATGAGACTGCGAGCTGTGGCCCGGGGCTTGAATGTGGACAGAGAACTGTACAACTTTCTTACTAAATAACATCTTTATTATGTTGTACCATTGTATTTGCTCTTATGCTTTACATTTCAAGACAACAATCAAAGGAAGAACATGTTTGTTGCCCTTTTCTTTGAACGGTGTATGATGCCAATCATTTAACGACTGTTTTTGTTCTCTTTTAATTGCATTTTTTGATGTAACACATCTTATAATATTCCTGAACAGGACATTCACCACTTGGGATTATTACTCGGGTCTTTCCCTCTTTCAACTTTTTTAAAATCCCACTCCTTGGGCTATATGCATTTATTAACAGGCTCTCTTGGTGGTTCCTGTCTATTACTTTCAAATTTTCTTATTCTCTCCAAGGACACATTTACCTCTGGGACAATTAATATCCCCTTAGAGTTTATATTTCCCTTTTAAGAAGCGCAAATGCATTTTTTCATATACTTTTTTTTTACAGTACCGTGCCTAATAATTCTCTCTCGTACAACCGTATTCAATGGCTGCTTTTATAGTAACCCCTTTGAATGTCCTCGATATGATTGGTCACATTCTTGCAAGGCTCGTGTATGAGCTTTTAAGATGGCCACCACAATGACTTAATGCTTCCATCCACATACCCACCGTAGTCCTCTTTTTGTGGTTGTGGATTCACCAATTAAATACAGGAACAGCCGGAGCATGTTTCTCCGGTGTCCTGTTTACGATACAGGAGTTCTTGTCTGATCGGATAAATGCCAGGGCTGGACTGGCCGTAGCGGGCACCGGGCATTTCCCCGGTGGGCCGCCAGGGTGGGGGCCGTTTTTGTTACAGGGCCGATTTTGCAGCATAGCTGCAAAATGGGCCCCTGTAACAAAATCCGCCAAAACCGTCCCTGGCAAATAGCTCGGTCGCACCCCCAACCCCCCGGGGGGGGGGGGGGGCGGCCGAGCACTTTGCCAGGGCCGGTTTTGGTTCCCAGTCTGGCCCTGATAAATGCCACAGTAAGTCTTAACTCTCCCTCTTTTTCTCACTTTGATATGCTTCTAGCCAGTACCAACTCCCACTCTCTTCTGTCCCTACACATACCTCTTATTGCCATTTACATTTATCTTATTGACATGACTTTGTCTTTCTGTCAGCGGCACCAGTCACCCGATAGAATTTGAATAAAAACAAAATGCCAGACCTAAATAGAGGCCCAACTCTTAAAGAAGGTCACAAAAGTGCACCCGTGGTATATGTCCTTGAGGTAGTGCAGATTTACGGCTTTCATGAATTCACAAGAATTTACAGAAGTAGGTCAGGAAATCGTACTCCTAGAAAATATTTGTGAACTGCATTTTAGCATGTGTTGATTTCGTCATGCGAAAATCTGTTGCGCTGTAACAAGTTCACTTTCCTACCAACCACTTTTTTTCCCTCAATCCTGGAAGCAGTTTTACTTCTGCCCTTGTCAGGAGTAAATTTCCAACTTTTTTCTATATGGGAGAATATTAGAGACAAGCTGATGAAAACCCATAAAACATGCAAGTTAGTAGGCTTGCACAGACTCAAAAGGGCATCCCAACTATGGGGAACTATTAATCACTGCTACCTCCAGCCCCAGTATGTAGGCCTGTGGAAAGGTGGCAAAATAAGGGAATTGCTAGTATTCAAACCCCACTATGGTATTAGCTCTGGCATAATCAGAGAGGCGAATTATCAGAGCTTTTATATAATGAGATTGCTGCCATAATTTTGCGCCGCACTATATGGCAGCAAAGGGACAATTGGATTTTGTTACAGTACAAGTAGTTTTATGAAGCAACTTGTCCCATGGACAAGTAAATATTTTATTAAATTCCACACCTAGATCTACCACTCTTGTATTTCCTTATGTGGTTCTGCAGTAAGGGTGCCTCTATTGCATTAGTATTTGCAGCTCTGGTACCGCAGTATGGGCGCCTTTAGTGCTGCAGTATATGCAGCTGTGGTACCGGAGCATGGGTGCCTCTATGCAGCAGTATTTGCAGCTCTGGTATTGCAGTATGGGTGCCTCTAATGCAGCATTTGCAACTCTGGTACCATAATATGGGTGCCTCTAGCGTGGCATTATTTGCAGCTCTGGCACCGCAGTATGGGCGCCTGTAGCACTGAAGTATTTGCAGCTCAGATACCACATTATAGGTGCATCTATTGCAGCAGTATTTGCAGCTCTGGTAGTGCAGTATGAGTGTCTCTAATGCTGCAGTATTTGCAGCTTTGATACTGCATTATGGGTGCCTCTATTGTAACAGTATTTGCCGTCTGGTACTGAAGTATGGGCGCCTCTATTGCAGCAGTATTTGCAAGTCTGGTACTCCAGTATGGGTTCTCTAGAGAGTAGTATTTGCTGCTCAGGTACCACAATATGCATGCTTCTAGGGCTGCAGTCTTTGCAGCTCTGGTACCGCAGTATGTGTTCCTCTAGTGCTGCAGTTTTTGCATCCCTGGTACCACAGCATGGGTTCTTCTAGTGCTGCAGTATTTGCATCTCTGGCACCACAGTATGGGTTTCTTGAGCGCAACAGTATTTGCAGCTCAGTTTACAGGAGAATAGGTGCCTCTAGCACAGCAGTATTTGCATCTCTGGTATTGCAGTATGGGCGCCTCCAATACAGCAGCATTTATAGCTCTGGTACCATAATATAGACACCTCTGGTGCTGCGCTACTTCCAGCATTGTTACCACAGTTTGGGCACCTCTAGAGTGGCAGTATTTGAAGCTCTGTTACCACAGTATGGGTGCCTCTAGAGCAGCAGTATTAGAACCTCAGGTCCTGCAGTATGGGTACCTCTAGCACTGCAGGATTTGCAGCTCAGGGACTGCAGTATGGGGGCCTCTAGCACTACAATATTTGCAGCTTTGATTCCGCAGTATGCATTGCTGTAGAGCTGCAGTAATTGCATCTCTGGTTGCGTAGTATGTGTGTCTATTGCAGCAGCATTTTAAGCTTTGGTACCGCAGTATGCGCACCTCTATTCCAGCAGTATTTTTAGTTTTGGTACCACAGTATGGGTGCCTCTAGTGCTGTAGTATTTGTAGCTCTGATTCCGCAGTATGGGGGCCTCTAGTGCTGTAGTATTTGTAGCTCTGATTCCGCAGTATGGGTGCCTCTAGCGCCACTGTATTTGCAGCACTGGTACCGCAGTATGGGTGCTTCTAACGCTGCAGCATTTGAAGTTCTGGTACCACAGTACGGGCATCTCTAGTGCTGCAGTATTTGCAGCTCAGGTACTGCAGTAAGGGTGACTCTAGTGCTACAGTATTTACAGCTCTTATTCCGCAGTATGTGTTCCTCCAGAGCTGCAGTAATTGTATCTCTGGTTGCGTAGTATGTGTGCCTCTATTGCATCAGTATTTTCAGCTTTGGTACTGCAGTATGTGTGCCTCTATTGCATCAGTATTTTCAGCTTTGGTACCACAGTATGTGTGCCTCTATTGTAGCAGTGTTTTCTGCTTTGGAACCGCAGTATGTGTGCCTTTATTGCAGCAGTATTTTCAGCTTTCGTACCGCAGTATGTGTGCCTCTATTGCAGCAGTGTTTTCAGCTTTGATACCACAGTATGTGTGCCTCTATTGCATCAGTATTTTCAGCTTTGGTACCACAGTATGTGTGCCTCTATTGCAGCAGTGTTTCAGCTTTGATACCACAGTATGTGTGCCTCTATTGCAGCAGTATTTTCAGCTTTGGTACCACAGTATGTGTGCCTCTATTGCAGCAGTGTTTTCAGCTTTGATACCACAGTATGTGTGCTTCTATTGCAGCAGTATTTTCAGCTTTGGCACCACAGTATGGGCGCCTCTAGTGCCGAAGTATTTGCAGCTTCGATTCTGCAGTATGGGTGCCTCTATTGCAGCAGTATTTTCAGCTTTGGTACCACAGTATATGCGCCTCTAGTGCGGCAGTATTTTCAGCTTTGGTACCGCAGTATGTGCGCCTCTATTGCATCAGTATTTTCAGCTTTGGTACCGCAGTATGTGTGCCTCTATTGCAGCAGTATTTTCAGCTTTGGCACCACAGTATGGGCACCTCTAGTGCCGAAGTATTTGCAGCTTCGATTCCGCAGTATGAGTGCCTCTAGTGCCGCAGTATTTGCAGCTTTGATTCTGCAGTATGGGTGCCTCTATTGCAGCAGTATTTTCAGCATTGGTACCGCAGTATCTGCGTCTCTAGTGCGGCAGTATTTACAGCTTTGGTACCGCAGTGTGGGTGCCTATAGTGCTGAAGGATTTGGAGCTCTGGTACTCATGTATCGATGCAGTATTTTTGTCTTACAAAAAAAATCACAGTGGCTAGATAATGCCACACTTTTCTTTATGTGGCATAGCGCTGGTATGGGTTAGGCACAACCTGGGCTGTGGAGGATGCACAGCCACAGCCATGAAGCAATGATACGTTAGCCATCTGGGCGACACATCCTGATCTTACAGGTAGACCCCTCTGGCATTGGTGATGTTGTGACTCTCTACTGTAAACTATAGAGCGTAAAGGCAGCTATCTGTGATCATGAAGACAATGCAGCTACAAGTAAGTATTGGCGGAGGCTTTGCCACAGGACCATATGATTTTTGTAGGGGAGGGAAGCCATGTGGTCCCTCTCCCTGTGCCTTATTACGCACTGGAGACCACATACCCCAGGTCCTTTTTTTTTAAGGTGAGGGGGGCCAATAAACTAATATAAAACACTGAAATTCACCTGTCATAGTTTTCTCTAGTAACTATAAATGGTGCATTAAAGTAACTATAACTCGCACCCTCACCATGTACTGCTAATTTCACCACATATTACATCACTCATGACATGTTCTATGACATAATTGATACAACACTGCAACATCTGAGATGACATCTTTGATGACACGACTGTGCACAGAGTACAGCCCAGAACTAGTGTCCAGAGATGCCCATTAATTGGTTGAAGAAGGGAAGAACAGTCCAACAAATGGCATTAGCTGGTTCTCGCTGCAGGTGGCTGATGAGGCATCTGTGAAAATAAATATAATTATTATCACTATTGAAGCTTGAATAGCCAATTACAGGAGTGAAAGAGATAAGTAACACTCAACACAGAAATAGCCAGGAAGGACAACTGACTGCAATTAACAGTAGAGTAGGTGCAGGACGAAGAAACAGCACAAGCAAAACACCAGCAGGAGACCAGGAAGAGCTTTGAGGTGACACTGGAACTGATGAGCACTGGTGCTTCAGACTGAGTTGAAACAGTTGCAAAGGGTCCATTCATGTCAGACAATTGATTTATATAGTGGCAGCTATTAGCACATGTCCTACAAGTAAAAAGGGAAGGTGCATGCTTTGTTGTAAGACGCTGCACTTTCTCACACAGAATCAAGATGCCAAACCAAAAGCACAAGAGCCATTTTCTTTCTTAGTAATCCTTAGAGGCACTCACTGGTGCCCACTCTCATGAGGATTTGATGTGGTTAAGTGTACCTGCTTACAATGCTTGAGGCTCAATATAAATCTCTCAAGGGTTGAGGAGGCCCATAAAGTGTCAAGGCTTAGATGAGCAAATTTTCAAGGTGATGCCACTGACAGTGTTGGATTGGGACAGAACATAGGCACAGGCACCAAATTAAACATGGCCCCCATTAGTAAATTAAAAGTTTAAAAAGTGTTTCATGTTTGCAAATTGGGGCAGTTTTGAATTTGTAAATACACAGTGTATGAGTTTTGCAAGGTATGAAAGAATGCACAGAAAGTGACATCTCTGGTTTCCTGCCAAAATCTTGTTTAAAGTTAGAAGTCCAGCAAGAGGAAATATCTTCCCATTAACCATCTGCACAGGAAGTGACATCACTGAATTTTGCACCACCCATTTCCACAAGAAGTGACATCACTAGTATCCCAACCATGGCACCCAGTGCTCCTCCCCCTCCCATGACCTACTTAATGGTGGCTGCAGTGCGGACACACAGCAGACGTGCATAGGTGATGCATCACAGGCACACAGAAGGTACACTAAATGCAAACCCGTTGGCGCCGGGACCGAACCCAGTACCAGGAACCCTTGTTCTCCTCCTACCCACCACGACCCTGCCATGCTCTTCTGTTTTCTCAACCCTGGCTGCCGCTTGTCGAACTGCTGACACACCTCACATCACAACACGGAAGGAGTGTTCACATGCGCCTCCTGCAAGTTCTCATGCACTCTCTCACACCCTATACACACCACGCCTGCACCAACAGCACTCATTACCCCACTCACTCACATATTCCAGCCACCTGCTCATGCTCATACAGATCAAACACCACCCACACAACACGCCACTCTCACATGCATGCTCCTCAACACCTGCTCACTCACAAAACATGCAACAGAGATATGGGGCGTAGTACACGACCATGCTACAGACTTGCTTTTCCTCATGAAGCATGGCTAAATCCAACCTCTGCACCAGACATCACAACCCTCAATCAGAAACATCACAGTGGACAAGCCAGCAACCATGGCATGGACAGACAATGCCTTCAATTTTAGCATACCTATCCCGCACCACCACATATCTATCACCACCGGAACTGCAGCTGTAAAAGCATCAGAGAAGAGGAGTGAACTTTTGCCCTCTCTGCGCACTGGCCCGAGCACACCAGCAACTTTCCGAAAGGCATTAAGAACCTCAGCTGAACAACCTCATGCGGGCTTTCCTCAAGCGCAGCCCAACTGCAAGAACCCAACAAGAGGCCAGTTGGTACATAGAGGAACTCAGGTTGACAAAATGCCATTGCAAGCAAATGGACCCCAAATGGAGAACAAGACAAGACACCACAGATAAATACATCTTCAAATCAGACCTAAGACACTACCACCAGCAGATATGGAACACTAAGTACACAGCTCTTGTGTCAACTCCGGGACCAACTGCAGCAAGGAAATATTCACCATCATCAAAGATTTCACCATGCCTCCTTCCACCTAGAGCAACATCACCCCCTTCACAAGGCCTTTGCAACAAGCTCTCAGAATTGTTCTGTAACAAAATCACTTCTACATACAGCAACTTCCTCCCTCAACGGCACCCCGTCACAGCCACAACTCAAAGTCCCATCACGAACGAAGAACAACCCTTCACCTCATGGTCCGCCTTCACCACCAATGAAATCGCTTCTACAATTAAGACCATCTACTCAGGGGCTATGTCTGACACTTGCCCCCACAACACCTTTACCAAAGGACTCCTGCTGATCAACAGAGCACTAGCACCCATTATCAATGCCTGCATCAACGCAGCCACATTCCTGAACACCTGGAAACATGCCACCATCATGCCCCTGCTCAAGAACCAATCCAGTGACCCAGCCACTCTTTCCAACTACAGACCCATCTCCCGCCTACCATAAACAGCAAAAATCTTAAAGCATGGTTACTCGCAAACATTTTCCAAGGGGCCAAAAAGTTTTGTCTGTGATGTGACTGAGGGCCACATTGATGCCAGCAGAGCGGTGGTCGGGAGGGGTGTCGGGGGGATGGAAGGGTGGGGGATTGGTGGTAAGGTGGGCATAGGGGAAAAGAATATTGATATAGTGGCTGAATTCCACAATGTGAAACGAGAAAACCAGGGATTAATCCTGCCTTCCTCACTTTACCAAATAGTGTGATCATAGGCAATTGTTTTATTTCACTTTCCTTCCTTATTCTTCATTATCACATAAAAGAGGACCTTGAAGTACATGACTTAATGATGTGTGCTGTACAAAACCTTCTCCTGTGTTTGATTTAATAAACTATAATGTTGTTCATGTATATTAGGAGCCTAGGCTACCGAAAAGGTGCACAGAACAACTGACTTGCTCTCAGTTTACTATTGTAGTTGTTGTCAGGGTGGGGAGGGGGAGAAGGAAGGTTTCTAAATTCATGTTTGAAAACTATGGGGCATATTATCAATGCCTGGCATTAACTATCGCCAACGCCAGTTAGCGTGAGTTTTGTTATCGCCGTCCATCCCTGAAATGTATCGCCTTGTTAGCGACGTATTACCAACACGTCGATAACAGGCGATAGTTTCAGGGAACGGCGGTGAAAACTCCCGCTAACTTCTGCGCGATGGCGATAGTCATTTAGGAGTTAGCGGGCGATACCTAGCGATTGCCGCATTAGCGGCAGGAAAAGTGCCGCTAATGCGGCGATAAATCGTTGATAATATGCCCCCTTGTGCAAACCTGATAGTCCTGTACTGTTGTGCATGCAGAGAGGTGCCATGCCTCTGCCAAGGCACACCCACAACCTCTGGCAGACCAACCAGAGCTAGTACACCCTGGAGAGCCAGGCAGCTGCCACAAGAATCTATTGGAACTTACGAGTTAGATTTGGTCTTGGCAATATGTTCTTATATTGTAAAATTAAATGTACACAAGAGCACTTAAGATGAGTGGAACTGAAACACTTGGAAACTTTCTCCTTTTCTTGTGGAAAACCATCTGGTTACGCAGGCGATGGGTTATTATTGTTGTTTAAGGGCTACAATATCATTAACCATGAGGACATGCTGGCATTATGCTACTGATCGGACACAGCCGTTTTTTTCCTGTAGCAACTTACTTATGGTCTGCTTGATTGGCAACACAGAGAGAAACTCGGTAAGAAGGCGAAGCAGCCTATTGGTGCTCCATTTAATTTGTAAAGTTATGCTTTTAAGAATTGTAATTTTAAAATTGCCTAAATTATGAGTATTGATCATCGTTTTTCTTCTTTTTATTGGCTGATTTTGTATAGCTTACACCCGAAACAAGAAAATGTAATTAAATTGAATGATACCCACTGCAGCAGAGAGAGGGGCAAGATGTAGTAGTGACTGTTCACTATAACCAGAAGACCCAGCAGAAGATGGATCACCAGAATCCCATTGACTACTAGTAGGTTGAACTAGGATCTTGGAGACTTTGCCAGTGATGGGGTGGCCCCGGCTCCAGGGGCCTGCACTGATACCACGTGCTCTCAGCGTGGACGGAAGCAGCAAGAGGCGCTACAGGCTGGTGTATAAGCAAAGTTCAAAGGGAAGAGAGAAAGGGAGATCGGAATCCCTTCAGAGATGGAGAGGGAAGCTGTGCTCCTTCTGCCATGGCCACTGACAGGGCCGATTAATCTTTCAGCAGCACACGAAGCGCCGCTCAGATGACACTTGGCCCTGGGACCCCAGTTTAAGGCAACCCTCTCAGCTTTCACAGTTACAATTCCACCGTGCCACAGGACTTTCACAGCACTTTAAACCCTACGGGCGACTGCTGCGCCACGTTGTAGCCTTTACGAAGGGCCTCTACCCATATGCCATCTAGCATTGGTACAATCATTGGAATACTTCTCTTGGAATATCACAGCACACCTAAGGCTGCCTTTAAGGTCATCAGGAGGGACCCGACTTCCCTGCACTTCACGCAACTGGCTAGAACCTGCACACATCTTTGTATTCTTCCCCTTGGCATGGAATGTAACCTTGCGGCCTACCCCTGAGAGGTTTGTTGCCCGGGAACATTTCATAATTCAATATTTGGACACTCGCCGCTGCTGGGCAGCAGTGACAAGCACAGGTGTCCTGAACTACCCTTATTCCTGATCTCTCACTAACGAACTGGTCATTTCAAACATACTTATATGACTACCCTGAATAAATAACTGGGAAGCAATCACAGTCAACTATCCTATACCACTACCACTAGGAACATCTTCACAGTCCTGCAATACTACCTTTAACAGATTAATGCTTCAGTAGCTGCAACTAAGTTGAGGCCCTGCACTTAAGATCGAGTATTGTTTAAAAGAGGCAATGGGGGATATTAGCAAGAAAAGGCGATAATTATCGCTAACCGGTGATAGCGTGCCTTTTCTTATCGCTGTCTACTGCGTGAAACCATCGCCGTGTTAGCGGCGTGGGACTCCGCAGGTGATTTACGTGGGATCGGAGAGGAAGGGTGGCAGTCTGATCCTTTGGCTTCTTCCGGTGAGGAATGATCGGATCGAGTCTAGGGCTGTTCCTTGTATGCCGGCGACGTGTAGTCTGGCGACTAGTGTGCGGTGGGAGACGGTATCGAAGGCCGCTGAAAGGTTGAGTAGGATGAGGGCTGCGGAGTGGCCTTGGTCCCAGGGCTGTTTCTAGGTGTTTTGCCGCCCTAGGCGAGAATTGAAAAATGCCGCCCCCTCCCTTATACTACTCTCACTTACCCCCGCCTCCATTGCGCAGCATCACAGTTCCCATACTTTTTTAATGCACTTGGACCACTGCAGAGAAGTCATTCAGCACACCCACCCATTAACAGAAAAACACAACACAGAACTTCCAAGGCTGCACTCATGTTACTTTAACACTAGCAAAAGACATACAGTTTCAAACAATGGTTTGTCAAGTTCAGTGGCATTCCAACACCCGCAGGAAACAGGGCCAAGCTACGGAATGTGCTGGAACACAATAAAATGGTTGAGGCAAAAAAAATAACACACATCGTTACATCCCCACCCCATTTTTGCAGGACAAGCACATTCCAGCCCTGAGCTTTCATTTGACAACCTTATTATTATTACATTCTTCGATATGGAGTACTTGTTTCTTTCCATCGAACCAACTGCACTAGCAACACTGCCTGACTGGTAAGTGCCCCCGATCCTGTGTGCCACTCTCGGTCAACCTGGCGTTACAGCCAAACGCACATAATATGCTTGGAATTTTGAACACACGTCCACTTGGGGCATGATTACGAGTTGTGCGGTATTTACCACACCCTGTAAATAACATAATAAAAGAAAACCCAGGACTGGCGTCCTACCAACATGGCGTTAGGTGACAGTCCTAGAAAGTTATGAAAGTGGCGCCAGCAGCATCAGCCTTCACCAGGCCCTGCTGCGAGTCCTGCGCATGCACTGCTAGTTTGTAGTACTTGGCGCGTGGTAAGCAGATAAGTGCAGCATTCATTCAACCATAGTGAGGATGGAGCTGCTCCCAGGGACCTAGTACAGTATCTCAAACTGCACACCAAACTAAGATTGACAGCTAATTCCATGTCATTGCGGACGGCAAGTGCTGAGTTGTCATATAACCAGCAGTGCATTCTGGGAGTTGTAGTCCAGCAAAATGTAAAATGAAACAACTGGGCAACAGCTGTATACATCAAGCTTTGTAGAACGAAAATCTGGCCCGGAATATTGGGTCTTTACGTTTTTTCCGCTGCATATTGAGGCTACCAAGGAGGGTGAACACGAGAGTTCCTGGCGGATGATACCACTGAACTCCAGGGAGAGGAATCATTTTCGGAGAGGGAGGAAGGAGTGGAAGGCACGTGCCTCCTCCTGTCTATGGAGACCATTTGGACATTTTGTAGAATGAAACGATTCCAGTCTGACCCTGCCTCTGGCACCTAGTGACATGTCACTGGTTGTGGAGCTGAAGGAGGGAAAGGGTTCTCCCACCTTTCTGAAAGAGCTCGGCTACCTCCCTGTATTCAGACCATTACCCGTGCCCGGGGACATGTCTTCCTGTATCCTGGCAGCTCGTGCCTGGCGAGAGCTAAGGCATTATTTCACACAGAACTCTACGGAATCTACTTCTAGTCTTCGAAAGAGTCAGTTTCTAGATCATGACCCCGAAAACTCAACAGGAGGAGATGGAAAATGATGGCCTCCAAGCCAAGAAGTACCTGTGAGCTCAGCTACTGCAGCGGCGCCTCATTAACCTCATCATCCTTCCAGGCCTGCATCCTTCATGGAGAGCTGCGCCCCAGAGCCAGACTGGCAGCTCCTCTGACTAGAAGAGATTTGGGGGTTGGGGGGAGTAGTCCCGGGCGGAAGTGCGAGGCGCTCTCTTACCTCACTCAGAGGTCCGACTCCGATCGGGTCGAGAGCGAAATCAGAAGTCGCATATGGCGCGCACGGTCCCCGCCGTGGCGCCGAACGTGATGCGAACGTGAAGGCGCTACCCAATGCGCTTTCGAGCCGTTCAAGGGGAATTTCCCAAACTCATGTTTTTTGCCGCCCTCACCCTTTTGCCGCCCTAGGCGGCCGCCTAGTCTTGCCTAATGGTAGAAACGGCCCTGCTAGTTGGTCCAGGAGGTTGCGGATGTCGTCTGTGGGGGCGAGTAGGGCGATCTCGGTGCTGTGGTAGATGTGAGGATGCAGGGGTCGGTGGGGGCCCCCGAGTGGATGCCTTTCATGGTCGAGGCGGTGTATTCGGCTGTGACCGGCGTCCAGGTGGAGATGGTGGGCTGGCTGGTGTGTCGGGGGGCGGGGGGCCGGCTGTGGCGTCTGGTGGATGGCCGGCGTAGTTGTTGTAGAGTTTTTTGATCTTGAGGTGGAAGTAGGTTCCACGCTCATCGCAGAGGTCTTGGGACGGGGTGATGTCTGTGGCTTCGCTGCGTGAGTTGGTGAATTCATGAATGACCTTGAAGAGTTGCTTGGAGTTGGTGGAGTTGTTGAGGATTTGGTTGTGGTAATCCGTCATGGCGTCCTTGTAGGTGGTGTAGATTTCGGGTGTCTTGGTGTTTCTCCAGTTCTTCTCCAGGCATCTGCAGGTGCGTCTTGCTTCTTGGAGATCAGTGGTGAACCAGGCGGCTTTCCTGGGGCGCTGTTTGTCGGGCTTGCGTAGCGGGGCGAGCTTGTATGCGCAGTTGGAGATCCAAGTGTGGAGTTCTCTGGCTGCGACGCTGGCATCGGCTGTGTTGGAGGCCAGGGTGGTGGTTAAGGTTCTGGCGGCAGTGAAGGCAGGAGAACTGGCCGTGGGTCGTGTTTGGCGAGGCCTGTTGTCAGTCTCTGAGTTTTCCGTGGTTCAGTGTGTGGAGGGTGGCTGAGCTGTAGCAGTGGCTGGCTCGAGATCCAGGGTTCCTGGCGCTGGTCGTGGTCAGAGTCACGGACGGACGCAGACGGGCTTGCCTTAGGTGCGCCTTCGGCGCACCAGCGGCGCGCGTCTGCTGCGCGACCGTGCAGCGGCCGCCATTAGGTAGGGGAGGGGGGAGGAACGATCAGCTGGGATGCGGGAATGGGCGAGGACAGGGGTGCGGGGCCGCAGGGGCAGCAGCGGCGGGAAGTGCGGGCTCAGAGAAGCCAAAAAAAGTGATTGAGAAGGGAAAAACAAGGGATAACTAACTGATGTAATCATGCTATGTATACTCAGGGGTTGGGAGGATGGGTAGGACTGCTCCAAACATGGAACAGGGCATGGGCGGATTGGCATGCCCACTCAAGTGCGCAATGACTGTTTGGTCAGCCCACTCAGGCCACCCAAAGCAGTCATGCGCACTTCCCTGTTCGCAATGCAGGCTGCATTACAGCCTGCATGGAGAACATGCCCACCCCTCCGGCCCCTGGCTGCATGACTTGTCCCGTTGCCAATTACCAATCCCACCGCCACATCGCAGCATTGTGATTGACTCAGGGGAGGGAGCCTGGCGCCTACTTCCTTTTCCTGGACGTAGACGCAGGCGAGCAGGAGCTACGAAGACATGGGACACGGCTTCGAGGTAAGACTTCCCTCAATAAATTTTTAGCAACACCCGCTCCCACACACATCCCCGCGTCCACGCACCATCCAGTGTTCTTTCCGGCGTTTGCCACCTCACAGCTGTCCAGCCCCCCCCGCACTTTTCAATGGTGGCCGCTGTGCACCCATGCACAGCGGGCATACCACTCGTGTGCCAAAGGCACATACGAAGTTGTGACGCATGCCATAACATCGCATTCCATTCAAATGCATACTAATACTAGGCACATTGCAACAGTAGAGTAGGTGTTGCATAGCGGATACATAAAGATCACTGGGCCCGATTCACAGAACTAATCTGAGACAAAATCCTAAACTTACTACTTTTGGTATTCACAGAAGGCATTTAGTAGTAGTAAAGTTAGGATTTTGTCTTAAGTTTGTCTTAAGTCTGTCTTAAGTCTGTCTTAAGTCTGTCTTAAGTTTGTCTTAAGTCTGTCTTAAGTCTGTCTTAAGTCTGTCTTAAGTCTGTCTTAAGTTTGTCTTAAGTCAAACTTAAGACAAAATCCTAACTTTACTACTACCAAATGCCTTCTGTGAATACCAAAAGTAGTAAGTTTAGGATTTTGTCTCAGATTAGTTCTGTGAATCAGGCCCATAGTTCCCACTTCAGTGAGTGCAGCCCAAAACTAACCTTTGCACCACAAACCCAACCGTGAAACCTGGAATTCCTTTTTGAGCCCCCACAACACACCCAAAAATCTCATTTGAGACAAATGCACACCCCATTTTTTATATTTTACCCCAAAACACACCCCATTTTTCATATTTTACCCCAAAACACACCCCATTTTTCATATTTTACCCCAAAACACACCCCAATTTTAAAATTTTACATCCGAAACCCTTACCCACCCGAAAAACTTTAAATTACCCCATTACTGACCTCACAATGCGTTGTATTCAAATGCGATGTTAAGGCACCTGCGTTGTCAGAGTTGCGTTGTTAACGATGTACTGCCTGCGTTGTAATGGTCGTCTCCCATGCCAAAGGCATCCATAGGCTACGCCGTTTGCGTCCGTCTGCCCCTGGACCGCGCTCAGTACCAAGGAGCATTCCTCTTGGACACTCCACCGATATGACGCCAGCAGCCTCCTCGCCATCAACCCTGGACACCACCTCGCCTGCCAGGACCAACCTCTGCTCCGGACCAGACATCGCCATCGCCATCACTGACGGCTGCAGTATCACCCGCAAGGAGCACCCCGACCGTCAAGGAGGAGGCATTGCCATCACCTACAGAAGCACACTCCGACTGACCACGCACTCTAATGACCCAAGGGTGACCATGGACTACGTCAACTCCAAGATCCAGACCAGGCCCAAGAACATCCTCTGCGGCACCCTCATGTGCAGGCCCCCCGGGCCATGTCCCCCCATTCTCCAATACCATTGTAGACCTCATTGCACCCCAGGGTCTCCCATCCACCGACGACATCCTACTCGGTGAACTCAAGTTCCACCTGGACAACCCCAGTGACCAGGACACCACCCCCTCATGGGGAAGGTCCCCTATATCAGGCGCAAGCAGCAAGTCACCGCAACTAGCCACATAGCAGGACACATGGTCGAGCACGTCACCTCCGCCAGCGTGAACTTCAACTGCAGCCACAACACCGGACTCTCCTGGACTGACCATCATTGGTAACATCACGTCTTCACCTTGCCCACCGGACGCCACCGCCATCATCGCACCCCCTTGCAGCTGGATCAAGGCCACCGAAGAACATCTCGTCAACTCCCTCCGCACCAACACTCCACCAATGCTTCAAAACGATGACACAGCAGCGCGCAACCACCACTGATGGATCTCCAACAGCGCCAACATTCGGGCACCCCTCATGAAAAGCACTGCGTCAGTACCTTCCGCATGCCTGATGGCAGGCGTGAGGGTGAGGCAGTGCCACAGGGATAGGCTGGCCCCATGCATTGCTGGAGTTGCGTCATGGTTTTGACACGACTGCAGCAATGCGTGACTTTAGCGCAGGCAGATACGTCAGGATTCCTGACGTATCTGTCATTACTTGCGTCATGGAGCGCTGTCCAGTGATTACAGCACATCCATGCTGTCGCAAGAAGGGCATAGTGAGAAGTGTTGCAACGCTGTCTTGTCGCAGCGCAGCAACACTTTTCATGACTGTGGCACAGGAATGCGCACTATCTTATTGATTGTGCGCATTCCTGCACTATAGTTTTGTCGCAGGGCAGCGCTGCAACATTGCTTGCAGCGCTGGCCAGCGACAACACCTGCAGAGATATGGGCCCTAGTTTTATCACCATTTTTAAGACCAGCTATTTTCTGGTCTTAAGTAACTGGCTCTAACTGCAGTTAGAGACAGTTTTTTGACTCTTCAGAATTTCAAGGAGCCCCTTGATAATATGGAGTAGTGGTGTTTGCGTGCCTTTTTTGCACGGGAACGCCTACTTTGCATGTCATTAGCGATAAATATCGCTGACATGCTTGCCGATAAAAAAACGGGCCGCTATCGCCAGAAAACTCGCGCTAAGGCCCATTTGCTGCAGCTTGCTAATACTGTGATAAAAATATCGCCGCGTTAGCGGCAGAAAAGTGCCGCTAACACGGCGATAATGGGCTTGGTAATATGCCCCTATCACTTTAAAAAAAAACATCTCATTGCACTGATATAATCTGATGTACTAAGGTGGAACGTTTCGGCATGGTCATGAAATACACTTTTTGAATTTTGAAGAGACTTTATCATATTTTTACACTTTTTCTGCAAGATGTCTTTAAAAATGAAGGGGTTCCTAAAGTTAAGTGTTGCTTAATTAACCTTTGACTAAATGCTTGCCTGTTTATTTAATACCTTTTTAATGTTAGGGCAGAGTTGAGTAAGAAGCAGCTCAGTGCTGCTGTTGACCAAGAGGCTACATGTAAAGGTCAGGAGGACCGCATGCGCCCTCGGCCTTACTTTGAGTATCCCTGACTTCAAGTAAGCAAATTACCGACATCTCGGCCACTACGTCAGCAACCACCAGCTCCTCAATGCCACACAGTCTGGATTCAGGCCCAACCACAATACAGAAACAGCACTCATCACTGCCACAGACGTCATCCACATGATCCTTGACAAAGGAGACATGGCAGCTGTCCTTCTGGACCTCTCTGCAGCATTTAACAGAGTATCACACCCCATATTTGTCAGGTTCCTGCATGAGATTGGCATCCAAGGACCTGCTCTCCACTGGATCTGCTCCTTCTTAATGGATAGACTGCAAGCTGTTGGCCTGACACCTTACTCCTCAGAAGCCCGCAAACTCATCTGCGGAATGTCTCAAGGTTCAGCGCTCAGCCCCACCCGCTCCAACGTATGCATGATCCTTCTGGCCAACACCGTCAGCGCACACAGCATCAAAATCCTCTCCTATGCCGACCACTCACACCTCATACTCTCCCTCATGGCAAGCCTCCCAAAACAAGAAACAAGTTCAGCGCCTGCATGACTCAAGTCACTAACTGGATGTAAGCCAGCTGTCTCAAGCTCAACATTGAGAAGACAGAAGTAGTGATCTTTCACAAGAACATCTGCCCACTGGTCTCTAACTGGTGGCCAGCTGAACATGGACCTACACCCAGCACCCATGCCAGGAACCTCGGAAGAATTATCAACAGCAAACTGCACATGACTGTGCAAGTCAACACCATCACTGCATCCTGCTTCCAGACCCTGAAATGCTAAGCTAGGTCACCATCAAGTTGGATAATGGGACCACCCTCTACACCAGGATCACCAAGAAACTCACTAGAAAACCACAAACAATTCAGAACCCGACAGCCAGACTCATCCTCAACCTCCCACCCAGAACTCACATTACGCCATACCTCAGGGAGCTTCACTGTCTCCTGATACACACATTCAAGGCACTACACAACTTACACAACATCTACCTGAACAGTTGCATCTCCTTCCACCAACCACCCAGGCACCCAATCTGCAGGACTCCTGCTCGCACGCATCCCATGCATACACAGAACCAGACCAAAGGGAATGGGCATTCTGTGTGTGATTCTCCTCTCAGGAATGTAGTAAGAATTCCAAGGTAGACATGGACATCGATCCACTAAAATGGCAGGCTTAGTGGAAATGACAATCTACCCAAATACCCCCTGACGGCACCATAAGGTGGACCCCTTGTCCTACTTTTAGCCCATGAACACCCTATGTTTTGCGTATCTCCTGGTATTTATCCCAAAAGACTCCTCCCATATCCGTCCCATTTTCTCTAAAGATCTATGCTGTCTGATTGCAAGGGCTAACATTGGGTCTGAAATATGGTATGGTATTCAGTATATGGGATTAAATCCACTTACCTCTGTACCTACATTAAGAACCACAAATATTCTTGAAAACCTATATTTTCAATCATTTAAAAATGTTCATGAACGGAAAACATGACAACGCTCAGTGTTTACATGTTAGTCAAGAGTGGAGTACAGCCTGTTTATAAACACATTCAGCAGATAAAATAAATGTAAGCTCAAGGAAATTAAGTAATTTGCCCGGGGTCACACAGTTGTTGAAAAAACTCAGATTTGGCACCAATGTTCCTTATCTCTTCCATAAAAAGGAGGCCTGTTTATAAAGGCTGTAAAAAGGCAGGATTTAACACTTGTCACGCTTTCAAAGATTGGGAAACTTATATTAGTAAAATGACTCTGCCTGATTTCAGTAATGTATGAGTCAACAGAGGCACAGATGGCACATACTCTACAAAGAAACATATTTTAAATATTGCTGTTCATTTCAGTGTTGCCTGTGGTCAGTTTCCGGATCAGGGGTGCACATAACCAACACGAGGGGGTTAACCTTTCTATGATTAACAACACACTGCGCTGTTTGGAATTGTCATTTGAATGAACATCCTGGCTAAAGAATTGTGGGGGTGGTTTCACAATATCAGACTCCATGTTAGAGACCGAGATTATCTCCAGCACACTTGACACCTCTGCTTTGCCAGTGCCTAAAGACTTTTGTTTTACTTCCCATTCCTCGTCTGCTTTATTTTATGCTTAGGGCTTGGTTGAGAAGGCTGTGATAATGGAACTGTCGCCAAAAACAGCAGGTATCCCAACCAAGCCACTTTTGTACTCATTTGCCTCGTTTTCGGTGTGTGGGAAAGCAGAATTCAATATGTAATTGGAAACATTTTTCTTATCTTCCACCCTGCCCCTTCCAAGAAGATTCTTAGTGATAACATATGATGGGGAATCTACTTTGAAGGGAAAGGATGGAAAACAAAAATAAACGAAATGTAGAATTTTATATTGATGCTACGGTAAATGTTTAATCTCGTGAAGTACCAGTTTCACTTATGGCTTTTTAGGTATTTTATTAGGGAAAATGCGCTTTAAAATGTTTTCTCGTCCACTGTTTCCTTAAAATGATCTTGGGGCAGGTGAAACTGCATCACTTCTTGGGAGGGAACTTGCTGCGTTGGTACTCCATGAAAATACCGGAATATTTCCAGAGCGCTCTTTCAGTACTGCTGCGTTTTAGCAAATTTCTCTGAAAATGCGTTGCAACATGTACCATTTGATCCAATTTGTTAAAAATGTTTTTGTGGAGGAACTCCCTTGAGCCCCTTTTAAAACACTTGGGTTAGCTCGTTTGCTCTTTGACGTCCAGGCAGGTGTAACACCACCCCTTTCAAACACCATCAGTGAGAACTCCCCTCTTCTTCGGCTACGCCTGCTCGCCCTTCTTCTCAAGCCAAATAATTAGCTCCAAGGAGAGCTTGAAAGGAAATTACACCCGAAAGAAAAAAATCCTGATTTCCTGGTGGAGAGCGCAATTCTTCCCATAAATAATATGTGGGGAGACAAAATCGATTTATCTGTACGCAAGTGTACTACATTGGTTTTTGCTGCAAAATCTATCTGCTGCCCCTAGGCGGTGCCCATCGCCTATAAATGAAACGTGAGAGCCCCCTAGACACGGCAATGTTTGTATTTTTCAATTAGCACGGCCTAATAACGTCCTCAATGAGTTGCCCGTAAATTCCTGGTAGCAGAATTTGCTGGGCTCGTGTGAATTATAAGTTATGTGCATTTCACACAGAAAAGGATCCAAAATATTTGTGTGAAGCTCCGGGGACTTGAACTTCCAGTGCGTTCAGTATGAATTACGCTCAGTGTGCGCTCTTTGGTTTTGTAATTATGATTTGCGGGACTTTGGATGGTTTGATTACTGTGATTTTGATGATTTTGTCATATTTGTAGGTTGGATTTATGTTGTTCGTTGTAAGTCCAAATCGAATTCCGCATGATTTTGTTTCATAAATGCAGCAGAATCCAAGCCAGTTAGCACAGAATAGACCACAGCATTCTCGGCCAATAGTACCAACCCAACTGGCTTTTGAGCAAAATATGCAGAATCAAGTGTAATTTAATAAGAATGTGTTTGCCGCTTCAGTAATGCAGCAGAATATGCAAAATAACATGCTGGTCCTTCAGCAAAGTTCCTTTAGGATTAATGATGGTTTTTCACAGTTTTCAGTAAATGTGACTAGTTTACAATGAGGGTTCCTGAAGGGGGAGGAGGATTGCATGCTTGGTGCAGTCCTAGATGTAGACTACAGTGGCCCACATGTAGATGGTGAGGTGAATGGCCACCAAGTATAATTTCTTATCGGTACAGGTGCTACCCACGCCGCGGTTCGTCCCATGGAGGTTTGTTCCATGGAGGTTCCAAGCCTAACCCTCTCAGAAAAACAAATCCAAGTTGCTGGTATTAGTAATAGACAGAAAACTCTTTAAGTGATAAGGTTTCAGCAAATGTTCACATAAAAATTGGCTCCTTTGAGAGTGACCATGAGTTCATATGTGACACTAGTCCTGTAATCCTATTAGTTAGGGACATCCTCAGTAAAGTGAATTGTATGATCTATGGTACAGCGGGCGGTGTTGCATTTCAAACCCAAGGAGAAGACTTACCCTTCAAAATTAAATCAAAAGAATCTAGAGACCATATGCTCCCAGTGCTCACAAAAGATAATTTCCCTACGGATTTAAGACACACAGTGAAAGAGGAAGCATGGGATTTTACAGGTAAAGAGAAAGCATTGATTAAAAGTGAAGAGCCAAGGCGCGCGGTGGTGGCGACGCAAGATGGCCGCCCCTTGAGAAGCTCCGCGGCATCGAGCTCCGCTCGTCATAAAAGGGTTCCTTTCCCGATAGCGGAATCGCACCACAAGCATGTTTCCTTGCATCGGAAGTGGCGAGGCACATTGAGGCAAGTTTTTGGATCTGGAAATGGTCCATTTCATCACTTTTTCTTCATGCCTGCTTCGCCTCAGTAGCCCCGCATATTGCGGCTGCCATTTTGTGCGCTGGCTGTCGACATATTTTCCTCACAGCCTTGCCCAAATGCGCATATTTTTGAGACTGCAGAACACAGCTCACTACTAAACTGTTTTATCTTGCAATTATTCACCAATATGGATCAGCCCCCCTCTGCATAAAGGACTACTACGTCACGCTGCATATTGCATGAGGGCAGGCATGCCATGATGACGGCAACTTACCACATATGTTTTTGACTCACTTGAATTCTTCTCTCCCTTGCTTGCCTAACGCTCTTCTGCTTACTTCTGCGACAAATTTTTGATTAGACTCTCAATTGTCTGTTCAGTGCAGTTTCAGTCATTGTGTTTGGCAGCTACGGACTTTAACACGTGTGAGAATTGTTTACTTTCTTCTTCTTGGATCCTGTTGTCTTTCACTTCTCAAACATGGATTCCTCTCATTCTAACAAGTCCTTGGGAGCATCTGGTTCTACTATGTCTGGTCGAAAAGACTCTGGCAAAGCAAATAAACGTGCCAAGAAAGACCCGTCTTCTCCGACGAAATCACCTCTCCCGCTGACTTTGGAGGATATTATGGATGAATTTCGCAATATTCGACCTTTTTTGACAGAAACCACTGCAACACTTCAACGAATTGAAGAGAAATGGTCTGGTTTAGACTCGAGGCTCTCGGATGTCGAGCAAAGGATTAGTGATGCGCAAGATGTTGCTGCCAAGGTGGTCACTCTTTCCCGTGAGGTGGAACAGCTGAAGAAAACCACTGAGGATTTAGAAAACCGAAATAGGCGCAACAACCTTCGTGTTTATGGTATTCCGGAGAGCTCCGAGGGTCCAGACATGATCTCCTTCTTGAAGATTCATATCCCTCAGATCGTCGGTTTGCCGAAATCTACGGATCTTAATATTCAACGGGCCCACAGGATTGGCCCCCACCATTCTGCCTCCTCTAGCAAACCACGAGGAATTATTGCCTATTTCCTCTTATATTCTGATCTTATGGCGATTCTCAACGCAGCCCGACAACACAAACAGATGCTCTGGTCATAAAATCTTTTTTAGCCAGGACGTCTCTAAACTCATCGCTAACTGTCGCAAGGAGTTTCTCGACCTTAGACCATCACTGCGCTCCATGAATGCCCGCTACGGCCTGATTCACCCATGTTTCTTCAAGGTGACTTACAAAGACAGAACCTACTCCTTTGAAGACCCGGCTGCTCTTAAGAAATTTATTCATACTCACAGGGAGGATGCCATGGAATTGAGCAAAACGTGACTGTTCTCTTTTATGTTTGTTACTCCACAGGCTTTCTCTCTGTGTTATGTTGGATGTTGCCGCTTGTTCTCGTACTGTTCGCTTGCTCTGTTTTGTATGCTTCATTGAGTGCTCAATATCGCCTGTTTCATGCATGTTTCTTTAATGTTATTTACACAGATTGCCCTTGGAAAACGTATTCATATTCTCGGGGCAGAGGCTGTGGAATTGAGTAAAACTTGTATTGTTTTCTTATACTTTCTATTTTTTCTTCACAGGCTCCCCCCCTTGTGTCTTGTTGGGTGGTGCTGTTGCGTGTCCGCACTGTTCATTTATTTTGTTCTGTAAGACTCCATTCGTTGTGTTACCCCCTTCATTGTTCGGTAAGTTCCCTTATCTTTTGTATGTTTTCGTTTATAGTTACAGTTTTTTGGAATACTTTTGTGGTTATTATATTTATTCTTCTCGGTGTCCCTCTTGGGGCTGCCTCTGTACTCCTCGACCCCCCCCCCCCACCTACTTCAATGTTCTTCCTTTTTGTGGTCATTGTGACTGAAGTCTTTTGGCTTCCTGTCATCTCCTCTTTGAATATCGCTCCGAGGAGATTGTATTCTCCTTACACACTCCTTCCCTTCTCTCCTTCCCTTCTTCCTATATCCTTCTCTCTAAACTTCGTTGCAGCTTTTCTTTGTCATTTTGTCTCTTCCGCTTCTGTGGTTCTTTATTACTCTTTCTCTGATATATTTATCTGGTTCCTTCAGTCTCGCTCTTTCTCTCTCTTATCTCCCTCTCAGTTCCATTTTTTATTCATTTTTGGCCTGCTTCTCTTCCTTTCCTTTTTATATCCTTTCTCACTCGATGTTTGCACTTCTCACCATTATCCTGCCTTTTTTATTTATATTTTTATCTTCCTCTTAACTTTTTTTATTATGTTTTCCTTACCTTGGAATAAGCTTTTTTAATGACTGGTTTACACATAATCTCCTGGAATGTCAAAGGTATTCGTAATCCAATTAAAAAACAGCGTGTCTTGTCTCATCTTGCTAAATTGAAATGTCAAGTAGCGTTACTGCAAGAAACGCATCTTAAAGAACAGGACTTGTCTTCTTTATGTAAACAATGAGTGGGTGAAGTTGTTTGCTCCCCAGCAGTTAATAACAAAAATGGTGTAATAATCCTGTTTCACAAATCATTATCTGTTTGCTTGCAACATGAGGTCAAAGACAACAATGGTAGATGGCTCTTTTTGAATGTTAATGTTAATAATACTCCACTTTCTTTTTGTAATGTATATGGTCCCAATGGTATTGATTTAACTTTTTGGAATGATTTCTCCACTCTTCTTTCTTCTCATGACTCTAAGGATTTGATTTTGGGTGGTGACTGCAATCAGTTGATGGACCCCTTTTTAGACCGTAAGTCCCAATCAAAATTTATCCCCAATAAAATGCAAAAGTCTTTTCACAGAGCAATTACTTCTAGAGGGCTGTTGGACGCTTGGAGAACTGCTCACCTGGATGTTTTGGAATTTTCTTTTTTCTCCCCTGTTCACAAATCTCATTCACGAATCGATTATCTTTTCCTTACCCAATCATCTCTTCAATGTATGACGCACTTTGAAATTGGTTCTATCCTCATCTCTGATCACGCCCCTATTATCATGGATATGGACTTCCCCTCACACATATCTACCTCATGCAGATGGCGTTTCAATAATGCTCTTCTGTTGGATACTCTCTTTGTTCAACAATTCCCACAATTCATGCAGGACTTTTTCGAGAATAATCTCTCCTCTGTGTCACAATTCCACCTTATCTGGGACGCTTTTAAAGCCACCGCTAGAGGGTTTATCATAGGCTATGTCTCCCGGGAAAGGAGAAGAAGGCACTTTCAGCCACCAGTTTACTCCTCAAACAAATTAAGACCCTAGACCATGAATATTTTACTACGAATTCTGTCACTACTTTTCCACTCTTATTCAAACCAAAATGCAATATAACAAACAGTCCTGGGATTCCGCATGTAACAACCTACTTAAATTCAACGCAAAAGTGTACGGTGGCCGTAATAAAGCCGGAAAATCCATAGCCACTTACCTTAAAATTAAAAAACAAAAATCCAAGATCGCCGCCATCACTGATAGTAACGGAACTAGACACATTACAGACACTAAAATTCTTAAATGTTTCACTGATTATTACTCCTCCCTTTATACCCCTGAATTAACCCCTTCTGCTGATCAAATCGACTCTTTCTTTCAGTCCATTCCTAAATCCTCCGATAATCAAACGGATCTCACATCCCTAGACGATCCCATTTCAGAACAAGATCTCATTAATGCCATTCTCCACCTTCCTAAAGATAAAACTCCCGGCCCGGACGGATTTACTGTACGTTTCTTTCTTCAGTTTAAACAATTCTTGGTCCCTCAATTGTTGTCCCTCATAAATCATTTCTTAGCTTCTGGTTCCGCTCACAGCTCTTTCATTCAAGCTATGCTATGTTTACTCCCTAAAAAGGATAAAGACCCTTCCTTATGTAAAAATTACCGACCCATTTCTTTAATTAATACTGATTGTAAGATTTTTGCCAAGTTACTAGCCCTTCGTATCAATTCGGCCATTCCAGATTTAGTCATCATATACCAATCAGGATTTGTTAAGGGACGGTCCATTATAGATAATTCTCGCACACTCCTTAATATTATCCACTTGGCTTCCAAGGCGGCCTCACCGATTGCTGTAGTTGCGTTGGATGCTGAAAAAGCATTCGATAGGGTAAATTGGGAATTTATTTTTGGAGCACTCAAATGGCATGGTTTTAGCCCTACCGTTCTCAAATACATTCAATTGCTTTATTCTTCACCTTCCACTTCCATTTGGGTCAACGGTTGCCAATACAAATATTTTCCACTTCACAGAGGAACCAGACAAGGATGTCCCTTGTCACCCCTTTTATTCATTTTGGCCCTGGAACCATTTTTGGAGAAACTGCGTCGCTCTCCCCACTACACAGGTTTCCAGTTTAAACATACAGAAATTAAGTTTACTGCTTTTATATTATATCTTTCCAATCCCACTACTTCCTTGCCGACCTTCTTTTCTCTTTTAAAAGAATATTCTCTAGTCTCTGGTTACAAACTCAATCTTGACAAGTCCGAGGTTATGCCACTAAACAAACACTGCTTCTCCCATTTTTTTCATGACACTGGTTTCAAATGGAGCCCTAAACATATTAAATGTCTAGGTGTCCTCTACACTAATAACATTAAAGAAACTATTAAAATCAACCTTGCTGATATCCTTAAAAAACTCTCTGTCCTCACTGATAGCTGGTCTCCACTTTTTTTGTCTTGGTGGGGCAGACTGACTACGATTAAAATGATGTTACTTCAGATTATTAATTTTTATCTTTCCATGCTCACAGTTACTCTCCCACTCTCCTTTTTTAACCTCATTAACCGTTCCCTGACCAAATTTCTCTGGAATAATCGTAAACCTAGGATCTCCCTTGCTCGACTTCAACAACCTAAAGATTTAGGAGGGGTAAATTTTCCTAATATTAGACGTTATCACTCTGCATTCACCCTTAAACAGGTCTGGACTTTTCTCTCTGATTCTTCACACACACCTCTCACGGCTTGGAGTTCACTGGAACAATCTCAATACGCCCCATTCTCTTTTCCTTTGACTACTCGTTTATCTCAACCTCCCAGACGTTTTATATCGCCTATCCTCACACACTCTCTTTCAGTTGTGAATTCCCTGCTTAGAGCTCACCCTCCCCACTCCAATACTTTTTTACTTACTCCTATTTGGTACAACAAACACTTAAAGATTAATAATCGAGCCCTGTTCTGGAAAGAATGGATCGATAAAGGCATTTTTATATTTGAGCACCTCATGTGCAATGGGTCTTTAATGAATTTCACGGAGGTTCAACATAAATATGACATATCTCCTTCCCATTCTTCTCATTATTCTGCCCTTCTATCAGCCCTTGCCCATCTCCAATCCCAACACTCTTCCTCTACCACAAATTCTCAGCCACCCTCTCTCTCCCTGGACTTCCCTACTCAATTTAAGGCCTCAAAAAATATATAAGATACTATCTCCTTCACTCGTTCCTAGGACCAAATCCTGTGTTGAACTTTTATGGGAGGAAAATCTTGCACATGAATTTTCGCTTTCCACTTGGAATTCTATTTGGACAAAGATTCATACCTCCTCACGCTCTGCAAGTACTACGCAGACCCTCTACTATTTTTACAATAGGCTTTTCCTCACTCCCACAGAGCTGCATAAGTTCAAATTATTGGATACTTCAAAATGTTGGTCCTGTCCTCACACTACTAGCGATTTTTTTCATATGTTCTTTCTCTGTCCCATGGTTAAGACTTTTTGGTCTCTCATCTGGAGGAAGTTGAATGAGATTTTATCTACTAATGTTCCCTTTGAGGTTGTTCACGTTTTTCTGGGCGGCTCTTCTCCTATTTGGGATGCTCAGAGAAACGTTCGTAAGTTCATTGATTTGTTTATAGCCATTACTTTTCAGATTATCACCACCAATTGGAAGGACACTTCAAAAATTTCATATCAAGCCTGGTGGATCCTGCTATGTCATCATCACAGACTGGATCGTGCATTTGCTACTTCTACACCCCTATTGATTTAAAAGGACATTCTTTGGTCACCACTCACTACCTTTCTTTCCAGGTCACCTGTTTGATTTTCTTTTTATTTACACTGTTAGGAACTGTTTTAACAAGATTATGTTCTACTTCTTTCGTATTGTAATTTTTTTTTTTTTCCTATGATTACTTAGCTGCTGTTTCTTACTTCCTCCTTTCTTTCTTTCCCTCTTTCCTCTCTTTTCCCTTTCCTTTCCTCTTTTATTAAAACCTTAAAATTGCATTTGTCTAGGTATTAGCTTCGATAGTACATTTTGTCATCATTTTATACTTCTACCATTGAAATATTGTCCTACTTGCTACTCCAAACTTTTCTGAATATGTTATCATTTGACCTCTGCTGTTGTATGTTATTTTGTTTTTTATACCTTGTATTTCGATTCAATAAAGCATTTTAAACTTAAAAACAAAAAGTGAAGAGCCAGTGAAAATTACAATAAAATCCACTGCAGTGTATCCTCGTACATCAGAGTATAAATTTACATGAGAAGCAGAGAAACAATTGAAACCTGTAATTGAAAAGATAATAGTGCAGGGAATTCTAAAAGAAGTGCTAGGCAGTCCCTGTAATTCCCCTGCGATGGGAATTAAAATAACAAGTGGAAAATGGAAGGTGGTCCAATATCTTCAAAAGATTAATAAAATAGTTGTTAAATGTTGACCTGTGGTACCGAATCCTACTATGATATTGTTTCAAATTCCTGCACATGCAGAATGCTACACAGTCATTGACTTGTGCCAAGCGTTCTTTTCTGTTCCTCTTCATGAAGATAGCCAATATGTTTTTGAATTCAGATTCCTCAATAAAGTTCTCATTTGGTGTCATATTCCACATGGGGATAGGGAAAGCCCCCCCGCATCTTTAGTCAAATTCTAAAGAAAGATGTGGAAAGTCTGCAGCAGTCCTGTCATTCGGTGCAAGTGCAGTACATCAATGGGATTATGGTCGCATCTTAAATGAAAAGAAGATTGCAAGTTGGATACAATTGTACTTTTGAAACATCTTGCTGACAATGGTCATAAAGTGTCACCCACGAAAATTCCATACTGTATAAAAGAAGTGATCTATTTGGGTCATCATATTGAAAAAGGGGCAAGAAAAGTGTCTAAAGAACATGGTTCTGCAATCCTGAGAATTAATCCTCCAAGCATGCAGAGGAAAGTAAGGATGTATTTTAGAATAGTTGGCTACTACATAGGGTAAATTCTAAACTTTTCCCTCATTAGAAAGCCTTCACTGAGACTTACTCACAGTGGCAATGTTAAATTATCTGGTGCCATTCAATGATAAATGCATGAGGGCCTTCTTCGAGCTCTGAGATAAACTCTGTGGCACAGTCGCTCTAGGAATGCCAAATTACGAAAAAGATTTGTACTTATTTTGTCATGAAAAGAAGGGTGTGCTTTGACTACTTGTTCAAGAACATGGTGAAATCAAGAGACCTGTAGCTTATTTCTCCATATTAGAGGCAATAGCTGTAGCACTTCCCAGCTGTCTGAAGTCAGCCGTAGCAGTTTGTCTTGCAATTTGACAAAGCAAAGGGATTGCGCTGGGTTACACACTTATTGTGTTAGTCCCTCAGTCAGGTGAGATTAGCATCTGACAAACAGTCATCTAACTAAATATGAGCAAATTATTTTGGCGACTGGCAATATTTCAGTGGGAAGAGGCAATACCCAGAATCCCACAACACTTTTGCCAATTGTAAGGAAAAAGATGAGGATTATGATGATGATGATAGTGTTGAAGTGACAGACTTGTGTATTGAGCCAAGACCTGATATACATGATATTCCCTTGAACAGGCTGATCAAATTCTCTTTGTGGGTGATTCTTGTTTCTGAGACCATTATGGTGCATTGAGAGCAACATGTACGGTCTGCACCATATCAAATATCATGGAAACAACATCCTTATGTAATGTATCTTCAGCACAAGTAGCAGATGTGATTCCCCTTTTGAGAGCATGTTCCCCATCTGATGGATTGAGTGTTACAATTTACCTTGTTAGCCAGTATGGTTTTGGTGTGGTCCACGATTTTGGACAATTGCGGTCACAAAGGGGTTTGAGACTTCTTAAGGCACCCCTTTTCGAAATTCAAAATTTGCTAGAATCATTGCCGGTTCCTAAAGAAATCTCTGTAGTGAAATGTTGAGCTCATAAATCAGGATCTGATATGATTACACTCGTACATCACAATTATTAGACCTGTCAGCCTTAGGGTAGTCTTCCCCCAAACATTTTGCTTTGGCCCTCCATGTTTTTGCTGTATCTTTCTGTTGGCATTAGGACTCTGAGCACTTTACCACTGCTAACCAGTACTAAATTGCCTGTGCTTCTTCCCTAAACATGCTAGTGATTGGTGCATACCTTACTGACCTATTTAATTTACTTGTAAGTCCCTTGTAAAATGGTACCCCAGTAAGTTAAATGCTACTAGTGGGCTTGCAGCATGGATTGTGCCACCCACAGAAGTAGCTTTCAAACCTGTTTCAGGCCTGCCTTTGCAGTACCTGTGTGCACAGTTTACTGCTACTTCGACTTAGCATTTAAAACCTACTTGCCAAACCCTAAACTCCCCTTTTATTTCATATGTCACCCCTAAGATAGGCACCTTTATGTTTTGCATGTCCTGGTAGTGCCAAACAACCTATTTCATTTTTCACTACTGTGAGGCCTACCCCTTTTATGGAGTAGCATTGGGAATTCTTTAATAATCTTTAAAGCTGTAATTCCTGATCAGAGAGGAGTAGCTTTTTGATGTTCCATATTTTTGGAATGGTATTGATAAATCCTACTTATTGTTGAGGTTAATTTTAACTTTAATATTTTAGAAATTCCACTTTTAGAAAGTGGCTATTTCTCTGCCTTTACTGCTCTGTGTGCCTGACAGCCTGTCTCCAAAACTTGTCTGGCCTGGGCTGGATGACAGCTCCATTTGTGCATTCACTATAGACAGCCACAACACAGGACACTCAATTGCATCTGCATACTGATGGATCATCCTGGGCAGGAGGGAGGAGAGGAGGTAACATTTCACTTAAATATGTAGTGTCCTGTCTCCACACAAAGGGCTAATTTACCCCCCATAGCTAGGCTGGCAGACAGGACTGCACTGAAAGGGGACCTGTGCACTTCAGAGAGTTCTTTTAAAGTCACCCCCACATCAAAGGCACTTTTGGGTATAAGTACTGGGTATCTGACCCCATCTAATCAGACACTTTTTGAACCTGAAACCAGACATCTCTGACTCTACATCTGCACATTGCCAGAAGGAACTACTGTGCTGCCAGGAGGGTCTGTCACTTTGCTAACTGCTCTGCTGTGTTGGTCTGCTGCTTATTGAGCTGCAGGAGGGACTGTCACTTTGTGTCCTGCCTTGTTGTGCTGGCCTGCTACTTTTGTGCTGTGTGAACTATCAATGACTTAGCCTTCTAGCCGCTGCCGTGGGACTGCACACCCTGTGTGTCTGGCAGCGGGCTACTGACAATGAACAAAATCGGTCCTAATCCTCTGCTCATGGTGAGAGTTGAGCGAACGCTGTTATGTTCCCCTGTTTCAAATGCACACTCAGGAGAGGAGTCTGCTGAGCACCCCCTTTTGCAGCACAGTCCCAACTGTACCTGGGAGCGTGACTGACCACTTTAGTTCTTGCCAGTCCGAGTGCCCGTCTCTACACCAGACGCTGTAGCACTCTGGGCAGATGCTCCAGTGTGCTTAGCGGCCCTCGTTGTCTTGACAACTGGAACTCACCTGCCGCACCACCTTCCTTAATCAGAGCGTGCCGGACTACATCGTGCCCTGCCTCTATTAACAATGAGAGCCGCAGCGCAACTCGGCGAATGACAGCCTTTCTTTTGATAAAGGTACTGTGATCCCCCAAGACCCGCGAGGTCTCTGCAGCTGGCTGGCGGGTGAGGACTATTTACCAGCATTGTGTTCTCGAGGAACCAAGTAGAGATGTCCACAGTAAGGACTTGGAGGGAGTACTACATGTGTGCTTCTACAGTGAGAAAGCTCCTGTTTTTTTTCTTTCTAGTATTACAGTAAGGATTCTAAGAAGAGCGGGGATAATTATTGCACTGCTATTTTTAACACTTGCAAAACTTGAAAAGTATACATGTGGTTTTTATCGTTTTGGTCTTGCTTTGTTCAGAATATGATAATCTATATTTCTAAACCTGTGTGGAGTTTTTTTGTGGTGTATTCATTGTGTTACTCTGTGTGTTTTGCACAAATACTTTACACATCGCCTCTTTGAATACGCCTGCCTGCTCTGTGCCAATCTTTCAGAGGGTGAGCACAGGTTAGAGCAGTTGTGTATCTAGCTTACCCTGACTAGAGTGGTGGGTTCTGCCTGGCTTGGGTGTACACTTTAGCGAACCAGAAAACCCAATTCTAACACCTATGGTGATGAGGTGGTGAAGAAATGTGCTTTTGAAATTGCTAAAATCAATTCAAATGAAAAAGAGCAATGTACAACTGAAGTAGAAAATGCAGATTGGTATTTATTGACACCAATTCAGATATTGAGTGAGTTATGAGAACTCCAGGATGAAGCACCACCGAATGAAAAAACAGAAATGGGAAATGCTGAGAAGCAATATATTTTTCCTGGTTAAATGCTGTGTCCTATGAGTAAGCTATTCATCGAACAACTTATGTTAAATGAGACTCCATGGTTAGGCTGCTTAGCAAATATTGGCCAAAGCCTAGATTAAGATCTACTGCACAGAATTTTTTTCAGTGTTGTGTTACTTGTTAACAAAGTAACCCAGGGAAGTGGACGTTGGTAACTGAGTCACATAGGCAAGTCTGAAGGTCATTTTACTAGGCCTGGTTGGAGCTTGCGGAGTTTCACTCCATGGAGTCTCTCTGTAGACTCTCCCAAATTCCAGAAAGTTCCATGAGCAGGCGGAGTATTGGTCCGTTCCCCCCTCCCCTCTCCGGGGCTTTATCCCATAATCTCAGCTGATGGCAAAAAATAAATCTAATTTCCTAATATGTAAGAAGCTGGAGATTTGCACCTGTAGCACACATTGATCTTGCATAGGACATCTTGCATAGTGCTGAGATTGGAGCAGGTCGCAGCGCATGTGCTGCACACACACTGGATCTGCGCTCTGCGCTTTAATAATAAGTTCCTGGAGTGCCTGGTACCCACATGGCAAATGTTTCAATACTTTCACTTTTGGGTGTCTTCTTAAACTTAGTAGAGTCCTGACGCCCTGACTCACGCTTAAAACATGTAAAGAACATACAAATAAGAAAGAAAACAAAGAGTGGTGGGAGTATTTTGGGGTGCAGCAAGGGTGTGCATCTCTCCAGATGTGTTGTAAAAAGAGTGAGACCTCTCAAAAGCATGCTTCATACTGCCCCGCCCTTAGCCCCACTTCTCCCATGAGCCGAATTAATCCACACCTTTCGAAATAGCAATTCCAGTGGCAAATATGTACTTACCACCTGCAGCAGGAATGTGGTGTGTGAAGAGGTGGTGCGAGGGGGTCAGGGGATGAAATTAGAGCACACAAACGTTGGCAGGAGAGAGGGGGCACGAGGGTCTTGATACAAAAGAGAGAGGACAAGAGATCTTACAAAAAAATAGTGACCAGAGAAAAACAGATAACGGGAGACACAGAGGGAGGAGGGCAGAAAATAAAAGAAGAGGGAAAGTAAGGGGTGTACATAAGTGATAAAGAAAAAAAGAGACAGGAGATTAGGAGGAATTAGACACTGGATGAAGAATACAAAACATAAGCCATGTAGGATTCAGTCAGGTGGCATAAGGGAAGTGATGGGGGAATATTTTTAGTTTTTTTTAATAGCGCAAACTCAGCCCAAGGGCATTGGAGTGCTTTATGTGAGCACGACTTACATTAAACAAGGTCACATTCAGTTTCTTGTGTTCTGTAGCACGGGGAGATTAAGTGATTTTCCCACAATAACAGGATGTGGGGCCGACTCCATAATTCGAACTTGGTTCCCCAGTTCTTAAGTCAGCAGCTCTGGCTGGGATTAGGTCACACATCTCATTAAAGAGCAACCAAGATCATATCAAATCAAATGTATTTGCAAGCACTGACGGCCAGTACTCACTGGGAGCCGTAGCGGTTGCGTGCCTGTTTGCTTAGGATACAAAGGTCACCTGCTCTTCAAAGCACAATTGCAATGATTTACTAACCTCAACTTCTCAACACATGCAAACAGAGTGGAAAAGAAAAAGAGACCCCACCTGCAGCCTGGAGCCTGCCATCTTCAGTTAAACTGGGCAGAGACACTCACAGCTGGCACACACATGAGGCTGTGGCACCCACAGCCAATTGGCGGTTTTAGGGCATGGATTCCACCCCATGAAATGTGCAGAGCACTCGGGAGAAGCGCCTCTCCCCCCTGCAGGTTGAGTCCTGGGCCTGCATCCATGCCTAGAACTAAACAGATGAAAATAGTAACTTCTGGTGAAAAGGCGAGCATCACTTTGTCTCTTTGTACATTCAACGCCCGAGCAGTGATTGGCTGGAGTGTGCTGACGGGCATGGCAAATGGTTCCCATTCAGTGCATGGGAATGGGGAGATCTGGACTGTGAAAGCCGTGGCCACAAAAGAACAACTGAGGTCTGGTGCGATAGTGTGGGGAGGGGCTTTCTGTCGCTCCACCCCTGCAGGAATGCCTGCTTTTTATAGCCGAAACTGCTTCGCACTTGCAACCGAATATAGGTAGAGTGTTTTCACAGGTACAGAGGCTGTGGTGCGGTCATAGACACCAACCTCACATGTGAATGCTTTGTTACAAAGAGAAAATCATGCTGTGAAAGGGGCCGTTGTACCTCTCAGTCTTCAACACTGTATGGCCTCTTTTTTATTTTCAGTCTAGGGATGCATGCCTGGGCAGTAAACTCTGCCACGCAGTGGAGGCGGAGATTTTGCCTAACTCCACGCTCCAAAGGAAGCACGGAGTGGCAAAACTTAGTGAATTCTGCCGGCCGAGCAGAGTATACCGCCCACCGCTACATTTTATTAGGGTACAGCTGGACTTCTGGGAGATGCTAGATCATGGGTACTCACAAACTTTGCCTCAGGGGCCAAATTTACAGTGTGGTTTGTGGCCGAGGGCCGCACCGATGGGGGCGGGGTCAGTGGGGGGGGACGGGGCTCTCTCTCTCTATCTCTCTCTATCTCTCTATCTCTCTCTCTCTCTCTCTATCTCTCTCTCTCTCTGTCTCTCTCTCTCTCTGCCTGTCTGTCTCTATCTGTCTCTATCTGTCTCTGTCTGTCTCTGTCTCCATCTGTATCTGTCTCTATCTGCCTCTATCTGTCTCTGTCTCTGTCTCTATCTGTCTCTGTCTCTATCTGTCTCTGTCTCTATCTGCCTCTGTCTCTATCTGTCTGTCTCTATCCGTCTCTGTCTCTCTCTGTCTCTATCTGTCTCTATCTGTGTCTCTGTCTCTATCTGTCTCTGTCTCTATCTCTCTCTATCTGTCTCTGTCTGTCTCTATCTCTGTCTGTCTCTATCTGTCTCTCTCTGTCTCTGTCTATCTCTATCTGTCTCTATCTGTCTCTCTGTGTCTCTGTCTGTCTCTATCTGTATCTGTCTGTCTCTGTCTCTATCTGTCTCTATCTCTGTCTCTATCTATCTCTGTCTCTATCTGTCTCTGTCCCTATATGTCTCTGTCTCTATCTGTATTTGTCTTTCTGTCTCTGTCTCTATCTGTCTCTGTCTGTCTCTGTCTCTATCTCTGTCCCTATCTGTATTTGTCTCTATCTGTCTCTGTCTCTATCTGTATCTGTCTGTCTCTATCTCTGCCCCTATCTGTTTTTGTCTCTGTCTCTATCTGGCTCTGTCTCTATCTGTATCTGTCTGTCTCTATCTCTATCTGTCTCTGTCTGCCTCTGTCTCTATCTGTCTCTGTATGTGTCTCTCTCTGTCTCTGTCTGTCTTTGTCTCTATCTGTCTCTGTCTCTATCTGCATCTCTGTCTCTGCCTCTATCTGTCCCTGCCTCTATCTTTCTCTGCCTCTATCTGTCTCTGCCTCTATCTGTCTCTGCATCTATCTGTTTCTGTCCAAACAGGAAGCTTCCCAAAATGCCCTTTAAAAGTCAGCTGTGAAAGCGCTTACAGCTGACTTTTAAAGGGCCTTTTGGGAAGCTTTCCGAGGGTGCCGTGAGGTCACAGAGGCCGGCAGTAAACACAGAAGATGGCTGCAGGAGCATACGTAGTGAATACCTATTTAATACGTATGCTCCTGCGGTCATCTTCTGTGTTTACTGCTGGCCTCACTAGAAACGTAGGCACGGCAAGGGGGGGTCCGTGGGCTGCCAATGAAGGCCTGCCGGGCCGCTGGCGGCCCGCGGGCCGTACTATGAGTACCACGGTGCTAGACCATAATGGTCATAGATATATTCTTATAGTTGTATGTTTGTTCTCTAGGTGGGTAGAAGCCCACCCCACTAGGAGAGCAGACAGCATGACAGTGGTCGAACTATTGATGAGAGAATTGATTCCTAGATTTGGTTTGACAACTTCATTAGAGTCAGATAAAGGTATTTATTTTAAGAATGAGTTGAGAAAACTGTTATGAAAAACTCTGCAAACTGAAAAAAGTAGGAACAGACCAGAAACACCAGAAGCCATTGAAAGTGTAAACAGTACACTAGAATATTAGCTCATGAACGTATGTGCCTCGTCATTATTTAAATGACCAGATACACTTCCACTTGTGCTCATGGGTATGAGAAAGACCACACAAAGTGCCAATGGGGAGGGCCATGAGGATTCCAGGCATCTAGACAGTTGCAGTTGTTTTTGTTAGTTATAACATTGTACTAAACTATTGCAAATTTCTGGCTGAAACTGTACATTCTATCTCCCACCAGGTAAATCTGGCGACACCTTCACCAAAGGAAGGATTGTGCCACACCCTTCAACTTAGGGGTTATGTGCCAGTAAAGAAGCATGTTTGAAAGTTGTGTTTGGAGCCGAGATGAAAGGGCCCATACCAGGTTAACCTTGTGACATACACTACTGTTAATTGGGGAGGCTTGCCAGAGTGGATCCACATATCGCATATGATGAGCATGAAGATTGCAGATGAAGAAGTGGTGGCAACAATCACTAATTCACCGAGTCAAACCCAAATGCGCTACACTGATCCAGAGGGGGTTGTTAAAAATCTTGAAAATCAAGATCAAATCAATAGGAACAACAAGATAAAACAGAAAGTCAACAAGCAGAAAGTCAAGGAAGCCAGAATCAAAGACTGAAGTTGAGAATTCAAGTTGCAAAAACCCCAATAAGGAAACCTGTTTTTTTGTAGAGGACAAGAGTCAGACATTTTCAGAAGAGACAGGGAATGTGGTGGCAAGTGAAGCTGAAGATACAGCCGTTCTCACAAGTGAACCTGAAAGTGATAATAACTTGTATCAAGGGGACAAATGGCCTGAACCTGTGGGGAGTAGGAAAAGACTGCACAAGAAAGTACAGAGACCTGACACAATCAGAGAAGAGCAAGAAGAAGGACAAGATTCTGATCACAGTGAAAGGGAATAGACAGTAGTTAAAAAATCAACAAGAGGGAGAGAGCCCTATAGTAAATACACACCTCCTGAATGGTCTTCTTTTGTAAACATAGAAACAGAAGTTGATGATGCAGAAGTCTAGGAGCTAGCAGGTTGTCAATTCATTTTTGAAGAAAATTCACCATGATTTTTGCTAAATTAAGTTTGAAAAACAGCAATACTGATTTTTTGTGAGCATTATTTTATCTCTTTAAGATTTTGAATTTTTGTGCGTAACATGGTTCATAGTTAAGTCTGTTTAGTTTTGTACCTTAGGTTTCCAGACAAAGTTTAAATGATGTTCTTGAGTTCTCAATAAGTGGACTGAGTCAGTAAACTAAAAAAGGTTTTCTTGAGTGTATTTTTTTATTTTGCACCTATAAAGATTAGTGGTTCCATTTTTCTGATTTTTGATTGTTCTTTTTTGTCTTATAGCTTTACAGAAGGAGTATGGCAACTGATAGGTAGAAATGGTGTTCAAAATTATACATATTTATATTAGTGTTCATAACAATTTTACTAGTTGGCTTACTGTTGTGTTTGATTTTTTCAGTTGTATATGAGTCATCTACGAATGAGAGTAGAGCATTAGTCACTACATATAATAGTTTGATAGACACAAAGTTGACACATAGAAATGTGCTTTTAGGTAATTATAAGGAGAATGTTTATTCAAATTCATTGTCTGAATATGCAGAGATCACAAGGGTGGACAAATTGTTTTATTTGCACATTTCTTCTGACTTCTGTGTCAGAACGAGTGACATATTTGCAACTCCCTTTGACATACTCATTGTCTGTTGTAATCCTTTTGTTAATATTTTCTTCTGTAAGAGTTCCTACTGCCGTATCTTACAGACTTCAAGTCTCCTTGGAAGCTATTCATGGTAATGGGGTTTTGAAATCTATTTGGAACCACCTAAGGCCTACTATATATTCTAACTTGGAAAATGAAATGACTAACAATATGTTTTATGTACATTGAGTGATATTAAGCATGAATTATTAAAGAGGTATTGTAAGAGAAAAGTAAAAATTACTAGAAATTGGGACAAAACAAGAGAGATTTAATTGGAGGAGGAGGTTGAGGAGGAATTCAGATATTCAAGAAGGCATTATAGATTGAGAGTGGAGCAGGAAACATAAGGAGTAATGTGTATAGGACATGAGAAATCACATAATATTCAGCCAGTTGAATTTGTGGGTAAGAGTGTATGGAGGCCATACTGGGGACCTCAGCTTTAGAGTCACCATACACCACATGAGGCTATATATTAAAGTACAGATGTTTCTCTTAAGCTAAGGAGGGGTACCCAAGACTGCCTGCTGTCAAGAGTAGCAATAAATTGGATAATAGTAACAACAATTGTGATATATAGCCCTTTAAAGCGCCAAAGATGTGGTATGAAGTGCTATATAAATAAAAATTATTATTGGTGGGTTCTCTCGGCATACAGTCCCCATATACAGACTGCTTTTTCTAACCTAAGGGCTGTATTCCCACAAAGTACTAAATTACCTGTATACTATAGGTAAAGGAGGTAGTCACTTTCAGGGTATGCAACCTAGGGTTGATAAACTCCAACAATATTGTTGAGGGGGAGGAGTGTCTAAGAGGGTCATGGCCAAAGTAGTGTAACTATGAATCCTTTCCAAGAGCCGTGTCCTATGTTATTAAGGGCATGGCTTAAAACTTGCAATCTTAAATCCTCTGCTTCAAACAGCATGCCACCTGACTGGTGTCTATGTGCTTTGCTGTGAGCTTTCTGATCTTGAATCATCCAGACAAGACTCACGCCAACCAATGCATATACCTAAAACTAGCCATACCTTTTTCATTCATTGTTGAGAAATTGATGTTTTGCTAGTGAAGTTGAGAAGATTAATATAGAGCCCAATAAACACCCATTTCAAAGTCAGTTTTTAATTAGTGCCAGGCCTGAGACCCAGCAGGAGCCACTTATATGAGTGAAATTAACCTAGGGTTGATTAACTCTTTTACAATATTGCTAAGGCAAATTGGATTGTTGGAGTGCTAAAACTCATCACTGCCAGAATGCCTCCATATCCTCTCCATCACTCCTTACCTGGATTCCCTTTCTCATTTACCAATAGAGCTCACAAATGGTAACCTCAAATTATGTGTAACACCCATTTTGAGCCAGAAGCTGTCCAATAGCGATAGAAGTTTGTTGGTCTTTGTTTTGTTTCCGTTTCAGAAAAATGTAAATCAAAAAAGTAGTAATGTGATTATAGGGCACAACTGCAAATAGTCTATTGTGATAGTGGGATATTAAAGGTCGCTAGAAAATTGTACCAGCAATATGGCCTAGGTTACATTGTAAACTTAATTCCCTTGTGGCACCTCCTAAGGCTAGCGCTCTATGAGCTGGGAACGGCGCCAAGCTACTGTTTACAGCTGGGCAACAATATACTGTATTGATGCTTGTAATATGATGTCTGTACATTGATCCTCACATGCATATTACCAATAAAAAAAAAATTTAAAACAAAAACACCCATTTTGAGCAATTCTTCCATCACAATGAGTGATCAATCTTATTGAAAGCAGTCGAGAAATCAATGAACTCAAAACGCAGCACAGTGTCAGCCGCCTCAAGCGCATATCTTGCCATTATCATCACAGTATAAACAGTGTGCATTATAGATAACCCTTTCTAAATCCAATTCGAGTTGAGAACAATAAATCAGCACTCTGTAAGAAAAACATCTCACGAGGTCAGATGCACTAACATCCTGCTCACAATAGGTGGTCACAAATTGTGCACCAACTTTTTGCAACAAGTATCCAATTTTGAGAACTAACCTATCTACTAGGTCTCAATTTGGAAGTAACACGCCTTTTACAACTCTTCCAAATTGCAATTCGGCATGGGTCGCCATACCTATTTTGCAAGTCATAAAAACATATCCAACTGTTAAAATGGGCTTACAAAAAAGGAACCTTTCCTCGCAAATATAGTGATTTTGTGAATTGAAGGGTTTGCATTAGTAAAATCCTTTAGTACACTTAGACTGGTCCAAGAGAATGAATCAAAGGGAGCAAAATTAGAAAATCCACGAGAATATTAAAGCTGTCTCAAATTTGCTAAAGGCCAGTTGAAGCCTGAGGTCACCAGACAGGGAGTTCAGTGCTATTCTCTGGATGAAAAGCCTAAGACTGCCCACCAGGATGAGATGAACAGCATAGAAGTACAGCATCGAAGGGGGAGACAGCGTTTACAACGCAGTCATCACATCGCAGTTCCTTTACAATGCGGTGGTTACCACGACCGTGTTGTTAGAACGCGATGCCTTTACAACGCAAGTCATTAGATCGATTTGCTGTAGGGGGCGCTCTAACATAAGGAATAGTATAATTTACTATTCCAACACCTTTCCCTACTGTTGCGCAGGCTGGAGTTGGAATAGTAAATTATACTATTCCTAAGTCCAGCGTGCTCCCTACAGCAAGTCAATCTAATGACTTGTGTTAGTAAAGGTATCACGTCTAACAACGCGGTCGTTGTAACGACCGCGTTGTAAAGGAACACGATGTGATAGCATGCGTAGTAACATGCTATATTCCATAGAAGGTCCTAGTCTATTAATCTGAACACCCTGTTGAATGAGGATGCTGAATTTTACTGGTTGAGGATGAGCAGGTCAACAAATTGATAAAATGGTAGAGTATATAAAAATACTTTCAAAATTTAATCTGATTTTCAACTCACACCCAATGCAAATTTCTAATTGCTGTGAAGTAGAGTGGTGTGGTAGTGACAAGAAGATAGTGACATAGTCAGAGGCAAAAGTAGGCAGAAAGTAAGAGAGGGGCTGAGATAAAGAAAGTGACTGTGGGGAGAAAAAAAGAAGCCACTTTCCTAGGGGTGCCTTGGAAGGGGGGAGCCCTGGTTAATTGCCCGCTTTGGCCAAGCTTTAAAATAAATGTGGCTCATAAAGAACTTGCCGACACAAAGCTGCATAAGTAGCGGTTGGTGAGTGTGAAATGAGTGGGTCAGTAAAATGTTTAGTAACCTACTTGCTTACCTGTTCTACAATTACTTTATCATGGATTTTGACAAGGGCCAGTAGAGTTGATAGGAGGCAGAAATCTATGAAGTTTTGGTTCCTTCTTATACACCGGTATTGAAATATTTCTTATCTATGTTTCTGAAATGAGTCGAGAACCTGCAGCAGCTTCAAGTAAGAAGTACTGAAGCCCACCATCTTTAATGGGCTCTCACTGTCTCTTCCAAATCCCATCAGATCGCAGTGCTTTGAAGAACTTTCACGAAGTAATCTTGTTTTCAGTATCTCAAAATTGATGGCAAGAGAGATTTGGTCACTTGACCTCCTAAGTTTCACATTTTCATCCTTAGCAGCACCACTGTGTTACTTAGATCGATATTTTATCAAGGCTTCCACAATGATATTTTTATCGACTCAATGGTTAGCATACTTAGGCATCACTTGAATAGCAAGGGGCCAGATATACAAACATTAGCAATACCTATTTCCTAATAGTGATTAACTCTTGATCGCAATTAGGAAATCAGTATTCCTAATGAACTAGTTCTTTTTTTTCCCCACTTGTGATTCCTAGTAGGTCGCAAATCGACCTACTTCATTAATATTAATGATGTAGGTTGCAATTTGCAACGCATTAGGATCGCCACTATCACAGGGATGGTGGCCTGCTGGGGTGAGCAGACCACCATGTCTGTGGCTGCTTTTCAATAAAGCAAACTTTTCCTTTTTAAATGCAGCCAATTTTCCTTAAAAGAAAACAAGATGCATTTAAAAAACAGATAATGAAACTTTTAAGTTTCGTTTTATAAGAGTAGGCAGTGGTCTGTGGGACCACAGCCTGCTCTTAAAAAATGATTTTTAAAATAATCCTCAAAGGGGAAGGGGTCCCACGGGGATCCCTTCCTATTTGCGAATGAGTTACCACCACTTTAGAATTGCGGCAAAGTATTAATGTTTTGAAACCGTAATTTGATGGCAAAACATTAATACATGCTAATACGATTTGGTATTTGGAAGGGACGCCCTAAACACGCCCCTTCCAAATACCGAATCGCGAATGCAAATTGAATTTGGTAATAAATTACTGAATCGCATTTTGCCTTTTGTACATTAAAAAAAGGTTTTTTTGTGGTCGCAAATGGCCTAAATCTGTGCATTGGGCCGTTTGTGACCTTAGAAAACCTTTGTACATCTGGTCCAAGGTCCAGAATTCAATGTCTTACTTGCTTTTTAGGTCTTGTCCAAAGAAAGCTTTGGCTGTCTCGCCAGCTTTATGTTTATAAAGAATTTATAATAAATGCACACATACACACAACACATGCACGCATGCACACGCCACACACACACATGCAGAGGAGCTTTTGGTCTGCCCTCTTCATCTATTGGTTCATTCAAGCCCCATTCTTATAAGACCACTTCAGTCGTTGACCCTCTTCTTTGTGGGTGACTAGGTTTTGGCCTTGCGTATGTGTACATCCACCTAAACATTACTCCACTTCCTTGCCATGGCTGGTAAGTAAAGTTCTACTGGCATTTCATGTGTTTTTTTAATCTCTTCTTGTCATGGTTCATTTTTTGCTTACTTTTTTCTAAACTTTCCCATCACCCTTAATGGTCTAGCATCCTCATTAGCCTGGTAGCATGCAAATGACTACGCCACACTCGGAGCTTGTAGTGCACATTTATTCTTCAGAGTTCAACCATTAACTAACTGTATGCATTGCGTCATCAACTTTATTAACCACACCCAGACACACCCATATAATTATGTCATTTCTACGGCGTCCATCAGGGACCAGAAGGGTCCCACTATACATATTTACAAAACACTACATCTTCCCCTCTGTTAAACGAAAAATATAAATATTACACATATGCATGATAGTTCCTCAATGAGTCGCAGAGGCGCTTGAACCAGTCTTCCAGACCTAGTCATGTGAGGTTGATGAAGCGGTGGAGCAGGGCCTGCCTCAGGCACCAGGGGTGCAGTGGTAGGCACAGGAGGTGAGCTCTCTGGACTCTCAGGGGGGAAGGTCTCACTTCTGACATCTGGAGCTGACGAACATCGGGGTAAGTGCTTGAAATTATATGAATATCTTGTTATGGACTTTCCAGGACGTTGAGCGGTCACCATATGTCCTTTACTCGTCACAACCCTCAGGGGTTCAGCATCAAACAGAGCCTCAGACTTATGCTTCTGTTTCTGCTTGACCAGTACTCGATCTCCTTCCTTGAAGACCGTGTCCCAAGCACTTCGGCATCTATCAGCATAGGTCTGTATCCTGGACGTGTGCAAGGAATCCGTCGTATGGACCTCGTCAGCATCGGTCAACTTATGAGTGGTCCATTGCAGAAATTTGGTTCCCATGCCTTTCCTAAACATTAAGGTAGCAGGGCTTTCACCTGTAGTGGAATTGGGAGTTCCTCTGTAGACTTGAAGGTCTGAACATAGGGCAGATTTGAAATCACTTCCTTCTAGCGCAGCATGCTGGACTACTGTCTTTAGAGTTCCCATAAAGTGTTCGACAACGCTTTTGGCCTGTGACCAGAGAGGAGTGCTTTTCTGATGTTTGACATTCATGTTAGTAAGAAACTCTTTTAACTCTCAGCTGTTGAATGGTGGGCCGTTGTCGAACACCCCACATTGCAAAAATGCCATTCAGGTTCCAATTACTTTGTCACGTGTGGTTGATGATAGGTCATCCACCAGTGGGAATTGGGAGTAGTCGTTAACAACTACTATTGGATGACTTCCATTATTAAGCGGTCCAAAGATATCTACTGCAATCCTCTCCCACACTTGCTTCGGAAGATCAGATACAACTAATTGATGCTGTGTTGTTTTGGGAGACAAGCAGTTGTACAAATGACAGGCCTTTAATTCTCTCTCAACTCTTTCATCAAGGCGAGGAAACCATACATGGTCTCGAAGAGCTCTCTTGGTGGCGAAATTGCCGTAATGACCCTCATGACAATTGTAGAACCTCTTAATATAAGGCCTTCTTGTGTGACAGAAAGTTCCTCGCTCACATTCTTAAACTTTTGGTATTCAAAGTCATCCGTAAGAGGTTGAATATGTTTCTTCCATGACTGCTGAGTAATAATGTCTTTGAGAACAGACAGATCTCGATCTGCATTTTTACTAGCAATAATTTACTCTACTGAAAGAGCTGCAGGTATGCTTGGCTTGACTATGAAGTTAAAAAGGCTTTAGCCGCCTTAGACGTTGTACTGTGACACTGTACTGGCACTTGTGAAAATAGTCTGCAGGATTTTCATCTTTCCTTGGCCTGTGCACAATAGTGTAATCATACTCATGCAATGGCAACCCTAACCTCTCGATGCGAGGGCCCATTTTGGATTCATGGGTTCCCAAAAAGGGTGAGATAAGCTTGGTGGTCTCTGACAAGGGTGAAAAGTTTTCCACAGAGAAACACATGGAAGTGTTCACAAGCTGACACCACAGCTAGACTTTCTTGACAGACTGTGGCTCGCATTTGCCACAAAGTGCCTTTGAGCATGGTTGTGTCTACTGTGCTGGGCAAGGATCACTCCTAACCCCACTGGGTTGGCATCTACTACAATCTCAGTATGATGTTTCAGATCGAAATAGGCCATTTCAGTAGCGTTCTCAATTGCATGTTTGATTTTCCAAAAACTTCAGTCACATTCAGATGGCCACTTTAACACAGCATTCTTTTTGTCAAGTCTCTCAATGGGCACTGACTGGGACAAAGTCAAAGATATACCTAGAACACTAACTGGCCATGCCACGGAAGGATCGCAGCATTGTTACATCTTGTGGTGGAGTAGTGGACGACAAGGCTTGCACTTTAGCTGGATTTGGTGTCATCCCCTTTTCAGAGAAAATATGCCCAAAGAACTTGAGTTTCGTTTGGTGAAACTCGCATTTTTCTGCATTGAAAGTAAGACAGGCATCAGCCAGCAAGCGGCATACTTGGGTATGGGCTTTGTCATGTCCTTTTTGAGTGGCCACGAATACTAGTATATCATCATTGTAATTTAAAGCATGTGTGACAGGCTGTATAATGCAGCAAATGACTTCTTGAAAGAGTTCTGCAGTTGATGACACCCCAAAACATAGTCTTTTGCATCTGAACAAACCAATATGGGTTGAAAAGGTGGTAATGTACCTACAGTTTTCCTCCAATTCGAGTTGCTGGTACCCCTTGTTCAGATCGAGATGAGAAAAGACTGTGGCACCATTCAGCTGTGTAATCATATATGCAATGTGCGGACCTGGATGTCATTCTCTCTCAATTGCCTTGTTAGCTTGGTGCATGTCAGCGCAGATGCGCACAGCACCTCCACTGTCCTTTTTAGGCACTGCCACTATGGGTGACACCCAGGGTGTCAGATCAGTAGAGCGTTCAATGATGTCATGCTTCAATAGCATTTCCAGTTCTTTCTTAACAGTTGTCAGCAACTGAAAGGCAATTCAGCAATACTGTTGAGCAACAGGGCAAATGTCCTTACTGATGTGAAGTTGCACTTTCATGGTCTTAAGCTTTCCTAGTCCATGAAACAATGATGGGAACTGACTTACGATGTCTGCATGAACATTTGTGTTGTAATTTATGGAAATCAGACCCGTGTCTGCAGAAGTACTGAAACTTGCTCTCGACAAAGTACCTTTAAGAACATGAATTAGTGCTTGTACCTTCGTCTTCTTGTGTCGCATGGTGGCTACAAATGATCCTTGACTTTGCAATGGTGTGTAGGCAGCCCTGAGGCAAGTATCAGCATCATTATAAGTTTAGGTAAAACTAGGATGATTTTGGGAACCAAAAAGCGTAACACTTCACAAACATAGAAGGACTGCAATCCTGCAAGGACCAAAAGACACAGAGGGCCAGATGTACAACTATGTCATTTAGCGACTCGCAAATTGCGCTCAATTGCGAGTCGCAATTTGCGAGTCGCTAATGCCATGTACAACAGTGTCTGAGACACTGTTAGCGATTCTTAATGGGGTCACAAATTGCATGCCTCATGCATATTAATGAGGCACTCGCAATTTGCGACTCCATTAGGAATGACTGGCCCTCCCAGGTCTCAGCAGACCTCCATGTCTGGGACTGCTTTTAAATAAAGCAGTTTTTTTAATTTAAATACAGCCCGTTTTCCCCTGGGACCACTGCCTGCCCCTAAAAAATATTTTTCTCTGCATTCACAAATGGGAAGGGGTCCCCAGGGGCGGTAAATTGCGAGTGTTGCAAAACATTCTTACATAGACCTCTGACTCGCTATTAGGAAGGGACGCCCTTGGAACACCCCTTCCTAATAGCGATTCGCAATTCCTATTTAGCGAGTTGCAAAAAAATTGCGACTCGCTAAATAGGGATTTACATGGCCCTATTAGATTTTGCATGCGCAAACGGGTTTCAACCCCGTTTGCGCATGCAAAATAGGGTTGTACATCTGGCCCAGAGTGACTTAATTGATAATATTCAAAAACATAGAAAACACACAACAGTGAAGCTAAGGTGAAATTAAGAAGAAATTAAATAGAACTTTGACACTATCATATGGATTATTTGAATTTAGCTCTCTGATGAGTTGCTGACTAATCCTGCACTGGTACACAAGAATACTTCTCTTCTTCTATGATTAGGCAACCCTATTTGAACACCCGGATATCAGATAAATGTATATATATGTGTGTATGGTCTATCGCCTCGACAAAAGGTTGTGGAGTGCTGACATGATCGAAGACAAGATTAAAGTCAACGAGGAATAGGAGAGGAAGCTGGGTTGTGGAAGCTATAATTGCAAACATTTCCTGGGAGAGATATTGAAAAATCGACTTTCCTGGATAATGTGGGATGTCTGGGCACCCTACGTATACACATTCTGCAAGACGGTGTAGACCACTCCTAGTTTTCCACATTATATCTATGTTCACAGTCCTGTCCATGGTGGAAGGGTATCAGGAGGCTGCAACATGCTCTTCGCCAGTTTGAGCTTTTTTTGTAGCCCACCCTCCAGTTTCTCATTGTTCCTATCATATATATGTACACCACCAGTGACCATTTCAGGTGAATTATGACTTATCTTAGTAACACTCTTGTGATGTGATTTAGAGGGATTATTTTTGATTTTAACCACGGCCTCCAACTTCTCAGTGAATGCTAATTGTGTGGTCCATGCTGATTTATTTCAGTTATACACATATGATGCAGATATGGGACAACACTTTTGTCACATCAAGGCATAGTGCATGGCAGAGCAGTACACTCTCTGACTGATTAGCTATTGGTATTTTAGGTTAAGGCCCTTCCTTTCTTCTCACAGTGCATTGACAGAAGGATATTGTCCTGATGAGACCTGTAAACTAACAGTGGGTCGAAACGTGGTTGTATCTGGAATGATCCATGGGAGACCTCAGAGATCTTTTTTGATAGAATTCTGTTTGTTTAGACTGAAAACATCAGCCTTGGGTTACAATTGTGCTTTTATATGGTTTTTTACATACTATCATAATTTTTAGCACTGCACCATCTTCACTATATCGCTTATTGTATAGCACTGTTTGATTCAATGAGACAAATACATCTGTATCAGAAGAAATTAAATGGCTTGATTAACGTTTTGCTTTATTCATGATTGAAACTATATGTGATGCACTCTAGCGCCAGAGATTGGTCCCTACAGGGCTACTTATAATTAAGTCCCACAGGACCATCTGTTTTGTTCATTATGGTTCTTAGTGCAAAGCAAAAACAGCCTTTTGGAATCTACCGGGGGTTCTAGGATGGCTAGTGCCTGTGAGGACATCACCTGGCTTTTGCAGATGCTGTTGAATGCTCCCTCCCCTACAGAATAAGCTTCTCCCTTCTTGCTGTACCCTTCCCTTTGTAAAGTACTGTTCGTGTGTTTTAATCTTGACAACGCAGGCTGTGTCTGTGGTATTCATTGAATGGTGGGGGTAGTGCTGCTCTGATTGATGGTGTGCTTGTCATGGCTCACTGAGTGGGTACTGCAGCATCTCTCGTCAGCCCAGCCGACAAGGTTGGGGTCTGCAACTACTGCACCTGTATGCACTGGTCCAGGTAAGCAGCACCATCACCAGTCCTAGCTAACAAGCAGGTTCCGCCTGGGTCTTGGTACTCATAGTCCAATGGATTTTGCTGCTTGGGTTCTTCCTTGTGCCCTATAACAAAACTCACCACCCAAACAAGCTAGATGTCTACCCGGGCCGCAGCAATTAGTACTTTGGGCTGGCTTAAGTCTCCTCCAACGGTGCAGTATCTTCATGTAGCACAGAGTTTCTGTATGAATAATTGTGTGGAGACTGGATTCTGGTAGATACATTTTGGCATACTGGCTGGAAGTTTCCATCCCATCTTTATACCAAAGTTGCAGGCAGGTTTGGTGTAATCCAACCATCAGCTCTGAGACTGGCTCTGGGCAGTTCCTGAATTTTACTTATTCCACGCAGACTGGCCCACCATCAGTCTTTGTTGTCAGGTGTTAGCAGGAAGGGCGGGTGGAGCTGGAAGTCTCCTCTGAGAGGAGACCCAAAATAAGGGTACAAAATAAATGTTCCCACTTAACTAACTGCCTGTTAACCTATGGGGGCTGGCCCTTCCAGTGAACATTGCTGCAGGAAAGTGTTGAGGGAACTCTCTGAGCTTCACAGGGACCCTGATTCTCATCCCGTCCGCACCAAAAAGCCTGATCCACTTCAAAGTACCTCTAGAACATCCTGGAGGATCCCTGAAATTCACAATGCTATCTGGGCTCTCTCCACCCTTGTCGTGGGTACCAGTGGGATGTAGAAGGATAAAATGGATCACACTGTGGTTACAGCAGCATGTGTCTCATCCATATGCTCCACAAGCAACCTCTGCACATAGAAGTAATCAGTGCTTAATTTGTAAAAATAAAAACACGTGCCAGGGCTCTCTTCAGGAGACCACTGCAGCTTGCACCACACATTGCCCCTGCTATGCTGCCAGTGATAGTAACAACACAGCTACTAACCATCACACTCCTACAAGTGTGGCAATCCAGACTATTTCAGGCCCACAAAGCTATAAGAGTGGCTTGGGCAGCAGGTCATAGACATTTTTAATTAATATCGAATTAATAATTAACTGTTGTTGTGGTCATCTCTAAATTAGCCAGACAGCGCCACCTTCGGCAGAATGTTACAAGTGCCGGTGTTGACAATTAAGTGCCGGTACCGAGCACCGGAAACAACTGGCTCAAATGAAGCACAGGAAGTAATGTATGCACACGTGACATTCATGTCCTACATAGATGGAGGTAGGACTTGGTTTCAGAGGTCTGGTACATCAATTTAAAATGCAGACGACGCCAATAAACAACTGCCCCTGGAAGAGGCTTGCAACTATAATTGTTATTGCTGCCACCACTGATAGTCCTTTACAGCCTGATGAGTTGACAATAGTCATGCTTGATAGGGGAAGGTTTACAGGCCACAAACCCCTGCTCTTGGTCGTGATCCATGTTTCAGTAAGCATTGGCAAAACTATAGGTCTCACCTATGTGAGATCTATTGGCTTTACTATTGGCTTTGTCAATGTTTTTTAACCATGCTGTACAGCAGCACAGCTACTGTGCTGCATGGCTGAAAGTAAAAATAAAAGCCACAGGTAAAACTTGTTGCTTCATATCGCTTTTTATTTTTAACTTCCAAGCATGCTGCACCACACCCACGCTGCTGTAGAACATGGCTAAAAACGCATTGATAAAGTCAAATAGCTCTTGGGTATGCAAGTGCTAGTTGGCGTTGGCAATGTATTTTTTTTTGTGGAAGGAGTGGTGTGGGTGGGCGTCAAAGCAACAACCATGTGGTCCAATGGGAGGGTGGGGATGGACCAGGGAAAGCAATATAGTGAGGGAGGTGTGTGGTAGGCTTTTTAGCTAACAGCACTTCGAATGCGGGATTTTTGAGTCAATATTAACAGTATTAAAATGAAAGCTACAAATCCCAGAATGCAATATGCTTCTGGATGGAAAACCAGAAAGCGAGCTGAGTCTTAAGACATAAGACCCCTTAAAAGTTATGCATGGGCTCTGGGATCTACAAACATAGGTTGCCTGAAGCCAGCAGGAAAGTCAGTGACATGCAACAAATTAATAATACAGTCCTTGTGCTACCAGCCTTAAGATGGCTCTGACATGAGGTGGAGGCCCCTGTTTTCCCATTAAGCAGTTCATACTTGTCTACCTCACAGTGATACTCTAGCCCCTGAAATTCAATGGCGTCCACAGCAGGCACAACAGCCCTGCATGATCAGCAGACATGCCTACCCTTCCGATTCAGGCAGGAGACTACCAATTTCAAGGCTAGTCTCCCGCCTCCCTATTCCTGCATGCAGAAACCCAATTCGGAGCTTTGTAAAACTGACGAAAATAAAATGTTGATGTCTGTCACTGCATGTTGCAGTCTCCCCCTCTAAGAATTTCCTCTGACATCAAAGGTTAAAGGCTTTGTCCTTAATTCTTTGAGGGGGAGATTAGAGCATGTGACACACTTCAACAATTTATTTTTGGCAGTTTTACATAGAAGAGAGTTCAGAACTCTATTTTTGTTTGTGCTATGTTATTAAACTGCTCAAAATGAAATGCTGATTGTATGTAATAGACCCGATTCAGGCAGATTGCCTCTGCTTCAATATGAGTCAGTGGGGAAAATACATTCTCCCGACTATTTCTTTTTAAATCTCCCTCTTGCCTGCTCTAACATGTTGGCATGTTTGTATCAGCTGTACTGGAAGCACGTAACACTGTGTTGTTCCAGCTATAGCCAACACCTACCCAGTCTCCTGCTGTTTGAGAAAGGACACGGTGTGCCAGAAGACAAGAAGTTGCGAGGATGGTGGCTGCCTACTTGTGATTCACTCATCAGGACCATGTGAACGGAGGCCTTTCAGCAACTAAAGGAACTACAGAATGAGACACATTTTCCATGATTTTAGTCCAGGTTCTGATGCAACATACACTGTAAATTTTCCAGAAGACGTCATGTACAGGAATGGCGTGTTCTAGTCTCAGCCTTCTCTTCTACAAACTGTTGTAATCTGGTGTTTTTGTCCAGTTGTTTTAAGGTCTCTCCACATCAAGAGATTGAGACATAATTACAGGCAAGCAAATACGTGGAAGGAGTGAGAGGGAAAGCAGTGATGCAGGAAGATGCATGGGGCAAACAGAAATGGGCAATCAATGAGGCGGGAGGCAGGAACAAGAAACATCAACGATGGGCAAGCAACGATGCAAGTGGGGAAGTGGGGCAAGCAATGACATGGGAGGTGAGAAGGTTGATGAAGAAAAAATAGTACCACAATCCCAGCGCAAGCAGCAGAGGAAGGGCACTAATCAAAGATATCAAGCAATCAGTACTTGGTCCATGCTCATCGGAAGAGAGAACCAAACGAAGAGAAAGCCAAACCGGAACACACTGACTAACCAGAAGCCGGCAAATAAAAGAGTGACAATGAAGCCAACTAATGGTAAGCAATGGGTGTGCTTTAAGCCTCTTTTTAGGTTTTTCTTCAGTAACAAAAAAATCTCAAAAGCGACAGCACATGTGCTGTCTCCGGCAAGACCTAAAAAAGCCTCTAATGAACATGCTTGATTGTCTTTAGTGCTGAGATGGAGGTGAAAAATCTATAGAACTTACTATCATGTCGAAGCATGTCCATTCCAACACTTTGGCACTGGGAGAAACCCCAACCAACAATGTTTGGGGCCCATGTTGACTATTCAGCTTATAACTACTCAGAACTGTGACACTATTTCTTCTCAATAGTCTTAAATTATGGGACAGGCCCACACTATGTAAAAGAACCCTGTGTTATCATTTTCATAGTGGGGCTATGTCTCAGGCTTATCTTTACGCACTGCTCTATGTGGGTGGTCTCCATGGAATCCTTCCCATGTCATTTGTATCACCTACTCTAACCTTTCATATTTTAGGAACTGTCCTCTCTACAATCCAAACCAACGTTGAGCAACTTCAATTGTAAGGAAGACATTTTTGTCATACAAGTGCACAACCTCCAGACATCCACTCTGGAACCATTTCAACACTGTAGCATCCTCTGTAACTTTCCAAAGTGTGGTAGTCCCCATAAAGCCATGTCCTTCGAGTAGGGGGTTATTTTGATTATTTTCTTCACGACACAGCCTGCACCTGCACGAAGATAATGAAATAAGGCATGTCTACCCCGTTCCCGCTATTAATCCTAAATAGATATTTAATCTCTTCTTGTTCCTGGGTAACCATGAAAAGTGCCTTCAAGAGTTATGGTCCTCAGTCAAGCACCCCACCTGAAGCTGCAACTGTGATGCTAGATAGTACAATTCAAAGTCTGGTATAACCAGCACACCCAGTTCATCTGTTAGCTTAAGCGTATCCAGTTTCACCCAACTATCTATCTGACTGAGTCTGCACCAGCAAGGACATAGGACCATCCAGTTCTCTGAAAAGGCATTAAAGCCTTGAAGTATGTATAGAGACATAACTAACGTCACCATCTTGACCAAATGCAATATCGCCTATGTCCAACAATAACATTGTAACTCCAAATGAGACTGAATTATGTATACCCCCAATGCTTTATCCACATTGACATCTATCATGCTTATACACTATATTTGTAATGCGGAGGGCGAGATGTTTGAAACTGTGCAGTTGTCACCTATGCAAAGGGTAACTGAAGGAAGTGGTCCGATTAGGGTCACTCAGGTCACTCACGACCACCTCTCTGCCTTCCCAATAAATGAAGAGTCGGTCAGACAGTAGAGAATACAAACCACACAGTTTATTAGCAATGCGCTGCAGCGGAGCCCAGTCTGGCCAGTCTCAAAAGATGACTGCCGAGGGACTGACTCCCCCCAACATAAAATCAGATATTATACATTCCCAATTCTCAAAGAACCCGCCCAGGCTGGAAAATTCCGGCCCAGGCTACAGTGAACAAAGAGAGCAAAGAAGGATGAGCCATGGCACAGGGCTAGGTACATGCTATCTTGACCCCAAGGCCGTTCGGCCGGTGCCTACCACTCTAAGATGTGGGAACGGGTCTATCTAACAGCAAAGGTATGCAACAGTAGATAATACATTCATTACTGCAGCAAAGCTTCAACCTTGAGAAATACAAGCTGGAGGTGCAGGGCAGCCTTTCTGCTGAGGCAGACATTATGAGACAGAAGCTCGATCTCAGTTACAGAACAAAATGGCGCCAATAAAGATGGCGCTGTGAATGCTAACTTAACACGGAATAGAGTTTGAGCATTGCAAAGGGGACATTTCATGTCTGCGCATTACGGAAATAACATTTCAAATCTAACAGACCCTTCTTTTAGCATTCATGCTAAGCTTTATTGGTGCCATCAGGTAAGGGTCTTTACAATTCTAAAGCAAAAAAAAATGTTCACACATAGACCACCATTGCTGGCGTATGGACTGTCAACTGAAACTAAGGCTCTTAAAATGTTAAACACATATAATCAATATTCAAAAATACCCTCATCAATGCTCAGCAAATCCTGAATACCCTGCATCATCATAGCCTTTGTATTAGAGTCACGCCTCTGGGTCTTGGGGCGTGGTTTGAACATTGATACACAGCAGGCACAACAGGCAGGGAGGCAGTGCATGTACAGACAGCATGTCAAAATGATACCTGCTATGGCAACCAGAAAAATAAGAATCTTCGAACCCCAAGTGGTGAATAGGCCCCAGAACCATCCCGTGAATGACCATGTACCATTCTCCTGGTGTATATCCGAGGCTATTTTCTGCAATTGCTGTATAGCATCGTACACAGTGGGGGCGTGGTCAGGGATGCACACACAACAGCTACTGCCGATGACACGACAGGCCCCACCCCGATCAGCAAGGATGACGTCAAAAACCATCCGATTTTGGAGGGCAACAAGTCTTGTAGCCTGGACCTCTACTGTGATATTTGTCAAAATTCCTGCAGTTGTATTAATGACACCTTCCATCACCCTAGTGAGCCGTCTAATGTTAAGACTGTTAGCCATAGGACCCCAGAAGGGTATTATACCTTTCATTGCGTCCGTGAACTGCTGCAGGGTGGTGTCTGTCTGATCTATGTCATCAGTGGTAATCATTCTCTTAAACCGGAGTACATGGGCACCCCTACGCTGTAGACGATGGTCCTTATGGTAATTGGGAGGGGCTATATACACAGGTGGCAAGAGGTAAGAAAGGTAACACCTTCCCGACCACCCTCCAGGAAGCCAAACATAACCATGAGCTCCACAAACAAAATAGGCATTGGGTGGCGGAATCAGGGGTGGACTATTTGTTGCTCTCAAGCCATAAGTAGTGTTGCATCTGCTCTCCCCCACCTCTATTTTCCCAGCCCCCTGGACACAGAAGGGAGCTATGACATCCACCACTGACAATGGTATCGGCTTATCTTCAGTAGCGTTGCAGGTCTGAAAGGACTGGTAGTATTCTGATGCGTTGAACTGTAGGAAATTGTCCCTCTCCACTTGAGACCAATTTCCCTTCCTCACTCCCTTGTACGCATGCATGCAAGAGCTCAAGACACCTGCCTAACGGCTCTCGGCCTGTGGGAGCACCGGGGGGTACTCTATGCTGAAAATGTACAGTTCGCGTCAGGGTGCAAGAACTAGTACTTCGTTCCAATGTGTCAGCCTGGTGAAATGAACGGGCCATGCTAAGCAATGCAAACCACCCCTCACAACTACTAACATATGACAATGGCATGGATAGCAAGTTCTCACTTCTATGTGTTACTGAGGGTAACTATCCACATACCCAACATTTTGTGGTATTATAAGCAGTGTGCGTTTGATGCAAGGTCTGAATGAACACATTATCTTTATAAGACTTCCTGTGCACCTCCTTGTGAGGCGCCAGGGTAACAAAGATATGTTCGGGGGGAACAGGCGTAGTACCAATCAAAGTATGCACAGGATATTTCTCCTCGAGAAAATACGTTACCCCAAGTATCAATATTAGAGAAATTAGAATAATTGCTACGAACACAGCTTTACTTTTTACAGACCAGGAGGACCAGACAGGCCCATCCCGCTCAGAGCGCGGAGCTGCAAAAGGCTGTTCTTCCTCCTGAATGGGGCGACCAAAGGGATACATTCTCTTAAAGCAGCGGAAAAGACTTACACTTGGAGCCAAGCTGGAATAAAAGCAAAGGAATAAGACAAAATATTGTTCGTTAGGCGTAGGTGCTGTTGAGCACCGGCGGCAGAGCTGTTCGTCTAGCTCGGATCCAGATCCCATGTTGCAGGGCAAAGTATCGTCTTCTTCAGAAACACAGTTCTTTTTTTTTTTTTGCCCTGTTCGGTGACTGTCCGAATAATGCACCAATCTCCCTTTCACTAAGCTATCGTTGGTACCACGGGCAGGGCATGTTCGCCCCATTCTTAGCAATGCAGTCCATCCCTACTAATCTGACTTTCCCTTTGGTGCACTGCTCCTCTTACGGGGGCGTAAATTGTACCTCAAGACTCCAGGCACAGCGGAGTCAGAGAACAAAGGGTCAGGCTCAAGGGGACCAAGTGGCAAAGGGTCGGACTCAGGCAGGTCGGTGGATTGGGGCTCAACTGGGTGTGACTCAATCACAGGTGGGCCAACAGGCTGGGGCTCCTGGATGGCCTTATTTTCAGGTGGCACTGCCGCATTCAGCACCGCATGGCTCTCTTCCTCCGCTGGTGCCCATGTGAGCCGGGCATCTGAGAAGGGAATGAACCGCGGCACCTGCTCTGTCTCGCAATCCCCAATCCCGTCCGTGACCCACTGGTCGTAGGGCAGCGGGAGGGGCACCCTCTTACAATGGGTACTGTGTATCCAGTCCTTTCGACTGTCGACCTTCACCGCTGTCCTGGTGGCCAGAAGGACCTGTAGGGGTCCCTTCCAGCGTGGTTCCAAGCCGCTCCTCCGCTGAAAATTCCAGACCAGTATCCAGTCACCTGGCTGTATCTCGTGACCCGGACCCTCTGGTTGTTGCTGCAGTGTTTCAGCGATCTGTTGGTGAATAGAACGCAACTTTTTAGTCAATTCATAGAGGTAATCTATAAGCAAGGGATATTCTATATCAGAAAACTTGCGAGGTCGCGGGACGCCCCAAACGTTTGCCGGGCGGCCAAACACGACCTCGTATGGAGACAATCCTGTTCTAGAGTGGGCTGTGACTCTCGTAGACATCAGTGCTAGGGGTAAAGCATCTGGCCACTGCAATCCTGTGCTCTCTTTGATCTTGGCCATTTTCAGCTTGAGAGTACCGTTGTACTTCTCGACCAAGCCTGCTGATTGGGGGTGGTTCGCCGCATGAAACTTTTGCCTAATGTGCAACCCGTCGCACACCAATTGGATGACCTTGGCATTGAAGTGGCTGCCATTGTCACTCCAAATCAAACGGGGCAAACCAAAACACGGGAAGAACTCTTTCAAGAGTACCTTCGCCGTCGCCATGGCTGTGTTCTCTTTAGTGGGGTAGGCCTCAATCCATTTACTGAATGCACAGACAACCACTAACACATATTTCAAGTTATTGACTCATTCCTTTTCGATGAAATCCATCTGGAGAACCTCGAAAGGGAAGGAGGGTGGTGCAAAACTGCCAACAGGGGTGGGGGTACCTTTCCCAGGATTGAGCATCAGGCAAACCATGCAGTACTTCACCAGGTGGGCAGCAACTTTGGGGATATTGTCATTCCCCCAGGGGAGACGTTTCCTCAGTGCACTGCTTCTGCTCCAAACTGGTGGAGTAATCACAATTCAAAAATACTTTAAACCATAAGTGCGACTTGTTGAATTTATTTTATTCTGCATAAATTCTTTTTCATTTTCCAATTGTAGATACATGAGCTGTATTCTTATTCCATAACCAAGGTATTGTACCATGGGTTGACTTGAAACTTGTGGTACCAATTGGTCAATCCCAATGCATTTCGGGCACTATGGGCCCTTCATCAGGGGAATATTCACAATCTGTATGGTTGAAGCACGAAAACATAGCTGGGTTACCAACACTGGGTTGCCTAATATATTTGTTAATGCCTATTAGGAAAATAAAGGACAGTCCCATACATGCTTATGCCATGTTATTTAGTGGAAACACAACTGTCATGAACAGATAAGAACATGTAGAGCCGCAGTCATCAGGTGTCTTGGAGGGTTTTTGATTCCCCTCCCCTGTCTTGTAGCGCCATAAAATTCTGGAAAATAGCAGCAAAGGAACTGGAAAAAACTGATTCATACCAAGCAGCCAATAAAAAATCAGCTGGCTGACATTTCTAAATGTATTGTAATACCTGCTAGTTTTTTAATTGTGGTCATGACCCTAAGGCCTTTTTTCTCTTTTATGTTTTTAAAAAATGCTCATTTAAAGTATAGCGTTTTATGATGGTTTGCCATCCTTTTATGATTTTTAACGAATCAATAAAAGTATTTTTGACTGACTGACTGACTGTCATGAAAAAGTTGTGAAAGTACACCGAACAAACCAAAAAAGGATCAAAAGAAGGGTGTTGAAACACTGAACTTCAAACAGAAATGACGATTTTCATGCTGCTTGAGTTGTGTGATGTGCCCCCTCAGAGCAACTGGAGACCGAACGTTTACCATCTAGGCTCTTAAGAAGCTGAGAATGTAAATCCTCGTGAATATGCATGCTGAAACATTCTCGTGCGTGCAAATAAAAACATGCTGTGTGGTTGTTATACTGTGCATGAAAGTTGGCACAACACTATGTATAGTGTTCATTATTCCAGACCCAAATGGGTCTCCTAAGCTTTTATATGACGACCATTCAGGTGGTTATTTTGTATATGCCGTTTTATTGTCAGGAAGCATGCTTTTCTCCTTGGACACATTTGCGTCGTATGGCATCTCAGAACCACCATATAGTATAACTCGCACCTAATAAAAGCCTTCTTTTGATCCTTTTTTGGTTTGTTTGGTGTACTTTCACGACAGTTGTGCTTCCACTAAATAACATGGCATAAGCATGTATGGGACTGTCCTTTATTTTCCTAATTGGCATTAACAAATATATTAGGGAACCCAGTGTTGGTAACCCAGCTATGTTTTCGTGCTTCATCCATACAAATTGTGAATATTCCCCTGATGAAGGGTCCATAGTGCCCGAAATGCATTGGGATTGACCAATTGGTACCACAAGTTTCAAGTCAACCCATGGTACAATACCTTGGTTATGGAATAAGAATACAGCTCATGTATCTACAATTGGAAAATGAAAAAGAATTTATGCAGAATAAAATAAATTCAACAAGTCGCACTTATGGTTTAAAGTATTTTTGAATTGGGATTACTCCACCAGTTTGGAGCAGAAGCAGTGCACTGAGGGGATGTCTCCCCTGGGGGGACGCTTCACTAGTCATATTAGGACGCTCACGTACCAGAGAGCGATACCCGATCTGCACGCAAACCTAACAAGTAATTGAACTTCACCTCAATCCTTCGAATACCGGTGTGCATGTACCACCATTGACTATCTTGACGATATTGTCATTCCGCCATACGGGGTCTAACAGCTTGCAAATCCCTCTCGCACTAATGTGGACTGGCCCGTGCGCCATGGTAACCACAGGGAGGACATATTCATCTGGTAGCATCCACCTCTGCTTTCCGCTCTTGTCAACCCAACACCCATTCTCATCCAAATTAGCCGTGCTCTCTTGCCATATTGCTAACTCCTCAATTGTTGCCCCACTCTGGATCTCCTTAACATTTTCCAGCGTATCCTCAAACATCGCACCCTCGGGCACCCATCTAGCAGGACCTGCCACAAACATCCTTTTCATTTTGGACTGTGCTGTCTCCTTCGCTATCTGGTCTGCAAATGCGTTCCCCCTTCCAACGTCATCAGTGATTGCCTTGTGAGCACTGCACTTCACTATTGCTAATTTCTTAGGGAGTGCCAGGGCTGACAAGAGTCTGTGTATTAGTGGGCCGTTCTGTATTCTCGTTCCATGGGACGTTAGGAACCCCCTCTCCGCCCAGAGCCGCCGAAAATTATGAGCCACGCCAAACGCGTACTGGCTGTCAGTATATATATTGACAGCCAGTCCCTCACTCAACTCACAGGCACGAAGAAGGGCTACCAACTCTGCAGCTTGTGCTGATTGAAAGGGAACTCGTGATGTCTCAACTACAGTGCGTAAGGTGGTGATAGCATAAGCCGCTGTTGTTGTGCCATCTGGTAATTTAAAACAAGAGCCATTGACATATAGCTCCACTTGGTGTTCAGATAGGGGAACAGCAGTCAGGTCTACCCGTCCCTTCGTCTCTTCTTCAGTACGGAAGATGCAATCATGCACGTCCGTCTCCTCACTCTCAGGAGGGGAGGGGTAGTAACGTGGCTGGGTTCAGGGTGGCACATCTTTTAATGGTGACATGTGGTGCAAACAAGGTCAGTTCATAGCCAGTCAGACGCGCACTGATAAGGTGCTGCGTCTTTGTTCTGTTCAAAAGCGTGTCCACAGCATGCGGGACCATGACTGTGAGATCAGTATCAAGGATGAGCCCTGCCGATTGTCGGATAGAAATGGCCGCAGCCGCGACCACTTTTAGACAGCTCAGGAGGGCTCTGGTGACGTTGTCAAGCAGAGCAGAGAAATAGGCACACAGCCTTTGCTTACCTCCAAAGGCCTGTGTTAAGACAGAGAGCGCGCAGCCAGCCGTTTCGTGTGCGTACAACATGAACGGCTTCTGATAGTCTGGAGTGCCAACCACAGGTGCAGAGCAAAGCGCTATTTTTAGTTGCTCAAGAGCATGCTGACAGTCATGCGTCCAAGGCAGGGGTTCATGCACATCTTTAGTGGTTAGGTGCAGCAAGGGCTTCGTTAGTAAAGTGAAGTTAGGGATCCAGTGGCTGCAATACAAAGTAATACCTATAAAGGTTCGTACATCCCATTGCGTCTTAGGGATGGGCATTTTAGTTACAGCAGCAATGCGCTCAGGTGCTAGTCTCCTTCTCTCCTTCGACAGTAGGTGACTGTTAGACTTGGCATCTTTTGGCGTGTTTCCCCTGACTTTTTGCTTTCTGACCTCCCGGTTTTGACTCTGTTTTTGCTGGTGTAATGATTCTGCGCACTTTCCTCACTGCGGTCCAGTGGGAAAGTGCAAGTGCTCCTGTATAAAATGTGTTATGGATTGGTGTTTCCATGATTGGCCTATTTGGTTTATGTATCAGCCCCTTGTAAAGTGCACTACGAGTGCCAGGGCCTATAGACCAAATGCTGTTGGTGGGCTGCAGCACTGGATTGTGCCACCCACGCAAACAGCCCGTAAAGTGTAACTCGGGCCTGCCATCGCAGAGCCTGTGCGCAGCCTGGGGCTGCCATAGTCGACTTGGCAAGTGCACACACTTGCAAGTCCCTAAACCTTCCCTTTTCTACATGTTAGTCACCCCTAAGGTAGGCCCAAGGTACCACTGTGGGCAGGGTGCGTTGTATGCGGAAAGGTAGGACATGCCCTGGTGTGTGTGGCATGTCCTGATAGTGAATTACAGCCTAGTTCGTTTTTCACTATTGCAAGGCTACCTGTTCCCCTAGGCCAGAACGGGCAGTTTTGATTATTACAGCTTATAATCCTAACTGACCCCGGGAACATGGTAGAAATTCGAGTTTAGTATGCCTGGACTCAGAATGATAAAATGCAGCTTTTAGTGAAGTTGGTTTTAACATTCTGTGTTTGAAAATACCACTTTTAGAAAGTGGGTATTTTCTTGTCTAACCATCCAAGCCTGCCTCTGCGAGGTTGTGTATTCCTTGTCTGGAGTGTGAGTGACAGGGGCTGGGGGATGCCAGGAGACAGGGTGAGTCAGCGCAGGGCTGAATAGCAAGATCTACATGTAGATGGGTGGGAGGGGTCGCACCTGGGCCCTGAATAGGACAGTGCCTTCCCTCCACAATGCTGGCTCCACCTCCTGTGGCGCGTCTGATGTCCCTGGCCTACTCACTGAAAGAAGGGACGGAGACTTGTCAACAAAGTGCTCCAGAACTGGTTTGGACTAGGCAAAGGCCTCTCTGCCTTCAGAGAACAAAGGAATTTGGGATATAAATATTGGGGCCCTGACCCCATGAATTTAGATCTCGCTGGAATCAAGGAACCTGCCAAGACGAAGAGCTGGAAGAGCTGCCAGGAGGAGTACTGCCCCTTTGCTGTGTTGTTGCTTTGTTGGGTTGGCCTGCAGCTGCTGCTTCTGCCTTGGGCAGTGAAAGGACTGGACTGAACTTTCTACAAACTTGTGCTGAGTATCTCCAAGGGCCTGGAACCGAGCTGGCCTCCTGTTAAGAAGTCTCAGGGACTGCAAAGACTTCACAAGCCTCTGGGTACCGCTTCTGGAACGCTGTTTCAGTTGCCACAGAGGAAGGGAACTGCAACCGACTCCGTCAACCGAATCCATCCCTGGCCGATGACCTGTTTGCACCGCAGACCGCATCGCCCCGCTTCGCATCGCAACCCTGGTCTCACCGTGGGCGACGTCCAACGCCGCCAACATCGAGCCGCTGCTTGCACCGTGACCTGTGGGCACCGCAGTTCGCATCGCATCGCTTCACTGAACCAGCCGGACCCGACCGACGCGGTCGCTGCAACTGGCTCAAGAGTCGTGACCGCACCGCATTTGGGGCACCGCTCGCACGTCTGCGACGCACCGCTCCGACTCGCACCGCTGTCCGACGCCAGCTCCCGCACTCCGGCTTGGTCGCCTGCATCGCAACCTGTCAGCACCGCATCGAGCATCGTCTCACCCTGCATCGCACGCCTTGGACTCACCGACCCCGTCTGCACGACGCTCATCGAGCCGCTGCCTGCACCGCATCGAGGGACACCGCACCTTGCATCGCTCCTTCTTGCACCGCAACCGCGACGAACGCCGACCGGCTCGTACACTCCGTACCAGCCACAACGAGAAAGGTACTGTAACCGAGTCTGTTCACGACTCTGCTGGCCCGTATCGACGCGGTCGGCTGGAACTGTTAGACTCTGTGGTTTTCAGCATCGCGGTAGGCTCCGACGGAGCTACCGACTGCACTGAACTTTGTTTTTGGACTATTCCTGCAAAGAAGAAGTTACCTTATCAAGCATTCATTTTTAAAGTATAGTATTGTGGATTTTTGTCGTAATTGGTCTTGTCTTGAGTATATAAAATATTGGTTATTTTTCTAAACTGGTGTGGTGTCCGTTTGTAGTGCTTACACTGTATTACTGTTGGTTATGTGCAAATGCTTTACACACTGCCTCTGAATTAAGCCCGACTGCTCGTGCCAAGCTACCACGAGGGTGAGCAGGGGTTACTTCACGAGTGTAACACCCTTACCCTGACTAGGAAGAAGGGTCCCTACTTGGACCAAGGTGCAAACCCTTGCGAACTAGAGATCCCATTTCTAACAGTGACCTAAGTAGGTGACCTCCTGTCGACAATATTGAAATTTAGAAAGGAACACTTTATGTCCTGATGAGCCAAATGTAACAATAGCTTAACCGCTGCATCCTTGCAACCATTTTCAGTATCCGAAGCTATTAAGAGGTCGTCCACGTACTGCAATAGGACATTACCTGAGGGAAGGACGAGGGAGTCCAATTGACCTTTTAAGGCTTGGCTATAGATACTGGGGCTTTCAGTATAGCCCTGAGGAGCCCGACAGAATCTAAAACTTCTGCCGGCCAGAGAGAACCCAAAGAGATGCCTACTGTCTGGATGTATGGGGATGCTAAAGAACGCATTCTTCAAATCAATGACAGAAAGGTATGTGGCTGAGGGAGGAATCATGGTCAGGAGAGCAGTGATGTCGGGGACAACAGGGAACTGAGGGACCACAACCTTATTCACTTCACGCAGATCAATCACAAAGCGGTAGACATCGGGGTGATTATCTGGGGAACCCGATGGTGACCCTTTTAAAATTGGGAGAATGACGCTATTGCACGCATTCGCAGTCGTCTCTTCAACAACCCCAGATGCAATCAAATCCTGTATTATCTGCAATAACGCTTGTTCCCCTGCCTTTGGTATCTTGTACTGGGGAAGACGAGGCAGAACAGCATTGTCCTTATCTCTGATGGAGACCGGGGGTATCTGCAACAGCCCTACGTCCGTATCACCCGTAGCCCATAATGTCATCAGCACTGCCTTAAACTCAGCGGGAAGGGGCTGATCCTTTGACAAACATTGCTTAGAATTCACTACATTGGGTCCTATGGTCATATAGACGCCATCCGGGGAGCACAAAATAGTCGCATGTAGCTTCTTTAACAAGTCTAATCCCATTAAATTCTCTCCACAGTTAGATGTCAATAAGAAGGGCGAATCTACAGTAAAAGCGCCGATAGTCAGGGTCAGTGGCTCAGAGATGGGGCTCACAACCGGTATACCTGAGAAACCTACCAAAACATTATTTTGGCCAGACAGGACTGCCCCGGGGACCAGTGAACGAGAAACAGAGCTATTCATTGCGCCTGTGTCCACCAAGAATTTCTTTGCTGAGCCCTTCAGATCAGCAGTAACGTAAGGTCCCCGCTGATCCACAGGGATCTGAACTGATCCCTCACCCTGCCCTTGGCTGTCCTAGCTGTGGGTAAGTCCCGTCACTTCGTCCAAATCATAATCATCATGGTAATACTGTCGCCCCCTCGGATCATCAAAATAGTTCTGATCAGACCGACCTGGCTGTTCCTTACCTCCCCAGCCTCCGCCGTAGCCACCTGCTCCCCATCCCCTTCCTCTGGACCCCCGTCCCCTCGGGGCTTCAACCCTTTGCAACAGCTTCGGACACTCACTACGCCAGTGCCCCTCTTCCTTACAATAGGCGCACTGGTTCGGCCCCACGGGCATAGTATTCCTGCTGGTGCGGGGTAGCTGCCAGGCCGGACCAATGCCCCTCCCCCTACCATTTCCCCGGGACACCTGTTGCATCAACACCTTCGTTTTCAGCTCCTTATTTTTCTTCTCTACCTTCTCCTTCTCTTCATTCTCTCTGTGCTCATAATACTGTGCCATACTTATTATTATCACCGATGGGGAGGAGGTAGTCCACGTGCTCTCCGAAGCCTGTAACCGAGTCACGATCTCAGGCAGCAGATTCGTAACAAACCTGTTGACAAACAGCCGGACACCTCCCTCCATCGACAAATCCTGTCCACTGAAGTCCAAAAACACCCCTTCAAACCTGGTGAAGAAGTCGGATACACTTTAATCTTTCTTCTGGTGACATGCTGTTAACTTATCCCAATCTACTCATCTAGGTGGGATCAAGGAGTGCATATACGTAATAATTCGGCCCGGTAGGGCTAGTATCTCAGCCTTAGGCTTCTCGCCAGGCTTCCTCTCTCTATCCCATGCCCTGATCTCACCACAAGTGCCACCCAACTCCACTACGTGGTCCTGCGTGTGCACCTGCCGCCAAATATCAACCGGCACCAGCAAGCCGAAAAACATCTCAATGTCTGCCAACGTCATCACCGTCGATGACGCAGCCTCTGTCAATTCTTTGTAATAAGCAGTCGGATTTTTCCTAGGGTCGGGCAACTGAGTCTTAAGGGACAAAACCTCACTCCTTTTCCAAGGAGTATAAACTAACCCTGGGTGGTGAACTCCGCTCCGCTCGCGGAGTTTGCGGAGTTTTCTGCACTCCGCGTTATGCGGAGATCGCGGAGTTCCGAAAAACTCCGCTTCGCGTTGCGGAGCGGAGTTTTTTTCCTCGTTCGCGATCGTCAACATCAAGTTGGCGAGCGCGAGCGTGGAAAATCAACATCCCGGTGAGATTTTTCAACGCGGGGGGTCAGGTTTCTCATTGCGAGTGGTCGCGTATGCTCGCCACAGCTCGCGTTGAGATACTGCCCGTTCGCGTTGAAAAAGCTGCCGCTCGAGTAAAAATCTACTTGAGCGGCAGAAATGGAAAGCAGGGACCGTTTGCACTGTGCATGGTGCCGTTCGCAATGATTGCACAGTGCGGACAAGCATCCGGCACTGTGCAATCACCTCGAACAGCATTTTTCTATCGCACTCCACCGCTCGCGGAGCTCCGTGTAGTGCGACAGAGTTTTTTTTGCACTTTGCGGAGTTCCGCGTAGTGCAACTCCACGAACTCCGCCCAGGGTTAGTATAAACCCACTGTTCCTGGAAACGGGCCTCTACTCGCTGCCTGACAATATGGACCTGCCCATCTCGAAACTCTGGTACTTCGGGGTGGTAGATGGGATGTACTTCCCTCATCGGGAACTGAAACACTACAGTCGGGCTCTTTTGGATCAACCTGCCTTGGTATCCAACCAACGTGGTAACATTACTAAAAACGTCATTAGGGGCCATGCCAGCTGCATACACACTATCCCGAATATCATAAATAATTTGGGGGGCAACACCATTAAAACACTGCTCCCACAGCCCAATCAAAGTAGCCGACATATGCTTGAGGGCATGCTGTTGTACAAACGGCTCATCCTCCACACTGTAAATCGGACTCCGGGCCCACTGGGAGGCCTGGTCAGCCACCATCTTCTTCTCTGCATCTCCCAAGTCAGACCGAATCAACACTCGCCCCATTCTTTCCTTAGCAGCCGCCCAATCCCCATCATCCAGTTCCCACACCGGTGTCCCAGCGCACAACAAGGGCGAGGAAAGGGAGTGAGGGGAGGGCACACTCATGGATGTTGCGGGAACTAGAGACACCAATGTCTGCGTGGTGGGTGTAAGCGAGAGAGGTAGAGAAGAGCCTGGGGCAACAGGCACAGCAGATCAGCCTGTAATCGCTGCAGTCTCGGCCGATGGAGCCGAATAGGAAACAAGGGGTGCTCCATCTGAAGCGGCCGAGTCAGGGGCAGGGGAACCAGAGGCGGGAGCATGGGAGTCGAGGTGCTGGGTCGGTGGGGCTGCTGTATATATCCTCTGCGGGGCATAAGGAGGTGGTGGTCGTACATCTAACAGATCCTCCACAAAGGGATCGCCTTCTCCTTGTGCAACATAAGACTTATCACATTGCAATCTAAACTTCCGGTCAGCACACTCTATACCCTTCTCTATCTTCTCTCTCTCGTACGCTATAGCCTTTTGTGTTACTGTCTGCGTCTTCCCTCTCCGAGCCTCCTTCTCCGCTCTTATTCATCTCTGCTTAGCTTCCTTTTGCCAAACCTGAAGATAGTCAAACATCGACTGCCTACTTCTTTTTGCAAACAATTTATCCTGCAAGAAGTTCAATTTCTGTTCATCAAAAGTACCTGCCAAAGGCCACTGTAACTCAGCGTTGTCCCTTGTATATTTGTGCCATAATGTACTAAACATAATAGGGCCAAGGCCATGCTTCACATACATATCAAAGTTTGGGGTGCCGCAGGCTGCCTCTCTTCCAATCGAGCATCAGCAGAACAACAGCGGCACCCCAAACAGCAGAGCTTGCTAAGGCAGGGCATCTTCAAGAATAAAGAGAAACAAATTCGCTACTTGTACCCGACAAGTGACTTACCAATTTCTTCCCACAAGTCCGTCCTCGGACCGTATCGAACGCTCAAAGGCCAAAAACCAGTCCTCAGACTGCATCAACTTTCAAATCAGGCTCCACATCACAAGTCCCAAACACTAGTCAAACCCCAGGCGTTTTCAAGAAAAAGCCGAATTCACCAAGTCGCCTGACAGAGGGTCCTCAGACACCCTGTATCTCCAAAGTGGTCCGCAGACCTATCAAATTCACAAACAACCGAGAAATGGGCTCCAGACCATATCCAAAACTTTTTCAATACGGCGCCATATTTACCAAGAATCAAGACAAACTCACCTGGTGCACACAGGTTGAACAAAGTTTTCTCCACTGCCGACTCTTCGGACCAAACGGTCAATTCCAAGGGTTTCGCCTTTCAGGACCCCAGCCGGGATGACCAGTAGACGAGGCACCGCCCAATCAGACAGGCGGGGCAGCTGCGAGAACTAAGCTCGGTCGTGTGGGGATCCCGATCCGCCAGTCTGACCTGACGTGGCCCCGTCCCCCACACTCGGTTAGGGGCAAGGATGGGACACCCGATGGAGTTCCTGTTCGGGCGCCAAATGAAGGAAGTGGCCCGATTAGGGTCACTCGGGTCACTCACGACCACCTCTCTGCCTTCCCAATAGATGAAGAGTCGGTCAGACAGTAGAGAATACAAACCAGACAGTTTATTAGCAATGCGCTGCAGCGGAGCCCGGTCTGACCAGTCTCCTAAGATGACTGCCGAGGGACTGACTCCCCCCAACATAAAATCAGATATTATATATTCCCAATTCTCAAAGAACCCGCCCAGACTGGAAAATTCCGGCCCAGGCTACAGTGAACAAAGAGAGCAAAGAAGGATGAGCCATGGCACAGGGCTAGGTACATGCTATCTCAACCCCAAGGCCGTTCGGCCGGTGCCTACCATTTTAAGATGTGGGAACGGGACTATCTAACAGCAAAGGTATGCAACAATAGATAATACATTCATTAGTGCAGCGAAGCTTCAACCTTGAGAAATACAAGCTGGAGGCGCAGGGCAGCCTTTCTGCTGAGGCAGACATTATGAGACAGAAGCTCGATCTCAGTTACAGAACAAAATGGCGCCAATAAAGATGGCGCCGTGAATGCTAACTTAACACGGAATAGAGATTGAGCATTGCAAAGGGGACATTTCAAGTCTGCGCATTACGGAAATAACATTTAAAATCTATCATAACGTATCTGTTCAAGAACATTCCCCATCATCGCACCTATCAGGAAGATCCGGGACTTATGTCAATATGTACGCTGACCAGCCAAGTCTCCAATAGTATTGATACTATTGGCTTTCTACAATAAATGAACATATCATCGGCATAGAGAGACAAAATATGCCTGGATTTAATTATTATATACCCCCTTGGACCAGATTGCTCAGCAGCATGCAAGCAAGGGGCTAGTTGATTGAAGCAAAAATCAACAGCGGACAGCCTTACCTTGTGCCTCACTGGAAAGTCCAACACACCAAGATCTCTCTGCCCATCTTCACACTCACCCTTGGTGATATGCATAGACATTTCATCCAGCTTATTAAAGTAAGGTCTGGAAATTAAACTGCCATTGGATCTCCAGTATACAAGCTGCCAGCTGACAGTATCAAACACTTTCTCAGTGTTAAGGGAGGCCACAGTTTGCCCCTCCTCCTTCTATTGAAGCAGATACTGTTTCATATGTGCCTGTCTTTTAAGGCTAGTTGCCATTGTGGTCCTGTCGGGAATAAACTCAGATTGATGTGGATATGTCAGAGTGGCCAACACTTTCATTAACTGAAACACAAAGCTTTACTATTTTGAGAGACACGTTAATCATGGACAAAACAATTGAGAGTTATTAATGTAATGTTGTTTCCTGTGGGGGTTTATTTTAAGTCTCTACCTCCATTATCTTCTATAGGATGGTGTTACAGTACCAGGGGTTGGCCATGTTTGCTGCTGGACTTATTCCAGTTCTGAGCTGATTTTAGATCCATTTTGGGCTGTAGTAACTTTAGAAGGACTGTTGGACTTGGCCCTCTCTGAAGGGTCACCCCCAAACTTTTGTATTCCCTCACCCTGTTTTCTGAACCCGTTTGGTTGACTTTTAGGACTCTGTGCACTCTACCACTGTTCACCAGTGTGACAGTGCTTGTGCTTTCCCTCTAAAACATGGTAAATTGGCTTACACCTGATTGGTATGTTAAATTTGCTTGTAAGGCCCTCATATATGGTACCATGAATACCCAGGGCCTGTAAATTAAATGCTATTAGTGGGCAACAGAACTAATTGCGCCACCATTTAAAAGTAGCCTATTAAAACATGTCTCGGGCCTACTTTTGCAAGCTGTAATGCAGTTTTAAACTGCCAATTCGACCTGTCAAAATAAACCTTTTGTTATCACAAAGGGAGAGCGAGAGCAAGTCCTAGTTGCATTCTTCCAAAAAATATACCTTACACAACAGGACAATGAGTGCCCTGTTGTGTATGGTAAAATAAAAACCTTTTGACAGGCCTAAACCTTTCTTTTTAATACATACAAAAACACCCCTAAAGTAGTCCCTAAACAGCCCATAGGACAGGGTGCTTTCTATTTAAAATGTAGGACATGTGCTTTTAAGTTTTATGTGTCTTGGTAGTAAAAAACTCCTAAATTTGTTTTTCACTACTATAAGGCCAGCCTCTCCCATAGGATAATATTGGGTTACCTTATTACATTTAGGGGCACATGCATCAAGCTATTTTGCGATCGCAAACGTTGCGAATCGCAAAAAAAGGCCGTTTGCGATCGCAAAATAGCCTAATGCAATGCATGAAGCATATTCGCAGAATCATCCTTAAATCGCAAATTGAAAATCGCAAAAGCTATGCAACAAAAATTTGCAAATAGCAAATCTGTGAAAAAGTGCAATTGGCATTTCTTAAATAAGAACAAATTCAATCAGGTGGTAACCATTTCAAAGTGGACAAATCAGGTGCTAATCATCACCAAACTACTTAAACAGTCCCAGAAGGCCTCATAATGTTTCACAATGGCAGCACTCTACATCATGGCGAGGAGGATGAGGCTACTATGCAGCAGCACAGAGAAGAAGGAGGATACAGGAGCGCATTTTCAGAGTGCGCGTTACTTTGCTAGGGTAGACAGAGGAAGAGATCTATGATAAATATAGGCTGAATGCAGACATAATCTATGATCTCATAGCTGAATTAGATCCACTACTGCAGAGTCAGACTCGCAGGACACATGCCATGCCCACTCATGTGCAGATTCTATGTTGCCTGCACCTCCTAGCGTCAGGTAGCTTCCAGGGAGTAATTGCCACAGCTGGAGGTGTCTCTCAAAGTGCACTATCGCGCTTTTTTAACTCATTCCTTGATGCCATGTTGCAGAGGATACACCACCACATAAAGTTCCCCACAACACCACAGGAATTGCAGCAAACTAAATATGACTTCTATCAGATAGCCCATTTTCCCCACGTAATTGGTTGCATTGATGGGACGCATGTACCCATCTGTCCCCCCTCAGTGAATGAGTACATTTACAGGAACAGGAAATCATACCATTCATTGAACATACAAGTCATCTGCAATTCCAAAAACATCATCACAGACATAGTGGCTAGTTACCCTGGCAGTACACATGACTCCTACATCTTCAAACACAGTGGCATACACAGACGTCTCCTTGCGGGTGAATTTGGAGAAAGATATTTGCTTGGCAAACAGATGTAATACTGTCTTGCAGACTAGTCCACCATAGAGACACATTGCAGTGACTAATGTTATTTGTTTACCTCCTGTAGGTGATAGCGCATACACTGTGCGCTCCTTTATACTGACGCCATACCTGAATCCCAGTACCCCGAGTGAGCAGCGATATAATGCCGCACATATCTCCAGACGCAACGTGATTGAGCGGACATTTGGTGTACTTAAATCTAGGTTCTGCTGCCTACACAAAACTGGTGGTGCATTGCAGTACAGGCCAGATACCTGCTGCAAAATAGTCGCCACATGTGCCATGTTGCACAACATAGCCACTAATAGGAGCGTACCCCTGGTACAGTCTGACAGCGAGCCTGAGGATGAAAATCAATCAAGACAACCACCACAAGCGGCATGCGGTCCAAGTGCAGCAGAGGGGAGATAGAGACGTGCAGAAATCACTCAACATTTCTTTTAAGGTGGGTAATCACCAGACAACACAGTAGGTGCTCAACGGTTTAATGTAACAATATAGTGGTTGTGTTAATGCACACATACCAGGTGCAGACAACTGTAGTGTGAAGAAAGTAAATCATATCCCATTGCAATGGCAATTACAAGTCAGTACAAACAATGTTAATGCTGCTGGTTACCTCACCAGAATAGTCCATGCCCATGTCTTCACTTTTTCCAGCCACGCACTCCCGGGGCCTCTCAGTTGGCTCAGCCACATCCCTTGTTGAGCCTTCTGTGCCAGTATTGCTCCTAGAACTGCGCCTCCTGGGATTTGTAACAGGTGCCAGGAGGCTACTGAGGCTGGAGGCCTCCTCCCTATCCCCCCTCCAAGAACGTTATTGCCACCAACTGCAGCAGTCTGGAGTTGTTCCACTGCATTGGTGACCTGGATGAGGCCCCTGGCCACATCCCCGCAGCAGTGGCTCATCTCCACTTGCATGCTGACAGCACGACGTGACAGCTGAGCTGTCGTTGTGCTCAACCTATTTATGGCCCTGGTGTAACCGTCTAGGCGCCCAATCAAATTGTGATGCCTCCGACGATGGGATGCATGGTCTTCCTGCATGACCCTGCACAAGTCATGCATAGCTTTTGTCACATTTGCAAAGTTTTCATTGTTTGCCCTTTGCCCTTCCACAACAGCAGTGGTGAGCTCTTTCAGGCAGTCACGTATGTCTCCCATGTTTGTTGCCATTGTTCCTAGTTGGCCCTGCATTATCCTCATGTTTTTGCATTGCAGACGCTGGACCTTGAGCATCTTGCCCTCCAGCCCACTCCAGGCAGCAGCCCCATTGTCTTCTGCAGCTGTCATGATTGCCCTGGCCCTTCGCCTGTGGAAATGTGTGGACCTGCGCCGCATTGGTACCTCTGTTGGTGGTGGGGGTGTATGGCCAGCCTGTTGTGTAGGAGTTTCTGTTCGGCTCTCTTCATCGCTCTCCAAATCAGGCAGTGGTGGGACTATTCTCCTGCGTCAAGTGGTTGCAGTTATGGGTGAGGATGCTGGCACTTCTGATTCCTCCTCAGACTGTGCATCATGTTCCTGTGAGTCGTGAACATCATCCACGTCACTCTCCTGCGCATCTGCATCTGTGATTTGAAACAGTGCAAGTTCAGTATTTTTTATTGTACATGTATGTGACAAAGCACATGCCATTGTTTAATAAAGTTATTTTGTTACGGACAGAGTCTAGTTTAGTCACTTCCTTGCTGTACTCTGCTGCAATTAAGCTGTTTTGGTCCCTCCTTGCTTTAGCCTTACATTTGTCTGTATACTACTCCCATAATGCCTTTGGGTGTTGCAAGTAAAATGTGGACTGGACTCAGGGTTACTACACTACGCATGATCTGCATTGGGGGCTATTTTAGTTTGGTGTAACATTAAAAGATATTTTCCTGTTATCTTACCTTGTGACGTTCCAGCCTGTTCAAAGGTGTCTATCTGGGGGATGCCGACAACTGCCTCTGGCTGCAGTGTAGATTCTACCATGTCCTCCAGGGGTGTGTTGCCACGTTCCACAGATGGTCCCCCTCCAGTTTTTGTAGCCTCTGCAAGCCTTTCAGCCACCCTCTCTTTTGCTCGGCTGCACAGGTCATACCAGCGCTTGCGCAGGTCTGAGATTGCGCGTTGTGTGACCCCCACTGCATTTACCTTCGATTGGATAGCCAGCCAAATCTTTTTTTTACTGACTCTGCAACCTGCAGAGACAGTTTTCCAAAGAGTTTATCGTAGTTCTGCACCACTTCCTCAATGAGGATTTCCAGCTCATTTTCGCTGAATTTCAGCTTCCTTTTCCTTCCTTCTCCTTTCTTGTCCCCTTTGTCTTTAGCCATGCTGTGGTTTTCACACAGATTCTGCTTCCAAAACAGCTTGTTCTTGCTCAGCACAAACAGTCTGCCTCCTCCTCTGACTCTCTCTGTGAACAGGTGTGTGCATTCCCAGATTCACTTCCTGGTTGAGATGTCATCCAAATGCAGCAATATGGGTAAATCGCTATTTGCGAGTCGCTATTTGCGGATTCGGTATTAGCGATTCGGTGATAGCGAAATCGCTATTTGCGATAGCGATTTTTACCGAATCGCTAAATTATTGCGAAAATATTGATGCATTCGTTTTTGCGAATCCGTAATAGCGATTTCTTAAAAATCGCTATTAAGGAATCGCAAAAATTATTCTTGATGCATGTGCCCCTTAGCCTTTTAATTGGGAGCAGGCACAAATGTCATGCTTGGACTCAAATTAATTGTAATTTAAATTTTAAATCCTTTTTAATGGTAAAGTCGGATTTCATATTACAATTTTTAAAAATCCCACTTTATCTCGATCGGAAAAGTTAGGACTAGAACAAAGATGCTGGCAACTCACGACTAATGCAAGAGTTGTTGAACTCACAGCAATTCAGTACTTGAACTGAAGAGAATTGGCACTACTTTATGAGCGCTTGCCCCCATATGGTGATTGCCACTTTCATCTTGATTTTTGGAGCACCATTGAACCCTGTGTGCTGTTTTGTATGGTTCTGGAACATACAACTAAGTTCCGTATTATTCAGGGTCATCAATACACACAAGAATTTACGTCCTGAGGATGGTCTTATAGATGTCGTCACACTAAAGACCGAAACGTCGACATTTTGACCCATTTTCTTTGTCAACAACCTGTCAGGAATCATTCATTGTAATGTCAAAGATGGTTTACCTGTGAATCAATTTGTGAAATGGGCCTGGGCAAAAGTGTGTCATGTTAAAAGATCTATATGAAAGAGTGTCCATCTTAGTCACTTTTGCTCCCAGCTAGCTACCTGGGCCTTTAAATTGCTCTCCCATCAGGAATGTGCATTGGGCCCAGACAGTGAACAATAGAACCAGGGTGTAGCGCCTTCCTGCCAGGATGGGAGGGGCTGAGCTATTCCCTGCCCCACTTACCTTTCAAAGGCTGCCCCCAACAAACTCTCAAAGAAATTGACACCGTCTATTGTCACTCCAGACCCCCTGGAGCCTGGGCAGGGAGAAAGAAACTTTTTGAAGCATCTGTGGGGGGAAAATTCCAAACGTTTCTTCCACTTCAAAGCTGGTACTAGGTATAAAAATAGGACCCTTAGACCCACTCTTAAGTACACTCCTGGACCTGTGGACATTGCAGAATAAGGATTGCCTTGTTATCCAGAGGACTGCCCTATCGCTTGAGGTCTGCCTTGTTCCCCAGAGGACTGTCCTGCTGCTACCAGAGGACTGCACTGCTGCTTGAGGCCTGCCCTGCTCCCTGAGAAGGGACACTGAACCTGCTCCCTTCATCCCAGACTAACCTGAGTGGCTCCAAGGGTCAGTTTGGCTTACCGCCTATTCTGAGCAGTAGGGACACAGCAAGCCCCAGAGGCCTCCCTGCAACTGCCCAACTGACCTGCTGCGACTGGCACTGCCTGGACCTGCAACTGGATCTGCCTAAGCCCTGCAATTGGATCTGCCTGAACCCTGTTGGCCTCTGCTGGAGTGAGTTCCTGATCCCCAGAGATGCCTACCCAGATCTTGGACCCTTAGCTGGCATCAGCTGAGGTCCTCTTGTGAAATCCTGAAGTTTTGAACTCTGCACTCTGGACTTTAAGAAGGTAACTTTTTCAGCGGACTAACCTGATTTCTGTTTTTGGCCTGCACTCCAACTTGTGACTTTGTACCGGTCTAGCACGACCATATACCCACTGTTAGAGCTTTCTGCTTTTAGGTGCTATTTATTTAAACCTTTAAAATTGCAAATCTCTATTTTTTTGGTGGTTTGCAACAGTGCTGCAATATCGGCCCCCTGTAACAAAAGCCGCTGTGGTGGTTGACACTAGCAGCCACCTACCCCCCCGCCATTGCTTCTTAGTAGAACCCACCAACCCCTCCCCACCCCGCCCTCCATCTCCCCCCACTGGTCGAGCAGAATTAACAGGGCTGGTTTGTTTCTGTTCTCGGTCCGGCCGTGACCAAGAGCATCGGTTAGCGGTAACAAGAGTTGTAGATTGTAGGTTTCAACTCCTCTGTGAACGGCTTTGCAGTTCCAGAAGTGAAACCACCATGGCCCTGATTACAAGTTGCATGTTACTGGGGCCTCGGTAAAATCACATGCGATTTTACCATTACTGTTTAGTGAAATCATCTCAGTACCATGCGATTATGAGTTGAACCTCAAGAAATGGGTTATCACCACGTAGAACTAATTTTTCTGGTCGGAAAACAACACAAAAATCACCATACCCTGGGTTTTTGCTCCATATATTTACAATCTGTTCTCAGCACGTGCAAATGCATTTACTATTGCAGACTTCTCTGCCATAAATGAGGAGAAGTCTGCAGTGGTAAATTCCACTCAATGGGTGGGAAGTGGGTGTTACAAGGTTTGATTTTCCTCAGAATTTTGTGTGTATTCCTAAAGTATGCTCTGACCCCATTCCACCCTGGAATCAGTCATAATGTAGTCCAGCCAAGTTCTGTAGCAACTCTCATCCTTTGAAGGGTAAGATAACCTCTAGATTTGCTTGGTGCATAGGGGAGGATTTCGCTCCATGAGGAAAAATGATTTCCTTGTGGAGAGGAAACAAATGCGTATGTGTACAGGGGGCTATATTCCCTTGTGCGGAGTTCTATGCTGTGTAGAATTCTGGACAGCGAGAACTGGAGCCTGTGCGAGTTGTCACCTGACATTCCCTGTGGCACCAATGGAAACCTGTGCCCGCCACAGATTTTTAGGTGTACTTCTGGGAATATTGGTGAATACCAAAAAACGTAAATGTACATTCTGACGGAAATCTGACTCTCCACCAGAACTTTAACGTTTTTTTCTGACTAACTTCCCCACGAATCTTAATAGGAATTATTTTAATTTTTTAAGTGCTTATCCTAAAAGTCAGGTTTGGATCTGCGCCTCATGGCCCAGCGCTGGGAATCCTATACCAGAATTGTTCGACGTAGGTCCCGGAGAGTCAGTTCCATGTCCTAGTTTCAAAATCTCCACATAAGCTGTTTAAAGGTACAATGAATTGAAACCGGAGTAATTTACATGATTGGTGGCTATCCTGAAAATCTGGCACGCATCCGGCCTGCCATGGACACTTTCCCAATTCTGTAGTGAAATGTAGAGACAGAACATAATGTAAAAATGAAGAAGGTGCCTGACAGATATTAAGCTTTAGGGTCATGAAATGATACTTTAATATCTTAATGTATTTGTTTTAGGTGTTTCATATTAGCAAACCTTGCCACGTGGTCACCTCAAGGCGCTTTGGCATAGGTGACTTGTGCATGACGTTTGGTGGCCGGATTTAGGGAAGAAACACAAACATAGAGTGATTAAAGTGCAAAATTCGATGTGCTAAACGTGAATCCAAGCTAAAAGGTGGCGTTTGGGATGATAACTGGAAGGGTTTTAGGTGTGGAAATAGAGAAAGGCTGAGTGCGCAGGGTCAAATGCTGTGGGACCACACTGATGTGAGAGAACAGGCCCTTAAAAGGTGTTCCTCTGTAGCTTTGCCTCATGGTCCCAGTCAAAGCCTTGTTTACCAGGACAGCTACGCTTTTGAAAAGCATGTTATGAATGCAGACTTATGTTACAATTAAAAATATCCGGGTGACTGAAAGTACAATTTGTCAGTCGCCTCCTTCCCTTAAAACTGTTAATCTTGAGGAACACATGATGACTGAATGAATCTCTCCTTTAACAAGATGGATTCCAACCAGCTCTGGTTCTTGATTCCTTTGTGAAAGATCCAGTTCCCAGTAGACCAATTTATCAGTTGATAAATAATTTTTCCGATCCTTTTCAGCCCCAGATGCAAAATCAATGGTGACCTGGGACCCACACAGACAATTACATTTTAAACCCCCACATTACAGGTGCACTGTTGTGCTGCAAGAGAGACAGAAGCGCTTGTTTTTCAGATATCAACCGCGAGGCCATATTGTGCCAAATCGGTGCGTCTTTCAGGTACAGACTTGTGTATACACAGCAGGCTTTAAAACCTGGAGTACTTAAAAATACTTTTTTTTAGAAGTTGTATTGTCTTTTACTTGCGTTGGAAAGGAAATGTCTTCTGCATGGCTCTGGAGAGCGTGCTTTCCTGCCCTGTGCTGCTTTCTGCCCTCTCTGTGTGTTTTTGTTTTTTTACCTCAAGGAACACCACATTCACATGCGAGTGCCTCCTTATATAGGTGGATTGAGACCCCAGAGGGTGGTTCAGAGGTCGTTGGGGACACCCAAAGTTTACAGCTTTATTGGCCTCTCACCAGGCTTTGTGGAGCCAGCGGTGGTGGCAGCATGGATTCATATGGGAAGCTACAGGCCTTATTAACTTTCTGCTTAAAGGGGATCAAATGCCTACTGGCCAGCCTGCTTAAAAGTAGGCCTGGGCGTAAGTTAAATTATTCTCAGGATTTTGTGTTAGGCTTGTTGGCAGAAATTCCCAAACTTGCACCATTACTCCACTTGACGTACTTATGCAGCATTTAAAGTAAAAAAATTCTGCAAAATGCACCATTCGCAGTAAAAATTGACTCCGGATATACATGAAGGGTAGCAAGCGCTATATAAATGCAAACCTTTTTCCCTTCTCTATCCCTCCACTATCCTTCTCAATCCAAATAACTGACTAATATCCACCACTCAAATTACTCTCATATTTTCACTATACTAATTCACCACTAACACTTTATGGGTTCCGGAGTAGCGTGCTACTCGCGAAAAAGAGCTTCAACACCCCATCAGGGGTAGCAATCGCTATATAAATGCAAACCTTTTTCCCTCTTCTATTCCTCCACTATCCTTCTCAATCCAAATAACTGCCTAACATATCCACCACTCAAATTACTTTCATATTTTCACTATACTAATTTACCACTAATCCTTAATGGGTTCTGGAGTAGCGTGCTACTCGCCGAAAAAGTGCTTCGACGCCTCATCAGGGTTAGTAAGCGCTATATAAATACAATTACAATACAATACAATGAACAACAGAATGCGAGTGGCTGTTGTTTGTTGTACCTTTGGTTTTTTTGGACTCATTATTTTAATGGAAAATGCGTCCTCACGTCAAAAATTGACAGAGGACACATTTTACCCTAAAATATAGTGCTAATGACAGACCTGCATTACATGAAATTACATGTAATTTTGCATAATTTTGCCAACATTTCGTGCAATTACTTGAAGGCAAATTACACGAATTTCACAAATGACCTGTTTAAAAGGGTCTGACTGTCTCCTTCAACTGGATTTTTTCGCTCCATCGGTGTAGGATAAGGATGGAGGGTGAATGTACAACTTGTGTGGTGCATTCTGAATGGGAAGCTGTGTATATGATTGGCTGGATGCGGCAGGAAAACAATTTTGGATTGCCTATATTTGAATGACAAAACAAAATGGAGACCCTTGGGTGAGGCTTTCCCAGGTATTTGTTTGGCCTAGGATCTTGCAGTGGAATATTATTTACGGTAACTCAGTTCCAGAGTGGTGGATTCAGTATCCGTGGAAGAGGGGTTTTGCATTCCTCCTTTGTAGTTTGCCTGTTGTTCCCCTGTCAGCCCACTTAGAACTCTTCCTGCCTAAATCAGATAGATAAAAGGTTTGATAAAATCAAGAGGTGGCAAAATGGATCCACTAAGGCCTTGGTGACAGTGAGCAACATTAGATAACACTTGGAAATATCCAAGTATTGGACCATAAACAGTAGGAAGAGTTTCCAGGGCCTGCACCTGCTTTAACAGCATGAAAGACATTTTAGACACAGATCTCTTGTTGTGGAGGAGCTAAAGGGGTCTGTTTTTTGTGCACATTTGGACTTTATGTATAGTATTTAGCTATATATGAATAAAATATTTTTTCTACCATATAAACGCTGAATGTACATTCATTTATTGTGTTAGCATTGTGCTTTTCTGAGTTCTGAGGGTCTAACCCTCATCACTCCCTGAGTAAGCCATGGAATGCTCTGTCTCACTACCCTGAGTCACTTTGGGTTCAGTAGTAAAATGATCACAGGGCACCAGAAGAAAATGACCCCAGTTGTAACATTTGGGGCCCAGTAGCCCCCGACTACCCTGGGGCCCCTCCCATCCCCCAACCAGTTCTCACAACATGTGTCCAAGCACCCAGTTGAACAGCACCTTCAGTGAATGCTGCGAAGCTCTGATACAGCAGGTGTGTTTGCTTTTTGAACTTTTGTCCGTTGCTTTGGACATTAGTGCCTCGTAAAAAGATTGAACATTAAACAACAAAACTGACAGCATTTAGAAAGGAAGTTGTACTGACAGTGCACAGCTTGCTGAACATTGAGGAAATATGCAGTAAAGATCAATTTGCAGGGTGTCCACATTGGCTGCTTCTAGACTTTTCCGCAGTTCATAGTACTTCTGTCACCATGTGGCGTAACGGCCTGAGCTGCCGACTTTGGGCAAAACACTTAGAGGCAGATTTACAAGCCCCTTGCGCCACTTTTGCGTCATTTTTAACATGGGAAAAGTGACGCAAAAGTGGCGCAAGGGCCTTGTAAATCTGCCCCTTAATCTCTCTGTGCCTACTAAAAATGAATGTATCATTATGTAACGTAACTTGTGCTCATGTAAAGCTCTCCAATACCTACGGGTCGAGTGCGGGCTATATAAAACTGCAAACAAAAAAAACAAAAACAAAAAGAAAACAGAATTACAGTGTTAGAAATGGGGTTCCTGGTTGTCTAGGGTATGCATCTAAGCCAGGCAGAACCCACCACTCTAGTCAAGTCAAGTCAAGATACGCTTTATTCGATTAAAATATATGTAATCATAAAAGCACAAAACATATCAAAAACGACATACATACAACAATGTAAAAACTTTAAAATGCAATAACAACCAATAAAAAATTACGAACTGATCTATTGGTATAACAAAGGTTAAAATGTTACTATCAATACCATAGTCTCACATCAATATACAACCCTTTCATGAGTAAACTAGTAATCAGTTAAAATTAAGTCGGGCCTTGCATTGTTTTCCTGGTTCTGACCACCCCTTTCAAATATTTTGCGATGTGGTCAGTAACAATTTCATCATCCAGAAACGACAACTTAAGGAAAGCAGGTCGACAGAGTCTCAAGCCTTGCAGTTTCAAATGAGGCAAGATCCACCTTTTCCTGAGTGAGGTGTAAAATTTGCAGAAAAATATGATGTGGATTGTTGACTGTGCTGCAATGTCATCACAGGGGCACGGGCAAAGAGAGCGCGACCAATTATTTGGCTGGGGAAAGGTAACTGGATTATGAAAGTTGCCTAGGCGTAAACGCGTCAATAATAACCTATCATAATTACCATGAATAAATAATAAATAAGGTTGTATCCCCGCCTTAGTCAAAAGTAATTGATTGGCCCGAACCGATGGTTTCATAATATTAGAGGATAGCCTGATAGACTCTAAGTGATTTAAACATAATTCCTTCAGGTCCCTTCTCGTGAGACAGGACAGGGTCTCAGGATTGTCAAAAAACGCAGATTGATCTAAATCCTGCATAAAGTTTTTGATGTAGGCAAGCCAGGGAATGCATTTTGCCTGATGAAGATTCAGGCAGTCCTTTATAACGTCCCGATTGAGACCTGTGGTCGCACCTGTCCAGACCCTATGCCACATTAAAATCGGCTGGATTTTAATAAGGTCGGACAGGTACGGCAGCCCCAACTCAGCATGGCAGGTATACGTGGCCGTGCCATTTGGCACAGCTAGGAGATATCCCCAGATGCCAGCTCCATACAGGGCGACTGACACACATTTAGCTTTATAAATTACCAACAGGTCATCAATAGGGCGCTTTCCCAGTTTCCTGGCAAAGTTTATTAAGGCACCAATTGCTTTTGCAAAAAGCAATTTTCTACAATTAACAACTTTAGACCAGGAACCCCTTTTATCGAATACAATTCCCAGGTATGAGAAATGATCAGTGAAGTTAAGTTTTTCACCATTTATAAAAATTTCACGACACTTTACATTGGGCTTGCTACATTTCATAATGAATGTTTTGGAGATGTTGACTTTTAGATCAAGATTTGACATAAAGGAAGCAAAACATGTCACTATTCTTTGCAGGCCAATTGGAGTGCGGGCTAGCAACACCGCATCATCAGCATATAGCAGCGTACCAATTGACCTCTTGCCAATCCTGGGTAAATCCTGACAGTCCCTGGATAAGGTGTCACCAAGACTGTTAATATAGAGGGTAAAGAGAAGGGGAGCCAAGACACACCCCTGTCTTACCCCCTTGCCAACAAAAAAAAAAAGAAAACAGAATTACAGTGTTAGAAATGGGGTTCCTGGTTGTCTAGGGTATGCATCTAAGCCAGGCAGAACCCACCACTCTAGTCAGGGTAAGGGAGTTACACACCCAAGATAACCCCTGCTCACCCCCTTGGTAGCTTGGCAGAGCAGTCAGTCTTATCCTAGAGGCAATGCGCAACACATACAAACACCAGAGACACACTAGGCACACCACAAAAAGAGACTCCACACAAGGTTATATAAAAATATCCTTTGTATTATACGTAAAACACACAGACCAATAATCACCTTGCCACAATGCATAAATCATAAATAAAGCTCCCTGTTTTCCGTTTTTACTGATTTTTACAGATAAATACAGACAGAAAACCATTTATTTTCTTGTCTGTATTTATTTTTAAATGTGGATAAAAACGGAAATTGGGTGCTTTTTGAATGATTCTAAATACACTTTGCCATGACTGCCAGGCCGATAACTGTGTGGAGTGATAGGTAAGGGGGTTAAAAAAGAAAGTGATTTTAGTAAAGAGGCTTAAACCGCAGTAGCTATGCACAAGGGTGATACTGAAATGTGCATATTTTCATATAAGTGCATTGATTTATCTTCTGTAGGTGTACATATCACTGAAACCTGGCAGGCATTCAAGCATGACAGCATATTCATTGGTTAAATATATGTGGATATATACCAGTTTCAGCGTTACTTTTTTTTTTTTTAAAACCATAATAAATATAGATAAATACAGATAAAGTTGACAAAAAATAAATATGGATAAATACAGAAGGGAAATGACAAAAAAATAAATACCCTAAAACCGGGAGCCCTAATCATAAATCCCTTTGCCATAAGGAAATTGTCATACACATAACAGTTAAGGCACTAGGTAAATAATTATAAGTTGCAACTGTTATAAAACATCATGACAACATTATCACTGTGCACCTCATATCCTGCCATACCTCATTACATCAAAACACGAAATGCAGCAGGTTATGAGATCAAGCAAACACGGGGGTGAAACACCTTCATCAACATATTGAGGCTGGTAAAGCACCCATAACGAATAGGGCCAGGGTATTACCCAATTCCGCCCGAAACACGGAGCCGCAGCGCATATCTGCTACTTTTCTATGGTATGCGGTAATTTCCCCCGCCTCTCCTCGCAATAGGACTGGTGGCCTCTGTTGAGGTTTCCCCCAATATGGCCGACAAGGAAAGATGCTCCCCTAAGGTATGTTAGTTTAATCAAACAAGAAATGCAACACTGACAAATCATTTGCAATTTCGCTTCATTCGTGGCTCCTTAAATCAATAGTAGCAGTCACCTTTTATTACTTTGTTTTTTTGTTCTGTATATGAATGTACTGCGACCATTTGTTGACGCAAACAGAAAATCACAAACAAAGTTTGTCCACATAAATCAACACAGTAAAAAAACACATCAACACAAATTAAACAAGCCACAATAGACAATGTTACTGCAACACAACTAATGACTCACAAACCACAACAAATAAACAGTTCACATTTTTTACAAATCCAAAGGAGAGCTGGATAAACATTTTCAATGAAGTCTCAAATGGAATTTAGAAATCCATTACATTGTTCTCATGATAAATGGATCAAGCACCTCTGCAAATGACACAATTATAACAACCAGGATGAGATTTTAGCATTTAACATTTGATAATGCCCTGGATTACACTGTTATTTTCTCAATGTTATTTTTTCAAATCATGTAATTAATGTTTCACAGTAGGTGCTCGAATAGTAGTCAACACGTTTCGAACCCTCTGAAGTTTCTTTATCAGGGTTCTCCTCAGGACAAGGAACTTATTATTTAAATATCTCCAACATAGTGACCTTTATGGCAATTTACTCATTTATCCTGCTTCCTCTCACTTACCTCTTAGGATTCTAAAATCATTGATTATGCACTTCAAGATGACACGGTTATAGTGTCACTCGCTGATGAGGAATAATATAAGAGCTTAGCATCACCAGCTGCCTGTAGACCTGGGGTAGCCAATGGCATAAGTGTTAGCAGGAAAGGAATCCTAAAGTTATTGAAGAACACATTTGAAGCATACCAAGTCTGCTTATGTAAAGATGTGGCATAGCTCCAAGTTTGGAATATATATATGCTTTTTTCACTTGTATTCCGAGCTGTCTTGAAGTGCCAATGGTGACTCTTCAGTAGGTTTTCGTGGACACTTGCAGATTTGGTGCCTCTAAAATGCTGTTAGGGCTGGGGCAGAATAAGGTGTGTGCAGGAAGCGTCTACTAGACTTGACTGACTCGACCCCAACCCTGCTTGCCTTTCAGAGATGCCAGCATGTGTAAAAAACCTCTGGATTTCCATAAAGGTCAGCCCACCTCAGATGTAAGTGGCTTCCTGGAGACGCACACATCCTCTTCCTAGGGTTGCCGCCTAACCTGTTTTATATTGGCATGAGCGGTATTCCCAGCCAGTACAGCAATTTGAAAATTCAGATTGGTAATTTTTCCCCTTATCTTTACCTTCTTTAAACAGGTAATGTTAGAAGAAAACACTTTAAATGTGTTCTACAACTGCCCTACTAACCCCTGATTGACAATTTAAATAAGCAACGACAGAAAGGCCATATCAAAATGAATACAGATGATTTCTTCTAAAGTTCTATTTAAGAATCATGTTGGGACCTTTGGAGAATGTTAAATTGTGAACAGATGGAAAAATAGGAACCTTACTTCTGCCCCAATAAGTTCTGTTTGGCCTCTTCTCCTCTCAGACAAGCAGTGCTCTGTGGAAGATGCTTTATATGCTGGGGTCCTGCGCTACTAAAACAAAAGTTGTTATTTTGTTTCTTTTCACTTCCGAGTCAGCCCCTGTCAACTCAGAGGGAGTCAGAACAGGCTGCACACTGCATCTTCTTTGGAGACACATACAGCCTGGACAGACAAGCTAAGGGGCCCTTCTTCATTTATGGAAGACTGGGCCACCCCACGCACTGCGCGGGCTGAGAGGGTGTCTGTTATGTCCCTGCGTTTCCCACGCCCCCAAACAGAGCCCGCCCTTGCTCAGATAGTGCCCTAGGCGGAAGAAAATTTGGCGCCCACCCTGCAGCTGGTGAATAAATAAGGTAGTAAGGGGTTCATTTTGTATATACAGGTCATTCACAAGTCAAAGTAGTAACTGACCTCTGAGCACAAACTTCTCGGCACCATCCCCAAGTATTCTGGTCCACTCACAGATTAGCTTGAACATGCTAGTGCCAAGTTGTTGGTGGTGCGATTGGCGGTGTTAGTGTGTCGCAGGGGGTGAGAGGGAGATGGGAGAGGAAAGAAGTGGGTTAATGGTGTATAAAACGGCACCTGTCACATGTAAAAAGGATGAAACGCAGTTCAGTTTGAATCACTGGAGTCAAGTAAGAGGGACGCTGCAGCAGCCCTGCCAACTCACCTGGTGCCACAGAGTGACACACGATATCGGCTCCCATCTCACGGTCACCCGATGAGATGCCGATATCACACGGTGGCAAGAAAAACAAGCTGAAAACCACTGTAAATAGTGGATTTCAGCTCATTTTTCAAGGCGTTGATCTGCCGACGTCTATTAAGGGGTGTGAACACATCAGGATATCGGCAACAGATTCAGCAAGCTTTTTTTTTTTTTTTTGGAGGAGGGGGCTTGGGGTAGGGTGGGGGCAAAAGTGCCTCTTAGATACTTTTCGCATGAGGCCCGCCCCTCCAAGGCCCTGTCCCCCTCTTCACACAGTGAGATTTTTGTTCCAGTTGGCAGGTCTGCTACTGTCTGCAGGACTTTAATGCAGACAGCTCTGTGTGCCACTCTGAAAATTGGTGCCCTAGGCCCAGCAAGCCCACGCCAACAGCCGGCCCTGCCCCCAAATCACATCGATCCACCTGTTCAAAGTAGGTGGCACATTAGAGCGGGAAAAGGGACCATTATTCTAGCCAGAATGAGGTTCTACATGCAGATTTTACCTGGAAATACCGAGTTCCCATGATATTCTGCTTTTGAATAGCTGAGAAGAACCAGATTAGGTGAGGGATACTGACTAGAAATATTATTTCTGGCCACACAGTGTAAACTCACCTAATGATGCAGATTCTTACCTCCTAAGCTGATTGCAGAAATGCTCGTATCCACTGTTTGTATATACATCTTGACTGTGTCAATACTTCCTCCAAGGAACGTGACAGAAATAGTTGAGCTGAGGTAAGCTTTTTGGTGATTGACTGACAAGCCCATCTTGCTGAGAGATTAAGAAGGTGGACATCACTTGTCACTCAATCGGAGCGATGTATTGTCGAAATAGAATCCTTTCCTGTAGCGGGAATGTCACAACATTGGAAGTGGCGTAACGAAACTTGAGGGGTCCCCCCTGCAAAGTACATGGAGGGCCCCCCTCCGGACTCACTCAGGAGCTCTCAGGCCAGGGTACTGTGCTGAGGGGGCACCCTGGAGCTCGGGGCACTCCGCATTGCGGGGGCTCTGGGGGCCTTTGTTATGCCACTGAATATTGGGCCAGGCATTTTGTGACCAATCCTGTGTAAGATATGAAGTCCAGCAGTAACTCTCGAAACTGACCCGAAGCTGTGTGAGAGAAAACCTCAAAAGCCATCAGTTCTTTCAGTGTATGGGTATATGGAAGTACTCCAATCTATGAATTTCTGATGCCCCTGAGCACAACATATTTTAAGGCGCCTTGTTCATACCAAATTTGCATTTATCTTCCATTTATAAGTAATGCAAGCCCGCTTGATGCCAAACAGCAGTGAACTATGCAGTTAACTATCAGAGAAGAGACACTCAAACACAGCTGGGAACTGAAGCGGCCGTGTGTCCACCACATAAACAGTACAAAAAGAAAGATGCAACAAGCATCAATTAAGCCATTATTTTTACACTTTGATTTTCACATGGAATTATTTGTCTGACCAATCTGCACCTCCTACTTTAAGGAAGGCACGGTAGGGGTTACTAGGTCGATGTTTAGTGGAATAGTGCATAATATAACAAGCATTGGCATATAGCCAATAGGTCTCGCCTTTGGGACCTTATAAGTGGTTAGCTTGAGGTTTTGGCTTGGCCTTTGTTTTTCAGCTATCTTGTAAAGCGGTGTGGCTGCTGTGTAGCAAGTTGGAAAGTTCTAATATACAAGACTGGTCCCATTAATTTGTCGGCACATGCATGCATTACGGCGTGAAATGACACAGGCGCCATTTTTTACTTTTGTGATCCAAAAAGGAATGCAATAGCTCTTGCATTTGCTTGAGTTAGAGCTATTGGTGTTGTGAATGATAATGTCTTTTATCCATGTGTTGTAGAGTGTATGTATGTGGTGTGTAGTGGAATTATATGAGTTGGATTGGAATTGTTAGTTGTGTAATTGTGTGGCATGTAATGGTGTGGAATGGTATTTTGGGGGTGAGGAATGGTATGTAGTGGAGGTTAATCATGTGGTGTGCAGTTGAATTTTGTGGCATGATGTGGAATTATGTGGTTTGAATTGGATGTATGTGGTGGTATGTAATTGTGTTGTTGAGTTAAATTATGTGGTTTGTTGGTGAATTATGTAGTGTGGAATGTAAATGGGTGGAGTTGAATTGTGTGGTGTGCAACTGTGTGACGTCGAGTGAAAAAGCAATGTGATAGAGAGATAAGGGAAGGAAGGGAAGAAAGAGGGAAGGAATTAAGAGAAGGAAGGGAGGAAAGATGAGAGGATGTGAGAGAGGGAGGGAGGGAATGACAGAGTGAGGAAGAGAGAGCAAGAAGAAAAAAAGAAACTAGTTAGTCAAAGGCAGATTTGCAAGATATGAGTGACTGGAATAGATGAAGTTGAAATAAGGGTTGAGGAAATAAGGCTGGGTATAGGATTAAGGAGTGGCGAGAGGGATTAAGACGGGCAAGAAGGAAGAAGCAGGAAAGGAGGTAATGAAGAAAGATAGGGAGGCAGAGAGGAAGATAGGCAGAAGGGACAGTGGAAGTAAATAGGAAGGAAAGGTTTGAGTGATGGAGGAATCGAGGAAGGGGGAAGAGATTGTTTAAGTAATGACGAGTGGGAAAAGGATGGAGGGTTAGGAACGAAGGAAGGTAAAGAAGGAATGAAGGAAAGAAGTATGGGGGAGTAAGGAGGCCAATAAGAAAGGGGGGGAATGAGGGAATAAGGAAGCGAGAGAGAAACTGTGAAATTAGGTCTGGGATAGGCAGTCAATCAGTCAGTGCTGGAATGCAATGGCTGGAAATGCAGCCATGTATTTTTGATAAAAGAAAATAGCATATATCAGTTGATGTGTTGCTCAGCCTGTTACTGCTCTTATATGCCTCTTGTTGCTCTGTATTGTCATTCTGTTAGAAATGGTAGCATGACCAAAACACATGAACATTGATTCTGAAAAATAACCTCCATAAAATGTAATGAAGAGGTTATATGTTTCACTGATGCCGGAGCTACTTTGAGGCATTTGTGAACAAACTGCATACTCTTTTCTATTAATTTGCGACATAACTGCATAGCTGCTAGGGGATTCTCTCCAGAGAGACTATGTTAAGTGCTTGTTCTTCCGTGGTGGCAGTTCGGCTTGGTTGTGCTATCTATCTAACATGAGGCCTAGCAAAGACTTCTCATATATCTCTCTGTCTCTCACACACCACGCTAAATGGCAAATGAACAGAAGCACTGGGGATCAGATGATACCTATTTTGTACATTTTACCTCAAATAGACACCTACAGGTACATCCTCTGGTACAAAACGAGGGACAGGGGAAATTAGTTCCAAAGCTTATGCTTGTAATATTGCACAAAGTTTATTCACAAACTATCTACAATACACGTTTATCAAAACGCACTGTATATATCACAATGAAGGATACAAAACAGCCGACAAACATAGAAGCGCTGGCAAAGATACTGCTAAAGCTTTTTAAAGGCATTTTTAACAATCGGATGGAAGGATGGGCAAAAACAAGGGATCTGGTTTCAATTAAGAAACACTTTGAGGGTAAAGCAAATTCCATTGTTGATATATGTTTTCATTAATGTAATGGAGTAACACCTTCAAAGGAAAACACGTTGTTTCGTGTCATTTAGGATGATGTTTGAGAAAGAAGCTTGTGTTGCAGCTGGCAGTCCTACAGGTGTCACCTGCAGCTGCACTGGCGCAGACTTGTAAGATTGTCATCTTCCTCTCACTACTGTAATTACCCAGAGCAGCGCTCCGGAGGGCACTCAGTGGCAAGCGCCAGCCCACCACACAAAGTGCAAATTATGTAACACTTGCTTAGTGGCATTGTCAGTTCCAAGAAAAACAAGAAAAATACAAAAAACAGACGCGGCAACGGAAACAAGGATGGGGTCGGAGCGGCAGAAGGAGAGAGAGGGCAGAAAGGGAAGATAGACAAAATGCACACAATGGAATGGAATGGGGTCGAGAGAGGCAGGAACGGAGCAGGAATGTGTGCGTGTGTGGGTGCTTTTATAGCTCAGACCTTGCTAGGGGGCATCAAGGCGCTGGAAGCAAGGAAGAGAGAATGGGTGGAGGGAGAGAGCGGAGAGAAATATCAAGAAAGAAACTGAGCGCGTGAGCGTTAAAGAGGGAAATGTAGAAGCGATGGAGAGAATTAGGGTGAGAGGAAGGGGGTATATAAAATGGAAAACGTGGGGATGAAAAGGAACATTTTAAGGAGAAACTGAGTGAGAGCCCGGAGGAAAAAGACAGATCGACGGAATCAGGGACAAACAGAGGGATATAAAATTAGAAATGCTTTGTGAGGATAAAAAAGAGAAATGCTGATAGTGCAAGAAATACAGAAAGATTTTAGATAACTTTTCTAACATAATGAATCCGCTCGTATTTTTGTCGCAAGCCCGGCAGTGGTGCGTGCGTGTGCGCGCAGTCTGCTCTTTTTGGAAGCACATACTCGTGCTTGTGGCGCGCCCCTGCTCACTCCCGCAAGGTGGATGCCGCCACAAGCACGAGTATGTGCTTCCAAAAAGAGCAGCGCAACGGCTAAAGGTCCTCCTATGCAGCGCATGCGCGCTGCGTAGGCGAGACCTAAAAATTAGACATATGCACATACCACTTGAACTTATGGCATTCCATGGTGGATATTGGTAATCACAAATAAACTCACTTCACACCTGGCATTCTCGCTGCAACAGTTAAAATCAAACCTCTGCTCTGAGGATTTTCAATATTCCATGAGAATGTGCAAATTTTCTTAATTCTCTTCCGGGCCTCCTCACTCCAGTCCTCTTTCAATGTGTACACGTCTGTGGCTAGACAGTTACCTTCAACTTTGATGAGCAAGAGAAATTGGAGCGGCAGGGAATATGAGGAGGACAGAGAGGCACGGAAAACGGTGTAGTGAGAGATGTAAGGTAAAGACAGAACGGGGAAGTAACCAGAACAGGGCCGGCTTTAGGGTAGTGCGACTGGTGCAGCCGCACTGGGCGCTGACCTCTGGAGGGGGCGAGCGCTATGTTTAGTAATAACCTATGATTGGAGAGATGAGGGGCACTTTTGCCCAGTGGTAGTGAGAGAATCCGAGGAGGCGGTCATCGGGTGTGTGGGCGTCAAAAATGATTCTCGCATGTGGCGTCACCAGCTCTAAAGCCGGCCCTGAACCAGAAAGACAGATACAGAGAGGCAGAAAGAGGAACATATAGGCAGCGAGATAGGTAAAGGTGTAATGTGAAATAGAGCGGTAGGAAAAGCTAGAGAGAGGTGAAGGACATGTAGAGAGAGGAAAAGGAATGGGTTTACACCAATGTGTGAGGTAGAGTGAGAGAGGTAAGGTAGAAAGAAAGGCAAGTTAGTGACATTTAGAAACAGAAAGAGTAGAGTTAGACGTACAGATGTGAGGTAGTGAGAGAAATATAGAGAAACACATGGTAAAGAGAGGGGCAAATGAACTGAACTATAGAAAGAAATACATGGTAAAGAGAATAGTGAGGCAAGGAGGAATGACGAGGGGTAGGGAGGGGTGAAAGGGAGTGATGAGGAACAAAGCAAAATGAGGGTAACTAGAGAAACAGAGGTGAAGCAGAGAAAAAGAGGCGAGGTTGCTATAGACATACATAGGGTGTGGTAAAGAGAGGAGGGTAGACAGAGAGGTGAGATAGACAGATATATAAAGAGATCAGTAAAAAGAGGTGAGGTAGACAGGGTGAGTTGAAATACAGAAGGAGGTGCAGAGAGAGATGACAGGGAGGCAGATGAGGTAATGAGAAAGAAAAATAGATAGAAATAGAGGTAGCCAGAAAGGAGTAAGGTAGCGAGAGAGATGAGGGGAAGGGTAGAGAGGTAGAAAAAGAGAGAGGGGATGGAGATGTAAATTGCGACTGAATGTTGAGATAAATTAAGAGGTGGGGTAGAGAGAGATGAGATAGAGGGAAGCCAAGAAATGAAATCAGGTAGAGAGGTGAGGTATAGATTTGTGAGGTAGAAAGATGGTTGAGAGAGAGGTGAGATATCGAGAAATGGAGATAGATGAAGTCAAGAGAGAGATGAGTTTGAGAGACAGGAGTGGAAGATGGAGGACATGGGGTTAGGGATGGGCAGGTCAGGCACGGACAAACCTTTCATGAAGTGGGCATGCCCGATTAAAATGAATCTTTTTTTTTATACACATTGGTACTAGAGCAGGTCTTCGGACTGCCATAATCACTTTACCAGTGTGGTCCTTGGATGCTGGGAACCCTTGGCAATTTCCCACTTTGCCCATGCCATATAACACCTCTGACGTATCTTCCAGATTGTAGAATTACAGGTCTGCTTATCATAGATGAGGCAAAATGTCTGCCCTAATAACCCTTATGAAAATCTGTTTCTGGAAACTTTGATCCATATTAGGGTTTTGCGCATTGAAATTACCGGATGGACTAAACGTCCTAGTCCTGACTTCCTATGGAACTTGCTCAGCATTTGGATTCTTTTATCAACAGAATTTGAAATTTTAGTGAAGATTGCTTTTTCATTGAGAACTGCATTGGTGAATATGAAGCAAATTCCATCATGTGCTATGACTGCTTCATATTTAAGACCCATTGGTTCTTAAATATTTCTGCCCACTTTCAGGCATAATGGGCAGTTTTCCAGCTTTCGGGATGATACAGAAAGAATGTTTGAAGTAGGTCTGAGCAAAATTTAAATTACACCAGCATGATTTGCTTAATATTAAGGATTTGACATTATGCTTGTTATGTGAAATTCCCTAAATAATGTCTTTACGCCACTTCGAGAAATGACACCACAGTTTGTGGCAAAATTGGAGCACGGGAACACGGACAACGAGAATACGCCCGCTTGTTGGTTGCTTAACGGGTGTTTTTCGAGCAATTTTTTAAGCAGAAGATGCTTCCTTGCGTCAAAGATTGACAAAAGGACACATTTTGCGCTAAAATATAGCACTTAGTGAGGGATTTGCATTCCATGTGTTTATGATTAATTTCACATAATTTCCCAGGCATTTTGTGTAATCCCGCAAAATTGAATTGCAAATTTCGCACATCACTAGTTGGAGGTCAAGCCTGTTTTGGTGTACTCCCATTTTTGATTGAAAGCTTCCTCGTCAAGGCTGACCAAAACCTTTGTTGTCCTTTCGGTGAATAGACAAATGCTGGTTGTGTCTCTAGCAACTTTGAAAGAGGAAAGACTGCTTCTTTCTCCCCTAAAATAGCCCCCTCTTGAGACTCAAAATGATGAAGAGCATCTTCGAGAGATCCCACCCCTTGCCTCGCCAGATCAGAATCCTTATAATTAAATGGAAAGTCTTGTCAATTATTTTATTAAAATTATACGAATCTTTGAAGTGCATACCTGCCAATGCCCATAATACTAACACAGAAGCAGAATGTTGCCCTAGCCACCCACACCCTGATGCAACAGCTGGAACTGATCCAGCGGTATACCAACAACAGATACTCCACTACCATATACTCACCTGGGCCCATAAAAACACACACATTGAGTAAACCGCTGGAGTGATCAAAGTTTTATATTTATACTTCACAATATTCAGGATTAGTTATTTAATTTTCCTAACTAACCTTTCACTGATCAAAAAGTTCTTTCCTCTGGTCGATGGACCATTAGTTGAACTAGTTGATGGTGATAATTAACTTAACCCTTCACTATTCTTTTGTTTGAAGTAAATGATCACAGACTCAGGAAGGTTTAAAATCTTTATCTAAATTAAATGCATGTGAACCATTTAAAAAATACAGTGCATTCACCATCATTCTTAGGAGAGAAAATTCAATTTTATTAAACATCAAGCATATATTTCGGACTCATACAATAATTAATGCTCAGAAAGGGAGAGGACAGAGAGAAAAGAACATTTGCAAATAACGTGAAATTATAGTTACCAAGAATGGTGTGAAAGACCAACCCCCTGGCCAAAGGGCTGGTGAGGGTCCCCCAGGATAGATCAGGAGACAAAGACTTCAGGACAGGATTCAGGAAGGATAGTTGACCTCTCTAGAATACCGACGATTGCGTTGCACCCCTCTCTGACACTCTCTTCCTCCTCGAGATTCTTCCGCGATCTTCTGATCTAACCCAATTAAGTTAGGATAGAAAGTTCTGCTTCAGGTTCTGCATTCGATTCTTCATCAGCATCTCACAGCATCTCTCCCAGCAACAGCATCTCCGACTCACAGCATTTGCGTCTCCTTCCTCTCTCTAACTAACTAAGCTACCTTAGTTATACCTTTGTTTCTTCATGTTCCACCCACTAAAGTTTCAATATCGTAAAAATACGAAATATGATTGGTCAGGCAAGGGGGGAAGCTCCATCACACCATGCTTACATGTCATCAAAATCAGTTAAACTATTGTTCGCAAACCCATCCCCTTAATTTTTATTCATGTCTTAAGTTCCCATACATATCCACATTTACTTGAAACAATTTTATTAGTTTATGAATAAGAGTCTTCTTCACTGAACTCTTCACCCTCCGTTCCCAGGGCACATCATTTGCGACCTTGGCTTCTGTTCAACTTCCATGTCATCATTCTGGGTTAACTTTCAGTGGACATGCGCAGTCGCTTCACCACTCTGCTTAATTCAGCCATGCGTGAGAGGCCCAAATGTGCACTAATGATAAAGTTCAGAAAGACAAATATTAATTACACAAATAAATGGTCACACTGTATACCTCCCACCTCTACTCTATTCCCCTTTTCTTATTAATACTTCTCCCGCATTAGCATTAGTAAAATAGCTTGTTTTAGTTTCAGCTAAGCAGATGCCATGCACGCGAGTCTTCAAGACTCCATTGTAGTGTCTTCTGCTCATGAGCTAGAATTTCCCTCCAAGCGTTACCTCGTCATATTGCGTAGATGCAGTTGATGCATGCGCACAACAGTTTCCCTGTTTAAAGCGGTATTAGTCCGTTTTCATTGTTATCCGTATTAATACACACATAAGCAAGCTTCACTAACCCGCGTGTTCATGTGGTGCATATTAGTTATTCACAGATTATGTTTAATAACTTGTTAATGAGTTAAACGAGTGGATTGCCTCCGAGCAAGTCTCTTTCTTAAGAGACCTTGCTCCATCAATCCCCTCTCTGATGGCATTTTGAGCCATCACAAAATTACCCATCCCTTCCCAGATGCCAACTTTAGCACATCTCAGTTTTCTCCTTTTTCTCTCCTCATTTCATCAGTTACTTCTTTCCCTTCTAAGTCTTTCATCTTTTTGTATAGCTTTCCTTTCATTTCCTCTAACTGAATTTCTTCATATTCCCTCTTTCGTTTCTTTCGTCTCCCTTCTCTTTCTAAATGTATTCCTCTCTTTCCCTTACTTCTGCAACATTTACATGTGATCATTACTGTCACTACTATGGTCATCATTATCACAACTACTGGTAATATTATTTGACCTAGAAAACGTTTTCCAAAATTAGTAAACCAATTCCCTATTGATGTTATACTTTTTGTTAATCTTCCCCATACACTGTCAACCTCCAGTTGGGTCAAGTCATTATGCATTCTTGTAATATTTCTAATATACCCTTTAATTTCCTTACTTTTGTCCGGAATATAAGTGCAGCAATGTTGAATTTTCAACATACCACAGACTCCGCCCTCTTTTGCCAATAAAATGTCAAGAGCAAGACGATTTTGTAAAACCATAGACCTTATTGCAACCATCTCTATTGATCATTAAGAATCCTCCGGCAGTATCTGTAGAAAGACGATCAACTATGGTTGACAATTTGCAAATTTTACGTGAATTTAGAATGACTCCAACTGAGGGTATCAATGCACTAAATATATCACCTACTATTTCAGAAAAACTAGCTCTTCTTCTCCGTGTTAGTCCATTAGAATTTTCATTGATTCCATTGATTCTGTCTACATGGTAGATTTTTGGAAAAACTATTCCAAAATAACAGCTCCCATACCATCTTGCAGGTAACCTATAATAGGCATTATTCCCACATACATAATAAATTCCTGAAAACACAGGATCAGTTCCCCCTTTTAGTCCCCACCCTCCTAAAATTAGGAAGTTGTGTTCACATTCACTGGAACCAATGAAATTGTTATTATAATCTGTCTTTAACCTATGGAGGCAGAATTTTCCCCTTTTCACAAAGTTTAGGGACATCGCAGCATGAGCTTCGCCTTTGCATAAATTCCCTCTTTCTCAGCCCATGGAGGTACATGGGATTTCTGTTCAGCAGCCTTCTTTATTAAATCCTGTCTCCTTTCTTCTACTAAATTCAAAAACTCTTTTTCTTCTTCACGTAATATACATGTTAGGTTATCCTTGTGTGCTTGTGCTATATCTATTGAACTCATTGTTAAGAAGAATTCACCCATGAACTGTGCATTTTTACTACTAAATACTGGATTCAAATTCTTTCGAATAGGCAATTCTGAAAACACTACGAATAAGTTTGAATAAAAATACTGAAGTTTCCCTGTTACATAAAATAAACTTGATAAAACACTACATGATACACCATATGTTAGAGGTATATGGTGGTAAGTCACCCCTTCTGACACTGATGAGGGTAACTTCATACAAACATAACAATTACTAATCTCCATCGTATTAACATACTGAAATAACAATTTAGTAAACACATTTAAAGACGAATCTTTGTCTGATTCATTATGATAGTTTATCTCATCTTCTACCCCTATTTCTATTTTAGTTCCCTTTATTCTATTTACTTTCTCATTAGTAATTGTACTATTCTTGTTATTTGTTTCCATTAACAAAGGTACTCCTATTGTTAGGAATAACCATACTAATACTACTAATATAATACTACATAAACAAAATCTTAAGCATTTTCTTTTTAAACTTCGTTTCGGTCTTTCACTGTCTTCAACTTCTGCCATTTTAATCAGATCTTAATTTGCTTTCTTCAATCTGTGCAACATGAACTCTTTCTGATTCTTCACATAAAGCTAAGTTTTCAAATTCTTCTAGTATAACATAGGTCCACTCAGGGGCCTTGTATTTTCTGTTCAGAATTCTCAATCTTGGGCTTCTTCGTGTAAGTTTTGCTAAGGTTTGTTTAGATTGTGTCTGACTCGTAACCTCATTTACTTGCTCTGGTTTCTCTTCTGGTTTTCTTAGGTAATATTTTAGTCTCTTCACTCCTGCAGGCCAATTGTCTCCTTTTCTAACTCTTTTGACCTGGTCTGCACTTTCACCTTCTCTGTCTCCTTCTAAAGTTCTTTTATTTTCACTTAATCTGGGCACAATCTGTTCTTGTGTTCTTCTTCCTTTTCTGATTGTCTTTGTTCTGTATTTCCTGTATTCAGATCTTCTTCTTCCTGCACCTGCTCAGGTCTTATTATAATTTGTTCTTCTTCTGCCTGAACTTGTTCTTCTAAATCTGTCTGATCCTGTTCAGGTCTTATTTCAACTTGTTCTTCTTGTGCCTGAACTTCTTCTTCTTCTTCTATCTTACCCTGCTCAGGTTTTTGAATGGCTTTGTCTATTTTTACCTGAGTGTGTTCTTCTTTCCCTGACTTTTCCTCTCTATCTTTCTGTCTCTTTAATTCAGTTGTTCTTCTTGTTTTGACAACAGCATCAGATATTTCAATCACTGGTATCCATTCTTCCTGACTTGTACTTGGCTGTTCGTCATATAGTTGTCTTTCAGAATCTATTACTCTAGATTCTTCTGCTTCACAACTTTCAACTTCTGACGTCTCAGCTTGTTCAGTCAGTGGCTGCTCTTGTTGTTCAGATGGGCTTGGAACTCTTCTGGTATGACTAGCATGAATCCAATTAGGTAAACCTGCACACTTCACTGCTGTGGTAGTGACTAGTATGACTTGACGTGGTTTATCCCACCTGGGTGCTAGACACAACTTCCTTGCGTATTTCTTCACTAACACCCAGTCTCCAGGATTCAAATCATGCGCTTGGTCTGGTTGTCTTTCAACTGCGTCTTCTCCAACCTGATGAGAGACAGAACGTACCATTTCAGCCAATCCTTTGCAATAGTCCAATACCATATCATCAATTATATTCATCAATTTATGTCCAGGAATAAATGCTTGTCTCATTGCCCTTCCCATGAGTACCTCATGTGGACTCAATCCCGTTTTTCTGTCAGGAATACTTCTGAGACCCATCAGTACAAGAGGCAATGCATCTGGCCATTTCAGCATTGTGGATGCGCACACCTTCACTAATCTTGATTTGATTGTGCCATTAAGCTGTTCAACTATTCCAGAAGCCTCTGGACGATAAGCACAGTGCAGTTTTTGTTCAATGTTAAGTGCAGCACAGATTAATCGAATTATCTCATTATTAAAATGAGGTCCTCTATCTGATTCCAAAGTGACTGGAAAACTGAAACGAGGTATCAACTCCCTCAATAGTAGTTTAGCAACTGTGAGACTGTCATTTCTTCTAGTGGGGTATGCCTCTACCCATCTTGAGAACAGGCACACTATGACAAGTACATATTTCAGTCCTTTGCAAGGAGGCAACTCAATGAAATCTAACTGCAATCTGGTGAAGGGTCCTTCTGCCTTTCCAATCTTTCCCCAACTAACCACTGTCTTCCTGCCTGGGTTCTGCTGCTGACAGATTACGCATCTTTGGCAAAGGCTTTCTGCGACTACCCTAAACTTCGGATTGTACCAACTTTGTCTGAATAATCTGATCATTGAATCCCTGCCAATGTGTGTTGTCCCATGGTATACTCTTGCCATTTGAGAGAGTAGACAATCTGGCATGACTGATCTGCCATCTAAGTACACCCACACTTCATCTTCTGTCCTTTTTGTACAACTTGATTTTATCCAAATCTCTTTTTCCTTTTCCTCAACTTCTTCTTGTAACTGTCTGACCTCATCCCATGTTTCTGGAACTGAGAAAAACATAAGTTGGCAGCTGGTTTCACCCGTTTCAATATTTCTGTTGATTGACATTGTATTTCTTGCACAGTATCTAGCAATTTGGTCGGCATATCTATTACCGGCCGCCACATAGTCATTTCCTGACTGATGTGCAGCGCATTTGACAACTGCTAATTCTTTTGGCAATTGTAATGCTTCCAACAAATCCTTTAAATTTTTACTATTCCTGATAGGAGACCCTGAAGAAGTTAGAAATCCCCTCTGCATCCAGAGTTGGCCAAAATCATGCACAACCCCGAAACCATATTGACTGTCCGTAAATATGGTTACTCTCCAATTTTTCCCTTTTTTGCATGCCTTTGTTAAGGCCACCAATTCGGCTACTTGTGCAGACTTGACTCCCGGTAAACAGGATGCTTCAACTACCCCTGTTATTTTACATACAGCATATGCAGCACTTAATCCTCCTCCTTCTGTTCTTAGACATGACCCTCCACGAACAATTCATGATCAGATTCCTTCAATGGTGTTTCTTTTATGTCTGGGCAGGGCTTAGTACACAATTCAGTCACATCCAGAAAATCATGATCAATCTCATCTTTCACTTCTTCACAACATGGGTCTGGTAGTAATGTGGCAGGATTCATTATTGTACATCTTATCACTGTCACATTTTCTGCTCCTAAAATCCCTCTGTCATACTTAGTCAGCCGACTAGGAGTGATATGTTGTGTTCGCGTTCTTGTCAAAAGAATCTCAACTGAGTGTGGAACGTAGACCTTTACAGAATGTCCCATCACAATTGACGCACTTTGCTCCAGACTCATACAGGTAGCAGCTACTGCTTTTAAACAGCCAGAAAAAGGCTGAGGCCACTGGATCCAAGGTGGCAGAGAAATACGCCACTGGACGTCGGCTCAGTCCATGTCTCTGTGTTAAAACTGAAAGTGCACAATTTTCTCTCTCACAACAAAACAGCGCAATTTCTTTTGAATAATCAGGCATGCCCAAAGCAGGGGCCTCACATAAACAGTTTCGTAGTTTTACAAAGGCTTCCAAACATTCATCATTCCAATCAATTGGATCTTTCGCTCTTTTCCGAGTTAATTGTATCAATGGTTTTGCTAGCATGGAGAAGCTATTTATCCACTGTCTACAGTACCCAACCACTCCCAGAAACATCCTCATCTCCTTCTGTGTCTGAGGTAGCTGCATTTCTTTGATTATTTTTATTCTTTCCGGTGTCACTTTTCTAACTCCTCTTTCTATTTTATGCCCTAAATATCTAACTTCTTGTTGACAGAACTGCAATTTTTCTGGCGACACCTTGTGTCCTCCTTCGGCCAAATGGTTCAGTAATGCAATTGTGTCAGTGACACAATCTTCTCGTGTTTTTGATGCCACCAATAGGTCATCAATGTACTGAACCAGAACTGATTTCCCGGGCATAACCAATGACTCCAGACACTTTTTCAGTATCTGATTGAAAATTGAGGGATTCTCTGTGTACCCTTGAGGAACTCGGCACCATGCCAAAATACGATCCTCAAACCGGAAGGCGAAGAGATACTGGCTGTCTGGGTGCAAAGGAATCGAAAAGAACGCTTGGCACAAATCAATTACTGTAAACCAACCTGCATTCCAGGGTATCTCATAAAGGATCACTGCTGGATTTGGCACTACTGGGCAACAAGGCACTACAATTTTATTTATTTTTCGCAAATCCTGCACTATCCTGTATTTACCACTAGGCTTTTTGAGTCCCATGATTGGCGAATTACAAGGACTACCCATTATCTCTTTTAAAATGCCTTGTTTAATTATTCAGTCAATTTCTGGAGCAATTCCTGCTTTCACTTCTGGACTCATTTTGTACAGTCGTGTGTTTGGATAAACTGCACCTTCTTTCACCGTCACTTTAACTGGATCTACATTTGACATCAGCCCAATATCTTTTCCTGTAAAATCCCACACTTCTGGATTCACTGTGGTTCTCAACTCTTCCGGCAATTCACTCTCAATTATCAATGAAAACATCTTGTCTACTTCTGTACCTTGCTTAGCTAGCATCATTTTGTATATAACATCTTCAACAGGGGTTTGGAAAGCGACACCATCAGGTGTACAATAGATCGTGCAGTTCATTTTGCACAATAGCTCTCTTCCCAACAGATTTACTGGACTGGAATCGCAAACTACAAACCGATGCATATTTTTAAAATTTCCGATATGTACCTCCATTGGTTTTGTGATTGGTGTTCTAATCTGTTGATTTAACACTCCTACAACTTGGATAGATTCTCCCGAGAGGGGTAGGTTTGGGATGTCTGCTGTTCTCACAGTAGACCGGGTAGCACCAGTATCCAATAAAAAAGTGATATCATTACCTTCCACTTTCCCATCAATAAATGGACCTGTCTGATCTACCGGCAAGGATGCGCCAAGCACGCACTCCTCTTCCTCCCCCTCAGGCACCGTCATTGCATATAGTCTGAATTTTCTTCATCATTCTGCAAAAAATACTGTGTAACCACTCTGTTATTCTTACCACTTTCTCCGTGAAATCCGGTGTTCGCACTGTACTTTTGAGAATTCACAAAGTTTGGCATAGGAGCTGGTGGCACCTAATACTGTGGAGTAACTACCTGCTGCGGCTGATTCATAAGTACTTCATTCTGCATCTGTGGAATTAAATTTGGTTTGGCCCATTATTATTCTGAATATTCTTACACTCGTTCTTCCAATGTCCAAGCTTTCCGCACGCATGACAAGGAAACTTCTTCTTCGCTTCCTCTCTATTCATTCGTCCTCTTACTTTACCACCATTCGCCGCTTGATCATTCTGACTCTGCTCTTTTATCTGATTATCAGTCTGGGTATTTACTTTATTCTCCTGCTGTTCTGCCAATTTTACTTGTGCCCACATCATTTTCTCTTTTAGCTTCCTACGCCTTGCCTCAATGTCATCTCCACAATACTTGGCATACTTCAAAATTTCATCGATCGTTTTACTTTGCCAGCACAACATGTGCTGCTGAATCATCTGACTAATCTCCGGTTTCAGACCATACACAAACCGATACACAAAATGTCCCATATCCTTATCACCAATGTTCTCAAAACCACTATACTGCTTAAACACTTGTAGTAACTGTTCATAATATGCATGTACGGACTCATTTGGCTCTTGAGTTGTTCTATCTATTTTTACCCAATCTGTTTCTTTAGGAGGGATTTTTCCTTTCAGGTAAGTAATTACTTGGTGATACTTCTTCATCACCTCCTCTGAGGGTGCTCCTGTTTTCGAGTCTCTAGCGTACTCCTCACTTGGCCAATCAACTGTGATCTTACACTCTGTCCATAAATCAGCAGGTACTACAATATCAAATAAACCATCCAGATCCTTCAACAAAACCTTTGAAACCTTCACAAATCTTTCCACCTGTTTATACCATTCAACTGGTTTTTCTCTCAATCTGGGGAAATCATTCGTAAATGACAAAATATCCTGTCTACTCCAGGGGACATGAACATATCCACCACCAGGAACTTCTCTCATTGGACACATTTTCTCAACCTTATCTGATTCTCTCACTGGAAATGCAGATGATGCTTCTCTCGCTTGTACTTCCTCTTTCTTTCTTATCCAACTGATTCTCCATTTGTCAATGTCTCCCCATTTTCGTAATATATTCATCAATTCTTTTATTTGTAGTCTCTTACCAGAAGCATTTACACTTTCCAAATCTTTATCAGTAAACTCCACTCGATATGGTTTCTGCAACAGTTTCGATTTCCCCTATATCTATTCCAATCTCTGAGGCTACCTCTGTTAATTTCTCATGAAATACTTTTGCTCTTCTGGTTATACTCTTACATAAGAATAATAACTCCTCATCATTATAAACATTCAATCTTTCTATGTTCACATTGCCAGTTATCATTTCTTCCAACTCTACTTTCAATTTACTGATATCTTTGGTTGTGGGTTTCGATTGTCTATTTCCTGTGCCCATCTCTCTATATCTTCAGGGGTAACTACTGTTGAACTTCCAGTTCCTATAGGAACCAAAATTCTCTTTTCTCTGAAATTTACAGGTATAATTCTCTTCGGAGTTTCAGTTAAAGGTTCTACATTCGGGAGATCCATTAATGAAATTACTGATTCACTTTCAACTAGTCTGATCATCCGTAATTATTACTTCTCTTCTGGGACTCGTTAACGGAATTGTCACAGTTTGAGGTTTCTGGCAAGTCTTTTTAGCTCCATATAATGGGATTACAGGACCAATAGTCACTGGTACTGTCAAAGCTTCAGCATTTAAATTCAATTGGCTTACTTTTTGAACTAATTCTTCTCTAGTTTTATTTAAAGCTTCTCTCTCATTATCCTGCAACACCCTATTAAGTGATACATCATGTAAGATTTGTGGGGTTAAAGGCATTCCTATCACTGGTGCACTTGGGGTAACCTTACTAGGTGCTTCTTGGTACGGTGGAGGGTTTTTAATCAAAATATCCTCTAACAGCTCATCATCTGATTCGCCATAACCTGTCGTATTCATGTGTTTCGTTTTATCTTTACACTTTCCTCCTAACTGTTCTTCAGCCATTAATACTGGATATAAACCCTCGGTCACCACAGCTCTTCTCCAACGCTTCATTTGATCTCCACTTGACTCATACGGATATCTAGGTAAAAATCCTCTAAATCTCCGACCACTTCTGTATTTTTCACGATCAAATGCCTCAATTTCCCATTCTTCCAAAGCTTCATACTGTGTCATTCTAGGATTAGGTTCTAACATATTCATTCTATCTCTCAAATTCTGAAGTATCTTTAAATTAAAAGTACCATGCTCCGGAAAAGCCAAAACAACATCACCTTTAGTATATTCCACCCAATTCTCCAACCATACACACGTGTGATATCCTTTCTCCATCATCATAAATGAAGCAAGTGTTTTGGGAGGCGGAATAGGAATTCCCTCTCTAGTCATTACAGGTTTGTCTTTCTTAAAGAAATTTTTAATTTTCTTCATTAATGTCATTTTCTTTGGTCTTCCAAACATTTCAGACGGTCGATATAGGAAAGAGTCTTCCGTATATCTTCTAGCTCTATTACCTACGTCGTGTCCTATGTCAGCACGACTCACACCTGCAGTCAAATCAGGACTCAACATACAATTCATTTTCGACCAATCCTAGCGCGGCTTTTATCTATCAACCAATTAGACTCAGGCTCACGCTCGTGTTCTGACCAAGGCCATCGCGGCCTTTTGTGATGTCAGTATTACTCCTCACTACTGACCCCTCCTTTACAATCTGCTTCTGTCTCACGCCCGCTGTTTCAACCAATCCCAGCGCGGCTCTCTGTGACGTCAGTATTACTCCGGCGACTGACCCTCCCTTCACAAGGTAATACGATAACTTATTTCTTAATACTTTTCATTAAATTCTTCGTTAATAACAACATAAAAACATTCGCTACTCTGTCTGTTCCACTAAACAAAAGGATAGATTTTCAACTTATTCTTGAGTTTCAGAATTACTCTTCTTCTACTGCGAGTAAAACCCCTGTTTACTCTTCATTCAAGCTCAGGAGAACCTGTTACTTCTTCAGTGGCACCCGTATTGGGAAATGAAACTAAAGTTTCACCAGCGAACCCCTTTCGCTATCATCCACACTCTACTTTTATACGAAATAGTCCCTAGTTTAATACTGCCAGCCCTGCGTAGCTTCTCAGTATTATTCCAACAGACGAGTAACCTCACTGCAGTGTGGCTTCTGTCACCACCCGCTATTCATTTTCCTGGGATTTCCAGACAACATAAAACAAGACGCTAACTCTTTTGTTAAACATAAATCAATAATCAATATTTATCACCAAACTAATCAATAATAACCATAACTCTGCTACCAGAAAACTGATCCAGCGGTATACCAACAACAGATACTCCACTACCATATACTCACCTGGGCCCATAAAAACACACACATTGAGTAAACCGCTGGAGTGGTCAAAGTTTTATATTTATACTTCACAATATTCATGATTAGTTATTTAATTTTCCTAACTAACCTTTCACTGATCAAAAAGTTCTTTCCTCTGGTCGATGGACCATTAGTTGAACTAGTTGATGGTGATAATTAACTTAACCCTTCACTATTCTTTTGTTTGAAGTAAATGATCACAGACTCAGGAAGGTTTAAAATCTTTATCTAAATTAAATGCATGTGAACCATTTCAAAAATACAGTGCATTCACCATCATTCTTAGGAGAGAAAATTCAATTTGATTAAACATCAAGCATATATTTCGGACTCATACAATAATTAATGCTCAGAAAGCGAGAGGACAGAGAGAAAAGAACATTTGCAAATAACGTGAAATTATAGTTACCAAGAATGGTGTGAAAGACCAACCCCCTGGCCAAAGGGCTGGTGAGGGTCCCCCAGGATAGGTCAGGAGACAAAGACTTCAGGACAGGATTCAGGACAGGATAGCTGACCTCTCTAGAATACCGACGATTGCATCGCACCCCTCTCTGACACTCTCTTCCTCCTCGAGATTCTTCCGCGATCTTCTGATCTAACCCAATTAAGTTAGGATAGAAAGTTCTGCTTCAGGTTTTGCATTCGATTCTTCATCAGCATCTCACAGCATCTCTCCCAGCAACAGCATCTCAGACTCACAGCATTTGCGTATCCTTCCTCTCTCTAACTAACTAAGCTACCTTAGTTATACCTTCGTTTCTTCATGTTCCACCCACTAAAGTTTCAATATCGTAAAAATACGAAATATGATTGGTCAGGCAAGGGGGGAAGCTCCATCACACCATGCTTACATGTCATCAAAATCAGTTAAACTATTGTTCGCAAACCCATCCCCTTAATTTTTATTCATGTCTTAAGTTCCCATACATATCCACATTTACTTGAAACAATTTTATTAGTTTATGAATAAGAGTCTTCTTCACTGAACTCTTCACCCTCCGTTCCCAGGGCACATCATTTGCGACCTTGGCTTCTGTTCAACTTCCATGTCATCATTCTGGGTTAACTTTCAGTGGACATGCGCAGTCGCTTCACCACTCTGCTTAATTCAGCCATGCGTGAGAGGCCCAAATGTGCACTAATGATAAAGTTCAGAAAGACAAATATTAATTTCACAAATAAATGGTCACACTGTATACCTCCCACCTCTACTCTATTCCCCTTTTCTTATTAATACTTCTCCCGCATTAGCATTAGTAAAATAGCTTGTTTTAGTTTCAGCTAAGCAGATGCCATGCACGCGAGTCTTCAAGACTCCATTTTAGTGTCTTCTGCTCATGCGCTAGAATTTCCCTCCAAGCGTTACCTCGTCATATTGCGTAGATGCAGTTGACGCATGAGCACAACAGTTTTTCCGTTTAAAGCGGTATTAGTCCGTTTTCATTGTTATCCGTATTAATACACACATAAGCAAGCTTCACTAACCCGCGTGTTCATGTGGTGCGTATTAGTTATTCACAGATTATGTTTAATAACTTGTTAATGAGTTAAACGAGTGGATTGCCTCCGAGCAAGTCTCTTTCTCACGAGACCTTGCTCCATCAGAACTACCACTCCCACACTTTGTATGCAGCAAGATGTGGGAATGGGGGTCAGCATAGGGGGTCTACAGAAATAAGATGAAGCTGGTCATTGCAGGTGATATTTCCAGATTAGCAAATATTCTATTCTCAGGGTATATGCGTAAATGCACTTCTTCCTGTTGGTGTCTTCTTCCAAAGACTTGTTTGGGAGAAACAGAACCCTCTGTTGTGGTTCCTGGGTGACAATGAGAATATGGCATCACATAAAGGGACGGTGTTTCCTGCAGGGATAATGCACATGTTAACAGTTGTTTATTATATGATATACAATCCCTCGTCAATGACCTTAGTTTGACTACCTCTCACACTAATTCTTCCGTTACACAACTTTGGTACCAAGAAGCGAGGGAGAACAAGTCTTTCTCTGAGGTCTTACATCAGACCTCAGAAGCTTTGTGTGTCCTGAAGATTTTAAGCAGTACTTAGTGGACCTTTCCCAAATGCTTCTTTCGGAATCCATCATGTCCTATCTCAAGATGTATGGAGAGTCCCTTTATGGTTTTAAGTCTGGGGGTAACTGTTCACTCCAAGCCGATCTAAAATCACCAAGTCCTTGGCCAAGAGCTGAACATTAACTCTCACCTTTACTGGCTGATTTAAAATCCTGCTCTGGACTATGTCAAATTCACAGGGGATCGAGGAGGCACCCTCATCTACAGACCCCCGGGACCACGCACACTATTCAGCGAAGACATCGCAGACTTCATCAGCCCGCACGCCATGCCCTCCGCCGACTACATCCTCCTAGGGGACCTCAACTTCCACCTGGAGAACAACAACGACAGAAACACCACCGCCCTGCTGGACAACCTCGCCAACCTCGGACTCAAGCAACTGGTGAACACGCCCACCCACTACGCCGGCCACACGCTTGACCCCGTCTTCTCTTCCAGCAAGCACATCTCCTTCAGCCACGCCACCGGACTCCACTGGACCGACCACAGCTGCGTCCACTTCAGCTTCAGAAAGACTGCAACCCACCACCACCCGCAACAGGCTCCCCGCCGGAGCTGGAGCAAGATCACCGCCGAGCAGCTCACCGCCTCCCTCAGCCAGAACACACCCACCAACACAACGGACCCAAACGAAGCAGCCAGCAACCTCGCCAAGTGGCTGACCGCCTGCGCCGACGACCTCGCACCACTAAAAACCCTCCCAGCAGACCCGGAAGCAAGAAAACCCCTTGGTTCACCAACGAACTCAAGGAATCCAAGAAGAACTGCCGCACTCTCGAGAAAACCTGGCGACTCGACCAGACCACAGACAACAGGACCGCCCTCAAGCACGCCACCCGCAAACACCACCAGCTGATCCGTGCCACCAAGAAGTCGGCACTCAAAGAACGACTGGACAACAACGCCCACGACAGCAAGGAACTTTTCAGCATCGTCAAAGAGTTCTCCAACCCCAGCGCTCGGAAACAACGACATCACCCCTCGCAAGACCTCTGCAACTCACTCGCCGCGTTCTTCCACCGCAAGATCACCGACATACATAACAGCTTCGACGCACAAACCACGCACCCTACCGCCGAACCAACGCCCGCCACCACCACCCTCTGCAACTGGACCCCGATCAGCACCGAAGCCACCACCCGCACGATGAACTCCATCCACTCCGGATCACCTACCGACCCCTGCCCACACCACGTCTTCAACAAAGCCGACGCCACCATCGCACCCCATCTCCGGGACATCATCAACTCCTCCTTCCACACCGCCACCTTCCCGGAGAGCTGGAAGCACGCCGAGCTTACCGCCCTCCTGAAGAAACTAACGGCGGACCCCACCGACCTCAAGAACTACCGTCCCATCTCGCTCCTTCCGTTTCCGGCCAAAGTCATCGAGAAGACCGTCAACAGACAGCTTGCCACCTTCCTCGAGACGAATGGATCCCTCGACCCCTCGCAGTCCGGGTTTCGGGCCAACCACAGCACCGAGACCGCCCTTATCGCAGCCACCGACGACATCAGAACCCTAACCGACAACGGGGAAACAGCAGCCCTCATCCTCTTGGACCTCTCCGCGGCGTTCGACACCGTCTGCCACCGCACCCTAGTGAAGCGCCTCAGCAACATCGGAATCCGAGAGAAAGCACTGGAATGGATCATCTCGTTCCTCGCCGGAAGAACCCAGAGAGTCCGCCTCCCCCGTTCAGATCCAAGGCCACCGAAGTCATCTGCGGCGTTCCACAAGGATCTTCACTCAGTCCAACCCTCTTCAACGTCTACATGAGCCCCCTCGCAGCCATCGCACGCCAACACAACCTCAACATCATCTCCTACGCCGACGACACCCAGCTGATCCTCTCCCTCAACAACGACCCCACCACCGCCAGAGCCAACCTACACGACGGGATGAGAGACGTCGCCGACTGGATGAGGAACAGCCGCCTTAAACTGAACTCAGACAAGACGGAAGTCCTCATCCTGGGCTCATCACCCTCCGCCTGGGACGACTCTTGGTGGCCCCCGGCCCTGGGCACCGCGCCCAAGCCAACGGACCACGCACGCAACCTGGGCTTCATCCTGGACTCCTCCCTGTCGATGACCAGACAAGTCAACGCCGTCTCATCTTCGTGCTTCAACACCCTGCGCATGCTCCGCAAGATCTTCAGATGGATCCCCACTGAAACCAGGAAAACCGTCACCCAGGCACTCGTCACCAGCCGACTGGACTATGGGAACACCCTCTACGCCGGAACCACAGCCAAACTTCAAAAAGACTCCAGCGCATCCAGAACGCCTCCGCACGACTCATCCTGGACATCCCCCGACACAGCCACATCACCGGACACCTGAAAGACCTGCACTGGCTCCCCGTCAGCAAGAGAATCACGTTCAGACTCCTCACCCACGCACACAAGGCCCTCCACGACCTGGGCCCAAAGTACCTCAACGACCGCATGACCTTCTACACGCCCACCCGCCAGCTACGATCAACCAGCCACGCCCTCGCCACCGTACCACGCATCCGCAGAGCCACCGCCGGAGGAAGATCCTTCTCCTACCTGGCAGCCAAGACCTGGAACTCCCTCCCCACTCACCTTCGGCGAACCCAGGACCATCTCTCCTTCAGGAAACAGCTCAAGACCTGGCTGTTCGAGCAGTAACTTACCCCCTCCCCCAGCGCCTTGAGACCCTCCCGGGTGAGTAGCGCGCTCTATAAATGCCGTGATTGATTGATTGATATAGGTAAGTATAGATTTGCTTTTTGTGGCTCCAAACCTGCGTACCTTAAAGATATGTATATCGTCAAGGCACATGTACGTGGAGTTATGTATAGAAAATCTATACATTCTGAACTGTTGATATTTAGGCCCTCAATATGTTGGCTATGATATAAAGGTATTTAATGCTGCCTGCTGATATTCTGTACCTACACCAGTGCTTTAAATGGGAAATAATAAGTGCAGGTACTCGTTAAATTGAGCGAGGGGCGTGGCTAGTGGGCGGGGTTAGAGGCGGAGTTAGACATGAAACAAAAACACTACTATTGAGTATTCATGTTGTCCTTGCATTGTCCTGGATAGTGGTCTCAAACTTTCCATATGTGCAGATTAACAACTAAAACCATGAATGAGCCAAGCCATCAACAGTACTTTTAGCACTTTAAGGCTAATAATCAATGTGCTCTAGGACGAGAGAGACTCTGGCGCTTACACCGGTTGCGGGACAGAACAAAACATGTGAGAAATGTATCAATCCAAACAAATTGTGTTAACTCGTTATACAAAATGAAGGTGAAACACCAAATGTTCATGTTTCCTTGTTTGCTACTATTTGCAGCTTCTTAATATCATAATATTCTAATATTCCTACTTTGTTGCATTTGGCGCAATCCTTAAATATTTAAGATTGCACACATACAAACAAGCATTCCATGCATTTCTTTTCAAATACCTCCTGATTCTGTTCCTCTCAAACACACACTCTCTGTTTTCACATCTCTAACCTCGAGATCCCTCTCACACTCACCTCTCTCCCGTTTGTAGCTAATTCTGTCCCACTCTCTTTACCCCTATTGCATCTTATCACTCTGTTTCATCACTCTATTTCTAATCTGCCCTCTCCGCGCCTCTCTACCTCTTTCCACAGGCGTCTGGATCCCTTCCATATCTCTGTCTGCACTTACCCCTTCTGCCTCTCTACCGTTTCCTACTTTAAACTCTGCTCCTTCCCCCTCACTCTTCACCTTCACTCACCCCCATTTTCCCTCCTCTCCCCTCGGCAGGAGGCCCCACGGCCGTAGAGCTTACAGTGGCATGCAGTGAGCACTGGAGGGTCCCGAGTATGTGCAGAGTCCAGCAGGGGAAGAACAATACTGGCAGGGCCGGCTTTAGCGCTGGTGGCGCCCAGTGCGACAATGGTTTTTGGCGCTCCCCCCCAATGACCTCCTGTGCAACGTATTCCCGCACTACCACCACCCCTTAATAGTCTCCATAACCACTCTCACTCAGATGCATCGAGTTAGTTTTATAGTGTCACTCATAAAAGTGAAGGGTGTCCGAGCACTTTACATTGCACACACATTACTCAATCATATGTGTGTAAATCAATGTATAGGAAAAGTTCCATATGACAGAGTGGTAGGATTTATATGTCATCCATACTGGTAGGTAGTATAGTTACGGGTGCTTGGTCTGGAGAAGCACAAACTCAGAATTTAAAATGTAAGACCATGGTTGGCGATTATCTTTAATAATTGGAATTGATTTACACCCAAATCAACACTTTGTACAACATTAGGATATTGAAAGTCTGGGGGAAAAAATCAAACGCTCTAATCTATACTTGAAGTCTGCATTTCAGTTCTTTGATGACAGTAAATAGCTCCGTTTTTTTTTAGCATTTTAACTTATAAGCTGCAAGTAACAAAAGGAAGTCTCTGACGAAAGATTTATGTTATGTTCACTTCGTGATTTGCATGGTACACATTCTTTGCCCAGGCACATTAACCCTCTGCACTACCTTAAGATGAATCAAAACATCCCCCAGTCAAAACTTCCACTAGACAAAAACTTCGTTCTCTCTCCAGGAACAGCGTCAATCACCGGAGTTAACTTGACATTTTTATTGTTGGCTAAAAATTGCTGCAGGTCAGGAACACTGCAGCGGGTGCTTTTAAAAACAATATAAACTAGCAATCAGGAATGCCATGCAGAGCCGGCCCTGCGTACAGACATGGGTAGAACTGTCCCTTTTGTTAGTGTCAAAATCTGGCAGAGGCTAAAATAAAGAGAAGTGTACGGGCCTCATGCGGAAATGGAAAAGCAACGTTGCTTCCTTTCGAAGGTAACCTTTAACAGTTTCAGATAATTGACAGTACTGGCCTCCGATGGGAAGGTCAGTTGAACTCCCCCTCACCTGGGCACCAGGGAGGCTGCTTAAGCCTTCTTCGCCACCTCGATCATCACCGCCCATCATGGACTTAATGTCCCAGCGCGCGGGGTGGGTGGAATCGCAAGGGCAAATGAGTCCGGACAAAGAAAGTCACACCCCAGTGGGAGGCCAATAGTTTTAAAATGACCCTTTGTGTCTGCGTTCCACGGACCCAGCATCGATGCCTAGCAGGGGGTGATGAGGACAAGGAGAGCCTCCATCTGGGTAGGAAGGGAGCAGAGGCCGCATCGGGCAGCTTGCCAAACCTGAATAAATAAGGCAACGGCCAACATGCTGCCAAACAAACGGCACGCAGCTGCCCACCTTCTAATCTGACCCTGAGTACCGGTACTCTCCTTGACAGTGGAGAAGTGCCGGTACTCGACTCGGTAAATTTAAGAAGTGCCGGTACTCAGTACAGGTGAGTACCGGCCCATTTAAAGCACTGACCTACACCGACTTACAGGTGGTACCTCAATTAGGAGGACCAAGAGGATAATGAGGAGGAGCAGGTGGACGAGGGTAAGGACTAGGAAGATGAGGAGGAGTTTGTACCTCGGGTTTTAGCACTAAGACCAGACATAACTTGTAAAACAGCATGGCCACTGCACGCAGAGCTGTAGCAAGCCGATGTAACAGAGAACTTTATTGGCAGTGCCGAATGACAACACTTCAAGCTACCCAGAACCAAATCCTAGCTCTGTTCATACATGCTTGCATTCACAGGTGCAAGCTGTGCACAGCATCGAACTGTCTGCCTATGGTAATTGTGTTGTAACTGCATTTATGTGGTGCTTACTACCCCTGGTGAGGCACTGAAGTACTTTGTGCCACGAAGCATGGTGCTATGGAACCCAAGGTTAGTAGTTAATCCAGTGGTTATTGATTATTGTTGGTTATTAGGATTAGTTTTGTGCCCTTAAGAAAACCATGATAAGCAGTTGCTTCAGTTTCTTGGTGGTAGATTAAATTAATAGGGGCTGCTCTGATCTTTAGTAAGGCTATGTGAGTTCATACAATGACTAGGGGATTAATAAAAGGCTAGAAGAGCTCAGGTTTTGTTAGACTGCAGTGGGTGGCTTCAAAAAATAAGAAGTTGTGACCTTAGGTATGAGGTGTGGGCATTCAGGGGAAATGCAGTCATACAAATTAAGGTAAACATGCATGTGGCTTAGAGTAAACTTTGGTCTGAGAGAGGAGGCATGCAGAGAATGGAGACTTAAGAGAGTGTCATTCGAAGGAAAACAAGGAGAGGCAACAGTTGAAAGCTTTAACTCAAGGTCAATCCTTCATGTTGGGTTTTAGGAATATAGAGGAGGCTTTTTGCAATAGCATGCAAATTAGTGCTTAATTTGAGACAGTGGTTGCTGTTGTTCGGCTCCAGCACTTAATTCTCAACACCAGCACTTTTGGAAGTCCACCACAGGGTGGCGCTATTTGTTTAATTTTGAGATGAGAAAAACAGTTTAATAATACTATACATATTCTAAATTAATAATGCCTGCTGACCAGGTCATTCTTGCACCTTTGGTGGCCTGGAATAGTCCAAATTGTCACACTGTAGCAGTGTTTTGGTTAGTAGTTGTGTTGGTACTGGTATTGGCAATGCTGGCAGGAGTAATAGGTGGTGAAAGCTGCAGTGACCTCCTGATAAGGGCCCTGGCGGTTATTTTTTTTAGAAATTAGGCACTGTTGCAATCTGAGGATGATATGAAAATATTTATATGCACTGATAATAGGATTTTATTTTAGACATAGATGAGAGTGAATAAAATGCTGAATAAAGTCCAATCGGCTGCCTCCAGGAACTGAAGTGGGCCTCCTCGTTCAGACTTCAGTCTGCAGTTGTTTGTAGACATTTAGGGGCAGATTTACTAAGGACAAGCATTCTCCTTGCATGTTGCAAGTCTTCGCAAGGCACTGTAAGTCCTTATCTGGTATTTACTAAGCCATACAAAGCCACTTTGCGTGGCTTTGATTGATTTAGTGTAAGGAAACAGGCTTTTGGTTGGTTTACCTCCACTTTTTGCCCCCATTTTGACTATTAGTAACTGGTGTAATGGCTCTGAAATGCCCTGAGCCCTGCTAAACAGGTCTCAGTGTGTGTACTTTGACCCTTAAAATGGTGTATGTTTAATTGGCTTCTCCACAGTTGGCATAGCCCAACTTACTTGTAAGTCCCTAGTATATGGTACCAGGGGTACCTGGGGGCATGTAAGTTGAGGGGTCTTTTGTGGATTGCGGCACTGGTTGTGCCACCACGAGAAGGTAAGACATGGCCCCCAGTCTGCCACTGCAGACTGGAAGTATAAGCACAATGGGGTAATCCTGTGTCCCTCAGAACCTGGGTACATATAAGAAAAAGCTACAATGGTTCTGTCGGAAAAGCACAATTGCTTTGCAAACAATAAACAAATCAAAGAGTAGTTGCTTTATACATAGTAAATAGGTCAAAGGATCATCTCATATGCTTCAATCAAAGAGTAGCACGCATATTGGAACAAAAAGCAAAACACTGACTAATAAGTGCTTGCAAGTAATGTTATTTTATATAAATTGAGGCATTCATATATATTTACAAATGTCCAAAGGCTGTCAAAGCGAGGTACAGTATGAAAGTGATATATATTTAAGGTGACATTTGGTGCTCAGTGATAGTGGTGCAGTGCATTTCATATATACAAGGTGAAATTATGTACAAATTTACAAGGGAGAAAAAACTAAGGGTGGGCAGAACAAAAGAGAAAACAATATCTCTGGCGAATAGCACAAATGCTTATTGATTTGAACCAAGAGACTTGATAGGTCTGAGCCATATGTTATCGTCGACGTTTTGACCCTGACAAGGCATTGTTAGGGTGTCGGGACGGGTCTTCATCAGCACAAGGGAAAGGATGACAGCCTGCAAGTGTCAGGAAAGCTGTAGGTGGTCGATGTGAAGTAGTCTTGACCATCTGGATAATGGTGAGCGAGCTGTTAAGAAATAATCAGCCGGGTCGGGAGAGCAACGATTTCAATCCCCAGGGGAGGCCAGTCAGCAGTCCTGGCAACGTCCGTGCACTCCGCAGCAGTCTAGGAAGGGCAGTTTAAAACTGCCAACTCGACTTTGCTCCAGGAACTTTATCTTTGGAGGTATCTGATTCTGAGGACCTTGCTGGTCCCCCTGACTGGCTCCCTACAGGAGTTGGTCACCTAATGTGATCGTAATACAGCTAGACAAGCATTTTGGTGAAAATGTTTCCAAGTATCAAATATATTGAATTTGCCAAAGCTTGCTCACGAGAGAGTGAAATGCTTTGATTTACTGTACCTTGTAAATTCTATATCCCTGTATCCCTCTGATGGATATTTTTCGCTGTGGTGTCTACAAATACATAAAAATACAGTCTATTTCTAGAAATTGGTGTCGGATTTCATTAGTGTTTTGTCAATTTCTTCTTCAATTGTTTCGGTACTGTTTAATGTATTACACTTGTTCCTTTGTGTAAGCCTTGCTGCTTCGAGCCACAGCTACGCAGGGTTTAGCTGAAGGTTTGACAAACGAAACCTACTGGTCCTAAAGGGGTAGGTAAAGGTATTACATAGTGAGGTCGTACAACCACATCATATATTCCACCCCATTTACTCACATCTAGTAAATGCAAAGTAACACAAGCAGCACATAGCTCTACATTGTGTTACTTTGCGTTGGGTAGGCATTACATGGGCGGATGAATGGGGGCTTTAAATGGGTGGAGCATGGACGTGCTCAGTGTCGACCCAAAGGGTAGGAAGACACCATCGACCCGTGGTTTTCTAAGGAGCTCAAGGAGCTCCAAAGGCAATGTAGGAGGCAAGAGCAGATATGGAGATTGGCCCTGGAGCTGGCAGAGAAAATCAAACTGAGGGAAGTCACTCTCAAATATAAAAGTGAGATTAAAATAGCTAAATCTGCACATTTCTCCCTTAGGATAAGGTCGGCAATCAATGTCCTAAGAGAACTTTTTAATACTACACGCCTCCTGATGTCACCTCCCTCATACCAGAGGGTGGATAACACCCAGGTCTTCTGCAATAAGGTAGCAGTATTCTTTAAGGATAAGATCATGAAGATTTATGCTGATTTTCCACTTATCACCAATAGCCCTGTAGATTTTGGGATATTGCCCCCTCTCAGTGAGGAAGGTGGAGCCCCTGAGCTTTCTAAGCTTAATGGTTTAGCCAGGTTCTTCCCGCTGACTCCATCTAAAATTAAAATCTTGTTAGGTGGCACCACCTCAGGTTCTCCCAGGGCCCTGTGGTTGGTTCTGGACCTTATGGCAGAGGCCTTGGAGAAGATTTACTGGGATGTCCTGGACTCAGGGGTGTACCCTAAACGCTGGAAGGAGGCTGTTGTTGTTCCTGTAAAGAAAAACCCAGAGGAAGTCTCAAGCGATTTGAAAAACTCGCACCCTTTACTGCCTGCTTCTGCTAAGATCTTGGAGAAGCGTTTAAACCAGGAACTAGCTAAGTACCTACTAGATCAAGAACTCCTGGGCCCCTATCAGAATGGGTTCAGGAGGAATCATAGTACTGAAGCAGCGCTTATAGCCACCTCTGATATTATTCGGAGGCAAGTGGATCAGGGAGGCGCAGCAATCCTGGTTCTGCTAGACCTATCAGCAGCCTTTGACACCACATCTCCATCATTATTGGTGCAGAGGCTGCGACAAGCGGGGCTGAAGGATGTGGCGCTCAAACTGTTGAAATCTTTCCTATGTAGCAGAACGATCACAGTCAGCTGCAGAGACTTCAAAGCAGCATGCTTTCAGCTTCCACGTGGGGTTGCCCAAGGGTCATATCTGAGCCCCACTTTATTTAACTTGTACGCCGCCCCTCTAGCAAAACTAGTACGTTCTTTTGGTTTCCAGGCAACTTCCTACATGGACGATACCCAGATCATCGTATCCATCGCTGATGACTGGGATGAGGTGGCGGACAGGTATAGGGCCTGTATGTGGAGATCAGCAGATGGATGAGGGAGAACTGGCTCAAAATGAATGGGGAAAAAACTGAGGTCTTGGTGTTTGGAGCTGACAGCTTAATCTGGACAAACCGTTGGCAGCCAGAAGCATGTGGAATTCTTCCCATCCCAGTGGCTGCTGCCAAAAGTCTGGGTGTGATTTTTGATAACACCTTGCCATTCGACACCCAAATTAACTGATTGGTGAGTTCTTGCTTCTGGATGATTGGTATTCAGAAGAAAATATTACCTTTTCTTCAAAAAGAGCTGTCGGTGTCAGTGGTCATTGCTCTTATCACCTCCCACTTAGACTACTGTAATGCCTTTTATTTAAATGCCAACGAATATTCCTTAAATAAGCTCCAATCCATCCAGAATGCTGCTCCATGCCTGGTTCTGGTAATACCCAAGCTCTCCTTGGTTAGGGAAGGACTGAAACCTCTTCATTGGCTACCAGTAAAGAAGCGAGTGCTCTTTAAAGCACCCTGCTTGACTCACAAATACTCCATTCTCAGGGATCGAGTTATCTCCGGACAAGCTTTTATTGGTATGCCCCTAAGAGACAGCTGCATTTGGCTGGACAAAATATGGGGGCAGTTCCTCAGTGTAAGAAAGCTAGGTGGGGGGAACGGTCCTTCACTGTGGCAGCTGCCAGGCTCAGGAACTCCCTTCCAGCACATATCTGGAGCCTTAGTTCGACCTGTTGTTCCGCAAGCAAGTTAAAACTTGGCTTTTTGTGGATTCATCCTTCTTTGGGGGGGTCGATTCTGTTGTTCTGAGCTGCCATCTTCTTCACAGTTGTCTCTCCTGCATAGCTCTTTGATGCCTTGCTTGGTCTAATCGCTTTATAAATACTACAAATACATCCAACCATGTATTTTGCTGCAAACCTAGATTTACAAAGACGTAAATCCTGGGTTTGCACCAAAATAGTGCACTTACCCGACAGAGGCTTAACAAGGAGAAATATCTTTATTGGCTCTAAGGGTTATTTTTGAGCAGGGAGGTGTCCCTACAGGGCAAGGGTGCATTGGCACTAGGCAGCACACAGGGCCCTATTCACAAAAGTACCTAGGACTCATGAAGTTACGAGTACGGAGTTTCCGCACTCTGGCGAATTCTTCACACTTGTGACAGATTCTCTGCACTTGTGGAGGAATCTCGGTACAGTGCACTCTCTGCAGTGCGCCGCACGAAGATTCTGCCCCGAGTGTGGAGATTCTGCAACTAGTTCGGAGACTCCGCCCCTAGTGCGGAGACTCCACTCTTGTAACTTTGCAAGTCGTAAGTCCCTTTGTGAATCGGGCCCATAGTGCGCAAGCGCAAGGAGAGAGCAGAAATGCAGCATATCTTTGTAAATATGGGGATTTTGGCCCTCTCCCTTTCAGGCAAAGCAGTGCAGCAACTTGCCTTGCTGTGTTCTGTTGCGTGAAAGAATGGTAAATCTACCTCCTGGTTTGCTAACGGGTCTCCAGGCCAATGGGGGCACATCCAGTACGGCAGATCTGAAAAGGGTAAATGGCTACAGTGTGGGCTCCACCTTTATTTGGAGATGAGCGTAATTCCAGACGTTCCTGTTTCATTTTCACAGCCCAATGAATGAGGGTAGCGTGGTTCCAGGCCACAGTCATTAAGACACACCTCAATTACAGAAGCCACACCTCCGATCAATGGTCCTTAGTTATTGGTATTAGGCTACTCTCCTTAAAAACCCCAACATTTTTCAAGACTATTCGAACCACCCTCACTTCCTGGTTTCTTCTTCTCTCTCTTAAGTCAATCCCTCACGTCCCTGTCCCTTCTCTGTGCTCTGTTATCTTCCCCTAGGCTCTGTTCTCTTTCCTTAGGCTCTGTTCCCTACCCCCAGGCTCTGTCTCTTTCCTTAAGCTCTGTTCTCTTTCCTTGGGCTCTGTTCTCTTTCCTTAGACTCTGTTCTCTACCCCCAGGCTCTGTTCTCGTTCCTTAAGCTCTGTTCTCTTTACTTAGGCTCTGTTCTCTACCCACAGGCTCTGTTCTCTTTCCTTAAGCTCTGTTCTCTTTCCTTAGGCTCTGTTCTCTACCCCCAGGCTCTGTTCTCTTTCCTTAAGCTCTGTTCTCTTTTCTTAGGCTCTGTTCTCTACCCCCAGGCTCTGTTCTCTCCCACTAAGCTCTGTTCTTTTACCCTATGTTCTGTTCTCTTTCCTTAGGCTCTGTTCTCTTTCCTTATGCTCTTTTCTCTACCTCCAGGCTCTGTTCTCTTCCCCTAGGCTCTGTTATCTTCCCCCAGGCTCTGTTCTCTTTCTTTAGGCTCTGTTCTCTTTCCTTAGGCTCGTTTCTCTTTCCTTAGGCTCTGTTCTCTACCACCAGGCTCTGTTCTCTTTCCTTAGGCTCTGTTCTCTTTCCTTAGGCTATGTTCTCTTCCCCTAGGCTCTGTTCTTTTCCTTAGGCTCTGTTCTCTTTTCTTAGACTCAGTTCTTTTCCCCTAGGCTCTGTCTCTTTCCTTAAGATCTGTTCTCTTTCCTTAGGGTCTGTTCCCTACACCCAGGCTCTGTCTCTTTCCTTAAGCTCTGTTCTCTTTCCTTAGGCTCTGTTCTCTACCCCCAACATATGTTCTCTTTCCTTAAGCTCTGTTCTCTACCCCCAGGCTCTGTTCTCTTCCCCTAAGCTCTGTTCTTTTCCCCTAGGCTCTGTTCTCTTTCCTTAGGCTCTGTTCTCTTTCCTTAGGCTCTGTTCTTTTTCCTTACGCTCTGATCTCTACCCCCAGGCTCTGTTCTCTTCCCCTAGGCTCTGTTATCTTCCCCTAGGCTCTGTTCTCTTTCCTTAGGCTCTGTTCTCTTTCCTTAGGCTCTTTTCTCTTTACTTAGGCTCTGTTCTCTACCCCCAGGCTCTGCTCTCTTCCTTAGGCTCTTTTCTCTTTACTTAGGCTCTGTTCCCTTTCCTTTGGCTCTATTCGCTTTACTTAGGCTCTGTTCTCTGCCCCAGGCTCTGTTCTCTTTCCTTAGGCTCTTTTCTTGTTAGTTAGGCTCTGTTCTCTACCCCCAGGCTCTGTTCTCTTTCCTTAGGCTCTGTTCTCTTTCCTTAAGCTCTGTTCTCTACCCCCAGGCTCTGTTCTCTTTCCTTAGGCTCTGTTCTCTTGCCATAGGCTCTGTTCTTTTTCCTTAGCCTCTGTTCTCTACCCCCAGGCTCTGTTCTCTTCCCCTAGGCTCTGTTCTCTTCCCTTAGGCTCTGTTCTCTTTCCTTAGGCTCTGTTCTCTTTCCTCAGGCTCTATTCTCTACCCCCAGGCTCTGTTCTCTTCCACTAAGCTCTGTTCTCTTCCCCTATGTTCTGTTCTCTTCCACTAAGCTCTGTTCTCTTCCCCTATGCTCTGTTCTCTACCTCCAGGCTCTGTTCTCTTTCCTTATGCTCTGTTATCTTTCCCTTGGCTCTGTTCTCTTTCTTTAGGCTCTGTTCTCTTTCTTTAGGCTCTTTTCCTTTTCCTTAGGCTCTGTTCTGTTTCCTTAGGCTCTGTTCTCTACCCCCAGGCTCTGTTCTCTTTCCTTAGGATCTGTTCTTTACCCCTAGTCTCTGTCTCTTTCCTTAAGCTCTGTTCTCGTTCCTTAGGCTCTGTTCCCTACCCCCAGGCTCTGTTTCTTTCCTTAAGCTCTGTTCTCTTTCCTTAGGCTCTGTTCTCTACCCCCAGGCTCTGTTCTCTTTCCTTAAGCTCTGTTCTCTTTCCTTATTCTCTGTTGTCTACCCCCAGGCTCTGTTCTCTTCCCCTAAGCTCTGTTCTCTTCCCTTAGGCTATGTTCTCTTTCCTTAGGCCCTGTTCTCTTTCCTTGGGCTCTGTTCTTTTTCCTTAGGCTCTGATCTCTACCCCCAGGCACTGTTCTCTTCCCCTAGGCTATGTTATCTTCCCCTAGGAGTCTGTTCTCATTCCTTAGACTCTGTTCTCTTTCCTTAGGCTCTTTTCTCTTTACTTAGCCTCTGTTCTCTACCCCAGGCTCTGCTCTCTTTCCTTAGGCTCTGTTCCCTTTCCTTTAGCTCTTTTCTCTTTACTTAGGCTCTGTTCTCTACCCCCAGGCTCTGTTCTCTTTCCTTAGGCTCTTTTCTCTTTCCTTAGGCTCCGTTCTCTTTCCTTAGGCTCTTTTCTCTTTACTTAGGCTCTGTTCTCTACCCCAGGCTCTGTTCGCTTTCCTTAGGCTCTGTTCTTTTCCCCTAGGCTCTGTCTCTTTCCTTAAGCTCTGTTCTCTTTCCTTAGGCTCTGTTCCCTACCCCCAGGCTCTGTCTCTTTCCTTAAGCTCTGTTCTCTTTCCTTAGGCTCTGTTCTCTACCCCCAGGTTCTGTTCTCTTTCCTTAAGCTCTGTTCTCTTTCCTTATGCTCTGTTCTCTACCCACAGGCTCTGTTCTTTTTCCTTAGGCTCTGATCTCCACCCCCAGGCTCTGTTCTATTCCCCTAGGCTCTGTTATCTTCCCCTAGGGTCTGTTCTCTTTCCTTAGGCTCTGTTCTCTTTCCTTAGGCTCTTTTCTCTTTCCTTGGGCTCTGTTCTTTTTCCTTAGGCTCTGATCTCTACCCCCAGGCACTGTTCTCTTCCCCTAGGCTATGTTATCTTCCCCTAGGAGTCTGTTCTCATTCCTTAGACTCTGTTCTCTTTCCTTAGGCTCTTTTCTCTTTACTTAGCCTCTGTTCTCTACCCCAGGCTCTGCTCTCTTTCCTTAGGCTCTGTTCCCTTTCCTTTAGCTCTTTTCTCTTTACTTAGGCTCTGTTCTCTACCCCCAGGCTCTGTTCTCTTTCCTTAGGCTCTTTTCTCTTTCCTTAGGCTCCGTTCTCTTTCCTTAGGCTCTTTTCTCTTTACTTAGGCTCTGTTCTCTACCCCAGGCTCTGTTCGCTTTCCTTAGGCTCTGTTCTTTTCCCCTAGGCTCTGTCTCTTTCCTTAAGCTCTGTTCTCTTTCCTTAGGCTCTGTTCCCTACCCCCAGGCTCTGTCTCTTTCCTTAAGCTCTGTTCTCTTTCCTTAGGCTCTGTTCTCTACCCCCAGGTTCTGTTCTCTTTCCTTAAGCTCTGTTCTCTTTCCTTATGCTCTGTTCTCTACCCACAGGCTCTGTTCTTTTCCTTAGGCTCTGATCTCCACCCCCAGGCTCTGTTCTATTCCCCTAGGCTCTGTTATCTTCCCCTAGGGTCTGTTCTCTTTCCTTAGGCTCTGTTCTCTTTCCTTAGGCTCTTTTCTCTTTACTTAGCCTCTGTTTGTTACCCCAGGCTCTGCTCTCTTTCCTTAGGCTCTGTTCCCTTTCCTTAGGCTCTTTTCTCTTTACTTAGCCTCTGTTTGTTACCCCAGGCTCTTTTCTCTTTACTTAGGCTCTGTTCACTACCCCCAGGCTCTGTTCTCTTTCCTTAGGCCCTTTTTTCTTTACTTAGGCTCTGTTCTCTTTCCTTAGGCTCTTTTCTCTTTACTTAGGTTCTGTTCTCTACCCGCAGGCTCTGTTCTCTTTCCTTAGGCTCTGTTCTCTTTCCTTAGGCTCTGTTCTCTTCCCCTAGGCTCTGTTCTCTTCCCCTAGGCTCTGTTCGTTTTCCTTAGGCTCTGTTCTCTTTCCTTAGGCTCTGTTCCCTACCCCCAGGCTCTGTCTCTTTCCTTAAGCTCTGTTCTCTTTCCTTAAGCTCTGTTCTCTTTCCTTAGGCTCTGTTCCCTACCCCAAGGCTCTGTCTCTTTCCTTAAGCTCTGTTCTCTTTCCTTAGGCTCTGTTCTCTACCCCCAGGCTCTGTTCTCTTTCCTTAAGCTCTGTTCTCTTTCCTTAAGCTCTGTTCTCCACCCCCAGGCTCTGTTCTCTTCCTCTAAGCTCTGTTCTATTCCCCCAGGCTCTGTTATCTTCCCCTGGGGTCTGTTCTCTTTCATTAGGCTCTGTTCTCTTTCCTTAGGCTCTTTTCTCTTTACTTAGCCTCTGTTTGTTACCCCAGGCTCTGCTCTCTTTCCTTAGGCTCTGTTCCCTTTCCTTTAGCTCTTTTCTTTTTACTTAGGCTCTGTTCTCTACCCCCAGGCTCTGTTCTCTTTCCTTAGGCTCTTTTTTCTTTACTTAGGCTCTGTTCTCTTTCCTTAGGCTCTTTTCTCTTTACTTAGGTTCTGTTCTCTACCCGCAGACTCTGTTCTCTTTCCTTAAGCTCTGTTCTCTTTCCTTAGGCTCTGTTCTCTACCCCCAGGCTCTGTTCTCTTTCCTTAAGCTCTGTTCTCTTTCCTTATGCTCTGTTCTCTATCCACAGGCTCTGTTCTCTTCCCCTAAGCTCTGTTCTCTTCCCCTAGGCTCTGTTTTCTTTTCTTAGGCTCTGTTCTCTTTCCTTAGGCTCTGTTCTCTTTCCTCAGGCTCTATTCTCTACCCCCAGGCTCTGTTCTCTTCCACTAAGCTCTGTTCTCTTCCCCTATGTTCTGTTCTCTTCCTCTAAGCTCTGTTCTCTTCCCCTATGCTCTGTTCTCTTCCCCTATGCTCTGTTCTCTACCTCCAGGCTCTGTTCTCTTTCCTTATGCTCTGTTCTCTTTCCCTTGGCTCTGTTCTCTTTCTTTAGGCTCTGTTCTCTTTCTTTAGGCTCTTTTGCCTTTCCGTAGGCTCTGTTCTTTTTCCTTAAGCTCTGTTCTCTTACCCTAGGCTCTGTTCTATTTCCGTAGGCTCTGTTCTCTTTTCTTAGGCTCTGTTCTTTACCCCTAGGCTCTGTCTCTTTCCTTAAGCTCTGTTCTCTTTCCTTAGGCTCTGTTCCCTACCCCCAGGCTCTGTCTCTTTCCTTAAGCTCTGTTCTCTTTCCTTAGGCTCTGTTCCCTACCACCAGGCTCTGTCTCTTTCCTTAAGCTCTGTTCTCTTTCCTTAGGCTCTGTTCTCTACCTCCAGGCTCTGTTCTCTTTCCTTAAGCTCTGTTCTCTTTCCTTATGCTCTGTTCTCTACCCACAGGCTCTGTTCTCTTCTCTTCCCCTACGCTCTGTTCTCTTCCCCTAGGCTCTGTTCTCTTTTCTTAGGCTCTGTTCTCTTTTCTTAGGCTCTGTTCTGTTTCCTTAGGCTCTGTTCTTTTTCCTTAGGCTCTGATCTCTACCCCCAGGCTCTGTTCTATTCCCCTAGGCTCTGTTATCTTCCCCTAGGGTCTGTTCTCTTTCCTTAGGCTCTGTTCTCTTTCCTTAGGCTCTTTTCTCTTTACTTAGCCTCTGTTTGTTACCCCAAGCTCTGCTCTCTTTCCTTAGGCTCTGTTCTCTTTCCTTAGGCTCTGTTCTTTTTCCTTAGGCTCTGATCTCTACCCCCAGGCTCTGTTCTATTCCCCTAGGCTCTGTTATCTTCCCCTAGGGTCTGTTCTCTTTCCTTAGGCTCTGTTCTCTTTCCTTAGGCTCTTTTCTCTTTACTTAGGCTCTGTTCGCTACCCCCAGGCTCTGTTCTCTTTCCTTAGGCTCTTTTTTCTCTACTTAGGCTCTGTTCTCTTTCCTTAGGCTCTTTTCTCTTTACTTAGGTTCTGTTCTCTACCTGCAGGCTCTGTTCTCTTTCCTTAGGCTCTGTTCTCTTTCCTTAGGCTCTGTTCTCTTCCCCTAGGCTCTGTTCGTTTTCCTTAGGCTCTGTTCTCTTTCCTTAGGCTCTGTTCCCTACCCCCAGGCTCTGTTCTCTTTCCTTAAGCTCTGTACTCTTTCCTTAAGCTCTGTTCTCCACCCCCAGGCTCAGTTCTCTTCCTCTAAGCTCCATTCTATTCCCCCAGGCTCTGTTATCTTCCCCTGGGGTCTGTTCTCTTTCCTTAGGCTCTGTTCTCTTTCCTTAGGCTCTTTTCTCTTTACTTAGCCTCTGTTTGTTACCCCAGGCTCTGCTCTCTTTCCTTAGGCTCTGTTCCCTTTCCTTTAGCTCTTTTCTTTTTACTTAGGCTCTGTTCTCTACCCCCAGGCTCTGTTCTCTTTCCTTGGGCTCTTTTTTCTTTACTTAGGCTCTGTTCTCTTTCCTTAGGCTCTTTTCTCTTTACTTAGGTTCTGTTCTCTACCCGCAGACTCTGTTCTCTTTCCTTAAGCTCTGTTCTCTTTCCTTAGGCTCTGTTCTCTACCCCCAGGCTCTGTTCTCTTTCCTTAAGCTCTGTTCTCTTTCCTTATGCTCTGTTCTCTATCCACAGGCTCTGTTCTCTTCCCCTAAGCTCTGTTCTCTTCCCCTAGGCTCTTTTCTCTTTTCTTAGGCTCTGTTCTCTTTCCTTAGGCTCTGTTCTCTTTCCTCAGGCTCTATTCTCTAGCCCCAGGCTCTATTCTCTTCCACTAAGCTCTGTTCTCTTCCCCTATGTTCTGTTCTCTTCCACTAAGCTCTGTTCTCTTCCCCTATGCTCTGTTCTCTACCTCCAGGCTCTGTTCTCTTTCCTTATGCTCTGTTATCTTTCCCTTGGCTCTGTTCTCTTTCTTTAGGCTCTGTTCTCTTTCTTTAGGCTCTTTTCCCTTTCCTTAGGCTCTGTTCTTTTTCCTTAAGCTCTGTTCTCTTACCCTAGGCTCTGTTCTATTTCCGTAGGCTCTGTTCTATTTTCTTACGCTCTGTTCTTTACCCCTAGGCTCTGTCTCTTTCCTTAAGCTCTGTTGTCTTTCCTTAGGCTCTGTTCCCTACCCCCAGGCTCTGTCTCTTTCCTTAAGCTCTGTTCTCTTTCCTTAGGCTCTGTTCTCTACCCCCAGGCTCTGTTCTCTTTCCTTAAGCTCTGTTCTCTTTCCTTATTCTCTGTTGTCTACCCCCAGGCTCTGTTCTCTTCCCCTAAGCTCTGTTCTCTTCCCTTAGGCTATGTTCTCTTTCCTTAGGCTCTGTTCTCTTTCCTTGGGCTCTGTTCTTTTTCCTTAGGCTCTGATCTCTACCCCCAGGCACTGTTCTCTTCTCCTAGGCTCTGTTATCTTCCCCTAGGAGTCTGTTCTCATTCCTTAGACTCTGTTCTCTTTCCTTTAGCTCTTTTCTCTTTACTTAGGCTCCGTTCTCTACCCCCAGGCTCTGTTCTCTTTCCTTAGGCTCTGTTCTCTTTCCTTAGGCTCTTTTCTCATTCCTTAGGCTCCGTTCTCTTTCCTTAGGCTCTTTTCTCTTTACTTAGGCTCTGTTCTCTACCCCAGGCTCTGTTCTCTTTCCTTAGGCTCTGCTCTTTTCCCCTAGGCTCTGTCTCTTTCCTTAAGCTCTGTTCTCTTTACTTAGGCTCTGTTCCCTACCCCCAGGCTCTGTTCTCTACCCCCAGGCTCTGTTCTCTTTCCTTAGGCTCTTTTTTCTCTACTTAGGCTCTGTTCTCTTTCCTTAGGCTCTTTTCTCTTTACTTAGGTTCTGTTCTCTACCCGCAGGCTCTGTTCTCTTTCCTTAGGCTCTGTTCTCTTTCCTTAGGCTCTGTTCTCTTCCCCTAGGCTCTGTTCGTTTTCCTTAGGCTCTGTTCTCTTTCCTTAGGCTCTGTTCCCTACCCCCAGGCTCTGTTCTCTTTCCTTAAGCTCTGTACTCTTTCCTTAAGCTCTGTTCTCCACCCCCAGGCTCAGTTCTCTTCCTCTAAGCTCCATTCTATTCCCCCAGGCTCTGTTATCTTCCCCTGGGGTCTGTTCTCTTTCCTTAGGCTCTGTTCTCTTTCCTTAGGCTCTTTCTCTTTACTTAGCCTCTGTTTGTTACCCCAGGCTCTGCTCTCTTTCCTTAGGCTCTGTTCCCTTTCCTTTAGCTCTTTTCTTTTTACTTAGGCTCTGTTCTCTACCCCAGGCTCTGTGCTCTTTCCTTAGGCTCTTTTTTCTTTACTTAGGCTCTGTTCTCTTTCCTTAGGCTCTTTTCTCTTTACTTAGGCTCTTTTCTCTTTACTTAGGTTCTGTTCTCTACCCGCAGACTCTGTTCTCTTTCCTTAAGCTCTGTTCTCTTTCCTTAGGCTCTGTTCTCTACCCCCAGGCTCTGTTCTCTTTCCTTAAGCTCTGTTCTCTTTCCTTATGCTCTGTTCTCTATCCACAGGCTCTGTTCTCTTACCCTAAGCTCTGTTCTCTTCCCCTAGGCTCTGTTCTCTTTTCTTAGGCTCTGTTCTCTTTCCTTAGGCTCTGTTCTCTTTCCTCTGGCTCTATTCTCTAGCCCCAGGCTCTATTCTCTTCCACTAAGCTCTGTTCTCTTCCCCTATGTTCTGTTCTCTTCCACTAAGCTCTGTTCTCTTCCCCTATGCTCTGTTCTCTACCTCCAGGCTCTGTTCTCTTTCCTTATGCTCTGTTATCTTTCCCTTGGCTCTGTTCTCTTTCTTTAGGCTCTGTTCTCTTTCTTTAGGCTCTTTTCCCTTTCCTTAGGCTCTGTTCTTTTTCCTTAAGCTCTGTTCTCTTACCCTAGGCTCTGTTCTATTTCCGTAGGCTCTGTTCTATTTTCTCACGCTCTGTTCTTTACCCCTAGGCTCTGTCTCTTTCCTTAAGCTTTGTTCTCTTTCCTTAGGCTCTGTTCCCTACCCCCAGGCTCTGTTTCTTTCCTTAAGCTCTGTTCTCTTTCCTTAGGCTCTGTTCTTTACCCCCAGGCTCTGTTCTCTTTCCTTAAGCTCTGTTCTCTTTCCTTATTCTCTGTTGTCTACCCCCAGGCTCTGTTCTCTTCCCCTAAGCTCTGTTCTCTTCCCTTAGGCTATGTTCTCTTTCCTTAGGCTCTGTTCTCTTTCCTTGGGCTCTGTTCTTTTTCCTTAGGCTCTGATCTCTACCCCCAGGCACTGTTCTCTTCTCCTAGGCTCTGTTATCTTCCCCTAGGAGTCTGTTCTCATTCCTTAGACTCTGTTCTCTTTCCTTAGGCTCTTTTCTCTTTACTTAGGCTCCGTTCTCTACCCCCAGGCTCTGTTCTCTTTTCTTAGGCTCTTTTCTCATTCCTTAGGCTCCGTTCTCTTTCCTTAGGCTCTTTTCTCTTTACTTAGGCTCTGTTCTCTACCCCAGGCTCTGTTCTCTTTCCTTAGGCTCTGCTCTTTTCCCCTAGGCTCTGTCTCTTTCCTTAAGCTCTGTTCTCTTTCCTTAGGCTCTGTTCCCTACCCCCAGGTTCTGTCTCTTTCCTTAAACTCTGTTCTCTTTCCTTAGGCTCTGTTCTCTATCCCCAGGCTCTGTTCTCTTTCCTTAAGCTCTGTTCTCTTTCCTTATGCTCTGTTCTCTACCCACAGGCTCTTTTCTCTTCCCCTAAGCTCTGTTCTCTTCCCCTAGGCTCTGTTCTCTTTTCTTAGGCTCTGTTCTCTTTCCTTAGGCTCTGTTCTTTTTCCTTAGGCTCTGATCTCTACCCCCAGGCTCTGTTCTATTCCCCTAGGCTCTGTTATCTTCCCCTAGGGTCTGTTCTCTTTCCTTAGGCTCTGTTCTCTTTCCTTAGGCTCGTTTCTCTTTACTTAGCCTCTGTTTGTTACCCCAGGCTCTGCTCTCTTTCCTTAGGCTCTGTTCCCTTTCCTTTGGCTCTTTTCTCTTTCCTCAGGCTCTGTTCACTACCCCCAGGCTCTGTTCTCTTTCCTTAGGCTCTTTTTCTTTACTTAGGCTCTGTTCTCTTTCCTTAGGCTCTTTTCTCTTTACTTAGGCTCTGTTCTCTACCCGCAGGCTCTGTTGTCTTTCCTTAGGCTCTGTTCTCTTTCCTTATGCTCTGTTCTCTTCCCCTAGGCTCTGTTCTTTTTCCTTAGGCTCTGTTCTCTTTCCTTAGGCTCTGTTCCCTACCCCCAGGCTCTGTCTCTTTCCTTAGGCACTGTTCTCTACCCCCAGGCTCTGTTCTCTTCCCCACAGCTCTGTTCTCTTTCCTTAGGCTCTGTTCTCTTCCCCTACGCTCTGTTCCCTTTCCTTAGGCACTGTTCTCTACCCCCAGGCTCTGTTCTCTTCCCCACGGCTCTGTTCTCTTTCCTTAGGGTCTGTTCTCTTCCCCTAGGCTCTGCTACCTTTCCTTTGGCTCTGTTCTGTTTCCTTATGCTCTGTTCTCTACCCCCAAGCTCTGTTCTCTTCCGCTCGGCTCTGTTCTCTTTCCTCAAGCTCTGTTCTCTTTCCTTGGGCTCTGTTGTCTCCCTTGCCTTCCTCCTTTGAGATCCCTCCTCCCACTTGAGACCCCACCTTTTTCAGCTCAGTGTCCCAAGGGGGACTTCTGGGGTCCCCCCTCGGAATAAATGAATCACTGAGCTGGCTTCCAGCAGCTAAGGTCGGGAAATAAATTCGCTGAGAGCAGGGTTTGCGGTGTCATCGTGATTAATTCTCCCGGTCAATAGAATATTGACCCGCTGCGGTGGGTGGGGACACTTTGGAGAGCACAGACACGGAGAGATGCTCGTGGGCAAATGGGTTGAAGGAGAGGTATGGGGAAGAGACGAGGGCTTTAAGTGGGATGAAAAAACTGGAGGGTCTCTCAAAGGGGCGTGGCCAATGTAATTAAGGGCGTGGCTTAAAAACACTTAAACTAAAAAATCTGTGCTTAGCATAGTGTGCCGCCCGACTTGTAATTTACTGTTTCTGTCATTGCATCTAGATATATGATACAACAAGTAACATCATACCTACAGCAAGTCAGGACTATTGGCTTTGTCAATGGCTGTTAGTTGCATTAGATAAATAAGCAGCAACTATGGCTTGTTGTATATAATATTGAAAAAGCTTCCACTTAGAGCCCTGGTGACACCAGGACAGTGTTGCTGCTCCCGAGTTTCAAAAGAGAAGGGAAATCCAGAGAGAAAATGACTCTCTTTAAAGGATTCCCCTTCCCCTACAACACTCACCTGGCATGACGTCATGCCGTAACTTCTCCTCTAGTGAGAAGTGAGCAGTGTTAGCACGCGCACATGATGTGCCTGCAGTCACTACAGTCCGAAAAAAACGTACTGCAGTGTCAGCAGGCATAGAAACAGAGCCCGAAAGAGACCCGTTTCGAGGCCCCCTTTGAAAAACTGGCGGTGCTCAGACCCGGTGAAACCCGGCCCACTTAAAGCCCTGGAAGAGACCAACAGAGAGACAGGCTTAGCAAGAGAGAAAGCGGGAGAGGGGTAAGCAAAGAAGAACGTGAGAGCGAAAATTAAGAGGGAAACAAAGATCAAGCAGACGAGAGAGCAGAAAATGGGAAGAGTGAGAGGCTGAAGGGAAAAAGAGAAAGAGTAACAGAAACGAAAAAAAAGCTTCGAGAAAGTGAGAGCAAGTGAGAAGGAAAGGGTGGAGAATTAAGGAATAGCAAAAAGAAAAAGAGAGAGAGAAAATGAAAAAGGAGAGAGAAAGCGGGTAAATGAGTGATAGGGCACAGAGAAATAAACAGGGAAAATTAAACGGAGAAGAGAAAGAAAGACAAAGGGCCCGATTCTGATGCGGGTTGGAAAAGCTTCCCGACCGAGGGCCTGATTCTGATGCGGTTAGGAAGGCCTCCTAACGGCATTTGCTCCTTCCAAATCGGATCGGGAACGTGTCTTCCCGACCGAGGGCCCAATTCTGATGCGGTTAGGAACAAATGTTCCCATTGAAGTCAATGGGAGTTCAACCAAATCGTATCTGGAAGCATCCGGATGCATCCTACTCCGCCGGTCGGACTTTCCCGATCCGAGTGGGTCGGACACCATTTCCCAACCGATTCGGTCGGGAACCTTTTCCAACCCGCATCAGAATCGGCCCCAAAGTGTCAGAGCAAAATAGAAATGGGAGAAAGAAAGGTACTGAGGATGACAGAGAGAAGGGGGAGAGAAAAATAAGAGAGACAATTAGAGTAGAGAAGTAGAAAGGGGCCGAGAGTGAAAGACAAAGATAAGAGAGTTAAAGAAATAAAAAGATTGAGAAAGAAGGAGAATGGAGAGAGAATAGAAAGTCAAATAGCTGGGAGGGAAGCAGAAAGAGAGGGCTAAAATTAGCGAGAGAGAGAGGGAGACAGAGAACGAAGGCAGAAAGGAAGGGAGCAAAAGAAACAAAACAGAAATGGAAAAGAAAAAGAGGAAAGTGCGCAGAAGAAAGTATTATAAAGCTCTGGCAAGAGAGAACATTAGAAGAAATGCATGAGTAAAAATGATAAGATGAAATAAGGAGGGAAGAGAGGTAGTAAGAGAATCTTCAAAAGAGAGAGGAGAGAGAGACTAATGAAAACATGAGGGCTGGAGGAACGGATGAGAAGAGACAGAGTATCAAATAGAAGAATTAAAGAGAAATTGGGGGCATGGGGGAGATGGGATGTGGGACAGAAAGACAAATAGTAACGTAGAAAAGACTTGATAAAGAAAAGTGAGCAGAAAGCGTGTCTTTGAGACCGGTGTGGGGACCGAGGCCTCTGCAGAGTGGGTGGCGGGGTAGGGTGGGGTGGAGTGAGCATGTCAGGAAGGTGGACAGATGGGGTCTGAATGATCTAGAGGGGGGCAAGCCACTGGAGTATCGAGCCAGGCTTGAGCCAGAAGCCAGGTTCTGGTTCAGCTGGAGGTCCTGTTGGAACCTCGAGCCCATAATGAGCCAAGCCTTCATGTGGCTTCTGCCTGTCTCCTGCAAAAAGAATAGATGATGGGCGGAATGCTGAACAAATCAAACATTCACCCCTAGTCACAGATCTGGGGAAAATCCATCCTTTTTTTGCACACCACACATCCCCAGTTTGGACCCAGCCATATGCAAATCAGTCTTGACCCTGCTCCCCATGGGAACAGTCCAACCCGAACTGCCAGGCCAGGTCCTCCCTGGACTGTAAACAAGCATCCTAAGACCAGTTTCGGAGTATCACCCCTCATCAGCCAGGCTAGCTTGAATCTGGTGGCGTAGCGAGCATGGGACCCATGTCTGGGCATACCCTTACCACGTAGGGCAACAAATGTAAAAAGAAGAGATGAGGGACCTTGCTCTACCCAGGATGTGGCCTTATGGTTAGCGCTCCTAACTGTGGGACTGGGAAAGCAGTTTCGAGTCTCAATGTCAGCTCAACATCCTGGTATCCTGATAAACAAAGCATGTGACCCTGTGTAATGTAACTGACACTCAGAGTAAAGAACTTTAATTCCTTCAGGTCGGGTTTGTGCTATATTTTAAGAACTGCAGAAAAATGCACTAAAAGGTGAAAACAAAGCCTTAACATAAGGAAAGACAAATAGAGGCCCATGTACTGGCTGAATTGTTCATATCGAACATGGGGAGAGGAGTTGGCCTAACGGCTAGGGCAGTCGACCTCAAATCTGGGGAACTGGGTTCGTGACCTGTGATTCTGGGCAAATAACTACGGGGCATATTATCAAGCGGCAGCGATAATTATCGCTGGCCGCTGTTAGCGTGAGGAATCCTATCGCCGGCTATCGCTGGAAATTATCGCCATGCTAGCGCTGTATTAACAACGCTTAGCGCAAAGGCGATAATTTTCCAGTGATAGCGATGTTTTCCATGGAACATCGCTGGTTTTCCAGCGATGTCCCATGGAAAACTGCGATATCCTTGGTGATAGGGCCTGTGGTCTTAGCCACACAATCCACCCCCATGTTAGGTATGCCTTAGTCAGGAATTTAGCAGACGTTAAATTCCTGCGTTAAGGCATACTTAACGCGATTGAAAATATCGCTAACCCACGTTGTTGATATGGCGATACCTGGGTTAGCGATATTTCCCCATGTTGTTTTCACAGGCACGCCCCTTTGCATCTCATTAGCGATGCGATGGGAGGCGTGCAGAAAACGGACGCTAATGCAGGAATCACGCGCTAGCGTGTCCTTGTTAATTAGGCGATAGAATTATCGCCGCTTTTCGTCCGAAAACGGACGCTAAAGCGGCGATAATTCATTAACGCCGCCTTGATAATATGCCCCTTAATCTAACAACTGGTGCTCATGTAAAGCACTCTGATACCTTCAGGTCAAGTTCGCGCTATATAAAACTCCGTAAAAGAAAACCTGGATAAATAGCGACTTCCCCACTTAGAATTGTGTAATCTAAGGCAAATATTTTATTTCACCACAATTCTTTTTACTTCATTACCATGGATGAAAACACTTTAAAATATATTGATTCAGACAACCAATTGTAGAAAATTATGACTTTCAACAAGTACTTCTCAGTGCAGTACTTTAATGTGCCCTATTAATGGTAAAACTTCCACGTGTTAATGGAATACACTCCTTGAATTTTGAAGAGACGTTATCATATCTTATGTGGATTGTTGTATGATTTAAATAGCAAATATTTTCCGGCTGGGCTCCAAGATCCGAGAAAGGCCCACGGCTCGGCTCGGCTCGGCTCTCCCTGCTAATTTGTTGGCTCGACCAACTCTAAAATGAGCAGGAAGAGGTAGGTGAAGCTTATGGAGGGCAGAGCAGGGGTTGTGAAAGAGAGCGAGAGGTTTGTAAACAAGATGGGTTTGGTATGTAGAGAGAGGAAAACAAAAAGGTGCGTGAAATCGAATCTGTGCTGGAGAGGTGACAGGAAAGGTGAGGTGAGGTGAGGGGAGCTAAGGTGATCGATAAAGGTAAGAAATTTAGAAGGAGGGTGTCTGTAAATTACATATAGCGAATCTGTGAAGGGTATAAAACAGGCAGCGATGAGGTCTGTGGAAGAGGCCCCCGGGACACAAAGGATCTGTCAGTGACAGATGCAGTGGGACAGAGGAGGGGGCTGGGACAGAGACGGCTCAAACAACGTGTGTGAAGATGTGACTGAAAAGGGCAGAGGAAGGAAGCGAGAGCGAGGGAAGCGGGTCGGTGCAGAGTAGGGGAGAGGTGGATTACGGAAGGGAGAGAGGGGCGTAGAAAGAGGAGCGGAGGAGAGGCGCAGAGCCAGTGAGCAGGGAGGAGAGAGGCAGCCCGAGGGGAGGGGCGGGCGCCTCGGCTCACACTTCCTGGGGCTGTTGAATGCAATGTGGGAGAAGGGAGCGGAGCTGTGAGGGTCCCACTCTCTCCCAGGGAGACGGAGAAGTGGACCCCGTGAGAAGGAGCAGCTGGCATCTCCCGTGCCCAGGGGCGAGCGACCCCACAGCCTCCCCAGTGCCCAGGAACTCAGGGACTAGCCCCAGGAACGCATTTCCGACCACCCCTCACTCCCCAGGGTCCAGGAACCGACTATTCAACAGCCAGGGAACAGCACCATCTGGCACCCAGGACCCAGGACCCAGCCCTCCCCGGGCCCAGAATTTAACCCCTCCGGTCCATGGGGTTGAAGACATAGCCTCTAAAGTGCCCCCCCCCCTCCCCCGTCACTCGCTCGCCTCTGTGACCCAGCGCTACCTTCCAGCGCTCAAGAACCGGACTCTTCAGTGCCCTGCAGCTGGTGCCCCCTCAAATGCCCAGGACTTAGGCTTTCCCCCCTTGCCCCGACCCCTAGGGCCAGGACACACCACTTCACTTCCAGGACAGAGCATCACCAGTGCCAGATCATAACCCCTCCAGTGTGGGACTTAACCCCCGCCCAGCCGGAACGTACTCCAACCTCCCCCGTGCCAGAACATAACCACTCCAGTGCCCGACATAGCATCGCAAGTGCCAGGATAGTGCCCTTCCGGTGCCAGCATGATCGCCACCACCCAGCAGAGCGTGACTCGTGACCTGGTGAGTGCACCCGTGTATTGAGCGAGGGCAGGGGTGTTAGTGGGAGGATCAGGAGGGAGGTGGGGTTGTTGGCACAGCCGGGATGCCCTCTGGGACACAGGCAGTAGCGACGCCAGGGAGTCATGGGCACTAGTGTGAGGAAGGAAAACTCCCCCCCCCCAGCTGTTCTTTGAATTGTAAAATACAGCAATATTCAGAGTGGAATAGGCGCCTCGTACATCTGGGCCCCTGAGCCACTGCACCTGCTGCACTAATGGAAGCTACGCCCCTGGATACAGGGACACACCCCATGCTTTCAGGCGCCCACCTGCCCCGGACGGTTGGTTGCCCGTCGGGGCTTTGAACATGGGAGTTCGGCTCTTAGCGGTCACAGTCCATTCATTCAGCCATTCATGGGCCTGGAGTGGACTGTCCGCTGGGTCCCAGCGCGGATGCCTCCGCACACTTGTGCGCCTCTTCAAGCCAGCCCACTGCCCCCGAGCGGGCAGAGTATGTGGGCTCCTGCCCAGGGAGCACTGCAGGGCCGCCGTCCACCGCCCTCCCCCTTCCCAGGCGGGCGGTCCGCGCCCTGTCCCCGTGCCTCTGCCGCCGGGATGTATCTCTCGGATGGGTTTATGCGCTTCCGCTCCCCCTGCGCGTTGTCCCTGCAGTGCCTGCTGGGGGGCAGTGCCGCCTGCGCTGCAGCCATAAGCAAGTGTCCGCTGTCCAAGCACTGCATGTGCCGCCTGCACTGCTACACCCACGTGTTCACTGTCCCCCCAACACGCAGATCTAGTACCGGTGTCGGCCTGCACTGCAGTCCCTGTGTGTTCAGTGTCCCTTAATTAGATCAGTCCATCCCCCGTGCGCTCACTGCACCCCATACTGCATAGATCAGTCGCCAACTGAAATGCAATCGCCGTGTGTTCAGTGTCAGCACAGCAGACACTTGGTGCCAAATGGTAACAAATGCACTGCAGTACCGACGCGTTAAGTGTCCCCAGCACGGCAAATATCTACTGCCGTCTGTGCAGTGCTGCAGCGCTCACTGTCACCTGCACTACTAAGGTCCAGTGCCACGTGCACTGCAACGTCCATACGTTCACTGCCACCAGCACTGTAAAGCTGGATTGTCACCTGCAGTGCAGCCCTGCATGTTCACTGTCACCGGCACTGTAAAGAGCTGCTGAATGTTAGGACCCCATCCCATGAGTCCACTGCAGGGGGCAATGTAAATAGTGTTGTCTTCGTTGCAGTCACTCTGCGATCACCGTTCCTGCACTGCAAAGACCCTTCACACGTGCACTGCACCCCTCCTGTGTTTCTGGCACTTCGATGATCTGTTACCACCTGCACTGCACCTCTTCACTGCCTACTGTCTGTCTGTCTCTCACGATGCAAGCATCTAGAACCCCCCGCACTGTATCTTCATGTGCCCACTGTTCTAGGGACCTTTGACTTGAACACTGCACTGTCTACCCTTGTCCTCAGCACCACAAACACGAAGTGCCACTGCACTACAGATCCACTGTCTGCCAGCGATGCACAGTCCCAGATCCACGTGCACTGCTATCCTGCAGTGCCAGGCAAACTATGACGCACTGCAACCCCCCAGTGTCCTCAGCACTTCCAACGGATAGTGCCAACCGCACTGAACACTTATGTCTGTTAGCATTGCAGAGATCCAGTGCCAACTGCACTGTTACGCGCCTGTGCCCTGCAAAATATAGTGCCTCAAGCGCTACAACCTCTCATTGTCTTGAGCTCTGCCAACACATAGTGCCAACTGCACCGCATCCCCTATGTCTATTAGCACTGCAGTGATCCAGTGCCACCTGCACATCTGTCCTCCTATTCCCTGGAAAATATAGTTACAAACAACAAGGGATGGATGGAAGCCTGACGTAATCATTAATAGGAATCAATATAGCGCCACCCACACTGCAACCCTCTAGTGTCATGAACACTACAGACAGATAGCACTGCATCTCCTGCGTCTTCCATCGTTCGAAGATCCAGTGCCACCTGAATCACAATACTGCTGTGCTCCGCAAAACCTAGCGACCGCCTCACTGCAATCACACAGCTCCTCTGTTTTTAAAGCATTGCACACTAGCGACCCCCTCACTGCAATCACACAGCTCCTCTGTTTTTAAAGCATTGCACACTAGCGACCCCCTCACTGCAATCACACAGCTCCTCTGTTTTTAAAGCATTGCACACTAGCGACCCCCTCACTGCAATCACACAGCTCATCTGTTTTTAAAGCACTGCACACTAGCGACCCCCTCACTGCAATCACACAGCTCATCTGTTTTTAAAGGATTGCACACTAGCGACCCCCTCACTGCAATCACACAGCTTCTGTTTTTTAAAACACTGCACAGATCCACAATGTAATCCCCATGTATTTCGTGCGGTGGACACTCGGACTAGCTGCACTGTATCCCCTATCTCTTTTAACAGTGCAGAATTGCAGTGACAACTGCACTGCAATCTCCCCCTGCCGTGCAACAGCTGCTGTCACCAGCACTGATGAGTTGCGACCAGTGCAAAAGCCTAGGTACGCCTGCGGTGCATTCTCTGTTTTCAGTGTGCAAAAGAAACAATTGATGGACGGAATGCTGGACAATGCAAACATTCACCCCCAGTCACAAGGATCTGGGTTTAATCCATCATTCTTTTGCTCACCACACCACCCCAGTTTGGACCCAGCCATATGCAAATCAGTCTTGACCCTGTTCCTTGTGGGAACAGTCCAGCCCGAACTGCCAAGCCAGGTCCTCCCTGGACCGGAAACAAGCATCATGGGACCGGTTTCAGGGCATCACCCTTCTTCAGCCAGGCTAGCTTGAATCCAGTGGTGTGGTGAGCACGGGACCCACGTCTGGGCATACCCTTCCCACTTAGGGCAACATATGCAAAAGAAACAATTGATGGACGGAATGCTGGACAATGCAAACATTCTCTGTTTTCAGGGCACAAGTCCTAAAAAAAGAAGTGGGGGGACTAACCTAGTTAATCAGTATGCAAGTGGCCTCGCAGCGCGTGCCATCGCAGCGTGTGACATCACGGTGCGTGACATCACAGCGCGTGACATCACAGGAACTGGCATCAGATCTTAAGCCCTCACATATATGTTTAGCAGGTGTATCATGAGTACATTTGAGCACATTTCGAGTATACTTGCAAACCCTCCTGATTTAGGCAGAAGATTCACACTTTTGTACGCTACATATAAAGCAATGTTACCTTTTGTCAGCGTTAAGCTTTCTATAGCCCTAGTGCTTTAAAAGAAATAGTGATATTTAAATTATTGCAACGCCTCCTCGAGGGTAATAAGCATATATAAATGCAATTTATTTAGTGCAAATACTGGGAAAGATCAACACATCTGACATTCTTACAGTGCATGCATATCTCCTAAACAGAGCCTGAACAAAGTGAAAAGCTGCCTCTCCTAAGTATGTGTGAAGTGCTAACAAGGTGCGAGCCTTTGTTTCCCCTCTGCTGCATTTGCATCAGGTGTGAGGCTCCTGACTGCTGCCAGCCAGGAGACTCCAACAAAAGGAGGCTTGATGACCCCTGAGACTCGGCCTTTGTTATGGCCGAGTATCCCCGCAGGAGTCAGAAATAAGAGAGCCCCGTCCGCGCCTGCACGTTGTTGTGATCGAAAGCAGACAACAACGTGCAGGCGCTGCTGAATGTGTCCCGGTGTTTGGAAGTTACACCGGGACGAATTCAGCATCTTTTTTAGTGGGGCCCAACTTCTTGGCAGGGTGGACGGCATCCACCCTGTGAAAGAAGTGGGGGGACGCCGTCCACCCGCGTGGACCCCCGACTCGTGCCCTGTCTGTTTTCCAGCACTGCAAAGGTCCAGTGCCACCAACACCAGAATAAATCGAGGGTCCTCTCACTGCCAACTGACTGCAACACTCCTGTGTTCTGAGCCTTGCAAAAACGTATTGCCACTTACACTGCACCTCCAGTGTATCTACTGTCCCGGGATAGCAAATACCTGGTGCATCTACACTGCCTACAGTGAGGCGGAGCAGTGTGTGTGTGTGGGGGGGGGGGCAGAGGGCGGAGCTTCTTAAGGGTTCTTGGACTCAACCTCCACTGTTTAACAAATGTAGGAGATACATAGAAACTGAAGAAGGCCCAAAAGGCACACTCAGCACGTGACATCAGTCACCGCACTGCATTATTGTTGGGGAAGTGTTTGGCATCAGTTTTAGTCACCGCACGATTCCAGTATTACTTTTTAGCAGGTGTATAAAAATATTAAAGTATAATTAACTTGTTATTACTGAAGTGGTCATAGGTGAAAATGTAAGAAATTCAAATAAAATATACATGCACTTGTTTTACCCAAAAGACAACATATCCCAAGTTTCGAAAATGGTTCAGCTATTGTATAAAATAAAAACTGTTGAAATGGGGGAATAGATTATCTTCTCTCTTATCACAAGAAAAGCCCGTAAAACATCTAACTGCCCAGCAGAGGATACTTACCCAGGCTGGAGGGGCTGGATGAAAGTCAACCAGCAGTGCCCTGGGCAGCTAAGGTTACAGGATTATTAGGCACTTCCTCCTCTGTGTATTGCAGACATAAAAACACACAGATGCATCGTGAATAAAGCCATTGTTCTTCGCTTCATCCTTTTGGTTCACTTACAAATTAATTTGCCTTCTTCGGGGCAGAATTTCCCTAGGGGGTTATGTTTGGCTTTAAAATAGGATGTTCTCACACTAGATGTAAAAACAGAAGCTTGATGCCGTCGCTACTTAAAAGGAGCATATCGGAGCTTGTTAAAAACACTTATTTGAGAAATATTTCAACAGTTGTAATAAACCTGTGAAAAAGCAGTAATCCTTTCTAAGTTGCCACCTTCTAGACAAAGAAAGTGAGTGTGAAATGATTTTGGGGGAACGATTTCAGCACGGCTGCCCCCTCCCCCCAGCCCGACCCTCTCCACAATGCGTATGTGGGTGGGTTTTAAATATAGTAACTCATGGCAACAATTAAATAAAAGTTCCATGTACAGCCCGGGTGGGCCTCGCTGAGTAACAGAGAGGATGCACTGAAGGTTACCTCCAGGGGTGTAGCTACCAGTAGTGCAGCAGGTGCAGTGACAACGGGGCCACTGAATAATGTTGTATTTTACTACCTAATCAACAGTTATGGGGGCCGTTTTCATTCTTTATTCTGGAGCCCATGGCACCCTTACTACGCCACTATGGGTGTAGGGCGGGGGATCTCAGAGGTTCATGTATTTTCTTATGCTCTGCAGGAGGCCCGACAGAAGAAGCACCAGTCACCAAAAATGAATGCCGTTGAGGTTCTCCTGCACACACCGGCACAAATTAACCAGTGGTGGTAGGGTCAAAGGTTTTAGCCCAGAGACATCCAATGGAACAGAGGGCGTCATGGGGGCCCTGTGCGGTGCCTGGAATGGTGGGGATCATAGTCGTTTTGGACTCCGCTCTCCACCGTAGTGGCATTTCACAGATTTAAGGGGTAGTTCATCCCAATTAAATGGGGGGCTGTTTTTTGCTACTCAGTGAGTCGCTGATGTGCGTGGGCGATGGGCATACTCTCCAATCACAAATCAGCAGTTTTGGACAGTGTTGTAAAATATTAAGTACCAGGGCTCTGACCAGGAGGCCACTGCAGCTTGCTCCACCCATTGCCCTTGTCATCGCTGCCAAAACAACTACTAACCATCTCTCTCACCTGCAAGTGCGACAGTTCAGATTATTCAAGGTCCCCAAAGCTAAAGGAATGGCTGAGGAGGCAGATATTAGTAATTTTTTAATGCATATTGTTTTCCTAAACAACTGTTATACTGCTCATCTCTAAATTACATGAGCAGCGCCACCTTGTGGCAGACTGCCCTAAGTGTGGTGTTGATAATTAGGTGCCGGTGCCGAGCACCAGAAACCAATTAAGTGCCAGTGCTCAGCACCAGAAAGCTCCGGCTCAAATTAAGCACTCTACACTAAACATACAAGGGTTTGTGTTCTTCGACCTAAATTAATATAATGCTATGTACCGACTCCGTCCTTTTGTACTGCAGGTCTGTTTGACATGTCATGCTGACAGACATGGAAGCTCGTGGGGTGTATCATATTAGTCCATCGAATAAATACGATGCCGTTCTGCTGTCTGCGCGTGCAAATGTTATGTAGTCATGGAGTTCCCTTTCCTCCTTTTTCATGCACCAGTTGGCGCGTTCTGTTTTCAATGCGCAATTAAAAAGTTCGCTTAGATGATTTTTTATCTGCCTTGCTCTCAGGCTCTCCATGTTTCGCGAGACCCTGCGCCGCTCGGTTATTTTCACACTTCCATTCCCGTAACTTAACGATAAGTGAGGCCGCGCTTCTGACGTCAAGCGTGTGCTCGAGCGCGCGTGTTGAAATGATGAGCCTGTCGCTCTTTAGGAGGCGTGTTTGCGTCTTGCGAGACTGTAGAGGGAACCTGTACCGGCTGTGTGAGGAATGAATGAATGAAAATAAATCGGTAAAGCACAACAGCGACCTTCGACGAGATATCCCTGACCTGTGGGGGATTAAACCGCATCTCTACATGCGAGGAGTGCGTGTCTGCACGTACGCGCATGTGTGTGCGTGAGCAGTTATGTGGTTCTCAGTGTGCAAGAAAATAATTTATGGCGTGGGTGGGTAGGTCAGTAAGGGAATTAACAGACAAGCCAGGATATGTGTTATTAATAAATCACTGCTTGTCACAGAGTGGATGCCTCAAAGCGCAACACAATCAGCGAGCTGCGGCAAAGGATGGCAACAGAGCGAGGGAGCGGAGTTGTTATACTGACATATCCGTAAAGTGAATCTCAAAGGCTGACCGTGCACGCCTGTCCTCAGCATTCTGTGGAAGGGAAGGTGTGCCAGAGAGATGTCTCAGTGGATCAATGGGCGGATTGTCGAGATCTGTATCCTGCCACTCTCAGGCAGCAGTGTGCCAGGTTTTCTTTTCACAAATCACAGCACTACAAAGCTCACAAAGTAGTACATTTTATCTGCGTGAAAGTCACGACTTTTGCTAAAATGTATGTGGTATGTGACCTCATTAAACACAAAAGTGGCTCTGCATGAGATATCGTTTGCAGGAAACACATAGGGGCATATTCACAAGGAGCTATCGCCGAATTAACAACACTTTATCGCAGCCAAAGTCGTGATAAATTTACCCCCCCATTCACAAGCCGGTGTAAACAGCCCACAGCACCAGTTTACCCGCGATAGCAGCCGCAAAAAACATTGCCACAGAGGACCCTCGCAAATATCGCTAATGAGATGCAGAGTAGGCGTTCCCGTGACAAAAGCAGAGACAACAGCACACCTCAACATTCACAACGACCAGCCACATCCGCGATAAAAACACAAAACAGGCGATAAGGCGCGTTAGCACCAGGAAATCTACACCTGCTCTGACCTGGTGTAAAGTCGGATGGCAGCCAGCACCACAAAAGGGAGCACAGCCCAGGGCCACATCCGAAGGGCAACAGATGCCATGGAGCCACCCATCATGCGGCCCGGACACCCAAGAGGGCCACAACACCCACCCCCACCACCCCAGGACCCCATCCCACACCCGGAACACCCCCCGGACCAACACAGACGCAGCGCAAAGACAGCGGAACCCCAGGAAACGTACCAGCCGCACAGACCCAACATCTGACAATGTCACCTTCCACTACAGGCTGAAAGGGACAACCAACCTATGCATCCTGACCATCATCGCCTAACAGGCCTACGGCAACAACACAGCGGACAACCAACATCCCACCCCACACAAAGCTGATGGCGTGGCTGCACCTGTTGGCCCCTGAGACCCCTCATCCAACATCTGCCAGAGTCGGAGGAGTCCCACAGCCAGCCACATCCAAGTCCCCCACACCTGTCCTGGACATCACCATCACCCTGGTACCCCAGTCCCCATACATACAACACAATGCGCAGGATCCGCTGGAGACCAAGCAAGGACCTAACGCCATAGCAGGATGCACGCACGTGTTGGGGGCAACATACATCACACATGTACTACCTGTGCCCCCTGGTGACACAGCACACAATCACCGCAACAGGAAGCACACGTCTCACACCAATGTGCAGGCAACAACAGAACACCGTGGAACACCCAACAATGTCGCCTTCAAATACACAGCCAGTGTGCATGATACCTTCATCCTCCGACAGTCCATCATCAACCAGCATTCCCAGGATGGCAACAAGGGAAATGTACAGCCCCTTGGCAATATACAAATGAACACCCCACACACCTCAACACCACAACCATGCAACTCACAACTCTGGCAATGCACACGTCACAAAATCACATACAACAGGCACAACAATATGCCCACCCCCCAGACACGACAGAACAACTTACAATGTCTGTTAGAAATGGGGGTCTCTAGTTGGCAATGGCTGGCCACTGTCCAAGTAGGGACCCTTCTTCCTAAGTCAGAGTGAGAGGGCTACCCTCTTTAATACCCCTGCTCAACCCTGTGGTAACGTAGCACGAGCAGGTAGGCTTATCTCAGAGGCAGTGTGTGAAGCATTTATGACCATACACAGTAACACAGTGAGGAACACTACAAAGGGACACCACACAAGTAGTTATAAAAAATAAGTATCTTTATATAAAGGCAGATTTATCACAAGACCAATAACTGTAAAAGCCACAATACTGTTAAAAATAGTATTGCTGTTGGAGGGCTGTTACAAATAGTTCAAAGGTTGCAAGAATAAGGTTCAAATTCAAAGCAGGGTCTCTGCGACCCTTTCTCATTCAGAGGTTGCAACAATAAGGTTCAAATTCAAAGCAGGGGTCTCTGCGACCCTGTCTCGTTCAGAGGTTGCAAAAATAAGGTTCAAATTCGAAGCAGGGGTCTCTGCGACCCTGTCTCGTTCAGAGGTTGCAAAAATAAGGTTCAAATCCAAAGCAGTGGTCTCTGCGACCCTTTCTCGCACAAAGTACCTGAATTCAGTAGCAAAACCAACAAAATGTCGCAAAGAAGTGGTAGCGATGATTTTCCTCACGCGAGGCCGGCGATGCGTTAAATCCTTGCCGCAAGGGAGGATGATGCGCCGATCTGCTGATGCGTGCGGAGACGATGCGACCAACTTCTGCACGCTAGGCCGCCGATGCAATGACTTTCTTGCCGCGAGGGAGAAGTCGATGCGACGAGCCTGTTGCGTTGTGCGATTGTGTTGCGATGCGAAGAAATGGCGCTCCGCGAGGGAGCGACAAAATCCGGTGCGATGAGATGAAAATGGCGGACGCACGGCGTCCGCAATGCGATGTCTTGAAGCGATGATTTCTTTAGGGGTTGCGAGCGTTCGGCGACAGCAGCGCGATGATTTTTCCAGCGCGTCTCGGCTGCAGCGGCTCGCAAAGAGACGTTAGCGATGGTTTCGTGTTGCGAGCACTCAGCGGCAGCAGCGCGATGATTTTTCCAGCGCTCTCGGCTGCAGCGGCTCGCAAAGGTGCGTTAGCGTCGATTTCCAGCACTCTTTCTCTGAAGCAAACTAGAGACCCTGGAACTCACAGGAGCCTCATCAGCAGATAGCAATCCTCACAGGGAGGAAGCAGGAGGTTGGTGGTGGAGTCTGATGTGCCTGAGACTCCAGCAGGAGTCTAGCTCTTTTCCTAGCCCCTGGGTAATTGCTGTAACAAAAATAAAAGTTCTCTCAAAAGTCCTTTTCCTTCTTCTTCAAGGTCCAGTGGTCACTGCTGCAGGCCAGTGTAAGAAACAACACACAAGCACAAGGACAGTCACTTCCTGCAGATTCCTCCAGTGGCACGGACAGAGTTTCTCCAGATCCAAAAGCAATACAAATTGGAGGGGTTTGAGCACAGATATTTATACCCCAACAGTCTTTGTTCTCAGAAGCTACAAGTCACTGAACCTAGCCAGAACCAGTTCTGCTCTGGCCTGGAGCACTTTGTTTACCAGGCTGCATCCTTCCTTTCAGAAAGAGGGGGTCTGCTAGCAGACACACAGTAGGAGGTGGAGCCAGCAGTCACCTTGCCAGGCACAGCCCTATTCAGGTCAAGGAGCCACCCCTCCCCACACTCTAAATGCAGATCTCTCTATTCAACCCAGGTCTGACTCAGCCTGCCCTGCCCCTCTAAAACCAGACAGCCAATACACATAACAGCAGAGCACACTGGAAGGCTTAGGCAAGAAAATACCTACTTTCTAAAAGTGGTATTTTCAAACACAGAATATAAAAATAAACTTCACTAAAAGATGTATTTTAATATTCTGAGCTCAGGCATACTAAATTCGTTTTTCTACCATGTTCCTGGGGTCAGTTAGGACTATAGAATGTAATAGTCAAACTGCCCATTCTAGCCTATGAGGAACAGGTAGCCTTACAGTAGTGAAAAACGAAATGGGGCATAATTCACTACCAGGACATGCTACACACACCAAGGCATGTCCTACCTTACACATACAATGCACCCTACCATAGGGGTGACTTACATGGTGCCAAGGGAAGGTTAAGGGGCTGGGAAGTGGGTGCACTTCACAGCCAAGGTGGCAGTTCTGGACTGCACACAGACACTGCAGTGGCAGGTCTGAGACACACTTTACAAGCTGCTTCTGTGGGTGGCACACATCAGTGCTGCAGGCCCACCAGCAGCATTTGGTTTACCAGCCCTGGGCACACATAGGCCACACTACTAGGGACTAACAGGTAAACCAAATAAGCCAATCAGGGATATACCAATTCACATAGACATATTTACAAAGGGAGAGCATATGCACTTTAGCACTGAACAGCAGTGGTAAAGTGCCCAGAGTCATAAAACCAACAAAAACAGGTCAGCAAAAATACAGGAGGCCGGCAAAAGTTTAGGGGTGACCCTGCAAAAGGGCCATTTCCAACACAACCCCCTTCCAGCCAAATTGCAGGGTAGACCAATCACTACTTTGATGGGCTTCCCTGCTTCGGGCGATAGAACACGGAACTGGCCCGCAACTGCAGGGGCATATGCCAGCTCTACTCCAATCTGAACCCTGGTGGATCCCTCTGTCCACACTCCCAGGGTTCACTGAGATAACCAATGGGGAACTCTTCCCCTCACCTGTGGACACCACCTGTGCAGCATCTAACCTTAACTGGCCCCCAGGTGTGTCCCAACAGATAAACAACAAGTCCCAGTAGTCACTGACAGTAGTCAGTGATGAACTCCAAGCCCTATACCTCTCAGGGCTCTCAAACTTTGTGGCATCAGAGAGTGAGGGGCAGTAACCCCAGGTGTCTGGCACCTTTTGTCCACTCTCCCTCCTGTCAGGTCACGCAACGCGTCCTGACACTGACCCACCAGCCCTGGGCCTGTACCCAACGGCGGGGCCAGCGACTGGGGTGGGCTCCCCACACCCGGTCCTTCTCTTTGGGGCTCGGTACCCTCCCACCTGGAGCGGTACCCCCTTCCAGAATTGTCAGGGCACCTGAGGCAGGTGTCCTGCATAATTCGCCCACCAGTTCAGGGGTTCTATCCTGCAACTGGTATCCCAGCATAGGGTCTGTACCCTTAGACTGGGCGGAGGTCAGGGGTGAGGCTGCCCTCTCCCCGCCCCCTTTACTGGGGCCCGGCACCCTCCCACCTGGAGAGGTGCCTCCATAACACAAACCGGGAGGGGCACTGTTAGCAGTTGCCCCTTCCTCCAGGTCAGGGGGACACCCTGAACCTGGCCCTCCAACCCAGGGTCTGTACCCTTAGACTGGGCGGAGGTCAGGGGTGAGGCTGCCTTCTCCCCGCCCCCTTTACTGGGGCCCGGCACCCTCCCACCTGGAGAGGTGCCTCCATAACACAAACCGGGAGGGGCACTGTTAGCAGTTGCCCCTTCCTCCAGGTCAGGGGGGACACCCTGAACCTGGCCCTCCAACCCAGGGTCTGTACCCTTAGGCTGGACCTGTGCCCGGCAACCCAGGACTTCTGGGGAGTACACCAATTCCCCCAAGGAAAACACACTCCTCTAGAGTTGTGCGACAGTCTGCCTGGCACACCAGGACTTCCTGGGGAGCACACAGGCCCCCTCAAGGAAAACACACCCCTCCACCAGTTCAGGGCTTGGACCCTGCAACTGATCTACCAACCTGAAAAACCCTTAGGTGGCACCGGGGTCAGAGGCGAGGACTCCCTCCCTCTGCACCCCCTTCCAGCATACTGCACCCTCCCACCTGGAGTGGGGCTCTTAGAAAAAAAATGGCCGGGACACTGCTTACAGTTGTCCCTCCCTCCAGGTCAGACAACACCTGGACCTGACTTACCATCCCAGGGACCAACCCCTGTGGTTGAACAACTGCCTGGCCAACCAGGACTTCCTTGGGAGCACACAGGCCCCCTCAAGGGAAACACACCCCTCCACCAGTTCAGGGCCTGGACCCTGCAACTGACCTACCAACCTGAAAAACCCTCAGGTTGCACCGGGGTCAGAGGCGAGGACTCCCTCCCTCTGCACCCCCTTCCAGCATACTGCACCCTCCCACCTGGAGTGGTGCTCTTAGAAAAAATGGTCGGGACACTGCTTACAGTTGTCCCTCCCTCCAGGGCAGACAACTCCTGGATCTGACTTACCAACCCAGGGACCAACCCCTGTGGCTGAACAACTGCCTGGCCAACCAGGACTGAAGTGGTGTCACCATGGTCACTCCTAGGGGCTCAGCCCTTCTGACTGGCCCCTGGTCCACTGGCTCTCCCACTGGGGACTCCTTCCCCCTTTCATCCCTCAGACTGGACTTCCGTACCCTCCCCTAGGAGTGGCACTGCCAGGCACAAGAACTGATGGAGGCCTGACTACAGGCACTCCCAGCTCACCTAACACTGGGGTACCCCCACAATGGACGGTCCATCCAGACAGACTAGGCTCCCCACCTGGTGTTCCCTCATGGAACCATCCAGTCCTGGGGACTGAGGCTGGGGCACTTCGGGACCTATCCCAGTCTCACTCCTGCTCCCACGAGACAGGATGTGAGGCCCTACAACCTCCTCACAACAAGGGGACCCAGCTGTAACACTCCTAACCTTTCCCAGCACTCTGGGTTGGAAAACTTCTGAACCACTTCTCTTAGGGTCATTCCCTAATGCCTCTACAGGGCCTCTGGTACTCACCCAGAGGTCTGCCTCCTGTGCAAGTTCCCTAGGATCAGAGAACTCGCAATCTGACACATGTTGGTTTAGCTCTGGAAAATAGGAACTCACAATATGCTCTCCCACAATTGGATTACACAGTTCCACGCAGGTGCTAACCTTTACCTCACAATCCAGTGTCTCACACACGTACCCCACACCACTCTCTTGAAATGGGCGAGACATTAACTGACTGTCTCTATCACTCAACCCACACTCTTCTGGGTGGTCCTCACACTCATATACCAGGATTTCAACCACGGGGGAACCCCTCTCCCTGCACCTCTCATCCAGAGTCGGTAGAGTATCCCTCCTTTCACTAGGACTATGGGCCCCTGCGCTAGTTCCCCAATCCACCTCAGGGACACTGCACACTAATGGAGCTACCTCATATCCTTGAATCCCCTGGTGTAGATCAACCCCTCCTTCAAGTCAGGTGCTACATCTCTGGGTGGGTGTACTACACTGTCATCACTATATACTTCAATTTTGCTGCCACCACTGGACCCCACCCTCTCTGGGGAATCCAGACAATTAAAACTGCGCTCCAGGGGTAACCTACCCTCTTGAGCTAACTTCTCCTTTTCTGCTATCTGCGCTAGGTGCGCCTCCAGCTGGGCAATCTCTATTTGGAGCCTCTCCAATTCCAGCTGGTACTCCCTCTCCCTCTGTCTGCCCAACTCCTCTGGGGACCATGAAGGGGATTGGGTGCTACCCTGTGCACTAGACCCAGCAAGGGACTCCCTACCTATGGGACCTTCCCGCCTGTACACCAACTCCTCTGGGGACCCTGAGGGGAATCTGGCACTACCATAGGCACTAGACTCATCAAGGAACTCCCCACCTATGAGATATTCCATAACACTTTCTTCCTCCTCTTCAGACTCTCCAGAGCCACCCTCAGACCAACTACCCTCTTGGTAGGTGTACTGGGACTCCAAGAATCTCCATCTGTCTTGTTGCCAAAGTCTCAGGGATGTCTGCAGGGATAGCTGAGTCTCCTTCCTACTCACTGCTAAGCCCCTCTCCTCACAGAACCCCCTTAGCTCCTCTAGACTGTAGGTTAACAGATCATCTATATAAAAGGTAGGTCTCATTTCAGTAAGACCCATTGTAGCAATAACTGGCAATAACAATAATAAAAAAAAATAGGCTTGCCCGTTGTAACAATCACGGGCAATATCAATAAAAGATAGAAGAAACTTCTCAAGAAAATGTATGCGGGTAAAAATCACCGGCAATATCAATAAAACATAGGCTTGCCCATTGAAACAATCACGGGCAATATCAATAAAAGATAGAAGAAAACTTCTCAAGAAAATGTATGCGGGTAAAAAATCACTGGCAATATCAATTACAATATAGGATCCAACAATTCTCAAAAATGTATGCGGGTACTATCACCGGCAATATCAATAAAAATAGGCTTGCCCATTGTAACAATCACGGGCAATATCAATAAAAGATAGAAGAAAACTTCTCAAAAAAATGTATGCTGGTAAAAAATCACCGGCAATATCAATTACAATATAGGATCCAACAATTCTCAAAAATGTATGCGGGTACTATCACCGGCAATATCAATAAAAAATAGGCTTGCCCATTGTAACAATCACGGGCAATATCAATCAAAAATAGAATAAAAAAAAAAAACGTTAAAAATGTATGTGGTTGCGTTATGGTCTGCACTCACTAGTAGTGTACACTATAATTATTGTATGCGATCATAAATGCAAGTCCAGATCCCACCGCTGCCACCAATGTTAGAAATGGGGGTCTCTAGTTGGCAATGGCTGGCCACTGTCCAAGTAGGGACCCTTCTTCCTAAGTCAGAGTGAGAGGGCTACCCTCTTTAATACCCCTGCTCAACCCTGTGGTAACGTAGCACGAGCAGGTAGGCTTATCTCAGAGGCAGTGTGTGAAGCATTTATGACCATACACAGTAACACAGTGAGGAACACTACAAAGGGACACCACACAAGTAGTTATAAAAAATAAGTATCTTTATATAAAGGCAGATTTATCACAAGACCAATAACTGTAAAAGCCACAATACTGTTAAAAATAGTATTGCTGTTGAAGGGCTGTTACAAATAGTTCAAAGGTTGCAAGAATAAGGTTCAAATTCAAAGCAGGGGTCTCTGCGACCCTTTCTCATTCAGAGGTTGCAACAATAAGGTTCAAATTCAAAGCAGGGGTCTCTGCGACCCTGTCTCGTTCAGAGGTTGCAAAAATAAGGTTCAAATTCGAAGCAGGGGTCTCTGCGACCCTGTCTCGTTCAGAGGTTGCAAAAATAAGGTTCAAATCCAAAGCAGTGGTCTCTGCGACCCTTTCTCGCACAAAGTACCTGAATTCAGTAGCAAAACCAACAAAATGTCGCAAAGAAGTGGTAGCGATGATTTTCCTCACGCGAGGCCGGCGATGCGTTAAATCCTTGCCGCAAGGGAGGATGATGCGCCGATCTGCTGATGCGTGCGGAGACGATGCGACCAACTTCTGCACGCTAGGCCGCCGATGCAATGACTTTCTTGCCGCAAGGGAGAAGTCGATGCGACGAGCCTGTTGCGTTGTGCGATTGTGTTGCGATGCGAAGAAATGGCGCTCCGTGATGGAGCGACAAAATCCGGTGCGATGCGATGAAAATGGCGGACGCATGGCGTCCGCAATGCGATGTCTTGAAGCGATGATTTCTTTAGGGGTTGAGAGCGCTCGGCGACAGCAGGGCGATGATTTTTCCATCGCGTCTCGGCTGCAGCGGCTCGCAAAGAGACGTTAGCGATGGTTTCGTGTTGCGAGCACTCAGCAGCAGCAGCGCGATGACTTTTCCAGCGCTCTCGGCTGCAGCGGCTCGCAAAGGTGCGTTAGCGTCGATTTCCAGCACTCTTTTCTCTGAAGCAAACTAGAGGCCCTGGAACTCACAGGAGCCTCATCAGCAGATAGCAATCCTCGCAGGGAGGAAGCAGGAGGTTGGTGGTGGAGTCTGATGTGCCTGAGACTCCAGCAGGAGGCTAGCTCTTTTCCTAGCCCTTGGGTAATTGCTGTAACAAAAATAAAAGTTCTCTCAAAAGTCCTTTTCCTTCTTCTTCAAGGTCCAGTGGTCACTGCTGCAGGCCAGTGTAAGAAACAACACACAAGCACAAGGACAGTCACTTCCTGCAGATTCCTCCAGTGGCACGGACAGAGTTTTTTCTCCAGATCCAAAAGCAATACAAATTGGAGGGGTTTGAGCACAGATATTTATACCCCAACAGTCTTTGTTCTCAGAAGCTACAAGTCACTGAACCTAGCCAGAACCAGTTCTGCTCCGGCCTGGAGCACTTTGTTTACCAGGCTGCATCCTTCCTTTCAGAAAGAGGGGGTCTGCTAGCAGACACACAGTAGGAGGTGGAGCCAGCATTCACCTTGCCAGGCACAGCCCTATTCAGGTCAAGGAGCCACCCCTCCCCACACTCTAAATGCAGATCTCTCTATTCAACCCAGGTCTGACTCAGCCTGCCCTGCCCCTCTAAAACCAGACAGCCAATACACATAACAGCAGAGCACACTGGAAGGCTTAGGCAAGAAAATACCTACTTTCTAAAAGTGGTATTTTCAAACACAGAATATAAAAATAAACTTCACTAAAAGATGTATTTTAATATTCTGAGCTCAGGCATACTAAATTTGTTTTTCTACCATGTTCCTGGGGTCAGTTAGGACTATAGAATGTAATAGTCAAACTGCCCATTCTAGCCTATGAGGAACAGGTAGCCTTACAGTAGTGAAAAACGAAATGGGGCATAATTCACTACCAGGACATGCTACACACACCAAGGCATGTCCTACCTTACACATACAATGCACCCTACCATAGGGGTGACTTACATGGTGCCAAGGGAAGGTTCAGGGGCTGGGAAGTGGGTGCACTTCACAGCCAAGATGGCAGTTCTGGACTGCACACAGACACTGCAGTGGCAGGTCTGAGACACACTTTACAAGCTGCTTCTGTGGGTGGCACACATCAGTGCTGCAGGCCCACCAGCAGCATTTGGTTTACCAGCCCTGGGCACACATAGGCCACACTACTAGGGACTAACAGGTAAACCAAATAAGCCAATCAGGGATATACCAATTCACATAGACATATTTACAAAGGGAGAGCATATGCACTTTAGCACTGAACAGCAGTGGTAAAGTGCCCAGAGTCATAAAACCAACAAAAACAGGTCAGCAAAAATCCAGGAGGCCGGCAAAAAGTTTAGGGGTGACCCTGCAAAAAGGGCCATTTCCAACAATGTCCACATGGGCAAGCCCTGAAAATGAGCCAGCAACGGCATGCACCTCAGCCACATACTAGCCGAATGTGGGGAGAGGTGGCAACCAGGCATGTGTGAAGGATGCAGTAGAACCATGATTGGGAAAGTACACAATGCCAACAGTGCCGGAGATGTGCTGGACACCTCGCAGTATGCAGAACACACCCATATCCATGGTGACATACAGTGCTTACGTATGGAGTGTAGTGGACAGTGGACGCCACCATGTCACCACAGCCAGTGGGGGACCTCGCGGAAATGTTGCCTGTTACGCCCCCCCCTAAGCGTCAGCGGAGTGGGATGGCCCGGCATACGCCATGCCAGCGTAGGGGTGTGAATAAAAACCACGTAGGCCTGGGCGTGGTCCACTTCCGGAAAGACCCACGTCTCTGCCAGGGCGGCGCCTCCCACCTCGCCACGAGGCCGACGCCATCCCCGTGAGCGGAGTTGCCTGAGATGCTGTGCGCCTGCCGGACCCCGGCACGCTGGTCCACGAACCCGTCAGGCCAGCCCCTGCGCAGCCAGGCCACACTGATCACCTTCCAACACCGGCGTGTGTCAAGGAGGGCCCACCACATGCCGGCGCAAGCCACAAGCACGAGGCCCGAGACCTTGGCAGCCACCTCAGACCATCACGGCTGCCACGACACCGGCCCGCTTTATTCCTTTTTCGTTGACGTACTCTATTGTCGCCCCCGGCCTACTCTTCGGCCCAGTAGGTCCCACATGTGGAATTGTGTCTTGAGTCATGAATGGCAGTGACCCCAAATCCGGGCCAGCGGCCACAGCACCAGACCCCCCCGATCAGTGAGGCATAGTTCCATATGGGCATCTTGCGACACGTGGTGCCACTAACCCTGTTCAACGCCAGCCGGCAACAAGTGGTGCCACTGAACCTGAACTATGGAGGCCGGTGGGGCCATCCAACCTATGCCGGTGACACTCGGTGAATGGGCCGTGCTGACCGCTGCCTCAGGCCTACACCACGGTCAGGTAGGTCACACATTTGGAACTGAGTCTTGATTACACCATGGCAGTGACCAGATGTCTACTGCAGGGGTGTTATCACTAAACTCCCTGCTATCAGTGAAGCAAACGAATGCATCACAAGCACACGACACGTGGCTGTGGGCCCATGCTGACCGCTGCCTCCGGTCTACACTGCGGTCCAGTAGGTCACAGAGTCTCGGTTTGGCAATGTTGGAGTTCACATCTATGTACCGGCATCATCGCAGACTGCATCCCCTCTCAGCACCTGTGCCACTAAGTTTGTTCCCCGACATTCATGGACACTGACTGGTCGTACATTGGTGGCGTTTGAGTCTATGGACTAGGGGCTAGTTTTCATCCTCATGTAGCTGATACCGAATTGTTGGTGGAAACGAGGGTTGCGCTTTCCACTCCTCCATTTGCTGTTTCCAGATAACATCAGACCTTCCGCATCATGCCCTGGAGGACACCTTCCACTGTCCCCCGAAACCCTCCGCAACATACACCTCTGACATTGATGGGGACCCGCTCAGGTCACATGGCCCATCTGACTGCACCACAAGTCACCGTCCCGTGGCTGGGTGCCTGTGCCGGCCGCAGTGCATCCGGGGCCACTAACTCTGTGCTGCTCAGGCCTGGGACCCCTCCTTCTGGTACATTGAATGGCCTCTGTAGCGATGGTCTTGGGGTCATCAACGACATGTGTCTGTGGCCCTGCGCTGTCCGCATCCTCCGGCCTCAACTGCGGGCCACCAGGACCCACGCAAAGCATCGAGTCTTGACCGGCCCGGACGTCGCATCACCGCAGGAGGCACACGCCACCACCGCAAGGACCACCTCCAACCGCCATCTGCCAGAGTCGAAAGGGTGGTCCTGACAGACCTACGGAGTTGCCCAGACCTGTCGTGGATGCCATCATCGGCCTGCTGCCCTGCTCAGCACTCCAGGTGCCAGTGACTCAGTGCACCGCAAGCCATTGTCCGTTACTGATTGAGTTTTGTGCTGTTGCGCAGCAATGTCACCTCATGCAGTGGGGAAGACCTGGGACCATGAGGAGGAGGATGTGTCAAGTGTGCGGACGGGAGAAGGCACAGACAATGGGAGGTCAGGTGGCAGCAGCCCCAAGGCAGGAATGCAGACTGGTGGCGGTAGTCAAGCTACACACCCGGATCTGATACTGGGTATTGCGCTGTGGACTGCGGACGCAACTGTCACCTCAGGCAGTGTTGGAGACCTGGGACGTTGATGAGGAAGTTGATGCAGGTGTACCACACCCCACTGCATCTGCATCAGGACTAACCCGAAGGGACACAATCCTAGCAATTCCTTCACATGAGCGCGCTCTTCTCTGGTGCCCCTACCTCAGTGCACTGCAACTTACGGAACGTCCAGACTGAATATTGGGTGACCTCTGTCCTTACTCCGGATCCCTCCATGTTGCTCTGCATTTGACTCTGTTATGCTGGTGTTTTCTGTTTCCATGACACTGGTGTCCACTTTTCAGGTTGTTGCCAGCACCAAGCACTCCGTGCGGGCTGGCTTATACTCACCCCACACACATCCAGCACAGGCGTCACTGTACATGTGGCCCTGCCAATAAAGGGGCCGGGTGCACGTGCCCGTAGCCAGTTCAACATGATATGTGCATGTGTCTCTGTGGAGGTGTGGGTCTCTTTTGTGGGGTGTAGGTGATCCCTGAAGGGTATTGGACACCCACGTATGTGTTCTACTTCGCATTTCATGGGTTAGGCAACACCCTCACCTGTTGGGCCACCTCCTTTTGGCGTTCGGCCACCTGGCATTGGGGTGCCATGTGTGGGTGGGTGACGTGTTGTGAGGCAGCCGTGATTGCGGGTGCTTCATGCTGTGTGGTCTGTTGCAGAGTCTGGGTTCTCCTCTGAGTAGCTTGTCTGCTCTGGTCCTGGTGGTGGGTTGTGTGAGATGTCCATGGGCTGTTGTAGGGCGTCGGTGTCGAAGGTGTGGTGTTCGTCTCCGGCATCACTGATGGGTTGTCTGTTCTGACCTGCTGGAGGTGTTGTTTGTCCCTCTGCATTGTGAAGGGGAGCTGCATTTTGGCATTGTATTGGCGCCTTGTTCTTGTCGACATGCAGACTGTGTGACAATGTACATTGTGTCTGTTTGGGCGGTGGTGGCTATTTGAGTTGGGACAGTGTACATTTGGCCTACATGGCTGATGTGGGGTTGTAGGGGTAGATGTGCATCTCACAGTTCCCTGCTCTGTCCAATGTGATTGTTCTGTTTCTGCGCCTGGGTGGACCCAGTTGTGTCCCCTGTTCTGCAGTGTGGGTGTTGCACTTTGTGCTACATTGTCATGGTATGTGCTGTGATGCTATGTGTGTGTGCTGCAGTGTGCTACGAAGATGGGGGACATGTCCCTGGGTAATTGTGGATGTGCAGTGTGCTACACCTCATTGTGCATGTGTGGCATTGTGCCCATCACCCCCGTCCCCCCAGTCCCTGTTGGTTCCTCACCCTGTTGTTGTTGTGTCAGGTCCTGTCGAGCTGTGTCCGTACTCCCTACTCCTTGCACCCTCTCCACACTGATGACTGTGGCTTGGCTTTCCTCCTGCTCCTCCTGTGTCGCTGGACTGCCACCTCCTGTCGCTGTTGCTGCCTTCCTGTTGGCAGCGGGTTTGTGCCTGGTTTAGGTTGTCACATCCTGACGGAGCCTCTTGGCCTCCTGGATTGGCCTCCTGGGCTCTGCGACTGCATTCCAGGTGGTCTGCTTGTGGGTCATTTGCTGGTAGTGTTCTGTCGCCTCCGTGGCCTTGGTCTTGTTTTCCTGCGGTCTGCACCGCGTCTTCCTCTCCATTTTCTCCTTGGCCTTCCCCGACCCACTTGTTCCTTGCTGGTGGTCTGTGGGGGTTGTGGGGTTCGCGTTGCCCTCTGCGCTGGTTCAGGGTGCATGGATGTTGCTACGTGCTTTGGCTTGTTTCTGGTGTGTTGTGCCTGTGGTTTTTATGGTGCAATTGCCCGCCAGACGCGTTGGAGTTGCAGGCCTGAGGCTGCTTTTCGCAGCTTTTTGTACCGCGATTGGCCTCATCGCATGATTTCTCGCGTTTCGCATTTTTTGGGCGTGGTGTTGATTTACACGCTGACATTTGACGCGTTATCTGGTGACTATCGCATGGTACCGCCTTGTTGTGAATTCCACGTTGACACGGGGTTATTTTCCCGTGATAGGCTGCGTTATTGAAAGTTGCGTTCCGCTACTCTTGCGGTAGTTATCACATGTTCTTGTGAATATACCCCATATGCTCTGTAAGAAGGTGTGTTAATAATTGCAAAGGATGTGAGTCCTTCACAAGTAATAGGCCCACAATTGTCTTTTTACCGAGAACTAAGTACCCCATTGTAGCACTTGACTCACACGGTAGCGAAACAGAGCAGTCCAAGGACTGCTCACAACAACATCACTCTTAAATTATTGTTCATCAAGTGCTTTTTCTTTTAAAAAGGAAAAATACCCTTACTGCAAAGACACAACTAAATATTGTGCATTAAATTACAAATATATACATTTAGATAAATGGAAATAACTTTGGGGAATCCCTCATATCACATTTCACCCCTAGTGAGTACTGAACCTCATAATCACAGTGCCCTCACATATACTAGATGCAATATCACATTATAAGTGGTGTCATTAGAAATAAGGTAGGCTTGCTGTCTTTGACAGGGCGCTACATTAATATATAAACATTAAGCCTCAACGGGGTAACCCTGTGTGTCTCAGATCCTGGGTATCATATAGTACATAAACTCAAGTGGGTCTGTCGGATATAATTTATTGCCCATCACCAAAAGCCATAGTTGCACAACTGCTTGTGTGATTAATTCAAATGAGGATATACATCCAAAAACATGTAGGCCCAAACAGCTCAGTTGTTGAGTGAATAACATATATTTTCCACTAATTGCATAACAATAATTCATATAGTCAATCAATAAGGGGCTCCATACCTGCTAGGTGAAAAAGTGCTGGGGCAGAGCACCACAAAAAGTGACTGTATATATAAACAAAAGAACTAATCAGATTCTTTGATGCGCCGGCCCAATATATACCAAAATAAAGTGTTTCACTAATGTGCTAATTTAGATCTGTCCTTAGATGCCCAAAGATTGGAGTTTCAATACAGGCAGCATATAAAACCATCAACGTTTCTATCCCCTTATGAAGCATATGCCTTCTTTACATCTAAACAGATCTTCATTAGGTCTAAATACGGAACAATTCCAACACAAGTATCCCACTTAGATTAGAGGCAGTTGGGCAATAATCAAAACCTCCCAGGGTACCAACCGCTCAAGCACGGGAAAGGAAGCAATTCCTTTTTGTTAAATAACCCTCACACACTCTAGTAGTGTCATGCTTCATCATCGGGTTCACCCTGACTCCTAAAGGTCAGGGTGGGCTCGACCATATTTCAGGGAGCACCTAAGAGAAAATGGCCAGGGGGTTTAAAGATTAAAAATCCTCCAACGGCTCCAGGTATCCCTTTATTCGCGGAACCGTAGGGGAAATTAAAAATTGAAAAAAGGGGGGTCGTAAGGAGCTTATGGTCCTATGACCCTAGTGCCGACATGTTTCAGTCCTCAAAAAATGGCCCGTACGGGTCCTGGACTTTCTTCAGGGAAAAAATGTTTCCCTCCCGGTGTTATTTATCTAGGAATCTCCTATTTTTTAGTAGTAGAGGGCAGAAAGCTGCACTCATACGAAAATGTAAGTAGATCACTTATCTCTCATCCTGTTCCGTAATGTTTCATATCCATCTTTCATCCTGTTCCGTAATGTTTCATATCCATCCCATTGTGGAGGTATTAAAGTATCTCAAGAGACTGCGGCATAGAGGGGGGTAGCCTTGTAGTCAGACTTTCCTCAAAGGTCCTGCCCCGGTGCCTCACCTATTCCCCCTCTATGCCGCAGTCTCTTGAGATACTTTAATACCTCCACAATGGGATGGATATGAAACATGACGGAACAGGATGAGAGATAAGTGATCTACTTACCTTTTCGTATGAGTGCAGTTTTCTGCCCTCTACTACTAAAAAATAGGAAATTCCTAGATAAATAACACCAGGGAGGGAAACATTTTTGACCTGAAGAAAGTCCAGGACCCGTATGGGCCATTTTTTGAGGACTGAAACATCTCGGCACTAGGGTCATAGGACCATTACCTCCTTACGACCCCCCTTTTTTCAATTTTTAATATCCCCTACGGTTCCGCGAATAAAGGGATACCTGAAGCCGTTGGAGGATTTTTAATCTTTAAACCCCCTGGCCATTTTCTCTTAAGTGCTCCCTGAAATATGGTAGAGCCCACCCTGACCTTTAGGAGTCAGGGTGAACCCGATGATGAAGCATGACACTACTAGAGTGTGTGAGGGTTATTTAACAAAAAGGAATTGCTTCCTTTCCCGCGCTTGAGCGGTTGGTACCCTGGGAGGTTTTGATTATTGCCCAACTGCCTCTAATCTAAGTGGGATACTTGTGTTGGAATTGTACTTGAGTTGGGAGAACGTAGCCCCACGAGGAGCCCCTCTCTGCCCTTCCGGCCCTGGAGAAGATCCCTTCTCTTAGTGGCCATAGTTTGAGAGACTAAATACGGAACAATCTGCAGTCGAAGAAAGACTATAAATGGCCTCCTCTCCCCGAAAAGAACACTAGTTCTAAGTACATCAGGTGGGTAATTCCTCCCAGAGTCTATGATGACAGCTTGGATTGCTGGCCAAATAAACAAGTCCCCTATATGAAAGACTCCTAATTATGAAAAAGCTGCACGTAGAATGTTTTATTCCATCACATCCCATTACGCAATACTTCTTCTTGCTAGAACTGCTCCCGCTTAGTGTGAACACACATGATCTCAGTATCATTCGGCTCTTGGCTGTACTAGGGGATTGAAGATGAGTCTATAGTCGTCATGACTCAAAAGTCCTTTGGTTTTCCTGAGGAGCTATTTGAAATTTCTTGCTTCATAATGGAGATAAACAGTGTCAGAGGGACCAATACGAGATACAGATGTCTTAGCAAAAAGCATATTAACTGCTGCTGCTTCATTGTAACGCCCTATTACTTACTGGTAATCTTCATTACTCCTGGTCCCATTGTCCTCGTCCCATTCATGACAAAGTGGAGACAACCATCTCCAGACAGGAAAAAAGAACAGAGGAATGCTGGGACCCTAACCCCAACCCCTCCCACTGGGAGTACATAAGCAGTACTTACCCAGCATTCCGCCTGAACTACCTAGCCCAACAGGAAGGCCGGCCATCCGGGATGGAGGGTGGGGCATAATGAATGGGACTAGGACAACGGGACCAGGAGTAATGAGTTTACCGGTAAGTAATAGGGCATTACCCCCAGGTCCCTCCTGTTCTCGTCCCATTCATGACAAAGTGGAGAATACCAAAGCCTGAAACCCGGCCTTCCAAAACCACCAAGCACACCCAGGAAACTACACCAGAAACAGTAACCCAAGGAAAGCAAAAAGGAGAACTGCAGGGAACAGGCAGAGCACACAGCCCAGAAAGTACCCCAACAAAATGCAGGGCTGCACCCCCGCACAAAACAAGCAGGAAACGACCAAGGCGAAAAAACCACAGAGCTACCACCCAGAGGGCAGCGAACACACTCCAGGAACCACCGAACCACCAAGGAAGGAGGTGAACCCACCAAGAAACCCCCAAAGGCCGCCAACAACAGAAGGGCAGTGAGGAGGCCACACAAAAAAATGAAGACCCAGGAGGCCAAAACCCCCAGCAAGCCAGGAACAGGCCAACAGGGACGCAACCAAGGCCTGGAAACTGGGAACCCAGAAAGCCGAAGGCGACAGCGACACCAAGGAGGCAGCCAACCAAAGAAATGAGAAACAGAGCACCCAGGCCCCACGAAAGGCAAACCCCAAACCGCCAAGCTGAAGGGAGAAAGCCACAAAGGCGACAAGGCAAAGAGATCAAGGCCAAAAAGGACATAACCCCCAGGGACCCCCAAGCCAGAGAACCAGAAATGAGGAAGCCCCAACAGGACACACAAAAAACCCACAAGGACGCCCACTGGACAAAAGGCGGACAAGCTCAGGTCCACCAGGCAGCTTACCCGATCAGGCAGCAGAACACACACAGAGCGAGCCCAAGCCAGAACAGAAGGGAAGCCCCGAAACCCAAACAGACACCCAAGCAACCGCAAAGGAAGGTAAGGGGAAGAAAGGAAAGACCCCACAGCCCCCGACCAACCAGGCACAAAGGGCGAAAAAGGGCCAACCACAGGACAAACTCTCCAACCCGAAAAAGAAAGAGGAAAAGGGCCTGCTAACAGGGCAAGGCACAAACCTAAGGAACCAACCAAGGGCAGGGCCACACAGACCAAACCAGAAAGGGGGGAAGCACCAACCAAACACCAGCCCCCCCCCCCCAAGACCAAACCGGTCCCCCAGAGAACCCAGAGGACACCACCACCAAAACCCCCAGTGGAGGACCAGGCCCTAGGGCAGGAACGTCCAGCACCAAACAGGAGAACCGACACAGGACAACCGCCAAGAACCCAGCATGGGAGAAGGAGTCACAGCGGGAGCCTACGGACAGGCCAAGAGACAAAAGCCAAGGCACACACCAGAAGGCCGGGAAACCCGGACAACCCCCTGAACACAGCCCAACAAGGCAGGACCCCAGTGCCAAAAGACCAACCAGGAGGACCAGGCAACCAGAGCTCAGCACCAACCGAACCGTAAAGGACAGGGGAAAAGCCAGAGACCAGGAATCTGGAAAGCCCCAACACCCCACCAGGAACAAGGCCAGCAACAGAGCCAAACCAAAGGAAAGGCAAAGGGCCCGGAAACCACCAGACACCAGACTCAACCTGAGCGGGGGCCAGACACGAAAGGCAAGAACTGTATGGGCGGGTGAGGCAAACCCTCGAGGCTGCCAAGACCAGGGCAACTCCAAACAAAACACCCCCATGAGAACACCCCAACTGGAAACCCGGGGGTCGACAGGAGCATGAAACCAAAGCCTCAGAGAAGGCACATACACCGAACACCGGAGAAGAGGCACAGCAGCCCCACCAAGTGAAAAGCCAGACAAGGAAACGGTCCAGAGAACCCAGGACCACACCAAGGAAGCACCCCAAGGGAGCCCCAGCACCAGAAGGGCCAAGACCAAAAGAAATGGCAGAAAACAAGAAGATCACAAGAAACGCCCCCAGAGGGACCGAGCAGCCATCCAACCGAACCACAGACAGGCCAGCCAAGACAGGAGGCCACCAACACGGAACCCACACAGGCCCGGAAGGTGCGGGACAGGGCCAACAGCCACAGCCCCAAAACCAGCCAAGCAGCAGAGGCAACAACAAGCCAGGGCGGAAGCCAAGCAGACCGCACAGGCACACCAAAGTCATGGCCCATCACGCACCAGAGGAGGGCAGGAGCAGGGGTAAAACCCCCCCAGGGCCAGCTACAAGCAAGGCCACCAAAACCGGGAAGCCAGGGCCCAAGCCATGCAACCCGCTCGGGCAGGAGGACACGAGGGCTCAACCCGCAACCAGGGAAGGACCATGCAGATCAAAGGCTCTCTCACCACACCGTAATACGCAGACTCCTCGACGCAGGGATCCAGGACAAGGCCCTCGAATGGATCCGCTCCTTCCTCTCCGGCAGAACGCAGCGGGTCAGACTCCCCCTTTCCTCTCGGACCCTACACCAACCACCTGCGGAGTCCCTCAGGGGTCCTCCCTCAGCCCTACGCTCTTCAACGTCTACATGGCTCCACTCGCCCCCATCGTCAGAACCTACGGACTCAACATCGTGTCATACGCAGACGACACCCAACTCATCCTCTCCCTATCAAACGAACCCAACACCGCCAGACACAACTTTCGAGAAGGCATGGAAGCCGTCGCCAAATGGATGAAAAACAGCTGCCTACAACTAAACACCAACAAGACAGAAGTACTCATCATGGGCCCAAACCCCGATGCCTGAAATGACACCTGGTGGCTCCCCGCCCTCGGAAACCCGCCCACCCCCACGGACCACGCACGCAACCTGGGAATCATCCTGGACTCCGAGCTCAAAATGGACCGCCATATCAACTCCGTCTCGTCCTCCTGCTTCCACACTCTCTGCCTCCTACGTAAGACCTTCAAATGGATCCCCCTAGAACACAGAAAAACCGTCACTCACGCCCTGGTCACCAGCAGACTCGACTACGGCAACGCACTCTACGCCGGAATAAACAAAAACCTCACCCGCAAGCAACAGAACATCCAGAACGCCGTCGCAAGACTGGTCCTCAACCTGCCAAGACACTGCCACATCTCCCAGCACCTGCGCACACTCCACTGGCTCCCCATCGAGGCCAGAGTCACCTTCAAGATGCTCACCCACGCACACAAGGCCCTCCACGACACCGGACCAGCATACCTGAACAGCCGACTCAATTTCCATGCACCCCAAAGGACCCTACGATCAGCCCAGCTCTCCTACGCCGTGGTCCCCCGCACCAGAAAGACCAGATCGGGAGGCCGCCCCTTCTCCTTCCTCGCGGCCAGAGCCTGGAACGCCCTTCCGCTCCACCTCCGACAGACAACATCGCTTCCCATCTTCGCAAGAAACCTCAAAACCTGGCTCTTCAACAGACCCCCTCCTTGATGGACTGGAACCTGCACCCCCCCCCCCTACCCCCAGCGCCTTGAGACCCTTACGGGTGAGTAGTCGCACTTAACAAATGCCTGATTGATTGATTGATTGATTGATTGAAAGGCAAAAGCCAAGGGCAGGGAGGCCGGCAGAGAGCCCCTGCCCAGCACGGACGGGCCACACAGGATAAAAACCCAAACAAGGCAACAGCCCAAAGGCCCGGACCAGCGAGGGCTGAGAACAGAAAAGCAACGCGCCAAAAGAAAACAGAGGCAACAGCCAAAACCCCACAACCAGACCGGGAGACAAGCACACACGGAGTACAACAGCCCCCACCCCCCAACAAGGGAGCAGAGACCGTAAGAGGGACAGAACCAAAACCAGAACCCAAAGCACAGGAACAGCCCCACGCAGGCCAACCGGCAAAGACACAAGACAGAGGAGAGCAAGCGGCCACGAGGACCACAAAACAGGGAAACACAGACCCAGAAAACAGAGCCGCTGGCAGAGGGACAACAGCCCAGGAACTGGAGGGAGCCGAGAAGCAAGAGGAACAAAACCCCGCCCAAACCACAGTGGCAGGCACCAGGAAAACCAGCAGCAAGGTGAGCAGGCACCCAAAGTGGCAAGACAAACCCCACACGACCGCACCCTGGGGGTGTGAGGGGGAGAGAGAGAGAGATAGATGGCGGGGGCGACGGGAATGTCCACCGACCAACAACAGGAGTGGGCCAAAGGGGGGCACGCAGGGAAGACAGGAGTGGTCGCCCAGGCAAAGAACAGTGGGCGGAGGCCACAAACGGCAGGACCACCCCACCCCCGCAAAGACAGGGACCCAACCGCAGAGGGACCAGCCCCCCACCAGGCCAAGACCACGCCAAACCCAGCAACACAGCCAGCCCCAAGCGCGTGGGCAACCCCCAGTAGACAGCACCGGGACCCCCAGGCGGACACCAAACTAGGAAGTAACCACACCCAAACCCATGGAACCACAGAGAGCAGAAGAGAGCAGGAGGACTCAAGGAGTCATGGCCGCAGGAGGAGTCACCCAGTGAGCGAGGTGCGTTAACCACTTGACCAGGCCTCAGGAAGAAGCGCCCCCAAACCGGAAACGACCAGGAGGCTGGCGCATCAGCTGCAAAGAGCCAGCTGGTGAGCACCTCAAGAGCCAGCCGGAAAACCAAGCCTCCCGGCAAGCCAGGCAGGCCGGGAGACTGAACAGCACACACCCTGCCCAGAACAGCCAGTCAGCCAGATGGGGTACCGAAGAAAACTGCCACTCAAGACCAACAGGAGCAGCACCCGCACCTCGTCCCATTCCTGTCGACAGACAGAAAAAAAGAACAGTCGGGATGCTGGGCAAGTACTGCTTATGTACTCGCAGTGGGAGGGGTTGGGGTTAGGGTCCCAGCATTCCTCTGTTCTTTTTTTCTGTTGGAAGGTGGTTGTCTCCACTTTGTCATGAATGGGGTGAGGACAGGAGGGACCTGGCGATAACGAGCCTCTGATGTGCGTCCGAACTCTCTACTGTTTGGGTGCTAGCCAAGACCTTTTGGTATTAATAAAATGTAATCTATAATATACTTAGATATAGAGGCTTACAACTAGCCCTTTCCATATATTGGTCTGATATTGTTCTGCCCACTAAAGCATACAGCAAGGGGCAAAGGGTGAGCCATTGGCTAACTTCGCTGTAAGTGACGGCATTTTTCCCTTTCACAAGGAGGCCATCCAAGCACAAAGTAGTTCCATAAAGTGCCACGGACTACTATGGAAATTTGTGCTTTTGGAGATCAAAAACTATTTTAGCTTAAATCCAATGTTTTTTTTAGATTGGAAAGTCCTGGCAGCTTCGCCAACAACAAAGTTTTGCACAAACCATGACAAAGCAAAACAAGCACTGAAAAAATCAAAAGGCTGGTGGCCAGCGCCAGACCTATTGGTTTTTCTATTGCTTATTTATACCTTTATTAAGGATATTTTCAGCTGGTCCAGACATTGTTTTCCATCCACTAAATGTTCTGGTGCCTCAGACCAGGGTCGGCGCTAGGCATGGGCAGCGTGGGCAGCTGCCCAGGGCCCCGCGCCTGCTCGCAGCCATGGGGCCTCGCACCTCTACAGACTCCAGACTATTGAGGCCCAGGGGGCCCGCTAAGAGTTTACATTTTTTCTTTGTTTGAACAATCTCCCCTGCAGGCCTGTTTCTGTGGGCCTAATGGCTGCATCTGCATGTTGATGACAGCAATCGGACAGTTTATTGAAGTGCCCTTGCGTGTGAAGGGTGCCCTGCCCCTGTATCAATGAAAAGCAGAATATCCTGCTGGGCGCAGAGCAAAAGATAGAACGACGCGCATCACAATGGAAACTGCTCACCTAGGACAAGTGGAAAGAGAGCAGAGAGGCGAATGAAAGGGGTAAGACAAACGGAATGGAGTGAGGGGGGAGCAGATAGGTGTGAGTACGGCAGTGAGACAAGAGGTGCACACAGAGGAGCAGAATCAGTGTGTAAAAGTGGATGGAGCAGGGTTTAAAGTGTGCTGGGTCACTCAAGTCTTAGACCCGGTATTAAATTAAAATGGACATTGAAAAGGGGCCCTATATTCATGTCCTTAACTTTGCCTGCAAAAACATTGATCCAGTGTCTGCACAATGAATGAAAGTTATGAAAAGCAGGTGATGAGACGGGCCCGCTCTCCATTTTTGCCCTCACCCTCCGTGAAAAAAACAAATCTTAACTCTGCAGCAGTGCCCCCTTTACTGCCTTTGATGCAACTTCAAAGAAGACTCGTTATAGTTCTTTCACAGTCTCATCATGTCAGAACTGCAGCATTTTCAATATTATATACAAGGAAGCCGTAGACGTTGCTTATTCATCTTATGCAACTAATAACCACTGACAAAGCCAATAGTCCTGGCTTGTTGTAGGTGTAATTTTACTTGTTGCAATATTTATCTGGAGGCAATGACAGAGGCAGCAAATTACCAGTCGGGCGGCGCACTATGCTAAGCACAGATTTATATAGCTTACATGTTTTTAAGCCACACCCTTAATTACATCAGCGATGCCCATTTGAAAGACCACCCAGTTTTTTCATCCCACTTAAAGCCCTGCTGTCAGGTCAGTATGTAGGCCCTTTTTTTGGCTATTTCTTGAACTGCTTTATGGTCAGGTGAGCCGGTTTTTACTGTTGATTTTTATGATATTAAAGCAAACATTGCCTGCACCAAACTCAAATCAGTGCAGTCTTCTATACCTTACAAAAAAACTTATACAGCATGTCTTTACAAGTTGAAAACTGCCCTAGTTTGCAAACATGGGACACTTTTCTAGCTAACTAACTCACTAATGGGGGCCCCTTTTATTTTGGTACTGGGCCTATTTTCTGTCCCAGTCTGATGCTGCATGTTAGGCAGGGCCACTGGAATTATGCGATTGTGCGGCAGCGGCGACTTCTGCAGAATTATGCATTTGATGCATTTGCCACATAATCCATCATCTGCTGCATAATCTACAGATTTTAACAACAAAATTGCTTTCTATCTCAAATGGTTCAAAAGTTACTAAAAATGCAGCGACACGTCTTGCTGCATGTGGGAAGGCCCTTTGAAAAGCTGGAATAGTCAACTTTCTGTTTCCCACTGCTAAATTTGGGTGTTAAATTGGTACTAATGGGGTGCAACCAGTGCCCAAACAGTGTTACCAAGTTTAAAAATGGCAAAAAAATGAAGGAATACTATTTCAAAATGTGCCACATTATACTGCATAATTTGCCTTTTCTTGCCACAAAATTTACTCGCCCTGCCACATAATTTAGCCCTCTCCTGCCCCATAAGTCCAGTGGTCCTGATGTTAAGGTAATGCATGGCAGTGGTTTTGTTCCTGTTTATATTTCCCATGCTTTACTTAATCTTGCATTCCCCAAGAGTGCTAGCTATTTCCAGCATGTGTGTTTCTGTATTTCATTTCACAGCATATTACTCTTGGATGATGCTCCCTTTGTACTGAGTCGCCTCCAGGTGTTTATAACAGGCTACAGTTGAGCACCTTGGAGTTGAGGATGCAGACAGTACAATTTTCACACTGTGCCTGTCTGTGGGTCAAAAAGGTCTTCAGATTACATGATCATTCAAAATATGGCCTCTCTGCAGAACACAGAAAGCAATGGTCCTGCATTCCAGTTGTGATGCTATGCAAATGTGTGTGAAGGAGCTACTTATTGGTCAAAACAACAAGGTGAAAGAAAAATAATTTATTGTTGTTACACATTTAGCTTAAACAGCTAACAACCATTGACAAACCCCAGTCGCGGCCAGCATGAGTCGCGGGTATGGGGGTCGCGGGGGTTGGTTTAATTTTAATTATAAAAAATAAAAAAAACTTCCCTTAGCCGGCCCGATCCGATCCCACGTCGTCTCTGCTTAGGGGCCTCACATGTTCCTATTCTGCCCGGGGCCCCACATATCCTAGGACCGGCCCTGCCTCAGACATTCCATCCTCCAAATCCCCAAAGCCTTTGCACGTCACTGTTGATCCGAAGCATATAAGCTCCTGCCAGGACTGCACTGTTCAGGGCTCTTCATAAGGGTGATTCTATCTCTATAGCTCCCAGTTGATGTAGAAGTTTGAAACACCCTTGCAAAGAAAGGGGAGCCGAGTTTCCCAGACAACCTTAGCCTTATGAGAGGTTGTGCCTACTTCAGAAAAGGAAGGAGTTTGATGCACTCCAACTCTGCGTGCTGCATCCAAAAAATACAATCTTACTTGCGACTACTGAAGGCTCACATCGTTTGTGAGAAAATGGAAAATATCACATTTGAAGCACACATGGGATGGACCTTGTAAACTTGAGGAAACAAGTGCAACAGCCATCAAAGTGGGACTACACTACAGTATTCGGAAGGGGCAAAACATCCAGTTCCTGGCCCTGGGTCTGTGTTGGCTGATATTGCATTTAAGATCTTCAGAAGAGTTAACCAGGTTAAAAACATAATAAAGAACTTTGCCCAAAGTACACAAAACAATGAAAATACCTCTGTCTATAGCCAGTGATGGACATGTAGCTACTTCCCCTGATACTGCTTCTAATTGTAGGATTTGTGGGGAGAGGTGTGGCGCAGCAGCCAGAATGGCTGACTCCAGAGCGCGGGGATCACAGTTCCATCGGCAGCTCAGCTCAGTACCATGTGACTCTGGGCAATAGCTCACTTAATCTCCCTGACAGCCCCTAGCACCTTGAAACCATAAGGGGTGATATGTTCGCGCTTTACAAATAAGGATTATTATTAGTATATTATTATTTTTTGACAGCCCTCAGGATAAAAATGTTGGATTGAGACTTGCCCAATTGACTCGCTTTTCGGGTTCCAACCGTTCAAGGTCATTGATGGTGGCAGATGGGCGGAGCACCGTGCTCTCCTTCTGTGATAGCCAGTCTGCCATCTTTGGATGAAGGAAGGGAACGCTGACTTCAAATGCAGAAAGTTCTAGAATCGAAACCTGTTTGTCCAGAGGAGGGTGGATGGCACCGCTACCATCTTCTACACTCTTCTCCTCCGTTCTTATGGATCACTTTGGAAATGAGTACCAGGTGAATGAAGGGGCTGAGGACATTTTAGTGCACACTGACCGGGAACTCCCCCTCCTGGCACCAGAACTCTCTGCCCACCCAATACATGCAGGGGAAACACTTTTCATTGCCTTCTAAGGCAGAACACAGTGTTTGAAGGGGTGCCGTACCTCAAACACTAGAAAGAAGCCACCTGTACATGGCGTTCAGGAACTCAATGCCTGCATGTTCTCCACCCCCTCTTGGTGGGTGGTTGAAAGTATAACGCCCACAGATCAAGCCTACATCCCGACCCAGACCGCTGGATGAGTTCTCCCTTGTCATTTGATATAAATCATAAGTGTGCTGTGCCTGTTCACACAGTCACCTCCCTCCCAGGGAAGGGATGAAGAAGGCCTTCAGTAATAGGAACAGGGCTCGAGTCGGGGTACCACGCGGGTGGACGGCGTCCCCCCACTTATTTTACCGGGTTTTACCGGGTGGACGCCATCCCCCCTGCCCAAAAGATGGAGCCGGTACCCGAGTCTGCACCTGCGCGCGAATGATAGCCTTTCAAATGCACCCGAGGCTCAGACTAATCTCCCCTTCCACCTCGCGCCCTCCCTTGCCAGCCTTTCTCAGAGCACAGCCGAGGCGCCAAGGCTTCAAGGAGCTGCGCTGTCAACACGCCGAGCATGTCACTTCCAGGGACCCCGACAGATGCCCGTAGTGCCTACGGCCCGAGTCTGTAATAACCGTGTAATCCGAGGAATGGGTCCTGTGTATAGTGTGTTCTTGTGTTTTGAGTGACTGCCACTTATTGCAGTATTATACCTCTACTTGTATCTTGTATGTATTCACGCATTTCAGACGGAGACCGGCAAATTGCGTGATGTCACTTCCTGTCGTGACGTCACTTCCGGTGACACCACCTAACTTGGAGCGTCCCCCCACTTCTTTTTTTAGGACTTGTGCCCTGAATAGGAAGCTAGACTTCAGCTCGAGCACATTAGTGTGTGTGTGTGTGTGTGTGGGGGGGGGGGGGTCCTGACTGGAACAGAGATTGTTAGCTTGAAGCCCCGAAGGGCTTCTGCATTCCACTGGGTGGGATGTGATTAAAGATTGAGCACCTTGAATAATGAAGGAAGGCCTCTGCTGGAGACCTACCCTCACTTTGCCAGAGAGAAGAATTTGCAGTATCACCCATGGGGGAGACTGGAAGTGTCGGAAAAAGATTCTGAGCTCTGGGAGATTGAAATCACAGTGACTGCGACTAGAGGCATTGGCATCCGGGCTGGATGAGGAGTTTTACCGTGCTGGCACATTGACGCACAGCCACATAAAGAGCCATTGATGAAAAGGTCACCTCAGTAGGCGTGCCTACTAGGGTAACCAACTGCATCCCTTCCATGAGCTTTCTGAATAATGTGTTCATGATGGAATTCTTGCCAAAGATCTCAAAAGTGAACTTTGTCATCCCAAGGCTGACGTGGCCTGTCTGAAAACTACTGGTGTGAAGATGTCTGTCCCCCAGGAGGATCTGAGAAGAGGGACAAAAAGGATCGTATCACCCGTGTTAGTCATACACGACCTGGAAGAAACCTTGTTGCTGTATCCCAGGGCAGGATGTTGACGAGAAGTGCTTACCATGCCTGGCTCGGCCAGGCTTTCAGTTATTTTTTGATGGAGACTCCTCAGGATGCCCCTCATTTGGGAAAAGGGATTGTTCTATTTGATCAGCTCCCATAGCCTGGAGTTAGCCCATAGGCACTGACCCAGAGGCCTAACCACCTGAACTGGTGAGCTGGGCGGACTGGTCCACACAAGATCCTCTTCAGGGAACACTGCCTCAGATGAGCTGGCTTCCCACTGCTGTTTGTTACGTTGTTAGTCAGCTCAGTTTGCGCTTTAGAAATGTCAAAACATACATACATATATATGTATTGTATTGCAATTGAATTTATATAGCACTTACAACCCCTGACGAGGCGTCAAAGTGCTTTTTCGGCGAGTAGCACGCTTCTCCGGAACCCAGAAAGGATTAGTGGTGAATTAGTATAATGAAAATATGAAAGTAATTTGAGTGGTGGATATGTTAGTCAGTTATTAGGATTGAGAAGGATAGTGGAGGGATAGAAGAGGGAAAAAGGTTTGCATTTATATAGCGCTTGCTACCCTTGATGAGATGTTGATGCACTTTTTCAGCGAGTAGCATGCTACTTCAGAACCCAGAAAGGATTAGTGGTGAATTAGTACAGTGAAAATATGAAAGTAATTTGAGTGGTGGATATGTTAGTCAGTTTTTTGGATTGAGAAGGATAGTGGAGGGATAGAGAAGGGAAAAAGGTTTGCATTTATATAGCGCTTGCTACCCCTGATGGGGTGTTGAAGCGCTTTTTCGGTGAGTAGCACGCTACTTCGCAACCCATAAAGGATGTATATACATACACATACATACATACCTACATACTGGCCCTCCAAGGAAGAAGGGAGAGATGTGAATCCTCAGTGTTTAGTAGGTGTTCTCTAATGAAGGGGCACTGAGGGTAGCCAGGCATGCAGACTTTTGTGCCTCAGCTTCTCCTCCTCCCTATTAACTCCAGAAGCAGGGTGTTTTTTTCTCCTCACTGGTGATAATTCCTTGCAGGGCTCATTGTGCCCTGGCATGAGGGTTGTGGCACTGATGCCTCAGGGTCAAAAGGCATTAGTATGACCACAAAGCATTGGTTTTAAGATGTGTCTTTTAGAGATTGATATGGGTGGAATGCTCCTGGTAAGAGGCTCCACGTGTATGTTTGCAAGGGGGTTCATTGGAGAAACACCCGGAGTTAGACTGCTGCACCAGTACCTCGAAGCAAGCCCTACTGTAAGACCACATGTGTAAAATCTCAAAAGAAGCTCTGGAAACCCCACAAATATAGGATCATCAAGCAAGCTGTTGATCAAGAAAGATCTTCCTGTTCCTAATGGCAAACCCCAGCATCAGAGGTCAGGGAAGAGAGTCAAGCATTAGGGAGCAGGCCCTGATGTATTTAAATGATGGTTCTTGTCCTTTTAATGTCTCACTTACCACACAGCCCAAGCTGTCTTATTGCGAAAGACCTTTTGTGGGCTTACCGAAAACTTACATTGGGCTTAAAGCCCACTCATTGCTTACCACCGGTTGGCTTTATTGTCACTCTCATTTGCTTGCTTCTAATTCTATGTTTTGTCTTCCTCTTTTTAGTTTTGCCCCTCCTTTTGAACATAGGCTCTTTTTCATGATTTTAACTGGTATGTTTCCACTGCTTACTACTTTTTCTTTTTGTTAAGCACTCCATGACAGTGCATGTGTTTTCCAGCTCTGTCCCTTGTGTGCTTCATTCTACCCTCGCCAAATACTGCTCCTGCACTCTGTGTTGTTCTCTCCTTTGTGTGATTCTCGCTCTATCTTGTGTGCCCCCCTGGACACCGAGCTCCGTATTGCTCTCTCTCTCGTGTGCTTACATCCCATGTTGCTGTCTCCCTCATGTGTTGCTTTTCACTTCCTACACCGTCCAGTCCCTGTTCCAGTGCTGGATTAAACCCTGTGGAGGCTGAAGGAAGTGACCCGAAAAGGGTCACTCGGGTCACTCACGACCACCTCCTCTGCCTTCCTACAAATGAAGAGTCGGTCAGACAGTAGAGAATACAAACCAGATATTTATTGAGATTACACTGCAGGAGAGCCCAGTCTGACCAGCCTCTTGGGATGACTGTCGAGGGACTGAAGCCCGTTTGCAAAGTCCACAAAGGCACGCCTACTATGGAAAAACACTAGCAGGTGTTGTAATACAATGGGGGTACAGAGCATAAGTTTCGATTCTGCAGCTGGGCACAGGCTATCTACTGCCCAAGGTCATCTGGCCTATCCTCCCTACCAGACGAGTGGGAGAAAGGCTCCATCTAACAAGAAAGGTATGTACTAACGAGGATACTTGCAATTATAGAAGAAAAAGCTCAACCTTGGGAAACGAAACTTACCAAGGACGGTTTCACGAAAATAACTAAGCAGATGTTTCGATTATCATACAAAAAGGCGTCCAGATTGCAAGATGGTGTCGCGAATGCTAAAATATACTGACAGAAGGGCTTTCCAATATTAACAAACCCTCCTCTTAGCATGAGCTAACCATCTACAATCGAAAATCAAAGCAGAAACATAAAGGAATAATAAAGCACATAGCCTTTTATGCACATGTCATGTTGTCAATAGTGGGAGTATATTCCAAGAGAAGGGAGGACGTTTCGAAGACGCCCTCGTCTATGGCCATGATGTCATCTATTTCTTTCTGTAACATTATTGCAGCATTGGTATCATGAATCGATATTTTTCTCTTCGGAACCAATACAGAGATACAGTATGTGCAGCACATTGGGAGACACTGAATAAGAACACAGCAACATATCAATATACCAATGAAATATATTGCTTTTTCTATTAGCCACCCCCATGTTCCAAAAAGGGACCAACTCCAATTACCTGATTCCATACCTTTGACATTCTCAATAATATCCAGGATATGTTTGGTGATATTCTTTTCCATATTTGTTATGCCCACTACACACTGATGACCAATAACTGCGCATGCACCACCATTCTTTTCTAAAATAAAGTCCACTGCATATCTAGTCTGTTCAGAATAAATCCTCATACTTTCTAATTGAATGGTGATGTCACGTAATGCTGCTACTGTGGTATTTGACAATATCTGTAATTTACAGCCAAAATATTCCCGAGCCTTTTCAGTCCTACTCATAGCCATTCCCCCTAATGTGAAAATAGCAGACAGGATATAACCAAAAATAATACCATTACTATAGCTGTTGATCTCAATATCTGTTACTCCTTCGCAAAATTCCTTTGTAAGTGTTCTCTTTACCCATTTTATATGTCTGTGAGCATATTTGCAAGGGACCCCCAAGGGCAGCACCATCCCAAGAGCTACATCATTGGTGCCATTATGAGCATTTGAGTACGTTCCATTTGTCAGAAAGAAGAACCCGGGGTGGGCATATATCGGCCTGTCATAATTCACAGCTGAATAGCGACAATTACCTGTAATGGTGTCAGAACCTTTCGAACCTTTCAAAGGGAATGTACGTTTGAATATGATCACCCCTGAACAGTTGATATACAAAATAGTATCACTATTATTTATGATGGGGCAACAAGCAGGGTAATAGCCAGCTTTTCAGGGAACCGTCACTTCTTTATTATGCCAACCCACCAATGTAATATTTTGCTCTTCAAAATAAAAGTTATTACAGTACGTATTATTGTCACAACCGGGGTACCCTATTCCAGTGGGTTGACGATGATACAAGCATGGTCCTGGGTAGCCAAAACCAAACTCCCCTTTTACCTCAACAAAATTTGTCGGCTTAGAATATGTATAATTTATCAAAGACAGAGGGTAAGAGGTCCATAGGCTAGTTACAGATTCAGTAGGATAACAAGCAACACCATTACCAAAAAATCTCTTATGAGTATCTAGAAAAACATTATTAGAAAGCATTCTTTTCCGTCTCGGTGTGGAAGAGATATCATTGTCAGAAGTAGGCGAATTACTTGCATTTTCTAACGCCCAAAGAACTCCACAAAGAATAATCATCAGCAGAATAGCAAAAAGAAGGAATCGCACTCTCCGCTGTTTCACCCATGATGATCGGGGCAAAACAACAAAACCTAATGGCTGTTCTTCATTAATCATTGGCCTGCCAAAAAGATGCATGATAGCGTAATGAAGAGGTACTATTAATCTATCTGTAATAAAACTAAACAAACAATCTTCTTTCCAGCGTCCGTTTTTCTTCTCCTGTGAGCCTCACTGGCAGGCTCCTATTGTTCATCCACGGTGGTGCTATCTAGCACTTATCGTTGGAGCTACACAATTGCAGCCCTTGCTGAGGACAATCCACTTCTTTCAGGATAGGGTACTCTCCCTCCTGGGAAAACACCCCAAACTTATCCTGTCCAGTGTCTCGAACAATGCACCAATCTCTCTGTCCCTACTCCATTTTCCTATTCTTCATCCATGAAGTCCATCCCTACTAGTCTGACTTTTCCTTTGGTGATCTGTTCCTTCATCGAGGACACAAATTGTACTTAACAACTCCAGGAACAGAGGGATCAAGAAACAAACATTCACTCTCAGCGGTTTGGACTGATTCAGATTCAAACACAGAAGGGCGAGCTGACTGGAGCTCTTGGCTGGCCTTAACCTCAGGTGGCACTGCTTCATTTAGGACTGTATCACTCTCCTCCTCAGAAGGTGCCCACGTTATTCTGGCATCGGAGAAAGGGGTGAAACGAGGAACCTTTCCCGTCTCAGAGTCCCCTATACCGTCGATCCTCCACTGGTCGTACGGCAGGGGAAGTGGCACCTTCTTGGTATGCGTACACTTTATCCAATTTTTCCGGCCGTCCACTTTAACAGCAGTGCGGGTGGTGAGGAGGATCTGGTAAGGCCCCTTCCAACGGGGCTCCAAGCTGCCTTTTCGCTGAAAGTGCTTTATGAGAACGTAGTCACCAGGCCGAGGTCGTGGCTGGGTCCCTCTGTAGCGGATGGCAAGGCCTCTTGAATCTGCTGATGAATAGAACGCAAATTTTTAGTTAACTCATATAGATAGTCTATCAACAAGGGGTACTCTATCTCAGAAAAGTGGCAGGGTCTTGGAACTTCCCAGACATTAGCGGGCCTACCAAAGACAATCTCATAGGGGACAACCCTGTTCTTGTATGGGCTGTAACTCTCGTTGACAACAAAGCCAATGGTAAAGTGTAGTGTAGTTCCTATTTCCCTAATAGGCTCTGCGCATTGGAATAATATATCCTATAGGCTTGACATAGGACTGAGGTCGGTATGTCCCTATCGAGCATATTAAACTAAATTACTTTGTGCCAGCTAGCTCAGAGGCCACTAGAAACTCCTTGAAAACAAGAAGGGAGTAGTTTCTGGCAACCGCATAAACATGACCACTTTGCTTCCTTTTAGAATCGGAACACGTCTCAGAATCGTGGAAACAATAGATAACAGTTTCACTCAGCTCAATCGTGCATGCTTAGTTTCCTCAGAGTTACACAGAAAGAATAGACGGGCGTTTCAATAAAAAGGTTTTATTGAACAGTCTTGTTTCTCATGTAAGAGATATGTGCTGTTATGATCACAAGACAGTATGCAAGATATATTATGTACAGCGTAAGCAGTAGAAATAAATAATACTGCGCTAGCATTATCTTTTAGCATATATTCACATACATAAATAACATGAGCTAAAAATGCGAGTACTCATATGATGCGTCTCTAAGCTAGTTCTACCCCAATGTACCTAACCTAGTCTAGGTGTAGGGAAAGGTAAGAAGTATGCGAAGTATTCTCTAGTATGGTATACTAAGAGTATGTTAAGTCTAGTATGCCAAGAGTCCCTCTAGGTTCTAGTCAGCTCCATACCTTGAGAATGAGAGAGGTGGGAATCTCTTTCCGGACTCGAACTCTAACACCCCGCGAAGGGAGTCAGATCACTGGAAGCTGGATTCTCTGCGAGCAGGGATGACAGTGTCTTCTCAGTGCGTCAGGCCGGGATACGGGCTCCTCTGAAGTCGAGGTCTCCTCTAACTTGCTTGGGCAAGGGAAGGTATATTTATACCTGGTAGGTACTTTGGAATGTTAGCATTGACGTGAAGTCGGACAGAGGAAGACGTCAGGAATGAACCCTTAAGGTATAACGGTTCATGTATAATAGATGAGTTCTTGGAGAAATCAATAATCCTGTGCTAGGGGAACTCTCAAGAGCTTAAGGGTCTGGTTTCTAAGAACTCGTTGTGACGTTAGGGTGGACGGATGTCGGTGACCATGCCTGTATTTGGAGTGCACGGCTAATGCCTAAATAAGGACTGGGATTCTATGCCTATATAAGGGCAATGCGAATTGTGCCTATATAAGGACATGATTCAGCAAAACCTATATACGGACACCTAAAGCAGAATACAACACCCACTCCACTTTCGAATGAACGATAATACTAAATGCTAAACATAAATTTGAGTACCACATATTGCTAAAAACATTTCTAAAAGCATATTAAAAGAAGTTTAAAATAAACTGTTGAAATGCAATAGGTACTGTATATTTTAAAGTATTGGTTTCATTCTAAGCATATATTGGAAATAAAATGCAACATGAATGAATAAACAGTAATATATACATATGACGAAATGATTGATAAGTATATTAAAAATCAAAGCCATTTCATATCATGGAAGTGAATGAAAATTTAGACAAATAAGGTGATAATGTGTCCCTGGAAGTATTCAAAGAAGTCCGTTTTATAAGAATAGTTCTACTGTAAGCAGATTGATTTGCCATGTAGTTGCAAAAAAAAAAATTGGAAAAAGAAAAGTTCAATTTTGGGAAGAGTTCCAAGCTTTTGAAAATATGAAGGACAAATTCATTGCGTCCCTGGTACACTGTGAGCCGAATCAAAGTCAGTGTATGGGTCTGGTGTAAACATGAAATCATCTATTTCCGTAGACAAAATATCGTCAACTGATGTTGGTGACATTTGGAACACCTCGTGTAGGAGATTAACTGCACAGAGATGAGAATCATCGCCCTCAGCATAAGATGCCGCAGCAATGTTCGCGTCCGTTGTTACCTGTGTGCCTGTTGATCCATCTCGTACCTCAGCAGCAGCCGGAAGCGTCTGTGAGATCTCAATGAATGCCGTCATCAGGATTGGTAGCCTCTGGGGACAACACAGAGCATGGGCCGTTATCGGGTCCAGCAGAGCATCGATATCCGTTGGCATGACTGATGGAAGTGTTAGACAGGTGTCTAGCACGCATTCTTCACCGCAAAGCAGGCAGCATAGAACAGGTAAGATGCAATCTTGCCAGATTGGTCTGAATGACAGGAACCATGTTGTATTAAGTTCCCGTAGCCGAGGTATGCCCAAAAGCTGTACTATGCGCTCATGGCACTTCTGTTCTAGGAGAGCCTTCTCCACATCGCTCGGAGTGATGTCGGTGGACAGGCTTGCCATAGCGTAACAGTAGGAATAGAAATAGGATTCCTGCAACAAGTGCTAGAATTAATGGCACACCACCAAACACCGAATGTGCGAAGTTTGGGATGATTCCGAGGACTGCCTGGAAAGGTGCTAATAGTCCTGAACAGATGGTCTTAAATACATGTACAATTCCGCTCGTATCAGATATGTTAAAGATACGTCCCATCATTTCTACGAAATGTATAGGGCAGTTTGTACATATTAAAGCCTGTATCTCAGCCGAAGTCCTTGCTACTTGAAGATCATAGGTTTCTTTGGCCGAGTTCAAAGGCACGGTTTGTTGTGTAAGCATGGCTTTCATTCTGCTTAAAGTATCAAATCGTATAAAAGAGACATTCAACGAAGGCCACAAAGGCGACTCCCTGACTGTGTCTATTGGGGCAAACAATACTTGCATACATCAAGTGACCCTGGAGTCTACTGTTACCAGATATGGGATGCCTGGCAACATGCCACAGCAACTCTGATCATTCAACATGAGGTAACTCCCATTAGAAAGTTGGCCTAACGTTGGATTAATCACAGCAGCTGGTGTACCTAGCTGGTGGCAGGACAAATTTGCCACAGAACCATTACAAGCCCCGTTTAAAGAAATGTCCTGACATATGAGTGAACCGCTTAGTGCATTTTCACAGTGTGTACCGCTAAGAAACACTTTACGATCCCCACTCCAACATCTGTAATCGTAAGGTAAATCCCAGGATGTCTTAATGTATTCTTTACCCAACCTTTCATATGTGCCTGCTTGCATTTGTTTGAGGCAATACTGAAACTGAAAAGTAGTGACAGGCAGAGTGATTTTGCCATGAATAAGCCATTCTGTAGCTGGTTTTTCTGCCACAGTAAACGGTAATTTCTCCAGTTTTTCAATGCTCAGCACTGTATACTTTGCTCCCCTTTGTGCCAGTTCGATCTGTTTATCAGTCAGATTGTATTCTGCAAACAGAGCCGACGTGTTGATAAAACGCCAAGGCACATAGCCCGCACGCAAAGATTGCAGCGTCCAGCCTAATAACATAATAGAACGTAACTGAGATTGGCCTTCTTGTAACATGGCTAAATCTTGTTCCAGTATGTCAATAGCAGAGGATACAATGGTGTCCAATGAATAAATTCTGGATGACAAAGTTGTTAACCCATTGTCGACCACAGAGAGAGTTTTCTCTAAGTTAATACGATCAAGTTCACGTATTCGTTCTGCGGCCTCTACCTGTGAAACCTTCCATGCTTCATTATAAGCAGCATAGATGCCGGCATATATGAAACGTTTTTGACGTGGTTTTCTTGGTCCTAGCAAGAAGTCCCTAAGGTCTGCGTCTTCTTTAAGTAAAGATAAGTGTTGTTTCACATCCTCAAGTGTAGATTTATGTACCCAGTCGAGGCACAATTTTCCTACACTGTATGTTGTTACTACCCCCGGATGTTGTCTTTGGACGTATCGTGGGTCTGGCCTATGAATAGTAAAGCCCTGAGTTTTATTCAGGAATCTCTCTTGACAGGTGTTTGTGTCTGTGGGCCAGATCATCCATTTTCTCCAATCAGGATTTGTTCTGTTGATTTGTAGTATTGTGTCAACTGTAACTGCTGCCTGTGTATTGTTATCACTTGCAGGTGTTGGTACAGAAGGTGTTTTCATGTCTTTGATCTTGGCTAACCCAAGGCAAGACGTTTGTTGCAAAGTGTCATTCAAAAACATTATTTGCTGAGGGATGATACATGCTCTAAATAAAGCTTCTATCACCTGCACTTGCCAATCTTTAGAACCCCAGACAGATTTTGTGTCTATTGTGTCTTTCCACAAGTCGAATCCATGTCTAGACAGTTGGGCAATAAATGCTGCAGAGTAAATCTGTTTTGTATTTGTTAAAATAATTTTCTGTCCTGTTTTGTTTACATTTTTATAGTAAAATGTTTCCGGATCAGATGTGTTGTACCCTGAAAAATAGGGAAACTTTTTAGCAAACGTTTTTGAACTACCTTTTGGTGGTGTAGGACAATGCTCCCTTTGGTTAAACATAAACACATTTCTAGGTGTTGCAGATTTATGCAAAAAATTATGACCATAGTGGTTATAGCAATACATCTGTTCATAGTCTGATGAACCCTCTAAATATTCATTGTTAGAAAATGCAGCAGACCTTTCTAGATCAAACATCATATCATTTACAGTCACAAAGTCCCAATCATCAGAATAGGTACTGGACGAAAAAAAATCACTTAGTGAAATTTTAAATAAATGTGGAATGTTCAATTGTTCCGTAGGGCCGAATATATCGAAATCAGTTTTGTCCCACACTATACTATCCTGTATAGGAACGGCTGTGATGTTCACTGCAGACAAGTCTCTTGCTTCGCGATGGGAAGATTTGTGTGGTTTCAAAAGTAAGTTCACATGTTTACTTTCAATGTCCAAACGGATGTATCTGCCATTATAAGCACGCTGATAGTCATAACCAAAGCTAGCCAGAGCAGAAAGAAAAATATTCCAGAAATAATCCAGAGTTCAATCCATGGTGAAACCAGATAAGTCTTTTTCAGAAAATGAAAAAAGTCTTGTACTTGCTGTTTGAAAGTTAATGCTGGCGTCGTTTCAGGCTCACTCGGATCCTCAGAAAACGTATCAAAGTTAATGAAATAGCCAGAAGCAGTTCTGTCAATTGTTGGAATTGCATCAGGATTTGTTGAAATCGCCGGAACCAGTTGATCTCTTGTTACATTGGTGTAGACAGGTGTATTTGGACGAACTGTTACTTGAGTTTCAAGAGGGATGAGTTCCATAGCATTGTTGCTTAGTCCATCATCTGTTATTACTGAATTCTCGATGGTTATCAGTCTTTCAGTCTGAACCTCTTGGATAGTAGCGAGAGGAGTGCGTCTGCTACTAGGTCGGAGTCCACGAGGCCTACTATTTAGTATTGGCCACATACTGTGGTTTGATGAGGTCGATTGACAGCAAGGGGCGGCAGAAGTACTGTTCTTGTTCCTTGAACGGCCAGGACAGGTACTGGTTGTCTGTAAGAAGGTCCAAATTCCTTCTTGTTCGCAATCTTCTCTTTGACTAGATTCCCAACTTTTGGGATCCAGACAGGCCTTGCTGGGACTGCCGGTTTTTCCCCAGTGGTGGTTGGCTTCAGGAATACGTTGCTTTGTTTCGATCTTAGTTTATTTAGATCCTGAAAAACAGCCAAACGATCTTTGATATCAAAGGGTTTATTTTCCACCACTGTGCCTTTACATTCGAGATCAGGAACCCACATTCTTGTCCCAAATAGGACCTCATATGGAGTGACCCCCCCAGAGAACTTCTTGGCAAATTATTTAATGAGCGTTGGACCCCATAAAGATGTTTGACCCACCCATCACCCGTACCTAATACTCTAGCTGTTATAGATTGCTTTATGTCCCGGTTTTTCCTTTCCACAACAGAATTTCCCTCAGGATGAAACGGAGAGGAGTACCGCAATGCAACGCCCAAACTGGCCATGGCTTCTTTGTAAGCCAGAGATCTAAACGCAGGGCCCTGGTCAGAATGTAGCGTGCCTATTGCGTATGTGCCGATAAAGACTCGCAAATCTTTTATAACAGTTCGAGCGTCAGCCGAGCGCTGAGGCCATATCCATAGGAACCTTGAGCACGAATCCACTGCGACCATTATATATTTATAGTTACCGTCCCTTTGCAAGGGGCCGCAGTGGTCCAGGTAAACACAAGCTAATGGTTTATCTGAAATTAACAGGGGTGTCTGCGCAGGACGTTTCACTGTGGAGACTTTCATCTGTTGGCATATTTCACATTCCAAAACATAGTTTTTGGTCTGTTTCCTAATGCCAGGCCACCAATATCTTTGTTTCAGTAAAGATACTGTTGCAGAAATACCTGCATGGGCAGAGGCTATCCCTTCATGTGCTGCTAGGATTAGTGCTAATCTACGTTCCTTGTTTGGAATTACCCTATCCCCCACTCCAGGGATTCGAGCAAAAGGAACGTTGTTCGCATCAATTACATAAGAGTACTTGAGTGGAAACTTTTTTGGTAACGCTGCACTGCTGCCTTTGCTTGAAGCATTGACAGCCAACAATATCTCACTGTCTATTCTCGTTTTTGAACGAGTGATCGCAGCTACGGAAGCCGTTTGAACAGCCCCCTTTGCAGCTTCGTCAGCCAATGAATTACCTGCAACGTGAACGCCATCACGTTGATGACTCAGCGTGTGTATCACATGAGCTTTTGGTAGTTCGTATTTTAACTGAACTACTTGTTCCCAAAGTGTTTTATGCTTTATTGTGCCACCTTTTGCATCTTTGAACCCATTTTCAAGCAATTTTGTATATATTCATTATACGACTGAACACAGTAAAAAGAATCGCACACTATCAGTGTGGGGAATTCGCGATCTGTACTTTCAAGTGCCAGTTTGAATGCTTGTAGTTCAGCTCGCCGAGCTGTACAATCTCCTAGAGATTGAGTTTTTGTGACCATAGGTCTGAAGTTGCCATCTTGCATGCGACCTTTAACGATTGCGCACGCTGCACTGTAAGCTTGCTTACTCCCTGTAGCGGGTTGTGCCGATCCGTCAGTGTAAATTATAAATTCGTACTGATCGAGAGGCAGAATTTCAGTGGGCAGAGGACATTCATGTTCATATTGCAGGAACGCTTGTGTTTTTAAATCAGGATCAAAAACATATTCAACATCTGTTGCAGCAAGAGAGTTAACCCATTGTATCCATCTAGGATGTAAAGCTTTTGCATTTGGAATGCTCGCTTTTGTGACCGCTTCTAAGGCAGGTACTTGGGCTAGGACTCTTTCTTTTGCTACAGCGGTTTGAACTGCTGTCAGTATTTTTTCAGTTGAAGTGAAGCGCATCTCTGCTTGTGTATACAAATGAGATTTGTATGCAATTGGTACTTTTTCACCCTCATTAAATGTTAAGTAGGTGAATCCGCATTGACCCAAAATTATTCGGATCACTAAGTTGCGTTGACTTACGCGTGTTTGTAAGTGATTTGTTGCTAACATGTTAGCTTGGAGTGAACGCAAGATTTCTGTGTGCTCTTGTGTAGGGGTGGGCGGAACTTGCGGAGTTGCCCTACGCAAAATTCCGCGAAACGGCAAGAAATCTCCGCGAGCACGCGTAATTTCGCGTGCTCGCGGAGATTTCTTGTTGCGCCCGTTGTAATCTAGGCAGGGTCTCAGGGGCAGACGAGCATCGTGCCAGAATGAATCCTGCCCTGCATATTTATCCAAGAAGATGCCACCGTTTTGTGCAATTCCTCTACTCAGCTGGAGTACTTTCTACTGGCTAATCAGTAAGTGAAGAAAGGAAGAACAAGTGATAGGAGCAGAGTTTTGAGAGAAGAAACAGGAACAAGGGAGAGGTGCCGAGGTTTTGAGAGAATAAAACATGAACAAGGGAGAGGGACAGAGTTGTGAGAGAAGAAAACAACAGATAAGGTCGGAGGTGTGAGAGAAGAAAACAGGAACAAGGGAGAGGGCAAATGTGTGAAAGAAGAAAACAGGGAAGATGGGACAGAGATACAAAAAGAGATACGAGAGACGTCGGGGTTGGTAGAAGTGAGAGTCAGAAGTAGGAGGGGCAGAGGTGTGGGGGTGAAAGTGGGGGGGCGGAGATTTGAGAAAAGAAAGTGATGAGCGGAAAGAAATGTCAGAAAAGAACGAAGGGGAAGGACCAGAGCAGATGTGTGGGGGAAGGAAGCACGGATGGGAGGAGGGGGAAGTGAACTGAGAGGTGGACGGAGGAGAAGACAGGTGTAAGAAAAAAGACAGCAAGGTGTGAGAGCTAGAAGCTTGGGAGAAGCAAGGACAAGAAGAGGGGCTGGTGTGCGAGAGGAGAGAGGGGAGGGACAGAGGCTCAGAAGTGGTAGAGGGGGACGAGGAAGTGAGCTCAGACAGAAGGAGGGAAGGGGGAGCAGAGGGACAAAGGTGTGAGAAAAGGTGTGGCGTGGGGGAGAGCAAATGTGTCTCACGTGGAGTGACGAAAGAGAGAAAGCGAAAGTAGGCGAGAGAAGAAAGTGACAGGCGGTGGGAGGTGCCTCAAAGCTTCGGTGCCTGGCAGGTACACCTCATGGGTGTGTAAACAAACACACGACAACATGAGTGTGTGAATTAGTAGTGAGAGGGTAAACAAAGAAACAGATTACAGGAAGAGGCACGACTCAAAAGGAGATGAGAAACACCTTGTTTGAAATTCTTAGAAAAGAGACACATTATGGGAAGTGCAGAATCACCCTTTAAAAAAAAAAAAAAGATATCACAAAAGACACAATCCACACGTCGTTTGTAGAAAATGTGTTTAATATTCCACGGGACTGATGCAGGTTTGTAAACATCGTCAAAAAGTTGCATTATTTTAATTATTAAAAAAAATGCGCAGAGAAATAAGGTAGAGGATTAGAGAAAAAATAAATGGAAAAAAACGTAAAGCGGAAAAAAAGACAAAGAAAGAAAGAGAAAGGAACTTCAAAGTTATGATAGGAAGGAGAGACAGGCCTAGGAAGACCGCACAGAAGAAAGGAGGAAAGAGCATGAGCGAGAGAAGGCAAGACACAGAAAGAGGGGCGGGAGGAGCAAGCAGGGCATGAAACAAAACGGGAAGAAAACACTGAAGTAACAAAAGTTATTTGGTAGGCGTGATGGAGAGCGTGATCTGAAGCGAGAGGACCAAGGAAGAGGGAAAGGAGGGAGGAAAGAAGGGAGGAGTGAACAAAGAGTGAGAAAGAGGTGGAAAAAAGATGAGTGAAAGGACGTGATAGTGAGTGAGAGTGCAGGAGGTGTGCCCGGGCCACCGAGGGGAGAGAGACAGGCTGCAGGGGGCAGAGATGAGGAGAGTGAGGGAGGGGGTTAAGATAGCCCCCCCCCACACACACCCCAATGGTGCAACAGCGTCGTGGTTTCCGCACATTGTGCAACCGCACACTATATACATTTAATATTTCATTCTGACGTCTGGGGTGATCTGATGCGTGGTACCCCGGTTCTAGCCCTCCTTAGGGTGTCGATTAGGGGTGTCTTTCCACCCCTGTAGTGCATGGCCAGCAGCTGACCCACAGGGCGGGAAGAGAGGGGTCCCCCCTGAACCCGGGACAGGTAGGTGCACCCCGCCAACTGTGCCCCTCGCGCTTGGTCCGGCCGAGTGGCTGCTGCCTTTGTCCTGGCAGGGGTGGAAGGGGACGAAAGGGGAGGGGACCCCATAATCCTGGTGCTCGGGGGGGAACGCCTAGGTCTGCTTTGGGGGGCTAACTGGCGGCGGGGGACACTGTGAAACGATGGAGGGTCCGTGTCTCCTTGGAAGGATGACTTCTGTTAGACACGCAGAGGAGGATGCCGAGAAAGTGTGGATGAGCGCTGGCGTGTGCAGCAGCGTGGGGGGTGGGGAGCGAAGGGGAGGAGGCGGGGAGGGGTTGGGGGAGCGGGGGATGTACTGTTAAGAACTGGCTTGGGAGAAGAAAAAAAGCTGAGGCATTAATATTCACTAAGAACTAGCCGAGCTCGCACGAGGAACTGCTGCTCGGGGGCTGTTGTCGTCCGCACCGGTCCTGGCCCACACACCCCCATGCACACACGCACACATGCACTAGTACAAACCTCATGCACACGCGTTCACCCCCTGCCTCCCCAGCCGCACATTCTCCAAGGGTCTGTGTCTTGAGCATGGTTTCTCACCGGAGCCCCCTCGCGCTCTCCAAGACCCCGCTTCTGTGAGCACCGTGCGTGTGTGTCTGCAGCTGGGGGTACCTGCACACTCACCCCTCGGTGCTAAGTGGCTGATTAATGCGTTACAGAATTTGAGCTTCTACACGGGCTCCTGCTTTATTTATATCTGTAAGTGCTTCCTGGTGAGGTTTAATTAATACCTCATGCCCCCGAATTCCGTTCCGCCGCGGATCGCGGAAGTTTCAACATTTCCGCGTTCCGTGCGGAACGCGGAAATGCCGAAATTTCGCAAGTTCCGCGAGCGGAACGGAATTTGCCGCCCACCCTTACTCTTGTGTCCAATTTTTGATTGAAACATCAGGTTTGATTAATTCGTAGAGAGGTTTAACCCTTTCTGCGTAATTTAGAATGTACGTTCTTCCAAAATTTAGGAAACCCAGAATGGATTGTAAAATTTTCAGCGTTTTGGAGGTTGGAGCAGCGCACACTTTTCTAAAAAGTTAGCTGGCAAGCTCGTTCCTTCACTTGAAAGCTCATATCCTAGAAAAAGGACATTGAGATGGGCAATTCTGGATTTTTTAAAGTTGAATTTATAGCCCTCAGAGGCGAAGCCCAATATAATGGTACTCACCCTGTTCAAGTGCCTATCCAGGTCATCGTCTGTCAGATAGATGTCATTGAGATATGACAATGCCTCATTATCATAAATCTGTAGTAACTCTGTTACCCTCGCTGAGAATAACCCCGGGCTGTTTTTGAACCCTTGTGGGAGTCGACAAAATTGACGCTGGGTCCCCATTATTGAGAAAGCTGTTAAGTACCTGCTTTCAGGTGCTATGTTTGACAAAAGAAACCATTTGAAATGTCTAATGTGGTTTTATATTTTTTGCGCACAATGTTATTCATTAATGCTGTACTATGTGCATTTTGCACTGCAAATGTTTTTGAACAAGTGTTTAAGTGTCTGTAATCCAAAACTAGACGATATGTATGGTCTGGTTTGGATACAGGAAACAAAGGATTGTTCATTGAGGAGGTGCATGTTTCAATCACCCCTTGGTATTCAAGTTGATCTAAGATCTCCCTGACCTGTTGTTTTAGCTTCTTGCTTTATTGGGTACTGCCTTTGTGCAGTAGGTTCATTTTTTAACTGTATTTTATGGTGAGGTAAGTCCTCAACCCATCCTACATGATTTTTATATAATGCTGGGGCCTGGGCAACTGCCCATTTCCTGGCATAAGTATATTTTAGGTGAATTGGAATATGGTTGGAGAAGGCAGGCATAATAATATCCTTTATGCACCAGAAGGAGTAGGGAGTAATAAAATCTGTAACGTACTGGCATATACGATACGTTCTAATACTGCCCTCACTCACACAAATGTGTGACATGCTTCATCATTGGGCTGCTACAAAAAACACCCCGGCGTAGCCACGCCTGGGGTGGAGCAATAGGGTGGGGGAAGACAATACAACACAGAGAAAGACACAAATAAATTCTGTAGTGACTGGGAAGGACGGTAGTGAAAGTGCAGTTAAGTGAATTAAAACTAGCTCGGAAGTATCGCTGTGCCTGAAACTTTAATTCCTGGATCTTCCGGCCAGAATAAAAAGTGTGAAGGATGATGGTGAATGGGAGATTCTATGTGCTCCTAACACCCCTCCTATACTGCGAAGTGGTCAACATGTTTCGGCCGTCAATGTGTGCCCCTCATACCGGGTCACGCCGGCCTTCTTCAGGACTCTACCTTTCCCAGTGAGTTCTCCCTCACCTCCAATTGAGATGAGAGAAAATTAAAAATTAGTTCCTTACGTATTCAGGGTTTTTTCTCCCATGGATCGTGTAGTTACTACGGAACCAACAAGACAAACAAAACAAAAAAGGAAAACCCATCAGGAATAGTAATCTCCTGTAGGTCAACACTAAATCATATTGAAAAAATTAACGCAAGCCATAGTACCAACCACGGTGTCATTCATACTCCAAGGAATGACTATTATATCTATCCCATCTTGTATTTACTTGTGCCAAAGAAAATCAAATAAAATCTGCGATCATATCCACAATAAAATAGTTCATATAATCATATACATATTGATTATATATATATGTATTTCTATATTTTGTTATTGTATATCTTTCCAGCATCATCAACCAACAGGCATTAGTACACACAACCACAGTCATTGTCCAATAGGGGTCCGGTGTATCTCTTTACTCACCGAGTTTACCCTAAAGTCAAATTTGAACTGGCGGCGGGCAAGGAGAGACCCCCTATGGTCACACTCTTTCCAAGAGGAGAATAAAAACAAATGAAATCATTACACACAAAATAGAGATCCATACTACGGAACTTTTCTCTCTATCTAATATGTGTTAACAGTTTTACGAAGTCAAGGTTATGTCAAATAGGGTAATTTCAAATGCGTAACTGGCGTATATTAGCAGATGATGATAGCTGCTAGTCCCTAAGAAGCCAAACGCGGCTGGTGGTACCCTAGGACAACTTACTACTACATCTCCAGCCCTGGATATATCGTTTGTCCTCCTCTCTAACATTCAGCCATGTCAACAGGGTGCCTCTCACTTCCTGGTGTTCACTCGATAATGACTACGCCACTCAGTAATCCCTTGGGTGTTCCATACAGTAGGTGAAATCCAACCCACATATATCAGCCCGTTAGACTCATGTATGCACCCACAGCACACCAGTCCCCCTCCTTACTACATCAAGGGTGGTTCTCCGCAAATACTGCTCGTCTCCGTCCGCCGTGAAGAGTGGCAGCGGAGTGGAGCGTACGATGTTTTATCCCTACTCAAGCGGAAGTTCATAGTTCCGGTCACCTGATGTACGTAATCCACGTAATTCCAACATCCCTTGTGACCCTGTCTCAGTATATCATCTAGACCGCTGCGCCCTCCGTTCCAATATATTTCATACGCCTGATTCTCAACAGACACCGTGCAACGTGCACGTGGTGACGTCACCCATGGCAGAATCAATGCGTATAGAGAATATTTTCAAAAAACATCTAGAAAGGGTGATCCTACCCGAATTAAATGTTTAATTAATTCACTAATGAAGGGGACAAATCAATATCATAACTTAATGAGACAAAAAGACAGGTATTAAATTATACTGCTATAAGGAGAACTCCCCATTTGAAATTAAACCTGAACTTGACATATACCCCGATTAGAAACACCCGTAGTAAGATGCCATCAAGTGGATAAATCCCCAAGGCCACAATATAGTTCATCTAAGGGGGTGATAGAAAAGTACATAGGACGGAGAAAGGCGATATACCATGAATTGGGACTAATCATTAGCAATTTAGAGCATTCCACGGAATATCATCATTGAGCCCCACTTCATGGCTCCGCAGAGCGATACACCCATTTTTGTTCCCTCAAAAACAGGGCTCTGGTCTTATCCACTGCATAGCTATTGACTATCAGTTTCTCTATAACAGTCCATGTTAGCTCTTCAACAGTATGATTATGTTCCAAAAAGTGTGCTGTCAGTTTCGTGTTAGACCTCCCACACCTTATGGTACTCCGATGTTCCATGATGCGTGTCTTAACCCTCCGGTTAGTCATACCTACATATCGCATCTGGCATGGACAGGTAATGAGGTAAATAACACCCTCTGAGTTACAATTCGTCTGCGTCCTTTGTTCCCAGGGGTACGCAAGGCCAACATCAATAAATTTTGTGTTGTTTGTGAGGTGACAAACATTGCAACTCCCACATCTTGAATGACCCCGTACTGGAGGCAACTGACCTATAGTTGTTATTTTACTTGATGGCAGAAGAATAGGTCTCGTGTGTACTAACATGTCTTTTAGATTGGCGCTTCTCTTGTAAGAAAATAAAGGCTTGTCAATTTTCATTCCATTGGTATTAAGTATTTTCCAGTGTTTCAAAACTACTCGTCTGATTTGATGCGACGCCGTATTGAAGGTAGTGACACATACTGGTTGATTCACATTGGGTCTCGTTGCTATCTCCAGGAGATTCTCTCTGTTAGTATTTATAGCTCTTTTCCTGGCTTTCTAATACTCCGTTCTGGATATCCCCTCTGGGACAGTTTCTTAGAGAGGGTGGTGGCTTCTTCTTTAAAGCAAGATATATCTGTGCAATTTCGTCTCAGACGAAAAAATTGGCCCACTGGTAGGTTTTCTCTTAGAGATTTCGGATGGAAACTTTCGAAAGAAAGTAAGGCATTCTTATCGGTGGGTTTATGATAGACTCTTGTATGTAATTTTCCTCCCTTCGGTACAATCATTAGATCCAGGAAGGGTAGTCCTGTCTTCGTAACCAAAGATGTAAACTGAAGTAAGGGATTCCTCTGATTCAACCACTCCAGGAAGAGGGTTACTGATGGTTCATCACCTTTCCATACAAGAAGCACATCATCGATATACCGCCGCCATACCTTGATGTTCTCTCTCCACGGGCAAGCCGGGTCAAAGATCACTTCTTTCTCAAAGGCACCCACATACAGACCCGCTAGGCTTGGGGCGAAGAGTACTGCCCATCGAAGTCCCATGGGTCTGTAAAAAGATGGTGCCCTCGAACTCAAAGTAATTCCTGGTCAATGCTATCTCAGCCAGGTTCAATATAAAAGCCCGTGGTGTTTGATACTGCCAGTCTTCTGCAAACAGGATATCCTCCAGAACCCTCAGGGTTTCTCTCTGTGGTATGTTGGTGTATAGCGCCTCTATATCAAGACCTATAAGGAATTCACTAAGAGGATCGAAATCCAGATCTTTCAAATGATTTAAGATGTCCAACGTATCCACGCAAATATGCTGGTAACTTCTGAACAAGCGGTTTGAGAAAGAAGTCGCAAAATTGCGATAAGCGGCTCCAAAGGGATCCGATCCCCGACACAGTCGGCCTACCCGGTGGTGGTCGGGTAGGTTTATGTATTTTGGGAAGAACATAAAAGTATGGTACTCTCGGTTGATTCTTGATAAGATATTCTGCCTCATGTTTGGAAATCCAATTATTCACTGCTCCTTCCTCCACCAAGGTGGCAATTTCCTTAGTAATGTCGGGTGTAGGATCTACTCCTAATCTTCGGTAGTTTCTATCATCCGAAAGTAAACGTAGACATTCATTGTCATACGTGATTTTATCCAAAACCACTATCGCTCCTCCTTGTCCGCCGGTTTCAAAATAATGGTCGGATTGTCATGGAGTTCCTTCATTGCCGCCTTCTCAATGTTGGTCATATTGGAGAAAGAGCGTCTATCCTTGGTTCGTAAGTTCTCCAAATCATGAATCACAGCATGTTCAAAAGTGCCTATTTCCTGCGGGAGATTAGAAAGCTGTGGTGTAAAAGTAGATTTAGGACGCAGGGTTGTATCTCCTGTTGCCAGATTCCTATCCTCCCTGTTCTCAAAGAAAACTCTAAGGCGGACACTTCTAAAGAAGGTTGCCAGCTCTTGACGTAGTAGGAAATGATCCAGGTTATTCGTGGGGACAAAACCCAGGCCTTTGTTAAGAAGATCCTCCTGAGTCTTGGTGAGAATTAATGACGAAAGGTTAACCACTAAAGATGTTCCCTGCTTGTTCCTGGTTGTGTGCTCTGGGCCATGCTCCTGGTCACCCGTTGGTTCAATTCCTGGTCTTGGTCGTCCCAGGTAACCCTCTGTTGCCCTCTCTGTTTCCCCCTGCCCGTATTCCTGCCTCTCCCTAAAAAAGGCATTTGTGGTTGTTGGAATTGACCCGTTTGGAAATGGGGGTTCTGAAAACCTGGATGTTGAGGGAAACCCATCACTGGCCAGTTGTAACCCTGATTAGGATAGTTTTGAAAGGGATTAGGAAAGAAAGGTTTCTTTCGACCAAGACCAGGAATCTTTAGTGGTTAACCTTTCGTCATTAATTCTCACCAAGACTCAGGAGGATCTTCTTAACAAAGGCCTGGGTTTTGTCCCCACGAATAACCTGGATCATTTCCTACTACGTCCAAGAGCTGGCAACCTTCTTTAGAAGTGTCCGCCTTAGAGTTTTCTTTGAGAACAGGGAGGATAGGAATCTGGCAACAGGAGATACAACCCTGCGTCCTAAATCTACTTTTACACCACAGCTTTCTAATCTCCCGCAGGAAATAGGCACTTTTGAACATGCTGTGATTCATGATTTGGAGAACTTACGAACCAAGGATAGACGCTCTTTCTCCAATATGACCAACATTGAGAAGGCGGCAATGAAGGAACTCCATGACAATCCGACCATTATTTTGAAACCGGCGGACAAGGGAGGAGCGATAGTGGTTTTGGATAAAATCACGTATGACAATGAATGTCTACGTTTACTTTCGGATGATAGAAACTACCGAAGATTAGGAGTAGATCCTACACCCGACATTACTAAGGAAATTGCCACCTTGGTGGAGGAAGGAGCAGTGAATAATTGGATTTCCAAACATGAGGCAGAATATCTTATCAAGAATCAACCGAGAGTACCATACTTTTATGTTCTTCCCAAAATACATAAACCTACCCGACCACCACCGGGTAGGCCGATTGTGTCGGGGATCGGATCCCTTTTGGAGCCGCTATCGCAGTCTTGCGACTTCTTTCTCAAACCGCTTGTTCAGAAGTTACCAGCATATTTGCGGGATACGTTGGACATCTTAAATCATTTGAAAGATCTGGATTTCGATCCTCTTAGTGAATTCCTATAGGTCTTGATATAGAGGCGCTATACACCAACATACCACAGAGAGAAACCCTGAGGGTTCTGGAGGATATCCTGTTTGCAGAAGACTGGCAGTATCAAACACCACGGGCTTTTATATTGAACCTGGCTGAGATAGCATTGACCAGGAATTACTTTGAGTTCGAGGCACCATCTTTTTACAGACCCATGGGACTTCGATGGGCAGTACCTTCGCCCCAAGCCTAGCGGGTCTGTATGTGGGTGCCTTTGAGAAAGAAGTGATCTTTGACCCGGCTTGCCCGTGGAGAGAACATCAAGGTATGGCGGCGGTATATCGATGATGTGCTTCTTGTATGGAAAGGTGATGAACCATCAGTAACCCTCTTCCTGGAGTGGTTGAATCAGAGGAATCCCTTACTTCAGTTTACATCTTTGGTTACGAAGACAGGACTACCCTTCCTGGATCTAATGATTGTACCGAAGGGAGGAAAATTACATACAGAGTCTATCATAAACCCACCGATAAGAATGCCTTACTTTCTTCGAAAGTTTCCATCCGAAATCTCTAAGAAAACCTACCAGTGGGCCAATTTTTTCGTCTGAGACGAAATTGCACAGATATATCTTGCTTTAAAGAAGAAGCCACCACCCTCTCTAAGAAACTGTCCCAGAGGGGATATCCAGAACGGAGTATTAAGAAAGCCAGGAAAAGAGCTATAAATACTAACAGAGAGAATCTCCTGGAGATAGTAACGAGACCCAATGTGAATCAACCAGTATGTGTCACTACCTTCAATACGGCGTCGCATCAAATCAGACGAGTAGTTTTGAAACACTGGAAAATACTTAATACCAATGGAATGAAAATTGACAAGCCTTTATTTTCTTACAAGAGAAGCGCCAATCTAAAAGACATGTTAGTACACACGAGACCTATTCTTCTGCCATCAAGTAAAATAACAACTATAGGTCAGTTGCCTCCAGTACGGGGTCATTCAAGATGTGGGAGTTGCAATGTTTGTCACCTCACAAACAACACAAAATTTATTGATGTTGGCCTTGCATACCCCTGGGAACAAAGGACGAGACGAATTGTAACTCAGAGGGTGTTATTTACCTCATTACCTGTCCATGCCAGATGCGATATGTAGGTATGACTAACCGGAGGGTTAAGACACGCATCATGGAACATCGGAGTACCATAAGGTGTGGGAGGTCTAACACGAAACTGACAGCACACTTTTGGAACATAATCATACTGTTGAAGAGCTAACATGGACTGTTATAGAGAAACTGATAGTCAATAGCTATGCAGTGGATAAGACCAGAGCCCTGTTTTTGAGGGAACAAAATGGGTGTATCAGCCTCATGGAGCCATGAAGTGGGGCTCAATGATGATATTCCGTGGAATGCTCTAAATTGCTAATGATTAGTCCCAATTCATGGTATATCGCCTTTCTCCGTCCTATGTACTTTTCTATCACCCCCTTAGATGAACTATATTGTGGCCTTGGGGATTTATCCACTTGATGGCATCTTACTACGGGTGTTTCTAATCGGGGTATATGTCAAGTTCAGGTTTAATTTCAAATGGGGAGTTCTCCTTATAGCAGTATAATTTAATACCTGTCTGTTTGTCTCATTAAGTTATGATATTGATTTGTCCCCTTCATTAGTGAATTAATTAAACATTTAATTCGGGTAGGATCACCCTTTCTAGATTTTTTTTGAAAAATATTCTCTATACGCATTGATTCTGCCATGGGTGACGTCACCACGTGCACGTTGCACGGTGTCTGTTGAGAATCAGGCGTATGAAATATATTGGAACGGAGGGCGAGCGGTCTAGATGATATACTGAGACAGGGTCACAAGGGATGTTGGAATTACGTGGATTACGTACATCAGGTGACCGGAACTATGAACTTCCGCTTGAGTAGGGATAAAGCATCGTACGCTCCACTCCGCTGCCACTCTTCACGGCGGACGGAGGCGAGCAGTATTTGCGGAGAACCACCCTTGATGTAGTAAGGAGGGGACTGGTGTGCTGTGGGTGCATACATGAGTCTAACGGGCTGATATATGTGGGTTGGATTTCACCTACTGTATGGAACACCCAAGGGATTACTGAGTGGCGTAGTCATTATCGAGTGAACACCAGGAAGTGAGAGGCACCCTGTTGACATGGCTGAATGTTAGAGAGGAGGACAAACGATATATCCAGGGCTGGAGATGTAGTAGTAAGTTGTCCTAGGGTACCACCAGCCGCGTTTGGCTTCTTAGGGACTAGCAGCTATCATCATCTGCTAATATACGCCAGTTACGCATTTGAAATTACCCTATTTGACATAACCTTGACTTCGTAAAACTGTTAACACATATTAGATAGAGAGAAAGTTCCGTAGTATGGATCTCTATTTTGTGTGTAATGATTTCATTTGTTTTTATTCTCCTCTTGGAAAGAGTGTGACCATAGGGGTCTCTCCTTGCCCGCCGCCAGTTCAAATTTGACTTTAGGGTAAACTCGGTGAGTAAAGAGATACACCGGACCCCTATTGGACAATGACTGTGGTTGTGTGTACTAATGCCTGTTGGTTGATGATGCTGGAAAGATATACAATAACAAAATATAGAAATACATATATATATAATCAATATGTATATGATTATATGAACTATTTTATTGTGGATATGATCGCAGATTTTATTTGATTTTCTTTGGCACAAGTAAATACAAGATGGGATAGATATAATAGTCATTCCTTGGAGTATGAATGACACCGTGGTTGGTACTATGGCTTGCGTTAATTTTTCAATATGATTTAGTGTTGACCTACAGGAGATTACTATTCCTGATGGGTTTTCCTTTTTTGTTTTGTTTGTCTTGTTGGTTCCGTAGTAACTACACGATCCATGGGAGAAAAAACCCTGAATACGTAAGGAACTAATTTTTAATTTTCTCTCATCTCAATTGGAGGTGAGGGAGAACTCACTGGGAAAGGTAGAGTCCTGAAGAAGGCCGGCGTGACCCGGTATGAGGGGCACACATTGACGGCCGAAACATGTTGACCACTTCGCAGTATAGGAGGGTGTTAGGAGCACATAGAATCTCCCATTCACCATCATCCTTCACACTTTTATTCTGGCCGGAAGATCCAGGAATTAAAGTTTCAGGCACAGCGATACTTCCGAGCTAGTTTTAATTCACTTAACTGCACTTTCACTACCGTCCTTCCCAGTCACTACAGAATTTATTTGTGTCTTTCTCTGTGTTGTATTGTCTTCCCCACCCTATTGCTCCACCCCAGGCGTGGCTACGCCGGGGTGTTTTGTAGCAGCCTAATGATGAAGCATGTCACACATTTGTGTGAGTGAGGGCAGTATTAGAACGTATCGTATATGCCAGTACGTTACAGATTTTATTACTCCCTACTCCTTCTGGTGCATAAAGTGTTTACAGGGGGTTCGGAGTAGGTGAGTCCGTACCCTCACCCCTTCTTTTGTGTGTATTATAATAATATCCTCACCATGTGGGCACTCCCTGACAAATTGTGGTGGCCAGTCTTTTTCTGCTAGAAGTATGTCATAGCCCCTTGAAAGTTTTTCCCAAAAGAGTGTTTTCACCTGTCTTGGTATATCTCCCTCCATTCGGAGTGTTATTTCATATAACTTTTGTGGAGTACTAACCCTGGTGTCTACAGTTTCTACTGTGATGTACTCATTCAAGTCCACTATCTCGAGAAGTTCCTTCAGGTTCTGGTGAGCTATTGTGACTTCTGCTGCACTGTCCAGCATTGTCTGAGCCCATTCTCCGTTCTTGAGTTGTGTTCTCAGTATTCTCGGCATGTCTGATCTTCAGACCTGCTACCTTCTTTTTGGAGAATTGAGGTTTTGATTTATTTTTCTGAACGTGTTTGTCGTCTTTGGATTCCACGCGTTCTTCTCTATGTTCTGACCGTCCTCTTCTTTCCGATGTCTGTGACGATATCTGAAAGGTACGAGAGGAATGTGTATCAGTATCTTGATACCTGTCAGGCTTTCTTAAATTATCCCTATTCCTGAGGTTATACCTCCTTTCAGAGGGCTCCTTTTGAGGAGACCTACCTCGGGATTGAGAACGTTTCTCGTTTGAATTTTGTTTATTAGTTTCCCACTTCTTTTTAGAAGATGTAGGAGTTTGTTTAATAGAGTCCTTTTCAGGATTCTCAGATAGTTTTGGCTTCAATGGTCTTCCACCCAAACTATCTCTGCCTAATTCTGCATATGATTGTTCTATTATTCACTGAATGTGCAAACCACCACCAACACATACTTCAGATTGTTCACCAGTTCCATCTCACTGAAGTCCATTTGCAGGACTTCAAAAGGGAAAGAAGGGGGTGCAAAATTTCCCGGAGGTGTAGGGGTCCCCTTCCCTGGGTTGTACAACATACACACCATGCAATATTTTACTAAATGGGCAGCCGTCTTTGGAATATTATCATTCTGCCACACCGGATCGAGCAACTTGCAGATACCCCTAGCACTAATGTGAGCTGGTCCATGAGCCATAGTAACTACAGGGAGAACATATGCATCTGGCAACGTCCATCTCTGTTTCCCTGATTTATCTGTTCAACACCCATCATCATCTAATTGTGCTGTACTCTCTTGCCATATTGCTAATTCCTCAACCGTCGCCTCGCTCTGGATTTCTTTCACACTATCTAGTGTGTCCTCAAACATTGTGACTTCCGGCACCCATCTAGCAGGACCTGCTACAAACATCTTTTTCATCTTAGATCGGGCCGTCTCTTTAGCTGTTTGATCCGCAAAAGCATTTCCCCTCCCCACATCATCAGTAATTGCTTTGTGAGCGCTACACTTCACTATTGCCAGTTTCTTGGGCAGGGTCAACGCCGACAAAAGTCTATTTATCAAAGGGTCGTGTTGAATCTTTGAACCATGGGAGGTAAGGAATCCCCTCTCATTCCAGAGCCGCCCAAAATTATGAGCGACTCCAAAAGCATACTGACTGTCAGTGTAAATATTAACCGCCAGTCCCTGACTCAACTCACATGCCCGAATTAGAGCTGCCAGCTCTGCAGCTTGGGCAGACTGATAGGGGACTCGTGATGTCTCAACTATCGTGCGCAGTGTTGTGATTGCATAAGCAGCAGTTGTGGTGCCATCTAGTAATTTAAAACAAGAGCCATCGACGTATAGTTCCCCTTGGGGGTCAGATAAGGGAATATCAGTCAAGTCTACCCGTACCTTCTTCTCCTCTTCAGTGCGAAACATACAATCATGTATGTCTATCTCCTCACTCTCCGAAGGGAGGGGTAGTAACATGGCAGGATTCAGAGTGGCACAGTGTTTGATCGTAATATGTGGTGCAAAAAGAGATAACTCATAGCCACTCAGATGTGCACTGGTAAGGTGCTGTGTCTTTGTTCTGTTCAAAAGCGTATCCACAGCATGGGGTACCATAACCGTGAGATCAGTATCAAGAACAAGCCCTGCCGATTGTCGAATAGAGACGGCCACTGCTGCGGTCGCTCTTAAACAACTCAGGAGAGCTTTCGCGACGGGGTCAAGCACAGCAGAAAAATACGCACACGGCTTCTGCTTACCTCCAAAAGCCTGTGTTAAGACAGAAAGCGCACAACCGGCTGACTCGTGTACATACAACACCAACGGCTTGTTGTAATCACGTATGCCAAGCACAGGAGCCGAACAAAGCGCAACCTTCAATTGCTCAAAAGCTTGTTGACATTCAGGCGTCCAAGGCAAAGGCTCATGCACATCTTTAGTTGTTAGGCGAAGCAGAGGCTTTTTTAATAAAACAAAATTGGGTATCCAATGACGACAATAGGAAGTGATACCAATAAAGGCTCGCACATCCCTTTGGGTCCTTGGATCAGGCATGTTAATTATAGCGTTAATACGCTCAGGAGTTAGTTTCCGACCCTCCTTCGACAGTAGGTGACTTAAATAGGTGACCTCCTGTCGACAATATTGGAATTTGGAAAGGGACACTTTATGTCCATGTTGAGCCAAATGCAGCAACAATTTGACTGTAGCTGCTTTACATCCTTCTTCAGTATCGGACGCAATCAAAAGATCGTCCACATACTGCAGTAATACATTACCTGGAGGAAGGGTAAGGGAGTCCAATTGACCCTTCAAAGCTTGGCTATATATACTAGGACTCTCAGTATAGCCCTGAGGAACCCGACAAAATCTAAAACTATGACCTGCCAGGGAGAACCCGAACAGGTGCCTGCTATTGGGATGTACAGGGATGCTAAAGAAAGCGTTTTTAAAATCAATGACAGAAAAGAATTTGGCAGAAGAAGGAATCATAGTCGGAAGAGCAGTAATGTCAGGGACCACAGGGAACTGAGGGACTACTATCTTATTAACTGCGCGCAAATCAATCACAAAACGATAGACATCAGCAACATCATCAGGAGAACCCGGAGGTGGCCTCTTGAGGACAGGAAGGATGGGGCTATTGCACACATTTGCCGCTGTCTCTTTAACAACTCCTGACTGAATCAAATCTTGTCTTATGTGTAACAATGCCTGTTCTCCTGCATGCGAAATTTTATACTGAGGAATATGAGGCAATATCGCATTTTCTTTAACCTGAATAGAAATTGGAGGTATTTGCAAAAGTCCCTCATCTGTATCACTTGTAGCCCACAGCGTAGATGGAACATCTTTAAACTCAACTGGGAGGGGGGCATCTTTAGACAAGCATTGTATGGTACTAACCACACTCTGACCCATTGTTAAATGGACACCGTCTGGGGAACAGTAAATAGTAGCATGGAGCTTTTTTAACAGATCTAATCCCAACAGATTCTCTCCACAATGTTAATAAAAATGGTGAATCAACGATAAAAGGACCTATAGTCAGGGCAAGGGGTTTGGAGATGGGGCTTACTACCGGCATACCGGAAAAACCGACCCAAACATTGTTATGGCCAGACAGGGCTGCCCCAGGGACCAGTGACCTCGCAACAGAACTATTCATTGCTCCTCTATCCACCAAAAATTTCTTCTACGAGCCCTGAAAATCCACACTAATATAAGGTCCATGCTGATCTACAGGTATCGGAACTGGTCCCTTACCCTGTCCTTGGCTGTCCTAGCAGTAAGAAGACCCAGTCACATCCTCCAAATCATAATCATCATGATAATACTGTCGGCCCTGAACGTCATCAAAGTAATTCTGATTAGTACGGCCCTATGACGTTCCGGTAGCCTGGTCCCCATCCTGACTGGCTGCTCCCCGTCCTCGCCCTCTCTCTCCCCGTCACCTAGGAGCTGCAACCTTTTGTAGCAAAACTGGACACTCGCTACGCCAGTGCCCTTCCTCTTTACAATACGCACATTGATTGGGGCCCACAGGCACAGCACTCCGACTCGTACGAGGAAGCTGCCTGGCCGGTCCAATGCCTCTACCCCGTCCCTGCCCCCTGGATGCTTGCTGCATCAGTTCCTTAGTCTTCAACTCCTTTGTTTTCTTTTCAACCTTTTCCTTCTCCTCATTCTCTCTATGTTCATAATACTGAGCCATACTCAATATTACCGAAGGGGTAGAAGTAGTCCACGTGCTCTCAGCAGCCTGCAACCGGGTTGCAATCTCCGGGAGCAAATTTGTGACAAACCTGTTGACAAACAATCGGATACACCCTTCCACGGACAAATCCTGGCCACTAAAATCCAAAAACACACCTTCAAACCGAGTAAAAAAATCAGACACACTCTCATCTTTCTTCTAACGACATGCGGCTAGCTTATCCCAATCCACCTTCCGGGGTGGAATAAGAGAGTGCATATAAGTAATGATGCGATCTGGAAAAGCCAAGATCTCAGCCTTAGGCTTATCACCTGGCTTCCTCTCCTTATCCCACGCCTTAATCTCATCCCATGTACCACCCAATTCTAGGGCATGGTTCTGAGTGTGCACCTGTCGCCAGACATCCACTGGTACCAATAAGCCAAAAAACATTTCAATATCTGCCAACGTCATTATCGTCGATGCAGAAGCCTCTGTCAATTCCTTATAGTAAGCAGTAGGATTTTTCCTGGGGTCGGGCAACTGAGCCTTAATTGCGAGGACTTCACTCCTCTTCCATGGAGTATAAACCCATTGTTCTTGGAAACGGGCCTCTACTCGTGCTCTAGTCACTTGATCATGTTGATCACGTAACTCTGGTATCTCTGGGTGAAAAACGGGATGAACTTCCCTCATTTGGAACTGAGATATTACCGTCGGGGATTTTTGATGCAATCTACCACGATATCCAATCAGTGTAGTAACGTTAGCAAAAACCTCATTGGGAGCCATGCCAGCAGCATATACTTGGTCATAATATCGTAAATAATCTGGGGTGCAACACCTTGAAAACACTGTTCTCATAGTCCAATCAAAGTGGCCGACATATGTTTTATGGCATGTTGCTAGGCAAATGGCTCATAATCCTTTAACACTCTCCAAACATCCTCAACACCATAAATAGGACTACGGGCCCTCTGGGCAGCCTGATTGGCCACCATATTCTTCTCCATATCTCCCACATCAGACTGAATCAACACCCGTACTAATCACTCTTTTGCAACTGCCCCAGCTCCATCGTCCTGACCACGCACTGGTGTCTCGACATCTAACAAGGGGGTAGGAGTGAAAACAGGGGCCAACCTAATGGTCGGAGAGGGGGACATCAAGGTCAACATCGGCTGAGTAATAGGTGTCTGTGAAGGAGAAAGTGACATCGTAACAACAGGGGTAGCAGGAGGACCGGCAGTCGCAGTGGCTGTGGGGGACGGAGCCACAGAAGAGACTGATGATACCGAAACCAAAGCGCTTCGATCAATACTAGATACAACGGGAACAGGGGGGGCAGAGGCAGATGATGAGGGCTGTGGAACAACAGGGTATATTCTATTCGGGGCATAAGGGGGAGGCGGTCTGTCTTCCAATAGCTCTTCCATAAAAGTGTCTGTTTCCTCTCTAGTAACATAAGACATATCACATTGCAATCGAAACCTCCTATCTGCACATTCTATACCCTTCTCCACTTTCTCCTTATCATGTGCCACCGCTTTCCGAGTCAATGTCTGCGTTTTCTCCCTACGTGCCTCCCTTTCCGCCCTCAGCCGTCTCTGCTTAGCTTCCTTCCGTCACACCTGAAGGTAATCAAACATCGACTGCCTACTACGTTTAGCAAACAGTTTTTCCTCCAAATAATTCAATTTCTGTTCATCAAAGGTGCCTGTTGACGGCCATTGCAATTCAGCGTTGTCCCTGGTATAATTGTGCCATAATGTACTAAATATAATAGGGCCAAGGCCGTGCTTAATATACATATCATAATTCGGTGTGCCCTCTGCGGGCGCAGGTTGCTTCTCTTCCAATCGAGCATCAGCAGAACAACAACGGCATCCCACACAGCACAACTTGCTAAAGCGAGGCATTCTTACCTACACACACGCACACACACACACAGTGCGCTCAACCAAATATCTCACAAACAGCTCTTCCAAAGCAGGTCAACAGACCCCTTCCAACTAAGTATTGGTACCAAATACAAAAGTTCAAATATTCTAAGCGCTTAGTCCAAAACGAACCTCAGATCGTACCAAAGTCAAACAAACGGTGCACCATGTTCACAAAGAACCCAAAGAAATTCAAGCGCTTGTTCCGAAAACAGTCCACAGACTGCACCAAAGAGAGACAGGCTCAAGCCCCAGACATTTTCAAAAGTAAGTCAAATTCACTCAGTTGCCTGGCAGGGTATCCGCAGACACCCTGTATTTCTAAACGGTCCGCAGACCTACCAAGTTCAAACAACTAAGATGGCGCCATATTTACCAAGAATCAAGACAAACTCACCTGGTGCACACAGGTCAAACAAAGTTATTCTCCACTGCCGACTCTTCGGACAAAGCGGTCAGATCCAAGGGTTTCGCCATTCAGGACCCCAGTCGGGATGACCACTGGGCAGGGCACCGCCCGATCAGACAGGTGGGGCAGCTGCGAGAACTGAGCTTGGTCATGTGGGGTACCCCGATCCGCCCATCGGACCGGACGCGGCCCCGACTTCCACACCCGGTTGCGGGCGAGGATAGGGTCACCCGATGGAGTCCCTGTTCGGGTGCCAACTGAAGGAAGTGACCCGAAAAGGGTCACTCGGGTCACTCATGACCACCTCCTCTGCCTTCCAACAAATGAAGAGTCGGTCAGACAGTAGAGAATACAAACCAGATATTTATTGAGATTACACTGCAGTGGAGCCCAGTCTAACCAGCCTCTTGGGATGACTGTCGAGGGACTGAAGCCCGTAAGCATACAATTACATTATGTACGTTTGCAAAGTCCACAAAGGCACGCCTACTATGGAAAAACACTAGCAGGTGTCGTATTACAATGTGGGTACAGAGCATAAGTTTCGATTCTGCAGCTGGGCACGGGCTATCTACTGCCCAAGGTCATCTGGCCTATCCTCCCTACCAGACAAGTGGGAGAAAGGCTCCATCTAACAAGAAAGGTATGTACTAACGAGGATACTTGCAATTATAGAAGAAAAAGCTCAACCTTGGGAAACGAAACTTACCAAGGACCGTTTCTCGAAAATAACTAAGCAGCAGTTTCAATTATCATACAAAATGGCGTCCAGATTGCAAGATGGTGTCGCGAATGCTAAAATATATGGACAGAAGGGCTTTCCAATATTAACAAGGCCCCTAGGCAGTCGAAATTTCAGGGCACCCCCTCACAATTTTTTTTTCTATCTTTTGGAAACAGTTTAGGAAAGCTTGATTGTAATTTTCTCAAATCAATATTATTTGTATCTGTTGTTGCGGGCCCCTAAAAGGAGTGGGGCCCATAGGCCGGTGCCAACTTTGCCTATTTGGTAATCCGGAACTGCCCTGTTCCTTCCCCCAGCTGCTCCACCCACCCGCTCCTTTGTTGTTGCTAGTAGCGGGCGGTACGGGGCTGATGGGGCAGGGGGTGGGGTGGCAGTGAGATGAAAAAAAAATCACTTACCTGATCTCACCCCGTCTCTCCTCCGTCTCTCCCACGTCGTGTCTCTTCCAGGTAGCACCCAGGCTCCCCACAGACCATCACAACACTGCAATGCAGCGTTGTGATTGGTCTGCGCGCCGTGGTTCGGCGCTGAGATAGGGGCTGGGGGCCTGGGCATGTTCTCCACCTAGGCTGTAATGCAGCCTGGGTGGAGAACATGCAGAGTGCACATGGCTAGCCCAAGACGGCCGGCCAAAGCGTCATGAGCACTTTAGAGTGCAGCAACCACCCCTCCTCTCTGATGTCAGCGGAGCCAAGCCCCGCCCGTGACAATACTAAAAATAAAATTATAATAACTCCAGTTATTATCATTTTCTTTTTTCTTTTACAATGCTCTGTGAGCAGTGGCGCGACGCTCCTCCGCCTTAGCGGAGGAGCCACCACTGGTTGTTGCTCTCCCATCCCTCACAGTACTTCAAATTATTATTATTTTAGCCCAGCATTTCACATTTGCTGCCGGACCACTCCAGTTTAAGCAATGCACTTTAGAGCAACTGACATTATTTTTTATTTACCAATTCAAGTGGCGCCTCTCATCGTGGATTGGTAAATAAAAAGACAACTGTGTCTTATTCTTTTGCCAATGATACAGAGCATGACTGTGAACCTAAGGATGGAAGCTTGCGAGAGAAAGCAGATTTCCAACATAATGTCCTCATTCCTTGCATGACAACATATTTAGAAAAAAACAGCCCATCTTGTCTCTTAAAGGGGCAGGTTTTTTTTTTTAAAAAGAAAAAAATGTTGGCATGTACGGGTGACATCGATGGGAGCATGCAGTGATCCCTGGTGGAATGTTTGCTCCCACGAGGCTGCTCGACATGATTCCTAAAGAGGTCTGATAAGCACAGCTTTCTCTTTGCAAATTAGTTAACATTCCACCTCGGTGGCCCGTAACTGATCAACTTGCAATTGCAATCGACTTCTCAAACAACTGATACATACATTAACAACTCACACACATGAGGTCGACAGCCTTTCACACCCTATCCTGTTTGAAAGGGTCACAAAAGCCCATTTATGAGTTAAAAAAAATCTGACTTCTGTAAATTGTAAAAAGTTATCTTTTGGTTTCAAACGTGATGGTTTTGGGTCTCACAGGATTTGTGACCAGAAAATGTTGTTGTACATCAGGCACTATATTAGAGTGGAAAATTATGTGTTGAGGAGCAACATAGCGGGGTAACTGAGGTAGAAGAGAAGGAGGGTAGGCCCCATTCATGATGTGAATGAATACATGTATTTCTTTCAATTAATAAAAATTGTTACAACAAACCGTACACAGTATATCCTTTCGGGAACCTTATAATTCTTAGTTAAAACATCAACATGCCATTTCATTTATTTGATTTCAAAATAATACAATTAAACAAGGAAAAAAATAAAAACCGTTAAGATTTGATATATGACCACAACATGTTACTTTCGGTATGCCTTTAGACCTTAGCTGGGCTTTTGCCTATGAGTCCTTGAAGTTGTCATGCAAATTTTGCTAGCCTTGCAAATTCCATCGGGGCCTCCAGATTAAAAAGAAGTTCCATTGCTTCTGAGCAACTGCAAGTGCCGTATTTAAGAAACAGTGGTTTTAATAAAGTGCAACGTGCATACATCAAATATGGCAGATGCAGACTAGATGAGCCAAGGTTTCCTCATACCGGTGGCACAGTCGACAAGAGGTGACCGTCCGGAGGGATCTCCAGTGGGCATTTATATCTTTTATTGGCAAAACCATGAGTCTGACTGGCAAAATTTGTTTTAAATTGATTTATTCAGTGCAGAGTTTGGATACGGCTGGCTTAATTTGTCCTTGCAGGAGCTGACTAAGACCCGAATATTACTTCTAAAGTTTCTATCAGCCCCAGGTCTTCTTGCCTAGATAAAAGTCTTACTTGTTTCCTAAATATCGTTTTTAAAATTCCCGGTTGATGGCTAAAATTTCCCCAGTTGGACATGTCAAGATTTAGTTTAGTACAGGCAGTGGATAGAAAATCTGCCCAGGGGTTTTTGCCTTTTGTAAAATGTTCTTTCAGGGTTGCCTTCATAGAGTTTGGAGGATAGTAACGGATGATAGATGCCCAGTGTTAGTAGGATTGTTTACTTAGGCCGAACTCCAGCCATACCAAGGCATTCCGTGCATGAGCAGGAATTTGGAAAATCAGTTTAAACGCGCTGCAGTGGGCAGACTCCATGATATTGATCAGTGCCCCAGGAAAGACTAGTTGCCCATAGAAATTGAGGGTAGTAGCTTAGCTTATATAACCTTTCTGATTGGCTTCGTAGATGGACTATACAATTTGGAGTTAAGTTTGCACAAGGCGTACGTCACCGCCTTAGCTTTTGCTTCTGTAGAAGAAATGTGTTCAGTGGGCTTGCCATTGCTCATAAACCAGACCCCCAGATAGTTGTATTTGGATGTAGTGGTTATTTCCAGCTTGCCCAATCTCCAATGATGTTTAAGTTTGTTGGTATGTTTTCCAAAGATTACTACCTTTGTTTTATTGGCGTTGGCTGTTAGTTCATGGGCATTGTTATAAATGCTTAATGCATCCAATGCTCTTTGCAGCCCCGTCTTTGTGTCGTCCATTAATACCATATTGTCTGCGTACTGCATTTAAAACAATCTAGTCTGCCCGATTTTTGGTGCTAACAGGTTGGCTGTTGATATTGAATTACCCAAGTGTAGGAAAGTGGCTCTGTATATACTGCACCAAAGTAAGGTTCAGTGTGCACAGAGTCCACAGTCCCCAGAGGTTTGGCAGAGGCTAAAGTTAGATATAACCTTACTCTCTAAAGTGGTAGCTTGGTCGAGCAGTAAGGCAGTATCAGAGGACAGTGTAAAGCATTTGTTGTACACACTCAGTCAGCAAATGAAGCCACACCCTCAAGAACTGGAACTCTAGGCCAATGGTTTGTATATAAAAATATAGTTGTTTTATTTTAGAACCAACAAGAGGGGTCAAAATATACTTTCTCCAGGATGAGATGCTTTAGTTAAATACTGTTCAATAGGCAATAGACTTTTGAATGCAATAGTTACAGTTGTTGCAATATGCAACACAATTTTAAACACAATTATACATTGAGCTCAATGGAAATTTCTGGTTAAATGCAATAGATTACTTTTTGGATTACTTTTCTAACCACAGGACTGGATCTTGGATTCAGTCCCGGGACACTTCCTGTAAACAGGTGAGAAAAAGCGTTTTGGTTATAGTAGTGATTTTTGAGGAATATTACTGTATTTCAAAAGTTGACAGAAACTTTTCTGGGTAAAATTACCAATGTTATCCTATGGAAGGAAATACAGTTTGCAAGCAAAGTATGTTTACGTTACTTTTGTAATCCAGTGCTGGACTCCTAGGTTCAGCAATGGGACATTTACTTAAAACAGGTAAGTAATTACGTTTTTGTAGTTTGTACGATTTTTAAAGAATATTTGTAAGATTCAGAAATCGATACTTAGAAACTTTTTCAACAAAAAGCAGGCAATGATATCCTATGAGAGGAATTTCCAGTTACTGGTAAGTACGGTAAAAATTACTTTTCATGGTCGGTACTGGACTAAAAGATGCAGTACTGAGGTCTCTCCTGATAGTAGGTGAGTAATTCGAATTCGTTACTGTGGTGATTTTTAAGCAATATTTTGGTATTTCAAAAGTGGACACACAAGAAATTTCACAGAAAACCAGTCAATGGATCCCTATGTAAGAAAATTCAATTCGCCGGTAAGTTACTTTTAACGTTACTTTTGTAATCCAGTGCTGGACTCCTAGGTTCAGCCCTGGGACATTTACTTAAAACAGGTAAGTAATTACGTTTTGGTAGTCTGTACGATTTTTAAAGAATATTCTTGTATTTCAAAAGTTGACACTTAGAAACTTTTTCACAAAGAACCACCAATGTTATCCTATGGAAGGAACTTCAATTCACAGGTAAGTTACTTTTTAATTACTTTTGTTACTCAGTGCTGGACACCTAGGTTGGACACTGGGACCTTTCCTGCAAACAGTTGAGAAAATTCGGTTAGGTGATTTGTGCGATTTTTAAGGAATATTCTTAGTTTTCAAAAGTCGTCACTTAGAAACTTTTGGAAGAAAAAGTGTCCATGTTATCCTATGAGGAAAAATGAGTTATCGGTTTTGAGGTAAGTAATCGGTCTTTTGAGTTAGGGTTCTGGGGTTAGACTCGGGGTCTCCCAGGGTCAGTGATGCACTGTTGTTGCACCCTCAGCGGCACTAGGGCGGCCGGGTACAGAGTGTTGAGGCCCAATGTTATCCTAGGGAGGATAGGGGGACTCCGGTTGGTGGCGGCTGGCAAGCAGGCAACGGGGTTGTGGGAGCAAAGCTCCTAGGGTTAAGCTCAGGGCACGTTGGGGACCAAGTTAGCACCAAAGAGGCACCCTCAGCGGCACTAGGGCGGCCGGGTGCAGAGTGCTGTTTTGAGGTCGGGTGCCCTGTTGATTTCAATGGAGATTTTCGGTTTTGGTTTTCAGCTGCAGGCTCGGTCCAGGAAGACTTCCAGGAGGAACCAACAGCTGGGCAGGTAAGTTGGAGGGCTCGGGGACGTAGGTGCACCTCGGGTTCCTTTCTCCAGGGCGCAGGGCGGCTGGATGCAGGGGTGTCTTTTGAGGTCGGATTTCACCTTACCGGGCCACTCGCGGTTGGGGGTCTCCGTGCAGAGGCTGCAGGCGACGTCGGGGAGTCCTGGAGGGGTCAACCCACGGTGGACTCGGACTCTGGAGAGCTGGGGGACCTCGCTGGGACCGGTGGGCCACTTGGACTCGGGCTGTAGGCGACGGGTGCAGTGGTGGTTCCAGGCGTCGGGTTTCTTTTTCCTCAGCAGGCTCGGAGTCTTTGTTTGGTGTTTATTTTGAACAGAGCTGCTGTTCACAGGAGATCCGGTCTTTGTTGAAGGCAGTCAGTCCTCCCCGGGGTTCTGGAGGTCGCTGGCTGCAGGACAAGACTATTTTTGGCGCAGGATCTCTGGAAACTGCAGACGGGCCGGTAGGGCTGGGGCCAAGTCAGTTGTTCTCTGCATTCTCCTCTGCTGGGCGTCTTCTTTCGTCCTTTTTCTTCTTAGGTTGCGGGAATCTGAGGAAGGGAAGGTTCAGGGTGCCCCTAAATACTAGATTTAGGGCGTTACAGGTGAGTAAAGGGCAGGGACCAATGGGTCCCTGCCCTGGGGGTGGGTACACTCCCTATCCTGCCACTCTCCTGTGGGAGGGGGGCAGGAGCCTAGTCCTGATTGGGCAGGGCTCCCCATCTTCAAGATGGCGAGAGCCCGGAGATGTGCTTCACCTCGCCTCCCCCACCTGAGGGGTGGGGTTGGCAGAGGCTGGCACACCCCTTTCCTCCCTTGTTGTTTCCCGCCAGTCTTCCCGCCAGGATCGGGGGAAGAACCGGTGGGGGCCAGTTGCTGAGTACAGCAAGTGGTCTGGGGAAGCTCAGAAGGCGGAATGCCTTTGAAGCTTCCCCTGCCCATCCTGGGGAGGAGGCCTGGCACCTCGCCCAGGACGTGCATTGTTGCAGGCCCGGGAGAGCGGATGGCTCTCTACCCAGGGGTCCAGCAACATGTCTGCTGTGTGGCAGCCTAGGCAGCCCCTCAGACAAGACGTAGATTGTAGGTTAGGTTCAGGGGGCAACTCTAAGTTGCCCTCTGTCGTGCATTTTACAGTAAATCCCACACTGGCATCAGTGTGGGTTTACTGTGCTGAGGAGTTTGATACCAAACTTCTCAGTCTTCAGTGCAGCCATCATGGTGCTGTGGAGTTCGTGCTGATGACCTCCCAGCACCATATACTCGGAATGGCAGCACTGCACTTACAGTGCCCAGGAATGGACCTGGGTACTGTAGGGGCACAGGGCTCATGCACCTGTACCCTCACCACTGGCATAGGGCACCCAGCTAGAGGAGTGACTGAGGTATGCCAGGGCAGTGTGTTTGTGGGCATGGCACACAGTGATGTGTGCCATGTCGACTCTCTGTTTTGTTCTGCACCAAGACACTCAGCCTGCAAGGGCAGTGTGTGTGTGTGTCAGGGTACAGGGCCTCTAAGGGTGGCACAATAAGTGCTGCAGCCCTTAGGGGTCTTCTCTGGTCACAGTGCCCTGGGTACCTAGGGTACCATTTACCAGGGGCTTACCGGTGGCCAGAGATGCCAATTGGGTTTAGGCTTAGTACAGTTTTTAGGGAAGGAACACAGGCCCTGGGTACCTGATTGGCAGGGATCCAGGGCACACCAAGGAAAAGTGCATCAGTTATCAGGCAAAAAGTGGGGGGGTTACTGCAACAGAAACCCACTTTCCTACACAGTCTGCGGTATATAAATTAAAGAGCAGAGGCAACAAAACACAGCCTTGTTTCAGCCCTGGTTCATAAACACCTTCTTTGTTGCTACTTTCTTGGTTAGTTTGACACGTATCCAGGTTTTGGTATAAAAAGCAATAATGACATTCAGCAGCGTACTTGGGATCCCCCAGTTTTATAATTTTTGCCAAAGTAAATTACTGTTCAAGCAGTCGAAAGCCACGGAATGGTCCACGAAACAAGCGAAAAGAGGAGGCTGTTTTTCCTGGGTGGCCTGTTTGACCAGGTAGGCCAGGTCTAGAATGTTGTCTAATGTTGAGGCTCCGGCCCTGAAACCTGATTGGTACACCGGTAGTATTTCTTCGTCATTAACCGAATGTTGTAATTCCTGTAAAAGGAAACTTGCATATGCCTTTGCCTCAATATCCAAAAGGGCTATCGTCCTGTAATTATTGGGATCTGTGGGGTCGCCTTGTTTGTGAATAGGTTGTAGTAGAGAACCTTTCCAGCCTTTGGGAATTGTTGCGTTTATCATGCAAAATTGATATAGTGGGGTAAGTATAGTTGCCCAGAGCTCACAGTCCTCTTTAAATAGCTTTCCTAGTGGACCGTTGGGACCCGGGGCTCCATTACTTCTGATGTTCTTTAATATTGTTAGCACAAAGTTGTGCACGTCAGAAGGTTTGCTTGCGTCTTCACTAGTTGTTTGCCTTGCCCCAATTTTTGATCCGATGACGTTCTGCTGACAAGTGCTTGATAAGAGTGATTGATTGTCTGGGAGGGATCTGGTGGTCTGCTTGCAGTACAATGTTTTCAAATGATTGATCCATGAATGACTTGAAACTTCCTTTCATCAGTCGTGGCCATGCACTGCCAGTGTGTTAAAGTATTGCCAAAATTCTGCTTGTTTGGTTGGAATTTGAAGACCATAGACATGTAGCCATTGGAATTCTTCGTGTTGTTTTTTAAAATTCCATATCTTTTTCTTGTGCTTTTTCCTGGCTGAGATCCACTTGTGATTTGTGATACTTCGTCGCCCATCCGTTTATGGTTATGATTAGCCTGTCTCAGTGTTCTCTTACTTTTCAGAATCTCAGTGCAGTAGATTTGGTGTTGGCAATACAACCTTTCTTTGGACCCCAACCGAGAGTTTGCTGGCTTGTCCAGCAGTAGGTGGTACAACTCCAACGCCACATTTGGCCATTTTAGAAATATGTTCTCCTCTGTGTGGTCACTGTTAGTTGTCAGCCAATTTTGTAGGTCGAGCCCTGAGCCAGCGCGCAAGCGCTGCTCTGGGGTTGATCTGTGGTAGTTCAGTACAGAGGGAAGCCACGCCCACTCCCCCGCCCATCTTTTCCATTGGCTTGTGTATTTGTCGTTCCTAAATGCTGCCTTCCGATTGGTTTATAGGCTTGATAGTCCCTCCTTATGACGGCCATGTCGTCATTTGTATCTTTCCAAGGCTACTGGCCCCTTTACTTCGAGTGTTGCACAGTACTATTTTCTTCCCGTGCCTTCTGTACACTTATGTGACCCGACAACTATGTTGAGCTCCGGGCAAATGGTATTGGTTTGTCTCTGTCCTGTCTTTTGGGGGGGGGTCTCAAGAACGGGCTGTACCTTTGTATCACAAAATATTTGGAAAGGAAAGGAATGACGTCGTGCCTGACTTCAACACGGCCGCTGAGGTTAACGCTATTCTCTTCGCATGCGTAGTGAACAAAACATTCAACCAGAGGGGCAAGCACATTTCGGCGCATGTAAGGTCGCTTCTGTTCGTCCCCTCAGTACGTGCGCGCTGCCTGTTGTTCTACCATGCGTGGGCACGCCTCCGTACGTGTCGCCGCCCCAGTCCAGAGCATGCACCCGCGGCCCCGAATGTTGTGAGTCAAAATCCCGTAGTTTGTTCCGGGCCGCGGTGGCCCAGCCTTAAAGGGGCCGCGACTCACCGGGACTCTGGGCTGAGGAGCAGCTCTTGCAACCAGTAAGCCGGAGCTCAGCCTGCGGGGGAGGTAAGCGACCATGGTCTTAAAGCGAAGACAGGAAGTTGGGGAGGGCAACAACAGGGAGTGAGGGTATAACGACAAGATGTTGAGGAGGGGCAGAGAATACGCGACGTAACAACGGGATGTGGAGGTGCAAGGAAGAAACAACCATGTGCATCAGAGGAAGTGAGTAGGGACAGCACTTCATCCAGACGAGGAGAGGTAAGGGGCAGAGCCGTGTGGGACTTATCCAACGGCCTGATTGTCAGGTGGCAACAGTATGAGGGAGATCCGAGGATATAGGGACTGGGGGCGCACAGTGAGGCAAAGGAGGTAGCAATAGGCTTGGATGTGTTAATAATAATGGGCGAGGGAGAAATGACGGGTTGGGGTAACAAGAGTCGGTAACCACGGGGAAACGAGGCCCAAACAGAGAAGAGGGTCTATGAGGAAAGTCTGGAGCAACATCAGTGATTACTAAAACGATGTGCTTTATGTGGGCCAGGGGCAGAGTGTTTTAACAGCTCCGAGTGAGGGAGAGGAGGGTGAAGGTTTAACCAGATTGCAGCAGTCTTGAGAGTAGTTTAAATGACAGACAACAGAGGCGAACTTGGGTAACAAAAATGAAAACTAAAGTAGAGAGGCAAGAGCAAAAGGAGTGCATGACGCCATGAAAGATGGGAAGGAGCACAGAACAAGGTATTTAGGGCGGCAGTAGTGGGGTTGGTATGGTAATTTACATTACAGTCGTAGTACCTACATTAGGCATAGGCCATGAGAGTGGTTAGGGCACTTGTTTAAGGAAGCATTCATATAACTTGAGGCCCGACAACAGACTGGGTCTGTAGGACGGGTGTGCAGATGAGATGTAAGTTGTTGGGAATTAGGTGGATGGTTGGATATAATTGTTGGATTGATTATCACAGTTAAATGCAACAGCCGTTAGAAGGAAGTGGCCACTTGCAGCATACAGAGCTGATGAGTCTGGGGCATCAGTTGTTGGGCTGATGTTTGTAGGAGAGTAGGATCTGCTTCACATGGGTACCCCCACTTTTTGCTGATGCTTCACTGTTTTTCGACATTAGTCTGGCTGGGGCCCTGCTAATCAGAACCCCAGCCTAGCTGCTTCCTCTCTAAAATGGTTTCCATGTGCCTTAGGCACATCACTGATTGGGATCTGGAGTGCCCTTATAAGTCCCTAGTATATGGTATACTATGTACCAAGGGCATAGGTACCTCAGAGGCCTGCCAGGGGCTGCAGCATGTATTATGCCACCCCTGGAAGGCCATCCAACCTGACACCACAGGTCTGCTACTGCAGCCTGGGTAAGGTGGTGCATGCACCCCTTACTGTGATATAGGTTACCTATATCACTACATACATACACACATATAAACCTATAAGTCACTCCTAAGGCAGGCCTTATCAATCCTGAAGGCAGAGTGCATGGTTCCTATGTGAGAGGGTGCCCCTGCATGAGCAGGGCCCCTCTGCAGCGTTCGGAGACCATCTCTGATGCTGTTTGTAGTGCAGCCTGACCATATACTCTTAAGCGCATTATATCCTCGCGGTAAAATGCTAACTTTGGAATGGCTGCACCTAAACATGTCGTGTTTGGTGTCAAACATCTTGGAATACTACCCCCCGCCAATTCTGGCGGCGGGGGTAGCATTCCACCCTTCTAGAGGGAAAGACATGTTAACTCTGACTAACCCGGTAACTTCTCTCCAAAGCCCTGGCATCACAAAATGGATGCTGCTGCCACAGACACGAGTCTGGCCTCCTGCTGCTGGACGAAACTCCGGCAGGGGAGGCCTGGACAATAGGTTTCCTGTCCCAGGGAGGTGTGACCACCTCCCCAGACAGGATAATGTGTATTGGGGCTGGGCGGGAGCACCATCTGTGTGCTTTGAAGTCCTGCACTGGGGGCACATTTGGTGTCCCTGTGCATACCCCAGTTCAAACCGGATCAGGGGCTTGCAGCCCCTGCTTTGGCGCGAACTGGACAAAGGGAAAGGGGTGTAGCCACCCCTCTGCCCTGACCCACCCATAGGTGGGGCCACAGAGTAGTCCAACCCCTATCTTTAGTATAAAGATAGGAACCCAGTCCTTAGGACTTTAGATTATCCCTGGACGAAACTCTGAAACTGAATCCTGGACCTTCGACGCTCTACTCACGATTAGAGGACAGAAGAATCTCCCTTGGGGTCAAGGAGTGACTCCCCTGCTTGGCAGGCACCAAAGAAGCATCTGTCCGGTTCGCATTTCTGAAGCTCCCGTCGGACGCCGAAGTCATCGCATCACCAGAGGTGGATTCTCAGACTTCCCCGAGGCTACCCTGAGTCCCCAGCAAAGCTGAGGCCCGTGGCTATCGTGGGTGACTTGAGACCGTGACCCCTGGACACCGAGCACATTTGCAAGTGCATCATCTTCTGGGTCTCCCAAGAAGTCGTGCTTTGGGCTCCGAGTAGCCCTAGCCTCCAGCACCACCTGCACCGAAGATCACTGGCCCCCACTCCACGAGTGTCCTGTAAGCCAGATCCACGTGCGGCGTCACGAGGCTCCTTCGCGGTCGCTAGCCCGTTGGCTAGTAGCCCTTAACGAAGGCCAATCCTTTTCTTACTTGGCATCCTGGTTGCTCCAGGCCTGCCCTCACTTACCCTTGCTGGGTGAGTTCCACAGACCTTGCTGGTCTGCACCATCGACGATCTACATCTTCACCGAGACTTGCCGTTGCCAAGGCTTGTTGGGTCCAATCCGGTCGCCGACACCTCAGCACTCGACAGACATCGTGTACCAGCCCGAATCCTGCTCCTGGTCGCCGACAACACCTCCTGGACCTCGTGGCTGAAGAGTCAAGACGACCATCAACGCACCTGAAGCACTCGACATCGGTGGGCATCTGTCCATCGCCTTCCTGGTCACTGGCTAGTGACCCAGACTCTGTCCCCTCTGCTTTCAGGTTCTTCAGAACTCCGATCCACTCTTGGATCCACCCGGACACTTTTCTCTTGGCCGCCAGCAGCACTTTGCAGCAGATCGCCATTCGAATCGACGACGAAACCCGACCCCGAAAGGCACCTATGCACCCGGCTTCCCTGGGTGAGGTAACACGAGTACTCCGGTGCTCCCGTGGGTAGAGACTCTTCAAAGTCCTAGATCTCAAAGGGTTTTGTCCTAGTCCTCTTTTAAGTGTCCCTTTTCTCTAATTTCCCGATCCCGACTTTCTCCATAGAAGTCAACGGCGTATCGCGGTTGTGTATTTACACTGCACGCGTCTCCCGTGGGTCCCCTGTGTCACTACCTTGGGTGGTTCCTTGTGGTCCAAGCACTTCTAGAGGCTCTAGGCCTAGTGTCTAGTTCAGTCGTGGTTCGCATACCACTTTATTGGTATATGGTTTGGTACGCCCCTGGGGCCCAAACGTGTATTTGTGCTATTACTGTGATTTAATAACTTCTAACTTATGTACTTCGAACTCTAGCCTCATAAAGAGACTAGAGGGGTGTGTTTAGCAATAAATACATATATTTTGAATATATACCTGGTGTGGTGCTCTTTCATTTGGTCACTCAAGAGATTATAGACTGGTAAAACAAGCTGCTTTACATTCCTTCAAGACTTAGCCTGAAGGCTGCTCTCCATAGCTACCACTAGGATAGCTTTCAATAAGGTTGTCTTTAACCTATCTCCAATAAGGGGTTGTTTGGACTGGTGCAAGGTGCCCACTATAATTAGTGGACAGCATATGCCAGGCCAACTTCTCACATTGGTGTGCAGCGTGTGGGATTCCAGCTTGCTATTGTTTTACCAGATAATCTCAATTGAATTGATCAACTGAAAACCACTAAAGGTACCTAAGGTACATATAATTTAAGCTTAGAATACAGTAAGTTCTACTGAACTTAGAGTTGTGTGTTAAGGGATAGCACAACCCTTTCTACAACTCAAGAGAGTTTAGTAGGCCACACTAGAGTAGGTAGTGCATACACCACACCACACTAGTAATGTCTTTAAGGGTAGGATCTAAAGAATCCTTGCAGGAAGCCATTGAGCTTCCACCCTCCAAGTATGATACACTCCCATTCTTGGAATTGAGAGCTTTATGTAACTTGAGAAAACTAAGGACAGGCCAAAGCCCCACCACCCAACACCTCAAGGAGTTGTTGGTGGCTTATGACCTTAGTAAGCCCTTGGGGACTGAAGGGGTAGGAGCTGAGGGTGGGGCAGAGGAAGAGGAGGAGGCCAGGGGTACCAATACCCCCAGCCCCCCTCTGAGACTGGCCAGGAGGGTGACAATGACCCTGACCTGGATAACCCAATCCCTCCTGTGGAAGATGATGAGGATGATCAGAATGATGCCCTCTTTGTCCCCCCAGGAAGGATTAAGAGTGTGCCCAGGAAGTCTAGATCTCCTTCTCAGGAGTCTAACCACTCTGGCACCTCCATAGGGAGCTCTATCTCCTCTCACAGGAGGGAATCCTCTCATGAGAGAAGAGACAGACTGGTCCAGTATGAGGAAACTCAGCTGGAAATCAGAAAAAAGCAATTGGCTTTAGATAGGGAATCCCTAGATCTCCTTAGAGAGAGAAGAAAGTTGGGACTAGAGTCCCATGGTGGCAGCCATGTCCCTAGAGACAGGGAAAGGTCCTATGACCATAGGAACCTGAGCAAGATTGTCCCTCCCTATCAGAATGGGGATGACATCCACAAGTGGATAACTGCTCTAGAGAGGGCCTGTAAGGTACAGAAGGTCCCTCAGGAGCAGTGGGCAGCAATCTTGTGGCTCTCCTTTGCTGACAAAGGTAGAGATAAGCTCCTCACTGTTAGAGAGGAGGATGCTGACAATTACAAGGTCTTGAAGAGTGCTCTTATTGATGGGTTTGGCCTAACCACTGAACAGTACAGGTTGAAGTTCAGAGATACCCAAAAAGCACAGACTCAAGACTGGGTAGACTATGTGGATTGTTCTGCCAAGGCTCTGGAAGGCTGGTTGATGGGCAGTAAGGTGTGTGACTTCTCAGGATTGTACAATCTGATAATGAGGGAGCAGATTCTTAATAACTGTCAAAATCAGCTGTTGCATCAATACCTGGTAGACTCTGATCTGACCTCTCCCCAAGAATTGGGAAAGAAGGCAGACAAATGGGTCAGAACCAGGGTGAAGCAGAAGGTACAGAACCAAGGTGGGGAAACCAAGAAGCAAGATGCTAAGAACTCTGAAAAGGGTGGGGAGAAGGGTAAAGATCAAAAGTCTTCATCAGGCCCCCAAAAATCTTCTTCTGGTGGGGATTCACAGTCTACCAAAGGGAAAGGCCAAAGAAAACCATGGTGCAAGGTCTGTAAGCAAAAGACCCACTGGACCAGTGATTGCACCAAGTCCAAAGACTCAAGTCCAGCACCCACCAATGCCCCTAAGGCACCTGTTCCCCCTAGTACAGTTACAGTTGGTGGGAGTGCTCCAGCCAAGGGTTTAGTAGGGTTCACCCTGGGTACTGAGTTGGGCTCTGACCTAGTCAGAGAACTGACTCAGGCTGTGTTAGTCTGTGATGGAGGCATGGATGTGCCCTCCTCTATGAGTCCCAGTAATCTGGGCAAGTACAGACAACAGCCTTTAATCAATGGACGTGAGGCTTTGGCATTTAGGGACACAGGGGCAAGTGTCACAATGGTGACACAAGACCTTGTGAATCCTGGGCAAGTTATACTTGGTGAAATGTACCAAGTGACCAATGCTAGCAATGTCAGAACAGACCATACTCTGGCAGTTGTTAACTTCTCCTGGGGAGGGGTAACTGGCCTTAAGAAGGTTGTGGTAAGTGCAAACCTACCAGTCGAATGCTTGCTTGGCAATGACTTAGAGACTTCTGCTTGGGCAGAAGTGGAGCTCAGGACCCATGCAGAAATGCTGGGGATCCCTGCAGATGTGTTTGCTGTGACCAGGTCACAAGCCAAAATGTCTAGCACTGAACAGGCCTTGGATTCTGGAAGAATGGACCAAGTGCCTTCCAAGAGGAGGAGTAGTAGGGTTAAGGCAGTGCCTTCCCCTTGGCTCAGGAGGAAGATCAGTCCCTTGAGGGGGATGATCTCAGCCCTGAAGAAGGAACTGTCCCAGAGGAACTTGAACCTGACCAGGTTGAGTTCTTGGGGACAGGGGGACCTTCTAGGGCAGATCTGAGCCAGGAGCAGCAGAGCTGCCCCTCCCTTGAACCCCTCAGACAGCAAGCTGCTGCTGAGGCTGCTGGGAAAGCTAGTGGTCCCCATACAGTGTACTGGGATGATGGACTCCTGTACTCAGAGAGTAGAGACCCCAAGCCTGGTGCTACCAGGAGGTTGGTAATACCTTTGAAGTTCAGGGGCTTCCTATTGACCCTAGCCCATGATATTCCCTTAGCAGGTCACCTGGGCCAGAACAAGACTTGGGACAGAATTGTCCCTCACTTTCACTGGCCCCACATGTCTGAAGACAGCAAGGAGTTTTGTCGCTCCTGTGTAACCTGCCAAGCCAGTGGCAAGGCAGGTGGCACTACAAAGGCCCCCTGATACCACTACCTGTGGTGGGGGTGCCCTTTGAAAGGGTAGGGATTGACATTGTTGGTCCCATGGATCCCCAAACAGCCTCTGGGCACAGGTTTATCCTGGTGGTAGTGGATCATGCCACCAGGTACCCAGAAGCTATTCCCCTCAGGACCACTACAGCACCTGTGGTGGCAAGGGCCCTCCTGGGAATCTTCTCAAGAGTGGGCTTTCCTAAGGAGGTAGTCTCAGACAGGGGTGCTAACTTCATGTCTGGGTACTTAAAAGCAATGTGGAAGGAGTGTGGAGTGACTTATAAGTTCACCACACCCTATCACCCACAATGCAATGGTTTAGTTGAGAGATTCAACAAAACCTTGAAGGGCATGATTAAAGGGCTCCCAGAAAAGCTTAGGCGTAGATGGGACATACTCTTGCCCTGCCTTTTATTCGCATATAGGGAGGTGCCTCAGAAGGGGGTTGGTTACAGCCCTTTTGAACTTCTGTTTGGCCACCCTGTGAGGGGTCCACTGTGCTTGGTGAAGGAAGGATGGGAGTTACCTCTCAAGCCCCCAAAGCAAGATATAGTGGACTATGTACTTGGTCTCCGCTCCAGGATGGCTGAGTACATGAAAAAGGCAACCAAAAACCTTGAGGCTAGCCAGGAACTTCAAAAGGCCTGGCATGACCAAAAGGCTGTTCTGACTGTTTACCAGCCAGGACAGAAGGTGTGGGTGTTGGAGCCAGTGGCCCCAGCAGCTCTCCAAGATAAATGGAGTGGACCCCACACTATTGTTGAGCAGAAGGGTGAGGTCACTTACTTAGTGGACCTAGGAACACCCAGGAGTCCCCACAGGGTTCTCCATGTCAACAGGTTAAAACCATATGTGGACAGGGCAGACATGGGCTTGCTCATGGCTACTGATGAAGGGCAGGAGGAAGAGAGTGACCCACTCCCTGACCTGCTCTCACAGAACCCTGACGATGGGTCAGTTGATGGTGTAGCCTTGGCAGGCAGCCTCACTACCCAGCAACAAACTGATTGCAGGCAAGTCCTCAATCAGTTTAGACATATGTTTTCACTGACACCCAGTCAGACCACCTGGTGCACTCATGAAGTGGACACTGGGGACAGTCTGCCTATTAAAAACAAGATTTATAGGCAACCTGACCATGTCAGGGACTGTATCAGGACTGAAGTCCAGAAAATGTTGGAGTTGGGAGTTATTGAACCCTCAGATAGCCCTTGGGCTAGTCCAGTGGTCCTTGTACCAAAACCTCACACCAGTGGTGGAAAAAGAGAGATGAGGTTTTGTGTGGACTACAGGGGTCTCAATGCAGTCACTAGGACTGATGCCCATCCAATACCCAGGGCAGATGAGCTCATAGATACTTTGGCCTCTGCCAAATATCTCAGCACATTTGACCTAACAGCTGGCTACTGGCAGATCAGACTAGCTGATACTGCAAAGCCCAAAACAGCATTCTCAACCCCTAGTGGGCATTATCAATTTGTGGTAATGCCCTTTGGTCTGAAGAATGCACCTGCCACTTTCCAGAGGTTGGTGAATACAGTTCTCACAGGTCTGGAAGCCTATAGTGCAGCATATCTAGATGATATTGCTGTCTTTAGCTCCACCTGGGAGGATCACCTGGTCCACCTCAGGAATGTTTTACAGGCCCTGCAAAAGGCAGGCCTGACTATCAAGGCCACTAAGTGCCAGATAGGGCAGAGTCAGGTTGTGTACCTGGGCCACCTTGTGGGTGGAGGCCAGGTTCAACCTTTGCAGAGCAAGATCCAGACCATCATGGACTGGACTGCTCCCACTACCCAGACTCAGGTGAGAGCCTTCTTAGGCCTGACTGGGTACTATAGGAGATTTGTCAAGGGGTATGGATCAATAGTGACACCCCTGAATGACTTAACTTCTAAGAAAATGCCCAAAAAGGTTCAGTGGACAGTTAGCTGTCAAAAGGCATTTGATGACCTCAAGCAGGCCATGTGCACTGCTCCAATTCTGCAGAGTCCTGATTACTCCAAGAAGTTCATTGTTCAAACTGATGCATCTGAATTGGGGGTAGGGGCTGTACTGTCACAATTGAATGAAGAAGGTCAGGATCAGCCAGTAGCTTTCATTAGCAGAAGGCTGACCCCTAGAGAGAAACGTTGGTCAGCCATAGAGAGGGAGGCCTTTGCTGTGGTCTGGGCTCTGAAGAAGTTGAGGCCATACTTGTTTGGTACACACTTCCTGGTTCAGACAGACCATAAGCCCCTCTTATGGCTAAAACAAATGAAGGGTGAAAACCCCAAACTGCTTAGGTGGTCCATTTCCCTACAGGGGATGGACTTTACAGTGGAACATAGGCCTGGGAGTAACCATGCGAATGCAGATGGACTCTCTAGGTATTTCCACTTAGAACATGAAGACTTAACTGGGCAAGGTTAGTTTAATGTCCCTACGTTTGGGGGGGTTGTGTAGGAGAGTAGGATCTGCTTCACATGGGTACCCCCACTTTTTGCTGATGCTTCACTGTTTTTCGACATTAGTCTGGCTGGGGCCCTGCTAATCAGAACCCCAGCCTAGCTGCTTCCTCTCTAAAATGGTTTCCATGTGCCTTAGGCACATCACTGATTGGGATCTGGAGTGCCCTTATAAGTCCCTAGTATATGGTATACTATGTACCAAGGGCATAGGTACCTCTGAGGCCTGCCAGGGGCTGCAGCATGTATTATGCCACCCCTGGAAGGCCATCCAACCTGACACAACAGGTCTGCTACTGCAGCCTGGGTAAGGTGGTGCATGCACCCCTTACTGTGATATAGGTTACCTATATCACTAAATACATACACACATATAAACCTATAAGTCACTCCTAAGGCAGGCCTTGTCAATCCTGAAGGCAGAGTGCATGGTTCCTATGTGAGAGGGTTCCCATGCATGAGCAGGGCCCCTCTGCAGCGTTCGGAGACCATCTCTGATGCTGTTTGTAGTGCAGCCTGACCATATACTCTTAAGCGCATTATATCCTCGCGGTAAAATGCTAACTTTGGAATGGCTGCACCTAAACATGTCGTGTTTGGTGTCAAACATCTTGGAATACTACCCCCCCCCGCCAATTCTGGCGGCAGGGGTAGCATTCCACCCTTCTAGAGGGAAAGAAATGTTAACTCTGACTAACCCGGTAACTTCTCTCCAAAGCCCTGGCATAACAAAATGGATGCTGCTGCCACAGACACGAGTCTGGCCTCCTGCTGCTGGACGAAACTCCGGCAGGGGAGGCCTGGACAATAGGTTTCCTGTCCCAGGGAGGTGTGACCACCTCCCCAGACAGGATAATGTGTATTGGGGCTGGGCGGGAGCACCATCTGTGTGCTTTGAAGTCCTGCACTGGGGGCACATTTGGTGTCCCTGTGCATACCCCAATTCAAACCGGATCAGGGGCTTGCAGCCCCTGCTTTTGGCGCGAACTGGACAAAGGGAAAGGGGTGTAGCCACCCCTCTGCCCTGACCCACCCATAGGTGGGGCCACAGAGTAGTCCAACCCCTATCTTTAGTATAAAGATAGGAACCCAGTCCTTAGGACTTTAGATTATCCCTGGACGAAACTCTGAAACTGAATCCTGGACCTTCGACGCTCTACTCACGATTAGAGGACAGAAGAATCTCCCTTGGGGTCAAGGAGTGACTCCCCTGCTTGGCAGGCACCAAAGAAGCATCTGTCTGGTTCGCATTTCTGAAGCTCCCGTCGGACGCCGAAGTCATCGCATCACCAGAGGTGGATTCTCAGACTTCCCCGAGGCTACCCTGAGTCCCCAGCAAAGCTGAGGCCCGTGGCTATCGTGGGTGACTTGAGACCGTGACCCCTGGACACCGAGCACATTTGCAAGTGCATCATCTTCTGGGTCTCCCAAGAAGTCGTGCTTTGGGCTCCGAGTAGCCCTAGCCTCCAGCACCACCTGCACCGAAGATCACTGGCCCCCACTCCACGAGTGTCCTGTAAGCCAGATCCACGTGCGGCGTCATGAGGCTCCTTCGCGGTCGCTAGCCCGTTGGCTAGTAGCCCTTAACGAAGGCCAATCCTTTTCTTACTTGGCATCCTGGTTGCTCCAGGCCTGCCCTCACTTACCCTCGCTGGGTGAGTTCCACAGACCTTGCTGGTCTGCACCATCGACGATCTACATCTTCACCAAGACTTGCCGTTGCCAAGGCTTGTTGGGTCCAATCCGGTCGCCGACACCTCAGCACTCGACAGACATCGTGTACCAACCCGAATCCTGCTCCTGGTTGCCGACAACGCTTCCTGGACCTCGTGGCTGAAGAGTCAAGACGACCGTCAATGCACCTGAAGCACTCGACATCGGTGGGCATCTGTCCATCGCCTTCCTGGTCACTGGCTAGTGACCCAGACTCTGTCCCCTCTGCTTTCAGGTTCTTCAGAACTCCGATCCACTCTTGGATCCACCCGGACACTTTTCTCTTGGCCGCCAGCAGCACTTTGCAGCAGATCGCCATTCGAATCGACGACGAAACCCGACCCCGAAAGGCACCTATGCACCCGGCTTCCCTGGGTGAGGTAACACGAGTACTCCGGTGCTCCCGTGGGTAGAGACTCTTCAAAGTCCTAGATCCCAAAGGGTTTTGTCCTAGTCCTCTTTTAAGTGTCCCTTTTCTCTAATTTCCCGATCCCGACTTTCTCCATAGAAGTCAACGGCGTATCGCGGTTGTGTATTTACACTGCACGCGTCTCCCGTGGGTCCCCTGTGTCACTACCTTGGGTGGTTCCTTGTGGTCCAAGCACTTCTAGAGGCTCTAGGCCTAGTGTCTAGTTCAGTCGTGGTTCGCATACCACTTTATTGGTATATGGTTTGGTACGCCCCTGGGGCCCAAACGTGTATTTGTGCTATTACTGTGATTTAATAACTTCTAACTTATGTACTTCGAACTCTAGCCTCATAAAGAGACTAGAGGGGTGTGTTTAGCAATAAATACATATATTTTGAATATATACCTGGTGTGGTGCTCTTTCATTTGGTCACTCAAGAGATTATAGACTGGTAAAACAAGCTGCTTTACATTCCTTCAAGACTTAGCCTGAAGGCTGCTCTCCATAGCTACCACTAGGATAGCTTTCAATAAGGTTGTCTTTAACCTATCTCCAATAAGGGGTTGTTTGGACTGGTGCAAGGTGCCCACTATAATTAGTGGACAGCATATGCCAGGCCAACTTCTCACAATGTTAATATAGTTTGAATCCAGGTGCAGGAAGCTCGTGATCCGAGGTGCGATCTGGGCAGTAGGGCTTTGATGTGCTAAATGGAAGCCACAATCTTATGCTGTTGTTGGGGTTAGTGATACAGCAGCCATAGGGGTAAGGTTTGCTTAGGAAGTAATGGTAGTTGAGCTGCGGTGGGTGTTGATGAGCAGCAGTTGTTGTGCTCTGGCGGACAGTGTGAACAACTGCCACTGCGCTGATATGGGTGAAAATAAACTGTGATTGGGGGTAACCATCTGGGAAAGGAGGTTATTGGTGTAGGCTGCTGGGTTGTGTATCGTGCACCTGGTTGAATTGAGGGCCAAGACAAGTTAGTGCAGGTATATATCAGTCGTTGCCATCATTAGGGGCAGTCAGCAGTGACATTATCATCTATACTTTTTCTAAAGGTTTCTGATCTTTGCTTCCCTTCTTTCCCTCAATACTGGCGCTTTTATTTATTTCTACTGTTTGAGTTCCACCGACTTTTCCATACAGGTAGACCCTGGTCTCAGAAAGATAAGGGGCCATGCTGATCAGTTTTGGGTTTGTTTGTTCATTTCATTTAATTTATTGGCCATTTCCATAGTTAAGTCCGGTGAAAGGGGTCATAGCGGTTTGCTTAAGCTTATCTTTAGGGACACCGTGCTCAGTTTAATTTTTTTTTTTTTAAACTTTAATGTTGAGCGCGGTGCCCGCTTCAGGGACACCGTGCTCTACACTACAATAGGTCTTGCTTTTGCTAAAGTTTGACCTTTTGGTATTGTAAATGACAATGCCTTTTAATATTATAAAGCGTTGCCATTTACAATGCCAATAGGCCAAAATCTCGCCATTGCGAGACCTATTGCATTGCAAATGCTTGTTTTCCAGGCTGCCAAACCAGATGTGACGATTTTATTCCACTTTAGTCGTCTAAATAGCGTGTGAATTTCTTCCCTGTTGGAAGAACCCAGGGTGTTTATGCACTTGGTGCTGCGTACTTGTAGAGAGATTGCTGTGAGCAGAGGAAGATGGTCACTAGTCTGCTCCTTTGGTTTTGAGAACTCGACAACTTGTTCATAGAGAACTTTGCTCATAAAGAATAATCAATAGTTGACTTATGGTTGTGCAGAGGGTGTTTTACTCTGGCGTGGGTGACGTCTTGTACATCTTGTACGGGCCTCAGTTGGTGGGTGTTAAATAATGAGTTTTGCTTGTCGCCAGCTCGGTCTCTGGGTAGTGTGGCTTCTTTTTCTATTGCCAGGTTGTGAGTGTTAAGATCACCAGCCATTATTATCTCGCAATTTGTCTAATTGCTGAATAGTTCTTCTAATGTATCAACCAGATCCCTAATCCTACTATGTCGGGGGCTATCCTTACAATTGAAGTACACATTCAACAATAAAATCACCATTTGGGACTCATTCATTTTCAGGCCTTGCAGATGCACAGCCTGGACCATATCCGTACTTATGGGGGATTTTGCTGACTGTATTGTTATACCGAGACTTACATATATGGATAGGTAAACAGCCAATACAACGAGGCTGTTACCCCGCAAGTCATTACATCGCATGCGTTACAACGCATGCGATGTAACAACGCATAGCCATTACGACGCATACCATTACATCGCATGCGCTTTTACAACGCATGCGATGTAATGGCTATCCACATCGTTGTGAGGAAACTGAGGCTGTTCCGTTTCCTCACAATGACGTGCACTGCCCCTCAGACGACGCTGGAACCAGGAGAGAGGAACCACGAGGAGAGAGAGGTAAGGGGGATTGTGCTTGGGGTGGGGGTTACTTTTTTAGGGTAGTGTCGAAGTAGTGTTGTAATGTCTGTGTAGTGTAGAGTTGTGTTTTAGGATTTAGGGTAGTGTCGGGGGGGTCGTGCAGGGTAGTGTAAGACCTCCGACCCTCGGTCTAGGTCCACTCTCTCCCCACAGCTCCGCTGTGCCGTCTCTTGCCTCCAGACCTCGACCTCCTCCTTGGGAGGTTCGAGGCTGCTGCCCGCTCCTGCTGCCCGCTCCAACTGGGACCAGACTGCCTGCAACCACCGTAACCTTTCTCAGCCGTTTTTATTTCTTAATTTTTCCCTGTTGAGCCACTGTTATTGTGCCCATCTGTGTCTTGCTCTAATTCCATCACTGTTTTTATTTTCTCGTGCCTGCCTCTTCCTTTCGCCTTTCGCCGCTGCTGCCCCTGCGGCCCCTCCCCCCCGGAATTCCCCCGCTCCCGCCTCCCAGCCTCTCCTCCCTCCCACCTCCCCTACTTAATGGCGGCCGCTGCGCAGCGCCGCCGGTGCGCCGAAGGTGCACCAAATGCAAGCCCGTCTGCGCCCATCCGCGACCCGACTGCGGCCAGCGCCAGGAACCCTGGACCTCCCACTACCCATCGATACGACACCACCACCCTTCTCGCACTCAACCCTGGAAGACTTAGAGAATGCCAACAGGCCTCGCCGAACACGACCCACTGCCAGTTCTCCTGCCTCCACTGCCGCCAGACCCTCACCGCCACCCCGGCCTCCAACACCGCCGACGCCAGCACCGGCGACACCCTAAAATGCATCCTCCTCAACGTACGCTCCGTACACAAACACGCCATGGAAATCTGGAACCTACTCGACTCTCTCTCGCCCGACATCGCCTTCTTCACAGAGACCTGGACCAACGCATCCTCCGCCCCCTACATCAGCACCGCCATCCCAGACGGATACAAGATCCAGAGGAAAGACCGCCCCAACCACTCAGGAGGGGGCCTCGCCATCGCCCACAAGAGCACCCTCCGCCTCACCACCTCCAGCGAAACCTGCCCCTCTGCCGAACACCTGCACTTCCAGATCCAGACCACCCCCAAAGCCACACTCCGAGGAACCCTCATCTACAGACCCCCCGGCCCCCGAACACCCTTCGCCACCACCATCACCGAGTTCATCGCACCCCACTCCATCGCCTCAGCAAACTACATACTCATTGGAGACCTGAACTTCCACCTCGACAACCCCAGCGACCCCAACTCCACTATCCTTCGTGACAACCTTGCCAGCATCGGACTTAAACAACTCGTCAACACACCGACCCACAGATCAGGACACACCCTCGACCCCATCTTCACGGCAGGAAACAGCGTCCAATTCAGCCACACAACGCAGCCGCCATGGACCGACCACCACTGCGTACACTTCGCCATCAACAAACCCAAGGCACCCAAACCAGCCCCACGCCCACCTCGAAGGAACTGGAGCAAGGTTACCGACGAGCAACTTAACTCCACCCTTACCCGAGACAGCCACACCTGGGCACCAGACGCAAACGACGCAGCCAGAGAACTCCACACCTGGATCTTCAACTGCGCAGACGAGCTCGCCCCACTACGCAACCCCGACAGACAATGCCCCAGGAAAGCCGCCTGGTTCACCACCGCTCTCCAAGAAGCCAGACGCACCTGCAGACGCCTGGAGAAGAACTGGAGAAACACCAAGACAACCGAAAACCACACCACCTACAAAGACGCCATGAAGGACTACCACAACCAGATCAGAGCCACCAAGAGGAACTTCATCCACAACAAAATCCTTGCCAACTTCACCAACTCCAAGGAACTTTTCAGTGTCATTCAGGAATTCCCCAACCCATGCAGCGAAGCCACAGACATCAACCCATCCCAAGACCTCTGCGACAAGCTTGGAACCTATTTCCACCTCAAGATCAAAAACCTCTACAACAACTTCATCGGCCATCCACCAGGCGCCACAGACGGCCCCCGCCCCCAGAAACACCAGCCAGCCCACCATCTCCAACTGGACACCGATCACGGCCGAAGACACCACCTCGACCATGAAAAGCATCCACTCGGGGGCCCCCACCGACCCCTTCCCCCCTCACATCTACCACACAGCCGCGGCCGCCATCGCACCCGAACTACAACGCACCATCAACACCACCTTCAAAACAGGCACCTTCCCAGATGACTGGAAGCATGCAGAAGTCAGACCCCTGCTCAAGAAGCCCACAGCTGACCCCACCGACCTCAAGAACTATCGGCCCATCTCGCTCCTCCCCTTCGCAGCCAAAGTTGCAGAGAAAACAGACAACAGGAAACTGACACGATTCATTGAAGAGAACGCCGTCCTTGACCCGCCCCAATCTGGATTCCGAAGCAACCACAGCACACAGACCACCCTACTCGCCGCCACAGATGACATCCGCACCCTCCTGGACCAAGGCCACTTCGCAGCCCTCATCCTACTCGACCTATCAGCGGCCTTCGACACCGTCTCCCACCACACACTAGTCACCAGACTACACGACGCAGGCATACAAGGAACAGCCCTGGACTGGATCTGATCATTCCTTACTGGAAGAAGCCAAAGGATCAGACTCCCACCCTTCCTCTCCGACCCCACGAAAATCACCTGCGGAGTCCCACAGGGTTCATCACTGAGCCCCACCCTCTTCAACATCTACATGGCCCCCCTCGCAGCCATCGTCCGACAACACGGCCTCAACATCGTATCCTACGCCGACGACACCCAGCTCATCCTCTCCCTCACCAAAGACCCCACCACTGCCAAACTCAACTTCCAGAAAGGAATGCAAGACGTCGCAGTCTGGATGACCAACAGCTGCCTGAAGCTCAACGCCGAGAAGACAGAAGTCCTCGTCCTCGGTACCACCCCTTCTGCATGGGACAGCACCTGGTGGCCGACCGCCCTCGGAAGCCCACCTACCCCCTCAGACCACGCCAAGAACCTCGGCATCGTACTCGACTCATCACTCACCATGAACCAACAGGTCAACGCCGTCACCTCCAGCTGCTTCAACACCCTCCGCAAGACCTTCAAGTGGATCCCCCCTGAGTCAAGGAAGACAGTCACCCATGCACTCATCACCAGCAGACTGGACTATGGAAACGCACTCTACGCCGGCATCAAGTCCCTACTCCGCAAACTCCAGACAATACAGAACACCGCCGCCAGACTCGTCCTCGGCATCCCCCGACACGAACACATCAGCCAACACCTACGAAGTCTCCACTGGCTCCCTGTGGAGAAAAGAGTCACTTTCAAAATCCTCACTCATGCCTACAAATGCCTACACAACAACGGACCCAAATACCTCAACGACAGAATCAACTTCCACGTACCCAAAAGAAACCTTCGATCTTCCAACCTCGCACTGGCCGAAACCCCGCGCATCCACAGAGCCAGAGCAGGTGGAAGATCCTTCTCTCACATTGCAGCCAAGACCTGGAATGAGCTACCAGCAGACATCAGACACGCCCCCTCCCTGAACACCTTCAGGAAGACCCTCAAGACCTGGCTCTTCGGCTAAACAGATCTGTGGCCCCCCCCCCCCTCAGCGCCTTGAGACCCTCACGGGTGAGTAGCGTGCTTACAATTCCCTGATTGATTGAGTGTTAGAGAGTAGGGACCGGACTGGGGGTAGGGGGAGGGTCGTGCTGGGGGTAGTGTTTTAGGGTAGTGTTGTGGTGTTTGTGTAGTGTAGGGTAGTGTTTTTGGGTTTAGGGTAGTGTTGGGGGGTCGTGCAGGGGTTATAGTGTAGGGGCCGTACTGGGGGTTGTACGGGGGGGTAGTGTTTTAGGGGTTAGGGTAGTGTTGTGGTGTTTGTGTAGTGTAGGATAGTGTTTTAGGGTTTAGGGTAGTGTCGGGGGTCGTGCAGGGTAGTGTTAGAGTGTAGGCTCCGGACTGGGGGTAGGGGGAGGGTCATGCTGGGGGTAGTGTTTTAGGGTTTAGGGTAGTGTTGTGGTGTTTGTGTAGTGTAGGGTAGTGTTTTAGGATTTAGGGTAGTGTCGGGGGGTCGTGCAGGGTAGTGTTAGAGTGTAGGGATAAGTCACTTACCTTGCAAACGTTTACCATGAGTATGCCTTTACCACGCATGCCTTTGCGTTGAAATGGCATGAGTGGTAAAGGCATAGTCGTGGTAAAATTTTGCGTTGTAATGGTAGTTGTTGTAATTGACATCGCTTAGTAATACCCGCGTTTTAATTGCGTGCGAGGTATTGCTATGCGATGTAATGAGTCATATTCATATGGATAGTCCCCCAGATGGCCTTCCAAACAAATTGTACTTTTTTGCTGGATATTGAAACTCCTCAAATCCTCGAATCCTGTGATTAACAATGGTGACAGTAGCCAGGTTTCCTGGTGACACAGTAGATCCCCTGTCTGTAGAAATCAAAGGCAGCCCTGTTATTTAGCGTTGTTTTAAGCCCATAAACATTCCAGGATATTACTTTTAAAACCTTGTCCATTCTGCCCATTGGCCTATTTAGTATCTTTGTGCTAGTAGCAGTTTGGTTGCCATCCTACCGGGTTCGTTGCCACCCCGTCAGTGGCGGCTGGTGACATTTGAAAGTGGTGAGGCATAAACGTGGGGCATGACTTTTTTATAGCGAGCGATGTGAACAAGTTCAATGGACAAACCCGGTGTCCAGGGTGAGTCCCTCTCTCGAGAAAGAAATGAAAAAAAGATTGGCAAATGGCGCATTTTAAAGCAAATGAATGTAGTGATAAAGCAAGGCTTATTAAGCAGTGGGAACGTGCAATCTTGAAATATTAAAACTGCCCCATATCTTCCTGCATTAATATGTTCAAGAGTTACTGTAATGTGTACAGCATGACAACTTTAGCCCTTTAAAATGTATGCTTGCCCAGTGTCTTGCACTGCATGCAGCATTAACTTTGGACAACTATGCTCTAACCAGACTTTGAGAAGCACCCACAGATGCTGGATGTAACCAGTCATATAGAAATATGTGCAGACAGGTCTTTAAGTGAGATGAAAAAAGTGGGTGCTCTCTATAAAGGAACATTTCTGTGATTCCCATAGTGTGCCACCTGACCGGTATTTTGGTTTCTCTCTCAGATGTAATTTTATCCAGATAAATGACACAACAACTGACATACACCTAAAGCCTGTCAGTATGATTGGCTTTGTCAGTGGGAGTTAGCTGTTTAAGATAAATGAGTAGCAACAATGATTTCTTATAAATAATTAACATTGGAAATGTTTAAATTCTGAAATAGTGAGTCTGTGAATTAAATAGCATTGAGGCCTTGTGGAATAGATATGTATCCTCTTTTTCTTTCGCATATCTTGTCCATCTGCACATCTTCAACCCACTGGCGTAACGAAACTTGAGGGGGCCTCCCTGCAAGGCACGTGGAGGGCCCCCCTCCGGGCTCAAGCAGGAACTCTGCAGCCAGAGTGCTGTGCTGAGGGGGGCCACTGGAGCTTGGGGCCCCCCCCGCACCGCAGGGGCTGCGGGGGCCTGTGTTACGCCCCTGCTTCAACCCCCTCTCTTTCCTCTTCAGCATCCTCTTTTCACTCTTCCCTTAATGCACTCCTCGCATCTCTGTCACTTCACCGCCCCAACACACACTGCACCCCCTCAAATTTCAGCACTTTAATTTCTCTTACTTTTGCCTTGCAAATATTTTGACATCTGTGTACCCCCTTCACACACATATCCACAGAATATCAGTTGCAAATGGAATACACAAACATTGCTCTGTGTGCTCTGCAGAGAGGCCAACCCACTGACAGGCACTTTGTTTGACTTCAGCCTTAGCGCCTGTGCGCTCAATCAAAGCCCCTCATAAACACCTGACATGACTCAAGCCTCAAAGTATGCACAGAAAAAAGTACAGATAAACAACAACATTTTAAAATCGCTAACTCTTGGGGAATGCAAGATTAAGGGAAGCATGTGAAATAAGAGAGAAACTAAATCGCTGAAATGCATTCCCTTGACGTTTTTAACATTCATTGTTTGAAAGTCAATCCATGTTTTTGGCATCAGGGTTAACTTAGGGGCATGAAGACAGGGTCAGTTTTAATCTCATACATCAGAGAACCGGCCACTGTATGCACATGTTCCACAGTAAGCACATTACACTGCACTAGCTTGCAAACACTTACCATTACAGAGAACAAGGCACCGGATCAGACGTGCTAGCATCCACTCTCACGTATGAGGAAAGGGGGGGATCTATGTCTTTGAATGATGGACGTCTGAAATAACGCAGGGATGAAGTCTCCAACGCCCAAAACCGTGATGCTGATTGCATCACTGGCCTACAGAGTGCATACAACCAGAGACCACAATGGCAAAGAAGGGCTTTAAAACAGAAAGCCCAGCATCGTGCATCACCGTTAAGAAAGTTGATTTACTGCCTGGCTTCCGTCTCCTGCTTCAGAGCGAGGCAAGGCAGGCAGCCTGAATGAGACAGCCCAGCCCAGACTTAAATACATCAATTTATTTAGAGATACGGTCCTATCTCTAAATAGATCGATCTATTTAATATGCTTTTATTTAAATATGTAGGAATTTCAGAGGGGCACAGCCCCTGAGCCCTAATGGAGAAACCGCCCCTGAGGTGATGCCCCTTCTCTCTTGTGACTTTCCTCCCCTCTCCACCCAGGGCTCTCGAGACTGGTCTATCGGGGCCTGGTAGCGCAGGGAGGTGTGCTCCCCTCAGGGCCGCCCGGGGAGGGGGTTAGAGCGGCGAGATGCTATGAGGTAAGTGGGAGGTGGGTTCCCCTGCCGAGACAAGCCGCACTGGCCTATTGTCGGCCACTTCTGTCTCAGTAGGGTATCCCACAGGCCTAGCCTTCCCGCTATTTACCTCCTTAGCCACCAGTTCCTGTCCCGGCCGGCCTGTTGTTGTCCTGAGAGGGCCATCTGTGGGTCGGGGGGTCCTCAGGTTGTGGAAATATTTGGACAGGTTGCAGTGGCGGCTGGTGACTTTTGAGAGTGGTGAGGCGTAAAAGTTCTTTCCAATTTTCACCCCAGTTCAGACATGGCCATATGCAAATCAGTCTGACCCTATGCCTCATGGGAACAGTCCAGCCCGAACTGCCAAGCCATGTCTTCCCTGGACCGGAAACAAGCATCCTGGGACCAGTTTCTGGCTTACAGCCGTCATCAGCCAGGCTATCTTGAATCCAGTGGCAAACTGGAATGGCATGGTGAGCAAAAAACGATGGATTTAGGCCCAGATCTTTGTACTGGGGTGAATGTATGACATTGTTCTGCATTCTGTCCATCAACTGTTGTTTTGCATTTGTCACCCCGAGTGGAACGGGTATGCCCAGACGTGGGTCCCGTGCTCTCCATGCCACTGGAATCAAGCTATCCTGGCTGAAGAGGGTGAAACCCCGAAACCTGTCCTAGGATGCTTGTTTCCAGTCCAGGGAGGACCTGGCTTGGCAGATCGGGCTGGACTGTTCCCATGAGGCACAGGGTCAAGACTGATTTGCATATGGCTGGGTTCAAACTGGAATGGCATGGTGAGCAAAAAACGATGGATTTAGGCCCAGATCTTTGTACTGGGGTGAATGTATGACATTGTTCTGCATTCTGTCCATCAACTGTTGTTTTTGCATTTGTCACCCCGAGTGGAACGGGTATGCCCAGACGTGGGTCCCGTGCTCTCCATGCCACTGGAATCAAGCTATCCTGGCTGAAGAGGGGTGAAACCCCGAAACCGGTCCTAGGATGCTTGTTTCCAGTCCAGGGAGGACCTGGCTTGGCAGTTCGGGCTGGACTGTTCCCATGAGGCATGGGGTCAAGACTGATTTGCATATGGCTAGGTTCAAACTGGAATGGCATGGTGAGCAAAAAAACGATGGATTTAGGCCCAGATCTTTGTACTGGGGTGAATGTATGACATTGTTCTGCATTCTGTCCATCAACTGTTGTTTTTGCATTTGTCACCCCGAGTGGGACGGGTATGCCCAGACGTGGGTCCCGTGCTCTCCATGCCACTGGAATCAAGCTATCCTGGCTGAAGAGGGTGAAACCCCGAAACCGGTCCTAGGATGCTTGTTTCCAGTCCAGGGAGGACCTGGCTTGGCAGTTCGGGCTGGACTGGTCCCATGAGGCACAGGTTCAAGACTGATTTGCATATGGCTGGGTTCAAACTGGAATGGCATGGTGAGCAAAAAACGATGGATTTAGGCCCAGATCTTTGTACTGGGGTGAATGTATGACATTGTTCTGCATTCTGTCCATCAACTGTTGTTTTTGCATTTGTCACCCCCGAGTGGGACGGGTATGCCCAGACGTGGGTCCTGTGCTCTCCATGCCACTGGAATCAAGCTATCCTGGCTGAAGAGGGGTGAAACCCGAAACCGGTCCTAGGATGCTTGTTTCTAGTCCAGGGAGGACCTGGCTTGGCAGTTCGGGCTGGACTGTACCCATGAGGCACAGGGTCAAGACTGATTTGCATATGGCTGGGTTCAAACTGGAATGGCATGGTGAGCAAAAAACGATGGATTTAGGCCCAGATCTTTGTACTGGGGTGAATGTATGACATTGTTCTGCATTCTGTCCATCAACTGTTGTTTTTGCATTTGTCACCCCGAGTGGAACGGGTATGCCCAGACGTGGGTCCCGTGCTCTCCATGCCACTGGAATCAAGCTATCCTGGCTGAAGAGGGTGAAACCCGAAACCGGTCCTAGAATGCTTGTTTCCAGTCCAGGGAGGACCTGGCTTGGCAGTTCGGGCTGGACTGTTCCCATGAGGCACAGGGTCAAGACTGATTTGCATATGGCTGGGTTCAAACTGGAATGGCATGGTGAGCAAAAAACGATGGATTTAGGCCCAGATCTTTGTACTGGGGTGAATGTATGACATTGTACTGCATTCTGTCCATCAACTGTTGTTTTGCATTTGTCACCCCGAGTGGGACGGGTATGCCCAGACGTGGGTCCCGTGCTCTCCATGCCACTGGAATCAAGCTATCCTGGCTGAAGAGGGGTGAAACCCGAAACCGGTCCTAGGATGCTTGTTTCCAGTCCAGGGAGGACCTGGCTTGGCAGTTTGGGCTGGACTGTTCCCATGAGGCACAGGGTCAAGACTGATTTGCATATTGCTGGGTTCAAACTGGAATGGCATGGTGAGCAAAAAACGATGGATTTAGGCCCAGATCTATGTACTGGGGTGAATGTATGACATTGTTCTGCATTCTGTCCATCAACTGTTGTTTTTGCATTTGTCACCCGAGTGGGACGGGTATGCTCAGACGTGGGGCCCGTGCTCTCCATGCCACTGGAATCAAGCTATCCTGGCTGAAGAGGGTGAAACCCGAAACCTGTCCTAGGATGCTTGTTTCCAGTCCAGGGAGGACCTGGCTTGGCAGTTCGGGCTGGACTGTTCCCATGAGGCACGGGGTCAAGACTGATTTGCATATGGCTAGGTTCAAACTGGAATGGCATGGTGAGCAAAAAAACGATGGATTTAGGCCCAGATCTTTGTACTGGGGTGAATGTATGACATTGTTCTGCATTCTGTCCATCAACTGTTGTTTTTGCATTTGTCACCCCGAGTGGGACGGGTATGCCCAGACGTGGGTCCCGTGCTCTCCATGCCACTGGAATCAAGCTATCCTGGCTGAAGAGGGGTGAAACCCCGAAACCGGTCCTAGGATGCTTGTTTCCAGTCCAGGGAGGACCTGGCTTGGCAGTTCGGGCTGGACTGTTCCCATGAGGCACGGGGTCAAGACTGATTTGCATATGGCTGGGTTCAAACTGGAATGGCATGGTGAGCAAAAAACGATGGATTTAGGCCCAGATCTTTGTACTGGGGTGAATGTATGACATTGTTCTGCATTCTGTCCATCAACTGTTGTTTTTGCATTTGTCACCCCCGAGTGGGACGGGTATGCCCAGACGTGGGTCCCGTGCTCTCCATGCCACTGGAATCAAGCTATCCTGGCTGAAGAGGGTGAAACCCCGAAACTGGTCCTAGGATGCTTGTTTCTAGTCCAGGGAGGACCTGGCTTGGCAGTTCGGGCTGGACTGTACCCATGAGGCACAGGGTCAAGACTGATTTGCATATGGCTGGGTTCAAACTGGAATGGCATGGTGAGCAAAAAAACGATGGATTTAGGCCCAGATCTTTGTACTGGGGTGAATGTATGACATTGTTCTGCATTCTGTCCATCAACTGTTGTTTTTGCATTTGTCACCCCAAGTGGAACGGGTATGCCCAGACGTGGGTCCCGTGCTCTCCATGCCACTGGAATCAAGCTATCCTGGCTGAAGAGGGGTGAAACCCCGAAACCGGTCCTAGAATGCTTGTTTCCAGTCCAGGGAGGACCTGGCTTGGCAGTTCGGGCTGGACTGTTCCCATGAGGCACAGGGTCAAGACTGATTTGCATATGGCTGGGTTCAAACTGGAATGGCATGGTGAGCAAAAACGATGGATTTAGGCCCAGATCTTTGTACTGGGGTGAATGTATGACATTGTTCTGCATTCTGTCCATCAACTGTTGTTTTTGCATTTGTCACCCCGAGTGGGACGGGTATGCTCAGACGTGGGGCCCGTGCTCTCCATGCCACTGGAATCAAGCTATCCTGGCTGAAGAGGGGTGAAACCCCGAAACCGGTCCTAGGATGCTTGTTTCCAGTCCAGGGAGGACCTGGCTTGGCAGTTCGGGCTGGACTGTTCCCATGAGGCACAGGGACAAAACTGATTTGCATATGGCTGGGTTCAAACTGCAATGGCATGGTGAGCAAAAAAACGATGGATTTAGGCCCAGATCTTTGTACTGGGGTGAATGTATGACATTGTTCTGCATTCTGTCCATCAACTTTTGGTTTTGCATTTGTCACCCCGAGTGGAACGGCTATGCCCAGACGTGGGTCCCGTGATCTCCATGCCACTGGAATCAAGCTATCCTGGCTGAAGAGGGGTGAAACCCCGAAACCTGTCCTAGGATGCTTGTTTCCAGTCCAGGGAGGACCTGGCTTGGCAGATCGGGCTGGACTGTTCCCATGAGGCACAGGGTCAAGACTGATTTGCATATGGCTGGGTTCAAACTGGAATGGCATGGTGAGCAAAAAAACGATGGATTTAGGCCCAGATCTTTGTACTGGGGTGAATGTATGACATTGTTCTGCATTCTGTCCATCAACTTTTGTTCTTGCATTTGTCACCCCGAGTGGGGCGGGTATGCCCATACGTGGGTCCCGTGCTCTCCATGCCACTGGAATCAGGCTATCCTGGCTGAAGAGGGTAAAACCCCGAAACCGGTCCTAGGATGCTTGTTTCTAGTCCAGGGAGGACCTGGCTTGGCAGTTCGGGCTGGACTGTTCCCATGAGGCACAGGGTCAAGACTGATTTGCATATGGCTGGGTTCAAACTGGAATGGCATTGTGAGCAAAAAAACGATGGATTTACGCCCAGATCTTTGTACTGGGGTGAATGTATGACATTGTTCTGCATTCTGTCCATCAACTGTTGTTTTTGCATTTGTCACCCCGAGTGGGACGGGTATGCCCAGACGTGGGTTCCGTGCTCTCCATGCCACTGGAATCAAGCTATCCTGGCTGAAGAGGGGTGAAACACCGAAACCGGTCCTAGGATGCTTGTTTCCAGTCCAGGGAGGACCTGGCTTGGTAGTTTGGGCTGGACTGTTCCCATGAGGCACAGGGTCAAGACTGATTTGCATATTGCTGGGTTCAAACTGGAATGGCATGGTGAGCAAAAAAACGATGGATTTAGGCCCAGATCTATGTACTGGGGTGAATGTATGACATTGTTCTGCATTCTGTCCATCAACTGTTGTTTTTGCATTTGTCACCCCTAGTGGGACGGTTATGCCCAGACGTGGGTCCCGGGCTCTCCATGCCACTGGAATCAAGCTATCCTGGCTGAAGAGGGGTGAAACCCCGAAACCGGTCCTAGGATGCTTGTTCCAGTCCAGGGAGGACCTGGCTTGGCAGTTCGGGCTGGACTGTTCCCATGAGGCACAGGGTCAAGACTGATTTGCATATGGCTGGGTTCAAACTGGAATGGCATGGTGAGCAAAAAAACGATGGATTTAGGCCCAGATCTTTGTACTGGGGTGAATGTATGACATTGTTCTGCATTCTGTCCATCAACTGTTGTTTTTGCATTTGTCACCCCGAGTGGGACGGGTATGCCCAGACGTGGGTCCCGTGCTCTCTATGCCACTAGAATCAAGCTATCCTGGCTGAAGAGGGGTGAAACCCCGAAACCGGTCCTAGGATGCTTGTTTCCAGTCCAGGGAGGACCTGGCTTGGCAGTTCGGGCTGGACTGTTCCCATGAGGCACAGGGTCAAGACTGATTTGCATATGGCTGGGTTCAAACTGGAATGGCATGGTGAGCAAAAAAACGATGGATTTAGGCCCAGATCTTTGCACTGGGGTGAATGTATGACATTATTCTGCATTCTGTCCATCAACTGTTGTTTTTGCATTTGTCACCCCGAGTGGGACGGGTATGCCCAGACGTGGGTTCCGTGCTCTCCATGCCACTGGAATCAAGCTATCCTGGCTGAAGAGGGGTGAAACCCCGAAACCGGTCCTAGGATGCTTGTTTCCAGTCCAGGGAGGACCTGGCTTGGTAGTTTGGGCTGGACTGTTCCCATGAGGCACAGGGTCAAGACTGATTTGCATATTGCTGGGTTCAAACTGGAATGGCATGGTGAGCAAAAAACGATGGATTTAGGCCCAGATCTATGTACTGGGGTGAATGTATGACATTGTTCTGCATTCTGTCCATCAACTGTTGTTTTTGCATTTGTCACCCCTAGTGGGACGGTTATGCCCAGACGTGGGTCCCGGGCTCTCCATGCCACTGGAATCAAGCTATCCTGGCTGAAGAGGGGTGAAACCCCGAAACCGGTCCTAGGATGCTTGTTCCAGTCCAGGGAGGACCTGGCTTGGCAGTTCGGGCTGGACTGTTCCCATGAGGCACAGGGTCAAGACTGATTTGCATATGGCTGGGTTCAAACTGGAATGGCATGGTGAGCAAAAACGATGGATTTAGGCCCAGATCTTTGTACTGGGGTGAATGTATGACATTGTTCTGCATTCTGTCCATCAACTGTTGTTTTTGCATTTGTCACCCCGAGTGGGACGGGTATGCCCAGACGTGGGTCCCGTGCTCTCTATGCCACTAGAATCAAGCTATCCTGGCTGAAGAGGGGTGAAACCCCGAAACCGGTCCTAGGATGCTTGTTTCCAGTCCAGGGAGGACCTGGCTTGGCAGTTCGGGCTGGACTGTTCCCATGAGGCACAGGGTCAAGACTGATTTGCATATGGCTGGGTATTAACTGGAATGCCATGGTGAGCAAAAAAACGATGGATTTAGGCCCAGATCTTTGCACTGGGGTGAATGTATGACATTGTTCTGCATTCTGTCCATCAACTGTTGTTTTTGCAAGAAAACACAAGATACATGGCTAATACAGTGACATCCTTTCACAGAATGCAAGATACATTGCTTCAGTAATGAGTGAGGCAAGTAAAAACGTACTTGTGATTGGGCCGATTGCACCGATCAATTCATTAGATAAGGTACAAGTGGATTGCTCAACACGCGCTCCGATAAAAACTCCATGCGATAGGAAACTGCGGGCCCCAGCACCGCGCATTAACGGACACTGAAAAGGTGTCTTGAAAGGTCTGTGTCCTCCATGCTAATGCGGCCAAGTGCACGCAGTGGAAAATTAAGCAGCCTTTATTGCCTACCGGAAAAAACACACAGCCAAATTACACATGAACGAAAGCAGTCCCGAACTGCACACTTGCCGAGCAACGTATTCGACTAATACAATGACATCCTTATAAACACCTATTCGCCACCAGCCGCGGCCGGCATGCTCGCAGGAGGGAGGGGGGGGGCGCGGGTGGGAAATAAAAAAAAAAAGTAATAAATAAAACGTTACCTACCTTACCGCCGTGTACCGCGCCGACCTCCGCTCCAGGCGTGTAATGGTGCAGCCGGGTCCCGCGTGTTCCTGCAGGAACAGGAAGCAGCCAGCCCAGCAGGCAGCCTCTCTCCCCTACCCTAAGCCAATCACAATGCTGCAATGGCAGCGTTGTGATTGGTGAGGCGCAGCGGAGAGCGCCCCAGCCGGGCCATTTTCTCTATGTAGGCTGCATGCAGCAGCCTACATAGAGAACAAGCATTGGCATAGCCAATAGGTCTCGCCTTTGGGACCTTATGTGTTTAGCCAGAACTTTTGGCTATGTTGTAGAGCATTGTGGCTGCTGTGCACCATGTTGAAAAGTTATAATTGTATTGTATTGTATTGTATTGTATATGGTATTTATAAAGCGCAACAAACACCCTACGGGTACCCTGGCGCTAAGAGTAATAAAAAGTGTTAAGCATTTTTGTTACCTTTATACAAACCAAGACAACATTATATACAACTGAACAACCTGATTAAATTAAAAAAAGATGACCATAACAAAAGTCATCTAGTTTTTTGTACTTGCACTGCTGGCAACTTCTTCCTGCCTGTTCTCATTCTTGTTTGTTATAATTTTTTTTGCTATGGGGGAGCGGGACATAAATAACGGGGGAGTGGAGGTTGGAAAACAGTAATTTAATTAGAACACGAGCAGCGGACGGACACTAGGGGAGAATCAACAGATGCCCGATTCCGAGGGTAGACTGAAGTGATGATTAGGTGATGTTTAGGTGATGCTTAGGTGATGCTTAGGTGGTGCGCTGATGCAAAATGGTGGTGGTGAGTGATGTTTGGTGCTCAGGTGCTGCCACTATATGGTGTGGATTGGAGGTATGCTGTGAGTTTTGCAGTTGAAATATGTTGTTTGGTGTGTAATTATGTGGTGTGTATTGGAAATGTGTGGAGTTGAATTGTGTGGCCTGGAACTGTGGTGTTGAGTGAAATTATGCTTAGTGAAATTGTGTCATGGTGTGGAGTGCATTTATGTTGATTAGTGGTATGTGGCATAGAGTGCATTTATGTGGAGTGTATTTATGTTGCATTGAGTAGAGTGCAATTATGTGGCGTGTAATTATGTGGCACTGAGTGGTATTATGTGGAGTGTATTTATTTGCATTGAGTAGAGTGTAATTATGTGGCGTGTAATTATATGGTACTGAGTGGTATGTGGAGTGTATTTATGTTGCATTGAGTATAGTGTAATTATGTGGCGTGTAACTATGTCGCACTGAGTGGTATTTTGTGGAGTGTATTTATGTTGCATTGAGTAGAGTGTAATTATGTGGCGTGTAATTATGTGGCACAGTGGTATTATGTGGAGTGTATTTATGTTGCATTGAATAGAGTGTAATTATGTGATGTGTAATTATGTGGTACTGAGTGGTATTATGTGGAGTGTATTTATGTTGCATTGAGTAGAGTGTAATTATGTGGCATGTAATTATGTGGTACTGAGTGGTATGTGGAGTGTATGTTGCATTGAGTAGAGTGTAATCATGTGGCATGTAACTATGTCACACTGAGTGGTATTATGTGGAGTGTATTTATGTTGCATTGAGTAGAGTGTAATTCTGTGGCGTGTAATTATGTGGCACAGTGTTATTATGTGGAGTGTATTTATGTTGCATTGAATAGAGTGTAATTATGTGGTACTGAGTGGTATTATGTGGAGTGTATTTATGTTGCATTGAGTCTAGTGTAATTATGTGGTGTGTAATTATGTGGCACTGAGTGGTATTATATGGAGTGTATTTATGTTGCATTGAATAGAGTGTAATTGTGACGTGTGATTATGTGGTACTGAGTGGTATTATGTGGAGTGTATTTATGTTGCATTGAGTAGAGTGGAATTACGTGGTGTGTAATTATGTGGTACTGAGTGGTATTATGTGGAGTGTATTTATATTGCATTGAGTAGAGTGTTATTATGTGGCACAGAGTGGTATTATGTGGAGTGTATGTTGCATTCAGTAGAGCAATTATGTGGCGTGTAATTATGTGGCACTGAGTGGTATTATTTGGAGTGTATGTTGCATTGAGTGCAGTGTAATTATGTAGCATATAATTATGTGGCACTGAGTGGTATTATGTGGAGTGTATTTATGTTGTATTGAGTAGAGTGTAATTATGTGGCATGTAATTATGTGGCACTGAGTGGTATTATGTGGAGTGTATTTATGTTCCATTGAGTAGAGTGTAATTATGTGGCGTGTAATTATGTGGTACTGAGGGGTATGTGGAGTGTATTTATGTTGCATTGAGTAGAGTGTAATTATGTGGCGTGTAACTATGTCGCACTGAGTGGTATTTTGTGGAGTGTATTTATGTTGCATTGAGTAGAGTGTAATTATGTGGCGTGTAATTATGTGGCACAGTGGTATTATGTGGAGTGTATTGAACATTACTAAGAGTTTTCCAAAGGATGTATTTGGAAATGTTTTGTACATAGCAGGAAAGAAAATGATAAACTGGATTTCATCATGAAGTACCAATGAAAGATTGAATAAAAAAGGAAAACGAAAATAAATTCAGTCTTTTCAACTTTATCTCTTTGACTAATTATTTTCATAGTTTTTACCATTTTGGGAATTTATTGCACATATATTAGGAATAACACTCTACAAGATACCGGCTAGCCAGTAAATTGCCTGCTAAATTGGGCGATGCGTATAGCCATTAGACTAGAAATGGCTTTAGATCCATCTGAACTCTGCAAAGGTGTTTACCTGCGTAGTTCGACCTGGAAGAGTATTCCCCCCGCCACATGGAGACTAGCGTGAGCATGCACAGATGTGTAAAGGGACAGATGCAAAGTCTCAGAAACCGAGGGTGAACCCTTTCTGGCATTGAAAAATAAGCGGTGAAACCTTAAGTTTAACCCTGGCTTAAAACGAATTATTTTTCATAGTTTGTACCATTTTGGGAATTTATTGCAAATGTACTGACAATAACACACTCTATATGATACCAATTAACCACGCGTAATAGGTATATAGGCCCTACCCTCGACGAGTGTACAATGGCACTGTGGAACAACAAGGGCATTAAAGAGCAGGGTTAGAGTGAATTTTGCTTTGGAACTGCAATTTACTGACTAGTGCCTAGAGACAGCTTACTGTGCAGCAAGCTTCATTAATGTTTTCATCCATTCATCTAAAAAGCAAGAAATAAAGACAGGCAGATCCTTTTTTACCAAATGTCCTGCATCAACCTTTCCACGGCCAATGTTTTCTGTGAAGTCCTGCATGTCCTACTGTACTCGCTCACCAAGTGCATCAATCTGCTGAACAACTCTCATTGTGGTCCACAAGCAGCGCACTGCTAATGTTACAGCTCTAATGGAAAGACTGAGATGGAAAAACCTTGCCTGACCTTTGCAGTGTACTGCAATGCCCAATGGGATGGCTTCTAATAAGGCACACTGCTCAAATGGCAACAACAATTCTAGATCAACCAGGATCGATACTTCACTTTCTCACTCAAAAATCAAAAGCATGCTCAAAAGTCTAATGCAAGCATACCATCTGTGAAGGATTAGAAAGTGCCCGGAGAAAATGTGACAATACCACTGAGTGGTGAATCGGCAGTTACAACAGTGAAGCATGATGATTAACAGTGAATTTAATACATGATGCCTTGCTGAGGCTATTAGTGAACGTGCAGGGAATGTAAGCAGTTATATGCGGGCGGGACGCATGCGAGGGGACCGACATTAAAGGATGAAAGTGCACTGAGAAAATGTGAAAAGTGAAATGACGGCTGAAACAATAAAACACAGTGGTTGCCGATGGGTTTAGAGCTATAAACAAACGTGCAGGAAGTGTGGCAGTTCTATGCGGGTGGGATATCATACCGCGGTTCCGACATTGTAACCTTCTTAAAATGCAGCTGAAAACCATGGGGCATAGTAGTTTAACAAATGAAATGGAAATGCCATGCCATGATAAGTTAGTGTAGCACTCTGCGGACACGACATACATAAATGCTACTCGCAGTTCCGACTTGATGGAATTATACCGTTACACCAGTGCGGGGCATCACGAGAAACGTGATAACATGCTTTGAGTGCGCAGACGTGCGAAAATTACAAAAGTTGTGAAGGTCAGTTCTTACTGCGATTCCGACAGTGCTCGGGTTTCCCGTGAGTGAAGGCCGGTGCACAAATCGCGCGAATGCGCAAGGTGGTAGAAATAGAGAAAATCACCCGAGATAGAAGACGTACCTAGCGGCAGGACATTCAAGGTCCCAAAAACTTTAAGCAAGTGTCAACAAACGTGGGTGTGAAGGCTGCAGAGAGCCGGTACTACAGTAAAGAGAGTTAAGGGAGGACGAAAAGGCTAGTGGTGAAATGATGTGAAGTGAGGTGTGAAAAGATAAAAGAACAAGATAACCAGCGCGACTAGCGCTGACCCCATCTGTTTCCAATTAACGCGACCGCGAGACGCGGGCGCGATAATTGGAAACAGATGGCGCTGCTACTCGCTCCCGAGCACCCTAGGCCAGGGGTCAGAGAAGGCGGGACATGCACCCGCCTTGGACCAATTGCGTGATGTCTTTCTTAGAAAGACGCATGCAAAGGCCAATTGCGGGTGATAAAAAAAAAGCACACGCACAAGCGTGTGTTTAGAGTTTAAAAGCCCTTACTAAAAGCCTCGCAGGGCAACGCATGCGCGCTGGCTCAGGCGAGACCTAAAAAGGGAGAGTGCGCATGACTGAGTTGGTCGGCCCTGGGGCCGACCAAACAGTCAGTACCCACAGCAGTGGGCAAAGCCACTCCCCCCCTGCCCTCGAGCAGGACCGCCCACCCGCCCGCCCCCAACCAGGCACTCCAGGCACTTCTGCTTTCTCGCAGTGCGAGAAGCAGAAACATAAAATGGTAGTTTTACCATTTTATGTTTCTGCCTTCTCGCACTGCGAGAAAGCAGTGGGGGCGACGCCCCCACGCCCCTATGGAGGAGCCGCCACTGACAGGTTGTTCTGCAGCTGTCCCCCAGCGGCCGAGTCCACGCACAGCTCGCAGCTCCCGGGACTTGGGAACTGTGGTACTTGCGGCTCTGTGACGTCACATGCACGTGCCACGTTGCAGGCTTGCTGGCAGACTGAAGAGCGACACCTTTGGGCATGATGTGTGATTAGAAGTGTTAATAAAAAGGTACCATGAGAAGCAGTGGTCCTGAGTGTAGCCTGTTTTATTCCAAAGCAATATAGTGTTCAAAGTACAGCAGCCCTCTATTTCCTGAGTCCCCTGCAGACTTGCATATCTATTATGCAGGAAAGCATTTAATACATCCTTACTCAAGGTGGTGCAACACGCCCTGCAGCCACCAATGCCCCTGGTTTTAGGTATCGTTGCTCTTGCAAACCTTAGAGTCTTCATATGGAGGCCACCATTTATGTGGCTCCTTTTTGCACCAATGTGTTTTTCTCCTCCACTCCAAGACTGTCTGGCTGAGAACAGAATTATTCCCATCACTCCCACCTCAACAAATTTGCTTTTTAGTTGCTCCGGTGTTCTTCTTCTTTCTGCTACAGCCACCTTCATCTTCTTGTTGGATTGCACTGCATTGAGGATGGTTTCTCTTGTGAAGTTGTCTTCATCAGTGGTGCTACAGTGATGCTTCTCCTTCCTATAACGTGTTCTACTCTACAGACAGTCACCGTATAACAACTGTGTATGTCTGTGCACTTAACTTGAATCTCCAGGATTCAGCTCTTCAAGAAAGATCTTAAGTTGTACCCTTTACCATGGAAAGTTCCTTAATGCATATGACATGGTTTCATAAGGTGATAGCAAGTTACTGGGAAATTATCATAACCAGATTGCACTCTATAATAGGCACCAAACAAGAGGCCTCCTCTAAGAACTGTTTACTAGATATTATCCCCAAAGCAACAAAAGGGCAACATGAGTTATAAATTCACAGTCTAAGGGACGGCAATGGTAAAACACCAAATTGCTATTCACCGGCTACATTGCCATGGTGCAACAGAAAAGTCATAGAATGGGGCGTAGCAGAAGAATCCCAAATTAGGGCCAACAAGAAAGATGACAGCCACCTTGGCTGAAATCTATAAATGATCAGACCCATCGAATGCTAGACCCCCATAGACGTCACCACGGTAGAAGATATAGACTCGAGGATCTGCACCTTAGCGGTGTCAGCATAATAGTGACCTGGGCGCGGACCTTTGGGGGTGGGAGGGGGGAGTCAGAGACGAAATGAGGGTAAAATTATGCAAGGAAGAGCAGCAAGAGGCACTACAGAGAGAAGGGTGAGAGCTCAAGAGACAAAGCAAGGTGTGTGTGTGCCAGAGGGCAGACAGGTATTAAAGACATAGCAGAGAGAGGTAAGAGGTGTGAAAGAGACATGTGACAAAGAGACAGCCGGGAGTCAGAGAAGGGAACGCCGGTGAGAGACGGTTACAGTTTGAGAGATGTGATATAGAGACAGATGAGAAAGAGATAGCTAAGAATGATAGAAAGCGAGGGATTGACAGGTGTGAATAAAGGTGACAAAGAGACATCTAGTGATAGACAATGGAGAGGCAGGAAGATGTACATGAGAACTTGTTGAAAAGATACAACTCAGATATGGACAGGTAAGACAAGTAATAAATAAAGAGACAGCTGAGAAAGCATTGTTAGACAGGTAGGAGAGGTGAGAAAATACTAATAAAGAGTTTGTTCAGGAAGAAGCAGAGTCTGAGGGTGAGGGAGACAGTTGAGAGAGGTGATAGATACACTGATGTATGAGAGACCACTCAGAGAGAAGGGAAGACAGGTGTGAGAGAGAGGCACGATAAAGAGCAGGTTAGAAAGACATCTCGGAGAGGTGGGAGGGTGTACCGGTGAGAAAGTGAGTAGCATATAGAGTGGTTATACATTTGAGAGAGATACACAGACAGACAGGTTATTAAAAACAGTTGAGAGAAAAGCAAGGAGGAGGTAAGGTGAGAGATATGTTGATAATATTGGGACAGAGACCAGTGAGAAAGCGCCAGCCGAGGGAGTAATACAGATGGGAGAAAGGCTAAATAGAGGTAAAAAAAGAGACAGAACAGGCAAGAAAGTCAGGTGAGGGGAAGACATGTAGTATAAGGAGATCAGCGAGAAAGACACAGTAAAAATAGACATTGGGGTGAGGAAGAGACAGGCGCATGTGAGAAATACAGGTGAGAGAGATAATTAAATAGTTAGACAGTTCACAGATAGCTGAGAGGAGGGTGATAGCAGGTCAATGATCACAAGACATCACTTCCTGTGATGTCATTGTGGTCAAAGGACATGCAATGTTTCTTCTGCTACCCCTGACAGTTTGGTGAATCAACGCCTATGGTCTCTTACAATGTACACACAACAACAAGGAATTCTAATGTATTTAATATGTCTCTATCGAAGATAAAATCTTGTTTTAAAAATGTACAAGTCCAGTTTCTGACCCTTTTTATTTGATATGGAATTCTGAACGTATTTTCAATGGTTTTTTTCCTGGTCAAAGTTTTTACTAGACTGGTCCTAGATGGTTGCCATGTTTGCAATGCTAGTCCCTCTTCTGTGTTTATGAAGATTGGAATGGGTGAGGGAATGGCAACTGCCTTCATTCTGAAATATTACCGCATCTTTCTTTTTGACAGAGCTCACCAACTCAATCTATGGGGTGCTAACATCTCCCGCTATTCTCACATAGAAACCTTCTCTAACATGCTGAGGGTTTCCTCACAGAGTCTGCTCATGGACGTTCCAAGGCCTGCCCCTTTATCACCTTGGCTGGCAAATCGATGCCACTCACCAACTGCCCCTTACCCGAAAGGCTACTAATGAGCACTCATAGTTTTTGTCACTCTTCTCTTGTTTGTGTCCGGCAGCACCCTAGTGGCTCCCCTCATACCTCACTCTGCTGATGGCTCCATGTGCCCATCACAGTTCACATGCCAGGCTGATGTGCCCGTGTGTAGTTACCATTCACTCACCGGAGTGATGCACTGGACCGCAGGGTTCTTGGGATGACCTCATCCCACTTCGTTCATTAGCTTCAAGTGTTGCCATTTTCAAGAGGGTTGACATCTATGCCCCACCCCCTTTATGATAGCTTGGATGGCACTCGCTGGAAGGCAACCATGAAGGAGGCCTGGGGGCGAGGGGCGATAGACTCTAAGCATGTCACATACAACTTATGGTGGTCAACCTCTGAGGGGGGTAAACTGAAAGTTACACATTCACTAAGACCTTTGAACTGCAGAATAATTAGACTCCATTGAAAAAAAGCTGTATCAACAGTCTTGAAAATGAGAAGGAACCCTTGTGCCTTGCAGAAAAAGCACCCAGTCTCCAAAGTGTGCAAAGAACTGGAGCTTTTAAGATGGCTGACATGTTTGTGGGCAGACTGCATTGTAGGCATGGGTGTGGATGGAACACATGTGCTGTTGCTTTAAGCTATAAAGAAACAGACCTATGCTGTGCAAAGATGCTTGGATCCCTAGGCCTGATATACCATTAGTACAGAAAAAGGTAGACTGCACATATTGTAACATTATGGGCCGATAAGCGTATGGCTTACTTACAAATATTTCCTACTAAGTGTATTTCGGTAAACTATGTTTTGTATTTATTAGCCAGAGACTTCTGGTTCAACACTAGCGTGTTGGAAATTCCAGACTGTAGATTTGTGTTAACTTGCAACAACGCATTGTAGTTGAATTTTCACATTCTCATCTGCACCGAGCACTTCTCTCCAATCCACCTTTCCATTTTCATCACTTTTACATGTGGGAATTCCTGGTGCCATTTTTTGGCTCTGAAATTTGTTCCTTGTTCTTTTAGCGGTTACATTTTGCACGGTAGGAGATATCATTTTCAACATTATTTAATCATTATAGTTCTGAAAATCAAGAAGGTGCGCAGCTTTGCTACCTTTGTCATTTGTATGCTCATCTAGTCTGACCGTCTAGTGTGATCAGTTACGGATTACCAAATAGGCAAAGTAGGCACCAGACTATGGGCCCCACTCGTTTTAGGGGCCCCGCGACAACGGATCAAAATAATATTGATTTGATCTTGAAAGAAAATTACAATCAAGTTTTCTTAAATTGTTTCAAAAAGATAGAAAAAATGAATCAACTCAAAGAAACAAAAACGTTACATTAAAGACTCTATAAATGGTTGGTAAAACTAAAAACATATTAGGAAATAATTTGCGAGGGAAGGGGCGGAATTTCGACTGCCTAGGGGCCTCAACAGGGTTTAATCCAGCACTGCGCGATTTACAAGCTCTTTCAAATGTTTTCAAAACAATGAGCCTGATGGAGAGATTTTCGAAAATGGTCAGACACACTTTTAAACCAAAGACATTGTCTTAATTTTGACCATCTAAAAGGTGGATCAGGAGTTTACGTCTTATTCTGTTGTCACCACTTGAACGCCGACGAGTGGCTGTGCTGACAGTGACCACTTCCTGTGTAGGCACGTGCTTCCGCCTGGATCTTGAAACAGACCTGCAATCCTCGTGCCAGCACCCTCCTTTCAGAAACGGATTTCCGCCCATGCGTTGTGCTTTTAGGACCTGACGCTCTGAAGCTGTGATTATGTTTTCAATTTAAAAATGTTCAGTGAGAAAGGCATGGTAGGACAATATTATGTGGTGAAATTTGTAAACTGATTTAAGTGAAATTCTAGCGACCTGTTAGGCTGTGTCAAAGGGCACGGGTGAAGCCCATCTTGTGTCTATGGAGCACAGTGAAAAGTTCACTAGTAGATAACACCTGGATCTCACGAAATTCTCTCCCTGATGTAATGGTCACTAGAAAATCCACCTTCCACGATAAATTTGTCCAGACCCATCTATGCATGGTTTTGAACTGGACTGAACTGGTGTTAATTTGTTTATTACTATTTCGACTCCCAAGCTGAGGCAGGTGCTCAAATTGGAAGACATTTATTTTTCATGTTTAAAAAAAAAAAAATGCTGAAAAGTAGCAGTCTTAGGGAAATAAACCTGCATGAGCAATTTACTATAAGCAGGAACAGCAGTGCAATAACCCTTCGACTTTATGATGAATATTGCAACAGTGCGCATGCCACATGTCACATCTGTGAGATTTGTGCTTTCATTTGCCATGTTTCAGGTCATGATTGCTGTCCAAGTACCAAAAGCACATTTTTCACCTTTTGAGTGAGTGATAAGGTCTTCTGGACTTTCTCAGATTCCTCCGTCAGCCAGCAAACTCTGATGTTTATATCGTATGACCTCAATAGACAAGCTCAGCAAGGCAGGTCTGCGGTGGACAGTTGCGTTCTGGTTCCTCGATTGGAAGCTTCATATATGGATAATTATATACGGTCAGAATATCAGACTTTTTTTGCAGTTTTTTACACTACGAACCTGGCCATAGGGTATTGGAGAGCTTTACGGGAAACATCCTTTAGACCGAAGCCGGAATCACGCTGTGCCTTCACAAGGTCTACAATAGAACAAACGCATCGTCAACAGGCATTCATTTAGCACGCAAGTCATTACAATGACTTGCTTTAAGGGGGCACATAGGTGGAGTGGTGTTGGATTTAAAGTCCAACACCTTCCCTACTGTTGAGCAGACTGGAGTTGGAATAGTAAATTATACTATTCCAAAGTACAGCACCACCCTAAGGCAACTCGTTGTAATGACTTGCATGCTAAAGGAATGCGTCGTAACGACACGTTCATTCTAAAGCCGGCGCTGTAAAGGCACGCGTGCTAAGCGCATGTGGGATAGCGTCGTACAACCGCACTTTACAACAGAACCAGACTGTGTTACACTTGTTTTTAGGCACAGGGAGATTAAAGCCCCGATTTCCTAACATTTTGCATTGTAGTTATGCCACTTTTGCGGCAGCCACAACACAAAAAAGTAGTTGGTATTTACTAAGCCACACAAGGGTCGTAGCCTTGTGTGGCTTGTTAAAGAAAACGTAAAGCAATGCAGCCAGTTGGGCTGCGTTACGTTACACTGCATCTGTGATGTATTCCATTGGTAGAGCGTGGGCATTCTCATGCACCATGGATTTTGGTGCATTCCCTGATTTACTAAAGCTAGTAAACCTGGGAGTGCGTCAAAATACTACGCCTTCCCCAGTGAGATGTAATGAGTGAAACATCAATGTTTCTCCTCGTTACTTACTCCTTCTATGCGTGATTCATTCTGCATCACACATAGAAAGAGGAAATTGCATTACAAGATTGTTTTTCTGCAGGAAGGTGTCCCTTCCTGCACAGAAACAATCCTGTCCATAATGCAGGCACCCGTGCAGCATGGCACACGGGTGACTGCGTTAGCATTAGACAGCCACGAGTGCTCCAGGAGAGAGGCGAAGAGCACCATATATTAGTAGATATCGAGATTTTCAGCACTTTCCTGTTAACACAACAGAGCGCAGCAACTTTGCATGCTACCCTACGTTGTGTGAACTTTTGATAAATATGCCCCTGAGTGCTTTGCCCAGCATCACAAGATGTTGAGCTGAGGGGAGGAATTGAACCTAGTCTACCATGTTCCAAGGTTGGCTGCTCTAGGGAACATCTACTCCCCTCACACCATCAGTGATCAGAAAGGTAGCTGATATGCACCTCTTGAATAGTGCAAAGTTACAGTGAGCGCTGGTATTGTTGGGAAATCATTTGAAAGCATCTTGTCTGATGATTGATGTTTGGTGATTTGGGTGTGAAGATTTGGTATTTTATGTTTGCTCTTCTCGGGAACAGGTCTCTGGTACTCCCCACTGACAAATGATCTACAATGTCCGAATGCAGCCCCATATGATACTCTTCTAAGGGATGAGTTCACAGAAAATATGCATATATATTCAGGATGACTTGAAGGTGGTGTAAAGAGACAGATATGGTGGGATTGAGAACCCAATTCTACAATTTAAATATTTGTTGGAGGAGCCGTGCTTTAATACTCCCTTGCTATCTGACATGAAGCTGACTGGTCGTGCTGTCGATTTGTTCAAAAATTGATTTCTCAATTTAAGTTGGCACTTAGGTGCCATCTAAGTTATAGAGCTCAGAGACTCGGGCGTTGCACTCTCAGCTCCTGCACCTTGCTTTGAAAAAGGCCCATCAGAGGTTTGATAGCTGTTATTTCTCACAATATATTCCTGAGTGAAGGCCTTCTCCAAAAAAGCTGTTTTCCGTGTTTCTTGCAGCAATGCAGGGAGTTCATTGCTTTCGACAACACAGCATTTCATCCTCCCACAAGCCCGTCTCTTGTGGTCATCACCTCCGCAGGTCCCTCTTGTTGAAGTGAGCATAAGGTGTCAATAAAATGGAGGAGAACACCACCACCTGAACAAGCAGGAGAGTTCCCGGCTTGAATATCTGTATCTTGCTTGTAACACCAGGCATCTACCATGAAAAAGAAAGAGCTTAAGGAATAATATATACACTGTCATCCCACAATAGATATGAAAGTGGTCCCAACTAGGCAGAGTACATTGTCCACAACGCTTTGAAACACGCTTGGACCCTCTCTGAAAGAAGAAAAATCAACCAATCTATCATGCTGATAAAGGGATGTATTGAACCACTGAGGCCTCAAACGCACCTCACCACTGCTTGATGCTTGTTCAAGAATCTTGTTGCAAGCCTCAAATCAAGGAGAAGAACCTTCTACTAATAATGGCCTTTGCCCACCTCAAACTCCAGGAAGTCTAGAGCAGCCATAACATCTCCTTGTTGCATCGTAGGAGCTCTGATATGGATATGTGTCACAGTGACACGCTCTCTTCCAACACACATGCTAAATTGTCTTAGACCCAAGACTGGACAATAAGATAGACTTCGAAGCCCATCTTATCTTAGAGGGACACTTTGCATTGAATCTTCACTGACCTCTTCTTCAACAAGATAAAGACCATGTTTCACTGTAGTTTGCTGCAAAGGTGGAATATCTGCTGCTTTTTTGTAAATGTCAGACTGTGGCAAAGAGCTATAGCTCCAGCTACACTTTTCAAAATACAATTCATCCTATTTGCGTACGATATCTTGCACTTTTCTGGCCCAAGGGATATTTTATAAAAGGCACGTCAGAGCAAGTCGTTCTTTGGGTCAGGGCTCCAGCCTGCTGAGGCTCTACCTAATCCCGTCGGCATTGTTGCCACTGGTGCAAATGTTGGGAGTACAGAAAGATCCATGATTCTCTGCTGAGTTTCTGGCTCAAAGCCTGGAAACGTAGCCCATATATGTCTCCTGATAAACACTCAATGTGCTATTTCAGCTCTATTCAAGGCCAGGCTGATTAAATGCTTGGAAACTAATGGTCCATCTTGTATTAGAGCTTCAGCCTTCAAATGCTGCTCATCTGGAAGGAACTTGAATCCCTTTTTGCATCTTGTCCCAATTAGGTCTGTCAAATTGACCGAGAATAGCAATAGAGCTTGCGGCTTTCTTAATAGCTGCATCTGAAATTCAGACCCCTACGTGCTTGACATCCAGTGTTTTCCTTTCTGTGTGTGGAGGAGCACCACAAACACAGAGCCTCTCCGGTCGAAGGGTTATCATCAGCCAGGAGGATATGGAGGACGCTTGCGCTTTCTCCTACAGCTCAGGCCCGCGGAACGCACCGATGACCATGAATGGGCACCATTCAACTGCTGAAAATGTTTTCCCATTGAAGCGTTCTGTAGCAACATATATCCATTTGTGGACGTTGATGGCAAGTTCATTTGTGCCAAGACCTTTCTTTTATAGGGTTCAGATGATCAGAGAGAGCTTCAAGGCACTCACCTGAACTAGCTATAGTTCACTTTTTCCAAGGCGGTCTAATAAAATGCTAATGGTTGGCAGCTCCATGAAAGATTTTAAGGATATCTACACGAGAGGAAGGTCCATACAATACATCTCAAATGGACATCATTTACACGGTCAGTGGTTACCTTGGAAATCTGGCCTGGATCTGCTCCTTGCGTATCAACTTTGGAATCTCCTCGGCTCATTGGACAATTCTCTTCACCATAAGTGACTAGCACTGAAATGACTGGGAGGCTGGTGGAATTTTCTGCATGACCCCTGCATGGTATATAAATGTCTACATTCTAAAGAGTCACAAGCCGATTGCACTACGAATGGATGTGATGATTATTTCATTTTGGGCCGGAGATAGAAAAAAATACACAGAAATTCTTTTTGTTTGTAAACATCCCATCAGGTTGCACAAACTTGACCATGACGAGCCAAGCTTTGATGTGGCTTCTGCCTGCCTGTCTTCCCCAACCCTGGCTGTGGTGTTAGGGACAAACCTGTAGACTTTGGGTCTGGGGAACCACGTTCGAATCTCTGCGTTGGATCAACATTCTGTGATTGCCGACAAATCATTTAATTTCCTCATTCCTATAAGCAGTTAATGGTGACTATGTGTAATGTAGTGGATGCTTATGTAAAGCGCTTCGGGTCGCGTTTCCACTATATAAAAACTTCCAAAGTTGCACAAAGCTTTAACATAAGGAATGTCTCTCTATAATAATCTGGGCCATGTACAGGATTTACTTGACAATCGCCTTGCGTTTTAGTGCACTAATATATTTTTTTTTTTAAATATCACTTTTAATGAAGTACTTCTCAGTGTAGTACTATAAAGTGATGTATTAATGGCAAAGCTTCCACTCGCAAAAAAACAATTGCATTTTGAGGAGATTATGTTGAGGTCGTGCTGTCTGGCGATGCGTGCGAGCGGGGCCATGTAGATGTTGAACAGTGTTGGGCTGAGGGACGATCCCTGGGGTACGCCGCAGATGATCTCGGAGAGATTTTCCTTCAAAGACCGCCTCGACAACAACGCACATAACAGCAAGGAGCTTTTCAACATCGTGAAGGAACTCTCCAACCCCAGCTCCAACACCAACGACATCCCGCCGTCGCAACCCCTGTGCGATTCCCTCGCCACCTTCTTCCACCGCAAGATCGCCGACATCCACGACAGCTTCAACACCCAGACAGCCCCAACTAAGATCGATGCACCAGACCCGCCGCACACCATCGACCACGACCCCCTGCCAGCCTGGGCCAGCGTGAACATCGAGGACACCATCAAGACCATGAGCACAATACACTCCGGCTCCCCGTCAGACCCTTTCCCGCACCACATCTTCAACAAAGCCAGCAGCTCCATCGCACCCCACCTGTGCAACGTCATCAATCTCTCCTTCGAGACCGCGACCTTCCCAGAGAGCTGGAAACACGCAGAGATCAACGCCCTACTCAAAAAACCCAAGGCGGACCCGAGAGACCTCAAGAACTTCCGGCCCATCTCCCTGCTTCCGTTCCCAGCCAAGGTCATCGAGAAGATCGTCAACAAACAGCTAACCCGATACCTCGAAGAAAACAGCATCCTGGACCCATCCCAATCGGGGTTCCGCAGCAACCACAGCACTGAGACTGCCCTCATCGCCGCCACCGACGACATCAGGATCCTGCTGGACAACGGTGAGACCGCAGTCCTCATCCTGCTGGACCTCTCCGCCGCCTTCGACACTGTCTGCCACCGCACTCTACGCGCACGCCTCCACGACGCAGGGATCCGAGACAAGGCCCTGGAATGGGCCACCTCCTTCCTCGCCGGCAGAACCCAGAGAGTCCGCCTCCCACCATTCCGATCCGAAGCCTCCGAGATCATCTGCGGCGTACCCCAGGGATCGTCCCTCAGCCCAACACTGTTCAACATCTACATGGCCCCGCTCGCACGCATCGCCAGACAGCACGACCTCAACATAATCTCCTACGCCGACGACACTCAACTGATCCTCTCCCTCACCAAGGACCCCCTCGCCGCCAAATCCAACCTCCATGAAGGAATGAAGGCCGTCGCCGATTGGATGAAGATCAGCCGACTAAAACTGAACACGGAGAAGACAGAGGTCCTCATCCTCGGCTCCAACCCCTCAGCCTGGGACGACTCCTGGTGGCCAACGACGCTGGGAGCAGCCCCGACACCCACCGACCACGCACGCAACCTGGGAGTCATCCTCGACTCAACGCTCTCCATGGCCAAGCAAGTCAACGCAGTCTCATCCTCCTGCTTCAACACCCTCCGCATGCTTCGCAAGATCTACAGGTGGATCCCGACAGACACAAGAAGAACAGTCACCCAGGCCCTCGTCAGTAGCAGACTTGACTATGGGAACGCCCTCTACGCGGAGCCCCGGCCAAGCTCATCAAGCGACTGCAACGCATACAAAACGCCTCCGCACGCCTGATCCTCGATGTACCACGCCACAGCCACATCACCCCCCACCTGAGGAACCTGCACTGGCTCCCCGTCGACAGGAGAATCTCCTTCAAACTCCTCATCCACGCACACAAGGCACTCCACAAGACTGGCCCAGCCTACCTCAACAGACGACTCCTCTTCTACGTCCCCAACCGCCAACTCCGCTCCGCCGACCTCTCCTCGCCACCGTCCTCGCATTCGAAGAACTACCACCGGCGGCAGATCCTTCTCCCACCTCGCCGCCAAGACCTGGAACACCCTTCCACTAAGCCTACGACAGACCCAAGACCTGCTGACCTTCAGGAGGCTACTCAAGACCTGGTTGTTCGACCAGTAGCAGCACCCCCCCCCCTTTTTTCCCTAGCGCCTTGAGACCCTCGCGGGTAAGTAGTGCGCTTTACAAATTCTGTGATTGATTGATTGATTGATATTTTAAGTGATGTTAAGTGATTTACATAGCAAACATTTTCAGGGCTCCGCTCGCGCAAGGGCTCTAATACCCGAGCCAGACACTTCGCTGGACTCTGGCTCTGATCTCCCCGTTAATTTGTTGATTCGCCCACCTCTAGTGGAACGTTCTCCCTTTGGATTTCTTAGTCATATATTCTCATTAAATGAATTTGAGTCTGCACTAAAAACCCACCTTCCTCAATCTACTCCACACAACATCTATAAGCTGAGCTTGACTGGGAACCAAAAACAGCCCTGGCTACAATGTTCAAAGCAAACTCCGCTCCCTTCCTGCCTCTCTCCTTCCAATCTCTCTCTTGCTCTCTGTCTCTATTTGCCTGCTCTGCCTGCTGCCTTAAACTATGTAGATGGAGGCAGCAGCCATCAACCTTCAAAAACCAGCCTTGAATGGCTCCAGCCCCTGGGGAAACGGCGGATGGAATAAATGGCCAATCCGGCCCTCCATATGAGCCAGATCCACCCCTCCCCAAGTTAATTCTCGATTTTATAGCAAATACCTTTGTCTTCTTGTGTCAGGGTTGTGACTGTTTAGTCGTTTCATCACAACTCTCCATGGCCCTGGTGATTGTTATCCATCACACATTTTCAAACTGTCTGATGTGTGTGACTGATGTTAATCACGTAGTAGTTAACTGAAGTGCAGCCACATATGCCAAACAATTAAATGTATGTTTTCATATGTAGTGCTTTCTTGTACACTGTTTTCATTATGCCACTCAAGTCTCATTAATCTATATGTGTGGGCAGCCTCATCTGCAGAGAAGCATAGAGGTAGATGTATTCCAGGTTGCACTGACACAAGAGGCTGAGGAGAGACAGTCTTCTACTGAAAAATATAGTTGAGAGAGCTGGCTCAAGACATGACGGACTTTCTAGAGCTTAATGGAGAAAGTCCGAGACTAAGGCCTCGATTACAAGTGCCCCTGAATGAATATATGATGTTACTTAGCATACCGTTACTCCGCAGGTATTTACTTCGAAGTTTTTTCTTCGCAAATACCATTACTACGCATGATTTTAGTGCACATGCTTTTACTTTGCAAATATATACAAATACATTAAAAATGCTTTTACTTCGCAGTTAATTATTACGCATACAGTTACCACTCGTTATTGGTACTTTAAAACAAAAAATTAATCTTAATAGTAACCTATCCCCTGGCACGCACCCTGAACCCTAAAAAAAAACCCTACACCCCAAAACCCTAACCCACCCTGACCCCTAAAAATACCCCTGTACCCCAAAACCTAAATGCACCCTGAACCCCAAAAATACCCCAGCACCCCAAAACCTTTAACGCACCCTGAACGCTCAAAATACCCCATGCACCCCAAAACCCAAACCCACCCTGACCCCTAAAAATACCCCAGTACCCCAAAACCTAAACGCACCCTGAACCCTAAAATTACCCCCTACACCCCAAAACCCTAACCCACCCTGACCCCTAAAATTACCCCAGCACCCCAAAACCTAAACGCACTCTGAACCCCAAAAATACCCCTGCACCCCAAAACCTTAAATGCACCATGAACCCTAAAAATACCCCCTACACCCCAAAACCCTAACCCACCCTGACCCCTAAAAATACCCCTGTACCCCAAAACCTAAACGCACCCAGTCCAGGTCAGATCGGTAGATAAAAATTAAAAAAAATGTGCAAAAGTGTTTTGTTTTTTTAAAGTAGGGGGCAGGGAGAGCGGAAGCAACTGGTTTGGAAGTAATGGGGGTTGAAATGACAGGATGATCGAATGCAACATGGGGAGGGCAAAGGTCATGGAAGCAACAGGAGGAAAGCTGGAAGACATGGAAGTTATAAGGGGAAGACAGGAGACGTGGAAACAAAATGGGGACGGCAGAGGGACATAGATGCAACAAGGGGGAGGGCATTTCCAGTATGGACAAGCAAACGGGTGTCAAACACAAGACTGACAAGCTGAGACATGAATATGAAGCAAGCAAATTATAGTGACAATGAAAGTCAACCAATGGTAAGCAATGGAGTGCTCCACGCCCCTCAATGTTCATGGAAAGCCCAATAGCATCACAACATACAGAGCATGCACTGTCTAGTAGGCTCGACCTAAAAAGTGTTTCCTAACTTGGACCTTCACGTGGATGGTGAGTTTGCTTGTGCCATTGCTCAGTCATTACCTGTGTGATTCAAAACAAAGAAACATTTGTACTTGCTTGGTTTAACCCCTTTGCCTGTTTACCCTGTTACTCCTTTCTGTAAAGCTATCAGACTGCGGATAGTTAAACCGCAGAGAGATGGTACTCACATGAATATATAAAGGGATACTGACTATAGGTGCATTCTTTGATAAATCTGCTTTGAATATGCATGTACTTATGACATTGGTAGTCTCCATTTCACTTGTTTAGTGTATGAAAAAAATGAGTTTGAATTATGTCCTCGAAATATGCATTGAGTGGCTTCTCTCTGTTATCAGAATCTATGCACTCTGTATATTCTGGTATGCTTCATTCTTTTCTTGCAATTAGTTAATTTACATATAATTCAATTTATATAAACCAAAGAAAATTAAGTGCTCTGAGTACGTTGACCTGCTTAGCAAGTTAATAACTGACTGAATTTAGGAGCCAATAAGGGATCCCAATGCATACAGTTTTGATTTGGGGAATGACAAATCAGTCAATCAGCAGGAAGCAGTTGTGTGGTGAGTGAGTGATTTGCTGAGTAAGTACACAGTTCAGTCCAATCATTGACAGCCGGTAATGAGATGTTCAAGAAGCGATTGAACTCAGGGCTGGACAGACCTTTTATTCCACTGAGAATTTCCACTGGTGGGCAGGAAAGCTTAGACGCCAGTTTCGAGAGCTCATGGCCACTCTTAGAGCCTCTGTCACTTTCACCGGCTCACCAGGGGAGGCTGCAAGAGAGAGAGAAAATGAGAGCATGGAAGGGGGAAGGTAGAGAGAAAGTGATCAGAGAAGGAGAAGAGTATGGAGAGAAAGAGAGGGAGAATGGATGGGTTGAAAGAGAGAGATTGAGCAAAGAGACAAAGGGAGCAGGGTTGGTTTGAGCATTTTTTGCTAGGGATGCCTTTGATTCCCCAGTGCGGCACTGAATGAGCTGGTGCAAGATTGATATTATTCTTATTAATTAGCTTGTGTAAAGCACGCGGTCTGCCATTACTATCTCAATGCAGCCAGACCACATCAATTCCTAAACTGGCAAGTGTGAAAAAGTGATGTGAATGAGCTGAAAAGGAAATGCACTTGTTGACTCGAGGCTGGTTTGGATGGCAGGAGTTGCTAACTGGTGAATGGACAGTGAGCGCTTTAGCTTGTAAGGTACCTCAGTGAGATACTCGCATGAACTGGCGAGGGTTTCACTTGGTACGCAGTGGCATGGATGAATGAATGATCAATGCCTGGACAGAGGGCCGTGGGTGAATGGATGTAGACATGTTAAATGTCTATACGTAGGGGAATTAATAAATGAGTGTTAAATGCTCGTACGTAGGGGCATGAATGAATGAGTTTCAAATGGGCGTACACAGGGGCACGAATGAATGAGTGTTAAATACCTGTAGGTAGGGGTATGAATGAATGAGTGTTAAATACCCATAAGTAGAGGCACAGTTCATGCATGTTAAATGCCCGTACATAGGGGCTTGGATGAGTAAGTGTGCTTTGGAGAAATGTGTACTAAATTACCCTACCCAAGGGCATTAATGAATCCATGTTAAATATACGTAAGTAGGGGCATGGGTCAATTAATGTTAAATGCCCGTATGTAGGGGTTTGGATGAATGAGTATTAAATGCCCGTATGCAGGGGCATGAATGAATGAGTGTTCAATGCACGGAAGTAGGGACATTGGCCAATGAATGATAAATGCCCTACATAGGGGCATGGATGAATGAGTGTTAAATGCCCGTATGGAGGGGAATGAATGAATGAGTGTTAAATACACGGAAGTAGGGGCATGGATTAATGAATGTTAAATATTCGTTCATAGGGAAGTGGATGAATCAGGGACATCTTTAGGATTTTGGAGGCCCTGGGTCATACCTATTTTGGGGGACCCTGTTCAGAACAGGTTTGAATTTATGATTCAATTTCAGCTCTTCCATGCCTTCTTTGGCCAGGTCCCTGACAGTATACCGGTGCAATTGTCCAAATTCTAAATGTGTTTACATCTAATATTCAGTGATAGGGATTTTTTTGTAATATTGTAACACAGAAGCAGCTCACTAATATTACTGCAAATATTATGTGTGGCACCCTTCCATTTCTCGTCTGTTTGGTCCTATTGTGATCTAAAAGAAACCGTTTTTATGGACGTTGCATGAAAAATAAACAACATTTCTCTGCAGAGTGTCTGTAATAGACTCTCACACATCAACCACTTTAAAAATAAATTAAAGGAAAACGGTATTCAAAACAATCTGTTTATTAGTTATTCAAGTTCATCAGGGCAAGACTCCCGGCAGAACAGAGCTGGCTCTATCAGGGGGGCCCTGAAAGGCTGGGGCCCTGAGCCAGAGCCCACTTTGCCCATGCCTTAAAACGTCTCTGGGATGCATGAGCGTTAAATGCCACAGTAGATGGGGAGTGGAGCATGAGTGGCCCGGAGACAGTGCATCTGGTCGCCATGGTGAAGGCATCGGTGCACCGGTGCCAGACCGTGCAGTGGAATGCTCCTCCTGCCGCAGGGTAGTGATTGAGGGCAGTGACATGCGAGGGGGAGCCTAGGCCCTCATAATTAGATCCCCCCACAACCTGTGACAGCCTCGCCATGCACACTACATTACCCCGCGCGGCCAACAGCGCCTCTCAAGGGACCCATCTCTGAAGGAAACATGATGCTGTCAGCACTAGCTGCTGAGCGAGGCGATTCTTGTGGCCACGAGTGCGGTTGCGCGCGCACACACACACAGGCGCACGCAGGGTCACTAACAGGCTCCGAAGAGTCAGGCACCAGTGCAGAGCTGACTGACTGCAGCATGGGCTCAGTCCAGACCTGCAGCAGGGTCTGCTCTTCCAGTACTGGGACCCATACACAGCTCAACCAGTGCATGCCAAGCCTGTGGTGACCACTTCCCTCCAGGTCATTATGGACACTGTTTCCACTTCTGTAAATTTCCACAATAGCCTAATGCATTCTGGGTGTTGTAGTCTTGCTTAACTTACATGGATTTAATTAGTCTAGCATATTTTAGGTTTCTCTGAGAGCTCTGTAGCGATCAAGGAGGGATGGTGATGTTAGCTTCATTGGAGGTTCTGCAATGAACATGTACATAGCAGTTCTGAAAGGCAGAGGGTGACTTGTGACCGGTTCTTTTTCCACAGGACATGGGAGGGTCGGGCCGCCCGCCCCGGAACTGGAAAGGGATCTGCATTTCCATGCTGGTTATCACCGTGGTGCTGTCACTGGTCATAGTGTCTATCCTGCTCCTCACGCCAGGTGAGAACAAGCCCTCCCTTGCCGGTCGCTGCTCTTAGGCCTCTGTCACTCTCTCTCATTCTCTCCCCAGCATCTAAAATTGCATGAGTCCTTTGATAGTGATATCAGGTACTGTACTAGTAAGATTGATTGGCCAGGCTTAGCAATGGCACAACGGAAATGCAGAATTTGTCATTTTTGTTCTTTTAGGTTGTTAAAAGGTTAACACTTCATGGGTCCAGCAGAGAACAAAACACAGGCCAATGAAGCAATGTATTCAAGCCAAGAGTGTCACAGTTGGTCTCTAGAGGGCCAATCCATATCTACTGACTATGTAAATTACTCCCATTAAGTTTAAGTATATGCAAAATATTCTTATGCGGATATTCTGAAAATGTTTTAAGGCTCCAGCCCTGCTCAACATACATTGGACATCCAAGTTACTGGACCTGGAATCACTGACACATCACAGAGCTTGAAAGAGAACAAGCAAGTACTGCTCCAAGAGTTTAGTACATGTGTGCCCAAGTGTGGATGGTGCATGCCAAAATCTGACTATATACACTGACTGTGTCAATTACTCCTATTTAGATTCATTGTAGGTAATTGTAATTATATAGCACTTACTACCCCTGACGAGGCATCAAAGCATTTTTCGGTGAGTAGCACGCACTACAGAACCCAAAAAAGATTAGTGGTGGATTAGTACAGGGAAATAGGAGTTAATTTGAGCGGTGGACATGCAAATCTGTTAGTTGGATTGAATAGGATAATGGATGGATAGAAGAGGGAAGAGCCTAGAAAGTGTTATTTGGGAGATCATAGTAGTAAGATGAGGTTTGGGATGAGTAAAAGGAGAGATGCAGGAGGGAAGAGCCTCTAGAAAGGGAAAGTTTGGCATGGTTGCCCCACTCACATTGATTAGGTTTTGGCATTGCCGTTTTAAAATTTGAAATTAATGCAGAAAGTTAAAATATAAGGTTAGGAAGAGCAAAATAACCAGCTTTTATGCCTTTTCTGAAATGGTGAATGTCACAGACAGAAAACTCTTTAATTGAGGAGTGAGGATCCTGGGACCTAAAACTTTCGCCCGCCAGATATGGAACGGCAAAAGATAGGACAGTCCAAGCGGTTAGGGAGAACGAACAGCAGAAGCCTTGACTGGGTTTATTGATTGATACGTTTTTGAGCTCCGTATGGACGATTAGCCTGCTGGCATTTATGGATTAATGTGAGAACCTTGAAACAGATGTGTTCTTGGATGGGAAGCCTATAGAGAGGTCTTATACCAATGCTGATGTATTGGAGTCAGTGGGAGGTGAGACCAAGGGCAGATGCGCGGGCCAGTGGCGTAACACAGGCCCCCCGCAGCCCTGAGGTGCTTGGGGCCCCTCAAGCTCCAGGGGGCCCCCTCAGCACAGTACTCTGGCTGGAGAGCTCCTGATTAAGTCCAGAGGGGGCCCCTCCACGTGCCTTGCAGGGGGGCCCCCTCAACTTTCGTTACGCCAGTGGCGCGGGCCTGAGGCAGTTAGAGTTTTTTTAAAGCGGCCTTCCAGTGAATGATGTCACAATAGATTTTAACCCCTCAGCTGACATCTTCAAACAAAAGAATATACTAGAACGCCTATTTTTGGTGATTGCTAGCGATGCAGGACTAGCCAATGAGAACTGCTGTTTTTCTTTACATTGGGTGGCGCCTTTAATGCAGGAAGGTAGGCGCGCTAGTAGACACTGCCTTAGTCCTGTCAAGAGATGAAATGTAAAGGTTTCAGAATAGAGAAAGTGAAAAATTCACGCGAGAGCGTGATGTTATTACAAATAGAGAAGAAACAATAGCCTTTAATTTCAAATTTGAAAAAAAAACCTTGCATTTATTTAGTTGCATAAGCCACTTGTTATGCGGTTCTGACTCCCTTCTCATGCTGAGCATTAGAGCACAGCTGCTTGTGAACTGTTAACAGGTCTTGGAAGAAGTAAGGAGGCCACGTGCCTAAATGCAAACTGTCGTCGATCACTTGGCGTCCTTTGACGCCTGCTTAAGGTGATTGTAAAATTCTTGGGGCAAAGGGAGTCTTTGCAGTAAACACAGAAGATAAACAAGGGCCACAAAGGCAAGGCTGGAAGTGTTTTGCATTCCTGCTTGCAATCTGGGCTTAAGAGGCCGTCTTTTCCTTCAGTGTTCAGATTGTATTTGATGGGAGGCCTCCACACATGGTTTTCGCTGCCAGTGGTTTCGTTTGGCCCTTTACAGTACAGAAAGTCCCAAGTGCCGAGTCTTGGTTGTAACACTCCAGCAGCTCACCTGCCTGCCCTGGGATTTGCTGCAGTGCAAAGTTCTAACGTGAGGAGGAAAATGGCAGACCTTGTACTCCTACTATTTTGTGTGAATATTAGTGCGGGCCTGCTTCTAGGGAGAGGCACGCGCAAAGTATAGCGCCCTCCGTGTGTGACTGGGTAGCTTGTGCACGGGATATGTGCTTGCCCTTTTCATGCATACCAGAAAGACTTAAAGTGGCTTTTGTACATGCTAAAGCACGGGTACTCATAGTACGGCCCGCGGGCCGCCGGCGGCCCGGCAAGCCTTCCTTGGCGGCTCGCGGACCTTGCAGATATCCTACCTGTGTTTTTTCTTCTTTTTTTTTTTTAAAGTGCAAGCAAACACCGCCGGTTGCAGCAGCGCTCAATGGGGGCCGGGCGATTCTTTAAAAAACCATTGAACTTGTTAATGAGGCTTTGTTGTATTTCACCTCTTCTTAGCGCCCCTGCATCTCCATGCAGGGGCGCTAAGAAGAGGTGAAATACAACAAAGCCTCATTAACAAGTGAATGGTCTTTTAAAGACCTGAGGCTGTGAAGTACTCGGGTGCGGCTGTGTGTGCGCCCGGGAAGCTGTCTCAGCCCGGGCTGACAAAACACGCGGGGTGACGTGACAGAGCGAGGGAGACAGACAGAGGAAGGGAGAGAGAGGGAGACAGACAGAGGAAGGGAGAGAGAGGGAGACAGACAGAGGGAGGGAGACAGATAGAGGGAGACAGAGGGAGGGAGACAGAGGGAGGGAGAGGGAGACAGAGAGGGGGAGACAGAGAGGGGGAGACAGAGGGAGAGAGACAGAGAGGGAGACAGAGAGAGGGAGAGACAGAGAGGGGGAGACAGAGGGAGAGAGAGAGAGGGAGACAGAGGGAGGGAGACAGACGGAAGGAGACAGACGGAGGGAGACAGAGAGAGAGGGAGACAGAGAGAGAGGGAGACAGAGGGAGACAGAGAGAGGGAGACAGAGGGAGGGAGTCAGGGGGAGGGAGTCAGGGGGAGGGAGAGGGAGACAGACGGAGGGAGATAGAGGGAGGGAGATAGAGGGAGGGAGATAGAGGGAGGGAGACAGAGGGAGACAGACAGAGGGAGACAGACAGAGGGAGATAGAGGGAGGGAGATAGAGGGAGGGAGACAGACAGAGAGAGAGGGAGGGAGGGAGACAGAGCTAGAGGGAGGGAGACAGAGAGGGAGGGAGACAGAGAGAGAGGGAGGGAGATAGAGAGAGAGGGAGGGAGACAGAGGGAGGGAGACAGAGGGAGGGAGACAGAGGGAGACAGACAGAGGGAGATAGAGGAAGGGAGACAGACAGAGAGAGAGGGAGGGAGGGAGGGAGACAGACAGAGAGGGAGACAGAGGGGGAGACAGAGACAGAGAGGGAGACAGAGACAGAGAGGGAGACAGAGACAGAGATAGAGAGGGAGACAGAGGGAGACAGAGAGGGAGACAGAGGGAGGGAGACAGAGGGAGGGAGACGGAGACAGAGGGAGAGAGAGAGGGAGACAGAGAGAGGGAGACAGAGAGAAGGAGACAGAGAGAAGGAGACAGAGAGAGGGAGACAGAGAGAGGGAGACAGAGAGAAGGAGACAGAGAGAGGGAGACAGAGGGAGGGAGACAGAGAGAGGGAGACAGAGAGAAGGAGACAGAGAGAAGGAGACAGAGGGAGGGAGACAGAGGGAGACAGAGGGAGGGAGACAGAGGGAGGGAGACAGAGGGAGGGAGACAGAGGGAGACAGACATAGACGGAGGGAGATAGAGGGAGGGAGACAGAGAGAGGGAGGGAGACAGAGAGGGAGGGAGACAGAGAGAGGGAGGGAGACAGAGAGGGAGGGAGACAGAGAGAGGGAGGGAGACAGAGGGAGGGAGACAGAGAGGGAGGGAGACAGAGAGAGGGAGGGAGAGAGGGAGGGAGACAGAGAGAGGGAGGGAGACAGAGAGAGGGAGGGAGACAGAGAGAGGGAGACAGAAAGAGAGAGAGGGAGACAAACAGTGAGTGAGACAGAGAGAGGGAGGGAGAGAGAGGGAGGGAGAGAGAGAGAGAGAGGGAGAGAGAGAGATAGAGAGAGAGGGAGGGAGAGAGAGAGAGGGAGACGGAGAGAGAGAGAGGGAGGGAGAGATAGAGAGAGGGAAGGAGACAGAGCGAGAGAGAGAGAGATAGATAGAGAGAGAGAGAGAGATGTGTGTATGCCGGGTATGGTGGCTCAGTGGACGAAGGCGTCCGCTGCAGGGGCCTGTGTTCAACCTCATGGTCATAAGTAATTTTTTTTTGCTCTAGCCCCGCCCCCTCCCCCACTGACCCCGCCCCCACCGGTGTGGCCCTCGGCCACAAACCACACTGTAAATTTGGCCCCCGAGAGAAAGTTTGTGAGTACCCGTGTGCTAAAGTGTTGTATTTCTTCTAATTTTAATGGAGGTTGGTGTTACCAAACACCACGGAAGCCATGCCTCTGTCTTCCATGCACTATGTTTCGTGTCTTGTTTATCTAGATCATATAGGTTTCTCCCTTCGTCACTGTGGGTACGCGTGAAAGTGCGCGTGCCTTCTTCTTTCATGTGAGTCAAGATGTCCTCCTGTGTCTGGCTAGTGCTGTGGTCCTATTGACTGCCTGAGGTAAATGATGTCTCGCGAGTAAAGCCAGTCTTACCTTGTACAGGACTTTCCAGATTGCTAACTACTTCACAAAGTCTAGAAAATGGTGGTGCACAGGCCCATAATGTTGCCAGATTTTTGGATAAAGGTGTGTTGGCTTAGCCACAGCACCTGCTGTAGAGGTTCTCCATCGCACCTACGGAACAAGCAAAAAAAGTATCCTTCAGGGTAGCCACATCTCAGAGTAAGCAACATCTAATATCCTACACCTTCCTGCTTGATCACTGCCCACCTCAGGTGTCACACAGCAGCATCACGCTTAGCTCGGGAACTCAGGGCTGTTTGTTAACTCCTCCGCGAGTGGTCACTCGCAGAGCCCATCACACCTTCTTCGGCTCCTAAGAAGCCGCCTTCAGCTCTAGCGAGAATGAAGAACGAGGACCACACAGAGGACAGAGAAGGCTCCTCACTGAAGCCTGCTGTGTTACCGAATCAGTGATCGGCTGGTTGAGGAGAAAAAATAGCAAAGGTAGAGAAATAAGAAGCTATGGGTGATACTTGTGAGGGCTTCTCTAGTTTCAACACTACCGGGCACGTGCAGGAACCCTACGGGCACTACGAATGGCCTTACAGGGAGTTAAATTGTCATACCCCCAGAATATCAGATATTGTAAAATAACAACCCTGATCATTTGAGAGCAATGCTTTAGCTGTAAAAAAATACATGCATAGGGCCAAACCTTTTTTTCCTCACTGCTGAGGTTACCGAACACCAAAGAAGCCATGCCTCTGTCTTCCATGCACTATGTTTCGCGTCTTTTTTAATCTAGATCATATAGGTTCTTTTTCTTCCTGCTTTCTCCCTTTCTCAGTGTTTTCCTGTCTTTCTCTTCCTCCCTTCTCCTGTCTTTCCCTCGCTCTCTCTCTCTCATGCTCTGGGTCAAAGTCTAGTGATGAAATATAAGTCCTGGTCGCCTAAAATGAGTGCCGGTGTCCACCACCTGCAACAGCTGGTACAAATTAAGAACGAGTTGTATCTCATTTCTTCAAACACCATCACTTCCCGGTACCTTTACTTTGCCTCATTCACCCGTGGCTAGGATCTATAAGTCGGCTGCTAGCTATAGTACATTCATGATTTTTTTTTTAAATTACCCATATTGCAACCCCATTGTTAAATTATACAAACTTTAAAAGTAACATTTCTGATGCTTTGTGTGATGTGGTGGCTTGCCTTAATAATGACACTCGAAGTAATGGTGTAGTGTAGTCGAAGTAGTGGTCTAACTCAGCCTTCCATACTTCAAAGGTAAGCAAATTGAGCACCCTTGGTAAAAGCAATGCATTTTATTTACAACACCTAGGAAAGGCAGAAGTGTAGTATGAAGCACAACGAAAAAATACTCTGGTGAGCTATGAAGGCCTCACTGGAAGAGATCTTTGAGAACAGCATGTTGAGTCAGAGTGCTAAGTTCGGAGGCCGGGTTCATTGACGTCTGTGGTGTGGTGAAAGGAGCACAGGGTGCATAAAAAAGCCGAAAGGATTGGTAAAACTGAACCTTGCATAAATAATCTCTCGAGCTTTAGGCAAAGAGGGATACCTTGAAGACTTTGAGTATTAAGGGCAGAGACCTTATGGAAGGCAGAAGCGGTTCCCAAAGCATGACAATCCGCCGGTACAATCGGGGTCCAAACTCAGGTTCTCGAAGGTGGAAACTATAACAGAATTTCAGGACAACCAGCTGAGCTGAATTTTTCAAACAGGGGGGAATATTTAGAAGGGGATATCAACACCAGAACGTCACTTTTAGTGACGTTCTGGTGGCGATATCCCCTTCTCCTTATTTACAAAGCGGCGTTAAGCCACTTAACGTGGCTTAACGCTGCCTTGTAAATAAGACCCCTTTTCACTCTTCGCTTAGCGTGAAAGGGGCATGCAATGTGTGCTGCTGTGGGCGTTCCGCCGCAACACCTATTGCTTTTTGACGCTGCCCCATATTTACAAGGATGGGGCAGCGCCAAAAATGAAGACCAGGTAATAACTGGTCTTAGGATGGTGATACGAGAAGAAATTATTAATTTCTCCTCATAGTTTGCTCATTATATGTGTGCTGCCTTCTGCACCACACATAGAAACAGCAAATCACCTTTAAAGATTGTTTATGTGCAGGAAGGTGTCCTTTCCTGCACATAAACAATCGCCCCTGCAGCACAGGCACCCTTGCAACATGGCTCAAGGGTGCGCTGGCAGGTTTTTTAGCGCTAGGGGAAACGTAGGGGTGAGGCGTTTTTTAAATTACACTGCATTTAAAAAATGCCAGAGCACGGCATTACCACTTTTGGAGTAAAACCGCGATCCAACATTTTATTGTAAATAACCCCGAATTAATCTAAATGACAATCATTTACATAATCAGTGATCATGCTAAAAACACAGGGGGACGTGAAGTTGCGCTCCTTTCACTGTGCAGGAAAAGACTGAAGGCAACATTTCATTCAGAGACAGAGAGGCCTTGCTGCCTGTCAAACCAAGGGCAGAGATCTGCATCCCTCTTCTCTTGTCGTTTTCAATCTTCTGCCTCTTTCTCATTTGCGGTCTTGACTGCTCACTCACTCATTCAAGGAATATATTGTTGTTAGGGATGGTCGTGAGACAACTTGAGCTCTCATGCCAGCCTCGTGTTTTCAAAAAAATAGGTAATAAAAATGCATCGATATATACATACATACAGGGGCTTTCAGTCAGCCATCTTCATCCATTGGTCTGTTCAAGTGTCACTGACATTTTGATTCTGCTCAGCACTGCATACAGCGTTGAGCAAAGGGTCAGCCCATTTAAGCCATTGGCTCTCTTGCTCTGTGAGTGACAGCATTTTGCCTGATCGCATGTTCACAGCTGTCTGGAAAGAAGTGCTCTTCAGTGATAGAGCTGCTTTGCCTGGTTTGCTGGGTGAATCCTTTATTAGTTATATTTTTCTTATGTTTGCACCAGGTTTTTGTATATTGTATATGTTTGAAGAATAATAATATTAATACATTGCACGTTTGCCAAGGCCAGAGCTATTGGCTTTGCCACTAACTTTTTTGTGCATGAAAGAAATTAGAACACATGTTTCTCTGACTGTGAACTCAGTGCCCTGCTTTTATGTTCCAGAAGAATCTAAGGTGCCAGTGGGATCCAGGCTCACCCTGGAGGACCTGGGGAAGGCGGAGTTTCAGCTGCACGACCCCCAGGTGCACTGGGTCAGTGGTGAGTATGTCAAAAAGACAAGTGGCCAGAGAAATACATACTGCAGGCCAAGTTACCAGGCACACAGCAGCCCAACCACACAGATAGGGTGTCCTGGACAACTGATTTCTGCTGCTGAGCTTGCATCCAACTAATCAGTGCATTCTGGCTGTTGTCTAGAGTAGCTTATGTTCAACTAATTGGACTAAAGCACCTGATAACAATGACTTCTAAAAGAGAAGCACAGTTCCAGGAATGTGGCGCGGAAAGAACGCCCCGTCTTCTGGTCACCATACACACAACAGCACAGGAGCACAGACATGTGACAAACAACAGTACAGTAACAAGGGCTTAACAGCATAAACTAATATAAGCAAAACAGCAAAAGCACAGAGAATCACAACATCAAAACCATTCATATTTTGAGCATTGCAACCATGCAAATACAGCAACACAGGCACATAAATGCATGACTACACAGACTGACACAATAGCCAGACAATGCAGACACACTGAAAAACAACCAGTCATAGAGTCATAGATTCAATGAACCAGGAGCCTTAGGGGCATATTTATGAGAGGCTAGCGTCCCGTTTGCGCCACGCAAAGTGGTACATGTGTGACGCAAGTCTCTAAGTAAGATTTATAAAGCCATGCAAAGCCACATTGCATGAGTTTGAATAGCTTCATAACTCTAGTGTAAGGCAAAGCAGAGCAAATCACTGCGTCTGCCTTACTCTGCGCAAAGGAGGTGTTTCATGGGCAATATAGTGGGTGTTCCCACACAACTCGCATGGCTATTGACGCATTCCCAGATTTACAAGTACTTGTAAATCTGGGAACGCATTAAAATTTTAGGCCTCCTAGGGGAGGCGTCATACAGAGACATATCTTTACTTCTCTTCGTTTTTTCCTCTTTCTATGAGTGCTGCATTGTGCAGCACACATAGAAAGACGAAAACACCTCTATGTTTTTGTTCAGGAAGGTGCCCCTTTCTGCACAAAGATAATCCTACCTACACCACAGGCACCATGCACCGTGGTGCAAGCGTGCCTGCGTTGGTGCTAAGCTGCGGAATTGGTGCCAGCGCAGAGGGAAAGGACAGGAATGCACCATATTGGATAAATACGGTGCTTTCCTGCCCTTTCCCTGTGGAGCAGGCAGCGCAGCAAGGTAACTTGCTGCCCTGCACCACCATTCCCATAAATATGCCCCTGAATGTGTTTTTTAAACAATGCTTATGGGGGCTGCTGCGCTGCCTGCAGCCCTCCACATATTTAGCAGCAGCTTGCTGGTGCCCCTGGCCCCTTCTAGGGGCGCCATCAGGATAAAAAAAAAAAATTTAAATAGCCCATGCAGGACATTACTCAACTGCATAAACTAATATAAGCAAAACAACAAAAGCACAGAGAAACACAACATTAAAACCATTCATATTTTGAGCATTGCAACCATGCAAATACAGCAACACAGACACATAATTGAATGACCACACAGACAGACACAATAGCGTGCCAATGTAGACTCATAAAAGCATAACCAGTTTGTTACATATGCACACAACATTACAGCCAAATAGACAGTAACCATGGCTATAATTTTACTGATGTTGTTCTGTGATAGTAACCAGCCTAGCTATACAGACATCAAAGAACAGCACAACTTTTGGGGTGTCCGAGTTTCACCCGATACATCCATACTTTATAATCACTTTGACACAATGAGGGGAGCCTCAAGGCCCCCGCATCAACTGCCGGCTCCCCAGCCAGCACTCATACTGGGTGTCGGTGGGAGCCGGCCATTAATGTATCTTGTGTGCCCCGGTGCCACCCGGAGTACCCACACCTTTAGTCAATGTTGGGGGCTGTGGGGGGAGATGCTGCGGACCTTGCAGTCCCTGGCGATTTCCCAGCCCAGCCAGCACCCATCTTGGGTGCTGGCAGGAACAAGCCATTATTTTACTGTGGGTGCACAGGTGCCAATGTTGGGGATAATGGGGTAAGGCCCATGGCATCCGAGGTCCGTACCGGCTCCCCATCCTGGGTACTAGCAAGAGCAGGCTCTGTTACTTTGCTCCTGCCCTGGTGGGAGCACGTATTTTCTCTGCTCCCATAGGGCAGAAGCAAAGCTATGCTTCCTGCCTGGGATAGTGCGGGCAGGGTGTGAAGTTTGTAGACCCTGCCTGCACACACCTAGGCAGGAAACAAGACAGTAATGGGGTCACCTGGGCCTTCCGGAGACTCGTGGAGGGGACCCCAGGGCCCTGGCCCACCTCGGGGGCATTTATTTAGAAAGGGCGGTAGACCGCCATTTAAAAAAAGTGTACCATGGATCTGCGGATCCCTAGCAGATCCGCTTTACCGTTTAAAAAAAAAATCACTTTTAACCCAAGGGTGGTCCCTCTGGAACCCCCCACCAAGCCCAAGGGTCAAGGTATGCCTCGCTTGCCTCCCTATATGTTTTTTTAAATCTTTTTACAGGACAGGAGACTCAGGCCCCGAGTTCTCAAAAGTCTGCTACAACATCTTTTTTGATGTTGTGGCGGCGAATCAAATCTTATCTTTAAATCTGTCCTTGTCCGTGCGTATGTACATACATTTTAATCCTTAATTTTTCAAAAACTACTGAACAGATTTACACCAAATCACAAGAAAGCATGATTTCTGGATCAAGATCTTGCTTTCTGCCAAATTGGTGTAATTCCATTCATCTGTTTTTGCTGCTTCTTATGGAAAATTACATTGGGAAAGCACATTTTAGGACCCTCCTTTTTCTTAGATCCCTTTTGACTGATCACCTGGAAATTTTCCAGGAAGAAGCTGAGTTGGATGAGACTTTTTTTGGGAAGTTTTATTAAGATCCCTCAAATGGCGCAAAAGTTATTAGCAAGCCAAAAAATCAATTTCCTATGAAAATGTGGTCCTAACTATAACTCCTCAGTGGCAAACACCACCGGGTTATATGTGTGTGTGTGTGTGTGTTTCATTGGTTTCAGATCACCGACATGTTTGTCTGAGGAATCCAAACTCCATTCAATGTCGACTCATTCAGGGATTTCATTATTTTATTGAGAAAACAACATGGTCCAAATGATGGCTGACGCGTTTCAGCATAACGTCTTTACACATATTGAAAGACAAAGAACAATGAAACAGACAAAGTCACAGATTTTGCCCAGAAATGCTGACACACAAGGGCACATTTATGCACACACCTCCCCCATGTCATCGTATTTCAAGGAAAAATCTTTTCTTAGTGGTCCGAAATCCTCTGTGCACTCACTACCATTCACGGCCTGCTCATTTACCATGGAAATGTGCTCTCTTATTTTTCATCGCTATCACTTTTGTTTTCTCAGATCGAGTGCTTGTTCTGACCACCAGAGAAGGGAATGTATTCCGGCAGGACATGGGGAGCAGAGAACAGGAGACCCTGGTGGAGAACAGCACATTGGTGAGTGTACGAGTAACACCATTATGCAGGGAGCATTCAGGTTGCTATAGGGGTAGAACTCTATACTCTTCCACAGCATGGCTCTGTGCATTAGAAATGTGTTCCTCCTGTTGAAAACTGATCCAGGACTTGATCACCAGTGTGTGAAATTGTGAATCCCTTCTTTTGCAAACTTCAGGATTTTTTAAACACCACACAAGCTCCATAAAGATAACAAAAGCTAGAAAGTTTAAAAATACATTGTGAGGAAACAATGTGTGCAAAAGTAGGTGTGGGTAAAACAATTCCAGAAAAAAACTTGGCAGGAGAATTTCATCATAAACAAGATTTTTTTGTGGGAACATTATTCTGCAAAATCATTTCTGGAAGATTTTTTGCTCACAGTTGAAGCTAGGAGAAGGCAACACAGTTTGTAACTTTGTGAGTCAACTTGATCCCTTTGTCACCTTTGAAAAACTTTTCTTGTGTAATAATTATTTCATCAAACAATTGGTATACTGTTCCGCTACGACTATGGAGGCCACTCAGTGGAGTCTGTATGTAGTCACTGGGAGCATGCACTCATTTTAGCAAACAGCCTCACCCAATCCAAAATGGCATGCTTCATCATTTAGCTTGGTCCTTGTCGGGCTGGTGCTGCAATGCCTTATGGGCCCAGCCTCTTTGTCGGAGATCTTTTTATCGCCAATGGGTGACTGAGTGTGTGAGTGTATTTTTTTATTTTTATTTATTTTATTTATTGAGTTTTATATAGCGCTGGCTAGACCCGGAGGTATCAGAGCGCTTTACATGAGGAAGAAACATTGTTTCAGAACATGGTTACAAAGTTACATCAGTTACTGGAGCGTAGTTACAGGAATTACATGAGTACAAAAGCATAGCATCAACATGAGGAAAAAATAGGCAAGGGGAGAGAAGAATTAGGGGAGAGAGGGAAGGAATAGGGGAGGTAGACAGAGAATAATGGAGGGAAGAGGAGGGAGTGGGTGTAGGAGGCACAACGGGGAGACGAGGAAAAACAGTGTCCAACGTCCGGCTGGGTAGGTGACGGCCGAGGGGTGAACCAGAGCCAAACTCCTCTATAGCTGCGCGGGACAGCTCCACCGGTCATCGGCCAAAGGTTGCTCGGGCTCCGCAGTACATACAGAAAGGTTATAGTTTCTGCCTAGGGGGGCATAGTCCAAAAGTTCCATCGAGCGCGCCGGTCACGGTGTACGGTGCTGTGCTCCCAGAGGTAATGGGATAGAAACCCAGGCCTCCGCTGTGTGAGACTCCCTTGTCGCTGTGGACTCTCTCAGAGGGGTCTCTGAGACTCCAGGGCATAAATGCTGGATCCCTCCCCAACAAGGGGAGAAGGAGTGCTTTGGAAAGGGGCCCACTCATGGTGTTTCTTGCGCTCTGCGGCGCTGTGATGCTCTTTTGCTCGATGTAAGCCTCCTGGATTCCGGTTGCAGAATCTTTGTACGGGTGGGAAATCACTGCGGTGGAACGCCGTTCATGAGGCAGGAATGTCACAGCCTAGTTCTCAATTCTTTATACATGCCATAGAGCAAGTTACCAGCATCAGTATGGGAGCAAATAAACCAAATCTATAAGAGAAATCCTGCTACATCTACATCATTAAAAGAGCATCCAGAGTACAACAGAGACCTCCCAGTCGCACCTTTTTGCTCCTTTCCCAGAGGATCGGTGCCCAGGACCTTGTGGGGACGATTGATTTAGCCACGAGGCTTCCACTTTCACGAGATGGGATCAGTGGCAGCCATCTTAGGGTCAGGCGCGGTGTGATGCTCATGCCCCTTGTTGTTGGAGACAAGCCAGCTCCCAGGATTGTGTCTTTGGGCGATCCAGAGACAGCGGACAGGTCTTGTAATTGCTTCCTCGCTTCCTTATTCCCCATAGCTTTATTATTGGGACTACCTCGCTCCCACGCAGCAGTTACTGTGACAGACAGGCGATGCGATGGCGGTAAACAGAAACAGTAACTAAATGACAACCAGTGTTGTGCAACTAAAACATTTGGCAATAAGATCCTCAGGCAATGCTGGCTGTCTGATGGTTGCTTACTGATTCACAAGCTAGAGACTGTTCTAAGCGCCATTAATCTGCAGTGGGCACCGGAACAATACAGAGCAGGTTGCAGTCACGATCGAACACAGTAAGATATAGTCAGTTATGCATTTGGGCGCTCTGTTCCCTCAGCGACCGCCACACTGTCAATAAATGCCCATTTGCTTACATAATGCAGCGTGAGTCCCAAGGTGAAGGATGAGGCGCTCACCGATTCTCATTTAAACGGCCGCCATCTTAGGGTCAGGCCGCATCGGTAAATATTCACGCAACATTAAGTTCCTTCAACGCTGCCTCAAAAATGAAATTACCTTAACGAAGGTCGAGGCCTGAAGATCACTGAGGGATGAATGCTCGGAATTGTAATGCGGTCTGATGATCACTCGTAAAGACGATATGGATGTAACTCGTCCGCCATTTTGCTGTTACTTATTTTTCCTGATCGGCGAAAATTATAGCAATGAATGCATGAAAAGCAGCGCTTTTCACTGGACATCGATGGTATACTTAGAGGCAGCACTCCATCTGGCTCCACATTCTGATGTCCAGCTCCACCAACGATCCCAGAAACTCCGGATTTCCGATTTACATTCTCCGGGTCGGTCAGAGCGACGGGATCAGGCAGCCATCGGCTCCAAGCCACGCCTCTATGGGTGTATCTCCAGTGAGTGAGTGAGAAGATTTGGGAAAAAAGTGTGCTAAAATCAAATAAAATCAAATGGAACCTATAAAGTGCAGAGCTTCTCCAGAGAATGTCTCGGTGCTACAGGTTCATCAACCGCTGATCTCACAAGAGAGGAGCAAAAGCTAAAAGGTACAGTTAAATAGCCTAATTTTCAAGCCATGTTTAGAGGCACCCGCATCCTTAATGGCAGGAAAGTGCAGGGGAAGAGTATTCTATCCCGCAGCAGCCAATGCAGAAAAGGAAGTACCTCCCCATCTCTTCCTCTTAGTCTTAGGCACCACTACCAGCAATGCATCAGCAGAGCATAGAGTTCTGGATGGCTGATAGTAGGGAAGTCTCTTAGTAATATATGTGGGGCCTATGCCACAAAAAGCTCTGTGAGCTAGCACAAGTCCCTTGAACTTCACTCTCACCTAAATAGGTATCCAATGCAACTCCTTTTGGTGGACCTGAACAGATATGTTTCTTGGGATGTTAAGCAAGAGCAAAGCTGCTACGTTCTACACCAACTGGAGTCTCTTAAGTTGGTACAGAGGGAGACCCCAGTATAATGCAATGGCATAGTCCAGACGAGGTGTTATGAAGGCATAAACAACCATCTTCTGGCAAGGATCAGAAACAAGAACTTCATCAGTAACAGGTGAAGGCTGAAACAGGTTCCAACTACATTCTTCATGTGTGGTTTGAAGGACAGCTTGTTATCGAACTTCACTCCGAGATTTCAAATCACTGCGGCAGGGGTTGGAGGAGATGGAGCAAAACTAGGCCAAACTTCACCACCGCACGAGGGGCAGAGGAGATCCAAAAATCAGAACCTCTTTCTTACTTGCGTTGCACTGGAGATTACTGCGGCACATCCACTGCAATACTGCTGACAGACATGCTTCAAATCTATTTTGGGTGCTAGAGATGTTCCCGTCCCAAGTTAGAAGGATCTGCATGTTGTCAGCGTAAGAGATGGCCTGCGTTCCAAAGGATTCCACCGGGTTTCCAAGGGGGCGCATGTAGACATTAAACAATGTCGGACTCAAGGCAGTACCCTGGGGAACCCCAAATTTAAGGGGTTTGGAGTCAGACACAAATGTCAGCATCCACACAGACAGCCTTCTATTCGATAGAAAGGAGCCCAGCCAGGCCAGCACGGTCCCACCTATCCCGATGTTGCGCAAGTATTATATCAGGATAGGGTGGGCGACAGAATCAAGCACCGCTTAGAGGTCCAGTAACATTAAGGCGACTTTCTTTCTGTTTTCCACAGCCAGTTTAATAACATCAGATACCTCTACCAGAGTGGATTCAGTGCTGTGTCCCGGGAAAGAACCCAATTGCGTAGGATGCAGAAACTGGTTGGCGGTGAGATAACTGGAAAGTTGGATATTTGCCAGTTTTTGGAGGATCTTTGAGAATGCTGGCAACAGGGAGATCGACCTATAGGTTGGCCAGGACAGCCTTGCCAGCCAACGATTTTAAGCAGTGGAATCAGTGAGAGATTCTTGGACATAATGGCCCTAATCTCTTAAGTGTCAAGTGTCAAGGCATCTTATGTTGCATGAGATCGAGCACTGGTTAATATTTTGACCACATTTAATTTAATTGTGACATGATTTTAATTAAAATGAACTTGAAGTATATCGTTTTTCTCTCTCTTTTTTAAGTAGGTCACTGATTTAAAACAAAGCACACATGCAAGGACGTGCGTGCCTATACATAAATGTATCTAGAGGTGGATCATCACACTAGCCATCTGGATAAAGAAACCTAGATACTCTCTTAGGTCCCGGTCCCCTTCAGAAAATTTGGTATAATTTACTCTTGATGAAATTCCACGTGATCATTGTCCTGACACTGTAAAGGAGCGAAACATGCCGACCATGAACTGAGATCCAGACACACTTGCTCAATCTCATACCACATAAGATACCTTGACACTTAAGAGATTAGGGCAATTATGTCCAAGAATCTCTTACTTTGTTTTTAACCTTGACATAGACTCGGCACCCCATTAAATAGAAAGCCCCACGAGGTGTAGAAGTCGATTTTAGTACACTTTTTTCCCCAATCTTCTCACTCACTGACTGAAAATTCACTCACACCCCCAGGCACCCATTGGCGATTAAAAGATCTCCAACAAAGAGCCTGCTCGCGGGGCCCATAGGGCATTGGAGCGCCAGCCTGATGAGGAGCAAGCCCAATGATGAAGCATGCCACCTTTTGGCAAGTGAGGGCACTTGCTCAAATGAGCACATGCTCCCAGTGAATATATACAGGCTCCGCTGAGAGGTTGCGATAGTCGCAGTGGAACAGTATTCCCCTTGTTTGTTGGTTGAAGATCAGAGGAGACTGTATACTGGACCGAAATCCTCCTCATCCTTCCTCCTATAGGTAACAATTCTTTCAGACATCTTCAGCCTTAATAACATCTTGCTGCACCAAGAAACATGCTCACTGTGTCACTGGAACCAAGCTGTACCCGACTGATGAGCTCATAAGTAGGGCGAAACAGGTCCTGGGTTGCTTGTGTTTCAGTTCAGGGAGGGCTTGGCCTGGCAGTTTGGGCCGGACTGATCCCATGAGGAGCAGGGTCAAGACTGATTTGCATATGGCTGGATCCAAACTAAGGTGGCATGGTGAGCAAAAGAAAGATGGGCTGGAGTGCTACCCGAGCTATTGCCAGTGGTTAGACTTATAGCAAGCATTCCTCCCATCATCTTTGTTTGTATCATTCAATGCCAAACATGATCATGCTAGGATAGTGTAGTGCATAACATTTCAAAATCCTATCGACTCCTTCAAATGAGAGTATGATTTTGAAGTGCTGTGAACAGCATTTTTCAGAATGAAGGAAATGTGTAGAATCACTGTGTGAGAAAAGGATAAAATAACAGGTTCATTCTACATCATCCCTGAAGGCAGGAAGCCACCCTTTGTGATCTCATGAAGCAGATACCTCGCCTAGACTTTAAGCCATGGATCACGCGGGATAATAACTTTCAAAGGGGTGGATGTCGGTGCTGTACCTGTAAACAGTTCCATATAGGAATCAGCACTGGTGGTCAAGTCCTTCTCTTTAGTGATTGTGAGAAGCTGGCTTGGTATATGGTGTACACTTATGTATGTGGGCACCATGCACCAATCCAGACAACCCTTATGGTGATTTTAGTGGTCTTAGACAACCTTAGAAAGCTCTCCAAGTGGTAGCTATGAAGAGCAGCCTTCAGGATTAGTCCAGAAGGAGTGTAAAGCAGCTTGTTTTACCAGAACATAATCTTATAGGTATAGATTAAGTGAAAAAGAACCACACAGTGTATTTATAAAAATATGTATTTATTATAAGACACTCACTAACACATACAGATATCTCCTAGCCGGAGATATACACAATGCACACAATACTTTTCAATAGAAACAGGTAAGTAGCACGAAATACACAGTGGTCACCAGGGGGAGACCAAACCTTATACTAAAATAGTGGTATGCGAGCCATGACTCGAGTCTAGACTATACCCAGAAGACGTAGAAGTGCCGGGGACCCAAAGAACCACCCAAGGTAAGTAACCAGGAGCCCCACGAAGGCCGTGTGCAGAGTGGGAACACGACCGCGGAATCAATGCAAGTCAATGGGTAAGTCGCTGTTGCAATTTTAAAGAAGAAGGACCCTTTCCAGTGGACCCTGAAGAAACCTCGTGGAAGACAGAAAGTTGGAGTGCCACCCCACCTGTGGATACCCTGGGAACTAGGATACCTACACCAGGGAAGCCGGGTGCATATGTGTGAAGTGGCGTCGGAAACCGCCGTCAAACTCAATGGAGGACTTCAGGAAGATGCCGCTGCTGGAGAAGGTGAAAGTGTCCGGTGGAGCCCAAAGGTGGATTCATGATGAGAAGTACCTGCAAACATAGGGGACAGAGTCTATGTCACTTGGAAGTGACCAGGAGGCCTGGAAGACTAATGCCCACCAAAGTTGAGTGATGCAGGAAAGTTGACAGTGACCTTGAAACTGCAGCTGTGCGGACCAGGTGACGCTGTGGAAGACCAGGAGCCGTGCACGAGCTGTCCACGTGGGATGTTGAGAGTTGAGGGGTCGGTGTCTGTTGGAGGCACCAACAAGCCTTTGCAACTGCAACCAACGTGGAAAGTGCAGAAGGTACACTGTCGGGACCAGCAAGGTCCAGGTGACTCACAACAAGCAGGGGAGTCAGGGCAGGCCCTGAGCAATCAGGGGAGCCCGCAGAAATCAAAGGAGACCCTCAGGAGGACCCAGGCACTGGAATCGCAAGAGGACTTCAAGCAGCTCACCAAAGATGCAGGCCCACGGTGCAAGTGATGTGGTGAGGACAAAGATCTTGGTCACAGGAGATGCTTGAGGTTGGGGCTAATTGGAGCCCGAAGATCTTGGTGGAAGGAAGCCAACAAGCCTTTGCAACTGCAAGTCGATGCGGTGCACAAGGGTTCGGTTTCTGCGGCTCCGACAAGGGATACTGGCATCAAACTTGGTGAGAGGACAAGGCAGGCCTCGAGGGATGTGAAGAACCATGACCTGTGTTGCTGAGCCTTTCGGAGTTTGTGGGAGCCCAGGATCAGCATTCCGGTCAGCTTAGTTGCGGAAAAGAGATTTCTTCAGGTGTCTTAGATGCCCACAGGCCTTGGAAGGTCCCTGTATGGAGCACAGACACGGACGTTGCACCAGTCGAGCAGGGCGACGAGATCAGGAGCAGCAGGAGTCTTCCCAGTTGCAGCCTTGATGCCCAGAGCGAAGTCCAGGGAAGTCCAGAGTGCCCAGATGGTTGAAGAAGAAGTGGTGTCTTGAAATTAATCTTGTCCCACGACGAATCTAGGGACCCACCCTCAGGTAAGCCCTTAAGTACCCTAAGGAAGGAATTGGGACGATTCAGGTTTCCCTCCCGGGGGGGGGGGGTCGGACAGTGGGGAGGATACTACCATGTCCTTTGTCCAGTTTCGTGCCAGAGCGGAAGCCAATGGCTCCCTGAGCTGGTTTGAACTGGTCTATGCAAGGAGGACACCAAATGTGCCCTTCAAGCAGACTGAGTGGCACTGGCAAGCGCTCCCACCCGGCCCCAATACACTAAACCCTGTCTGGGAGGTGGTCACACCTCCCTGTGACATGATACCTATTGTTATGTCTTCCCCTGTCTTGGCTCAGCAGCAGGATGGCAGAATCATGTCTCTGGTCGGCAGCATCCATGTTGTGCTGTCTGGGTCTAGAAGACTGGTACCGGGAGCATTGAGGGCCTCCCATAGGAGATTTACAGTGCATGGAATCATATCTCCCACACCATTTACGGTGTGAGGGTATAATTCAAACATGTTGTGGGGGTATGATTCCAACATGTTTGATACCAAACATGATAGGTTTCGTTACAGCCAGTTTAGAGATGATCATCGTATAATGACACATGGCCACTCTATGTATCTTAATGGCTGATGCACTTACAGCCCGGGAGAATGGACTCCGAAGGCTGTAGGGGTGTCCTGCTCTTGCAGGTGCACCCTCACTCTTAGAACCGAGCACCCTCACTTCAGGATTGAAAGGCCTGCTTTAGGTGTGACTTATAGGTTTTAAGTGCAGTGATCCTAGATATAGGTAAACCTATATCTTTCGTAAGTGGTGCTAGCACCAGCTTACACAGGCTGCAATGGCAGGCCTGTAGTTACAAATTGAGCGGTCCCTCATGGGTGGCATAATACATGCTTCAGCCCATGGGGGACCCATGGTGTACCTATACCCTGGGTACCTCAGTACCATATACTAGGGACTGATAAGGGTACACCAGTGTCTAATCTGGGATGCACCTAAGTACTTACCATACCAATTTTGGGGAGAAAGCACAGAGACTGGGGTCCTGATTAGCAGGATCCCAGTCAGACTAGTCATAAACAGCGTAGCACCAGGCAAGAAGTGGGGGTAACCATAAAAGCAGATCCTATTTTCCTACAGTGATCCACAACATTTCCTATTGGAATCTAGGCCATTTTGTGAAGAAATTGACACCTATCTCAATAGGGCCAGTTGTATCTCAGAACATTGTTGTCAGGATTATTGTCTCATAAATAACGTGTCCTGAATATCCTTTACAAAAATATTGTCCCATTTGGTATAGGTTTTTTATTCTCTCCAGGGAGGTGATATTTATGTCACTTGACTTTCTGACTAGGATATTCTGGTACTATATCATTGGGTCACGCTCCCTTAGATTTCTGCAGTCTTCCTATGGGTCTACATACCTGTTCCTCTAGGAATGTAAGTCAATGTGAATATAATCCATAATGGAGCAATAATCCAGGCCCTTTGTTATAAGAATGTAACTGTTTCCCTTGAGGAATCTGTGCCCTTCCTTATAAATATGTATGCCTTTTCCTGAACAAACTGTTCTAGTGTACTGGAAATTCACACTCTTTCCTACAAGGATGTACGACCTTCACCAAAGTAATCAATACTGCCCTGTATGAGTCCACATCCCACATCTGTACACTCAGAAACCTACTCCGTTCCCCATAAAAAAAACACTTCCTCTATAGTGCCTTAGAGTTCCTATAAAAGAATTCTCACTCTTCCCTATAGGAACTCATGTCATTCGCTAGTAGTAGTTCATGCCCTTCATAATCCTTTAATGTCAGAAATAACTCCATTTTCTTTGGCATTCTATTCCTTCAGCTCTGCCCCAATTGCATTCCTCTTATTCAGATCTTGCCTTTTCTTAACCTTTCAGCAGTCCATTCAAGCTGCAAGCATCCAGGTTTCGCCTGATCTCCAGCACTTACTACTGGCCTACGACAAACAGCAGGTAAGAGATTCACACTCCAACACTGTCTACATAAGAGTGGTCTTGGGTTGTACCACCTGCTTTTCCATCCACTTGTCCCCCCCATTGCAGTGAGCAGGTGGCCATTTTGAGATATTAACTTCTTTAACTGTAGGAGCAGCCCGTGCAGGTAACAGCAGTGGGGCGGGGTGGGGGAGTCAACAGACAACAACGAGGAAAAACATTTTTTTTTAACAAAAAAAGTACCTTGCGCTCGCCGCATCGGCGAGTCGGCAATGCGACGAGCATAAGGTAAGTGGTTTTCTTTTTTTCCCCCTCGTTGTTGTCTGTCAACTCCCCCCCAACCCGCCCCACCGCTCTTACCTGCATAGGCCGCTCCTGCTTAACTGTCTCAACAGTGCTGTTAGAAACTGCTGGATCAGTGGTGTAGGGAGCTGATGTAGACAGTGTGTCTAGGACTGGAGTTTTTGGACTGAACTGAAAAGTTTCTGGGCAACTGTGTGTGACCGTCTGTAGGAGAAGGAGTGGTGTAGAAATGAAGGAGTGATCCGATTGGGCTATGTTATCAGAGCAGTGGGATATGCATGAACACTGGAATTAAAAATAATATTGGGGCTCAGGAGTGGAGGGATGTAAAAGTGATGCTGGGAGGAGAATCTAGGATAAACTACTCCAACTGCATTTCGGTTGTAAAACAATAACACATACCATAAGGAATTGGTATTTGGAAAGGATGCCCTAAACACGCCCCTTCCAAATAGCAATTCCTTACGATTTCCTAAATACATTTACCGATTCAGTGACAAGTTACTTAATCGCTAAATGGGTTTAATACAGTGATACTCAAAGTACGGCCTGGGAGCTGCATGCGGCCCTCCTGCCCATTACATGCAGCCCCCTGGTCAACAGCAGCACTGGGCTGCTGTTAACTAAACAGCCAAGCATTTATTTTAAGTTAATTGAAGTTAAAGAAAGGAAGTAACTAGGGTGTCCTGAACCGCTTAACTTTAGGAACACCTTCATTTTTACAGACATTTTTGTAAAAATGTGACACAGTGTATTTCAATAACATGCAAGAACGGTTTCACCTTAGTAAACCAGATTACATCAGTGTATTGAAAAGTATTTTTTTTTAAGTGATAGTTTTCAAACATAAATTTAGAAACATTCATGTTAGCCCCCCGCACCCTGACAAGAATGTCAATAGTGAACTACAAGGCAAGTCAGTTGTTATGTGCACCCTTTGTGTGGCCACGGTTGCTATTATACATGAACAACATTATAGTTTATTAAATCAAACACAGGAGAAGCTTTTGTACAGCGCACATCCTAAAGTCATATATTTCAAGGTCCTCTTATATGTGATAAGAAAGAAAAAGGAGGGAACATGAAATAAAACAATTGCCTAAGATCACACAATTTGGTCATTTGGAGAAGCCAGAATTGATCCTAGGTTGTCTGGTTTCACATTGCGCAATTCCGTTCAGCCACTAGATATACATGATTTGCTTCCCCTACACCCACCTTCAACCCTCGCCCCTCTCCCGACCACCGCCCTGCTGGCATAAGTGCAGCACTCGGTCACACCACACCAAACTTTTTGGCCCCTGGGAAAATGTTTGCGAGTGCCCATGGTTCAATACATTCAAAAACCACATTTTCATGTTACAAACCATGCAAATGACCAAATCCCAGAGTTTGCAATGCAACGAGAAAATGCGTTTTCTCGTTGCAAACCCTATTCTTCTGGCCCATGGGGGGGATATGTACAAGGAAGTGGAGGAGAGAGGCGTTAGCCTTCCTGGCTTAAAGCCTCTCTCCTCCACTTCTGAACGCAAGACTGCACCATATTTACAAGGATATGGTGCAGCCTTGCGTTTCCCCCTGCGATGGCGCTAAGTTTAGCAACTTAGCGCCAACGCAGGCACCCTTGCACCATAGTGCAAGGGTGTCTGCGTGCAGGTGAGGATTGTTTATGTGTAGGAAGGTGTCCCTTCCTGCACATAAACAATCCTAGAAATGCCATCCTGTCACTTTCATGCGTGCTGCTTCATGCAGCACACATGAAAGTGACAAAATGGCATTTTTTTAAAAGTTTGTTTATGTGCAGGAAGGGACACCTTCCTACACATAAACAAACAATGGCATTTTGCTTTTTCCATGTGTGCTGCACAAGGCAACACACATGGAAAAAGCAAAAACGAGGGGAAATAATGCATTTCTCCTCGTTTCGCCATTTTAAGACCAGTTTTTGCCTGGTCTTAATTTTGGCGCTGCCTCTTATGTACGCCACCCTTGTACATAGGGGGGAGCATCAAAATGAATGGGTGTTGCTGTGGAACATCCGCCGCAACACCCACTGCCCACCCCTTTCACGCTAACCATAGCGTGAAAGGGGGCCTTATGTACAAGGCAGCGTTAAGCCACGTTAAGTGGCTTAACGTTGCCTTGTACATAAGGGGCAGCCCCTATCGCCTCCACAACGTAGTGACGTTGTGGTGGCGATAGGGGCTTGTGCATATGCCCCCTAGTCTCTTAAAGGCTTTCCAGGTTACCATGTGATTGTGCCTCTCACCAGGTCCTTCCATTGTGACGGGATGTGAAACCTATAAAACATTACAAAACTAGGGGGGCCGTACTTCGCTTCGGAGGATGAAACAGTCCTTCCAAAGAGGTAAAATTTTGAGTCAATGCTGAAGATATCCAGCTGGTTTGAGAGCAGCCACGTCATCAAAAGCAGAGCGTCAGGGCCACAAGGAAGAGTGATGGGCGCTCGGCTCGGCTTCCCGCCATCAGAAATCCCATCATAAGAACACGCATCATTTAGACTGCCAGAACTGCTGACTGCTGGGGAACTGGAAGAGGGTGGAAGGGGGAGGGGCGGGGGAGTCTCCACTACACTGCCTGCACACACCGGGGCTCTCTGGGATAATAAACACCGCCTCCTGCCCCCACAAATGAATGTGGCTCCGCTCCGGCACGCTTGGCTGTTTCTGTAATATGAATATCTCTCCGGCATTCACCAGGCGGTTCTTCGTCATCTCCCCCACTATTTCAGAAAATAATCTTTATGTTTCCCCTCGCTCCTCCTGACAATGTACAGAGTCAAACGCATTCACAACATGCACAATATCTAGCGCCTCGTCAGAGGTTGTAAGCGCTAGATAAAGGCAAGCATCATACAATGCTCCCATTGGGTATTATTATAGGCACTCTGGGCAGTGCTTTAAATGGGCCGGTACTCACCGGTACTGAGTACCGGCACTTCCGAATTTTCTTGCCGTCAGTACCGGCACTTCTCTTTAGCCAGAGAGAGTACCGGTACCCTCATCAGCGGCACGGCAGGCGCAGATTAGGCATCTCCTCCAGCTAAGGGCAGTCGCTGCTGAAGACTCCAGCAGTGCCCACTTTAATGTCCAAAGACTGCAGGGTGTTGAGAGGGCTTACATCACGCTGTGATTAACAGTGCAGGGTCTAGACAGACCCTGCACTGTTGATCAGATGCGCAAAGACAATTCGGCTGAAAGTGATTTCGCCCCCCTCTCCCCTCCATTAGGTGAGTGAAATGAGCTGGGACTGCCAGACAGTCATCCAGTCCCATTTAGTGTATTGCACTGGCCCTACTAAAGCATGTGGCAGCGCACTACAATACTCGACCTTCATCAAAGACGTTTTTCTTTTCCTCTTTGTTTAGCACAGGAGCTGCTTCCCTTTGTGTGCCCTGCAAACACTAATTGCTGCATTTACAAGATAACAGGGACTGACTAGGGTACTGGGACAATGGGTGTGAATTTAGCCCTGCCCATAGGGCAATGCACAGCAGGGAATGTTGGAACACTCTAGGAATTAGCTCCCATGACAACTGTTGATGCATTTGGTTGGGGGAAAGACGAGACGAACATAGAAGGACGAGCGAGGGAGGAATGTAAAGTGAGGTGACCGGTGAAGTTAGGATTTACCGCTTTTTCAGATAAAAATGCCAGTTATTTTTTGGGGAGAGTTTTATATAGTGCAAACTTATTTGCTGAGTTCTGAAATCATTAATGGACTTAAGTGTGAGTGTTTGCTTATGTCTGTGTGCTTGCCTGCTTGTCTGTGCCTGTTTTTGAGTAAGAAAGAGGGAGAGTATCAGGACACTCTCAGGAGATATATTAGAGGGAATGTGAATGCTTTTGTGTACATGTCTGCTTGTTTCTTTCTGTGTGCGAGCTTGAGAATATATAGTATTATGCCAAACAACAATAAATAACAGTAGGGCATTAAGAAACAGCGAATATTACAAAACAATGATATGTTAACATCTCCTGTTTGGCTTTCATTTTGTGTAATGAGTTAACCTGTTTCGTTTACATAAACGCATTTCATGTGTTTTGATATGTGCTGCAACTGGTACAGAAGCCATTATGTACCATCATATATTGCCTTTAGCCCCGCCCCTAGCTCCGCCCACTTGCCACACCTCTAGCTTATTTTAATGAGTACCTGCACTTATTTTTTCCCATTTAAAGCACTGACTCTGGGTAAAACCGAAAAACTATAACGTGAGTCATGTTTCGGTCGTTTCAGAAAAAGGGACTTTCTGGACGGTAGTTAGTTGCATATGAGGGCATGGTTAAGGGGTGGTTTATTACTGCTGTCGATATCCCATCGTTAGTGCTGCTTTGGAGAACGGGGGGGCATAAAAGAGGAGTTAGTAAAGGTACAATAAAAGGATGGTAGGGTAGACTCCCCCTTGGCATCCAATCAGGCACAGCCCAGTCGGGAGGGTCCGTGGGTCTTTCTGTGGCCTGCTTTAGTCACGAAGAACTGTCACCGAGGGCCTCTGATGGGGTGTGTTCTTTGGTGCGACCAGCTGGCGGTTGGCGTTTTGAATGCAGTGTTGATGCTTCCAAAGGATCTCTGTGGCAGCTGGTTGTTGGTCAATGAGTTTTGGAAAAAATACCTGGGTGTATAAAGTCTGCTTTATTGATGTGCTTTGTTCAGGAAGAAGGGTTTAGTCCATAGCAGGGGCGGGGCTACCATTTGTGAAGCAGTAGCAGTGGCACCGGGAGCCAGAGCTCTGAGAGGCCAATTGAACCCCGATAATGGCTGTATTTTACTATCTCGACAGCAGTCAAAGGGGATATTTTCCTTGCTTGCACCAAGGCCAATCAATTGTATACTTGCCACGCTTCTGGCCCATGGTGCCTAAACCCTTCTGATTCAAAGACTGTCTGAGTGAGGGTGTCATAAGGAATTTTCTGAATTTGAGGAAATTTGGGTTTGCGCAGAAGGACAGCTCTAGAATGTCATACTTAAGAGTCCATGAATTCTGTGCTCCATCCTGTAAAGGTTAAAATGTAGGTTGTTTTTGATACAGGTAGAGGATCGCACTGAGGCTTATGGTAGTTGAGAGAAAACCATGAAACCCCCAGGCCTGAATTATGGGCCACTCTCTACAGAGAAAGGTAAAGAACTTACCTGAGACAATCAGTTTTTGCTTTCGAGAAAATAGTTCTCAGACCGTATTTATTACACCACAAGATAGTATTAAAGATATTTGATTCCATCACACAATGAACATACTTTAAAATAAAATAGAAAAGAGTTGGAGATAACTTCTATACATTGGAATCACCTGACCGCATTGTTGAAGTCATGTTTGCCCACCCGTCTGGCTCTCAGAGCACCAGTGAAGTGACTTGGGAGCCCGAGTGCTAGCCACGAGTCACCCAGAAGAGAGTGACCTTCAAGCTGCTCACTCACGCCTACAAATCCCTCCACAACACCGGACCCCATTACCTCAACGAAAGAGTCTCCTTCTACGCACCCAAGAGAAGCCTCCGCTCCGCCGACCTCGCCCTGGCCGAAACCCCTCACATCCGCAGAGCCAGAACGGGTGGAAGAGCCTACTCCTACATCATGGCAAAGACCTAGACATAACTCCTGCTCAGCATCAGACGTTCCCCCACTCTGCATACCTTCAGGAAGAGCCTCAAGACCTGGCTCTTTGGGTAAGTCGTTGCTGCACAAATCCCCCCTCCCCCCCAGTGTCTTGAGACCCCCACGGGTGAGTAGCGCGCTTCACAAATCCCTGATTGATTGATATTATTTTTACATAGAGAACTCCCATGCTCCTTCATGAGGAGAGGAGCCGAAGGCCAGCAAGTCAGCCGAGCCCCTTAAACATCCATGCAAGAGCAACTCAGAGAGTTCCCCCTGGCACCCAACAGGAGATGGGCCTGGGCAACCAAGCCAGGCCTTGGTCCCCTGGAACAAGCTCCAACTCCCCTAAATCTCCAGGGCAGTGCCATAGAGTCCCCGTAGAGCCCAGGACAATGGCTATAGTGCACGTCCCTGGCCCTGCCTTCCATACCATATTAGTTCTACACAACCTGTTCAAAGGTTCGAAGCCAAATGTATCCAGAATTCATCTGCCTTCTTGTTCTAGATGCCAAGGTGCCTACTAGCTTTGTGGCCCATACTGCCTTCATTTTTGCTATAAACATAACGAATCATGAACATACACATAAAAAGAAATGAATATAGAGGAAATCAACCATAAACCATCATACTCCCTCCATCCCCTGATTGTTGAACTAGGGACAGAGGGGCGGGGTTAAGAAGCTTGTGTTCCTGGCAGCAGGTTGCGTCGACGGTTGGCAGGGACACAGCGAAGCAGGAGGTGATGTGAGTGCTCAAAACTACCCACGGCTTAAATGCTCCTGCATGTGCCCCTGCGTGCCACCCAGGTGACCCAGCTGACCCCTGGCAGCCAATGGACACCAAGCACGACTTCCGGGGCAATCTCGAAAGCACACTAAATTCAGAATTAACACCAAGCGGGAAATGCTGTTGGTGTGCCCCTCCCTTGAGCCAAGTGTCGGCCTCACAGGTGGTCAGGGCCCTCCCTTATGGTGTTGCCCCTTTATTCAATCCCTGGGCTCAGCTGCTGTGTAGTAAGTAGCTAGTTTCTGCAGGTAACCTGAGCCTCGGTTCCCTTAAGCTTTGTGCACTGTGTGTGAGGTCTTGAGTTTATTCCTTTCCTCCACTGGGATCCAGTGTATGGATTTCAAAACCAGTCTCGTCTTTTCAGGTTGAGACACAGCCTGGCCTCTTGTTACAAGACCTGAAGACTAGTGACAATTTTCTTGGGAGGCTGGTGTAAACTGTGTTCCAGAAATTCAGCCGAGCCGTCACCCCATATCTAGTGCCAGAAGGGAAGGAGGCATTGTCTGGTACTTCTGAGGGACTCTTCTGGGCCTAGCACCCCTATAAAAGATTATCTGTAGTTGTAATCCTCTGACGGGCCCACATTTTGTCACCAGACTCTCATGTACTCCCTCATTTACACACTCAAACACACACCATAATTCTTCCATCTCACTCTCTTGCACTCTCTCTCGCTCTCTCTCTCTCTCTCCTTGCTCTCTCTGACGTATCTTGCCTTTTTAAGCACCAGCATAATAAGTAACCCGAGCAGAGCTGGCGTAGTGCCACTACGCGGAGTTCCACGGAGTTGGGAAAAAACTCAGTGGAACTCCGCTCCGCTCCCCGCCTTCACCCCCCTAATAAAAAATATTAAAACATACATTTAAAAAGAAAAAAGGCACTTACCTGTACTGTGGTGTCTCCGGGCTGCCCTCCTCCTCCTCGCCGTGGTCTCTCTCCCGCAAACCCCTACGTCCGACGTAAGTCTTGTGAGAACTGCACATGCGTGCCTTTTTTGTCGGGGGTGGGGGCTGGCTAACTCTGCTCCGCTGCGGAGTCGGAGTTTTGCCTACAACTCCGCGTTCTCAGCGGAGTAGGCAAAACTCTGCACACTCCGCTGGCGGAGCAGAGTTCTCTGCCTGCCCTTAATAATAAGTGTATGAACACGGTGCCCAAATTTAGAAAGTATACCAGTGCCGTACTAAAAGTTGTAGCTGCCATACAAATACGGTTTACATAACAATTATCTGTAGGTTGGTCCCAGATGCCGGGCTTTCGTATCACGAGTACACCATGGTCAAATGAAGATCGACCAATGCCTTGATGCTTACTTTTTCAATATTCTTCAGTGCATAGAGCCCAACCTCATGACTGCAGTAGGATCTGCGTGCCTATGAGTGCAGACTACATTGCCCCTCCTTGTGCGTTTTTCCAAAACGACTACCAAGGTTGTCTACTCAGCCTCAAAAGCAGCACCCAACATCACACTAATGTATGAAAGTGACTGGTTTTGGAGAACAACCATGTTTCTCTGACTACTCTCATTGTCCAAACCCACAACCAGCAAACAAGCCCACATTTAATACATGGTAGACATCACTGACCACACACAATCAACAGACCCTTGATAATTTATATATGGGCTTTAATCACACATCCAACACCACTCTATAGCCCATAATAACATCACACACCACATTTTCAATCTGACCTAAATGGTCATACTCAAACAAACATGTGCACAACAAGGTGCCAAAGTCATATAGATGGCAAAGTGCTGCCAAAAGCAACAGCACTGTCATGCACCACACTGACATACACCAAGAAATATGCAGGCAAAATTTGCATAAATAAAAGACACGCTTACACATGAAACATTGCATCATAAGACACCAACCTGGGTTGTGAAGCTTCAATAAAAAGCACTGAACTTTGGCAGACCAGTTGAATTGTTGAACCTTGTTGGCTTAGGACCACTTTTATCCTTAGTAGCATCACTAAAGGTGAAAATGTTTGTTTAGCTATTTGTGCAGGACCCCTTCTGTGCCTCAACTCCACCCTCCCAGTGTCCCATATAAACTAATTCCGGTTCCGGCCACTTGCAACCACTTACTCAGCTCAAGTTCACACTGCACAAAGATGTAAGAGGCACTCACTGTCTGAGCTGTATTCTTCTGGTACCATCTGCCAGGCTCACCCTCAACCTTCCTTGGTCTTCTCTGTTGGTTCCAGTAGAGGGCACATCTGCTATCCTTGGCCTCCAGCTTTAGAAAACAACCAACAAGTTGCGGCTTGGTCTAGTAGGTGGGCATTAATCTCCTAGCACCTCTTCAAAGACAAAATGACAGCGCTTTGTGGTGCTGCTCTCTCCTTCCAAGCCAGTGAGTTAGAATCAGAGATAAAAGGGTTAGAGATGGCATGGGGCAGGGGACAGGGTAAGGACTTTGGCTGGATGCAGGGTTAGGGTTAGGGAGAAGGGGAAGACACGGATTAGGTTTAGGGATACCAATAGGTATGCGGTATCGTTAGTGCAGTCTTACAGTCCGGACATATGACCCCTAACATTACCAAATAAGAATAAATGGGACCAAAATACTAGTTGACATAAGCCTATTGGGCTAGCCTCATAAGCCCCTTGGAAGGGCTTTATGTCTCTTCCGTGTAGCTTTGGTTGGCAGGCCTGTGTAGCACAGCGGTCTGGTGGAAATGCAGGGCCCAGCAGGTCTGACACCTTTGTACAGTACACAGATCAACACAGTACACAGTTCCACAGTGTCTTCCAGAACCACCTAGCTTCAGCTAGCCCTCAGTGACTGGCTGGAACTACTGGAGAAGCAAAGGGTTCAGTGAGAACAGTGGGATCACAGTGACATCCTGCTCTTCATCAGGACACTGAAACCTTTAGGAGCCAATATCTCACAATACGCCAGTCAAAGCATAAACGCTTTGAGCCCCCAGGAGCCTGAGGGCCCCAGGAGCCCAGCAGCAGTCATGATAAGGCCTAAGGGAAAGCGTTCAGTGGTTCTATCTTGGTGACTAGCCACCAGTGATAGTCACAATACCCTTTCAGCTGTGGGCTCCTATAGGCCTGGGAGACCCTCTGAGATGTATTAGTGGTGTTCAGCTCTGGGGAATTTTAAGACATCAAAAGGGGCCCAGGCAAACCTTCAGCCCGGGGAGGGTATGAGAGGGAGAAGACCTCCCTAAGAATATCAGGTGCTTGTACACCAAATAGCCCCAGGGGATGGCAGTGCACAGGGACAGGCAGCCTTGCTCTGTGGAGCACAGTAACTCAGGCATGTTGTTCGTGCGTGCATTCAAGAGGAAATGGAAGTAGCCTTCTAAAGACTCAGGCGAGTGGTAACACTAATGGTGCCTACACCAGATTACAGAGAGGAAGATTGTTGGACTCACCACCAGAAGACACAGAAAAAGATCCCAACTACCAGCATACTGCTACTGAGCAAGCAGTCACCCAAAATCCAGCAAGGCGTTTTCTAGCGGACTGCGAAATCCACATTATTTGCTCTCATGAAATTGCGTCAAATAAAAGCAAAATTACACATAATTACGCAAAATGCAAACCTGGCATTTCACGCTAAATTATAGCATGAAATGCATCCCATTGATGCTTTGATACCCCGCTAACACTCACTCATTGAAAGCCTTGACTCCTTGCCCTTGCGACTCCTCATACACTCAATGTGATCTCCATCTGCTATTTTTTTGCCCCTTTTATAGAGAAGAGGAAAAGATTCATCTGTCCGATCCTCCGTAAATTAGTGCTGAGGCGATGTCGACCAGCACTTTATCTCCTAAAATAACTTCCTGACCCGTATATCTGTTACTGTGTGGCCAGGTTTCTACAAAGCGCTTTAAAGACCCGCAAATGCCAATCATGAGGATAATTTGATACAATTTATAACTGTTTACCTGTTTTTTAATTATTTGATAGATTTGATTGTAATTTTTCAGCACTCTTTTAATGTATCTTTGATTTTATGTGATGATAGAACACTTTTTATGCTGTTTTTTATAACTAGCGAAATAAAGTATTTTGACTGACTGACTGGCACCCTCGTGTCAATTTGTGGCCCTAAGACGCACTTAAACAGAACCGCGAACAACTGCAGTCCGCATTCTGTTGTTTCTGTGCATGTGCCTTACATTTTTACAGCAATTAGCATAATTCGCTGCAAATTTTTACCATGAATGGTGCGTAATTAAGTGAACTGGTGTAATACCATAATTTTGGGAATCTTGCGTAAAAAGCGTAGCGCGAAATTCCCAAAATTACGCAAATTACGCTGATGTAATCTAAATTTCGCCCAGGCCTAGAGTTTACCTGATTCATTCAGAATACAAATCAGGACATTGCATGATTGCACAGCTTTAACAGGGAGCGCTAGACCTTGAAACTTACATACATGGGCTCGACAATGACAGTCTGAATGTGTTGATTGCTGCTGGTTGCAGGTGCTGGGCACTGCACTCACTTTTGGGATCCGAATATATTTTTGGGGATATATTTTTTCATCATTAGATTTTGACAGAGAGCAGGAGCCAGAAAGGAAAGCAAGGGAGGACCATGGGGCGAAGAGGAAGTGACAAAAGGCTGAGAACAAGCAGTGACAAAGCGTGAAGCGCTCACCTTTCAGTGATATCACCCAACCCTTTGTCTTTCAAATGTTTTTGCTGATGCACTTTCGCATCAGCAAAAAGACGAAAAAAGAATCAGCAAACGCAGAAAAAAGCATGTATACATCATGACACTGTAGCCATTTTTAAAAACATTGAAATTGTGGTTCCAAGATAGATGGCGGATGCTCAAAATTGTGTCATAAAATTTCAAAGAAATGTTTGCAAAGATTTAAAAGGTAAAGGAGTGGCCTGCTAGCAAATTGCAGGTGCTGGGCCCTCCAAAATAAAGAAAATAAAAATATATATATGTTTTTGAAAATAGAATGCAATGAAAAGGGCCTGGGGCGGACGGGGGGAGGGGCGAGGTGCATGTCGAGGGTGCAAGTCGACTCTGCTGTAGAACTACTGTACAGCAAACAAATGATGGACGGAATGCTGACAATGCAAACATTCTCCCCCAGTCAAAAGATCTGGGTTAAATCCATCGTTCTTTTGCCCACTACGCCACCCCAGTTTGGACCCAGCCATATGCAAATCAGTCTTGACCCTGTGCCCCATGGGAACAGTCCAGACTGAACTGCAAGGCTAGGTCCTCCCTGGACCGGAAACAAGCATCCTGGGACCGGTTTCAGGGTATGTCACCCTTCTTCAGCCAGGCTAGCTTGAATCCAGTGGCACAGTGAGCAAGGGACCCACGTCTGGGCATACCCATCCCACTTAGGGCGAAAAGTGTTACAGCAAACAAATGGACGGAATGCTGACAATGCAAACATTCTCCCCCAGTCAAAAGATCTGGGTTAAATCCATCGTTCTTTTGCCCACTACGCCACCCCAGTTTGGACCCAGCCATATGCAAATCAGTCTTGACCCTGTGCCCCATGGGAACAGTCCAGACCGAACTGCCAGGCCAGGTTCTTCCTGGACTGGAAACAAGCATCCTGGGACCAGTTTCAGGGTATGTCACCCTTCTTCAGCCAGGCTAGCTTGAATCCAGTGGCACAGTGAGCAAGGGACCCACGTCTGGGCATACCCATCCCACTTAGGGCGAAAAGTGTTACAGGAAACAAATGATGGACGGAATGCTGACAATGCAAACATTCTCCCCCAGTCAAAAGATCTGGGTTAAATCCATCGTTCTTTTGCCCACTACGCCACCCCAGTTTGGACCCAGCCATATGCAAATCAGTCTTGACCCTGTGCCCCATGGGAACAGTCCAGACCGAACTGCCAGGCCAGGTCCTCCCTGGACCGGAAACAAGCATCCTGGGACCGGTTTCAGGGTATGTCACCCTTCTTCAGCCAGGCTAGCTTGAATCCAGTGGCACAGTGAGCAATGAACCCACGTCTGGGCATACCCATTCCACTTAGGGCGAAAAGTGTTACAGCAAACAAATGGACGGAATGCTGACAATGCAAACATTCTCCCCCAGTCAAAAGATCTGGGTTAAATCCATCGTTCTTTTGCCCACTACGCCACCCCAGTTTGGACCCAGCCATATGCAAATCAGTCTTGACCCTGTGCCCCATGGGAACAGTCCAGACCGAACTGCCAGGCCAGGTCCTCCCTGGACCGGAAACAAGCATCCTGGGACCAGATTCAGGGTATGTCACCCTTCTTCAGCCAGGCTAGCTTGAATCCAGTGGCACAGTGAGCAAGGGACCCACGTCTGGCCATACCCATCCCACTTAGGGCGAAAAGTGTTACAGCAAACAAATGATGGACGGAATGCTGACAATGCAAACATTCTCCCCCAGTCAAAAGATCTGGGTTAAATCCATCGTTCTTTTGCCCACTGTTCCCATGAGGCACAGGGTCAGATTGATTTGGTTATGGCCCTGTCTGAACTGGGGTGGTGGAGTGAGCTAAAGAATGATGATGGATTAAACCCAGATCAGTTGACTGGGGGTGAGTGTTTGATTTGCTCTAACGCTCCGTTCATCATCCCCTTTGGTATCGCTTTGTTCGCCCTAAGTTGGCAGGGTATGCCCAGACGTGGGTCCCTTGCTCACTTTGCCACTGGATTCAAGATAGCCTGGCTGATGAGGGCTTTGAACCTGAAACCGGTCCCAGGATGCTTGTTTCCGGTCCAGGAAGACATGGCTTGGCAGTTCGGGCTGGACTGTTCCCATGAGGCACAGGGTCAGACTGATTTGCATATGGCCATGTCTGAACTGGGGTGGTGGAGTGAGCTAAAGAATGATGATGATTAAACCCAGATCAGTTGACTGGGGGTGAGTGTTTGATTTGCTCTAACGCTCCATCCATCATCCCCTTTGGTATCGCTTTGTTCGCCCTAAGTTGGCAGGGTATGCCCAGACGTGGGTCCCTTGCTCACTTTGCCACTGGATTCAAGATAGCCTGGCTGATGAGGGTTTTGAACCCGAAACCAGTCCCAGGATGCTTGTTTCCGGACCAGGGAAGACATGGCTTGGCAGTTCGGGCTGGACTGTTCCCATGAGGCACAGGGTCAGACTGATTTGCATATGGCCATGTCTGAACTGGGGTGATGGAGTGAGCTAAAGAATGATGATGGATTAAACCCAGATCAGTTGACTGGGGGTGAGTGTTTGATTTGCTTTAACGCTCCGTCCATCATCCCCTTTGGTATCGCTTTGTTCGTCCTAAGTTGGCAGGGTATGCCCAGACGTGGGTCCCTTGCTCACTTTGCCACTGGATTCAAGATAGCTTGGCTGATGAGGGTTTTGAACCCAAAACCGGTCCCAGGATGCTTGTTTCCGGTCCAGGGAAGACATGGCTTGGCAGTTCGGGCTGGACTGTTCCCATGAGGCACAGGGTCAGACTGATTTGCATATGGCCATGTCTGAACTGGGGTGGTGGAGTGAGCTAAAGAATGATGATGGATTAAACCCAGATCAGTTGACTGGGGGTGAGTGTTTGATTTGCTCTAACGCTCCGTCCATCATCCCCTTTGGTATCGCTTTGTTCGCCCTAAGTTGGCAGGGTATGCCCAGACGTGGGTCCCTTGCTCACTTTGCCACTGGATTCAAGATAGCCTGGCTGATGAGGGTTTTGAACCCGAAACCGGTCCCAGGATGCTTGTTTCCGGTCCAGGGAAGACATGGCTTGGCAATTCGGGCTGGACTGTTCCCATGAGGCACAGGGTCAGACTGATTTGCATATGGCCATGTCTGAACTGGGGTGGTGGAGTGAGCTAAAGAATGATGATGGATTAAACCCAGATCAGTTGACTGGGGGTGAGTGTTTGATTTGCTCTAACGCTCCGTCCATCATCCCCTTTGGTATCGCTTTGTTCGCCCTAAGTTGGCAGGGTATGCCCAGATGTGGGTCCCTTGCTCACTTTGCCACTGGATTCAAGATAGCCTGGCTGATGAGGGCTTTGAACCTGAAACCGGTCCCAGGATGCTTGTTTCCGGTCCAGGGAAGACATGGCTTGGCAGTTCGGGCTGGACTGTTCCCATGAGGCACAGGGTCAGACTGATTTGCATATGGCCATGTCTGAACTGGGGTGGTGGAGTGAGCTAAAGAATGATGATGATTAAACCCAGATCAGTTGACTGGGGGTGAGTGTTTGATTTGCTCTAACGCTCCATCCATCATCCCCTTTGGTATCGCTTTGTTCGCCCTAAGTTGGCAGGGTATGCCCAGACGTGGGTCCCTTGCTCACTTTGCCACTGGATTCAAGATAGCCTGGCTGATGAGGGTTTTGAACCCGAAACCAGTCCCAGGATGCTTGTTTCCGGACCAGGGAAGACATGGCTTGGCAGTTCGGGCTGGACTGTTCCCATGAGGCACAGGGTCAGACTGATTTGCATATGGCCATGTCTGAACTGGGGTGATGGAGTGAGCTAAAGAATGATGATGGATTAAACCCAGATCAGTTGACTGGGGGTGAGTGTTTGATTTGCTCTAACGCTCCGTCCATCATCCCCTTTGGTATCGCTTTGTTCGCCCTAAGTTGGCAGGGTATGCCCAGACGTGGGTCCCTTGCTCACTTTGCCACTGGATTCAAGATAGCTTGGCTGATGAGGGTTTTGAACCCAAAACCGGTCCCAGGATGCTTGTTTCCGGTCCAGGAAGACATGGCTTGGCAGTTCGGGCTGGACTGTTCCCATGAGGCACAGGGTCAGACTGATTTGCATATGGCCATGTCTGAACTGGGGTGGTGGAGTGAGCTAAAGAATGATGATGGATTAAACCCAGATCAGTTGACTGGGGGTGAGTGTTTGATTTGCTCTAACGCTCCGTCCATCATCCCCTTTGGTATCGCTTTGTTCGCCCTAAGTTGGCAGGGTATGCCCAGACGTGGGTCCCTTGCTCACTTTGCCACTGGATTCAAGATAGCCTGGCTGATGAGGGTTTTGAACCCGAAACCGGTCCCAGGATGCTTGTTTCCGGTCCAGGGAAGACATGGCTTGGCAATTCGGGCTGGACTGTTCCCATGAGGCACAGGGTCAGACTGATTTGCATATGGCCATGTCTGAACTGGGGTGGTGGAGTGAGCTAAAGAATGATGATGGATTAAACCCAGATCAGTTGACTGGGGGTGAGTGTTTGATTTGCTCTAACGCTCCGTCCATCATCCCCTTTGGTATCGCTTTGTTCGCCTAAGTTGGCAGGGTATGCCCAGACGTGGGTCCCTTGCTCACTTTGCCACTGGATTCAAGATAGCCTGGCTGATGAGGGTTTTGAACCCGAAACCGGTCCCAGGATGCTTGTTTCCGGTCCAGGAAGACATGGCTTGGCAGTTCGGGCTGGACTGTTCCCATGAGGCACAGGGTCAGACTGATTTGCATATGGCCATGTCTGAACTAAGGTGGTGGAGTGAGCTAAAGAATGATGATGGATTAAACCCAGATTAGTTGACTGGGGGTGAGTGTTTGATTTGCTCTAACGCTCCGTCCATCATCCCCTTTGGTATCGCGTAGAACTACTGTACAGCAAGGGTAGGAGGCAACAGTAGAGCAAGGTGGGGGAAGAAAATAGAAATATACTGGGCCGAGAAGCAATGAATGAACTGTGAGGGGGCAACATGAACAGCATATGGCATGGAGATGTGAAGGGATAGCTTCACATGGAGGAGAAAGCAATAAAACACATGCACTCCCAGGCAGTGCTGAAAACAAATGAAAAAAAATAGTACTCTGATGTAGAACCATTTAAGGATACAAATCATCCGCTCCAAAGCATAATAATGAAGCTATGCTCCCCGGGAGGGACAAATACAAGAAGAGGATGGGAACACATTGAATAAAATGGAAGCAAATAAGACAGACAAGAAAGCGAACCAATGGTAAGCAATTGACTGACTCAAAGTCTAGTGAAAGTATTGGTATTGTCCACTATAAGGCTTTGACAACAGACAGCTAATGCTGTCTGTAAATGACACCTAAAACGAATCTGCAAGATTGAGATAAAGGGCACAGGAAGTGACGTATAGAGGGATGGGGGAAAGAGGTGTAAGGATGAAATGAGTAAGTCTGGGCGGTGAACTTCGCTCCGCTCGCCGAGTTTTCCACACTCCGCGTGACGCGGAGATCGCCGAGTTCCACAAAACTCCGCTTCGCGTTCCGGAACGGAGTTTTTGTCCTCGTTCGCGTTCGTCAACGTCATGTTGGTGAGCGTAAGTGAGGAAAATCCACCTCCCGGCGAGATTTTTCCTCGTTGCGAGTGGTCCCGTATCTTTGCGACAGCTCGCGTTGAGAAACTGTCCGTTCGCGTTGAGAAAGCTGCTGCTCGAGTAAAAATCTACTCGAGCGGCAGAAAGGAAGTAGCGCCCGCTTGGGCTGTGCATGGTGCCGTTCGCGATGATTGCACAGTGCGGACAAGCACCTGGCACTGAAAATCACCGTGAGCGGCATTTATCTAATGCACTCCGCTGCTTGCGGAGCTCCGCCTAGCGCGGCGGAGCTTTTTTTGCACTTCGCGGAGTTCCGCTTAGCGGAACTCCGTGAACTCCGCCCAGGCTTAGAATTAAGATTACAGATCCTTGGTATTCAGTGACCCTGGCATTAAGCAGAGCCTGTGACAGGATCCTAAAACACACTTTCGACCCCTACGCTTATTTTGTTTTACAAACTAATTACTGTTGAGGATAATTTTAAGGATAATTCAGCAACACGCACATACTGAACATACAGTGACAAATTATTCTCACATGGCTATAGTATATGACTCCACCAAGATACTGACAAACGTGCACACTGGTATGAACACAACACGGACAGAAGTGTGTATCTGCTTGTGTGCACACAAACATGCACACACTCGAAGGAAGCATGCTGAACCACAAATCATCTCCCACACCATGCATTCCAACGGAAGGGCTCACTTCCACTGATGTGGGGGGCACACACACACACCCACACACACGCACACAAACACATACACACACACACACACATTTATCAATGTTATATGTAACGATTGCCACCCACTAGGTAGGCCCTTGCGAATGGTCTGAAGCTCATTCAATTAGAGAGAAAAGCAATAAATCAATACAGCCACTGCCTGGTGCTTCAAGGGGCAGTGAATACACACACACCCACCGCATGCAGCTCTTCCCTCGAATGCAGCACCCTCTGCTCTTCCGGCATTGGAGTCCTCACACAGCTCTGCCACTGCACTTCAGTCCTGACCAGCATCAACCCTTCTTCCTATATTGAGCCCTTAACACAGTTATACCAATGCACCTCCAAGCTGACCTGCATGGCCATCTGCTGTTCCAGCACTGCATTCTGCACAGCTCATTCAATGCACCTCGCAAAACTCCCTGCGGTTCCATCACTGAGACCCACACACAGCTTTACCAATGCGCCTGAATCCTGTCTTGCAACACTTTGTTATTCTACTAATGGGGCTCTCTACACAGCTCTGCCTGTACCTGCCTATCCTGCTGTGTAGCTCACCCTCTCTCCCCTGAGACCCACATACAGTACAGCACCCTCTGTTCCTATCCCTTAGACCCACATACAGTACAGCACCCCCTGTTTCTATCCATGGGACCCACATACAGTACAGCACCCTCTCTTATTATCTCTGGGACCCAGATATAGTACAGCACCCTCTGTACCTATCCCTGGGACCCACATACAGTACAGCACCCCCTCTTTCTATCCATGGGACCCACATACAGTACAGCACCCTCTCTTATTATCCCTGGGACCCATTAACAGTACAGCACCTCCTGTTTCTATCTCTTGGACCCACATACAGTAGAGCACCCCCTGTTTCTATCCCTGAGACCCACATACAGTACAGCATTCCCTGTTCCTATCCCTGGGACTCACATACAGTACAGCAGCCCCTGTTTCTATCCCTGAGACCAACATACAGTACAGCACCCCCTGTTCCTATCCCTGGGACCCACATACAGTACAGCACCCCCTGTTCCTATCCCTGGGACCCACATACAGTACAGCACCTTCTGTTCCTATCCCTGAGACCCACACACTGTACAGCACCCTCTGTTCCTATCCCTGAGACCCCCATACAGTACAGCACCCTCTGTTCCTATCCATGGGACCCACATAGAGTACAGCACCCTCTGTTCCTATCCATGGGACCCACATACAGTACAGCACCCCCTGTTTCTATCCCTGAGACCCACACATAGTACAGCACCCTCTGTTCCTATCCCTTAGACCCACATACAGTACAGCACCCCCTGTTTCTATCCATGGGACGCACATACAGTACAGCACCCTCTCTTATTATCTCTGGGACTCACATATAGTACAGCACCCTCTGTTCCTATCCCTGGGACCCACATACAGTACAGCACCCCCTGTTTCTATCCATGGGACCCACATACAGTACAGCACCCTCTCTTATTATCTCTGGGACCCACATACAGTACAGCACCCTGTGTTCCTATCCCTGGGACCCACATACAGTACAGCACCCCTGGTTCCTATCCCTGAGACCCACATACAGTACAGCACCCTCTGTTCCTATCCCTGGGACCCACATACAGTACAGCACCCTCTGTTCCTAGTCCCTGTGACCCACATACAGTACAGCACCCCCTGTTTCTATCCCTGAGACCCACATACAGTACAGCACCCTCTCTTATTATCTCTGGGACCCACATACAGTACAGCACCCTCTGTTCCTATCCCTGGGACCCGGATACAGTACAGCACCCTCTGATCCTATCCCTGAGACCCACATACAGTACAGCACCCCCTGTTTCTATCCTTGAGACCCACATACAGTACAGCACCCCCTGTTTCTATCCCTGAGACCCACATACAGTACAGCACCCTCTGTTCCCAGTCCCTGAGACCCACATACAGTACAGCACCCTCTGTTCCTATCCCTGGGACCCACATACAGTACAGCACCCCTGTTCCTATCCCTGGGACCCACATACAGTACAGCACCCTTTGTTCCTATCCCTGGGACCCACATACAGTACAGCACCCTCTGTTCCTATCCCTGGGACCCACATACAGTACAGCACCCTCTGTTCCTATCCCAGGGACCCACATACAGTACAGCACCCTCTGTTCCTATCCCTGAGACCTACATACAGTACAGCACCCCCTGTTCCTATCTCTGAGACCCACATACAGTACAGAACCCTCTGTTCCTATCCCTGAGACCCAGATACAATACAGCACCCTCACATATTATACCTGGGACCCACATACAGTACAGCACCCTCACGTATTATACCTGGGACCCACATACAGTACAGCACCCTCTCTTATTATCTCTGGGACCCACATATAGTACAGCACCCTCTGTTCCTATCCCTGGGACCCACATACAGTACAGCACCCCCTCTTTCTATCCATGGGACCCACATACAGTACAGCACCCCCTCTTTCTATCCATGGGACCCACATACAGTACAGCACCCTCTCTTATTATCCCTGGGACCCATTAACAGTACAGCACCTCCTGTTTCTATCTCTTGGACCCACATACAGTAGAGCACCCCTGTTTCTATCCCTGAGACCCACATACAGTACAGCATTCCCTGTTCCTATCCCTGGGACTCACATACAGTACAGCAGCCCCTGTTTCTATCCATGAGACCCACATACAGTACAGCACCCCCTGTTCCTATCCCTGGGACCCACATACAGTACAGCACCCCCTGTTCCTATCCCTGGGACCCACATACAGTACAGCACCTTCTGTTCCTATCCCTGAGACCCACATACTGTACAGCACCCTCTGTTCCTATCCCTGAGACCCCCATACAGTACAGCACCCTCTGTTCCTATCCATGGGACCCACATAGAGTACAGCACCCTCTGTTCCTATCCATGGGACCCACATACAGTACAGCACCCCCTGTTTCTATCCCTGAGACCCACATATAGTACAGCACCCTCTGTTCCTATCCCTTAGACCCACAAACAGTACAGCACCCCCTGTTTCTATCCATGGGACGCAGATACAGTACAGCACCCTCTCTTATTATCTCTGGGACCCACATATAGTACAGCACCCTCTGTTCCTATCCCTGGGGCCCACATACAGTACAGCACCCCCTGTTTCTATCCATGGGACCCACATACAGTACAGCACCCTCTCTTATTATCTCTGGGACCCACATACAGTACAGCACCCTGTGTTCCTATCCCTGGGACCCACATACAGTACAGCACCCCTGGTTCCTATCCCTGAGACCCACATACAGTACAGCACCCTCTGTTCCTATCCCTGGGACCCACATACAGTACAGCACCCTCTGTTCCTAGTCCCTGAGACTCACATACAGTACAGCACCCCCTGTTTCTATCCCTGAGACCCACATACAGTACAGCACCCTCTGTTCTCAGTCCCTGAGACTCACATACAGTACAGCACCCCCTGTTTCTATCCATGGGACCCACATACAGTACAGCACCCTCTCTTATTATCTCTGGGACCCACATACAGTACAGCACCCTCTGTTCCTATCCCTGGGACCCGGATACAGTACAGCACCCTCTGATCCTATCCCTGAGACCCACATACAGTACAGCACCCCCTGTTTCTATCCTTGAGACCCACATACAGTACAGCACCCCCTGTTTCTATCCCTGAGACCCACATACAGTACAGCACCCTCTGTTCCCAGTCCCTGAGACCCACATACAGTACAGCACCCTCTGTTCCTATCCCTGGGACCCACATACAGTACAGCACCCCCTGTTCCTATCCCTGGGACCCACATACAGTACAGCACCCTTTGTTCCTATCCCTGGGACCCACATACAGTACAGCACCCTCTGTTCCTATCCCTGGGACCCACATACAGTACAGCACCCTCTGTTCCTATCCCAGGGACCCACATACAGTACAGCACCCTCTGTTCCTATCCCTGAGACCTACATACAGTACAGCACCCCCTGTTCCTATCTCTGAGACCCACATACAGTACAGAACCCTCTGTTCCTATCCCTGAGACCCAGATACAATACAGCATCCTCACGTATTATACCTGGGACCCACATACAGTACAGCACCCTCACGTATTATACCTGGGACCCACATACAGTACAGCACCCTCTGTTCCTATCCATGGGACCGACATACAGTACAGTACCCTCTGTTCCTATCCCTGGGACCCACATACAGTACAGCACCCCCTGTTCCTATCCCTGGGACCCACATACAGTACAGCATCCTCTGTTTCTAGTCCCTGAGACCCACATACAGTACAGCACCCTCTGTTCCTATCCCTGGGACCCACATACAGTACAGCACCCTCTGTTCCTATCCCTGGGACCCACATACATCACAGCACCCTCTGTTCCTATCCATGGGACCGACATACAGTACAGCACCCTCTGTTCCTATCCCTGGGACCCACATACAGTACAGCACCCCCTGTTCCTATCCCTGATACCCACATACAGTACAGCATCCTCTGTTCCTATCCCTGGGACCCACATACAGTACAGCACCCTCTGTTTCTAGTCCCTGAGACCCACATACACGCCCAGCACCCTCTCTTATTATCTCTGGGACCCACATACAGAAAAGCACCCTTTGATCCTATCCCTAGGGCCCACATACAGTACAGCACCTTCTGTTACTATCCCTGAGGCCCACATACAGTACAGCACCCCCTGTTTCTATCCCTGAGACCCACATACAGTACAGCACCCTCCGTTCCTATCCCTGGGACCCACATACAGTACAGCATCCTCTGTTCCTATCCCTGATACCCAGATACATTACAGCACCCTCTGTTCCTATCCCTATGACCCACATACAGTACAGCACCCTCTGTTCTTATCCCTGGGAACCACATACAGTACAGCACCCTCTGTTCCTATCCCTGAGGCCCACATACAGTACAGCACCCTCTCTTATTATCTCTGGGACCCACATACAGTAAAGCACCCTTTGATTCTATCCCTAGGGCCCACATACAGTACAGCACCTTCTGTTACTATCCCTGAGGCCCACATACAGTACAGCACCCTCTGTTCTTATCCCTGGGACCCACATACAGTACAGCACCCTCTGTTTCTAGTCCCTGAGACCCACATACAGTACAGCACTCTCTCTTATTATCTCTGGGACCCACATACAGTAAAGCACCCTTTGATCCTAACCCTGGGATCCACATACAGTACAGCACCCTCTGTTCCTATCCCTGGGACCCACGCCTCTCCATATGTTCTACAGCCTTGATCCTTTTTGCTTTGGTGTTCATTGAGGCCCTGCTGGAAGCGGCCTTGAGACCTCTAATCGCAGGCAGCCTTGAAAGAAAGGCTTACAATTAATGGTGTAGGCTCACCCCTCCCTCCACTCTCACCAGGACTGCATTTCCAGGAAGTCAATTGTGTCAAACAGGAGGTAGCTCAAGGCCGTTAACCCCTGCAAGCCTGGCGGACCATCACGTAGCAGGCAGGGCTTGTGAGACAAGATGCAGGGGGCTGGAGGCTAGGATGCTAGCTTTGTCAGGAATAATATGAAGAAGCCATGTGTTGTAAGTTCTTAAAGCGACCTCAAGATGAGGCAAGTTGTGTACTTTGTTATATGCAAGAGGCATTAAAGAAAGGAAGTAGTTATGTATCCTGCCGGCGGCCTGGTAGTACATGCTGTTTAACCAATGGCTTGGTTAATAAGAACAATTAATTGCTATCTACATGACTGCTGACCAAATTTTGCCTCAATTTTAGTATTTAGCTGGTTACTAAGTAAACCGTGAAGTTTCTTTCTTGTTGCACAGTGGTCAGTCAAATCATGCGTAATCTCAGCTACTAGCAATTACGTAAGAGTGAAATAGTAGAATTTCAGTGTATCATCTACAGAAAAATCATCATAACATTCCACTGGGTGAATATTTTCTATTATGAACCCCAATGGGGCGATTTTTGTAAGCAATATTTATGTCAGATGCTATCCTGGCAACAATATCCTTGTCCAATACCCAGTAAAGTGCCTTTTCTAGTTGCAGGGCCATTGGAATCCATAATCTTTGGTATTTAATAAGCAGGCAGTTAAACAGTGAAGTTTCTTTGCTATTTGCATGGCCTCTGACCAAATACGAAATAATATCTCATATATACATGTCACCCTGTAAATTGGAACAGAAAATTCACTATTTGTTCAGAAGCTGAAAAAATAGCCAGCACCTTCATGAAATGGTTTGTTAGAAAGACTTAAAGGACACAGTGTCCTCTCTCCATTGCGGACAGTGCATGGTGTCCATGGGACTGACCGTACTGTAGCAACAGCACTGTGTCTGTCAAACAAAAGCTGGCTCGTGCACTGCAGCGTGTGCAGTGAGCAGTGTGTCCAGGCCCGGATTGCCTGTTTTCTTTCACCAGGTCCCCTAGGCAGCGCATGCGCTGACTCTTTAAGACATGCTGACAGTGCTTAATTTGTGCCGGAGCTTTCCGGTGCTGAACACCGGCACTTATTTTTCAGGGCCGGGTCTATTGTAGGGGTGGGCAGAATTAATTATTCATAAACATTCAGCACGGAAAATCCAAATTGATGCATGCCGAATGCTTCCAATGTAACCGGGTCTCCTCGTTGTGTGGGGCCTGTCTTGTTTCGGGCTCTTCTGGTAAGTCCTGCACTTGTTTTTACTTTTTATCAGTCTAGGGAAGGATTAAAGAAACACTGGATCACCGAGGCAGGAGGAGTGGCAGCACCCATGCTTTGCGTGCAAAGCACTAACACCTAGACCAGCCGAGCGGCGAGGCCATGTACTGGATTGGGAGGGAGGGGGACAAGCCAAGCCGAGACCAATTTTTGTGTGTGTAAAAGGCCGCTTTATTGAAACAGGTGCATATCACAATGATCAACACTGGCAACTGCCTTACAAAACTAAAACCTCACTATACATAAAATAACTGATCCACTGTCCCCCCCCCACCCCTACGATCCCCACATCAAATCCCCCACCCTGCCGATAACAATAATAACATTACATAACAACCATCTTACACAATATTGCAGTTACAAATCCTGCCCTCCAATGAAACCCAAACCCCTACCTGCCTTTGTGCAACTGTAACTACCAAACATCTAGTCTAAACTTAGCCTACCTGCCTACCCTTTCCCTGCCCCTGCTCACAAACTTCCAACACTTAACTAAAAACTTCTGCCAATCTTGGCCAACTTTTAACAACCCCGCCACCCAGGAAAAGGCGGGAGAGTAGGCGGAAATGCCGCCTCCCTTTTTTTCTGCCCCCCCTGTCCTCATAGGAATGCCGCCTTTAGCGCCTCTGGACATTCAACACCCTAGCTAGCACCTCTCTGATTTCCAACAAATACAAATCCATGCCCATACGCGACAAGTGAACGCCATCACCCCTGAAGAATTCAACTGTGTCAAATCTGATTTCTTTATGTGCAATCCTCGCAAAACCAATCTCCCTACAAAAACGCACCATTTCTGAATTGAGTTTCCTCCTTGCCCTGTCCACTGCCCCTGGGTTAACAGCGCCTCTCCAAAATCTGCGGGGGACAAACTCCGTCCAAATGACGGAACACCCAGACCACTGCCGTTTTATCATGGCCAGGTCCCGCTTCATACCCCTCATTAAAACTAGCCCCGTCTCCCTGACCAAGTCGTTCTCGCCCAAATGTAGCAACAAAATGTCGGGGCACCTACCAGCCACCAACACGCCGTTCAAAACCTGAACCAGCTCTTTCCAGAGCATACCCCCTCTCCCCCTCCAAGAAACATTAAACAAATCTTTATTAAAACCCAAATTTTCTCCAAAATAACTGGCGCGGGCCTGGACCTGTGCCCACTTCACAAATGAATGTCCCACTATCCAAATGGACATCTCTCTGGCGATGGGGCCAGTCACCGAACCTGAAACAAGAAAAATTGTATGAACATGAGAAAGAAACAGAACCGCGCTACATCCCCCCGGCGGCGCCGCGAACATATCGCTTGTAACGATCTGAGGACCATCTCCCCACCCTCATAATGTCCCCCTGCCCCACCCCCTGTTACTTGCTTCCGATGCCACCCCAATCCTGAACGAATGAGTCCCAAAACCCCTGCCATCAATACCCAACTCTGCCAGCGCTTTCGGCAAAACTGCCAATAGTTGAAAAGCTGTGACCCTCCGACCATTCGCATGCACAAAAACCAACCCCACCTGCCTGTCAGCTAGCGCCCTCCACTTCGCTTCCCACCTGCAAGGGCAAGTCAACTGTGGATCTGAAGCCTGGATGGACACCCATTTTCCCGCGCCCCTCTGATCCGTTTTAGATTTTTGCAGCCATATGCAAACTCTATCGTGACTCGGTACCACATCACCCCATTCAATCCCTCCCCCCAATTTTTGACCCAACAACTCCAACACTCGAAACGCCCCAAAAAACATCCAGACCATCACCGTGGAAAAAAGGCACGACTCATAGCCATCTGAACATACCCCAGGCAATACCTGTATCATCCTGCCTAGCAAAGTCCATGACAGAAAGTTTCTCACCCTACCTACCCGGCCTTGCTCCTGAGCCCACCCCTTCAACATCCGCGAGCCGATTTCCCCCGCGGATGGAGCATAACCCCATAACAGCTTACCTACAAATGCAATTCCTGCTAGCTTACCCGCAATCGTCACCCTAGAAAGCCCGTTGTCAAACAAATCCAGAATAACTTGTATCACATCTTCCCTTCTATGCTCTACCGTGGACAGCCGCCGAGCTCCCGAGAGCAGAAATTCGTCCCAAGCTAGCCTGTATGCCATCCTCGTGGATTGTGCCAGGGACCCTAAAACCAGTTGTAGCATCCTGTGTTGCCTACGTACCACAACCGCTGCGGCATGGGGGTCGGAGTCCTGTCTGCGTCCTTGGCTAGCCCACGGAATCTCCCCCACTGTGAACGAGACAAAGCATCCGCTATGTCATTGTCCACGCCTGGCACATGCAACGCTCTAAAAGCTATATCATGTCGCAGACAGCCCAAAACGAACACCCTCAATAACTTCAATACCTGTTCGTCCCTGGCGGACTGGCGGTTTACAATCTCCACAACCGCCATATTATCAATCCTGAAAGTCACCTTCTTGTGTGCCAGTTGTTCCCCCCACAATGTGACTGCCACTACTAGGGGAAAGAACTCCAAAAATGCGATACTACTACCCCCGCTCACCCCACTCTGCTGGCCACTGTTCTGCACACCACTTCCCTTGCCAATGGAGGCCAAAGCCCTTGCTGCCCGCTACATCTGAAAAAATGTGGACATCCCAAACCATGTCACCCTTCCGTGTCAAAGGAATGCCATTGAAATCTTGTAAGAAAAACTTCCACATCCTCAAGTCTTCTCTCACACCTGCGGACAATCGCACATGATGGTGTGGAGGTCTCTGCCCTGCAAGTGCCCTGCCCAGTTGTCTGCAAAACGTCCTCCCTACTCTCACTACCCTGCAAGCAAAATTGAGATGACCCAGCAACACCTGAAATCTCCCTTACTGTGACCTTGTCCTTTGCCAACATTGCCCCCAGCAGCTCCAGCATTTGCTGCTTTTTATCTTCCGGCAGGCGCGCCTCCATCAATTGAGAATCCAACTCAATACCCAAAAAGGAAAGAGCCGTGCAGGGCCCCATTGTCTTTTCCGGCGCCAAAGGCACCCCTAGTTCCCTCATGATCTCTTTGAAGCTGTCCAGAGCTGCCTGGCAGTCCGTGGAGTCTGAGGTGCCCACAAAGAAAAAGTCATCCAGGTAATGTGTTACCAGCTGGTGACCCGTCGGCTTTGAAAATAACCACTGAAGAAACGTGCTAAAGCACTCAAATAATGCGCATGACATAGAGCAGCCCATCGGTAATGCTTTGTCCATGTACCATTTTCCATTGAAATGGATGCCCAGGAGATCCCAATCATCCGGGTGGACTGGAAGCAAACGGAAAGCTGATTTTATGTCGCATTTTGCCATCATCGCCGTTGCACCCGCGGTCACTACCAGTGACATGGCCACGTCAACTGACGAATAAGAAACAGTAGCCTCCCTTTCATCAATGAAATCGTTCACGGAGCCCCCCTCTGGCCACGACAAATGTTGAATTAAACGGAATTGCCCCTGTTCCTTTTTTGGCACAACTCCTATGGGAGACACAATCAAATTCTCCAAAGGCCAATCCTCAAATGGGCCCGCCATGCGACCCTCGCGCACCTCTTTGTCCAATTTTTCTTGCACTATCTCGGGGGGTTCCTTTGCTGATTGTAAGTTGTCCGCTAACCTTCTTGACCTAGGTCCCCCGTAACCTAGTCTAAAGCCCTCTTGAAACCCTGCCTGCAAGATTTTTGCAGCCTTCTGGTTGCCATAACCCTGTAAGGCTGCCGCTAATTTATCTGCCCTAACCGGTGTACGAGCCCTTCGGCCCAGTCCCCTTAGCCCCCCGCCCTCCCGCGAAGGGCTGCTTCTGCTGTCTGCCCGCATTAAACCCCCTTGCTGCCACTGCTGACCCCCCTGCTGCTGCCCCTGCCCTCCCCCGAAGCAATTAACCAAGGTGTGTCTGCCTCCACATTTCGAGCAGTCATGCCGAAATCTACAGAACTCCCGGGTGCACATTCCCTTATTGAAATCTCAGCAGGCCCCCTCTGATCCTGTCTGCCCTCTGCCTGTACCGCCCACCCCTCCCCGGGTGGGTCGCCCCCGAAAGGGCCGATACACGAGCGGTAGCCCGCTGGCTGTGAAGATCATCTTCCCTGCCCGAGACGCCCCCATCGTATGCTGCCACAAGTCTGTGTCTAACTCCCCCCATTTTGCCTCAGTATCCCATGCCATACGTGCCCTAAATTCCTCATCGTATTGAGCCCATGTGTATCCACCCCCAGTGATCTGTGCCTTCGGATCACATCCATGTACTTAAACAGCGCCACGCACCTCTCTGGGTATTTTTCACAGTAGACGCTTGCATATATTAAAAAGGCAGCTGTCCAGTTCTCAATTGTGAGAGGCACCCTCGGCCGCTTGGCCAATTCGTACTCCTCCTCCTTCGATCCCTCTTTCGCGCGCACTTCCCTGTGTAGTAGTTTGAGCATCCCGACATACTCACCTTTCCATATCCGCTCCTTAGTGGCCAGCATTAGGTGTGCGCCCAGGGGTTTGGTTACCCCCATATACGGCAGTCTTTTGATTTTTAACTCTTTGCTCTCTAACTTGTCGTCTGTCTCAACTGTCTTTATTATACCTGCGTTGCCTTTCGTCTTAATATCATCCCCTGCGCTTCCTGACGCCTTACCTGCGTCGTCTGTGCCCACTTTCACATCCACAACATACTTGCCTCTTCGTATCCTCCCCCCCTCCGATCCCCACTGATACCATTATTGGCTTCACTCCTCCATCCCACACTTTACCTGGCTCCAAGGAGGGTACCCGTCGTACTGCAGTCTGCCTTGCCAAGGGAGCCGTAGGTTCCTCCAACCTCGATGTCCGACCCGTAGGCTCTGTCGGGCGTCGTGACACCTGCAACATACTAGAAGAAACATTACTCGGCCCCCCGCACCCCTGTCCTCACTGTCACGTAACTCGCCCTCTTCCAGGCTGTCCTCATCATAATCTAACTCCTCGGGCTCCCCGTGTCCCCATGTCCTCTCAGCCGGAGTTGCTGACTGCACTCTCCTAGACCCACTAATAGACTTTCCGCCTGCGCTCCTGTGTCCTCGATGCCCCGTGGACCGCTGAGGCCCGTCGGGTGTTGGGGCCAGCGAGACTGCTCGGGGCCTACTTGTGCCAGCCGTGCCGTGATCCCACGCCGGTACTGGGCACGCCGCGCGAGGCTCTACCCTCCCTTCTCCTCGGCGCCTTTGAGCCGCTCCCAGCTCTGCCAAGTCTGGCGCCCGCTGTTGCTCCACCGCCTGAAAGAAAAAGGACTGGTCTGGTGTGCTGGGCCTACCTTCCCTGTCCCTCCCTTCCCAACTCCTCTTTCTACCCGCCCCTAGAGTACAAGCCACCCACGCACGCCCCACTTTGGTAAGATCCACAGCTTCCCCCCCTCGCCCTGTTCATCCTCCTTGTCGCTCCACTCCAAACCTGCCGTGCTCCCAGCCCTAGCCCAGCTCCCACCCCCCAAGGCCCAGCCCCACCCCCCCCCCTGCTGGCCCCCACCCCCCTTTGCCCCAGCCCCTTCGCTCCCAAACCCACCGACCCCCCTTGCGACATGTACGCATCTATCTGGCCCACCCTATCCGAACCCCGCACCTCCTCATTCCAGGAGGTGAAAATATCCAGGCCCTCCCAGTCCCGGCCACCCCTGTCCGACTCCAGCTCATCCGGCAAACAATATCCCTCCTCCTCTAATACCCAGGTATCGACCCCCCCACCCCTCCCCCCTACCTCTGCCACCCCCGAGAAAGCCTCTACTTCCCCCCAGGCCCCCAACCCGTCTCCATCCTCCCCCACCTGCCCAGTAGGGGAGGGCCGGGCCAACAGCTCCATGCCCTCCCCTGTACCTTCTGTGTGTAGCCCCCTATGGCCTGCATGCCCACCCAAACCTGGAGCTTCCCCAGACTGCAAGCCTCCATCAGAAGAGGCAGCCAAGCCTGCCACCCCCTTCTTGCTCCTTTTCCCGCCCTCCTTTCCCTACGCCGCTCTTGCATTCCCAGGGGCTTCCCTCCCGCCCCTCCCCCGCGGCCTGCTACCGCCCAGGGAGCCACGCGGCGAAACGCTCCTCTGGCGGGCCCCGCCCACTTGACTCCCCGCCAGAGCCTCTACCACCGCGGGAGGCTCCGGCTCATTGCGCACAAGCGGGGCCGCTCTCCGAACATAGGAGCGGCCCCGGACCTTGGGAGACCGGGCCGGGGAGACGCGTGATGCGCTCCCCCGTCGGGCCCCGCCCCCCGTATTTCAGCCCCAGCCTTCACGTTCCCACATGGCCGCGGCGCAGAGATGACCAAAGGGGCGCGCTCTCACCATACGTGCGGCCCCGGTCACTAACCTGAACCTTTTTCGCCCTCTTGGGGGACGAGCAGGCCGCGACGGCGGCCGCCACCCCCGCAGACGCGCGCCTCGCAGGGCGCGCGCTCCCCCTAGGCCTCCGGCAACAGGAGATCAAGCCGGCCGGCCTCACTCAAAAGACGCACCGCCTACAAAACGCGGTAATCCTCACTTGCCATTGCAAAAGTACCTGCCTATGAAGTAATACCAAAACTCACTACCAAAACGCTACACAGAAAAACGCTAACTACCACTACGCTCCCAGCCACCAGGTCACCAAACCTAAAATGGTGGCTGGGAGCGCGCTAAACCCCCATATATACATATTGGGCTATAAAACAAGTTGGGCTACAATTGGGCTATTCCCAATGCAGCCCAACCACCAAATGGCCACTATCTGGCTCGCCCCTTCCCCCTCCCAATCTGCCCGGGAGGCAGACCTCACTGGGTTCAGCTGCCCCCCAAACCCCCCGTGGCCAAAAATGATACAAGTGGAGTAAGAGCGAAATAAAAAGACATCCCAATGCCGAGAACCATGCACACACAGAAGTGTACATGTGGAACAGCAGAGCCAGGCGCTCTACCCACAAGCTGGGCTCTGAGTTCCTGCGGTGCCTCCTAAACTCTGCTCTCTATTCACCCGAAGTTCACAGTCACCTGACCTGATTCAGCGCAGATCCCAAACACCGGCAGGTCTGAGATTATTTTATTTACGTTGCCCTGGACAGTGCATGCAGTGAGAAGGGAACGCAGAGAACAGAAACTGAAACCGTTCAGCACAACTGCTCACTCGCACCTGGTATTAAATGCTGCTCACTGCTGGCATGCTCCTCTGCACGAAGGCCATGCTTGCCCAGCCAGGGACACTCATGTAAAGCGCTCCAATATCTTCAGTCGAGATAGCGTTATATATAACTGCAGGAAAAAAAACGTGATGCAGTTTTTGAGCATGAATCCCTTATTTCCACCCCCCTCCCACCCTCCAAAACATGCCCAGGGTTCTTCTGAGACACTACATAATGCTTCTTAAGAGCTGTACGGTCCAGGGTACCATTTCATGCCAGGTGTGATCACTTCCGGTGCACAAGTTTGAAGCTGTACTGGCAAATATGTCATTCTCATAGCGCTATTCGTTTTGAATGGCGGACTGCGTCAAGAGCGATGCTTATATGGTGATATTTATTGGTGGTAACTGGGCAATGGGAGCATCCAACAACTGCCATGTCAGTGTGCTGCGCGGAGGGATAGTGTTTTTTCCTTGTTTTCATGCAAGTGCCGCAGAGGGTCCACACACAGTATTTCCGTGGCTGCTGGGCTGTCTGTGGTCCGGTGTGGAAGGTGCACAAGCAGGGCACATACCACGCAGGAGAATGCTCTGTACCTACTATTTGAATCAAAACTTTCAAAATCTGTGAGACATAGTGTAGGCTGCAATTCTTTCAGCTTTTGGAAAGGTGAGCTTCAAATACCCAGGGAAGTAATAGAAAAGATGAAACACTTCAGATAGGTGGTTTGGGGAGGTGGTATTTCCATTAGCCTAAAATAATTCTAGGCACTGTTGAGAAAATAACAGGAAGTCAGCCATTTCCAAGTTATATGATGATGGAGAGAGTGCCTGGATGCAGGTCCTGGTGAGTCAGTGGTGTAATGTATCCATTGCATCCATCTGTGTTTGGCCTCATAGTCATAAGTTCGAAACCTTGCAAGGCCATGCAGGCTATCATCCTCGAGACAATATGAGTATTCTTGAGTTGGAAACACAGGAGTGAACGTGCGTTTCACAAAATACACATTATGAACTGGAAGCAAGCATGCAAAACAGTGAGGAACAGAAGCAAGAAAAGGTGTTTCTAATGGATGGTAGCAGGGGCATAGTGACCATTGGTGCAGCCGGTACAATGCACAGGAGCCCAAAGGTGGGAGGGGTCCAGTCTGGCCTGCACCAAGTGATAATATTTCAGAGGGTGTCTGTGCCCAGGATGTGCAGTCCTGGTCTCATCTGTGGCCCCTAATGCTGCAGCTTAGTTTAGGAACCTACACAACACTGATGAAAAAATGTTGGAAGGCCTTGCCGAGCTCCGCTCTACTGCTCTCCTCCGATGGCCACAGCACAATAAACCCACACAGGTGTTCTGATAATTCCAGAGCATCAGCGCATCCCCACGTCTCTGCCAGTGATGCTCGCTCTTAATCCGTAGTTCTCACTGGCTGGGCAGTGGCCCTTCACTCACAGCTCTGCTGTGCCACCTCAGCCCTGAACTTGGGCCTTTAACTGACACTTTTATCAGGATTACCAATCGTGATGCCAGAAAACATCTTTTGATGGCATAAAACCATAACACAGTTAAATAATTGCTATTGTGTGTCTTGGACAGCACAGCTATGCATTGATGAGACAGGCCAAGAATGATACAGCCCTGTCACCCCTCAACTTTACATAATGAATTACTGTATAGGTAACAAAGCAGAGGTGTACTCTTTTCTTGCTGTCCCTCAGTATCTGCTTTTCTTTCTCCCCTTCACATTTCACTCCTTTACTTCTCTCCATTCTTCCTTCACTATCTGCCCTATGTCCGTTTTTCCTCTTAATCGCCGCCTTTTCACCTTCCCCTCTTTCCCTTCCACTTTCCTTTCACATGCTGTCTGCTCTTCTTCCCTTGCCTTTCTCCTCTTTCCACTTTTCATTCTCATCATGTTCAACTTCAATCTTGCACTCCCAATCTCTGCTTTCCCCACTTCTCTTCACATTCTTTGTCTACTGTATCTATCTTTGCATTCAGATCTCTCCTCCTTCCTCACTCTCCCTTTTATGTTTTTCCTTCTTGAGCATATATTTATATCCACTCCAGGAATCTGTGTTTGATGTCAGGGTCATAAATTTAAATCTTGGTGTGGCCACTCAGTCTTTTTTCTTTCTGAGGTCGATAAAATTAGTGCCATTGAGCTGGATAACAACATTTTTATTCGGTGTCAAGGCTCCCTCTGGTGAATATGTGCTTTACAAACATAAATGGTGTGTTATGGACACATATATGTATTTTAATCTTTTGTTTTTCAATTTCTTTGCAATATTACCCAGCCATTATTCCCTCTGTCCTTCCTTGATCCAGTACCTTTCCTACACGTATCCATTCCCCTGACCTCCTTTCTTTCCTTCGTGCCATCTTTTTCTTTCCTTGTTCTCTTCCTCAGCACCTCCAGCCATGCCTCCTTTCCTCTTTCCATTCTTGCTTCCTTACACCCTCATTCATTCCCCATCCTCCCTCCCTTGGTGCATTTCTTCCTTCTTCCTTCTTCCTCCTTTCATTCCTTTCATTCCTTACTTTCTTTTTTTCCTGCTCCTTCCTTCATCCCTTCTTTAATTTCTTCTTTTCTTATCTTCAACCCTTCCTTCTGCTTTTCTTCTTCATTTCCTTTCTTCTCTCTATTCATCCATCACACATCGTCCACTTCCTTTCTCCCTCATTCCTTCTATCCCTTCATGTCTTCCTTTCGCATTCTTTTCTTATTTCCTCCTTCTTTCATCCATTACTCATTTAATTCCTCACTCCAGTACTCACCTTCCTGCCTGCATTTGCTGCTGTCTTCTTTAATGTATTTCTTCCTTCATCCCTTCCTTTCTTTTAAACAGCACAGTACAAGCACATTCTCTTTAGTTTGTAAAGCTGCCTCAAGCCCTCAAATGACCCTACTAATGGTAAATTTTGAGATTTACACACATTTTCTCATTTGAGTTTACTTATAAGTTGTTGTCATAGGCTTCTCAAATGTTAAAATATGTTCTGTTATATTGATTCGTATAGCGCAGTAATCACCCAAGAGGGGATCCAGGCCCTTGGGCAGGTGTGTAGGTGTGAGGTCTTCGATGTGCTTATGTGAAGAACTAGGTCTTCAGCTTCTTGCGAAACTCAAGAAGTGAGGAGGTAGCTCTAATGTGTTTAGGCTTGTGGATGTGGGTAGGGCCAATAAAGGAACTGGGTGGAGCCACTGGAGGTTGTGGGCGGAGCCGGGGAAAGTGGGTGTGGCCTCTTTAAATGTGAGCACCTGCACTTCATATTTCATGCTGAGTCTACTCTGTGGGCCCATTGTTGTTGGTTCCTCTGTTTGCCTGCCATTTAAAAAAGCTTGCGCAGATGTGGATAATCTGACTTTGTTTTCCCTCACTTTGGTGTTTCGGTCACGCCTACGGAGCAGGGGCCTATTCTCTACAGTGGGCGGAAGTGTGAAGGCAGCGGGGAGCCTCGGCCCCGGGGAACTTATTGGGGCAATGAAGTCAAACACAGCCAAATGGGTTTTATCGTGTTTTCCATTCTGATGAAAACATCAAACAGAAAAAAATAGATGGAGCATTACTCAATACTATCCAATATGCTGACATTACATTTTCGGAGAAGCTTTCATGTGGTCTTATGTCTGACAATTCTCACATTGGCCCCCTCAAAGAAAAAGCAACACATTTCTGAAATTATCCAAAACACCTCTTGTCTTTCTCTCGGCACCTAAACGCTCAGTCAAAGGTGAAACTTAAAACGTTTCTGGAATCATTTTACATGTTCTTTTCTTCCATAATTCTTTTTTTTTTTACACCGAGGCTCAGCATGTTTGATTTTAGACAGGCCCCTTTGAAAGGTAATTATGCACAAAAAGACGTTCAGAAATGTCAAAATGTATTTAGGATCATGAGTCAGTGCCAAGCAGGATTCTGTTTAAATTACACTCACATGCAGAGCCTCACAAAGTCAAACAGTGAATATACGACCAGTAGATGGAAGGAAACAGCATGTTTTAACATGTCCTTGAAGTGCTGACCCCAAAACATGTGCATGGAAAATAAAAAGGAACAAAAGGGAACATTCCCAAAACACGGGCTGGTCGGAAAGCAACTAAAAAAAAAAGTGCACACACACAAACTGAAATAGCCACAAGTGCAAGGAGACAAGTAATTCACACTGCTTGGGATAAAAAGGTCCCATTTTTTGTCTGGAAACCCAATTAGGCGCTTAACAAACTTTTGAAGCGGTCGGGTTTCCAAGAATACTGTCTTTCTGAGGGGGTAGGAGCGCATTTTTCTTTCTTTCCTGTACATTTATCTTAATAAATATAGAATAAATCCTGGTGTTCTCTCATTTCATCGCAAGTAGCCAGTAAGCTTTGCAGGGAGCATTGCACTCTTGTGTATCTAAAATGCTAACACATGGTCTAACTAAGTGACACCCTAAGAAGCGTAGGCCCTGCTTTGTTATTCCCCTGCTGGCTTTGCCCGACTCTGTAGATAGGTTATTAATGCATTTTACGTTGTGAACACAATCCAAGAGACAACTGTAGTCTACCCTGGAAAATGGCATGAAAAGCAATATTTTATGGATTGCATTAGAAAGAAAAGAATATATTGGAATTGCAGTTATAGCCTGTGCTGAATTACGCAGCGAAAATAAAATATTCACGTTTCAGGTCTGCATTAAATCATTCTAAGAGTTACTGTAAACAGTGACTAGCGCGACTGGAATATTATAAAGCATCAGGCCCCTACTCAAAGGCATTTTTGTTCACGGTGGTGGTGGGCCAGCAAAGCGGCTAGCTCACTTGTCAACCCTCTGAGATGCCACTAATGGTGCAGAGTAGTGCAGTCTGCCATCACCAAGTCCGGAGAAATCTAGTCCCAATTAAAGCATACACCGAGGGGCATGTGTGGCCCATCAGTTTTATATGAAGGGTTTCTGAAAGTTACTACAGTAATTACATAACTACTACATAACTACAGTACAATAGAGAAAACCAAAAAAAACCTCTTGCAAAGACGAGGCGTTGCCAATGCTTGATTATGGTCTGGCTTGCCAACGCAGCTGGTGCCAGACAATTATGTGAACATCCCTAGAGAGGGATTTTGGATCCACCCACACTTTGGGAGTCAGGAGCACATGTTTTGATTGAGCAGAAGTGGTATACTTCCACAAAAAAAGTGCTTGTCCTCCATACAGCTTTGATCATTTTGTTCATTTATCTAGCTGCCCTAGCTTGAACTTCCAGGCGCACACACAACATTGCAAAGCTAATATAGCGTCTTGGAAAGCTAGATAATGTATGTTGTTTTTCTCTGGCAGCAGCACAGGTGGGAGGAGAGCAGTCAATAACTTACATCAATTTGTAGGTTGCGGTTCACAGTGGAACTGTCACCTGACCATTTAACCTACACCAATATTATTCTACAGTTCTCTGTTTCCACAGAAACAAGTAGATATCCGTACCAAGGCTATCTACCTGTAATGCTTCACTTCACATCATCATGCAGCATTCCTTTAAAGCCAGGCCTATTGGTATTTCCAATGAGTGTTTTTTTTTTTAAGCCAGGGAGCTGCTGCTGGCAACTCTATAACTTTTTCCAACTTCCCCTGGTATTACAGAAGGCACAAAGGGTGGGGGAAAGGGGCCTTATGAAAGAGAGAGGAAAACGAGAGAAGGCGAGAGAGATAAGAGATGAGGAAGGGTTATAGTCAGTTCGGACATTTTCCCAGGGCTGCTTTTGGTTCCCAGTGCATACCTATGTGGTTCCTCCACTACAAAGAGAACAAGCATTGGGAAAGCCAATAGGTCTCGCCTATACAAGAGCTATTGGCTTTGGCAATGTGTTTTTCCACATTCTACATGGAGAGGTGTGGTGCAGCGGCCAGGGCAGCTGACTTCGGAGCACAGGGCTCACGGTTCGATCCCCGGCTCCGGCGGCAGCTCAGCTCAGCACCATGTGACTCTGGGCAATAGCTCACTTAATTTCCACGACGGCCCCCAGCGCCTTGAGACCCGAAAGGGTGAGTAGTTCGCGCTTTACAAATACAGATTTACATTTACATGGCTAAAAGCTAGTGGAAGGAGTGTCGCAGAGTGGGTGAGTAGAGTGTCATAGACTGGATTAGTTGGAGTGGAGTAGGGGGAGTAGAGTGTTCTAGAGTTGAGGGGAGTAGAGTTCAGTGGCGGAGTGGACTGGGGCGGCATAGGGTGGAGTGGGTTGGACTGGATTGAGGTATTGGATTGGAGGAGATTGGGGTAGAGTGGGTTGGATTGAGTGGGGTGGATTGGAAATGGTGGACTGATGGCGTGGATTGGATTGGAGTGGGGTAGATTGAAATTGGGTTAGGTGGATTGGGGTAGATTGGAGAGGGTGTATTAGATAGTTTGGGGTGGATTGGATTAGAGTATGTTGGGTTGGAGTGGGGTGAATTAGAGTGAAGTGGAGAGGTGGATTGGACTGGAGGGGGTGGATTGGAGTGGAGTAGATTGGACTTGAGAGAGGTGGATTGGTCTTGAGTGAGGTGGATTGGATTGAAGTGGGGTGGATTGGAGTGTGGTGGGATGGATTGGATTGAGTTGGGTGGACATTAAATGAGGTGGGGCGGATTGAAGTAGATAGGGGTGGATTGGACTGCTTGTGGAATGGGGTGGATTGTAGAGGGGTGCACTGGATGTGGGTTAGAGTGGGGTGGATTGAAATGGTGTGGGGTGATTGGGATGGGGTGAATTTGAGTGGGTTGGAGTGGGGTTTGATTGGAATGGAGTGAGGTGGAATGGAGTGGGGTGAATTGGAGTGGGGTGAATTGGATTGGCATAGGGTGGGGTGTATTGGAGTGGAGTAGATTGGATTGCAGTGGGGTGGATTGGATTGGAGTGGGGTTGATTGGATTGGGGTGCATTGGATTGAGGTGTATTGGAATGGGGTGGGGTGAACTGAATCGGAGTGGGGTGGAATGATTAAGGTGGATTGGATTAGGGTGGGGAGGAGTGGAGTGGGGTGGTGTGGCTGGACTTGAGTGGTGTAGACTGGGTTTGGCTGGATTGGGGTGGATTGGATTGGAGTGGAGTCTATTGAATTGGGGTGAGGTGGGTAGGATTGGAGTGGGGCGGATTACTTTGGATTGGAGTGGGACAGATTATTTTGGATTGGAGTGGGGCAGATTATTTTGGATTGGATTGGAGTGGGGCAGATTATTTTGTTTTGGAGTCGGGCAGATTAGAGTGGGGCAGATTGTTTTGGAGTGACTGGGAGGATTGTTTTTGATTGGAGTGGATTGGAGTTGGGCAGATAGATTGTTTTGGAGTGGGGCAGATTGAAGTGGGGCAGATAGGAGTGGGACAGATTGTTTTGGACTGGAGTGGGGCTGATTGGAGTGGGGCAGATTGAAGTGGGAGAGATTGTTTTGGATTAGGGTGGGGAAGATTGGAATGGGGTTAGATTGTTTTGTATTGGAGTGGGGCAGATTGTTTTGGAGTGGATTGGGGCAGATTGAAGTTGGGTGGATTGTTTTGGATTGGAGTGGGGAAGATTGGTTGTGATTGGACTGGGGTAGATTGAAGTAGGGCAGATTGAAGTGGGACACATTGTTTTATATTGGAGTGGGGCAGATTGTTTTGGATTAGACTGGGGCAGTTTCTTTTGGATTGAAGTGGGGCAGATTGTTTTGGACGCATCTTCAGTATACTCTGAGCGCTTGACACCGGAGGGTTCAAGGGAGCAAGGCTGCACCTGGACATTGGCAAATTGTTTTATATGGAGGCTGCGGGCCCCTAACTATTCTTTCAAATTCTCTACCACTGTAGAATGTGAATACACAGATGACCCTGAGCGCATGACGCCGGGGATTTTTTATGAGCACTGAGCACGCTGTGCCCTTCGTCCTGGATTACACTTACCAGTGAGAACGAGAAGCTCAAATCGGAGAAAGTATAAACTCCTTCATGAGGAGGACTCCATCCATATAATATATATGCAGTTCGCCTTGCACTGTCGGCAAGGTCCATTCTTTTGGTATTTCTTTGGATCAACTCTACAAGACGATACACAGATATTGTTCTTAGTCCTGATGAAGACCCCATGATGATGTTTTTTTGTTTTTTTTTGTGTTCAAAATGTTTTATTAAAGTTTGCAAACAGAGGCAGACAGTGGTAAAAGAAATAAATATACAGTTAGAGAGGCGGGTTACATTGAGGGGGAGAGGGAAAGGCTGTGCATAAGTTGAGTCATTATACAGCGATTGATAGAGATCACTTCTTGCATGTGAATAAATACAGATACAAATAGGCATAAATATCACATTGAATCGGTAATACATGTACAACAAGGGAACAATCATACATTTTCATAAAAGTCTTACATTTTCGAATGAGTCATACAACAACAATACATATACAAATACATATAAAACATTTTTTGGGTACGGCTGATTAAAATGAAACCTAATTAATTCACCTTGGTGACCATGAAACACCGAGGGTCTTGTCCCTGTTTAGACATTTATGCCACTTAAAACAGATTGCATATGGTGTGGTTATACGGTAGTATAGCTCTGGAAGGATCCCAATGTATACATAAGATGCGCACAGGTGTGAATAAAAAGAGATTTTCTCACGTGATTGAGGGAAGATAGCGGCAAGGATGACATTGGAGACTAGTATAATACTTGTGGGAGTGTGTTTCGTTGGACGTGAAAGGTAGAATTATCGAAGGGGAAGTGTCCTTCTTTGAGGAAAATTCACGGAGGCTCGTGAATGAAGGCTCTTGCGTCTAGCGAGTTCCATATTGAACCACGGGAGGCGCGCCACAGAGATAGCTGTAGTGCAATATTATCGGCTCCTCTAATGAAAGTTAACCACTCCTGCCACATAGAGAAGGAGATCGCTTTAAAGTTTTTCCAGTTGTTCAGTATCAGCTTGCAAGCCAAAGTGATCATTAGATCTAGTAAGTAATGGTCATTGTCATTCTTGAGTTGAGGGTCCAGAGGGCCCAGAATAATGTATGAGAATTCTTTTGTGGGAAGAATATTTAGGGTATGTTTGACACAGTCTAGTACTTTATTCCAGAAGTTTTGGAGGAGGGGGCATTCAATTCTGTTTCCCGCACGTTGGGCATTCCACTTTGCTGCGTAACTGTCCCTTATCGCTCCTTGAATACCCGAGCCATTATGGCAAGCCCTGGCCTGTCCGCTACTGGGGATAATTCTTATTCTCTGGTTTACCCCCCCAACCTCTCCAAAACCGCCGCAAAAACCTTCAAGCACTCCACCCTGAAAAGTCACCCTGAGACACTGATCTCTGACCTACGGTACAGCGCAGACAACGGCACTGTCATGAATGACCTCATTTTCTACTCTAGAAGAACCTCCTCCTGGCGCAAAACCTTTTCTCACCTCCTCAATGTACACACAGCTAAGAACATTCCATACAGCACTAAGCTATCAATAGCACCTTCCCTAACCCTGCGAGCTGACCTCACCATCACTCTCTACAAAAACGGCATCGTCCTGATCCAAGCCCCAACCAAAAACCTGAATAAATTTGCGGACCTTTTTACCCTCCTCAGAAACCATGTGCACGACACGAGCAGGGCAACTAACTCCCGCCCCGGCGAGCCTTCGATCAGCCCATCTAGCATGTCTAACCACTCACAAAACCCTCTAAGGCTTTCCAACTCTGACCATCCTAACACGTCTCCCGGCCTTACTAACAGTATCGTCCCTAGACCCTTGGTCTCCTCCCTCTAACTTCCCAAGTCGACTGTGTCACTGTTACGCCTCCAAAGACCTACGATGCAAGTCGAGCTAGCTCTTCCAGCCCTCAAACCAACCCGCTAAGAGACTCCAATACAAATCATCCTAGCCCCTCTATCACATCTTCCGGCCTTGCCAGCAGAAATGCCCCGAGACCATTGCCCCCCCGCTAGCTCGCCACCTTCACCCGGACTGTGAGACTGGTACGCCTCCAAGGACCTACGATACAGGTCGAGCTAGGCCATCCACCCTTTCACCTACTCACGCTGATAGAACTGCTCCTGAACCACTGCCCCCTGTCCTTTAGCACCTCCATCCTCTATGGACCTCGAATCCCTGCACTCCAGAGCTGCCAAACTAACCCAGACCATTCATATCTCCATTCTGGGCCTAATGAACCTCCTTCACCTCGCTGAACTCTCCCTCGCCAACCTCATACCACTGCCAAACTCCATCACCCCACCTATCACAGAGTTCACTAAACAGCCTCGTCCGCTATCTCTGAGACATCTACGCCCCCGCAAGCAACCATGCCACCTCTCTGAGGAGGAAACTGTTGCTCTCGTCTCCTACTACAACTCTACCCTTGCCATTCCTAGTCCGCTAGACCTCACTGAATTGGAAATCCTTGCCATCCTCCGGGACTACAATTCTACCCCAGCTACCCCTCATCCTCTTGACGTGAATGCCGAACATGCCATCCGCACGATCACTATCAACCCCAACAGACCAGCAACCCTCCGCAAAAGAAATTTGGTCAAAAGTAATCTAGCGCCTATCCACCTGTCCGCCCAGTCTCCCGAAAATCCCTCCAAATCTTCTCTGTCTGGTCTCTTAATCAACTGCCGATCGGCAGCTAAGCACGCTACCGATATTGCAGACCTTATCCTGTACAAAAATTTCGATTTAGCAATCCTAACAGAATCATGGCTCAACGAATCCTCATCTCCATGCCTGGACCTCCTAGTCCCTCCCAACTACAACATTGCAAGGCTGGACAGGCAATCTAACAAGAAAGGAGGAGGCATAGCCTGCATCTACCGCTCTAACCTTCTTGTCACGGAACTTCTGGGAGACTCCACCGAATCCTGCGAATACCTCGCCCTCGCTATTCGCAGCAACTCCACCCCACTATGTAACCTGCACATCTTTTACCACCCCCAGGCATGAACGATTCTTTCACCGACCACCTCTTGGAAATCATCACAGCCAAGATCTCCACCAACACCAAAGATATCTTCCTTGGTGATTTTAACTTGCACTGGAATGATCCCAAGGATCCGCATGTCAACGCCATCAAAGACCTCCTGGCCGATCAAGCCCTGACCCAAGCCTGCTCACTCCCAACTCACTCGAAAGGGGCCACTCTTGACTGGATCATCTCTAAAGAATCAATAGTCAAGCTTACCTCTATAGACCCATGTGACTGGTCTGACCACCACGCCATCACCTTCCTCCTACCTGGCACTCACAAGACAAGAGCACGGCAACCAGCGATTCCTAAACGCTGGATCAGAGACACCAAGAACCTGGACCTCAGGGAACTTGAGACTCGCTGCAAATCTGACCTCCCCCTTGCATATCGCAACGGTCAGTGGCCTCAACGATCACTACTCTGCGACTATATCGAACATCCTGGATGATCTAGCTCCACTAAAACTGAAAAGAGCCCAAATCAAAGACAGAAACCCCTGGTTCACAGGATCCCTCAACAATGAGAGGAGATCCCTCCGGCAATCTGAAAGAACCTGGAGGCAGCACCCCTCAGCCGCACATCTAAAACTTCTCCGCCAGGCCAGAAATGTCTATAACAGGAACATCCTCAATTCAAAAAAGAATTTTTCAGAACTGAATTAGAGAAGGCCAAAAACAGACCCCGCAAGCTCTTCGAACTGGTCAAACACCAATCTAATAAACTGGCCAAAACATCGAAAGAAACCCCCAAGTCTCTTATATCCTCCGAGGAATTCTCCTCTTTCTTCGCTGACAAAATCAAATCCCTAGGAATCGAACTCAGCTCCGCCACATACTCTCAACCCCTCTCTGACCTGCCTCCTCCGGCCGTGACGCCCCCACAGGCTCCACCTAAAAATCTAGCTCACTGGACCGACTTCAAAGTCTATGACGAAGACTCCGTCTCCAAAATCCTCTCTTCCTTAAAACCTAATAACCATTTTAATGACCCGCTCCCTTCCAACTGTCTAGCTGCCGTCGCCCAATCCATTATTCCTAGCTGGACTGCAATAATTAACGCCTCTCTCCTGCAGGGATCGATGCCTGACTCTCTAAAAGCCGGCCAAGTCCTCCCCATTTTGAAAAAGCCCTCGCTGGATCCAGCTTCCCCTGACAACTTCAGACCCATCTCCAACATCCCCCTCCTAGCCAAAGTGCTGGAGAAGTGTGTGCAACAGCAGCTAAGTCAACACATCAACAACTTCCACCTACTCGATGACTTCCAATCCGGATTTAGACCTGGGCACAGCACTGAAACCACCATGCTCCACATTGTTGATGATGCCCTCCAAGCCCTTGACCAAGGCAAAACATGTCTCCTAATCCTCCTAGATCTATCTTCGGCCTTCGACACGGTCAACCATGAAAAACTACTTGAACGCCTCAAACTCAGGATGGGATTGGATGGCACTGTCCTAGAATGGTTTAGGTCCTTCCTCCACAACCGATCACAGCGATTCCTAATCAACGGCAACCTATCTGCACTCTCCCCGGTCACGGTTGGAGTCCCTCAAGGTTCAACCTTGTCCCCCACCCTCTTCAACCTTTACCTAGAACCGCTTGCCGAAGTGCTACGCACTGCAAATATCTCCTTCCATATGTATGCTGATGACACTCAGATCTACATCAAAACCTCATCCCTCGAAGAGATTCTCTCCCTCAACGAAGCCCTGAAACTCACTGTCCAATGGCTCGCCTCCAATCATCTCAAACTCAACACTAAGAAAACTGAATTTCTCCTAATTTCCCCTCCTAATACCAACCACGAGATCCAAACATGGATTAATGCTATCACTGCCTTAAATTGCCCACCGACCATCGTGGACTCGGCCAAATCCCTGGGAATTACCCTTGACAGCAATCTGAACATGCGGGACCATATCAACTCGATGGCCAAAGCAGCCAGATTCCACCTGAGCTACCTTAGGAAACTGAAACCATTCCTTGATGCTCCTGACTTGAAAATGGCTGTCCAAGCACTCGTCATCTCTAGACTGGAATATGGCTGCTCTACCCTCTCAGGTTTACCCAAGATCTCCCTGGCACCTTTAAAAGCCTGCCTCAATGCAGCAGCCAGACTACTTACCGGCACAAGGAAATTCGACCACATCTCCCCACACCTGAAAGCTTTGAACTGGCTTCCCTTTGAGGCAAGAATACAGCTTAAGCTAGCATGCATCACACACACGGCTTTATACTCAAATTCCCCTGCATATCTTGCACGGAAACTTGTGATTTCCGGAGGATCCAGAAACTCCCGGGCTGCCAGAAACCTCTTGCTCCAACCTGCACGCTTTCGGAAAAAAAACGTACAATCGGGCTTTCTCTGGAGCCGCTCCAAGAATATGGAACTCTCTCCCACCTAACATCAGAAAAATCCCTTCTCTGGCCCACTTCAAAAAGCACGCCAAGACCTTCCTTATGAGCAAATTCCTCGTTTAAACTTGCCCTCAACCACCACTAAGACACGGATCCACGTCTGCCTATTGCCTCCCCTCGGATTTCCTAATCACCCGACCTAGGAACCTGGGTTCTTGTCTTGAGCAATGGTAAATGTAATCTGTAAATACGTATCTCATCTTCAGTAACTGTATATGTAATTTGTAAATACGTGTCTTTCTATGTATCCTATATCCTGCCCCTACTATCTGTTTTTTTTTTCTTTTCTTTTACCAGGTGATTCTATACCTTTTGTACAATGCTTTGTTGTCTGTAAAGCGCTCTGATACCCTAACGGGTCAAGTTCGCGCTCTATAAAACACAGTAATAAAATAAATAAAATAAATAGCAAGTGTGCTAGGGAGCCCTCTTGTTTATGACAGCACCAGCAGTTGGGGTCTTGTTTGAGTCCAACCTTAAAGAGACAGGCGGGAGTCCAGTATGTTCTGTTTATTATCATATATTTGGTTTGTGACAAAATAGGTGAAATTTTGTGTGAAAAGGGAGATTTGTTGATGGCGATCCAGTCAAAAGGAATATCTTTCGTATTCGATTCAGCTTCCCATTTTCGCTGATTACGTGTTAGACTTTTATTTTGGTTCGGTAGGAGAATTTTGTATATGCTGGAGACCAAGTGTCCTGCCTTAAGTAAGCGACCCAGAAGGGTGGTGAGAGATGGGGTGGCTCCCGAGAGATTCTTTTTAGTAATCCTTACTTTAAGCTGTAAGAATTTATAAAAATCAAAAATTTCGAGATTGAACCGATTTTGCAAAGACGAGAATGGTCGAGGAGAAGTACCTTCAAAAATGTCTTGCACTAGGTTAATGCCTTTATGTGACCAATCAGGCCGGTAAATTGGGGAACCGTCGATTTTGAGTGTTGGATTATACCATAAAGAGGACATGTAGGTATGTTGTAACTTAACCTCCAGACGTGAATCAAGACTCAGAAGGGCTCTTTTGGTGTTTTGTATAATATTTCTAGAATGTGGTAGATGGGTTGTGTCCATCGTAGCCAATTCAACTACAGGAGTGTTCTGTATGAGGGACTTCTCTATCGTCACCCAAGGAGGTTCATAAAACGGGTTATCAATGAACCAGTTGGCACCCTGCTTGCAGAGAAAGGCCGTTTGGTAGTTTCTGAAGATTGGTAGGGATAGGCCGCCTTTAACCTTTTTGTTCGCACACAATCTAAAGGGGTCGAAACGTCGAAGTGTATATATAAATCAAGCGTTGCTGCCCAACCTGACCATCACACACAAAAGGATAAACTCTAGGTCATGTTGAGGGTGTTTTCATCATGAATATCACGCTCTGTCAAAATTAATTATTTGTTATATGCAGTATTAGTTATGTTTCAATTGTATTGTGATGTATGTGTAAACACTCTTGTTTCACTTCCCTTGTGTCTCACCTATGCAAAAAGCAGAGTTGGATAAATTGTGTCTTTGTGTGTATATGTCTTGTGCTTTATCAAAAATATGATTTTTTCTTATAAACTTTAACCACATTTCAATTGGTGTAATTGGTTTGTTTTGCAAAAATCAGTGTTTTGACAGATTCCTTCCAATTTTTTCTGTTTATAATTTATTGAAGTCCTACCTTATGTGAGGACAGAAGAAGAGATTACTGTAGTTTGTTTTTGTGGCAGAGCCTCTGCACGTTTAACATAGATTGAAGTAGGGCAGATTGAAGTGGGACACATTGTTTTATATTGGAGTGGGGCAGATTGTTTTGGATTAGACTGGAGCAGTTTCTTTTGGATTGAAGTGGGGCAGATTGTTTCGGATTGGAGTGGGGCAGATTGTTGAAGTGGGGCAGATTGTTGAAGTGGGGCAGATTGAAGTGGAAGAGATTGTTTTGGATTGGGGTGGGGAAGATTGAATGGGGTTAGATTGTTTTGTATTGGAGTGGGGCAGATTGTTTTGGAGTGGATTGGGGCAGATTGAAGTTGGGTGGATTGTTTTGGATTGGAGTGGGGAAGATTGGTTGTGATTGGACTGGGGTAGATTGAAGTAGGGCAGATTGAAGTGGTGGGACACATTGTTTTATATTGGAGTGGGGCAGATTGTTTTGGATTAGACTGGGACAGTTTCTTTTGCATTGAAGTGGGGCAGATTGTTTTGTATTGGAGTGGGGCAGATTGTTGGAGTGGGGCAGACTGTTTAGTATTGGAGTGCTGCAGGTTAGAGTGGGGCAGATTGTTTTCGTTTGGAGTGGGGAAGATTGTTTTGGATTGGAGTGGGCAGATTGTTTTGGATTGGGGCAGATTGTTGGAGTGGGGCAGATTAGAGTGGGACGGATTGGAGTGGGCAGATTGTTTTGGATTAGAGTGGGGCAGATTGTTTTTGGATTGGAGTGGGGAAGATTGTTTTGGATTAAAGTGGGACAGTTTGTTTTGTATTGGGGCAGATTGTTGGAGTGGGTGGATTGGAGTGGGCAGATTATTTTGGATTGGAGTGGGACAGATTGTTTTGGATTGGAGTGGGGCAGATTGTTGAAGTGGGGCAGATTGGAGTGGGCAGATTGTTTTGGATTGGAGTGGGGCAGATTGGAGTGAGGTGGATTAAAGTGGGGCAGATTGTTTTGGATTGGAGTGGGGCAGATTGTTTTGGATTGGAGTGGGGCAAATTGGAGTGAGGCAGATTGTTTTGGATTGAAGTGGGGCAGATTGTTTTAGATTAGAGTGGGGCAGATTATTTTGTATTGGAGTGGGGCACATTGGAGTGGGGCAGATTGCTGGGGAGTGGGGCAGAATGGTTTGGATTGGAATAGGGCAGATTGGAGTGTTGAAGACTGAAGTGGGGCAGATTGTTTTGGATTGGAGTGGGGCAGATTGTTTTGGATTAGAGTGGGGCGAATTGGAGTGGCGCAGATTGGAGTGGGGTGGGTTGGGAAGATTGGAGTGTGGTAGATTGGAGTGGATTGGATTGGGTTGAGTAGTTTGAATTGGAGTGGGGTGGACAGGATTTGTCTGGGGTGGATTGAGTAGGGTGGATTGGTGTCATATGAGGTGGTGTGGATTGGAATGGGGAGGAGTGGAGTGGGGTGGACTGGTGTGTACTGCACGATTATGTGGTAAAGCATTAGTTCAGAAATTAGACATAAAAAAAGAAACAATGTCGCTTTGCAATAAAATAATCCCCCTCTTTTGAGAACAGCATTGACAAGCAAAAACAAAAGAAAACATGAGTGCAAAGTAAGAAAAGACTTGGCAATATAAATGAAAGTTAACTATAGAAAATTAATCTTTGCAACTTTGTTTGTCTTGCTGCGCACGTTTTTGCCCGTCACATGCCTTCAGTTTGTAGGGCACACAAAGTCAAACAGAACAAAACAGTACCTCAATAACATCGGGAGCAGCAAAGGGGCACTGATTAAGTTGAATCAATCAGTGCTTGGTCCCTGCTCTACAGAGAGGAACAGAAATGATGTTAGGCCTGCCTTGACTAATTACAAGGCTGTAAAGAAGAGTACCATGCAAGCCAACAGATGGTAAGCAATGGTTGTGTGATGGAAAAACGCATGCCTCAAGAACGCATGCCTTAACCACACATTCTAAACCCGACCACGTCTTTACCACTCATGCCTTTACCACGCATGCCTTTACGGCGCAATTTCGTGGTAAAGACATGTTTGGAAATGGGCATGTGTGGTAAAGATCACACTCCTGCCCCTCTGCCCTAAAAACATCCTAAACCTAAAATCCCTACCCCAGCCCAACTGCCCCCTCTACCTGAAAACTGCCCCTATCCTGTGCCCTACCCTGAGCCCTACAACTCAGCCCCCTTAAAACTACTCCGCCCCAGCCCCCTCCCTGAACCCTAAAACAAGCCCCTACCCCCTAAAACCTAACCCCACCTACTCCGCCACAGCCCAACTGCCCCTTAGCCTTAAAACTTCCCCTTTCCTGTCCCCTGAGCCCTAAAACTCCCGACCCCCAGCGCTGAAAACTACCCTGACCCCCACCCCAAACTACCCCAACCCACATAATCTACCCCCACCTCCGTCCGCTGCCCTGAGCCCTAAAACTCCCGACCCCCGTCATCCCTGTAAACTACCCTGACCCCCTCCCAGCCCTGAAAACTACCCCACAACCCCTACAAACTATCCCCACCTCCTCAAAACCCGACTTACCACTCTGCCTCGTCCCGATCCTTCCTCTTCCTGCTTCCTGCTCTTCCTCCCGGCAGCAGCAGCAACTAGACCGCACATATGCCTTAGCCACACATATGCGTGGTTAAGGCATATTCGTGGTACCGCCTGCGTTGTTCAGCCCTACGTAGTTCACGCTGCGTGGTTATGGCTGTTTCCAGGTAAGCAATGGGCGGGATCCAATCCCTTTTCTGAATACAACGGTGTCTCACAAGCGAGACGCATGCACTCGCGTATGCTCTTGCAGGCTCAACCCTTAAAATGACGTCTGTCTGTGACTAGCTCACACCCCTTTATACTGGGGAGTGCGCAAGGCGTCTTCCTAGAGCTGGCAGACATGATGAACTCTAAATCCTGTTGATTTAACATACCAGGAAGATAAGGGTGGACTGGTTTGCTTCAAAGCACTTGTCTAAACCCAATAACTAATGGATTAACCACTAATCAGTGCTTTGGATGGGCAGCACCTCCACTTCAGTCATTTGAAAGGGAGAGTACCTGCACTTCTCAGCACTGCTGCAATACATTTAATGGGAGAGTACCGGCACTGCTTGGAGGCAAACAGGTATTCTGAAGAGTCAGTACCTGCAGTATTATATTGCCATTTACATCACCGCCACTAATCTTAGGCTCCAGGGCAGCGTAAAGTGCTACAACGCCTGATCAGGGATAGTAAGCGCTATATGGCTGCAATTACAATACAGATGTCCCGTGTGCCTCTCTGCGGCAGAGAGCGGGATGGAGCTCGGCCCTATACAGAAAGCGTGGGCCGGGATTAATTCATTCACAGAACAAAATATTACCTACACGGCTTTGGCAAAAGTCGTTTATATCCTGCCAATGCAGCACGGCGGGACTGAGCTGAAGAGGGGTGGGGGAGGGGCGAGGAAACCAGATGGAAACCGGGAGATGTGAGGGGAGAGGTGAACGGAGGGCGCAGAGCGGAAGCACGAGGAGAGAGGGAGAGACCCCGCTCTGGAGACAGAGACAAAGGGAGACAGATACAGAGAGATAGGAGGGGGGTGGGGGAGACAGTCAACCAGAGAGAGAGGTACAGAGAGAAGGAGAAAGAGAGAGACAGCTAAGGCAGAGATGCAGCGAGACAGAGAAAGAAAGAGGTAGTCAAGCACAGATCGCTACAGAGTGACGGGGAGGTTGAAAAGACAGATAAGCAGAGAGAGACAGGTACAGACAGAAGGAAAGAGAATGAGACCGCAGAGTGATAGGGATGTGGGCAGATCGGAAGAGGAGAAAAAGGCAGGAGGAGGCAGATATGGAGCGGGAAAGAAGCGGGCAAGTAGAGAGAGATACAGATACAAATAGATGGCAAGAGAAATAGTTAAATAAGTATAGCGAGACACATGCAGAGAGACAGAGAGAGAGCCACAGAGCGATCAGGGGTAACTGGCAAGACCCAATCAGAGAGAAAGAAAGCGAGAGACCGATATAGGTCAATGGGATGGATAAGAAAGAGGCAGAGAGAAGGAGAGAGAAAGACCAGATACCTGGACAGAAAAAGAGACAGACAAGCACAGAGAGTGGATTATTAGAGAAAGCTTTAGAGGAAGGGAACTATACAAACAGGGGGCGAATGAGACAGCTGGGGAGAGAGAGCGCTACAGAGAGGTGGGGAGAGAAGCGCAACTAGTGCCAAATCTCGGGGGGGGGGCTAATTCTTCCAGCAACAGGCAGAGTGGAGATGCAGGGGCTCTAAGAAGGGGTGAAAAAACAACAAAGCCTCATTAACAAGCAAATGGTCTTTTCAAGACCTGTGAAGTACTCGGGTGCGGCTGTGTGTGTGCCCGGGAAGCTGTCTCAGCCCGGGGCACACACAACACGATGGGTGTTGCGCGCCTGGGTGGGGAGCGAAATAGAGGGGCAAGCAGAGAAAGAGAGTCAGATACAGGGAGACTGAGAGGAAATGAGACAGAGTCAGATACAAAGCGAAGTGGTTGCTAAAGAGACCTACTATTTTTATTTATTTTATTTTAAAAGTTTTATATTGTGTCATGGAAAACGGCTTATGTCCAACCTATTTTAAAGAAAGAAGACGCGGACCCTTCAGATCTAAAAAACTTTAGACCGATCTCTCTCCTCCCGGCACCGGCCAAAGTGCTGGAAAAGGTAGTCCAAATGCAATTGTCAGAGTTTCTGGAGATCAACCATCTTCTCCACGACTCCCAGTCGGGTTTCAGGAAGGGATACAGCACAGAGACGGCCCTTCTGGAAGTGGCGGAAACCATACGGGAAACGGTAGACCAAGGCAGATGTGCAATGTTAGTGCTGTTGGACTTGTCCGCAGCCTTTGACACTGTGTCACACCATATCTTATTAGAGAGACTTGAGTCCCTTGGTGTGAAGGGCACCGTTCTAAACTGGTTCCGCACCTTTTAGAGGGCCGTTCTCAAAATGTGTTCCTGCGCCCTTTTATTTCGGCCTCTAGATCTATTAGCTGTGGGGTCCCACAGGGTTCGGCGTTGAGTCCCACCCTTTTAATGTGTACCTGGCCTCTCTCGCCACACAGATTGAACAGTGTGGGGTGAAGGTGGTCTCGTACGCTGATGATACTCAGCTTGTGTTCTCTTTTAAAGAACACACAGAGGTAGCTTTCATGAATTTTAAACTATGTCTACGAAAAATCTTGGCATGGATGACGAACAATTGCATGAAGCTGAATACAGATAAAACCGAGGTTCTGTTTTTTAATCAATCATCTCCCCCTCGTCTGAACTCTGGTGGCCGGCAGAGCTTAACCCCCTCCTAGCCCGGTGCACTCTGCTAGGAACTTGGGATTTAGATTTGATGCTAATTTTTCGGGTAGTGCCCAAATTTGTAAAGTCTCTTCTGCATGCTTTTGGAAATTAAAAAGTTTACGAAGAGTCCTGCATTTACTGCCAATGAATTGCAGAAAAAATGTAGTCCATGCACTTGTTACTTCTCAATTGGACTACGCAAATAGTCTTTACCTGGGGCTCCCAGATTATTTGTTGAGAAAATTGCAGATTATACAAAATGCTGCAGCTAAGCTGATCAGAAATGTGCCTCTTCGCCACCACATCTCTCCTCACTTGCGTAGCCTTCATTGGCTCCCTGTCAGAAGACGGATTGAATTTAAGGCATTGGTACTAGCTTTCAGATCCATGAGAGATGTGGGCCCTCAATATCTGAAGCATAGACTTCGGAAATATTGCCAATCAAGATCGCTGAGGTCAAACCATCAGGACCTAATGGTGACCCCACGCTTCAAAAAGGCCAGGATGGGGGGTCATGCCTTTGCTGTGAAAACAGCCTCTTTGTGGAACTCTATGCCAGCTCACCTTCGAAAGGCGAGCTCAGAGCATCTGTTCAGAAAGGCCTTAAAAACCTGGCTTTTCAGCCTAACCCAAAATACTGCATAATTCTTCTGCTCCTGCTTGCTATCTGCACTTACCGCTAGCGCCGGGACACTTCCGCAGGAGGTAGCCGAGCGCTCTAGAAATTGAATTAATAATAATAATAATATAGCGCTAGCTAGACCCGTAGGTATCAGAGCGCTTTACATACACACTGTAAAAAACCAAAGGAAATTGCATTACATAGTAGGAAGGCAGTAAGGAAGCAAAACAGAGATTAAAAAAAAAAAAAAATACAACATGAAAAATAGATAAACAGTGCAGCGGAGGGAGAGACAACAAACGAAGGTGGTTAACACAGTCCGATCACCACTATCCTTGAATGTCGAGAGAGAGAGAGGAGTCAACTCGGATATTGAAGTCTAGGTTAGTTGACGTTGGTCAGGAAAGTATTTGTTAAGGAGATGGAGTTTCAGGTCCCTTTTGAAACAGGAGAGGGAGGGGTTGCATCTGAGGACTCTAGGGAGAGCGTTCCATATCCTGGGAGCGTTGCCAGAAAACGATCGGTATTGGGTGGTTTTCTTTTTCAGTTTCGGAGGGATAAGAAGGAGTGAGTTAGAACTTCTCAGCGTTCTGGATTGACCTGCTCTTACCAGTTTGTTGTTCAGGTAGTTGGGGGCCGGAGAGTGAAGGGTTTTGTGTGTGATGCAGGCCAGCTTGTAAATACACCTCCCTTCCATGGGAAGCCAGTTGAGGGAGTTGAGAGCTGGAGTGATGTGTTCAAATCTTTTCACTCCAGATATGAGTCGAGCGGCCATGTTCAGCACTGCCCTTAGTGGGGCTAGGTGAGCTTTTGGAGTCCCTGTTAGGATGGCGTTCCCGTAGTCGATTTTAGAGAGAACTAGGGATTGAACTACTGTCTTGAGGTCATCCTGGGGAAGAAAAGGTTTCAATTTCTTGAGGTGTTTTAGTGAGAAAAGAGCACCTTTTGCAGAGTTTTTGATGTGGGCCTCCATTGATAAGTTCTTGTCAAGGGTGATGCCTAGAGACTTAACTGAGTCGGATAGGACGAGGGGGCAGTTTAGGGCAACCAGATTCTTGAGCCACTCTTGGATTGGTCGATGGTTGCTTTTTGGAGAGAATAGGATTAGTTCCGTTTTATCTGGGTTGAGCTTTAAGTGGTTAGCGTTGAACCAAGTTTGGATCTCGGTTAGAGTGACATTGAGGTGTCGGATGTCGCTGGGAGACTTGATTTTGAAATAGATTTGGGTGTCATCAGCGTAGAGGTGGTAGTTCACTCCCGCTTTTTTCAAGATGATTGTGAGGGGCTCCATGAAGAGATTGAAGAGGGACGGGGAGAGGATCGAGCCTTGCGGGACCCCAAGTGTGACTTTTGTTGGCTTCGAGAGACAGAAGTTGATTTTAATTTGTTGCGAGCGGTGTTGAAGGAAGGAGGTGAACCATTTTAGTACTGTGCCATTAATGCCGGAGCGCTTCGACAAGGTCTCCAGAAGAGCTGGATGATTTACAGTGTCGAATGCCGCAGATAGGTCAATAAGGATGAGAAGGCAGGCATCACCTTCATCTAAAGCCTTGTGAATGTCGTCAGAGATGTTGAGCATAGCTGTTTCAGTGCTACAGCCTTTCCTGAATCCTGATTGAAAGGTGTCGAGGAGGTTGAACTCATCAATGTGTTTGTTGAGTTGGTGGAGAACGCATTTCTCCAATGTTTTCGCAAGGAACGGGAGGTTGGAGATAGGTCTGAGGTTGTTAAGATCATTAGGGTCGGCCCCTGGTTTCTTGAGAATGGGTGTGATTTGTACAAGTTGAAGGGAGTCTGGGACACAGCCTGAGATGAGAGAGGCGTTGATGATTTTTGTCCAGAAAGGGGAAATGGTGTGGTTGAGTTCTTTTATAATTGTGGATGGGAGGGGGTCCATAGTGTGGGAGGAAGGTTTTAGGGTAGAAATTATACTGAAGACCTCGTTTTCCGACATTAGCTCAAAGTCGGACCAATGCGCATTGTATTTTAGCTGGAGGCAGACCTGATTGTCCTTGGTAAGAACTCTTTCTGATTGGTCAAGGGTGGTTAAAGGGGGGCAGTTTAAGAGGGAAGGATGGTTTGCGGTTTGGAGGAAGGATTGATCAATTTTTGAGACTTTATTAGAGAAGAAGGTGGCAATTTCTTCACATCGCTCTTTGGTGGCTTTGATTTCGTTAGAGGGAGTGCAGTTTGTTTGGCTTTTGACAATGTTGAAGAGTTCTCTCGGTCTGTTTTTCACCAGATCTAGTTGCGGAAGAAAGACGCCTTTTCACTGAAAATGTGTTTTTTGTATGCCTGCCGAGCAGATCTAAGTTGCGCTAGGTGCAAGGTCGAGGGGTTTAGTCTCCAAGACCTTTCCGTTTGTCTGAGTTGACGCCTTTCGTTATTCAGATCCACATTGAACCAGGGTTTAGATTTGGTTCGCCTCATTTGTTTGAGTTTGAGTGGAGCTACTTGGTCTAAAACCTCTGTCATTTTTGAGTTAAAGTGTGTAGTGAGGTCATCGGCCGTCCATGATGAGGGTTGGAGTTGTAGATGGGCATGAATCCTGGATTCAAGTTCGGGTAAAGGGACTTCTTTGATGTTTCTGGTCCAGTGCTTAGGTTTGTCATCACGAATAGGTTGGTGTCTGACAAGTGCATCAATCTTGAACAGAATGAGGTGGTGGTCTGACCAGTCAATGGGAGAAATCGCTCTCAGAGAGACCAGTTCATTGTTGGTAATGATCGCATCCAGTGTTGCACCTTTGATGTGAGTTGGTTCATTGCAGAGTTGTTTGAGATTGTAAATTTCAAGTAGGTTGGATAGGTTCTGGACAGTGGAGTCTTCTGGGTCATTCCAGTGGATGTTGAGGTCACCCAGGAACACGTCTTTTGTGTCTGTCATGGAGAAACGTGTTATTAGGTCTGTTAGTTCTTCGGGGAAAAGGGTACGCTCTCCAGGAGGATGGTAGATGGTGTGGAATTTGATGGGAGAGGTGCCCTTGGCAGTGAGTTCGACACCCAGGTATTCAAACGATAGGTATTCTGCAGGTTTAAGTTTGGTAATCTGTATTCCAGCTTTGTGAATGATGGCTAGTCCCCCCCCAGTTTTGATTGGCCTGTCTTGTCTGATGATGTTGTACCCTGGAGGGGTGAGAATGTCAAGAATGGGGGTGGAGTGGACATTGAGCCAGGATTCTGTGAGGAAAGCGATGTCAATTTCTTCAGCGAGTAGAGCTTCAGCAATGTCTGTGGCATGTTGTACTGCAGATCTGCAGTTTAGGAGCATGCAAGAGAGAGGGCGGGGAGCCTTGATGGTGGGGAGCTAAGTGGATAGAGGAGTATTGAGCAGGAGGTCTAGGCGAGTGGACAGTTTTAGGGATTCTGTTAGTGCCAACAATAACAGGGATGGGGAAAGGGGCTGACTTCTGGCTCAGAGCGAGGTAAGAGTCGTTGATCACATCAGGTTTCAGTACCGAAAGGGGGTGGCGATCCCGGTTGGGTCGAAGTGCCTGACTCGTTGACGGACTGGAGGGTCGGGGGTGCTCTGTGGGGCCATGGGAGAGGTATTGAGGGGGGTATGAGCAAATCTAACCGGGGAGAGGGAGCATGGTGGCTTATATACATATATATATATATATATATATATATATATATATATACACACATACATATATATATATATATATATATATATATGATATGTGAGATATATCGTGGAGACAGCTTTCTTTTGGTGAGTCGGTATTCTGTGCTAATCCGCTCTCTTTCAACACGGATGGATCTCTCGCTGGCAGCGCGAGGCAGCGCTGTTGGCAAGACTCCTCCCCGGTGGCACCGCTTTTATAGGTACCGTGGGAGCCCTAAAAACACAGAACCAGGGAAGCAGAGAGAGCATGGTGAGAAGGGGTAGGCAGAGAAAGGAAGCAATGCGGCGAAAATAAAGAGAAGGGAAGAAAGAAGAGCAATGGAACAAGAGAGAAATACCAAGGAATACCTTGGACATCCATGAAAAGCCCCAATTTTGCCGGGAGACTCCCAATTTGTAAGGGAAATCGATGTTATTTTAGCTTTGTCTCTAATAAAATGTCCTTCTTTCCATTGCAAGATAATGAAGAAATTCATGTCCCCATTTTTTTTTTTTTTTGCTTGACATCTCCTCTGAGCTACATCCCAATGCTGACATGTAGGCATGGCTACCATTCCATATCCATCAAAATGCCAGAGGTACTGAAATTAAAATCATGTGCCCCAGCCCTTTGAATCCTTGATAAGATCATAAGGTTGGGCCCATGTCACGCCCCTTGGTCCTCAACCTACTTTTTAGGTCCAGCCTTCTAGACAGCGCATGCGCTGCCTATTGTGAGGCATATTGTAGCTTACCAGGAACATAGACTGGCTTGGAGCATACCCTTTACTCATCTTTGGTTGGCTTTCATTGTCACTGTCACTCTCATTAGCCTGCTTATTATTTGTGTCCCAGCTTGTCAATCTTGTGTTTGTCCCTCCCTTGGAGCATTGCCTCTTTAAATCTCTTCAACTGGTAGCATCGCAGCTTCCACTGCTTGCTTTTCAAGCACTACCATTTTCAGTTGTGTGAATCACTCCATTAGATTGCATGTGTTTTGAGCTGTCCCCCTGATATACATCTCTGCATCTGCACTTCATATTGCTCTCTTTGCCCATCTGCTTCTCCCTGTCCCATCCCTCTTGTGCGCCTCCCTATGCTTCTCCCCATTGTGTCCCCCCACCTGCCCACTCTTTGTTGTTTTCCCCAACCTTCATGCTGCTTTCACTCCTGTCCTCCCTGTTGCTACTGCGTCCCCTCCAGCCCTCCCCTTGCTGCTTTCATGTCTCCCCCTGTTTTGCTTCGTCGCCCACCTGCTCCATTTTGCCTCGCCGTTCACTGCCACACTCCCCTGTACTGCTTTGATGTTCTCTTCACCCTCCTCTGTGTTGCTTCTGCTCTCCTTGCTCGCCATTTAAAAAAAAAAAAATGCTTTTGCCCATTTTATTTTATTTTTCGTTAACGATCCAACTCGGATAGAAAACTAAAAAGGAAAAAAAGGCGCCAGTGTCATTTTGTATGTGCGTGCATGCATGGTTTGTGAGCCTACAAAATGACTCAGGCAACCATGTCAAAGACTGAGGGCTTTTCTAGGTTACAAAGGTGAGACCTATTTGCTTTGCCAATGCTTGTTGCTGGGAAATGAAGGCCATGAAGTGAAAACTTACAGAAAATATAAAAGGCTCTGAACACTGGTCCTACTCTCTGTTTCTGCCAAAGCCTCCAAACCTTCAGTGACCATGGGCAGCTGAAGCAGTGCCAGTGCTACAAAAGGGACAATTTAGGGAGTAGCAGGTGCTTCTCCTAGCTACCCTCGATTGATGTCCATTAAGAATACTTTAGGAAGTAAAGAATCAGAAAAAGCTGAGCAAGAACCACCTCTAGCAAGAATGAATTAGAGAAAGACCGAAACAAGAGAGAGAAAAGCAGAGAGGACAGCCTGACATGAAGGAAACTGTGAGAAACAGAGAAAAGGTAACAGGGCATGAAAGACAGAGAACAAAGTGAAGAAAATAGTAGCATGAAATAAAAAGTGAGCGAATCAGATAAATGGGTAGAGAAATGAGGAATGAAAGTGACAGAAGGTGAAGGAAACAGTTGTATCCTGTTAGAACAAAATGTCCCCTGTATACTGTATAGCTCTAGAGCGGGGGTCTCCAACGGGTAGCTCGACAGTTACTGGTAGCTCGCTGGCACCCTGGAAGTTGGTCCCTGAAGTGCAGCCCATCACTATATGTTGTTTATGGCACCTACCTATCTTAAAGATGGCAGTTCTACACACCTCTGTATCCTTGGAGTGGCTGCCAACCAAACCAATGGCAGGGCCACACGCTTATTGACAAACACGCTGTGACAGCCTGCTGTACCTGAAACATAACCACCTATCTCCATTTTCAATTTAGCAAAGTCACACGGAGATTGGTACTTTGCAAGCCCCACTCTATCAATCATGCAGTACCTGCGAAAACTGATTCCGAAAACAAGTGCCAGCTGTAGCCAGTGTGGAGTAGATAAGGTGTGGGACTGCTGGAGAGAGAGCAGAAGTATGTGATAGCCGTGTGTTAGCAACACTCTAGCCAGGGAGAGTAGAGGCTGAAGTGAGAGTAGATTAAGGTAATAGCCTTCTTTGTGTCAGACGGTGGGAGTGGTGTGCATATATATATATGTGTATTTGCATACTTGTTTCCCTGTGCGTGTGTATGAATATGTGTGTTTCTATGTATGTGTTGTGTATGGGACTGGTGTTGTGTTCTCTTGTAAGACATAGGCCCCGATTCTGATGTCAGATGGACCGGAGTCCATCCGACATTGGTTTGGAACTAGAACCGAGCAACCTCCTGTCATCGGTTCCAGTCCAGGAAGTAGGATGCGACCGAACCCTGTTCGGTCGCAATCCTATTCTCTACAATGGGAGCATGCATTCCGACAGAATGCATTCTCTCATTGCAAAGAGCAGAGGTGTAGTTCATCCCTGCACCCCGTGGCGGGTGCAGGGCTCAACAGGGGGGCACCACATGTGCCCCCTAGGCCGCCATCCGGCGGCCTTGCACCCATGGGGGCCCTGCTGGGGGCCCCCAAAGACAGATTCCCAATGCCTTTCTGTATCGGAAAGGCCAGCACAGAAAGGCAGTGGGAAGCTGCCATCATAATCCCTCGGCTGGAAAGAGCCAGCCGAGGGATTACTGAAGGCTTTCCAAATGGCGGACGGCTCTCTGAGCCCGTCGGAGGCCATTCGGAAAACCGATTCGGTTTCCCTTCCGATTGACCCCATCAAAATGGGTCGGTCGGAAAGGAATCCGAACGGGCAATTCCGATGCGGTCGGAACAGCTCTGACCAATGGTCGGAGCTGTTCCCAACCGCATCGGAATCAGGCCCATAATCTTACCCTGGAAGCATCCCGGGTCGGACTGCACTACAGGGCAATTAGGCAGTGCCCGATGGGCTGCTCTGACAAATGTGACTTTACTAATTCAAAACTGGCTTGATTTGCCAACATGGGCCACTTTTTTAGCTATCTAGTTCGCTAATGGAGGCCATTTTTATTTTGGTGCCAGGGCCTTTCTTTTTCCTAGTCCGACCCTGGAAGCATCCTGGTGTCAGAGAGCAACACATATATTCAGTACCCCCAATACAAGAGGTTCTTCTCTGACATAGTTATGACTGTTCTTGAAACGATGTTGGCACTGACATAGTTATTGTAAATCTTATCATATGTGGAGCATCCTTGGACTAATCATTGCATAATGGCAGCTATTCTTGGCGTATTGTGGAGTATGTTTGGCTAAATTGTGGCCATCAATCACATAACTGTGTCAATCCTGGGAATAATAATGTCCCTGACTGACGTGATGTAGTGGTTCTTTGCATTATAGGGGCAGCCACGGCACAGTTGTGACCCAGACATAATGATGGGCATCCTTGGCAAAATGTGGGCATCTTTGGCATTATGCTGGGCATCCCTGGCATGCGATGGTGATAAGTAAGCAGGTGGTGATGCATTTGTAACAAGATTTTCTTTGTGTGTTTAAACCCCATATGGAAAGTATATATTTGACAAGAAAACATGTATTTTGAGAAACTGATATGCTGGTGTTTGAAAACAAAATGAATAAAAATCCAAAACATATTTAAAGCTGCTCTTTGAATTATACTTCTAACTGAGTTGAGGGGGGGGGGGTCTACAACTGTTTGTATTGCCTTTGCACCAGTGGACACTTTCTGCTGTAGTTGTTATTTTATTAGTCATGCAGAGTCATTATATTCAGATGTTTTTTTTTCTGGAGTTTTATATAGCACGAAATTGACCCAAAGGTATCAGAGCGCTTTGCGTGAGCACCAGTTGCGTTACATAAGGACACATTAATTTTTGTTAGGTACGGGGAGATTAAGGGGCATATCAGCAAGGCGGCGCTATGTAATTATCGCCGCTTTTGCGTCCGTTTTCGGGCGAAAAGCGGCGATAATTTCATCGCCGTATCAGCAAAGACACGCTATCGCGTGTTTTGCTGATTTAGCGCCCCTTACAACAACGCCCAGCTTTGCATCTCTAATGAGATGCAAAGTGGGCGTTCCGTGCCAAAATAACTGGAGAAATGTCGCTAACCGACATTTCTCCAATTATCAAGCTGCACGCAAACAAGCAGAGCGATGAGAAAAGTAGCGATAACCACAGTTATCGCTACTTTCCTTACGCCTGCTTGTAATCTGACTTAGCCATGTAATCCAATGGGAGGTGGATTACATGGCTAAAACCACCCTGCCCTATCAGCAAGGTATCGCTGGTCGCAGTGCGATTATCGCTGGATTTCCAGCGATAATCACACTGTTTTCCAGCTAACGCATGGATTCCTATCGCTTGGGAGATAAGCGTTGCTGATAGCACGCTATCTCCACGATAGAATCCAGCGTTAGCCTGCGATAATTATCCTAGCGCTGAGCGATAATTATCGCAGGCCCTTGCTGATATGCCCCTTAGTGATTTGCCCAGCATCACAGGATAATGAGTGTCGTTGCCAAGACTCGAACCCGGTTCCCCAGATTTGATGTCGACCGCCCTAGCCATCAGGTTACATCCTCTCCCCTAGAATAAAGCATTTCCTGACACTGATATCAATAGCCCTGTCTTATGCACCAGGGTGGTTGATATTCTACTACAATTTCGACTTTTTAATATTGTCTAGCCAAAATATTGTATCCAGAATATCGACTACCACAATATCAACAAGGAAATTATTTATAGGTGATATATGTAATTTTATTTACATGTGATTTATCTTGAAGACATATGTATTTTCAAGATATGTAGATGTGGAGTTAAGAATATTAAATCTATAGTTACTTATGTATATGTACTTCCATGATACTGTATTAATTAATATTCTGGATCTGATATTTTGACCTGATGATATTTTGTCACTTGATATATACACACACCTGAGCAGTCACTACTAGTAATCCTGCAATGTGTGGTAGTTTATGTGGTCACTACTTCAACAATGGTCAAAGCCAAAGTCGCTCAGGACTCTTTTCATTGATCAGAAGTAGCTCTTGTTATGAAAGATGCTGGAGACACTTCCTCTAGAGACCACACTCCCCTGCCCTGTATTACACTGAGGCTAAAATGTTGCACAAACTCATTCATTTTTGTTTCAATGTACACCACAGACCCTGATTCCACAGAATGCCAGACCCTTTGACCTCAGTGACATCACAGGAAGTGACATCATATGACCTTTGAGACTGAATTCCAGGAACACCTTGATTACGATAACATCACAATATTAGACATTACTGAATATGAGTGTATACCTCAAATAGAAAATGTGTTGCTAAATCACATTGAGATACACAAAAACGAGATTTACCCAAAAAAACAGTAGCTGTCAGGCCTACCGGTACTAATTCGAATAAACCATATGTTGCATATAAGCAATGAGATTGGCTTGATTCACTTCTTATCTTTATTAATAAATTGTGATTTATGATCACTTGTAAAGAGCTATTCCACCAGCATTATTCAAATAGTGGTACATGGCAGAAAGTCCAAAAATGTGCAAATTGTTTAATTTTATTTTGTGTTTTAAATAGTGCTTATTGCACTTCTGATTTTATTTATTTTTAACTCTGAACTTATGATCTCCCAGTGTGAGCTGCAGATCGCAAACAGTGCTCACCAGAACACCCTTTACCTTCTGTTCCTGGCACTGATTTTGCCACCTCTGAGGCCAGGGGTCACAGATGCAGTGGAAGACCTCACAAGGAGCAATCCAGGGGTCACAACTGCAACCTGTGGCAACCTCCAAATGTAGCCTAGGGTGAATAGGACAATCCCATGTGTTCACTGATGGCTTTCTGTATATATGGGCTCAGACCCAGAGCAGTGGTTTGGGATCAGGATAGGTACCCAGAATGCCCTCCTCATAGAGACAGCGACTGGGATCCTTTCGCCTGCCTGAGAGAGCCTAGCAGTGGCCGCAGCATTAATGTCTGGTGGAAGGGACAGAACTTTATACCTGTCACCGTCAGGGGAGCGATACCTACCGGCCTCTTATTAAATGGTGTGTTAGGCCCAGTTAACCGGATCCTTTGCTCCATCGTGCAAAACTGATGTCAACAAAAGGAGGCGGGTGTTAGAACTTTGTAAAAAAAAACCTGCATCAAACACTGTAGACAGGAGATGGCATATTGTAAACACCAGCTCATACTTATGGTTATTTTTTCCTTGTAATTTGACAATGTTGCTCTGCAGTATTTGCTGTGTGGGGTGATTAAAAGACTTTTTGTTTAAAGTAAAAACATTGGATGTACATGGATGTATTAATTATTATTGCAGATTTATGGAATTTTGTGTCTAGTCCATATCATCCCCCCGCCCCACCCAAGTAGGACTTGTACCATTCTACCTCTCCATCAAGTGGCAAAGTTGTGTACTTAAGGCTCAGGTTTGGGTCATACGGTAAGGTGCTTCAGGACACCAGAGGTACAGATGACAGCTGGAGCCCCGATTGTCCTATGCCTCATCAAACCAGTTTCCACATCCAGCACAAGGGAAGCAATGATGGAGAAACAGGTGGAGAAACAGAAATATTAGGGTGTTATTTTGAGATTGGTGGTATCAGAGTATCTGCCAAAAATGGGCACGTGCCCTGCCGCCAAGCTTTCCTACCCGCCAGCCTCATTAAGAGCTCAGGGGTAGCGGGGGAAGAAACCTCCTAGCTGGATAACCAGTGGTGGATCTGGCGTCAAAAGGCATGCCCTAGTTATGACTGACCAATAGCCCCTTTTAAGAAAAGAGGGTTCGGTGTCTCACTTTCTGGGAGAAACTCCCAGAATATCAAGGATACTAGCTTTACAATGTACAAGAAAAAAGTGGCCTCTTCCAAGGTTTGTCTTTGGAAAATGTGAAAAATACAGGCCGGGCAGTCATGCCCCCTTTAAAATTGGCAGGCTTACCAGCTGGCACAGTGTGATTTTGGCAAAATTGCACCCACCTTGTCTGTAAACACTCTTTCAGCCAAAAGGTACAGCTGCACATCTGAAAATGCAACATGTGGGAGACGCATCACCATAGAGCATCCGGAGGTGTGGCCTCCGTTGCCCAAGTGGTTTAGCAGCCCATCTGTGAAACCGGAAATGAGGCTTATAGCCTTATTTCACCACTCGCACGGAGTTTCTGTCCAGGGACAAAAATTGGCTTAAAATTGATCGCACAACAGAAATATAATTGTTGGCCCACGGTCATGACTGTGATCAGTGAGATCTCAGTCAGGAGGCAGTCTAACCTTGGAGCTCAAGCGCGGGGGCGTGTGAAATTCAAGTAATTTTCTTTTGCATATTTGTAAGAATTTTGCAATAATTACATTAAATTATGTACAATTATGTAAGCGAGGACACATTTCGTGCTAAATATATTTGGCCAAAAAACAAAACCGCCATAAACAGAAATGGTTCATGTTCTGGTCATTCGCATTGTTTGCTTGGGCTTACTTGAACTTTTTGTGTCAAAACTGTGTAATTATGCGACATGCATAATAGCATAATTTCAGGAATTTTGCATAACAAGCATAATGCAAAATTACTGATATTACGTGAAATGACACTGTTTTAATAGAAATTTCACGCAGGCCTAGTATTCTACTCTGTATGTAAGGGGTGTCGCCCTATTTGGCGCTTGGAGTGCAGCACCAGTGTTTGTTAGAAGATGTGTACAACCAAGCACTTTGGAACACGCAGTACATGTGAAAAAAGTTAGGAGGCAGCTGAGACACTCGAATTCTTTCTTAGGCCAAGAGTAACAAGAACTCACTATAGAATCTGAGAGCCATAACAGAGCCTAGATGTTGGAATCGGGCAGTGTCGGATTAAACCCTGTGGAGGCCCCTAGGCAGTCAAAATTTCGGGGGCCCCCATGCAAATTATCTCCTAATACCAATACACCGGATTTTATTTACAAACTGACAGCTGCCAGAAGATGAGACAAACTGTTATGTGAATTTGATGTCTCTAGTTTATGTACTTTAAGGGGCCGATTACGATCTTGTTAGGAAAGCCGTCCGTACGACCCGGAGGGCTTTCCTTGCGAATTGCGCTCTGCGAGTCCAAGCAACCGATTCCGATGCACCCGTATGGTGACGGACTCAGTTCGCTCGGACTCTCATTGAACTCTATGGGAGCCTGTATACCGAACGCGTACACAGGCTCCCATAGCAAAAAGGGGTGGGTGAGGAAAAGCGTACACCCTGTGGCGGGCACCCCATGGTGCCCGCCACACTGTGCATGCATGGAAAGGGGAGACCCATGGGTACCCCCACGTGACCAATTCGGAGGGCCCTGTGTGAAGGGGGGCCTGCTACAGCCCCCCGAAGTCCGATTCCCACAGCCGTTTCGTCTCGCTGAGACCGAGTTAATACGACTGTCCGAATCGTGCATCATACTCGCTCGTTCGGAAGTCGGCTCCATTGCGCGGCACGATTCAGCTGCGAACGAGTCGGACTGACAGGATCGGGTTCGGAAACGATTCGGTCGGCGCGGACGAGATCTTCGCATCGTACTTGGTCGTTCCGAATGGGGGAAGATTTGGTCGGAAACATAGGCTCCGAAACGGATTTGCTCGTTCCGGAACCCGTCTGGAGGCCTTCCTAACGAGATTGTAATCGGCCCCTAAGTTGTTAATGTGTACATTACATTAATGCAGTACTTTCTCTATATAGTCTTTAATGTTAAGTTTTCGTTTCTTGGAGTTGATTCATTTTTTTCTAAATTTTGGAAACAATATTTAGGAAAGCTTGATTGTAATTTTCTTGCAAGATCAAATCAATATTATTTTGATCTGTTGTCACGGGGCCCTTAAAAGTAGTGGGGCCCATAGGCCAGTGCCTTATATGCCTATTTGGTAATCCAGAACTGAAATCGGGGGTAAGTTACAGGTAGGTATGGTCTGGCTATTAACCTTACCGGGTTAGTGTCCAGTGACAGGCTGCTTTAAAGGAATTATGGCCAGCTGCCTGCTGGTTTACAGCTGCCTCACTGCATGTGATTAGGCTCCATTATTAGCTTCACTAAATGGAAATATATGAATAGAAAGCCCTTTCTGATTAGCAGCTCTTCTCTCTCATTCTACTTTGTACAGAAATACTGCCCTCTCACAGACACTTCTGCACACTTCCTAATCACTAGCATTAGCACATATTGATTTTTGTATCAGCGGACCTTGTTGTGGACAAAGATCAATACATTTTTAACTGGAAAAGTATCTGTGTTATAGGACTGTTCCTCAGAGAAAGATGACGCATGCCATTTGACCCTTCGGAAGCTCCTTAAGATCTGTGCAGTTTTAACGCATGGGCACGCTGGGCAGTTGCCCAGGGGCCCCACGGGCATAGGGGCCCTATGCAGACCAGAATTTAACACACATTTTCTGTTAAACATTTTTATTCCTGTGAGTGGTTGTGTAGGCAGGGCCCAGTGCACTGCTTTGCCCGTGGGTCTATAATGCTGTTAAGATGTGTAAGAAAGTGGCTCTGTATATACTGAACCAAAGTAAGGTTCAGTGTGCACAGAGTCCACAGTCCCCAGAGGTTTGGCAGAGGCTAAAGTTAGATATAACCTTACTCTCTAAAGTGGTAGCTTGGTCGAGCAGTAAGGCAGTATCAGAGGACAGTGTAAAGCATTTGTTGTACACACTCAGTCAGCAAATGGTCTCACACACTCAAGAACTGAACTCTAGGCCAATTGTTTTGTATATAAAAATATATTGTTGTTTTATTTTAGAACCACAGGTAGGTATAAAAATACTTTCTCAGAATGAGATGCTTTAGTTATATACTTTCAATACACAATAGACTGTTGAATGCAATAGCTACAGTTGTTGCAATAGGCAACACAATTCAAACACAATTATAACATGGAGCTCAATGGGAGTTTTTAAGTAAAAGCAGTTTCAGTTACTTTACGTATGATTTTCTTACTCAGGGTTGGATCCTGGATTCAACCCTGGTGCCTTTCCTGTAAACAGTTGGAAGAAATCGTTTTTGTTACACAGGCGATTTTTAAGGAATATTTGTTTGTTTCAAAAATCGACACTTAGAAGAATTTCTGGAGAAAACCAGGCAATGTTATCCTATGGAGGAAAATCAAGTTATCGGTAAGTACAGTTGTAATTGCTTTTCAGGGTCAGTGCTGGGCACCAAGATCCAGCACTGGGATCTCTCCTGATAACAGGTGAGTAATTTCGTTTTCGTTGATCGGACGATTTGTAGTGAATATTTTAAAGTTTCAAAACTCGACACTTAGAAGAAATTTCGGTGTAAACCAGTCAATGTTACCCTATGGAGAAAATGTAGGTTATCGGCTTTCAGGTAAGTACTCGACTGGCAGAGTTAAGGTTCTGGGCATAGACTCAGGGGTCTCCCAGGGTTAGGTAGGTACAGTTGGTACACCCTCAGCGGCACAGGGGCGGCCGGGTGCAGAGTGAGTTAGGCCCAATGTTAGCCTATGGCGGGCAGGGGGCCCTTGGTTGGTGGCTGCTAGCAGGCAGGCCACGCGGCTGTGGGAGCTGGGCTCCAGGTCACTTACCCAGGGCAAGTGGGGAAGAAAAATAGGATAGGTGTTGCACTCCCAGGGGCACTCGGGCGGCTGGGTGCAGGGTGCTTTTGAGCCGTCGGGCGCTCAATGTATTTCAATGGAGAAGCTGGAAGTTGAACAAAGGCTGCAAGCTCGGGGACGGAGATTCTTCAGGTGCGACCACCACTTCGAGAGGTAAGTTGGGTAGTTGGAGGATAGGTAGGCACCCCGGAGTTGGGCACAGGAGGCCGCAGGGCGCCGGGTGCCGGGGTGTCTTTTTGCGTCGGGAAATCTTACCCTCTGCTGGTCGCGGTTGGAGGGGTCCCTGGTTCTGAGGCTGCAGGCATCGTCAGGAGCGTCGAGGAGGGTCCTTGGGTGCTGGATTCTGGGTCACAGTCGCCGGGGGACGCCCTCGTGGTCTTTGTCCACTCAGGCACAGGCCGGGCTCGGCGGGTGCAGAGGGTGCAGGAGTCGCGGTTCCTGGCTGGCACCAGGGGTTTGTTACTTGCTTTTGAGCAGTACCACTGCTCGTGGGAGTCCCAGTTCTTTTAGAGTCACAAGGCAGTCAGGTCCTCCGGGGTTTTCGAGGTTGCTGACCACTGGAGACGCCGGGGTTTAGCAGGATCAGGTTCGAGGGTCGACAGGCCTGTAGGGCTGGGGCCAAGTCAGTTGGTGTCGTCCTCTTGTGAGCAGCTGCATGGCAGGTCTTCTTTCTTCTTGTTCTTCTTGCTTGTTTCGAATTCTGGATCTGAGGAAGGAAAGTTCAGGGTGCCCCTAAATACTAGATTTAGGGGCGTTACAGGTAGGTAAAGGGCAGGGACCAATGGGTCCCTTCCCTGGGGTGGGTACACCCCCTATCCTGACACTCTCCAGTGGGAGGGGGGCAGGAGCCTAGTCCTGATTGGGCAGGGCTCCCCATCTTCAAGATGGCGAGAGCCCGGAGATGTGCTTCACCTCGCCTCCCCCACCTGAGGGGTGGGGTTGGCAGAGGCTGGCACACCCCCTTTCCTCCCTTGGGGTTTCCCGCCAGTCTTCCCGCCAGAGTGGGGGCTAGAACCGGTGGAGACCAGTTGCTGAGTACAGCAAGTGGTCTGGGGAGGCTCACAAAGGCGGCATGCCTTTGAAGCTTCCCCCTGCCCATCCTGGGGGAGGAGACTTAGCACCTCGCCCAGGACGTGCATTGTTGCAGGCCCAGGAGAGCGGATGGCTCTCTACCCAGGGGTCCAGCAACATGTCTGCTGGGTGGCAGCCTAGGCAGCCCCTCAGGCAGGACGTGGATGGTGGGTTAGGTTCAGGGGGCAACTCTAAGTTGCCCCCTGTCGTGCATCTTACATTAAATCCCACACTGGCATCAGTGTGGGTTTAATGTGCTGAGAAGTTTGATACCAAACTTCCCAGTCTTCAGTGTAGCCATTATGGTGCTGTGGAGTTCGTAATGACAAACTCCCAGCACCATATACTCTTAATGGCAGCACTGCACTTACAGTGCCCAGGAATGGACCTGGGTACTGTAGGGGTACAGAGCTCATGCACCTGTACCCTCACCACTGGCATAGGGCACCCAGCTAGAGGGGTGACTGATGTATGCCAGGGCAGTGGTTTGTGGGCATGGCACACAGGGATGTGGGCCATGTCGACTCTTCACTTTGTTCTGCACCAAGACACACAGTCTGCAAAGGCAGAGTGTGAGTGTCAGGGTACAGGGCCTCTAAGGGTGGCACAATAAGTGCTGCAGCCCTTAGAGGTCTTCCCTGGTCACAGTGCCCTGGGTACCTGGGGTACCATTTACCAGGGGCTGACCTGTGGCCAGAGATGCCAATTGGGTACAGTTTTGGGGAAAGAACACAGGCCCTGGGAACCTGATTGGCAGGGACCCAGGGCACATCAAGTCAAAGTGCATCAGTGGTCTGGCAAAAAGTGGGGGGGATTACTGCAACAGAAACCCACTTCCTTACAAGATGGCCCTGCTTAAGACGCAGATTAATGTTATGTTATGTTAGCATGTTTTGTATAGTGCACAGCTGCCTCAGCAAAGAGGCGTCCCAGTGCTGAAGCAGAACATAGAGGCTGGAAATCAGACAAAGGCACTAGGCTGTGGGGAAAAGATGAGTTTTAATAGCTCTACGAAAGGCCATGTAGTTCTCCGTGGCACGAATGGAAAATGGCAGAGCATTCCAAAGCTTGGCAGCCAGTAAACGGAAAGAGCGCCCGCCCGACCGTGCCCTCCTTATACGAGGCACAGTCGCCAGATATTGTCCCGTTGAGCGAAGTTGGCGTGTAGGGAAGTAAGGTGACAACAGATTGGACAAGATGGCCGGAGAGGAAGATTTCAAGATTTTGAATGCAGTGCAGAGGACCTTAAATTCCACTTGGTTGACAACAGGCAGCCAGTGCAACCGACGGATTGCCCTAGAAGTGGGGCAGGTTCTCGGGAGACCCAGCAGGGTTCTAGCCACCGCATTTTGAACTTGCTGTAATCTCAGGGTTTCGGTCTTGTTTACCCCTAAGTACAGTGCATTGGCATAATCCAGACTTGATAAAATGGAGGCCTGAATGATCATTTGCCTGACGTATGGGTCAAAAAACCCAAGCAACGGTTTAAGCCCCCGAAGTATGCCAAGGCAGGTCCCTGCAACTTTTTTGGTTTCATGCAGTCTCCCATAGATTGTGAAAAACATATACAGCTTGTCTTTATAAGTTCAAAACAGGCCTGATTTGCAAATGTGGGCCATTTGTTTTTTGACTATCTGATTTATTTTCGTGCTTGGGCCTATTTTTTTGTCCCAGTCTGATGCTGGGAGGTGCGCAACTTTGCAAAAAGGGCATCTATTTCTTAAAACTGCACAGGCTTGGTTGGTGCCTTTGTCTTCCTATGTGATCACCCTGTGAGAGTTATAACCCATTGTTTCGATTTTGTGAAATTTTGAGACTGTTATTCTCATGATTATCACCATTGCTAAGTTAGGTAGCACATTCTCCCAAAAACGCAGCAACATTATTGAAACTGTGGTGATGTCGTAGGTGGATTTCTAACCTGATGACAATGGAAAATTCAAAATGTTTGTCCAACTTGTTAGTATTTTGTTCAGACTCTGCACACTCAAGTAATGTACACAAACAGGATCCTAGTCAAGGCTTGTAGGCCTGCATGGTTATAGTCCTACTTTTGTCACCTATACATATTGCATCTTTGGGTCTCTTTTAACTTTTCCTAGACTCCCTTAAATAAAAAAATTATTCACCACTGCGATCGATGGTTTGCGGCCTTGTGATCTTGACATTTAAAGAGCATGGGAGCATTTGTGAGCTAACTCCAATGGTCAACTTTCTGAAATGTCACTGAGAACGTGTAAGAGGTCCTCCAAAGTAATTCCTGAAACCTTAGCTGATTTGCTTGCTCGTTTTTTGGTTAACAAATTACTGTGGTTTTGCCACTTTTGGCCTACTGCACATGCTCATGGTCTTTACTTCTGAGCACGGAAGTCTTTCTTTGAGTGTGTGGCCTTGGTCATGCGCAGTTCTGTTATCTTAGCCATATGACATGGAAAGAGGAGAGGGACGGTCACCTCAGGCAGCCAACTTCAAAAGACGCAAGCTACTGGTTTCAGCCTGAAGGGGAGAGGGTTGGGGAGGGGGATATTAAAATGAAGCATCTCCTAGAATGGGAGCTGTTAGATTTGGGGGTCTCTAGTTGGCAGAGGTAGGTACCTTTGTCCAAATAGGGACCCTTGAGTCTAGTCAGGGAAAGTGGGTACACTCCTGAAATAACCCCTGCTCACCCTCTTGGTAGCTTGGCACGAGCAGACAGGCTTAGTTCAGAGGCAGTGTGTAAAGCATTTGTGAACACATACAGTAATCAAGTGACAACACTACAAATGGACACCACACAGGTTGTATATTTATAAAAATAAGACTATTTTATATAGATGTACCACAGGACCATAAACGACAAAGATAATCCACAATACTGTTCAAAGATAGAGTTCTTGTTAAAAATGCTTAAATCAAGGTGCTGTACGAGTCGGTAGCCTCCTCCGGCTACTGCGATGTCAAGAATACACAGAGTCTAACAAATCCAGCTGACCGCGTCGAGACGGGCCAACACAGCGTAGACAGACTCGGTCACAGTACCTTTTACTTGAAGCGGCAGGCACGGGCGTGCGAGCTGGATGGCTGTACGTCGCGGTCGCGATGCAAAATGGAAGCGTTGTCCCTCGATGCGGTGCAGGCAGCGGCTCGTTGACGTCGTCAAGACGGAGTCGGTGAGACCAGGGCCGTGCGTTGCAGGGCGAGACGGTGCTTCGATGCGGTGCTGGCAGGTTACGGTGCGGCGACGGAGCCGGATTCGGGAGCTGGCGTCGATCAGTCCGGACAGCGGTGCGAGTCGGGCGGTGCGTTGCGAAGCGTGCGAGCGGTGCCCAACTCCGCTGCGGTCACAGGACTCGAACTCAGCAGCAGTGACCGCGTCGGTCGGACCAGTTCGTTTCGGCATAGCGAAGCGTTGCAGGACGCGTTGTCCCTCGATGCTGTGCAGGCCGCGGCTCGTTGACGGAGTCGGTGAGACCAGGGCCGTGCGTTGCAGGGCGAGACGGTGCTTCGGTGCGGTGCTTACAGGACACCGAGCCGGTCGTCAGAGTCGGTCACAGCTCCCTAACCCTGTAGCCACTGAAATAGCGTTTCCAGCAGCAATTCACAAGGCTGGTGAAGTCCACTGGTCCTGGGACTTCGGTCAGGGGGCAAGCTCTCTCTCAAGCCCTTGGAGATCCTTCACAAGTTGATGAAAGTCACAGCAAAGCAAAAGTTCCTTTCTCCTTTCTTTGGCAGTCAGGCAAACCATTGCAGGCCAATCCCCCAAGCAGCACTTCAGGCTTAGGGATAGTCTCTCTTCAGTTTCTTCTTGGTTCCGCTCCTCAGCAAAGGTTTCTTCTTGTTCCCAAAAAGTGATCTAAATTCTTGGGGTCTGGGTGCCCCTCTTATACCCTGATTCTCTTTGTTCTCTGGAGGCAGAGAGGCCTTTGCCTAGTTCAAACCAGTTCTGTGCAGCTTTGGAGCACTCTGTGTACATGTCTCCTTCTTTCGTTTCAAAATGTGGGGCAGGGTACTCAGACGCCCGGCAGGAGGTGGAGCCAGCATTGTGGAAGGCAGGCACAGCCCTATTCAGACCCAGATGCAACTCCTCCCTCTAATCTGGATGCAGATCTCTCTATTCAACCCTGGGCTGTCTCACCTGTCTCCTGTAGCCACCCCCAGCCCCAGTCACGCACAAACCAGACACACAATACACAAGCTGGCAGAGGCAGGCTGGATAGTTAGGCAAGAAAATACCCATTTTCTAAAAGTGGTATTTTCAAACACAGAAGGTTAAAATCATCTTCACTAAAAGATGTATTTTATCATCCTGAGTTCAGGCATACTAAATTCGTTTTTCTACCTATGTTCCCTGGGTCAGTTAGGATTATAAGGTGTAATAATCAAACTGCCCAGTCTGGCCTATGGGGAACAGGTAGCCTTGCAATAGTGAAAAACGAAAATGGCTGTAATTCACTATTAGGACATGCCACACACACCAGGGCATGTCCTACCTTATACTTACAATGCACCCTGCCCTAGGGCCTACCATAGGGGTGTCTGATATGAAGAAAAGGGAAGGTTTAGGGACTGGTAAGTGGGTGCACTTACCAAGTCGACATGGCAGTCACAGACTGCACACAGGCTCTGCAATGGCAGGCCTGAGACACACTTTACAAGCTGCTTCCGTGGGTGGCACAACCAGCGCTGCTTCCGTGGGTGGCACAACCAGCGCTGCAAGCCCACCAGCAGCATTTGATTCACAGGCCCTGGGCACACACAGTGCACTGTACTAGGGTCTGACAGTGAATCAAATAAGCCAAACATGGAGTCACTAATTCATAACACAATTTACCATAGGGAGCACTTGCACTTTGGCACTGATTAGCAGTGGCCAAGTGCCCATGAGCATCTAGTCCAGCAAAAACATATCGACAACAGTGGAGGCATTATGAAAAAATGGAAGGGAGACCCACGCCAAGGATGCCAGGTCTAACACGTGTCCCCTCCAGCTGAAATGTGGGGAGAACTATCCTACCCCTAGGGAGTTCTCATCCCTAAGGCGGAAAAATCTGGACAGACCATCAGCATTGGCGTGTTCTGTACCAGGGCGGTGTTCCACCGTAAAGTCCATCCCCTATAGGGAAATGGACCACCTCAACAGCTTTGGATTCTCACCCCTCATCTGCATCAACCATCTGAGGGGCCTGTGGTCTGTCTGAACCCGGAAGTGAGTCCCAAACAGGTATGTTCTCAGCTTCTTCAGTGCCCAGACCACAGCAAATGCCTCACGCTCAATAGCACTCCACCTCTGTTCCCGTGGAAGTAACCTCCTACTGATGAAGGCTACAGGTTGGTCTAGGCCCTCCTCATTGATCTGTGATAGAACAGCCCCTACACCATGCTCTGAAGCGTCTGTCTGAACAATGAACTCATTGGAGAAGTTGGGTGCCTGGAGCACAGGCGCCGTGCACATGGCCGTCTTCAATGTGTCAAAAGCTTTTTGACAGGCGTCAGTCCAAATCACTCTCCTTGGCTGCTTCCTGGAAGTCAGCTCTGTCAAGGGGGCAACAATGCTGCCATACCCCTTGACGAATCTCCTGTAATACCCGGTGAGTCCTAGGAAGGCTCTCACCTCTGTCTGGGTCTTGGGGGCTCCCAAGCCAGAATGGTATCAATTTTCGGTTGGAGGGGCGCCACCTGGCCGCTCCCAACCTGGTGTCCCAAGTACACCACGGAACCCTGCCCGATCTGGCACTTACTTGGCTTGATCGTGAGGCCTGCCCTCCGCAGCGCCATCAACACTTCCCAGAGGTGGCGCAGATGTTCTTCCCAACTGGCGCTGAACACTGCGATGTCATCCAGGTAGGCGGCACTGAAATCCTCCAGTCCAACCAACACCTGGTTGACCAACCTCTGAAAGGTGGCAGGGGCATTCTTCATCCCAAAGGGCATCACCCGGAACTGGTAGTGCCCATCTGGTGTGGAGAATGCTGACCTCTCTTTTGCCCCATCAGTCAAGGCGATCTGCCAGTACCCAGACGTTAAGTCAAACGTGCTGAGGTACAGCGCAGCCCCTAACCGATCTATGAGCTCATCAGCTCTGGGGATGGGGTGTGCGTCAGTCCTGGTGACGGAATTGAGTCCCCTGTAGTCCACACAGAACCGGAGTTCTGGTGTGGCACCAGGCGCGGCAGCCTTTGGAACCAAGACCACTGGGCTGGCCCAAGGGCTGTTAGAGGACTCAATCACCCCTAGCGCAAACATCTTGGAGACCTCCTCCTTGATGCAGGCTCTGACCCTGTCAGTCACCCTGTAAGCCTCGTGCTTCACAGGAAGACTGTCCCCAGTGTCCACATCATGGACGCACCAATGAGTGACACTGGGAACCAGGGAGAACAGGTCAGGGAACTGTCCCAACAGCTGGCGACAGTCACCCTGCTGCTCAGGCGTGAGGGAGGTAGAGAGGTTTACTCCCTCCACTGATCCATCTTGCTCTCGGGCTGACAGGAGGTCAGGAAGAGGCTCGGTCTCCTCCTCCACCCCATCATCTGTAGCTAAGAGCATGCCCACTTGGGACCTCTCCAAGTGGGGCTTCAGGCGGTTCACATGCAGGACCCGCAAGGGGTTCCTGTGAGACTGCAAGTCCACAAAATAGGTAACTGGACTCTTGTGCTCCACCACCGTAAAAGGGCTGGTCCACCTATCCTGGAGCGCACAAGGCTCCACTGGGGCCATGACCCACACTTTCTGACCATGCTGAAGCTCTACTAGAGTGGCATTCTGGTCGTACCACCGCTTCATCTCCTCCTGGCTGGCTTCCATATTTGCCTCAGCAAGTTCTCTGAAACGCCTAGTCTGGTTCCTGAAGGCCAGCATGTAACTGTATACATCCTGGGGAGGTTTCCTGGGAGATTGCTCCCAGCCTTCCTTGACCAAACTTAGAGGTCCTCGCACCGGGTGTCCATAGAGGAGCTCAAAGGGACTGAACCCTAGAGACTTCTGTGGCACCTCCTGGTATGCAAACAACAGGCATGGTAAGAGGACGTCCCATTTATGCCTCATGGGTTCTTCCAGACCCATAATCATGCCTTTGAGGGTGCGGTTGAATCTCTCAACCAGCCCATTTCCTTGAGGGTGGTAAGGAGTGGTGAACTTGTAAGTTACACCGCACTCCTGCCACAGGGACTTCATGTACTTGGACACGAAGTTGGTACCTCTGTCAGACACCACCTCTTGAGGGAATCCCACACGTGAGAAAATTCCCATCAGTGCCCGTCCCACCTCGGGGGCCGTCACTGTCCTCAGAGGGATAGCTTCAGGGTACCGGGTGGCATGGCCCACCAAGACCAGGATAAACCTGTTGCCCATGGCTGTCTTGGGGTCCAGTGGCCCCACAATGTCAATACCCACCCGTTCAAAGGGGGTGCTGACCACAGGGAATGGCTGGAGAGGAGCCTTGTGCTTCCTCCCACTCTTTCCACTTGCCTGGCAAGTCTGGCAGGTCCTGCAGTGAGTGGCGACACTCCTGCGCATCTGGGGCCAAAAGAAATGGGTGACAAGCCTTTCAAAGGTCTTGTCCTGCCCCAGATGTCCTGCTAACGGTACATCATGAGCCAACCCCAGTAGGAAGGTTCTGAAGCGCTGGGGTACCACCAGCACATGGGCTGACCCAGGCTCAGCAACCTTAGGCTCTGAATACAGGAGACCATTCTCCCAGTAAATCCAATGTGATCCAGACTGATCACCTGCTGCCTGGTCTGTGGCCTGTTGCCTCAGACCCACGAGAGAAGGGCATGTGTTCTGCTCCTCACAGAACTCCTCCCTGGAGGGTCCTCCTTCTTGCTGCCAATGGGTCAGCTCAGGTAGGTCCCCCAGTTCAGCTACCTGTTCCCCTGTAGGCTCCAGGGCATCCCCCTCAGGGTCTGCCTCCTCCTGGACCGTGGGAACTTCGGGGGCCGGTTTCCCGCGCCTCCTGCCTCCTCTCTCTCCGGCAGGCACCTGGGCCTCCCTCTCAGGCTCCAGGTCCTCTTGAACACCTTTCGCTGCCATTGACCAGGTGGTCACACATGCCCAATCAGGCAAGCCCAACATTTCTAAATGCGCACTCCGCTCCACCTTAGCCCAAGGTGAGCTCTCCAAATCGTTCCCTAACAATCAGTCAACAGGCATGGCTGGCCTCACAGCTACTTGAAGAGTACACAAGACCCCCCCCACTCAAAGGGAACCTGAGCCACCTTGCAGTGACTCTCTGTGTTGTCAGCGGCAACAACTGGATAGAATGCATTGGGGACAACCTGCTCTTTAGACACCAGGTGACACTTGACAGCTGTCACACTGGCTCCTGTGTCTCTCAGAGCCTCCACCCTATGGCCATTGATGGTCACCCACTGCCTGTACTTTTTAGTGTTCTCAGGCAGCTGGGTCCTAGGGACCATCTCAGAGTCTCCTAATGAGACATGGGAAAACACTGTGGAATCCCCCCCACCTTGGGCACCCAACTCCTCCCCCAGGGCTACACTAGCCAACTGCCGGGGGACTGCACCAGAGGGTGCTGGTTTTCCAAAAAAGGGCAACGAGGATCATTTGCCTTGTGGCCAGGGGCGCCACACTTGTAACACACCAGTGGTCCCTGGTGAACAGGGGGGCCTGTCAGGGCCACTGGCTTCTTCTCAGGGGGAGGCTGGGAACCTTTCCCTTGGTTCCCTTGGGGTCTACTTTGGGGCCCTTTATGGCACTTACTCTGTTTACCCTTGTCCCCCCCGCTCTTCTGCTGGGGACCCTGCCCACCCTTGGCGGAGTCTCCCACATGACCCTTGTGGACCCGGGTACTCACCCAGCGGTCCGCCTCCTCAGCAAGCTGCCTAGGGTTAGTCAGCTTACTATCAATCAGGTGCTGGCGTAGCTCAGGAAAACAATTACTGGACAAGTGCTCCCATGCAATCAAATCAAAGAGCGCCTGAAAATCAGTCGCTTTGCTACCCTTTACCCAACCATCCAAGGCTCTGCAAAAAAAGGTCACATATTCAACCCAGGTACTGCCTTCAATCTTCTTACAGTTCCTGAACCTCTGCCTATAAAGCTCAGGGGTCAAACCATACCTAGTCATTAAAGCATCCTTCATGTGGCTGTATGAATTATAGACTTCAGAGGGCAAATCCAACAAGGTATCCCGCCCTTCACTAAGGAACCGCCCCCACAACCCCGCTCCCCAATCTTTCTCAGGGACCCGGTGGGAAGACATGGCTACCTCATAGGCTTAGAACCACTGCCCAATGTCATCATTTTTAAAAACTCCTTCACCACATCTTTGGGAATATACACCCTAGCTTCAAAAGGCACAGGCGGTACACTGCCACCAGAGGGAGTAATCTCTAAACTTTTGGCTCTGTACTCCAACTCCCTCAAACTTTTCTCATGCTCCTGATCCATTCTTTTCTCCTCTAGGGCTAATTTCCTAGTTTGCAATTCAAACTCCAACTGCCTATCAAGCTTGAGCTTTGTCAGCTCCATCTCATGCATCCTACTCTTTTGTCTGTCCTCCAGCTCTTCTGGGGACAAACCCTTGGCAGAAACACTGCTACCTGCTGGGGAGACTACTTTCTTCCCCCCTGGACCCAATAGCCCTTCCAGCTGCCCATCTGCATTCTCATCCCCTTCCTCATTTTCAGGGGGATTCCTGGCTTCCATCCAGGCCCTCAGCGCCTTTTGGAAATTCTCCTTCTTGGAGAGACCAGCCATAGAAACTTTGAACTTCCTGCAGAATTGCTTGAGCTGGTTAACAGTGTAGCATTCCAATTTCTCCTCTTCCCACTCACAATCCACAGATGCTACAGATGGTGCGTTATCCATGGTGATAAAACTTGGCAGTTGCAAAAATAGGAAATCCCAGAAAAAATGCTGTCAAAAAGTATGTGGTTGCGTTTTGGTCTGCACTCACTAAGTAGTGTTCACCAATTACTGTACATGAGTCACAAATGCAAGTCCAGAATCCTCACCGCTGACCACCAATGTTAGATTTGGGGGTCTCTAGTTGGCAGAGGTAGGTACCTTTGTCCAAATAGGGACCCTTGAGTCTAGTCAGGGAAAGTGGGTACACTCCTGAAATAACCCCTGCTCACCCTCTTGGTAGCTTGGCACGAGCAGACAGGCTTAGTTCAGAGGCAGTGTGTAAAGCATTTGTGAACACATACAGTAATCAAGTGACAACACTACAAATGGACACCACACAGGTTGTATATTTATAAAAATAAGAATATTTTATATAGATTTACCACAGGACCATAAACGACAAAGATAATCCACAATACTGTTCAAAAGATAGAGTTCTTGTTAAAAATGCTTAAATCAAGGTGCTGTACGAGTCGGTAGCCTCCTCCGGCTACTGCGATGTCAAGAATACACAGAGTCTAACAAATCCAGCTGACCGCATCGAGACGGGCCAACACAGCGTAGACAGACTCGGTCACAGTACCTTTTACTTGAAGCGGCAGGCACGGGCGTGCGAGCCGGATGGCTGTACGTCGCGGTCGCGATGCAAAATGGAAGCTGCAGGACGCGTTGTCCCTCGATGCGGTGCAGGCAGCGGCTCGTTGACGTCGTCAAGACGGAGTCGGTGAGACCAGGGCCGTGCGTTGCAGGGCGAGACGGTGCTTCGATGCGGTGCTGGCAGGTTACGGTGCGGCGACGGAGCCGGATTCGGGAGCTGGCGTCGATCAGTCCGGACAGCGGTGCGTGTCGGGCGGTGCGTTGCAAAGCGTGCGAGCGGTGCCCAACTCCGCTGCGGTCACAGGACTCGAACTCAGCAGCAGTGACCGCGTCGGTCGGACCAGTTCGTTTCGGCATAGCGAAGCGTTGCAGGACGCGTTGTCCCTCGATGCTGTGCAGGCCGCGGCTCGTTGACGGAGTCGGTGAGACCAGGGCTGTGCGTTGCAGGGCGAGACTGTGCTTCGGTGCGGTGCTTACAAAACACAGAGCCGGTCGTCAGAGTCGGTCACAGCTCCCTAACCCTGTAGCCACTGAAATAGCGTTTCCAGCAGCAATTCACAAGGCTGGTGAAGTCCACTGGTCCTGGGACTTCGGTCAGGGGGCAAGCTCTCTCTCAAGCCCTTGGAGATCCTTCACAAGTTGATGAAAGTCACAGCAAAGCAAAAGTTCCTTTCTCCTTTCTTTGGCAGTCAGGCAAACCATTGCAGGCCAATCCCCCAAGCAGCACTTCAGGCTTAGGGATAGTCTCTCTTCAGTTTCTTCTTGGTTCCGCTCCTCAGCAAAGGTTTCTTCTTGTTCCCAAAAAGTGATCTAAATTCCTTGGGGTCTGGGTGCCCCTCTTATACCCTGATTCTCTTTGTTCTCTGGAGGCAGAGAGGCCTTTGCCTAGTTCAAACCAGTTCTGTGCAGCTTTGGAGCACTCTGTGTACATGTCTCCTTCTTTCCTTTCAAAATGTGGGGCAGGGTACTCAGACGCCCGGCAGGAGGTGGAGCCAGCATTGTGGAAGGCAGGCACAGCCCTATTCAGACCCAGATGCAACTCCTCCCTCTAATCTGGATGCAGATCTCTCTATTCAACCCTGGGCTGTCTCACCTGTCTCCTGTAGCCACCCCCAGCCCCAGTCACGCACAAACCAGACACACAATACACAAGCTGGCAGAGGCAGGCTGGATAGTTAGGCAAGAAAATACCCATTTTCTAAAAGTGGTATTTTCAAACACAGAAGGTTAAAATCATCTTCACTAAAAGATGTATTTTATCATCCTGAGTTCAGGCATACTAAATTCGTTTTTCTACCATGTTCCCTGGGTCAGTTAGGATTATAAGGTGTAATAATCAAACTGCCCAGTCTGGCCTATGGGGAACAGGTAGCCTTGCAATAGTGAAAAACGAAAATGGCTGTAATTCACTATTAGGACATGCCACACACACCAGGGCATGTCCTACCTTATACTTACAATGCACCCTGCCCTAGGGCCTACCATAGGGGTGTCTGATATGAAGAAAAGGGAAGGTTTAGGGACTGGTAAGTGGGTGCACTTACCAAGTCGACATGGCAGTCACAGACTGCACACAGGCTCTGCAATGGCAGGCCTGAGACACACTTTACAAGCTGCTTCCGTGGGTGGCACAACCAGTGCTGCAAGCCCACCAGCAGCATTTGATTCACAGGCCCTGGGCACACACAGTGCACTGTACTAGGGTCTGACAGTGAATCAAATAAGCCAAACATGGAGTCACTAATTCATAACACAATTTACCATAGGGAGCACTTGCACTTTGGCACTGATTAGCAGTGGCCAAGTGCCCATGAGCATCTAGTCCAGCAAAAACATATCGACAACAGTGGAGGCATTATGAAAAAATGGAAGGGAGACCCACGCCAAGGATGCCAGGTCTAACACGTGTCCCCTCCAGCTGAAATGTGGGGAGAACTATCCTACCCCTAGGGAGTTCTCATCCCTAAGGCGGAAAAATCTGGACAGACCATCAGCATTGGCGTGTTCTGTACCAGGGCGGTGTTCCACCGTAAAGTCCATCCCCTATAGGGAAATGGACCACCTCAACAGCTTTGGATTCTCACCCCTCATCTGCATCAACCATCTGAGGGGCCTGTGGTCTGTCTGAACCCGGAAGTGAGTCCCAAACAGGTATGTTCTCAGCTTCTTCAGTGCCCAGACCACAGCAAATGCCTCACGCTCAATAGCACTCCACCTCTGTTCCCGTGGAAGTAACCTCCTACTGATGAAGGCTACAGGTTGGTCTAGGCCCTCCTCATTGATCTGTGATAGAACAGCCCCTACACCATGCTCTGAAGCGTCTGTCTGAACAATGAACTCATTGGAGAAGTTGGGTGCCTGGAGCACAGGCGCCGTGCACATGGCCGTCTTCAATGTGTCAAAAGCTTTTTGACAGGCGTCAGTCCAAATCACTCTCCTTGGCTGCTTCCTGGAAGTCAGCTCTGTCAAGGGGGCAACAATGCTGCCATACCCCTTGACGAATCTCCTGTAATACCCGGTGAGTCCTAGGAAGGCTCTCACCTCTGTCTGGGTCTTGGGGGGCTCCCAAGCCAGAATGGTATCAATTTTCGGTTGGAGGGGCGCCACCTGGCCGCTTCCAACCTGGTGTCCCAAGTACACCACGGAACCCTGCCCGATCTGGCACTTACTTGGCTTGATCGTGAGGCCTGCCCTCCGCAGCGCCATCAACACTTCCCAGAGGTGGCGCAGATGTTCTTCCCAACTGGCGCTGAACACTGCGATGTCATCCAGGTAGGCGGCACTGAAATCCTCCAGTCCAACCAACACCTGGTTGACCAACCTCTGAAAGGTGGCAGGGGCATTCTTCATCCCAAAGGGCATCACCCGGAACTGGTAGTGCCCATCTGGTGTGGAGAATGCTGACCTCTCTTTGCCCCATCAGTCAAGGCGATCTGCCAGTACCCAGACGTTAAGTCAAACTTGCTGAGGTACAGCGCAGCCCCTAACCGATCTATGAGCTCATCAGCTCTGGGGATGGGGTGTGCGTCAGTCCTGGTGACGGAATTGAGTCCCCTGTAGTCCACACAGAACCGGAGTTCTGGTGTGGCACCAGGCGCGGCAGCCTTTGGAACCAAGACCACTGGGCTGGCCCAAGGGCTGTTAGAGGACTCAATCACCCCTAGCGCAAACATCTTGGAGACCTCCTCCTTGATGCAGGCTCTGACCCTGTCAGTCACCCTGTAAGCCTTGTGCTTCACAGGAAGACTGTCCCCAGTGTCCACATCATGGACGCACCAATGAGTGACACTGGGAACCAGGGAGAACAGGTCAGGGAACTGTCCCAACAGCTGGCGACAGTCACCCTGCTGCTCAGGCGTGAGGGAGGTAGAGAGGTTTACTCCCTCCACTGATCCATCTTGCTCTCGGGCTGACAGGAGGTCAGGAAGAGGCTCGGTCTCCTCCTCCACCCCATCATCTGTAGCTAAGAGCATGCCCACTTGGGACCTCTCCAAGTGGGGCTTCAGGCGGTTCACATGCAGGACCCGCAAGGGGTTCCTGTGAGACTGCAAGTCCACAAAATAGGTAACTGGACTCTTGTGCTCCACCACCGTAAAAGGGCTGGTCCACCTATCCTGGAGCGCACAAGGCTCCACTGGGGCCATGACCCACACTTTCTGACCATGCTGAAGCTCTACCAGAGTGGCGTTCTGGTCGTACCACCGCTTCATCTCCTCCTGGCTGGCTTCCATATTTGCCTCAGCAAGTTCTCTGAAACGCCTAGTCTGGTTCCTGAAGGCCAGCATGTAACTGTATACATCCTGGGGAGGTTTCCTGGGAGATTGCTCCCAGCCTTACTTGACCAAACTTAGAGGTCCTCGCACCGGGTGTCCATAGAGGAGCTCAAAGGGACTGAACCCTAGAGACTTCTATGGCACCTCCTGGTATGCAAACAACAGGCATGGTAAGAGGACGTCCCATTTATGCCTCATGGGTTCTTCCAGACCCATAATCATGCCTTTGAGGGTGCGGTTGAATCTCTCAACCAGCCCATTTCCTTGAGGGTGGTAAGGAGTGGTGAACTTGTAAGTTACACCGCACTCCTGCCACAGGGACTTCATGTACTTGGACACGAAGTTGGTACCTCTGTCAGACACCACCTGTTGAGGGAATCCCACACGTGAGAAAATTCCCATCAGTGCCCGTCCCACCTCGGGGGCCGTCACTGTCCTCAGAGGGATAGCTTCAGGGTACCGGGTGGCATGGCCCACCAAGACCAGGATAAACCTGTTGCCCATGGCTGTCTTGGGGTCCAGTGGCCCCACAATGTCAATACCCACCCGTTCAAAGGGGGTGCTGACCACAGGGAATGGCTGGAGAGGAGCCTTGTGCTTCCTCCCACTCTTTCCACTTGCCTGGCAAGTCTGGCAGGTCCTGCAGTGAGTGGCGACACTCCTGCGCATCTGGGGCCAAAAGAAATGGGTGACAAGCCTTTCAAAGGTCTTGTCCTGCCCCAGATGTCCTGCTAACGGTACATCATGAGCCAACCCCAGTAGGAAGGTTCTGAAGCGCTGGGGTACCACCAGCACACGGGCTGACCCAGGCTCAGCAACCTTAGGCTCTGAATACAGGAGACCATTCTCCCAGTAAATCCAATGTGATCCAGACTGATCACCTGCTGCCTGGTCTGTGGCCTGTTGCCTCAGACCCACGAGAGAAGGGCATGTGTTCTGCTCCTCACAGAACTCCTCCCTGGAGGGTCCTCCTTCTTGCTGCCAATGGGTCAGCTCAGGTAGGTCCCCCAGTTCAGCTACCTGTTCCCCTGTAGGCTCCAGGGCATCCCCCTCAGGGTCTGCCTCCTCCTGGACCGTGGGAACTTCGGGGGCCGGTTTCCCGCGCCTCCTGCCTCCTCTCTCTCCGGCAGGCACCTGGGCCTCCCTCTCAGGCTCCAGGTCCTCTTGAACACCTTTCGCTGCCATTGACCAGGTGGTCACACATGCCCAATCAGGCAAGCCCAACATTTCTAAATGCGCACTCCGCTCCACCTTAGCCCAAGGTGAGCTCTCCAAATCGTTCCCTAACAAACAGTCAACAGGCATGGCTGGCCTCACAGCTACTTGAAGAGTACACAAGACCCCCCCCCACTCAAAGGGAACCTGAGCCACCTTGCAGTGACTCTCTGTGTTGTCAGAGGCAACAACTGGATAGAATGCATTGGGGACAACCTGCTCTTTAGACACCAGGTGACACTTGACAGCTGTCACACTGGCTCCTGTGTCTCTCAGAGCCTCCACCCTATGGCCATTGATGGTCACCCACTGCCTGTACTTTTTAGTGTTCTCAGGCAGCTGGGTCCTAGGGACCATCTCAGAGTCTCCTAATGAGACATGGGAAAACACTGTGGAATCCCCCCACCTTGGGCACCCAACTCCTCCCCCAGGGCTACACTAGCCAACTGCCGGGGACTGCACCAGAGGGTGCTGGTTTTCCAAAAAAGGGCAACGAGGATCATTTGCCTTGTGGCCAGGGGCGCCACACTTGTAACACACCAGTGGTCCCTGGTGAACAGGGGGCCTGTCAGGGCCACTGGCTTCTTCTCAGGGGGAGGCTGGGAACCTTTCCCTTGGTTCCCTTGGGGTCTACTTTGGGGCCCTTTATGGCACTCACTCTGTTTACCCTTGTCCCCCCCGCTCTTCTGCTGGGGACCCTGCCCACCCTTGGCGGAGTCTCCCACGTGACCCTTGTGGACCCGGGTACTCACCCAGCGGTCCGCCTCCTCAGCAAGCTGCCTAGGGTTAGTCAGCTTACTATCAATCAGGTGCTGGCGTAGCTCAGGAAAACAATTACTGGACAAGTGCTCCCATGCAATCAAATCAAAGAGCGCCTGAAAATCAGTCGCTTTGCTACCCTTTACCCAACCATCCAAGGCTCTGCAAAAAAAAGGTCACATATTCAACCCAGGTACTGCCTTCAATCTTCTTACAGTTCCTGAACCTCTGCCTATAAAGCTCAGGGGTCAAACCATACCTAGTCATTAAAGCATCCTTCATGTGGCTGTATGAATTATAGACTTCAGAGGGCAAATCCAACAAGGTATCCTGCCCTTCACTAAGGAACCGCCCCCACAACCCCGCTCCCCAATCTTTCTCAGGGACCCGGTGGGAAGACATGGCTACCTCATAGGCTTTGAACCACTGCCCAATGTCATCATTTTTAAAAAACTCCTTCACCACATCTTTGGGAATATACACCCTAGCTTCAAAAGGCACAGGCGGTACACTGCCACCAGAGGGAGTAATCTCTAAACTTTTGGCTCTGTACTCCAACTCCCTCAAACTTTTCTCATGCTCCTGATCCATTCTTTTCTCCTCTAGGGCTAATTTCCTAGTTTGCAATTCAAACTCCAACTGCCTATCAAGCTTGAGCTTTGTCAGCTCCATCTCATGCATCCTACTCTTTTGTCTGTCCTCCAGCTCTTCTGGGGACAAACTCTTGGCAGAAACACTGCTACCTGCTGGGGAGACTACTTTCTTCCCCCCTGGACCCAATAGCCCTTCCAGCTGCCCATCTGCATTCTCATCCCCTTCCTCATTTTCAGGGGATTCCTGGCTTCCATCCAGGCCCTCAGCGCCTTTTGGAAATTCTCCTTCTTGGAGAGACCAGCCATAGAAACTTTGAACTTCCTGCAGAATTGCTTGAGCTGGTTAACAGTGTAGCATTCCAATTTCTCCTCTTCCCACTCACAATCCACAGATGCTACAGATGGTGCGTTATCCATGGTGATAAAACTTGGCAGTTGCAAAAATAGGAAATCCCAGAAAAAATGCTGTCAAAAAGTATGTGGTTGCGTTTTGGTCTGCACTCACTAAGTAGTGTTCACCAATTACTGTACATGAGTCACAAATGCAAGTCCAGAATCCTCACCGCTGACCACCAATGTTAGATTTGGGGGTCTCTAGTTGGCAGAGGTAGGTACCTTTGTCCAAATAGGGACCCTTGAGTCTAGTCAGGGAAAGTGGGTACACTCCTGAAATAACCCCTGCTCACCCTCTTGGTAGCTTGGCACGAGCAGACAGGCTTAGTTCAGAGGCAGTGTGTAAAGCATTTGTGAACACATACAGTAATCAAGTGACAACACTACAAATGGACACCACACAGGTTGTATATTTATAAAAATAAGAATATTTTATATAGATTTACCACAGGACCATAAACGACAAAGATAATCCACAATACTGTTCAAAAGATAGAGTTCTTGTTAAAAATGCTTAAATCAAGGTGCTGTACGAGTCGGTAGCCTCCTCCGGCTACTGCGATGTCAAGAATACACAGAGTCTAACAAGTCCAGCTGACCGCATCGAGACGGGCCAACACAGCGTAGACAGACTCAGTCACAGTACCTTTTACTTGAAGCGGCAGGCACGGGCGTGCGAGCCGGATGGCTGTACGTCGCGGTCGCGATGCAAAATGGAAGCGTTGCAGGATGCGTTGTCCCTCGATGCGGTGCAGGCAGCGGCTCGTTGACGTCGTCGAGACGGAGTCGGTGAGACCAGGGCCGTGCGTTGCAGGGCGAGACGGTGCTTCGATGTGGTGCTGGCAGGTTACGGTGCGGCGACGGAGCCGGATTCGGGAGCTGGCGTCGATCAGTCCGGACAGTGGTGCGAGTTGGGCGGTGCGTCGTGAAGCGTGCGAGCGGTGCCCAACTCCGGTGCGGTCACAGGACTCGAACTCAGCAGCAGTGACCGTGTCGGTCGGACCAGTTCGTTTCGGCGAAGCGTTGTCCCTCGATGCGGTGCAGGCAGCAGCTCGTTGACGGAGTCGGTGAGACCAGGGCCGTGCGTTGCAGGGCGAGACGGTGCTTCGGTGCGGTGCTTACAGGACACCGAGCCGGTCGTCAGAGTCGGTCACAGCTCCCTGACCCTGTAGCCACTGAAATAGCGTTTCCAGCAGCAATTCACAAGGCTGGTGAAGTCCACTGGTCCTGGGACTTCGGTCAGGGGGCAAGCTCTCTCTCAAGCCCTTGGAGATCCTTCACAAGTTGATGAAAGTCACAGCAAAGCAAAAGTTCCTTTCTCCTTTCTTTGGCAGTCAGGCAAACCACTGCAGGCCAATCCCCCAAGCAGCACTTCAGGCTTAGGGATAGTCTCTCCTCAGTTTCTTCTTGGTTCCGCTCCTCAGCAAAGGTTTCTTCTTGTTCCCAAAAAGTGATCTAAATTCTTGGGGTCTGGGTGCCCCTCTTATACCCTGATTCTCTTTGTTCTCTGGAGGCAGAGAGGCCTTTGCCTAGTTCAAACCAGTTCTGTGCAGCTTTGGAGCACTCTGTGTACATGTCTCCTTCTTTCCTTTCAAAATGTGGGGCAGGGTACTCAGACGCCCGGCAGGAGGTGGAGCCAGCATTGTGGAAGGCAGGCACAGCCCTATTCAGACCCAGATGCAACTCCTCCCTCTAATCTGGATGCAGATCTCTCTATTCAACCCTGGGCTGCCTCACCCTGTCTCCTGTAGCCACCGCCAGCCCCAGTCACGCACAAACCAGACACACAATACACAAGCTGGCAGAGGCAGGCTGGATAGTTAGGCAAGAAAATACCCATTTTCTAAAAGTGGTATTTTCAAACACAGAAGGTTAAAATCATCTTCACTAAAAGATGTATTTTATCATCCTGAGTTCAGGCATACTAAATTCGTTTTTCTACCATGTTCCCTGGGTCAGTTAGGATTATAAGGTGTAATAATCAAACTGCCCAGTCTGGCCTATGGGGAACAGGTAGCCTTGCAATAGTGAAAAACGAAAATGGCTGTAATTCACTATTAGGACATGCCACACACACCAGGGCATGTCCTACCTTATACTTACAATGCACCCTGCCCTAGGTCCTACCATAGGGGTGTCTGATATGAAGAAAAGGGAAGGTTTAGGGACTGGTAAGTGGGTGCACTTACCAAGTCGACATGGCAGTCACAGACTGCACACAGGCTCTGCAATGGCAGGCCTGAGACACACTTTACAAGCTGCTTCCGTGGGTGGCACAACCAGCGCTGCAAGCCCATCAGCAGCATTTGATTCACAGGCCCTGGGCACACACAGTGCACTGTACTAGGGTCTGACAGTGAATCAAATAAGCCAAACATGGAGTCACTAATTCATAACACAATTTACCATAGGGAGCACTTGCACTTTGGCACTGATTAGCAGTGGCCAAGTGCCCATGAGCATCTAGTCCAGCAAAAACATATCGACAACAGTGGAGGCATTATGAAAAAATGGAAGGGAGACCCACGCCAAGGATGCCAGGTCTAACAGGAGCCAATCAGCTTCCTTCAGGGTAGGTGTGATGTGGTTGAATCTTCAGAGGCTGTTGACCAAGTGTGCTGTGGTGATATGATGCCTTCGAAGGATACCAGAATTATGCTGGGTAGGCCATGTAGCAGAGAAATGCCTCCATTAAGCTATGATAGGATCAGGGTTTGCTCTATTGTTTTAAAGTCTGTTTCTGGAAGAAAGGGTTTCACTTGTTGCATAAGGAAGAACTGCTACAGAGTTGCCTTTGTTTTGCTAGCAATTTCTTCTTTAAAGACAAGGTCTGTGTCGAGGGTGAACACAAGTGATTTGCCACTGGTAGTGAGATGGGCAGGAGAAGCAGTATATGTTCATGCCTGAGAGCCACGCTTGGTTCTGTAATTGTTTGGTGGTGGTGTAGATAAGTCACCCTCAACCCTTTTACCTCTACCCACCTCAGAACCCTCAAGTCACCCTCGCCTCCCTTTACCCCTACCCACCCCTGAACCCTCAAGTCACCCTCAACTCCCTCTACCTCTACCCACCTCAGAACCCTCAAGTCACCCTCGCCTCCCTTTACCCCTACCCACCCCTGACTCCTCAAATCACTCTCGCCTCCCTCTACCTCTACCCACCTCCGAGCCCTCAAATCACCCTTGCCTCCCTTTACCTCAATCCACCCCTGAACCCACAAGTCACCCTCACCTCCCTCTACCTCTATCCACCTCTGAGCCCTCAAGTTACCCTCACCTCCCTCTACCTCTACCCACCTCTGAACCCTCGTGTCGCCCTTGCCTCCCTTTACCTCTACCTATTCCAGAACCCTCAAGTCACCCTCGCCTCCCTTTACCTCTACACACCCCTGACTCCTCAACTCACCCTCGCCTCTCTCTACCCCTACCCTTCTCTGAGCTCTCAAATCACCCTTGCCTCCCTTTACCTCAATCCACCTCTGAACACTCAAGTCACCCCCCATTACCTCTACCCAGCCCCCTGAACCCTCTTCACCCTCCCCTCCCTTTACCTCTACCCACCCCTGAACCCTCAAGCCACCCTTGTACTGTTACTTCTACCCAACCCTGAACCCTAAAGTAACCCTTACCTCCATTTACCTCTACCCGTCCCTAAAAGCACTAGTTATTTTATAACATAGAAAGTATGTTATTTAAAAAAAATACTTACCTTTTTTTATTTATTTTACAGAGTTTTATATAGCGCGAACTTGACCCGAACCGGGTATCAGAGCGCTTTACATAGCACCAGTTGCATTACATGAGGACACATTCATTTTTTTTTGTTAGGCACGGGTAGATTAAGTGATTTGCCCAGAATCACAGGATGTTCAGCGTCATTGCCAAGACTCGAACCCAGTTCCCCGGATTCGAGGTCGACCGCCCTAGCCATTAGGCCAACTCCTCTCCTCTCGCTTACCTTTATGGTAAAGTACTGTGTAGTAAAGGTACAAATACTTACCTGTGTGGTACTTACCTGTGTGGTAAAGACTGTGTGGTAACGATCCTGTGTGGTTAAGGGTATGGTAAAGGCTGTTTCCTCTCATGAAGGACACATGCCTGCCCCGTCCTTAAACACTCTCCTGCCTCCACCCTAGCGCCCCTAAATATTATGGGGTACGGTCCATTGCTTTATGGCCTCGAGTTTGTTTGGCAGGCGCCTTCGCCTCTTTGACAGTTTGCCCAATCTCCACAACTCTCATACCCTGTACTTTAGGTCTTGCCTGAGACACCGCCGCATGTGCTGTCACAAGACATTTTGTTTACCTTACAGGTCTTAGAACCCACCTATTGCTTACCACTGTTTGGCTTCATCTTCACTCTCGTTTCCTTGCTTCTCTTTGATAAGTGAGTGACAGCTTCATTTCCTCTTTGTGTGTTTGTCCCTACCCTGGAGCATGGCTCAAGTACTGCTTCCCTTGCCCAGTGCCCTTCCACTGCCTGCCACTTTCAGAGATGCAATTTTTTTTCCATTACTTGCACCCCCTTCCTCACTCTCCACACTCGCATTGTTGCTCACACTGCTGCCCAACCTCCTCCTGCGTTGTGGTTTGTTCGGTCCTCCTCTGCCCCTACCTCGCTGTCACTTGCATAGTCCACCACCCAACCCCACCGCTTCATTGCTTGCCTCCCCCCATCCCGCCAGAGAAAAAGTGCCCAAAAGCCGGTTTTCAATACGCTACAAAGTTGAAGATGACACTGCTGTCCCTGCTCTGCATGGCCTCTTTGGCAATATCTTCATGCAGGACCAACACAGTGAACTCCAGCTTGGACGTAAAATATATATTTTTTTTGTGAAGGCAGCGAATAATCCCATACTATGAAAACAGATAACTGCCCCTCACGGTCAGTGCTGGCCAACTCATGGCACTTTTCTTTTCTTCTAACATTTTGCCATGCAGCACACCAGCCACACTGCTGTACAACATGGCTAAAAGAAATTGACAAAGCCAATAGCTCTCCTGTAGAAGAGACCTATTGGCTTTGCCAGTGCTTATCAGGTCTGGGGTTTACCAAGACCTTTTGATTTTAATAAAATTATATATATTATATACATACCTGTAGTGGCTTTCAGTCAGCCCTCATCATCGATTGGTCTTTTATTGTCAGTCACATTTTTCCTGTGCCTACTACAGCTTACAGCATGAAGCAATGGGTTGGCCCTCTTCAGCCATTGGCCAACTTCGCTGTCAGTGATGACAGTCTGCGCTTTCATAAGGAGCGGAGCACATCTGCAAACAAAGTAGCTCACTTCAGTGCCAGGGAACACTATGAAATGTGCACTTTATGAGACCAAAAATATTTTAGCTCGTTTGCTCCCACAATCCACGGTAAAACAAAACAAGCATTGCATGCTAAATACACGTGAATGTCAAATGATGAAAACAAAGCGCGCACACTGCACGTCACTACCCAAAAACGCAAGCACTAACATTACCACAAAAAGTGGATGCAAGGTACTTCGCCACCATCATGTAAATTGTGAAATAGATTTCTTAGAATCATATGAGTCTCTGTACTCCCTCCTTCCCCGGTAAATGAATGTGGCGGTCACTTGACTGGAGTTGGAGCTGCCCATCCTTATGTTGGTGGCAGTGCTGAGCAGTTTTTTTCCAGTGGTGCAAAGGTAAGGACATGTAAAGTGTATTTTTTCTGGTGCCACATTGTGATGCCCCTGGGTAACGCTACCATTTATTTATTTTGTCTAGGCTCTAAAAGTTAATTGTTAGGAAAATGAATAACTTTGATGTGTGCGAAGTCGCTGGTGTGTGTGGTATTGTATCATATAAAACCGTCTGTCTGTGGGGTACTTCATGGCAAGGGAAGCTATCGTTTTAAAGACAGCCACGGAAGCGGGGAACGGTATTGCGCCCTACTTCCTGCTTGCTAGAATATTCTGGAGCCGTGCTAGAAGCTCCATTACGTTAGTTTTCGTTACTCCCAGGCAAAAATATATTTTACCATTTGGGTGCTCCTTCTACCTTTGCAACACGGAACTATGGGCCTCATTTATGAGAAGTGTTGCATCGCTTGCATGAAAGCAGCGATGCAGCACTTCTCAGTGCGCCCTCCTTGCGACATGATGGATGCATCATATTTACTGTATGACGCATCATGTCGCAAGGAATGACAGATACGTCAGTATTACTGACGTATCTGTCAGCGCAAAAGTGCCGCATTACTGGGGTGTGTCTGAAAACAGACGCAACTCCAGCAATGTGTTCTTTCACATGGTGCAGGCGTAAGGTTTTGATGCATTGACGTGCTAGCAGTGGTGCAGTGAAATCTTATAGATTTCACTGTGCCACTCCTACGACCCTTTCTTGCGGGGGAACGCCCACCCTGCATACATTATACCTGACGTAGGTATAATGTAGCGCAGGCGTTTACGGAATCACACATCTGCCTAGATGCGTCACTTCATAAATATGGCGCAACATGGTGCATTATTTACGCCGCTGCTGCGTCACAAAAAGTGACGCAACGGCGTCGCAAAAGTGACGCAGGGGCTTATAAATAAGCTCCTATGTGAGGCTATTCGTTTCGATCTGTGCCTCTTGTGGTCATTTTTGGGGGCGCCATAAGTCAGTTACTTACAAATTACAGTGCCTTCAAGTGGCACCGGCCCGAGTGTTAGGGCCGTCATTCGGGTAAATGGTCAAGGCCGGACTGGCTAGCCCGGCAAGCGGGCAATTTCCCGGGAGGCTGGAGCCCCAGGAGGCCGGTATTGACACTTGGAGGCGGGTTCAGCCTCTAGGAATGGTGGTGCTCATTACCGATCCCGGCCGCAACTTGAAAGAGTTGCTCTTTCTTATTCTAGCGCACATTAGCACGCCTGCCCATGCGGGCTGAATTTTTAATTTTTGCCAGGGCTGTTTTAAGTTTCCAGTCGGGCCCTGGAAATGGTGGTGCCGTGGGCACTGGAGTTTTCAGTTAGAAGAACCCTCTTCACTGCTCCTGTGGATAAGAGAGGTCTTCAGTGGTCTGATGAGCGGGGGAGCCAGGAGAATGGACAGACTCAGGGCCCAGGAATCCTCGCTCCCCTGTCACTTGCTCTATGCCCAATGAGAGGATAACAGTATTGATTTCCAATCAAACATGTCCGTGCCCTCGGGGTGGCATGCTGATGCCCGTTTCCAGTGCTCACAATTTGCATTGATGCTCCCCCCTGGCTGTAATCATGAATCAATAAATTAGTGACACGGCCTATGGAACAGTCTTCAAACCTCACTGCTCCATGCATGAGCTGCTCTTTCAGGACATTTTTGTATCTTCATTCTGGTATAAGCAGTCCAGAATGGGCTCAACAGGACTACAACTACCAGAATTCAACGGAAAAATCACCGTGACTGTGTGGACTACTCACCCAGGGAACTGGGAAATTTGAGTGCTCTGCTATTATACTCTTTATTGTACAAGTGGTTCTTTGTTGACATATTAAGCATACAAACAACTCAGATGAGAAAGGGAAATAAAATATAGCTTCAAGGTTGTACTGGAGGTATACGCCTTACAAGAAACAGGGTGCTATTATCGAGAACAACATTGACACAAAGTGCATTGTGTTGGCACCGTCTATATACGACCGACCGCCTTGCAGACCTGGTAGGTCCCCATCAGCGGGTCTGGAGTCTATATGTGCCCTGTGTCAAGAGCCCCTTGCTGTCAGTTTCTGAAGATTGCCCAACTGGGGCACGAACTATGGGACTGTGCTTCGGTGGTGTAACCTGGCATCTTCTGGGGTGTGGGTGATAAGCCTTCGGTGTTCCCCGTATCTATCGACAATTGGGGGGGCTATGGTAGCAAATGAAAAGATAACGATGCTGCTGCCATAGGCTTGTGCTGGGGGAGGAAATGGGACTTGGGGCGGGGGTGGGGGCGTGAGGGGGGGGTGGAGGTGGGGGAGGCAGCGAGGACATAATGCCCACAGGGGACAGGAGGACGATTCATCCCTTATGGGTGCCTGTTGTCTGTCTCGGCTACTAGCTTTTCCAAGTATGTGTCCCCAGCGTCACGTTGCAGTGGGTCCCTCTGGTGTGTAGGTAGTAAGTGCCAGGCCGTGACGTCCACTGTTGACCACTTGAACCTGTATCTGCTATTATACTCTTCATGTATAGAAAGAGTGTTTTGAACAATAACGACTTGTATTTGCATACCACACATCTGCAATTAGTAGGTGCTGTAAATAACAGATGCTACTGTTACCCAAATTATGGTGAACAATTTCCCAGCCTCGGAAGAATGGAAGGTTGTGTTGGCCTTGGGCGTATTCGCCTGAATGACCTTCAAAACGCTGCCTTTGCCAGTGATGGACATCTAGCTCGCTGAGCCATCCTTGCTTGTGTGTACAGCGAGGGCCATATCCATATATCCTGAGTTCATGTGCTCTGCGAACGAGAAATAGGCTCAGTTTAATGTAAAAGCCCTAGCCAGACTACCATGGTCATTTAGACTATGGGGGATGATCCACAGGTCCACCCTATTTTGAGATCCCTGCCTGGTGGAGATCTCTGTGCTGTGATGGGAGCTGCCGTGGTGATGACTCCCTTTACGGTTTCAAGGTTTGCCAAGTGGGCACCATATTTATTTTTGTTAAAAAAAAAAAAAGCCTCCAAAAGTGGTTCTTTTCACAAAACAAAAAATAAAAGGACCAGCGCTCAGGGAGTATTCTCATGGGGTCCATTGTGCATTTTTCCTGCCCATGTCCACCATGTCACTAGGGCAGGAGCACCAACACTATGACACAGTGGCAGATGGACTGCCCTCAGAGGTGACCATCCGTCAGTGATGCGAGCAACAGTCACCCAGCATTTCCCCCACATCTAAATGGGACAGGGAAGCCACAGGTTCGGTAGGGCAGGACGACCGCTTTTTTTTTTTTTTTTTTGCAGAGTTTTATATAGCGCGAACTTGACCCGCAACCGAATCGGGTATCAGAGCGCTTTACATAGCACCAGTTACGTTACATGAGGACACGCATTCATTTTTGTTAGGCACGGGGAGATTAAGTGATTTGCCCAGAATCACAGGATGTTCAGCGTCATTACCGAGACTCGAACCCAGTTCCCCAGGTCCGAGGTCGAACGCCCTAGCCGTTAGGCCAACTCCTCTGATTTACAGCACGCCCCCTACACCGCCAATCCCTTAGGGCCTGATTCACAAAGAGCCTCTGAACCCGTGGCGGAGGCTTTGCAGTAGTGGCAGGTTCTCCCACTTGTGGTGGGATTTCCGCAGTGAAAAAACTCCAGTGCAGCTATCCTGCCACGAGTGCCGAAATCCCGCCACAAGGCCTCCATTACGACTGCCAAGCCTCCATTACGACTGCCAAGCCTCCATTACGGCTGCCGAGCCTCCATTACGACTGCCAAGCCTCCATTACGACTGCCAAGCCAATTACGACTGCTGAGCCTCCATTGCGACTGCCAAGTCTCCATTACGAGTGCGGAGGCTCTTTGTGAATCAACCCCTAAATGAGGCCCTAAGACTGCACAATAAAGAGGCTATCTATACACAGGAATATACAGGGAGGACCCCATTAATACACAATGTACAGCAAATGTCATAGCTGTAGACGATGGGTGTTTAGTGACGTCATCAATGCACTATGATTGTAGTCAAACACCGTGAGTGTACAGCAATGGTCAGGTTAAATAATGTTATCCGATTGTGGGGTACACCGTCTAACTAATGTAGACAAAACTGATTAGCATTAGTGCTTTTCAATTTTTTAAAATAACATGCAGTGTAAAGCATAGCAAGCGAACCGGTTCAAATGAAATTGCGAGGTAGCGAGGCTTACTGACATAACAGTCCAATAAACATTTTCTCTCTTAGAGCCACATGTATCATTATTGCACATTTCGGTTACCTAATTGCGATTCTCTGTGAATCACAATTAGGTAATGACTATTTGAATGTACGAAAACTCCATGAGTTTCATTTAGCGGTTTCTAATGGGTCGGAAATCGACCTACCTCATTAATATTAATGAGGCAGGTCACAATTTGCGACCCTTTAGGACCTGCTCAAATCACAGAGATGGTGGCCTGCTGGGTTCTGTGATTGCTTTTAAATAAAGCAATAATTATTTTTTAAATGCAGGTGTTTTTTCCTCAAAGGAAAATAGGTTGCAAAAATAAAATGAAACGTTTTCATCTCATTTTTCAAGAGCAGGCAGTGGTCCGTGAGACTGCTCCCTTGAGGACCCCTTCCCGTTTGCGAATGGGTTACCACCTCCTTGAAGTAGGAGGTAAAATGCCAATGCTTTGCAACCACATTTCGGTCGCAAAACATTCCTACATACCGCTGCGATTCGGTATTAGTAAGGGACGCCCTAAACACGCCCCTTCCTAAAACTCAATCGGTATATATTTGCAATTACAAATCGTGATTCGGTAACATGTTACTGAATCACAAATTGGAATTCATACAAACCAAAATACATTTTAACAGTCGCAAACGGGCCGATTCTGCGAATCTGGATGTTTGCGACCAGTAAAATGCATGATACATTTGGCCCCTACTCTTTTCTTACAATATATGCCCTTTGCGAAATGTAAAAAATATTGTGAGAGAAGGAGGCAATATGTTGAAGGAACTTTAGAGGGCATCAAAGAAATAATGATAAATTAATGTTAAACCTTGCCTATTCGTTTGTCATACTTAGCTAACAACTGGCACCATGCTGTGTGTGACACTTTCAGGCAGTGCTGGCTTTTTAGCCAAAAGGCACTTTGCATGCTGGAATATTTGAGGCCATCTTTACAACGTTGAATGCAGTCGTGCCAGAACAATTTTTAAAGTGGGGATGCTGGCCAGCAACATCACCTGACTTGGTTGTACCTGTCATGCCACTGATATATATTTTTGAGATATGTGTACCTTTCTTTGTATTCAAACACTTATTTATTTGTGTGTGTGTTAGAAAATCTATGGAATACTCCTTTCAATTGTGCGGTGTCACTAGCTACAATTACAAAATGCCCATACATGCAATAAGAGAAAGTAATATTAAACACAGATCTTCATTTGAAAATAATTAGCAGTTGCCTGTTGTGAGATAATAAATGTATCTATACTAATAAATAATTGCCTCCGTATTGGTATTTACCCATCTGAACAACATCAAGGATTTACGGGGGTGCTGCAGCACCCATTGCACCCCTACTTCCAGCGCCATTGGTTAAATGTTAAACTATAAGCCCCAAAATGCAACGCTTTGTGGGCTCGAACACCAGGCCTGGCTGAAGGTGCTTCACAAGACATGGCCTCTTGTTAGAAATGGGGTTCTTGGTTTGTTAAGAACAAAACGACAATCATGAACATTCTGCGCCATCTTGTCTGATGAAAGTTCCTACGTGCACATAAACTACATTCATTCTGATTGACCACAGCCATTTTGTACTCTGTTGGTCACCTTCATTTCACCCTGTCCTCTAGCAGCCTTCTGACTCTCTGACCAAACCTGATATGTGTGCTGGGGGCTATAAACTATTTCCACGACAAACATCAACATCACCTGCTGCCTCAAACTCGTCTTTCATCCCTGCACAAACAGGTTACAAATACCAAACAGACTCTTGCAAGCATGGTTTATTGCACTGCACACAGCAAGACTTGTTTTTGCCAACAATGGGACCTGTTTTTATCAACAGAACGGACTCTTAGATCTGGCCGGTCTCACTTGTGTTTAGACCCTGAAGCAAGGTCCAGCTGCAATTAAATTGTCTGTTTTTGACCTGGGCGGGAGGAGAGTTAATGTTGGGCTTGTGTAACCATGTTGATGAAACAATGTTGGGCTTGTGTAACCATGCTGATGAAACAATGTCGGGCTTGTGTGACAACCTGCCCGGGGCGGAGACTCCAAGCTTGTAACCATGATAAATGAAACAAATACATTGTGTAAAACCTGTATAAAAGGAAGAGCCAAAAGCATTGCCAGTAGAACACCTCCCTGAAGACATCCTGGTGTCAGCAGTTGACGTGGTCTCCTCTAAGAGTAATAAACCTTTTTCTTGCCTTCCAGCTTCCAGCACCTGCCTCGTTATTTTAGATAGCGAATCCAAAGTGGATTAAAGGTGACCTTGCGCCGGGCAGCATTGGGGATCTCAGGAGACTCGCTGCTTTTCACAAATTGGCGACCCAACGGGGGGCCCATCAGAGACACGTGGGTCCAGTAGAGAGGTCCTAACGACGGAGTGAACGACTAAATGATTGGAGTGCACCTGCCTGAAAGAGACCCTCGTCTGGCTGCCAATCGACTGAACTTCACCGGTTCGGAACGGACCGCTCTCGAGTGACCTGCGGTCCTGACTGGGGCCTTACAGGAACGCCGCATTGATTGTTGGAGTAAGAGGACAACCAGGCGCTGGAAGGGGAATACGAAGAACTGTCCATACGGTCCGGGTAAGGTCGTGAGAAAACATGACTTAAATTGATTGATTGATAGAAATACTAGTATTCCTTTTTGAGTTATTTGAGACATTCCCTGCTTGCAAACAACGTAGAATAGGAATATTCTCTCTTTGCAGACAGCGAAGGACAGGTAGTGCAGACTTTTGTCTAACATTAATTGAGATATTCATTTTGACCGCTAAATACGTCATGCCTGTTTTCTCTAGATTGTTTGATTGTTTTGGACCGGACCGTTTGTTAGAGGTCAGTCATCCGGCACCGCCGGAAGGCACCCCTAACAAGGACATGTACGTGAAATATGGATTAGCCACCGTAGCTTATAGCAAACTATGGCATAAGTACACTAGGAAGGACCGGGTAAATCAGTGGCCACTGACGGGATCTTTCGATCCCGCTAAAATAGAAATGTTAGAATTAGCTCTCCACAAAAAGAAAGCTAGACCAGCCATGTTTGATAGTTTTGGTTTATGGCGAAAAGAGGCAGCTCAACGAAAGAAAAGAGACGAAGCTAGACAAGATAAAGAAACGCGAAAATCAGCTTACCAAGCCTGTAAAAAGTTAGAAGAAGAACTAAAAGAAAAGGAAATCGATAAAAAGGAACAGGAATCAAAATATCAGGTCAATGCCCTGTTAGAACGCCCTTAACTCTTTACCCCGAGTTACCAGCAAAACAGGGGGTAGATGATGATTTATTGTTAGGTCCCCCAATGATATACATGCCACCCCCTTACGCCCCTACTCATCCCATAGTACAACGCCAGGACCACCAAAGTATAGCCGGAGATGGCACGATCGCCTCAGTCTCCACTGCCTCTGCTCCCACCGAGTCACCCACACCAAATGCCTCATCAAAGGATACAGTAGTAGAGGTAGGATCAAAAGAAAAAGGAGCGCCCAGGGTCCCGCGATTAAGTAAAAATGAGCGAGCAGGCATTGATAAAGTAGTTAAATCCCTAATAGATACAAAGGAGACAGAAGAGCATGTAACTGACATATGCAACTCCTATGTTGAAAACCGCAAACGATACTTTATTGTACGTCTCTGTTACCACACCCTTACTGCATATGAAGAGAAGTACCAAGACGTAGGGCCCGAGCGATTAGTGGCTCTCTACAGAAAGGTAGACATCGGAGATGAAGGCGACAACGATGTTGCAGAACTATTTTCATCCACACTAGAAGTATTGCGTCACCTCATAGAACAAGGACAGATAGATAGGGACAGGACAACTAAGGTAGCAGGACCCCAGTGGAAAAAACAGATAGCATGATGCCAATAAAAGAAGCTGCCCCTTACTGGATACCTCCTAGAGGACAAGGGACTAATGACGATATAAACCATCAAGACGCTAGAGGAAGGGTGGTCTACAATTGGGTGTATCAGCCATGGGACAGACAGGACATCCTGACCTTCCGTAAATCTTTGCCGGATTTACGAAAGAACCCCACCGCCTTTTACACCGAGCTAGGTACCGCTCTGGGATCAACAATAATGACACTTGCCGACATAGACTTGTTCTTCGGGTTATGTTTGCCAGCAGATGTGTGGAAACAGGTTAGGAAAGTAGACCATACCGAACTGTTTGGTCATACCTGGGAACAACTCGACACACTAGATAAACAGCGGAACCCTGGTCAAAAACCAGTTAAAGCAATATTAGACCTCCCTGACAAAATAGTGCAGAAAGTGAAAACGCTGATCCCAGAGAAAAAGATAGACTGGTCCATAGTAACCGCATGCCGCCAGAAACCACAAGAGGACGTCTCAGAGTACTTCTCCAGATTTGAAACTGTGTTCTCTGATTCGAAACGACATTCCTCCTCTCATCTAACACCCCAGACGCCATTATGGGCCTCGACCTTTTGAAACACTTCCATGCGACCATCAGATGCTCACCAGACGGAGTGCGTGTCATCCTGTATGACAACCCCCAACGCCATAGAGAGAACCCTTTTCAGCACATGTTTTCCATCTCTGAGACTGACACATCCCTACTGGACACTTTGCCATCACACTTATGGGCTAGGGCTGATTCAGACGTAGGACGAATGATGATTGACCCAGTACACGTAACAATACGACAGGACGCAACCCTACCGAAGGTACCGCAGTACAAAATATCGCCAGAGGGTGAGAAAGCACTAACAGAGATCATACACTCTTTGGTAGAGGCAGGGGTGGTAGAGGAAGTAGTGAGCAACATTTGTAACAGTCCCATACTACCGATTGTAAAGAGACAGGGAGAGGGAGATGGAAAAGCCTACCGCTTCATCATTGTCCTGCGGGAGGTAAACAAAATCGTAGTACCACAATACCCAGTAGTTTCCGACATCACGACAATTTTGACTTTAATCCCCTCCACTGCCACCACCTTCACTGTGATCGACCTCAAGAACGCCTTCTTTTCCATACCTTTACACGAGGACAGCCGCTATCTTTTTGGATTTACCCTAAATTCCCGTTCGTATAGATTTTGTAGAGCACCTCAGGGGTACACTGAGAGCCCAAGTATCTATAGCCAGGCGCTTAAAAGACAGTTGGACGCCATACAATTGCCAGATGGAGTGGCACTAATACAATATGTAGACGACATCCTTCTAGCAGCAGACACCATACCAATAGCCGTCACAGCCACCATCAAACTACTCCATTTCCTTGCTGAGAATGGTCACAAGGTCTCCCGAAAGAAACTGCAGTTCTGTAAATCACAAGTGACCTATTTGGGTCACCTTTTATCAAAAGAAGGGAGAAAACTCACGCCTGACAGGATCCAGACAATTCTAGGCACCCCTGTCCCCAAAAATCAGAAGCAAGTCCGCTCTTTGATAGGCCTCACCTCGTTTTGCAGACAGTGGTTACCGAACTTTAGCCTCATTGTCAAACCCCTTCTCTCCCTCCTAGCTAAGGACATCCCCTCACCTCTCCCCTGGACCCCCGAATGCCAGACAGCCTTTAAAGAACTACGCAATACCCTTTGCTCAGCACCAGTCCTAGGAACCCCAGATTACTCCAAACCATTCTTCCTCTACACACACGAAAGGGAGGGATGTGCATTGTCTGTCCTAACACAATCAATTGGTCACAAACAACGCCCTTGTGCATATTTTTCTGCCACCCTCGATCCAGTAGCCAGAGCACTGCCAGCGAGCCTGTGCGCTGTGGCAGCTGCAGCAGTATCAATACGCCAGAGCGAAGGAATAGTGCTCTCCAATCCAGTCACTGTTTTAGTACCCCATGCAGTCGACACACTACTGAACCAGACCAAAACCCAACACTTGACTAGCGCCCAACTGACAGGATATGAGTTGACCCTGCTAGCACCGCACATTACCCTAAAGCGATGCACCACCCTCAATCCAGCCACGCTGTTACCCCTACCCGAGAACGATCCTAACGTGGCTCCACTACACGACTGTGTGACACTAACCGATGAACAAACAAAAAGTAGAGTAGACCTCAGAGACACCGCCTTTCTAGAGCCAGATGGAGAACTATGGGTGGATGGTTCGTGCATCAAACTCCCCGACGGCACCACCTCAGCTGCATACGCTGTCACCACAGCCCGAACCATTCTAGAAACAGCCCGTATTGCCCAACGTTCCGCCCAGGCAGCAGAACTCATTGCCCTCACACGAGCATGTATTTTAGCAGCTGGCACGACAGTTAACATATACACCGACAGCCAATACGCCTTCGGGGTGGTTCACCATTTCGGGATTCTATGGAAAGAAAGAGGGTTCCTGACTTCACACGGTACACCCATCCTGCATGGAGATTTAGTCTCCGCCTTGACGGAAGCAGTCCTCCTCCCCAAAAAGCTAGCAGTGATAAAATGCCAAGCACATAGGAAAGTGACAGATCTCATTGGACAGGGAAATGCGCTAGCAGACGTTACTGCCCGAGCCACGGCAGAAGACAGAACTATGACACGAATGTATGTGACCAGGTCACAAGCTGAACAATGGACTGATGCTAGGACCACTGTAAGGGACATACAGACTACAGGCACACAAGACGAATTGACCGAGTGGGAAAAGGTGGGACTAAAAGACGAGGAAGATTGCTGGAGAACTAAAGACGGAAATAAATGGCTGTTACCCAATGCCTACCTCATCCCCATATTGACCATGGCACATTTACCAGCACACATAGGCTCCACCCCCATGATTGAACTAATCACAAGAGTATGGCATAATGTCAAGATAACAGAATCTGCAAAGCGCCTAGTACAACAGTGTATAGTATGCCTACAACACAACCCAGGGAAAGGGACAGTAGTACCACGGGGAGGGTTTGGAGTCCCTGATCACCCCTTTGAAGTCCTTCAAATGGATTACATCCAACTAGAGAGATGCCATGGTCTAAAATATGTCCTGGTGGTTGTGTGCGCTTTTAGCAAATGGGTGGAGGCATATCCCACCCGCGACAATACTGCCATAGCCACTGCAAAAGTATTGTTGAAAGAATTCTTCCCCCGGTACGGCCTTTGCAGAATTTTATGGAGCGACAACGGCCCACACTTCGTAGCCGAAGTGATACAGAACATACTGAAAGGGTTGGGGGTAAAACAAAAATTCCATGCCGTCTTCCACCCCCAATCAGCGGGCCTGGTAGAGAGACACAATGCAACATTGAAACTAAAGCTAGCCAAAATAGTTGCCACAACCGGGTTGAAATGGCCCGACGCCCTTCCATTGGCATTGCTATCAATGCGCTCCACCCCGACCAAACACAGACTGACCCCGTATGAAGTGGTCTTCGGCAGGCCTATGAACATTTGGGCGGCACCAAGACCCACCTCCATTAACGATGTCCCGAACATATTAATGTCAGACTATCTGCATAAATTGACAAACGAGCTAACAATTATCCACCAACAGGTGCAGCAAGCCTTGCCTGACGTATCCAGGGGCCCAGGACATGTGATAAAGCCTGGGGACTTCATCCTAGTTCGCAACTTCCAAAGAACGAAGAATCTGGAGCCCAGGTGGACGGGCCCCTGGCAAGTCTTGATCACCACTCGAACTGCCCTCCGAGTGGAAGGAAAAGAAATTGGCTGCACGCCCACCACTGCAAGAAAGTCCCTCCAACGCTGGCAACCTGTGAAGAGGTGGAGGTGCAAGAGGAAGTACTCGCAAAAGACCGACCAGCTCTGAGTTGCTACCCACAATAAGACACCCTCCAACTGTCCGAATTTCCCGACCCCACGGTGCCATCCAAGGAAGGGTACAACCTAAGATCGACAAAAAGGGGGAGCTCCAACAACCAGGCCACTAACTGAGTCAGAGTCTCAGATCGGTAGCACAGCCAAACAACGCTACCAGGAAAAACACCAGACAAAAGTCTGTGGTCCTAACAGTTGGTGAGCTCCTCGAAGATGATGGAAGAAACGGAACACCTGCAAAGCCACCGCAAAGACACCAAGACTTTTGAACTGCACAGTACAAAGACAATTGCACTTGTAGCTGCATTTCTCACCTGCCTCCTACTAATGGTCACACTCTGGATCATTGAAGAGAATGCACCTGCATACAGAACATTGTCACCAACCATGCAACCAATCACAAAGAAAGAACACTACCTGGTATCACTACATCCACATCTCCGAGAACGACGCAAAGAATTCTGGAATAATTCTTTCGTACAGATGCTGCACCAGCACAATCTTGCCACCAATGCCACTAACTGTTGGGTCTGTGGGCTGCTACCTCATGCCACTGAACATTCCATCCCTTTCATCCCTTCACCCTTTTCTGTTCATGGATCTTGCCTTGCCTGGATGATGCTCCTACAAGAAAGTTACAAAGACAATGCCACTTCCGATGGGACAATCGCTCAGTTCTACAACGAGTTCTGGCTAAACCAAACAGGAAGAACAGCAGCTCCCTTTTGCCCTCACACCTCCAATACGACATTCCCAATGAATGTCCCCTCCAAAGAACGAGTGGAAATACAAGTGTTCAATAATCCTGTCAGAGCCACATTTTCCTACCTGAAGAAAAGAACTGCTGCAACACTAACTGTGGCCCTATCTGTGGTGAACGTCTCTGGCCTTGTATGCATTGAAGGCCGTGGGACTAAGAATGTGGGTCACAGCACTTGTAACATTGTAAGGACTTTGAACACTGCCAACCCTCCAGCATTTGTTGCATCACCCAATATGTACTTTGTCTGTGGAACCAAAGCCTACACCTGGCTCCCAAGAAACTGGGGGGCACGTGCTACATCGCTTTTGTTTTGCCACCGACCTACACAGCCCCTGCAGAGCATCATCGAGAAAAGCGTTCTAAAGACACTGATCAAGCAGACTCTGCCGCATCACAGTTCGTTGACGCAGCAAAAGGGCTCGTCCCGCTATGGGGTCCGATGGCAAACAGCCGAGCCATCAGACATCTGTCTCAAGCGGTAGAAACCGCCCTGAACGTCACAGCTGGCATCCTCACCAACAACACTGCCGAGCTTCAAGCGGTCCGTCTGGTGGCCCTACAAAACCGCATGGTCCTGGACGTGGTACTAGCGGATCGTGGAGGAGCATGTCGCATCATTGGTGCCAGTTGCTGCATATACATCCCTGATAATTCACCCTCTGTCTATGAAGCAATCGAACATCTCCACAGACTGTCTTCAGAAATTCATCAAGGATCAGAGACTTGGACAATTGGAAGTTGGCTTTGGGGCATCTTGAAGGACTGGGGTTGGAAAATATCAATGTTTCTCTTGGTCCCAGTATTGGCAATATGTGGTTGCTGTTTGGGTGTACACTGTATACCACCTTTGTGTTCTCTTTGCATAAGTGCCTTGCGCCCTAAGAATATGGACACTCAGTTAACAAAAATGAGAGTAATGTATGAACAAGAAATACAGGACATTATGGAGATCGAAATAGACTGACTAGATGGCTAGTTATGTTCAAAGGGGCGACTGTTAAGAACAAAACGACAATTATGAACATTCTGCGCCATCTTGTCTGATGAAAGTTCCTACGTGCACATAAACTACAGTCATTCTGATTGACCACAGCCATTTTGTACTCTGTTGGTCACCTTCATTTCACCCTGTCCTCTAGCAGCCTTCTGACTCTCTGACCAAACCTGATATGTGTGCTGGGGGCTATAAACTATTTCCACGACAAACATCAACATCACCTGCTGCCTCAAACTCGTCTTTCCTCTCATCCCTGCACAAACAGGTTACAAATACCAAACAGACTCTTGCAAGCATGGTTTATTGCACTGCACACAGCAAGACTTGTTTTTGCCAACAATGGGACCTGTTTTTATCAACAGAACGGACTCTTAGATCTGGCCGGTCTCACTTGTGTTTAGACCCTGAAGCAAGGTCCAGCTGCAATTAAATTGTCTGTTTTTGACCTGGGCGGGAGGAGAGTTAATGTTGGGCTTGTGTAACCATGTTGATGAAACAATGTTGGGCTTGTGTAACCATGCTGATGAAACAATGTCGGGCTTGTGTGACAACCTGCCCGGGGCGGAGACTCCAAGCTTGTAACCATGATAAATGAAACAAATACATTGTGTAAAACCTGTATAAAAGGAAGAGCCAAAAGCATTGCCAGTAGAACACCTCCCTGAAGACATCCTGGTGTCAGCAGTTGACGTGGTCTCCTCTAAGAGTAATAAACCTTTTTCTTGCCTTCCAGCTTCCAGCGCCTGCCTCGTTATTTTAGATAGCGAATCCAAAGTGGATTAAAGGTGACCTTGCGCCGGGCAGCATTGGGGATCTCAGGAGACTCGCTGCTTTTCACAGGTTGGCTGAGGTATACTACCAAGCCAGGCAGGAATACTCACTCTAGTCAGGGGAAGCTAGTACACACATGTTTAGGGAAGAAACACATGCACTTTAGGGAAGAAACACATGGACGTGTTAGACCTCGCATCCCTAAGGATGCCAGGTCTAACATGTGTGCCCCCAGTTGAAAGTGGGGTGATCTACCCAGTCTCTAGGGAGATCTCTTCTCTAAGGCAGAAAAACATGTATAGACCATCAGCATTGGAGTGGTCTACCCCTGGTCTGTGTTCCACCCTGAAGTCCATACCCTGTAGGGAAAGGGTCCAACCACCTCAACAGTTTTGGCTTCTCACCCCTCATTTACTGAGCCAGCTGAGGGGCCTGTGGTCAATCTGAATCTGAAAGTGAGTGTCAAACAGGTATGGCCTCAGCTTCGTCAGTGCCCAAACCATAGCAAAAGCGCCTAGCTCAATAGCACTCCATCTTTGTTCCCCGGGAGTAACCTCCTGGAAATGAAGGCTACAGGCTGGTCCAAGCCCTCCTCATTAAGTTGAGATAGTACTACCCCTATGCCATGCTCTGAAGCATCTGTCTGAATGATAAACTCCTTGGAGAAGTCAGGAGCCCTGAGCACTGGAGCTGTGCACCAGGCTTGCTCCAGGGAGTCAAATGCAGTTTGGCATGCCTCTGTCCCAATCACTTTCCTGAGTTGATTCTTGGAAGTCAGCTCACTCAAGGGGGCAACAATGGTGCCAAACCCATGACAATTCTCCTATGGTACCCAGTGAGGTCTAAGAATGCTGCGACCTCAGTCTGGGTTTTGGGGGGCAGCCAGGCCATGACGGTTTCTATCTTGGCCTGAAGGAGTTGCACATTTCTCCTGCCCACCAGGTGTCCTAAGTACACCACAGATCCCTGCCATATCTGGCACTTACTTGCCTTGATAGTCAGGCCTGCCTGTTGCATAGCCTGAAGCAGTGGCGTAGCAAGACATTTTGCAGCCCGTGGCGGTCCCTGCGGCGGCTGCCCCACGGTGGCCGTATTTAAGTGGGGGGGTGAAGGGTGCTGGTGATTCCTGCGCAGGTAAGAGCGGGGGGAAGCCGTCGCCCCAAAAATTCATGCCGCCCGGGGCGGACCACACCCCCAGCACCTCCTGGAGGTGAAAAAGGTGGTCTTTCTAGCTGCTGCTGAAGACAGCTATGACATCCAGATAAGCAACAGAGAAGGTATCCATACCAGCAAGGATCTGGTTCACCAGCCTCTGGAAGGTGGCTGGGGTGTTATTTAATCCAAAGGGCATCACCCTAAACCAGAGGTCTTCAATCTGTGAGGCGTAAACCCCAGGGGAGCCGTGGAGGCATGGGAAAGGGGTCGCGCTCTTCATTTGCTAAAAGAAAACGTCCCAGGTGGTTAAATCCGGTAGTTAAACTGCTTTCCCTGGAGTGTTGTTATTCAGGGACTCTCCTGTGCTGGGAAATCGAAGCCAGGCAGACAGCTAAACACGCCTTTTTACCAGTGTGTTGCTGGCCTGAAAGAAATGCAAATGTGCACAACGAGTTAATCTGCAAATGTAAAGGATTTGCAGATTAACTCGTTGTACACATTTTCATTTCTTTCAGGCCAGCAGCACACTGGCAGAAAGGTGTGTTTAGCTATCTGCCTGGCTTTGATTTCTTAGGACAGGAGAGTGCAGTTGCAGTTACTTGATCAAATCACTTGAAGCTTTTTGAGTGGTAGGGCACAGAGTTAACTAAGCTGTGAAGTGCTTGCTTTAAATTGTTGTTGTATTTACATAGTGCGTACTATCCCTGAGAATGTGTTGAAGGGACAGTTATGTAAAAAAATTGCATTACAAAGGGTCTGGATATTACTAAAATCTATGGGCCTCATTTACAATGAAATGGTATAGGGCAGCTCCGCAAGTATTTTTGCTGCGCTGCCCTATGCCAATTCAAAAGGGCAGGAATGGACTGTATTTATAAGATACGGTGCATTCCTGTCCTTTCTACCAGCACACAATTTGGTGCCTAGCGCCAATGCAGGCACCCTTGCACTGTGCAAGGGTGTATGCATTGTTAGCAGGATTGTTTTTGTGCAAGAAGGCACGCCTTCCTCCGCAAAAACAACCCATGCGGGTAGCACACATAGAAAGAGGAAACAATTGAGGAGAAATAAAGCTATTTCTCCTCGTTAAGCATCCCCTGGGGCAGCGTACAGTTTTGACGCATCCTCAGGTTTACAGATCGTTGTAAAACTGGGAATGTGTCAAAACCCATAGGAAAACCCACCGCAACGCCAATGGAACGCCCTCCGATGCAGTGTAAGGCAACGCATCGACTTGCGCTGCGTTGCCTTACACCATATCTAGGAGGCCATGAAAAGCCACGCAAAGTGACTTTGCATGGCCTCGTAGATATGGTTCTTCACTCTGCGTAACCAGAGCGTCATAAAAAATGATGCACCGGCAACGCAAGGGGCTTATATTGTTGCTTATTTCTATATTTGGATGTTAAACTGGTACTAATAAGGTGCAACCACAGATTGACCGTTTCTCTGGAGAACATTTATGGTTGTCCATGATAAGGTGTACCAGGTTCTAGAAATTTTTGTCGGGAGGGGGTCCTTACGCCGAAAAAATTTCAATAGGGGGTCTCTGCATCAAAAAGTTTGAAAACCACTGCCCTAAATTGATAGTGACCCTCTGGATTGGAGAAGGCTGTCCTCTCCTTTGCACCCTCAGTTAGGGCAATCTGCCAGTACCCTGATGTAAGATCAAAGACACTTAAGTACTGGGAAGCCCCTAACCGATCAATTAGCTCATCAGCCCGGGGGATAGGGTGAGCATCAGTCTTAGTCACATAATTTAGCCCTCTGTAATCCACACAGAACCTCAGTTCAGGTGTGGTGCCCGGTGGGGCAGCTTTTGGTACCAGAACCACAGGACTGGACCAGTGGCTACTAGAGGGTTTTATCACCCCAACTTCAGCATTTTAGACACTTCAGCCTTAATGCTGGACCTCACTTTATCTGACAACCTGTAAGATGTATTCTTAACAGGGAGGCTGTCCCCTGTGTCCACATCATGGGTACACAGGTGGGTAGTCCCAGGGATAAGGGAGAACAGAGAGGGGTACTTTCCCAATAGGCGGCAGTCTCTCTGTTGTTCAGGAGTAAGAGTGGCAGAAAAGTATTACTCCTTTCACAGACCCATCTTTCTCCTTATAGGCTAAGAGGTCAAGGAGAGGTTCACTCTCCTCTTCCTCCTTGCCATCTGCCACCAGCAGCAGGGTGACCTCAGACCTCTCAAAGTGAGGATTCAGGCGATTGACATGAAGAACCCAATGGTGTTGCCTAGGGGTCTTGAGAACCACATGGTAGGTGGTCTCCCCCTTTTTCTCAATCACATCATATGGGCCAATCCAGCGGTCCTGGAGAGCTCTGGGCTCCACTGGCTCCATTATCCACACTTTCTGACCAGGCTGTAAATCAAGATTGGTAGAATTCTTGTCATACTCCTCTATGACAGCTAGGCTCACTTCTGGATGGTTGAAGGCTAACTTCCACAACTAAGCCACTTGGCTCCTGAATGCCAGTATGTTGCTCACTACATCCTTGGTAGATTTCCTGGGAGATTGCTCCCAGCCTTCCTTGACCAAACTCATTGGTCCTCGAACAGGGTACCCAAACAGAAGTTTAAATAGGCTAAAGCCCGCTCCCTTCTGAGGTACCTCTCTGTAGGCAAACAACAGGCATGGCAAGAGGATATACCACTTTTTCCTCAAGGCCTCAGGCAAGCCTATAATCATGCCTTTTACATTCTTGTTGAACCTCTCAACAAGCCTATTGGTTTGTGGATGTGTTGAACCTCTCAACAAGCCCATTGGTTTGTGGATGGTAAGGGGTAGAGAACTTGTCAGTAACTCCACATTCCTTCCACATTGATTGCTTATATGCAGACATGAAGTTTGTGTCCCTGTCAGACACAGCTTCTTTGGGTAAACCCACTCCGGTAAAAATCCCCATCAGGTCCTTTGCCACTGTAGATGCAGTAGTAGTCCTCAGAGGAATTTCCTCTGGGTACCCAGTGGCATGATTCACCAATCCCAGGAAGAACCTGTTGCCTGAAGCAGTCTGGGAATCCATAGGCCCTCTATAAGGGTGAACCATCGACAGGGAGTGGGTTAAGAGGGGCTTTAAGCCTCTGCCCTGTCATCCCACTAGTCTGGCAGGTCACACAAGTCCTATAGAACGTATCTGAGGAAGTTTTAAATCCGGGCCACTAAAAGTCTGGGAGAAGCCTAGCAAAGGTCTTGTCCTGGCCCAGGTATCCTGCCAAGGGAATCTCGTGAGCCAGCTCCAGTAGGCAGGCCCTGTAACATTGGGGGACCACCAGGGCCCTTGTTGTCCCATGCACAGGAACCTTAGGCTCACTGTAAAAGAGGCTGTCCTTCCAGTAAATATGAATACCAGAGGCATCACCTGTTGCTTGGACTTCAGCCTGTTGCCTCAGTCCCTCAAGGGTTGAACAGTCTCTCTGTGCCCTACAGAACTCCTTGGTGGGTCCTCCATCTACATGTCATCCAGCCATGACAGGCAGGTCACCAAGGGGAGCAACGCCCTCTTCTGTAGATTCTGGGGCTGCCACTGCAGGTGCCCCATCCATCTCACTAGAGGTACATTCAGGGGCAGGTTTCCCACACTCCCTGCCTTCCCCCTTTTTAGTAGCTGGCTGGACCATTTTTCCAGGCTCCAGCACTTTTTGACTCCCATCATGGGCAGCCATGGACTTTGTCATAGCACAGATCCAATCCGGTAATACTAACATCTCGATATGAGCCTTGAGCTCCACTTCCTTCCAGGTAGTGTGCTCATGGTCAATATCCAACAAACAACCCACCGGCATGGAAGGGCTTACAGCAACTTTCAGAAGACCTGACCTCCCACTGAAATGGAACCTGTTGTGAGCCAACACAACCTGGTGGACTGCATTAGGAACTACCTGCTCTGGGGAAACTGACTCCTTACCATTGTCATACTGGCGCCTGTATCACTCAGAGCCTCCACACCTTGCTCATTGATGGTGACCCATTGCCTATAATTTGTAGCATTTGAGGACACATTGATCTTAGGAACCATCACACTGTCACCCAGGGACACTAGGGTAACACCACTAAACTCCCCCCCATTAACTGGCACAAATTCCTCCCCCAGCTAGCCACCCCTGGAACCTTTCCTCCAGTGGGAGGTGATGCTCTTTTTGGACACTTGGAGACCCTCTTGTAGTGTCTGTACTCAAAGCACTCTTAGCACCAAACAGACTTGGGCTGCTGACTTTTGTCAGGGTAGTTTTTCTTCTGGTGGCCAGTTTGGAATGAGAGCCAGACCCTTTCACCTGTGAGTTGGTTTGGGGGCCTTTATAGAACTGTTCTTTTTTATCTCCCCCTCCTTCTTCTGGTTGGAACCATGACCACCCTTTTGGGACTGCCCCTCAGATGCTTTCTTGGACACTCTGGTGCTGACCCAGATGTCCGCCTCCTCAGCAAGCTTCCTTTTGTCAGAAAGCCTACTATCCACTAGGTGTTGGCGCAGCTCTGTAAAACAAATATCAAGCATGTGCTATACAGCTCTTCATAATCATTTACTTTGCTGCCCCTCACCAAGCCCTAAAGTGCCTTACCAGCATAGTTTAAGCAATCAACCCAGCTCTGTATGGATAGTTTGTGACTGGCCCTGAACCGTTGTCTGTACTTCTCAGTGTCAGCCCAAACTTACTGGTCAAAATGGTCTTCAGGGCCGGACTGGCCGAAGCGGGCTGTGGGCCAGTTTTGGGCCCCTGGGAGGCCGTTTTTGTTACCGGGGTTCAGCAATATCGGCCCCCTGTAACAAAATCGGCCGAAACCGGCCCTCGCAAACTGCTCAGCTGCACTCCCCCTCACCCCAGGGGGGGCCGGCCGAGCAGTTTGCCAGGGCCGGTTTCGGTTCCCTGTCCGGCCCTGATGGTCTTCATGAATGAATGATCAACTTGTAGAGTGTGAACAATTGCCCAAGGACATCAAGGCTTCTTCATTGCAGTGTATCATTACTGGTCCCCAACCTTTAGTGTAAGGAGAGTGTCCCTCCCCACTGTGGGCATGTACCTCCATAAACTAACCCCCCAAGAACTCCTCTGGGAGCTTGTGCACTTTTAAAGCCACCTCATAGGCTGCAAACCACTTGTCCATGTTACCTGCCACCACATAACTAGGCACCAAATTCTTGGTAACTATGTACTTTGACTCCTGTGAAGACACTGCTGGTATGCTGCCACCATTACTGTTGCTGGACCCCAACTTAGCAAGATCTGATTTCAGTTTCCATTCTTCCCTTTGGTCCGCCAGCTCCTCTGGGCACAGGTTTCTGAAGGATACACTACTCCTGGCTGGGGGAACCACTGTTGCTTCCTTCAGGTCGTTGGCACCATCCCCAAGAAGTGGTAAATCCCCATTGGAATCTACACTCAGGTTATCCTCCTTCTATATGATTTCTTGCTCCTCCTCCCCTGTGTTGTCAGATCCTGCAACCTGGGTCTCCGCCCAGGCTCTCAAAGCTTTCTGGTACTCCACCTTCCCAAGTGAGTCCCTTGATAGAAATCTGAAATCCCTTACAGAACCCCTTCATCTGGGTCCCATTGTAGGACTCTAACTTAGCCGACTCAAAATAAGTTGCTACAGGTGCAGGTACTACTTCTCCAGTTTCGGACGTGGTATAGCAGGAAAAATCACAAAGGCTAACAGGGAAAATTGAAAACAATTTGAAATGGTTTCAGTCTAGAGTTGTAGTGAACAATGAGTTACTGTATGATATTGCACAAACACAAGTCCTATCCTCACCGCTGATTTCCAATGTTAGAAAAGGGATTCTTGGTTGGCTGAGGTGTTCACCCAAGCCAGGCAGGAATCCTCACTCTACTCAGGGCAAGCTAGTACACACATCTTTAGGGAAGAAGCACATTCACTTTAACACTGATTAGCAGTGGTAAAGTGCTCAGAGTCCTAAGGCCAACGAAAAGATACAACAACTCATAGAGGTAAAAAGCAAAACGATTGGGGGAAGATCACCCTAAGGATGACAGGTCTAACACCTCTTAACAGCTCTAAATAAATTAAATAATTCAAACACTGCAATTTTGTCCTGTTATGCTGGTAGACTTGCTACCCTAAATGTATACACAGTGTGATTCTTTCTTGGAGATGAGGGACTAGAAGCAGTGCTTAACTTGTAAAAATGGTAAGCAACAAGGTTCTTCCGAGGAGGCCCCTGCAGCTTGCACTACCCATTGCCCCTCCCAGAGCTGCCAGCCCCATTACCAACAGAGCAACTAACCACCACATTCCTTAAAGTGTGAGCATTTGGTCCATTCCAGGCCACACACACCTTTAAGAAAGAGCTGGATTAGTGGGTTTATTCCTTTTTTACGTACATTATGTCATTAAACACACTGTTAGCTCACCTCAGAAACAGATAAACAGCTCGACCATGTGTTGGGTCGTCACAAGCACCGGTGCCAAGCACTGGAAAACACTGGCTCAAATTAAGCACTGATTAGAAGATGTGATTATTTTGAGGTTTGCCTTTGACATTTATTCTCAGTAAGGATCTGAATGACAAAAGAGGTCGCTGATGGCCCATTAACATTTGCTTATGGCTTCTCTGTTTTCTTTCACTAAATTGACAGCATAGTTTTCAGCAAGATGTTTGCCTGTGTTCTCCAAGGACATATTAATAGCTCCTCACATTCAAAGCCTGGCGCCCCTGTGACATCTGCTCACACACCCCATTCCCAGGGGGCGCCCACCGTACAGTTTAAAGACCACTGTACATGATGGACCTATTAATGCACTATGGTATTCAGTAATAGTCTTATCTATAGACAATGAGGGGCAGCACATGTTTAAGGAGAGTCTGGTGACTGTGTTAACACACTGAGTGTAGAGTGAGCAGGCCAATCCTACACTGTATTTGGGTACTTCCCAACAAGACTCTTTCTATGTCTCCGAGGCCTTTTATCCTAATACTGAAACAGTCAGAGGTTACTGGGTAGTATCTTGTGTACATGCTGTTGATTACCACTGCAATCCCAGAATCTCAGGTACTATCGCACTCCAATTGGATAACCAATGTATGCTTTATGTATACTTGACTCCTCAAGCCAAGGGGTAACCATGTGGAGCCGTCAAGGCATGCTCCAGGTGGTGGCAGTAGTTTTGGAGCTCAGACTGAGCAAATAACACACAGTAAACTAAATATCCAGCCACAGCAATGTTTTTTGGAATGACGAGGGAGGTTATTCAGCATTTGGCGGACAGGGTACTCCGCCACAAATGCTCTACGTATATTTTCTAGAGATGGATGCAGCTGCATTGGGATCTCGGACAATGATCCCCAGAAGCTGCTTCTGAAGGGCTATATGTCAAAATATTGAAGTCAATAATATTGACTGGTACGTGTATCGACTACACAATATCAGCTACAACTATATTGTCAAGGTAAGCATATATAGGGAAGTATAGATTTGCTATTCTGGCTCCACATCTACTTACGTTGACAATGCCATGGTAGTCGATATTGTGCAGTCAATAGATGTACAGGGTGAAATTAAAACTTCGATATTTTAGTACCACACCATTTAGGAATATGGAAGCTGGACTGGCCTTAGCCTGTGCCATGGAGCCACCATTTCGTGCTGCCTGCTTGTTCTCACTGAATATCAACATAGTCGCCTTTCGCACCACATAAATGTCCGACCACCCAACATGCTTGCATTCTGCCAACTACATACATCTAGGGTGAGTAAAGAACCAGAGATTTTGTGAAGCAAGGCAGATTTTTCATGGAGAAGCCCACTATAATACAAGGATAGACACAATGGTGTCATTCGCATTTCAATGGTTTTGTCATAAAGTTAATAATGTGAATTAGCTGTGGAAAAATAATTTAAACCAGTTGAAATTTGTATGCCACGCATGTGATAAAGATATACGTGGCAAACAAAAAAGTTGTCTCCGTTTAGTATTCAAAAGAACGTTCTTTATTTATGACAATAACATGAAAAACATTCAAGTAATAGTATTCCCACCTCGTCTTCCTGTCCTCCCCAAAAATCCACCCCTAAAACCGAATTCAGGGGGAAGATATATCATTCTTTCACGCAGTGCAACGCAGCAAGCCACCTTGCTGCACTGCGCTGTGTGAAAGGGCAGGAGTGTGCCATATTTACTATTATGTGGCGCGTTCCTGTCCTTTCCTAGCGCTGGTGAATGTTTGGCTACCTAGTGCCAACGCAGGCACCCTTGCGTCATATATCCTTCCATCCAACGTGGATGTGGGGGCAGATTTCATGCTAAAATAGAGCACCAAATGAAATCGCAGAAAAATCATGTGTAATTACATGAAATGCAAAGCTTGCGTGTAATTATGCGAAATCAAATTACTCAAATTTCGCACATCCCTAATTTCCATGAGGGTCTTATGCATAGGTGCCAACATTTTAAATGAACAAGACTCTTCCAGGGATACACGATGAAGCAACTTTCACCAACATTCAGTATGTAAAAACTATGCGCGCAGCATTGCTTTGGAGGATTCAGGGTTTCTTCATTAGCCTCCTTGACAGCACTGATTATCACTTAGTACAGAGCATTACAACAGTCATTGTCATTTGCCGTTTGTAGAGAATGCTGGAATCAATCTGAACCACTGCGAATTTTTATTGCTTTGTAGTCAATTTCATTTTAGCTCGCCTGTGTTATGTACTTGGGCGCAGATTTACCGTTATATCGCTTAGTGCAACAAGCAACCTTGCTGCATTGCCTGAAAGGGCAAGAGTGCACTGCATTTAACAATATACGGCACATTCATGTCCTTTCCTTGCGCTGGTGCACAATGTGCTGCCTAAGCCAATTCAGACACGCTTGCACCATGGTGTAAGGGTGCCTACGTTGTAGGCATACCTTCCTGCATGAACACAATCCTCAGAAGCATTTTCCTCTTTGTAATTGTGCCAAGTGTGTTTCTTATTAAATTATTCATTGTTCATTGTCTCTCTTATTACGCCAGTCTCAAGCCTCCTTTTTGGATACTGAGAGGTTCTTTCATGGCTCCAGCTTGCCATCTAGTATATCCAACATTAAAGCTATGTTACGCTGCCTGATTTTAAATGTATTTTGCCTTCAATTGTATGAGAGATTGAATGCTAATAAACAAACTAGCCAGGCAAAGACACCTGAAAATAATGCTTGGCTTCTCGATTGGCACCAGTTGGATGGCTGAATTGGAAGGGTAAGGTGCTCACAGCCATCAGAGGGTGCCACTGGCATGGCCCACCTTGCAGAATTTAAAGAGGGGCAACAAGTCGGCCATAACTCACTTTTATTTTTTGACCTTCAGCTGAATAGGGGGGCCCTAATGGATTAGGGGCCCCAGATGGCCTGGGCCCCGTCCCGCACCAAATGGGCTGTTGGGGCCTGTGATACATCGCAGCAGCGTGCCCTCCCAACCAAAAATGAGGATGATGGGAAGGAGGCACCCTTTAAGATGCAGCGTCTCTAAGGTCCTGTTATTCCCCATGATCTGCGCAGGGGAGTTGGGTTCCATCAAGTGGTCCCCTCCCATTGGACAGCAACGATGATGGCATAGATACACCCTATAAGATGCACGGTCTCTATGGTCCTGCTATTCCTCATGTTCTGCTGACCGCAAAGGGTTTCATATCCTGGAAACCCGTCACTGGTGCATTCTGGCACTCATTAGACATACATGATTTGCTGTGAAGTTAGTGCTCCTTGGGCTGCAGGGGCATTTCGCTACATGTGTATTTTCTCATGGCTCACATTAAGCAGTGGACTCTATATCACCCACATTGAAATAAAGCCCCCCCCCCCAAAAAAAATATATAGACCCAAGCCTCTGGACGACGGCGGGCCGTGGTGGGGTGGCGAGCCCCTATATCTCCAACACATGCGTCGTCTCCTTTTGTAAGAACAACACACCACGGCCCAAAGATGCTTTCAAGCAAGTTTTATTCCTGGCAATGCAACTCCAGAGTTGCATTGCCAGTAATAAAACTTGCTTGAAAGCATCTTTGGGCCGTGGTATGTTGTTCTTACAAAAGGAGACGACGTGTGTGTTGCATATATATATATATATATATATATATATATATATATATATATACATACATATATATATAGATAGATGGATATAGATATGTATAGATAGATATCTATGTATGTATATATATATATATATATATATATATATATATATATATATATATATATATATCTCCATTGGGCGTTCACTCTCCTGGACACCCGTTCCTACGGCGGCACCCGTCCAACAATCTATATATATATATATATTCACTAAAAAAACAAAGGTTACAAGGACATTATAGTTTGGCTGACATTTCACTTGTACAAAACCAGAGAAATTCAGCCGTTATAGTTACCTGAGTTAACTTAACTTGCGCCTCCGCAATGCACTGCTTATGACCTCACATATTACATCACTCATGACATGGTCAGTGACATCACTGATGACATCTCAAATGACATCAGTGATGACTTTATCCAATGACTGGGAGTTTTTAAAAAAGTTTATGAGTGTTAAATATATAAAGCTAGGTGTATTGGTGAATCAGTGGGTGTATGAGTGACTGTTTGGATGACTGAGTGGGTGTGTGACTGACTGTATATGTGAGTGATTAAGTGTCTCAGTGAATGTATGGATGAGTGACTAGTTGTGTGAATGTATTTGTCTGTCAGTTGATGTCTAAGTGGGTGTATGAGTTTAGTGGGTATGTGAATGGCTTTATGGGTGATTGATTGGTTGACTATCTCTATGCTTGTCTGGGTGTCTGTGTGTGTGGGTGAGGAGGCTTGTGACTGCCTGTATGGATAAGTGAGTGGGTGAGTCAGTGCCTGTTTGGGGTAGTGAGTGCGTGTGTGAGAAGCTGTATGGGTGAGTGAGTGTCTGTATGGCTGTGTCGGTGATTAAGTGCTTGTGTCAGTATGGTTGAGTAACTGGGTATGTGAAAGGCAGTATAGCTGAGTGACTGGGTATATGAGTGACTGTATGCGTGAGTGAGTGAATGTGAGATTGGCTATATGGATGAGTACATGCTTCTGTCATTGACTGTATAGGTGAATGAGTATGTGTTACTCTTTGTATGAGCAAGTAAGTGGATGAGTCAGAAAAATAGGGGGGAGGAAGAGGGACAAGGCTAGGTCCACCCTCCTAATGCAATAGTAGACCTACAAATCCGGTGTGACCGGATAAGGACCTAGTTGGGATGTAGACTTTCACTCAGTACGAGCTTGAAAATCTTAAGGAAGGAAAACTTTCCTTTCTTGAGTCCCCTCACTCACCAGGGTTTCCCCACAGTGACATGCTTCATCATTGGGGCCATCTCAACCCGCTGCGGGCTGAGGCGTGCTACGACTTGCGATGAGACGTAGGAGCACTTTTCTTTTTTTTTTAACAATGGTTAAGGTAACCCAGCCCCCTCTTGGGGGTGGGTGGGATGAGGCGTAATACCCAAGGGCTCCTTGCGATGCGTGCTTTCATTCTGCCAAATGTGATTAACCATGCAGAGCTGCGAAATAACATGCTTGCCTAAAGTTATGGTGGAATTTAGGCGTGTTAAAGAAAAAGGTTAAAAAATGCACTTGGTAACTACACCGTGGACATTACAAACATATAAACAGAACATGTAACGTAGAACATGAACAACATACTGTATATTAAGCAACAATGTGCCTCATGGTCTCAATCGGGGTGAGAGGGTTCCGTCTGGAACTCTAGAAAAAACGGAGGAGAAACATTGTCATTTGCCGTTTTCCGATCGAGGATCGTGTTGGGGACGAAAGATGCAAGAGAAAACCAAACGCGCCGAGGGCAGGCCCCGCAGTGTGCTCGGTTTCCGTGTACAGCCTGTAATTCAAATCAACTTACTTGTGTGATTTCCTCTCGGTCAGTAGACCTAGTGATCCTCCCTCGAGACCGCATATTGGCATCTCTCGCTGGGGAGCTGGGTTAAAAGGAAGTGTTTCCGTCTAGTCATACTAGGATGACTAGAACGCAAACCTTCCCAAAATGGCCGCCCAGTAATGTGCTAATGGCGTAGCCCTGTTGGGAATGTAAAAGTATGCTTACTAAATATATGGAGAAGAGGCTAATATATGTGCTATAAGGTAATACAAATACAGAGACACAAAACAGTGGTTGAGACAAGTGGTGTATTGGTCGTAAGCAGTGTGCAGCCAAACATGCGGTTGTAGATGATCGTGATAGGCTGAGTGCGCTTCTCTACACTGCGTGTTTCGTTTTTACGGGGTATACTTCAAATGTTGCAGGATTACTGCCAAAGGTGGACGTAGGCTGGCATGCGTAGGAATCAATTAGGGTTAGTCCCCTTAGAGGTGCTCAATTAATGGATCGACCTCTGATGGTGGTGAATGAGGGAATGGTGTTATGGGCATAAGATATGTGATTAGCCAAGCGATCATTAATGCCTAGGAGGATAATGTGGTGATCAATGTGTATTGCGTGTAATAACACAGAGCTGATAGTACCCAATCAATTAAAGGTTTTTGACCGGGGGTATATGCCGCACATCCTGCGGTATGTGTTAAAACACAGGGTAATCTGTTAGGTGTTTTATCATCAGCTAGGGAATTCTGTATTGGAGTGGATGTATTGGGTAAACACTGAGATCCTAAAGTGTAAGTCATTGGGTGAATTGGCCCCATGGGATATTGTCATTCAGGCCCTGACTGTCTGCCCGTAGTTTGAAAACCCAACGTTGTTCTTTCTCATGGAGTCTATGTTCTTGGTTCTCCCTATGCTTGATGTGTTCTAAGACCACCCACTTCATGTCATTGGGTGTGTGCTTAGTTTCTATGAAGTGAGATGTCATTTTAGTAGTGGCCCTCTGACAACTTATGTTGCTACGGTGTTCCACTATTCGGGTGCTGACTTTTCTGGTAGTCATCCCAACATAGTGGAGGTTGCAGATGCAGGTGATCAGGTATACGACTCCTGTGGTGTTACAGTTAGTGAAGTTCCGTAGTTTCCAGGTCATTTTGTTATTGAATTCCACTTTCTTGGTGGCAGTAGTCAGATGGCAAACGCTGCAATTGCTGCAGGGATAGTGTCCTTCTGGTAATGGTTGAAGCACCCTTTGTGGTCCATCTGGGTTCCCCATATTTCTCGGGCGTGTGTGGACAAAATGGTTTCTCAGGTTTTTGCCTTTTTGTGGCTGAACATGGGTTTCGGTATGTTTAAATCACCACTATTGAGTGTCCTCCAATGTTTGTTCACTATTTTCGTTACTTTATTGGATGCAACATTATAGGTGGTTATGCATATTGGTCGTTTCTCTTTCATTGCTGATTGTCGAGGTTCAAGGAGGGCCTCTCTGTGATTATTCAGAGCTCTTTTTTGGCTTTGGAAACTAATTGTCTAGGATATTTCCTTGCTATAAGTTTCTCTGCCAGGTCTCTAGCTTGAATATTGTAGTCATCCCTTTCAGTACAGTTACGTCTTAAACGCAAAAATTGTCCGAAGGGAAGATTCTCTTTCAATTGTCTTGGGTGGAAACTGTCGTATATTAGGAGGCAGTTTCTGGCTGTAGGTTTGAAGTGAGTGGTGGTTGTCAAGAGACCATTGAGGGCTTTGATATTCAGATCAAGGAAAACCATTCGGGATCTGCTCATGGTGAAGGTGAATTTTAAAAAAGGGTCTTGCAGGTTTAGCCAGTTGATGAAGTCTGTTGCTTCTGCTTCATTGCCTCTCCATATTATGAACACATCGTCGATGTAACGTTTCCATAGTTGGAGGTGTGCAAAATGTGGGTTTGAATCATGCAATATCTTTTGCTTCTCAAGGTAGTGGACATAGAGTCCTGCTACACTCGGCGCGAAAGTGCTCCCCATGCTGGTGCCATGCTTTTGGCGGAACAGTGTGTCTTCAAATTTGAAGTAATTTTCTGTGAGGGCCAGCTGACAACATTCGAGAACTACATGTCTGGGTGTATGGTACTGCCATGATTCTTGGAATAGTATTTCCTCAAGGATGTCTAGTGTAGCTTTGTGTGGTAGGCTGGTATATAGGCTTTCCACATCCAGGCCAATCAGAATATTAGTTGTGGGATCAAAAGGTAGGTCTTGGAGAAGACAGAGGACCGCTCTTGTGTCCTGCAAGTACGTACTGGTACTTTGTACTAGTGGCCGCAGGAAAGCGTTGGCAAACCTAGAAAGGGGTTCTAATATTGAGCCTATCCCCGAGACTATTGGTCTACCTGGTGGGTTCTCCATAGATTTATGGATTTTGGGGATGGTGTAGAAATACGGGGTAGTGGGCTTGGTATTTTCCAGGAAATCTGCTTCCTTTTTGGAGATCCAGTTGTTGACTATTGATTCCTCTACCAGGTATGCGATTTCGATGCGTAATCGTTCGGTAGGGTCTTCTTTTATCTTGATGTAATTTCTTTCATCTCCCAATAGGTTGAGACAGACTCTGCGGTATGTTGTGGAGTTTTGTAGCACTATGGCTCCTCCCTTGTCTGCTGGTTTTATAGTCACCTCTTTGTTGTTTGCCAGTTGTTGTATCGCCTCTTGTTCTTTTTTGCTCGTATTGTGGAATACTTTAATGGTCCTTGGGTCGATATCGGATACCTCCTTCAGGACTGCTTTTTCGAAACCAAGTAATTCCACTGGGAGACCTGCCGCTGGTGGAGTAAAATTCGATTTTCTGTGCAGACCCGTGTCACTTGGGGGCATATTAACAAGGCGGCGATAAACAATTATCGCCGCTTTTGCAGCCGTTTTCGGCCGAAAAGCGGCGATAATTATATCGCCTTATCAGCAAAGACACGCTATCGCGTGTTTTGCTGATTTTGCTCCCGTTTCAGCACGCCTGACTTCGCATCGATAATGAGATGCAAAGTAGGCGTGTCTGTGGAAACAACATGGGTAAATATCGCGAAGGCAGCTTCGCGATATTTACAATGCGGGGAAGCGATTATTTTAATCGCGTTAAGTATGCTTTAACGCAGGAATTTAACGTCTGTTAAATTCCTGACTAAGGCATACTTAACATGGGGGGTGGATTCTGTGGCTAAGACCACAGGCCCTATCATCTAGGATATCGCCGTTTTCCACATGGAAAACGGCGATATCCACGCTATCTCTGAAATTTTTATCGCCTCGGCGATGCGCGTTGTTAATAACGTGCTAACCGGGCGATAAATTACAGAGATAGCCGGCGATAAATATGCAAGCGCTAAGCGCGCTTTGCGATATTTATCGCCGGCCCTTGATAATATGCCCCTTGGTTGGGTGTCGTCGAGTGGTTTGTCCTTGAAGAAGACTTGCAATTTTATCTTGCGGATGAACTCATTGAGCTCGCAGCAGAGTTTAAATTTGTCCATACTCGGCGTCGGTACGAAACCCAGTCCTTTCTCTAGGACAGATTGTTGTGTGGGGTTCAGGATGATGTCTGATAGATTCACTACTAGACTTGTTGGTTGCTGCCTGACGGGAGGCTCGGCGGACCCATGCTCCTGGTGTGGCTCCTCGAGACTTCCAGGGGTTGTGCCCACTGTACTTGTTGGTTTTTTCTGGTTTTTCCTCTTTGCGGTCCCTTGCCCCGTCCTAAAAAAGACTGGCTAGGTTGTTCTGCCTGGTCCCAATAGGCATGAGGTTGTTGTTGGTATGATTGTTGGTGAAATGGCGGTGGTCCATAAAAGAATGGGTGTGGTCCCCCATACGGTGGTGGTGGTCCATGGAACTGTGGCCATCCAAAGTTGGGTGCCCCTTGGTTTCTTGACCGTCCTCCTCGTGGACGTCTGGTTCTGTTTCTGTAGTTGTGATTATAGCCAGTATCCGAATGGTCCGAGCCTGTGTCTGCTCCTACGTCTCATCGCAAGTCGTAGCACGCCTCAGCCCGCAGCGGGTTGAGATGGCCCCAATGATTAAGCATGTCACTGTGGGGAAACCCTGGTGAGTGAGGGGACTCAAGAAAGGAAAGTTTTCCTTCCTTAAGATTTTCAAGCTCGTACTGAGTGAAAGTCTACATCCCAAGTAAGTGGATGTTCATGTAACTGTTTGGGTTAGTACGTACCTGTATGATTGACTGTATGGGTGAGTGTGTAGGTGTGTGAGTAGTTCTATAGGTGACCCACTCAGTGTGTGAGTGCCTGGATGGGTATATCAGTGGATATGTCAATGGCTGTATTGGTAACTGAGCGGGTGTATGAGTGGCAGTATGGGTGAGCAAGTAGATGTGTGTATAGATCTATGAATTAGTGAGTGGCTATGTAAGTACTGGTATGGCTCTGTCAATGGGTTTGTGAATAGTCGTGTGGGAGTGGTAATGGGTGTATAAAAGATTCTATAGGGGTGTGAGTGGGTGCGTCAGAGATGATGTGGATGGTGTCATCAGTGATGTCATCAGTGATGTCATCAGTGATGTCATCAGTGATGTCACTGACCATGTCATGAGTGATGTAATATGTGAGGTCATAAGCAGTGCATTGCAGGGGCGCAAGTTATTGTTAACTCAGGTAACTATAATGGTTGAATTTCTCTGGTTTTGAACTAGTGAAATGTCAGCCTAACTATAACGTCCCTGTAACCTTTGTTTTTTTTAGTGAATTTCTAAGGTTTTTAAAAATTTTTGCTAACTATAACGCCCCTGTATCCTATGTTTTTTTTAGTGAATTTTGAAGGTTTTTAAATTTTTTTTGCTAACTATAACGCCCCTGTATCCTATGTTTTTTTAGACAATTTCTAAGGCTTTTACATTTTATTTGCTAATTATAACATCCCAGTAACCTTTGTTTTTTTTAGTGAATTTCTAAGTTTTTTTTACTAGCAGTCACATTTGCAGAGTGGTGGAGTTAATAGGTGGGCTAGTTGGCCCCTAAGGACCCTCACCAGCGAAGGGGGCTTCATCCCCCAGCCAAGAGCACATCAGGAGGTGCGTTTGCAGAGTAGTAGAGAAAGGAGGCAGGGCCTCCGGGGAGTTGCTGGCTTCATTTTCTTTTTTATTTTAGGAAGGGGCGCTGTGTGCCCCCCCTTCCCTTGACCCTTTTGGGCCCCGAGGACCCCATCCCCTGGGGCCTGACCCATTTTTTATTTTTTTATTTCCAGGGCCATTTTCGGCCCCGGGGAACCCATCCCCCAGGGCATGGCCATCTCCTTGGGGACCGCGGGGGTGCCTGAAGCCCCCGCTGTCCCAGCTGGCTCCTGCCTCCTGCGGGAGCCGGCATTGCTTTCTACCCCCAGGGAGGTGCTAAAATGCAGGTCCCTGGGTGTAAAAAGCAAAGTGCTCCACTTTGAACAAGCGAGAGCAAAATGCTCTCGCTTGTTCAAACCAGAGCACTTGTTTGCTATGGGATGGTGGGAGCAGTGCTCCCGCCATCCCATAGCAAACTCCTGCCATCCCATAGCAAACTACAATGTCCCGGGGGTGAGCACCCGCGACGTTGCTGGAGCCAGCTCTCAGGGGTGGAAGTCCCCAGGGCCATTTACAGCTCCAGGAGGGGGGCCACATGGCCCCCCTCCCTTTTTTAAAATAGCCCCAGGGAGGTGGTGGTCCCCGGGGGCGGAGGGGCGCAGAGCCCCCCACGCATCCTTTTTAAGTATAGCCCTGGGGAGGTGGCGGTCCCTGGGCCTGAGGGGGCCTGCGTGGGCCCCCGCATCTTAATTTGTTATTGTCCCCAGGACCTGGCCCACCCGGGGGCCTAAAGTAAACAAAGCACGGGTTACCGCGCTTCATTTTTTTACATTTTCTGCTGGATTCGAGGCTTCACCGTGTGAGTATAAGTGCTTTTTTAATGTTTCTGAGATAAGCAACTGCATAACTTAAATTACTATTCTTTCTGTCCTACTAATGAGTGATACTATTTGTAACATATGTCATCTGAGTGGCTGTGTGACTATATCAGTGTGTGAGTGGGTGTCGCAGTGGCTGTATGGCTGTGTGAGTGGGTGTGAGCGTGGCTGTATCGATCTGTCAGTGGGTGTGTGAGTGGCTGTATAGATCTGCCAGTTGGTATGTGAGTGGCTGTATGGGTCTGTGAATGAGGGAGTGAGTGTATTTTCTGTGTGGCTATGTGAGTGGCTGTATGGGTGTGTGAGTGTGTGAGTGGTCATATGGTTGTGTCAGTCGTTATAGGGGTATGTGGATGGGTGTGTGAGTGGTTGTATGGCTGTGTGAGTGGAAGTTTGAGTGGTTGTTTGATTAAGTGAGCTGGTTTGTGAATGGCTGTGTTGGAAAGTGAATGTCTGTGTGAGTGACTATGAGTGAGTGAGCGGGTGTATGAGTGTTTGTATGGTTGCATGAATAGGTATATAAGAGGTTGTGTGAGTAGTTGTATTGGTGAATGAGTAGCTGTGTTGAGAGACTGTATGGGTGAGTGAGTATGTGTGTGAGCACCTGTATGGGAGAATAAGTGGGTGTGTGAGTAGCTATATGGGTAAGTGTATGGCTATGTGAGAGACTGTATCGGCGAGTGAGTGGTTTTGTGAGTAGCTGTAAGGATGAGCGAGTGGTTGTATGTGTGGCTGTATGAGTGAGTGAGTGGGTATGTGAGTGGCTCTATGAATGAGTGAGTGGGTATGTGAGTAGTTGTATGGGTCTGTGTATGGGTATGTGAGTGATTGTGTGGGTGTGTGAATGGGTGTATGAGAGGCTGTATGAGTGGGTTTGTGAGCAGTTCTATGGATGGTGTCATTAGTGATGTCATCAGTGATGTCATTTGAGATATCATCAATGATGTAATCACTGATGTAATTGACCATGGCATGAGTGATGTAATATGTGAGGGTATAAGCAATGCATTGCGTGGACATAAGTTATAATTAGCTCAGGTAACTATAACTGCAGATTTTTTATGGTTCTATAAAAATGAAACCAGGGCCTAACTATAACATACCTGTAACCTCTGGCTTTTGCTTTGAATTTCTAAGTTTAAAAATATCTATTTCCTAACTATACCGTCCCTGCAACCTTTGTTTTTTTCAGTGAATTTCAAAGTTGTTTTCCATTCTATTTCGTAACTATAACGTCCCTGTAACCTTTGGTTTAATCAGTGAATTTTGAAGGTTTTTTAAATGTTATTACCTAACTGTAACCTGTAACCTTTGTGAGTGGGTGTGTGATTGGCTGAGTGGGTCTGTGAGTGGATCTGTGACTCACTGTATGGATCTGTAAGTGGGTGTGTGAGTGGCTGTATGGGTCTGAGTTGGTGTTTGAGTGGTTATGTCGGTATGTGAATGGGTGTGTGAGTGGCTCTATGGGTGTGTGAGTGGCTATGTCTGTTTGTGAGTGTATGTGAGAGGTACTGAATGGGTGTGTTAGTGGATGTGTGAGTGTCGGTGTGGGTGTGTAGGTATCTCGGTGAGTGACTGGGCCAGAACGGAACCTCACCTGCCCCTTTATTGAACAAGAGTCCACAGTTTTGCACAAAATGTCTACCCAACAGGAGTACTTTCTTCTGGTCAATTAGTGAGTGCTACCTTGTTGGGTAATATTAAGTGCACATTCTGCACAACAGCTGCTTAATGGACCAGGAGGAAATGTCTCCAGTGACCTTGTGTGTGTTTCAGCAATGTGATTGTTCCTTGTGCGTCTTCATCCATAAATCTGTAATAACATGAATGCTCCTACAGAGAAGACAAAGAGACTACAAAGAGATGAATTGCCACCAAACAAGGGTACTTCCTCTCAACTATAAAAAGCAAGTGCTTCTTTGTTTGCTGGAGATGTCCTCATATACCTCCGCATTAAGAACGCATAGCCAAAATCGGTAAGAAACATGCTGGGGGGGGGGCTTTTGGAAAGCTGTCCATCATCCTGACAAAAGGTGGGAAAACCATTGCATACTACTAAGGTGGGGCCGAGCTAAATGGGCAGAGATTTTGCACATTTGAATACTCGTAGTAATTTAAAGGGACAACCATGGACTCTGCTCTCACCAGGTAAGGACAAGACAGGACCCACTCATCACAGTCACTACAGATTGCGCTCCAATAGGTCAATGATGCATTCACCTCCACAAAGCATTTCAGATCATCTTTCAATGTGGAGTTGCCAAGAAAACACACTTGCTTTGCCATCAAGCATAGGAAGTCAGGATAATTTGTCCTTTACAGAAGTGGAGCTTCAACTGGGGCACCTGCTATGTTTATATTTGTAAGTGCTTCCCGTTGAAGTTTAATTTCTGTGAAATGAGCATCAGGCACAGAATGGCCTGCCAAAACTTAATGGGGGAGGAGGCCAACTCACTCACTCATGCAGCCACACACACAACTACTTACTCAGCCATACAGCTATTCACACAACCATTTACTCACCCATACAGCCACTTACACAGCCACACACTTACACATACACCTTTTCACACACCCACTTATTCACCCGTGCAGCCACTCATACACCCAATCACTCACCCATACAGCCTCTCAACACATTCACTCACTCACTGATACTATTACTCACACACCCACACAACCACTTACATATCCATCCATCACATCCATACAACCACTCAAACACCTACACACTCACCCCTCATACAGCCACTCATACACCCACCCGCATATATCCTACAACCACTGACACAGCCATACAACCACTGACACACCCAGAATACCACTCACAACCCCATTCATTGACACATACAGCCACTCACATACCCAATGACAGACATATATATATATATATATATATAGTCCCAAATTGCCACCAAATTCTTGCTGAACTCTTGCGATCAGGTGCATCCTTCATGCGAGTGGCAGCATGTGTAATATTCCAAGCAAAGAACTCTTGACAGAGCAGTCATAGCACTCATCGGGTTTAAATGAGTTTTATTCTCAGCCCAACAGACGTGTTTCAGCGTTCTCACCTTTCTCAATGTTGGTGAAGCGCAATGTACCACCTGTCAATTGTTTAAAACAGTCCTGGCTTAGCTCTCATTGGGCAATAGTTCTTTAGCAAGTGAAGACAGACTATTCTATCTTCTACATCGTTTTGATAACGCTCTTCAGTAGATGTTTTTACTTTGCTGGTAAGACACGCTAATTATTTCTAAAATGTTTTTGTTTTTCCAGGAAGTGATACATTAAAATGATTAAATCCAAACACTGTGTCCCTGGTTCTACTGCAATTGCCGTATCGTACATCGCCTTCCCGCTGGGGAAGGTTTAGTAACCCATAACCTCTCATTATAGTAATGACCGACTTGATGTCGACGGGTGCAATATTTTCTCTGCAGCAGTGGTTCAAGCATTCCATAGTTATCACATTGTCCCAGATTGCCACAAAATTCTTGCTGAACTCTTGCGAATGGGTGCATCCTTTGTGTGAGTGGCAGCACGTGTTATATTCCAAGCAAAGAACTCCTGACAGAGGAGTCAGAGCACTCATCGGGTTTACAGCAGTTTTATTCTATGGAATGCTATATATATATATATATATATATATATATATATATATATATATATATATATATATATATATATATATATACGTATAAAACCAATGTCGGAGGACACACAAGGCTGCGCACTCGGGCTTGTAGAAGTTAATAATATTTATTCCAGCTTACTCCAAGGAATCAAGCTAACACAAACGCGTTTCGGCCACCTGGCCTTCGTCAATGTTAGTTGCCACATTGATTGTTCACATTTAAATAACAAAGCATTTCATTTGTCAGCAAAATTTCATTACAGAAATAAAAAAGGGTACTTAAGCACGAGTGGTTGCTTTTGGTTATTCTGTGAGTGTGAGTGACAAATTGCGTTACTTCTGCCTGGACCAGGTTCCGGTTAAAGAGAGAGGAGGGGATAGGGTAAAGCTGCTTCTGCAGTTAGAAGCAAGATACATTATCGAGCTTCGAACCCGTACTCCCTGGGGACTCAACAGTGAGGAGGAACTCTGGTCGTTTGTGGGATAATATGTTGTGGCAGGGCATTGGCCCATTGAGGGCACCATGGTTCAGGAATTCTGTAAATTTTATTTCTGTGTCATGATGTAATAAGCCGTCTCTCTCTGTGTAATCATTTTGCGTTTGCTATTATTTCCTGGTTTACACAGGGATAGGCAGACGCTTAGATAATTGGATGGCATATCAAAACATTGGACGGCTCGTTTGCCCATCGAGGGCGTAATCTGTGTGTGGCTATACCGTTCCACATTAGGTACATAGAAACAGGTGTATTGAAGTTCCTAGCTCTGTGACAAACGATACAGATGTGAAAAATACAAAAAATGCAAAAAATGTAAATTGTCCATTTCTAAAATATGTTTTCCAAATGAATTGACTATATGCCATTTAAATGTGTTGATTTGGTAGTATGGTACAGGTCAAGATGGCCGACACAGAATAACCAAAAGCAACCACTCGTGCTTAAGTACCCTTTTTTATTTCTGTAATGAAATTTTGCTGACGAATGAAATGCTTTGTTATTTAAATGTGAACAATCAATGTGGCAACTAACATTGACGAAGACCAGGTGGCCGAAACGCGTTTGTGTTAGCTTGATTCCTTGGAGTAAGCTGGAATGAATATTATTAACTTCTACGAGCCCGAGTGCGCAGCCTTGTGTGTCCGACATTGGTTTTCGAAAAATATGTCGCGGAGCCGCCTCCGCGAGCTGCTGCACCCGTGCTGTTGAGAGCGGCGATCTGCAGGCGGTCTACGTTGTTGGATATATATACATATATATCACATTCAAAATCTCCTTTCTCCAGGAAAACAATCCAGCACTCCAAGGGGGGTTATTTTTACTCAACTTCCTTTATTGAGTTGATGGCATCCACGCGTTCCGGCTGTCACACGCAGCCTTGATCACGATGCAGAGTGCCATTTGTTTAAACATTAAATACCATTCTACCAAAGGCATAAACACAGACAAAGGACAATTCACCGAACATCTAAGCCCCTGATTATATTAAAAATGGGCGCCATTTTAAAACATGTTTTAAGTCTCGTTCAATTCGCCTATTTACATGCAAGTGCAGTATATAAAGGCATTAGTTCAAGTATTCAACAGTGTAATTCATCACTATTCCCAACTTTAGAACATAAATTTAAACATTGCAAATTTCTTTTATAGCAATGCAACCAAAAGTGGCGATTTATGTATTAATTCAGTCACCCTCATTATGCTTGGTACATTACTAAGCAGTAATCAGTACAGCTTTATTAAAGTGCATAGTGCTTTTTTTGGTTATTGTTTTTACAATACAGTACTATTTCTAAAGTGCTAGTGCTTATAATTTGTATTATACAGTACTTATTTCTAAAGTACTACTGCTATTTTTTTGATTTTTTATTATTTTCTTTTTCTTGTTTTTATTAACACATTTTTCTTACGCTACTTCAAGATTTATTTCATATCAAAGAAAACAAAAACAAAAATTCTGGTATATTCAAATTCATATACTTTTCATAATAAAGTGCTAGTGCATAATACCATAAAGTGCTAAGTATTAAAGTGCATATGTCCCTTGTCCTTCTCCTTATTATTTCATAAACAACAGTTTAAAAAAATGGTTCCTTTGAATGTGCAGCTTAACTTCATAATTATTCATACAAACATGTAAACAAGTCCTCATCAATATTAAGTCCATTAGGCTCCTTGCTATCTAACTCCAGTATAAAATATGTTTCTAATCTACGGAGTTCTTTCTCCCTGTTGCCACCCCTCCTTTTCTTTGGAACTTCAGCTATACAGCTATATCTCATCAAATTGGGGTCACTTTTATGTTCTTTTTCAAAGTGTCTGGCAACAGGGTAACTTCTATCTTTCTTAATGATAGCTCGTCTATGTTGCAAGATCCTCTTGTGCGCTGGCAAGGTGGTACTACCTACGTACACTTTCTTACATGGACATTTCAGCGTGTAAATTACAAATCTTGACTTACAAGTCAAATGTCCTTTTATTTTTATGGTTTTATTAAAAGGTGTTTTAAAATCTGCAATATTCTCTCCATGTTGGCAGGCTTTGCATTTAAAACACTTTTTAAAACCATCTTCGCTAAAAGCCACGTCTGATTACTAGCTACTCCTTGATATTCACTGCTTACCAAGTCGTCCCTGAGAGACTTCGATTTTCTGTAGGTAATCTCAGGGTATTTTCTACTCTCCGGACCTATCACAGGATCCCCCTTGATAAGGTACCAGTGTTTTCTTAGAATAGCTCTTATTTCATTGTGTCTCGTATTATAAGTTGTTATGAATCTGTGGGTTTTGGGGCCTTCCTTCTGTTTCTTTCTCATTTGTGTTCTTGAAGGATCGAACAATATTTTGTCCCTATTCAATTTCCTTGCCTTTTCGGATGCTGCATGAATGATTTCCTTAGAGTATCCTCTTTGTATGAAGCGTTTAGTCATCTCATGTTCTATTCTCTCATACTCTTCAAAATTACTGCAGGTTCTCCTCGCCCTATAAAACTCACCAAAAGGTATACTTCGGATGAGTGGTGCAGGGTGGGCACTGCCCGCATGTAAGATTGTGTTGCCTGCCGTAGGCTTCCGAAAAATAATAGACTCCAGCCTATCTTCTTTTGCGGTAACTCTAACATCTAGGAAATCAATAGATGTTCTGCTATGCTGTCCTACAAATTTGAGGTTTAAATTATTGTCATTCAGGTCATTGATGAACAACTCAATATTTTCTTCTGTGCCCTGCCACAGCACAAAAACATCATCAATAAACCTGACCCATAGCAGTACATTTGTCATCCAATGTTCCAGTTCGGGACGTCGGAGCACCTGCTCCTCCCACCAGCCTAGATGTAAATTGGCATAACTGGGGGCGAAGCAGGTGCCCATGGCTGTCCCTTGCTCTTGCTGGTACAAATCTGTTCCAAACATAAAAATATTTTTTGTCAGGCACCATTCCATCATTTCTAAAATCATCTTATTATGATGCACAAATCTCATTGGTCTTGTTTTTAAAAAATATTCAGTGGCCTTTAGTCCATCAGTATGTCTAATACTAGTGTACAATGTAGTTATATCTAGCGTTAATAACCACATGTTGCTGTCCCATTGTACATCATAGATGTGTTTAAAAAAATCTGCAGAATCTCTAATGCAAGAGGTTAAGGTTCTAACTATAGGATTAAAAAAATAGTCAATATATCTTTGAGACGTTTTCAAAAAGACAACCACACGAAGATATAATCAGTCTCCCTGGTGGATTTATGGTGTTCTTGTGCACTTTCGGCAACATGTAGAAGACTGGAATTATCGGATTCTCCTGTTTAACAAATTTGAACTCATCCCAGCTCAATAAGTTCTGTTGTCTCCAATCTTCCAGTCTTGCAAAGAATTGATCTTTTACTTTTTCATATTCAGACTTCTCAATCTTTTTATAACATTCTCTATTACTCAATTGATTGAGTGCCTCTTTATAGTATAGATCATGACCCCAAAGTACAACATTTCCCCCTTTATCCGAGGGTTTCACCAGGGTTCCTTCTTCTTGCTTGATTTTAGATATGACTCTCTGTATTTGGGCTTCTTTGGGATCCCTTTTGTGTTTCTGGTTTCCCATTTTATAATACAGGCGTCTCAAATCCATAATTACATTTTCAGAAAAGATATCCAAATTATCTCTTGTCATTTGAGGGATATAACGTGATCGTGGGCGGAAAGGAGTGCGATCAGTCTCCTCCATTTGTAAAGTGCCAGAGTTATAATCACCACTTTCAATTTGGTTTTCATTAGCCATAGCATCAGGTACATTGTTTTCATTTTGTAGTGCCCACAACTCTTCCAGTGTAGGCATGTCCATCACTGTTAGATTATTCAGTACGACTTGTGATGTTCCAGTTGAGGGGGACGCTGAGGTTCCTTGGAGATTTTTATGTATTTTTGTCAATTTTAATTTCCGTATGAATCTGTACAGATCCATTCTACAGTTGGCGTAATTAAAATCATTTTTCTTGCAATACGAAAGACCCAGTTCCAATACTGATTTATCTTCCTCCGATAGTACCGTATTGCTAAGATTTATCCCTGTATTGTTGGGGGTTACTTCTTCGATATCTGTTTCGTGTTGGAGCGCATTGATCTGTTTGTTAGCCCTCCTACAGTTTCTCCGATATCCTTCCCCTCCTCTCCTCTGTTTCCTCTTCCTCGTCCTCTTCCCTTCCCTCAACCTCTTGTTGTCTGATGGTCTGACTTCTGATCCAACTGTAAAAAACGAAGTTCTTCAGTAACATTGAGTCTTGTATTCAGTTCACCTCTTCTAGTAGACTCCTCCTGTTCAACTTCTGAACCCGTATCTGAACTCAATTCACTCTGTGATGCTTCTTGGCGAGATATACTACCACTTTGTACTTTTTGTCTCCTTTCTGAGTCGAATCTCTTCGCAAATATATATACGTCCATTTTCATAATCTAGTCGATCACGTAAAAATTTGGTCGCTTTTCTATCTTTTATTATATATGTTTACACAGGGATAGGCAGACACTTAGATAATTGGATGGCATATCAAAAAATTGGAGGGCACGTTTGCCCATCGAGGGCATAATCTGTGTGTGGCTATACCGTTCCACATTAGGTACATAGAAACAGGTCTATTGAAGTTCCTAGCTCTGTGACAAACGATACAGATGTGAAAAATACAAAAAATGCAAAAAATTTAAATATGTATATAATATAATAATGATTCATATTTGACAAAACAGGGCAATCAATTCAATCTATAAAGAAATTTATGTTATGAGTCTGCTGTTTAGAGCGGCGATCTGCAGGCGGTCTACGTTGTTGGATATATATATATACTATGCCCCTTACTTGTTGTAAGGGGCATCTGAAGAAGGCAGTAATGCTGAAACACGTCATGCCAGTGCATTAAAAGTGACAAGAAACACAACCCGTGTGTGCTCTGACCTGTTTCCGTGGAGAGGAGTCTGGGTCTTGGTTTTGCATGTTTGGTGCGGCCACAAGCACCGAGAGCGCCCATCCTCAAGCAGTCCGGCAATGTGAGTGGCAAACTGTTGAACAAACTAATGAACTTGGTTGTTGCTGGACCGCCGCTAACCCATAATCACAAGTTAACAGCACTTGTTGGAACCAACTGTGGTTTAACATTTAAAGGGACACAAGGGGCAGGATGAGGGCTGTGTTAGTCTTGCTACGAGGCACTTGAGACATGGGTGAACGTGGAGGAAAGTAGCAGGCGACGCCAACTTGGGAAGGTACTTACCAAAGCGCCTGCACCCGATACCTCGGAGTGCTGAGATCGTGGAAATTTCTGCCACGCCCATTTGTGGTTTCCGCCTATTGGAGTGGAGCAAGTTCCTTTCAAAAGCACGAACACTGCAGCACTTGTTGTAAGGGGCATCTGAAGAAGGCAGTAATGCTGAAACCCGTCATGCCGGTGCATTAAAAGTGACAAGAAACACAACCCGTGTGTGCTCTGACCTGTTTCCGTGGAGAGGAGTCTGGGTCTTGGTTTTGCATGTGTGGTGCGGCCACAAGCACCGAGAATGCCCATCCTCAAGCAGTCCGGCAATGTGAGTGGCAAACTGTTGAACAAACTAATGAACTTGGTTGTTGCTGGACCGCCGCTAACCCATAATCACAAGTTAACAGCCCTTGTTGGAACCAACTGTGGTTTAACATTTAAAGGGACACAAGCGGCAGGATGAGGGCTGTGTTAGTCTTGCTACGGCCTACGAGGCACTTGAGACATGGGTGAACGTGGAGGAAACTAGCAGGCGACGCCCACTTGGGAAGTACTTACCAAAGCGCCTGCACCCGATACCTCGGAGTGCCGAGATCGTGGAAATTTCTGCCACAACCACTTGTGGTTTCCGCCTATCGGAGTGGAGCAAGTTCCTTTCAAAAGCACGAACACTGCAGCACTTGTTGTAAGGGGCATCTAAAGAAGGCAGAAATGCTGAAACGCGTCATGCCGGTGCATTAAAAGTGACAAGAAACACAACCCGTGTGTGCTCTGACTTGTTTCCGTGTAGAGAAGCCTGGGTCTTGGTTTTGCATGTTTGGTACGGCCACAAGCACAGAGAGCGCCAATCCTCAAGCAGTCCGGCAATGTGAGTGGCAAACTGTTGAACAAACTAATGAACTTGGTTGTTGCTGGACCGCCGCTAACCCATAATCACAAGTTAACAGCACTTGTTGGAACCAACTGTGGTTTAACATTTAAAGGGACACAAGCGGCAGGTTGAGGGCTGTGTTAGTCTTGCTACGAGGCACTTGAGACATGGGTGAACGTGGAGGAAACTAGCAGGCGATGCCCACTTGGGAAGGTAATTACCAAAGTGCCTGCACCCGATACCTCGGAGTGCCGAGATCGTGGACATTTCTGCCACGCCCACTTGTGGTTTCCACCTATCGGAGTGGAGCAAGTTCCTTTCAAAAGCACGAACACTGCAGCACTTGTTGTAAGGGGCATCTGAAGAAGGCAGTAATGCTGAAACGCGTCATGCCGGTGCATTAAAAGTGACAAGAAACACAACCCGTGTGTGCTCCGACCTGTTTCCGTGGAGAGGAGTCTGGGTCTTGGTTTTGCATGTTTGGTGCGGCCACAAGCACCGAGAGCGCCCATCCTCAAGCAGTCCGGCAATGTGAGTGGCAAACTGTTGAACAAACTAATGAACTTGGTTGTTGCTGGACCGCCGCTAACCCATAATCACAAGTTAACAGCCCTTGTTGGAACCAACTGTGGTTTAACATTTAAAGGGACACAAGCGGCAGGATGAAGGCTGTGTTAGTCTTGCTACGAGGCACTTGAGACATGGGTGAACGTGGAGGAAACTAGCAGGCGACGCCCACTTGGGAAGGTACTTACCAAAGCGCCTGCACCCGATACCTCGGAGTGCCGAGATCGTGGAAATGTCTGCCACGCCCACTTGTGGTTTCCGCCTATCGGAGTGGAGCACGTTCCTTTCAAAAGCACGATCACTGCAGCACTTGTTGTAAGGGGCATCTGAAGAAGGCAGTAATGCTGAAACGCGTCATGCCGGTGCATTAAAAGTGACAAGAAACACAACCCGTGTGTGCTCTGACCTGTTTCCGTGGAGAGGAGTCTGGGTCTTGGTTTTGCATATATATATATATATATATATATATATATATATATATATATATATATATATATATATATATATATATATATATATATATATATATATATATATATATATATATATATATATATATATATAAGAGTTATGCAGCAATTTAAGTGGTCTGTGGGAAAGGTGATATTGTGTGTTTTTTTTAAAATATGGTCACACCATCACCTTTCCCACAGACCACTTATATTCTTGGTGCATAACTCTTTCATATGAAAGAGAGAGCATGTATGCAAACATGAAGAATAAAAATAGTATTTCTAGTGAAACATTAAACACATCAAAAAAGATGTTAGATATTTGTTGCAAAAAGATATTAGAAGCAGTTTTTTTTAAAATGGCGAGTAGAAACTTGCAGAAAGATTCTAACTTTACTATAATTACCCAAGGAGTGCAACAAATAAACATGTTGTCATAAATATCACATTTCTTGTTGTCAATGTACAGCTAAGAAAAACAGACGAAGAAAGAAAAGCAACGTTTTGTTTTCAGTACTTTAAACAGCTGCTTGTGACTGGACCTGCCTTTCAGCTGATGGCTCTGGCAGCAGGCACTGTGAAGTCAGAACTCAACTGTAATGAGTTATTACAGTTGAGTTCTGAAGTCTTTCTTTATGATTGGCGAATGGATGTCTCACAAGTCACCAATCATAAAAAGACAGGTTTGTATACAGTGATTGCAGAATCCCATGTATTATATATGTATTGTAGGCAAATGCATGAGCTATAAAAGAATTTTCGATAGTATGATAACAGTTTTTAATATAATTGCGATTAACAGTCAAAACAATTATTGCTTGACATATTACCATTCATTTTTACTCCAAGGACAGAGAAGAAATAAAGAAAGTACACTTTACTTTTCTGTTTTCCAGTATGAACATAGGTTAGAGAGCTACAAATGTTTATGTGCTTAGCTCTATTGAGCAAAATGTTTTCAAGTCGGACCCACTTCAAAATCTCTTTGTATTGATTAGGAGGGTGTTAAATGGAGGGAAGGGGCGGGGCATTAGTGCCAGGGTTTATTAAATCATTTCATGAGCACTTTTCATTCAACTTAGAAACAGATTTTAGAGCAGCTTTTGAAGGTTAAGGTACAGCTGCCAAAGTGCAGGTCACATGACACCTTGAGCCAGGCCAGTCCTGGGTTAGCCAGCAACACTTGCAGGATAGAATTTTAGCCAATGCAATGTTAAGAGCTAAATTAAAAGTCCTAGCAGTTTGCTAAACATCCAGAAATGGGTGAGGTGCCACCTATGATAGGGGTTCATCCATGTTAACATAAGCTGAGTTGCTTACAGCCGGGGTCACTAGAATAATGCGGTTTTTTTTTTCCGCACAATTATTGATTTGCCACATTTGCCACATAATCCATCATCTGCTGCATCATTTGCAATTTTTAACAAAATTAATGTTTCTAGCTCAAGTGGATCAAAAGTTTCTAAAACAGGGTGACATTGCTGTGTAGTGGAAGGCTCTTCGCAAAGGTGGACTGGTCACATTTCTGTTGCTTATTGTTATATTTGAGTTTACACTGATACTAATGAGATGAAGCCTTTGTCCAGACAGTGTTAACATGTGTAAAAATTACAAATGAATGAACTGATTTTAACACTGAATGTGACCTCTAGGCTGCACGCCACACAGATTGAAAACCTCTGCTCTAGGGAGTGGTAGAACCGTGTTACCAGTAGTTGTTCTGGTGGAGCTTTCTTAACCTGAGAGCAGGAGTCTTACCCAAGCTTCTACTGCCCCTGCAGCACAGAGGGGCCCCCAGTGGCGTAACTCAGGCATTGCAGTCCCTGTGCAAGGGCACCACCAACCCGTCAAGGGGCCCCCAAACCTTCAGGGGCTCCCATACAGTCCAAGGCCAATGAATATCTGTGAGGCATGGGAGATGCAGGGCCCCCTAATCATGTTCTGCCATGGTCCCCATCTTTTTGCATGATGCCACCTTTTTGAGGCCCCTCAACCCTTGAGAGGGTGCCCCCATTCAGCCAAAGGCCAAGGAATAGCTGTGAGATTTGGGAGACTCAGGGGACCCTCTTCAAATTCTGCAAGGGGGACATTCGTTTTCATTATGCCACTGCCGGGAGAGCAGGTCACCCGACGGAGAACAATGAGATTTGATAATCATGTTGTAAGCCTCCAAGGTACTCTTGGGGGTGGTCTGCTGCTATTTTTATGGGTGTCTCAAGGGCGTGGGTATAACTTATTTTCCAATCTTTTCTTTGCAATACTGAGCAATATCTACGCAAAGTTTAGAGGAGGGAATTGAAACATCTTGGAAGGCTTTTGGAGGTCTGTGAATTCACAATTATGTGAAACAACTCTTTTGCCAATTTAATTGGATATGGGATTTGCTTATGGAAGTGGCAGGATTTGGACTCTGTGATCAGCTGCTTATAGGAGGCATCAACCCTTGGGTTGTTTTTCACTTAAGGGGCAGTGCTTAACTTGAGCAGGTAGTTGAAGGTGGTGCCCACCGGCACTCCTTTTTGTGCACTTATTTTTTTCTCATGAAACTTTGACTCAGAGCAAGAGAGAGAAAAGCGCATAAGGGGGAAAAAAAGTGGAAGAGAAAGATGAAAAAATGCAACAAAGGGAGAAAGCAGGAATCTGCAGGAGTGACATAAAGAGGCAGGGAGCATCTGGTGGTGGTTTAAAGTAGCAAAAGGTGGAATCAAGACTTCTCAGCCTCGGCTGCAGGTTTCTGAGCAAAACTTTGGTTCCCTGCTCTTATTCTTTTACAAACTAAGCACTTTTCAGAGGCATCGTTTTTTTCCATTTCCTCTCAGCTTGGCGAACCTTCAATTTAAGCTTGGCTAGTATGTCTGTAACTAGGGCCACAGCAACAGGGGAGGACTAAATTATGTGGCAGTGTTGACTAAATTATTCGGCAATAAAAGGCAATAAATGTGACCTAATGCAGCACATTTTGTGACAGTATTACTTCATAATTTTGTAAAAAATAATTAATGTGTTGATAATGTCTGGGTAAATGTTTTCTTTTATTAGTACCAGTTTAACACCCAAATACAATAATAAGGAACTGAAAGTTGACCAGTCAACCTTTACATAGGGGCTTCCAATTCACAGCAGCACATTTCGCAGAGATTTTAGTAACTTGTGATCAGTTTGAGCTAGAAACAGATTTTTTGTTAAAATCTGCAGATTATGCAGGATTATGTAGCAAATCCTGCGATATGCGGAATCGCTGCAGCCATGGAATTGCATAATTCATTGGTCCTGTTTGTAACCAAGGGTTTCTTTGTGAACTAGTTACAATTGCGCTTTTTTTTAGCTTCTACTTGCAGCACTCGGGCGAAAGCTGCTGTTAGTATGGAGTTCACAATATTCAGAATGAGTTACAGGTTTGCTTGAGACAAGTGCAGGTTGTTCCCCTCCCATGATCTGGGTGTATCATAGCTGATTTTTCTCCAGTTCATCTCACTGATTTGGGCTGTTGGTACATGTGAAGGACTGGCACCAGGGATTTGGATGTCCCTGGTCTTTCCTGAAAACCCTGAATTCCAGGGGAACAAGCTCATTGAAGAGGGGAGAGCTACTCTGATTTAGCCAGGCGTCGGTAAGATGCAATAAATACATTTTTGGGGAGTCAAACAGATCCACAGTCTGGTGTCTCTGCTTGATGGCAGGGCAAACGGTACAGAGCATGGCAGGGGGTGTGATAGTATTTGTGTGTTTGGACCAGGCTAATGATGAGTTTACCCATTCCTGAGGCTTGGTGGCGTATAAATTGTCGACTAAAAGTATAATTATGGTATCTACTTTCAGATTGTATTGTATTGTAATTGCATTTATATAGAACTTACTACCCCTGACGAGGCGTCTAAGCGCAGATAGCACTCTAAAGAGAATAGACTTGAATAGTAGCTGATGAGAGTGGGAATCATGTCTGTCGGTGTCTAGGAATGAAAGGCACAGGGAGGATCGTCTTAGGTACCTCGCTCCAAATGTCTGCTGTTGGCCATGAAGCAGTTGTCGTTATAAAGAGATTACCTGGACCCAGTGCTTCATTTGGGAAAGAAAGAGTTCCGGTGCCCGAAGCTTTTCCCAGAAGCAGGCGGCTGGTACAAATAAACGTTAGTGTGTTTAATATCAAGTATTCTTTAATCCACTTCCAGACACTTCCTGTCCTTTTTTCTCGCTGTTGCAGGTTACTGCTTTCTGTTTGTGATGGTATTGCTGTCTTTTTCTTCCTCTGTCTTTCCGACCTATGTGTTTTTCCTTCTCTTGCACTTGGAAAATATCTGATATGGAAAAATAAGTGCTGGTCCCCAAAAATAAGTGCCAATGCCCGTCACTAGCAACCCCTGGCTCAAACTAAGCACTGGCAGGACTGCTACCTATGCAAGATGGCGGTAGTATGCTGGCAACGTCAGGCCGGCAACCAACCGGCAGCTTGTGCTGACTGCCCTACGCATTGAGTTTGGAAAAGTGCATAACTCTTCAAATCAACTCACAAATGAATGCACTCATTGTATATAACGTTAAAAAGACACGTCAGAAATTTGAGTCAACGCCACTGTTAAATAGGCAATGGACTCCTAAATTCAAATGTCTACAGTTGCTAGCAACTCACAAAAGTTGAGTATCAGATTAACAAAATTTCCACTTCAAATAGGTTCAAGATCAGAAGTGTGGCACGCAGCATCTGACCTTAAGAGGGATCAGCAGTCCACCACATGATCATGGGAGTGGCCAGTTAGATCACTAGCTTTCCGAGATGACAGTTGTGTGCTGGCAATGCCAGGCCTACTACCAAAATGTAGGCCTGCCCTGATTGATCTGGGATGCAAATGTGAAAATGTGAATAACTGCCTAACACCAATCGCAAAAGAATTCAATCAATATAAATAAGGTTCGAAAGAAAAGACAGAAATGTGAGCAAAACTAATTGGAAACTACCGAGAAAAAAAAGTGCCTGATTGGATTTTAGTTTGTGGTGTTTAGTCCTTTCTGTGCTCTATGTTCTTCTATTTGGATCTTGCTGGTGTAGATTTACATACTGTGTTATTGCTGTCTGTTTAATTGTCAGCATAGCCGCGGCCTTTGCTGACATAAAAAGATGCTAAGGGTCTTTTCTTTTCTGTTTATTGAGTCTCTGTTGAAAAAGCGAGTTTAGTGTGTCACTGCTCAGCCTAAAATAGGATTCTGCTTTGAAATGTGTGTGTGTGTGTGTGTGTGCGCGTACGTGCGTGCGTGTGTGTGTGTGCGCGTGCGTGCACGCATGCAAATAGGTGTGCTGAAAGATACTTCAGTTGGCTGAAGAGGTTGAGCGGATTCTTATATTTTTTCGTGTCAAGTCATGTACCTGTACAGGATCATAATAAACCAGGAGGCCTACAAACACTCTCTGAATATCCTATCCAATGCCCTTGAAAACGGCAGGTCCAGCAGTGTCGGACTGGCCTGTAGGGCAATCAGGCAGTGCCTGACGGGCTGGTCTGACTGGTGAGTATGTGGGCTGGTGTTTGGCTCTAATGTGGGCCTGTTTTATGGTCTGCTGGGCCAGTTTTCATTGTTGATTTCTATGAAATTAAAAACAAAGATTGCCCCCCAATAAGCTCAAATCCATGCAGTCTTCCATACCTTGCAATACACATGTACAGTGTATCTTTGCAAGTTCAATACTGCCCCAGTTGGCTAACATGGGCCACTCTTTTAGCTTTCAGATTCACTAATACAGGCCACTTCTATTTTGGTGCTCAGTCTGCTCTGTCCTAGGCCGACCCTGTCACCCACAACCACTTCCAGGCACTGTCAACAATTAACTCATTCCACCATGGTGGATCACCACACATGCATCTTTTACAGTTGATAGTTTTGCATCAGCCAACTACCCTAAAATAGTATGAGGTGAGTGCTCCCTACACTCTAAGCTAACATCCTGCACCTCTGCACCCTCCAACCTCACTCAGATATACTCTCACAATTTATCACACCATCTTCTAATGAACTAATACCAGTAATCAAATTGATCCCATCAATTTTACACACCATCTGGCCCTTTCAGCCCACAAACCTCCAAGGCTCTTGCTCCCCCCTCCAAGGTTTAGCTCTGTTGAAGCTCTTTATCTAACTCCTCTCTCAAAGCAACCTACCCATCATGCTTCAGATCTTCAGTGGTTCTAGATATGTTAAACAAACCCACTGTAGATCCTGACTTCCTTTCCAACTATGGCCTAGACGATTCCCCTTTGTTTCTAAAATATGAAAATGAATAGATATCAGGGGTCATGTATAAAGCTCTTTTGCCTTTCCAAACTTCCCTATTCGCAGAATTAGGCCATTTGCAACTGCAAAAAGGCTTTTTCTGTTGTACCAAACCCAAATTTCGATTCGGTAGCATGCTACCGAATCACAATTTGGGTTTGCAACCAAATACCAGTTCGGTATTTGGAAGGGGCGTGTTTATGGCCTCCTTTCTAAATACCGAATAGCAGTGGCATGTATTGATGCTTTGCAGCTGAATTCCAGTAAAAAAACATGAATATTTGACCATGTTCTCAAAGAAGGTGGTGAACCATTCGCAAATAGGAAGGGGTTTTCATGAGACGCCTTCCCCTTGAGAATGTAAAAACAAATTAGGAGCAGGCAGTGGTCCCATGGACCACTGCCTACTCTTAAAAATGAAATTTAAACGTTTCATTTTTTAATTGAAACGCATTCCGTTTTCCTGTTTCTCAACCTGATATAGTTCAGTTCCCCATACCTTGGTATTTACCTCCTGTACTAGAAACCTTAGCGTACTTTTACCGACCTGCAATAGAAATAGAATCTTTCATGACTTCTACAGCCAACATAGCTTAATATCAAATAATAAACACAAGTAAGATCTGCCAACTCTTCTGTTCAAAATAGCTAAAACAGTCACCAACTCACTAGTACTCAGCAGACTGGACTAATGCACTGGTATACTATTGAGCGTCAATTAATATGTCTACTGCACACAACGAGGAATTAAAACCCTATATAATCTACCCAGGCACACTCCCACTTCATCACATCACCACCAAGATGGCTGCTGTGCCAAAAACAAAGCCATATACAAACCAGTGACATTTGAGTTCAAAGCAATAACTGTCACTGTCCCTGATTTCCTATCTTACATTTTACACCACCACATTCCAACCCGTAATGTAAGAACTGCCATCCATAATCTCCTATTCTTACCCCAGGCTCACTTCGCCACCTCCACTTTCCGTTGCTTGTACCTACTAGAACCTCTCAAGGGGAATTCTACACTTGCAGACATTGGTGGGAGCCCCTCCCTCTCTCTTTGTAATTCAAAAAAGAATTGAAAAATCATATCCTGCAACTATAGAATGCCAAGGAACTACTCCCCCTCGCCCCACAAGGGAGTAAAAATGTGTATTTTAAACCAGTTTATCCCACTAGGCATAAGTAAGAACTAAGGGTCCGATTATGATGGCGGGCGGACTCAGTCCGCCCGCCATCGCCCCGTGAAATGGGACCGCCCGCTATGTGTGCGGCGGTCCCGCACATGTGATTAGGATGCCACCGCCACGGTGGCGGTGGCATCCTGCATTTTTAACATTGCGGCGGGCGGTGCTGCCAGCAGCACCCACCGCAAGGTTAAAAATGCAAGTTGTGCATTTGAATGCACAACGTGACAGGCACCGCGCGGTGCCTGCCATGTTGTATATGCAAATGCAGGGGGGTACCATAGGTACCCCCGATGTGCACCCCCCACCCCCCAAAATACGTGGGGCCCGCCACGGGCCCCCAATGTCAGGGACCGCGAGCCTTTCCATGGCGGCGACGCCGTCATGGAAAGGCTCATCACCGCCGGCATCATAATGTGGATGGCGGTGTCTTGCAGACACCGCCACCATACTATCCCTTTCCGCCCGGTCGACTGATCGGCCGGGCGGAAAACATGCGGACGGTCTTTCCGTCCGCCGGGGTCCCCTCCGCCATGGTAATATGGCGGGGGGAATTTGGTGGCGGACGGACGAAAATGGCGGGCGGATCGCCACCGCCATGCGGGCGGTGGCGATCCGCCCGACATTGTAATTGACCCCTAAGTAAGAACTAGGATGTGAGTGTGTCATCGCCAATGTTATCCACACAACTGGTGTAGTGAATCCACAATGCAACTTGTCACTATGGCTCTTTGTTAGCTACTTTGTCACACTATCCTACAGCGCCATTGTTTCTTTTGTAAAACGTTTCTGTCCAAAATGTTATGCATGGCAGATAAATATGTAAAATGTTACCTTCTACTAATCCTGGTGTACTGGTCCTTACCTGATTCTAAAAAAATATTACCCGTATGTAATATATGGGTCCAGCTTGATTTTGTTTACTATGAATTTGAGTTTCCCGATTCTGTGCAAGATTGGCTCATCCAGTGAATATTTTTTTCTTTGCATTCAGGTTCTTGTAGTCCTGTCTTGTTTATTCCATTATTCATTTAAGACTATAAACACAAGAGACAATACAAACAAACAATGGCAAAGTGCGCAGGTCTGGTGATGGTAGCCAGCCTTTTGACTGTTTCAATGCTTGTTTTGTTTGTCATGGTTTTGTAAATAAAATATTGGCTAAAAGCAAAAAAGAAAATGTGTTGTTGGTCTCAAAAAAACATGCATTTCTATTGTTGTCCCTGAAGTTAAGTAGTTTGTGTGCAGATGTATTCCTTGTGAAAGGGCAGAATGCTTTCACTCAGAGTGAATGTAACCAATCGCTGGAGTGGGCTGACCCATTGCCCCATGCTGTATGCTGTAGTGGGCAGAAGAAAAAGCATTTGCAATGCAATAGGTCTCGCATTTACGCGAGTTTGAGCTATTGACATTGCAAATAACAATGCCTTTTATTTTTGTTTTTAAAACATAAATAAAAGTCATTGTCATTTACAATGCCAATAGCTTAAACTCGCATAAATGCGAGACCTATTGCATTGCAAATGCTTGATGCTTTGATGTCGTGTTTTACATAAGCGTTCCTATGAGACTACAAACAAGTGTATCATTTTGTAGGTATTCACATAACTACCCGATGCGTTTCCGCTCCACATGCACAAATATTTACTTCTAAAGTAGAACGGAGTCCAAATGCAAAAGGGGAGGGGCTGGTGGCTCCAAAGAATGTCGTATTTTATGAGGGTAGAGGTTTCATCCTACTGAATATTTCTGTGCTGTGAGCAATCCGCAGGTAGTACGGAGGAGTGCATACGGAAATCTATGATCGGCATAGATTAACAGGGACACAGGAGTCGAACCCTGATGGATATGGATATGGATGGGGGAAACATTCTGAGAGTTAGCAGCTCAATTCACCAGAAATAAACAATGAAAAGTGGAAAACCCTCAATCGTAACACAGAGATAACATCCGTGGGATGAGGAATCTGGGTCAGCTGTATGGGTGGGGTTTTGAGCCTAATACTAACTCGTCAACCATGGATGGTGGTGACGGGGAGGGCGAGAGGGACTGGTAGAAGGGAAACAAAGATATGGGGAAGGTTTAAGATCCCAGCGTTGCCCGCGCAGACACGCCCACTGTCGACCAAAACAAAACACAGTGGGTTGTGAGACTTCCACTGACGTCCTGGGGAGGTTCTAAAGCCCTGATGGACGTCGACTCGCCAGTCGCCACAGCTGCCATGTAATGAGATGGAAACCTGCTCCCCGCAGGGGGTTCTAGCTCACTGTGATATCGCCTCTTCACAACTGAACAGTGTGAAGTGTCGATATTGTGTGACACACCGTGGTGCCATCTTAGGTGGCAGGCCTGAAAAGAGCATTTTAATGAGAAGTACAGATAAAATAAACAAGCACAGTGAGAGCCTAGGGTGGCGCTATGTGAGGCTGCATCACGCAGAACCGACATCCTACCTAGTTAAGCCAAGACACACAAACAGACTTCAAAGAGGAAGGCAAAATAGAATATGTGTCCTTGTGTAGGCAACTGGTGCTCATGTAAAGCACTCTGATACTATTAAATTTTTTTTTTTTTAAATACTGAAACCAGCCCACCTTTCCTCTAGGAATTACATTTTTCGTGTTTGCAGACCGACCTCAGTCACAATACCTTTTAGCAGGGCTGGGGGTAGCTGAGCTGACGTTCGGGCCAAAGCGCTGGTTAGAGGAGATAGTCCCGCCACTGCGAACAGGCGGCCGAGGCATGAAAGGAGAAGATGTGAACAATGAGCTTCCTGAGTAGCGACGCGGCGCCCACCTCCCCTCACTGCGGGGCCATGGTCACCCCGTGACTGCCACACACCAGCAGCCCTGCTAATGAGACCTATTGCATTTTCAATGCTTGTTAACTTAGTAAATATTAGCTGAAAAATCCCATCATGTAAATGCTGCTGACTGAAAAGCTAGGGATGGCTCCAGGAATTTATCTAACCCGGAGCACGGTTCCAGATACAGCATTACTGTTATAAAAGCATTCTGGGAAACCGAGGCCAGTGTTAATGCCGCTGGTGCCTCCAGCTGTACTCCTGTTCAGCTGTGCCAATATGAACAATGACAGCAGCACATTGAGTTTCAGTTCTTTGCTTACATGTAACAAACACTGCATGTTTGGTGCTATAATCTTTCTCTTGGGCTAAAATTCGGACATGGAGCCACAGCCACCCCCTCCCCTTAAATATAGAGGTGGGCGAGAATGGATGTTATTTAGGGGTCGCCCAACCCCACTCTTACTTGCAGCTGTCACGGGGCAGCCGCCGCAGGGATCGCCAGCACCACCCCTGCTCTGTCATGCGGCCGCTGCGGGGCGGCAAGCGCTGGGGCCACCACAAACATCCAAAGGTCTAGCTACAGCATTGGAGTGTATATGTGTGAATTTGTGTGTATGTGGGACTGAAAGTGGAGGTCAAAGGGCGTGTGATGTCAATGCCGCTACCCCTGACATTTCCGTCACGTCCATGTGGGCGAGCCACTTAAAGCTCGAGCGAAATAATGAACAAGACAGGGTCAGCTTGATAACTCACTCGAGGCATGGGGCACTAGCGAGCTCTGTTAATCGAATACAGAAAGACCCCGGAGAAGAGGGCGGGGAGGGCTCAGGGCACAGTATGAGAGGGTACAACTGGAGACCACGGTCATGTGAAGCAAACAACGGCCGCCAGGCACAATCCACCGCCCGCCTCGGCTGTGTGTACCTCTTTCTGCAGAGCGGTTGAAGCCGAGGCCTGCAGGCTCCATTTCAAATCCCTGCATCTTTCATCATCGTGAACGTTCTGCCGCTGCTGCTTTACAACATCCCTGAAGAAAGGCTTTGTTTACGGGTGAAAGGCGGCCTGTCCTGGCACAGATCGCTCGGCTTAAAATAGCGCCAGGCTGATGCAGCTTTGAAGATTGTGGCCACCACAGAACCGCTCCTTTGAAGTTCAGATGTTCCTGAGCGAGGAATTAATAAAAAGGAACTTTACTGTCCGGAGGATGTAAAGATTTAGAAATATAGAAAAGGTCTACATGAATACAAGCTTCAAATAAACAACAAGCGGCAGTGAAAGCGATTGCGAAAGCGATCGCTATTGTTAAAAAAAAAAAAAAAGACGCCTGCGAGTGGTGCGCGCGCGCGCCACAGCGAGCCATCTGGTTTCCATTATCGCGCCCGTGTCTGGGCACGATAATTGAAACCACATGGCCTATTGGTGTCTATTACGCGCACCAAGCGACTAATAGACACCAATAGGCCATGGGCGGAGCAATGCGCCCGCCTTTGGCCAATTGCGTGCAGTCTTTTAGACAAAGACGCACGAAACGGCCTATGGGGTAGCACATAAGGAATCGCACACGCACGAGCGCGTGCGATTCCTAGGTCAGTGCTGAATCCCCTTTTTCACCTACTAAATGTCTCGCGCTGTGCGAGCACTGCTACGCAGTGCACCGCTAGGCGCGAGACCTAAAAATGGGAATGACACAACAAGACCAATGGAAAAAGAAGCATGGCTTAAACCAGAGAGAGAGAGAAAGAGAGAGTGTGCATGCGTGCACGTTTTTATAGAGCACAAGACCTAAAAACCTTTCAAGGGTGATCTATTAACCCCTGGAATCCAGAAAAGTGAGAGTTCGAGTTTGTATGCTTATTCTGAGAGAAAGTGCACCTTTACATATGTTTTCTGTGTGCACACTTTCCTATTGCCTCTATGAATATGTTTCACTGCAGCACAAAAGTGCCTGGCACATAAGCTTCATCCAAACTTGTTTTTTATTTAGATGTTATGTTATAGGCCTTTGTCATTGTGCACAACCCGACACTTAGAAGCCCTTTCCGTTAATGAAAGTCTATAGCGCTTTCTTGGCTCTCTGGGAACTCGGAGGGAATGTGCATGCAACAAAACATTAGGGAGCAAAGACATCCTGCGGAAAGTGCAGGCGTGGTGGTCAAAGATGCCACTATTGTCACTAACTTGAATTATTCACAATAAAAAAACAGACAAATTGACGGCATGTCTTTTCGAAATGGTGTTTGTCACTGAAGGGAATTTCCAATTCCATTTACAAGCCTTCCCTCCTTCGAGCAGCTCGGTTTGGAATGTAATTAAGAGCATTTTTGCCGTGACGGCATATTTTAGCAAAAAGAACATTGCAGTACTCGCTTTGCTGCCGGGACATGTCGCAGAGCACTGCAGTTTGTAAACATTGTTACTGTCAGACTTGCAAGCTATCAAAATCAACCTTGAAGGACATTCTGTGAAAATATGCAAATTTTAAGAGCTGAGTCTAAAATTCTAGGAAACTGTTTTGGGCGGGGGAAAAAGATAGAACAGAACAGCAAATAACTTGGGAACATGGGAGCAGGTCTTCTTTCTATTACCCTGAGGGAGCGCACTGTAACTTACTTTTCGGTACTGCTATTGTTTCAGGGGCTACAACCCCCAGTAGAGGTAGCTGTAGCGGGGTGCTGAAGTTTTGTAAAGGGGCGGCGACGTTTACCACAACTGCGCTCTGAGTGGACAGGGAACTCCATTAACCTCATCAAATGCTGGTGCCATGGCAACGCGCACAGGGTGCATGCAGTGCGTAAAGTGCATTACCAATATTTTGTCTGGCTAGAACGTCAGGGTCCCATGGGCCAGAATTATTGCTGTGTGACATTGTGCTGCCACAAGCTTTGTTGTTTCCCCGTACAAAATGTTTTGTGTGCCCCCCAAAGCTTTGGGTCTGAACTTGGTGTCTTTGTCCCCTGTTGCTAACCCACGTTTAGCCCCCAAAACACGTCTTCTACCTAGGGTGACCACCTTACTCAATCACAGATACTATCTCCAGTCCAGATCATTTCACCTACAAATCATTGTTCTTATGCGTGTCAATCAAATTAATAAATGAAAGCAATATAAGACTACAACATTCAGAATGCAATAGGTGATGAACCAAAAGTTCAGGAATGGAAACAGTACTCGTAATGAATTTGAGTGAGGTGGTCAACCTACACCTCACCATCAAACAAAATGTCTCCCAAGACAGCTAAACAGAGAATTGTTTGAGTCCATTAAGGTGTCTAGGGATGAAAGAGGGGAACACAATAAACAACATTGGATCCTCATCGATAAGGACACTTAAAATAAAGATCTCTGCAGTGTCTCTCGTTCAGATCTTATATTCAGCTTTACAGTCCACTTCCGAAGCCATGAACTGGAATTCAGAACAAGCATTTGCAATGCAATAGGTCTCGCAGTTGCAAGTGTTTAAGCTATTGGCATTGTTAATGACGATGCCTTTTATTTATGTTACAAAAAAACAATACATAAATAAAAGGCATTGTCATTTACAATGCTAATAGCTCAAACATGTGAGACCTAGTGCATTGCAAATGCTTGTTACTAATTAGGATGATTAGTCATAGTCTAACACGCATATCACAGTGTTGTGCGTGTTTTTTAAGAGGGGCTCCTTAAACGTGCTGTGGGGAACGTAGGGCTGCGTTTAAGCATGAGGAGATGTGGGGTGGTCTTGCTTAGATATGTTCCGTTTTGGGGCGGTTGGGTGACGTCCCTGCTTGGTGGGAACAGTGTGGGCGTGTTGGCTGGTGTAAGTGGGAAGTGTTGGACGGCATGCATGGCTGTAGTGGGTGCTCGGCGTGCCAGCTGTTTCTGTGTTTGAATTCTTCGCACAATGCCCCTGTTGTGAAACGTTCTCCGCCCCTGGTAAATGCGAGGTCTGTTCCACCGGTGGTGTGTTTATTTACCCAGCCCGTGGCGCGTGTAGCAACTCATGGCCGCCCGTGCCGATGGAGGAGAGGTCTGTTTACCTGTTTTCTGCAGGGGGGCGGCTCTGAGGTGAGGAGGGGGAGCCTGCTGTGCAGTGTGCAGCATGGGGAGGCGTGAGTGGCGCGCGCCTGGCACCTCCGCTTATTTACCAACCCTTTGACATCCTCAGCTGCCCTGTAAACCCTTAATCAGTGCTTTAAATGACCAGGAGCTGCCCGATACCGGGTACCTGCGCTTGTTTAATTTGAAAGTGACAGTGCCTGCACGACTGCAATACATTTTATGGGCACTTCTCGGAAGGAAACAGATACTCTGAATAGTGAGTACCTGCATTTCTATATTTCCATTTAAAGCGCTGCCCATACTACTCCCGGAACCCAACACGTCCCCATTCTGCGACGTTCAACACCTAACTACTTTTTCTTAATTAACTTGCAACAACTGGATTTTTTATGCGATAAGTCTAGACACGCTGCCATGTGTATAAATACGGCGCACAAATAAGATGTAACTTGACGTGAGTGTCACGTGGCGCTTCGTCGCGGCCAAGTGGCTTTTCTCTAATGGGAAATAGTCACTAGCTTACCGGCCCGTGGGCTTCGTAGAGCTCGATGGCGGCGCGAGAAGGGTCAGCATGAGCCGCAGGGCGCGTGACCTACGGCTGGGAGGCTGAGAGGCAGCATGGAGGAAGCAAGTATAAACGACGAGACCATGGAGGACCCGAACCACAACAGCTGGGAGCGGCAGGGGCAGCCTTGCGAAGCAAACACCACCGACCAAGGGGACACCAGGCCCGTGCCCACCAACGGTGAGCCCCCGGGGAGCAGGGCAGCTAAAAGCCGAACTGCCCTGAACATCAGCACAACCGCCAGCAAGTTCCGTGAGTGTTGGGGAAGTGACGGGAGATTTGGGGTGGCGGAGAAGGTTGCCTGGAGGAGTACCTGAAAGGCTGTGAAGCAGGGCAGCACGCGCTTCCATGCCTGGGCAGAGGGAGAGCTGAAGGGTGAGGACATTGCCAGCTGAACGCGTGCATATCTCCTGTCCTGCGTGCGCGCAGGGAGGGAGTGGCCGAGCCGTACGCACGTGCACATCTCCTATCCTCGCACGCCTGCTGTCTTTTATGTTAACGTCTTCAGCCGTACGCGTGCACATGTCCTGTCTTCTGGGCGCGTGCACATGTCCTGTCCCCCTTCGAAAGCAAGTCGACAACAATAGATCTCGCTTAGCGAGCAGCGCATGGCGCTGCGTCGCTAGGCGAGACCTAAAACTAGATAGTGATGGACAGAACAGACCTTCAAAACTTAGCTTGGGATAGAGTTGTTGCTTACCACTTTGGTTAAACTTATTGCCACCAACTGTACAGAAACATCCTCTCGCAATACAAACCGGTCATGTGCACAGGTGGTAAATGCAGATCAACATAATCTGTTGAATTCCAACCTAAATCCAAAAGGCACAAACTTTTCACCAGCTATGGCAAGCGATAAGGATTCTGTGGCAACCCTAAATAAATATTACCAAGATCTGTTTTTAATTTATTCTACTTCTCTGTTGGATAATCCAGCAATGACTAGTAGAGTTAAATTTGAACTTGAAACTTTATGGGGTGCTGGCATACTGAAATTTACATAGACTTGTTGATCAACTGAAACGTCTGGTGATCCTTCTGTCGGATTAAGCCATAGAACTGCCACCTTGTGCACAAATGAGATCTCTGTTAAGAATTCCATAATGGAAGTGTTCGATAGTTTGATACCCATCGTTGATTGCATGATGGATAGCTTTCCTGGCTTCAAAAGAGTCTTTGATAACAGTATTCAGGAGTCTACTGATAAGCAGGAAGATACAACCCTGTCAGTGGAGGTTCTGATGTCAGTCCACTAAGTCTGGAGGATAATTTGTACATAAGTATGTATGTCTGTATATTTAACCCTAGATCTCATTTACATATGCCTGAAGATATCTCTAGAGGGATGCATGACGTTCCAAATTAGATAATAATATAAAAATCCCGAAATACGTAAAGTCTTCTAATATCGACGTAGTTGGCTTTATTAAGTTGAGTTGTGGCTCAAATAATCCCCCAACCTGCATTATCTGGCACAGAACATTAATTGCCATTCATAATATCAGAGAAACAGCCTTTTTTGGAAAGCTAGGAATTAAAATCAATAAAGAACAATCAGTGCTGTATCCAGAGATTCTGCGGTACACCAAAGAGTCAATAAAAAGGAGAAATGGGTGTGCTCTGTCAACGAATAGGATCAGCCTTTAGACATGCTTCAGAACCTGTTTCAATTAGAAGGACTCAGATGCCTCCACTGAGAATAATCTGAGAAGCGAGTAAGAGGTGGCAGGGCATGGACACCCAACCAGAATTAACGGATATGAAGGGCGATTAGTTCTGGTTGGCCTTAGCATTAGTCAACAGTCCTAGTCACTATTCCACATTACTCAGATATCTATGAGTGCAATATTGTTGGTGGACTCGCCACCTTCTCTGGATTTCCCACTGTCGCATGGAATGCTTTGAACAGACCGCTTAAAGATTTTGACACAAATGTGTACTTTTCTATGTTTGATATTCAGTATTTCTAGGTGACTTAGGGGAGTGACCTGATTTCAAATAATAGTTTTGATAATTTAGTGGTGGCAATTATTCATAAGTGTTAAAGAGCGAGTTCAGTGAGTGGCCTTTCTGTGTACTCTAAGTCATCTTAATAATAATAATAATAACAAGCTTATAAAGCGCTTGGTTACACTGACTAGTGTGTCCCTGCGCTGCGGCACAAATCAGGTTCCGGGCAGAGGAAAGAAGAAGAGATTAAACAAGAGAGCTCAAAGAAGGAAAGAGCCAGGTTTTTAGCTTTTTCCGAAAGACTGTCTCCGCAGACTCCAGCCGGAGCCCCGGGGGGAGTTTATTCCAATGTTTGGCAGCTAGGAAACGAAAGGAGCGGCCACCCATCCTAGCTCTCCTAATGGTCGGAATGCTAACCTGCCCTGTCCCGCTAGATCTCAAACAGCGGGTCGGAGAGTATGGGGTAAGAAAGTCATGCAGATAGGTGGGTCCTTTCCTCTGTAAAATGCGATGGCTCACACACATAGCTTTGAAAAGAATTTGTTCCCTTACCGGGAGCCAGTGAAGGGAAGCCAGGGCCTTGTTGGAAGAGGCTCTCCTGGGTAACATTAAAACGAGACGGGCCGCAGCATTCTGAATGCGTTGGAGTCTCTGCACACATTTGGAACTAGCTCCCAAATAAAGGGCGTTCCCATAATCCATGCGTGACGTCACCAGAGCGTGGACCATAGTTTTCCTCGCTGAAATTGGCAGTACATCCAAGGTCTTCCGGAGACCTCGCAGAACCCCAAAACATTTTCCCGCCACTCGCCTAGTGTGATTATCAAAGGACAGCTTGGAATCCAGCCACACCCCAAGATTCTTTACCTGATCACAGGGGACGGGGTTGGTCCCAGTGTCTGAGGCCACCATGCTGATGACCAGATTGTGGGAGCTTTACCTATCACAAGAACTTCAGTTTTATTACCATTAAGCTTAAGGCAGTTGTTAGCCATCCAAGACGCCAGTTCTTGAAGGCACGTCGAAAAATTGATGGCTGCCCTCTCATGATCTTGTGTTAGGGACACCACCAATTGTGTGTCGTCAGCATAAGACACAACACTGACCCCAAATTTTTCAATAATCTCTGCCAAAGGGGTGATGTAGAGATTAAAGAGGGTGGGGCTAAGGGTGGAGCCCTGTGGGACCCCTTGGTTCAGCTTGATACTTTTAGAATAGTAAGGTTCCTGAGACACCTGGAAACTACGCTCGTACAAAAAGTACTCCAGCCATTCCATGGCTCGGTCCGCCAAACCTCCTTTCCTCAGGCGCTGAAGTAAGGTTGGATGAGCCACCGTGTCGAACGCGTCACTGAGGTCGAGTAGGACTAAGGCAACCGTTAGTCCCTCATCTACATATTTGCGGATGATTTCGGTGGAGAGGAGCAGAGCCGATTCGGTGGAGTAAGATGTTCGAAACCCCGATTGAGTGGGGTGAAGTAAGCTGTATTTACTAATGTGGGCTGTCAATTGGGTATTAACCACCTTCTCTGCAATTTTGGCAAAGTATGGCAGCAGAGAAATTGGACGTAGGTTCTCCAGTTGGCTCATGCTAACATTTAGTTTCTTTTTTAATGGGAGGACGATCGCCTCTTTCCATCTTGTCGGGACAGTTCCTGTGGTAAAGGAGAGCTCAAGAAGGTGCCTGATATAGGGCTCAAGTATCTCAAGGCTCCCTCTTAGCACCTTAGGGGTCGCAGGGTCTCTGGGTGAGCCAGACTTAATGCTTAAGGCTACGCTATTGAGAGTATCACATGAGGGATTCGCAAAGACATTCTTCCTCCCCTAAGTTGGGCGTCCCCTCACCCTCCCAGCACCCGTTATGTGCTGCAACAGGGAAGGTCGAATAAATCTTCCCCACTTTCTCCGCAAAGAAGTCGGCCACCAGATTACAAGAGTCCATAGAGCTGGTAGCCGGGGCTGTGGTTCTGGCAAGTGACGAGATCTCCTTAAAGATAATAAAGAGTTCCTTTGAAGAGTTCTCCGCTGTCTCAATCCTCTCATTGTAGTAAACAGCCCGAGCCTTCCTTATAAGAGAGTGATAGATCTTCAGGCTGGCTTTATATTCCCCTTTCCTAAGATCTGAAAAATCTCTCCTCCATGCTCTTTCAAGGCATTTACAGGCTGATTTGGCTGTTCTAAGCTCACTGCCAAACCATGGTGCAGATTTAAGTTGTCTACCAGGTGCTCTCGAGGACCATGGGGCATTACTGTCTAATGCCTCCATGATACGTTTATCCAGTGCATCACAGGCCAAATCAATATCTGTGCCGCCAGGTGGCCCGCCCTGTAGAAATTGAAATCTTTGAGTATGAATGTGTCTAGCGTACATGCAATAGAAGGTTTTGCTATAGTGGTGAAGCTGGAGTGGTCTAAAGTTATGAGATCAATTAACTCTTTAATTCTTGAGAATGTATGTGTTAGTCTGCAGACATCATGTGTGAGAAAACGTATCCCTCATTTCCTGGGTACAATAGGGAACTGTATAGAGACTTTATTTATTTTACTGAAATGCTGATGTGTCATGAAGGTTGGGCCAATGCTATTCAGGGTATTCCAGGGGAGAATGATGCAACCCAGAAACTCTAAAAGGAGAAAGCACTTATTTATGTGCACTACAAAATTTAAATTTGAGACCATTTGAAGCCTACCCTCCCTCCACCTCCATCCTGTAACTCAGCTAGATCCACTCACACACACATCATGGGTCCCAGGAAGGTAATTATTGATTACACATTTGTGGCAATATTTGTGCCCCAATGGAAACTTGATTTTGGTATCAATTCAAGGCCAGAAAGAGACCATCTGCCTCAAACAGAGGGGCATATTTGGAAGAACTCAACGCTGCTGTAGCGTACATTTTTTGACGTTACTGCGGCCTTTTTTTTTATTGCCATATTTATAATTTGCCGCTAACTCCAGTTAGCGACAATCTTCCAGCGTAAACGTGAATTTTCAAGACCGCCACTTCTGTTAGTGAGACTTAACGAAAATGAGATGCAAGGTAGGCATTCCCGTGTAAAAACTCCCACAAAACACACTACGCAATATTTACAAGGATTTCCTTATATGTTGCAAAACCAAAAAAAACACTGCTGCTAAGTCCAATTAGAGGCAGCTTTTTAAGGCCCAAACATATCTGGTCATAAAATTGGTGCAAACACTTGGGTCAACCTATAAACTGTTTGGGTGCTGGACAGCGCTGCAAGGAATATTGCTGCACTGCCCTGCACCAAAACAAAAGGTCAGGAATGCGACCTATCAATAATATAGGGTGCATTCTTGGGTCCCATTCATGAAAAGTGTTGCATCGCTGTGATAAAATAGCGATGCAACACTTTTCACTATGCCCTCCTTGCGACACCATGGATGCGCTGTATTTACTGTACGGCTCTCCATGTCACAATCAATGACAGATACGTCTGGAATCCTGAAGTCACACATTGCTGCAGTTGTGTCGCAAGCATGACGCAACTCCAGCAATGCATGGGGCAGGCCTATCCCTAGGGCACTGCGTCACCCTTACACCTGCCATGAGGCAGGCGTAAGGTTTTGATGCAGTGGCATCCTAGAATTGTCACAGTGAGATCTGATAGGTTTCACTGCGCCACTCCTACAAGGCTTTGTTGGGTAGGAATGCCCACCCTGCATACATCATACCCGACGCAGGTATATTGTGGAGCAGGGCTTCACAAGGTCACGCATCTGCCTAGATGCATCACTTTGTAAATACAGCGCAATGTGGTGCAAAATTCACACTGCAAGTACGTCAAGAAAATGACGCACCGGTGGCGTTAAACTGTTGCAAGGGGCTCTTGCATAAGCCCCCCTGTCTTTTTCTCCTATGTTGGTGCACAATGGCGGCAGCACAGGCACCCTTGCGCAATGGTGCAAGGGTGACTGTGTTGGGAAACTGATTGATGTTGTGCAGGAAGGGACACCTACAAGCACAAAACCTATCAATCCAGTGACTGTAGAGAGAACAGGAACTGATACTCTGCATCCCTAAGGGAGTTCAATTGAAGGGACAGGTACCTCTTGTAGCCTCTCATTACTATTTTGAACTTGGAAAGTGTAAAAGAGTTGAAAAAAGGAGTTAAGACACTTTTGTTGGTGACATTAAAGTCTCACATGAATAATCAATGGATTATTATTTTTGAACTCTGCAAGGAAGAGGATTTGCCTACTTTTAGGTGTTATGTGAATGCTTTGACATGGCTGCGAACATAAATAGCTGTAATAACATCAGTCGCCATACTTGTGTAGGACAAATGATAAATGTATATGTCAAACTGGAAATTGTATCATAAATCTCAGTAAAACACACCTTGTTATATATGGCACTGGACATCTGAAGTCCAGGTGTTGTAAAGCTATGCGGATTTCCAGGAATTTTCCCATAGTGAGCATGCAAACATGCCATTCATTCTTATGCGTTGAAGGCTAATCAACCATACCTTTTTTGCTCCTTATGATGTGTTATTTGCCTCAAATTTGCACCAAGGAAAGCTATGTTATTCCCGATGTTACTGGAGGAAGGGATCTGCTGACGTTTGCCAGAAGGAATCCTGCTTTTGTGCCTACAAGACCAGGGCCGGACAGGCCTTCATTCCTCCAGGCATTTCCCTGGTGGGCTGAAGCTCCAGGAGGCCAGTTTCAGGGCAGGGGGCCGCTGCTGGTGCCTGGTTAATTGCAACAGGCATGGGGAGGCTTCAAGAGAGAGAGAAAGAGAGGGAGAGGAAAGGTAAACAGTAAGCACTTTAGAGAGGGAGAAGAGAGAGAGAAGAAAAGGAGAGAGAAGGAATGGATGGATGGAAATAGAGATTGCGCTGGAGCTGAAGGGAACGGGGCTGGTTTGATCATTTTTGCTAGGGCTGCTTTAGGTTCGCCAGTCCTGTACAAGACTGAATCTGTGCAACACATTTTATGTTGGGTCCATATTCTTTAAAAGCCAGAGGACGCTGGCTATAGCTGTTGTTTGATGAGGTGGGTACCTGTTCATGCTAGGAGGCATTACTTTATTGCAGGAGTGGTAAATATCTGTGGATGGTGGGTTCCTTCTTCACACTTTTGGATGCAGCTGTAGACATGTGCTTAAAGTTTAGCTTTTATTTATAGGATAATAAGTGGGATAGATATCTTTGTTCGAGTGGATCAAGCCTGTACTTTGTGTTAATATTTTGAAGTAAAGGGAAAAATAAGGAAAAAATATACATTTTATTTACACATGTAGTATTCCGTTGGAAGTGGTAGTGAGTGTTCACCGTATCTTTTCATTTCTGTAGAGGGGTTGGTGCAAAACTTAAGATTTTATTGTTCTATGTGTTTTGTTCTTGTAGTTTTAATCAACCTTTAATAAAGAATTGAGTAAGATGTTTAAAAAGAAACATGTGAACATGTAATTAGTTGGGACTCCTCAAAAATCAGGGCACAAGGCAGCCCAGGGCTGCTCTGGAATTTACCAGGCTACACCATGCAATGTGTCACCAGGGCTTTAAGTGGGCCGGGTCTCACCAGTGCTGAGCACAGGCTGTTTTTTAAAGGCGGCCTCGAAACAGGTCTCTATCGGGCTCTGTTTTGTGCCCTGGCACAGGCGGTCTGTTTTTTTCCAGACTGCAGTGACAGCAGGCACATCGATGTGCGCGTGCTCACACTGCTCACTTCTCCCTTGTGGAGAAGTTACGGCATGACGTTATGCCAGGTGAGCATTGTAGGGGAAGGGAAATCCTTTCAAGAGAATCATTTTCTATTGGATTTCCCTTCTCTTTTTGAAACTCAGGAGCAGCAACATTGTCGTGGTGTCACCAGGGCTTTAAGTGGAAGCTTTTTCAATAGCATATACAAGCCATAGTTGCTGCTTATTTATCTTATGCAACTAACAACCATTGACAAAGCCAATAGTCCTGGCTTTTTGTAGGTAGGATGTTACTTGTTGTTTCATATATCTGGATGCAATGACATAAACAGCAAAATACAAGTCAGGCGGCACACTATACTAAGCACAGATTTTTAGCTTACGTGTTTTTAAGCCACACCCTTAATTACATTGGCCACGCCCCTTTGAGAGACCCCCCCAGTTTTTTCATCCCACTTAAATCCCTGTGTGTCACGGTCTAACCCAGAAATATAGCTGTCAGGTCACCTCATGGCATGCATACCTGCCAACTTGAAGAACAATCTCATCATGTGAGGAGGGGGCGTGCCTTTAAGGGAGTGGGGCCTCGTGCAGAGAAATACCTATGAGGCACTTTTGAACCCTCCCCCAAACCCGTACTCCCAAAAAAAAAAAAGCTTGCGGAGGCTGGTGCCGATGTCCTGTGGTGCTTTCACACACCTCAAAGGATGTCGGCCTTTCAAAGCCTCGGAAAATGAGCTGAAAACCACTATTTACAGTGGTTTTCAGCTCGTTTTCCCTCCCACAGTGTGATATTGGCTCCTCATCAGGAGCCCGTGCGATGGGAGCCTACCGTGCGATGGGAGCCGATACCTTGTGTCACACGGTGGCCCCGTTTGAATTGGCAGGTATGCATGCGCAACACCTTCAGTCGGTCCTGGCTTTTCAGCAAGCACCTCTTTGCACTTTGGGACTTGTATTTTTGCTTTTAGTGTTGACGTATGCACTCAGAAATCCGAGCTCGCAAAGTAGTGGTGTTTAAATAGTTAAAACAGCTACAAACCTGCCTGTCACTCATCCAGACCTGGATGTCAGCCACCTGAACCACATCGAAACAGAGTTTGTACTCTTCAATCCCATGACCTTGCGCCAACACCCTCGGCTTCTACAGTGACTCATATCGCACTTTCAGACAGACATAAGCAAGAAACCCCAAACTGCCTAGCACTAGCTTGCTCTGCCCCAGCTTTATGCACCCATGCAGACCTGAGGCCTCGCCCACATTTTTGAAAGAAATGCCCTGTTGCTTGGATTCACTGACGCCACCCTTACCACCTAGAGGCGGCCTTCCTTGAGGCAGCGCGTACATTGAAAGAGGAAAAACACTTGGCAACATAACCCTCTACCCAGCGCTTCATTTGTAAAAAAAAAAAAAAAAAGGTGCATGGGGACCAAAGAATTTCTTAGGAGCCTTCAGCCAGGGCGGCCAAATGCTAGGATTGGAAAAATGGCAAAGGGGCCTAGTTTGGATTCCACCTCATGCTACTTTCTTCCACTATCCTACGCTTCCTGCCTCTTTACCTCAACCTTGCAGGTTCTTTTTCAACAGCTTTATCCCTTTGTCACTGTTTCCCTGTCCTTCTCTTCCTTCTCCTTTTACATTTTCTGCCTTTCTATGTCTTTCTCTGGGCCAGGTCTGAGAATTAACGTCTTAGTTCCCAAAAATAATTGACACCCCTGCGACCACCTGTACAATTTAAGCATTCCCAGTACCCGCAGAAGAACTACACTGGTGTCCCTTGGAGCACAGTTTCCATGTAAGACCCATTGTATATCTACAAAGCAATTAAAGATAGAAACCAAACTATCCAGCCAACAAACCAAGTGGTCCACCCTTGTTTCATAAGAGCCACATATGAGTTGTATTTTCTGTTAACTGCAGACTATGTAAATGAGTCAATTTTAGAGTCTGCCTTTTGTAGGACGTTTAGTAGAACAACAATAGTACTACTCGAGCACTAGAGAATGCTATTCATTAATCTACATGCAGGGGTGTACATCTCTGCGACTCATATCTTTTCTGTCTGGAGATCCCAGCAAACATATGCCTATATTTTAGTAGTAAATATTGGAGAGGCAGAGGGGATGTAGTTGGAAAATGGAGAATACCTACTGATCCAGCGGGTTACTAGCATCAAGCATTCATACACCAAATACTCACTTGGGCCCATACATTCATACTACGCTAGCAATTTCCGCTGGTGGGTCAGTTGTACTTTTTTTATCAAATCCCTGCTACCAATTACTTTTCTGATTGAAGAGTAATGACTTACCAATGGACCCCTTATTAATTGGGAAGTTTAAAATGAGTGACATTCCTTGCAAATCATACTCCTGAAATAATCACTGAGTCAGGAAGTTTTAAAATGTTTATCTAAAGATTTAGCAGAGTAAAATACAGAATCACATGATACTTAATCGTATATCAAGGATGAAGCATAATAATCAATTATCGATCAATGACGGTTCCTCAGAAAGAAGAAGATAGAGACAGCAGTGCAACTAAGGTTTGCATTTATATTTACCTAAAAGTGCGAGAACCAAACCCCTTGACCAAGGAGTTGGAAAGATAGGTCTCAGGAAGGATGAAGAGCAATGTCCTCCGGACCAAGTTCAGGACGGGACAGATGACCTCTCTATCAACGACGCCTGCGTCGTTCCCCTCTCTGGTACTTCGCTTCTCCTCGATTTCTCCCGTGTCTTCCTTCTAAGGTACACCGCCGCCCCCACCTCAGGACCTCTCTGGACAGCGGTTCAGTCTGCATGGATCTCGACCTCGAACTCCTCGAACTCCCACACTCGAACTCCCCAAACTCCCACACTCGAACTCCTCGAACTCCTAACTAATTAGCTAATACTATCTCTATTATACCCTTCTACGCCCATGTACCTCCCCTTAATGTTTCAAAATTATGGGCCCACTACTTCTGATTGGACGGGGACAGGGGGTTGATCCTCACACCATATTGATTTAATTCAATTTCTTTAAGCCCATTGTTTTAAAATACCGCCCATCACAATTAATACATTTGCTTTATTTCCCACCCGTCTCACGACAAAGTTTATTACAATGTTTATATAAATTGTTTCCTTTCGGTAGGGACATCGTGGGTACAGTAGTTGTTGGCCATCAGGTCATGGCCTTGGACGACGTCCAGGTTGACTTCATCCTCTCTTCTGGGCAGCCTCGCAAGGCGCATGCGCAGAACCATTGTCTCTCGAGTTTTCAGTTCAACCAACCCAGGCCCATTTACGAACTAATAAAAGTCAAAGAAGAAAATATTAAAATCACAAATAAATTGTTTCACTGTATATCCACTCTTTCTACTCTATTCCCATTTAATTATAAATTCTATCCCGCATTAATAGCGTTAGGATACCACAGTTTAATTGCAACATGTAAGCAAGCTGTAGCACGTGAAAACATTAAGCAGCCATTTTAATACACACTGCGCAGAAGCAAGGATTTCCCTCCAAGCAAAGAAAGACGTCACACCATGTGATATGGTTGACACATGCGCAATAGAAATTCCCGCGCTTTAGCGGCCATTTTAGATTAGACAAGCGTTATTTGTTAGTATAAACACATAGGCAAGCTTCCTTCTACTTGTATTCGTGTGTGCATTTGTTAGTACGAACATTACAAAGATTAATAAATTAATACTGTGAGAGGATTGCTTCCGAGCAAGTCTCATTTGTGAGTTCTTGCTCCATCAATCCCCTCTCTGATGGCGTTTCTGAGCCATCAAAATACTACCCACAACCAGATGCCAACTTTTAGCATATAATTGTCTCAGCTTCATTTTTACACTTTCTATTTTTCACATCTCCTTTCAGTTTCTTGTATAATTCACTTCTCAAATCTTCTAATTCAATTTCGTCAAACTTTCTCTTCTTTCCTTTTCCTGTCACATTATACGATTCATTCTTTCTACAACATTTGCACCATATTATTATTGATAGTACTATTATTGCTATCCCAGCTAAGGGTACTAATATTTGACCTATAAGTCCTTTCCCTACATTAGCAAACCAGGTACCAATTGACGTAATACTATTGGTCAATCTTTCCCATACACTATCAACTTCCAGTGGTTTTAGTTCCTTCTCAAGTTTAGTTATATTCTGTATATATGTTCCAATTTCTGCACTTTTATCAGGTATGTAAGTGCAACAGTGTTTCGTCTTCAATAATTTACAGACTCCGCCCTCTTTTGCCAGTATTATATCAAGAGCAAGTCGATTTTGCATAACCATAGATCTAATCGCAACCATTTCTGCATTAATCATCAGAAATCCTCCAGCAGTGTCTGTTGATAATCGATCAACCACTGTAGATAATTTACATATTTTCCTTGAGTTCAGAATTATTCCCACTGAAGGTATTAATGCACCGAATATATCACCTACAATTTCAGAAAAACTAGCTCTTTTACTACGTGTTAATTCACTACTATTTTCATTGCTCCCAGTGTTTCTTTTTACGTGGTATATTTTTGGAAATACTATCCCAAAATAACAACTTCCATACCACCGTGCAGGAAGCCTAAAGTAAGCCTTATTCCCACACACATAATAGATTCCAGGAAAAACTGAATCCGTTCCTCCTTTTAGTCCCCAACCTCCAAGAATTAAGAAATTATGTTCACATTCACTGGTACCGATGAAAACATTGTTATAATCAGTTTTTAATCTATGTAGACAAATTTTCCCTGTTTTTACAAAACCCAGAGCCATAGCAGCTTGAGCCTTGCCAGGTGTGTAACTACCCTCTTTCTCAGCCCAAGGTGGCAGATGAGCCTTATGCTCAGAAGCTTTCCTTTGGAAATCTTGTCTTCTATTCTCCACTAAATTCAAAAATATCTTTTCTTCTTCATGTAATGAACATGTTAGATTACTTCTATGTGCATGTGTTATGTCTATTGATTTCATTGTTAAGAAAAATTCTCCCATAAACTGTGCATCTTTACTACTAAGCACTGGATTCATATTCTTTCGAATAGGAACCTCAGAAAATATCACATCTATATTTGAATAATAATACTGAAGTCGCCCTGTTCTATAAAATAAACTAGCCAATACACTACATGATATGCCATAAGTTAATGGCAAGTGATGATATGTTAACCCTTCTGCTACTGATTCAGGTAATTTCATACAGACATAACAATTACTAACTTCCATGGTATCTACATATTGAAACAATAATTTTGTGAAAACATTCAAACTAGTGTCGTTATCTGTTACTTCATGATGAAGTTCTGGTTCATCTTCTGCCTTTAGTTCTACTCTATTACCTTTCAAGTTATCTGTCCTTTCCTTCGTTTCGTTGTTAATCTTTTTATCCATTATCATAAGGTAAGGAATTGCTACGATCACAACTAACCATACTATAAGCACCACTACCAGATTACATATGCATATAGCACAGCATCTTTTACAACATTTCTGTTTTGGTCTCCCAGAAACTCTATCGTCAGGCATTTTTGACAAGGAAGATTTCTCTTCTTATCGTAATTTCAAGTCTCTTTACGTTATCAAGGTGGTTTTATTTCTTTCTCATAAGTCAGTTCCGTACTTGTTCCTTCGTCACCACTTTCACTTGACTCTGAGCTCTCGTAGTCTTCAAGGATGATATAAGTCCAATCGGGACCTTTAAATTTGTTGTTCACAAGTTTCAGTCTTTTGCTTCTTCGTTTTTCGATTCCACTGGTTTGTCCCGTTAGGCTTGTCACTTCATTTACTTGTTCTGGATCTTCACTTCTGGTTGTTATGTGGTATTTTACTCTTTTAATAACACTAGGCCAACGATCACCTTTTCTGACCTTCTTTGTTTGCACTGTCTCTTTGCTTTTTATTTCTTCTTCAGAAATTCTTTTATTTTCAGGTTGTGGCACAGTTTTGTTCTCTTCAATTTCAGTTTCTTCTATTTGTTCTTTTTCAGGTCTTATTGGTTTCTTTTCAGCTGTTCCACTGTGAGTTTCCAATAACTGACCTTGTTCAGGATCTACGTCTTCATGCTCGATATTCTCGAGATCTTCTGTTTGAATGTATTTTCCTAGATCTAACTGGTTCTGATCAGGGCTTATTGCACTTTGTACTTCTGCAGCCTGACCGCGTTCTTCTAGACCTGTCTGTCCCTGCTCAAATTTTGTTGGTTCGTTGTTGATTTGAGCCCAATTTCCTCTCCCTATCTGATCCTGCTCAGGTTCTCTTATTGTTTCTTCTTCCTCTTCCTGAGCTGCTTCTTCTTCACCTATCTGATCTTCTTCAATTTCTTCTAAATTTGCTTGACTTCTTGTTCTGTTATAGACTTCAGATATTTCCACCACCGGTATCCAGTCCTGACTTGTGCTCGGTTGTTCTTCTTCAGCTTCCCTCGAATCTCGGACCTGAGATTCTTCAGCTGGGCAACCTTCAGCTTCCTCAGTTATCGATGCTGTCTGAGGATTTTCTTCTTCAGGGTCTGGTACCCTTTTGGTGTGGCTTACATGAATCCAATTAGGAAATCCTGCACATTTCACTGCTGTGTTCGTAACTAGTATGACCTGACAAGGTTCGCCCCACCTGGGTGATAGACACGTTTCTCTGGTGTGATGCTTCACAACCACCCAGTCACCGGGATTCAGATCATGCTCTTGTTCTGGCTGCCTGGAAACTGCGTCTTCCCCAACCTGGTGAGAGACAGAACGCACTAGGTCAGCCAATCCTTTGCAATAATCCAGAACCATATCATCAGTTATATTCAGCAGTTTATTTGTAGGAACATGTGCTTGTCTCATTGCTCTTCCCATGATTATTTCGTGTGGACTCAATCCGGTATTTCTATCAGGAATGCTTCTGAGTCCCATCAAAACAAGTGGCAATGCATCCGGCCAATCTAACGATGTTGATGCACACATTTTTGCCAGTCTGGATTTTATTGTGCCATTCATTTGTTCAACCACTCCAGAAGCCTCTGGACGATATGCACAGTGCAATTTTTGCTCAATTTGGAATGCTTCACAGATTATTCTAATCACATCATTGTTGAAGTGCCCTCCTCTATCTGATTCCAAAGTTACTGGGAAACCAAATCTAGGAATGAGTTCTCGTAGCAACAACTTTGCGACCGTAATACTGTCATTCCTCCTGGTAGGGTAAGCCTCCACCCACTTTGAAAACAGACACACTATGACAAGTACATATTTCAGTCCTCTACATGGTGGTAACTGAATGAAATCTAGCTGCAATCTCACAAATGGACCCTCTGCCTTTCCGATTTTTCCAAACCCAATTATTGTTTTTCTTCCTGGATTATGCATTTGGCAAGTTAGACATCTCTGGCAGAGACTCTCTGCTACAGCCCTAAACCTTGGATTGTACCAATTTTGTCTGAAGAGCCTAATCATTGCATCTCTCCCTACATGTGTGTCTCCATGATACATTCTGGCCATTTGTGAAATCAAACAGTCGGGCATGACTGGTCTGCCATCGGCATAAATCCATACATCGTCGTCTGACCTTTGAGAACATCCCATTTTAATCCATGCATTTCTTTCACTCTCATCAGCATCATCTTGTAGTCTTTTCACATCATTCCATGTTTCAGGAGGTGCATACAGCATAAGTTGGCAGCTGATTCCCATTCTTTCAACCCTTTTATTAACTGACAACCTGTTTTTGGCACAGTGTTGAGCCACCAAATCGGCATATCTGTTACCGACTACCACCCAGTCATCTCCTGACTGGTGTGCGGCACATTTCACCACAGCCAATTCTTTTGGTGATTGTATTGCTTCCAATAGTTCTTTTACGAACTGTCCATTTTTAATGGGGGATCCTGAAGAAGTCATGAAATCCCTCTGCATCCATAATTGGCCAAAATCATGCACAACCCCGTAACCATATTGGCTATCTGTAAATATAGTTACTTTCTGGTTCTTCCCAATTTTGCAGGCTTTTATCAAAGAAATTAATTCAGCTACTTGTGCAGATTTTACTCCTGGTAAATAGGATGCTTCGACTATTCCAGTTAATTCACATACTGCATATGCTGCAGTTAGTTTACCATCTTCATGCCTTTGGCACGAACCATCAACAAACAGCTCCCTGTCTGGTTCCCTGAGGGGTAGTTCCTGTATGTCAGGACGTGGTTTTGTGCACAATTCTGTGACTTGTAAACAATCATGTTCCTCTTCATCATCTTTAACTTCCTCATGATATGGGTCTGGTAGTAAGGTAGCAGGATTTACTATTGTGCACCTTACAATAGTCACATTTTCAGCACCTAGTATTATTCTTTCATATTTAGTCAGCCGACTAGGAGTAAGATGCTGAGTTCGGGTTCTTGTCAACAGAATCACAACTGAATGTGGAACAAACACTTTGACAGGATGTCCCATTACAATTGATTCACTTTGTTCAATGCTCAAACATGTAGCCGCTACTGCTTTTAAGCAGCCTGGCAATGCGGCTGCCACTGGGTCCAATGTAGCAGAAAAATATGCTATAGGACGTCTGTCCAAACCATGTCTCTGGGTTAGGACTGAAAGTGCACAATTTTCTCTTTCATGACAGAATAATGCGAATTTTCTTTTATAATCAGGCATGCCTAGGGCAGGTGCTGCACACAAAGCATTTCTCAATTTTACAAAAGCTCCTACGCTCTCATCATCCCACTCAACTGGGTCCTTTGCCTTCTTTTTCGTCATTTGAATTAATGGCTTTGCTAGCAGAGAAAACCCTAGTATCCATTGACGACAATAACCCACTATTCCAAGGAACATTCTCACTTCTCGTTGGGAGACAGGCATTTGCATTTTCTTGATTAATTTTACTCTTTCAGAGGTTATCCTTCTTTTTCCCCTCTCAATTTGGTGTCCTAGATACTTAACTGCTGTTGTACAAAACTGCAACTTTTCAGGTGAAACTTTATGCCCTTCTTCAGCTAAATGATTTAATAATGCAATGGAGTCAACAACACAGTCCTCTCTGGTGTTAGATGCCACCAGTAAATCATCTATATATTGTACTAAGACTGAGCTTCCTGGCATCACTAGTCTCTCTAGGCACTTTTTCAATATCTGATTAAAGATGGAAGGACTTTCCGTGTACCCCTGAGGAACACGATTCCATACATAGACTTTGTTCTCAAATTTAAATGAAAAAAGATACTGACTATCTGGGTGCAATGGTATTGAAAAGAATGCTTGACATAAATCAATCACGGTAAACCATCCTGCACTCCAAGGAATTTGGTATAGAATTACTGCAGGATTTGGCACTATAGGACAACAAGGTTCCACAATTTTATTTATTTTTCGCAGATCTTGAACAATCCTATACTTTCCACTAGGTTTCTTTAAACCCATTATTGGTGAGTTACAAGGGCTACTCATTACTTCTTTTAGTATGCCTTGTTTTACCATTCTGTTAATTTCTTCAATGACTCCTGCCTTTACTTCTGCACTCATTTTGTACTGTCTGGTATTTGGGAAAATTGCACCTTCCTTTACAGTAATTTTAACTGGGTCTATTTTGGCCATAAGTCCTACTTCTTTTCCCGTGAAATCCCATACTATGGAATTTACTGTAGTTTTTAATTCTTCTGGCAACTCGTCTTTTGTTATCAAAGAGAACATCTCATCTACTTCTGTACCTTGCTTTGCAATCATAAATTTATATACATGGTCTTCATCCGGGGTCTGAACTGCCACACCATCCGGCGTGCAGAAAATTGTGCAGTTCATTTTACACAACAAATCTCGACCCAATAAATTTACTGGACTGGAATCACACACTACAAATTGATGCATTTCTCTAAAATTTCCAATTTTTACTTCCATTGGTTCGGTAAGAGGTGTTCTAATCTTTCGATTAGCTACACCCACAACTTGGATAGCTTCTCCAGAGAGAGGAAGGTCTGGGATGTCTGCTGTTCTCACAGTAGACCTGGTAGCGCCAGTGTCCAAAAGGAAAGTAATATCATTACCTTTCACATTCCCTTCAACATATGGACCTGACTGATCTACCGGTAAGGATGCACCAAGTACGCACTCCTTCTCCCCCTCTCCTAGGCACCGTCATTGACTATATGGACAAAAGTCGTCCTGTAAAAGAAATTGTGAGGTTACATACTCATTCTTACCACTTCCTCCTTGATATCCGACGTCTGTACCGTGCTTTGCTCTGCTTACATTACCCTGTATAGGTGCAGGTGGCAACTGACTCTGAGGATTTACACCCTGCTGTGAGTCATTCTGCGTCTGTGGATTTAAATTTTGATTTGGGCCATTATTATTCCGCATCTTTTTACATTCATCCTTCCAATGCCCCAATTTTCCGCACCCATGACAAGGAAACTTCTTTTTAGCCTCTTCTCTGCTCATTCGTCCTCTCACTTTTCCTCCATTCCCAGTGTCACCATTCGTTCCAGAATCTTTTCCCTGATTATCACTTGGATTATCCAAATTAATTCCCTGTCGCTCAGCCATTTTTACCTGAGCCCACATCACTTTCTCTTGCAGTTTCTTGTGCCTATCCTCAATGTCATCTCCACAATATTTCGCATATTTCAAAATCTCATCAATCGGTTTCCCTTGCCAGCACAACATGTGCTGCTTAATCATCTGACAAATCTCTGGTTTTAATCCATAAACAAATCGGTAAACAAATTGACTCATGTTTTTATCTCCAATATCCTCAAATCCACTATACTGTTTGAATACCTGCAATAAACGTTCATAATAGGCATGTACCGATTCGCTGGCTTCTTGGGTAGTTCTGTCTATTTTCACCCAATCTGTTTCTTTTGGTGGTATTTTCCCTTTCAGGTAAGTTATTACCTGCTGATACTTTTTCATTACATCACTTGACGGGGCACCTGTCTTTGGATCTCTAGGATACTCTTCACTTGGCCAATCAACTGTGATTTTACAATCTGTCCATAAATCGGCAGGTACCACTATGTCGAACAGTCCATCTAAGTCCTTCAACAATACCTTTGACACTTTCACAAACCTCTCAACTTGCTTGTACCATTCAATTGGTTTTTCTCTCAACTTTGGAAAATCATTCGTAAATGACAAAATATCCTGTCTGCTCCATGGGACATGTACATATCCTCCTCCTGGAACTTCTCGCATCGGGTACATTTGATCTGCTTTCCCTGTTTCCTTCATTAAATATTCAGAAGTGGTTCTACTATATCGTGCCTCTTCCTTTTTCTTTGTCCATCTAATTTTCCATTTATCTAGGTCTCCCCATTTCTGTAAAACTGTCATTAATTCCTTTACTTGTAATTTTCGACCAGAGGCATTCATGTTTTCTAAATCTTTGTCAGAAAAATCTGCTCTATAGGGTTTCTGTAACACCTTTGACTTCCCTATTTCAATTCCCATCTGTAAAGCCAAATCTGATAATTTTTCATGAAATATTTTTACATTTCTAGTGATGCTTCTGCATACAAATAATAGCTCTTCTTCATCGTAAGTATTTAGACGATCTACTCCTACATTTCCTGCTATCATTTCTTCTAATTCAACCTTTAATTTGTAAATGTCCATGATCTTTGGAGGTGAACTCTGTTTGTCTGATCCTTGTGCCCACCTTTCTAAGTCTTCTGGTGTAACTACTGTGGCACTTTTGGTTCCTGATGAGGTTACTATGTTTACATCTTTGGAACAACCAGGTGTTATTCTTCTAGGAGTACTATTTATAGATCCTCGAATAGGCAAATCCATTAAGGATACCATAGATTCACAATCACTAAATTGATCATCAATTATTACAGGATCTGGTTTTGGGATTTCTACAGATGTGGGCATTGCTAAGGGTTTCGGATAACTTACTTTGTCACCATATAAGGGAACCACTGGACCAATTGTTACAGGTATGGTCAGCGAATCAGGATGGACACTCAATTGTGTTACTTTCTGTATTAAATCTGCTCTGTTTTTATCTATTGCTTCCTTTTCCTTATCATGAAGTACCCTACTAACTGGGGGATTATGCAATACTTGCGGTACCAATGGTGTCTTTAACAGTGGTGCACTTGGGGTGCATCCACTTGTCCCTTCCTGATATGGTGGCGGGTTCTTTAATATTTCTTCCATAAATTCATCTTCAGAATCTCCAAATCTAGTCAAGTGTTTTGTCTTTTCTGTGCATTTATTCCCTGACGATTCTTCTGCCATTAATATTGGATATAAACCCTCTGTAAGCATCGCTCTTCTCCACTGTTTCATCTGACCGTCCCTTGATTCATTTTGGTATCTAGGGAAAAATCCCCTATAACCCCTATTACTCCTGGATCGGTCGCGTTCGAATGCCTCGGTTTCCCACTCTTCTAAGGCTTCGTATTGAGTTAATCTTGGTCTGGGTTCTAAGTCATTCATCCTCAATCTCAAATTTTGAAGAATTCTCCCATTGAAAGTACCATTTTCGGGGAATGCTAATATTCCATCATTTTTGGTATATTCTATCCAATTTTCTAACCATACGCAAGTATGATAACCTCTCTCCATCATCATGAATGAAGCGGGCGTTTTAGCTGGTGGAATGATAATTCCTTCTCTAGTTTTGATTGGTCTATCCTTTTTAAAATAATTCTTAATCTTTTGTAGAAATGTCATTTTTCTCTTTTCTCCATACATTTTGGGTAAATATCTATGTATCGAATTATATTCTGCAAACCCTAGGAATCTCCTGTCTGGACGAGTTCCTATTAAAGTCGGATCGCGTTTCAACATATAATTTTCACTGTCCACTAAGATTTCGATTTCTATGCTGACAACCAATTAAATTCCAGCTAACATTTGTCTCTGAACCAATCCTAGCGCGGCCTTTCTGTGATGTTTATCTGCCAACCCCTCCTTTACAATCTGCGCTTCTCTGTCCCTCGCTGTTTCGACCAATCCCAGCGCGACACCTGTGACGTCAGTACTACTCCTGACTACTGACCCCTCCTTTACAAGAGTCGTTCTACGCCCGCGGTTTCAACCAATCCCAGCGCGGCGTTTTGTGACGTCAGCTTCCTCTCCGGCAGCTGACCCTCCCTTTACAAAATCGTACGCAAAACTTTATTTTCTCTATGCTTCTTATTAAAATTCAGTAACAACATAAAACATTCGCTATCGTGCCAGTTTCTCTAAATTTGGAGAAGATAGTTTCGTTCACACTTAGTAAAACCTTTCCGTTTACTAAACATACATTACGAGTAAAACTCTTCCGTTTACTCCTCACGCAAGCTTCAGAAATATCTGCTACTTCTTCAATGTTACCCTTTCTAGGTGATATAACATCAAATTTTTACCAGCATATTCCTTTTGCTATTACTCACACGCATAGAGTCCCTAACAAGTACTGATAGCCCTACTTAACTTTTCAGTACTATTTCTGCCTGACAGATAACCTCACTGCAGTATGGCTTCCACTTACCATCCGCTATTCTTTCCCCGGGGATTTTCTAGACAACATAAAACAAACTTTAAACACACGGATGTTAGTTCATAAAAATAAAATTCTCATTACCCAATTAATAAAGTATAACCAAAACCATCCTCTGCTAGCCAGAAAACTGATCCAGCGGGTTACTAGCAACAAGCATTCATACACCAAATACTCACTTGGGCCCATACATTCATACTACGCTAGCAATTTCCGCTGGTGGGTCAGTTGTACTCTTTTATCAAATCCCTGCTACCAATTACTTTTCTGATTGAAGAGTAATGACTTACCAATGGACCCCTTATTAATTGGGAAGTTTAAAATGAGTGACATTCCTTGCAAATCATAATCCTGAAATAATCACTGAGTCAGGAAGTTTTAAAATGTTTATCTAAAGATTTAGCAGAGTAAAATACAGAACCACATGATACTTAATCGTATATCAAGGATGAAGCATAATAATCAATTATCGATCAATGACAGTTCCTCAGGAAAGAAGAAGATAGAGACAGCAGCGCAACTAAGGTTTGCATTTATATTTACCTAAAAGTGCGAGAACCAAACCCCTTGGCCAAGGAGTTGGAAAGATAGGTCTCAGGAAGGATGAAGAGCAATGTCCTCCGGACCAAGTTCAGGACGGGACAGGTGACCTCTCTATCAACGACGCCTGCGTCGTTCCCCTCTCTGGTACTTCGCTTCTCCTCGATTTCTCCCGTGTCTTCCTTCTAAGGTACTCCGCCGCCCCCACCTCAGGACCTCTCTGGACAGCGGTTCAGTCTGCATGGATCTCGACCTCGAGCTCTCGAACTCCTGCACTCTGAACTCCCTAATGCTCCCATTCTCGAACTCCTCGAACTCCTAACTAATTAGCTAATTCTATATCTATTATACCCTTCTACGCCCATGTACCTCCCCTTAATGTTGCAGAATTATGGGCCCACTACTTCTGATTGGACGGGGACAGGGGGTTGATCCTCACACCATATTGATTTAATTCAATTTCTTTAAGCCCATTGTTTTAAAATACCGCCCATCACAATTAATACATTTGCTTTATTTCCCACCCGTCTCACGACAAAGTTTATTACAATGTTTATATAAATTGTTTCTTTCGGTAGGGACATCGTGGGTACAATAGTTGTTGGCCATCAGGTCATGGCCTTGGACGACGTCCAGGTTGACTTCATCCTCTCCTCTGGGCAGCCTCGCAAGGCGCATGCGCAGAACCATTGTCTCTCGAGTTTTCAGTTCAACCAACCCCAGGCCCATTTACGAACTAATAAAAGTCAAAGAAGAAAATATTAAAATCACAAATAAATTGTTTCACTGTATACCCACTCTTTCTACTCTATTCCCATTTAATTATAAATTCTATCCCGCATTAATAGCGTTAGGATACCACAGTTTAATTGCAACATGTAAGCAAGCTGTAGCACGTGAAAACATTAAGCAGCCATTTTAATACACACTGCGCAGAAGCAAGGATTTCCCTCCAAGCAAAGAAAGACGTCACACCATGTGATATGGTTGACACATGCGCAATAGAGATTCCCGCGCTTTAGCGGCCATTTTAGATTAGACAAGCGTTATTTGTTAGTATAAACACATAGGCAAGCTTCCTTCTACTTGTATTTGTGTGTGCATTTGTTAGTACGAACATTACAAAGATTAATAATTAATACTGTGAGAGGATTGCTTCCGAGCAAGTCTCATTTGTGAGTTCTTGCTCCATCACTACTACTAAATAGAAGACAGTTAGGAAGGAATAAGGAGGGGTTAAAGGAGGTCTATGGAGGGTTTTAGGGGACAGACATGCACCCACCCTCAAAAGAGTAAATCCAGTGCTATACACAAACTGAACTTCTATAGTTACTACGACCAAAAAGGTCCAAAATTAGCAGTGTATATACTCCAGCTCAGACCTGGAGTAAGACCAGCACCACCCATGGCCAGCCACTGGTACTGCATTACCCTCCCAGAGAAAACAATGGAGGCAGGGACTTAAAACAAAACCCCTTAGGAAATAATGTTAAAAAAATGAATGTATTTAGACTTTTTTTAAACATATATTCATTAATGTTAAAAAAAATGTAAACATAAATATAAAATAAATATTATTTAATTATACAATATTTCAATAACAGTTTTTAATATAAAAATATACCTGATTTTTTTTTATATTGCATTTATTTAAAATAATTCTACACTTTTTTAGTTATTTGTATCACATAATTAATAAATATAAGCATTTTACTGTAGGCAGGATTTAAAAAAAATATTTCTGTAAAAAAGATTTGTGATGTAATTTCATAGATTTAAATAATGTAAATGTTTCATTCAAAATTAAATACTGCAGTAGCATTTTTATTTTGTTCTACATTTAAAATAAATATATTCAATAAATCTACATGAATATTTAATGTAAACATATTTGTACTAGTTTTTTTTAAAGATGATTAAACTTTTGAAACTGTCCTTATAATTTACCACAGGGAGTTCTCTGCCCTGGTTGTGGAGGTCTCCACTAAGTTTACTGAATGTAAAATACAGTTGTAAAGATACTAGTAGTAACTTTACAGTCGAATTTCACATTTGTTCATAATCCGCCCCTAAACTGAGGGGGTGGAAACCTGCAAGTCTACACTTTGTTGCAACTTTGCTCTCGAAACTTGTGAATTAAACTAGTAAAGTTACTAAAAGGTAAATTTACAAGTGTAGATTTACTAGTGTGTAATTTCCCCTCTGTAAATAGTCCCCATTGTTTATATAATTATGTTATCTGTATATCTTAAAAATATGACATGGATTTCCATTACTTGCTCTACCTCAGGCACTCTTGCAGTAAGCATACCATCATTCCTAAAGATATTATTGAATCTGCACCCAGAGGTTTACAACCTCGCATTGGGTGTAAATGCACTCATTTTAAGAGCTGACAAACCTGTTCTAGATTTTGCCTAGAAGCCTGCACCAGTCACAGCTTTCCAGCCATGATACTAAAAATGTTTAGTGAGTTTCATTGTTAAAACCCAAGAATTTACAAGCTATGTTCATTCTTGTAAGCAAAAAGAAAATTCTTAGCAAAAGAACACTTAGGGGCAGATTTACAAGCCCCTTGCGCCACATTTGCGCTGCCGTTGCGTCACTTTTGTGACAAAGCGGCGGCGTAAAGCTAGCGCCATGCTGCGACGGATTTACAACGTGACGCATCTAGGGAGATGCATCACGTTGTAAGCTAGGCGCCACATGAAACCTGCGTCAGGTTTCATGTGGGCGTTCGGCGCAGGGTGGGCGTTCCGCGCAGGAATGCCTGTAAAAGTGCCTGAGTGAAATCTACAAAATTTCACTCAGTCACTTTTCCGACGCCGCTGCGTCAAAACCTTGCGCCTGCTTGAAGCAGGCGTAAGGCGTGACGCACCATGTTGCAGATAGGCCGGGTTGGCACAGTATTGGAGTTGCGCCGCGCCCGCGATACGACTTCAGCACTGCGCCAACCTTACGCCGGCAGCATCCGTGGTGGCGCAAGGATAGCATTGCGTGTCGCACGTTTCCTGGCGCATCCCTGCTGATTTGCAGGGATGCGCCAGGACTCGTAAATCTGCCCCTTAGTAACTTTTATTTATTTTTTCTTCTAGGCAAATCTTTTCCCCCTTGCAAAAGCCCTTTCCCCTACATCCCCACATTTTATGGGAGGTGTTCCCTCCCCTTCCCATCCTGAAAAGGGGTTTACTCCTGCTCTTGACAGGAGTATATCATAGAGAAGTGGTTGGAAAATGATTTGGTAGTACCTACTAATGTGTAAGCTTGGGGGTTTGCACCAACTTCCGGGGTGAGACTCCCACTCTTCTCCCACACAAGTAGATTTACTTACCTGAAACCTCTGAGTCTACAAACCATTTATGATTGAGAAATCAACTTTCCTAAATTGGAAATGTGCTTGTAGACATGAAAATGAAGCTGATTTAAAGCCCTTCGTCTTTTGGGACATGCAGGACTTGTACAGAGCTGAGCCTCAAAATGACAGGAAAAGTTAAACTGTCTCTAAGAATGGATCAAACAAACATTTTCGATAAATGCCAAGACTAATTCTAAAGTGTGCTGGAAACAAATATTTTACTACGATAAAAACAAGTCAATACGCTAGGTGATGTCATTTCCAATACCATTAAATACAATTACAATTATCATTTGTGCGCTGTATAGTTTTATTAATAAAACTGTACATCTGTGCAAATGTAATGGTCATTTCAATGAAAAATGTGTTTTCTGTAATGGCAGTGCACTAAAACACCATGCATACTCCACTCTATGCCACACCACTCTACTACACTCTACTACTCTCTATTCCACTCTGCACCCCTTCAATCTATACCACCCTATGTCACTCCACTCTATGGCACTCCACTCCATGACATTTTACGCCACTCCATTCTATGCCACTCTAAGACACTCTATGTCACTTTACTCTACACCACTCTACTCCCCTCTAATTTACTCTACACCACCCTACTTTACTTTACACCACTCTGCTCCACTCTACGCCACTCTATGCCATTCCACTTTATGCCACTCCACCCTACGACACACTACTCTACTCCATTATATGACATTCTATGACACTCGCTGCCAGTCTCCAACACTTGATGCCCCTCTATGCCACTCAACTCTACCACACTCCATGCCACTGTCCTCCACTCTACGATTTGCCATGCTACAATAACCCGCTCTATGTCACTTTACTTCACTCTGTGCTACACCACTCCAGCCTTCTCCACTCTAATCCATGGTGCTCCATTCTGCTCTACTCCCCTCTATCAGTGGCGGCTCCTCTGCTAAGGCAGAGGAGCATTGCCTCACTGCTTTGCTGCAGTGAAATAAAGGAAAAATAAAATGATAATAACTCAGGTTATTATCATTTTATTTTGTCCTGCTGCTGCAGCTTTGCAGGGCGGGGTGGGGCTGCTCTGATGACTGGAGCAGGGGGAGTGGTGAGCACACTTTGTAAGTGTGCTTGAATGTTTAGCCAGCCGTCTCGGGCTGGCCAAAAATTCATGCACAATTTGCATGTTCTCCACCCTGGCTGCATTACAGCCTGGGTGGAGAACATGCCCAGGCTCCCTTCTCTGGCTGAGCACCGAACCACGCCGCTCAGACCAATCACAACCCTGCATTACAGCGTTGTGATTGGCTTTGGCAAGCCTGGATCTGCTTCCTGTTGTGGCAGTGCGGAGGGACGAGGAGGGGAGACGCGGCGGTAAGGTAAGTTTATTTTTCTTCTTATTTTAAATTCCCCTTAATCCACCCCCCACCCCTACCCCACTACCTCCGATCTGTGCCAGCTGCCACTGCCCTCTATCACACTTTACTTCACTCTATGACACTACACACTTTACTTCACTCTATGACACTTTACTCCACTCTACGCTACTCCACTCTATGACAATCCACTCTATGCCCCTCCACTCTACGTCACTGCACTCTATACACTCTACTCCATTCCACTCCACTCTACTTCACTCTACTCCACTCTACTCTACTCCGTGCCACTCTGCACCACTCTACGCCACTCTATTCCACTTAACTGTAGGGCACTCTACTCCACTCTACTCTACAGCTCTACTCCACTCTCCTCTATGACACTCTATGCCACTTTACTCTATTATACGCCACTCCACCATATGACACTCTGTGCCACTCTACGCCACTTTACTCAACTTTATGCCACTCTATGACACTTTACTTCATTCAACTTTACAACACTCCACTCTGCAACACTTTACTCCAATCTGCATCCCTCCACTCTATGCCCTTCCACTCTAGGCCCCTCCTCTTCCCTGAGCTCTATGCCCCTCTCCTCTAAGCCCCTCTACTCTATGCCTCTCCGCTCTATCACTTTGCACCACTCCACGCCACTCTGCACCACTCTATGCCTCTCCACTGTATGCCTCTTCGCTCTAACCCCCTCTGCTCTATGCCCCTCTGCACTATGCCCCTCCACTCTTCGCAACTCCACTCTATGCCACTCCACTCTATGACACCCTATGCCCTTCCACTCTATGCCCCTTTACTCCACTTTATGCCCCTCCACTCTACGCCCGCTCACCCTATGCCACTCCCCTCTGTGCCACATCACTCCACTCCACACTACTCCACTCTACTCCACTCCTCTCTACACCAATCCATTCCACAACACTCCACTCCACTCTGCTCTTCACCACTCCACTCCACTCTACACACTCTACTCCACAGCACTCCACAACACTCCACTCTACTCCATGACACTCCACTCTACTCCATGACACCCTACGACACTCCACTGTATGACACCACTCTATGACACTCCACTCTATGAAAGGATGGATGAATGAATGAAAGGATGGATGAATGAGAGAAAGGATGGATTTGTGGAAGGATGAGTGAAAGGATGGATGGATGAGTGAAAGGGAGAATGGATGAATAGATAGATAGAAGGGTGGATGGATGAGAAATGGAAGGGTGAATGAATGGACAGATGATTTAAAGGATGAATGGATGAGTAAAAGGATGGATGGATGAGTGAAAGGATGGATGGATTAGTGAAAAGATGTATGAATGGGTGGATGGAAGTGTGGATGGATGAGTGAAACGATGGATGGCTGAGTGAAAGATGGATGGATGAGTGAAAGGGAGGATAGATGGAGTGAAAGGGTAGATGGGTGCGTGAGGGAGAGGATTGATGGAAGAATGAGGGAAAGAGTGAATGGAAGGATGGATGAGTGAAAGGATGGATGGATTTGATGGATACGTTTGGAGATGGATGGATAGGTTTGGATATGGATGGGCAGACGGATGATTAGAGGGACGGAATAGGGAAAGATTTAAATATGTATGAAAGAATGAATCGATGACAGTATGTAAGTGTGAAATGGTGGATATCAGCAGGTGCATGTAAGGATGAATGGATAGATTCTTAGATGGAAGAGATAAGGATGATGAATGAGTGATAATACAGATAGATGAGCGAGTGAAAAAGTAAATGTATGGATTGGTGGATGATGGTGTAAGGGTGAATGAATGGATGGATGGATGACTGAAAGGATGGAGGGATGAAAGGATGGATGTAAGGATGGATGAGTGAAAGAATGGATGGATGGATGAGTGAAAGAGTGGGTGGATGAGTGAAAGGGAGAATGGATTAGTGAAAGGATGTATGAATTGATGGATGGAAATGTGGATGGGTGAGTGAAAGGATGAATGACTGAGTGAAGGATGGATGGATGAGTGAAAGGGAGGATAGATGAGTGAAAGTGTGGATGGATGGGTGGGTGAGGGAAAGGATTGGTGGAAGGATGAGTGAAAGGGTGGATGGAAAGATGGATGAGTGAAAGGATGGATGGGTTTGATGGATAGGTTTGGAGGTTGATGGATAGGGTTAGATATGGATAGGTAGACAGATAGCCGGAGGAGACGGAATAGGGAAAGACTGAAATATGGATGAAAGAATGAATCAATGACAGTATGTAAATGTGAAATGGTGGATATCAGCGCGTGCATGGAAGGATGAAAGGATGAATAGATAGATTCATAGATGGAAGAGACAAGAAAGCTCTTCTGGGGAGGGTCACGATGCTTGCTTTACTTGCTTGGTTGCCATGAGAGTTTTGGTTGGGGAGTATTTTAATGTTCTGGCTACTCCTTTGGCCTATAATGTACCACTAACCCGAAAAATAATATTGGCCATAATGTAAGGGACACCAGACAATTGATTCACTTTGTTCAATCATGGCTTTGTCAGGAGGGAGGGTTAATACCTGTTTTAAAGATGATGCTTAGAAACTTTCACTGCAAATAAATGTCAATGCAATGTTGCGAGATAATGTACTAAATTGAAACACTCCATATGTTAAAGAAAAACTTTCTACATTTCAAAATCTTTATCATGTTCTTATATTTTGCTTGCTGTGTAATTTGCATCCCAAATATTTTGAAGGTTCGGCATGCTCTTCGACACTTAGGGATTAGTCCAGATATATTTCAGCCTTGGCTGTACTGCAGAGCCATTTTAAGACATGGACAGAGCGGGCAATTGCCCAGGGCCCTGTCTTCCAAGGGGCCGGCCTCTGCCCGCCCTCCACAAGCAGTATCAATGGGCCATTGCACTGGCAGAGTTTGCCAGTGTGGGTAATTACTCCTTATTCAACCACTTGGCAGTGCCCCTTCTGTTCATGGTTTCTCTTCTGAGACTACTCTCCAGGTACGCAATATTTTCCGATACTCATGTCTGATCTTAGGAATTGTCCTGCCTTGTTCTTCTCTTCCTAATTTGTCTGGTTCTAAACAAAGATCCTTTCTATCAGTTGCTGAGGATCGCCCATTTGATCTCAACTTTATCTTGTTCTTTAATTCTCTTTTTCTGGTGGGTCCGGGCTCCCAGTCCGGATATAAATATAGAGTCCCTGAAGCACACTCTAATGCCGCAGTCTGGCCTTCTTTGTGCTATTAGACTACCGATAAATCATGGGCACCTTACATCCATGTGTTAGGCGTGAAACTGTCGCCCACACCATCTGCTCTGCCCAACTATTTTTTTTTAGGTGTGCCATCTAGTGGAGAGTGAGGTGAGCCAGATGTTTTGGTTCAACTTGGCTAAACTAGTAAAAGGCAAAAAAGTCACTTACCTTAATGCTTCAAATACTATTGTCCGTAAAATTGACTTTTTGTTCTGAATTTTGACCCTTTGTCCTGAATTTTTACTGTCCTGTCCTGAATTTGCCTCCATGCCAGATGGTCACCCTAATTACACAGCTCTTGCAGGCTCGAATCACACCCCCACAGTTAAGATGCTTATAGGCTGCCCGGCCTTTCATCTGCACATTGAACATTCTCTATTTCTACTGCAAATTGTGCAAAAGCAAGCATATAACAATAACTGCATGCAGAATAGTGATTAATAGCAGGTGCCTCATGAAGGTGTGCAAGCCCCACCAATCACAGGCTCTTTCACGGGTCCTCGCTCAGCCAGGATGCTATGGTTATATGTGAAGCAGAGAGTGACATCACTAACCTGTAGATTATCTTTCCTTCTGCTGTGCAGGTCTTCCGGAAGTCGTTCACAGCTTCCTACGCTGTTTACAACATTGGCACGAGGTAAGGCGCATGTTTCTGCTGTAGAACCTACACAAAGAGAGCCAGACTCTTTCATATTTTAGACACCTAAGTGCAAAAACATAAACATAAAATATGGAAGGGTAAAGTCACGCCCCCGGTTTGCAGATCTCGAAATGGCAGATCTTAACCAATTCAAATGGAACCTGTCCATGTGATAAATTTCTGCGTCAAGCATGGCTCAGCTGAGAATAGGGGAGCCAGCATGAAGGAACCTGTCATCAAGGTGAGAGGTTGTGGCCTTACAGCTAGAGCTGCCGACTTTGGAGCTGGGGAACCAGGCTTGAGCCTCGGCATCGACTCAGCTTCCTGTGATTCTGGGCAAAACACTTCGGGGCATATTACCAAGGAAGTGGCGGGGAGAGGCGTTAGCCGTCTTGGCTTAACGCCTCTCTCGCCACTTCGGAAACGCCAGGCTGCACCATATTAACAAGGATATGGTGCAGCCTGGCGTTTCCCCCTGCGATGGCACTAAGTCACACAACTTAGCGCCAGCGCAGGCACCCTTGCACCAGAGTGCAAGGGTGTCTGCGAGCAAGGAGGTTTGTTTATGTGTAGGAAGGAGTTCCTTCCTGCACATAAACAAACCTAAAATGCCATTTTGTAACTTTCAGGTGTGCTGCTTCGTGCAGCACACATGGAAGTTACAAAATGGCATTTTGAAAACGGTTTGTTCATGTACAGGAAGGGACACCTTCCTGTACATGAACAAACCATGGCATTTTGCTTTTTCCATGTGTGCTGCACAAGGCAGCACACATGGAAAAAGCAAAACGAGGAGAAATAAAGCATTTCTCCTTCTTTCGCCACCTTAAGACCAGGATTTTTCTGGTCTTAAGTTCGGCGCTGCCACCTATTATCGCCAGACTTGATAATAGGTGGCAGCATCGACTTCAATGGGTGTTGTGGTGGAATGCCCACCGCAACACCCACTGCACGCCCCCTTTCACGCTAAGTTTAGCGTGAAAGGGGCCCTATTATCAAGGCAGTGTTAAGCCACGTTAACTGGCTTAACGCTGCCTTGATAATAGGGCGCTGGCCCTAACGCCACCACGACGTCACAAAAAGTGACGTTGTGGTGGCGATAGGGGCTTGATAATATGCCCCTTCCTCTCCCCGCGCCTACCAAAAAATGAATGTGTCCGTCTGTAACGTAACTGGTGCTCATGTAAAGCGCTCCAATACCTTCGGGTCGAGTTTGCGCTATATAAAAAGTGCAACAAAAATAATGGTCTTATACCACTGACACTATTACCAGACAGGTGGGGCCTCGTATCCCAGCGCTCAAGCCCCTTGGGGACTTCACTGTACTAGGCAGAGTAGCTTGCTCCCTAGAATCGTCATGTGTGTGTAAATGTTCGGCCATTATTAGCGTTTTGATGCGCACATCTGCGCCTGGCCTGAAAGGCAATCTCTGTCACGTCCCCAATATCGCCTGTGATTGCTTGCAAGAATATGCTCTCTCAATTCTGAAAACTGTCACCACTTGTTTCAAATTCTAAATCGATGTAAGCGCCGAAAGCCCCATGTCATGTGTCACCCTTACACAGGTCTAACTTTTTTCCTAACAGCATGCATTCTTGGACTAGTAGGTTTTTGTTGTTGCTATGACTATGTTCATGGCTCTTTATAGCCATGCGTGCAGCCCTCCCTTCCTTCACATCACCCTCGTCAAACTCACAGTTTTGCGCCCTATCAGTCCCCATACCTTTTTAAACGTTTACGCCACTTACATCAATGGGCATACAGGAAAGTGTTTTTTCGCCTCCGTTTTTTTCCCTGCTGAGAAAACAAAACAAATATGTGCAAACGCTGATTTTCACTAAATTTCTTCATTATAAGTTGTACACCTGGTTACAATTTTACCAGGAGAAATATCACCAAAGGACTGTGAGTATTTCTTGGAATATGTGACTGTTTCAGATTTTCAATACTACGTCTGCATATATTTATTTATTTGTATAGCACAACTAATACCATAGGGCGTCTTCCGTTGGAGTGTTGGAAATTAGCTCCAAACGTATAGGGACCCATTAATGGGGTGTGCAGACATTTTTTGAGTCGGGCCCTGGCGTGAAGCTTTGTCGAAGAGGGTGGAGGGGAGGGGCGGAGGGGTGGAATGAACAGGCGGGCATTTGGTAGACCCCAGGTCTTTGGTTATTATTGTCCCACTGTGGGGGGTTCTGGGGCATTCACTCTGCCTTGGCTGCCCCTGTCTCCCTGTCAGGAATCCCCCCTGCTTCGAACGAAGACGCGGGAGACCGTCCCCTTTAAAGTCTGCACGTTACATGCTCTGCTGAGGAGATGTGTGGGAGACGATGGCAATATTGTGCAGATTCGAGGCCTGTAAACCCATGAGGGTTCAACTGTCAGCACGAGGCGCAATCTTTGACTCTTTCCGGGGATTAGTGAATCTGAAGTGGTCTCTTCTACTCACGCCCTTTTCAGGGCGGAGCGTATCAGGGCAAACCCCCGGTTGGTCAGGCCCCCAACCGCCCGAAGGACTAACGGGGCGCCGTCGCGGTTTTCCAGGAACCTGCCCTGAGGCTCCTGGTCTTTGGCTCTGGCACCCCTACTGTGCCGCGCAGAGGTACCCTTACTGTACCGGTTTGCCGCAGAGGTACCCTTACTGTACCCGTCTGCTTCCAGATCGCCCTGTAACTCCGCCTGCAACACAAAAGGAACACATTAAAACATTCAGAGTACCCTGTCCACCAGCCAGGACGCCGGGTAAGAGGTGGGGTGGGAGACGGCGTGGCTGGCGAACAGAGACCGCCAGGAGGGGCGGGGGAGGCGTATATGCCCTCCCCCACCTGGCGCACTGGAAGGACGCCACAGTGGCGACCTGGCTAGAGGGCTCCTACAGAACCCCCAACGACTAGAGCGGGTGGGCGGTGCCCAAAATGGCACTAAAGGGCCGCCCTGCTGAATTGGCCGCCTGCGGGGGCCGCGGACAGCCGCATAGTGCCATTATCGGCAACTTCTCCCACCCCCAGTCTGAGCATGCAAGAATCAATAAATACACAAGACAACTTTTGTTATGGGAAAATATTTCTGCAGGTTTATTCCATACAAGAGTATGCAATATGTGGGTTATCTTACGGGCGATCCAAGGGCAGGCAGCTGTGCCAACCTATGCTGCCCCCGCCCGCCTGGTGAGCCAGCACTGTGGGACACGCCGTCAGTGCTACCTTTGATGATCCTCTTCCGGATCACGTGACACGTTGGTCTCTTTCTACTCACGCCCTTTTCAGGGCGGAGCGTATCAGGGCAAACCCCCGGTTGGTCAGGCCCCCAACCGCCCGAAGGACTAACGGGGCGCCGTCGCGGTTTTCCAGGAACCTGCCCTGAGGCTCCTGGTCTTTGGCTCTGGCACCCCTACTGTGCCGCGCAGAGGTACCCTTACTGTACCGGTTTGCCGCAGAGGTACCCTTACTGTACCCGTCTGCTTCCAGATCGCCCTGTAACTCCGCCTGCAACACAAAAGGAACACATTAAAACATTCAGAGTACCCTGTCCACCAGCCAGGACGCCGGGTAAGAGGTGGGGTGGGAGACGGCGTGGCTGGCGAACAGAGACCGCCAGGAGGGGCGGGGGAGGCTTATATGCCCTCCCCCCACCTGGCGCACTGGAAGGACGCCACAGTGGCGACCTGGCTAGAGGGCTCCTACAGAACCCCCCAACGACTAGAGCGGGTGGGCGGTGCCCAAAATGGCACTAAAGGGCCGCCCTGCTGAATTGGCCCCCTGCGGGGGCCGCGGACAGCCGCATAGTGCCATTATCGGCAACTTCTCCCACCCCCAGTCTGAGCATGCAAGAATCAATAAATACACAAGACAACTTTTGTTATGGGAAAATATTTCTGCAGGTTTATTCCATACAAGAGTATGCAATATGTGGGTTATCTTACGGGCGATCCAAGGGCAGGCAGCTGTGCCAACCTATGCTGCCCCCGCCCGCCTGGTGAGCCAGCACTGTGGGACACGCCGTCAGTGCTACCTTTGATGATCCTCTTCCGGATCACGTGACACGTTGGTCTCTTCTACTCACGCCCTTTTCAGGGCGGAGCGTATCAGGGCAAACCCCCGGTTGGTCAGGCCCCCAACCGCCCGAAGGACTAACGGGGCGCCGTCGCGGTTTTCCAGGAACCTGCCCTGAGGCTCCTGGTCTTTGGCTCTGGCACCCCTACTGTGCCGCGCAGAGGTACCCTTACTGTACCGGTCTGCCGCAGAGGTACCCTTACTGTACCCGTCTGCTTCCAGATCGCCCTGTAACTCCGTCACAGCTCTGGAGGCGGCTCCCGTCGTCGCCAGAGCCCCCCCACATGCGAGCTATACTGTCACCTACAGCCTGCTATTTCCAGTGCCTCCTGCAGGTCAAGCAGGAACAGGTCCATCCCCACCGGGGGTAGGTGGACCCCATCCTCCTCAAAATATCCCTTGACATTAGCCTAAATCAGCTTGTGTCTGATGTAACACAGACCCCTCTGGTCTGCGAACTTACGCCATGAACTGTTCACTCTTTCAGGGATGTTCAACGGCCTGCTCTGATTTAATCTCAGACCACCAGAGCTCACATTGACCCATGTATTTGCTGATCTCCCCTAAGTCAGCTTTCATGGCTTGTACAAGCGACCTCCTCCCCATGGCAATGAGGTCGTTGCCCCCTAGGTGTATCACAGATTTTTTTGGGGGGGGGGCCCCCCCTTGGGCCAGTCTCTGAGCAAGGGTGTACCCCTGCCCTTGCCAGGCATCCCTTATTCCTTATGGGAATTTCGCCTGCTCAGCTCCCTGAGGTGAAAACCCCTAGGCATACCGGCTAGTTAACCTGTCAGCTTCAATGCAGTTGTGCCCTGTCTGCAATCTGGTGCCTAACTTTCCGGATTGACTAAGTCCTACATTCCCCCCAATGGACCCCATCTTTATCAAAGTAGCCTTCAACCTTAGCCTGAATCAGCTCGTGTCTGATGAACCCAGACCCCTCAGGTCTGTGAATTTACGCCATGAACAGTTCACTCTTACAGGGATGTTCAACGGCCTTCTCTGATTTAGCTCTGTGCCCCTCTGCGGGGGATCATCTCAGACCACCAGAGCTCACATAGACCCATGTAGTTGCTGATCTCACCAAATCAGCGCATTTCTCACCTGCAAACGCTCATTTCCAGGCCTCCTGCAAATCTGAGGGAAGAGATCCCTCCCTACTGGTGATAGATGAACCCCATCCATATCACAATAGCCCTTGACGTTAGCCAGGATCAGCTAGTGTCTGATGAAACCATAGGCCCTTCTGGCCTGTGAACCGGTGCCAAGAACTATTCACCCTCGTCCAGGAAAGTTCCAATGCCTCACATGACTCAGCCCTGTGCCAACTCTGGGCGGGACGATTTCAGACACCATGGCTCACAATGCCCCATCTATTTGCTGATCTCACCTAGCTGCCGTCCTTCTAGCATGTGTGTGCCTGAACACCTGTGTCCCCCATCTAGGGGACAGCAGCCCACTTGCTAGGTAACCGCTCCCACCCCCGCCTGCCTACTTTGGCTATTAGGGCGAGAAGGATTATACTTAACATGTGCACCGTCCCTTTGCCTTCTAAATCATGACGCGCAGGAATGTTCATAACTAGAAGTATGCAACAATGAGCAAGGGTGCCCTCCTGCCCTTGCCAGGCATCCCTTATTCCTTATGGGAATTTCGCCAGCTCAGCTCCCTCTGTGGTGAAACCCCCTAGGCATACCAGCTGAGAGAATCTGTCTGATTTAATACAGTGCGCACTGTTTGCAATATGGTGCCTCACATTAAGGAATTACCAAGTCCTACTTACCCCCATCCTAGAATATTCCTGAATAGGGGGGGGGGGGGGGCAGGGGGGTTCACACTGCCCACCCTGAGCAGCCCCAGCGGTGTAAAATTACCTATTCCGTTAAATTTTTATTTTTTGTTGATCGCTGGACGTGCAAATGTTCTTTACATAGTAGCCTTTTGTGCTTGACACCTTGTTTCCCCATTTCTTGGGACAGCAGCACACCATGTTGGCCGACAGCGTCCCCCCCAACGAGGCTAATATAGCTAACCGGGCAGGCAATTGAGCTTAACTGCAGGAACATGTCACCTACGCCCCGTTGACCAGACGGTTGCACAAACCCCTTTGATTGCTAAACCCCGGTGAACACCTTAATGGTGTCAAATCTGGTTTGAAACAATATATGTCTTGTGCCCACTATTGGAGACACCTCACCCGTTTGTGCAGTGACAACTTGCGCAGCACACCCCGCTTGCTTAACTGCCATCAGATCACAGATGCACAGTACCTACTGTCCATCTCCGACCCTGGATGCTTAAACCTGCCAAAGTGTCGGATACCAAGATTCCCAGTTCCCTGTTTGGCTGCAGTACACCTTCAGTGGATCCGCTAGGAGATCCCACAAACCGCATTGGTCATGCGAACCATCAGTACACAATTTTCACCTGGGCGTACCTCAAATGAGACAGGCTCCACACAGCTGTAAGGCCAGAGACACAAATATATTAAACCTATTTATTGGGTTTTTTCCACTTGGCACCCTTCTGGTTGGTGATGCGGAACCTCCTACCCAGCATAAGCTGACCGTCTAGCATTGCTGCCACACCACCTGTGTCCCTTGAATCACCCTCCATCCCCCTGTGCAATAGTATATTGCTAGGTGGGCAATCAATTCAACATCCCTCCTTTCCTGCCGGACTGCTGCCTGTTCAGTTTGATCTGTGGTGACTGCACCCAGACTTCCCAGGCAGCTTTATTGCTGATAATGTGACCAGTTGACCTTGGGGGAATCTCACGCTTGCAACTTGCAACTACAGCGATTGTATAATTGAAATGATACTGCGTGTCTGAATGAACTATGCACAGGTAATTGGACTCCCACATGCGCAGTTGTTGTGAACAGCACAGTGGATGGCCCGGATGTGTTGGGGGACCTCCCCCTACCAGTCTCTGCTGTAGTTTTCCCTTAAACGGAACAGCCCGCTGAAGCTCAGCGGACAGGTGAAAATGTATCCCAAGCCTTCTTATGTGTTGTTCACAGGGTGAAAATTGGGGATACTTTTAATACCACTGTTTCCCCTGTCCTATCCACTATTGTGCTGTTGGAATGAATTTAAGGAGATCATCCCTTCCCCAGCACCCAGGGGCCATGCCGCCATTCCTTGGCATGTACCAAGCACGGATAATTCAATAAATGTGACACAATTAGAACTTGTCCCTCAAACTTAAGCCCGGCAACCCAGGGTGAGGTCTGGCTCCCCCAAAACGTCTGCTAATGTGTACTAGGGCAGACAGGTCAGTGGGAACAGGGGGGGGGGGGAATAGTATGTCCAGCTACCTACCCTTTCTTGGAACTGGAACATGCCCATGCCTAGCGGCACCGCCCATCCATCAGCGCCAGCAATCTTGGTGATGAACTGTGGTGGCAATTGCATGGTGTCACTCTTGCTTGCGAATGTGTGTCTATTGTGCATCAGCCACAGATTGCCCTGCTTTGATTCGGCTGGGTTAAACTTGTTGCCTGCACCACCCTTCCAGCCTGTGGACAATGGTATCTTGGCACTGCATAACATGTTTATTGTTACTCAACTCAATGGTACTCGTTTCATCGACCTCAGGAGGATAAATGCTAAGTGGACCTACCAGGATCTGAACCTGTGACCAAAAGGTCGAACACAGCCCCTTTCTGTTCTGCCACTCCACAGGCCTGTGAAATTGTATCCCAGGGTCGGCCTCTGGCACCTGAACCCTTCCTTGGACAGGCCCGAGCTAGAAAACCACGTCTAGAAGGCCTGCCAACCAGCTGACCACTTCCAACACCAGAGTGTCACGCCGCCACTCCGTAGCCTGGATACTAACCAGGTATAGATGTATCGGAAGACCCATCTCTCGGCGCCTGCTTGCCACAAAGTTCGCTGCGTGTCCTAGTCTGTTAAAACCCTGCACCTGAGAAGCACCCCTTTACCGGCGCCCACCAGTTGCACTGTAACTACAGCACCTGGAAGGGCTGGGCCCAACCCACTTGGGAGAGACATCTCGGGTGTATGCTAATGCACAGTGGCCCCACAGCCCTTGCACTGTTGTGCCACCCCGTTACCTAATGATTCTGGCCCTGCACTTGAAGCTCTTACATCAGCGTTTGGCTAAACACTTTAGCTTAAATCTTTGCTCAGCATAGGTGCTGAAGGCTATCTGTACACCTTCCACCTGGTCCCGGACACAGCGGTGAAGAGTTCCAGAAGGACCTGGCCAATATAAAAGACACCAACAGAGCTGAGGGAGCCCTGACCAGCTTCAAGGATTGTTTAAGCATTAAACTAATCTGCAGGGCTACCCAGCTTGCTCAGGTAATGACTATAGCATTCCGACCAGCCACCGGCTCACAGCGCATCTACTAGGTGTTCCGCTCCATGAAAAGCCTGACCAATCCGCCTTTCATAGCATTAGTCTAAGCGCATTGAGAATTACATATTCACGCCTGTTAAGCCTTATTTGCTACGTTCCTGCCACCGCGGGAGAGCGGGCAACACTGTGAAAGGGGTTCTTACTACTGCCAGGTAGGGGGCACAGGCTGCTCCCCTCGCTGGTGCAGGGCAGTGATACCCATTCCTGCCGCTCCTACACCACTGCCCTGCTCAGTAGATGCTGCACAATGGGCTCCGTCCCAGGAACCACAGGCAATAGGCACTTGGGAGAGGGGGGGGGCAGAACCCTATAAGGCAGGGCCCACCTCGGGCATTACTGAGGCGTTCATAGTACTCTCAGGGCAATGCCTTTGAACGTCCCATTAGCCTTCTAAATTTCGAAATCACTGCCTCAAAGCGTTAAACCTGGCCCGTGGCGCACTTCCCGGTCCGCGACGCTCGTCTTGTTCCCCCTGGTCGCCCGGGGCACGGATAGCCGGCCAAAATCGCACCACCCACAAACTCAAATGGGGAAAGAATCACCGAAAGCAGTGCCATATGGTGGCCTAAACACCTACGGCACCATAGAGGGTAAAGAATCTGATAGGTACGTGCTTTCCCTGGAACACAATAAAACCAGCGGAAGTGTACCCTTCCCATCATTCAGAAACTTACAATGCGACTTTATTTAGAACCAACTAATTAATATACAGTGATGGTAATTTGGCAGTTTATTCCCTGCTCAGCCGTCTCCCTGTACACTATGCCACATTTGGCCCAAGAGCCTACACCGCATTTTCCATACGGAATACCTATTTTTATAATGCCAGGTACAAGCATCCTAAAATATAACTAGCGTGCTTGCTGGTAGTTGTAGGATTAAACATAGTGGCTTAAAGAAATGTATATGTGGGCGAGGGATCACCGCAAATGAGAGTCAAAGACAGCGCGGCATTAGGAATATCATAAGCAAGCGCGCATGGGACCAAAGGAGGGCGTGGGTACCAAGCAAACCGATGTGATATGTCCCCAGCCGGACAATAGACTTCTTGGAGTGGCACTAGTTATTTTCAATGTACACTGAATTAACAACAACCTTGTGCTCCATCTTCAAATCACACAAACAAATGGCAAAAACCGCGCCACCATGTGGCCACATTCATAAGTGCCTGCGACCGTGCCAAGCGCTAGAAAACCATCGGCTCAAATTATGTGCTGAGCAAATACCGGCGAGGCAAATGAGGGCCTTTGTCTATCTGGTGGCGACATGTGACCCAGGACGCAGCTCGCCCCAGGGGATAAGCATAAGATACCAGGGCAGCCCATCAACCCAAACATCGATCAGCAACAATAGAGAATCATCAAAATCGAGCTGTCCTGCATAAAATGTCTTCGACTCTTGTCGTAAAACGGGCTGAAGGAATCACACAGGAATAAGGTTTGCTTCTCAACTCCCACACAGCCAGGTCTTCCCCGGAGGTGCTTTTCCTGCCCAATGCACAACTTCTGCCAGACACTCTGCTACCTTAACTCCTGCAGTGTCTTCGCATCGCACTCAAAGCATATTGCTGTACGCGAGACACTTCCGCCAGAGCCCTGACCCGTGACCCTGGCCCCCAGCGCCACTGCTCTTCTCGAGGACGAAACGCACTACTCAAGCCACGTGGCGCTCGCTGCCCTCCCCCAGCGCAACCACCGGCTCCGTGCCCCCCCTAACTGATAAGTAGAGGCCTGACTGAAATGGGGAAGGAGCCTCGCGACGCTCACTGGAGGTAATGGCGAGGACAGGTGTCGTATTGCACAGCATCTGCCTTTTGAATTAATATCATCTCAAAATATTACAATCTTGTGACTGCAACTTCCTTGGACAGGGAAGCTGTCCCCAAATACAATATCACAGCCTCAGACGAAGGATCCCCTCCTCTATCTACAAGCAGGTCTATCCGCTTACAATTATCCGATATAATGACAATCCTCCAGTTTTTATCCAGCCTTCGTACCAAGTTTCTGTTTCAGAGAACAATGCACCCGGTGCTTCTATTTATCGGCTAAATGCGTCCGATCTGGATTCCGGTCAAAATGGCCATGTCACATGTTCATTGAATAATCTCAAGGAGGACAGGCCCCTGACATCTTATATTTCCAGTAACTCCCAGACCGGAGTGCTGGGAGTTAGACACCCCCAGACAAGACACCTGGCACTGGCGTGCAGGAGCGCCCAGTCCGATCTGCTTCGTGCCCCCAGTGTCTCCCGGAGCTCCCAACTTTCCAGCGCTGCCCCAACCCAAGGTCCCTTAACGCCCTCGGCCCGGCCAGGAAACTCGCAGCCAGGGGAGCGAGCGAAGCCCTTTCATGCAGGGTCCCCTAGCAAGCTGAAATAACAAATGCTGTGTAGGCATATTCAGCCCATGCCACCCGACACTACCAATGCGCCGCACAGTGGGACCAGAATTAGAACGCCGCCTGGGGGTAGGGGCTCCCTCCCCCTATTGCACATGTCCTCATCAATTTTATTAGGCCACAACGGAAGAAGACAGAAATTCTCCCGAAATTCTCCTTACAAGCAGGATTAACAGTAAAAGCAGTGTTCAATCACCACTCTTCCTCTCCAACAAGAGTACCCGGAGTAAACGCGCCTCGACAAACGATGTGACCCGATGACCGGCAAACGGCAGAAAACCACCAGAGACCGTTGAAGTGGCCTCTACAATTCCAAGGGAACGCGAACTGCACTTAATTCACGATAGCCGCAGACACTCCCGGCGCCTCTTTGCTGTCTACCAGCGCGCCTAATCCCCTGCAGCACCCTTCTGCCATAACCACCATTACCGCCGCCCCCACATACAGGCGCAGCGCCCACCTATGGCGGCGCCGCATCCTCTTACCGACCAGGTCGCCTTTTAGCTCCGACCCCGGTACGGCCGCAATCAGTCTCACAACACCGAGCCCCCCCCGCAGCACGACCCAGGGTTATCAATGCCCGCAAAAGAACCAGTGTCAGACCAGGGGCCCGCCAGCATGCCCCGAGCGGAAAAAACGGTGGCAGGACTACAGCCCACTCATGCCCATTGGCACCCTTAAAAGGGGGTAAGGACTCACCGCCAACTGCCCTGCAGGGGATCACGAACGCGAAGATACACGGTGTGGTTCCCAACGATAAATCACGACGCGAGACAACCAGTTGAGACGGCGTGGCTGGCGAACAGAGACCGCCAGGAGGGGCGGGGGAGGCTTATATGCCCTCCCCCCACCTGGCGCACCGGAAGGACGCCACAGTGGCGACCTGGCTAGAGGGCTCCTACAGAACCCCCCAACGACTAGAGCGGGTGGGCGGTGCCCAAAATGGCACTAAAGGGCCGCCCTGCTGAATTGGCCCCCTGCGGGGGCCGCGGACAGCCGCAATCTTTGACTCTTTCCGGGGATTAGTGAATCTGAACGCCTCCCAGACCCATATCCCTGGAGCAGGCCTATGAACACATGCCGCTTGCACAGAACCCAGAGATGGATCTTGTATTTGTAAAGAATGGTTTAACTTTAGTGGAATAACACTCTCCCACTTGCTCACTCACGTAAAAAAACAAAATAAAACAAGCAGTGGCAAAGCCAATCCGAGATCTATTGGCTTTGTCAATATATTTTTTAGCGACTTAAGGGGCAAAAAGCACAACCGGCAGCCAGGTGATGTCATATTAAGTAAAATGTTTGACCTCAGCCCTTTCAGTTTTTCAGTGGACTTCTTGAGAAGTCTCCAGAACTTTCTTTATTCCCCGGAGCATGCTATTTCACTGAAGGGATGCCATTGTATTGTGCCATTTTTATAGCGGTTAGTCTGCATGGTCAGATTCTGTGGAATAAGAGGCTGTCATTGATTTCTGAATTACAGTGGAATGAAGTCATTCTCTCCAACAATCCACTATGGCCTTCAATTCGTGTTCCAAAAATCCGGCTGAACCGTGCTTAGCCTGTGAGCTTGAGTTTTCAGGTGTGTGTTTACAAAGGTCACGAAGTCCCAGGTGCCATCGTTGCAATGCAACAGAGAAACAAAACCCATCTAGTCACGTTTTAGAGGTTATTACAAAAGATTGTGTCCGAGCACATCTTAAAATGTTCACATAGAAAATGAGAACTGCACCACATGTCATTAGGGTAACACTCTAAGACTTTGGGATTTTTACCCCACTGTGATTAGAAAACTGGGTGTGTGCTGAACGCTAAAGTTTAATTTTCAGTGCTTTTTTGTACATTTTTCTTTAAAGTGCTTGATCTAATTCTCTATTCTATCTACGTCGTTTGGGAGGTAAGAATTACTTCTATTTGGCTGGATGAAGGGAGACTGACCTGGATAGACAAACTTGGGAATTTGGTGAAAGACTACCTAAGGCTGTAAGATTGTTAGAAATGTAGAGTGCATAGCACGAGTAATAACAAAATAATGGGTTATTCACTACAAAGACCACATCTCTTCACAGTTTCAGTTGTACATGGACGGTTTCATAATTCAGTGCTCGATCATATTCCTCGACCTTTAAGGGGTGCAGCGAAGGTGCTCCACCCCTTTCAAACAAGCTCACCATCACAACAGATACACATTCTGGTGCTCACTAGAAAAACAAAACAAGCGTCTTTCCTCTTAAAATCAGCAGTGCCAATCGTTTTTAGGTCTCGCTTAGGCAGCGCATGCACTGTCTCTTTAAGACATTTTGTTTTCTATCAGTGGGCTTGGAGACTACCTACTATTTGTCTTCATTGTCACTCTCATCTACTCGCTTCTTTTAGGTCATCTGGCGTAGTCTCCCTTCGTCTATGTTTGTTTATATCTACCCTGGAGCATGGCTGCATTACTTGTGTCCTTCCACTGGCCATTTTTGTAGGCGCTACTTTTTTTTTTGGGCTTCATCATTCTACCGAGTGCAGCGTTTTCAGCAAGCCCCCTCGAGTACTTCTTTCCCCTTCGTGTGCCTCCCTCCCCATGTTGCCTGTTTCCCCTCACCCTCCCTTGATGTCCTTGTAGTGTTTATATCAGCCCCTCCATCATGCCTTTAGTTTGTTCATGTGCTTACTCCCAGCCCCTCCCCCTACCGTTGTCTGTGTTGCCCCCAGGCCCTACCTCCCATTCACCGTTGTCTGAGTTGCCCCGCTTCTCTGTAATAAACAAAAAAGTGCTGACGGTGCCTGCGCTGGCCGCATCATGGCGATTTGTTTTTCTTTTATCCACTAGAGTAGCAGCCCATTGACTTCCTGGGGGTATTTCTAGCATTGCTAGTTTAGGTGCCTTTACAGCCCTTCCTGGGTCTCATGAGGGAGAGGATGTGGCATAATGGCCAGAGCTGCCAACTTTGGAACTGGGGAGCCAGGTTTGATCTCTGTGTCGGTTCAGCATCTCGTGATTCTAGGCAAATCACATAATCTCCCATGCATTAAAAAACAAAAACGAACATGCTTATGTGAAATGTAACTACTGCTTACGTAAAGCGCTCCAATACCTTTCAAGTTTGCACTATGTAAAACTGCAAAAAAAAAAAAAGAAAATAGATAAAATTCATAAAGCCATCTGGGGCAGTAATTACAAGTTTCCAAGATCTAAACAGAAAGAAGAAACCAGTGGCAGTTGCCACCGAGTAGCACGGGTGGGGTGGTGGGGGTGATAGAAAAAGAAATAAAAAAATTACTTACCTTGCTGCCGGACCGCCGCCTCGCATTGTCCTCTTCTGTTCCTGCTTGAAGCAGGAAGGACACCCAGGCTCCCCTAAGCCAATCACAAGGCTTGTGATTGGTCTGAGCGCCGTATTTTGGCGCTCAGACAGGCAGGGGGAGCCTGTGCATGTTCCTCACCAGGCTATGCATTACAGCCTGGTGGGGAACATGCAAAGTGCGCATGACTGTTTGGCCAGCCCAAGCGGCCGGCTAAACATTCATGCACACTTAAGTGCCCACCACTCTTCCCCTTGCTACTGTGATAACAGCCAAGCCCTGCCCCGCAAACCTGCCCGACAACGGAAAAATAAAATGATAATGACACAGTGTTATCATTTTATTTTTCCTTTTTCAACTGCGCAAAATGCAGTGGGGCGGCGCTCCATCACCTTACTGCCGCTAACACAATATCTTCTTAAGAAGCCACCCTCCATCTCTGCACAGCAGCTCCAAATTTGCCTAATAAATGATGCAAAATCAAATTGAACGATCACTAGACTTTATTTATTAGGTTACAATAGCACTTGCAAGACCATAACTGCTAAAGGGATAAGGAGGGGAGTGAAATGAGCTAACTGGAGGAATTAAGCTCTTGTTTCTGTCGTGTTTCTGTCGTGCGACAGTGTTCAGAGATGAAGACAGTGGTAAATGAGAAGAGGGAGCTGCACATGCAAGCTACCGAAAACAAACACCGGCAAAGCAAGAGTTCTAGCCTATGCTAGACCTCTTGGCTTTGTCAACGATTTTTCAACCATGTTGTACAGCAGCGCAGCTGCTGTGAAGCTTCGCTGAATGTTTAAAAAAAGCGTCATGACACGGTCAGCGCAGGCTGTTTCTATGTTTTTTGTTGTTTTTTTTTTACTTTCAACCATGCTGCAAAGCGACAATACTGCTGTTGCACATGGCTAAAAAAAGTGACAATGGCAACAGATCTCACATAGGCGTGACCTATTGGCTTTGCCAATGCTTGTTTCAGAAGCAATAACAATTTAAAAGACTTGGATCAGGGCTCTCTATGCCAATTATTCATGACACAACCATCTGCAGGGAGGCCTTTTTTTTTTTTTAAACCAATTTTATGTCCTGCTCTCTCGCAAAATATCTGGGGAAAACAGCAGCCAATTAGACAGCAGACTTTGCACTCCATACGCTGGAAACCGCTGGCAGTTGTATTGAGAGGCTGGTCACTGTTCTAGTGTTTGCTGTGCCAGCCACTCTCCGGGGCCTGGTTTACATCCCACACCACACCCATCCAACACAGGCGTCACATGACATGTGACCCTGGCAATAAAAGGGGCTGGGCGCACGTGCCCAGGGCCAGTTCCACTAACCAGATTCCAGTGTCTGTGTCATCATTCCATGTGCATGGGGGCCTAGCACCCCAGCCCATTACATTGGCGACGAGTGGGTGGACCTGCGTGTGCAGCCGCCTTGATGTTAGGTAAAAGGGGAGAGTATAGCTTGTGCTTGAGGCACCCCTACCAGCATGCTGAACCCAGTGGGCGATAACTACGGTGCCCGCCAGTGAATAACCCATGCACTCCCTGCCTGCAGTAAGCGACCTGACCTGAGTTAAGAGGGAACCGGGGAATGAGGTGAAGCGCCGCGGTTTGAATCAGGTGTCTTCAGCGTGGGAGATGCAGCATCAATGAAGCATAGGTGTGCGAGGGCAAGGCGCTGTGCAGGTATGAAGCACTAGGAGTGTGCCCCACATGTGAGTCTTATGTGATCACAGCAAGTGGGTGAAGAGGAGAGCAGGCTCCTGCATCACAGACTGGTGCGGGTAGTGGAAGATGGCAGCTGCCTGGTGAGAGGTGTACCGGCTGCACACAAGTAAAGGGGGAGTGAGACAACGCCTGTGGGGATTAGGTACGGCCTGCAGCACCAGTAGACTACGCTCAAAGGAGCAGTGCCACTGTGGGGGTGACTCCAGTAGGAGGCGGCCCGACAGGGCTGAACAAATAGCCTGTGCGTGTGCCCCCGCCTGAAGTAGTGCATGCAGGAGAGACAGCTGAGAAGCCAGAGGTGCCGGCAAGCGACTTTGAGACAATTATACCTGTGGTATGGTCTGCAGCGGGGGAATGAGTAGGCCCCATACTGGCACTAGCCAGGAGGTGGAAGTAGTACCCTCCGAGACACTGCTGATGCCTGTTGTGCCCTCCCACACGGCCCGAATGAAAATAAATTTACCGTGCTGGGGGGAGGTGCCGCAGCCCCGCGGGAAGTCACCTGCCATGTGTGAGCACCCATGACAGCCTTCGGCAGTGGTGACCTGCCTGCGAGTGGGGTGAGTGCTTGGTCAGGGTGAGTGCTGTGTGCAGCGTGGAGAATCCCGAGGAGTGGCTAAATTGGATGCAGGCTGTGTGGAAAAATCAGTGGCAGCACCACCTAGTGGGTGTTTGCTGCACTGCACTATGGCCCAGACAGATCTGACGCAGGGAGAATGTAAGCACAATCCGATCTGACTGGGAGCCAGAATTGCCCCAAGAACTCGCCCTCCTTGCTGAAGTGCGGGCGCCGGGACGGAGGTCAATTGTGTACTGCCTCATGCCAGAATACACTCGAACTGTGGCCGCGTGGTCTTCACCCCCTTCCCAAACTCATCAAAGGCAGACTGCAACCAACTCCAGAGAGCTTCTTAAAGCCAAAAAAAACTGCCCCAGCAATGCAAGCTGCAGTAAGTTAAGTGCAAGCGAGGGACTTGCAGCATCAACTGACTAGGAAGAAGGCTGCGGTGGCGCCTAGTGGCCATGGGTGGTCACTGCAGCACTTGAGGACACCTCTGGGCAGAGAAATCACCTGCAGCGCTTAGAAGGCTACCTACACAGGAGTGTACCTGGGGGCAGCACGAAAGATCAAGAACCCTGAAGAGAGAGAGAGACAATGCAGTGAGCCTCAAGAAGCTCAAGGTGGCCAGCTGAGGAAACTACCAAGAGTCTGTCGAAGGCAAGAACAGCCAAGCAGCAACGCCTCAGGCAGAAACTCCATGAAAGAGTGAAGAAAGTGCGCTGCATGCGCACCCAGTGGCGAAAGGACGCCACTGCAAGTGGAGGTCTTGAGTGCGCAAGACGCCAGAAGTAGGCGTACCCTAAAGTGACGGACGAAGGGCGTACAGTCGGAAGCGCGCCAAAGACCAGATCAGAGAAGATGATTGTCCTGGCTGGAGCCCGAGGGTGAGAGTCCTGAGAGGAAGAGGGCCCATGTTGTCACAGGGAGTGACAGATCCTGCGAAGCCGGCCCGAGTGGAGGCTGCAGAGAGAGAGCCATAATATTGAGGTGCCAAGAGTGCGTCCTCAAGAGAAGATGACCTGCGGAGGTTAGAGAAGATGACCAGCGAGAGGTCAGAGAAGGTGACCTGTGAGAGGTCAGAGAAGAAGACCTAGGAGAGGTCGTGAAAGGAAGAAGGTCACGACGAGTAGTCTGGTCACTGGACGAGGAGAAAGCATTGTCCTAGGGGTAGGACATGACCTGGGAGAACCGTGTGAAGTGCACGTCACATGGAGAGGCCGGTCAGAGAAGAAGAGTAAGACAAGATGGGACCAGACCGGGTCGCAAAGTGAGAGAACAAGGAAAAGGACATCGTGTGGCATGAGGCTACTGCATAAGGAATCCAAAGAAAGAAGAAGAGAAGAGAAAGTATAAGAGAAAAGAAAGAAGAGAGGAGAGGAGTGTATGATTAGACATCTGGCACACCGCAAGGTACAGAAGACAACTGAGTGCAAGAACATCGTAGGAGTGTTGGACACCGGGAGTGAAGTACAGTGCCTAGGTAATATCTGTGGCACCATGAGAGGCTGGCTGTCCAGAAGTCTTCGGTTACACCAAGCAAACCTGGCGTCTGCAGATGTGAGCAAGCTGGACCTTTTGTGACATCCACCTTTGGGGTTGCATGGGAGACTGGACTGTGGTCCTGCTCGCATGTCCTGAGTGACCTCGGAAGTGGGGTCTAGAAGAGGATCCGACCACTCCACACCAGACCGTGGCGATCCAGGGGCAAGGGCCTCGGGGACGACCGGTGAGAGCGGGATCCCAAAATGAGAGATGAGTCTACAGCAGCTCCCCCGCAGGCTCCAGGAAGACGAAGATATCATGTTGTAAGCTGGTTCCTCCAAAGACCATCCTATCAATGCTGGTGCATCAGAGTCCGGATAGCAGGAGTAGTCAGATCCAGAAACAACTACCCTCCAGGTGGATCGTGGGACTTGAAGGTGGGACTCGTAGCACTTCCTCCACAAGCCTAGAGTATGGCGTTGGAGTGACATGGCGAAGTACACCCAGTCCAGTGGAAGCCGGGTGAAGAGGACCTCGGGGACATCCTGTGAGAGGGGAACACCCACGAGAGGGGCATCCTGTGAGGGGAAGGATGTCTCTAATTACTCCACCATCTTGCAGCTGGAAGCTCTGCTGCTTCTGCGGAAGACTCAACAACAACCAGGATGTCATCCGTCGTCGGAGGCTTGAAGTTCATGGAGCCCGGACGTTTTTGTGAAAATGTAACATCCTCCATATTCACTATCACTCCACATCCACCGTCCCCGTAAAGTGTGAATATAGACTTTGGTTGTGAACTTCCACGCCTTGAGTCCAGGGAGGATCGGATCTGCATTGCACCCCTGAACTGTGCCAAGTAGTACTGGTGATCCTAGCTGCAGTTGTACCATTGTCTTGTTCTGCAAGCAGCTGAATAGACTCAGTGGAAGTTTTCTGTTATTGTTTTATTCTCTCCCACAGGTTGGACTTGTTGTTCCAGTTTGAATAAAGTTTGGGAGGGATGTAGTGCCGGGCTGGTCACTGTTCTAGTGTTTGCTGTGCCAGCCACTCCCGGACCATATTCATCTGTAACTTTTGTGTCTCTCTGGTTAGGAGCGGGAAGGTGCTGTGTACTAATCCATGCGTCTGAAATAGATGTGTTCATGGCTAGGAGGGAGGAAGCTCTGAGTGGGCGTCACCTGTCCGGCTGCTCGCATTACGATTCAGACCTTGCTTTATTTTGGGGCATAAAAGTGCACAAAAACGCATTTGGTGCTGCCATGAGTAGCTCCCATTCTGAATCACATGGCTCCTTTGAGCCTGTGGGAGCCACCCCTGTGAGGTGCGTGTTGCTGAGACAGCTGTCCGCACCTTGAGCGGAGGAACCAGGACATTTAAGAGATAAGGTTAAAATGATGTTTAATGGGTACAAATGATGTGTGTCCTATGCAAAACAATATTTGCAAAACTTGCAATTTTTACAGTTTTGTTAGACCGAACCAGAGAAAAATGGCATCAATTTCACTGGACAAGCAGGCAGAAGTGTTGCTAGGCTGTTGATAAGTATTGTGTGCCCCGTGTATGACCCCGTGTCCAGGCATGCAGAGATCTCTGTCGTAGATAGGTGTGTGGCGCTGGGCTAATAGAAGCACTAGAAGTGACAACGAACTTCTTATGTGTGTGGGCGTGAACTGTTTTTTCACAAATATTGTTTGGAACAGGGCTGCGTACAATTTGTCTGCCATTAAAAGACGTGGATTACGGCATGGAGGTAGCCTGAAACAGATAGGTGCACAAGCACACAATGTATGGTAAGCGGACACAGAACTACTTGTCTGCGGGATCTGAAAATGGTGGTGGCGGCAATCAATCACGCAGGAAACAGCAAACACAGTAAAAATCAAACGCATCGTTGAGCTCTCCTCCACACTCACTACAGGGTTAGCTCAACATGCCTTACACACAGAAACAACACGAGCAGCTGACACTCAACGTGACGATGGTGAAGGCAAAATGCAGCACCACAAGATGGGGGAGGTTGTGGAGGGGGGAGAAGAAATAGTACCTCAATCACAGTGCAACCAGCGGACTGGCACTAATTAAGTTTAATCCTTGTGTGCTTGGTCTCTGCTCCACTGAAAGGAGCGGAGGCGACGTTTGGCCAGCACAGGCCAATTAAGGAGGCTGCAAAGAAGAGGTACACTGGAGCCAAATATGGTAAGCAATGGGTGGACTCTAAGCCCTTTTTGTAAACAATAGTGTCTCGCAAGCGAGACGTATTCACTAGCGCATGCTCTCGCAGGTTTGACCCTAAAAAATTGTCTGCCTAGTGCAGGCTAGGGCAGTTCAACAGCTCCACGGTATCACCATGGTGTCCTCTGTAAGTGTATGGTACATGTTCAGCATCTAGAGGAGAGCTATAGTGCATGTACAGTGGTGTAACACAACTTGAGGGGGCCCCCCTGCAAAGTACATTGAGGGGGTCACCCGCACTCCAGACCCAGTCAGGAGCTCTCAGGCCAGGGGCCCGCCACACATGAACAGTGCCGGGGGAGGGGGGCCTGGAGCTCGGGGCCTCCTGCACCGCAGGGGCTATTGTTACACCACTGTGCATTTAAGTGTCCTTTCTAAGTATAATCCATTCATCCCACACCTCACAGTCTTCCCTCTCAAGCACTGGCGTAGCCAGTGTGCCAAGGGCCCTATTGCAAAGAAGGAAATTGCCCCCCTGCTCTCTGTTTAAACTGTGGCCTCTGAGCCCTGGTGCCACTGCACCTGCTTTACCAATGGAAGCTACGCGTCTGCTCTCAATTGAGACTACCTTGTTTTCTTGCAGGAAGATCTCAGAGCTGAACCCGCCGGAAGTGAACCATTCGACTCTGCAGTACGCCGCCTGGGGTCCACAAGGGAGTCAACTGGTGCGTCATCTTGACAGGCTGGACATTTTCTTACAGCGATGCAAGCACGTGTCACGTGACATTCTGGAAACGGTTCCTCATTGCGCAAAATGGCAGTCACAAGTTGGAGCAAAGAGATGTATACTCAGCGCATGCATTTAATGCGACATAAAACAGGAAGTGCTGACCAAAGGGGTGTGGCATCACCAGGGGTCCATGCTGCCTTACATTCTGCCCGGCCTATGCTGTTCAAATGGCATAACAAAGAAAAAACACAATGAAAACCTTCACACTAACTCCTACAAGTTATAAATGACAAACAACACCAGACTGCAGCCCGTGCTCGAATCCTCAAAACCAGGGCAAAAGGGAACCAAACCCCATTAGTGCTGTGAGGCTATTAGTGTCAGAAAAGACCACATATAAATGTTTACTACAACATAGAATAGCACCCACTCAATACAGAGGGGCATATTTACAAGCCCCTTGCGCCACCCGTACGTCACTTTTCCCATGTTAAAAATGACGCAAAAGTGGCGCAAGGGGCTTGTAAATAAGCCCCAGAGAATCTATATGGTAGCACCACAGGCCACGTACCTTCCCAACACACAGGCTCCCAATGATGTCCACGCCCCCACTCTGCACACACCACACCGCCTCAGAAAGACAATTCCGCAAAACCAAACATGCAAGCGATGAACCACTTACCATATACACAGTATCTGAAACAGGCACTGCTAGAGACACATAACATACACCTTCCCAAGCAACACACAACATCCCAAAGGCCCTAGCAGTACCCAAGTACACTGTGCCCCAAACAAACAGTGTAAGTGAATCATGCATACATAAAGCAAATCTAAGTAGTAGCAGAAGCTAAGTAGCCCCTCTACTGCTCAGATGAACAGTGGCAGACACTACTAAACGTAATGCGTACACTTGACCAGCACACTACATCCCTCTGGTAACACACGGTGCCTCAAACAGTGCAAACGAATATTCCTTGCACTCACCCAGCATACAACGTTCCACTGTTGCGAAAACTGGCCAGGGACAAAGTGTTACAAATAAAGTTAGCCAGGGACGGACACACACACACATAAACAAACACACACACAAATGTCCGTCATGCATCATCACAGTAGCGTCATCACTACAGAAGTAAACTGTTCCAAACAAACGGTACTAAAGAGTGATACACCTGCCCAACACACAATACCCAATGATTTCATTACTGGCCAGATTCCCAGACAGTAACAAGAGTAAATCACACGCCTGCCCGTCATACCCTGACCTACCTGTGTCACCAGGTACACAAAGAGCTATAGAGACAGTGCTAGGAGAGACATACAGCAACCCAACACAAACAAGCTAGCAGGGGACCCCACCGGCCAGGAACAAAGGGCCAGATATACGGCCATTCCATTTTGCAGGTCGCAAATTGCGATTTACTGCGACTCGCAATTTGCGACTCACAAAAGTGAATGTACTAATGTGTCTCAGACACATTTACCGATTCACAATGGAGTCGCAAATGATCTGCCTCATCAATATTCATGAGGCAGGTCGCAATTTGCGACCCATTGGGAATGGGCTACAATCACCGGGATCAGATGGTGCCTTGCTGGGGACAGCATACCACCATGTCTGTGTTTGCTTTTTAAATAAAGCAAGGTTCTTTTTTCAAATGCAGCCATTTTCCTTAAAGGAAAACGGGATGCGTTTAAAAAAAAAAAAATGAAAAGTTTTCTTTTCATTTTTTAAGTGCAGGCAGTGGTCCGTGGCACCACTGCCTGCTCTTAAAAAATATTTTCTCTGCCAAACACAAAGGAGAAGGGGGGATCCCTTCCCATTTGTGACTGGCTTACCACCAATTTGAAATTGGTGGTAAGTGCAATTGTTTTTCGACCGCATTTGCGGTCGCAAAACAATCGTACATCCCCCTGTGACTTGCTAATAGGAAGGGACGCACTTGGCACACCCCTACCTAATAGCGACTCGCAAACCCTATTTTGCAAGTCGGTAATAGGTTACTGACTCACAAAATAGGGTTTGTACATGCTAAACCCTTTTTAGTGGTCGCAAACGGCCCGATTTTTTGTTTGAGACTGCTAAAATCAGTCGTACAGCAGCCCCAAAGTCTCCTGAATAAATGTTATGCACCTACATACTCCTCCTCAACACATCATCTCAGAGGTTCTCATACTGCTCCTGTATGCAGTTTTTGGAATTAGCAGCGTGAGAGAATATTACATATACTCAGTGCTTGAAATGGAAAAATAGAAGTGCAGGTACTCTGTACCAGAATACCTGCTTGTTTCTGAGAAGTGCCGGTACTCTCCAATTAAAAGTGTTTCGTCTCTCTTGAGAAGTGCCCGTACTCGCCCTCTCCAATTAAAAGTGTTACGTCTCTCTTGAGAAGTGCCGGTACTCGCCCTCTCAAAATAAAAAAGTGCCAGTACTCCGTACCGGACAGTACCGGCCCATTTAAGGCACTGCATACACTTGTCCGACAGCACGTCTTCTCCTACACAATTGTAACGCAATTCGAAAGCAAGGTCACGTGACAATGTGCATGCCGCCACTTCATTTGCTGCTCACCGTGCCCTGCATCCATTTCTTCCCAGGTGTTTATCTTTGAGAACAATATCTATTACCAGCAGGATGGCTCGGGGCAGGCCTTGCGACTCACCTCATCTGGGAAGCACGGGACTGTGACTAACGGAGTGTCTGATTGGCTGTATGAAGGTGAGACTAGACAGATGCCGAGCATGGGGGACGTCATGGCAGTGGGCACATTTAAAGAGGTGGAGTGCAAGGCCGATAAGAGGCACCGAGCAGGAGGGATCAGATATGGGGACAGACTGAGGTGAGGGTGAGAGACGGGGACAAAGAGATGTGGGGTGTCAAAGAAAATATACGCAGACGTCAATCGGAGTCTGAAATGATTTATTGACAAAAGAAAAATTAATATTCTGTGAGTCAGAGTCAACTGGCCAAGGGTTCCCCACGGCAGAGGGTAATAGTCGGTAAATTCTTACATTGAACACACACGCAGGTGCCTGGCTGAGCTCGAGGTGACAGTGGCCTTCAAATTTCAATGGTTTTGGCTGAGCAAGCTCGTCTTGGCTTTTCACGTCTCAAGAGCCACAATGAAAAAGCTTCTGCACGTCAGAGACAGGCAATTCCTGTGGGCACACTTAACCTGAGCAAGAAAAATGACTGAAGAAAGATAGTTACATTTATAAGTGCGTATATTTAAGTTTTTCAAAGGGGGTGGGGGTTGCATGATAAGGAAATATGACAATGTGAAGTGGGAGAGTTTTGATCAGGAAAGAGAGGAGGTTAAAAGACTGAACTGCGGTATTCAATCAAAGAATGGTGCTGGGGAGGTTTGCCTAGGCTACACGTCCTCTCACTTGTGGCTGGCTGTGTCCTTTCTTCCAGAGGAGATCCTGCGGGCATACCCTGCACACTGGTGGTCCCCGGACGGAGCTCGGCTGGCATACACAACTCTAAACAACTCCCTTGTGCCAAGCATGGAGCTTCCCCAGTTCCTGGGGAGTGTTTACCCATTCAGCAAACGCTACCCATACTCAAAGGTGGGTGTCCCCTTCGCCCCACACCGCCACGTTTCTTTCATCCTTCTGCCCCATTTTACTCTTCATCGTACACATTTTTCTATCTCTTTTCACTCTACACTTCTGTACTTAGACCTAACGCCATCTTGTGTCCCATGTGTATTTTCAGCATATACTCAGGGCCTGATTCACAAAGGGCCTCTGCACTCGTGGCGGGTGAGGAGGGGGGGAGAGGTGGACATAGTCGTTGGGTAGTCTCTGCACTGAGAATTCTCATTGTGGAGATTCCGCCCCGAGTGTGGGGACTCCTTCACCCTTGCGGGGGCCCCGCCACGAGTGCAGAGGCCCTTTGTGAATCAGGCCCTCAGTGTGTAGGTACCCCTGTGTCTATGATCTTTTCTTCCCTTACAGGCAGGTCAACCGATCCCTCTGGTGAAGCTCTTGGTGGTTAACCTGTACGGGCCCGCCCACACTCTGGAGCTCCTCCCACCTGACACCTTCCGATACAAGTGAGTCTATGGCAGGGGATGCACTAGAGTTGGAAGCAGTGGCAAGGCGGATGTGGTACCAAATGGTCATGATAAATTTGATACAACCGCCTGCTTTTTAGAGTTGAAGGGTAAAGATGAATCCACAAGTTTCTCGCTTTGTTTCCCTGAGATGGGTATGGCAAGGATCTCTCTACAGTCGTGGTGGGGACTTGTAGGTGGTAAAAGAGTGAAATGAAATCACGAAGTGATGTGTGGTGTACATCCAAGGTTAAAAGGGGGAAAATATAAAGAAAAAGTGGTTGCGACTTCCTTTTTTCTGCTTGTTGTCCATATACCTTTTATATTTTCTACTTTTTCAGAAGTTTTAGTTTTCCTTTTTGTTTTTTTATCATTTGTGTTTTCCTATACTTTGCTTTTTTAAGATGACTTTGCATGAAAGGGCCAGGCTAAAAGTGTATATAAACACATTAAATTGAATGAGATGCTGGCGAGGTGTGGCCAGCTTTAGTCTCTTAAGCTTACTTTTACAGAACATATCTTTAAGTGATTAAGAGGGTTGGGGAGTCCATGTCCTGTTACTGCTGTGGTTCTAGACATGTTCAGTCTCTTCCGCCCTCTGTATGTATGAAAGAGCTCCCATTGTTTCTCCAGGGAATATTTCATTACAATGGTGAAGTGGTTTGCCAACACTCGCCTGGCAGTGCGCTGGTTAAACCGACCTCAGAACTGCTCCATCCTGACCTTTTGTGAAGCCACCACTGGAGCTTGTCAGGAGGTGAGTGGGAAGCGGGGGATGAAAACAAGCCACTATTGTACCCTACATTACATCACCTAGACAGATAGCCCAAAGATGGGATACTGAGGTGGCCCTGCTCCACTCTGGCAGCAAAGAAAAGTTAATGTGAATAAACAATAGGATTGGCAAGCTGAAAGAGAAAACTAGTCAACAGGGTTGGGTGACATCTCTGATATCTTTTTGTGTTTTTAGGTGAATATGTGTTTAAACCTTTTTCATGAGTGACCGCCATCTAAGCTTTGAATAGAAAATCAAGGGACCATCGCTGTCATCTCCATTGAAACATTACCTTAGTCCCCTGTTGTCACACCACCACCGAGCAGGGTACATCAACTCCAGGGCGCCATTCGATCAGAAGTTCATTATCATCCCGTTGCCACCAACAGGACACACTGCGGCCATCATTACATATATCTCCAATGATCTATCTCCAGTATTTATTGACTGAGGTCACCAGCAGGTCACAGACTGTAAAACACGTCATTGGTTGGTTGAATCAGAAGATCTGACTATGTCTGAACGCCTCCAAAGTGGACCTTTGGTAATCCAACCTTACAGGTGTCCCCCTGCCGACATCTTAAAAACCGCACAACCTGTGAGTCATCACAGATTCAACCACAGCGTTTAAGCATGGAGTGAAAAAACTCAACAAAACATCTTTCTACCATCTGAGAGTGCGCTGTGGACTCCTGACTCACCTACTCGTGCTTCAAAAGATCAGTCTTTTCTAATAGGCAAGATCCCAAGAGTATACATCCATGCTACCTGCCTCATCCTGGTGTATCACAATCATATTCTCCCACAGTGATGACCCTTCAGGGGTTCCTGTGCAAGAAATGGGTGACTTTCAAGGCTGCACCTTCTTCAGAAGGCTCCTACTGGACAAGGGCCTTCCTATCTTACCACCCTGATGACACTATAATGGCTGACCAGACGCCCGGGGCCCACCAACCAAAACATACTCTTCATCCAACTAGCAAGATGCAAATATTTTATGTGCAGAATGTTCAAGGCTCATTCTTCTGGAGTTCACATGCGCTTTACTTCTGCCTTGAAGCAGATTTTCCAAACTTTAGGAAATCCTTGGGAAATATATGTTCAGACATTTTGAGAGCAGCAAAGCTGAATGCTCCAAAAGCAACAATCTTCAATTGTCTATGGTGTCTCTGAAGAAGAGATGCTCCCACCCACAGTGGCAGTGACATAAAAACAATAAATTACTTTAAAAATGTGATTATCTGAAAGATATATTAAGGCCGTCAGCTCAAAAGTAGCAACATTTGTGCAGGGTTCATCAAAATGCTACCAGCAGAATAAAATGGGACCATCAGCATGACCCTGGCTTGAATATTGACCAAATCAACTACCATCACCAAGGCCATTAGAGTGTCATTTGGGCAACTAATGTCACTGCCACCGGATCACCTTCCCGAGAACCAGCGTGCACTTCAAACATTATTGGTGCAAATCTTGGTGGTGTCTTCTGGGTAACAACTGTCCGCAAGAACATCCTCTGCTCTATTAACATCGCTCACTACAACATCATTATGCCACACTTTATCACATTTCTTTGTTAGGGCAACCACCATTCATCATGTGAAGCTTATTGTGACAACAGCCAATGTTTCCTCACTGAACCATCATTATGGCATGTAGTGTTCACAGCATCAACATGGGACCTTGCCCGAAATGCCACAGGGACTTTAACTTGTCATCCATTGCTGCCACCAAGTTTGAACTGTAAGACAAGCCAACCACCAACACCTGAACACATGTCAATGCTGGCTAAGGATCGTCAGCGCCAGTGATGAACATCATCGGGGATACATCACCCCTTGCATCATAATGTCATCGCATTCACCATTCACCACTATCATCACCATAACAACCCCCAACAGCATCATCAATGGAGTACTGTCAGTATCACCAAGGCAACCATCATCCACCACAGGAAGATTTCATCTTTCCATTCAGCACTGCAGTACCACTGGGCTAATCACTCTCACTTGCATATATGGGAACTATTACTCTGTGGAGCAGCTTTGTCCCTAGGGGAAGCAACTCGACGTGCATGCTGTCCAGTCCTGGCATTGCCCAGCATTTCAGAATAATTGTCGCAGAGTGCAGGTATTGTGCCTCTGTCAGCATTAGAAGACTCGCACCCAATTCTCGTCTGTCTTTTATTTCCTTCAGAAACACAAACTTTCATCGGACATGTGGGTGAGCAGACAGGTAAATCTCCCTTCCATTCTCTACTTTGATATTTCCCTCCTTTACATTTCTGAGTACATCTTTCCGAATCCGCATGCCCCATCTTTCCCATAGTTATCTAGCTCCCTGTCTCATTTTTAACTAGTCCTTTTGAATTGTATATATGCTTCTAGGGGCTTTTAGCTCTTCATCTATTGGTCTGTCACTGCGTAATTCACATTTTTGTTCCGCCCACTCCGCATACCACATTTGGCATTGGGTCAGACCACTTTAGACATTGGCTTACTCTATTGTGAGTTGTGGCATTCTGCTCTTGCACAATGTGCACTTACGCACAAAAAGTAAACCACTTGTACAGTTTTATGAAAACTATTCACAAACATTAGCAAAGCGGAAAGTTGCCAACTATTGCCAGAGCTTTTGACTGTGGCAACGCTTGTTTCGAAATGCAGATCCTTTTACATGGAAGGTAGCAGTACCCACAGTGTTTGGCTTTCATAATTTGAATATTTTGAATGAAAACAGTGTAGGCTTCACCCGTAATGAGGTTTGTAGCAATAACCAGTGTGTATGCCTTCGTTCTGTTGTGAAAAAAATAAAACTGTGCTATAGAAGGGGATTGTGAGTGGATACGGGCAGTGTTTTTTGTTAACCACATACTATAGATGAGGTGAATTACTAAAGCTGATATTGCTTAGGCCTGGTGTTAGCCAATACCCTTTGATTTTTATATATAGTACGTCCTTAGAGTGCCTTTCAGCCAGCCCTATTCATCCATTGTTCTGCTATTGTGTTAGTTACATTTGTTTCTGCCCACTACAGCATACAACATGGGGTAATGGGTCTGCCCACTTCAGCCACTGTCTGACTTCGCTGTGAGTGACAGCATTCTGTCCTGTCACAAGGAGCATATCCACACACAAAGTAGTTCATTTCAGCGCCAGGGACTACTATTAAAATGTGTGCCTTTTGAGACCAAAAATGTTTTTTCTTTTAGCCAATTTGTTTTATGTTAGATTGAAAAGGGCCCGGCAGCTTCCTCAACAATAAAGTTTTGCAAAACCATAACAATCTAAACAAGCATTGTTAAAGCCCAAAGACTGGTAGCAAACACTAGACCTATTGGCTTTGTGAATGCTTGTTTAGTAGGTGGTTAAAAGAAATACATTGGTTTTTATAGTCCTAAAACTGTACTCTTTGCTCCGCCATTTGCAAATGTGCTGTCAAAAACATGGTCAAGCCATAATCGTTTATGATGGACAAGGTCAAACATTGGTTTATTAATTAACATAAAAATAGGGGGAAACGGTCAGAAAGGTCTAAAGAAGCTGATCAAATATGCAACATCTTTGTAATGCAAAGGATGCAGCAAGCCTTTCACTTAGGCAATTATCAACTAAAAACGTCCTCTGACTTTTTTTCTACTAAATGATCAATGTTTCGGGGAACAAATGTTTCATTTCTAGGGAATTGGTTATGAAAAATAAATGGCGACTTTTCTGCCATCTGTATCCTTGAGCTAGCTGCCAGAGATTAAAACCAGGGTTTACAACATACAATGCCATTTGAGCAACCCCTGTGGGAACTTTAGAACCTATCACCATTCCACAATTTATAGCTCAGCTGCATCATTTACAAAGCTATCACGGCTCCCCCGTTTATCTTGCAGACAAGCTCAACAACTCTGGTAGATCTCGTCACGCCCACAGCCAGGACACCATCAGACTGCAGACTAAGAAGTGTAAAAAAGGAAACACAAGACAGCAGGCTTTTCCAACTATGTACGCAGGTTCTGGAACAACACCCCGTACTTTTTAGGACCACCCCAATGCTTCTCTTATTTAGGAAAAAGTTGAAGACGCACCTCTTTAAAGAACACTACATCACCGTGCATTAACAATCTATCGCCCACCTCGTTCTCTTACTCGCTGATTTTATACTTGTCTTTGACCATCAATCAAAAAGGAAGGGGGTGTTCTTAAACACAGGGTATTAGAGGCGCTAACCTGTTCTCGTGAAAGTAAATGAAAAGAAAATATCAGTGTGGTGCATCAGGTGAGGTAAAACACCTAAACCCTCAATAGTGGACAAAAGTCCGAATCATACAAATGATAACAGGCCCTGAGCACACACATAAAAGTTTTACAACACACAGTAAACGTTGTATGCGAAGGATGACAGAAGAAACGTTCTTCCGATATTCCTTTAATGAGGTGTGAATTCATATGCCAGCCAACACGTGTTTCGTCATTGGGTGTGTAACTCTTGACTTCTTCAGGGCTGGAATTACATGAAATGGCTGTTGTCACAAAGGGTTTGCATAAAAGGCATGGTCAACATAACATGTCTAACAAGTACGTGGACATGGTAGATAGAGTGATTAAGACTCATCATTGGGTGGGAATGTGTACCACATCAAAGCAACGGAAAAGGGAAGGAAAATGAGTCACGTGACATCCAAAATGGTGTCATGCACGGCATTCAAACGTGAAATTATGTGCTGTCGTCTGCATGCAGAATGCAATGCGCATTCAAACGGCATGTGTCCAGTAAATGTGTCAATTAATTATCCGACCTCGGTGTGCTATAGTGAACGATAAAACATCGAAACATAAGAAAATAAATCTAAATCCTTCCCTTTTCCGTTGCTTTGATGTGGTACACATTCCCACCCAATGATGAGTCTTAATCACTCTATCTATCATGTCCACGTACTGGTTAGACATGTTATGTTGACCATGCCTTTTATGCAAACCCTTTGTGACAACAGCCATTTCATGTAATTCCAGCCCTGAAGAAGTCAAGGGTTACACACCCAATGACGAAACACGTGTTGGCTGGCATATGAATTCACACCTCATTAAAGGAATATCGGAAGAACGTTTCTCCTGTCATCCTTCGCATACAACGTTTACTGTGTGTTGTAAAACTTTTATGTGTGTGCTCAGGGCCTGTTATCATTTGTCTTTGACCATGCACAGCGCTTTGCTACATTTTGGCTAGGTGTGCCCTATAGAAATACCATATACATGCATACACACACCCATACAGAGGACCATAGAGTGATGACATTAAAAGCTTAAAACTACACATATTGTCAGTGATGACCCAGCACAATCACCAGCTTTTCCTCTCCACACACTCCTATGTCTCACTTATCCTGCCCTTGTTTCCCGCAGCAGGACCAGCCGCTGTTTTCCAAAGATGGCGAGAGCCTCTTCATGTCCCTCCCTGTGAAGCAGGGGGCGCGGGGAGAGTTCCACCACGTGGCCATGCTCGCTACTCAGGTAAGGTAGAGATGTTCAAGGATGTATGTTGGTAAAGTCAAAGGGTAGGATTTCAAGGCCCAGGATCAATGGATGATATTGTGAAAAAAATTCATCACATATTTTTGGTGGAGTCTGAAAGAGATTGTGGGAAAAATTAACAGTCTGTGAATAACAAAGAGTATAGACAAGGGATCACCATACATCAACGACAGAGGACGGCTCCCCAATGCAAAGCAGAGGTTAAATGTAATCCTTCTGTGCACTCAGGTTTGTTATCAATCATGTGACAAAATTCCCACTAAGAGAACAAGTAGATGCCTAGGTGAGCTCATGAGAATTAGAAGGTGGCCTTCACTAAATAACACAAGTTTTCACGAGTTGAAGCTGAGCGAGTTGTTTTTAAACTTTTTGAATCCCGGGTGCCAGGTTGGAGCGCATCTAAGGCTCAGAGATGGGCACATTTGCTAGGATAAGTTAGCATGAGCAAGAAAACATGGCCATAGCAGGTTACAGTTCCACTAAGACTGACAAATATGTTGAAATTCTTGTACAGTCTACACACATAGTTCATTAAAGTGACCTTCAATGAGCCAGGTGTCACAATTATCCAACGCGTACACACAAGGTGCTTAGGTATTACAAAGTAATACGAAGTAATTCACTACCTATCGGCTCAAAAATAGATATTTAAGGGGTCACCTCAAAATTATCGTGGCATGCTTCATCCTCGACAACTCTCCACACTGTTGTAAGATGGTACTACTCCAGTGGACGTAACCAAACATGGGAGTTCTTTGATATATTGTTTTCAGGACAGTAGACAAAGGTCCAGATATTCATTTAAAAATGCCTCTGGGTATACCCAAAGAATTTTTCTTTATTTAGGGGGTACCCTTCATATAAGTTAAAAATGAAACAATACGTGGTTAGTGAGTAATTCAATGTTTCACTTAAGCACAATATAGGTAACAATTACTCATTGCAGAGTGACAACAGACAGGTATGAGAGCCTTATTCCTCATTTCTGCATGTCTAGTTGGGTAGGGAGTTCTGCAGCTCTGAAGAAGACCGTTGACCATTTTTTGGTTGAAACATGTCTGCAGCTGTGGCAACTATTTGTGGGTAAGTGAAACATTGAATTCAACCCCTAAGCACATATTGGCTGTTTTTTAACTTATATCAAGGATACTCCTAAATAAAGAAATATTCTTTGGGTATACATTAGGTATTTTTATTTGAATATTTGGACCTTTGTCTACTGTCCTGAAAACAATATCTAAGAACTCCGATGTTTGGTTGAGTCCATCGGAGTAGTAACATCTAACTCCAGTGTGGGGGGTCGCCGATGATGAAGCACACAAGTGAAAGATTGTGGATGAGGCGACCCCTTAAATATCTATTTTTGAGCTGAAAGGTAAGGAGTTTGTCTGTACTTGGAAAAATAACTTTGCCCTTTAAGTACCATAAATAGCAAAGCACCTTGTGTGTACGCAGGTTAGCGATACGAGGACGTGCCTGGGCGGGCCACCTCGACCTCTCTAATTGTGATTGCGTGTCTAGAATCCGACAGAGCTGTGCAGCATCTTTCACCTGTGTACTTCACTGGTGGGGTCCATGGGGGTAGAAGGACTAAAAACCTGAACTCCTAGCTCAAACAGTGCCTCTCAGGGCTGGGCTACACTGCATGAGCTGTGAACGCCAGAATTTCCAGAAAACTATTGATTACCGTTTCCATTGAGCGGATGTAAAATTATCTTAAATGGATATCCTGAAAAGCAGTACGGGTCCAGCCCACGTGGACCAACCTTGGATACCCCTGGTCTTAAGTCAGGTTTCGCACAATACTCCGTATATAGATAATCAACCTTCACACTATCTCTGGTGTGTCCTACTTTGTTCCAAAAGGGCTGGATCCATTCATACCACATCCACACCAAATTTGCAAGGTTTTCACATGGAATCTATTTGTCTCTAATTAATTTAAATGGGAATAATTCCCATAGTCAAAGGTTATTCCAAAGAACTGGCATGGATCTGGATCCTCACAGACTATGGTGCGCAACCCTGGTTTATATAAATTTTGCAGCGCTGTTATAGGGCTTCGTACTGAGACAAGGAGAAGAAAGGGCCCTGCACACATGGAAAGATGTATGGAAGCACAAGATCGATAACAGGGCTTGCGAGTTTGCCGGTTCCAAGCATGAGCAGGTTTTTCTGTTGCATTCTGGGACATGTAGTTCTTTCCATTCTGAAATTATTACTGCAAGACCCTTGAGGCAAGGTAAAAACCTGAAATGGAGAATATATTCATGCTTGGAATTGGGCAACTCGAGAGGTCTAATGTAAACGGAGGGCTATTGCTGGTAGCATTGTTTCTACCCCCTCCCCGTGTTCATTGCACAGTGTATATGAAAGATCCTGTGGTCCGTACTCTTAATTATTATTTGTCTCTGAATAATTTTGCTTTAGTCTCTCGGGAAGGAGAACAATATCCGCTTCCTGACGTCTGGGAACTGGGAGGTGACGAGGATTCTGGCTTACGAAGAGGAAAGTAATAATGTGTGAGTAGCCCGGTGCGCCCCCCAACCCCCCGTCCCTCCTATGGGAACCCACATCTGTATGAACGAAAACACGACTTTCACGTAAGGGAATGTTTGGCCCTCTTTCCTTTTCCCCCTCCTCTTTATTTATTTTATTTATTTTATCTTGTCCTCCCCTGCATCCCCTATTCGTTTTGCTCTTCACCACACACTTTATTTCTCCTTTCCTTCCCCATCATCTCAATCGCCTTATTTTTATTTTCCTCCTGAATTCCCCTTCCCCAGGTTGTCATTCTTCTTCCTCCTGTACCCCCCCATTTTCCCTTCCTACCCGCCCCCTTCTATTTTTCCTCATTGTTTCTTCTTCATTCGCCATGTCTTTCTCCAGCTCACATTTTCCTACTTCCCGCCTTCTACAATCCTGCTTTATTCCCACTTCTCTCCCCTTCCCCTCTTTCTTTCTCCTTTTCTTCTCCCCCTACATCTTTCCTACTCCCTTTTCTCCATTCTCTTTTCTCACATTTCCACTTACTTCTCTTCTATTCCTCCTACCTCCATCCTTCAGTTCAACCTCTCCACCTTTCATAATCTATTTCTTTCCTCTTGATCTTCTTCCTCTTTCGTTCTCCCTTCTTTCTCCATTCATTCCCCACTCCCTCTCTCCGCTTCTTCTTTTCTTCAATCTGTAACTTACTTCTATCTCTACTATTCTTATGCATTTTATACATACGCTCCTTTTCTTTTGCCCTCTCTTCTCTTTATCCTTTTTTTCTCACACACTCCCCTTTTCTCCTTTTCTTCCCCAATTTTTCTTTCTTGCTCTGCTTCACCCCCCTCTTGTCCTTTGTTACCAGCTTTTTCCTCCTTCTTTTTTTTCCTCCTCAGGTACCCATCTTACTCTTTCCTTTGCCCATTCTCTTTCTTCCCTTTTCTTCTTGCTCCTCCATTACTATTTTTCACTCTTTTTCCCTACCTTTGAATCGTCTTCTCTTCGTCCCATTTTTTCCTCCCTCTCTTCTTAGTCTCCTAAATTACCCTCCTTTTTTCCCTCCGTGGGCCTATTCTTTCTTTCCTTGCTTCTTCTCTTTGTCCCAACCCTCCCTACCTCCTGCCCCACCCACCCATTCATCTTGCAGTCACACACAAACAAACTCCATCCATCTCCCTCAGAATAGTCCACACGTGTCCCTTCGCGCCTTCTTCCGCCACCCTCCTCTAGACAGCTGCCCATCTATCACTCACGTTTCATTTCCCCTCCACCCATCACCCAGCTGCCACTTATCCAATTACACCCCCATTCAGTATTATTCATCATATCTCCTTTATGCTCCATGCCATGGCCTAGTAGTCCACCTCGAGCCTTGAAATGCAGGCTGGATACAGCCAGAGGTGCCCACGTAGCGCAGCACAGGGGTGTCCAACGTAGGACCAGGAGGTCCGGATCAACGTGCATGCTAGGAAATCAGGACACCCACACAAGATAAATTAATATACAAGGACTCTGAATTGGCACCCTTTAGATATTCAGTCAGTGTTTACTAAGAAGTCCTGGCTTAGATTTAGCTCTCCTGAATCAAAGTTGGACACCTCTTGTGGGTGCCTTCCAGATGTAGAAACGGTCCACTTATGCACTTAGAGAATAGCACTACCTCCAATCACATGTTGACTTTGTCTTCGCCTTAGACCGTGTACGCCATTGCACAGCCTTCGGGCTAGGTCACAGTATATAAATATCATAAATGTATATATACATGTGTTGGGTGACCAGAAGACACCATGACAGACTTTTTAAATATTAGTGCATTCTGGGAGTTGTAGTCTTGGCTTCTTTTAATTCCACCAATTGGACCAACACACCTGATAACAATGATATGTAAAAGCAAAGTCCAGGAATGGAAATGTGTCCCGCTGACATGGAGCTATGCCGCTCTGCGCAGTTCACCTCTGGTCGCCAGGGGTGTAGCTTCAAGGGGGATGTTTGGGGTGTCAAACCCCCCCCCCACCCCGTAAATCTATTCTCTCATAAATACTTGGGTACATGTATTTTCAGTCAAGTATGGTGAAGAGTCCGTGGAATTTCACCTGGGATTTTATTTTCTTTAAAACACACACACACACGCATACATACACACACACACACTCACACATTCTCTCTCTCTCTCTCTCTCTCTCTCTCTCGTCTCTGTTTTGAAGGTCTTAAAACTGTTGCAAAATAGTATTTTTTAAGTACCCCTTACAGTCTGCAGTGCTCTTCCTTTCCACCGCCTCTCAAACGCCCCTTCTGCACTGCTTCTTTAATAACATATTTCAACAAGATATGCCAGCATGGTTCTTGGTAAAGCTGAAGCTCACCCCCTTCTCCTGCTGACCAAGCTACCCCCCTGCTGATCACCTGCCCGTCTGCTTTCTTTTCAGATTCTTCCTCAGCACTGAAGACACGCCCCGGAGGAGGCACCTGTACAGGTAAGATGCTAAGATGGTAAGATAAGGGCTTTCGTAGACAGGCTTTTCCCAGGCTAGGAAGTTCTAAAGGACGCGGTGAAGCATACAGGTCCAGGTAGAGCAGATCTGTGCCACGTGAGATGATTTCACATACAACCAGTGCTTGAAATGGAACTATAAAATTGAAGGTGCTCACTATCCCCAAGTGCTACTGGGAAGTGGTGGAACTCTCCCATTAAATGTATCTCATACCAGCTGATAAGTGCTGGCACTCGCCCTTTCAGATTAATGAAGTGCAAGTAGCAAGTACCTGAGAGTATCTGCCATTTTAAGCACTGGATACAATGAATTTAAAGGGAGCTCATTTGCATAGTCACTGACTGTCCCACAAATCAGGCATAAATCAGCCCGGCATGGATCTGCAAAAGCCACCCTTGAGGGCTTCCGATTGGGAGAGGGGATTCTCCCAAGCTGGACTGAGAAATCCCAGCCTGACTATACTGCAGCAGCTTTCTTCTTTCAAAATGGCACAGGTAATCGCCAGCTTTGTGCCGGATTTTGATTGGCCCGGGGACTGAAAAGCACAAAGTACTGTACATCTGTGCCCTCGCAGAATGACACAACTTGTCAGGGTAACCTGGGGAGAGCTTGTTTCCATTACGTCCCAGGTGCCTTTCCCAGAATGACCTGCTAACACTTACTGTTATACGCTTTGTTAGAGCTTGGAAAAACAAGATGGATGCCAAAACGGACTCTTAAAATTCTGTGCAGCTTTACCTATAAAGGTGGGGCCCAAAGATGACTTTGTTATGGTCTCTGGTGAGTACTGTGCAGGAATTTTCATTGATTTCCCATGCAGGATGGAGGAGCCATGTGGATTGGAACTATCAGTTTAAGAAGCTATAACTTTCCAGTGACTGATCCAATTTTTGATGTTTAATCATAACATACATTTCGATTTTACTAAAATGGGTCTGGGAGATTTATTGAGTGGTTTCTTCATGCAAGTTTTGTGGTGGTACAATTAACCCTTAACACACATTTTCTGAAGGTACCTTCCATCTTGGTCCTGTGCTACTAAGGGGTACATGAGGTTGTCTTAGAGAAACCTTGTTTGTTTAACTAACTAGGAACTAGTTTTGTACGGTGGTGGTAGAATTTACCTCAATGGGCAAACAGGCTTCCTACACTCATAAGTTTCATAATTTGGGTCTTTGCCTTTCCAAGTTTCTATGCTGGTTACAAAGGTCAAATGTTAGAAACTAGGGAAAGGTATTTTGGTGCCCCAGGTGAAGTAATTTTTGTGCCCTCATATATCCTTTTTTTCTGACACCAAGGGAGCTTCTAGAGATGTGTAAAATATGTTATTTTTGTATCTTTACGGTGTAGATCCGAGTGTGAAACCACATTTTTGGGGATTCAAGATAAAGAACATAAAAACACATGAATGATGGCCGCTATCCTACAGGTGTCATGGGTCGCTGCACCCGTAGGATAGCGGCCTGCTCCTTTGCTCGCAATCAATGGAGGGCAGTCACCCACAGTCATTCTTGATTGGCTGGGTAGCAATTAATCAAAATGTTCTTACTAGAGTGACGTATTCTGACTGGTTAAAATATGACCAGTCATTATTATTGATACAAAAGGTTGTTCCAGCAATTTTGACAGGTCAGCCTTCAACAAATTAGAATAGCTCCCTTTCGTAGGACCATTCTCATTTGCTGACGGGCAGTCCTACAAAATGGATGTGGGCGTCCTGTACGTACTTTGATGGTGCAGGAAGCTTGAACAAATGCGTTTTTTGGTATTCGGGCACCTGGATTTGCTCATAATTCAAGTCTACTTGGCCAATGGATTGTGCTTGTTTGCTACATAAAATCAGCTTTGTAAACGGAATAATCCCCAGAGCAAGTGCTCAAGAGATCCAAGAGAGATACACACCACACCAAAGGGCACCATAGAAATGACATTGTCTAAAGAACTGTTTGAGTATTTTATACCAATCTTTTGCATTCATTCGATGGTTGGTGGTTTCAGGCAAGAAACGCGCCTTGTAAATAGCTTAAAAACCTGAAGAACTTGAATTTCCACTGGCATTATTACTTGGTTTTAATATAATCTGTGAAGCAATTACTTCATGTTTTATTTGTTGCATTTATAGTTTGTTGTCCCGTCCTGCCATTTCCACCCTACAGTCTTGAAACTCTTTTTGATTCGACTCATTTTAATGTTACACTTTGGATTTCACTGCCTCGGAAAGCAAGATGGCGGAAAGCAAGATGGCGGGACTGTTGTTAACAGGCACACATTATTAAAATACCGCATCATATTCTCTGCTTTGTTTTTTTGTGCTAGTGTCGACTCTACCGGTTCCTTCAATCGTGTTTGCGTGACCTGTGACCTCTTTCCCGACTGCACATATGTGGATGTGGAGTTCAGCCCCGAGCGTGGATATTTTGTGCTGTACTGTAAAGGTAACTAACTCCATGCATGTTGGCTCTCCAGGGGACTCTGCCGGCTATGCCAGGCTTTGGAGAACCCTGTCTAAGTAATTCCATATTCACTAACCTATTCGAATAACTAATTATGGGCAGGACTGGACAGGCCTTTTATTACACGGACAATATCCCCTGTGGGCTGGGGCTCTGAGGCCGATTCTGAAAGCCCAGGGTCGCCCCTGTCACTTAACCCGGGCACCCCAAGGTTAATTACAGCAGGCAGGGGGAGACTTTAAGAGAGAAAGAAAGCGAGGGAATCAAGTGGATGTGGACTAACGGCTAGAGCGGTCGACCTCAAGGCTGGGGAACTGGTTTCAAGTCTTGCCAGGGACGCTCAGCATCCTGACTCTGGGCAAATCACTTAATCTCCCCGTGCCAAACAAAACAAAACAAAACGAATGTGTCTGTCTGTAATGCAACTGGTGCTCATGTAAAGCCCTCTGAAAATGAATGTGTCAGTCTCTAATGCAACTGGTGCTCTTGTAAAGCGCTCTGATACCTTCGGGTCAAGTTCGCACTATATAAAACTCCAGAAAAAAAAAGGGAAGTGAGAGACCAAGAGATCAGAGAGGGAGAAGCGAGAGATTGCACAAGGAGATGAAGGGAGGGAGGCTGGCTTAAAACGTTTTGCCAAGGCTGCTTTTGGTTCCCCAGTCCGGTCCTGAAATTAAATGAATGGATTACTCAATGAGTGTGTTTACATAGTGCCTACTTGACAAAGTATGGCTAGGTCCTAGCAGGGCCGGCTCTAGGGCGGTGCGATCGGTGCCATCGCACCGGGCGCTGACTTGGGGTGGGGGTGTCATTATTGCAAGTATCTTATCATTTTAAAATCTCCTGCTGCCACGTTCCTGGCCTCTAGCAATTTTCAGGCATCAATTAAAATGTCAAGATAATTCTGGTGATTAATCATCTTCCTGGAAAGAGACCGGAGGTTTGTCTATTGGAAGTTTTGACTCATCCTAAAGTAGCGCAGTGGGTTAAAATGCCTGCTGCTAAGAACGAGTACCATGCAGACAACAAAGTGCATATTATGTATATAGGTCAGTGGGTTACTTCTTCTGTAAGAGAGCTCCTTTTGTTACTTGTTTATAAGTCAAAGATATTAACTGTCATCAAAGAGCTGCATGCAAACTGCAAGGTATATGTTATTGCTATATGTTTTTTTGCCCAGTCTTTCATCATCCTAATCTTGCGAAAAGGGTTCATTTGGGTAAAAAACAATTCTTATTATTAAAGAGAACTCCTAACAATTATGTTACGTTTTAAATTCTGAATTTGTGCTTTTCCAGAATAAGGACTTAAACTATATTGCCTACCAGTATCGATGACATGTCACTCCTACACTACACTTTGTAGTCCTGTCTGATGCAACATTTCCTATACACTGATTTGCACACGCATGATTGATTGTCTCTTTGTAATGTGTGTGTGATGTAGAGTGCTCTGACACCTCACACTGGTATGAGTGGTGCTATAAAACTAAATGAATCTGAGAGACAGTGGTTATGGAGACTTGAGGGGCAATGTTCAAGGTTGCTAGGGAGGGAATCCGTGGCAGAGGTGGTCATTGGGGGGGCACCAACAGACATTGTCGCACATGGTGCCACCAGTGCTAAAGCCGGCCCTGGGTCCTAGACAACACAGATTACAAATATGTTCTGCCACTGGTTTTTGGAACCTTATAACGCTATAAGAGCAACCCGTAAACCCACGAGGCCAGGGTATAAATATTAGAAAAAACACAACAGCACTCCTAGGTATAATTTGACAAAATAAATACTTCTTCAATAGGCTAAAAAGCATTACGCATCTGATGCTCAGTGATAAACTCACGCCCAAGACCATCAAAATACTTTATAAACCCATTTTATGCCATTCTTTGGTGTACAGAATAACAAAGAAATGTGCAATGTGTCCCCAGTGCAACAGAACCACAAAAAGAAAAGTATAGGCAGACTTCTCACAATATTACAATCACGTGTTACTCATATCAAACAACTTTGTTGGATCAACGATAATAGTCCATCAGCCTAAAAACGGTGCCATATTGTTTGTTACAATTTTGTCGATGACATTTCGAACCCATGTGAGGATAAACGGGTCTCATCAGGACCTAAACTATGGGGAGCATCTTGCATCCAGAAAATGAAAGGGGAGTGTACCAAGGATAATGCACTATCATGATGGATATATAAAGCAATAATTTATCAGGGTGAAGGATACTCCGAGCCGGACTGACCGCATGGATGAGTCCGCAATTACTGGCGTAGACTGTTAGGTTCCTGTAATCAAAGAACGCCAGGGGAGAACTTTTCTCTAGTCTACCGTCCACACTCGAGTATGCCACCATTTTAAGATTGATGGTCTATCATTGCTGATTCTACATATCTGAATGCCTTCCTGCCATCAAATGTGAGGACTTATTTTCCAGACTGAGATACCAGCCTGGAGAAGTATTTAAATATGAGCCCAATTTGAAATCAATAAACCAATACAGAGACACTCATTTTAATTTTGCAGGTGGTCTCATCACAGACATCAAACAGTCACAACAAACATGCAGCCTGATTTGGAGTTTGGGCGACCACATTTCCTTCTACCATAGTAATAGTACATGGTCCTCCAGGGCTGCTGTAGATAGCCATGGGAGATGTCACTTTGGCCAAGAGACATTTTAGTGGAAAATCCACAGAAGCCCATTTCTATAGCAAATGTGGGCACTCTGAATGACCCCCAAAAAAGGTGCAACACACCAAGTATGTATGTGGAATTTGTATTGTGCAAACCTAACCAAAAGGCTGCAAAGCACTGTGTTGAGTTGAAGGCAAACATACAAACCATGAATCAATAGAGCGGTGGCAGGTTTCTAAGAGTGAAAGTGGGCTATTACTGCTTCGCGATGTAGTGTTCTTTAAAGAAGTTTATCTTCTGCTATTTCTTACATTGGAGAAGGGTTGGGACAGTCCCGATCAACAATAGGGTTCCAGTTCCTGGGTGCATAATTGGAGAAGGCCTGTTGACCTTTTTTCTTTTTTGTGCTTCTTCACTGCATTTTCCAGAATCAAGATGAGTATTGGTAAATGCACTGATGTCACTTCCTGTTCCTTTGAATGTGGATGTTGAGGCATGAGGTCTACTTTTCTAGCATACTTTTGACGGGCAGTGAAGTCACTTTGAGTAGACATAGATGCTGGGCAATGCAGTAATGCCACTTCCTGTAGATATGGATGCTCAGAAGTGCATTGATGTCACTTCCTGTGGAGATGGATGTTGACGAATGTACACAGTACACTTCCAAACAAGTTAGGGGGTATTTTCCGCAAGATGGAGAAACTATATTTGTCCTACCGGGTTGTCTCCATTTTCATGATTATCGTTTCTGGAGTTAACTCCTCTAAGCACAGTGGTTAACAATTTACCCTAGATAGGGTGACTGTTCCACTACAAGATCTGGGTGTGTAAATGCCCTATCTCTGCAGAGCAGAAGATGTTTCTGTGGTGGCATCTCGCCCCGCTAGGGTACGCTAAATGGGACTGTAGTATAGCAAAAGGTCCCACAGGAGAATCTGACGTTTTTTGGCACATTCTCCATGAACTGCATAATTTGAACCTGTAAAGAGCTGCTGCTGGCTACTCTGAATGCAAACCCCACATTCTAACCTTTCTTGTTTGAGAATGGGGTTTGCTGCAGTTCTACTGTGGTTTTTTTTTTTTTTACATGAAGGCACCTACAGGGCGCTATGAAACTCAAGGAAGCAGTCGGCCATCTTGCCTGTGTGTTTTGATTGCTATGCTGCTTTACATTCTATTCCTAAATTTGCCCCCAGAAATATCATTCTAAACTCCCCTCTCCAGATAAATGTCTGGAATACACGTCGCTGGCACAAGTGCTTTCAGGAGATTGTAAATATTAAAATAATGTTCAATCTCTCACTGATTATCCTCCATCGCACAAACATGGTGGGACAGACCCCCCACGCCCCTCTGCAATAGGCTAGATTTCAGACCCATTCCTGCCACACACAGCAGGAAAACAAACATGCAAGAGTTGGAGAAGACACCTTACTTAACCTGCTGTCAGGAAACCTTCACCTCAGTATATCGAACTCACTTGACACGTTTCCACCTCAGAATGAGGAAATCAAAGCCTGGGAATAAAGCCATCAACAGAGGCAGTCAAGCTAAAATAAAACATGAGCGGAAGCCTGAAACGTCAGTGGCTCACAGGCTCAGGCCTCGACTAAAGCTGACAAGGCCGCTGAAAGAAACATGGGCGGGGCTACCTGCGAGCTGTCAAGAGAGACAAATAGGCTTCCTTCATCGCGCGCAGTAACAAGGCTCGGGACCAAGCAGGGAGTCATTTAGGGGTCACAGCTGCGACCCCTGCGTCGCCCCTAGCAACTCCTGGCATTGCCTTTGCGGCCCCTAGCCTCAGAGGTGGCAAAATCAGTACCAAAAACACAGAATAAGCTCGGTTGTTGGGCCTCCAATGTCCTTGTTTTCTGTCCATTGTTTATTGTACTATTAGTGAATAATAGCCTATTATTCACTATTAATCTAACAAAATATTGAGCACCAAGAGCTGAAACCAGATCTTCGCTGGCATGTAAGATGAGTACAACATATTTTTTCAAATGTATATTGTGTGCATGCTTGCGGGTGAGTGTGTGAGAGTGCTAGTGTGCACATGTATGAGCTTGTGTGTCTGTATGTATAGGCGTGTGTGTGTGAGTGAAAGTGAGTGAGAGTCAGTGACAGATGGTCAGTGAAATGAGTGAGATTAGTTGTTGATAAGTGAGTATGGCTGAATCAGGGTGAGTGAGAATGAACGAGTGTGAGTAAAACTGACTGTACGTGATAGTTGGTGAGTAACAATGAATGTGTAAGAATAAGCATGAGGGAATGTAAGAGATTGTGAGTGGGAATTAGTGTGAGTGAGATGACTCAGAGTGAGTGATAGTGAATGTAACTGTGAGTGAGTCCGAGTGAAGATATGTGAGAATGGGAGATAGTAAGAGTGTGAGTGTGAGTGAGTGAGAAAGTGAGGGAAACAGTAAGAGTGAATGTGAGTGAGTATGAATGAAAGAGGCGAGAATGAGTGAGTAAATATGAGATAGTGTGTGAGAATGAGGAAGTGGGAATAAGAGTGAGTGCTAGTGAGTGACAAAGTTTGAGGGAGTTAAAGCAAGAATGAGTGAGAGTGAATGCCAACGATCATGAACGAGTAAGTAGGAGTAAGAGTGAGTGAAAATGAATGAGTGCAAGTAAATGCTAATAAATGAATGAGGGTGAGTGACAATGAGAGCGAGAGAATGTGAGTGTAAGAATGTGGTTTTATGCTTGCAAGTCTGCAGATGGCTCTGGAATACATAGTTTGGGGCTTATAGAGGCACCCATGGCAAAAATACTGGCACTGGGCTACTGGAGGTAATGCTTAGCGTGACAGGCAGTCACCACTGTATAGTTATAGTTAGGTCAAAGCTTTCATAGGAAAGGCATTTTTTGTTTCTTTAATAACTTTGAAGTCATTTGACAAATCTGCATGAAACATTAAAAATAAAAACATTTATCCACTTTATCTCCGTCATGTAAAATTTCACACCGATCCATCAAGCGGAGGCCAAGAAAAAGGGGAGTCCCAAAAGTGCGATTTCCAATGTTAATTCCCTAGGAAAGTTTGTTCTCCAATACAGAAAGAATGGCTGAACGGAATTACATGAAATTTGGCATAAAGTTAGAACTTTACGCAGAAAGCATGCATTTTGTTATTTGATGTAAATCCTTTCAGACATTTTCAATAAATTAGCAATTAAAAAGGTGCTTTGGTGGGAATGAAGGTGTTATTGCTGGTATAAAGTTAAAGATAACTGGAATGTTGGTGTCCGAAGATGCTCTGATTGGCCCATTCAAGGAGGATGAGCAGATCCTATTTGGCTGGTCAGAACATGGAGAGTATGTTGTGGCAGCCATCACAGGACACATGATACTTTTTAAACACTAATTTACTACTGAACAGATATACACTGGATCAAGCAAAGGCACTTCCTTGAGTAAAGTTCTACCTTCGTGCCAAATTTGGTGTTGCTCTGTTTAGCCTTTTTTTTCCATAATGAGCAACAAATAATAATACTATGGTAGTTGAAATGGGAAATGTCACCTTTAGGAATCCCATTATTATTAAGAGCTCACTTGACAGATCAGCACACAACTTGCCATGAAGAACATAAAGTGGCTGTACAATTTCTTTTGGAAAGTTTTGTACATATTTGTTGAACAATGTCAAAGTTATTAAGAAAACAAAACAGGCCTTTTTAATAGAAGCTCTGATCTAATCATAACTACACAGGCACCTTGTGATAGAAATATAAAAAGCAAAACTGAAAAAGTAGAAGATTTTTAAAGAACATTTGTAAGAGAAATGGTGATAGTCTTCTAAAGGTTTTCTATCAATACCATTGGGCAAAGGGGTTTACAACTGCACGCTTGTGCAGAAATTAAAGCTGAAATAGAAGAGCTATGTAGCATAAAATGATTCAAGATGACAATCTCGAATGGGGTGATGAAAAATACATTCATTTTTTACCTGTGTTTTGAGCTTTTGAATTTTATACTGGGACAAATCGTAGTGAGCATACAGAATAAGCCGATAAAGTTGCCTTATTGACTACTCCGATGTAAAGGGTCTTGAGAAGTCAACTGTACATTTGGAGTTTGAATCTTTCCTTTTCAATTCCTTTCTGAGTTGAAAAAAACTGGTCGATTACCATCTCACCTGCCTATGATGGCACAGTCTGGGATCCTCGTGAGCTGTTCCAAGTCAATGCAATTGTACCCTGCTTACTCAGCACCATCCTAGTGACCTTCCCTGCCCTGGTATCTTTGATCCAGTGGTTTAGTCTTTGGAGAAAGAGGTGATGGATAAGATCTCAGAGAGTTACAATATAATTGGTAGTAGTGGTTTAAAGACTGCACCTCTTTAGGCAAATGTATGTGGAGGTATCTATCAACAGATCATCAAAATATTATTTGGGTTGGTGCTGTAATAGTACCCAGTACCCTACTACCAGCAGTGCCAGCACACATTGGTCCAATGTTCCAATGTGCAGACAATGCAAACAAAGATATTAAAGCACTCAATGGAAGTCCAAAAAAGTCAGTCCATAATGTAAGGATTCTCATCGATATTTCAGATTTTTGATTTATTATACACAGGAGCAAAATATCTGTGGACATCTGTACATGCGTGGAGGAAACAGCAGAAAACAGCAGACACGTGTTTCGTCACAAAGTGACTTCTACAAGGCCAGTCAAATAGCGATATCTTGGACAGCAAATAGCAAGTAGAGGATCTGGAGAACCAAAGTCTTGTTGTCAAACATAACAGAAGCCGCGTAAGCTGATATCCCATTAGTCAGATATCAATGGTTGAGTTATTGCATCCACTCTTGACAAATTATAAAGACAATGTGGTGTCGTAAACGGGATCCGGTAGTAATGGAAAGCCATTAGTAGTTTATGATCCAATGTACAGAATTAGATCCTCCTCTACTAATAGCAGGTGTTGTACAGCCAACCAGCTATGTACCGTGAGTAAATTCATTTGTCCAAAACACATCTGTTATTAAAGTGTGACAACTGTAGGTCTAACAGATAAGAACAATAGAGATTTGTGAATTAGGTTGTACTTATCTGACAACAATACTCGTCCACCTGTCAGACTTTTGATAGGGTTCAAATTAGAGAAGATAAGGCGGAGACCATGATAAGTTCCTGCCTTTGACAATAGAATCCTCATGTGTGTTCTTGGCGTCTGGGAAAATCTGAGAGAGGATAGGCTTTCTCACATGTTGAAATGGACCCTAAAAAGTAAAGTGAGCCAATGTGATTGCAAGAGTATGTAACCATACAGAAAGGTATTTGTGGGTAGGTGATTGAATAATACATCCTGTACCCCTAAAGCCAGAGGATTAAAAAATAACTTGAGCCAGTTTCCAGGAAAGTGCAAAGGAAGAAAATTGAAGTTTTAGAGACAACCTGCCTAGGTCAGAAAATGTCACCAAAAGGTTGAGCAGGTGAGTCAAATGAGGGGATTGCATGTGACTACAGTGAAAGACACGAGAGGCGGATTGGATACCGAGTGCCACATCAGAAACTACCTTAGAGTGAGCAGGGAAGTCAGGTTTCTCTCTTAGCTTCACATGACATTTTGGTGCACAAATCAGGTAAATGTGACAATCCAATCATATTGATGATACTCTTGGTTAATGAGGTGTATTTTAAGACAAGTTTTGAAGGTGAGCAAAGAGGAAATGACACTAAACTCAAGGGGGAAGATTTGTCCAGTGGAAGGGTCCAAGTAGGTAGAATGAGTAAAATTGAGATGGTTGCTGTAGACTAGTCTCATTGTCAACCCTTACATGTCTTCATTACATTCCCAATCCTCACATGGATTGTGTCATTATACTGTGAACACTTAGAAGATTGTCCCCCTTACATTGTTATCCCTTACATGGTTGTGTCCATTATACATGTCTCCACTACATTGTCCACCCTTACATGATTGTATCCACTACATTGTCAACCCTTACCTGGTTGTCTCCATTACATTGTCCACCTTACTATGGTTGTTTTTATGCTGTCAAAGAACAGTGAGACAGGCTGCCTCACTTTCACTGGAGAAGAAAGTGCATGTCTCCTGCCCAGAGTAATCCATCCCCCTTCGTGTGGGAAGATCCATCACCTCCCAGCAAGGATGCTTAGCCAGAGGGGACATTTCACAAATGCTGTATTTAGGGAAAATGTGGACCCTATCAAGTCTAGGAGCATGAGAGATAATAGCAGTGCTAGCCAACAAGGGAACCAGAACCAGGACCACACGGGGAGAAGATTTATCAGGGTTGCACATGCCAAGATGCAGACTGAGTTGCTTTCACCTTCTGTCTGCCAAAATTTCACTGTAGTGAACATCATAAAATTGATGAACGCACCTATTATGACATGCAATTTCCCGGAACCATTTGAAACATGCTAACATCGCCCCTTCCTCAAGATGTATATGGGAGTACTCAAGTAGTTTGACCAATTGCAAACCATTTTAGAAAGAGGCGTGACACAATAACTTTAAGACCATATGGAGTGCAGATACTTCCTAAACAAGGCTTTGGGCTCCGGAGAGGAACCCAACCAAAGGGGGAATTTCAGGAAAGAGTTCCTCACCACCTTCGAAGAAGGTCAGTGAGACTCCCACTAACTTCTAGACCGCCTATCAGGCTCAGGTCTAGGGGATGGTTCTATCCTGCTGAAAAGGCTTGAACAATGGGTGGGGTGCTTATAACTGCCTGAATGCTCTTTACCCCCATTTAACTGAAGCCAGCAAGCATGTATTAGGACAGCTGAATCACCTTTTCAAGGAGTGGGTGGCAAAGTAGCACGGGTCTTCCCTATTACTTCTGCTGTTCAATACCTACGTGTGACCACGTAAACAGACATTGGAGCAGCACAAGGCAGGCTTCCAAATGTCTGGTGATAATGCCAATAAGAGGTGGGCGAACCAATAAATTAACAGGGATTGCAGAACCAACTCAAGAATCTGACTTTCTTCTCGGAGCCCGTACATGAGCCGAGCATGTAAATCATGCAACAAGCATCATGTAAAAATACGATAAAGTCTCTTCAAAATTTAAAAAAAGTGTCTGTATTTAGGCTGCAGATGCGATTCACCCTGATACTTTAGATTATACCACTGCATTGAGAGTTATTTATTAAGGGAATATTTCTAAACATGAATTTAGAAACATTCCTGCCCCCACCCTGACAATAATACCATTAGTGAACAAAGAGAAATTCATTTCCTCTTGGTTCACTAATATACTCTTCGGTGCACAAGGTGAAGAATATAAGTTTGGGTTTCCATTACCACAAGCCCCCCTGAACTATTAGAGATATGGTGGACAACCATCTTGTGGTCTGTCCTGCTTTTGAGTGGTCTTTCTCACTATCCACAATGAGCTGCTGCAAGGCACCAAATGTCCCAATTTTTGCCACTCACAAAACAAGCAAGAGAGGAAGATTGGAGCTGCTATGTGGGATATCATTAGTGAACAGGCTGGGTGACCAGCCCTCACACTTTCATACCTGCATGATCTGTATAAGAGGGGCCTGTCGGTGACTGAGAGGAAGGACCTGCAGCACAGCAGGGGTCCTGCGCCATGCATCCTCAGGAGCACGTCAGCTATTGTGATGCAGATACAGCCACCTGCCTTTAGACACCCATGAATGTGTGAATGAAAACCATGCTAGGGTACTATACTGCATGTATCTCTTTGCTGTTTATTTCTTCTGTTCAACTTGGTCCAATGTGCTCACATACAGTGAGACCAGTGAACTGAGGCACATGGAGAGTATGCCATGCCCAGGATCAAACAGTGCTTTAAAGTAGGAGACCCAAGACTGCAAAATACTGCTTCTTGATTCAAAGGACATACATTTACCAACATACTGAATACTGATGAATATAACATGAGACTGGACACTCTATTCCACCTCAAGTAATATCCGGTGTGGTTTTTTTTATCACACACTTACTAGAAGCTTTTAGATTGAATTTAAATATTCCCAAAATAGCAAAAAAGAGAGTAGAGGAATAAGTTCATAAAAGGATTGCTCAGGAGGTTGGGTTGAAAAAACCATGATTCCCTGTTTCACGGCTTTCAAGTAGTCACTAGACTACAATTAGGGTGGCAGTGATTCTGATGGCAAGGTCAAGGGTCTACCATTTCAAGGGACATGTCGCAATGCTCTAGGTTTGGCCCAGATTTAAGCCGTGATTACGAGTTGCTTGTTATATTTCGAACAATGCATAAACTCCTGTTTACGTATGGGTTGGAATCACGAGTTTGAAGGTATTTAACACATCCGATAACTATTGGATACGTTAAATAACTCAACGTTTGTTACATTTTAGCACATCAACCTGTTGACATTTAACAGGGAAAAAACATACAGTATTTACCGTATGATGCGTATTTTGGTGCGTAAAACACAAAAAGCTGCATGTTATTTCATTATAACTCGTAATAGGTGTTGTGAGAAGTTGGCCTGTTATATGCTGTCCACTAATTAAAGTGGGCACCTTGCACCAGTCCAAACGACCCTTATTGATGATTAGGTTAAAGACAACCTTTATTAAAAGCTATCCTAGTGGTAGCTATGGAGAGCAGCCTTCAGGCTACGTCTCGAAGGAATGTAAAGCAGCTTGTTTTACCAGATCATAACCTCCTGAATGACCAAATGAAAGGAGAACCACACAAGGAATATATAAAATATATGTATTTATTACTAAACACTCTCTACTAACCTCTTTATGAGATTAGAGAACAAAGCACACAATATTAAATCACTAGAACGACATTAAATAGCACAATACACAGTGGGCTCCAGGGGGAGACCAAACCATATACTAAGAAAGTGGTATAACAACCACGACTTGACTAGACACAGTGCCTAGAGCACGTAGAATCGCTGGGACCCCAAGGAACCACCCAAAGTAGTGACACAGGGGACCCACGGAGGGCGGGTGCAGTGTGTGAACACAGGCGCGAGCTCCGTACAACTCTATGAGAAAATCGCGGTTGGAAATTTAAAGATTAAGGACACTTCGAAGCGGACTTTAAGCAAACCCAGCTAAACATAGAAGGTTCTAAGGCCAGCACCCTTGAGAGTACCGAGGTACCCGTGTTACCTATCCCAAAGGAGCCGGGTGCATAGGGGTCAAGTGATGTCGGAAACCTTCGTCGTTTTCAATGGCGTGTTGCGGAAAAGTGCTGCTGCCGGGAAGATGAAAAGTGTCCGGTGGAATCCAAGCCTGGATCCGAGGTGAGAAGAACCTGAAAGCAGAGGGGACAGAGTCTGGGTCACTTCACAGTGACCGGGGGCACGATAGACGAATGCCCACCGATGTTGGGTGCTTCAGGTGAGAAGAGGTGAAGCTTGATTCTGCAGCCCCGGGGACCAGGAGATGTCAACGATGACCAAAGTCCAGAGGTGAGCTGTCCCACAAAGGATGTCGAGTGCTGGGGGGGTCAGTGTCCGGATTGAACACCAACAAGCCTTGGCAACTGCAACCCACGCTGGCAGAGGAAAGATGCTTCGGTGAGGACCAGCAAGGTCCTGGGGACTCTCCAAGCTATGGAGAATCAGGGCACGTCTGGAGCAACCAGGAAAGCCCACGGAAAGTCAAAGTTACCTTCACAGGGACCCACAGGTCGACGGACCAGGGATCGCGAAGGGACCTCGAGCTGAAACACAAAGTACCAGCCCACGGAACACTTGTGGAGTGTAGGCCGGAAATCTTCAGTGGAATTACTGCTCGGGTCAGGACTACACGTAGCCCAAAGCACAGCCTCAGGGATTGCCAAAAAGCATATGCTGCTGTAAATGTACGCGCTGCACAGGGGCTCGGGTGTCACGGTCCCAAGGAGGGATATGGGCCTCAGAATTGCTGAGAGCGCAGATCAACCTCAGAGACCTTGGGAACCCACCTCCTGTGTTGCAGAAATCTTCGGAGTCCTCAGGAGCTCAGGAGATGCTAACCGGTCAGATGCGTTAAAGGTGCCTGCCTTGCAGGGGAGTAACTCCTTTACTCCAAGGGAGATTCTTCAGTCATCCAGCGTAGTGTAGATCTTCGAAGTACTTGGTTTCTGTAGCAGAGTTTAGTCCAGGTAAAATCTAAAGTCCTGTAGTCAGGGGTTCCTACTTTATACCCAAGGAAGGGGTGTGACTAACTCTGGGGACCCACCTATGGGAGGGTCAGGACAGAGGGGTGGCTACACCCATGTCCTTTGTCCAGTTTCGCACCAGAGCAGGAGAAAATGGCTCCTGCAACCGGTTTGAGCTGGACTATGCACAGGGACACCAAATGTGCCCCCAGTGCAGACTTTCTGGCACTCTCAGAGTGCACCCACCCAGCCCCAATACACTCAAAGCCTGTCTGGGAGGTGGTCACACCTCCCTGTGACAGGAAGCCTATTGTCAGGCCTTCCCTGCTCGAGCTCGGCTCAGCAGCAGGAGGGCAGACTTGTGTCTGTGGCTGGCAGCATCCATTTTGTGATGCCCAGGTTGAGAAATCTGGTACCGGGTAGACCGGTGCCCCATAGTAGTGGTACTACAAGGGAGGAATCATACCTCCCACACCAGTTACTGGTGTGGGTGTATTATTCCAAGGTGTTTGACACCAAACACGTCATGTTTCTAAGCAGCCGTTTTAAAGTTAGCATTTACCGCGAGGTTATAATGCACTTAAATATATATGGTTGGCTGCATCACAAACAACCCCGGAAAATAGGTTCCGAAGGCTGCAGAGGGGCTCTGCTCATGCATGGGCACCCTCTCACGTAAAACCCAGCACCCTGCCTTCAGGATTGATAAGGCCTGCCATAGGGGTGACTGATAGGTTTATATGTGCAGTGATTTAGAATAGATATAGTGAACCTATATCTAAGTAAGGGGTGCATGCACCACCTTACACAGGCTGCAGTAGCAGACCTGTGGTGCCATTTTGAATGGTCTCTCAGGGGTGGCACAATACATGCTGCAGCCCTCTGGGGTACCTAGGCCCTGGGTACATAGTATACCATATACTAGGGACTTATAAGGGTACCCCAGAATCCAATCTGGAGTGTACCTAAAGTACATGCACAACCAATTTAGGGAGTGAGCAGATAAACTGGGGTCCTGATTAGCAGGATCCCAGTCAGACTAGTCAAAAACCAGCAAAACACCAGGAATAAAATGGGGGTAACCATGCAGTCAGATTCCACCTTCCTACAGGTGTTATTTATCGCACCCGATAAATAACGTACTCCTGGTGTCATTATTTATCAGGGGCTATATATAACGCGTAAACTCGTAATCTGGCTCTGCTCTTAGAATTCAGTGTTTATTTCCAGCACATGTAGGTGAAATGGACAAGCTGACATTACATGTCACGTGTTCTGCTTCACTGGATAAGCATACTGAATGGACCACATCCAGGTCTGCCCAGTGAACTGATCTCCTAATACATAGACTGTCAGTCCCTTTCTTTGGGTCCTGTGGTCGTAGGTGGTTACTTGGCAGTGTCCATGGTGGGTACTGGTATTTACACTGGTGTTTCAGGGCCTAAGAATATTTCATTCCATTTGGATAACAGTTTTTCATTTTGTAAACTTGTCTCTTAACATTTGCTATAGCGAGCAGTGAAAGTTTTACTGCAGGAGATGGTAAGGAGATTGGAACTCAAATACAGTTTGGCATAAGAATCCCACTTGATAAGCCTAATATCCAGCAAGTTATATTATTAAAAATGGCTTTATTTAGAAGAGGGGGTTATTGATGGAAACCCCAAAAATTGACTATTTGACTTGTAGTCCATTTGCTACAGAACAAACATCTCCTGACCTCTTCACATGCAAAGTGTCTCCATGCATGCCAAGTCTCCCCTAAGTGATGATGGAAAGTTGGCCAGCTTACTAACAGGAAACTGTATGTTACGTTATCTTACGCAAATTTATATGTGGCATTCTGACAGTTTAAGTGTCTGCAGTGTTTTCAGGGTTTTGGGCCTGCTTATAGTTCTAGGATTCTTGTTGAATGGAATCAAAGTAGTCTAGGCAAATTGGATCGGCTACGTTTCGCAATGGTACTCTGACCAAATTCGATATACTACTCACAAAGCAAGCCATGGCTAGTTGTATAATGGCTTCCTTAAGGGTTGTTTCCTGTGGTTCACCGGTGGAATCTTCAGACACATAGCAAGGGTTTTATGTAGTGGGTGCTACTGTGCATACCATAGGCTTATTTACAATCCCCTTGTGCCGCCAGAGCGTCATTTTTAATATGGGAAAAGGTGATGTACCGGTGGCACAAGGGGCTTGTAAATAAGCCCCTCTGGGTGTACTGCTCTAGAGTGCCCATTCCACTGCTCCTGGGTGGACCCCTGACGCCAAATGCTATTGTTGGTGGCATAATGCCCATTCGTATGGGATGCCCAGGCCACTCCAGGGTGTACGCTCAATTTATTGGTTGTATAATAATCAAGCCTGCTCCAGGATGTATCCTTGGGGCACTCTATGGCTGTTATTGTGCAAGCTGTGGTGGTCCTCTACGCCATTGCTATTGGTCACCCACTAACGCTCCAGGGTGCTCTTCTCTTCTTTTAACATATAAAAAGACTTGTTGCATGATCCCCATCCCTTCTGGTTTCTCAGCTACCCTCCTGCATTGGCCCAGAACACATACCATAATACATGTAAGAATGTGACTCCCAAAAGTGGCACCCAATGGTAGCGCCCTTCGCCTCGTTACATTACACATGCTCCAAATTTAAGCTGGCATAAACAGTATGATACGAAGGTGATACTGGGCCATGGATAGGCGAGCGTGACTTTTTTCGCACTTTTCTCCACACACATGCATGTATACAGTAACTTACTTGCAAAACAGTCTGTGCCATACATGCATGACACCAAAGCACTTCACACATAGGCCAACCTGAACTCATGCATTTTTTGTCCCTAATTACACTGACTTATAATGCTTGTGAATACTATATCTCATTCATTTTCAATAGGCGCTAAGGTGTGAGAGAACAATTGTGGTCCTCACGCATAACATCGAAACACTGCCTACTGGTGCCACATCACAGGTACACATGCTGTCAACATAAGCACTCCCAGTGTCATGCTGCTAGTCTCAGTGCTAAATTTGAGCCAGTGGTTTCAGGTGCTCGGCACCGGCACTTAATTGTGAAGGGGCTTGTGACAGTCTGCCACAAGGTGGCGCTGTCTGGCCAATTTAAAGATGACCTCAACAACAGTTAATTCATAATTCAATATATATTACAAATGGCTATTACCTGCCACCCAAGCCATTCTTATAGCTTTGGGGGCCTGAAATAGTCCGAATTGTCACAGTTGTAGGAGTGTGACGTTTGTAGTTGTGTTGTTATCACTGGCAGCATGGCAGGGGCAATGTGTGGTGCAAGCTGCCTTGGCCTCCTGAGGAAAGCGTTGGCACTTATTTTGTTTTTACAAATTATGCGCTCGCCAGTCTGCGAATGTGCTTCCGTGAGGCAAATACCGCTGCAACACAATTCAAGGTTTAGAGGCGAATCTTATCTGAAAGAGGCCAGCAATTCTGGAATGGACAAAGTGGTAGACGATGCGACACAAACAGTAAAGTGAGGTATTTAAGTGTACTAATTAGCTAATTAATTGAATTTTTTGCTTGAAGAGCTGAATTAATTATTTCAAATGCTTTGATAGCGCTGCTGAGTCCTTCTCCTCCAAAGACTTGACGTTACTACTGTCCTATATTCCCCCAACCACCATGCTTACACTGCCCCACACCGACCAGCTTTCACTGCCCTCTTACCCCCATGCTCTACTAACACCGCGTCTAACCCTCCACCATACTGTTGCCCTACACCGCTGAGCTCCGCCCCCACTAACGGTGTCTCCTATTCTGTCTCACTTTCAGGGCCGGGCGTACCTCAGATCTCAGTGCACAAGACGCAGGATCCCAGGGGTAAGTCATTTCATGTACCTAACATACTCCTACCTAGTGAAACTGGTTGCAAAAACTCCCGGTGCAAATTACATTTACTGTGGGCGTTCAATGGATTTTTGCTCTAATGTTGGGATAAGGTCAAAATTAAAGAGAAACATAGGCACACCCAGTGCTTTAAATGGGTCGGTACTGTCCGGTACGGAGTACCGGCACTTTTTTATTGTGAGAGGGAGAGTACCTGCACTTCTCAAGAGAAATGCTATACTTTTAATTGGAGAGTACCGGCACTTCGCAGCAACAAGCAGGTACTCTGGTACAGAGTACCTGCACTTCTATTTTTCCATTTCAAGCACTGGGCACACCTTTTCCCCTGTTAACACAATTCTACTGTTTGCGTTCAGTTTCAACGGGAATTTAGTGTTTGTGGAAAAACTATGCACGAATCCCAGGCGAGTCGATTAGCTTGCCACTCGTAACTGCACGCTGCTAAATACCGTTATTATCTCGTGCCAACCTCTAAACAGCCTTGTTACCATCCTACTCGCGCCCCTTTCAGGGCGGAGCGTAGCAGGGCAAACCCCCGGTTGGTCAGGCCCCCAACCGCCCGAAGGACTAACGGGGCGCCGTCGCGGTTCTCCAGGACCCTGCCCTGAGGATCCTGGTCTTTGGCTCTGGCACCCCTATTGTGCCGTGCAGAGGTACCCTTACTGTACCCGTCTGCCGCAGAGGTACCCTTACTGTACCGGACTGCTTCCAGATCGCCCTGTAACTCCGCCTGCAACGCAAAAGAAAACATTAAAACATTCATTACACCTTGCCCACCAGCCCAGCCGAAGGGTAAGAGGAAGGGAGGGAGACGGCGAGGCTGGCGGCAAAGAGGCCGCTGGGAGGGTCAGAGGGGTATACATACCCTCCCTCCCCCCTGGGCGTACCGGAAGTGACGCTCACACCCCCTGAACAGCGGGCTCCAGGCGGAAGCCCTCTGCTGCTAGAGCGAGGGGTAGGCTTGTGCCGCAATGGCACTAAAGGGCCGCCCTTTTAGACGGGCCCCCTTTGGGGGCGGCGGGCAGCCACATAGTCCCAATACCGGCAACATCCCCCCACCTTCCCATAGGCGAACGTGCATAAATAAACCACAAGACACTTTGTTTATGGGAAAAACTGTCGCAGGTTTATTCCATACAAGAGTATGCAATAAGGTGGGTTATCTTACGGGCGATCCATGGACAGGCAGCCGTCCAACCTATGCTGCCCCTGCCCGCCTGATGAGCCAGCACTGTGGGATCTATGTCCGATCAGCGCTACACCTTTGTTGATCCACCACTGGATCACGTGTCCCTTGTTACCATCATACTCACGCCCCTTTCAGGGCGGAGCGTATCAGGACAAACCCCCGGTTGGTCAGGCCCCCAACCGCCCGAAGGACTAACGGGGTGCCGTCGCGGTTCTCCAGGACCCTGCCCTGAGGATCCTGGTCTTTGGCTCTGGCACCCCTATTGTGCCGTGAAGAGGTACCCTTACTGTACCCGTCTGCCGCAGAGGTACCCTTACTGTACCAGACTGCTTCCAGATCGCCCTGTAACTCCGCCACAGCCCTGGAGGCGGCCACCGTCGCAGCCAGGGCCCCCACCACTGCACCTCCTATTACCTGCAACCTGCCCTTTCCAAACATTCCTTTAAATCCAGGAGAAACAGGTCCATCCCCACCGGGAACAAGTGGACCCCGTCCTCCTCACAGCAACCTGCTTTCTAGGGCCTCCTGCATGCCCAGTGGAACGTGTCAATGCCCGCCTGTGACAGATGCACCCCATGTTTGTCAACTTCACAATAGGCGTACGCCTGGGGTGGTGGCAATGGACCCCATCTTTAGCAAAGTAGCCTTTAACATTAGCCTGAATCAGCTCGTGTCTGATGAAACCCAGACCCCTCTGGTCTGCGAGCTTACGCCCTGAACAGTTCCCTCTGACAGGGATGTTCACGGCCTCGTCAGACTTAGCACCGTGCCACCTCTGCGGGGGATCATCTCCGCCCACAGAGCTTCACATTGACCCATGTAGTTGCTGAACTCACCAAACAGCGCATTACAGCATGCGACCGCTCATTTCCAGGCCTCCTGCAACTCTAAGGGAAGAGATCACTCCCTACTGGTGATAGATGGACCCCATCTCTATCACAATAGCCCTTGACTTTCGCCTGGGTCAGCTGGTGTCTGAAGAAACCAAAGACTCTTCTGTCCTGTGAACCTGTGCCAAGAACTATTCACCCTCCTGCGGGAAAGTTCCTCTGCCTCACCTGACCTAGCCCCGTGCCAACTCTGGGCGGGACGAATTCCAACACCAAGGATCACATTGCCCCACATATTTGCTGATCCCACCTAGCTGCCGTCCTTCTAGCACTGTGTGTGCCTGAACCCCTGTGTCCCCCATCTATGGGACAGCATCCCCCTTGTTAGTTAACCGCTCCCACTCCCGCCTGTCTGCTATGGCTATTCGGGCGAGGAGGATTATGCTTAACCTTTGCAGTCCCTTTGCTTTCTAAATCATGATGCACAGGAATGTCATAACTAGCAGTATGTGACAATGAGCAAGGGGGGCCCACCTGCCCATGCCATGCATCCTTTATTCCTTATGGGAATTCCGCCAGCTCAGCTCCCTCTGAGGTGAAACCCCCTAGGCATACCCGAGAATCTGTCTGATTCAATACAGTGCGCACTGAGCGATATGGTGCCTACATTAAGGATTGTCTAAGTCCTACCTAACCCCCATCCTAGAATATTCCCGACCAGGGGCGTTCCCACTGCCCACCCTTGGGCAACCCCATAGGTGGAAAATTACCTGCGCTGCTAAATTTTAATCATTGTTGATCACTGGTCGTGCCAAATGTCCTTTTACATAGTAGCCTTTTGTGCTTGACACCTTGTTTCCCCATTTCTTTGGACGGCAGCACACTAGGTTGGCTGGCAGCGTCACCACCCAGCGAGGCTACCATAGCTAACTGGGCGGGCATCGCTTACTGCAGGAACTTGTCACCTACCCTATGTTCTGGGAGCACTTACTTCCCCCGTTGACCAGACGGTTGCACAAACCCCTTTGATTGCTAAACCCTGGTGAACACCTTATTGGTATCAAAGCTGGTTTGAAACAATACCTGTCTTGTGCCCACTATTGGAGACACCTCACCCTTTCGTGCAATTACCACTTACGCAGTGCACCCCGCTTGCATAACTGCCGTCGGATCACAGATGCACAGTACCTACTGTCCCTTGCCGACCCTGGCTCCTTTAAAACCTGCCAAAGTAACGGAAGCCAAGATTCCAAGTTCCCTGTTTGGCTGAAGTACACCTTCAGTGGGTAGGCTAGGAGATACCACAACCACATTGGTCATGCGAACCTTAAGTACAAAATTTTCGCCTGTGCGTACCTCTAAATGAGACAGGCTCCACACCGCTGTGAAGCCAGAGACACACACACATGTTGTGCCCACTATTGGAGACAACTCACCTCTTCTTGGAGTGACAACTACCCAGGTGCCTACCCAAGTCACCCAACAGGCAAGATGGCCCTGACTACCTTGTGTTCTGGTGCCAGGTATGGAAAGCACCTTGCCTACACTTGCTGCCCCCTGGGAACCACACAATGCCCGTGCTCTGGCCGCAACGCAGCGATGCCCTAGTGTCGCATTGAACCCCTGGTCAATTAAGTGTGCCACTCCAACTACTTAAACCTACCCCTTGACCATGGGCGGAGTCTAGCTCTCCCCAAACTTTTGCTGGTATAACCCGCAGGCAAGCCTCCTGTTTTGTTCAATTTAGTAATTCATGGCACTGACCCACAAGGGCCTAATACTGGGCTGTGTAAATGGGGCCCAGGGTGACCTAAAACACTCGGCTTGGTGTGGATGGGTGCTAACAATACCTGGCTGAAGTGCAATCACTCCTGACAAGATGTGCCAATGCAGGTAGAAGCAAGAGGTATCCAGCCCACCTTACTTCCTGTCCCAGTTATCTGAGTAACTTAGTGAAAGATGCCCATTTGAACTGGTAGCGGAAACTGTTACTTACGCCTGCAAATGCTCTGCTCAGAGCAGCCCGCCAGACAATGGCTTCCATTGAAAGGCGGTGCTAACAGGCCTCCAAGCACTTAAGGCGGTACCTCTGAGTAGGGCTCTAATTTAACAAATGCCCCGTGCATCGGATACCGCCTCTGGCTGTAAGCCGCTCAATGCTACTGATGCCTTGGCGCTTCCTGCCCCACAGCCAGCTCACCCAAGAGAGATTTAGTACCATCTGCCCCCATTACCCTGTGCTACCAAACCTCATCATGACATCACAGGGATTACATAACTCACTAGGTCAATCGGGCCGCCGTCCTACAGCTCAGTTAGCACAACCCCGTAGTTGCTCAGCTATAGGGGCTCCAGATAATTTCAGGTGTGAGAAAAGTCTTTCTAACGTAGCCAACCGACGGTTAATACGTGTAAGTGACTGGCCCCCAATATGGTATGACCAAACCAAGGTTGAAGCAATAGGAGCATGAGGCCCTAAGCAACGGGTGTCTTTGTGTACTGGAAACATTACTTAGCCGCACAAAGAACCATGGACATCCCCTAAATGCGAGTCACCAGATCGTCAAAGAAATATTGATGGATTTGAGACCTATGCACCATCCAAACTACTGAATTAAAATTGGCGTGCATAGTTCTGTGAAAGAAAAGCATTGACTGACCCGCTCAAAGTCAAAGGACATATCAATCCGCTTTGGTCTACTTCGCTGAGAAAGATGGAGCAATGCCCATTATCGGTATTAGTGAATGAAGGCATTATTCATTCATGTACACCAAAGTGGAGGGCCTGTCCGTGACTATTGTCTATATTGGGACCAAGATGAACCATGATATTATCACCGATCAAAGTCTGATGTCAATCGCAACATCTGGCATAATTTCATAAATAGCCCTGACTGGCACCGCACTCTCATCCTATGCTCTTTGTGATCTTGGCCCACTATAGTGTGAGCAGAGCCCCGCGATATATATCTGGCTACATGTTCGCTAATGCACAAGTAAAATACCCCTTTCCCATCAATTTGGGTTGCACCGTACATAATCAGGATGCAGTGGGCTAGTTACTCTCCTGGGGCCCCAATGCCACTGCACTTGCGGCACTAATGAAACGTTGTCGATTTGGCTGTCAACTTTGCTGCCTGTGCCACCCTTCAGCCCATGGAAATTGTGCTGGGCTCTCGCTTACTACCCTGCTGAGTGAGCCCACTGTATTCACCAGATTCATTAACAATTTCCGCTTCTGACTGTACTTGGTAACACGTTCACCCCATGGTATCTTGGTGCTGCATAACATGTTTATTGTTACTCAGCTCCATGGTACTCGTTTTATCGACCTCAGAAGGATGAAATGCTTGTTGATTGCAACCTTGTTGGCCACCCAGCGAAGTATTTGCTCAATGCGCCTCTGCGCTACAGCTCATGCTTCACTAACCCTGCCGCATGTGCACCATCCCGCAAAAGGAATGGCTCCTGTACTCAACTTAAAGGCAAAGTGCACCGCACGCGCACCTACAATGTGCCTCTGCGCTACAGCTCATTCTCACGCTGTAAATTAGTTTCCGTTTGTGACGCCCCATGCAAGTGGTAGTAAACTCAGCCCAATGCTGGCCTAAATGTATATTCAAAACGAAACTTATCGGGCCTGCATATAACAGACATACTCAAGCATACACTTCAAAATTCGGCTATCCTCACACTCAGCCGCTTGTAACTGATCAAGCCTCTGAGGTCCAAAATGTAAAATGCTTTATAAGATAAATTCAGGCGTAAACACCTAAACCCATCACCGTTGTACCATTGACACCCTTTGTCAATGACAACTTTTAACTCCTCCTTACATGAAACTTACAGCCGGAGGCAGGTGTAATAAGACCTTAACTACAGCGGCCCACCGTAGGGATTTGTTTAGCCAAGACCCATCGAACGTCGTGGGTAGGCGCCAAGGTAAATGGGTCTGTGTCACAGTGCAACATTCAAAAGACTATGAGGCCCCCGTCACTTGGTGTGTGTAACACACACTTAAACAATCTTCTTCCCGACTTTTCCTCATGCAGGCACTAGGGTGCACCTTCTCGAGCCCCTTATTGCCCTTTCACTGGTAATCCTCTCCGCGAGGAGTATAGCAGCCTCAGGGCCTCTCCTACGTAAAATGCAGTGATTACCGGACCTGACTTGGACTTTCAATGTCCCCCCCACTTTCCCAACGAAACAAGCCCGGCACACATGAGCACCCCCCGGGAGGCCAACCAGACAAGCGCTCGCCTCCTGGACAACAAACGCCCCATCCAGGGATCAAACTCAGGACCCAGGGGACCACGAAACAGACAATCGGCCCGCCGACCAAGCCGGCGTGAACAAAGGGTCCCCTAAACCCAGCGCAGCCACCCCTGGCTGAATGCTATGGCGCCAGATGAACGCGTACATGCCGCCGACGGGCCACGGGTGGGGCGGCCGGCAACCCACGGCGCCACCCCGCTGCCCCACTGAACATCCGGTAGGACATACCGACGTCACCGGCAGGGCCACAACCCGGCGCCTCTGGTAGTGTTACCTCCCTGGGCCAGCACGACACGCCCGCGACCAAGCACGCGGCTCGCCCCAAGCCAGAGCGGAGAGCGAGTGCCTCAAAGCACCGCCCCGCCAGGGACCACCCTCGCGGGATCCCGCTGGCAAGCGGCAGCCAAACCGTGTTACCGGTGTTGAACCCGGGCCGCAGTAACGTGTAAACTTTGCCCGAGTTACCCCACAACTGTGCATCACAGGCATTCCGTTGCCCTGGCCGATATCCGTCCAAGCGGACGCTCTGGGGGGGGCGGGGATCCCAAGGCTGGCCCTTGCACCGGTACCGCAGCGGGGAGGAAAGCAGCGCGAAGCCCACTGCCCCCCCGCCTCAGGTGAACGCAGTTTGCTCCGCAGTGATTCAATCGGGTGGAGCAACACGACCTCGCCGCCCCCACCGCACGCTTGCAGGCTCATCCAACTCCCACGTCCTCTGGTTCCGAGAGCCGGTATTGAACACAGCACTGTGCTCAAGATAAAACAGCGGAGGAGCATACTAGTTAAAGGCGGGTAACACTCAGGTGTCTAAACATTCCCCAAACTGCACCGGAGCGACCAGGGCAGCTAGCGACCCCTGTGCTTGAATAGCGTGAGCAAATACCATGCGTGCAGTGTTCTGTTGTGTTTCCCAAGCACTGTCACTGTGGGCTGTCTCTTGTACGTACACGTTTACACTTGATGTCAATGTACTTAACGTCTAGGTAAAGGACTTGGCCACCTATCCCTGACCTGGCCCTTGCTAAATGAGAACGCAAGCCAATAACTGACCCTATAAGCAGCAGGCTTAGGCCACTAGGGGTCACTGGGCACCAGGCGCTGCTACAATTAAATGAAGATTAATGTAAATAACAATATGTTTTACATAAGCATTTTACATAAAAGCATTCTTAACTGGATGCAGGCTTTCTTTTCCGCCAGTGATAAGTTGAGGACGTGGCATAAATTACGTCAGCCTCCCTAAAATATTCTATGCCAGGCTACAAAGCATACAAAGTCATGCAACCAGCCGGTTCCTATATCCGACAAAACACAAGCACAGCAAACCTATCTTCAAAGGAAGGGTGTGCAACCTTCAAATTCTTCAAGCATAGTTTCTGTTCCCCTCCAGCGACACTTCAGTCCCTAGATAATTTGTTAACCACGCCATCGCCGCGCAAATTAGTCACTAGACTATACACCTCCACACAGCGGCACTCTCCTTGGTCAGACCCAGGGGCTTTGGCACTATGGCGCCTTGACCTGGGTGACCAACCAACTGATGAACAATGGGCCCAGTGTTGCTCCCAGACAAAATATCTATCCCCAAACTATAAATTGAGATTGATTCACTTCAACTTTCTTCATAGATTTTATAGAACTCCTCTACAACTATTTAAAATAAAACTCAAAGACAATTCAAATTGCTGGAAGTGTAGGCGTGAAGGCGCTGCCTTCCTCCATATCGCCTGGGACTGCCCTGTAGTTTCTGGTTATTGGGATGAGGTCTCTGATGTTATACGTGCAGTAACGGGCTATCCCATCGACCGCTCTCCGCTGGTGATGCTTTTAGGGTATGTAGCACAGACACGCCCAGAAATCCGCCGCTTAACAGCCATGATGCTGGTCCTTGCGAGACGTCGTCTTGCTATGCACTGGGGGGCCACCAGAGGCCCAAGGGTTAAGGATTGGCTACAGGACGTTGCCTATTGCCAGGAGCAACTATCACTTTACTGGGACCTCATGCCTATGGCTTCCAGACCCAAAAATATTTGGGAGCCCTTCATAAGTTGGCTTCGAGCCAGAGATGTATCACCGGTCATTACGGTTCCCCCGCACACTATTGTAGAACCCCCTCTCAACACGATGCCTAATTAACTGCGTATTCTACTTCATACACTGCTATGGGAGAATTTAGGGTGTGTTCCCCTGTATGTGCAGCGAATATATGGGACTCTAAGTATAAGAAAAAAAGGTATTCCAGTTTTTCAGATTACTGTTTTGAATGTCCCACTGCTAACGCTACTGATTCTTGTTTCTCAATGCCATTTACTGTGAATGCACTTCGATGTAAGATTTACGTTATATGTGAACGGTGTCGAGCAATGACCAAACTGCCATCACAATTCTGTAATTGTATAATTTGGTTTAATGCTGTCTTATGAAAAGCATAAATAAAACTGTAAAAAAAAAGCATAGTTTCTGTTAAATGACAAAGTTCCTTTACCACCGGGCTCACCCAAGCACGGCAAGCACACAGACTCACTCATGCCAAGGCCAGCGTGGCTTTATACCAGTATAAGCCTGGCGAGAAAGGAGAAACCACAAAACAGTGGGACAGTGCCACCCAGTGGCGTAAACACCTCATAGCACTCTGGAATAAACAGACGAATAATACGTGAGCCCCCGGTGTTGTCCTGATACGCCTGTTATGTAAAACACATCCAACACAAAGTTTACAATTACCACGGCACAATCAATGGCAAGAAACCCTGCAAAGGTCCCCCCTAATTGACCTCGCATCCTGATTTTGGGATGCCGACAAGACTGGTGTTTAGTGAGCGTGGCACCCTCTTCACAAAATGTTCCCAATGCCCCGCTCGCAGCCGTGGCCCTCGTTAACGCTGCAATAACGATGTTAACCAGTGCATCCTCGCACCCTTCCGCGCCCCAAGGTTTTTATCCGGCGGGTACGATCTCCCTCCCCAAAATAAAAGATGAGGAAGTTTCCCGGCCCAACGTTGGTGGTTCAGGCTGTTATGCTACATCCTCAGCCCTGAAGTAGCCGCCCGCGGCTGTAACACATGCCTCACGGCCGGGTGGACAGGCCCCCTCAGAGGGCTCAATGCTGATGTGACGCTCCAACCAACTGACAGAGTATATGACCGTCAGCCTGTCCCTGCTTGCGCTCTAAAGCGCTACAAGCAGGAACTTAACCCGAACATCGAAAACGCCAAGACTGCTCACCTCAAGCCACCAACGAAACTGGCTGCCTCTGCTCGACTCGCTGCATGCCTGAACAGCGTGTCCAGCCCCCGTGCTGCTCTACCCCCCCCCCTCCGATTCACACGACCGGAGGCCCGCACTTCACCAAGGCAACCCGACGCCTGCGGAACTCCAGACCCAGGACCTCGACACGGGGACGGCCAAAACCAGTCTGAGGGCCAAGCTTGTTAACTGTTCCGGGCGGGCCCTACTCACGAGAGGGTTTACTGGTGGCGGGGCCAGTTACCCCTGCACCCGTCGGCAATGTGCCTCTGCACGCCACCGGTGGCTGAACTCGCCACGCTGGTCTACGCTGGCACTTTGCCCCCTCGCCACCAGTAACCCTATTGAGATGGGGGAGGGTGGGGGGCAGCGGCGACCTCATTAAACATGCCTATGAGCAGGGGACTCCAGCCCCAAGAGAGCGTCTTAAAAGACTGCACAAGCTGCCCCAATAGCTCGGACTCACCTTGAACGACCGACGCTGCCGATCCGGCGCGGAACCAAGAGCAACCCATAGACGGCGTGTGGAGGCGACCTCCACTCTAGACGGCGTGGCTGGCGGAAAAGAGGCCGCTGGGAGGGTCAGAGGGGTATACATACCCTCCCTCCCCCCTGGGCGTACCGGAAGTGACGTCCACACCCCCTGGACAGCGGGCTCCAGGCGGAAGCCCTCTGCTGCTAGAGCGAGGGGTAGGCTTGTGCCGCAATGGCACTAAAGGGCCGCCCTTTTAGGGGGCCCCCTTTGGGGGCGGCGGGTAGCCACATTCTTAGGCCTGGGCGAAATTTGCTTTTCAGTACGCCGGTGTAATTAGTGCAATGTCACTATTTCCACATTACTCTTGTTACATGAAATTACTCTGTTACACCACATTTCATAATTATGCGCGGTTCGCTGTAAACATTTACTGTGCATGCACCAATTGCAGTAAAAATTTACAGCACATTTACAGAAACAACGCGATTAACAGAGCGCGAGTGGTTGTTGTTCGTGGTCCTTTTGTTTTTTTACACTTTTCCATCCAATGTGGATGCGGGCCAAATTTCATGCTAAACAGAGCGCCAAAGGCAAGTTTTGCATGTCATGTTATTGCACGTGGTTTTGCTGCAATTTTGTGTAATTATGCAAAAGCAAATTACGCAAATTTCACACATAGCTAATTTCCATCAGGGTCCTTTGTAAAGGTGTCAACATTCTAAATTGACAACACTCCTCCAGATATAAACGATGACACAACTTTCACCGACATTAAGGCCCTCATTTATGGGGATTTGGCGTAGGGCAGCGCAGCAAGTTACCTTGCTGCACTGCCCTACGTCAAAGTGAAAGGGTATGAATGCACCGTATTTATCCAATATGGCGCATTCCTGTCCTTCATCCCTGCGCAGGCGCCGTTTTGGCAGCCTAGCGGCAACGCAGGCATGATGCAAGGGTGCCTGTGTCGTTGGCATGACTGTTTAAGTGCTGGAAGGGGCACCTTCCTGATCAAAATCAATCCAGAAAGGTGTTTTCGTCATTCTATGTGTGCTGCAGACTGCAGCACACATTGAAAGAGGAAAAAACGAGGAGAAATAAAGATATTTCTCCTTGTTATGCCTGCCCTGGCCTGGGGAGGCATATCATTTTGATACATTCACAGGTTTGCAAGTCCCTGTAACTCTGGGAATGCATCAAAATCCATGGGAGTTTCGTGGGACCACCCAACGCAACACCCATGGAACGCTTTCCTTGCACAGAGTAAGGCGACTCAGCAACTTGCGCTGCATTGCCTCACTCAATATTTATGAGGCCACTCAAAGCCATGCAATGTGACTTTGGGTGGCTTCATAAATCTGACTTAGAGCCTTGCATGTACCACTTTGCGTGGCTCTCATGAATATGACCCAGAGCAGACGCGCAACACCCATTGGGCTGAAAGGGCTTCAGCCCCCCCGTCGTGTCTCTCAGAACGGGCTGCTGCTGAAGCTCGAGCTGCTGGGGGCTAGGCAGTGTCTGGAGTCTTATCTCCTGCACGCCTGAGTTTTTCACAGGTCTTTAAAGACCATTTGTATATTTACATAACTTTGTAAACTGGTTACCAAGGCTGTTTGTTTTCTGGTTCCAGTACCCCCTGGGCCCCCACTCTGCCTATTCCTTACATTTGGATTTTACTTTTACTGCCTTAGTGTGAGAATGCATTTCATGAAAAGGAATATAAAGTAGGGTTACCAAAAGAAAACTTTCAGCCATTTGTTTTTTAAAGAGCCTGCAAAGGCATTGTCAACACTAAATAGGGTTATAAATAAAATAGTATGTATTCATTTGTAATGTGACTTTTCAATCTTTGTTCCCTTTAATTATCAGTCATAGATCATTCAGGCAGCCCTAGAACACAATTAAAAATGCTTTCTATTTATATTTGCTGTCCCAAGTATGCACAGATAAGTGCTGAAAATGGGAAACGCCCTTTACATCGCGGTCATTACACCGCGATGCCATTACAACGCAGTCGTTACAACAACCGCGTTGTTACCACGCAATGCCATTACTACGCAAGTCATTACATCGACTTGCAGTAGATGGCGCGCTAACATTAGGAATAGTATAGTTTACTATTCCAACACCTTCCCTACTGTTGCGTAGGCTGGAGTTGGAATAGTAAATTATACATTTCTAATGTCAGCGCGCCATCTACTGCAAATCGATGTAATGACTTGCGTAGTAATGGCATTGCGTGGTAACAACGCGGTCGTTGTAACGACCGCGTTGAAATGCCACACGATGTAATGACTCGCGTAGTAACGAGTCATATTCGCTGAAAATTGGCTTTAGGTGACTGCTTATTTTTGTACTGTCTGGGACATCAATATAATGAGCTGGCAACCCTAATCACAAGACTGGAAGTTTGTTGCAGGATGAGCACAATATTTATTTCCTCCACCTTTGATCCCTGGACCCTGAATAATGCCATAATAGCAATAGTTTAACTTATATCTGAAACCCTACACCAGCCCTCAATAACATGCTGAGTTATTTCAAATGTCTGGGAATGCACCCTGTATTCAGACAACTCACTCCTCATTCTCGCCCTTCACTTTCACACTCACCCTGCACTCACAGGGATCATAATGTACTCACACTGATCACCAAGCACTCACCCCACCCGCTCACCCTGCACTCACAGTGACCACACTGCACTTATGCCACTCGCCATGAACTCACACTGTTCTCCCCCACTTACCCTGCGGTCACATGAGCACACCGCTCACTCTGCACTCACAGTGATCACTCTGCACTCACAATGCTCTTGCGCTGTTCACCCTGGACCTCACCCTGCAGTCACACGACCACACTACTCACCCTGCTCATGTGACACTTCACTCACCTGTCCCCCTCACTGCTCACTCTGCAATCTCACTCAAACAAGCCCATCACTAACCATACATTCATTTGTCCCACTCTGCACTTACATCCGCACCCAAATTCATATGGTCACCTCACTCACCCTGCAGTCACTCCTCTCACCCTACTCTCACACTGTCACATCGCTCACGGTGCACTCACATGGGCACTCCTGTCACTCACACAGTGCAGAGGGCTAATGTGCCTGCTACAAAGAACGTGTGCCATGAAGATCACAGAACTGAGTGTGAGTAAACTACGGGTAGCCCTATAAAAAAGTGAAATGTTGGTCAGAAAGGGGCTATAGAGAGATGAGGTGCATTGTTGGCTAGTGGTAGTGAGGGAATTCATGGAGAAAGAGGAAATGGGAGAGGGGGCGCCAAAAAAGACTGTTGCACCGTGAGCGACCAGTGTTAGGGCCAGCCCTGGCTGGGAGTCTTAGCCCCCCCGCCTCCCCCCCGAAGTTCGGGTCTAGTTGAGCCCCTGCCCCAGACTATGCTGGAACTTCACAACTTAACAAACGATGCATTGCTTTGGGCGATCCAAGTTTTCTTCATTAGCTCCCTTGACAGCACTGATTATCACTTAGTACAGAGCATTACAACAGTCATTGTCATTTGCCGTTTGTAGAGAATGCTGGAATCAATCTGAACCACTGCTAATTTCTATTACTTTGTAGTCAATACGTTTTTAGCTCGTCTATTTTATGTACTTGGGGGCTTATTTACAAACCCATTGCGCTGCTGGTGTGTCACTTTTATTGATGCACCGACAGCGCAATCGGCTTCCCTGTATTTACAAGGCCATGTAAAGTCACCCTGCGTAACTTTTCATGGCCTTGTAAATATGTTTTCCTTTCACGCATGGCTCAGCGTGAAAGGGGCGTTCAATGGGTGTTACTGTGGGTTTTCCCACACAGCATCCATGGAACTTGACGCATTCCCAGAGTTACAACATTTTGTAAACCTGGGAATGTGTCAGAATCTTACGTCTTCCCTGGGAGGCATAAGGAGGCGTGACGAGGAGAAATACTTTTAATTCTCCTAGTTTTTTTCCTCTTTCTATGTGTGCTGCATTCTGCAGCACACATAGAAAGAGGAAAATGCCTTTAATAATTATTTTTGTGCAGGAAGGTGTCCCTTCCTGCTCAAAAACAATCATCCCCTCAGCGCAGGCACTCTTTCAAAATGACGCAAGGATGTCTGCGCTGGCACATGGCTGCTGTTTGTGCACCGGTGCAGGGGAGAAGGACAGGAACGTGCCCTTTCTTGTAGATACTGCGCATTCCTGCTCTTTTATTTTGACGCACGGCAGCGCAGCAGGAAGGCTTGCAGTGCTGCCGTACGTTGAAATATTGTAAATGAGGCCCTTTGTTCTAGTCTGTAATAGCACAAACGAGCTGGAAACAATGGAATGGACTTAGAGTAATTATCAGTTGTTCAAATCAACGCAAGAGTGTCCATCCATTCGTTTGTGCTCTAGAAGTAACATTCTCGTTATTTTTGCGTCAAAAACGTCTACAAATGTGTCAGTTGCTCTCTGATTGACAATTCAGATATTGCTGTGGTGATCTGAGTGGTTGATTCCCTTAGCTTTGGCACTGGTCCTGGACAAGTTTTATTCTTAGTGGTGTCAATAAATGTATCTTTTTGACAGGCGTGGTGGTGGCTGAGGCCTTCTATGCCCTGTCCTTGAAACGCATACGATCTCACTTGTGAGTCAATGGATGCTCTAAATTTATTATCCATATATATAAAACCAATTACCCTAGCTGTAATTGTTCACAAAATTCAAGGTCAAGTAAATGAATTGTCTTAACCTGTGTATTTATTACTAGTTATTACTATATACTTACATATGTCCGTTAGACCTCATTCAGACAATCAACAAACACAGTATTGCACTATACAACACTGTGCATGACTTTAACATTACTAATACCGTGATAACAAAAAATTCAAAAAGTGCTATTATGACCAGTCTGATAATATACAAAAAGCAGAGGTTGCAATTGCTATTATTATATAGGCAGTGAGCCTCTTGCGATTAGTGTCCCTTGGGGGTCTAGATCAGTTTTGTTACAGTAGACTTTTGAGTTCCTAAGTCTTTTTTGGAGGTCTGCTGTAGGACTTTCGTCCAAGGAAGCCACTCCTCAAGTTTTCTGTCGACGCATTTCGAACCTCTTATAACTTTTGGGTTCTCCTCAGAATCCTGAATGGTTAAATTCTCATTCTTTTTAGATCATAACTCATTCATTTTGCTTTGCAAGGATTCCTCCTCCATATTAAATTGGTTTCCTTCTGTCCTCCTTTAAAGTTCAATTTCCCTTGGCCATCAGTAGCGCAGAAAACTGAAGCAAGCAGGAACCGGAGAGATGCTAAGCCCCGATGCAAACTTTAAAAAAATATGTACAGTGTTGTATAGTGCAATAATGTGTTTGTTGATTGTCTGAATGTGGTCGAAAGGATATATGTAAGTGTATAGGAAATTACACAGAAGATCATGAAATAACTGGTAATATATGCACAGGTTAAGACAATTCGTTTACTAGACCTTGAATTTAAAGAGATTTTTTGAACAATTACAGCAAGGGTAGTTGGTTTTATATATATTTTAAGGAGGCCCAACACAGCTGTTTCAAAAGGGCCCAACCCTCAAATACGTAACCTAAATTTATTATCCAACATCTAATACAGGAGCAAATTGGAATTTGATTTCTTCCAAACTCAAATAGCGGTGTATGAAATGCATTCTTAGTTGATCTGGTTTGGGGGGTCTTCTGTAGCTTGGTCCAGAAAAAGTGGTGAAATGACCAGTGTCTTGTGATGTAGAGATTGGTGTCTTGAGACCTGTCAATCACTGAACACAATGGCTGTGTCTTCTCTCACCTTGCAGAGGATGGAGTGACTCCTTCCCGTAGCCACAATGCCACTTATTACCAATGATAAGATTTAAAGGTAAATTAAAATGAGAATGCAAGGGAGCCAGGTACTCAGCTGCCCAGAGTCCAGAGCAGAGGGGGACCAGACCCCCACAAGGACTCTCCAGGCAGGAATCCGACAAATCCAAAATATGAAAATACAGGGCAAAAATTAGGGACTCAAAGTGGTAACATACGGGCCTTTGAACACGCTGACAATAAAAGTCACAGAAGCGTTTTTAATGCAAGGTACTGTCCACTATAGTGACTTTTATAGGGAGAAACGGGAAGAAGTATGCAGGAGTTATCTCAAAATGACAGACAGGAAATTAGGTTGCCATGATGGATTTGGAATCTATTGTCAATTAAGCATACCGCAGAATACTTTTTGAATTAGGAAAAATAAAAGAAGTCACTTCCTATCCCAGAGACGAGGAAGGTTGCCATACTGGAGTTGGTAATGTTATTGAGAGTTAATGCTGAAGAAATGTGCGTGCCAGATGAGAACTCACACTGCAGAAATCTCTGAGATGTGGATATGGGAAGCATGCTTGTTTGTACCTTTGTAGCGCCCAGGCAGAAGATAGTACTCTTGAGAGCCCTGCACGTCTGAATCACCCTGTTCAAAGACCATCACTCTACTCTGAGCTGCTGTGCCAGCACACACACATGAACTCACATGCAAGTGGGAAGAAGGAGCTTGCCGGAAGACACTGCGCCAATGTGATGCGCAACCCAGAAGATATGTGCACTCAGATCCTGTGGTCTCTAAGATGAGTGTGCCTTTGGGGTTATAAACCCACGGGGCGCGGCGGTTGGCAGCCCCAAACTACATTACTAAGTAGGTTGAGGCATTTCTCCAAGATAGAATGAAAAATTCTCACGTGGGGCAGACAGTGGCGGCTACCATGTACGGCGGGTGCGGGGGAGGGGGGTCAAAAATAAAATAAATTAATATATAAAAAAATCTTGCTTTCCTCAGCGACGTCCTTCTTCAGTCTCCTGACAGGCTCCAACGAGGGACCCAGCAAACTCCCCTAACCAATCCTGGCGCTGCTCTCACCAGCATGAGAGCAACACCAGGATCAGAGAGTGCGGCCTCACTCACCGCTCCTAAGAGCACTGAAGGCCTGCACTTTCTCTAACCCAGCTAGGTTAGAGAACTTTAAAATACGCATGTCTGGCTGGCCGTCGCAAGACGGCTGGCCAAAGGGGAACGCGCATTGTAAAGCAGACAGCTCCCTGCTGCTGCCACTCGGCAGCACTGGCCCGCCCCGTTCCGACACTTAGTTCGGGAATGGTTGCTGAAAATTAAAATGGTAATAAATAAACGTTATTACAATTTTATTTTTCAGCTCTGGCCTGGGGCTTTTCTTAGTGGGGCGACTCTCCTCCGCTCAAACAGAGGAGCCGCGCCTGGGGGCAGATCCAAGTTATCATGTGTGGATGTAAATAGAGGAGTCCATGCCCCTCTTTCTTCAACACCATAAACAGACTATGTGTTGCTTGTTTGGGGTTTCGACCCAGAACAAATTGTGGTGGAGATTGCAACCCAGGCTGTGGTATTCTTGTTATTGGTATGCCTGACTGCACATATTGATGGATGGTACTGCTATTGGAGGCCACCCATAAAGATAGGAGTGTCTGGCAACAAGCGATCACAAGAGGGAAATACATGAAACTATCACTTAGAATATAAACAGGACCAGTGGAATATGTGATCCTGTGGCAGTGGCTTCTGTTGCATATTTATGGATGTGCCGCATTTGCTACATAATCCATCATCTGAAGTATAGTCTGCAGATTTTAACACAAAAAATGTGTTTTTTGCTCAAACGGTTCAAAAGTTACTAAAAACTTGGCGACAAATGTTCGCACCCATTGGAAGGCACTTTGCAAAGGTATACTGGTCACCTTTCATTTGCTTATTTCTGTATTTCGTTGTTAAACTGGTACTAATGAGATGAAATATTTGTCCAAACAGTATTACCCTGTAATGAAAAAATAATGTAGTAATAGTATAAAAAAGTGCTGCAGCATAATTTGCCTTTTCTTGCTGCATAATTCCAGTGTCCTTGACTATCAATCAAAAAGGGAACGTGTGACGCGTTGCCTGTAAATGAAAACAGCCAATAAACTGAGGCCTTTACTCAGTCGCACAGTTAAGTGTTGTCTCCATTAAAGGGATATGGTGGGCAACTAGGTAGGGATACCACCCCACAGAAACGTTTTAAGCCATGGGCAAAGTGGGAAATTGCCCAGGGTCCCCACACTTCAAGGGCCCCCCTGAGAAACTGAACTTTCTATCTATTTGACCTCTGTCCATTCTGTTTCTTTCTTCCTCTTTGTCTACATCTACCTCTGATGCTGCCTCACAAACCAGTGTCATCTTAAGACTTTTTGACAAACCTTGCAAGACATATTTCAACTGTTGTTGTGTGACATTGTTACAATTTAACATACAGTTTAGCATTGTTTGGCATCATGTGGGCTTGATATGGATATTGAAATTGAAATTTGTACAGGGCCCTCCAAAATATGTTTTGGCCAGGTCTCCCAAAATTCTTAAGATGATACTGCCACCCCAAGCAGGTGCCCAGGCCCGAACTTACCGAGCCCAGCCCTTCAACCGGTCAAGGCCCTTGCGAACCAGGCTCCTGTGCTTTGGGGCTCCCTCCTAGTCCTCCACGCTCCTCACTCACTCTCTTCTCACACTCTCTTCTTTTACACTTTTGTGCCTTTTTTTGCTCACTTTTCACCCATTTGAGCCTCTTGACCCTCTCTCTCTTTCACCATTTTGTGCCTCTTTTTGGTCGCTTCTCACCCTTGTGAGCCTCTTGGCTGTCTTTCTCTCTCACCCATTCATGCTTCTTTGCGCTCGCTTTTCAACCTTTTGAGTCTCTTTTGCTCACATTTTCTCCCTTTTTGTGTCTCTTTTGCTCGCTCCTCTCCCACTCTCTCACGCTCCAGCTAAGTCCACCCTCCGCCCCCCTCCCAGGGCCTCCTTACTGACGGCTGCAGCATGGACCAGCCATTAAGCAGGTGCTCAGGGCCTGACTTACCTGGACCAGTCCTCCGACTGGTCAAGGCCCTTGCGGACCTGGCTCCTGTGCCTCGAGGCTCCCTCCTTGTCCTCCACAGTCCTCACTCACTTTCTTCTCACTCTCTCTTTTTTCACTCTTTTGTGCTTCTTTGTGCTCGCTTTTCACCCTTATGAGCCTCCTTACTCTCTCTCCCTCTTGCACCCTTTTGTGCCTCTCTTTGCTCGCTTTTAAATCTTTGGAGCAAATTTTACTTGCATTTTCTCCTGTTTTGTGTATCTTTTGCTTGCGCTTTCACCCTTTTGTGCCTCTCTAGGTGCCTCATCTCTTCCACCCTTTTGCCTCATGTGCCACACTCCCGATCCTGCCTCCTCCCAGCCGTGTGCTCTTCCCTTCACCCTGCTCCTTACCAGCTTCTCTTGCACTTCCTCTATCGCTAAGCCCCGCCCCCACACCCTGCCCCCCTCCCAGGACTGCAACACAGACGTGCATCGGACGTGCGCCAATGGCGAGCCTATCTGTGCCCATCTGCACCTGGACCGCGCCCGGCACCAGGGACCCTCGTCTGACTCATCCTCAGAGGTATTCTGCTATGCTCCTCCGATCGCTCAAAACCAGCTGCACAGACCCCCACTGATGCCACACCATCCAAAGCAACATCCCTTGCACGAACACCTCCATCTCCACTGCCACTTTCCAAGATGCCTGGAAACTTACCACAGTAAACGCTTTGCTTAAGAAACCTTCGGCAGACCCCACTCTATTAGCAAACTACCTACCAGTCTCCCTGATACTTTGCCAGCAAAGATAATAGAGAAGGTCATTAAAAGACAACTCACCAACCACCTCGACTGACACCAACTACTCAACATCTCACAATCCGGGTTACAACTGAACCATAGCACATACACCACACTCATTGCAGCCGCAGACAACATCAGGATGTTCTTCGACTGAGAAGAAACAGCAGTCCTCATCATGCTCGACCATTCAGCTGCTTTTGACATGGTCTCCTACTCCACTATGATCAAAAGACTCCATGAGTCAGACATCCAAGGCTCTGCCCTCAAATGGATTTACTCCTTCCTCGTGGGAAGAATACCGAAAGTCAGCATCACACCCTACATGTCGGAAGCCAGAAATTGCATCTGTGGAGTACGGGAAACAGTGTTTACAATGCTGGTAATACCACGCGGGTAGGTTACTACGCGGACGTTACATCGTCCGCGTTGTTACCACGCATGGCATTACATCGCAAGTCGTTTCCACGACTTGCGCTAGATGGCGCGTAACACCAGGGAATGTGTTGGATTTTAAATCCAACACATTCCCTGCTGTTGCACTAACTGGAGTAGGAATAGTAATTTATACTATTCCTAAGTCCAGCGTGCCATCTAGCGCAAGTCGTAGAAACGACTTGCGATGTAAAGCAATGCGTGGTAACAACGCGGACGATGTAACGTCCGCGTTGTAACCTACTGCGGGGTAATGGATGGCGTAGTAACGTCATACATTCTGGAGTACCCCAAAGCTCATTTCTTGGCCCAACCCTGTTCAACATCCACATGACACCACTGGCCGACATCATCAGTTCCCACAATATCAACATCCTCTCCTGCGCAGATGACACCTAACTCATACTCTGCCTTTTAGACAAGATGCCTTTGACCAAGACCAACTTCAACACCTGCATGACCACAGTAGCCACGTATACAAGGTCCAACTGTCTCAAGCTCAATACTGACAAAACTAAAGTGGTAATCTCCTGAAGTTAAACCTGGTGGCCGGCGGAACTCGGGCCCAGCGGCATAGCGTCAGTTGCCAGCGCCTAGGACAAGGCAAATCCCTTCCATTTATATTTTAAAATGTTGTGCCCCTAAGAATGTTTGCACCCGGGGCAACTGCCCCTGTGACCCTGACCACGCAACGCCACCGCTCGGACCCACTGCAAGCCCCTACATCCCACACTAGAAACCTGGGAAGCCACTGGATGAAAAATTGGACATGACAGCAAAAGTCAACACAGTTACTTCCACCTGCTACGACCTGCTGGATATGCTGCAAAAAATCTTCAAGTGGTTACCGGAAAACACCAGGAAAACAGTCACAGAAACACTCATAACAAGCAGACTGGACTATCGCAATGCACCCTATGCCGGAATCAATAGACAGTTCCTAAACAGAATCCAAACGATCCAGAATGGCGCTGTAAAACTCATCAGTACCCTCCCTCGATGCACCCACACCACCAGGGTTGGAGTGGGATAAAAAATTGGCTCGGGCACCCAAAAAAAAAAGTGGCCCACATTTGCGGATTGCATCTTTTTTCAAAATACTGCTTCAGTGTTTTAAGTGTTCTAAACAGAAGGAGAGGGGTTTCCATAAAAGAGGCATATTTTATTAAGTTCACTGAGATAAAAAAAATTCAAATGTTGTCAGGACTCTGTGCACGGATTAGTTCACAACGATGAACCACACCTGAATATAAGTGAGGCCACTTCTGCTCAGGCCCCCCACCCCTGCTCAATCTGCATACATTAATGGGCCGTCCCAGCGAGAGAACCTCCACCCTGTTGGTAAAAGGGAGGTAATAGAGGCCCATCTGTCTCCCGGAAGGCCGCTCAGGCTCCCACGCTGGCTAAAAAAGCGGCCCACAGCTGCAACTCGGATACCGGCTCATCGCCCAAGTGCCCGCCTTACCAATTCGACCCTGCATACCACTCCACACCTCAAGGAACTCCACTGGCTCCCCATAAACAAACGCACTCACTTTAGACTCCCCACACACACCAAGCAGGCTCTACACAACATAGGCTCCACTTACCTCAACACATGCATTTACTTCCACCATACCTCCAGGCAACGCCGCTTAGCGGGTCTCTCACTCGTGCCAATGCCCCCACACACAAGAACAGAGCTGGAGGTTGCAACTTCCCACACATCCCCACAAAGGCTTGAAACGACTTCACCGCCACATCAGGACCTCTGTGCCGCTCATCATATTCCACAGGAAACTGAAGACCTGAGGTCTTCGATCAACTCCAGCCAAGCCCCCGCCTACACACTGGCAAGTGCCTGGACACCCTCACGGGTGATTAGCACACTATAAAATCAACATAACATAGCATTGCAAGGTACTTCCAGTGGCTGTGGCTGGGATGAAGGTCAGATCACACCCTAAAGTGTGAATTCAGCACAGACTGCTGCAGACAGTCTGGAAGGGGTTGCAATGGCAACATTTGCGGTTATGAAGCAAACTGCATGCAAGTTTGAGGTAACATGCTTTGGAATCAACTTCCCGTGAAAGTGCTGCACAACCAGTTCGAAAAGACAAAGTAAACACTCCCTGATAAGCTCATTCATTTTTGCAGTTTGTTATAGCGCAAACTCTTTACATAGGCAACAGTTACATTATACATGGCCAAATTAATTTTTCTTTAAGCATGAGGAGATTAAGGGGCATATTTACAAACCCCTATCACCACAGGAATCTCACTTTTTCGTACATTCCTGTGGCAATAGGGGCTTCAACTTATTCACAAGGCGGCGTTAAGCCACTTAGCGTGGCTTAATGCAGCTTTGTGAATAAGGCCCCCTTTCATGCTACACTTAGCGTGAAAAGGGTGGGCAATGGGTGTTGCGGTGGGTGTTCCGTCGCAACACTCATTGATTTTGATGCTGCCCCATATTTACAAGGGTGGCGTAAATATGGATCAGCGCCAAAATTAAGACCAGAGAAAACCTGGTCTTAACATGGCGAAACGAGGTGAAATGCCTTATTTCTCCTTGTTTTAGCTGTTTCTATGTGTGTTGTATTCTGCAGCACACATAGAAAGAGCAAAACGCCAGGAATGACGGTCTATGTGCAGGAAGGTGTCCCTTCCGGGAGATAAACAATCATTAAAGTTGCAACTTCTATGTGTGCTGCATTTTGCATAATGGTGCAAGAGTGCCTGCGTTGGCGCTAGGCAGCTACATTTAGTGCCAGAGCTAAGGGAAAGGCAGGGGTGCACAGTATTCTTGTGAATACAGCACATCCCTGCATTTGGAAACTGCCGGAGTGCGGTGTTAGCCTTCTTGGCTTAATGCCGTGCTCCGACAGTTTCCTAGTAAATATGCCCCTTAATGATTTGCCCAGAACCACAGGAGGCTGTGTCGACGACAACGAGATTCAAACCTGGCTCCCCAATTCCAAAAGAGGCGGCTCTGGCTTCCACGCCATCTCCCCTTTCATTAAGGAGAATTACATCACGGGTCAGATTTGGAAAAATGGAAAAACATCCTAAACTCCTGACATTTTTCATAGGAAGAGACTTCTATTTTATTTCAGAGCCTTTTTTCCGGATCCTAACGTCAACAAGAACTGAAAACGACGTATTTCGGTTCCACCTCGCTCACTGTATGCTTCAATGAAACTAGGGCTTCCCTCAGTAACGTGCTCCAATTGATTTGGAATTGATGAAACGTATTCTGTTGCCCTCTAGCGGTGAAATGTGGAGGTGTAGGCTTACCAAAGTTATAAACTGTTCGGCACAGGGAGGTGGAGGTGGCGACTAGGAAAGAAACATTTTACACCAATATATGGACTGCAGCCTCAGTACCAGAAGGATGTTTGTCGTATGGAGCGATGATACTGTCTCTGATTTCACCCCCTGTGTGACAGTACTAGATGCATAACTGAAGGTAGCATGAGCGAGGTGGGATCAGGCCCGGGGTGCCAAAATTCCGAGGGGAGCAGCAGAGATCTACCTGGCTTAATGTCATACAAACAGCAGCTTGTCCATCCCACTTGGTTTCAATGGGGTCCCGTTAAAGATTTTGTAATCAGCCCTTAATGTACTCCAGCATAATTGTTAGCACCCCATCAACCCCCTGCCCTTCTCCCAGCTTCCTCACACCTCGTTCTATCACAACGCAATGACCCCCACCCCCACAACAATCACCAAATTTTCTTTCCCCCAAGGGCGCTGTCTCCGTCAATCCAAATTAGCACCAGCCCTTCAAGGTAGATAAGACATAGGTCACAAATGTTTTGAGCCATCCAAGCTGTGTGTGTGTGGGGTGGGGGGGGGCGGGAGAGGGTGGGGGCAGGCCGGGAATATGCAGGGAGAGTGCATACAAAACACTCTGGACCATTTCACCTGTGTTCACAGGTGTATGTCAAACAGCTCTCCTGCTCCTATGTGGCTGTCTCCCTTCACTCCGGGAGTGCCACCAACAATACGACACCACTCCCCAATTGCAAATAAAATGAGACAACTGAAAGCCACAGTCCCCTCTTTTCTGAATCAACAGTTCCCAAATGTTCACAACATTAAGTCTCAGAGCCTGCTCAATGGAGCAGGGTTATTTCTCAGCCCATACTGAGATTGACTGCCTCGCTCTAATATTTTTTTGATGGTTTTCCATTTCTCTTCTAACTGGGCCTGAAGACAGCCCTGATGAGTCATTATTCTGCTCTCCCCTTTCTGATACTCCTCCTTCTCCAGGGGGGTTATCTCTGTTGTCCTATCCCTCATCCTCGGGCTTGTCTTCGTCTGGTCTCTGCTCTCCATGGTTTTGTTAGAAGAACAATATGTTTCATGTTATGATCTCTTCTGCTCACTGGGTGATGACCATGGCCCCCCTGCGTCTTATCACTTGCCATGGATATGGCTTGAACAGTAGCCGGAACTTGCTTCCTGGGTACCAGTCTTTCACTAGCACAGCATCCGCGACATCATTGTCCGAAGTCTTGGCATGCTGTTGAGTGCTGCTGTCTTTGTTTCTTTTATGATAGTGTTCCAGTGTCCGTTGGTCGTTAATGCTCCCTGGAACCTAGCTGGGGTGGTGTGGTATGAGGTCTTGGGTCACCCTGCCTGAACATGCACGGCACAGGGCTACTCCTTTGGTGGGGTGTGGGGTCAGTCTGTAATCTCACAAGAATGAGTAGATTGACATTCAATTGGCTGTTGGCTGTGCAATGCAAATGACTTTGTTTTTGGTCTGAATAAACTGTTCTACCTTGCCATTGGCCTGTGACCATCTAGGGGTCACCTTTTTGTGGCTGATGTAAGATTTCAGGTAGTCCGCCATTTTATGATTGTGGAATGGAGCCCATTGTCTGTCTGGAGTTCTCCGAATAGCCCGTGATTGGCCGTCACTTCTTCTAGCTTGGGTAGTACTTACCGGGCTGTGGTATTGGATGCTAGTTCTACCTCCGGATATTTCGAGTAGTCGTCTATGATAACTACCATATACCTCCCATCCGGAACTCTTCCAAAGTCTATGCTGGCACAGACCCATGGTTGGCTTGGTCCGTCCAGAGTGATCACCAGAGTGGGTGGATCTGCCTGTCTGGTGGTCCTGAACAAAATGCTATTTTCTACAGTAACTTCTACAATCTTATCATTCAGCAAGCCCACACCTTATTCTGAAGGTGACTCTTTGTCTTAAGAAGATGTCCTGGTGTCCAGCAGGGGCTTTGTAGGACTTGAAGTATTAACTTGCCAGGGATTACTAAACGATGGCCTCTCAACAGGCATCCTCGAGCTTTTGGTCAGCTCATGGAGCACATTGTGTAGAGCCTCTGGGGTTTTCTGTGATTCTTTGGTCCTGTCTCTCCAGTATAATTTTAGAGTGTCCCATTTCCCTGTCTCAGTCACTGTGAAAACCATCTGCATGCAATTGTCATGGTGAGTTGCTGCTAAAATATCCTCGAGGGTTATGGGAAGAGGCCTTTTCCTCTCTATAACATATCATACTTACTCTTCAGTTTCCTGGTCTTATAGTTCTTATTGCAGGGTCAATGCTCGGGGTGTAGTGAGAGGTGGGGCTCTGAGTCCCCTGGTTTGTACTCAACTATGAAAGAGTTTTTTTGCAGCTGAAGAACCCATTTCTCAATCCATAGAGGCGGTTTTGATGCCAACCACTGGAACAAATGGATCAGTGGTTTGTGGTCAGTTCAAATTGAAGTGTGAGCACCCCAATGGATGGCAATTGCTTCTCTCTCTATTCATGAATATCTGTGCTTGGGAGGGGTTAGTGCTCTGCTTGGATAGGCCACGGAGGCCCATTCTCCACTCTCCTGTTGTTCTGAAAGTATTGCCCCCAGCCCTGTGGGGCTGGCATCTATGGCTAGCTCTGTTGTTTTCCGGGAGTTGAGGTAGACTAGTGTTGTGTCTGCTGACAGTGCAGCTTTGATTCACTGGAAAGTGTCTTCGTGGGAAGTCCCCCCATCCCAGCCCAGGGCGTGTTTGCCTTTGTGAGTTTCCGCAGTGCCTGGGCGAGTGCTGTGAGGTCCTCGATGACAACCCACGGTCGTTCACAAATCTGAGAAAGCTGCACACTTTGGAGACTCTTGAAGGGGCTTGGCTGGTCTTCACAATCTGCACTTTTCTGGGGTTGGGTGCTACCCCACTGCAGAGAATTGGTATCTGAAGAAGTATATTGAGTTCTGCAAGAATTTGCATTTCTCTTTATGTAGGGTGAGGCCACTTTCACTGAGCCTCCGCAGGTCACTATATAGCCTCTCGTGGTGCTCTTCTAGTGACTTGGAGTAAACCAGAATGTCATCACTGACATTTAATGCTCCCAGGAGTCCTGATAATGCTTTCTGTATCACATTCTGGAAGACCTCAGCTGTGCTCCAGATCCTGAAATGTAGCCATTTGTATCAGCGGAGCCCTAGGTGCATGGTAATTGTAGTTATGGATGGGGATTCTGGATGTAGGAGTATCTGATGGTACCAGGAGCAGAGGTCCATCTTGGAAAACCAACCAGCCCAATCGGCTCACTGAATATGTTGTCCACCGTGATGATGACATGCCATTCCTGCTTGATTGCCACATTTGGCAATCACATGTATACACATAGTCATACCTCTCTGGGCTGCTTGGGCTTCCTGGTCACCACTACCAGCATCACCCAAGGGGTGGGGCCTTCGACTTTCTCATTGATGTCAGCCCTCTCTAGTTTTCTAAGCACTGCTTCTACCTTGGGTTTTGAATGGAAACCGACCCTCCTGTGTCTCAGGGTGACTGACTGATGAGACTAGTCAACTGGTTGATGCCTTCAATTAGGTTGCTTCCAGCTTCGCAGCAAACTGCACAAGTTACAGGTCTTCTGCCATCTGGCAGCTTAGCAGTATGCCAGAGCCACCCTCGGCCACCTACACACTGGCCATGACTGTGTGCTGGTCTGGTTGTGCGATATTGACTCATTGAATCAACCTTGAGTATCAGCGGCTCTTTATGTCTTCCCGTTGCCATTGCCACAGTTGGCCGGGAGTATACGATTTTGAATAGTTCTTGTGCCATCAGGTTTATTGAAGCCCTCATATCAAGGATGGCCGTCATGTTTGTGAGCCCTACTTGTATTTCACATGTGAGGGGTGTGCATGCTGCACTGTGCCTTTGCCTCACTGCTAGCATGGAGTGTTTCACCCCCTCTACGTGGTAGCCTTATATGTCATCAGATCCACTATCATCCTCCTCTCTCCTTTGCGCAACGTCAATCTGGTTTATTGCCTTTTGCACTGTTTTTCTCAAACCAAGTGCTGAATGGCACACCTTTGCAAAGTTTGTGGCACGCAGAGCAGGTCTTTCCCTAAGCTGGGCATTTTGTGGGGTGATGGGTGGTTCCTCCACTGTATCCGCAGGGGCTTTTCACTGTCGTCCAAGGCTTGCTTTTGTCGGCCGTGCGATTTTGATCTACAATATTGACAGGTTCTGTTTTAATGGGTTTGTGCAGCACAGCCTTCATGTGTGCGGCTCTGGCGTTGGATAGTTCTTTGAACCTGATGAGTGTCAGCATGTCATTAAGGGGTATTCGGGGCACTTGAAGGATGTGTTCCCTTGGTTTGGACAAGGCACATCCCTGAATTATCTGCGCTCTTATTTCATCTGATTCATCTGCGAATGCCCATGTGCTGACTAGCTCTTTGAGCCATGTGTGAAAGGCGTCCAATGACTCCTCTGCTTCTTGTTTGGCCTGCTGAAAAATAAATCGCTCGTAGTCCAGTTTCGCCATTGGCTCAAAATTTGCTATGAGAGCTGAAACAATTGTGTCGTACGTGTGAGCCAGTCCTGCTTTGTGGACTGTGTGGGTCGGTTTGTAGATGTCTGCCCCCCGCTAGGTGGAGGAAGAGTACCCTCTTGCGCTCCTCCACCACACTTGTGGCTGTGAAGTAGATATTCGGTCTCTCAATCCATAGCTTCCATTTGGGTGCTTGTGATGCTGTGGAACCTGTGATAATAGAGGGTTTTATCGCTGGTATGCCAGCCATTCCTCCCCTGTCAGGTGCATCGCCTATTCCTGATTAGGGCAGCTTGACATGTCACCTCCCTTCCGACTTTACCACTGCCCCAACAGGCATCTCTCCATTTTGTGGTCGCTGGATCTCCTGATCTGGGTTTTAAGGGTGACATGTTGGCCTTCTGTGCCCTTAAATGCAGTTTTGCCGGCACCTCACGGTCTTGGGTATGAGTGGTGGTCTCCTTCAGTCACCTCCCCTTCTGGTGAATGCCCTTAGACGGTAACACACTATTGCTGGCTGCCCGATGCACTCCAGGTCACACTGGTATCACTGCTGGTGATGGCGACCCCTGTTGTCCGCTGGCTCTCAATGCACATTGCTGCACCAGTGCACAAGATTATTACTCTGCCCATCTGTGGTGACTTGGTGTTCTGGTTCAGGGAGTACCTGGCCTGGCAGTTCAGGCTGGACTGTTCCCACGAGGAGCAGGGTCAAGACTAATTTGCATATGGCTGGGTTCAGACTGAGATGGCATGGTCGGCAGAAAACGATGGATTGGGATGTGGCCTGAACGATTACCAGTGGCTGAGATTAATTCAGGCATTCCATCTATCACCTTGTTGTTTTTGCATTCATCGTGCTGTCGGCTTGACAGGCTTGATGTCCTGCTGATGGACGTGTCTGTGGATGGGGCCACAGTTTAGAGTGACTGCCGGCACGGGTAGCGGGCCATAACACTGATGCTCAGCCCTCTTGCAAGCAAATGCCACTCATGCTGTGTTGGCAGGGGATCATCGGCCCTCTGGCATGGTCCTCATCGCTAATGTGGTGGGGGGTTTGCAGGCAGGCCGGAAATATGTAAGGAACGCACATACAAAACACTTGGGACACAGCACTAGAGGGCTACTGCCTGTGGAAGTCTCTGGAGGCCCTTTTATTTACTTTCACATGCCACCTCTTGGTTTGACCATTTGACCTGTGTTCACAGGGGGATGGCAAACAACTCCCTTGCTCCCAATGTGGTCGTCTCCTTTCACTGGGAGAGTGATGCTCACAGTACTACACAAGCGGTCACTTATGACCTCAAGTAAATGCAGTTACACTTGTAAATGGCGCATCCTGATTTACGGGTACAATTTGGCGGATTCGCACATGTGCAAATTGCACTTAGAGCCACTGAAGATATGAGCAGGGCCACTGGAAATATGTGATTTTGCAGCGATTTTCGCATAATTATAGATTTGCCGCATTTGCCACATAATCCATCATCTGCTGCATAATCTGCAGATTTTAACAAAAAAGAAAATTAGTTTCTAGCTCAAACGGTTCAAAAGGTACTAAAAATATGGCAACACGTGTTGCCACGCAGTGAAATGCCTTTTGCAAAGCTGGACTGTTAGATTTGGGGGTCTCTAGTTGGCAGAGGTATGTACCTTTGTCCAAATAGGGACCCTTGCGTCTAGTCAGGGAAAGTAGGTACACTCCCGAAATAACCCCTGCTCACCCTCTTGGTAGCTTGGCACGAGCAGACAGGCTTAGTTCAGAGGCAGTGTGTAAAGCATTTGTGAACACATACAGTAATCAAGTGACAACACTACAAATGGACACCACACAGGTTATATATTTATAAAAATAGGTATACTTTATATAGATTTATCACAAGACCATAAACGACAAAAATAATCCACAATACTGTTAAGAATACTTAGTTCTGATCAAAAGGCTTAATTCAAGGTTCTGTGCGAGTCGGTAGCCTCCTCCGGCTACGGCGATGTCGAGAACAAACAGAGTCTAACAAATCCAGCTGACCGCGTCGAGACGGGCCAACACAGCGTAGACAGACTCGGTCACAGTACCTTTACTTGAAGCGGCAGGCACGGGCGTGCGAGCCGGATGGCTGTTCGTCGCGGTCGCGATGCAAAAATGGAAGCGTTGCAGGACGCGTTGTCCCTCGATGCGGTGCAGGCAGCGGCTCGTTGGCGTCGTCGAGACGGAGTCGGTGAGACCAGGGCCGTGCGTTGCAGGGCGAGACGGTGCTTCGATGCGGTGCTGGCAGGTTGCGGTGCGGCGACGGAGCCGGATTCAGGAGCTGGCGTCGATCAGTCCGGACAGCGGTGCGAGTCGGGCGGTGCGTCGCAAAGCGTGCGAGCGGTGCCCAACTCCGGTGCGGTCACAGGACTCGAACTCAGCAGCAGTGACCGTGTCGGTCGGACCAGTTCGATTCGGCGTAGCGAGCGTTGCAGGACGCGTTGTCCCTCGATGCGGTGCAGGCAGCGGCTCGTTGACGGAGTCGGTGAGACCAGGGCCGTGCGTTGCAGGGCGAGACGGTGCTTCGATGCGGTGCTTGCAGGACACCGAGTCGGTCGTGAGAGTCGGTCACAGCTCCCTACCTCTGTAGCCACTGAAACAGAGTTTCCAGCAGCAATTCACAAAGGGGTGAAGTCCAATGGTCCTGGGACTTCGGTCAGGGGGCAAGCTCTCTTCCAAGCCCTTGGAGATCCTTCACAAGTTGATGAAAGTCACAGCAAAGCAAAAGTTCCTTTCTCCTCTCTTTGGCAGTCAGGCAAACCACTGCAGGCCAATCCCCCAAGCAGCACTTCAGGCTTAGGGATAGTTTCTCCTCAGTTTCTTCTTGGTTCCGCTCCTCAGTAAAGGTTTCTTCTTGTTCCCAAAAGTGATCTAATCTTCCTGGGGTCTGGGTGCCCCTCTTATACCCTGATTCTCTTTGTTCTCTGGAGGCAGAGAGGCCTCTGCCTAGTCCAAAACCAGTTCTGGTCAGTTCTGGAGCACTTTGTTTTTCTGACTCCTTCTTTCCTTTCAGAATGTGGGGCAGAGTGCTCAGCCGCCCGGCAGGAGGTGGAGCCAGCATTGTGGAAGGCAGGCACAGCCCTATTCAGACCCAGGTGCAACTCCTCCCTCCACTCTGGATGCAAATCTTTCTATTCAGCCCTGCGCTGACTCACCCTGTCTCCGGTAGCCACCCCAGCCCCTGTCACTCAATCTCCAGACAAGGAATACACAACCTAGCAGAGGCAGGCTTGGATAGTTAGGCAAGAAAATACCCACTTTCTAAAAGTGGTATTTTCGAACACAGAATGTTAAAACCAACTTCACTAAAAGATGTATTTTATCATCCTGAGTTCAGGCATACTAAATTCGTTTTTCTACCATGTTCCCTGGGTCAGTTCTGATTATAAGGTGTAATAGTCAGTCTGCCCATTCTGGCCTATGGGGAGCAGGTAGCCTTGCAATAGTGAAAAACGAAAATGGCTGTAATTCACTATTAGGACATGCCACACACACCAGGGCATGTCCTACCTTATACTTACAATGCACCCTGCCCTAGGGCCTACTTTAGGGGTGACCAACATGCAGTAAAGGGAAGGTTTTAGGGACTGGTAAGTGGGTGTACTCACCAAGTCGACATGGCAGCCCTAGGCTGCACACAGGCTCTGCGATGGCAGGCCTGAGACACATTTACCAGCCGCTTCTGTGGGTGGCACAACCAGTGCTGCAAGCCCACCAGCGGCATTGGATTTACAAGCCCTGGGCACACTGAGTGCACTGTACTAGGGACTGACAAGTAAACCAATCATCCAATCATGGAGTCACTAATACATATATCAATTAACGATAGGGAGCACTTGCACTTTGGCACTGATTAGCAGCGGCAAAGTGCCCATGAACATCTAGTCCAGCAAAAACATATCGGCAACAGTGGAGGCATTACGAAAAATGGAAGGGAGACCCACGCCAAGGATGCCAGGTCTAACACGTGTCCCCTCCAGCTGAAATGTGGGGAGAACTATCCTACCCCTAGGGAGTTCTCATCGCTAAGGCGGAAAAATCTGGACAGTCCATCAGCATTGGCGTGTTCTGTACCAGGGCGGTGTTCCACCGTAAAGTCCATCCCCTGTAGGGAAATGGACCACCTCAACAGCTTTGGATTCTCACCCCTCATCTGCATCAACCATCTGAGGGGCCTGTGGTCTGTCTGAACCCGGAAGTGAGTCCCAAACAGGTATGGTCTCAGCTTCTTCAGTGCCCAGACCACAGCAAATGCCTCACGCTCGATAGCACTCCATCTCTGTTCCCGGGAAGTAACCTCCTACTGATGAAGGCTACAGGTTGGTCTAGGCCCTCCTCATTGATCTGTGATAGAACAGCCCCTACACCATGCTCTGAAGCGTCGGTCTGAACAATGAACTCATTGGAGAAGTTGGGTGCCTGGAGCACAGGCGCCGTGCACATGGCAGTCTTCAAGGTGTCAAAAGCTTTTGACAGGCGTCAGTCCAAATCACTTTCCTGGGCTGCTTCTTGGAAGTCAGCTCGGTCAAGGGGGCAACAATGCTGCCATACCCCTTGACGAATCTCCGGTAATACCCGGTGAGTCCTAGGAAGGCTCTCACCTCTGTCTGGGTCTTGGGGGCTCCCAAGCCAGAATGGTATCAATTTTCGGTTGGAGGGCGCCACCTGGCCGCTCCCAACCTGGTGTCCCAAGTACACCACAGAACCCTGCCCAATCTGGCACTTACTCGCCTTGATTGTGAGGCCTGCCCTCCGCAGCGCCATCAACACTTCCCAGAGGTGGCGCAGATGCTCTTCCCAACGGGCACTGAACACTGCGATGTCATCCAGGTAGGCGGCACTGAAATCCTCCAGTCCAACCAACACCTGGTTGACCAACCTCTGAAAGGTGGCAGGGGCATTCTTCATCCCAAAGGGCATCACCCGGAACTGGTAGTGCCCATCTGGTGTGGAGAATGCTGACCTCTCTTTGCCCCATCAGTCAAGGCGATCTGCCAGTATCCAGACGTTAAGTCAAACGTGCTGAGGTACCGCGCAGCCCCTAACCGATCTATGAGCTCATCAGCTCTGGGGATGGGGTGGGCGTCAGTCCTGGTGACGGAATTGAGTCCCCTGTAGTCCACACAGAACCGGAGTTCTGGTGTGGCACCAGGCGCGGCAGCTTTTGGAACCAAGACCACGGGGCTGGCCCAAGGGCTGTTAGAGGACTCAATCACCCCTAGCGCAAACATCTTGGAGACCTCCTCCTTGATGCAGGCTCTGACCCTGTCAGTCACCCTGTAAGCCTTGTGCTTCACAGGAAGACTGTCCCCAGTGTCCACATCATGGACGCACCAATGAGTGACACTGGGAACCAGGGAGAACAGGTCAGGGAACTGTCCCAACAAGTGGCGACAGTCACCCTGCTGCTCAGGTGTCAGGGAGGTAGAGAGGTTTACTCCCTCCACTGATCCATCTTGCTCTCGGGCTGACAGGAGGTCAGGAAGAGGCTCGGTCTCCTCCTCCATTCCATCATCTGTAGCTAAGAGCATGCCCACTTGGGACCTCTCCAAGTGGGGCTTCAGGCGGTTCACATGCAGGACCCGCAAGGGGTTCCTGGGAGACTGCAAGTCCACCAAATAGGTAACTGGACTCTTGCGCTCCACCACCGTAAAGGGCCGGTCCACCTGTCCTGGAGCGCACAGGGCTCCACAGGGGCCATGACCCACACTTTCTGACCAGGCTGAAGCTCTACCAGAGTGGCATTCTGGTCGTACCACCGCTTCATCTCCTCCTGGCTGGCTTCCAGATTTGCCTCAGCAAGCTCTCTGAAACGCCTAGTCTGGTTCCTGAAGGCCAGCATGTAACTGTATACATCCTGGGGAGGTTTCCTGGGAGATTGCTCCCAGCCTTCCTTGACCAAACTCAGAGGTCCTCGCACCGGGTGTCCATAGAGGAGCTCAAAGGGACTGAACCCTAGAGACTTCTGTGGCACCTCCCGGTATGCAAACAACAGGCATGGTAAGAGGACGTCCCATTTACGCCTCATGGGTTCTTCCAGACCCATAATCATGCCCTTGAGGGTCCGGTTGAATCTCTCAACCAGACCATTTCCTTGAGGGTGGTAAGGAGTGGTGAACTTGTAAGTTACACCGCACTCCTGCCACAGGGACTTCATGTACTTGGACACGAAGTTGGTACCTCTGTCAGACACCACCTCTTGAGGGAATCCCACACGTGAGAAAATTCCCATCAGTGCCCGTCCCACCACGGGGGCCGTCACTGTCCTCAGAGGGATGGCTTCAGGGTACCGGGTGGCATGGTCCACCAAGACCAGGATAAACCTGTTGCCCATGGCTGTCTTGGGGTCCAGTGGCCCCACAATGTCAATACCCACCCGTTCAAAGGGGGTGCTGACCACAGGGAATGGCTGGAGAGGAGCCTTGTGCTTCCTCCCACTCTTTCCACTTGCCTGGCAAGTCTGGCATGTTCTGCAGTGAGTGGCGGCACTCCTGCGCATCTGGGGCCAATAGAAATGGGTAACAAGCCTGTCAAAGGTCTTGTCCTGCCCCAGATGTCCCGCTAACGGTACATCATGAGCCAACCCCAGTAGGAAGGCTCTGAAGCGCTGGGGTACCACCAGCACACGGGCTGACCCAGGCTCAGCAACCTTAGGCTCTGAATACAGGAGACCATTCTCCCAGTAAACCCAATGTGATCCAGACTGATCACCTGCTGCCTGGTCTGTGGCCTGTTGCCTCAGACCCACGAGAGAAGGGCATGTGTTCTGCTCCTTGCAGAACTCTTCCCTGGAGGGTCCTCCTTCTTGCTGCCAATGGGTCAGCTCAGGTAGGTCCCCCAGTTCAGCTACCTGTTCCCCTGTAGGCTCCAGGGCATCCCCCTCAGGGTCTGCCTCCTCCTGGACCGTGGGAACCTCGGGGCCGGTTTCCGCGCCCCCTGCCTCCTCTCTCTCCGGCAGGCACCTGGGCCTCCCTCTCAGGCTCCAGGTCCTCTTGAACACCTTTAGCTGCCATTGACCGGGTGGTCACACATGCCCAATCAGGCAAGCCCAACATTTCTAAATGCGCACTCCGCTCCACCTTAGCCCAAGGTGAGCTCTCCAAATCGTTCCCTAACAAACAGTCAACAGGCATGGCTGGCCTCACAGCTACTTGAAGAGTACCCGAGACCCCCCACTCAAAGGGAACCTGAGCCACCTTGCAGTGACTCTCTGTGTTGTCAGCGGCAACAACCGGATAGAATGCATCAGGGATAACCTGCTCTTTAGACACCAGGTGACACTTGACAGCTGTCACACTGGCTCCTGTGTCTCTCAGAGCCTCCACCCTATGGCCATTGATGGTCACCCACTGCCTGTATTTCTTAGTGTTCTCAGGCAGCGGGGTCCTAGGGACCATCTCAGAGTCTCCTAATGAGACAAGGGAAAACACTGTGGGATCCCCCACCTTGGGCACCCAACTCCTCCCCCAGGGCTACACTAGCCAACTGCCGGGGGACTGCACTGGTGGGTGCTGGTTTTCCATGCAAAGGGCAACGAGGATCGTTTGCCTTGTGGCCAGGGGCGCCACACTTGTAACATACCAGTGGTCCCTGGTGAACAGGGGGCCTGTCAGGGCCACTGGCTTCTTCTCAGGGGAGGCTGGGAACCTTTCCCTTGGTTCCCTTGGGGTCTACTTTGGGGCCCTTTATGGAACTCCTTCTGTTTACCCTTGTCCCCCCACTCTTCTGCTGGGGACCCTGCCCACCCTTGGCGGAGTCTCCCACGTGACCCTTGTGGACCCGGGTACTCACCCAGCGGTCCGCCTCCTCAGCAAGCTGCCTAGGGTTAGTCAGCTTACTATCAATCAGGTGCTGGCGTAGCTCAGGAAAACAATTACCGGACAAGTGCTCCCAGGCAATCAAATCAAAGAGCGCCTGAAAATCAGTCGCTTTGCTACCCTTTACCCAACCATCCAAGGCTCTGCAAAAGAAGGTCACATATTCAACCCAGGTACTGCTTTCAATCTTACTACAGTTCCTGAACCTTTGCCTATAAAGCTCAGGGGTCAAACCATATCTAGTCATTAAGGCATCCTTCATGTGGCTGTACGAATTATAGACTTCAGAGGGCAAATCCAACAAGGTATCCCGCCCTTCACTGAGGAACCGTCCCCACAACCCCGCTCCCCAATCCTTCTCAGGGACCCGGTGGGAAGACATGGCTACCTCATAGGCTTTGAACCACTGCCCTATGTCGTCATTTTTAAAAAACTCCTTCACCACATCTTTGGGAATATACACCCTAGCTTCAACAGGCACAGGCGGTACACTGCCACCAGAGGGAGTAATCTCTAAGCTCTTGGCCTTCAATTCCAACTCCCTCAAAACTTTCTCATGTTCAAACTGCATTTTCTTTTCCTCTAGGGCTAATTTCCTTGTTTGCATTTCGAATTCTAACTGCTTATTCAGCTTGAGTTTGGTCAGCTCCATTTCGTGCATCCTACTCTCTTTCCTGTCCTCCAACTCCTCTGGAGACAGTCCTCTGGCAGAAACACTGCTACCTACTGGGGAAGGTGGTCTTCTAGCCCCTAGACCCAATAGCCCCTCCAGCTGCCCTTCTGCATTCTCAGCCCCCTCCACAGGGGCACTCCTTGATTCGACCCAGGCCCTCAGCGCCTTTTGGAGGTCCTCCTTCCTGGAGATCCCGGTCATGGACACTTTAAACTTTTGCAGAATTGCTTGAGCTGCTTAAGGGTGTAGCATTCTAGCCTCTCTTCTTCCCAATCACATTCAACAGAGGCTACTGATGCTGGTTTCTCCATAGTGACTGAACTTGGCATTTGCAAAAATAGGAAATCCCAGAAAAAATGCTATTAAAGTATGTGGTTGCGTTTTGGTCTGCACTCACTAAGTAGTGTTCACCAATCACTGTACATGAGTCACAAATGCAAGTCCAGAATCCTCACCGCTGACCACCAATGTTAGATTTGGGGGTCTCTAGTTGGCAGAGGTATGTACCTTTGTCCAAATAGGGACCCTTGCGTCTAGTCAGGGAAAGTAGGTACACTCCCGAAATAACCCCTGCTCACCCTCTTGGTAGCTTGGCACGAGCAGACAGGCTTAGTTCAGAGGCAGTGTGTAAAGCATTTGTGAACACATACAGTAATCAAGTGACAACACTACAAATGGACACCACACAGGTTATATATTTATAAAAATAGGTATACTTTATATAGATTTATCACAAGACCATAAACGACAAAAATAATCCACAATACTGTTAAGAATACTTAGTTCTGATCAAAAAGGCTTAATTCAAGGTTCTGTGCGAGTCGGTAGCCTCCTCCGGCTACGGCGATGTCGAGAACAAACAGAGTCTAACAAATCCAGCTGACCGCGTCGAGACGGGCCAACACAGCGTAGACAGACTCGGTCACAGTACCTTTACTTGAAGCGGCAGGCACGGGCGTGCGAGCCGGATGGCTGTTCTGTCGCGGTCGCGATGCAAAAATGGAAGCGTTGCAGGACGCGTTGTCCCTCGATGCGGTGCAGGCAGCGGCTCGTTGACGTCGTCGAGACGGAGTCGGTGAGACCAGGGCCGTGCGTTGCAGGGCGAGACGGTGCTTCGATGCGGTGCTGGCAGGTTGCGGTGCGGCGACGGAGCCGGATTCAGGAGCTGGCGTCGATCAGTCCGGACAGCGGTGCGAGTCGGGCGGTGCGTCGCAAAGCGTGCGAGCGGTGCCCAACTCCGGTGCGGTCACAGGACTCGAACTCAGCAGCAGTGACCGTGTCGGTCGGACCAGTTCGATTCGGCGTAGCGAGCGTTGCAGGACGCGTTGTCCCTCGATGCGGTGCAGGCAGCGGCTCGTTGACGGAGTCGGTGAGACCAGGGCCGTGCGTTGCAGGGCGAGACGGTGCTTCGATGCGGTGCTTGCAGGACACCGAGTCGGTCGTGAGAGTCGGTCACAGCTCCCTACCTCTGTAGCCACTGAAACAGAGTTTCCAGCAGCAATTCACAAAGGGGGTGAAGTCCAATGGTCCTGGGACTTCGGTCAGGGGGCAAGCTCTCTTCCAAGCCCTTGGAGATCCTTCACAAGTTGATGAAAGTCACAGCAAAGCAAAAGTTCCTTTCTCCTCTCTTTGGCAGTCAGGCAAACCACTGCAGGCCAATCCCCCAAGCAGCACTTCAGGCTTAGGGATAGTTTCTCCTCAGTTTCTTCTTGGTTCCGCTCCTCAGTAAAGGTTTCTTCTTGTTCCCAAAAGTGATCTAATCTTCCTGGGGTCTGGGTGCCCCTCTTATACCCTGATTCTCTTTGTTCTCTGGAGGCAGAGAGGCCTCTGCCTAGTCCAAAACCAGTTCTGGTCAGTCCTGGAGCACTTTGTTTTTCTGACTCCTTCTTTCCTTTCAGAATGTGGGGCAGAGTGCTCAGCCGCCCGGCAGGAGGTGGAGCCAGCATTGTGGAAGGCAGGCACAGCCCTATTCAGACCCAGGTGCAACTCCTCCCTCCACTCTGGATGCAAATCTTTCTATTCAGCCCTGCGCTGACTCACCCTGTCTCCGGTAGCCACCCCCAGCCCCTGTCACTCAATCTCCAGACAAGGAATACACAACCTAGCAGAGGCAGGCTTGGATAGTTAGGCAAGAAAATACCCACTTTCTAAAAGTGGTATTTTCGAACACAGAATGTTAAAACCAACTTCACTAAAAGATGTATTTTATCATCCTGAGTTCAGGCATACTAAATTCGTTTTTCTACCATGTTCCCTGGGTCAGTTCTGATTATAAGGTGTAATAGTCAGTCTGCCCATTCTGGCCTATGGGGAGCAGGTAGCCTTGCAATAGTGAAAAACGAAAATGGCTGTAATTCACTATTAGGACATGCCACACACACCAGGGCATGTCCTACCTTATACTTACAATGCACCCTGCCCTAGGGCCTACTTTAGGGGTGACCAACATGCAGTAAAGGGAAGGTTTTAGGGACTGGTAAGTGGGTGTACTCACCAAGTCGACATGGCAGCCCTAGGCTGCACACAGGCTCTGCGATGGCAGGCCTGAGACACATTTTACCAGCCGCTTCTGTGGGTGGCACAACCAGTGCTGCAAGCCCACCAGCGGCATTGGATTTACAAGCCCTGGGCACACTGAGTGCACTGTACTAGGGACTGACAAGTAAACCAATCATCCAATCATGGAGTCACTAATACATATATCAATTAACGATAGGGAGCACTTGCACTTTGGCACTGATTAGCAGCGGCAAAGTGCCCATGAGCATCTAGTCCAGCAAAAACATATCGGCAACAGTGGAGGCATTACGAAAAAATGGAAGGGAGACCCACGCCAAGGATGCCAGGTCTAACATGGACTTTATACTTTTTGTTGCTTATTGCTATATTTGGGTATTAAAATGTTACTAATGAAGTGCAACCAATGCCCAGATAGTGTTACCAAGTTTAACAATTATGAAATAACGAGGTGATACTGTTACAAAATGTGCTGCATTGTACTGCATAATTTTCCTTTCCTTGCTGCTTAATTTACTCAACCTTGCCCCTTAATTTGGCCCTCTCTTGCCACATATTTCCAGTGACCCTGGATATGAGGTAGATATTCTATAGTCATATGTTTAGTGCCGGGGTGGAGTCAGAAGTCAAAGTGGGTGGGATCTATTGGGAGGGACGTTCCCAAGCTTCTTTTTTAATTTTGTCAAAACATTTCCCATTTTTGCCGAACTAAATTTCCCCAGTGCTGAAGAAAGGAGAGGTGTCTCCTGTGAAACTGTGAACAGGGACAGACAACCAACGAAGAAACAAGCATGCCAGCTAGGGTGTCTCTTTTTAGTAACCCTCTGGTCCTGCCGCCAGTCTCACTGACCTTGCCCCCACTGCACTCAGGATCACTGTTCCTATATACTTTTTTGTGGACTTTGACCACTGTGGAGAGCATAGAGTAAAGAAATGTTGTAGGGTGGTCATGCAAACGTTTTTCCAACCCCATAATGTCAGATGTTTGTTGAATCCACAAAACCTTGACAGATACTTTCCAGCCGCGGTCCGTGCAGGTAACAGCGGTGGGCCGGGTGAGGGGGGGATTTCGAGGGACGATGCAGAGGGAAAATTAAATAAATAATTAATTTTCCTTCGGCATCGTCCCTCGAAACCCCCCTCACCTGGCCCCACCGCTGTTACCTGCACGGACCGCGGCTGATACCTTCAACCACGTGTATATTTACATAGAGGTGGGCGAGCCAACAAATTAACTGGGTGAGCAAAGCCAGAGTTGAGCCTAGGGTCGGCTCTAAGAACCCATGTATGAGTAGAGGCTTGCAAATATATGGCATGTCAATCTAGCAACAAAGATAATGTTAGAAAATGCTTAGGTGTCCTCAAAATTGCCAAAATGTATATTTTATTAACACTCGGAAGCGATTCAACTGAGCATATCAGATTATTTGCTAAGTATTTGTTAAAAGCAAGAGTTCTTAAACATGAAGAGAAACATCCCTGCCCTGATGACAATGCTATTAGTGAACAAAGAGGCAAGTCATGAGTCATGTGCATGCTACATGTAGGTTAGATTCTGATTTTACATGGAGCAAAACTATAGTTTATTAAATCAAGCAGAAGAGAGGTTTTGGACAGCACACTTCTGAACTCATGCATTTGAAGGTGTTCTCATATGCAACAGTGAACAACAAGCATTGGCATAGCCAATAGGTCTCGCCTTTGGGACCTTATAAGTGGTTAGTGATGCAGCGAGGGTAGGAGAGAACAGGGGCAGTGCGCTCAGGTACTTTACTCGGGGAGGGTAGGGAACAGGTAGATGAGCTCGTGAGCAGGAGCACGGATTCACATTGAGGGTACTGATGCAGTAAGTAGGGGCTCGCGTACATGGTAAGTGGGAGAGGAACATTATGGAACACCTATGCTGCCGGACAAACAAGCATTAGCAAAGCCAACAGGCTCGTTGGTACATATTGACGTGCACTAACTCGCACGCAAGAATTGCTTTGCCAATGCTTGTGTCTAGCTACCAGCTGAGCTCCGATCATAGTGAACCAGGAAAAGAGTGTGATATTTATCAAACCAACATACTCTGAAACCAGAAGAGCGCCTCATACCGGGAATTCTGTGAGCGGATGTTAAAGTGAGACAAGCATTTGCAATGCTATAGGTGACTGCTTGAGTCAGGTGCCTTCGTGTTTATGTACATGAGTATTGCTGTGTGTTGTGTTTGGGTTGTAGAGCCTGAGGTCGTACTCAATTCGGATACATGCCAACTGCCACTGGGAAGACAGGCATGTATCCAATAATTCGGTAATAAAAAGTTACATCACGAAAACACAACAGTCATTTCCTGTTTGAACTGGTCAGTAAACGCGTAACTAAAGTACAATATTGTGCCTAAAAAACTCCCAGCAAGAATTGTCAAAGTTATCACCAAAGGAGAGCTCCTAAGTATGAAGTCAGCGAGCCTGGCCATCCTGCTCTGCATAACCTACTCCGCGTGACCAGCCATTTGACAGTGACAGCTCTTTTTGCAGTAGTTTTGCCGGCGATAGAATCCTCTTAGGGTTCTGATTACAGGAAGTAAGGGTCAGACGGCGAACTCTGAGCAGGCCGAAAGACGTTACTTGGAGCTAAGTTTAAACAGCCCAGAAGGGTGCACAGTGCTACGAGAAATGTCTTGCACACACGAACCATGAAACGGAGAGAGAAAAAGGCGCGCACTGATATAGGAGAGAGGACGTGGCGTAACGGCCAGAGCAGTCCACTTTGGAACGTGGGAACCAGGTTCAAGTCTAGGCGCCGGCTCAACACACTTTGATTCTGGGCAAAGCACTTAATCTGTGAATGTGTCCTTGTGTAATGTAACTGGTGCTCACGTAAAGTCCTCCAATACCTTCGGGCCAACTTCCCGCTATAATAAAAAACTGCAAAAAAAAAACATGCGACCTCGGTCCCAGTGACCTCCATAGCAGCGGTCGCTGTGAAAACCAAAAAACTGAAAGGCAAGGGTGGCTGAATTTAGGAAGTCACTCATTCAAAGGCTACCTAGCATGAGTTGCTACTAAAACAGGGTTCCCCTTCGAATCTCATTAATTCCACCAGGGTCGATGCGCCAAGCGCTTGTGGGCTGCCTTGATGCAGAACCAGCAAACAGGCATCCTGCCAAAAACAAACCTTGCATAAAAACCTGTGAATTGTAGAACTGCAGCTCATTTCTGCAGCTCAGTGGAGAAGTGTGGCTCAATGGTTAGAGCGGCAGACCCTGATGCAGAGATCTGGCCCGGGACCAGGGTTCAATTCCCGCCTCGGCGGGTCTTGGGCTCAATTTCCTCGGACCTGATAATTCTCGCCTTGGTGCCTATTCTAAATCATGGGACCCACGCTGCAACTCTGCGCAATAGCTTGCTTAATCTCCACAACGGCCCCACCAGCGCTGGGATGCCTGGCTTCACCTTGGGGGTGCCCAGGAGTGGACATTTCACAGGGAAAAGACAGGAAGGGTTCCACAGCGGTATGCGTACAGCGCCAGGACACCCTAGGGTAACAGTGCGCTTTACAAGTACAAATTTCATTTCATTTCATTTTAATAGGTAGGTGCAAAGGGGGGTCCTGGAGAATGGATGTGGCGTGTTGAAATCTTTACGAGCTGCAGCACTGGTAGAAAGAAACAATATGGCTTTGGCACGTCTAATTGCTAACCTTGTCAAACAAGCCCGGGAGTGGTGCGCGCGCGCGCGCTAAAAGGAATTTTAAAAAAAGCCCGGCGAAGCACTCGTGCTTCTGCTGGCATCCACAAGAGCGAGCAGCGGCGCGAGAGCCATATGTTTTCAATTACCACGCACGCCGTTGCTCGCTCCCGCAAGGTGGATGCCAGCACAAGCACGAGTGTGCTTGAAAAGAAGCAGACCGATTTCAAAAGGCGCGCGCTAAAAGGAATTTTAAAAAAAGCCCGGCGAAGCACTCGTGCTTTTGCTGGTATCCACAAGAGCGAGCAGCGGCGCGAGAGCCATATGTTTTCAATTACCACGCACACCGTTGCTCGCTCCCGCAAGGTGGATGCCAGCACAAGCACGAGTGTGCTTGAAAAGAAGCAGACCGATTTCAAAAGGTCATCTCCTAGAGCAGCGCATGCTCGCTGCCTAGGCGAGACCTAAAAAGGAGGCTCAGTGAAATAAGCTATTTGCGTAGGATCACACAATTTGGTCCAGAAGGTAAGCCAGGATCAATCACAGATTTTCCAGTTTTATGCTGTGTTCTTCAGCTACTAGATGGGGATCTCGTTCTGATGTCAAAGGTTAATGCCTTGTCCTTAATTCTTGGAGGATGAGATCAGACTGTGGATGAGAGGCAGAATCTACATTTTATTTTTGGCAGTTTTACATTATGTGAACCATGCCCAAGGACATAGGCAAGCTTCGCAACAAACACAGACTGTGTTGCACCATTTTTCGGCAGAGAGAGATTTGGTAAGATTTACAGAATGCTGAGCCAAGGACGTGATTCGAGGATTGTTCCCCATTTTACATGATCAGCAGCTCTATCCACTAGGCCACATCCTATCCCGTGAACGCTCGGCTCGATATGGGCTTGAGATTCCAGGAGGACCTCGAGCTGAGCGTGACCCAAGCATTTTACTCGAGCCTGGCTCGAGCTTTCAGAGGCTCGCCAGCTTCTACATTTATAGCACCAAATCTTGGTGCAAGTTTATTTATAGTGTGGAAAGATAAAGAGATCGGCAACAGTTTTTACCAGGGTGTGGAGGAAGGGAAATGCGTTTCCAAAATACAAATACCGTGCGAATCACACTTTACAGTAACCCTACACAGTGGTGAAAAAATAGAGAAATGCATTTAGGTGCAAATCACTCTTTGACTAAATCATAACGTGGTAAATTTTCTTCCAGTGGAAAATCCACTAGACGTAAGTGCAGTGGGGCAAACTTAGACATGGAAAAGTTTTTAAAAATGTACTTTTCTGCACACAACTTATTTTGCTTCCGCGAATGCTCTGAAAGTTAAAAACCTAAGACGGAAGTAGACATATTCGTACCCACATATAGGTTTTACCTTTTCTGTGAATCGGGACGGCAGTACGTGGATGATTACGATCGCAAGATTTCCTGAGCGTTTTGAAGCAACGTTGATCCGTGAAACAACAGCGCCCCCTAACGGGACTTTATGAGCCCGGTCCGATACCAAACTCTACAGATGAGCATTCATTCTCAGCCCCTCTAGTTGTGGTATAGAAGACAGCGCTTTAAATGGGCTGGTACTGCCCGGTACTGAGTACCAGCACTTCTTTAATTTGAAAGGGGGAGTACCTCCAATTTTGAGCAACAGCTGAAATAAAATACATTTCATGGGAGAGTACTGGTACTTTTCGGGAGCAAATAAGTGCTCTGAATAGAGAGTGCCAGTACTTGCGTATTTCCATTTCAATCACTGGGAATAGAGATGCCAGTGAATAGTCTGTGCATCGCTGCAGTCCTGTGCCGATGTGCCAAGCGCTCTGCGATAATGACGGAAGGAAAAGAACTGTGCAACCCAACAAATTAACAGGGGGAGCTGAGCCCAGGGTCCTGATTGGCTCCAAAAACTCGTGCAGGAGCCGAGCTCTGAAAATATTCGGCATATAAATATTGCAACAAACATTGGGGCAGATTTACAAGCCCCTTGCGCTGCCAGTACGTCACTTTTTGTGACGCACTGGCAGCGCATTTCACTGCCCCATATTTACAAGGACAGGAAAAGCCACCCTCCGTGGCTTTTCCTGTCCTTGTAAATACGGCCCCTTTACACGCAGCACTTTGCGTGAAAGGGGCGTTCCATGGGTGTTGCTGTGGGTGTTCCCACGCAACACCCATGGAACAAGACACATTTCCAGATTTACGGGGATTCGTAAACCTGGAAATGCGTCAGTATGCTGGGGTGGCGTAGCGAGGCGCAACGAGGAGAAATGTTTTATTTCTCCTCGTTTTTTCCTCTTTCAATGCGTGCTGCATTCTACAGCACTCATTGGAGGAGGAAAATGCCTGAAGTGATTGTTTTTGTGCAGGAAGGTGCCCCTTCCAGCACAAAAACAATCTCCCCATGACGCAGGCATCCTTGCACCATGGTGCAAGGGTGCCTGCGCCGGCGCATGGCAGCTGTTTGTGCGCCAGCGCAGGGGAGAGCACAGGAATGCGACATATCATTGTAAATATGTCGCATTCCTGTGCTCTGAAGGTGCCGCAGCGTGGCGCAGCCAAAGGGCTTGCGGTGCCACGCTGCGGCACCTTCTTGTAAATCTGCCCCATCATGTAGATATATGATCAAATCTCCTCAAATTTCGAACGTGTGTTTCTTTAAAAAGCAGAAGCATTTCTCTTTAGTGCAGCATTTTATTTCAATGCAGTGAGAGGTATTTTTAAAAAGTGATAATTTCAAACATAAACTTAACATTCCTGCCCCACCTACACCCTGACAACAATGCCATTAGTGAACTAAGAAGTAAGCTGTCGTACATGGCCCAGATTCTTATATGTGATAATGAAGGGAAAGGAGGCTCAGTGGAATAAAATGATTGCCTAGGATCATATAACTTGGTCAAACGGAGAAGCCGGGATTGGTTCTAGGTTTTCTAATTTCATATTTTGCAATTCAGTCTCTTATATGGATATCTCTTTTTCTGTGCTGTTTTACATCAAACGTCACTAGTCTGACGTACCGGCGGCGCAAGGGGCTTGTAAATAAGCCCCTCTGTCTTTAATTCTTAGCGCATGATGTGGCGGGCTGAAGCCACACGAAAGCTTGGCTTGTGTTCTTTGGGAACAAGGGTCCAAGAAGACATTGAGCTGAGACAGAGTAAGACATCTGGCTTGAGCTTTCTGTAGCTCGGCCATTGCTATGAAGGAGAAACGGCGAGCTGGTTCCTTGGTTCTAATTCTTTAGGCAGCGGATAGTTCTCTCAGGAAGTCACAGATTAGAACAGGAAGAACCATTTTTCAATTGATGTTTAACTTTGTCAGGGAGGTTTTTACCGCTTTAAAAGACTTTACATCAGAGGATCTACCGTCGTAGGAAAACGTAAACTTTCTAGGCTTGGATGCTCCTAAAAGCAAAACAGCACCCTTTTCCTAGTTCACTGAAGGACTTGTAGAACTCTAGTGCCTTCAAAGGCGCACAGAAGTTATCTATCTGTTTGCTCTGTGTGTTAACCGTACGTCAATAGGGTAATAATTGAGAAGAATCAGTGTTTGCATTGGGATGAAAAAGGTAAGGGGGGTCTCAAAGGTGCATGGCCAAAGAGGTGTCAATAGGAATTTTTTTCTTTGCAGATTTATTTAGCACGAACTCGACCCGAAGGTATTAGAGCGCTTTACATGAGCACCAGTTACATTACACAAGGACACATTCATTTTATTTTTTATTTTTTGGTAGGCACGGGAAGATTAAGTGATTTGCCCTGAATCACAGGATGTGGAGTCGACCCCGAGGCTCGAACCTTGGTTTCCCAACTCCAAAGTCGGCAGTCTAGCCGTGAGACCACATGGCTCCAAAAGAACTTGGCCACCCACTTATTGAACTTCATACTCGGGGGGGACAGGGTGCGGGGGGGGGTGCAGGTGGGGGGTATTCAAAGAACTGAAAGAGCTGAGAAACACGTTTGCACCCCCATCTTTTTACTCCACTCTGTTCAAAGGCTTCAGTTTTTGGATGGGGCGGGGCTTGGGGCCTTGTCCATAGAACACCGCTAGGTGGCGTAATTAAGTCTGAAGGAGCCCCCCTGCAAGGAATTGTAAGGGGGGCCCATACCTTCACTCTGACACCGGTCGTGCACAAGTGTCTTACTTCCTGCCACACATCACACAACTCCAACATGAGATTCATGATACAACTCTCTTAAATGAGAATATTGATCATCCTGAGTGATTTACACGCACTGTAGTCAGAGTGTCAATAGAGTCTATCGGAAACCAGTTTCAGGGCTCTTGAATGACAGATTGGGGGTTGAGGTGTTGACAGTGTGGGTCCCTCTGTCCTCAGACACGTAAACCAACAGAGCACTTATAAACTGGTTATTAATAGGTTATTGTATAAGGCATTCAGAGATAGAAATGAAGGGGCAGATTTACAAGAAACTGACGCATCTCTGCATTTTAGCAGAGATGCGTCAGTTTAATTGCGTCACCATGGATGCGTCGCATTTAGAATGCGGCGCACCGTGGCGCAAGAATTGACAGATGCGTCACGCATCTGTTGGCGTAAAGGTAACGCATTGCTGGAGTTGTGTCGCAAGCACGACGCAACTCCAGCAATGCTCAGGAATGCCTATTCCTATTGCGCTGCGTCACTCCTTACGCCTGCTTCAAGCAGGCAGAAGGTTTTGACGCAGTGGCGTCGTAGAAGTGTAGATTTCACTGCGTCACTTTTACGATGCTTTCTTGCGTCGGAACGCCCACCCTGCATACATTTTACCTGACGCAGGTATAATGTGACGCAGGGCTTTACAACATGATGCATCTCCCTAGATGCGTCACGTTGTAAATGTGTCGCAAAGTGGCGCATTGTTTACGACGCAGCTGCATCACAAAAGTGATGCAACGGCGGCGTAAAAGTGTCGCAAGGGGCTTGTAAATCTGCCCCTGGGTTTCCTACTGCTATGCAGCTTTCAAAACATATATCTTGTTTTTTATCGAATAATACACCTGGTGAGGTGTCACCATATACATCCGCTAAATAAACATTATCTGGTTTGGACAGGCTATGGCATAGAACCTAAATAGTTAAGGATATATGGGCTCAATTCACTCCTCTGCCTTGAACAAACTGTGTGATCCTGGCAAATCAGTGTATCTCCAAGGGCCATGGTTGCCTTGACTGTCAATATCTGGCATGTCATGGAGTGATTCAATCTGTATTTGAGGCAATTGGCACATAAATGCCACCCCCATGTCGCAATGAGCGAGCACTACAGACTCTTTATGGGGGACTGGGAGGTGGCGGTCCCCCACTGCTATGTACATTTGAAGAGAAATGGTGCAATTGTTGCTTTTTGCATACATTAGTAATCACTAGGTTTTACAGATTGATCTGAAGGGACGTCCTTGTACTTTACGGACTCACAGAGTATTCAGAAACATATTTATTTGTATCAGTAAATCATGTATTAGTTCAAAAATGTATGTACCAGAAATCACAGCACCATCCAGATTTCTGACATCATAGCAGAATAGCAGTAAACCTGGTGATATTCCTTATTTTCTGGCAGACAAAATTATGGGGCATATTAGCAATGCCTGGCGATAATTATCGCAAAGCGCAATTAGCGCTTGGATAATTATCGCCAGGCATCGCTCGGTTTCTATCGCGGAGTTAGCGTGCAATCAGCAATGCTAATCTCCAAAGCGATAGAAACCTTGAGAACAGTGTGAATATCGCCTGAAAACAGGCGATATTCACACTGTTCCCCAGTTTCAGCTTGCTGATAGTGCGAGGGGACTTAGCCATGTAATCCACCTCTCATTGGATTACATGGCTAAGTCAGGGTGGGACCAGGTGTTAGCAAACCAGCGCTAAACGTGTTTAGCGCTGGTTCGCTAATCACTGCCCTTGCCTCGCTGATAGGCGTTAGCGACCTCAGCGACTGTTTCCAGTCGCTGTTAGGTGGGAACGCCTACTTTGCATGCCATTAGCGATAAATATCGCTGGCATGCAAAGCGGCACCCAACCCGGTCGCTATCGCCTACAAGCTGTCGCTAACAGCAGTTAGCGACAGCTTGTTGATAAGGCGATAATATTATCGCCGCTTTAGCGGGAAAAAGTCCAGCTAAAGTGGCGATAATCGCCTTGCTAATATGCCCCTATATTTTAAGGGTGCTGCCATAAAATGCCAGAGTCCCTCCAAGATACATGTTGCTTGAATGTTTCCGACGGCTCTAATGTTCCAGGAGCTGCTAATAACAGAATTCTGAAGTGGGCCAAACACCCTACAGGGATCAAAGGGTTGCTGCTCAAGTGAAGGAGACATGTTCAATGCGCCAGTGGTTTCCTGGGCTAGTTATTTTTCTTATAGCTTTTGCCATTACTAAAGGCCGCTACGGATTACCCTTATGTTACAGATCTTGCATTTTCAGGCAGCAGTTTTAATCCTCTGTGTTAGAAACGGGGTAGCTTGGCGCGGAGCGGGTAGGCTAAACTTAGGAGCAATGTGTAAAGCATCTGCGCAGCACACACTCACAGGCGACACACTAGGCACACTACAGAAGAGACTCCACACCAGGTTATATAAAAATAACTTGTGTATTAGGTAAAACACATTATAGAACCATCACAGATACATATACACTGTGCCAACCGGCACCAGGTAGCAATTTACAGGGGATTATGTACAAGGCAGCGCCAATCAGGTCGCTGCCAGAACCATCACCAAGTACAAACAGTAAATGCAAAGCCATCAGCAATAAAGGTATAACAGCCAGTACCTACTGGCTAGATCATGAACTTAGCAATGTATCACGATAGGCATAAATCACTGTGTGAGCAGGCCTGAACCGAAAACCCCTCAACATCTCATTAGGCATAGAAACATATATTATGTATTCTCATTAGGCCGGAGACACATTAGATCAGGCACATTATGCAGGAAACCAGCAGTGTGAGCATTGGGGAAAAGCATTAGGCACCATCATTAGCATGCCATTTAGGAAAAATCACAGTAACCCCATGTACACTCTATAACGGCATTAGACATTGAATTACATTAGGCATGACCACCAGCATAAATGCAACATTAGGCATAAACTTCTTAGCCTTAGGTCTAATCCCAGGAGCATGAGGCGCAAACATGTGAGCATAGAGGCATAACCTATTAGCAGTGGCATAACCCTAAAACATCATGGCATGACGGTAGGCATCATCACATTAGGCATCCCCTTAGGCCTCATCCTGAGCATGAATACATTAGGCCGTGAAATACATTATATATCACGCCTGCATAAGTCATATTGGGCCTAACCGCATGAGCGTGAATACATTAGTCCCAAACTCAGCAATGCATACCTTAGGTAAAAGCTGAACACAAGATAAGTGTCCCCAACGTTGCAGATTAGCTCTCGGCGCCACTGCGCCTGGTAAGCCCCAACTCTGGGACTCTAAAAGAAAGGTTTGTCCAACGTTGCAGCTGCCCGCTCCTGCGGTGCAGCTGAGGAGGAATACGGCCCACAAAGTACTGGTGGTAACTGCGCAGATTTGGAGCCCCTCTCCGGGTTACTAAATCAAAAGCCAGTGCCCCAAACGTGAAAATGGGAGGAGCCCCCTCCTGGGACCCGGGGCTTAGAAAAATGTCTCCCGTTGCAGCGACCCGCAACTGCGGCGTCGCTGTGTAGCCCCCGGGGCACTGTGGCCCGGTCCGTGGTGGAGCCCCACGGGGGCTTCAAAACAAATGTGGCTGCACGTTGCAGCTGCCCACTGCCAGGCGGGGCAGCTGGAAAAACAAGGCCAGCACAGCACTGAACACCGGGGAGCCCCCTCCTCGAGGGCTTGGGGACCCCGGGGGAAGGCACCGACAATGTGCCTCGACCAACACCCCCTAGGCCCGACACAAAGCCCCAATCACCAGGCTCCTCTTGCTGGCTGAAGGCGGGTCGTCACACATCACCGGCAGGCCCCGGTCTCGGGACCTCTTCGTCGGCTCCGGTCTCCAGGCTCCTCGTCGGCTCGTCCCTGCTCCTCTCACTTCCCCCGGTCCCCCTTCTCGGGACCGGGACTTTGGTGTGGAGCCCTCGGGGCTCCGGGCTTCCTCCGGCCACAGGTACTACAACACGCAGCCGGGGTGGGCGGCACTCCAGCCCCGATCAGGCCGCCATCACTCAACTCCCTTCAGGACGCTCTCCTGACTTCCCCCGGGCCACCGTCCAGGACGGGGTGGGCTCCCGCCTGGATTCTCCTTCCGGCGCTTCTGTTGCCGGGCAACTCCCGGCGCCTGCTCCAATACCAGCGCGGCTCCCCTCTGACGTCAGCAGGGGAGCCCGCGCGGGACTCCTGAGCCTCCCGGGCCGGCGGCGGTGATCCTCGGCAACAGCTTCTGGTGCGCCGGGACTCGGGCCGGCGGCGGTGATTTCTGGCTGCACTGAGGGGTAGGCTCCCTCTTAAGTGACAGTCTGAAGCGGGGTGGGCACCCGCGCAGACAAAAGCCAACTACGGGGTGGGCACCCGCCAAAGTCGGCAAGACGCGGGGTAGGCTCCCGCCGTTTTTGAACAAGCAGCTCTCCCTGGCAGCACGCGGGGTGGGCACCCGCCGAAGTTTTCAGCATGCGGGGTGGGCACCCGCTCTTCTTCTAAGATGCTGAAAACGCGGGGTAGGCTCCCGCCGATCCCAGGAGCACCGGGGGAACCCCACACACCGGGATTCCCTCGCAGCCTCGCGCTGCAGACGCCAGCTCCTCTTCTCCTGGGTCGGTTCCTAGCCGCAGCGTTCACGAGGCGCTAGAAGGCTGGCAAAGATTCAGGGTCCCACACACAAAGTAGCGCCCACGAGGCGCTAGGGGCCAGGGGGAGCAGACAGGCAATGTTGGGCAAGATCAGCAGGCAGTGGGCAGCTCATCAGAACAGGACAGCAGTTCCTGTCAACCCCCATAATGTGGCACTCCTCCTGGCACAGCAGTCTTCACTCCAGCAAAGGTCTCTCACTGGTCCTGTGGACAGCAGAGGGGTACAGATGGGCACAGGGGCCAGCACGCAGGCCCTTGCGGCGGTACCTCCTGGCAGAGTGTCCCCTCCAAGTCAAAGTCCAAGCACACCCATATGGAGTCTCAGCTCCTCTATATATACACCCCTCACCCCACCTACTAGAAAGGGCCAGAAGCTTCTGGAAGGGTCTCTGGGGAAACCGGTCCCAACTGGTTTTGGGGGAGGTGTAGAGCACCCTGTCTGCCAGACTTCCCTCCTCCCTTCCTGAGCTGGGGTCTGGGAGACAGACACACCCCAGGGGGCGGAGCCAGCCTTACACAAGGCAGGCACACAGCACACCGAAATGCCAAGGTGTAAAAGTGGCATTTCCACAATGGTGAAAATAAATCTGTGCACACCATTGCACAGCATTTAATATTTCCATCTCACACATACCAAACATGGCATACATATTTTCTACCATGGGGGAGATATCCCATAAGGGGGGGGGGGTTCCTAATGTAGGCCTATGGAAGGCAGAAAGCACACGCACTTTGCACTGCTAACCAGCGCTAAAGTGCCCAGAGTCCTGAAACCACCAACCTTATGTCAGGAAAAAGACTAGGGGGAAGGCCAAAAAGTTTAGGGATGACCCTGCAAGCAGGGCCAAGTCCAACACAACTCCCTTCCAGCCAAAAGCCAGGGTAGACCAATCAATGCCTTGATGGGCTTCCCTGCTTGGGGCGAGAGAAGATGGATGCGGGCCAGCAACTGCAGGGGCACCCGCAGGTTCTCCGCCATTCTGGACCCCGGTGGTTCCCTCCATCAGAGCTCCCAGGACCCCCCGAGCTACCTCACTGGTACTCTCTAGTTGGTCGCGGCCAGGACCGGCCCCTAGGCCATCCAGATGTCTCTGGTCCTTGCCGCCTCACCGAGTGGGGGGCAGTAGCCCCAGGCACATAGTACCCCTTGGCCACTCTACCTCTCCTCCGTGCAGTTCCAAACTGCCACTGGTCCTCCCACCTGGGGTCCGCACCCTCAGGCTGACCAGAAGTCAGGGGCGAGGCTCTCCTCCCCCTACCTCTCCTTCTGGGGTTCCGCACTCTCCTCTTATGCGAGGCACCCTCAGAACACCACTCTCCCACCAGTCCAGGACCTTGACCCTGTAACTGATCTACCAACCTAGGGTCTAAACCCTTAGGTGGCACCGGTGCCAGAGGCGAGTCCTCCCTCCCTCTGCACCCCTTTCCAGAGTTCCGCACCCTCCCACCTGGAGAAGTACCCCTGGAAGACAAACCGGTAGGGACCCTGATTACAGATGTCCCTCCCTCCAGGTCAGGCAGTCCCTGCACCTGGCCTCCCAACCCAGGTTCTAGACCCTGTGGCTGAGCCGGTGCCAGAGGCGAGTCCTCCCTCCCTCTGCACACCCTTCCAGAGTTCCGCACCCTCCCACCTGGAGAAGTACCCCTGGAAGACAAACCCGGTGCCAGAGGTGGGGACTCCACCCCTCTGCACCCCCTTCCAGAGTTCCGCACCCTCCCACCTAGAGAAGTGCCCCTGGAAGACACAGGCTCTCCTGGCACTAGGAGATCCCCCTCAATGGACGGCCCATCAGGACAGCCTAGGCTCCCCACCTGGTGTTCCCTTATGGAACCCTCCAGGCCCTGGGACTGTGGTTGGGGCACCTCGGGACACCTCCCCGACTCACTCCTTCTCCTTGGAGACAGGACTTGAGGCCCTACATCCCTCCCACTACACTGGGACCTAGCTGGGCTACTCTGACCCTCTCCCACCACTCTGGGTTGGAAGATACCTGAGCTACTCCCGTCAGGATCACTCCCCAATGCCTCCTCAGACCTTCTGGCACTTACCCAGAGGTCTGCCTCCCGTGCAAGCTCCCTGGGAGCAGAGAACCCACACTGCAACAGGTGTTGGCGCAACCTTGGAAAACAATTCCTGAGCATGTGCTCCCTGATAATTAGATGGAACAGCCCTTCCAAATCGTTCACCGCGCTACACACCACCCAATCCTCCAGTGCACTGCAACACGCATCCACAAACTCCCCCCAGGACTGGTGAGACAGTTTTCTACTGCCCCTGAACTTCAACCTGTACCCCTCTTCCCGGGAACTAGGTACCGTCTTCCGGGCTCTGGGAGTGGGACTTCCCACACTGGAATCACTTCTGCTGCCACCACTGGACCCCACCCAACCGGGTGAGTTCAGACTCCTGAAACCACTCTCAGGGGACAACCTACCCTCTAGAGCTAGTTTCTCCCTGGTGAAGGCCCTCTCTGCCTCTGCCATCCTCTCCTGCGCTAGGACCCTTTCGGTCCCTAGCTTTTTCTCCTCCAAACTCAGCTGCGCTAGCTCCACTCTGAGCCTTTCCAGCGCCAGCTGATGCTCCCTTTCTTCCCTCCTATCCACCCACTTCTCTGGGGACAGGGAAAGGGATGGGGCACTGCCCCCGGACTGGACCCAGCACGGGACTCCCTATCTATGGTGTCCTCACTAGCTACTGGCGTCTCCGCCCCGTCATTTTCTTCCTCCTCTTCAGAGCCAACGCCCTCCAGGGATATGGACTGGGAACCCTCGCTCTCAGAGTCCCCCCTACTCTTGGGATCCTCCTCAGGGTCTCCCCCAAATCCACCACTTAGATATGCGGAGGGGTAATCTGAAAGGTCCCCACAGAGCTCTAAGGGTTCTCCCCTTTTAAGGACTTCAAAGAGGAACAATTTTCTGCGGAAGTCACCTTCTATTGGTATCCCCCTTTCTCTGCAGAAATCCATCACCTCCTCCTCAGTGTACTCCCAAAGTTTATCCTCATCATAGACTAACCCCATCTTGGCGAGATACACAGCCCACAGTAAACAGGGGAACACAATTGAAAAGTGACACTTTTAGGAGGAAAACAATCAGAAGAAATAATCCCCAAATCTGTGATTATTCTAAGTGCAGAGCTTGTAGTGCAACCAGTTGTCGCTGTGGTACTGCGCAAACGCAAGTCCTATCCCACGCTGAACACCAATGTTAGAAACGGGGTAGCTTGGCGCGGAGCGGGTAGGCTAAACTTAGGAGCAATGTGTAAAGCATCTGCGCAGCACACACTCACAGGCGACACACTAGGCACACTACAGAAGAGACTCCACACCAGGTTATATAAAAATAACTTGTGTATTAGGTAAAACACATTATAGAACCATCACAGATACATATACACTGTGCCAACCGGCACCAGGTAGCAATTTACAGGGATTATGTACAAGGCAGCGCCAATCAGGTCGCTGCCAGAACCATCACCAAGTACAAACAGTAAATGCAAAGCCATCAGCAATAAAGGTATAACAGCCAGTACCTACTGGCTAGATCATGAACTTAGCAATGTATCACGATAGGCATAAATCACTGTGTGAGCAGGCCTGAACCGAAAACCCTCAACATCTCATTAGGCATAGAAACATATATTATGTATTCTCATTAGGCCGGAGACACATTAGATCAGGCACATTATGCAGGAAACCAGCAGTGTGAGCATTGGGGAAAAGCATTAGGCACCATCATTAGCATGCCATTTAGGAAAAATCACAGTAACCCCATGTACACTCTATAACGGCATTAGACATTGAATTACATTAGGCATGACCACCAGCATAAATGCAACATTAGGCATAAACTTCTTAGCCTTAGGTCTAATCCCAGGAGCATGAGGCGCAAACATGTGAGCATAGAGGCATAACCTATTAGCAGTGGCATAACCCTAAAACATCATGGCATGACGGTAGGCATCATCACATTAGGCATCCCCTTAGGCCTCATCCTGAGCATGAATACATTAGGCCGTGAAATACATTATATATCACGTCTGCATAAGTCATATTGGGCCTAACCGCATGAGCGTGAATACATTAGTCCCAAACTCAGCAATGCAGACCTTAGGTAAAAGCTGAACACAAGATAAGTGTCCCCAACGTTGCAGATTAGCTCTCGGCGCCACTGCGCCTGGTAAGCCCCAACTATGGGGCTCTAAAAGAAAGGTTTGTCCAACGTTGCAGCTGCCCGCTCCTGCGGTGCAGCTGAGGAGGAATACGGCCCACAAAGTACTGGTGGTAACTGCGCAGATTTGGAGCCCCCCCTCCGGGGTTACTAAATCAAAAACCACTGCCCCAAACGTGCAAATGGGAGGAGCCCCCTCCTGGGACCCGGGGCTTAGAAAAATGCCTCCCGTTGCAGCGACCCGCAACTGCGGCGTCGCTGTGTAGCCCCCGGGGCACTGTGGCCCGGTCCGTGGTGGAGCCCCACGGGGGCTTCAAAACAAATGTGGCTGCACGTTGCAGCTGCCCACTGCCAGGCGGGGCAGCTGGAAAAACAAGGCCAGCACAGCACTGAACACGGGGGAGCCCCCTCCTCGAGGGCTTGGGGACCCCGGGGGAAGGCACCGACAATGTGCCTCGACCAACACCCCCTAGGCCCGACACAAAGCCCCACTCACCAGGCTCCTCTTGCTGGCTGAAGGCGGGTTGGCACACATCACCGGCAGGCCCCGGTCTCGGGACCTCTTCGTCGGCTCCGGTCTCCAGGCTCCTCGTCGGCTCGTCCCTGCTCCTCTCACTTCCCCCGGTCCCCCTTCTCGGGACCGGGACTTTGGTGTGGAGCCCTCGGGGCTCCGGGCTTCCTCCGGCCATGGGTACTGCAACACGCGGCCGGGGAGGGCGGCGCTCCAGCCCCGATCAGGCCGCCATCACTCAACTCCCTTCAGGACGCTCTCCTGACTTCCCCCGGGCCACCGTCCAGCGCGGGGTGGGCTCCCGCCTGGATTCTCCTTCCGGCGCTTCTGTTGCCGGGCAACTCCCGGCGCCTGCTCCAATACCAGTGCGGCTCCCCTCTGACATCAGCGGGGGAGCCCGCGCGGGACTCCGGAGCCTCCCGGGCCGGCGGCAGTGATCCTCGGCAACAGCTTCTGGTGCGCCGGGACTCGGGCCGGCGGTGGTGATTTCTGCCTGCACTGAGGGGTAGGCTCCCTCTTAAGTGACAGTCTCAAGCGGGGTGGGCACCCGCGCAGACAAAAGCCAACTGCGGGGTGGGCACCCGCCAAAGTCGGAAAGATGCGGGGTAGGCTCCCGCCGTTTTTGAACAAGCAGCTCTCCCTGGCAGCACGCGGGGTGGGCACCCGCCGAAGTTTTCAGCACGCGGGGTGGGCACCCGCTCTTCTTCTAAGATGCCGAAAACGCGGGGTAGGCTCCCACCGATCCCAGGAGCACCGGGGGAACCCCACACACCGGGGATTCCCTCGCAGCCTCGCGCTGCAGACGCCAGCTCCTCTTCTCCTGGGCCGGTTCTAGCCGCAGCGTTCACAAGGCGCTAGAAGGCTGGCAAAGATTCAGGGTCCCACACAATAAAGTAGCGCCCACGAGGCGCTAGGGGCCAGGGGGAGCAGACAGGCAATGTTGGGCAAGATCAGCAGGCAGTGGGCAGCTCATCAGAACAGGACAGCAGTTCCTTGGAACAGTCAACCCCCATAATGTGGCACTCCTCCTGGCACAGCAGTCTTCACTCCAGCAAAGGTCTCTCACTGGTCCTGTGGACAGCAGAGGGGTACAGATGGGCACAGGGGCCAGCACGCAGGCGCTTGTGGCGGTACCTCCTGGCAGAGTGTCCCCTCCAAGTCACAGTCCAAGCACACCCACATGGAGTCTCAGCTCCTCTATATATACACCCCTCACCCCACCTACTAGAAAGGGCCAGAAGCTTCTGGAAGGGTCTCTGGGGAAACCGGTCCCAACTGGTTTTGAGGGAGGTGTAGAGCACCCTGTCTGCCAGACTTCCCTCCTCCCTTCCTGAGCTGGGGTCTGGGAGACAGACACACCCCAGGGGGCGGAGCCAGCCTTACACAAGGCAGGCACACAGCACACCAAAATGTCAAGGTTTAAAAGTGGCATTTCCGCAATGGTGAAAATAAATCTGTGCACACCATTGCGCAGCATTTAATATTTCCATCTCACACATACCAAACATGGCATACATATTTTCTACCATGGTATCCCATAAGGGGGGGGGGTTCCTAATGTAAGCCTATGGAAGGCAGAAAGCACACGCACTTTGCACTGCTAACCAGCGCTAAAGTGCCCAGAGTCCTGAAACCACCAACCTTATGTCAGGAAAAAGACTAGGGGGAAGGCCAAAAAGTTTAGGGATGACCCTGCAAGCAGGGCCAAGTCCAACACTCTGGTTACACATAATCCCATGGTACTACACTGCACATCACCCCAGTACCACACAAACTGCCGGTTACTCTCCATCCATTTTGCCGCAGTGCTGCAACATCGGATCACTGACAGAATATCGGAACCAAAAATATCGCGTGGACAGAAGATCATGTCAAAAATATCGAAGACCAAAATATGAAGACAGTAAGTGCAAATAGGTAACTATAGATTTACAATTCTTAACTCCACATCTACATACCTTGAAGATATATATATATATCGTCATGGTACATATATGTGGAGGTATATATAGTAAAACTTTACTTACCTACAGAAACGTACCTTCACAATATTTTTGTACTCGATATTCTTGACACAATATTTTGTCCCACAATATTTTTGGTTCTGATATTCTGTCTAAACACAACAACATGCAATGACAGAAGACCACAGGATGGCTTACAGCCAGAGAGACAACACGGACATACAGAGGTGCAACGAGCCTCAATATTCGGGGTTTGCTTGAAATACATACTTACATGTTCTTAGAGGAGAAATCAGCAGCAAAATATTGGGGGACTACAATCCCAACCTAGATAAACACCTCAAAGATAACAGTGAGCAAGAGTGTTACCGTTGTCCTTCAGTGAAGTGCATTGCCGAAGCACCAATACCCTTTCCAATCGGTCACACAGGTCATCGCCCTCAATTCTAGCGACCATCACTCTCACAGTCTCTCTTACCTTTACCTCTTCTTCGCATTATTTCATTGCCATTTTTTCCAGTTTCATGCTACAACGTCTTTCATTCTTTCACCACCTCATGCCATGCCTCAACTCCATTGCTTTCTTTGTATGTCATTCCTTTCCAGCCTTCCTCTCACCTCAATGTCTTACTCTGCCATTCTGATCTCGGTCCTCTTGAATTTTCCTTCCTGAACCTGCCACACCCCTTTATCCCTATAAGTTTCCCTTTTACCTCCACATCTGTCTTCTCTGACATCCACAAACAGACATGAATGTCTCTTCCAGTTTATCATTCACCTTCAACCTTACCTCATTCGCACACCTCTAACCCATGTTTCGTGTTTTGCCTCTTACATCCAACTCTGCTGTTCCCATTCTCTCACCTCTATGTGCTCCACTCACACCCCTATGTGCTCCACTCACACCCAGTTTCCCTCACTTCTGCCTTTCCCATTCTTTCATGCCCACTCAGTTTCCATCTTCCTGTCAGGAGTCATTCTCAATACCCCCGTTTTTTTCTCTTCCCCTATCACTTCTATACTTTTTGTGGCTTACTTATGCTCCCTCACGCCTGCACCTATTCATTTGCCTCCTTCCCACTTTCACTGTTTGCCCCGCTCTTCCGTCTTTCTCTTACTCTGTCATTTACCCTCTTCTGTCCTTCTTTCCCTTCTTTCACGTTCCTTTATTCTCTCTTTCCTATTTCATCTTATGTATTTTCCACCATGTTCTCTTTCTTTCATCCTCTTTTATTTATTTGTCCTCTTTTACTCACTCTTATTTTGTTACCCTTTTCACTATTTTCTATTTAATTTCATTCAGTCCTCTTCAATTCTTTTCTTATCCCTCATTTTATTTGCATTGGCTATAGCATCTCCTTTTTTGTCCCAGTCCCTACTTTCTGTTTCTTCCTCTTGTTTCTCTGCTTTTTTGTTCCCTTCTTTTTTCTTTCATTTTATTCTCTTTTATCTTTCACTCTTTTAATTTCCTTCATTTTCCTTTTCGATCCACCCTTTTCCCCCCCTCTATTGTTCCTCAATCTATCTCTCTCACTGCCTCTTATAGTTCAATTGCTTCACCATTACTTATGTTTTTTCTTTTCTTTTCACTGTCTTACGCTTAGGGCCGGACTGGCTGTAGCGGGCCCTGGGTGTTTTCCTGGTGGGCCGGAAGGGTGGGGGCCGGTTTTTGCCCCTTGGGTCCGGTTTTGTTTCTGGGGGCCGGTTTTGCAGCAGTGGGGAGTCGAGCAGAATTGGCAAGGCTGGTTTCTGTTCACAGTCCGGATGTGCTTACGCAGTCACCATGTTGAGTCAATGCCAAAGCTTCACCTGGGGACAGTCGTGCCGGTGAGGAGAGGCACTGCGGGACTCAATCTCCCATCAGCCCAGCGTTCATGACACAGTGCTTTTAAGCGCAGCGCCGCCCGCGGTCCCGTGTAGACCGCCAACGCCAAAGCTTCACCTGGGGAGAGTCGTGCCGGTGAGGAGAGGCACTGCGGGACTCAATCTCCCATCAGCCCAACGTTCATGACACAGCGCTCTTAAGCGCAGCGCGCCCGCGATCCCATGTAGACCGCCAACGCCAAAGCTTCACCTGGGGAGAGTCATGCCAGTGAGGAGAGGCACTGCGGGACTCAATCTCCCATCAGGCCAGCGTTCATGACACATCGCTCTTAAGCGCAACGCCGCCCGCGGTCCCGTGTAGACCACCAACGCCAAAGCTTCACCTGGGTAGAGTCGTGCCGGTGAGGAGAGGCACTGCGGGACTCAATCTCCCATCAGCCCAGTGTTCATGACACAGCGCTCTTAAGCGCAGCGCCGCCCACGGTCCCGTGTAGACCGCCATCGCCAAAGCTTCACCAGGGGAGAGTCGTGCCGGTGAGGAAAGGCACTGCGGTACTCAATCTCCCATCAGCCCAGCGTTCATGACACAGCCCTCTTAAACGCAGCGCCGCGGCGCGGGACGCGTGCGGGCCATGCCGGGGTGAAGCCCATGGCCAAGGGCGGGTCCGTCCACGCCCGTCGGAGCCCGGAGGAGGCTTGGCTGGGCCCCCCCTCTAACTCCCACCGCCTGATATATTGCCTTTAAGAGTTGGGCTCGGATTTGGCGATGGGGAAAAGGAAATCCACCACCAATGAAGGCGAGTCAACTAACACTCCAGATGCCTTCCTCATAAGAGCCTCAGATGTGCTGAATAAAGAGATTCAGACTGTAGAACGCAGATTATCAATGGGTGACCTAGTAGCTCCAGAATTCCCAATTAACCGTTCTAACACTAGCCCCCCGCCTGCACATACGGATGATCCGTGTACTGCCTCCATATCCTCTAATCCAGTTGTAACCCGCTCGAAATGCCTAAATCCATGAGTTAATGACAGAGCTCACTCTCCGCTCGCCCATGCTAAACCGCCCCCAAAAAGGAAGAAAAGGGGGGGTAGACTACTCACAAAGTGAACTCTCGCTGTTCCACCAGAAGCTACAGTAGCCTCTGCATCTACAATGGACACCTTCCTACAAAAAATGGAACAGTCTCTTACACGCCTATTTCAGCCCTTCTCAGATAGGCTTTGCAGAATTGAAGCAACCCTGGAGTCTCTAAACCTCACTATAACAGGTATCAGCGGTGTGATCGAGGCTGGGACACAGAAGATGTCACAATCCCCTGAGAACAAACCATAAAATCTCAGCGCCCCTCCATTACGCAGGATAGCAAGAGACCTGAAAGTGAGCCTCTTAGGCCAAGAGGCCCCCATCCAGCAGGCATACCTGTCGGAGAAGCCAGAAATCACTCCAATTCCCCCAACTTGCAAGCTCCCCATTATCCCTCTAGTCTCTCCCTGCAACCACAGAGGACATCTGGCCCATCTTTACTATCCTTGACAACGACTTTGGCATGCCCTAGAGACTATGATACTGAAGTGATAAATTGGTCTAACACACCTTGTGACTCAAGATTGGATCTTCCCCCCGCTGCTTGCCCCTATGTAATAGTTCTGGCGAATGTTCCTAAATTGGTGGATACACAGAGAGAAACCACGGACCAGCTTATCACCAAGGCGTGTCTCTGGATCAGCAAACACGGGGGGGTCGGGGGGAGTTAATCCCTTGTATCCTAATGGCAAGAAGGGTGGCATGGGTAGGGAACTCGAGAAAAACAATTCAGGGGGACTGTGTGGTAGTCAATTTTAACTCGCATCATCTGGTCCAGCAATTGTTTGAGCGTTTACCCGACACAGCCACGCAACAATCTCAGATGTTTGCGCTGCCACTTGGTTTTTTCTACAGACCTGTTCAACCCTCCAATAGGGCTCAAACTTCATTGATCTCATACAGCAAAAATTACCATAAGCCCCCTTACCTTGCCCTCCCCACCGTCCCTACCAACAATCGCTTCAGTGTTTTAACAGACATGGATGGGTGTGATTGACAGGGGTGGAATGGGATCACTACTAATTGACTCCAAAGCCCCAGGAACCCAGGGCTCAATTCTCCTAAATCCCACACAGTACTTTTCCAATCATACCCTCATCCCCACAGATCATGTTAAATTAGTTTCTTGGAACATTGCTGGACTAAGATCTAAAGGGTCCAACCTAGATTGGTTAGCGATTGTTAATAAATATGACTTGATCTGTCTACAGGAAACATGGGGAACAGGTCAGTTTGATTTGGACGGTTATCGTTCTTTTAATACTCCAGCCCGCCCTTCTGTGTCTGGTTGCGCAAGGGGAGGGATACTAACCATGTTAAAAAATACTTTGAAATTAGCAGTCTTATCATTTTTAATGACTCGCCCTATTATCATTTTCTTTATTTGAAAGGATTGAAGGGTGACACTATTCTTTTAATCAACTATTACAATAACAATTTTAGCGCGAACATGAAAGAGGTTGTTGATTTACTAGAAAGAGATGTCAATACTTTTTTCAAGAGCCTTAAGCAGCCACCAAAAATCCTATGGGTGGGCGACTTCAACGCACATTGCTGTACCCTCTCAAATAAAACAGTATGTGGTTTCTCTAATGATTCTGGTGATTTAATTCATCACTTTGGGCACGATTCCTATGGCGATGCCCTGAACAGATAATTTTTTATTAATGATCTGGAAATTATGAACCCGATTGACTCTAGCTCTGGCTCCTTACTACACACTTTTGGATTGCCCAGTCAGAGTTCGACACTAGATTATTTATTGATTTCTTCATCCTTGAAAAAGTCTATCTCTAAAATCGCAATCATGCCATATGGTTTTAGCGACCACTATGCCATAATTGGCGATTTGTGTTACAGCAAACAAATGATGGACGGAATGCTGACAATGCAAACATTATCCCCCAGTCAAAAGATCTGGGTTAAATCCATCGTTCTTTTGCCCACTACGCCACCCCAGTTTGCACCCAGCCATATGCAAATCAGTCTTGACCCTGTGCCCCATGGGAACAGTCCAGACCGAACTGGCAGGCCAGGTCCTCCCTGGACCGGAAACAAGCATCCTGGGACCGGTTTCAGGATATGTCACCCTTCTTCAGCCAGGCTAGCTTGAATCCAGTGGCACAGTGAGCAAGGGACCCACGTCTGGGCATACCCATCCCACTTAGGGCGAAAAGTGTTACAGCAAACAAATGATAGACGGAATGCTGACAATGCAAACATTCTCCCCCAGTCAAAAGATCTGGGTTAAATCCATCGTTCTTTTGCCCACTACGCCACCCCAGTTTGGACCCAGCCATATGCAAATCAGTCTTGACCCTGTGCCCCATGGGAACAGTCCAGACCGAACTGCCAGGCCAGGTCCTCCCTGGACCGGAAACAAGCATCCTGGGACCGGTTTCAGGATATGTCACCCTTCTTCAGCCAGGCTAGCTTAAATCCAGTGGCACAGTGAGCAAGGGACCCACGTCTGGGCATACCCATCCCACTTAGGGCGAAAAGTGTTACAGCAAACAAATGATGGACGGAATGCTGACAATGCAAACATTCTCCCCAGTCAAAAGATCTGGGTTAAATCCATCGCTCTTTTGCCCACTACGCCACCCCAGTTTGGACCCAGCCATATGCAAATCAGTCTTGACCCTGTGCCCCATGGGAACAGTCCAGACCGAACTGCCAGGCCAGGTCCTCCTGGACCGGAAACAAGCATCCTGGGACCAGTTTCAGGGCATGTCACCCTTTTCAGCCAGGCTAGCTTGAATCCAGTGGCACAGTGAGCAAGGGACCCACGTCTGGGCATACCCATCCCACTTAGGGCGAAAAGTGTTACAGCAAACAAATGATGGACGGAATGCTGACAATGCAAACATTCTCCCCAGTCAAAAGATCTGGGTTAAATCCATCGTTCTTTTGCCCACTACGCCACCCCAGTTTGGACCCAGCCATATGCAAATCACTCTTGACCCTGTGCCCCATGGGAACAGTCCAGACCGAACTGCCAGGCCAGGTCCTCCCTGGACCGGAAACAAGCATCCTGGGACCGGTTTCAGGGTATGTCACCCTTCTTCAGCCAGGCTGATGGATTAAACCCAGATCCTTGTGACTGGGGGTGAATGTTTGCATTGTTCAGCATTCCGTCCATCAATTGTATCTTTTGCATTTGTCGCCCTAAGTGGGAAGGGTATGCCCAGACGTGGGTCCCGTGCTCACTGCGCCACTGGATTCAAGCTAGCCTGGCTGATGAAGGGTGATGCCCTGAAACCGGTCCCAGGATGCTTGTCTCTGGTTCAGGGAGGACCTGGCTTGGCAGTTCGGGCTGGACTGTTCCCATGAGGCACAGGGTCAAGCCTGATTTGCATATAGCTGGGTCCAAACTGGGGTGGCGTGGTGAGCAAAAGAATGATGAATTAAACCCAGATCCTTATGACTGGGGGTGAATGTTTGCATTGTTCAGCATTCCGTCCATCAATTGTATCTTTTGCATTTGTCGCCCTAAGTGGGAAGGGTATGTCCAGACCCAGACGTGGGTCCCGTGCTCACTGCATCACTGGAGTCAAGCTAGCCTGGCTGATGAAGGGTGATGCCCTGAAACCGGTCCCAGGATGCTTGTTTCTGGTCCAGGGAGGACCTGGCTTGGCAGTTCGGGCTGGACTGTTCCCATGAGGCACAGGGTCAAGCCTGATTTCATTATAGCTGGGTCCAAACTGGGGTGGCGTGGTGAGTAAAAGAATGATGGATTAAACCCAGATCCTTGTGACTGGGGGTGAATGTTTGCATTGTTCAGCATTCCGTCCATCAATTGTATCTTTTGCATTTGTCGCCCTAAGTGGGAAGGGTATGCCCAGACGTAGGTCCCGTGCTCACTGCGCCACTGGATTCAAGCTAGCCTGGCTGATGAAGGGTGATGCCCTGAAACCGGTCCCAGGATGCTTGTTTCTGGTCCAGGGAGGACCTGGCTTGGCAGTTCGGGCTGGACTGTTCCCATGAGGCACAGGGTCAAGCCTGATTTGCATATAGCTGGATCCAAACTGGGGTGGCATGGTGAGCAAAAGAATGATAGATTAAACCCAGATCCTTGTGACTGGGGGTGAATGTTTGCATTGTTCAGCATTCCGTCCATCAATTGTATCTTTTGCATTTGTCGCCCTAAGTGGGAAGGGTATGCCCAGACGTGGGTCCCGTGCTCACTGCGCCACTGGATTCAAGCTAGCCTGGCTGATGAAGGGTGATGCCCTGAAACCGGTCCCAGGATGCTTGTTTCTGGTCCAGGGAGGACCTGGCTTGGCAGTTCGGGCTGGACTGTTCCCATGAGGCACAGGGTCAAGCCTGATTTGCATATAGCTGGGTCCAAACTGGGGTGGCGTGGTGAGCAAAAGAATGATGGATTAAACCCAGATCCTTGTGACTGGGGGTGAATGTTTGCATTGTTCAGCATTCTGTCCATCAATTGTATCTTTTATAATTGGCGATTTGGCATGGGAAGGAATCGCCCAGGAGCAGTCGAGACATGTTAACCTTGCAATAGCAAGGAAAAATGGGACTGTCACAGTGGTGGTCGGTAACAGACTCGACGACATCATGACTTGTCTGGCTGCTAACCCAGATCCAATACTTGTAAACTCAGCCTTCAATAGAATACTATCGGAGGCAAAACAGGTACTAACTAGGGAGAGACCAACCTCTAAAAGCCCAGGCCCTAAGTGGTTCGACCAGTCTTGCACTAAGGCCCTATCAGCGCTACATCAGGCACTTAGATCTACTCCTAGGGATGCAGCACTGGTCAAGACTCTGCAGCTTCGATATTCAGAGGCCAGGAAGCGGAGAACTAAAATTCTCAAAGAAGAAGCTTGGGGGAATCTTCATCAAGTGGCCCTTCCAAAAAATTCTAGGGATTTTTGGAGAGTCATCAATGCCCCATTCCTTAAATCCACTGAAGACTTGAGTACTGCGTGCCACGTGGACGAGGACTCATGGATTGCACACTTTTCCTCCATCTTTAACACACAGGTAGAGGGAGTGGCTAGTCAGCGGTTATCTAATAGTTCTCCTGCCAAACCGTTCTTATGTTCTAAATTACATGAAATAAGACTGGCCCTTTCACAGTCTTCTGTTAATAGAGCCCCTGGCCAGGATGGCATTCCAGTCGATTTTTTTATGGAGCACCCCGGCTTATGGGGACCGGTGCTCACTAATGTTTTTAATGTAATTGCCATTGTGGGCCCACCTGACTCGTGGAAGCGGTCAATCATCGTCTCAATTCATAAGAAGGGAGATAAATCTCAGCCTAAAAACTTCCGGCCTATCTCCCTGCTGGATAGTACAGCTAAATTGATGGGTCGCGTCTTACTCAACAGACTAGAGGAATGGGCCACTGACAATAACATCCTAATCCCGGTACAATATGGGTTTAAAAAGGGGAGTGGTACTCAGGACCAAAGCCTCAATTTAACCCTACTAATGGCCAAGTATACTCAAGCAAAGCAGGGGAAACTATACCTGGCATTTATGGATCTGTCAGCAGCTTTCGACTGCGTAGCCCATCACCATCTTTGGAGAATAATGGCAGAAATGGGTGTTGATGCTGCGATAATTACTTTTATTAGACAGTTATACTCATCTGCATCGGCATCTGTGCGCTATGGAAATCTGAGTGAGTGCTCTAGGCCGTTTCCAATTATAAGGGGAGTCCGTCAGGGTTGCGTCCTTGCCCCATTCCTTTTTTCAATCTATACGAATGGGGTTGAAGCACCCTTGTTGAACTCCACACCGGATGTCCCAACGATCAAGAATGTGCGCATCCCAATTCTGCTATACGCAGACGATGCTGTCCTGATTGCCCGTACTGGTCGAGCTTTACAACAGCTATTGGGGATCTATGTAAATTACATGAGTAGTTTAGATTTAAAAACAAATGAGGCAAAGTCCCTTGTCCTAATTACAGGGAGGAGTGATAGGAAGGCCCCACATTTCTATACTGAAGGATGTAAAATAGCTCATACAGATACCTTTTCCTATCTTGGAATAACCTTTGAGCGACAATTATCCTGGTCCAGCATGATTACAACTAGGGGCCTAGCCCTGGAAAAAAGCATTATAGCTCTTAACTCCTTTACCAAGAAACTGGGTGCTAAGCCGCTCGAAATGATCAAAAAGGTTTACTCTGCCAAAGCAACATCAGTGGCAACCTATCGAGCAGGGATTTGGGGATACACTAACGCCCATACTCTCCAGACCATTAAGAAAAAAACTTTTAGGAAAAAACTAATTGGTCTTCCGGCAAGCTGTTCTAACTTTATATGCCATGCCGAGTTGGAGGTCCCCTATATTGATGATACAGTTAGGTTGTCACCCATACTTTTGTGGCACTCGATTTGGAGAAGAGCATCAGTGAACCTCACACAGAGGTTAATAGAAGACTGCCTTAGTTTGGAACACGCTCAAAGGATTCTGTGGTTATCATATATTAAAAATAGTCTTACTTCCCTTGGACTAAGTCACCTATTTACATCTCCATTGACTTATGCTACAGTATCCAAAAAAGAAATTAAAACACTATTTCTTAATCAAAGGGCAATGGAGCGATTCAAACTGAACTGCTCGAAAGCATCTGTAAAATTATATCTAGAGAGCCCAATTGATCAGGCAGGTGCCCAACGCTATCTATTTTATGTGACTAATCCACGTCACCGAATCATCTTAGTAAGGTTCCGTCTGAACCTCATACCCTGAATGTTCTCCTATCCTGCTGGCATTTTTTCTGTTGCCGACCTTCCTCCCTCCCCATGCGATGGTTCCTCCACTCAGTCAAATTTACATATCTTCTGTTTTTGCAAATTTTATAAAGCTCATCGTAATAGATTCATCAGGCCGCTCATGCACAAATATCATTTTATCCAATGTCGCCCAGGTCTGTATTTTTCCCAATCATTATCTGACGAACTAATATGTTTCTCTGTGGCCTCATTCTTACTTCTTTCATGGAAGAATAGGCGGTTGGGTATCCCTGCCTAATGAATTGTGCATTTTAAATCTTGCTCTTAAATTCAATGTTTTTATTTACTTATCTCTTATCAGTCGTATTGTTTGTACTATGAAAACTGTATTTTTTAACGTGTTTTCTATATGTGTACTTTGTACTTTTATGATCTTATTAATTAAGTATCGAATAAAGTGATTGACTGACTGAGTCCTTTGCTCCACTGACCACTCAGTCTCTTCCTCAGTTTATGATCCTCTGCCTGAGTGCTGAGATCAGAGTTGTGTGGAGTGGCATAGATATTCTTCAGCTCTTGCAACAAGGTGTAGTAGCAAAGGCCACAACAGAGCAAGTTTACCTCTCAGGGAACAGGTAGAGTGCAGGTGGCAGCTGTGCAACCACGATTCACATGCAAAACAGGTAAAGCAAAGGGAGCAGCATTGCAAGGAGGGAGAGCAGATTCATGATGGAGGGGATGCTCTGATGTTGATTCAAAGGCAAGACAGATGATTGTTACCACTCCTACTAGTATTTCTGATGGACGGCACAGACTTTCCTTCCTGCACTTCTGGCGGTATACCTAATCGCTAGGGTCCTGCCAAGGCATTCCAGACAGCAGGTCAAAGGGGAGAGGGTAAAGGTAGTTCTGGTGCACAGGAGAGACCCAGGGGCACTCAGTTCAGAATGCCACAATGGTTGTGAATGAGGTTTTTGGAGAAGGAGCGTGGGCAGGGAGGCGGTGTCTGCAAAGGGCGGAAGGTTGGGGGAAAAACAGAGAAATGGATAGATTAAGAGGCAGCAACCTACTGTATGGAAATTAATCATAAGAAATGCTTCACTCACCTATTGATAAGAAACAACAGGGTAGTCAGATTATTACCGGGAATATTAATGGTCTGCATGATCTAGGTAAATGCAAACAGGCCTAGGAAGAACATAGGTGTCCAAATAAGGAAGAACATAGGTGTCCAAATAATATTTCTGCAAGAGACACATTTCAATACAAGTGATGAGGTCAAGCTTTATCAATTAAGTATTACAGAACTACAAGACAGAACAAGCCTATGGGGAGGGAGGGGTCACCCTATTATCTCAGGGGCCTGGCTGGGACTGTTCCGCTGTATAAACAGTCCCACAAAGATGATGATTAATAGCTAAAATATATAAGGGTCATTTATGCCTTATGATCTGCTCAGTCTATACACCAAAACTTGAAGAACCCCTATTGTCTTGTAACTTATTAACAGAATCGAGCCTGTGGCAAGGTCCATTTATATTATGTCAAGATATTTACCTTGAATTCCCTCTATCGACTTCACAGGCTGTTCTTCTCCAACCACTATGTGACTTTAAAGAAATGCCTTATTTCACATCATGACTGACTATATCTTGCTTGATGCATGGCAACGTTGCTCTCCTGACAGTCCTGACTTTCAATCAACTCGCCTTGCAAGCTGCTGATCCTCCAAAGCCTGGGAGGACTTCCAGAACTTCTCCAAAGACACAGGAAATCATGTGGAACAGTGAAACTGTTCCCCTGCATCCTGCAGGTACCAAAGACTTAGCTGGGAGGCTCCAAGGCTGAGAAAACCCAACACCTGAACACACCACTGCCCCCAAGCCGTCTAGCCTGAGCTGAAGTGGTCCATTGGTTCCAACATGGTCCCCAGACCCTCTAGACTCAAAGCCCATCTGGGGTCTCCTCGCTGTGGACTTCTCAACACCTCCTGCAACATCAGTTTGCAGGCCCCATCTACCATGTCGGCTCCTGGTGACAAAAACCTGATGCCTAAGGACCGCTCTGCACCTGTCACCTCTGGCACGTGGAGAAGAGGACCAAAGGTGTCCCCCATCCCGAGCATCGTGAGGTCTGAGCACGCCTGTTGGTTCAGCCCGACTGGCTTTCCAGTCAGAAACTGCAGCATCTGTTGATGAAGACTGACCTCCATTGTCTTGCTATGGGCACCCAACGCTGTTTTGCACCACTGCACTCAGCCGCCCTTATTCCGCTGGAGGTGATCTGCTGGTGCTGCCTTGGACCTTGCCCCATACTCACATCTAGTTCTGGAGGTTGGTCTTGTAAGTTGCTTCAAAGAACTCGTATGCCGTATTTGTTTTTCCTGCCATAGGATAACATTGTAGCCTCTGAAGAAATGCACTGTGTCGACTGTGTAAATGCAAACGTATTTTTCTCAGAAAAAATACCTTCCTGATTGTATTGCTTCTGGTGCCAAAACATATGTAAAGATATGTGTTATTTTTATAAATTGTTGTGAATCTCCTTATTGAGTCCTGTGCATCATTTATTGACAAATTTGTATATTTGTAGATGTCTCACACTCCTCTCTGAAAAGCCTAAGGCTGCTCAATCACACTGCCCCCTAAAAGAGCACCTTGGGATTGCTAGAGCAAGCGCCTGTCCACTCTCAAGGGAACCCAGGACTACTTGCAAGATATATCTCATTTGATATACTACATATGGAACCGGCTTCCTACAAGAGCTATTTGATGAACTTTAATAAGACTATTAATCATTCCCAAGGCATGCAGGCAACAGGCAAAGAGCCAATTCTGAAGGTTTTACATTCTTTTTCTCACCTCTTTATAAAGATGACTGCAATTCAACACAAGAGCACATATTGGATTATCTAAAGCTTGTAGAGCTGAATAGGCTCACAGAGCAGGCTAAAAAGAGATTAGATTATCTGATTCCAAGTTTAAATGTTTGCAATGCTATGTTCCATCTCCTGGGCAGTGGCTCCATCTCCTGGGCAGTGGCGTAAAAGAGGCCTCCGCAGCACCACGATGCGGGGGGCACTGAGTTCCAGGGGGCCCCCTCAGCATGGTACCCTAGCCTGAGAGCTCCTGATTGAGTCCAGAGGGGGCCACCTCCATGTACCTTGCAGGGGGGCCCCCTCAAATTTCGTTACGCCGCTGCTCCTGGGGAGGCTGGGAGTTGGAAGAAAGGCAGCTGGCTCTGATGCACTGCCTTCAGAAGCCTATAAAGCCTTTTTGGATATCGTCCTCCCACTACCTACAAAGCTATTTCATGTGTTTGTTGCTGGGGTATATATATTATGAAGTCTTGGAGGGAAACATATATCTCAGTCTTTATTAAGAAAGGAAAAGATCCAAAGGCATGGGTATCATACTGATCAATATACCTGGTTAACTGTTACTCTAAAGCTTATGGTAAACCTTTAGCAACTCATCTATATCTGGTTGCCGATTGGGTAGACCCCATGCAATATAGATTTATTCCATTATCATGGCTCACGTTCATTTAGTCACTGCAACTTTCGATATTGTAGATGGTCTCAAGATACCCGTAGGGATGATTTTATAATATACTTTTCATTGGAGGTTGGAGCTACCTCACGAGCTAAAGGGGAGAAGGGCTATGGATTCCCTCCTTGACCTTCACCTACCCAGCCGGTCTTTGGGCAAACTCTCCTGCGTCTCTCTACTGGACTTTTCTCCCTTCTCCTCTTCTCCATACCCCCTACCCACCTCCTCCCTACTCTTCTCCTCTTTCCAGCTATTGACCTTTGCCCTCACCCGTCCTTGCTCATATTCCCACCCTGTCTATCTACTGGACTTTCTTCTGTGAACTTTCCCTCATCCGTTGAGACCTAGCTATCTGACTGATGCCCGATGGAGCTACCTGTTTAGCTATTGGGGAGACGGGCTGTGGATTCCCTCCTCGGACGTCACCTACCCAGTCGGTCTTTGGGCAGACTTCCTGTCATCTCTCCTGCCGTCTTTTCCCTCATCCTCCCCCTTCACACTTCCCCCTTCCCCCCTCCTCTCTCTTTGTCTCACCTTTCTTTCCTCTCCCAATTTGTTGCTTAATTTTTGACGCAATGTGTATTTGTTTTCATTCTCTGTAACATTGTGTAGCCTAATGTAAAGTGCTCTGATACCTACGGGTCTAGCCAGCACTATATATAACTCATAAATAACGTTCCTCTGAACTTCTGATGGACCTTTGATGACGCCCCCTGGGCAGATACCTAAACTGTTTGTACTCACCTCGATGCACGAGCAACCTTGGCGGATGCCCAGTGGAGCTGTCATATGCAGCTAAAGAGGAGTCTGGCCCTGGTTTCACCCCCTCGGCCGTCACCTACCCAGCCGGACATCTGACATTATTTTCCTCGTTTTTCCCTTTGTGTATTCACTCCCTCCCCCTCCTCCTCCCCCTGTGACTCTTTGATTTAAGTGATGTAACTTTGTAACCTGTAACTCGCTGTAACTCATGTAAAGCGCTCTGATACCTCCGGGTCTAGCCAGCGCTATATAAAACTTTTTCAAACAAACAAAATTGGACCTCATGGCCTAATCTCTGGTGTACATTAATGTGTTTTCGAACGTGCCCCCTTTTTAGGTCTCGCCTGAGCCAGCGCGCATGCGCTGCACTCTGCGAGGCTTTTAGTAAGGGCTTTTAAACTCTGAACACACGCTCGTGCGTGTGCTTTTTTTTTTATCACCCGCAATTGGCCTTTGCATGTGTCTTTCTAAGAAAGACAGCACGCAATTGGCCCAAGGCGGGTGCATGTCCCGCCTTCTCTGTCCCCTGGCCTAGGGTGCTCGGGAGCAAGCAGCAGCGCCATCTGTTTCCAATTATCATAATTGGAAACAGATGGCGGTCGCGCTGGCCCTGGTGAGCTGCATTCCGGGCTTGTTTATCTTCTTTTGCCCTTTCTACCTCTTGTCTACTACTAATTTTCAGACTTTTCCCCTCATTCCACTTTATCACATTTTCTGCTCTCCATTCAACTCTCGCTCCACTGTCTCCTTTTGTTCTTTATTCATCCTTGATCCATAGTGCCTGGCGACTCGATCTAACAGTTCCACTAAAATGAAAGGACGCCGAATGTGTTACAACTACACGTTCTAACAGTTCCTTAGAAGTCAAAGTCTCGGACTGAAGATGCATAAATTGCCCCGTTTTTCGTCTCCCTTTCTAACTCGTACATTAATGGCTTATGCTCCGTTATAGAGAAGGAGTTGAGACTTCGCAGCGCATTAATATTCCAGGGCTCGTTTTTGGTGCAGTGCACTGAGATTTACATTCACAGGGAGAGCAGAGACGCTTCTAGCTTGAACAAATCGTTATAGCGTAAACTACCTCAGCATGCCTCCAAGGCATAAAACTACATTCTTGTCGAGAAAGCTGCCCAGGCTAAGAGAATGCCGAAGGGGCAGAAGCCGAGCAGTGAGCTTCAGTGGTTTCTGCTGCTGTGCCGACCACTAACCAGCCATTGTGCTAAGAGAGAAACTCGGCATAGAACAGGGCAGCTATATGCAGCACTTGCTGACACCTCCCTCCCCAGATTCACCAAGAGGGCCCCATGCCTACTTTACGTAAATACCTCACAAACAGGACCCACACCTCACTCACCCCTTCTCTCGCTTATCTTCACTCTCTCAACTAACTTTACTTGCACTGGCAAATGTAAGTTTCACGCCTCTCTCCTCTATTTCCCGACCGTTGTCCCCTTCTCAGTACTCCCATTACACCCCCTTCATCACATGTTTCCTGTCCTCTGTAATCCTCCTTTTGCCTATTTTCCTTCCCCGTTCTTTTGCAAATGTTGTTCACTCCCTTCTTTCTGCTCCATTCATCCTCCACTCATACTTTTTTCTTTTATCTTCTTTTGCCCTTTCTACCTCTTGTCTACTACTAATTTTCTGACTTTTCCCCTCATTCCACTTTATCACATTTTCTGCTCTCCATTCAACTCTCGCTCCACTGTCTCCTTTTGTTCTTTCTTTATCCTGTGCTTATTCGTGCCTCTCTTCATCCACCGTTCCTCAATTCCACTCCATCAATTGCCCTCTCTTTTTCCTCATTTCTCTTCTCTCTACTCTTCTGTTATGTTTTCCCATTCTCCTCATAACCTTGGCCTATTCCACTCCTTTTCCCAGTGTTATTTTACCATTCTCTTTCTCTCTCCTAATCTTTCTCTGTTCGCCCCTTCTTTTCTGAGTGGCAGTTCACCTTCATTTTCTCACCCCCCACTCTCCTTGCCACCCACCCCGTTCCTCATGGACCTTGTTCACAATAGCTGACGTTGATCTGAGTGCATTGTGGTTGTAAACAAGAAACAGGAGAGGCTTTTCAGTCCTGAGCCTCGCTCGCCCCGCTCAGAAGCCGTCAGGGTCCTTCATTGTCCGTGGTGGCAGCCTCGACCTGAGTTCAGAGCACATCAACACTGCTGTGGCAAATATTGAGGCTTAACAGGAGCTAAAGATTACATGCTTAATATGCACATCTTGCTGTGGTTCAACTGATGCCCCATGTGGACCTTTTCTTTTAGTTGGATTTCACACGCGCAATTATGATAATCGCTTATTATCCATATTGCAGGTCATTCCTTTTCATTCTCACTCAGGTGTAACACTGGGCCCTCTGCCAGTCTTCTTAGTTGTAATTTAAGAATTAGTCCTATGCATTTCCACTCTGGAACAGTATTACCAGACAATAATGTAGTAGGGCTTTTGGATTATGTCATATGAACACAGGCAACATTTTGATTGTAAACACGTAGCTGGGATTTGTCCGGTTTCCCATGGCATGGACAACTAATGAATGTGAAAGCATTCATGAGGATACATCAGCTCGGATCCACATGCTGTTACACCTGCAAATGTGTGCACCCCAGCAACCACTGCCTCCTAAAGGTCCAAGCAGTGTTGGCTGGTTTTCATAGTTGAGGAAGCTGGCAGTCATGGGCTAACCGCCACCCTTGAGATGACAGAAAAATAGGAGTAAAAGATGGAAGAGGTAACTGTAATGTCTTTTCCACTTGCCGCTCCCATAACTGAAGGCCAAGCCACATCCTCCGCTTCAGCTGACAGAACACAACTCATGTCACCCACACACTACACCAGCTAACTGGTCTTGTCCAAAAACAGACTACATGGCTTAGAGAAAAGCATAAAGAATAGATGGCCTACCTGCCTTTTCTGGACACCAGGGTCAAACAGCTACGTAGACTCAAAATACCCTTCATATGTACCTATATGCCTCAACTACTCTCCATCCTCGGGTATCGTATTGGCAAATTGTACACCTCACATTTTTGGACATACATAATTCGGTTAGAATCCTCATCCAATGTTGGATGAAGGAATCTTCATGACTGGATGGGGATCACAGTAAGGCTGCTGAAATTGTTGCATAATGGACAAAATATTTTGGTTGGGTTGACTATATTATGCGGCAAGAAAAGACAAATTATGCAGCTTAATGTAGCATCATCTCTGGTAGCCTTATTGGACTATTTTACCATTCTAACACATTAATACTGTCTCAGTTATTATTTCACTTAATTCGTACCACTGTAGTGCCTGAATACAGCAATTGTCAGCTGAAAGGTGAGTAGTTAACATTTGGAAGGGTTCTGCCACAGTGTGTAACCACATGTGGTGTTTTTGTATTAACTTGTTCAATACAGCTTGAAACAAATGTTTTTTTGTTACAGTCAGAAATTATGACGCCAACAGTAGATTATGTAGCTGCAATAAATTGTTTAAGTCATTGACATTTAGTATACCATCACACCGATATACAAAAAGTAATGCTTGATCAATAAGTCTGGCGTTGCCAGCTTTCCCATCGTTCTTTGTGTTTAGCTGAATGCTGTATGGCACATGGATTGCCTGCGATTTATGGTGAAGATACTGTTTGGCTCTGGGATTGCTTGATGTATCATATCAGTATCCTGAACCGTTAAAGACCTAGCTATTCTCTCAGCCCTGGGCACCTTGTTTGCTGTGGCACATCTATCTTGACCTATTTTCTATCTTCTAGCGCCTGGACACCCTCCATGGAGCTGTTTCAACTCTAAAGATACGCCACATAATTACACTCTACTCAATGCAACATAAATACACTCCACATACCACTCAGTACCACATAATTACACGCCACATAATTACACTACTCAATGCAACACAAATACACTCCACATAATACCACTCAGTGCCACATAATTACACGCCACATAATTACACTCTACTCAATGCAACATAAATACACTCCACATAATACCACTCAGTGCCACATAATTATATGCTACATAATTACACTGCACTCAATGCAACGTACACTCCAAATAATACCACTCAGTGCCACATAATTACACGCCAAATAATTACACTCTACTGAATGCAACATACACTCCACATAATACCACTCAGTGCCACATTACATGCCACATAATTACACTCTACTCAATACAACATAAATACACTCCACATAATACCACTCAGTGCCACGTAATAACACGCCACATAATTACACTCTACTCAATGCAATGTAAATACACTCCACATAATACCACTCAGTACCACATAATTACACACCACGTAATTACACTCTACTCAATGCAACATAAATACACTCCACATAATACCACTCAGTGCCACATAGTTACACACCACATAATTACACTCTACTCAATGCAACATAAATACACTCCACATAATACCACTCAGTACCACATAATTACACGTCACATAATTACACTCTACTCAATGCAACATAAATACACCCCACATACCACTCAGTACCACATAATTACACGCCACATAATTACACTCTACTCAATGCAACATAAATACACTCCACATAATACCACTCAGTGCCACATAATTACACGCCACATAATTACACTCTACTCAATGCAACATAAATACACTCCATATAATACCACTCAGTGCCACATAATTACACGCCACATATTTACACTCTATTCAATGCAACATAAATACACTCCACATAATACCACTGTGCCACATAATTACACGCCACATAATTACACTCTACTCAATGGACCATAAATACACTCCACAAAATACCACTCAGTGTGACATAGTTACACGCCACATAATTACACTCTACTCAATGCAACATAAATACACTCCACATACCACTCAGTACCACATAATTACACGCCACATACTTACACTCTACTCAATGCAACATAAATACACTCCACATAATACCACTCAGTGACACATAATTACACGCCACATAATTACACTCTACTCAATGCCACATAAATACACTCCACATAATACCACTCAGTGCCACATAATTATATGCTACATAATTACACTGCACTCAATGCAACATACACTCCAAATAATACCACTCAGTGCCACATAATTACACGCCACATAATTACACTCTACTGAATGCAACATACACTCCACATAATACCACTCAGTGTCACATAATTACACGCCACATAATTACACTCTACTCAATACAACATAAATACACTCCACATAATACCACTCAGTGCCACGTAATAACACGCCACATAATTACACTCTACTCAATGCAATATAAATACACTCCACATTATACCACTCAGTACCACATAATTACACACCACGTAATTACACTCTACTCAATGCAACATAAATACACTCCACATAATACCACATAATACCACTCAGTACCACATAATTTTATGTTAAAATCTTTTTTTAATCAGGTTGTTCAGTTGTATATAATGTCGGCTTGGTTTGTATAAAGGTAACAAAAATGATTAACACTTTTTATTATAACTTTTCAACATGATGCACAGCAGCCACAATGCTCTACAACATAGCCAAAAGTTCTGGCTAAACACATAAGGTCCCAAAGGCGAGACCTATTGGCTATGCCAATGCTTGTTCTTCAAGGGGCCAAGTCTTGTGCTATGGGCAGACTGCATGAATCTCTTGTTGCATGGGGTTGTTAGCCTGACAGCTAGATATTATGAGATGGACTAGACAGGGTGTCCACAGGACTGGTGGAGGGATTTTGTCAATATTTGTCATCTAGAAACGTTCATACTGCAATCAAATCAACAATGCCACTTTTTATGGGAGTTTTAGGGACCTGATATTCATTGGATTATGACTCTCTTACCTGGATACCTGGATCAAGTATAAATATGAATTTATTTCTTATTTTTGAGACATAAATACTTTCTACTCTATATATTATATTCTATTGAGAAGCTGCTGTAAAACATGTGCATTATCTAATCAATGTTCCGTGTTCTGTATCACCTGTCTGGGGGAAACCACTAACCAACACAAGAGGATAATGCAAAGCAATCTCATTGATTGCCATTAGACTTGTGTCCAGCTGCATGTAAGAATGAGTCTAACGTAAAACACCACATCCTGATACCTTAGGCATTGTTAATCAATCATCGAGCATGCTTGTAGTTCCCACTTTACCAAGCATGCAATATTAGCTTACGCGTTGAAGAAAACAAAATAGAGGTCTCTTACTTCTCCAACTACTGCCTCATTTCAAATCTAATTTGGAGGATATGACTTTGGAGGTGACCTTTGACAGGTCAAGGATATGTCAATTTGAAAACTTTAAATAATATGTCAGACCACCATGGTACTATCCTAATTTACATGCATGTTCATCTTTTGGATGAGGGTCATCGTCCTGCATTGACCTTATTAGAACTTTCTGTTGCCGCTGTATATTGTGAGGTTTTACTGTAATGATGGAAATCTCTGTCTTTTTGCTTGTATGACTTAGTCCCTTTCTGACACAAAAAGATCAAGAACTACTGGAAATAGGACCCTTGGCTGAATGGATATGAAAAAGCTCTGGTTGGAGGATGTAGCTGGGTGGGGTAATGGCTGCCATGAATGTATTTCATAATATGGATACAACGCATTACTATATGTGGCGGATCCATGTAGTTCAATAGAGAGATTTAAAACAATTTTGATAGCTATAAGTGATAGGCCTTCCTTAGGGGAGACATATATATTTTTAAGGGAAGTGTGTGCTTTGTCATTAGTTTGAATGGGAAAGTCAAACTACCAGCTTAAAACTACTCTTCAAGTCTACAATGGCAGGTTGGGAGCCATGTTGTACTTTGTCACACTCAGGGTGGCACAATCAGTGGTGCAGCCCAGGGTGGACACTTTAACTTACAGGCCCTGGGTACCATATACTAGGGACTAATTAGTAACTTAACTTATACCAATTGGGGATAGGTAGTTCACCATACACTTGTAATGGGCTAGAACACTGGCACTGAGGTCTGGTTAGCAGGCATCAGTGCACTCTCAGAGTCAAAAAACCAGCAGTATCAGTCCAAATCTTTGGGGGTGATTGTGCAAAAAGAAGCAATTCCTTGCACACATCTGATGAATGGACTATTTGAAATTGATAGTGCGCACTTATGTTCCTATACATCAACTGCGACTGAATGTAAACATTGCAGATATCTTTTGTAATTGCAAAATACAGTTCACTTCAACTAGTAATGTATCAAAAATGGAAAATCCAATAAAATATGGTTAAAAAAAACTACATGAAAAATTTGCATTGGAGAAAACGAATGTCAAAGTTTGGACTCCTCAGGGTTCCAACCTTGGGTATCAGCAGTACTCGTGCGACATCTGAACGATCCCCCTGGATAGAAGTGGGAATTTGGGCAATGGCCAAGTGATTATAGACTTTTGAGAGATGGTGCTGGGTGTATGTGAGACAATTGGTTCAATGTAAAAGGTGGTAAAGCAGAGATCCAGCTCTTAGGCCATGCCCTTCTTGAGGTTAAGTCATTAGCTTGACCAGCTAGTTTAATTTGTGTTTCTTTTACATCCTAAAGCAAATATTGCAAGGCGTGGTTGAGAGGGCTGTAGGCAGTACAGGTGCAAACTTCTGCAGCGGGTTAACAACTCAATATATATCAGTAACACTCCAGGTCAGCTACAGAAGGTTAGTTGAAACCTCTTATCTGCCTAGTAATCAGTGACAAAAATAAAGGTTAAAGTGGAATGTTCCCAGTGGTGGCTCCTCCGCTAAGGCGGAGGAGCGTCACCCCACTGTTCAAAAGGAAAAATAAAATGATAATAAAGTAACGTTATTATCATTTTATTTTTCCTATTGCAGTCAGTGGTGGGGCGGGGCTGGCCAGAGCAGGGGGAGGAATGGTTTGCACTCCCTATGTGCTCATGACTGTTTGGCTGGCCCTCTTGGGCCGGCCAAACAGTCCTGCGCACTTTGCATGTTCCCTACCAGGCTGCATTACACAGCCTGGTGAGGAACATGCACAGGCTCCCTGTCCCCATCTGAGCACCGAACCACGGCATTCAGACCAATCACAAAGCTGCATTGTCATTGGCTCAGGGGAGCCTGTGTGCCCAGGTGCTTCCTGCTGCCGGCCAGGAATGGAGACAGGATGAAGGAAGAAGGAAGAGGATGTAGGAGAGGCGGCGGCCAGCCGTTCCAGGTAAGTACTTTTTCTTCTTTTTTTTTCATTCTCTCCCCGTCCTCCCCCCGACCGCCCCACCCTCCTCATTAGGTAGCAGCCGCTACATGTTCTGAAGTTTGGAACCGGAGGATCTATTACAAATGCTTTTCCAGATTCAAGACTGAGTTGAAACAACTGATGCTATATCAGACATGTTGATGTTTTAAGTTTACTGTAGTGCCACCTTGTGTTACTTGAGGAAATTATTATATAGTATGACATGAACTTGTCATGGGGCATGAAATGTCATGTTTCACATTTTAGCTACTGAAAAAGAGTGCGTTCATTTCGGCCCGTCATGTTGCAGTGCATATTGGCCTAAACAAGGCACACTCATCCTGTTTTATGCAACTCAATGCTATGTTTAAAAAATAGCACTGACAAATATCACAATTCTGGCCTTTATATGGTCAGTGTGTTTTAGTGCTTCACTCCACCTGTTGTGATGGAAATGTCTCCCTGCATGGCTCAATAAAGCATACAACCCTGCTCCGAGTTCCCCTTGCAGGATTTGCTATAGGTTTTTGTGGTCTGGCTTGACTGTCACCAGACAGTTATATGAGCATCACTATATGGGCTTTGGCTTCACCCACTTCTTGGGAGCCAGGAGTACATGTTTTGATTGGGCAGAAGTTGTGTGCTTCCCCAAAAAGTGCTTGCCCTTCACACAGCTTTGATTGTTTTGTTTATTTATCCAGCTGCCTGAGGTTGAACTTTCAGGGGCACACACATGATATTGTAATGCTATTAAAATGTCCTAGATAACTAGCTATTTTATGTTGTTTTTCTCTATCAGCAGCACAGATATTAGGAGGGCAGTCATTAACCTACATGGATTTTTAGATCTGGCTTGACAGTGAAACTGTCACCTGACCTTTTAACCTACACCAATATTATTCTACAATTCTCTGCTTCCACACAAATACATATCTATTCCTAAGCTATTTACAGATAATGCTTCACATTATCATACAACATTCCGTTAAAGCCAGACGCATTGGCATTGCAAATGCTTGTTGATTTTTACCACAGCATGCACAACAACATTCACACATGTGCACTGAGGCGCTCTGTGAAAAAGCATGACCCACAGCAGGTCTTTGCTGTTTAGAGGGTCGCACCCTGTGTACCCCTCTTTTACAAGAGTCTCACTGCCGTCTCACCGGGCTTGGAAGAAGTGGGCAGTGGTCAGAGCAAATGATTCCACTAAAAGGGGCAGGCCTTTTCTCTTTGACTGGCCTCTTCTGCTTGAAAAGTTCTGCCAGTTCCTTTCAACTGGTTCCTTCGCTCCATTCCTTTGGGATAAGTATGGCGAAAGTGTATTTGCTCTGTATCAATGAGGCATAGTAGGCATGGGGTATGCACATGATGCTTTAATGTGTGCAATAGGACTCCACTTTGGACACCACTATGCATATAACTGACAAGATGGAGGTTGAGGATTGGCCTTCCAGACAGAGATCTGAAGAGGTAGTACCTTGAATGGGGATTTCACTTTTTTGCTCACAAGGTATTGACAACATGGTTGTCATGCCAGCAATGTAACCAGAGATCACTATGAGGTCACTGAGTTCTATGTGGCTCGGGGACAGTGGTGGCGAGCGGATGAGGAAGCTCCTGTGGTGTAGCTGGAGCTGAATACACTCCTTCTCACCGCCAGATCTTGGCTTCAGAATTGACTCATTTTCGCAACAACTGCCGGTTCAATGCCTCATCAGTGCCAAACTGACTTGGTGACTAAAACCGACTTTGTAACTGATATTGACCCTGCTTTGTGATAAAAGGTATGTCAGTCCCACTTTTTGGTGGCCACCTGGGGGTTTAATGTTTTGGACATATATGGAGTTGTACTTGTGAACAACCAGCTTGTTTGGACCATTTGAGTGATGGGTCATCCATGGCCGAGTAATCGTGCATGAAATAACCGACGTGCGAGCCTATTACCCAGCACATGTCTTGACAGCTTCAACATTGAATCAATACTCCACTCGACCTGTGATCTCTTTTACAAAGTGGCTTATATTCAGTGACACAGGCTCCTTTCAATGTCCTTAACTGTTACTGATTGGATCGTGTTTCCTGACTGCCAGGTTGCCCTGATCCACTCTGCTTTGAGACAGTGTCCACGCTCCTCCTTCCTGACCTCTGTCACATGGTCCTAACTCTCTGCAGACACAAATGAAGGACAAATTGTTTCCTCAGCATAGAAACTGGGTGACAAAAAGTACACTCTTTCAGGCAGATTTGCTAATGACTGGCATCGTTCTTGCATGACACAAGCTGGCGCAAGGCAACGCAAGTCCTTATCTGGGATTTACTAAGCTAGGCAAAGTCACTTTCGTGGCTTTAGTAAATATAAATTATTTGTGTCAGGAGGTGTTCTTTGGGTGGAGCATGGTCATTCCCATGCATTCACCCATGGATTTTGATGCAATCCCAGATTTACCAAGCTCAGTAAACGGGGGATTGCGACAAATTGGTGTGCAAAGATGAGCCCCAATATTGGGTGGCTTGTGTAGAAAAGGAAGATCCTGAAAGAGTACTCTGCTTCAAAAACAGTGACAATATAAGGAAACGTAGACCAATAGCTAACTATTTAGTGAACAGTGCACAGATAAAATTAATCGTTGACCCACGGTCAATGTATTCCATAATGTCCAAATGTTTATTTGACAAAATGTGGCTGCACATATCTATAAGAGATCACTGACATAATATCGAAACCAACCATATTGTGTAACAAAAATATAGTGTCTAAAGTATTGTTTACAAAAATATTGTTTCCCTAGACGTATAATGGTAAGTAAAAAAAATCAAACAAAAATAACGTTTCACACTAATATCATTAAAACATACAAAAATATTGTTTCTTATTATATATATATATATAGTTTAAAGTAGTAAATGTAAATGTTTTAATATATACTATTAATATAATGTTAATTAAATAAATCTCACTAATATTTAATACTATATATATAAATATATACTTATATAAACACACATACATGTCATGTGATCAAGGCTCGATCTGAGCCGAAACACGTAATGGTGGCATCGCAATAAACAACAATTGCACTCATTTGGTGGTCCGTGTCCGTGTGTTGGATTACTCCGTGCAGACTGCGGAATTCAGAATATATATATATATATATATATATATATATATATATATATAAAAAATTATCTTCATCCACAAACGTTGCTGATTCTCTCGCCGCTTGTGACAGCGGCCCCAACGTACAAAATATTAACAATTTAATTCCAAAGCATTACTTAAATTACTAAACAAATAAAATAAAAACATAAAACAACAAAAAAAACAATTACAAAAATATTATAAGCATTTAGAAATGAGTACAAATATAAACAAATACTACAAAATAAAAATTGTAAGCAAATATTATTATTAAATATTTTTAAACAACATTTGGAAATGCATTTGAGTCTGGGAATAAGACATACACTATTCCCACTGCAGTTTTTGCAAACTCGATATTTTGTCCAAATACCCTTTACAGCCCAGTGGTATACAGCCTAAGGCGAATGAAGGGGAAGATATGCATATTATAGCATACATAGATTCAAAATTTGCTTTCAAAGACTGAATTACAGCAGAGAAGCTGTATGTGCCGCACAGTGGTCCAGCAATTTGGTCTGGGTTCAGCAGTATGATCTGCACTTTGTGCTTGACCTCAGATGCAACAAACAAGTTTAAGTTGTCCAGGGCAACAAGGCAACAAATACAGTGTTGAACAAATTTAACAATGTTTTCAAGAGCAAAAATGGCTCTTTGAAGGAAAATGCTCACAAAATCCAATTGAAGGAAGGCGCAATGGTTCCCATTGTAGTTAGGAATGAAGTGAAGAACATGTTAGAGGAAATGCAGAGGGAATGCATCATAAACTTGTGGAAGCGTCACAGTGGTTATCTGCATATCATCAGATTAAATTACACCCCAATTAAAAAAATCTCACTGTTTTCATTCACTAGTCGTCATTGTATTTCAATGACTGATGACTAGATTGTTCAAAAACATCTCCAATGTTCGATTTTTTCCAGACGATATATACATTTTTGGGGCCACAGAGGAGGAACATAACGGTACTTTGGTGAAAGTCCTGCAGATATTAAATGAAACAGGTTTAACTCATGCAAACAGAAGTGTAAATTTCTATTAAATGAACTTGAGTATCTTGGGTACTCCATTTCTGATCGGGGTATAAAGCCAAAGGAATACCTAGTAAATTCTTTTAGATTGGCTCCAGCTAATCAGGTAAAAGTCCAGCTATGCTCTTTCATGGGACTACTATAATATTATGCCATATGTATTCAAAATTTCTCAGAAAAAAAGAGAGCCCATGTAAGAATTGTTAAGGAAAGGTAAGGTGTTTGTACTGGGTGAAAAGCAAGGTAAAGGATGTGGCCTAACTACTAGAGCGGTCAACCTCGATGCTAGGGAACCGGGTTCGAGTCTCGGCAAGGAGGCTCAACATCCTGTGATTCTGGGCAAATCACTTAATCTCCCCGTGACTAAAAAAAAATGAATGTGTCCGTCTGTAACGCAACTGTTGCTCATGTAAAGCGCTCTGATACCTTCGCGTCAAGTTTGTGCTATATAAAACTCTAGAAAAAAAAAAAGTAGTGTTTGAAAACATAAAAATATGAAGTTGCCAATTCACGGACCCTAACACCATTTGAGCCAAAGGGTATGATCATACTTACTGTAGATGCTAGTGCCCATGGTGTAGGAGCAGTCTTATCACAAAACAAAAGGGGAGTGGACTGACCAGTGGCCTTCACTTTAAGGTCTTTAAGTGTTACTGAACACAACTATGCATGATAGAATGTGAAGCATTGGCAGCTGCTTGGGCTGCTGAGCATTTCCAGACATATTTATGGGGAATACGGCTTACGTAATGTACAGACCACAAGCCTTTACTCAAAGTTTTACAATGAGGAGGCACTTACAACGTTTCTGCCAGGTTAACTAGGTTTGCTTCTCACTTGCAAGAATTTTGATACAAACTAGAGTTCGTGGCTGGTTGGACAAATGTGCAAACCCATTGCCTGACTAGATTGGCTTTAGGTTTTGAGGATGGTGAGAGGGCGAGCGAGTATGATGATACCAACTGTGTAGTTGCTAATGTTGAAGACTCATTGGAAGGAGAGAGAGGGCCATTACACTTGAGGTGTGGGGGGAAGCTGCACCGATTGATGCAGGTTTTTCAGAACATGGTAAGATGCGTCGGTGATGGATGAAAAAGAGAAGCAGATCTGATTGCTCCATCGCGCAGTTACTTGAAATTACAAGATGAATTAAGCATGTGCGCAAGGAGTGCCATAATTATAAGGGGCAATTTGTATGGACCTCCAGAGATGGCAAAGAAACATTTGTTCCAACTTGCCCATAAGGGATAATTAGGCCAATCTTGTACAATAAGACACTTAAAAGATACGTTTTGGTGGCCTGGCATGCATAATAATGTAAAGGAATGGGTAGGAGGGAAGGAATTCTACAGAGAGAGCGAAAAGCGATTAAGAGTTGGTGGTGAAGCAATGGGTTCCTTGAATGATGCTGAAGGTCAGAGGGTAAAAGTATGCATAGATTTCATAGGTCCCATGGATTTCTTATGTAAAGCAAAGTGTTTTGCTATTGCAATGGCTGATGCACATTCAAACTGGTTGGGAATGGAATTTATGAGAAACATTACCACGAGAATGCTATTAAAGTTTTCAAAAGAGTTTTCATGAGAGAGGGATGTCCTGCAGTAATCATTACAGACAACTGCATCCAACTTGCATCAACTTAGATGCAATTTTTTTTAAAAGTTCATGGGATTCAACATCTTGGTATTTCCTTATGTAATCTCCAAGGAAATGGCATAGTGGAGAGAGCCAACTGTGTAATCAAGGGGACCATACTTGCTACCGTTCACTGCCATTGGTAAGTGAAGGAGACTGTGGAGAAGACGGTGTAGGCATATAACACCACTTCAAATTGGGTCAGAAGTGAGTTACTTTTTGAGAGGAAGAGAACCCAAAACTAAATTCAATCTGCAATGGTTGAAAGAGTATGTAAGCTGTGAAAAGGAGAATGATGAGATGAAAGGAAAGAACATTTCGGAAGGTGACTTTTTCAAAATCAAGTTTTTTTTTGTAGTTTTATATAGCGCGAACTTGACCCAAACATTTCAGATATCAGAGCGCTTTACATGAACACCAGTTGCATTACACAAGGACACATTCATTTTTGCTAGGCATGGGGAGATTAAGTGATTTGCCCAGAATCACAGGATGTTGGGTGTCCTTGCCGAGAGTCGAACTCGGTTCCCTAGATTTGAGATCAACCGACCTAGCCGTTCGACTACATCCTCTCTGATTTTCCAACCCCATGGAAGTGAAAAGTGTACACAATTGGCACATTGTTTTGAGCAATGGTCAAGGATGGAATAAAAGTAACGTTGCTTTGTACTGCAAAAGGGATAAGGGTGGTACAAACAGTGAAGAAAGTCAGTGGAAAGCAAGAGAGGCTGATAGGAGAACTGTAGTGGTTACATGTTGATGAATGATGTGGAAATGATTAACCCAGAAAGAAATGGACACAGTGGACGAGGGGTAGCACAAGGTACGTAGCTCTGGAAGTAGGAGTGTGGGGGGGGGGTGCTTCAGCTCCCCCACATAATCATGCTAGAGTTCTGTGTATGAACATGAAAGACGACTTTAAATTTTGTTATCATTACCTTTGGTGTGCGTTCAAAGACAGAGGTCAAATGTCAGTCTAGTCTTAGACAAATTGCTGCTTTTTCTTTGAACATGGAGACTGCTGTTTTCTTTCTATTACTGTAAAACATAAGAATTTTGTAAAGTGAATTGTGTGACAATCTTGCTGGTGTGAAAGGAAGGGCTCTCGTTTTCTTCAAATGCACAACAAAATTGAAATACCTATAAATGAACTGTACAAATATTTCAAAAGATATGAGCAGTTAGGAAACACAAATTAAGCACTTTTTTTCTAATTTTGAAGTGTAATGGAAACAAATATTTTAATAGTATCAAATCAAGGCACTTTACTTGGTGATGTGCAGATGACAAATATTTGCGGAAACCCAATTTCCACACATTATAATTTGTGCACTCTGTAGTTTTATCAGTAACACTGTATGTCTGTTCAAATGTAATAGTAATTTCAACAGAAAACGTGCTGTCTGTAAATGACAGCATGCCTTAGTAATATATTTGCGACAGTGTTCTCCTAAATCCAACACCAACTACATACCACACCTTCAGCACTCTCCTACTAAATGAGTGTGGCTTATTTGTGACACTTGTTCTTTGTGTGCAGCTTGGATTTTTCACAATCTCTATGATTTCAGTTATGTAACATAATGGCAACACCCCAGTGCTTTAAATGGGCCGGTACTGTCCGGTACTGAGTACCTGCACTTTTTTATTTTGAGAGGGTGAGTACTTGCACTTCTCAAGAAAAATGTAATACCTTTTATTGGAGAGTACCGGCACTTCTCAGAAATAAGCAGTACCTGCACTTCTATTTTTCCATTTCAAGCACTGCAACACCCCCACCTGAAAATTGTTCCAGCACCAGTGACGAAGTGTGAAGGACATGGCCTGAGGAGACAGAATCACAAAATTGCAAAGGGTGAAAAAGTTAGGTGCTACTTTAGGAGGGGAAGGATGCAGAGAACATCGTGTCTCAGTTAGGGATCACTGACTGAACATCGGGGACAAACATATTGTGTGGACTGAATATCGTGTCAAAAATACCGAGGATCAAAATATCGAGAAGAAAAGTGCATATAGGGAAGTATAGATTTACTATTCTTAACTCCACATCTACGTACCTTGAAGATATATATATCATCATGGTACATATGTGTGGAGTTAAAAATATTAAAACTTTGCTTTCCCATAGAAATTTATCTGTAGTGAACTCGTTGAGAAACACACTCAGGAAGCATTGTAGATTAAGCTTAGGTTTATTACCAACCCACAGGATAACAAGTTAACTCCTCAATTGTAGCGTAGCATCTGACCATAACATTCCACAGGCAGATTAATAAAGATGGAACATGGAATGAACAGGTGGAAGTTCTGACTTCCAGGAATACACTAGATTCTAATATGACATACAAATGAATACAACTATGTACAATTAAATACAACTAACCATATATTACCATATACTACACATCCTCCCCCTTATAAGTAAAAATCAATTTAAAAAAAACTTTATTCACAAACAAAATCATTAAAACGAGCTGGTTCCTTAATAATCCTCCCACTTGAGGTTTTCGGCTCATTAGACAAAGAACAACCCTCAATAACCAAATGAGTTTGAACAAAAACCGGTTGAGAAGTGTCTTGTGCAATTGCTTGAGAACCTGATGAAGTTTCTTCAACAGAAATAAGTTGAGAAATGTCTTGTGCTAATGTTTGAGAACTTGATGAATTTTCTTCAGGAAGATCATTGGAACTCGAACACAAATCACAATCCAACAACCACCAATAATTTTTGTGAGGAGTGACAATGTCAAATGAACTCTGGACAACATTTTTAGTGAGGGCTAAGCGACTCATGTGGCAAAACCAAAGGGGATGATGGACGGAGTGTTGAACATTGCAAGCACTCACCCCCAGTCAACTGATCTGGGTTTAATCCATCATCATTCTTTAGCTCACTCCGCCACCCCAGTTCAGACATGGCCATATGCAAATCAGTCTGACCCTGTGCCTCATGGGAACAGTCCAGCCCGAACTGCCAAGCCATGTCTTCCCTGGACCGGAAACAAGCATCCTGGGACCGGTTTCTGGCTTACAGCCGTCATCAGCCAGGCTATCTTGAATCCAGTGGCAAAGTGAGCAAGGGACCCACGTCTGGGCATACCCTGCCAACTTAGGGCGAACATAGCAAAACCAAAGGGGATGATGGACGGAGTGTTGAACATTGCAAGCACTCACCCCCAGTCAACTGATCTGGGTTTAATCCATCATCATTCTTTAGCTCACTCCACCACCCCAGTTCAGACATGGCCATATGCAAATCAGTCTGACCCTGTGCCTCATGGGAACAGTCCAGCCCGAACTGCCAAGCCATGTCTTCCCTGGACCGGAAACAAGCATCCCGGGACCGGTTTCTGGCTTACAGCCATCATCAGCCAGGCTCTCTTGAATCCAGTGGCAAAGTGAGCAAGGGACCCACGTCTGGGCATACCCTGCCAACTTAGGGCGAACATAGCAAAACCAAAGGGGATGATGGACGGAGTGTTGAACATTGCAAGCACTCCCCCCCAGTCAACTGATCTGGGTTTAATCCATCATCATTCTTTAGCTCACTCCGCCACCCCAGTTCAGACATGGCCATATGCAAATCAGTCTGACCCTGTGCCTCATGGGAACAGTCCAGCCTGAACTGCCAAGCCATGTCTTCCCTGGACCAGAAACAAGCATCCTGGGACCGGTTTCTGGCTTAAAGCCATCATCAGCCAGGCTATCTTGAATCCAGTGGCAAAGTGAGCAAGGGACCCACGTCTGGGCATACCCTGCCAACTTAGGGCGAACATAGCAAAACCAAAGGGGATGATGGACGGAGTGTTGAACATATGGCTGGGTTCAAACTGGAATGGCATGGTGAGCAAAAAAACGATGGATTTAGGCCCAGATCTCTGTACTGGGGTGAATGTATGACATTGTTCTGCATTCTGTCCATCAACTGTTGTTTTTGCATTTGTCACCCCAATCAGCTGTTCTATTTTTTACGCCTGGAACGTATCTTACAGTGTACAAAAAATCTTGAAGGCGCATAGAAAATCTGGCAATTCTAGAGGTGGCTTTGGATAAACCTTCAGTAGTAAGAAGCTTAGTTAAGGGTTTATGATCAGATCTTAAGACAAAATACCTGCCCCATAAAATTTTTCTAAAATGTTCCATAGCCCACACGCAAGCTAAAGTCTCTCTTTCAATTACTGAGTACTTTTCTTCTGAGGGAGACAACGACCTAGACGCAAAAGCAATGACAACTTCTTTATGATCTCCATCAATCTGAGTGAGCACAGCACCCAGACCTTTCGAGCTTGCGTCAGTGGTGACAAACGTGGCAGCTGATGGATCAAAACCTTGTGGATTGGGGTCTTTACTGATAGCATCTTTAATACCTTGAAAGGCTTGTTGGCATTCAGAGGACCAATCAAAACTGACTTTATTCTTTAACAACATCCTCATAGGATGGGTTTTCTCTGAAAGGTTCTCGACAAACTTAGAGTAAAATTCCGCTAAGCCCAAGAAGGATCGCAAATCATCCTTGGACTTAGGGGATGGAGCATCAACAATAGCATTAATAAGTTTAGATTTGGGTTTGATACCGTTGTGGCTTACCTCATGACCTAAATAAATTACACTGTGTTCAGCAAACTTGCATTTAGAAATTTCACCAGTAAGACCTTTGGACGATAAAACCTGCAAAACTTTTCTTAGTCTGTCATCGTGTTCAGGTTTATCATGACTCATTACGAGAATGTCGTCCTGAAAGAATACACTACATTCTAATATGACATACAAATGAATACAACTATGTACAATTAAATACAACTAACCATATATTACCATATACTACATTACCTTCACAATATTCTTGTCGTCTATATTCTTGGCACGATATTTTGCCCACATGATATTTTGGACTCAATATTTTGTCCGAACACCTCAGTTAGATTGCAAGACTTCATCATGAATTAATACCTGCAATGTAGTTATGCACACATGGGTGTTCTACATAATTTTTATGCTTTGTGGTAAAGAGAGGGTATGTGTTAAAAGTTATATGTCTTATCCTTTCATCTCATTAGATTCTCATTTCAGGTGTAATGTAAGTAGAGGAAAATAAGACAGACATTTCTCGATGTTCATTAATATATGTAATCTATATTTTAATTATTTTTTTGTTGTGGTAAAGGAGTTAAGGTATTTTGTACCTTGAACGACGATTTCTCTTTTTTGCTCACGAGGTACTGACATCATGGTTGTCATGCCACCATGGTAACCAGAGATCTCTATGAGGTCACTGAGTTCTCAGCTGCTCGGTGCAAGTTGATGTAGAGCAGGCAAGCTCTGCGGCGTTGCTACAGCTGAATGAACTCCTTCTCACCACCAGAACTTGGCTTCAGAATTTACTTCAAAAACCATGGAATATTCAAAGGCCCTTAAATGAGAACCAAGCTGAATGGACAGTGGGGGACTGAGGCCCATGTTGGAGTGTATGGACAGCTGCTGGCCATTTCCTGCTTCGTTTTCCCCCAGAGGTCAGCTGCAGACATTTTTTTTGTAACCATGCATGGAAGACTCCTTTTCGTTTGTGTCATTGGCTAGCGTCCCTGACAAGCAGGGCTCGAGTCGGGGTACCACGCGGGTGGACGGCGTCCCCCCACTTATTTTACCGGGAGCTCGATAACTGGAGCAAATGGAGCCACACATTCACTCTTTGGCCTCTCTGGGGCGAGATCGGAGCTCATTCAGAACGCTGCTCACGCGCTGGCTTCTCTGATGCAATCGCATCTAAGGGGTGAGCGAGGGGAGGCAATGAGTCTGATGGTGTAAGCCACCTTTCGTGACGTCACTTCCTGTCGTGACGTCAGCGTCCCCCCACTTCTTTTTTTAGGACTTGTGCCCTGCTGACAAGGAACACCCAGCGCCAATCCCCTTCTAGCCAAACATGCACCAAGAAATGTGGCTGAGTGAGCTGTATGCAAGAGGTTCACTCCCCTGCAACCAGATTTTAAACTAGACAGAATTGGACTCTGAACTATACATCTTGAAAAATAGAGAAATGCTGAGGAGAAATCCCAAGTCAGTGTGCCAGGAATCTCACTGACCAGTGCCAGGGGCCCCACACCAGTGAAGGCTCAGGCAGACTTCTGTGTTCCACGGGTTGGAGTTTTTGACTGCCGGCTGCCCTTGCCAGATTTGGGGACTGACCTTGGAGTCCTGTATCCTGTTGGAAGAATCTGCCTTAAGTCACCTTCAAGGAAGGAGCCTGCTGACTGCTGAGGAGGAGAGTGCATGAAGTAAAGGCTGCCTAAAAGCGGAGGACCTCGAGGAGCTGTGTCAAGAAGAATTGGATGTCGACCTGCTGTAATGGAGGGAAGGGTCTGCACTACCAGACGGGTGGTGAGAACCTTTGTCCTGGGTTTACCCAAAGAGTACCCCGGAAAAAGGCTACTTGCTCCCAGAGTCTGTGCTCGTGTGTGGGCTCTTTGCTACCCTCTCACCAGATCTCGGGGAGCAGTGGAAAGCAACCAGAGAAGGAGAAAGTAACTACAGGAGACAGACGAGTAGAGAAAGCACCTGTGATGACCGGTGGGGTAACGCAGAATGATGAGACTCCCTTGCAGAATGTGATGAGGGGCCCCGGTGTCTACCATGGCTGACAGATATTCATTGACCTTGGGCTGAATGGCCCTCCTTGAATATTTAGGGACCCACTTGAGGGTTGGGAACCCCCGCCACACAGCAGGGGATGCAGGGGCCTGTGTGATGTCCCAGGTGATGGCTTGGCATTACGAAAATCACAATCATAACCATTGTTTTCGTATCAAACCTCTTGGTTTGTGTAGTGGGCTTGAGTTTGGCCCAAGGAAGATCAGAGAATGAGGATTCCCTCCTCCCTGGCAGGAGTTAGTGATGTGTGACCTCCCCCACCTTGTGGTCGTGCAGCCCCCTCCCTTCCGGAATTTGAGGCATGGGCACATCAGCCTGGCTTGAGGGGCTGCAGATCTCTGTGGTCCATGTGTGAGAGCGCACACAAGCCAGAGCGGTGCACCCCAGTTGTCGACTGGAAGATGGTTGTGGGAAAAGCAAGCACTCAACTTTTTAATAGGTACAGTCAGTGTTTAATTTGAGCCAGTGGTTGCAGGTGAGGCCTACCGGCACTTAGCTTTATTCAGCAGACTGTGGACTGCTCTGGCTTGCTACCCTTGCCGTGAAGTGCTAAAGGGTTGTACTTTGTGTTCAGGTTTGGGTCCAAGAAGAAGGATATCCCAGGACAGAAGAGGGAAAAGACCCTAATTGACTTTTTTAGTACTAAGTAACCCCAGCTTCCCCTGGAATGCCTGAAAAGGTTCCCACGCCATCAGTGCCTGGGTTTAAACCTCATAGTCAGTGAGTGGGTCAGTATAGGTATTAGTTTTCGACTTGTCAAAGATTGGACGAGCACCTGAAAATGAAAGTTGGTCCAACACAGATCTTCCACTGAAAATACACGGGCCTCATTTGATGAACATTTAGTAAGCATATGCCAAAATTGTGGTTATGGTGCATTTGACCTCTAAATAAAGGTCACAGCAGAGCTGTGAATAAAGAGCTCGTGAGTAGCCCTAGCTCCCTTTCTAGAGAATCTCTCCCACACAGGCCCATGGAATAGAGCTGCCCGTAGCTGCAGCAGGGTCCGCTGATGCTCACTCCTCTCCTTAATCACTGTGGCTGTTACTCCTACTACCAACTGCGGCTGGTGGGGGTGGTAGGAAGGGCTCAGGAGAGGGAGCCTCTGTCCGACGAGGAAGAGAGGACAGAGAGAGAATGAGATGGGAGGAGTAAAAGAGGACAACCAGGGAGATGATTTCATGATAAGAGCATCCTCACAAGGTTGGAGGGTTAATAACTCATGTCCCAAATGACGCTAGTGGGTGTGATAAGATGTCTATGGGCACAACATAAAACATCGCTAGTGCAACACACAACCTTTTTCACCAGTACTTAATTTGAGACGGTGGTTTCCGGTACTGGGCACCAGCACTTAATTGTCCACACCGGTGCGTGTGACAGTCTGCCACAAGGTGGTGCTGTCTGGCTAATTTAGAGATTACCACAACAACAGTTAATCATTAATTTAATATACATTAAATATGACAATTACCTACTGCCCAAGGCATTCTTATAGCTTTGGGGGCCTGAAATAGTCTGAGTTGTTCCACTTGTAGGAGTGTGATGGTTAGTAGTTGTGTTGTTACTATCATTGCCAGCATGGCAGCGGCAATGTGTGCAAGCTGCCGTAGCCTCCTGATGAGAGCCCTGGCACTCTTTTTTATTTTTTTTTACAAATTAAGCACTGTTTTTCACTATGAAAAATCCAAACTGTGTGGCATCGTCAGTTGTTGGTGTATCTAGAGTTTATAATGCTATGCTATATGTTCTGCTCTTTATTTTCATTAATGCGCTGCGCTGTTGTGGGCACTGTCTGCTGCACCCAGGGCGGTTTCCATGCAGATTTCACTATATAAACCTGATAAACATACAAATGACAAGTGTTCCTTCTGAAGTTTACTTTACGGGCACTTTGCAGTCACAGTTGATCCAGCGCGAGGCCAATGCCTAATCAGGGATCAATACTCAATACATCACAATATAATGGCCCATACACATTCACCCAAATCCCTGATGCTCTGGGGTTCAAGTTTTAATGACGTTCAATTCGTTTCCTTCACAAATTCATGGTTGACATTTCTGAGTTCATAACTAAACCTGTACATCAACTTTCTTTCCTCTTGGTCGATGAACCAATTAGTTGAAGAGTTGATGGTAATGATAATACTATCTAACTAACTTTTCAGTCAGCTAAATAATCACAGACTCTCGGTAAAGTTAATAAAGCTTTATCTCATATTAAATGCTCAATGCATACGGTCACAAATGTAAACAATGAAATCCACACAAGGAGAGAGAAACATCAGAAAAATGCAAATAGATTCATTCTCATCACAATAATCATAATGCACAATGAGGAGTGGATAGACATCAATTTCAGCAAAATAATGCGAAACAAAATACCTATAACGGAATGGATAGGTGAAGAGACAAAGGTTTCAGAAACAAAAAAAATACATTTACAAGTAAATTTGCAAGAACGAGTCAGAATAATACAAACCCAAAGGATCTGTGGAAAACCACCCCCCTGGCCAAGGTGATGGTGGGGGTTCCCTGAAATAGAGTCAGGGAACAAAGATTTCAGGACCCAGGAGCGGGACAGGGACAGGATCAGCTAGGCCTCTCTGCAAACCGACGAACAGCGATGCATCCACCCTTCTTCTCTTCCTCCCTGCAAGTCTAAACCATACCCCTAAAGGCACCCCAGTTATACCCTAAAACCTACATGTCCGTCCCACATCAGTTGAAACATTTCACATAACTTGACAGTTGATTGGTGGACTTAGGAGGTGGTATGTCACACCACTGTGACTTCATTCAGACTTTGGACATATTCATTGTTCTACATCCATTCCCATAGCCTAGTTCTTGACTTGTTCTCACGATTTTAGCATATGATACATTTAAACATTTTATTCATAATATTCAGCCATGTCCGCGGAAAGAGTCTTTGGTCCCACGGTCGGTCACATCTTTTGGCAGGCACTCAATATTCTCCTTCAGCATATCAACCTTGAAAGTTTTGTTCTTTTTCTTTGCAGCACTCAGCGCTTCCGACTGTACTGACAGGTCAGTTTCACTCTTTCCTCCAATCCCTCCTCTATTTAGCCAACTTAAGAAATATGGCGGTTTATTCGGTTCACTACGGCAAATAGAATATAGACATTCATTAATTATACAGAAATGCACTTTTCACTGTTATGCCTCCCACCTTAGCACTATCCCTCGTTTATGTTTTTCCTAGCATAGCTTTAAGCAAAGCAGCATTATTTATAATTTCAAAGCAAAATGCAGCATGCAGTGTACGAATTTCACATGCGGCCTAGTCATGCATTATTTCTCGTTTCTTTCAAAATACGGTTTTAGTTCTTTCATGCGTTATTTCACGTTAGTGCATGCATGCGCAAAGCAGTTTTCCCTTGTGTTCATGTAAGGTGCACGTTAAATTTCTATTACTACTTACTGTTAGTACGTATTATGGGGGTGTTAATTCGAGCAGGCTTCTTTGCGTGAAATCCTGGTCCATCACAGTCATTTTGTAGACAAAGCCTTCCCCTGAGTAGCTTTCTTCCAAATTAACTCACCTCTGCAGTCTCCAACTAATTAACTTCCGGGACCCCACGTGTAAAATTATATTTTTCCTGCCAAGCATTCGGAGCAGCGCAGGGAAAGCACAGCCCCTCTTCCAAGCGCTGCAGACTTTTAATGCACCTGGCTGCATTATAACAGCCCCAGGCGCTATGCGTAACATCATGACGGTTATCAGTCATTAGAAAACAACAAAAAAACCTTAACCAGTTACAACTCATTTTTCTATGACGATACATGTAACAACGCATTTTAATGTTATATAAAAGACAGTTACATTGCATACTGGTACAACGCGGTGTTAATGCTCACTGTTGTCATGGTGCCCAGGAATGCGCCAATGGCGTAACGATGCTTGAGGGGGCCCCTGCAAAAGACACGCAGGGGGTCCCGACGCCCCGGATCCAGTTCGGAGCTCTCAGACCAGGGACCTGCCAGTGTCGGAGGGGGGCCCCCGGGCTGCGGGGGCTTTGTTACGCCACTAGAATGCGATGATATAGTGGAATCCTGGACACCGTCAACAGTGACAGTTGAAAGCGGCTGGCAGGGAAGCCCCACCTATGAAACTGGACATCAATAAAGGATGGACCCGCTTACAAAGTATCACCGTGCTTACTTCACGCGGCAATGTATTTTTTCTTATTGAAATTAAAACATATGTATATAATAAATGTTATGTTTAGAAATACAACTTTTAAAAATGTTGGGGCATATTATCTAGAACGGCATTAAAATTATCGCCGGTTTAGCGGCAGAAAACTGCCGCTAAAGCGGCGATAATGGGCTTGATAATATGCCCTGGAGAATTCCAATAGAAGCCCATGTTCACACCAGAACATGGACTTCTATTGGAATTCTCAAGGGCATATTATCAAGCCCATTATCGACGCTTTAGCGGCAGTTTTCTGCCGCTAAACCGACGATAATTTTTAACGCCGTTCTTGATAATATGCCCCTAAGTCATTTTTTGATTTAAATATATATATTCTACATATATGTGATTTTTTTTTTAACTTAAGTTAATCTTAAACCTTTGCATTACAATTAGCTTTTTTTCTGGAAGTAAACGTTCTTAGTTATGCTTTAAAAAAACATCACACGAGACTCGTTCTCACTCAGCCAACATTACAGAAACAGCAAGTTGATCGTTTTACAGATGCTATTTTAGCTCAACAGTGCCATCTGCTGTATCTGAAGGTGAGTTACAAACAATGCTTACAACAATCGACCTTAATAGAACTCGGAAATGTGGGGCATATTTTCAAGGGCTTTATCGCCGCTTTAGCTGCACTTTTTGCCGCTAAAGCGGCGATCATTTTATCGCCCTATTAGCAAGCTGTCGCTAACAGGCGTTAGCGACAGCTTTCAGGCGTTAGAGGCCGCGTTTACCATCGCCTTGCATGTCAGCGATAATTATCGCTAATGACATGCAAGGAAGGCGTTCCCTACTAAAAGCGACTGAAAACAGTCGCTAATCCCACTACCCCCTATTAGCAAGGCAGGCGAAGCGATAAAATAATTCGCGCTAAGTGCGTTTATCGCTATATTTTATCTCCTGCTAGTGAGGATGACTTACCTGTTTAAGGTATAGGAGGTGGATTCTAATGCTGAAATCCACCATAGCGATAATGCGAGAATATCGCTGCTTTTCCAGCGATATTCTCACATTTTACCGCTATCGCTGGAAATAATATCGCTATGGAGATAAACCTTACTAATAGGGTGTTATCTCAGCGATATTTTCCAGCGATAGGCGGCGTTAACCAAAGTCGCGCTAAGCGCGGTTAGCGATAAATATCACTATTCCTTGCTAATATGCCCCTGTATTTAATTGCATTTTTAGTAATGTTTATATTAAGTTATATACCTAATTGGTATACTACCATTAGAACGCACCTATTACTTAATTTGTTGTAAATGCATTTATATTAAACAACAATGCGTTGTAAAGAAATAGTTGTAACTGTATTTCTTTGTAATGGATGCATTGCTATGGTTACTACCCACCATGAAATCACCTGGTGATGTAACTTTTTCTCCACTTATTGCTACTCCAGTGTCTCACTAAGGGGCTTATTTACAAGCTGCATTGCCATAGATGCCTCACTTTTTATTTGATGAAAAGTGACACACCGATGCCACTGCACCACTGGAGCGTCACTTTTTTTTTGACTCTCCAGTGGCGCACAATGCTGAGCCATATAACAAGACCACGCAAAGCCACCCTGCCTGGCTTTTCATGGCCTTGTAAATATGGCCCCCTTTCACGCATCACTCTGCGTGAAAGTGGCGTTCCATAGGTGTTGCTGCATCACCCATGTTCCTGCAGAGTAATGCGTGAAAGGTGGCCATATTTACAAGGCCATGAAAAGCCACTCAGGGTGGCTTTGCGAGGCCTTGAAAATATGACTCAGCATTGTGCACAACGGGAGCATAAAAAAAAGTGACGCTGCGGTGGTGCAGGGGCCTTGTAAATATGCCCCAAAGTCTGCAAAACTGTCTTAAAATATTGCAACAACCTCTTATACCTCATTAACCTCTAACCTTCAGCTGTGGGCTTGTGCTTCAGACCATCTGTGGTCTCTTTGGGGTCTTTCTGATATAAGTTTTCATCCACTTCCCGAAAATAGACCTTAGGCCTATTGAGGACACACAAGATGGCGCACAGGTAGTGGGTCGAGGACCACATGGCTCACCATAGCCCCGGGCGAACACTGCTCCTTCTCCACACCTCGCTCAATGCTTGACTCTCAGCCATTCGTGCACAGCGTCTTCTTTTTCCACACAGCTGGAGTGTGGGTTGCTATTCTAGGTAGAGCTTCAGTGTGGCGACACCGCCTACGCCCCTTCTCCTCAGTGACGACCTCTTCCTTCAATTTTTTCCCCCCAGAAATACTTCTAACAAGATTGTTGCAGACCTTCATGTCTGCAACAATCCTGAGAAAGGAACTGGCTGCTCAGAACCAAAAACCCTGAAGCTCAGAAATGTTCTCCAGTCCACTGCTGTGGACAGCCTGGTGCCTGTATGTGAGTGATCCCTGAAAGAATGGTCTGAGGAAGTGTATAGATGGGATGGGACAAGAAATGTGCTTGCTCCCTACCTGACTTGCTGTGGATATCTGTTTCAGGGGAGTGGGTTTCACCTCACACGTATAGACATGGGGCTATGGGGAAGTGATCCCTAATGCCCAGAGGGTTGAGAGGATTCTACGTTGGAGTATAACCTCCCATGTCAAGACAATACACCACACCTTGTTACTCAGCCACATGTCATTGTTCTGTAAATGTTCCAGGCAGGAGGGTGGCACTTGGTGTTCCCGGGCAGTATCTTGCATAACAAGAGCTGGGCTTTCCCCACCTGGCTGATACCCAAACACATCTTTCCATACTCTGGGGAAGAACAGGGGGCAGAGACTGATCTTACATTTCAAGGGGCTTCTTTCTCCCTGCTTCCATTCACAGAAACCTGGTCCTCTTTAAAGGCCTTGAGGAATGGTCTCGGGAATACCTCCAATCAACACTCACAGTCGGGCAGATGCTCTCCAGTCTCCATTTTGTGATTTATTGGTGCACAGGAGATCTAAAATGGATTCCTCTGTCTTTCTCTCACACAAACACCCACTCACTCACTCACTCTCCTTGCTCGCTCTGCCAAACATCTACAGAGCAAACATTCATGTATCCCCTCATGGATGCAGCAAAGGGCACAGGTACAAGGGCTGGTGTAGAATCCTTTCTGTGTCAGGAAAGGCCGCTAGGCTAGTCCCCAGGTAGGTAACAGGAACATGGCCAGTTTTCCATGTTAAGGGTTTTTACTGTTACACTGCCAGTATTTTCCATTCCTGTGAAAGGATAGTGGTTCATCCTTCCTACGAACATTCACGTACTTTATGTTGCTCCTCTGAACCACTGAAGCCAGCTCCATGCCTTATCCATTGCCATTGACAGTCATAGTGCTGCACGCAGGAGTCTTGTGAGTGTGCTGAGGCAAAAAACTTGAACATTTTAGAAACTTGTGTTGGGGAATTTGGGATAAGGGCCCACGCTCCTAGGAGACCTGCAGAAGACGTTCCCCTGCCAACATCTTTTGTGACTGGTCACTCATCACCTCCCCTCCCCCAACCGCTGCCCATGATAACACCGGTGGAGAGCGTAGAGTCCTGCTACAATCTTTTTCTATCTCCGTATTGTTGCTTGGTCACCCCTATGCCTCCTCACGTTCTCTGTTGCAGCTTGCCACTCCCACCCGCCCTGCTTTGTGCTTTTGCTAGCCCCTTCGCGTCCCTCTCTGTGTTGCGGCCTGCCCCCTCCCTCCCACCCTTCCTTCACTCTGTGTGTTGTTGCTTGCCCTCCCCACCCTCCCATACCTCTCTGTATTGTTGCTTGCCTCCTCCGACCCTTTTGCCCCTCTTTGTATTGTGGCTTGCCCCCTCACCCTGCTCTGTCTCTTTGCTAGCACCCATCCCGTCTGTTGTATCGAGGTGCAGAAGGCACTAGGACCCTGCCCAAGAACGAAGGGAGGGGCCAGCCACCGGACATCACTTCCGGTCAGGGAAGGACGACACCGTCCTGCTCCTCTCCCCCTCCTGTCCCATCCCGCATTGTTGCTTAGCCTGTAAGAGCCCTCCTGCTGCATCCTGTGTCGTTGCTTGCCCCTTAAAAACCCTTCTGCTCCATCATACATTGTTGCTTGCAGGGTGATAGCACTTCTTTTTATAGCTGACAGGAGGGCGGGCCTGGAGGCATTGACACCATCCATGTTGCACTCTCTCCATCTCTGCAAGATGCCTCCTGCTAGCAATAAAAAAAAGAAACGCTATGATGCGGCCTTCAGAGCACTTTCCGTTTTTAAATGTTCAGTCATGCTGCACAGCGGGAAACATCTATTACAACGCAGGCATTACATCGTAGTGCCTTTACAACGCAGTCAGTACCATAGCTGCAACGAGTTCCATTACAACGCAAGTCATTACAACAACTTGCTTTAGGGAATGCGGTGTTGGACTGGTGTTGGATTTTAAGTCCAACACCTTCTCTACCGATACACCGACTTGAGTTGGAATAGTAATTTAAACTATTCCGAAGTCCAGCGCTTCCCTAAAGCAAGTCGTTGCAATGACTTGCATTGTAATGGAACTCGTGTTAAAGACACAGTCGTGGTATTGACTGTGTTGTTAAGCGTGTGTGGTAACAGATGCTATTCTGCACAGCAGCTGCACTGTTATACAACATGGCTAACAAGACTGATAAAGCCAATAGTATGCATAGGCGAGACCTATTGGCTTTGTCAATGCGTGTCTCCAGAGCGTTAGCCAAGTAATGTGCACCTAGGCTACACCCCCGCCCCCCCCCACCCCCGGTGAAGGAAAGTCCAAACTACACTGGGGCATGAATTAAAACGTGTACACACCAAACATGCACAAAAAAGTACATCTTATATTACAAACACATTTCTGTGTGAATACAACTCTGTATAACACATGACAATTGTGGTACCACAGCCAGCCCTTGGCGTGCACAAAGCTGTGCACCTTGTGACACTTCCTCTCTGGTCGTGTGGATCCTTCTACCCTCTGGCTGGAAAGGACAGACAGGAAGCAGCACACCTGAAAGAGGAAGATGTAGGTACACTCATTTGTGATTGAATTTGGAAGCGCACCTATAAAGCTAGGGATCAGTTTAAAATATTAGAGAAGTAAGAAGACCACAAAGATGAAAATATCAGTAAGGAGTTCGATAGGGAGTAACAGCAACAGTTCTGGTGGCAGTTCAAAACTCCTGCCCTCTCATCCTGCACCATCGCAGGTGCTGGAGGGATGGCTGCCTTCACAGCTCCTTCAGGGTAATGTGTTTTCTGTCTGTGTTTCCCACAGATTTCCTGCTACTTGAAGACAACGGTTTGCTGAGGGAAGCACTGCGTGACAAGGAGATGCCTGTGCACGAGTACACGTCCATACGCCTTGGTGGCTATGGTAAGAGGGGAAGGTCTCCAGCTCTGTTGATCTACTGGTCCTGAGCCTCGAAGCGAGGGCCGCATGTTAGAATCTCCGCCCAGAGCCCCTTGAACAGGCCCTTGACCTGTCAATCCAACATGGGCGTTGCAACTTCTAGGCGCATTTCGAGAAGTCTCTAACCTGTCACTGCGCTATCAGGGTCGGAAGAGTCAGAACTGGAGATTTTAAGGCCACATCCACTCGACGACTTGAGTACTCGATGAGTGATAGGTGCTTGGAGGATGAGTAGTGATAGGTGCTTGGAGGCTTGAGTAGTTAAGGGTGCTTGGAGGCTTGAGTAGTGATAGGTGCTTGGAGACTTGAGCAGTGATAGGTGCTTGGAGGCTTGAGCAGTGATAGGTGCTTGGAGGCTTGAGCAGTGATAGGTGCTTGGAGGCTTGAGCAGTGATAGGTGCTTGGAGGCTTGAGTAGTGATAGGTGCTTGGAGACTTGAGCAGTGATAGGTGCTTGGAGGCTTGAGCAGTGATAGGTGCTTGGAGGCTTGAGCAGTGATAGGTGCTTGGAGGCTTGAGCAGTGATAGGTGCTTGGAGGCTTGAGTAGTGATAGGTGCTTGGAGACTTGAGCAGTGATAGGTGCTTGGAGGCTTGAGCAGTGATAGGTGCTTGGAGGCTTGAGCAGTGATAGGTGCTTGGAGGCTTGAGTAGTGATAGGTGCTTGGAGACTTGAGCAGTGATAGGTGCTTGGAGGCTTGAGCGGTGATAGGTGTTTGGAGGCTTGAGCAGTGATAGGTGTTTGGAGGATTGAGCAGTGATAGGTGCTTGGAGGCTTGAGTAGTGATAGGTGTTTGGAGGCTTGAGCAGTGATAGGTGTTTGGAGACTTGAGCAGTGATAGGTGTTTGGAGGATTGAGCAGTGATAGGTGCTTGGAGGCTTGAGCAGTGATAGGTGCTTGGAGGATTGAGCAGTGATAGGTGCTTGGAGGCTTGAGCAGTGATAGGTGCTTGGAGGCTTGGGCAGTGATAGGTGCTTGGAGGCTTGAGTAGTGATAGGTGTTTGGAGGATTGAGCAGTGATAGGTGCTTGGAGGCTTGAGCAGTGACAGGTGCTTGGAGGCTTGGGCAGTGATAGGTGCTTGGAGGCTTGAGTAGTGATAGGTGTTTGGAGGCTTGAGCAGTGATAGGTGTTTGGAGACTTGAGCAGTGATAGGTGTTTGGAGGATTGAGCAGTGATAGGTGCTCGGAGGCTTGAGCAGTGATAGTTGCTTGGAGGCTTGAGCAGTGATGGGTGCTTGGAGGCTTGAGCAGTGATAGGTGCTTGGAGGCTTGGGTAGTGATAGGTGCTTGGAGACTTGAGCAGTGATAGGTGTTTGGAGACTTGAGCAGTGATAGGTGCTTGGAGGCTTGAGTAGTGATAGGTGCTTGGAGACTTGAGCAGTGATAGGTGTTTGGAGACTTGAGCAGTGATAGGTGCTTGGAGGCTTGAGTAGTGATAGGTGCTTGGAGGCTTGTGTAGTGATAGGTGCTTGGAGGCTTGGGTAGTGATAGGTGCTTGGAGGATAAGTAGTGAAGGGTGCTTGGAGGCTTGAGTAGTGATAGGTGTTTGGAGGATGAGCAGTGATAGGTGTTTGGAGGATGAGTTGTGATAGGTGTTTGGAGGATGAGTAGCAATAGGTGCTTGGAGGCTTGGGTAGTGATAGGTGCTTGGAGGCTTGAGCAGTGATAGGTGCTTGGAGGCTTGAGTAGTGATAGGTGTTTGGAGACCTCAGCAGTGATACGTTTTTGGAGGCTTGAGCAGTGATAGGTGCTTGGAGGCTTGAGTAGTGATAGGTGCTTGGAGGCTTGGGTAGTGATAAGTGCTTGGAGGATGAGTAGTGAATGGTGCTTGGAGGCTTGAGTAGTGATAGGTGCTTGAAGGCTTGAGTAGTGATAGGTGCTTGGAGACTTGTGCAGTGATACGTGTTTGGAGGCTTGAGCAGTGATAGGTGCTTGGAGGCTTGATTAGTGATAGGTGCTTGGAGGCTTGGGTAGTGACAAGTGCTTGCAGGCTTGGGTAGTGATAAGTGCTTGGAGGATGAGTAGTGAAGGGTGCTTGGAGGCTTGAGCAGTGATAGGTGCTTGGAGGCTTGAGCAGTGATAGGTGCTTGGAGGCTTGAGCAGTGATATGTTTGGAGGATGAGTAGTGATATGTGTTTGGAGGATGAGTAGTGATAGGTGTTTGGAGGATGAGTAGTGGTAGGTGCTTGGAGGCTTGGATAGTGATAGGTGCTTGAAGGATGAGTAGTGATAGGTGTTTGGAGGCTTGAGTAGTGATAGATGTTTGGAGGCTTGAGCAGTGATAGGTGCTTGGAGGCTTGAGAAGTGATAGATGTTTGGAGGCTTGAGTAGTGATAGATGTTTGGAGGCTTGAGTAATGATAGGTGTTTGGAGGCTTGAGTAGTGATAGATGTTTGGAGGCTTGAGTAATGATAGGTGCTTGGAGGCTTGAGTAGTGATAGGTGCTTGGAGGCTTGAGTAGTGATAGGTGCTTGGAGGCTTGAGTAGTGATAGATGTTTGGAGGCTTGAGTAGTGATAGATGTTTGGAGGCTTGAGTAATGATAGGTGTTTGGAGGCTTGAGTAGTGATAGATGTTTGGAGGCTTGAGTAATGATAGGTGCTTGGAGGCTTGAGTAGTGATAGGTGCTTGGAGGCTTGAGTAGTGATAGGTGCTTGGAGGCTTGAGTAGTGATAGATGTTTGGAGGCTTGAGTAGTGATAGATGTTTGGAGGCTTGAGTAATGATAGGTGTTTGGAGGCTTGAGTAGTGATAGATGTTTGGAGGCTTGAGTAATGATAGGTGCTTGGAGGCTTGAGTAGTGATAGGTGCTTGGAGGCTTGAGTAGTGATAGGTGCTTGGAGGCTTGAGTAGTGATAGATGTTTCGAGGCTTGAGTAGTGATAGATGTTTGGAGGCTTGAGCAGTGATAGGTGTTTAGAGGCTAGAGTAGTGATAGGTGCTTGGAGGCTTGAGTAGTGATAGATGTTTGGAGGCTTGAGTAGTGGTAGGTGTTTTGAGGCTTGGGTAGTGATAGGTGTTTGGAGGCTTGAGCAGTGATATGTGCTTGGAGGCTTGAGCAGTGATAGGTGTTTAGAGGCTAGAGTAGTGATAAGTGCTTGGAGGCTTGAGCAGTGATAGGTGTTTGGAGACTTGAGCAGTGATAGGTGCTTGGAGGCTTGAGTAGTGATAGGTGCTTGGAGGCTTGTGTAGTGATAGGTGCTTGGAGGCTTGGGTAGTGATAGGTGCTTGGAGGATAAGTAGTGAAGGGTGCTTGGAGGCTTGAGTAGTGATAGGTGTTTGGAGGATGAGCAGTGATAGGTGTTTGGAGGATGAGTTGTGATAGGTGTTTGGAGGATGAGTAGCAATAGGTGCTTGGAGGCTTGGGTAGTGATAGGTGCTTGGAGGCTTGAGCAGTGATAGGTGCTTGGAGGCTTGAGTAGTGATAGGTGTTTGGAGACCTCAGCAGTGATACGTTTTTGGAGGCTTGAGCAGTGATAGGTGCTTGGAGGCTTGAGTAGTGATAGGTGCTTGGAGGCTTGGGTAGTGATAAGTGCTTGGAGGATGAGTAGTGAATGGTGCTTGGAGGCTTGAGTAGTGATAGGTGCTTGAAGGCTTGAGTAGTGATAGGTGCTTGGAGACTTGTGCAGTGATACGTGTTTGGAGGCTTGAGCAGTGATAGGTGCTTGGAGGCTTGATTAGTGATAGGTGCTTGGAGGCTTGGGTAGTGACAAGTGCTTGCAGGCTTGGGTAGTGATAAGTGCTTGGAGGATGAGTAGTGAAGGGTGCTTGGAGGCTTGAGCAGTGATAGGTGCTTGGAGGCTTGAGCAGTGATAGGTGCTTGGAGGCTTGAGCAGTGATATGTTTGGAGGATGAGTAGTGATATGTGTTTGGAGGATGAGTAGTGATAGGTGTTTGGAGGATGAGTAGTGGTAGGTGCTTGGAGGCTTGGATAGTGATAGGTGCTTGGAGGATGAGTAGTGATAGGTGTTTGGAGGCTTGAGTAGTGATAGATGTTTGGAGGCTTGAGCAGTGATAGGTGCTTGGAGGCTTGAGAAGTGATAGATGTTTGGAGGCTTGAGTAGTGATAGATGTTTGGAGGCTTGAGTAATGATAGGTGTTTGGAGGCTTGAGTAGTGATAGATGTTTGGAGGCTTGAGTAATGATAGGTGCTTGGAGGCTTGAGTAGTGATAGGTGCTTGGAGGCTTGAGTAGTGATAGGTGCTTGGAGGCTTGAGTAGTGATAGATGTTTGGAGGCTTGAGTAGTGATAGATGTTTGGAGGCTTGAGTAATGATAGGTGTTTGGAGGCTTGAGTAGTGATAGATGTTTGGAGGCTTGAGTAATGATAGGTGCTTGGAGGCTTGAGTAGTGATAGGTGCTTGGAGGCTTGAGTAGTGATAGGTGCTTGGAGGCTTGAGTAGTGATAGATGTTTGGAGGCTTGAGTAGTGATAGATGTTTGGAGGCTTGAGTAATGATAGGTGTTTGGAGGCTTGAGTAGTGATAGATGTTTGGAGGCTTGAGTAATGATAGGTGCTTGGAGGCTTGAGTAGTGATAGGTGCTTGGAGGCTTGAGTAGTGATAGGTGCTTGGAGGCTTGAGTAGTGATAGATGTTTCGAGGCTTGAGTAGTGATAGATGTTTGGAGGCTTGAGCAGTGATAGGTGTTTAGAGGCTAGAGTAGTGATAGGTGCTTGGAGGCTTGAGTAGTGATAGATGTTTGGAGGCTTGAGTAGTGGTAGGTGTTTTGAGGCTTGGGTAGTGATAGGTGTTTGGAGGCTTGAGCAGTGATATGTGCTTGGAGGCTTGAGCAGTGATAGGTGTTTAGAGGCTAGAGTAGTGATAAGTGCTTGGAGGCTTGAGCAGTGATAGGTGTTTGGAGACTTGAGTAGTGACAGGTGCTTGGAGACTTGAGCAGTGATGGTGCTTGTAGACTTGAGCAGTGATGGTGCTTGTAGACTTGAGCAGTGATGGTGTGTGGAGACTTGAGCAGTGATGGTGTGTGGAGACTTGAGCAGTGATAGGTGCTTGGAGGCTTGGGTAGTGACAGGTGCTTGGAGGATGAGTAGTGATATGTGTTTGGAGGGTTGAGTAGTGATAGGTGCTTGGAGGCTTGGGTAGTGATAGGTGCTTGGAGGCTTGAGCAGTGATGGTGTTTGGAGACTTGAGCAGTGATATGTGCTTGGAGGCTTGAGTAGTGATAGGTGTTTGGAGGCTTGAGCAGTGATAGGTGCTTGTAGACTTGAGCAGTGATAGGTGCTTAGAGGCTTGAATAGTGATAGGTGCTTGGAGACTTGAGCAGTGATAGGTTTTTGAAGGCTTGAGCAGTGATAGGTGCTTGGAGGCTTGAATAGTGATAGGTGCTTGGAGACTTGAACAGTGATAGGTGTTTGGAGGCTTGGGTAGTGATAGGTGTTTGGAGGCTTCAGCAGTGATAGGTGCTTGGAGGATGAGTAGTGATAGTTGTTTGGAGGATGAGTAGTGATAGTTGTTTGGAGGATGAGTAGTGATAGGTGTTTGGAGGCTTGAGTAGTGGTAGGTGTTTGGAGGATGAGTAGTGATAGTTGTTTGGAGGATGAGTAGTGATAGGTGTTTGGAGGCTTGAGCAGTGATAGGTGTTTGGAGGCTTGAATAGTAATAGCTGCTTGGAGGATGAGTAGTGATAGGTGTTTGTAGGATGAGTAGTGATAGGTGTTTAGAGGATGATTAGTGATAGGGGTTTTTGAGGCTTGAGTCGTGATAGGTGCTTGGAGGATGAGTAGTGATAGGTACTTGGAGGATGAGTAGTAATAGGTGTTTGTAGGATGAGTAGTGATAGGTGTTTTGAGGCTTGGGTAGTGATAGGTGTTTGGAGGCTTGAGTAGTGATAGGTGCTTGAAGGCTTGAGCAGTGATATGTGTTTGGAGGCTTGAGTAGTGATAGGTGCTTGGAGGATAAGTAGTGATAGGTTTTTAGTGATAGGTGTTTGGAGGCTTGAGCAGTGATTGGTGCTTGGAGGCTTGAGTAGTCTAGATCTGTCATTGACATTCCTCCCCTCAAATGGTCTTTGAGCTCTCCAATGGATATTAAACTCTTCACATTGAAGGAGCACGTATGGGTGGGGGTGGTATGTAGATAGGAGGTCAGGGATCGAACAGTTCGAAAGGTGGTTCTTGGCTGGGGCAGGTGGTGAAGAGGTAACCTCCATACAGCTCCTCTTCTGCTTTCTTGAATAGATCTTCCGGTGCAGCTGACCCTACCTGCTGGGTACAAGGACACCATTCACCCAGTGCTTCTGCTCCTGTGAGTATCAAGCCCACACATGCACGCAGAGATGCCAAGAGGTTGGAAAAGTTCAAGATTTGAAAGACTCCCCATCACTTCATGCCCTTCATCTGTCTCTGCTTCTCTTTGCAGCAATGATTCCCCGGGAAGTCAGCAGGTAACCCAGGAATTCCAGTTGGGATGGGATTCTGTCCTCGTGGGCTCCACTGGTGCCATCCTGGTTCGGTTTGATGGACGGGGGTCCGGGCATCAGGGACTCCGACTCCTGCAGGAGATCAGCCGGAAGATGGGCTCCGTGGAAGTCAAAGACTACATTGCTGTTACAGAGTACGTCCCGTTACAAACATGTACTTTTGCTGCGTTGATCATAGAGATTCGAGAAGCTTTCAGTGATGTAATCAGATATGTTTAGGTCATAATGTCTTCTAAGGGTGGTGGGTTAGCCAATAACGACAGTACGCAGAGCTCAGTGTGTAAAATGCGGTCTTGTGGTTCTTCCCATGGATCACGTTCACGCTGACATTTGTCATGTGTTCGAACACCATGTAACCTGGTTACAAGCTCTTCCGTCACCATTTAATGACATCATCAGCTAGCGACAGTCATCATCAAATATTTTAATATCACTATGCCTCCTATTGGTGGTGGTTGAGCCGATAATGAGCCCAGTCATATCTCAGCATTCAGAATACAGTGTTGAGGCTGTCCCCCAAGGCTGAGTTCACTCCTACCTTATTCATGCTTATACCCATAGAATAAACCAATGCCATGCTCTCCGTTTAAAGACATCCTCAGTGAGTGCCAACTGACATCAGGATGAAATCAACTTATATTTCCTATCACTTTAACTGAGTTTGTAGAGTGAAAAATGAATTTTCTCAGGTTTCTCACTTTTCAAATATGGTAAAAGGATGTCGACCGACAAACTTGGATGTCACCTGTTGGTCATGAGATATAGACTTTAGTTTTTTCCTAGTTTCCTAGTTAAATGCTAAAGTTAATTTCAGGAATCGCAGAGCCAGGTCTTGCCCATGTGATATCTGTACTCTGCTGTACCCTGAGATAGTGAAGCTCTGCTGAAAACAAAAAATTAGGACATGATTTAGATCTTGGCAGGACTCCCGTCGTCCCTCTGCAGCAGAGTATCCAAATACTCCACTAAGCTGATGGTATCCCGCCTGCCGTATTTAGATGTTTGCTGGCTGAACCACCGTCCACATCGACAGACTGTTTCCCGTCGCGTAAGCGGCGCACCGTCATCGAGGTGGCGGTCTCCTCTGCTGGCAAACAGTACTCTATCAGCGTCGGGTTGGTGGTTTGTGCCAAGCCTACTTAGACGTCCCCATTGTGCTGGCATTGTCCTAGTGGCGGTTTGCTGATGGAGTGAGTCCCTGGTGGAGTGGAGATTGTAAATACTACTGATTTATGTGTCAATACACACATATGTTGTGTGTGCTTCTAAAATATATAAAGGTAATGTGTTATGACCCTTTTCTTACATATTGCGAAGCACACCAACAACACACACACACTATTGAATGCACACCCACAGGCGCCACAAGCACAACACCCACAACCACTGCAACAACATGCATTTTTTCTAAGTGTCAATACAGATGTGTTCATTTTACCTTGATAAGTTGTAAAATGTACATTAATGCATTACACATAAAAAATGCATATAAGAGCAATGTAAAAATACACAAGACTAACAGAAATTGTCAACACACTATTCATAGTAAGACAAGTGTAAAAGAAGCTTACCTTAGATTCCGACAACAACGGAGTTGATTAGCGTCATTGTCATGTAGTAGCAGCAAAGGGAGGACCTGGGCAATGGGGTTCAAGACGGAAACGGAAGTGGGAAACAGAAATAAAGGTAAGGTTCCATCTCATTTCCTTCGATTCCACCAACTCAAAGTAGGAGGTATCCCTGCCAGTTTCCTTGCCGGAAAGGCACAGTGTGATGGGCCCGGCCATAATCTTGGATGGACTCCCGCCGACAGCCGCTTCTGCCTTTGACGCCGTCGTCTTGGGTGAAAATTCCTGGCGGAGTCGGCGGCACTTGGGCGGTCTTTTGTCCATGGACCCGCTAACATCTAGATAGAGCGGGCGGACTGCAAAGTAGGCAGGTGGTAAAACTGTTGAAAAAGTGAAGGCAGGACCAGATCTGCCAAGATCTAAATCAGGCCTTTAGTTTTAGAAAACAGGGCATGGTCTACCCCAAACCACATCCGCTACTCCCTGGGTAGGGGCAAGAGGGACAGAATTTATATCACCTGGTTAGAAGCAGAAGTGGGTTTCTGATATCATGGAGTGGGGCCTTTATTTGGTGATATCTGCTCTTCACTGTGGAGGTGCAGACCTTGCTAGGATGGTTAGGGTCTCCAGCTCCACAGTTACTTACCAAAGTTGGCTTTTGGCATGGCACAGATTGTTAGGATAACTAAAGGTTCCCTCTCAATGTGTCCTTTTTGTGGTGGTATAGCATTACTAATTAACAGGAAGTGTTACCTTGCCCCACAGGAATTACACACGGGCAGGGCCCAGGTGTTCAGCACAGTTTAAAGGACTGTCTTTCACCTGATTTTAAACAAATGAGCTCGCTGCTCCAGAGAGGTAAATCAAGAAATAAGCCTAAAAACAAAAGGAAAAATAGTAAGAACAACTCTACATTTAGGTAAGGAGGGGAAAGCTAGCCGATACCCTTGGTAAACAAGAATAAAAAGAGATTTTGAGCTCTTCTTAGAAATTAAAAATACACAGATCTGTTGTCACTTAGGCACACTGACATGTAGACGTAAACGCATACACCACACACAAAGTAGAGACTGACTCACTTTAGGTAATCTCATTCATTTCACATGTGTATTCAGGGAGCGCACACACTCCCTTCAACCAGTCCTCTCATTGTTCATTCCCAGCCCATGATGATATCATACACCAGATTCACTCTTAGTTAATGAACAGTTTACACAGGCGTGTTGTACCCACCGTCTGGTGTTCAGGCATTCCTTTGGAAAATCCGTAGGGTGTGCTGAAGAATGGCCTCTGAAAATAAAAAGTCCAAATATTGTCCAAGACTTGTACTCAACTTCTCCAGCCAAACTAGGGTGACAAATCCACTAGGGAGAAGGTCAGGGGGTCACTAAGGAGTATTTGGACAGTTACCTGGCCACTGACACATTTTCCAGTCCAGTTTTGAACTTTATAGCACCACCACCATAGATTTCAACGGAGTGGTCATGAAGCTTCAGATGCAGGAGATGGAGGATGTTCAAGGATGCTGTGGGAGCTGTACTTTCAACAGGGATGTCCTTGGGGTTAGCCCTCGGTCCGCGGGTCATGTTGGGCAACTTTGGATACAGAGGTCGGGGTCTTCTTTCAGTCAGTAGAAGGTCAGCTGCTGCTGGGCTACCAGTCTCCTTTCACAGCAGTCCCAGCAGTATCCTTTGGTGGGGGCTGGTCTCCCTCTTGGGTGATCAATCTGGACTCAGGCATCACTACCGGGTCTGACAGACTCAGGTGTAACTTTTGGCCATCAAGGATTGGTCTCTTGGGGCACCCAGTGGCGGTCAGCGGAGATTTTCCAGAAGTGGCTACTGACTTGCTGAGTTGGGCTAATTCAATTTTGATGGCCCTGGTGCTGGTCCCAGGGGGTCAGCCGACTGACCCTTGGAGTCACTTCTTTTGAAGGGGCCTTTGGAGTGACTTTTCCTCAAGCCGAAAGCCACAAGAACAGTCCTCTCTTCGCTAGCCCAAGGTGTGGCAGGTGCAGTAAGGCAGACAGTGTAGCCTCTTTGCCACATCCAGGGGTCAGCAGGGTAGTCCTACTTTGGTCCTTTCTCCACTTCCGTCGAGTTCTGAGGTTCAGGGTGCCGGGGGTGCATAATTATACCCAGAAAGAGTCCTGGGGGATGATGCGGTCACTAGCGAATGGGCTCCCAGAATCCCTCCTACCCTGTGAGGACTTCCGGTAATGTGTGGCATCTAGTAATCACATGGTGCACTATTCTGCCCACTCTCAAGATGTCTGAATCCTTCCTTGGATGTTAGGAGCTTAGTAGCCCACCCTAGAGGTGTGGCTATCTGTGGGCTACACGCCCACAGGAAAACCATTTTGGGCACTGGTTTCCCCTCTCTGTTCCCCCTGTCACCCTGTATACCTGAACATAGGGGCAACCCTTCAGGAGTGTGATTGCCATTTGCCCCCAAAAGGTGGCTTCGCCTTTCAATCTTGCCTTTTGGGCCAACACCCTGAGGGCTTCCTGCAAGGGGATGTAACACCTCTCCCTGCAGCAGGCTGCTATTGTTCCTGAGCCTGGGAGTCGTTCACACTACTCCCCAGGAGGGCAGAAAGCTGTCTGGTGGCCAATGACCATGTGAGGCCACTGGACAACTGGCTTTTCAGAGTGGCAACTTTCTAAAAGTTGTGTTTCCATTAAAGTAACATTAAATTTGACTTGGGCATCAAGCTGGATTCAATGCCACAATTAATTTGATACCTTGAAGTACTCATCTTAGTAGTCCCATTCAGAAGTTAGCTGGGCTGAGGGGTCGGCTGGCAACCCTGTGTTAGCCAAAGGGGCTAGTAACTCTTCCACAGCAAAAACGACAATTTGGAAGCTTTGCTGTTAGGACATATAATAAAAATACAGGTCTTACTTAATAATATACATCTATCTGTCTTAGGGCATGGTAAGCCTACCTTAAGGAAGACGTATATATATTGTTAAGGGAAGTGGAGGCTTTGCCATTGTATTAAATGGCAAAGTTGATCTAGCAGTTTTAAACTGCCCTTCCAGTCTGCAGTGGCAGGCTGGGAGCCATTTTGTACTTTGTCACACACAGGGTGGTGCATTCAGTGCTGCAGCCCTGGATAGGCACTCTGCCTTACATGCCCTGGGTACCCTGGCTGCCATATACTAGGGATTTATAAGCAAGTCAGTCTCTGCCAATTGGGGATAGCCAATTCGACATACACTTTGTAATGGGTTAGAACACTGGCACTGAGGTCTGGTTAGCAGGCCTTGGTGCACTCTCAGAGTTGAAAAACCTGCAGCATCTGTCCAAAATTGAGGGGTTGAACATGCATTTCCTTACAGAAACAATAAAAACATTGTCATTCAACCAGGGTCAGCTGTTGCCCTGGTGGTGCCTGAGGTGACAATAATTTTTGGTGCCCCCACCCCCATGGCCTCCTCCGCGGATTCTCTCACTACTACTGGGCAAAAGTGCCCCTCATCTCTCCAATCTTAAGTTATTGCTAAACATAGCGCACCCCCTGAGGTCAGCACCCCCTTCCACAAGCCAGCCCTGCATTCAACATGAGTTGAATCTGGCAATCAGAATGGCTTTCCATACCACAGAATAGGCCTTCTCTAAATGAAATTTGATGTGTCCTGAGGAGGTGCAAACCCTGTTGAGGGCTCCTGGACTCCTCTTTATTACTTAACATTTCTAGAGCGCGTAGCTACCCAGAGGCATCCCAGCGCTGGATTTAGAGATTTGCAGTTCAAGGTATGAATGAGTAGTGTTTCCTCGGCTTTAGGAATTGCCAACCTCTCCTCAAGTCACTTTGCTTCTCTCCAAGAGACTCCAGAGTTCGCTAACAGGGATCTTTCCTTACAGGTGGTTGATGCAGTTGCCCTACATAGACCGTCATCGAATTGGAGTCTACGGAAAGGTAAGAAGGCACCCTTTTGCCATTATTGGAATTTGCCACTCCCTCCTCCTACAGTAGAAGAAGGGCATCGCAAGGGAAAAAAGGTGAAGTGAAAGGGAAGATGGGGCATGCTCAAGATGAGACTGGCTCAGATTCATCTTCCTTGATCCAGGCTTTCTGCAGAGAACGCAAGGATCACCAGTTTCTTGCATGCCCACTGATTCTATGAATTACTTCCTTGAGGACTAAATGTTCTTGTGTCTCTTAATTTTGCTTAGCTTTTGATTTTTGAATTGTTACTAACTGCACGTTAGGTGATTTTATTCTTGGACGTAATTTAGGCATATCCTAGTTGTATCAGCTGCCACAGTTAGCAGCTGCTGTCCTCGACGTGTCCTTGCTAACCCTGGTAGCCCTGCTTATTTTCTATGATATGTCCATCCACTAATCCCTCGCCAGCCAATAGGAGGCTATTGAGGGACGAATGGCGGGACAAGGGGTCAACTCTGTAATGTCAGTGATGGTCAAACTCTATGATGTTACTTCCTCTACCTATCTTATTATGGTAAATTGACATCCATCATTGTAGTCTCACCAACTGGAGATGGACTTTTACAACACTACAATGTGTGTTTGAGAGCAGCTGTGAAATGTATTTAACTATGTCCTAGAACCATCATTGCAAAAGCCTTATTGCAGTCATTTTCCCTGTGCATTAGTGTACCCTGTATTCCGTGTGGTGCAATGCAAGGAAGGTGGGCGATGGAGGAAAACGTTTTTGCCCCTGTTATCAACATTTGTAGCCCTATTTTTATGTCCATGTACAACCCATGGCAATCCCTGTTTTATACAATGTCAAACAAGCATGTCTATGGTTTCACAATGTCTTTGAATAACCATTTGACCCGAGAGGTCCTCTCACGGCTTGGTTCTGGGAAATCTTGAGATGATTTTGGTTCTAATGTTATCTTTGCCCAACCTGCCTGAACAGAGCCGGTTTTAGGGTGGTGAGACCGGTTCAGCCACATCTGCCACTGAGCTCAGGGAGGTACTATGTTAGACATAACTTATGGGTTTAAAAGCACCTGCTGCAGAGTTCCTTGTGTGAACAGCAGTTTTCAGGCAACAATAAAAATGTCAAGAAAACTCTAGTGATTAATGTTCCTGCTTGCGAGAGATCAGAGTTTTGTCTAGTGGCACTTTTGACTCATCATAAAGAAGCACATAGGGTTAATAAGCCTGCTGCAAGGAACGTATACCATGCAGATCACAGAACTGTATTTAATGTTGATAGCTCAGTGGGTTACTGCTTTTGTCACAGAGATCTTTTTGTTACTTGCAGTTCAAAAGTTACAGTCCTAATTTACCACAGTGACCTATGAACAGTCATCAAAGAGCTGCTTGGAAACTGCATGGTATTGGGTAGAACGTCATGTTTTTTTCCCCCAGTCTTTCATTACCCTAATGTTGCTAACAAGCATCCGCCTGCCAATAGGTCTGGCTTTAAAGCAATGTTTTATGGTAATGTGAAGCATTACAAATAAATAGCATGGTAATGGATAGGTACTTGTGTGGAAGCAAAGAACTGTAGAATGATATTGGTTAAGGCAAAAAGGTCAGGTGACAGATACCCTTTCAAGCCAGATCTAAACATCTATGTAAGTTAATGACTGCCCTCCTCCCATCAGTGCTGTTGCCAAAGAAAAAACATACATTATCTAACTATCTAGGGCACTTTAATAGCATTATTATGTTGTGTGTAGGTTGCTGATAATTCAAGCTCAGTTAGCTGGATAAATATACAAAATGATCACAGCTGCGTGGAGGGGAAACACTTTTTGTGGAACTACACAACTTCTGCCCAATCAAAACATGTACTCTTGACTCCCAACATGTGGGTGGAGCCAAAGCCCATTTAGAAAGTCTCATATAATTTTCTAGCGACAGCTGGGCTGTCAAGCCAGACCATAAGAAGGTTTTTTTGTGGTAGAAATGCATTCTTATTAATAAAGCCAACCAATCCACTGTGGTACATTTTAAATCCTGAGTTTGTGCCTCTCCAGACCAAACACTTTTAACATATACTGCCTACCAGTATGGATGATATCTGACTTCTACACCTTGTAGGAGTCACATGCCCTACATACAGTCATATTGCCTTAGATAACATTTCCTATACACTAATTTACACACAACAGATTAATTGTCTCTGTATAATGTATGTGTGATGTAAAGTGCTCTGGCATCCTTCACTGGTATGAGTAGCACCATAGAACAAATGAAATGCATGTGAGAGAGAGGCTATGGAGAGATGAGAGGCACTGTTGGAGGGTGGTAGTGAGGGAATAAGTGGAGAAGGAGGTCATTGGGGGTGGTGCCAGCAAATATAGTGGCACCGGGCACCACCAGTGCTAAAGCCAGCCCTGTGTCCAAAGATTTACTTCCAGGACTGTCTCGACAATTTAAGTGGGGCTGTCTTTAAACTGTTCCAGGGCTGTCTCAGGAACATGTCCTTAGCTGGTCAAAGTTTCTGCACAATGCTCTCCACTGTTTGTGTTTATTGGCAGTCAAGCCATTCTATCAAGCACTGCACATTTTAATTAAACACAGGGGTGTCATGTGGCTGGTCCCAGGCCAATGATCTAACCAAAGCACTTTGATGATCTCTTCCCTCTTCTAGGCCTATGGAGGTTTCTTAACACTCAAGCTTTTGGCAGCGACTGATGCGTTGTTCAAGTGTGGTGTGGCAGTAGCACCGATCACAAACTTCAGACTTCACGGTAAGCAAGAACTGCACCTCTAGATGTAGAAGGGTGTTGGGCAGATCAAGAAAACCAGGTGAAGGCTAAATGGGAACTGCTGAGGACTGGGAAGGCCTCGGGTCTGTATAGAAAAAGATAGGTGTAAAAAACCCGGATTGATTTGAGCACAAAAAGAGAGCCACAGAGAGGGTAAATGAAATCTACTGCAGCACGGGAGGAGACCTGCTTGAAACTAAAAAGGTGACAGGAATGGTTCTGTAAGGGCACTATCAACTAATTAATTGGGACATGAGGATTTGAGTCTCTCTCCCATTTTTAGGTCGCAGCCTACCAAACAGCACAGCTGTCTGGTTTTCTAAAGACATCCTGGGGATATTTCGAAAGCTGACCTAGTAATGCATTCCGCCTGTTGCTTACCATTGGCTTTGGGGCTTGTAACTCACATTTTCTGGCTTTCTATTTGCTGGCATTATTTGCTTTAGGCTGTCCAGCTCGTGTTTGTCCCTCCCGTTGCCAAAACCTTGTTTACTGTATTCTTCCACAACCTCACTTTCTGTGAACAGGCCTTTAAATCTTGCTCTTATCTTTTCACATTTGCTGTGCATTCAAAGACAGAGAAGGGAGCTTGGCATTTACTTTTCTTTCTCATTCTTCAAAGTGAGAGAATTTATGTGACAATCCTGCTGAGTATCCATGTAAGAGGAGAGGGTGTAAGATGTTGTTTTTAGTACACAAAAAAAGAACTGTTGTGATGTTTCAGAATATATTAGAATTAATACAAATGAAGCACACTTTTTTTTGTAATTCTGAAGTGTGGTGGAAACAAATATTTGAATATGATCAAAACATCAATACACTAGGTGATGACATTTGCACACATTATCGTTTGTGTGCAGTAAAACTGTATTTGGTGCAAATGTAATGGTCATTTCAATTGAAAATGCATTGTCTGTAATGGCAGCGTGCTACCACACCATGCATACTGCACATTACACCGCTCCACTCTACTCCACTCTAAGCTCTTCCACGCCATGCCACGCCACTCCATTCTGCAACACTCCACTCCACTCTACGACATGCCACTCCACGCTGTGCCCCTCCACTCTAAGTCACTCTATGACACACTCCGCCAATCGACTCCAAGCCACTGCAATCTGCGCCACTCACTACACAACACAACACTCCACTGTACGCCCCTCCACTCCACACCACTTACCCCTCTCCACTCTATCCCACTCAAATCTACCCCACTCCAATCTATCCCACTCCACTTTAATGTACCCTAATCTACCCCACCCCACCTCACTCCATTTAGCTACAATCTACCCCATTCTACTCCACTCCAATCTACCCCATTCTACTCCATTCCACTTCACCCAATATACCACACTCCACTTCAATCTACCCCACTCCTATCTACCCCGCCCCAATTTACCTACCCCACTCCACCCCATCGCACTCCAATCTACCCCACTTCTACTTACCCCACTCTAACCCTATCTACCCCACTCCACCCCAATCTGCCCCAATCCACTACACTGCAATACAATCTACCCCATTCCTCTACAATCTACCCCACTCCACACCACTCTACTCCAATGTACCCCACTCCACTCCAATCTACTCCACTCCACTTAACCCCACTCCCCTCCAATCTTCCCCACTCCACATCAATCTATCACACTTCACTCAAATCTACCGCACACTGCTCCCGTCTACCACTCCACTCGAATCTACCCCACTCCCCTCCAATCTACCCCACTCCACTCTACCCCGCTCCACTTCACTCCAAACTCCATTGTAATCTATCTAACTCTAATCCACTCCAATCTACCCCACTCCACTCCACTAAACCACTTCACCACAATCTACCCCACCCCAATCTACCACAATCTAACCCACTTCAATCTCCCACAATCTACCCCACCCCAATATACCACAATTTACCCCTCTCCACTCCAATCTACCTTATTCCAATCCACCTAATTTACCCCACTACACTCCAAACTCCACTGCAATAGATCCAACTCCTATCCACTCCAATGTACCCCACCCCACCCCACTTCAATCCAACCCACGTCACCACAATCTACCCGACACCAATCTACCCCACTCCAGTATACCCCACTCCACTCCAACCTGCCCCACTCCAAACTACCCCACTCCAATCTCCCCCACTCCAATCTACCTGACTCTTTTACAATCTACTCTACTCTAATCCACCAAATCTACCCCCACTCTACCCTAATCTACTCCACTCCAATCTACCCCAATCCACTCTTCCCCAGCTATCTCAATCCAATCCAATCTGGACTCTACTCCACCCCATCCACTCCAATCTACCCCACTCCCCTCTACCCCAATCTACCTCACTGCAATCTACCCACTGAAATCCACCCAATCCACCCCACTCCACTCTACCACAATCTACCACACAGCATTCAACTCTACTCAATCAACCCCACTCCACTATGCTCCAACAAACCTCATGCCACTCAAATCTACCCCAATCCAGTCCAATCTAACCAACTTCACCCCAATCCTTCTATTCCATCCCACTCCAATCTAACCTACCCCACTCCACCCAATATACCCCACTCGACTCGACCCCAATCTACCTCACTCCAATCTACCACAATCTACCCCACTCAAGTCCAATCTAAACAATCTACCCCACTTCACTATACCACAATCTAACCCACTCCACTCCAGTCTACCTTACTCCAATCCACCCAATCAACCCCAGTCTACTTTAATCTACCCCACTCCACTCTACCATACACAACTCCACTCTACCCAAATCCACTCCACTACATTCCACTTCACTCCAATCTACCCCACTCCAATCTACTACACTCCACTCAAATCTACCCCACTCCACTCCAATCTAACCCACTCCACCCCAATCCATCCCACTGTACCCCATTCCAACCTACCCCATCCCACTCACCCCAATCTACCCTACTCAAATATACAGATTCGCAAACTACCCCACTCCACTCTACCCCTATCTACTCCACTCCAGTCTACTCCACTCCAGTCTATGCCACTCTACCGCAATCTACCCCATTGCACCCCATTCTACCCCACTGCAATTTACCCCACCCCCCTAAACCCCACCCCACTCTACCCCACTCCAATCCAACCCACTCCACTCCAATCTATTGTCGTGTAGTTCCTATAGTACCCATGCAGGACCTGTGCGTTTGGATAACATAAACTGTGGGCTTGGTGACTGACTGGCTCTGTGCACCCCCACCGCGTCTGTTAGCCTGATTTGCATTAGCTAGCTCACAGTGCCACTAGAATCTCCTCTTATCGGGGAGAGATTAGTTCCTGGCAACCTTAGATCATGACAACCCTAATTCCTCAGAATTGCGGAAACAATATACTACTTTTCGCTCAGTCACTCGTACTCACTTATTTGGTTTGTCTCAGAGAGTTACACAGAATAAACAGTCTGGGCGTTTCAATAAGTATTTATTGAACAGTTGTTATTCTAGTGTAAAATATATGTGCTGCGGCAATCAGCAGACAATAGCAGAGATATATTATCAGCAGTACGATAAAAGCAAAGGGATAGAACAGTTCTACCATATTACAATAGTCATGAATACATACATGAATATAAAAAGCATTATGAAAGTGCGCGTACTCCTACGATGCCTAACTAGATGTACCTGGGTGTACCTAGCATATGTGTAGGTCTGGAAGCCTAAGAGCCAAGAATCCTTCTAGGATTTAGTCGAACCCCATTACCTGAATAGAGAGAGTGTGGGACCCCGCCCTGGTCTCGAGTTGGACACCCCGCTAGGGCTGTGTTAGACCGCTGTCAGCTGGAGCGACTGCATGCAGGAGCCTCAGCGTCTCTGGTCAGTGTTTCAGCATGGAAGTCTCGGTTCCCTCTATCTTACCGGGGTAAGATGTGGTGTATTTATACCCTGAAGACTCTAGTTGCTTCGTATGGTTTGTATTGGCCCTTGTTAGACTTGAGGAAGACGTCAGGGGTGAACTTTGTACATACATATTATGCAGGTGGTGTATTCCTAGAGAGCCATGTATAATTGATGAGTACAGTGTGGGCCTGTGTTTGGGAAAAACCCTGCTGTATTCAAAACCACATAATAGATAGCGTTCAGCCCTCAGAGCACGTTGTGTACTAGCGAGGACCAATGTAGGTGAAAGATCATGCCTATATAAGGAATCATGACTATAATAGGACATGTACAGTTATGACCGTAATAGGGCATATGCGGCTTTGACCATAATAGGGCAAGTACGAATATGACCGTATTAGGGCAAATATGAATACGTCCATTTTAGGGCATGTATGAACGGGTCTACATTAGGGCCTCTATAGGGACATAACACCCACTCCTCTTCCGAACAGGATGACAATGACCATACTTATAATCTGGACAATTTAAAAACATTTTAAAAGCAAGTAAAAACATGGTTTTAAAATTGTTAAAAAAAATTCAAAAATGTTACAATTCAGCTATTTCCAATTGCCACTAAAAAAAGAAATGTCTATTTTGTTTCTCTATATAAGTTGCTTCACTCAAAGTGGAAAAAGGCCATGCTTTTCTCAAGCAAAAGTGTCAATTTAGGAAATGTTCCAAATTTGCTCGCTTATTATGAAAACGAGTGGAGAAGCCGAATTCTTTCCCAGGACGCGATGAGCCAATTTGAGATTAAGTGTCCTGGCTGGGAAGCACAACATTATCTGTGTGAGCTACTGCAGACGACAAATCCAACGCCTCACAGAGAACGTCAATCGCACATAGATGGAATGTAGCACTGCCAACAGTCGATGCTGCGGCAGCTTGTGTGGCAGTTGTTACCTGGGTGCCTGTGGAGGAGTCACCTAACCCAGCAGGAGCAAACAGCACCTGTGGTTTCTCCAGGAATGCGTTCATCAGAATTGGAAGCCGCTGGGGACAATGCAGAGCATGGGCCTTTATGGGGTCCAGCATTGCATTCGTGTCCGGAGGCGCATCTGATGGAAACGTTAGACAAAGATCCAATGTGCATTCTTCTCCGCAAAACAGGCATCGAAGAACAGGTAAGATGCAGTCTACCCAGACTGGTCGAAAGGATAGAAACCAGGAGGCATTGAGTTCTTGCAGGCAAGAAATGCCCAGAAGTTGTACCATGCGTTCACGGTATTTCCGCTCCAGGAGCATGTTCGCCATTCCCTCGGGAATTGGGCCGTCCATTGCGTCGCAGTAGTATTATGAATAGGACCCCTGCAATCAGCAATAGGATAAGTGGGAGTCCTCCAAATACGCTTCCCAATACGGAGTGTATAAAATTTGGGATTACTCCGAGAACTGTCTGAAAGGTGCTTAACAGTCCTGACCCTATGGTCTTAAATAGGTGTATAATACCGCTCGTATCAGACATATTGAAGATACATCCCCCCATTTCTACAAAATGAAAGGGGCAGTTTGTACGTATAAGCGCCTGTATCTCAGTCGAGGTCCTTGCAACTTGAAGTTCAAAGGTTTCTCGAGCGGAGGTTAAGGGCACGGTTTGCTGTAAAAGCATGGCTTGCAGTCTGCTCAGAGTATCAAATTGTATGAAGAAACGTTCAGTGAAGGCCATAGCGGCGCCTCCCTGACTGTGTTCAGTGGCGGAAACAATACTTGCATACAGCAAGTAACCCTGGAGTTAACAGTGACCATATAGGCGACACCTGGAAGCATCCCACAGCAACCTTGATCATTTAGCATCAGGTAACTCCCATTCGAGAGCAGCTGGAAAACCGGTGTGATCATGGCCGCTGGGGACCCTGTCATGTGACACGAAGGGTTTGCTACTGAACCGCTACAGGCTCCGTGTAGTGAAATATCCTGACACATGAGAGAACCGCTTAAAGCGTTCTTGCAGTTTGTACCACTCAGATACACTTCTCGATCCCCATTCCGGCATCGGTATCTATATGGTAACTCCCAAGTTTCCTTAATGTAACCCTTACCCATTTTTTCATATTTGCCTGCCTGCCTTTGCTCAAGGCAATATTGAAACTGAAACGTAGTGACCGGCAGAGTGATTTGGCCATGAATTAGCCATTCAGTTGATGGTGATTCGGCTACAGTGAATGGTAACCTTTCCAGTTTCTCAATACGCAGCATTGTATATTTGGCTACCCTTTGTGCCATTTCTGTCTGTTTATCAGTCAGATTGTATTCTGAAAACAGAGACGTGGTGTTTATAAAACGCCAGGGCACATAGCCTGCACGCAAAGATTGTAGCGTCCAGCTTAGCATCATAATAGAACGTAGCTGAGATTGCCCGTGTTGTAACAAGGCCAGATCTTGTTCTAATATGTCGATTGCCGAAGACACAATGTTGCCTAAGGAGTAAATCCTGGAGGTCAAAGTTGCTAACCCATTATCCACTACAGCTAATGCCTTTTCTAGGTTAATACGGTCTATTTCCCGTATTCTTTCTGCGGCCTCTTGTTGGGATATTTTCCAGTTTTCATTATAATAGGCATAAATGCCGGCATATATGAAACGTTTCTGACGTGTTTTCCTTGGGCCTAGCAAGAAATCCCTAAGGTTTACATCAGGTGTTAGTAAGGTTAAGTGATGTTTTACTTCTGTGAGTGTTTAGGTTTCTAGCCAATCAAGGCACAACTTCCCAACACTGTAGGATGTCACTACCCCTGGGTGTTGTCTCTGTACATAGCGTGTATCTGGCCTATGGATACTAAACCCTTTGGTTGTATTCATAAATCTCTGTTGACAGGTGTTTGTGTCAATGGGCCAAATCAGCCATTTCGTCCAATCAGGATCTGATCTGTTGTACTGGAGAATGTCATCTAATCCTACCCCTTGTGTAGTTGAATTCTGCCCCCACCCATCCGTGATGGTGTAGGAAACCCGGGTGAGTTCAGTTCCTTGTTCTTGGCTAGTCCAAGACAGGATGTCTGTTGCACAGTTTCATTTAGAAATATCATCTGCTGTGGAATGAGGCATGCTCTAAAAGCGCTTCTGTTCCCTGGACTTGCCAGTCCCTAGAACCCCAGATTGATTTTAAATCTATAGTGTCCTTCCATAGGTCGAAACCCTGTGTAGACAACTGGGCCATAAAGGAGGCAGAGTAAATCTGTTTGGTGTTAGTCAACATAATTTTCTGTGCTGATGTTTTTGCCACTTTGTAATAAAATGACTTCGGGTCAGATGTATTGAACCCTGAAAAGTATGTGAATTTCTGTGCAAAAGTTTGCGAACTACCTTTTGGAGGTGTTGGGCAGTGTTCCCACTGGTGGTATTCAAATACATTTCTAGGTGTTATAGATTTGTGTAAGAAATGATGACCATAATGTTGGTAACAGTACAATGTATCATATTCTGAAGTACATTCTAACATTTCATTGTTCGGAAATGCTGCAGTTTTTTCTAAATCAGACATCATAGCATTTACAGTTTCAGTGTCCCAATCATCAGATAATGTACTGGAGGTAATGATATCACTTAAAGAAATTTTAAATACATGTTTAAGCTTTAAAAGTTCAGTCGGACCGAATATATCAAAATCAATCTTGTCCCATACAATACCGTCCGGTATAGGAACTGCTGTGATGTTCACTGAAGACAAGTCTCTTGGTTCACGATGTGAAGACTGATGTGGTTTTAAAATCAAATTGACTCTTTGGGCTGTAGAGCTCTGCTGGAGGTATCGTCCATTAATAAGCATACTAAAAAGTTATAATTAAACCTAGCCAGAAAAGAAAAAAGAAAATCCCAGTGATATACCATAGTTCTATCCAAGGTGACACCAGGTAAGTCTTTCTAAAAAAGTGCAAAAAGTCAATGAGTTTCTGTTTGTGAGATTTTTTGGCTGCCGTCGTTTCCAGCTCGCTTGGATCCAGTGAAAACGTATCAAAGTTCATGAAATAGCCAGAAGCAGTTCGATCAATTGTTGGAATTGCATCGGGATTTGTTGAAATCGGATTTTGCTCTTGACAAGGAATGTTGACGTAGACGTCTGTAGTCGGTCTGACTGCAACTTGGTTGTTAAGTTGATTTTCTTCTTGTTGAAGTGGAACGAGTTCCATAGCATTGTTGCCTAGTCCTTCATTCCGTACAGGTGGCTCTTCAAACGTGATGAGTCTTTCTGTTTGAACTTCTTGGATTGTAGCGAGAGGAGGGCGTCTGCTACTGTGGAGTCCACATGGCCTACTGTTTAGTATTGGCCACATAGTGTGGTTTGATTAAGTCGATTGAGACAAATCTTTTCTCCTTTTTCCCGGCAAGAGGTGGCAGAAGTACAGTTCTTGTGCCTTGGATTGCTAGGACCGGTACAGCTGTTCTGTAAGATGGTCCGAATTCTTTCTTGTCTGCAATCTTTTCTCTGACCAGATCCCCGACTTTTGGGATCCAGACAGGTCTTGCCGTTACTGCCTTGACTTCCTCAGTGGCGGTCTGTTTTAAGTGGACGTTGCTTTGTTGTGTCCTGGATTCATTTAGATCCTGTAAAACAGCCAAACGATCATGGATATCAAATGGTTTTTCATCCGCCACTGTGCCTTCACAATCAAGATCAGGTACCCACATTCTTGTCCCAAATAGGACCTCGTAAGGAGTGACACCCCCTAGAGAGCTTCTTGGCTGATTATTTATTGCTCGTTGTACCACATAAAGGTGATCGACCCATCTACCGCCTTTGCCTAATACCCTAGCTGTTAAAGATTGCTTTAAGTCACGGTTTTCCTCTCCACAACGGAATTTCCCTCAGGATGATACGGAGAGGAGTACCGCAATGCTACGCCCATTCCTTCCATGGCCTCTTTGTAAGCCCGAGAGCTAAATGCCGGGCCACGGTCAGAATGTAACGTGCCAACTGTGTATGTGCCGATAAAGATTAGCAAATCTCTTATAACAGTTCGAACGTCAGCACAGCGCTGAGGCCAAACACATAGGAATCTAGAGCAGGAATCCACTGCAACCATGATATATTTCTTGGCCCCATCAGATTGTAGGGGTCCGCAGTGGTCCAAATAAACACATGCGAGAGGTTTGTCTGATTTCAGCAAAGGTGTCTGCGCCGGGCGTGTTACGGTGGAGCCCTTCATCTGCTGACAGATGTCGCACTTTAAGACATAGTCTTTGGTCTGCTTTGTAGTGTCCTTTTCAGGACTGCCCACTAGTTGTGGTTTTAATGCTTTCCCACCTAGACTGTCTCTGCCTAGTTCTGCATATGCAGTTTCAATTATTTTGGGTAGTTCGTGTTGATGATCTCCTGGACTGAACTCCCTTGGGCGTTGGCGGATCGCCACTGAAGCTGGCTCCCCCTTAATGTTAGCTAGTATTATGGCTGATACCTGGTCAAAGTTATTTAGTAACTTCATCCCTAAGTTTAGGGCAGGTTCTGCTCCGTACTCATTTTGTATCTGTCTCAATACGTCAGGTGCTAAGGACGGGATACCATGTGTTCTGGTATATATGGCAGCAAAGACTGAACCCCAAGAGGTGCAGTCCTCTACTTGTGGTGTGATCCCCATGGGCAAGCAGATTGTTAGAATTCTGTGTTTATCACAGGTGGTAGTATTCGGGAATACCGCCTCAAGCTGAGTTATTTTCTGAGCTATCCAGAATGGTATTTGTTCACGATTTGCAGGCATTTTGCCCATTATCACGTGTAATGTTTGAGGAGTAATTTTATTTCCTGTACCCTGAGTCGGAGTACTGTTTGCTGCACCTGCTGGTGCAGGTTGGATTGTTAAAATCCTCATGACAAATTGTGTCAGGTTTCTGTAGATGTTAATTAAATCTTTGTGTTGTACTAGTAAGTCTGGCTGTGGCATTGTGTTAATGCCAGGATGCGGTGTGTAAGCCGCTGGTATTGGCCATGTGGCCCGTCTCCTCCGAGCGGGCCTAATCTTACTCTTTCTCGTACGTGGGGTAGGGCGCCATTAAACCAGTAATGATGTTCCTGGTAAGTGAGTGGAATCTCTATGTCCTCAAACGGACAATATTCCCGTGGTGCATCTCCTTCTATATAGTAGTGAAATGTATTTGTTACTGCATTTGCTGCTGGGAGTGTAACCCATGAATAGAATACCTCTGTTTTATTTGATTCGTGTGCCTCAATCACGAAAACAACAATGCCACCCTTGGCTTGTACACCATTTTCGAATAGTCTTAGGGTGACTGTCCTTCTGAATTTTGGTGCAATCTGTATTGCATCCTCAGGATCTTCTCCTCCCAGGTCAACTCTCTCCTCCCCTGAACCAGGCATGTTTAGAGGAAGAAGTGTTCAAAGGGAACTAAGATGAGGTGTTATGCACAATTTAGGAACTAAATGTCCTTCAAGCTTGATTAACCAACAGCCAATAAATAGTATTTTCGTACTACTCAGCTGCGGTGGATTTTGTGCCCACCCACTCCAGACGTCTCTGGTATTTTGTGAGCAGGTTCTCTGAGAATAGCACGACTGAACTACTCAGATTCTACTGTTAAATAAGTACCAAACCAACGTTGGCGACACCATGTCGTGTAGTTCCTATAGTACCCATGCAGGACCTGCGCGTTTGGATAACATAAACTGTGGGATTGGCGACTGACTGGCTTTGTGCACCCCCACTGCGTATGTTAGCCTGATTTGCATTAGCTAGCTCACAGTGCCACTAGAATCTCCTCTTATTGGGGAGAGATTAGTTCCTGGCAACCTTAGATCATGACAACCCTAATTCCTCAGAATCGTGGAAACAATATACTACTTTTCGCTCAGTCACTCGTGCTTACTTATTTGGTTTGTCTAAGAGAGTTATACAGAATAAACAGTCTGGGCGTTTCAATAAGTATTTATTGAACAGTTGTTATTCTAGGGTAAAATATATGTGCTGCGGCAATCAGCAGACAATAGCAGAGATATATTATCAGCAGTACGATAAAAGCAAAGGGATAGAACAGTTCTACCATATTGCAATATTCATGAATACATACATGAATATAAAAAGCATTACGAAAGTGTGCGTACTCCTACGATGCCTAACTAGATGTACCTGAGTGTACCTAGCATATCTGTAGGTCTAGAAGCCTAAGAGCCAAGAATCCTTCTAGGATTTAGTCGAACCCCATTACCTGAATAGAGAGAGTGTGGGACCCCGTCCTGGTATCGAGTTGGACACCCCGCAAGGGCTGTGTTAGACCGCTGTCAGCTGGAGCGACTGCATGCAGGAGCCTCAACGTCTCTGGTCAGTGTGTCAGCATGGAAGTCTCGGTTCCCTCTATCTTACCGGGGTAAGATGTGGTGTATTTATACCCTGAAGACTCTAGTTGCTTCGTATGGTTTGTATTGGCCCTTGTTAGACTTGAGGAAGACGTCAGGGGTGAACTTTGTACATACATATTATGCAGTACATATTATGCAGGTGGTGTATTCCTAGAGAGCCATGCATAATTGATGAGTACAGTGTGGGCCTGTGTTTGGGAAAAACCCTGCTGTATTCAAAACCACAGAATAGATAACGTTCAGCCCTCAGAGCACGTTGTGTACTAGCAAGGACCAATGTAGGTGAAAGATCATGCCTATATAAGGAATCATGACTATAATAGGACATGTACAGTTATGACCGTAATAGGGCATATGCGGCTTTGACCATAATAGGGCAAGTACGAATATGACCGTATTAGGGCAAATATGAATACGTCCATTTTAGGGCATGTATGAACGGGTCTACATTAGGGCCTCTATACGGGACATAACACTATACCACTCCAATTTACCCCACTCCACTCCACTCCAACCTACCCCACTCCACACTACCCTACTTCAATCATCCCTCTTCAATCCTTCAGTTTCAACCTTCCTTGCCCTCTCGATCGGCCCGATGCATGAATGATGTCTTAAGAGCTGCCCAAATGATGTCTTAAGTGCTGCCCAAAGAGGTCCATTAAGCGATGGTCCTCATCCAACATTGGGGCTGCCGACCATCCTGACGGCTGCCGGGACTGAGAATCTGGGTACCATCTTGCCTTCTTCTGGGAAGTGCCTGTGCCCCCTTGCAGGACCGCAAATCAGCATCGGATCTCCCTGTCGGCTGCTGGGGCTCCGAGTCTAGGCTCCTTTCTTGCCTTTTTCTGTTGAGATTGCTGTTGCCCCCGGGCGGAGTCGCGGAGCAGCTTGGTTCTCCATGATGGCTGCTGGGGCTCCAAATCTGGGCGCCAACTCGCTTCTCCACTGAGGTCTGCCTCAGCCCCCGAGCGGGGCCGCGGAGTGGTTTGGATCAGCCTGCCTGACGGCGGCTGCTCCTGTGTACTAACAAAGTTTCTCATATTAATCTTACAGTACTGGTTAAAAGTATGGAATTTCTATGTACTTGTTCATGTTGTACGACGATGTAAGTGCACTTCAATTTTCGACTTGATAATCTACCAATTCTTAGAATCCTATTGCTATCATCTGAAGTTAACCTAAGTGGTTTCTGCTAAAGCCTTCGTGTTACCAATTGGTCACAGGTGTGCATATCGACAGGGCTGCTACAGAATTGAATTATGTGTACAAGAGGCTCTTTGATTGAATTTTCCATTGATTGGAAAAAAAGGAACCTCTATTATTCACTAAGCGGCAACTTCTAAACAGCAGTTTTTGGTTCGGCCTTGCCCTATCTGACGGCTGTTCCTGTGCCCTCACTGATCTCTTCCCCCCACCGGTGCGCCTTCTAACAGATGCCATAGAGTTGTCCTGGCGCGATACCAATTATCTTGGGACGGGTGAGTACTGACTTTGATCTGCCCCCCCTTCCTCTCCTGTGCTGGAGCTGGCTCCGTACTTTCCCTGAAACCTGAGGGGTGCTGGCCAACCTGAAACTGGTCCTTAGCCCATACTCGGCCCTCACTAAGCTTGGAGTATGTCTGCGCGGCCCTCGGAGGCTCCTTGCCTTCCCTCCCACGCCCGACCTGCCCAGTCTCCGGAGCTGCTTGTCTGGCTGTTTTCCTGACACCTTCATGGCTGAGGGGCCTGTTGCTTGTTTGTGGCTCCCCTCGGCGCTGGAGACTGGCTCCTTGATATGTCTGGTAATTTCAGGGTGGTGCTGGTCATCTTGAGATGGTCCTCCTCACCGTAAATCGGTCATCACAGAGCATGGAGTGAGTCCGCTGTGGCTCTCTCAAAGCTTTTGGTAGGGGCCTAACTGGAGTATTGGTCTGCCCTGCCGGTGACTGAGAGAAGACCCTTTTTGCCCGCCATCTTCCGGACGCATTTGACACACAGTGAGGGCATTAGCAAAGCCAGGGAGAACACATATGTCTGGGGTTGACCCTGCCGGTGAGCCCTTGAGGGTGAGGTGTTGCTCTTCACTCCTCTATTCTAACATCTTTTCCCTCCCCATCCATGGCAAAATCTTGTAGTTCAATGGTAGCTAAATACTAATTTGTCTTCAGCAATGTACCTCCATTAACCCCTCGACACTGCCCTTGCGAGATATGGCCCAAACTCGTGGAGCAGCACGTATCCAAAAAATATCTCAAAGAACGCTAAATAGAATCTCAACAGAAACTACTGAAACAGCACCCGGAAACTCTAATAGCTGATACCTACCTCAACATGACAAATTGCACAAAGAAAACTGACTTTACCTTCTATTCCAAACGCCCGGTTAAATGGAAAAACATCTTCCTTCTCCTCCTTCACGTCCATAAACAATCAAAATACCATATGAAACAAAACTGACGACATCCCCTTCCCCTTCTTTTAGAGGGGAAATTGATATATCCATTTTCAGAACAGGCAATATACTCATACAAGCCACTGACCCTCACCTCAACATCTTTGATGGACACTTCCGTTCATTGTTCACTTCACTCACACAACAGGGCCAATCACCCCAAACACCTCTCTCCCCCATACCACAATCCATCAACCCAGAACAGCCTGCTTTCTTCCTCCTAAGGATTCACCATCTAGCTCTGTGTCACCTGGACATTTCCATCAACTTTGCCGCGCCTACCAACACACACCGCCGAACAATACCCTCAAGAATGACTTCTCATGCTCCCATCCTATCCTGCAATCTCATGAAAACAAACCCAGATGATACTCACACCAAGCCTAGGGATGCAGACCCCTCCCCTAGTCCTTCATCCACTGATCTAACAGCAGATGCCCTTCCTTCAAACAATAACCTTACTCTACTCACACAGACTGGACGATCCCAAGCCCTTTGACACTGATCACCCCTATAGCTTAGCGCTCTCCGCTCCCTTTACTCAGGACTGGCCACGTATTTTCCCACTCTCAATGTATCCAACTCTCGGACTCTCCCGGACACAACCAGCAACCTTGACACCCCCTCCAACTCTCACCGCAGACAATTGCCTACCAGAAGGTCCCCACCTGCTCCCACCCTTACGTACAAGCTCTCTGTGACAAATCCAGATGATACCCACTGCAAACCTAGTGACGAGGGCCCCATCCGTAGACCATCATCGACTCAATACTCAGCTAACACTCCCCCCCTTCCCAAGGCAGACCCTATGCATCCCACCCAGACTGTCTTCAATCCTTGCCCTAACAACATAGATCACCCCGTAGCGCTGTGATTTCTGCTCACTCATACGCAGGCCTTACTGCGTTTTCCTCCACCCTCAATGCGGAATGCACCTCTAACACTCTCTCACAGATTCTGATCCGAATGGAGCGCAAACTCAAATCTCTCGCTACCGACTTAGCACATCTTAGACAGGATCTCTCAAACCAGGCTATCCTTGCCCGCTCTCACACACACGAGAGTCGGAAATTGCCTCCTCATACATGTTCTCCGACTACCTTACAATCCTCCCCCGGCCCTCCATTCCCCTATGCTGGCTGGCCCATAGGCCCCACCGCTCACACTGCCCTTTATCCACACTGGAAGCGGATGCTCTCAGAGGATCTTACCTCCCCAAGACCCAATACCATGGTCCATAATCCTCCCTCTACAATCCCAGTAATAGTGGGCATAAATAGAACCCCTGTAATTTCTAACTTGCCCAGACCTCCTGCTCAATACACCACCATCCATACCCAAAAATCTGCTAAGGATAATCCCTGCCCTCTATCTTGCATGCTCGTCAACTGTAGATCAGCAGCACAACATGCTGCAGATATAGCTGAAACCATCCTCAGTGAGGGAATTGATATCGCTTTCCTCATGGAATCTTGGCTCAATGACCACTTTACTGCCATACTTGACCTACTTATACCTCCTGGTTACTCCATCATTAGACATGACAGACTTGAAAGAACAGGTGGAGGTCTAGCCGTAATCAACAAAGCTGAAATTCAACTTTCCATTTAAAAAAATGCAGAATACTCAACTTTTTGAATACCTCGGTGTTGAACTTAAAGGTAAAGGCTCCCCGCCTATCAAACTTCACACCATCTACCACCCGCCTGGTGATCGCCCCCTCTTCACTGAAGTGTTATCTGACCTACTTACTCAGTTCTCCAATACTGACACAAAGGATGTGTTTTTGGGCGATGTCAACATTCATTGGAACAACGCAGAAGACACCACAGTCAGGCACCTCATGAACCTTCTTGAAATGAATGACCTAAAACAACTCTGCAATGAACCAACCCAAATCAAAGGCGCTACTCTAGACACGATTATCACTAGAAATGAACTGGTCTCCCTCAATGCCATCGTACCCATTGACTGGTCTGACCACCATCTCATACTGTTCAACATCGATACCATTGTCAAACCTCACTCAGACTTAACAAACAATCCTAACCAGTGGACCAGAAATCTCAAACAAGTCCCAACTACAGATCTTGAATCTAAGATTCGTGAACAACTTCAAAGTCTCCCTCACACTCAAAACATTAATGATCTCACTGCCCACTTCAACACGGCGATAACGGAAGTTCTCGACCAAGTTGCACCGCTCAAACTAAAACAACTAAGATCAATCCATTCAAAATCATGGTTTAACTCTGATCTTAACAACGAAAGAAGACAACTCAGACTTGGAGAAAGGACATAGAGACAAAACCCCTCATCATTACATCTAACTCTACTCAGAACTGTTAGGTTAGCATACAAGAAGCACATTTTCAGAGAAAAAGCCTCTTTCTCCGCATCCAACTCAACCGTGCAAAGAATAGGCCCAGGGAGCTCTTTAACATTGTCAAACGACAAACCACGTCTTCCTCCCCACATTAAATAATAGCCTCCAAAGAGCGATGTGACGAAATTGCCAGCTTCTTCACGGACAAAATCGGTAAAATTGAGCAATCCTTCCTTCAAGTCACAACCCTACCCCCGCTAACTACCCTCACTGTCACACCTCCTTCCACGGCAGTCCTGACACCCGAACTTATCAATGATCAATTAACCCCAAATGGAACAAACAACAACCTTTTCAACACTCAATTGAAAAACAACACCAATTGGTCGGACTTCAAACCCATGACTGAACTATAAGTCTTCAATATTATTGCAAAATTAAAGCCTACCTCACACACCAACGATCCCCTCCCTGTAAAAATAGTACACAATCTAAACCACATCATCGCCCATGTTGGACAAAAATCATTAATACTTCTCTTGCCTCTGGTTGTGTACTGGATTCCCTGCAACTAGGTCAAATCACACCTATTCTCAAAAACCCCAGGGCAGACCCTAACGATCTCAACAACCTCAGACCTATCTCTAACCTCCCATTCCTAGCCAAAACTATGGAAAAATGCATCTTACAACAACTCAGCAAGCATATAGGTGAATCCAACCTACTTGACTCCTTCCAATCAGAGTTCAGGAAAGGCTGCAGCACAGAAACCACCATGCTCAATATTGCAGATGACATCCATAGATCCTTGGAGGATGGAGATGCTAGCCGACTTATCCTACTTGACCTATCAGCGGCTTTTGATACAGTCAATCACCCAGCCTTATTGGAGTCACTGAAGATCCGCTAAGTTATCAATGGCACAGTTTTAAAATGGTTCACATCTTACCTACAACACCGATCACAACAAATCAAAATTAAGTCTTGCCTCTCGAAACCCACACCTGTCACTCTTAATGTCCCCCAGGGCTCAATCCTCTCTCCCTCACTTTTCAACCTCTTCATGGAACCCCTTACTATCATCCTGAAACAAGCAGGGATCAAATAGCACCTTTATGCGGATGACACGCAACTCTACTACAAAATCAAATCAACCAGTGGCATCCTACATCTCAACGTCACAATGAGTAAGATACAATCTTGGTTTAACTCTAGCCATCTAAAATTAAACCCCATCAAAGCAGAAGTTATTCTGTTCTCCCCCAAAAGTAACCACCTTCCAATCCAAGACTGGATCAGCGACCTGAAGGCCCTAAATTGTTTGCTCAATCTATCCAACTCGGCTAAATTCTTAGGCTTCACCCTGGACAAAAACTTGTCAATGAAGGATCACATCAAAAACTCAGCCAAAGGAGCGCTTTACACACTAAAACACCTCAAAAAAAATTAAACCATTCATTCCCTTGGATGATTTCAAATGGGTTGTTCAATCCCTGGTCCTGTCCAAACTTGACTACGGGAATGCTATCCTCACAGGGGCCCCAAAAACTCACCTCGCCCCCCTCAGATCAGTACTAAACATGGCAGCCCGGCTCATAACAGACATTAAACAGTATGAACACATCATGCCTGCCCTCAAGTCCCTAAATTGGCTTCCCATTGAAGGAAGATGCATCTACAAGACTGCCTGCATCACCCACAAAGTCCTCCACTCACATTCCCCTGACTATTTACACAACAAACTCACAAAAGCAGGAAGAACCAGACCTCTGAGAAGCTCCACCACACTTCTTCTCGTTCCTCCCAAAATAAAAAGGAAAACAACCCAGGCTCGCTCTTTTTCAGGTAATGCTCCCAGCATTTGGAACTCCCTCCGAGGGACCTACGATGCAACCCCTCCTTCACTGGCTTCAAAAGAGACCTGAAACGCCATCTCCTCAACAAATACTGGAACTCATGAGCAAACTAAACTCGGTGCAAATAGGCTCTCTTTCTCAGTTCAGACTCCGTTGATCAGTTGGCTGTTTTCTTTTTGTGTGTTTGCCTCTATTGACTTGGATGTCTTTTTCTCCATGGACTTTAAATGTTCGAATTGACCACAATGCAGTAATCCACCTTCATGGCCAAACGATTTTCTGTGTATAGATTTTTGTGTACTCCTCCCGCTCTGCCTAACAATTTTTTCTGTGTATTTATTTTATGTATACTTGAACCTATGATTGTTGTAAGTCACATTCTCAGAGACTGATTATTGCCTTGCTCTCGATTCTGTAAAGCGCTCTGATACCTCCAGGTCTAGCTAGCGCTATATAAAACCTTTAACTAAATAAATCTACCTCACTGCAATCTCCCCCACTCCAATCTACCAAACTCTATTCCAATCTACCCTACTCTAATCGACCAAATCCACCCCACTCCACTCTAATCTACTACACTCCACTCCAATCTAACTCCCTCCACCCTTCCCATCTATCTCACTCCACTCCAATCTCCACTCCACACCACCCCATTAATCTCCAATCTACCCCACTCCACTCTACCCCAATCTACCCCATTGCAATCTATCCACTCCAATCCACCCAATCTACCCCACTCCACTCTATCCCAGTCTACCACACTGCATTCCACTCTACCCAATCTACCCCACTCCACTTCACTCCAATCTACATCCTGCTACCCAAATCTACCCCACCCCAGTCCAATCTAACCGACTCCACACCAATCCACCCCAGTCCATCTCACTCCAATCTACCCTACCCCACTCCATTCCAATGTTCCCCACTCCACTCTACCCCATTCTACCACACTGCATTCCACTCTACCCAATCCCTCCCACTCCACTTCACTCCAATCTACCTCATGCTACCCAAATCTTCAGTCCAATCTAACCAACTCCACCCCAATCCACCACAGTCCATTGACTACGATCTACCCTACCCCACTCACCCCAAACTACCCTACTCCAATCTACCCCATCTTATCTGCCCCACTCCAATCTACCCCATCCAATGTACCCCAATCTACTCCACTCCAATCTACTCCACTCCAATCTATCTCACCCTAACCCAATCTACCCCACTCCAATCTACCCCACGAAAATCAACCCCAACCCATCCCAATCTACCCCACATCACTCTATCCAACTCCACTCCAATCTACCTGCATTTACCCCACTCCAAACTTCCCAGCTCCTACCTATCTCACTCCATCTACCCCACTCCAATCTACCCCACTCCAATAATACCCCACTCCACCCAAATCTACCACTCCACTCCAATCTACTCCTCTCCACTCCTATATACATCACTCCACTCCAATCTACCCCATCCCAATCTACCACATCTGCTATCTACCACACTCTAATCTACCTCTATCTGCTCTACTCTAATCTGCTCCACTCCACTTCACGCCACTCTACCCCAATTTACACAACTTCATCCCAACCCACCCCACTGCAATTTACTCCATCCCATCCCACTCTACTCTACCCCAATTTACCCACCACGCCCCAATCTACCCCACCACACCACACCCCACTCCAATCTATTCCATTTCAATCTACCCCACTCTAACCCAGTCTACCCCACTCCAGTCTCCCTCAATCAACTCCACTACGATCCAATCTATCCCACTCCACTCCAATCTACCCCACTCCACTCCAATCAACCCCTCATCACTTTAATCTACCAGACTCTAACCCAGTCTACCCAACTCCAATCTACCCCAATCCACTCCATTATGATCCAATCTATCCCACTCCACTCTACTCCACTCCACTCCAATCAACCCACCCCTCCTCAATCTACCCCACTCCACCCCAATCTACCACACTCCACTCAGATCTATACCGCACTGTTCCAATCTACCCCAGTCTACCCCACTCCACTCCAATGTACCCCACTCCATTGTACCCCAGTCCAATCCACTCCACTCTGATCTACCCAACTCTACTCCAATCTACCCCACTCCACTCTAGTCCACTCCACTCCACTCCAATCTACCTCAGTTCAATCTACCTCACTCCATTCCAACTTACCCCACTCCATTCCAAACTACACTGCAATCTATGCAACTCCTCTCCACTTTAATCTACCCCACTCCACTACAATCTATCCTATACTGCTCCAATAAACCCCAGTCTACCCCACTCCACTACAATTTACCCCACTCCATTGTACCCCAGTCCAATCCACTCCACTCCAATCTACCCAACTCTATTCCAATCTACCCCACTCCACTCCACTCTACTCCACTCCAATCTACCTCAGTTCAATCTACCTCACTCCATTCCAGCTTACCCCACTCCATTCCAAACTACACTGCAATCTATCCAACTCTTCTCCACTTTAATCTACCCACTCCACTACAATCTACCCCACTCCAATCTACTACAAACTACCCTACACCAATCTACCACATTCTACCCCACCTCACTCTACCACAATCTAACCATTCCACTCCAATCTACCTCACTCCAGTCCACCCAATCTACCCCACTGCACTCCACTCTAATCTACACCACTCCACTCTATCACACACCACTCCACTCCACTCTACCCAAATCCACCCCACTCCACTTCACTCCAATCTACCCCACTCCAATCTACCACATTCCACTCAAACTACCCCACTCCACTCCAATCTACCCCAATCTACCCTGCTCTAAGCTACCCATCCCCAATCTACCCCACTCTAATCTACCCCTATCTACTCCACTGAAGTCTACTGCACTCCACTCCAACCTATGCCACTCTACTCCAATCTACCCCACTTCACCCCACTCCACCCCACTGCAATGTACCCCACTGTACTCTACCCCACTCCACTCCAATCCAACCCACTCCACTACATTATACCCCACTCCATCCTAATCTGCCTCACCCCAATCTACTCCTCTCCACTCCTATCTACCCCACTCCACTACAATCTACCCCTCCTCAATCTACCACATGTGCTGTCTAGCACACTCTAATCTACCACTATCTACTCCTTTCAATCTATGCCACTCCACTCCAGTCTACACTACTCTACCCCAATCTACCCCACTCAGTTCACCCCACCACACCCACTACAATTTACCCCACTCCAATCCAACCCACTCCACTCCAATCTTCTTCACTCCAAACTACCCCACTCCAATCATCCCTCTTCTATCTATCCCACTCCAATCTCCCCCACTCCATTGCAATCTACCCTACTCCAATCCACCCAATCTACCCCACTCCACTTCACTCAATCTACCCCACTCAACTCAAATCTACCCCACTCCAATATTCCTCCACTCCACCTCACCCCACCCCCACCTCACCCCAATCTACCCCACCCTACTCCAATCTACTGCACTTCAATCTACCCTCTTCAATCTTCCCCTCTCTAACCCAGTTTACCCCACTTCACTCCAATCTACCCCAATCCACTCCACTACTAATCAATCTACCCCACTCCACTCCAAACTATAACTTCAATCTATGCAACTCCTCTCCACTCTAATCTACCCCAAAATATTCCAATCTACCCCACTCCAACCTACCACAATCGACTCCACTCCAATCTACCCCACTCCACTCTACCACAATCTACCCCACTCCACTCCACTCTACCACACACCACTCCACTCCACTCCATTCCACTCTACCCAAATCCATCCCACTTCACTCAAATCTACCCCACTCCATTCAAATCTACCCCTCTCCACTCTAATCTACCCCACTCCACTCCAATCTACCCCACTCCACTCCAATCTACCCCACTCCACTCCACCCCAATCCATCCCACACCACCCCACCCCACTCCACCCCAATCTACCCATCTCCAATCTGCCTATCCCCAATCTACCCCACCACATTCTACCCCACTCCAATCTACCCCTATCTACTCCACACCAATCTACTCCATTCCACACCAATCTACTCCACTCTACCCCAATCAACTCCACTTCACCCCACTCCACCCCACCTCAATTTACCCCACCCCACTAAACACCACCTGACCCCACTCTACCCTACCCTACTCTACTCCACACCAATCCAACCCACTCCACTCCAATCTACCCCACTTCAATCTGCCCCACTCCAACCTACCTGACTCCATTCCAATCTACCATACTCTAATCCACCCCACTACACCCTAATCTACGGCACTACCCTCCACTCCAATCCACCCAACTCCACTCTTCCCCATCTATCTCACTCCACTCCAATCTCGACTCCACTCCACCCCATTCCATTCCAATTGTCCCCACTCCACTTTAGCCCAATCTACCCCATTGCAATCTACCCACTCCAATCCATCCAATCTACCCTGCTCCACTCTACCCCAATCTACAACATTGCATTCCACTCTACCCAATCTTTCCCACTCCACATCACTCCAACCTACCTCTTGCCACCCAAATCTACCCCACTCCAGTCCACTCTAACCAATTCCACCCCAATCGACCACAGTCCACCCCCTCCAATCTACCTTACCCCTCTCCACCCCAAACTACCCTACTCCAATCTACCACATTTTATCCTCCCCTTCCAATCTACCCCACCCCAATCTACTCCACTCGAAATTTATCCACTCCAATCTACCTCACCCTAACCCAATCTACCCCACTCCAATCTAGCCCACCCCATCCACCCTACATCACTCTATCCAACTCCATTCCAATCTACTCAAATCTACCCCACTCTAAACTACTCCACTCCTATCTTTATCACTCCACTCTACCCCACTCCAATATACCCCACTTCATTCCAATCTACCCTAACACAATCCACCCAATCTACCCCACTCAAATCTACCCCACTCCACTTTACCCTACTCCACTCTAATCTACCCCACTCCACTCCAATCTACTCCTCTCCTCTATATCTACCCACTCTACTCCAATCTACCCAACTCCAATCCACTCCACTCCACTCTACCCCAATCCACTACACTCCACTCTTCCCCAATCTACCTCACTCGACTCCAATCTATCCCAATATATCCCACTCCACTCTACCCCAATCTATCACATGCCAATCTACCCCACTTCAATCTCCCCCATTCCACTCCAATCTACCCCACTCCACCTCATTCTATGCCACTTCACCCTAATCTACCCCAATTCAATCTACCCCACTCCAATGTACCCCACTCCAACCTTCCCCAATCTACTTCACTCCAATTTACTTCATTCCAATCTACCCAACTCTACACCAATCTACCCAAGTCTATCCCAAACTACCCCACTCCACCCACTCCAATCTACCCCACACCACTCCAGTCTACAGCACTCCCACAATCTACTCCATCCCACCCCACCCCTATCTACTCCATTACAAAGGATCCCAGTCTACCCCACTCCATTCCATTCTACCCTACTATTATCCACTCCAATCTACCCCAATCCACTCTTCCCCAATCTACCGCACTCCACTCCAAGCTACCCCAATATATTCCACTCCAATCTACCCCAATCTACTTTGATCTACCCTTTTCCTATCTACCCCACTCTAATCTATCCCAATCTGCTCCACTCCAATCTACCCCACTCCACCCCAATCTACCCCAATTCAATCTATCCTACTCCAATCTGCCACCCTAATCTACCTAATTTACCCAATTGAATTTACCCCACTTCAATCTACCCCACTCCAATCTACCCCAATCCACCCCACTTCATTCTACCCCACTCTATCCCCACTCCACTCTACACCAATCTACCCCACTCCACTTACCCCAATCTACCCTATTTCACTCTATCCCAATCTACCCCACTCCAATCTACCCCACCCCACTCCATGTCACTAACTTTTAGCCATGCTGAACAGCAGCCACACTGGTGTACATAATGGCTAAAACACATTGCCAAAGCCAGTAGCTCTAGCATAGGCAAGATCTATCGGCTTTGCCAATGCTTATTAGAAGTAGTCCATTCTCCTAACAGGACAAATGTTGTCCACTGCCTGCCAGTGTTAGTAATCTCAATGGTGCAATGAGTTTGTTGAAACTGAAATTACATTTATATAGCGCATACTACTGCATACGTTTGAGGTTGCACAATTGTACATGTGAGTTAAAGGTGGAGACCTTTGGAATCAGAAAGGAATTGGATACTTTCAGAATATCCTCTAAATATATGAGCATCTGCTACCCTTGGATATTTGAGCCTCCATCAGTCAGCCATGTTTGGATGAAAATAGAAAATTGTTTACACTAGGAGTGGGCGATAAATTTCGCTCTGCGCAGGAGTTGGTGGAGTTTTGGCCACTCCACATTTAATGCGTAACGCGGAGTTCCAAACAAATTCTGCCAACCGCCGCGTGACTGAGTTTTTTCTCATACGTGGCTCACCAATGATAAATTGGCAAGCGAGAGTGAGAATTGGCATCCCTTAGCGTGATTTTCAGGCACTATGAGGGCATCCAGCGAAATGTTCCCAATGCGGGTGGTCGCAACCGTTCACAGTGGGAAAGCTGCCGCTCAAATAGAAAATCTACTCGAGCGGCAGCAAAACCAACTCAAGAAGCAGCACACTCTGGCGTGCCATGGGGTGCCGTTTGCCCTGATTTTTCAGTACAGAAAAAGCTCCCAGCACCAAAAAACTGCACAAGCAGTTTGGCGTGCCGATTTCCTACAGTTCGCGGAACGCTGTAGAATCTTGCACAGTCCATTTTCTTATTTCCACCCACATGAGACAAAATCTCACGAGAGACTAGTATTAATACCATGGGTGGCAGCATAAACATGAAAATTATATTGAAACCCAAACATGCTAATATACTTATACTCCCAAATGATCAATAAAGTTTTGAGAGGCAAAGTGATATAGGGTGTAATTGGTTTAATGCTGATGTTCACCAGAGGTCAGCCAATATAGGGTTTAGAAACATTAGAAGTTTTTCTGATAGATTTGGGCCTTTGGAAAGTGAAGGTTGTGCCAGAAAACTGATGGACGCTCCTCATCACTACCAGCATTTGAGAGGCAGCAGGCTGACGGGAGATCGCCTGGTTACGGGAACACCAGTGCATATCTGATGAGGAAGCAGTGGGCAGGAATCAGGTACCTCAGAGTGACCTGACTTAAAAGTAACCCTGGGCGAAGTACTACGCTACGCTCGCGTAGTTTGCAAAGTTTGCGCTACTTCGCACAACGCGAATTGCACGTAGCACAGTGCAAACACGCGTAGCGCAGCGTAGCGTAGTGCAGCGGTCATTTTTGCTTGCTCGCGGTCCTCAACGTCAAGTTGGCGACCGCGAGCAAGCAAAATGACATCCCGGCGAGACTTTTTCCTCGTTCGCGATCAGCAACATCAAGTTGCCGATCGCGAGCGTGGAAAATAAACCTCCCGGCGAGATTCTCAACGCGGGGAGGTCAGGTTTCTCACTGCGAGTGGTCGCGTATGCTCGCGACCGCTCGCGATGAGAAACTACCAGTCCGCGTTGAAAGCTGCCGCTCGAGTAAAAATCTACTCGAGCGGCAGTAAAGACAGCTCGCACTGTGCAAGATGCCGTTTTCAATGATTGCACAGTGCGGACAAGCATCCGGCACTGTGCAATCATTGCGAACAGCGCACTACGCAGTTCGCGTAGTGCTATGCGTAGCTCGCGTAGTGCGAACTGCACTTCACGTAGCTTCGCGTAGCGCTACTTCGCGAACTACGCCCAGGCTTACTTAAAAGCCTTACTACATCCCACAGAAATGATTCTGCCCACAGAAATGATTAGGCAGAAGACGGCTACTAATGCACAAGTACTCATCTTGCAGTCTACCATATGAGTAAATGCATCCCCTCAACATTAGCTTTACACAAATACGCCATATTATAAATAGTAGGAAGTATGAAATCTGGATCCTTGGAAGGTAGTTGCAGCCTTTAGACGGCTTTCAAAGATCCTCAGACAATGGGGATCTGTAAATTTGATAATAATTGTTTCTCTTTGGTCTAGCCTCTGCTTTCTCAGAAAGGTACCTGGGGATGCCGACGCGGGAGGATGCGACTTACACGGTATGTTTGTAGAACAAGGGGATCTTTCTTTGTGGTGCCTCTGGAAGAAAACCTTACATTTCCATTGCTGTCCTCAGGTTGCCTCATTGTGGGATGATGCTGTCCGGCTCAAAGGCCAGCCTTTCCTTCTGGTGCACGGAACAGGGGATGGTAAGAACACTACTTGGTCGCCTCCATGCAAATCAGAAGGATGGTCAAGGTTTGACACCTACTGTATAACTATGTTTTACTTAGGTGAAGAAAAAGTGTAATGTGTGACTGCAAATGATAGATATTGATTGATAGGATTGGGCTCCATGGCACTTACATTCACAGATGGAACTTACAACTGCAAAAGAAATAATGGAAGCCATATGCTTGACAAAGAAAAGAAAAAGACTAGTCACAGTGGCATTCTGTGGTGTGTCCTAGTGGGAAGATGTTATGTTGTGTAATAAGGTACTCAGGCACAGTGCTGAATGTAGGTGACAGTTTCTTGGGTAACTTATGATAACATAAAGCATTGTGTAGCATGAATCTGCAACAGGAGAGGCATTGTAACTCTCAAACAGTCTGGAGTGAATACAGCCAGACATCTATGTTTGGATGAAGAGTGTGTGGTTGTTGTATGCTCTATGTGGGATCTGGGTGAATGAGGTGCATGAGGTCTTGACATGAGGCCTGGTCACGTTGTAGTAAATGTTATGCTGCTTGTATGCCTTTCAATGCTATAGAAGTATTTGAGAAGAGGTATTTGAGAGTGTTCTTCATCAATTGAAGACTGGCCAATATTGTTTAACAAAGTGTTGTGTGTTTATTGTCATCTACTTCTTTTGGGTCTGAATGGTTGTCATTTTTAACATTCAGAACATCCAACTACCCACCATTTTCATGCTGATGAGTAGACATCTAATCCTTGAAATAGACTTAGCACCTTTAATAGATTCTTCTGGGGGAGTGACATTAATGGGACCATAACTTGTAAACAGCTGGTTGGACATTTCAGTTGCAATGAGACCCCAAGGGATTGGAGGAATCCATTGGTCCCACCAATCGATTCCCAACAGCAACTGGGCAAAGCACCAATCTAGAGTTAGGGTCCTACCACCACGCCGCACTGTAAATCTCAGTATCTCCTGAAAGCCATATTCAAAGGCAGTTGGTTAAAAAAAATACAAGCTTCAGCCAGTGGGACATACGATATGGTACCTTGGGAGAAATCCCTTATGTCACTCTCAGTCTGGGGGTTAAATGTCACAGACTCCCACAAAGTGAGGTTGGTCAAGGGGTAGCACAAGCTCACTAGCTGAAGCAGTGCACTGATTAACCACCATTCCTTCAACATTTAAAATGCACAGATGCAGTATTAGTCACTCAAATCCAGCTGGCTGCAGGTTCTCATAGGTCCTAAGCACTCAGCTCCTTTAATCGTCCTCCAGTTTGAATCTGTTTATTGAGTTTTATGTTTTACAACAATTATATGCGGTTTGCACATCCTATAATGATTTACATAGCAAACATTAGTACAATGTTTACAAGATTCAGGCACTTGGTGTACAGTAATTTACGTTATCCAATTGTTGGCTGTGTCAAAGGGGATGTACAGGTAATAGCGCATATAAAGATTTCAAATTACAGTGTACCATTCTGAATAATCGGTCTGCTACAACTAAGATATCCCAGTAATAAGGCCATTTGTGTACCCAGCAATAAACAGATAAACTGAGCAAAAAGACTATAACAAGATGTCAACAGACCCTTCGCCCGTCTTGGCCCTCCCTCAATAAAGCCGCTCGACATGTATTGGACAATTAAGTGATGCGCGCATAAAGGCGCAGTAACTAGATGTTATCCTGGGGCCCTGCGCATGGCAGGCAGTGCACATCCCAAACAGCTCCGGCAGCTATTGGACCAATTAGTTAGCTGTGTCTTCCGTCTGTTGAGGTGGCGAGTTAGCGCCAGTGCCTGGAGTTGATTGATTGGCAGCTTGCAGATCAACCAGGATAGCATCCCAGTTGGCTGCTATGGGGGTATTTGTGTAGCCATAAACTGTCTTCCCTGTGCAAGGTGACACTTTCTGCCTGAGCCCAAGTTGTGAGAGATTGCATCCAAGCCGCAAGCACTGGGGGTTCACGTGCCTTCCATCGCTGAGTGATGAGGAACTTGGCCGCCATTAGCCCTAGGTCAAGGAAGCAAGACGTGACCTTGTTTTTCTTGGTCCTGCGATAGAAACCTAGGATGCATGCCTCCCAGGTGTGCAGAGCCAAGTGCCCTTTGCAGGTTGACAGCTGGGTGGTGACTCCTCACCAGTAACGCTGCAAGCACGTGCACCCCCAAAGCTTATGCAGGAGGTCAGCGTCTACCAGTTAACAGCGGGGGCAGGCATCGCTGGAAATAGCGGTTTATTCTTGCTGGGGTGAGATATGCCCTGCGCACAATATAATATTGTATAAGGCGGAATCTATCATTGTGGGGGACATGGACCGGGCACTTCAGCAGTGCCTCTGATTCCTTGTTGGTGCGGGGACGAGCCAGATCTTCCTCCCACCTGCACCGGTGGGACGTGAGCTGTGGCTTGGAATGAGAGTACATTCAGGCTGCAAACCAGCGAATCTGGTGTCTATCTGGTCCTATTACATGCAAATATTGCAGAGTGAGGTGTGTCGGCATTTCCAGGGTCATGTCACCCCACCTACTTTCTGTGGCAGTAACCAGTGAATTGTATAGGAGGAAGTGGCCTGGTGGGAGGCCGTCTTCTTCCAACAGCGACCCATAGGTCAGGAGACTATTATCCCAGTAAAGGTCCCCTATTGTGTGGATGCCCGCTGCATGCCAGGCTGTTAGTTCCACCGACTAGGTAATGGCGGGTCTTCTGGGTTTGCCAAGCTGGGGTATCACCGGGGAGTAAGGGGTTACTGCACATGTTAGATAAACAGTTTGATGGTAACAGTGGTATGCCCCCCAAACAACAAGGAGATGGGTATTGGCGTATGTGCGCAGGGATGAAACGCTTGCAAGGCATCCAGCAGAATTTACGCCAGTGCAGCCATCACCATATCCACAAGCTGTAGGCCTGACATCCATTTGGCCACCCATTGAAGTTGAGGTGCAAGATAGTAGTGCTCAAAATGAGGCACCTCAAGGGCTCTCTGGCTTGTGGGGAGAAATAGTTTCGACAATGCTACACAGCAGCGAGAATTGTTCCATATGAATTCCCTCATTGCTTTTTCCAGGAAGCGAAAGAAGGGGGAGATTGGCAAGTAATAAAGGAGACGGAGAGGGCGACCATCTTGAGAAGTGCTATGCGACCTGCCACTGACAGTGGTAATGTCTGCCAGAAAGTTATCTGTGCTCTCAAGGAGTTAATGGCCCTTTGCAAATTGCCATCATATAAGCCTTCAGTCACATGGTACACCCTAATACCCAAATAGTGGAAGGTGGCGGGCTGCCAGACCACTTGGGTCTGGTTAAGTACAAGGTTGGGATCTGGCAGCGAATGGGTGAAAGGAAACAAGCAGGATTTACTCCAGTTGACCTTAAGTACAGAAAGATGAGTGAAGCGATCAAGTGTTAGGGTGGCAGCATCTGGGATGGAGTGTAGGTGGCTAAGGCAAATGAGTAGGTAATCTGCATAGAGAGAAACAGGCCATCTCCCAGCAGAATACCCCACCCTGCGCTCCCAGCCTGGAGAGCAAGTGGCAGCGGTTCTATGGCCAATGAGAAAAGCAGTGGCAAGAGCGGGCAGCCCTGGTGAGTGCCCCTGTGAATCTCAAATGATTCCGATACCAGGGGGCCAGTCTTGACCCTGACCAGTGGGTGAGTGTAGAGTAACTTGACCAGCCGTAAATAGTGGTCCCCAATACCATAGCACGCTAAGGTTTTGAATAGAAAGGCCCATCGACCAAATCAAAGGCCTTGACCAAATCCAGCACCAGACAACCAGCATAGGGCCAATATTCTGGCACGTACTTCAGCTGCGGCTCCTTCGTTTAGGTGGAGGAGCGTTGCCCCCCTGCTGCAAGCGCAGCAGGTACACAGAGAATAATAAAATGGTCATTAACATTTTATTATTCTGTGTGCCCCGAGCCGTGATAGTGCAAGCATGATAGTGAGGGCATGGCAGACAGATTCCTGCGTATTTCACACTTCAAAGCCTGCAATCCCAGTGCTGTAAAACAGCTGAGGGATTGCAGGCATGGGCCCCCAGCCTCAAAATGAGCCTTGGGTTAGCCTGCTCCAACCAATCCTGGAGCTGCTTTCAGCAGCTCCAGGATTGGTTGTATTAGTATTAGTATGCAGGAAGTAAACCATCTTCCTTCCAGCTCATCCTCGTCATCGGTAGAGGGGAGATGGGAAAGGCCCAAATCCATTCTGGTTAGGGTGAACCAGCGTCGGTACCAGAGGTGCCAGCCGAGTTGTCAATATCTTTGCAAGCACTTTGTAATCCGTGTTGAGTAGCGCCAGAGGCTAGTATGAGCCAAGATCACTGGGGTCTTTGTCTGGTTTAGGAAGGGATATGAGTAATGCTTCGCATAGGGAGGTGGAAAGGCATGAGGCTGCCAGTGGATCTTCATAGAGGATGAGCTACCGGGGCGCCCGGAGTGCTGCATATACCTTATTAAATTCAACAGGTAAGCCATCCAGGCCGGGGGTCTTGCCCGTGGCCAGGGACCTGACCTCCTCCTGTATTTCAGAAAGCGTGATTAGGTCATCTAGCTTCACGTTTTGGTCGGGTGTGAGGCAGGGCATGGCAATCGTGGAGAAGAAGGCTTTAGTGTCTTGTGGGAGTAGGGGAGTGAGCCTAGATTGGTACAGCGAGGTGTAGTGGTTGATTAACTCTAGATGCATCTCCCGCTGAGTATAGAGCAGGTCACCAGCAGCAGATCTTAGCACCATGATAGGGTGCCGGCCTGTTCCGATTAATCAATCATGCCAATTGTGTGCTGGATCTATCTGCAGTGGCATGCGTATGCGCTGAGTGGGTTACATAGTACAGGCAACGCAGACGTTCCGGGAGGGAAACATGTTTGCGCTGTGCCGCCAGTAGGCAACAAGAGTCCCCTGGGTTCCATGCTGTGCCAGTCTCTTGTTGCAGGAGTGTATGCTCTATGCAGGATATATCTTTGTCAAGCTGCCGGTGGATGTTCCAAGACACCCCCTGGCAGTAGACCCTGGTTGCTACTTTAAAGGCGTCCCACTCAATAATTCTACATGTTGCTTACCCATGGTTATTTAGAAGTAGTCTTTGATAGCTACGTATAGTGAAACACGAAATGGGGATCCTCAAGTGCCGCTGGCAGCAGGCTCCATGCCGGGACGGTAGGTGGGCCAGTGTCCCATGCGAGCTGAAAGCTTTGTGAGTTATGGTCAGAATGGGTACGGCCGAGATAGTCAGTGTGTGCTACAGAGGGCAATAGGGATGACTTACCAACAAATCAGTCATGTCTAACGTGTAGGCGGTGTGGTGAGGAAAAGGAGTACACTTTCATAAGAACGTTTCACTGTCACCAAATGTCTGCCAATGCTGGAGCCAGTCGCTTAAGGCTTGTGCGTTAGAGGTGGCTGGAGTGCTAGGTAGTAGAGGGAAGGATCTGTCAAGGTCAGTTTTTCAGGACATAATTGAAGTCCCCATCCAGTAGCCATGGAATTCCTCCCCAGCGGGAGAGTGCATCTGACAGTCGTCGGATGAACAGGGGTTGCTCTGTGTTAGGTGCATATATGCTGCCAATAAGAATGTGTACACCATCTAAATGGCCCTTGCCAAGTACATAGCGGCCCTCACTGTCTGTTACCACTTCCTCACTGGAGAAGAGGACCCCAGGTCAAATCCAAATTAAAACCCTTCTTGCAAATCAGGAGAAGTAGGCAATGTAGACCTTGTCACGCCAGCGACGCTGGAGTTTGTTCGCTTCAGCCAACGTTAAAAGTGTGTTTCCTGGAGCATGGCTACCTGCATGGAGCGGCACTTGAGATAGGCTAAAACAGCATAGCAATGGTAGGGGGTATGCATGACCCACACATTCCAGGCAATGAAATTAGTGTGTCTCATGTCAGCGGTTTATATATGGGAGGAGGGCGTCTGTCATGAATGGCGCAAGGGACCAGGCAGGTGATGGCATTAGTGACACATGGGATCGAGTGCCGGACTAGGGCTTCATAGGGCATAGATGCAGAGCCAAACGCGGGGGGGAGATTAGGTGTAACTATTAAATGCTAATAAGGCAGGGGAACAATGGGCTTTCCACTCAAACTACTTAAACACTTATGCGAGATGCAGCAGTAAAGCCTGTAAAGCGGGGACTTTGCTTTTGGGAGGTGCAGCGGCCAAGGGTGGTGTACCCCATGTGGTGTGAGCGTGTGTTTCCCAGCAAGTGTTGGATGTAGAACAAGAGGGCCATATGTTGCACATGTGCACAGTGCAGGAGCTAGCAGTGCATTAGCAGACCATTTGTTGAGGAGTCAAGTGACTGCAAGGAAAACAACAGTACATGATAGTGCGTGATCTGCTAAGATCGAAAAAACAGAGAGAGTGACAAGTATGGTTAGGAGCAGTTCGAATAATGCCATCAGCTGTCTGTGAAGTGACATTTGGTGGAGCTGAAGAATCTGCGTCTGTAGGCGAAACGGTGGTGGAACCATCTTCGCTCGTAGACTTCGCAGAATGTTCATCAGGGCTGGTGTCAGGTCAGGTATTGCTTAATGCCCCAACGGATTGGAGGGCCTATCTTCTTTCCTATTTGACCTGCTCCAGGTCTGGAACTGCCATAGAACCAGAAGGGCGCCACATCGCGATCTCAGGAGAGTCAAAAAAGCACACTTTGCCATCAGCTATGACTCACAGTCTCACCAGGAAAAGCAGTGAGTATTTCAAGTCGAGGTCGTGAAGGCAGCATTTGACGGCCAGGAAGGAGTTCCTATGATGCTGTACTGCTACTGTGCAATTCAGAAAGGACATGATGTGGACATTGTCTACCACAATTTCCTTAAGTTTCCTGGTTTCAAATCATATGGTGTCATGATCATGGTAATGAAGTAGGCGATTCAGCAGCGGCCTGGGATTTGAGGCAGGTGGTGGTCTACAGGTTGGGAATCGGTGAGCCCACTCTATTGAATAGAACTGCGTTAGGGTCTCAGCCGGGAGCAGGTCCCTCAGTCAGCTGTTCAAGTATTCTATTCTACAGCATTACGCCCCTGATACCCTCTGGAAGGCGCATTACACACATGTTGTTTCTGTGACAGCGGCCCTCTGTGTCTTCAGCCCTGGACTCAAGGGTGTGGGCATGGTCAATCAGCAACTGAACGGAGAATTCCAGTTCTTTAGACATCGGCTGAAGTTCAGCTATGGTTTGCTCTGCAGTGCGCACTTTGGGGCCGATTCCGATTCAGGCCGGAAATCTCCCCGACCGAGCCGGACCCGGAGAGATTTCCGACCGAATCGGACCCTAGCAGTCCGACCGAACGAGTACAATGCGCACGTATGCTATCGGACTCGATTCGGTCGGACTCCCATTGAAGTCAATGGGAGCCAGTTGTACGACGCGTACACGGGCTCCCATTGACTCAATGGGCACGACGCGAACAAGGGCGGGCCCTACAGCGTGTTCGCGTCGATGCGGGTCGCACCGTGCATGCACGTGTAGGGGGACCCATGGGTCCCCCTGTGTGCGACTCGCGCACCTACGCTTCCAGGGGGTCCGACACGGACCCCCAAAGTGCGGCTCCGACAGCTCCTTGGAGCCGGACTGCGCGAGTCGGTCGGAGCGGTCGAGGTGCGCATCGTACTTACCCCGGCCGGGGAACGTCTCCATTGTGCGGTGCGCGTCGTCCCCGTGCGAGTCGGTCGGAGCGGTCGGGTCTTGCGAACGAGTCGGTCGGGGATTTCGCGACCGCACGCATCGTACTCGCTCGCCCGGACGCACGTACGACTCGGTCGGGAAATAGGGCTCCGAATCGGATCCGGTTAAGCCGAATCCAATTCGGTGCCCTACCGGCCGAGATCGGAATCGGCCCCTTTGTCTGCCAGTTTACAGTGGTCAGCGTGTAGCAGATTGAGGTCTGTCGCTATGCTGTTGTTCTTTTTCTCCAAAGAGACACAGGTATTTTCCAGGGGTGTGCGAGTCCTCTCCACAGCGTTTAATACCATATCCAGCTTGTCTTCCAGTGACGAGGAGTGATCAAGGGGGCCCACAGCCTCAGAGTGACCAGTCACCACCATGTCCCTCCCAGGTGTCTTTGTGGGTGCGGTGGAGGTGCTCCACCTGAGTCAGCTCATCCTAATGCGATATCCCGATGGGTCCAGTGCAACTCCAGGTGGACGGCAGTCCACAGACTGGGCCCGCTTGCTAGCATCTGAGGGTCAACCCTTGCCCTGCAGGACAAGCAGCTCAGGCATGCCCACTGTATGCAGATGGTCTCCTCCTCACAGAGAGCCCCAGGAACCGGCAGCAGTTACAGGGTTAGGGCAGACCTCGATGGTGCAGTAGGGTGATGTTTAGAGTGGCAGGTCTATAGGCAGTTCAGGCTCACCACCTCACCACTTGGTGGCCCGTGGTTGGCAAAGGACAGTTGCACAGGGGCCACGATGTGACCCCGGGGGCGTCACATAATACGGTTGTAATGACGTTCAGGGGCTACAGTTCCCCCCCATGTTGAAGATTCCTCACATGCGGCAGTGGCTTCTAGCCCAGTTCAAGTGAGGGGGGCCCGAGGTGGTCAAGAGTGACAGTGGTGAGTCCGCGTCAGTGTGCTCCCAGGGGCCCAGGGCCACACGTGCTTCAGGAGGCAGGGCAGGCCAGTGGGTGCAGCAGTGCCAGTAGCCCACCTGGGAAGTCGATGTCCCTATGAGTGCTGCACTGCAGCCCCTGGCGAGTGCGTCAGATGGCTAGAACAGCTGCAGCTCCCCACGCCACGTGGGTAAGGTCATAGCAGTAGGCCTCCTGCCCCCTTGTCGGCCTCTCTCCGCAGTTCGATTGCAACCGTGCATCAGGTTAAATGTATTAGAGGTCATGTTATGGGAGAGGTCCCGCAGATGCCTTCAAGAGCAGCAGTTGGGGCTGTGGCTCACTCTGCCTCCCCGCGACCACAAGGGCATCCGATGAGATGGGCCGAGTGGGGGAGGGGCGCAACCATTGATACGGTCAAATGCAGGCCCCGCTCCCGTTCTCTGGGCCTGCAGTTTGTTTTCAGTCACTACCAAGGTCAGGGAAGGCCAGTGTCCAGGTAGCAGCAGCAGTTGGGCAGGGCACCCCTCCCATCTCAGGGGGTTTGAGCCGATATGGCCCGCGGAGCAGCAGCTAGGTCTCTGGTCTCAGCAGGGCCTGCAGTGGCAGGGCCCGATCGGGTCCTCAATGCCTCACAGGGCACTCACCAATCATCTCAATAGCCACCCCGCCCACAGTGCAGCCTCCCTGGCATCCACTCCACTCGACCGTGGCCATCACCGCAGCGCCAGTACCCCAGGGGAGAGGCCGCGATTCAACGGCAGGCCAAACCTGTTAGCGCCGAGTCAGCAACAGCATGGCGATGGCCACTAGTGGGGTCCGCAGGCGGACTTTCTGCGATCGGCTGGCACCGTCGCCTTGTGGCCACTGACAGGTGAGTGGCTAGGTCACATTTTGTCGCTATGAGGTGGCTGGAAGCAGGATAGTATCAGATAAGTGGGGTTTTCTTGGCGGAGCCCCTTAGAGCACGTTCGCGATCTTGGCTGTGCTACCAATGCCCCCATATGTAGTTATGTATGTATGTATGTATGTATGTATGTATGTACGTTTTTATACAAAACAAATCTACCTATAAAGCAATGCAGAGCTGAACATGGGAGAGAACCCACACACCATCTATTTTGGGACATCCTCATTCCTTACCCATCATCCCTCATTCCTCACTTCTCATCACATCTTCTCACCCCTCATGCATCATCCATCACTCATCATCCCTCATTCCTCACTCTCATCCCTAGTTCTCATCCCTAGTTCTCATCACTCATCCATTGTTCCTCACTCCTCATCCCTTATCTCACACTTCTCATACCTCATACATAATTTCTCATCCAAAATTGATCACTCCTCATCTTTCATTTCTCATTCCTCTTGCATCAACCCTCACTATTCATTCTTACTTCTCACCCCATCCATCATCACTCAGTACTTATCCCTCGTTCCTCACTCCTCGTCCCTGCATCTTATCCACCAAGCACCAACCATCATCCATCATCTATCATTGTCATTCATTGCCCCCTCAGTCATCACAACACACATGCAATGTTCCATAACACCCCTTCACCTTGATTGGTTGGTAATAGCCAACCAGAGATGAAGACAGTGGACTGCATTCCATTTGTCTATCCACTGAAAGATAGTGTTCTCATCTGCAATAGCTGGTTTTTGAAAGAGAGAGGAAATACATCTGTGTGTGGTCCAGGAAATTCGATGCTGTGAAAAATGTAATTTTATTAAGGTACAAGATTTTCTGTTTCCTGTTTTCAGAGGCCTCTGATAAAAGATCTCATGGGTTTGAGAAGGGAATGTAGCTAAGGGCACGGCCATAAATCAACGCTTGGAGCAAAGATTATCATAAGATTTATCTGTTTTAATTTCTCTATGTAATAGAGAAAATTCAGTTGATGTCATTTGCAGTGAGAACTGTATTTTCTCTCCTTATAGTTTGCAGATTTGAGGCTTGGCTGCGCTTTCTGCTTTGCTTCTCTCTTTTTGTTAATCAATTTTTTTATTGAGCAGATACAAAAAGAATATAAACCGCAACATGCGGAGAACCAGATTGTATACAATATGCAGTACAATTCGTCCGATGCAGTGCTTAATTTGCGCCGGTGGTTTCCGCTGCCTGGCATCCGCACTTAATTGCCAGAACCTGCACTTATGATCGCTGCCACATGGTGGCACTGTTTGTGTAATTTAAATATGAGCAGGCAAACAGTTGTTTGTTAATTGAATATACATTATAAACAACTAATACCTGCCACCCAAGCCATTCTTAAAGCTTTGGCAGCCTCGAACAGTCTGAATTGTCACACTTGAAGCAGTGTGATAGTAGTTATTTAAGTACAGGGGCAATGTGTGGTGCAAACTGCTGTGTCTTCCTGACAAGGGCCCGGCACTTAGTTTTTTACAAATTAAGCACTGGTCCGATGGTACCTCTTTACAAAGTGACCCAGTAAAAACACAATATTATGCAGTGCAAAACATCCTGAAAAGAATTCTTCTACGTAATTGAAGAACTCTAAAAAAGTACTTCACCCTATATTCAGCAGCCATGTAGAGTAAAGTGCTGACGTGGAGTCAGGGCCGGCTTTAGAGCTGATGGCGCCCGGTGCGACAATAATCTTTGGCGCCCCCAACCCATGACCGCCTCCTTGGATTCTCTCACTACCACCGGGCAAAAGTGCCCTTCATCTCTCCAATCATGTTATTGCTAAACACAGCGCCCCCACCTAAGGTCAGTGCCCCTTTCACAGGTCAGCGCCCAGTGCGGCCGCACCAGTCACACTGCCCTAAAGCCGGCCCTGCGTGCAGTAGTCCAAAACAGAACATAGCCCCGACATGCGGAAAGCCAGATTGCATAATATCTACTGTTCAATTTTTCAGATGGTACATCTTTGCAAAGTGTCATGGGTGCCTTGCCAGAGACTTGGTACTGTCAAATGCAAATAATCCTAGATAGCATTCTCCTACATAATTGAAGAACTGAACCTAAAATGCAGCTATGAAGACGAGCCCTGTGCAAAAATGGCGGGAGCGCATAGCAAGATTGAAAGACAAGCCCCTAGTTTTTCCCTCATCATAAACAATTTTGTAGGTTTTAGCGTCGTTAATGAGGAATGAGCATAATAAAGTGCAATAATAATCCTAGGAAAGATCGCCCTACTGAGTCAAAAAACGACTCAAAAAACACTCATAAAAAAAATAAAGAAAGGACAAAGAGTATAACACCATAACCAGAGCAGGAGGGTAGAACAGAGTGTAATAGTGCGAAAAACATGAAGGGCAGTCACATAAGTTCACCATTTTAGAAGTACATAGAAAAGTTAAAGTAACTACATGAAAAGCTCGATTAGGTTACACTCCAAATGTTCAAATGGTTCCCAAACGGCTGAAAACTGAATGATATTCCCAACTGGGAGTGATTATTCCTCTTCAAAGGCCTTTGTCCTCCTCATTTTATCTGACCAAGTTTTAACGGTAGGGATATTAAAGACCTCCAATATTGGCGCATCAATGAATGAGCCACCGTGAAGGCGACTGATAGAAAATATTGCACATACTTGTTCAACTTCCGGCTAGTAAAAGGTGCACCAAACAAAACTAAAGTGGCTTCAGGCATAATCATAGTTTACAGATATTTGTTAAGGGTTTGAAGTAGTTCATCCCAAAATTGATAAAGTTTTGGGCATGAAAAACAAATATGTAGCCAATCACCCATGTCATTTTGCTAGCAGCGGAAACACTGATCCGGAATCATCGCCAACATCTTATGCAACATTCATCGGGTATAGTATGCCATCCATCCTAAGGAAAAGACATTCTTTTAAAATTGGCGGCCCTAAGAGATTTATGACCCATTTCAGAAATATGTTCCCATTCCCCAATTGAAATCTTGCAACCTGTTCTAGTGTATATTTTGTCCCAAAAAATCATGAATTAAAACCTGGTCGGGGTGTTCAAGACCCTATACCAATTGCCAACCTCTGTCAACTCAGTCTTTACTACGAGCCTGGTAAGTGCCTGAATCTCTTGGTTCATCTCCAGATAATTATTTGTCCAAAATTGAATAATCTGTAAGAAACTAAACAGATACTGGTGACACACGGCCCCATGGCGCCATCCAATTTCCTACCATGTTATCAGCCTGACCGATGTAAAAAATCCCTCGTTACTCTAAACCCCTTGGAATTCCAGAATCCCAGTATAGGCGTAGACAATTTTAGACCTAGAAATTTTGGGGCATATTATCAAGGGCAATATCGCCGCTTTAGCGGCACTTTTTGCCGCTAAAACGGCGATATTCTTATCGCCCTATTAACAAGGCGGCGCTAACATGCATTAGCGCATGTTAGCAGCCGAATTTCTAACGCTACGCATCTTAGCGATATACATCGCTAATGAGATGCAAAGTAGGCGTGCCATCCTGAAACAACATGAGAAAGGTCGGTAACACAACATCGCGGTATTTACAACGCGGCCCCGCAACCGCGTAGCGATGAAAAAAGTCCCGCTAACCGCGGTTTTCGCCGGATTTTAACACCTCAAAAAACTCTGACTTAGCTATTTCGTCAATGGGAGGTGGATTGTCAGGCTAAGTCCACCATGGCGTATTATCAAGGATTTCCCTATCGCTGAGGTTTTATCGCTGGATTTCCATCGATATTCACGCATTTCGCCGCTATCGCTGGATTTTTTATCGCCTTGGAGATAAGCGTTGATGATAACGCGCTAACTCGGCGATGGAATCCAGCGATAGCCGGCGATAAGTAAAACTGCGCTGAGCGCGCTTTGCGATATTTATCGCAATTTCTTGATAATATGCCCCTTAGTCCTGTAACCGAACGAGCCTATGCCAGGTCGGAACCTGTCTTGACTGAAAGAAGCCCTTTAAACGATTCACCATTTCGGAAGCGGTTTATATCTTGGCTTTTTGGGCAACTTGTCAGTCTTTAAGAAAGCTGGGAGACCAATTTCAGATTCTTGCACCATACGAGTTAGTAAATAATTATCAAAGCATCCAAAGTCCTTGCCTCTCCGTGCTGTAATATCTATTAGTGTTGCCTTATAATTAGTAAAGAAATGGGGTAATGCAAGGCCGCCCTGGTTTTTATGTATCTGCAGAATTTAATATTTGACTCTCGGGGCTTTACTATTCCATATTAATTTTATGATGAAAGAATCCAATACCTTGAAGTATGTATTATTAAGCTTAATAAGGAGATTGGAAAACAGAAATAAGAATAAAAGTCAAATAGACATCTTCATTAGAGACACCCTACTAATCAATGTCAAGGGGAGAAGAGCCCATCTTGCTAATAGAGCTTTTACTTTACTGAGCATAGCCTTATAATTCAACTGAAATAATTCTGAATATTTGTTGGTAACAAACACCCCCAAATAGAGAATTGGACACTGAGGATGAAACTGACACTGAAGGCCTTGAGAGAGAACAGCAGGTAAGGACTTGAACAAGAGAAGCTTGGTTTTTACCTGATTGATCTTGTATCCACCAATATCTGTGATTGATCTTGGATTACATTTATTGCCCCTTGAATATTTATCCTATTGACCTTCAGACAGAGTATGCGAAGAGTTTAATTTTTGACATCCCTTCTAACGGAGTGGCAATAGACTCAGCACTGCGAATTTGCACTGCCAGGGGTTCAATGAAAACAGTAAAAAGAATAGGTGACATCGGGCATACCTGACGGGTACCTCTATTAATTTTCACTGAGCCTCCTATCTTTGAATTTATAATAATTTGCACCGCCGCATCTTGATATGTCTGAAGCATTTTGGTGAATTGATCAGGGAATCCGAATTAGCCCAAAATAAAATAGAAAGCATCCCAATATACCATGTCAAAAGCCTTCTTGGCTTCCATCATCACAATTGCTGCTCTCTCCTGATTACGGGAGAAGTAATTGATTGCTTGAATCAAGAAATTTGTATTTTCCTGAGGGAATGACTTGAGATACCCATAACTTGGTGAGCAATTTATAGTCTGCTTTAAGAAGACTTATTGGGCGATATGAATTAACATTGATGGTGATTTATCTTTTGTAAGGACGCTGACTATCACAGATTCCTTAAATGTAGAAGGAATGCTCTCACCTTCCATGATTAAGTTGAATAGGTCAGTAATAAACGGAAGCAGATCTTTTGCAAATACCATGTAGACCTTTGTTGGTATACTGTCGCTCCCACAAGCTTTGGCATTGAGCATCTTCTGGAGAGCAGTGGTCACCTCCGGCACTGAGAAGGTTCTACTATCCTATCTTTTTGGTCGCTCAATAATTGAGGGAGTTGGATTGAGCTGAAATTTATTTTGAGACTATATGTTATGTGAATAATCTCTCTCATATACATTTCTATAGTGTTGCAGATTCAGTGACTTCGCTATTACCTGTCTGAAACATATGAGTGGCCGGGTTCTCGATTTTACTGACACGTTGCATGTACCCAAGTTGCCTCAAATCTGTGGGTGTGGTCAGGTTGACATGTTTCATGCCCTATGGCCCAAAAAGGATCTTCAGCGCTTCTTCAGGACCTAAAAAAGGGTGGGTATCACTCTACCCCACACCTAAACCATGGTGTGCAGTATAGGTATTCCCCTGGAAGACAATACCTGGTACAATGGTTGAAAATGATTGTCCAACCTGGAAAAATACATGAGAGAGATGGAGAAAACATATAGTAAACAAGAATATTTGTTGCCTGTCTGGTTCAATGTGTCATCAGGATCGCTCTTCCAGCACACAGTATCATATTGTCTCCAATGGTAGACATGAGCATACTGTGGTTGGTGCTAATCTGTCGCTACAATTTGAAGGAAGTGAAGACATACTAGTACACACAATAACATAGCAGATGGATGGACATATGTGGTACATACAACATGAAATCAAAACTGTGTTGGTGTCACACAGCATGTCACAAGTGACTGGTTGTCTTTAGATGTGAGTCTTACCGTTTGGATCAATCAAATATGCCCCATAGGTCACAAACAGAGGTTAGTGCGCAGATGCTAAATGTAGAAAAAAGTAATGGCAGTTAAAGTCAGTAAACATTAAGTCAAAAGAGCCACTGGCCAGAAAGTAATGTATGTAGAATTAACAAATGAGGCAACCTTACTCATGTAGCTTCTGCGAGGCGAGCGCAAGAGACCTACCCTCCTCTGCATGCCTGGATCGAGACTGAGCAGAGGAGGCGGCACATTTTTTAAAGTATGGTTAATTGGAATGATTGTCCTCAGGTGTGGCGTATGCGGCTACTGGATGGAGCGATGGTCGAGTAGCCAATGAGATTAGGGAGAGGGTGCGTGCTCAAGTCAGTAGGAGTGTAGGCTAAAGTAACAGAGAACTCGCCCCTCAGTGGCGGCCATCTTACATTGTAGCAGTCAGGACCGCGTATATTTAACTGGAGCCATGATGTTGTAAAGGCAGAATGCAAACAGTCCATCATGACACTCAAGTATCTTCATAATTGAAATTGTCGCATGAAGATACAAATTAAGATGTCTGACGGTCAAGTGATCGTCTGTCCAATACCAGCAGTAGATATTAAAAGGGAAGTCTCTGAACACTTAAGACTCAGGGGCCGATTACAATGTCGGTCGGAAAGGCTCCGAATAGGATTCGGAGTTCCAGAATCCGATTCGGAACCTATGTTTCTGACCGAATTGTACCCATTTCCAACCGACCGATTACGATGCAAGGTAACCATTCGGGCTGTCCACCACACTGTAAAATGGCCGCCACCGAGGGACGAGTTCTCAGTCACTTTAGCTTATGCTCCTACTGACAAGAGCATGCCTCCTCTCCCTAATCTCACTGGCTACTCGACCATCTCTCCCTCCGGCGGCCGTACACTCCACACCTGAGGACAATCATTGCAATTAGTCGTACTTTAAAAGACGGGCCACCTCCTTTGTTCATTCTCGATTCAGGCGAGCAGAGGAGGGTAAGTATCTTGCGCTCTTGCGCAGATGCTACATGAGTAAGGTTGCCTCATACTTTTTTCTACAGTTCGCAGCTGTGCACTAACCTCTGTTTCTGACCTATGGAGCATAATATATTGATCCAAAGAATAAGACCCTTTGCTCACACCTAAGGACAACCGGTCACTTGTGACATGCTGTGTGACACCTACATGGCTTTGATTTCATGTTGTATGTACCACGTATGTCCACCTGCCTGCTATGTTATCATGTGTACTAGTATGTCTTCACTTCCTTCACATTGTGGCAACTTATTAGCACCAACCACAGCATGCGCATGTCTACCATTGGAGACACTATAATACTGTGTGCTGGAAGAGCAATCCTGATGACGCATTGAACCATACATGCAAAAAAGAAATTTGTTTACTAAATGTTTTCTCTATCCCTCTCATTTATTTTTCCAGGTTTGAAAATAATTTTTAACCATTATACCAGGTATTGTCTTCCAGGGGAATACCTATACTGCACATCACGGGTTAGGCATGGGGTAGGGATATACCCCCCCTTTTTTAGGCCCTGAAGATGCGCCAAGGATCTTTTTTGGGCCGTAGGGTGCGAAACATGTTGACCTGACCACACCCACAGATTTGTGGCTACTTGGGTACATTATGCCCCTACAGTTGCCCTGACCAATTCACGGGTTTTTAAAATCCTGTCAAGAGAGTCATCACATTAAAATCCAACCAGGTATATCTTAGACAGTTTACAGTTTTAACATTCCTTCACTTTGGTATACACCATCACTCCACCGCACATATCTAGGATACCCTCACTCTTACACCTCTCATCATACAGCAAGATAAAATTATCACCGCCAAAGCAACACTTTGTGGGGCCTGTAGGGCATTGCAGCGATGGCCCTACGAGGAACACACCTGATGATGAAGCATGACATCCCCAGGGATGTGTGAGAGCACCAAGAAATAATCTTTAATATTCCCACCCCTTGTTTCATCCACCGTTCTGCCCTTTTTTTCTGATAGGAACAGTACCTCCACCGCTTGTTGGATAATCGTTTTCGGAGCCTAGGTACTGGACCTTCATTGTCTCCTAGTCCTCCTTCTCTTTTGTTTTGACATATGTGCATAAACAAGCCTGCTTGATACTTTGTGCGCATATGTCTGCTTATGCAGATCTATGTTTCTTAAAACAAACCCTCTTACCGCTGTGTGCACTTAGTATGTGTTTTCAAGCTCATAATATACAAGTCCTCTTGCCTCTGCGTATGCATTTGCATGTGCATGCAACTTAATAAATAAAATAAAGAAGCCCAAAGACACGTGTATGAGTTCATGCACACGGCCTTCACTGCCCGCTACAGCCCTATGGCTGCTATTGCCAGAGACAGGGTGCATTACCAACAAGGTCCCGGGCTATGAGTTTGCTAATAATTATTTACAAACAACAAGGGATGGGGCTGATATTAAGATGTTTCTGTGCCGGCTGAGTGCACGCATGTGCATATACAGACACATTCTCCAAAAATGTTTACACATTTAGCCATCTAAATAATCCCTGTGCCCACCCTATGTATCCACTTACCATCCCCATAAAGTGCCAGCTGTCTCCTCCTTCTCGATGCCCACGATTCCTGCTCACCCCAGTCAAAGAGCTTTCTCAAAAACTGACTGCTGCAGCAGGCTCCCTCGTCCATCTCCATTCAATAAATGCTAGCATTCACAATATCCTTGACTGCAGACACACAATCTAACCACTTTTTAAAATACTTCCGTGCCTTTCCAGTAGAAACACTAATCTAACCAATAAAAAGAACAATGTTATAATAAAAAAATCTAAAAATAAATGAAAATGTTGCCAAAAATAATTCCTTTCTGCTGGCACAGAAAGGGACATGCTATTTGCTCCCTGAACATGCCTGCCACGTCATCAGCCTGATCCCCTGGCAGAGCCAAAGGTTCACCTCTGGTATTTGTCACTCCAACCTCCTCCTCCTTCAGTACCCCCTGAAAAAACTGCTGGTTCAGCACCAGATTGGTTCATGTTCACCAACGGCTCTTAATACTTTCTTACTTATGAGCATGTGTATAGCTCATTCCACAATTAGTATGCCAAAGTAGCTCCTTCTTTAACTGAGTGCTCTTTTCAACGGTTCTGAGTCAGTCAGTTGCTCACAGCTGTATTGTTATTTGCTTAAAGTGACTGGCTTGAAGACTGTGTGGGTGCCCCAGCATAGTGAGTCAGCCTTGTGGAACAGATTTGGGGTTTTATAGAGGTTTGAGCCACTGAGGGCAAGTTTTATGTAAAGGGTGCTCCTTCAAACAAACAAACAAAAACAGAAACATTGCACTGCTGTCATGGATGAATTTTTTGTTATTGAGTGTACAAAATATTAACAAATATCTTCACATAAGGCCAGAAAACACCCAGCATGTTTGCAGAATCGTTCCCTTACGTTAGGAAATGTATACCATTTTACATGTTGGGCAACCTACTGTGTATATGCAGGTCAATTTTTGAATGTCATAAAATTTACCCTTTGTTTACAGATTCATTCCCAGTCTTCAGAAAATAAAAGTTGCATTTGCAGGTTCAGATTCGTAGGTAGGAACATGCATGCAACATTTACATGCTGATTCCTGCAGAGGTCAGGCCACTTCCTCTGCATTTAGTTGACCTTTTCCAGAGGTCAAAAGCTCATCCAGCAGCATTTAAAGATTCAATTCGGAGGTGACAACATGCTTACTGGATTTACATGTTTAGCCCCATAGGGGTCAGGCACGTACACTGCATTTTCAGATTCAGTCCTGTAGGTCAGATATTGTATGTACACTTATTTTAATGCCCCAGTTGAAGCTCCACTTCTGTAAAGGACAAATGATCCTAACGTCCTGGGCTTGGTGCAGGGCAAAGCAAGTGTTTTAACACACCCACTCACAGACCCATACAGCCACTCACACACCCACTCACAGACCCATATAGCCACTCACACACCCACACAACAACTCATATAGCCTTTCATAGAGCCATACAAGTACTCACACAACCACTCACTCATCCATAGAGCCAGTCACACACCCACTCATGCACCCATACAGCTGTTCACACAACTCACTCACCCATACAGCCACTCACACAACCACAAACTCACAAAACCACACACTCACTCACACAGTCACTCATACACCCACTCACAGACCTATACAGCGACTCACACACCCACTCTCAAAGTTTACAGGTTACAGTTAGGAAATAAAAGTAAAAGAAAGTAGACATTCACTAAAAAAACAAAGGTTACAGGGACGTTATAGTTAGGCTCAGATTTCACTCATACAAAATCAGTGAAATCCAGCAGTTATAGTTACTCAAGCTAACTATAACATACGCCCCCACAATGCACTGACCTGACATATTACATCACTCATGACATCAAAAATGGCATCACTGATGACATCATCCAGTGAGTATAAGCATTTTCTAAGAGTTTATGATTGTTAAACATTTTTACTAAGCTAGTACAAAAGTAAAATTAGTATAACAGGTGTGCTACTAATGAGTGCTACTACTTCTGATATACTCTGAGTCTATCCATGTGTGAGTGGGTATGTGAGTGGCTGCATGACTGCATAAGTGGATGTATGAGTAGCTGTGTGGGTGAGTGAGTGGCTGTATGAGTGGCTGTTTGGTGAGGGAGTGGGTGTGTCAGTGGCTGTATGGGTGAATGAGTGGCTATGTGAGTGGCTGTATGGGTGGATGAGTGAGTGACAGTTTGGGTGAGTGAGCAGGTGTCTGAATGGCTGTATGAGTGAGTGGCTGGGGTTGTAAGTGCCTGTTAGGCGAGTGAGTGGCTGTTTCAGTATTTTTTTTTTACAGAGTTTTATATAGCGTGAACTTGACCCGAAGGTATCGGGTATCAGAGCGCTTTACACGAGCACCAGTTGCATTACATGAGGACACATTCATTTTGGTTAGGCACGGGAGATTAAGTCATTTGCCCAGGATTACAGGATGTTGCACGTACTTGCTGAGACTCGAACCTAGTTCCCCAGATTTAAGGTCGACCGCCCTAGCCGTTAGGCCAACTCCTCTCTCTTGAGTTGGTTTGTGAGTGGCTGTATTGGAGAGTGAGTTTTTGTGTGAATGGCTGTATGGGTGAGTGAGCGGATGTAGGCGTGCTTGTAAGGATGTCTAAATGGGTATGTAAGTGGTTGTGTGGGTGTTTGAGTGAGTGTGTGAGTGGCTGCATAGGTAAATAAGTGGGTGTGTGAGTAGCTGTATGGGTAAGTGAGTGGCTGTGGTGAGAGGCTGCATGGGTGGGTGGGTAGGTGTGTGAGTGGCTGTATAAGTGAATAAGTGTGTGTGTGTGTAGCTGTATGGGTAGGGTATGGCTGTGTGAGTGGCTGTATGACTGAGTGAGTGTGTGTGTGAGTGGCTCTATGGATGAGTGAGTGGTTGTGTGAGTACCTGCATGGGTCTGTGAATGGGTATGTGATTGGTTGTGAGGTTGTGTGAGTGTAAGAGAGGCTGTAAAGCGTATGTGAGTGGTTCTGTGAATTATGTCATCAGTGATGTCATTTAAGATGTCATCAGTAATATCACTGACCATGTCATGAGTGTATAGTTAGAATAGTGTTTCCATAGTAAATTGCTTTTTTGATTTTCTAATACCTTTGGTGCTGTTAGAGGAATCTTCACAAAACTTTCTAGGAAGTGCTGTTTTTTGCTTAGCTCCTTCACTTCAAGCGTGGGCTGAGAAAATGGGTGTTTGCAAAACACAAAATCTCCATGCATTTTCCATAGACTTTTTTGGAACGTGATACCGCAAAAACTGCTGAAAATAATTATACCAAACTTGACAGAAAGCTAGATCTTGCTCCAGAAAGCATGGTTTGTTTTGTGAGTTGGTGTAAATCCATTCAGTAATTTTTGAGAAATTAAGGTTAAAAAATATTTGTACATCTGGAAGACTGAGTTTGAGAGACTCTCACCAGAGTCCAGCGAGCACATCTTTAAAATAGACTGTTCTGATTGGACTACTGTGCTTTTTTCTCTTGAGCTTCCTTGCTCCCATGGGAGTGAGGGTCCCGCAGGAGCAAGTTTTCTGATTGGTTGGTTGATTGACTGATTGAAAGCAAATGTTGCGCTGCCATTATAGGATGCTGCAGACTTAGTTCCCTGTCCTGAAAATGTATAAAAAAACAATATAAGGGGGCAGGGTAGGTGTACCCTGCTCCCATTATCCCTTGTGGGGTGGTGTCCCAGAGAGACTCCTCTCCCTGGCTCCATGTTTTTTAAAAATTGTTTTTTACATGATCCTGTGGTACTCGGATAGTATCAAGGGAAAAAAATGGCAGTAACCATTTTTTCAAAGCTTAAAATGACCCCCAGGGTGGGCCAGGGCCTGGGTTCAAAATATATTTAGTTATTTGGGAGGAAGTGTGTGGGACCTCTCTCTCTGAGCTGAATTTGACCCAGTGGACCCCATCCTGGGACCTGTGAAATTTTGCAAAGGGGAGGAGAGTGCGCTGTGCCACTCCCTGATCCGATTATGACCCCGGGCACCCATCCTCCGAACCTGGCATAAATATGAAAGGAGAGGGGGTGCACAGGCCCCCTCCCCAAGCCAATTAGGGCCCCAGGGAACCCATCCCCTGGGGACAAATTTATTCAAAAAGGGAAGTGGGGCATGCGTCCCCTCCCCGGCCCCAGGGACCCGATCCTCCAGGGTTAATACTTAACAGTGTCCCCGGGAGCCTACCCCAAGACACTCTGGTCCCCTGCCTGGAAGAGTACGAGCATACCCTGCCCACACTCTCTCGGGCAGGGAACAGAACGTTGCTCTGCCTGACCAAAGCAGTTATGAAATGCTGCTTCCTCCCAGGCAGAAGCTTAGGAAAGGTGACAGCTCCCACCAGCCCCCAGTATGGTACTGGCTGTGGAGCTGATTTTGCCACAGGGCTCCTCCGGTGGCCCTCAAACAAAACGAAAAATGTGCGTGTATCCGTTAGGCCACAGGGACTTCCACATAAATATTGATAAAAGAGTGAATAATAAATGAGCGGCAGGAGCACATACTGCTCCCAACGGTAGCAACAGTAAGGGTGTCCCGGCTGGGCACTGGGGCAACCACCAGATATTTGAAAAAAGAGCTGGCTCCCCCAGAGGAGCTGGGTGGGGCTGCATGGGCCCTGGGAGTCCCCTGCTGCCCCCCCAAAACTTTGAGTTGTGGGTGCCCCTAGGTACCCAATTATGAAAAGAAATGAGGCTCCTGCCGGTACCCACTTTGGGTACCGGCTGGGGAACAGGCTGGGGTCAAGGGGCCCTGGGGCTCCTCCCTTGGACCTCAAACAAAATTAAAAATGTGGGTGTTCTGAGTGAGCCACAGGGACACCCACAATAATGTTACAAGGAGCTGCTCATTTATTAATCACCGCTCCTTGAAGGAGCAACCCATTCACCCTGTGAGGACAGTTTACACTTTTATTTTGCAGCTTGGTGATGTCCCTAGAAGGGACTTGGGGGCCACCAAGCACATTTGTAATCTTGTAAGGGGCCGTAGGAAGTGCATCAGTCCCCCAGCAGCATTTAAAGAAAAACAGTAAGTCTTGTGGGTCATTATATCCATGACCCCAGGAGAGCTTACCATATTTTTTAAGCACTCGTAGCTGGAGCTTTATGCTCTTTAGCTGGAGTGCAGAACCCCCTTGTGGCTGGTTCTATGGCTGCATTTTTTAGACTGAAAACTTAAAAAAGATTTAAAGACATCTAGGTTACTTTTTTAAAATAACACTTTAATATATTTTTTTAAATTACATTCACTATTATTGAATTGTGTGACTTAATGGAATATGCATTTCATTATAATTATTGGTAATTTTCTGTCAAAGACAATACATATGCTTTATATATATTGATATTCTGACTTGTTCTTAAGGCCAATAGGCCCACTTTTTATATTTTTATATTCTTACACTTTGACAAAGTCAGTAGCTCTGCCTTACTTAAAATGGCACCCCTTACATGGAGCCATGAGCGCCAGGGAGTGTGGGTGCCGGGCCCTGCCCCTAACCCCCGGCTGCGCACAAGCCTTGTGCAGTGAGGGTTGGGTACAAGGCGTGACCCGCAGTCAACCCAACGCCGCACATTGCCAAAGGCTGTGCGCAGTGTGGGGTTGGCTGACCACGGGTAGTTGGTCATAGGGCCTGGCCACAGGCCCTGCAGTGAACCCTATGCCTCACACGGACAAAGGCCGTTCACAGTGTGGGGTTGGCATTATGTGTGGTAATAAAATATTACTTTATGTTAAAAAAAAAACTAGAAATTCACTGAAAAAACTGAAATCTAAAATGACAATATAGTGAGGACATTTCATTATATCTTACTTTACATTAAAATCCTTAAATATCCACTGAAAAAACAAAGGTTAAAGGAATGTAATAGTCAGGTGAAAATGTCAGTGAAAACATACCATTTTAAACAAACAAAACCACTGAAATTCACCAGTTATAGTTTTCTCAAGTATCTATAACTCATACCTTGAAATAACTATAACTTGCAACCTCGCCATGCACTGCTAATTACCCCATATATTACATTACTCAAGGCATGATCTATGACATGGCGGGGCGCAAGTTATAGTTACTTTAGGGCAAGAGTTATAGTTACTTGAGATAACTATATGACTATAACTGGTGAGTTTCAGTAGTTTTGTTCGTTGCTGGGTCTGGACAATTGTCATCGTGCTCTATTTTGTTTGCCAAAATATAGGGCCTGATTACAATGGTGGTGAGACCTGTTAGTGGCAGTCTCACCGCCATCGTAAGCAGGTTTCATGCCCACAATAATACAATGGTGGGCGGTTCGTTGGTGGTCGGAAAGACAGACCGCCATGGTTTCGACGAGCTCAAGGAGCTGTCGTACTGTTGGAAGGGAATCATATCCCTACAATGGTGGCGGTGCCTACCAGGCACTGCAAAAGGGATTATGATGTCCCTTTCCGCCTGCCTTTTTCATGGCGGGTAACCTGCCAGGAAAAGGCAGGTGGAAAGGGAGTTTGGGGGCCCGTGGTGGGCCCCCTTTCTCCCCTGGCCCCCCGATATGGGCACTGGGGGGCACCTATTGTGACCCCCTACATATCCCTGCACCATGTGGCGGGCACCATATGGTGCCTGCCACGTAGTGCAGGGATATGTCAGGTGTCCCTATTTTGCATTGCGGCGGCTGCTGCAGCCAGCAGCACCCACCTCAATGCAATATATAGGCTTTGGTACTGCCGTGGTGGCGGTCGCATTGTAATGCCTCTTACAGGACCCCTGACAGCATGTTGGGCGGCCCACCATCGTAATCAGCCCCATTGAGCATAATGCCATTAGTAAACATCATTTGGTTCTCTCCTACAGGGCAGACGACTCACAATTAAGAAAGTTGTTGTTAACTTCAGCCATGAGTATACAACAACTCTGATTTAGATAATAGCTAATATCATGCACATTCCTCCCAAACCCAAGACACACTATACATCCTTTTAACCAGTACAGTTTAGACAAACACTCAACATAACTCTTATGACAGTCACCAACACACTTCTATAGCCCATAATCTGGAAAATTGGTTTCATATATTAAGCAGCACTCACTGCTCAACAATATCAGCAAACACCAACTAGAAACACCTAAAAATGCCCTTCTCATGACAGCACACAATAAATAAAATCTTACACCTTCATGCACACAGCAGGGCACTCGATCTACATAATTGGCAAAGCTCTAGCCAATTAACAGCACAGTCACATATGACACCAACATACACCCTACAACCACTCCAATAAAACAGCATTAATATACCACACCGACAGACACATATCCCTTCATCATTCTTACCTACTTATATTTTGATTGTGATGCACATATAAAAAGCACTTTACATCAGCCAAGCAATTAACAGTTGATCACCCAACCCAAAGAAAAAATGTAAAAACCTCACAACACACCCATTCATACATGTAAGACACTAAAAACATTTCTCAAGATTTAACTAATTTACCTTCATAGGAATCGGTGTTCAGACAAAATATCTAGTACAAAATATTGACTTACCAAAATATCAAGTAAAAAATATTGTGACATGGTAATATCCTCAGCAAGAATATCGTTGTCAAGAATATTGAATTTAAGGTAAGCAATATCGTTTTTTTAAAAATATCGAAGTCATTAATATTGTTTACAAAGATATAGTTGGCTATATTTAGTTTTTTTAATTATTGTTATGTATTTTACTATATATTTTAAAAGTATATGATGGAAATGTTTTGTATAATTATTGTTTATGTTTTTTAATATAATTGTTAAATCTTTAGTAGTCATTACATTTGTGATTTTTTAGTACTGTAGCAGGCTGTGGGTTTATAGGGCTATAGGGTGGGAAGTAATTTCATTATAATAAATATATAATTATTTTTAGATTAATATAATTTGTTTAATTGATAAATAATTATGTTAATTGTGCAAATACTTGTTTGTAATTTAATTTTTATGTGGGGTTGTGGGATTTATAGGGGTACAGGCTGGGAAGTAATTTACTTTTAATTAATTAATAATTAGTTGTTAATTGATAATAGTTATTTAATTGAACATTAATTATGTTAATTGTGTATTTTTTTTAGGTGCTGGGGGTGTGGGGTTTATAGGGGTACAGAGTGGGGAGTAAATTATTTCAAGTTAATTAATAATTAATTGTTAATTAATATTAATTTTTTAATTGATAATTAATTTTCTTAATTGTGTAATTATTTCTTTGTTTTATTTTAGGTGTGGGTTGTAGGGTTTATAGGGGTACAGGGTGGGAAGTTAATTAATTCTAAATAATAATTATTTGTATTTTTAATTAATAATAATTATTTAATTGATAATTAATTTAGTAAATTGTGCAATTAAATATTTTTTATTTAAAGTTTAGGTGTGGGTTGTGGGTTTTGTAGGAGTATATGGTGGGAGGAAAATGTTTTGTGTGTTTTGAGGGGTATATAGTGGGAAGTAAATTATTTATATTTAATAAATATTTTTTTATTAATGATAATTTGTTTTTCGATAAATATTTATGTTGATAGTGTAAATAATTTGCTTTTTAAAGTTAAGTTTTAGTTGCAGGTTGTGAGTTTTGTAGGGGTATATGGTGAGAAGTAACAAAATTACAATTATTTAAGAAATATTTTTTGTTAATAAATAATTTATAAATAAAAATATTTATTTACATGAAAAATATTTTTGTATTTTAATTATAATATATATTTGTAGTTATTTATGATGTGTATTTAACATTATAATATGTATTTATTCTATTTAATTTTTAATATAAAATATATTTGTATTTTTTTACATATTTATATTTTCATTTGTTTACTTTGTTTTCGAAATTATTTTATTGTGTTGAAGAGAATTTGTTTGTTTCTAATATTGCATGGACTGTAGTGGGAATAGTACATTTTACCTCTCCACAATCCAACACTTTCCCTACTGCTGCACTCATTGGAGTGGGAATAGTACATTTTTCCTCTCCGCAATCCAACACTTTCCCTACTGTTGAGCTGGCTGGAGTGGGAATAGTAAATTTTACCCCTCCTCAACCCAACACTTTCCCTACTGTTGCACTAACTGGAGTGGCAATAGTATGTTTTACGCCTCCACAATCCAACTCTTTCCCTACTGTTGCACTAACTGGAGTGGGAATAGTAAATTTTAGCCCTCCGCAATCCAACATTTTCCCTACTGTTGAACTGAGTGGAGTGGGAATAGTTCATTTTACCTCTCCGCAATCCAACACTTTCTCTACTGATGTATTGAGTGTAGTGGGACTTGTACATTGTTTCACCTCCTGAGTACGACACTTGTATGAATTGTAGTGGGAATAGTATATGTATTAATTTTAACATCTTGTAGTTTACTTTATATTGTTTAAATTTATATTAATATGTTTATGGTTATTTAAAATTATACTATTTATAATTATTTGTGTTTTTAACATTTCATTTATTTTAAGTGAATTCAAAAAATTTATTTTGTTGTAATTTTGATTTGTTGGTAAAAATTTTTTTTTTAAATGTATGTTGTTGGATATATGTATATATATATATATTTTTATATTATTACATTTAAAAAGCTTTAAATTATAATATAAACTGAAAGTATTAATTTAATAATATTATTAAATTAGATATATGTAAATAAATATATATACATAATAATTGTTATATTTTTCAAAAAAATGATTAGTATTATTTAATTTAATTAATGTTTACTATATAAATTTATAAGCATTTAAAAATTTATATTTTAGACAACTATGTTAGGGACAACGATACCTTTTTTCGATATTTTTGTAATTTTAATTATAAGTATAGGAATTCGATATTTTCAACATCGATATTTTTCACTCAATATTTTTGAGCGTAGATATTTTGGTAGTTGATATTTTGTCAGTGAACCTAAACAAAACTTGGTAAACGCTAAGGGCCAGATGTACGACCATTGGAAATTGTGACTTGCAAATTGCGAGTCGCAATTTGCGAGTCGCAATTTCCAATGTACAACAGTGTCTGAGACACTGTTAGCGATTCCCAATGGGGTCGCAAATTGCATGCCTCATGAATATTAATGAGGCTGTCACAATTTGCAAACCCGTTGGGAATGGCGGGCACTCCCAGGGATGGTGGCCTGCTGGGGTCAGCAGGCCTCCATGTCTGGGACTGCTTTTAAATAAAGCAGCTTTTTTTTAATGCATCCCGTTTTCCATAAAGGAAAACGGGATGCATTTAAAAAAAAAAAAATTAACTTTTCATATTCATTTTTTAAGGGCAGGCATTGGTCCCTGGGACCACTGCCTGCCCTTAAAAAATGTTTGTGCATGCATTCCCAAAGGGGAAGGGGTCCCCTGGGTACACCTTCCTGTTTGCGAGTGCTTTACCACCCTCTTGAAGAGGGTGGTAAACTGCGAGTGGTTTGCGACCGCAATTGGGGTCGCAAAACATTCTTACATGGCTTGTGGGGTCGCTATTAGGAAGGGAACGCCCCTTCCTAATAGCGAGTCGCTAAACACTATTTTGCAAGTCGCAAATTTTGCAAATTATTTGTGACTCGCAAAATAGTGTTAGTACATGGCCCACAGGATTTTTGCATGCGCAAACGGGTCTGAAACCCATTTGCACCTCTGGCCCTCAATGAATTAGTGCAAAATAGTTGAAATTTGGTGGTGAGATCTCAAATCAGAGGGACAAGGTTTAAAAATAGCAATAAGATGTATATTTGATGCCTATAAAGAAATATTGATGCATGTCATTAAAATAATCTCTTATTGAGAGACAAAAAAGAACAAAAATCTGAGAAGAGGGGTGAAGCTTTCAAAGCACAGTTCATATGCAATACGGTTTAACATCTAAGAGGGTCTCCCTACAAGGTCATCATTCTTTCTGAAGCAAATGTTTACTTTGAATATCATTTAAAAGAATTAATTACATGAAATCTTTGAGCAAATCATAAAAGTTACCCACGCAAAGTATTCTGCTGACATTAAGATTTTCACATCAAACCTGATAAAAAAGAAAAAACATCACACTGAAATAATTTTATGCTCGCAGTTACTTTTATTGAAGCTACTATCAGCCGCTGTGTTATTAATCTTGAACTTTCCATCTGTTCATGCCTTCCTCTTCCTGTATTTGAATGACATTTAAGTCTTTTGGGGAGCTTTACTCAATGAACAGGACAGGAAGCCTACTCAGGACAGAAACCTGGATCACCAGCTTCGGTTTCAATTCCAACTGGCTGATTATGAACAGCCGGTCGGAATTGAAACCAGCCTGTCATTCCGGCTGGCTTCCGATGGGCTCAAGGAGCCCGTCGGCCAGTCGGAGGCTGGCCCGTAAACCCAAAGCGCGGCCTTTTCGCCCTTGGAATTACGATACTCAATCTCCAGCAGCCTTTCCATGCCTGGCTTTTAGAAATGGAAGCCTGTTGGAGAGCGAATATGGGGGCCCTTAGCAGGGCCCCCTTTCTTTGGCACCCTCCGGTTGGTGGCAGAGGGGGACCTATGGTGCCCCCCTGTTAACCCCTGCACCCCGTGACAGGCACCTTGAGGTGCCTGCCACGGGGTGCAGGGATTAACACCAGCTCCCATTTCCCTTTGGTAGCATGTACTATGGCGGGTTTACGGCGGTAACACATGCTCCCATAGAGAAATGTCAGAATGTGACCGAACACTGTTCGGTCGCATCCTAATCAGGCAGTCGGGACCGCCGACCGGAGGTCGGTCGGTCTCATTTCTGAGGTAATCAGCCCCTTAGAAGTTAAAACAGATTACGTTTTTTAGAGCCCTTGCACAATGGGTTGACTTATGACCCATGCCCTGCAGCCTCCTCCCCTTCCTCAAACCCATCAGAGTTTTCATCAGTGGCCTGTGGAAAAAAAATGCTCTTAACTAAATAAAAATAAATGTTGCACAATATTTCATATCCTGGACACACACACAGACTTGCATTTTCTCTCCTCTGTCATCAACTAGGATATGCAGAAGAGAAAACCTTTTTTATTGAATAGACTAGAATTCAGCCCACTGTCTTTAACTCGCTGTTGCCAAACAATCAGTGTGAAGGGGTGTTTCAGAACACTGAAAGTGTATTGTGATAGCTGAGGAATGAGCAGTGAGAATGATGGATGCAGGATCATAGATGTCAGATGATAGATGAAGGATGTGATGTAGGGATGAGAAGTGAGGAATGGGTGATAAAGGATGATGGATGAGGAATTTGAATTAGATACGATAATTGAGGAATGAGGAGTGATGGTTGAGAAGTAGAGATTCGAAATGAGGGATGAAGATGGAGAGATGATGGAGAAGGCATGAAGGCTGATGGATGAGGGAAGAGGAGTATAGGTGAGCTGCGAGGGATGAGGAGTGAGGGACGATAGGTAAGGGATGAGAAAGAAGGCAGAGAAATTAGGTATGAGGAGTGATAGACAAGACATGAAAAGTAGATATAAAAATCAAGTGGGATGGATGAGTGATGGATGATACGGTTTAAGAAGTAGCAATGAGAAGTGAAGAACAATGGATGAGGGGTGATGATTGAGAGAAGGGAAGTAGTGTTGAGAAGTGACTAATAAGGAGTGATGGATAAGGAAGGAGAAGTAATGAGGTGTGATGAATGAGAGATGCGGATTGACATATGAGAAGTAGTGATGAAAAGTGAGGAGTGAATATTAAACAATGAGAGATGGTGGATGAAGGATGAGGGATGAGAAGTAGGAATAAGGAGTGAGGACTGAGGGGTGAGGAATGGGAATGTTGTAAGTGGATGCCGTGATCCTGAAAGGTGATTCAGCATCATTTACAATGATGCAGAGGCTTTAGGGCTGGTGATCCCCGCCTTGAAGAGAGATACTGTTCCCTGAAGAGAAGGGTCTTCATATCCTTTCTGAATTGTAATAGGGTTGTTAAAGTTCTTATGTCAATGAGGGTGCTGTTCCAAATCCTATGAGCATAGATGGAGAAGGACTGTTTTCTTACTTTCTCTTTTTTGCTGTTTTTTTTTGTTTCAAGTACTCAGTCAAGTGGCTCTTGTTTGTGCTTTAGGTTTGAGAAGCTTCTTTTTGAGTATCTTCTGTTGTCCCCTCATCATCTCCTTTAGCCAGAAGTAAACAAAAAAGTGATGGGTGGGATGATTGAATTAATCTCAGGCACTGGTAATTACTTGGGCCACACCCCAATCCATCATTGTTGTGCCCACAATGCCACCTCAGATTAGACCAAGCCATATACAAATCAGACTTAATCCTGCTCCGGTAGGAAACATGTAGCCCGAACCACCAAGCCAGGTCCTCTCTGAAACTGGAGCAAAAGTAACCCAAAACAGGTTTCACCCTAGTTGGGGCTATTCAGTTGGATGCAGGTTAGTTCCCATTGCAAAGTGAGCACAGGACCCACGTCTGGGCTCACCCATCGCACTTAGAGTGTCGCACTGAAGTAAAAAGAAAACAGGCCTTAACCAATGTGATTGGCTAAGTTGTGGGCTCTCAATGAACCTGATACTAGCCATATATTTATTGCCACTGCTGCTGTGAGTTTTCCAGGGCCCAATGTGATGCAAGTACCTGGTCTGGGGAGGCAGTTCAGGCAGTTAAGCGGTCACTAGTGGCAGCTTTTTCCAGGGCCCAATGTGATACAAGTATCTGGTCTGTGGAGGCAGTTCAGACAGATAAGTGGTCATTGGTGGCAATCCAGGACCATCACACGGAGACCAGCTTCAACAATCTCAGTTCCAACCAATCCTGTGTGTTACATGTCTTCCTGGCTGCTATGGAGAGGCAACATCAAATGGTCCAATGAGATATGGATTGGATTGACTTAGTCTGTAGGGCTTGCAGGGTATAAAGGGCATCCAGATGTAGAACCTTCATCTTGTACTGTAGTCATTGCTAAGGACACCATTCATTCAGCTCATGGATTCGCTACCTGTGCCACACAGCACAAGCACATCACAAATATCACAGACCACTGCCTACAGCAAGCACAAAGGGGGAAGGGAAAGATCCCTAAAGTCTGGAAAGGCCTCCCACTCCACATCATAGCCTCCTCTCTTCTTCAATACCACAAGAAGTTGAAGACCTGTCTTTTCAATTAACCACCCTTCCATAGGCACGTCTAGGCACACACACCTGCTCAGCACAAGGATACCTTTGCAGGGGAAAGTGCAGTTTACCAATACACAAAATATAACTTCCCAGTTATGACGTATTTCACAGATTTTCTAGAAAGGGGCCAGTAAACCCCTCGCTGGCACTAAATATTCAGCCACCACAAACAATCATTCTCACCACAGCCTAGTAAGCAGGGGGTTAATTCATTATCGTCTAATACTGGGGGAAGCGAGGCCTGGGAACCCTACCCAAACAAGCATTGCCAAAGCCAATAGGGCTTGCCTTCAAAAGGGAAGTGCTGACCATTGTGTTTGTAGCATAGGCACTCCTTGCATATATATATTTTTAATTTACGGTTCTAAAATGGCCTTTGTCCATGCCAAAACAGTAAATAAAAAAGAAAATGCAAAACTGCTGCCAGTTTGTGACAATGTAGATGCATGCACGCCTGTGATAGTCATTATGGAACACTGAAAAAAGACTATTCGCCATTCCAAGATGCCTGCCCGTATGCATGCGTGCCTCCCACATAACACACAGGCAGTCATTTTGCTATTTTTAATTAACTGTTCCAATTTTGCTATTTTTAATTAACTGTTCCAAAATGACAGATGAGCATTTTAGAATGGTAAATTAAAAAAAAATATATGTGCCTGAGCGCTAACAAAGAAACAGGCAGCCTGGTAGCTGTGGTCAACTGCCGGGACATCAATAGAAAAACAAGCATTTGCAATGCAATAGGTCTCGCATTTGCGAGAGTTTGAGCTATTTTTATTGTAAATGACATTGCCTTTTATTTATGTTTTGGTTTTTGAAACATAAATAAAAGCCATTGTCATTTACAATGCCAATAGGTCAAACTCACGTAAATGCGAGACCTATTGCATTGCAAATGCTTGTTGTTACCGAAAAGCCCTTTCCACAGCGCATACTGGCTCCTTTAACGTTACTCACAAAAACAAACAAGTACAGGTAAAGCACGAGATGGCTTCGTGTAACCAAAAGCACAATGCTCCAGCACTGGAATTATAATCAACATAGTGGCAGAACTTAAATCCCAATGGCAGGAGTCAGGAGGCCTCACAAGGAACATATTAACCTGTAATAATGTGCTAGAATCTGTTGGAGGAATAAGGTTAAAGACCAGTGTGCACACTGATGAGAGGCATGTGAGTCCAGGACAGTGTCTCCTATGAATGAGCAGTGCGGACCCTGAGTAACAGTCTCTTAATCATGCAGTTTTGCCATCTGCACTAGTCCTGTTATCATCAGCGCTATTCTTATTGTTGTCATCGGCACTAGTCTCGTTGTCATCGGCACTAGTCTCGTTGTCATCGGCACTAGTCTCATTGTTATCATCAGCGCTATTTTCGTTGTTGTCATTAGTGTTGTCATCAGCACTAGTCTCATTGTTGTCATCAGCGCTATTCTCACTGTTCTCGTTAGCACTAGTCCCACTGTTATCATCAGAGCTATAGTCATTGTTATCATCAGTGCTATTCTCATTGTTGTCATGAGCACTAGTCCCATTGTTATCATCAGGGCTATTCTCATTGTTGTCATGGGCACTAGTCCCATGGTTATCAGTGCTATTCTCATTGCTGTCATGAGCAATAGTCCCATTGTTATCATCAGTGCTATTCTCATTGTTGGCATCGGCACTAGTCCCATTGTTATCATCAGTGCTATTCTCATTGTTGGCATCGGCACTAGTCCCATTGTTATCATCAGTGCTATTCTCATTGTTTGCATCGGCACTAGTCCCATTGTTATCATCAGTGCTATTCTCATTGTTGGCATCGGCACTAGTCCCATTGTTATTATCAGTGCTATTCTCATTGTTGTCATGGGCACTAGTCCCATGGTTATCAGTGCTATTCTCATTGTTGTCATAGGCACTAGTCCCATTGTTATCATCAGTGCTATTCTCATTTTTGGCATTGGCACTAGTCCCATTGTTATCATCAGTGCTATTCTCATTGTTGGCATCGGCACTAGTCCCATTGTTATCATCAGTGCTATTCTCATTGTTTGCATCGGCACTAGTCCCATTGTTATCATCAGTGCTATTCTCATTGTTCGCATCGGCACTAGTCCCATTGTTATCATCAGTGCTAGTCTCATTGTTGGCATCGGCACTAGTCCCATTGTTATCATCAGTGCTATTCTCATTGTTGTCAGGAGCACTAGTCCCATTGGTATCATCAGCGCTATTCTCATTGTTGTCATGGGCACTAGTCCCATGGTTATCAGTGCTATTCTCATTGTTGTCATCGGCACTAGTCCCATTGTTATCATCAGTGCTATTCTCATTGTTGGCATCGGCACTAGTCCCATTGTTATCATCAGTGCTATTCTCATTGTTGGCATCGGCACTAGTCCCATTGTTCTCATCAGTGCTATTCTCATTGTTGGCATCGGCACTAGTCCCATTGGTATCATCAGCGCTATTCTCATTGTTGGCATCAGCACTAGTCCCATTGGTATCATCAGCGCTATTCTCATTGTTGGCATCGGCACTTGTCCCATTGGTATCATCAGCGCTATTCTCATTGTTGTCATGGGCACTAGTCCCATGGTTATCAGTGCTATTCTCATTGTTGGCATCGGCACTAGTCCCATTGTTATCATCAGTGCTATTCTCATTGTAGGTATCGGCACTAGTCCCATTGTTATCATCAGTGCTATTCTCATTGTTGTCATGAGCACTAGTCCTATGGTTATCAGTGCTATTCTTATTGCTGTCATGAGCACTAGTCCCATTGTTATCATCAGTGCTATTCTCATTGTTGGCATCGGCACTAGTCCCATTGTTATCATCAGTGCTATTCTCATTGTTGGCATCGGCACTAGTCCCATTGTTATCATCAGTGCTATTCTCATTGTTATCATCAGTGCTATTCTTATTGCTGTCATGAGTACTAGTCCCATTGTTATCATCAGTGCTATTCTCATTGTTGGCATCGGCACTAGTCCCATTGTTATCATCAGTGCTATTCTCATTGTTGGCATCGGCACTAGTCCCATTGTTATCATCAGTGCTATTCTCATTGTTGGCATCGGCACTAGTCCCATTGTTATCATCAGTGCTATCCTCATTGTTGTCAGGAGCACTAGTCCCATTGGTATCATCAGCGCTATTCTCATTGTTGTCATGGGCACTAGTCCCATGGTTATCAGTGCTATTCTCATTGTTGTCATGGGCACTAGTCCCATTGTTATCATCAGTGCTATTCTCATTGTTGGCATGGGCACTAGTCCCATTGTTATCATCAGTGCTATTCTCATTGTTGGCATGGGCACTAGTCCCATTGGTATCATCAGTGCTATTCTCATTGTTGGCATCGGCACTAGTCCCATTGGTATCATCAGCGCTATTCTCATTGTTGGCATCGGCACTAGTCCCATTGTTATCATCAGTGCTATTCTCATTGTTGGCATCGGCACTAGTCCCATTGTTATCATCAGTGCTATTCTCATTGTTGTCAGGAGCACTAGTCCCATTGGTATCATCAGCGCTATTCTCATTGTTGTCATGGGCACTAGTCCCATGGTTATCAGTGCTATTCTCATTGTTGTCATGGGCACTAGTCCCATTGTTATCATCAGTGCTATTCTCATTGTTGGCATCGGCACTAGTCCCATTGTTATCATCAGTGCTATTCTCATTGTTGGCATCAGCACTAGTCCCATTGTTATCATCAGTGCTATTCTCATTGTTGTCATGGGCACTAGTTCCATTGTTATCATCAGTGCTATTCTCATTGTTTGCGTCGGCACTAGTCCCATTGTTATCATCAGTGCTATTCTCATTGTTGGCATTGGCACTAGTCCCATTGTTATCATCAGTGCTATTCTCATTGTTGGCATCGGCACTAGTCCCATTGGTATCATCATCGCTATTCTCATTGTTGTCATGGGCACTAGTCCCATTGGTATCATCAGCGCTATTCTCATTGTTGTCATGGGCACTAGTCCCATGGTTATCAGTGCTATTCTCATTGTTGGCATCGGCACTAGTCCCATTGGTATCATCAGTGCTATTCTCATTGTTGGCATCGGCACTAGTCCCATTGGTATCATCAGCGCTATTCTCATTGTTGTCATGGGCACTAGTCCCATTGGTATCATCAGTGCTATTCTCATTGTTGGCATCGGCACTAGTCCCATTGGTATCATCAGCGCTATTCTCATTGTTGTCATGGGCACTAGTCCCATGGTTATCAGTGCTATTCTCATTGTTGGCATCGGCACTAGTCCCATTGGTATCATCAGTGCTATTCTCATTGTTGGTATCGGCACTAGTCCCATTGGTATCATCAGCGCTATTCTCATTGTTGTCATGGGCACTAGTCCCATTGGTATCATCAGTGCTATTCTCATTGTTGGCATTGGCACTAGTCCCATTGGTATCATCAGTGCTATTCTCATTGTTGGCATCGGCACTAGTCCCATTGGTATCATCAGCGCTATTCTCATTGTTGTCATGGGCACTAGTCCCATGGTTATCAGTGCTATTCTCATTGTTGGCATCGGCACTAGTCCCATTGGGATCATCAGTGCTATTCTCATTGTTGGCATCGGCACTGTTCCTCAGTGAAAAATCTAAGAAAGTTTCAAAAGAGCAACCTGTGCCCGACAGGCACTTCAAACTTAGCAGTCTGTCAGGAAGTATATCGAAGAGCAGAGCCCTCCACCGCTGCAAGTAGCTGAACTGAATGCCCAAAGGAACATTTTGCGTGCGTGGTGTACATTTATCTGGAGTTCGCCACCAAACCTGTTACACTGTAATCAAACATTCCTCAGTACATCCACGCCAAAGACAGTCAGCAGAAAACACGGGAGTTCTGCCTCACAGAAGTCCGAGGAGCAGCCTAAAGATGGGGCAGACATTTTTATACTGTGTGAACATAGTGAACATAGTGCAATGCATAATACTTCAAAACTTCAACACTTTTAAAAGCAGCTGCGAAACTTATTTCAGATACTATCTGGAAAAAACCAGTGGTGCGCGCGCACCACAGAGGAGCGGGGGCGAGGGAGCGCGGCAGCGAGGCGAACGCGCGCTGCTGCGCGTGCTAGACACGGACGGGAATGGGCGTTGCAAAGGCGGGACATGCGCCCGCCTTTGCCCAATCGCGGGCCTTTTTTTTTACAAAAAAACACGCGAAAGCCAATGCCTGCCGGCGAAAGCCTGATCACACGCACAAGCGTGTGGTCAGCTTTCAGAACCCCATACAAGAGGTCTCGCGCTGCGCGAGCAGTGCTGCGCACTGCAACCCTAGGCGCGAGACCTAAAAAGGAATTAAAAAAAGACAGTGAAGGAAGGGGGGAGCAACAGATGAGGAAGCGAGAGACCCAGCAGTAGTGTGCAGATGACGGGCCCTTGCAGAAAAAAGTGATTGAAAAAACAAGATAAACAAAGTATGTTCCAGGTATCTGTCCTTTGAAATCAGAATTATCCAGTCTATATGAGGCTTGTTTAGAATAATCTTAGCAAAATGACGTATTTGCAGCGGTGCTTCATTATATATGTGCTGGCGTTACAGATGGTGGGTACGGCACTTATTTTTTGTCATCAGATTTTGAACCCGGAAAAGAGAGATAATTGCAGAAAGAAAAAAGAAACAAGTAAACGTGTGCAAGGTTATTGTTATTGTGTGCACTTGGAAAGTGTAAAACTCAATCTCAGACCCAACACCATAAATACATCAAAACAATTATGTTTTACCACCAAACCACAGAAAAGTAAAGAAAAGGCCCTTGACAAGGTGGTCTATTTTTATTTTACCTGCATTTATAGAAAAATGTAAACAACGTACGATCTCTGACTTTCTCTCTCTGTAGGGAACCATGACATCCGTGGCTCAACACATAAGAATGTACACAGAATGAATTAAAACCATGGGAAAATGGCCCAATTGAGGTACATTCTTTGATAAAACGGAGGGGGAGACAGTGACAGTGAGAAATTTAGAAAGTTTATTTAAAACAGCCCCAACATGAACACTAAACGGAGAACACAAAAGAATGAAGTAAATAATTCTTATAACATATACGGGCTATTGGAGCAACTCTAAGGGGGTCATTACGATGGCGTAACGATCGCCACCGCTGGGCCGGCGGTGGCGACCGCTACGCCATCGTAACGTGAATTACCCACCGCCATATTACGATGGCGGTGGGTATCGCGGCGGATGCAAAGTACGTCTGCCGCTTTTCCGCCGGTCGGCAATCGTTACGATTGCCGGCCGGGCGGAGCAGGGGCCCAGATATAGTGGCGGAGCCTAGCTGGCACCGCCAGCCATATTAGGATGTAGAGATTTTAAGGCTTTTCCATGGCGGCGATGCAGCCATGGAAAGGCTGGCGGGGATTTGCTTTGGGGGCCCGTTGCGGGGTGGGGGTGTGCACTGGGGCGGTGCCTGCCACGTTGTGCATGGACATGCACAACATGGCATTTTCCTATTGCGGCGGGTGCTGCAGCCAGCAGCACCCGCCGCAATGTTAAAATGTCAGATGCGACCGCCGCGGTGGCGGTCGCATCATAATTTGGGTGGCGGGACCGCCGCATGGCAGGCGGGCGGTCCCGTTACCACTAGGATGGCGGGCGGATTGAAGTCCGCCCGCTATCCTAATGACCCCCTAAGTAAATATTGGAGAAATATATGAAGGTAACCAAAATAAAAAATATCGATTTGAGAAATGCCAGTTTTACTACATAAATCACAACCAGAAGAGATAGAATCAGTTTGTGCAATTGAAATGGAAACTTTGAACCGTATTACGCACTTGATGGCATCCAATGACCTCTTGAGTAAAATAATTAGAATCAAGACATGATATAGTTACAGATAGGTGGTCTTTGTGAGATCTAAAGTAGAAATGTGTGCAGCACTACTACTAATGTCCACTAAACTTCTTCTTCACTGACTTCTCTTTTTGATTCCGTATCTCCCAAAACTTTTCTGAAAACTAAAAATTTGAAATGCAAGAATGGTATTATGGTCTTATTTGAAAGTAGTAGACACTGAAAACTTTATTGTGATACAATGACCCCTTATTTCAATTCAAGATTAAAAGAAACCAACAACATGCAAAAGAAAAAAGCAATGATGTAAAGTTTTTGAAAAAATTTGAAAGCTGAAGTTGTTTTAAAAGTGAGTAAAAGAAACATGACTCATTTGCTTTGACAAAGTCAAAATAGGACGACAAGAGTCCGCAGAATATTGTGATTGTGTCGAAAGATTTTAATACATGGGCTTTCTTAACTTCTCACAATGAGACAAAATTCAAGGAATCACGTGTGGCTGCTATTTTGGTATGTAGAAAGAAGAAGAGATGCGTGTGTACTCCAGAACTTTTCATATCCGCAGTATCAAATAATTCTCTCAGATTCAGCCGTATGTCGTGTTTGCGAGAAGACAAGGTGGCCACCTATTTCTAGTGCCTGCTTCTGTGTCATTGTTTGTACGTCTATAGAGATTGAGAAAATACCCACTGTCCATGATTCAATACCAGAGGTCACAACATTAGCCAGGGATTTGGCCAGAATATCACGGAGTCAGGATGACAAGGCTCTCTACATAGTCACTATACTACTCTGAAATAATACTCGATCTCCAGTTGTAAGAGTGTTTTCCTCTCCCCTTCTCCCTTTCCCCCTTTTGATGCTGTATAAAATGTAAACAGCTTTCGCCTCTGTTTTTATTGCTTGCTCCTTCATGTTCTTCTTGCTTTCACAATCTATGTTTATTGCCGGTTCATTGTGACATGTATTATTAATAAAGCTTATTAAACACAAAAAAGGGCAGATTTTTGTCTTGAAAGCGTATCTGAATGTGTGTGTAAATTGATGTCTATAGGAGGAAGTATGTTGCTATAATCACAAGAATAGTCCCACGCGCCATGTTGAGCTTTGTATTTGGAAGCAGGAAGTGGTTGAGTCTGGGGTGCGGCTGGGGACCAGTGGGTGACTAGGGCTGGTGCAACAGAGCGGATTTACTAATCCAAACTCACTTTTCTCCCTGTGATCACTGCAGGAAATGTCCATTTCCAGCACACCGCCGAGCTCATCAACCACTTGATCCTGGCCGATGCCAATGTCACATCCAAGGTACAGTACTAAGGCTTCTTTCAGTACCCAAGGGTGAGCATTTTAGCATAGCTTCCATTCTTCCAGGTTAAGGGCCCACTTGGGTAAATGTTTTTAGGCCTTGACTAACAGCTGCATGCATTGTTGCTGCGAGGGGTATTGTATACAGTAAGGGGTTTGGAGCCCTCCCGTTACTTACCATTTGCTAGCTTGATTGCCCTTCTTTTTAGCTGCCTCCTGATTGGCCACCATATGCCTCATGTCACTTCCTTTTATTTCTCCGAAGCGTGGATCAAGTACTAATTGATTTAATCTGATCAGTGTCCTTCGCTGTCCTTCCACTGCTCGCGCTATGAATAAGGGTACTTTCCACTTCTATGCTACTTCTTTGGGTTGCTTTAACTTCCGTCCTACAGGTTTGTTTGTAGTTCCCGCCATTTGTTTTGGAATTCAGTGCTTCCTTTTACAGCACCAAACAAATGGCACAAAATATTAAAGCAGTTTGAGACTTTTATAGTTCGGCGCTTTCTTTTATAGCACCAAACAAATAGCATGGAATAGTGGCTTTTTAAAGTGCCTCAATTTTGAGCAGCACTGCAGCTTATCAATTTCTCCTTAAAACCTATGTCCTCAGTCTTATAAGTATTCTGTTTCTTCTCTGAGCATACAAAGTATGTGTCTAATTAAAGAGCTTCAGTTTTGTGCAGAGCAGAAACTGCTCACTCTCTCCTTAAAACCTGTGCCTAAGTCCTCATTCTCATATGCATTCCACCGAAAGCGATTGTAAGTGCCCAACATCAAGGGAGTAGCCGGAAAATGAAAATATCCCCCACTTTTATCCATTCCTCGAATGCTGTTAGGTGAGCAAAGCGAGTAAACTCTACCCACTCTAGATAAGGTACCTTAATCCAGCCTTCTGTCCATCTCTTTCTCCATCCTTTAAGCCTGTCATGCATCCTATCTATCTATCTTTTCATGCTTCCACCCATACAGCCATCCTTTCATCATTCCATCCATCCATCCTCTTATCATTCCAGTCTTGCATCCCTCCTTCTACTCACACTTCCAACCATTCCTCCATACTTTTACCCAATCATCCATCCATTCGTTTTCATCCATCCACCAATTCACCCTCCTTTTATCAATCCACCAGTTCATCCTTTCACCCTTCTGTCCAGCCGTCTATTCATCCACCCACCCATTCATCCAGCCTTTCATCATTGCAGACACTTTCTTTCACCCACCCATGTAAATCTTGCATTCAACCTTTCATCCACAGTTCCTTCCTTATTTTTATATGTCCTTCCTTTTGCTCTTCTTTCCAAACCTCTCTCCCACTCTCTCATTTATTCCCTCTCCTTTTCTCTTAATTTCTTTGTTGTTGTTCACTCCTGATCTCTGCGCTGTTTCTCGATTTCCTTTACTTTTGATTTTTTAATAGCTTTTGTCTGCAGAGCTGCAGCCAGGACAGGGTCATAAATAACTATGATAGTCAACACCACCCCCCCGCTGAAGCTGTGAAAGCAGGGGGTTCACGACGCAACTGCTCAACATTCATATGCACCTAGGTGCAAGAGATGTAGCCTAACTGCCATAGCTACACTACACCCGACTGCAATCTACTCACTTCACTCCACTCCAATCTACCACACGCCACTCAATCTACCCCACTGCACTACAATTTACTCCATTGCACTCTGCTCCAATTTACCCCACTCCACTCCACTCCAATCTACCCCACACCATTCCACTCCAATCTATCCCACCCTTAGCTACTCCAATATACCCCACTCCACTAAAATTTACCCCACTCCACTCCAATTTACCCACTCCAAACTACACCACTCAACTCCAATCTACCCCAATCCACCCCACTCCACTTCAATCAACCCCACTCCACTCTATTCCAATCTACTCCACTCCAATCTACCCCAAATTACTCCACTCTGTCCCAATCTATCCCAATCAACCCCACTCCAAACTAACCTACCCACTCTGATCTAACACACTCCACACCAATCTACCCCACGCCACTAGAATCCACCCCAATCTAACACACTAGAATCTACCCCAGTCTACCCCAATCCACTCTACAGCAATCTACACCACTCCACTCAAATCTACTGCAATCTACCCGCCCTAAATTCATATGCACTTAAGTGCACAAATGTAGCCTAACGGCCACAGCTACACACCACTCCACTCCAATTTAACCCACTCCACTCCATTCCAACTTACCCCAGTCTACCCCACTCCACCCCATTCCAATCTGCCACACTCCACTTCACTTCACTCCAATCTACCTCAATCTACCTCACTCCACTACAATCTACCCCACTGCACTCTAATCCAACCTACCACAGTCTACCCCACTCCACTCCATTCTAAACTTCCAGAATCCACTCCAATCTACCTTAATCTACTCCAATCCACTACAATCTACCCCCTCCACTCCAATATACCTCAATCTACCCCACTACCATTCAATCTACTGATGTCAACCCCAATCTACCCCAATTCACTCCACTCCAAACTACCCCACTCTACTCTAATCTACCCCAACCTATCCCACTCCACTACAATCTGCCTTAGTCTACCCCACTCCACTCCAATCTACCCCATCCCACTCCACTAGAATCTAACCAATCTACTCCACTCCAATCTGCCACAATATACTCCACTCCAAACTACTTCCTTCCAATGCACCCCAATCTACTCCACTCCCCCCCAATCTACCCCACTCCACTCTACCCCACTCCATCCTCTCCAATCTACCCCACTCCACTCAATCTAACCCACTCAACTACAATCTGCCTCAATCCACTCCAAATTACCCTCATATACCCCACACCACTACAATCTGCCCCATTCCACCCCACTCCACCACATTCCAATCTACCCTACTCCACACAAATGCACCACAATCCACCCCACTCCACCACACTCCAAACCACCTGACTGCAACCCCACCCCGATCTACCCCATTTCAATCTACCCTACCCTACCCACTCCAATCTACTCCACTCCAATCTACCCCAATCTACCTTACTCGACTCCTCTCTACCCAGTCTAACCCTCTCCACTCTACCCCAACCTACCCCACTCCACTCTACTGCATTCCACTCCAACCTCCCACAATGTACTGCACTCCACTCGAACCTACCCCACTGCACCCCAATCTACCCAACCCCATCCCAGTCTACCCCACTCCAATCCGATTTGCCCAATCTACCCAATACACCCCACTCCAATCTGCTACAATCTACCCCAAACTACCTAATTTCACTCCAATCTACCCCACTCCACTCCAATTTACTTTACTTTGCTCCAATTTATCCCAATCCACTCTAACTCCACTCCAATGTATCCCAATCTACTCCACTGCAAACTAAATCAATCTACTCCACTCCAATCTGCCCCATTTCTCCTGGGCGACAGTTGGCATCATTCCCCCGCCATGGCCTACTCCCGAACCTGCCTTCGCCAAAATTGATCCGCTGGAGTTTAGCCAGGCCCTGGCGGCATCCAGACCAGACCCCGCCAATGACCTTGAAGGGGAGCTTGCCTGTTTCACAAGCTGGATCGCTAAGACAGTGGCTCTTTCCCCTGCCTCCCCCTATAAGCATTCCAGGGTTTCTCGCTCTAAACCGTGGTTCACACCTTTTTTGAAGGACTTAAAACAGGAGTGCAAGAAACTGGAGCGAGTTTGGCGGAAGGATTTTTGCCCTTTGGCAAAGCTCTTGCTTAGCACAAAACAAAAAATTTACTACAACGCCATAGCTCATGCTAAAAGCCTGTACTATTCGGCTCGTATCGACCTAGCCAGGAACAATACCAAGGACATTTTTTCCATTGTTCAGAGCTTTATGGCGCCCAAAGCCCAATTGTGCCCGCTTCCATCGTCAAATGCCTGGTGTGATAATCTTTCCAGTTTTTTTATAGGAAAGATTTGCACGATTCAGGCTTCATTTAGTTCCGGTATAGCGGACGCCAACGCGCCCTTGGCATCAGGGGCCTTACCTCTTTCTGACTCGCAATCTCTGCCTGCCTTTGGTTCTATTGATTTGCCTAATTCACTCAGAATTCTGAAGAGCCTGAAATCCGGCTCCCCTTCAGATCCATGCGCGGCCAGACTTTTGGCCGATGTTGCAGAGACTGTCAACCCGGAAGTTAACAGACTCGTTAACATGTCCCTTCGGGAGGCTTATGTCCCGGCAGCCTGGAAGCAGGCAAAAATTCTACCCCTATTAAAAAAGCCACCGCTTGATCCTATGAGCCCAGGAAGCTATCGCCCCATCTCTCTTCTGCCCAGTGTGGCAAAAGTATGTGAAAAAGTGGTAACTAAACAATTGACTGAATTTATTGAAAGTGGGGGCCTATTGCACCTGGCCCAGTCAGGGTTCAGGGCCTCGTATAGCACCGAGGCGGCGCTGGTGGAAGATTCGGAGGCCATTCAAGACTGTTTGGATGATGGCCGGAGGGCAGCCTTGATTTTGCTTGACCTTTCGGCAGCATTCGATACTGGCCCTCATTCACTGCTGCTTACCCGAATTGCGGAGATTGGCATTTCTGGCACCGCTTGGGGCTGTCTAAAATCCTTTTTGGAGGGCCGGTCGCAACAGGTATGGCTCCCCTCCCTCCTTGTCCTCACCTCAGAGGGTGTCTACAGGGGTCCCACAGAGGTCCTCCTTAAGCCCCCTTCTTTTTAACATTTATGTCACTCCCTTGGTCCAATTGGCGGAGGACCTGGGGGCCAAAATCATTGCCTATGCGGACGACACCCAGCTCTTGTTTACCTGGGGGAAAAATGAGTGCTCCACTTCCTCTGCTAAGAACTGTCTGACCAAAGTCTTTCAGTGGCTGGCCTCTGCACAACTTAAATGTAATGAGGAGAAATCCGAAATCCTCCTGTATGGAAAGTTCCCTCCTATGTTTCGAGAAACACTCTGGCCGTCTGATTTAGCCATGCCAGCCTCAACGGGGCAACCCGCTAAAAACCTTGGGGTTTGGTTTAAGGAGAATCTTACGTTCACCACCCAGATCAAGAAGCTAACTGGGAATTGCTTTGGGCTACTCAAAACCCTTCGGAAATTCCTTCCACTTCTTCCTAGGGCCGCTAAAGAAACAGTCACCCGAGCCCTGATCTTATCCCGCTTGGATTATGGCAATGCCTTGTATGTTGGCATCCCTGGATATCTGCTCAACAAGCTGCAGGTTGTCCAGAATGCGGCAGCCAGGCTCCTTCTTAACGTCCCCATCAGATGCAGTGTGAGATAGCATCTGCGAGCCCTACACTGGCTGCCCGTTGCTGAACGGGTTAAATTCAAGTCTTTAGTTATCGCTCACCGTGCTCTGCACTCCTTAGGCCCTAGCTATTTACAAAAGCGCTTCTCTTTTTATACACCTACTAGACATCTGCGTTCCTCCACACAACTCTTGGCTTACGTTCCTCGCTTCCGGAGGCAAAGGCTAGGGGGTAGCTCCCTTGCCCTGTATGCTGCCTTAGCCTGGAATTCGCTGCCGGTCACTCTGCAGAGCATTCAGGACCCAACTCTGTTCAAGAAAAACCTGAAAACATTTCTCTTTGCTTAGTTTGATCTCTGTACTCCTCAAAGGCTCGCGCCGGGACACTCCTCGGAGTATCCGTGCCCGCTATAAATAAAAATAACATAACATTGCACCCCAATCCACCTCTCTCCACTCTAATCTACCCCAATCCACCCCAATCTAGCCCACTCTACCCCATTCTACTCCACTCTACTCCACTCCAACTTACCCCACTCCATCCTACCCCAATCTACCTCACTCCAATCTTTCCAGTCTACCCTACCCCAACCCAACCCACTCCACCCCAACCCTCTCCACCCCACCCCACTCCACTAACTGTTACCATGGTGAACAGCAGCCACAATGGTCTACAACATGGCTAAAACACATTGCTGAAACCAATAGCTCTTGCATAGACGAGACCTATTGGCTTTGCCAATGCTTGTTTATTCCTGCTCGGATATGAGAGTTCTTTTGGTGTCAGCTTTTAATCTCTGGAAAAATACATTTACCCCTCTACCCACAAATTGGGGCACCTCTGCACGTCAACCTTACTGTGAAGGATCCAACACTGAAGAGAGAATGGGTGGTTCGGGCAGGCTCATTCAGACCCTCATTTACAAGAGGCCTGCACCGCTGGAGTGTCACTTTTAATGATGCTCCGGTGGCACAGGCCTCCCAATCATATTTACGAGGCCACGAGAAGCCACTCCGCGTGGCTTTTCATGAACTCGTAGATATGGTGTAAGGCAACACAGTGCAAGTTGCTGCATTGCCTCACACTGCCTTGGAGAGGCATGCCATGGGCGTTGCGGTGGGTGTTCCCACTCAACGCCCATGGTTTTTGTCACATTCCTAGATTTACAACATGGCGTAAATCTGGGAATGCGTCGAAACCCTGCATCTCCACAAGGCTGGTGTAGCGGTTGTTTTTGTGTAGGAAGGTGTCCCTTCCTTCACAAAAACAACCCGATTTCAATACAGGCACCCTTGAGCCATGGTGCAAGGGTGCCTGCGTTGGCGCTAGGCAGCCATCTGTGTGCCAGCACAGTGTAAGAGGACAGGAATGCACCATATCTCATAGATATGGCGCATTCCTGCCCTTTTCTTTTAACGCAAGGCAGCGCAGCAAAGTCACTTGCAGCGCTGCCCTGCTGTCACATTGTTTTAAATGAGGCCCTCAATCTATTGCATCTCTGAGAAAATTCACCAATATTTCTACCATTGTTTCAAAACAAGGTGGACAGGAGCCGGCAACTACTAACAGCATGCCACCAAGAACAAACAAGACAATAGCAATTTCTAAACCAAATAATGACGTAGAGAAAAAGTGGATTTTGCCCCATACCACTGTAGTATGTCGCTTCGGCCCCTGAAGCAAATTTGACTACCCTATTGGACTGTATACAGATATTCCCTTGAACAGGATACTGCACGACTGGCCCAAGTGAAAAGTGGTATGAGGGTTGCTTAAGGTTTCATTTTTAAACATATAGGGCCTGATTACGATGTTGGCCGGAAACTATACCTCCCGACTCCTTGTTGGAATCTGTTCCGACTGAGTCGCAGTCGGAGGTTCCGACCAACCGATTATGATGCTTCCGAACACTGTTCGGAAAGTCTCCCTTTGACTTCAATGGAAGCCTGTGTTCCGACCGACACTCGGAAAACCTTGCACCCTGTGGCGGGCACCCCATGGTGCCTGTCACACTGTGCATGGTTCTATAGGGGGGTCCCTTGGGTACCCCCACGGCCCCCAACCGGAGGCCGCAGTATGAAGGGGGGCCTGCTAGGGGCCCCAAAAGTCAGTTTCCGACAGCCTTTTCGTGTCGGATGGTCCGAGTTGGAAAGGCTGTCCGAATCTGACATCGTGATACGTCGGTTGGAAACGTGGTACGTAGAGCTGCACGATTCAGCTTCGACCGACTCGGAGTTTCCGAATGCTTGTCGGAACCGATTTGGAGTGACCGAACGGTTATCTTTCCATCATAATCAGTCAGTCGGAAATGTTTCCAACCGACCAATTACGATGGGTTCTGACACGGTTTAGGAAAATCCGAATGCTGTTCGGAGCCTTTCCGACCGACATCGTAATCAGGCCTATAGCCTCTCATTACGAGTGACCCAGTAACTGGTGTGCTATTTTTTTACCTGAAAAAGTCTGGCTTTGCTGAATCAAATTGGCTGGGTACTGCACCAGAATCTGCATGTCCCATTAAATATCGAACATTTCCCCCAAATAAATATCGACAGGTTTTGCTTTAAAAAATATTGTTAAAAAATGTAAATTGAGATATGTGCAGTAGCAGCATATACCACACGTATCACGATTAATTTGGCTGCTTGTAATCAGGGCCCATATATTTATTTGAGTTATTTATGAAGTGCAGAGCTCTCTTGGAAATGCAAATGCAGAAAATAAGCCGACGGTTTTATGATTTGCGGGTCGTTTACATTAGTCTGAGGCAGCGGCGTAATGTAAAATGACGGGAACCCCATGTAGAATGTGAAGAGGGGCCCAGAGTCCCCCATATCTCACAGATGTTCATTGGCCTTGGACTAAATGACCCCCCGAAGGGCTGAGGGGCTCCTGGAAGGTTGAGGGGGGACCCCTGCACCGCAGGAGCTGCAGGGGCCTGCGTTACACCCCTGGTCTTAGGAAGGGTGTGATGTAATTAAAGGAGAGGTCATGACAGCTCAATTGTTGTGATTCGCGTATTGCTTTCATTGCCTGCAGAGATGGGTCAAATTATAGCCAAGATTTCCGTTCTATAAGGTAAACTCACTTTAAAGATATTGTCTGAGTGACGAGCCTTTGTGTATGCCACAGCAAGCCCAAGAAATGCTACCTGAAGCAATGGCCCATGAAGCTTATCCAGGATGGAAATAAGGTGGTTGCACTTCTGTCTGTATTTTATCAAGCTTGACACAGGGTTGAATTGTGCCACGAAGGGCAAATGAGTGGTTGCTGTTAGTTCTGTCAATAGGGCATCTAACAATGAAAGTATCAGACTACTCAAACTATTGCAGGATGTAGTATCTAGGAAGTCTGGTTTTAATTTCCAAAGACACTGAGGCATAATAAGAACATTTGTGTATTTTAGGAGATGCTTTTAATGAAAAGTGGCTCTTAATGTGGAAGCCCAGAAGTTTTGTACCTCAGAGAAAAGTGTTTATGGGGCCTATTACGATGGCGGTCGGATGACCGCCGGCCGTGGCAACCGCCGGACCTGCGGCGGATATCCACCCACGATCGCAAGCCAGAAAACCGCCGGTCAGATTAGGATGGCGGTGGTGACCGCGGCAGTGGGAAATTCCGACCGCCGCTTTTCCTCCGGTTGCCATCCGCACTCCTGCCTTGCGGACGGAGAAGGACCGGGATAATGGTGGCGTTGCCGATCTGGCTCCGCCGGCACGATTATGATGCCGGCGGTAGCCAGCCTTTCCTCAGCGGTCAAACCGCCATGGAAAGGCAGGCGGAGAATGTCTTCCGGGGGCCCGTTGCGGGCCCCCAATGTGTTGGGGTGGGTGCACTGGGGGGGTACCCATGGTCCCCCCTACATTTCCCTGTACCAGGTGGCAGGCACTGTGCAGTGCCTGGCACGCAGTGCAGGGAAATGCAGGACATGCACCTTTTGACATCGCGGCAGTGCTGCGTGCATCAGCAACCGCCGCAATGTTAAAGCCCGCGATCCGACCGCAGCGGCCGGATTTTGAGCAAGGAACATCGTAATGCGACCGGCGGTTATGTCGCGGCCCTTGCGGGCGGTCTTTTCCCGTTACCATGGCGGTCGGGGAGGTTTTCCGACCGCCATCGTAATAGGCCCCTAAGTTCCATTTATAAGACCCAAGTTTGCTTCTGTGGTATTTGTTGATATTTATCAGTGGGCCGATTGTGAAAGTTCGCAAACATCAAATATGATAGCTTAAGAAAATGTTCACAACAGCCAGTATTTCCACCTAGAAATAAACACATTTTATATTTAGTAATGTGGCAAAAAATAATTGATGATTATTACACAAATTTTACAAAGGGGAAAGAAAAAGTGTACATCTAAAATTTAGTGCAATGATGTTCAGATTCTGTCGATGTTGGGACATCCAACCCTATAACAACTGTGTAGTTATAGTTAGGTCAGAGTTTCCATAGGAAGAATGCTTTTTTTTTGTCAAACTTGTTTTTATTAAGTTTTACAAAGCATCAATCAACAAGCATGGCAATACATATTATCTGTGCATTCGGATATCGCTATCAGCCCTCTATTACCGTCTACAGATTCTTTCGGGTGATCCGATTCGTTTCTCATGCAGTTCTTTCTTCATGTATTACCTGCAAATCTACATTACTGATTGATACAACAAATAAAAAGGATAACAGTAACAGAAACATATCATCTGTAGCATCAGACCATTCTCCCTCCCCAATCCCTCCCCCCTCCCCGGTTCCTTTCCTAGTGGAATATAGATATGTTATTTCTCTCTTTTGAGAATCGGGGATAGGGGGGTGCGGAGTTGAGCTATAATGAGGAGAGAGGGAGAGAATTAATCATAGTGGGGTAAAGTTGACAACTGGGAATGTACGGGGTCTCGGGGGTCCGGAGTAGTTAATCTAGTCTTGTGGTGGTTTTGTACGTTCGTGGTGGCTCAGATTAAAACTGAAACAGGTGCAGTGCACTAACTCTCGTGGGACAGGTGGTTAATGGGAGACCGCTGGATAGATATTTGACCAGGGGACCCCAAGCAAATTCAAAGTTTTTTAATTCGTCTCTATATATGTCACTCATACGTTCCATAGTGAGTGCCTGCCATAGCCGTGCATGCCATTGAGTTATGGCTGGGGATTCTTTCTTTTTCCATGCAGCAGCTATCGCTGTTTTTGCTGCTCCCAGGCAGAGCCATATAATGGCTAGGTCGGCTTTAGTTTGGTGTTACAAGGTTGGGTCCCTCAAGCCAAGCAGCGTGAACTCTAGAGAGTCTGGTATGGGATAGCCTAATATCTCTTTGATTTGAGCCAAAATTTCTGACCAAAAGGGACGAATTGAAGGGCAGTCCCACCATATATGGGGGAAGTCGCCCTGAAGGCCGCAGCCCCTCCAACAAAGGTCCGAAGTGTTAGGGAATATTTTCTTCAGTTTTTCAGTGTACAGGTACCAGTCAAACATTATCTTGTAGTGGGCTTTGCGTTGACTGAGAGAGTGACAATGGCGTTTTATATCCTTCCAGAGGGCTTTCCACTGAGTGTCTATGATATCTTGGCCTAGTGTGCGTTCCCAGAATTCCAGGTAGTGTGGACGCCTAGATGGCATTGTCTGCAGTGATAGGGAGTATAAGAAGGAGATGGCCCCTTTCACTGAGATGGCACGCTTCACATAACGCTCCAAGGGCGTGAGTTCTCTGGTGGCCCCTTCTCTCAGCGCAAATTGTTGGACCCAGTGACGTAATGGGAGATATCGAAAGTGTTCTGTGTTAGGTAGGTTGAATTCCCTTTGCCAGTTTGCGAATGTTAAAATGTCCCAGTTGTGGAATATGTCAGCCACAGTAAGGCAGCCACCCTCCCGCCATGCGTCAAAGGGTCCTGGCTGTAATGCCGGTGGAAAAGCAGGGTTGTAATGGATGGTAGTGAATGGTGAGGGGAACGTAGTCCATTCTGTCTGTTTTAGTATATCGTCCCATACCATAAGCATCGTCCTAGTGAGTATGCTAATGTATGCATTCGCCGATCGGTTTCCCTTTGGTTTCTAAAGTAAGCCCCATATTACTCTACCCGCAATTGCTCGGTCCATGTGTAGCCAGTGTTTATCTGACTCACCTTGGGACCATTCTACCAGGACTCTAAGTTGGGCCGCTTTGTAATAGAGGTTCAGATCAGGCATCGCCAGGCCTCCCTCATTGGTAGGCTTTCTGAGAAGATTAAACGGCAGTCTTGGTTTCTTATTCTGCCAAATGAATTTCCTTAAGAGTATGTGGACCTCATGTAAGAAGTCCCTTTCGAGTGCTATGGGCAGACTTTGAAACAGGTGGAGAAATTTCGGTATGACTACCATTTTGATGGCATGTATTCTGCCTAACTAGGAAAGGTAGAGGGGAGCCCATCTCCTCAGGTCCGGTCGTAGCTGGCATAGGAGTGGTGGGTAGTTAGCTGCAAATAATCCAGAAATTTTGGGGGTTAGTTTTATTCCCAGGTATGTTAAATCTTTCTTGGCCCACTGAAAGGGAGTTGACGCCACCAATTCACTCATCTCTGCCTCTGGAAGTGTTAAATTAAGGAGGAAGGACTTATGAAGGTTAATGCAGAATCCAGCTACCACCTCAAAACGGATGGATTGATGTGGATCCGCAATTGTTAGTAAGATATCGTCAGCGAACACTGATATTTTGTAATCGTCAGAGCCAAATGGAATTCCTCTAAATCCTCTATTGTCTCGAAGTCGGGCAGCTAATGGTTCAATGCTGAGCGCAAAGAGGAGTGGGGATAAGGGTCAGCCCTGCCTCGTTCCCTGTTCCAAAAAGAAGGAGTCGGAAGCCATGCCGTTGACTAACACTCTTGCGCTGGGGGCTGCAAAGTTAGCCTTGATCATATTGATAAATGCTTTGCAAAAAACGAATCTTTGAAGTGTCTGAAAAAGAAAACTCCAATTAACTCGATCAAATGCCTTCTCGGTGTCTAATCCGAGAAGGACTGAGGGGATCTGTCGCTTATTAGTTTTTTCTATTAGATGTATCACTCTTCGTACGTTGTCATGAGTCTGTCGTCCCTTAATAAATCCCAATTGATCTGGATGGATCAATCCCGGAATCAAATTTTCTAGGCGGGTAGCTAAATTTTTTTAATACAATTTAGCGTCTAGATTAAGAAGTGCTATGGGGCGGTACGAACCACAGTGCCTTGGATCTTTCCCGGGTTTGGGAATCACAGTCAGAAGGGCTTCACTCATAGTGTGGGTTGTTTGTTTCGTAGTCGCTATGTGATTAAAAAGGGCCGTCAGCTGGGGAATTAGTTCTGTACTAAAAGTTTTATAAAATTGTGTTGTCAGACCACCAGGCCCAGGAGATTTATGTAGTTTCAGAGTCCCGATCGCTTTTTGTACTTCTTCCTCCGTGATAGCTTCCCCTAGTTGTTCATTCTGACTCTGTGCAACCTGTGGGAGTTCCACAGTATCTAGATAGTTTGTTTGTGTCTGAAAATTGAGTGGGTCAGCTGTGTACAATGTGCTGTAAAAGTCCCTGAATGCTCTTGCTTTACCCGAGTCATCGTGTGTCTGTGAGCCTGAGGGTGCCTGAATGTCTCCGAATGAAGTCCTTTTCTCTCTTTACTCGTAATTGGCGTGCCAGGTGTGCTCCAACTTTATTGCCCTGTGAATATGAGGTCTGCTTAAGACTAAGCAGTGTTAACTCTGCTCAGTTAGAGTAGATCGCGTGGAGTTTCCCCTTTAGTGCTGTGACTTTTCTTTGGGTTGTGACTGTAGGATTGGCTTTGTGTGTTTGTTCTAGTGTTTTCAATTCCCCCTCCAAGGTTAGTCTTTCTGCTGTTCTTTCCTTATTAAGCGCTGCCATTAGTGTTATGCATTGGCCCCTGATTAGAGCCTTGAAAGCGTCCCAATTGTTTGTTAGAGTTGTGTCTTGGGGGTCATTTAGCTGAAAGTACTCCCTAATTGAGGAGCGTAGGGCATCGCAGAGTGATTTGTCTCGTGTTACCGCGTTGGGAAGAACCATTGTTTGAACTTTGGTTTAGGGCTGTGCCACTCTAAGGTGATTGCCACTGGAGCATGGTCGGAGATAATGATGGGGTGTATGGTGGCATCCCAAACTAATTTATGAAGGGTTTGGCTCATAAATACGTAGTCGAGTCTCGAGTAAGTGCGGTGGATGTGGGAGAAAAATGTGTAATCTTTATCTTCTGGGTGTGCTTCCCTCCAACAGTCTCTGAGGCCTAAGTCGTGAATAGCTTGTGTCAAGTTCTTTGGGAAGCTACCTGTGTGGGCCCTATGTGGGTGGGTGCTGTCCTTCCCGGAATGCCATGTCAGATTAAAATCTCCCATCATCACAATGTCGCCCTCTGTAAAGCCCCCCAGAAGGGTCAGTGTATTATGAATGAAGGCTGCTTGATTTGTGTTCGGTACATATATCCCCGCAAATGTGCATATGCGTCCCCATATACGGCCTTTTACCACTATCACCCTCCCCTCGTTGTCAGTTTTATAATCTATTGGTTGGAATTTGAGGGAAGAATGGAAGAGGAGGGCGACTCCATTGTGTTTGGTATTGGCGGAGGATTTAAAAACCAGGGGATATGCTTTGTGTTTTATTCTGTGGTCTTCTGACCTTTTAAGGTGGGTCTCCTGGAGTGCCACAACATCATAGTATTGGTCGGTTAAATATTTGCATATCTTTTGACGCTTAGATGGAGCATTCATCCCTCTCACGTTCCATGTCAGCGTGGTGATCACCATCTTGGCTGTATGTACTGTGTTGCTGCTCACCCTCCCTCACCTGCAATTCTCTTTGCCGCCCCGCCCAAGGGCCACCTCCCACCTCCACTCCCCCTGGATCTTTCAACTGGCCATGTCCAGTGTGTGTGTCCCCATTGTGCACCGTTGACGTTGCTCTTACCTCTCCGGACCCCGTACAGAACATAAAAAGAAACATATAAAAAAGCGAAATAAAAGACTAGTAACAGTCTTGAATAGCAAGAATGTTGGGACAGTCTGTCCCCCATTTGGGTCGCCGTTGCGGTGTCTGTTCATTGTTTGAGGCGAATTGGACCATGGTCCGTCGCCGAGATCCGTTTAGTAAAGTCATAACAAAAGACAAATTCTGCTTTTCCGATTTGAGACTTGCGGATGCTTTACCGCTACACAGTCCTCTTTACTGGTCTCCAAACTTTCAGTTATACATGTTGATTGAGTTCTTCAACTGGAGATGTAGAATGGAGTCATGTTTCCTGGTGTTTAGGGACATTGTTGGTTGCCGCTGTTTTAATTGTAGAGTGGTGAGCGAGTTTGGAGCATGGATCACTCTCGCCACTTGGTATCGGTTCATTCAGGTTATCTCAGCGGTGCCTTGTTTCTTCTGTGCTTTGGGAAGGCGGCGGGTCTGCCAGCGGCCCCCTTTCTCCACTCCTTGCGAGGAACCATCCTGTTGTCCCTCGCCACTTGCCTCCGCGGTAGTTTCCGGTGTCGGGAGGCCCAGCACCTTGAAGGCTTCTTTGACTTCGGTTATGTGGTGCGTTTTGTTACGGTATTCTAAATCTATACCGAAAGGATAGGTCCACCGATATCTAATGTTGTCCGGTCTGAGTTTTTCCGTGACTGGTCTGAGCTGTTGACGGCGGGCCAGGGTTGCTGGTGCTACGTCTTGGAATAGTTGGCAGGAATGTCCTTGGAACTTTACTACCTCTAGCTTCCTAGCCGCTTGTAGTATGGCCTCTTTGGTCTTGAATGAGTGCAACTTCGCCAATATGTCCCGCGGTCTACGAGTCTCTCCTTGATTGGGTCTTCCCACTCTATGGACTCTATCTATTTTTATTTTTGTTGTTGCTGTCCCTAGTGCTTCGGTAAACAGGCCTGCAACAAAGGCCTCTAAGTCCGGCCCCTCCGCTCCCTCTTCCAGATTGTGAATCTGTATGTTCTCCCGTCTTGACCTGTTCTCCCGGTCCTCGTTCTTCAGTAGTACAGCTTGTAGTTGAGTTTGGAGATCCCGTGCAGTAGATGTCAGCTGTTCCGTTTTCTGTTCCAAGATTGCAGTTGTAGACTCTACATCCAGCCCCCTGGCCCCCACTGAGTCGACATCCTGCTGCAAGCTGGTGAGTCTGCCACTGAGGTCAGCTCTGAGTGAGTCCATGGATTGCACTATATCAGCCTTTAGCTCCTCTCGTAGTTCTTGTTTGTATTCCCTCAGTGAAGCAAGGAGGTCCTCCTTAGATAGCGCCATGTTGTGTTCCCCTGACGCTGGCACCTGTGCGTCTTTGGAGGCCGTGGGGGCGAAGTAGGTGGAAACTCTGTTATTTTGCTGTTTTTTCGGCGGCATAGATGAGCCCTGTGTCGGTACTGGTCTCTCCAGTGTCCAGCTTCTCCCCGCATACAGTGGTGTAGGGACTTAACTAGGTGGGGTTGACCTGGGGCCTGTTTAGGCGTCTGACCTCCCACTGTGCAGTAGGGCTCTTCACCCTTGTTGCTATATCGCTCTGATGTCTCTGTCCTCTTCACTATGGAACTACCCCAAGTCCTGGGCTCAGTCCGCTGTGTTGCCGGAGATCGCCGCTTTTCCCCTGACGGGGGCGGGAGGGTAGGTGCTCAAGGGATTCAGTGGCCGATGCGCCCCCCAGGTTGGGTCCTTATGGATCGGGTTAGTGCCCCCTGCTGGTCGCTTTGCCTCTGTGTTGTGGGGGGGGGCACTAAAATCTTCTAACCATGAGGGTTTTTATTTTTTGGAGGAGACTCAGAATATATATTATGTCCAGTGACTGGGGGGGGGCTTCTGTTTGTAGCTGTGTGCGTTTTCTGGGGGAGCTGCTATCGCCGTCTCAGCTGAAGATTTAGCCCCTCACTGACATTTTATTAGGGACTGTGTGACGCTTTGGGTGACTATTAGTGCAATTGTAGGAGCGTTTTCACTTGTGTGCTGTAGCTGCTTTGAGTCATCAATCACTTTCTGTTTGGACCTAACATGGCCGTATTTGAGTTGTCCCAGTATCTATTGCTGCTCTTAATGGATCCAGCACAAGCTCCCTCTGGATCCTGATAGAATGGGCCAGGGCCGGGACCAAGAGCGGGTGCCGCGGGCGGGGCCACGAGTCTGATGCAGGGATCTTCTCCGGTGAGTATTGCTTCGGAGTCCCCGAGGCGGGTGCTGCTGCCTTTTCACTTATGGAGCATCGCCATTTTAGAGTCAGGCACCCAGCTTCAATTGCTCCTGGCCGCCTCATAGCCCCCCGTCGATGGGCCCCAACCGACCCCCAGACTTGTTTATGTCCCTGTTGCTGATGCTGTGGCACTGGGACCTCGAGTAAATCTCGTCGCTGACAGCACTATTTCTAGACCGGGGGCTGGCACTTTCCTTTCATTCGCGCCTCAGGTCCCGCGCTCCCTACTCACCGGCATCACCTCCGGTGGCATCTGACTTCTCTGGGGCGCTCTGTGGGATGTCAGTGTTCAGGGCAGTCAGCGGTGTGTTGTGGGACTGTGTCGCGGAATCCCCGCCGCGCTCGACTTCTTCCGTCTCGATCGCAGGTTGAGTCTCTGCCCGGGCCTAGCTTCTCCGGGCCCTCTTGCTATCTGGCACCATCCACAGCAGATCGCCTCCTCTCGCCTTGATCCAGTCCAAGCACATCATTCCTACTGGAGCAACCAGTAAGAATCTTCGTTTTCAGTGCAGAATCGTCTACTAAATCATGGTTTATTGGGGCCTCAGCAGCGGAGCCGTCGTGGGTTACGACCACACGGCCATCTTGGTTGGCCACGCCCCCATCAACTTGGAAGAACGCTTTTTGTTTTGATAATAACTTTGGCGCTGTTCGACAAATTTTCACAAAAATTTCCCAAACAAAAAGTTTACTTACCTCAGCTCCTTCCTTCACAGTTTCTAGGTGTTCTGTCAAGCGGGGACTGAGAAAAGGGGTCAGTCTCAAAACGCGATTCCCTCATGCAATGTCCCTAGGAATTTTTGAATGGCGATACACAGAAAACGGCTGAACAGAATTACACAAAATTTAGCAGAAAGCAAGATATTTACCCATTAAGTATTCTTTTTGTGATGTGGTGTAAATCTGATCAGCTGTTTTTAAGAAATTAAGGTTAGAAAAATAGACATATCTTGATGGTTGGTCCCGGGGCACTTCAGCAGGAGTCCCATGGGATTGCAAATTTAAAAAATGGAGCATTCCCATTGGTCGCAACTAGTATGTTCCTGGGGCACCCAGTGGTCCTGTGGAACCAAACAATCTCATTGGCTAGCTGTAATATGAAAGAAAATCTTCCCCCACCATTACAGGACACAGGGACTCGGTCTATGTGTCCTGAAAACGAATATTAAAGTTAATATAGGGGGCAGGTTAAAGGTACCCTGACCTCATGGCTGTTATGAGGGGGTCCCAAAATAAATAAAAATATTCAGCCCATCTGTCCCTCCAGGCTCTTGTGTGACATTTTGACAGCTCTCAGGAGAATCCCATGGGACCAAGTGCTGCCCACAAACCCCTATTCCACAAGAATGTGAGGTGGGGGTTTGTGGGCAGTTGGCCCTTCATGGGGGCTTGACCACCTGCGGGGTTGAGTGAAGGACCTGGCCATAGGCCCCGAGGCCATGTGTGGCAGAGGACTTTAAGTTTAAAAAAAAAAATTCACTGGAAAAAAAAACAAAGCTTAAAGTGACATTATAGGTAGGTATGGTAATAAGATGTTACTTTACGTTGAAACAAAAACAGAAATTCATTGAAAAAACGAAAGGTTAAAGAAAGGCTATAGTTAGGAATGATAACAAGATGTTACTTTACGTTAAAAACACTAGAAATTCACAGAAAAAAGCACAGGTTAAAGTGATGTTGTAGTTACGTGAAAATGTCAGTCCAAATGTCACCTAAATTCAAAACACATCGAAATTTACCAGTTACAGTTTACTAAGCTAACTGTAATTTTCTCCCCCACCATACCCTGCTTATGACCTCAGATATCACATCACTTGTAACATGTTCAATGTCATCATTAATTATATAAGTGATGAGATATCGAATGGCATTATTGGTGACATAAATGATGAAATCATTGCTGACATCTTCAAACCTATTGCTGTTCAAATTACTCTATTAAACCAGTGCCGGATTTCAGATATGAAATTAAGTGCTAAATTGGCACAGAATCATGTATACCATAATTGCCATTCACACACACAGGCTCCCTTAGATGAACTAAGGTCCTCCTGCACACAGCCTTTGCCCTGTTTGAAACTCCTTGTGGACAGTCAAACCCGTGGGCAATCAACCATACAAGAGTGGGCAAGCCTGTACTGCACACGTTTTTTGCCCTGTAAACAACATTTCATAGAGAACCCACTCTGTCCAGATGCCCAAGCACAAGTAGGTGGCCAAGCCCCTACTACACTCAGCCTTTGGATCCAGGATCTAAACATAGAAATAAAAAGCTCTCACAGGGAATTATGGTGTATTCCTTCCCTGGAGCAGTGAATAATAATTGAGTGGCTCCTGCTGCTCATTTATTATTCTTTAAAATAGTTTTAATTGTTTTTTTGGGGTGCACCGGTGCCCACCGGGAACACCCACTACATAGCAATAATTGAAAGTTGTGGGGGGAGCCCCAGGGCCCCTGCAAACCTTGTCAGCTCCCTAGCTAGCAGCCTGGTGGGAGCCAGCCATTTCTTTTTTATGTGGGTGCCCAGGTGCCCACCTGGGACACCCACAGCATTTTCTTATGTTAGGCATGTTGGAGGCTACGGGGGTACCAGAGGCCTCTGTGTACCCTGCCAGCTCCCTAACCTGTATTCATAGAAGGTGCTGGCAGGAGCCAGCCATTATTTTTAAAGTGGGTGCTCCAGTGCCCACCTGTGGCACCCACAACATGTGCCATCATTGGGGACTGTGGGGGAGCTCCAAGACCCCCACAGCCCCTGCAGTCTCCACAGCCAGAACCCATCCTGGGTGTGGAGGGTGCTGGCTCAGTTCCTCTGCTACCACCTGGGTGGTGTCAGCTCTTTTCTGTGCTCTCATTCGTGCAGGAGCAAGGTTGCGTTCCCTACTTGGGAGAGTGTGCGCAGGGAATAAAGTTTAAATTCCCTGCTCACACTCTCCCGGGCAGGGAACACTGCAGTGTCCCAGAGGATGGGGTCCCCTCACATTGCTTTGATCAATCCCCTGGGTGATGGGCTTGATCATGGCATGGGGAGGTGGGCTGCATGCCTACCTCCTTCAAAAAAGAAATCAATCCAGGGGGAGGGTCCCTAGGCCCTTACAAGGCGCAGGGAGGGGGGACCCACGCCTCTCCCCATAAATAATAAGTTGGGCCAAGGGCATGGGGAGCCCTGGGCATCCAAGAGGATCAGGGAGAGGTGCTGCATGCCCCCTCCCAAAAATAAAATATTTCACTGCCTCCCCCCCAGGCCCTATCAATCCAAGGGAATTATTATTGAAAAAGAGGGATCCCAATTTTTTTCACCCCAAAAGACCAAGGGGGAAAAGGTATCCCTACCCACCACCTATATGTTTTTTTAAAACTTATTCAAAGACAGGGGACTGAATCCCCATGTCCTAAAATGGCTGCTGCCACATATTTGATGATGTGGTGGCAGCCAATCAGATCTTATCTTTAGAACTGTCAGCTCTGCAAATCCTCCGCAGCGTAAAATATACATACATGTTGAAGCTTAATTTCTCAAAAACGTGCTGAACAACTTTACACAAATCACAAAAAGCAGGAGTGCCCCATAATGCCCTAATGCATTTTAATATACAATATTTTTATGCCTGTGGTACCCGTAGAAGACCCCAGGGCACTACCAAGCATTTATTAATGTTGTGGGGGGCTTCAGGGAGTAAAACAGCCCTCAGCAGCATAAAAAAAAACCTACGTCTCCCGAGTCATTAAATCAATGACCCCAGGAGAACTTACCATATTTTTGAAAGCACTCCTAGCAGGAGCTCTATACTCTGGAGTGCAAAGGCTCTCTTGTGGTTATTTGTATGATTGCATGTTGTGGGCTGAAAGATGTTAAAAGAAAGACTCCGAGACATGTTGGTTTTAATTTAAAAAAATTGGAAAAATCAACAACAACGTGTCTGTGAATGTTTCTTTTAACATTTTTCAGCCTACAAAATGTAATAGTAAGAACACTGTTAAAAGAAAACTTCACAGACATGTTGATTTTTTAAAATAAAACTTTAATAAACCTTTTTATTGTAATCACTGTTATGAACCATTGTATTGTGTGAATTACTGAAATATACATTTGATTAAAAATATTGGTGATTTTTAGTGAAAGATATTAGATCTGCTTTATATATATTGATATGCTCAGCCCTTAATATAGCCAATAAGCCCACGTTTTATATTTTGGTGTTGTGAGTCTTTGACAAAGTCAGTATGTCTGCCAGAGTGCGGCCAGGACCAATGAGACAAACCGCATGACCCACATTCCAGAAGGCAGTATGGGGTATAGGGTTGGCTGCTAGTGAGGGGTTGGATTCAGGGCCTGGCCGCAGGTGTGGGGTTGGCTTTACGTATGGTAATAAAATAAAACTTTACATTGGAAAAAAACCTAAAAATTCACTGAAAAACAGAAAGGTTAAAGTGACGTTATATTTAGGACCTGTAATTATATCTTACTTTACATTAAAAAAAAACCCTTAGAAATTCACAGCAAAAAACAAAGGTTAAAGTAACATTATAGTTAGGCGGAACTTTCAGTGACAGTGTAACGTTTTATTAAAAAAAAACACTGAATTTCACCATTTACAGTTATCTCTAGTAACTATAACTTATACCCTAAAGTAACTTTAACTCGCGCCCTCGCCAAGCACTGCTTATTACCTCCCCTATTACATCACTCATGACATGTTTGATGATATCATTGATAACATCACTTTAATATCTAAAATGAGATCATTGATGACAACACTGTGCATTGTGAGGGCATGAGTTATAGTTACTTTAGGGCATGAGTTAAAGTTACTTGAGATAAATATAATGGATGAATGCCAGTGGTTTTGTTAATTTAAAACGGTATGTTTTAACTGGCATTTTCACCTAACTATAATAGATGGATGGATGCTGTCAAGATTTGCGGGTGAGTTCAGCCTGCACTGCTGACATGCTATATGACATGCATGATAATCGTAGTCTTTCATCCTTACAAGGTCAATAAATTAAGCAACATTAAATTGAGTTACATTAACACATGTTATTTAAATGTCTTCACTTAAAAGTGTTAAAAGTAAAATGTATTTTCCTCTAACTCCAGTTCTACATCAATGTTATCTTCATTACATTCATATACAGTGCATAGTCTCACCTATGTGCTGAATTCCAAAATTCATCTCCACACAAAGAGGGTCATTACAATGACTGGCGGATCGCCACCGCCCGTATGGTGGTGGCGATCCGCCCGCCATTTCCCACCGCCCGCATGCCATTTCCCCCCACCATATTACGATGGCGGTGGGGAGCCCGGCGGACGGAAAGACCGTCCGCCGGTTTTCCGCCGGTCCCACAGGGGACCGGGCGGTAAAGGACCCTAATATGGTGGCGGTGTCTGCAAGACACCGCCATCCATATTAAGATGTCGGCGGAAAGCAGCCTTTCCATGGCGGTGTTACCGCCATGGAAAGGCATGTGGTCTTTGCTTCTGGGGGCCCGTTGCGGGCCCCCAGGAGTTGGGGGGGTGGGGGGTGCACATGGGGGGTACATTTGAATGCACAAGGTGGCAGGCACCACGCGGTGCCTGTCACGTTGTGCATTCAAATGCACAACATGCGTTTTTCGCATTGCGGCGGGTGCTGGTGACAGCACCGTCCGCCGCAATGCAAACAATACGTGATGCCACCGCCACCGTGGCGGTGGCATCCTAATACCCATGGCGGGATCGCCGCACCCCTTGCGGACGGTCCCGCATTCCGTTGCGGTGGCGGGCGGACTTTGTCCGTCCGCCATCGTAATGACCCTAAAAGTGAAAAAGAATGCTGGTGCATAGGCAAGATTTTTTTACTTTGTTACTTCCAACATAAGTATGTAATACACATTTCAGCACATCTATTAGAAACTCTGAAACGGACTAAAGCATAATTGGCAGCCCTACTTTCCTTTATTTCTGCCTTAAAAAAAAGAAAAAGTAAACAAAAATGTTGCCTTAGGCCTTCAGTGGGGGTCATTTACATCCTGGCGAATGATAGACCAGTCCAAAAGAGTGGGAGAGGGCATAAATGCTGGTATCCTTGGGCAAGACCATAAACTGTAATTAGGGTTCCCAGGCTGCCTGATGGGGATCCATGCACTGTGAAGAGAGCCAATGTAGCTGTAGATGTGCTAAACAGTCTCTATGTATAAAGTGCCTGCTCTGCAAACTATTTCTTTAGAGAAAACAAACTCCAAAAGAGTTTGTTTTCCGTAATCTGAAACACAAATGGTTCATGGGCATTCTACGTTTTCTCTGCCTGTGCCTGCCACAGGCAGAAAATCAGTGGTGGGCACTCCACCCTAAATAGGGAAGGGCGGCCATCACTATGATCCGGTAATTCTGTGGTGGACAGACTGTTTGGTGAAGGGCTAATATGAGTGTAAATAGCTGATGCTCCTCTAACGTTAACCCAGAGATCTCTGAATGGGGGGCGTTAAGCTGGTTTGTCATGGAGTGAGGACTTCTGCTTTACAGCAGTCCTCCTCTCTGCCAAAACCCTAAATGAGGCCAATTGTCATTAAGCTCACAAAGAGCCCTGTCACTTTGGCCTTTGTCAACTTCTGAAAGCCTCACAGTGACCTCTGAGCCACACAGACAGTCACTTAAGCATACAATGTTACAAAAATAAATCTGCCCCTTTTCCTTTAATAAAAAAAAAGAATTATTAAACTTTTATCCAATTCCCCCCCCCCCCCCGAATACATTTAACAAGTCATTAGCAGCAAGGTTACATGAATACAATAAATAGTAATACATCTAGTGGTTGGATCAAAATAGAAATTCATCACTAAGTCAACACAAAAAAGTACATTACAAACAGCCTAGTCAAAAAATGACTGTTATTGAAATTAGACACTTGAATCATCCGCGTACTCTGTCCTTCTTTCTTTCCAGTCCCAATCAAGCAGACAATTTCTACTGAATGTTGATACCCAGTTCGAGAGAGGCCCCCAGATCCCTCCTCCCTTTTAATTTCGCCTTTTTTCCCTTTGGCTCATAAAGTGCTTTTTCCATTTTGTAAACATATGAAAAGTGCTCCTTCCATTGCTCAAATGTCGGGGGTAAGGGATCAAGCCAGGCAAAAACTACACAAAGCCTAAAAACTGCCATCACAATAAAAATTAACTTGACACCCACACCTGTATTTGATTCACCAACACCCAGCAACATAAGCTGCGGTGACGGGGATATATTCAACTTAAGGACTTCCCCTAGGAATACTGCAATTTCTTAGCTCAATAAATTTAGGTGGGGGCATAAGCAAAACATATGGACCAGGTCTGCACTGGGTTCCCGACACCTAGGACAACATGTCCCAGCCACCCCACCCATTTAGCTAATTTGGCAGGTGTTATATATAAATCGAAAATCGTTTTATAATGTTGTATTTGTAGGTTGGATGATCATAAAATTGACCCTGCCGGCTCTAACAATTCCAAAAAGCAGGAGATTTCCAAATTATCCTGCCATTTTACATCATGTTTTTCCAGATCATCCGAGACCCCTCCATAACACACCCATATGTTTGTGATATCGAGTAATTGGTTCCCCTTATTAAAATCTCCATCAGGGGAATCCTGGAGAAACCTGCTAATCCCCCAACCTTTCTCAATAGAAAGTCCCTAAATTAGAAATATTTTTAAAAAAATTGTGTCCCGGTATTAAATCTGTCCCTAATCTCTTCAAATGATGCCATATGATTCACAGAAAGGAAATCACCCATCCTGCCGAGGCCACCTCGTTCCCATTTGGCTAAGTAATTGTCATGGAATATTTCGGGCAGTTGACTATTCCAATGCAACGGAGTGTACCAGCTATTCCTGCTTACTCCCATTTTTTTCCGTATTCCAGACCAGTTTCTGAACGCTGCCATCAAAATCTTAAAACGTGTTTTTTTATAATAGCTCGGCTCAAAAAACTTCCCTTAGCAGCTGTCCCAATCAGTAGCTCAAATATAAACGGAACGTATCCCTCATTCCCCTCTTCTCCTACCTTATTATTGAATAAAGGGTGATAATATTGCAAAGCTGCCACTAGATAATATAGTTTAAAATTGGGCAGCACCCATCCCCACCGTCCCTGGGTAGGCTCAAAAACCTATTTGCCCTACTGATTTTCCCATATGCCCAGATAAACCCGGCCACCCTTCTTTTGTTCACTTTAAACCAAGCATTTTTGAACTGGGTTCGAAAAGGTTCGGATTCAATCCCCATTATCTGCATTCGAGCTACTGGGTTGGAGTACATCACCTGGATTGCCTAAATGAAAGGTCCCCCAATCCACAAGCCTCCATAACTTTCCACAGATACTCCCACGACACCCTGTCAAATGCCTTCTCGTCATCCAACAGGGCGACCCAATGGGTTCCTCTGAAACCTCTGTGGCGTCAAACAAAAACCTCAGTGGCGTCAAACAGTGTGATTACGCGTTGTACTTGATCCGAAGTCCCCCTCCCTGGAATAAACCTGTACTGTCTAACCAAAACTAGTCTGTGTATAATGCTGCCTAACCTACTAGCCAAGATCTTAGAGTAGAGTTCACCATCACTGTTTAACAGAGTGATCGGTCTATAAGAGACAGGGTCAGCAGGGTCTTTACCTTTCCTTAAAAAAATATTACATTTGCAGTAGCCCCAGAAACTGGTGGATGCTCCCCATTTCTAACATGCTTAAATATCCTTAACATTTCCCCGAGAAGCTCTGAAATAAAACTTTATAAAATTCCAGGGGTATAGAATCCGTTCCCACCGCCGTCAAAGACAAGAGGGCCTGGAGGGCTAACTGCATTTCTTCTAGCGAGATGTCTGCCCCTAAAATTGACCTCTCTTCCTGAGTAGCTTTATTAACCAAATATTGCTCTAAGTCCTCGGGACATACTATGGTTGAAGCTTTGTATAGTTCAGCATAGTATGCTCGAAAAGCTTCTCTGACCTCAACCAGATCTGTTACTATTCTGCCTTGTATATTCCTAATTTTGTTTATTTGCCATGCGGCCTGTTTTTGCATCGACCTAACTGCTAATAGTCACCCCATTTTCTCGGCGGTAAATTCATTCAGACATGACTTAAGTACAGCTAGGCTATTCAGCACGGGGGAGAGCTCCGGCCAGATACGGAAGCTACAACCAACTCTGCCTCTGCTTCACCCAACTTTTGATAAAGTTCTCTAATCTGGCCTTGCAATTGCCTCTTTCTTGTAATACTAAACCTAAGGGTTTCCCCTCTTATGCCAGCTTTAAAAGTATCCCAGACCATCCCTAAGGAGGCACTACCTTTATTAAGTTCAAAAACAAACTGGAATCCAGCAATATCATGTGTCTTATATATTCCGGGTCTGACAAAAGACTCCTCTCGAAAGTCCATCTTCTGGGCACCCGTCCCAATCCCTCAAGAGGAACCTCCAGAACAATGGGGTTATGGTCCGACATTAGTCTTGGAAAGACCTCTACATGAGCCCCCCTAACTAATGATGATGTCACCAAAAAATAGTCCAGTCATGCAAACTTACCATGGGGGGCCAAATAGTAGGTGTACCCAGCATTAGGCGCTTTCAGATTGGCCACATCTGCCCCTTTTCCAACCTTGACAAAGAACAGGTGTTACAGTTAAGTAATGTTTTCTTCTCTATAAAGGAACACTGAGTAGAATTAAAGCATATACTTCTGCAAAGCCATGGGCAGGCTGAAAAAAGGAATTAGCACAAATGCTGTTGTCCAGGATTCTCCAAAGTTAGCAGTGGTTGCTGGTCATATTAGCAATTTATCCTCAAAAAGTCAAGTTAGTTAGACTATTCTTTCCATCAAACAGTGGAGAACACTTGAGTGACTTGGAGAAAGTCAAGAGTCACATAGCTATCCTGCTATCCTGAAAAACACAAGTTGTGTAGTAAAAACGTATGTGATTGAACATGAAAGGGGAAATGCATAAAACTTTCCTGAATCAAACCCCAAGACCGGAGCTAATATTCATAGGGAAAAATTCATATTTAATCTGAAAGTAGCACTGTTATCAATGTTGGAAAAAGGCAAGAAGGAACCCATGCTTAATTCTGCAATCTCTTTTTTGGGTTAAAAACCAATGCGAGTTCTTAGTAGGATACCTGCCAGCAGAATTGTGGTATGATTCGCATGAGCTAAAAAACATCACAGGTCAGTCAGAAATTATGAAATCCAGTGTTGGGTGGCACATGATGACTGCCTGGGGTCTTTCCCCATGGAAGCAGTATCACTGTCATTATACTCACTGCAATAAAACCATACAGTATGCACCAGCACCTTACCCAAAATATATTAATAATTTATTGCTTACTCCGCCCACATTGTTAAGTAGTTAACACAATCTTTTGACTGCATATGGTACTTAGTCTGTGAAATAGCCATTAATCCCTGAAAAGGGAAGGTGCCCATGACTTATTGTGTGTTTCTCTCCCCACTGGTAGGTGTACCCGGATGAAAGTCATTTCTTCCTCCCAGAGAACCAACTGCATCTTCATCAGACCCTCATCTCCTACTTCCAAGACTGCTTCCAAAACACCCGGATGAAGCATGCTTCTCGTCATGAGGACGAACACTCGTAGCACCACTGTGGCTTCCACTGGTTCACAGGCTAACAAGAAGACAACTGAGCATGAAATGGCCCACCAGCCTGCTCTTAAACTCAGAAACCCAATGCCTATGAGATGCTTTCAAGCATGCATGGCTCAAGCCAGGTCCAACCTTTGGCAGCAGGTGGCAACTGCACTTGACGCTGTATTGGGTGTCTGTCAGCAGCCTCATCAAAACAGCGAATGATGCTTGACTGTCTCACGTCACACAACTACTCAGGCACAAGCTAGGCAGAGGGTTTCATGCACACAGGGCGCAGATGGTCTACCCTTGCAACTTGTGGTCCTGGATTCTAAGCCACGTCCAGGGGCTCACCTCCTTTTCTAATGGGACATTCTGTCTCCTAGTGGACAAGCAGAGCTTTCCCTCTGCAGCCCTTACTTTTGCATCTTGATTGCTCGTTTTCTGGATTGCACATATTATATAGAATGCCTCATGCTATGACTATTTACAAGTGAAGAGCGAGTGGGATGAGATGAGAGGGCACGATTCCAGGTCGAGTTCTCAGTGGGATCAAACACTGGGTGCTGTGAGGGGTGCATGATACATGCTAGAAGCAGCAAGTTTCTAATGCTCTTTTTCCACGAAGAAACTGTGGGTGAACAGCACCAAATTCACCTCGACATCGATGTTCAGGAAATAATACCTTGCGGCTGTGGGTTAATTCAAATCCATGTATAACGACTCCATGTATTAAGGTCATTTTGGCCTTGGCAGGTGATTGATATAATAATTCAGTGGCATAGAGGCTGCATGTTTGACCCGATTTATGACACAGAATATGGAGCTTGATCTGCAATCTGCAAATGTCTTATTCCCTCCTGTGACCCATCAATGTTGCTCCTAACACTGTGGTGGTGGTTATCCTCCCCATTGGAGTTGCACTTCAAAGATCCTACATTCCTAGTGGTATAGAGGCAATACTCATTGTGTTCCGGTCCAATGAACTCTCCTTGCCTCACCCCCCCATGAAATGTTGGTCTACATCCTACAACAGTGCAGAAGTCATGTCATCCATACAGGGAGCACCACACGTTTGACTACCTCACCTATAGGGAGGACCTCCTTTTTGTGGGACAGGCTTTACTATCCCTTCTGAAGAGCTTCAAAGAGACCATGTAGAGTGCTTAATTTGTAAAACTTTTGCAGGGGTCCACAGTTTTTCTTGGGAGCTTGTTGCCAGTGCTCCTGAATTCGGGTTTTGCTGAATACCAGGGCTGCTCAGCCTTGATTTCACTCTGTCACTGTTTTTCTCTTTCCCTTCCGCTTTTTGTCTCCATCTTCTGCTTTTCCCTCTCTCGTTCTAGTCTATATCTCAAAAATATGTCCTGGCCCCAAACTAAGGGGGTCATTACGATGGCGGTCGGAAAACCTCCCCGACCGCCATGGTAGTGGGAAAAGACCGCCCGCATGGCCCGCGGCATCACCGCCGGTCAAATTACGATGACCCGCGCTCGAAATCCGACCACGGCGGTTGGATCGCAGGCCTTAACATTGCGGCGGTGGCTGCTGCCCGCAGCACCGCCGCAATGCCGAAAGGAGCATGTCTTGCATTTCCCTGCACTGCGTGGCAGGCACTGCACAGTGCCTGCCACCTGGTACAGGGGAATGTAGGGGGGGCCATGGGTACCTCCCCAGTGCACCCACCCCCCCCCAAACATCGGGGGCCCACAACGGGCCCCCAGAAGACAATATCCGCATGCCTTTCCATGGCGGTCTGACCGCTGAGGAAAGGCTGGCTACCGCCGGCATCATAATCCTGCCGGCGGAGCCTGCTCTGCACCGCCACCATTATCCCGGTCCGTTTCCGCCCGCCAGGCAGGAGTGCGGATGGCAACCGGCGGAACAGCAGCGGTCGGAATTTCCCACCATTGCGGTCACCACTGCCATCCTAATTGGACCAGCGGTTTTCTGGCTTGCGGTGCGGGCGGATGTCCACCGCCGCTGGCCGGGCGGTGGTCATCCGACCGCCATCGTAAAAGACCCCTAAGTGTGGGCATCCACCACCTGAAACCATCAGCACAAATTAAGGAGTTACCCTTGAGCACCTCAGGGAATTGTGCCAAGGTGTGAGCGTGGAGCTTGGCAGCCTGATTGTGTTCCAATGCTAGGTAGAGAGCAGGATAGTGCCATATCTCTGTAGATAAGGTGCTTTCCTGCTCTCTCCCTGTCACACAATGCAGCGCAGCACCCTGGTGCTGCGTTGTGAGAAAGGTTTGTAAATCTGGGCCCTAGTCTGGAACCACACACCAGGGCCTCGCAGATCACTCTCCTACATTTTCCTTCTGGCAGACCCCAGCAGTACCAGGGCCTTGTTGCTTTTCACTTTTCCTGTAGTATAGCTCTTCCTGCAGGGCTGGCAGGCTCCGTCCCTTTGTCAGCAGCCAGCCTGGCTTCTAGGTGCTTCAGCTCACATGAACACCTTCTTCCAGCAAGACAAAACTTCAGGTGATGTCCCCTCACATCTGGGAAACTAGATGTCCAGCACACTCCTGCTGTGGTTGCACAGTACTCTGCAAAGCACTCCCCTTTTTGGTCAAAGAAAACTTGCAAATTGAACAAGTGGGTCAGTGGCTCCTATTTTTATACAGTCAAAGCAGACAGGAGATGTAGATCCATTGTCTGCACTTTCAGAACTAGTTTAGGGTGTTTTTTCTTTCACGTGTGCTTCCTACACTGCTCTCCGGATGCAGTCTTTGTATAGATTGATGGTCCTAACAAAAGGGTAGTCTCTGGCCGTAAGTACCCACAAATGAGGCCCAAAGAGGTGTAAGCTCTCTGCACCTTGCTGTCATCAGCCACATCGAACATTGATCAGGAAAAGACAAAGAACTGACCTCACCCACAGGGTCCCTTTCACTTTGAACAACAGAGCCTTCAGTGGGGCCTTTAGTCAAACATGTTTCCACAACCACCTGGTCAACAGGATATCATGTTTTCAGTCATGAGCATACATTTAACAAATCAGTGCATTCTGGGAGTTATAGACATTTCTTGCTTCATTTCAACAAATTTGATTGACACACATGGTGACAATGTTTTGAAAAAAGATACCTGGAATAATGTATCCTGCCAACATAGAACAATATGGCATCTTTCCCGTGCCGCAATGGTCCTCATCATGGTCAAAGCTCTAGATTTGGGGAACTCTAGTCGCAGTACTAACCCTTGGTGCCAAGAGCTGCAACTGCAATGTATTTGATTCGAGTCTTTAACAAGATACTAAATTGAACACTGTGCAACGTAAAGAAGTCTTCTAATATCAGGGAGTTTTTGTATACACAAAAACACAAGTAGAATTTGGCTCTCTGGACTCTGTGATTCCCTCTCAGATATGCTGGTGATTTAAATAAAAATGCATTTTTGTACATATCACTACAAAGTCTAAAGCAATGTCATCTGTAGCATCTATAGTTCCTGTTTCAGTGCATGTGTTGTTTCTAAACCAGAACAATAGATGGCGCTTTTGTAGAAGTCGTTTTGCATGCCCTTTATCTCCTATGGTTCTAAAGTCTGATATCCTGCACTGCCACACACAAACAGCCAAAAATATTACACAAGCAAATAAAGTTAGTGCTGACATTCAGCACATTCATGTTTTACCTACTAATTACACAGGGACCCAAAGGCATCCAGTAGATGTGGCATGAAAATGAAAGACATAGGCAAATATTCACATTTTTACGCATGCCAATGTACACCATCCATGAGAAAATATTGCTTTACCAAGCCCGGAGACATCTCTTTATGTAAGCACCCCTTTGCTACACTCAGAGTTAAAGTTTACATTGACATTGATACGTGTGTGTTGATGCAATTCATTAATGCACTCCTCCACTTAAAGTAGCTGGTGGGTCCTCCCAATGAGCAGCAATGGATTTAGAACAGTGCATTCAGAGGTCATGCTGGGCACATGGACCTCCTATTATGTTACATGTTGTTTTATATAGTGTAGTGCATGCCCTTTAGGGGAGACATCGTTTACATCGAATGCGCTACAACGCATTCCATTACAACGCGGTCGTTACAACAACCGCTTTGTTACAACGCGAGCCATTACATCGCAAGTCGTTACAACGACTTGCTGTAGGGGGCAGAAGGTGTTGGATTTACAATCCAACACCTTCCCTGCTGATGCACAAACTGGAGTATGAATAGTAAATAATACTATTCCTAAGTCCAGCGCGCCCCCTACAGCAAGTCGTAGTAACGACTTGCGATGTGATGGTTCACGTTGTAACAACGCGGTCGTTGTAACAACTGTGTTGTAATGGAATGCGTTGTAGCGCATTCGATGTAAAGAGGTATATTCGCCATTTAGTCAACCTATTAGCACTGTTTTGTGCACCATGGCGGCATGTCCCGTTTGAGGGCTCTACACTGGGGCTGACAAATTGACCCTAGCGGGAGAATAGTGTAGGTAAAAGAGGGCCTAAAGGACGAGTTAGCTGCTGAGAGTAAGTCTGTAATCCACCCTTGATTGCTACAAACAAAAAGAGGCTACTTGGATGGGAGCCACAGAGAGGAGACACAGACACAAAGATGTGCAGCAGACACGCAGAGGAAGAAAAGAAAGCCAGTCACACTCCATTCAGACATCCTCGGAGGGTGGTCTCTACTTCTTCTCACATGGAAGACATATGATGGGAAAAATATCCCTTCCGGAGCAATTGCTTTGGCAACGTTAGGCGCGTATTGCTGAAATAATCTAGAAAATAGCAGTCAAACATACAACTGAGAGCCAAGACTTTCAAAAACATCAATGAGGAACCACGGAGGCTGGGTTATTACTATGAGAGGTTCTTACAAAGTGGCTGCACATTTCTACCCAGACTATCACTCCCTTCAACATATGGCTGTTCAAGACCAAAAACATAAATAGAAAATCTCAGATTGGATAACCTTTGTGGTAACCAGCTTAGTGGACTGTAATCATAAGAAATACTATAAATGAACCTACAGAGATGATTAATGCTGCGTCCCATAACACAACAACCGCACCTCAGTGGTCATCACTCACGACATGGAAACATTCTCCACACAGAAACAAAAACAAAAAAGACACCCCCTTCCAAGCACATAACCTACACGGTCTGCCTTGCCATGGACAAGTGCTTTAGTACCCCATGTAGGGGTAGTAATCACTATGTAAATGTTACGATACAATACAATACCTAATATACAGTTACTAACAACTTTCTATCCAGAACTACAGCACAACTGATATTTATCTGCCTGTTAAGCAACTGTTGCAGCTGATTAAACTCCTGGATTATGCTAAACTAGAACACATTGACTAAACTCAGTATGGCCTAAGATATAGTTATTGTAGTTTTCCTCATTTTCTGTATACATCAGACTCAAAAGAGGGCATACAAATCAGAGGGAAAGGATTAGTTGCAAGAGCTAAAATATTTCTTCTAACCATCTTACTGAGCTCGGGGATCCCTCCCCATTATGCTTTGCCACCAGTGGTACTGATAAAAGTGTGATGCATCTAGTTATCATATTTACACCTTTGCCACTGAAAAAAGTCTTTGTGCAAGCGGCATTATTTTTACAATGAACAATGCTTCTTGCAGCTCCCATTCTTCTTATGAGATAGACAGTGAATGCATCACAGAATGGGCTTCAACTCTGCCCACTGTGGGACACGTGCCAGTCTCATTTGCTGGTGCCAAAAATTAAATCCAAGTGAGATCCCTAAACCAGCTCCAAGGAATTTGATTCCGGTTTCTAGTTCAACATATGTGGACCATAAAAGGTGCAAGGGAGCTAAGCAAAATCAAATCCTATGTTCGGAAAAAAAAACAATTTGCAGCTAACATTGAGAATCCTTAGCAACTGCTGTTTCATTGCATCCTGCTCTGTAGCTGGATCTATGAGAGATTCACTCAATTTATTAATATCTCATACTTACTGATGCACACCACCTCTTACTTTGCAATTTAGGCCTGTTTTTTAATGAGATTGGACCTCAGCTTACTTTGGATGTCTGTGTTAGATGAACATTTTCCCATAGGTTATTGACAATGCTCTTTTTTACAAAACCACTGATTCACAGGCCAATATGACTGTCCCTTTCTCCAGACAAACACCAGCCCATAGGTTAATCATCTGCTTTAGAAGAACGTTGATTCACTGTATATTTATAATGTCTTTGTTCTGTAAGGATATTAGCCCATAAGACAGTTTATATGTACCTAAATTAGATGAACATTCAAAGCAAATTTCAATACTCAATTAAGTGAAAGAGATAAAATGTGTTGGGTCCAGTTCACAAACTGCATTATGGAGTACATAAAAAGTACTACAGCAGTATAATATACTTATTCCAAAATACTAGTCAGAAACCAACCAGTGGAGATCTCCACCTCCACCTCCGCCTCTCCTATCTTTTCTGTGCAGAGATCCTGCCACGGTGGTGGACATTTGGCACATGAGGCTATACTATTTTGTAGTAAATGCAAGGTGGACCAGCAGAAGTGGTGGGAAAAGTGGTCAAGACCTCACTGTGGATGTCTCAGTTGTGGATGTTTTCAGAATCCAAACCTGTCCTTTCATTGGCTTCAACGATGAAAGAAGTTTGGAAATTCTGGCAAGGCATGGAAAAGACCTACCAGCATTACTGCCAGCAGAGAGAGCACTGAGCCAGCATGCAGTATGCTGAAGAAGAAAGGACACATGTGAATGTTTGCCATTTATGAATCACTCTGGGGATCAAGCAACCGAAATAAAACCCTTTTCTGGAGGAAGCTTGTCACTCAAACATGTGCTCCATGTTGAATGAAGCACAGAAAAACAGGGGCTTGAACAGAAAGCAGGAACAGCTGGTAATATTCCCGCCATTTGTTTATTTATGTATTTAATTAATTGTAATGTGCACACGGGGACTAATGGAATCTCACCATCAGTGTCATCCAGCAGCCATGGTGCTTGAGAAGGTCCTACTTGTAAGACATTTATGAAGAAGGTCCAGGAATGGGGTAGAGAGTGCTTGCTTCAGCACAGAAAGTCTGCAGTCACTATGAGTTTTCAAGGATGATGGTGGCACAACAAGTAGCAACAGCTTTGTTGGCTGAAGTTGGCAATCAGGGTGTGCTGGGATACTTTGTAAGCCAAGTACGTTTGTGCCAGTACATGAAGGCATGTGTGGTCCAAAGTGAGGATCTTTAAATCCAGTCTTGCCTTCAGGGGGGAAGATTTATGTTTTCATTTTTGACACTTTTCTCTAATCTGCAATTTCAACAGTGCTCACCAACTCAGGAAGGCAGGTAAACATCCATTGGAAGAAAAGCAAATGTAGAAAGATTGTATGCCGTGCATTGTGCAAATGCAAGTAGCATGTAAATATTGCTCATGCATAAGACTTTGAAGAGTTATGTCATAATTTTCATGTTGCACATGGCAGGACAACCAGAAGGTTTCCAAGGCGATGGGGTGTGAGTCAAAGAGATGATCCTCCTGTCCAAAGTAAAATTAACAAACCTACGAGTGGTGATTTCTACCTCTGTCTCACCTACCTTTTCTGTGCGGAGATTTCAATGTTAGTTTTTTATTAAATGTGGAAGGGACCAGGGAAAGTGGTGGGAAAATGGGCAATAAATACTACAAAATGGGAGTGGTGATGGGAAATTAGGATGGACTTATGGAGGGAAATGCTAATACAAAACACAAACCGACCTAAGAGTAAGATAATTGCAATTTACAAAATACACTTCTAAATTTACAAAAGCCACAATGGTGTCAAAAAAGGCTTAAAAGTAATCCAGCTCAGCCTTAAAGTAAGTCATGCACCACACATGGCCAACCACTGGTACTCCAATACACTCCCATAGAAAATAATGGAGGCAGGGGTTTAAACTGACATCCCATAGTGGTTAAATTAATTAAATTAATTTTAAATTCTAATTATGTATATGTTTATTTAATTAGTGGTAAAATGTAAGAATTTATTTTTTATTTACTAATGCACTTATTTAACAATACATGAAATTATGATTCTTAAGGTAAAATATAAACAATATTTAATTAATTAAATATATAACTTTTAATTAGGTTCGCTACAAGTTAAGCAAAAATAAATATGTTAGTGAAGGTGGGTAATTTTATGTTTTAATCATTGTTTAAAAATCAATATTTATACTTTAAATTAACATACTTAAATTATGACATAATTTAATAAAAAATGTATCTGAGAAGTAATGTGTTATGGAGGGAAAAAGAAGGTGTTTGTAAGGAGAACTGAGTGGGAAGAATAGCTCCATTTAGGAGCAAGGGCCCTCACACACCCCGGAGGGTGTCAAGCTTCATCATTGGGCAGCTCCTCGTTGGGCCGGCGCTGCAATGCCCAACGGGCCCCGCAGGGGGGCTCTGTACCGGAGGTCTTCTCTGGTTGCCGATGTGAAGCTAAAAGATAATATTGGGGCGTATGTGTAGTGAGTAGAAGTGGGAGAATGTGAGTGTGATTTAAAAATGGCTACACGAATCCCAAAATTATTTTATTCGCTGGGTTCTTGTGCTATGAGTAAAAAAACGACTGGAAAGTCGTGGCTGAGAAGGGAAAATTATACCCGCTACAGCTCAGGGTGATGTATAAGGTGTGCAGGAGTATACCACCGCATGTGTCCTTTCCCCCCACACCGGCTCCCCCGCTTCATTACTTTACCGTTATTTTACCACTCCATTAGGTTACAGGTATTGCTCCTCTCGCCATTTAGCGAGTAGCCTGGGCGTCACAGCTGGGGCCACTAGACCCCTCCTTCTAGGTGAGTCATTCCATACTCTCCAGCAATGGGCTGGTTTGAATGGGACACATGCGGTGGTATACTCCTGCGTTGGAACACCACCACCCCCCACCGCAGGACAGCCCTCTATCACTGGACACATAGCAACGTGGCATAGCCACTTCATTACCGACAACATGCATGACTGTTTGACGTGTGGAATTGCATGCACTTGGACTTTCTATCCAGTCTTTGAATTTGCACTAATGTTTTTATATCATGTCCTGTGCAGGTGCCCTTCCCCTGTCTTCCCCCTCCCTGGGCACTCGAGCCTCCCGACTACTTGTAACTGTGGTTGTCTAACCAATTTTTACTTGTGCTTTTTTTCCCCTCCAGGTGTTTTTCCAGAAGGTATAGATCACTTTACCTCGTTTTAATAAATTTTTCACTTTCATACAGGACTACAGCACGAGTCCAGACTATAGGGGACGTGACCTCTCTTTACACACACACATTCCGTCCCCTTCGAGTAGATGAGGACCCCCCGGTCCTGATGAAATGCCTACATCCGCTTGGAATACATAGGGCATGAAACATGTCGACCTCCTGCACACCTTATACATCACCCTGAGCTGTAGCGGGTATAATTTTCCCTCCTCAGCCACGACTTTCCAGTTGTTTTTTTTACTCATAGCACAGGAACCCAGCGAATAAAATAATTTTTGGGATTCCTGTAGCCATTTTTAAATCACACTCACATTCTCCCACTTCTACTCACTACACATACGCCCCAATATTTTCTTTTAGCTTCACATCGGCAACCAGAGAAGACCTCCGGTACAGAGCCCCCCTACGGGGCCCTTTGGGCATTGCAGCGCCGGCCCAATGATGAAGCATGTCACCCTCCGGGGTGTGTGAGGGCCCTTGCTCCTAATTGGAGCTATTCTTTCCTCTCCTTTCTCCTTACGCACACCTGGTTTCATCAAATAGATCCTCCCCCCTCCTTCTCCTTCCCTCCACTCCACCTAGGAACAGCACGCCCTGCTTTTTTCATAGCTCTCTGGGGCCTGTATGCTGGACCTACCAAGCCCCCGTCCCTCCTTGTGAGAATAAAAGTTATGTGTTATAAATTTTAATTTTTATTTGTTCTAAGGTAATGTTAAGTATTTTAAATTATGCCATACTTATTTTTTACATTGAAATATTTTCATTAACTTTTCTTTAAAAAAAACGTAATTACATTTCCCCTATACTTTCCTATAGGAAGATCTTGACTTTGGGGCTAAAACTGAAAAGTTTTGCCCCAGTTTTAGCCATTTGAAAACAGGGAACTATCAAATATTTTTCTGACGTACATACTAGACCAGGCACCTCACCAAAGTTTTCAGAAAACCCTGTATCATGGAAAAAGTTTCGAAGGCACTCCTATTCTAAATAGGAAGCGAATGTAACAGTTTAGGAATAGGAGATGCTTATCTAAATCTCAATTTCTCAAACAATATAGTTAATCAAAACTAATATATGCATCTTTCTCAGCCCCCGATACCATTCGGAAGAATCAGATTAGAAAGTATTTTAATTCTTCACACAATAAAATGACTATGCCTGAAAACTAGCATCATAATCAGATATGTGTCTGAGTGAGATTTACTATAGCACCCAAGTTCGTGTTCAGGTTAAAGTCTACAGAACCCACTTAAATGAGACAAAACTCTTGGAGCATGTGCAGATCATCTCTTCTGACGAGACATCACACTCTGCATTGGCTTCATGGCTGGGTGGCAACAGGAGCTCCACAGGATATGGGATATTAGGGCCTTCCTAAATAGACCAGGCAATTGCATACGCTGCCTGAGGTCGACATGTCAAAATGATAAAGGGAAAGAAGAGCGCAGTTGTTTTTAATAGGAATTGGGCCAGGATGCAGACACAAGCCCAGCCCAACCAATCAGATCTCTCCTAAGAACATCAAACACTTGTTCATCAGAATGAAGGCTAATCTGTCAAGAAGCGAAATAGTTTCTCCAGGATGCCCCACTCGAATCCACCTGTATAAATTGGGCACAGGTAGACCACGGAAAAAAGCAGGGAATGCGTGGTAAAGTGATGGCAGCCTTTTTCTCTTTTCCCCCCAGGATGGAGCAATTGTAGCATGCTGAACATTTACAGGACTGCAAGAAAGGATTGGAAAAGCCAACTGTCAATAGCATTAAAGGACAGTGTCACTATGAAATAGACTATGAATTAATAGTGTATCCTATGCCCAATTTCTCAGATAAAATAAATGTTTTTCACAGTAATCAGGTGTGGCCAGTGGAGTGTCTTCATAGTGTCCTTGTGAGTTAACACAATGGAATCTCTACCAGCAAATCTCGCTCAGATTCTGTAGTTCAACCTGGTGTTGTTCACTGTTCAGGGCTAAGTGGGTTTCTTGGCAGCCTCTCTCAGGGCACACATGCTCCGCTCTGAATGCACTTCTATCTAGCCAGCACATGAGTCAGCTAAGAATAGGAAAGGGGCTCACCTTGAACACCCACCAGTACACAGGGAGGGGGCCACCACTCACCTCCAGCCTGTGGAGTCTTTTATGCTCCACTTGGGAGTTACCTTGGCTCAAAACAACCTCCACGCAACTGGGACGAACAGGGACACCCACACAATAGCGGTGATGCCAGAGGAAGGAGGAGGTGACGGCGAACAAAGATAGCACAATGGTATGAGTCAGATGGGAGACTAAAGATTTAACCAAGTGCCTACAAAGGATCTACAACCCAAGAAACAGTGAGCACTTGAGGGAATCAATGGTTACTGAATAGACAATCACCAGCTATGGTCAGCTAAAGCTGTGCAGGTGAGGCAAGAGCAATCACATGAGCTTTCTGCGCAGGCAGTTAAGGGGCCCCAACAATGGTGTTTAATGTCATGCAGTACTCAAGTTCTCTTCGCTCTGGCTACCCCTCCGATATATCTTCAGCCCAGAAGAGAAGGCGGAGGATATCCAGGCCCTTGTGGGTGCAACCAGGAATGCACAGGGAGTCAGGGACATCGGAGACTTGCCAGAATTCTTGGCTGGCTGGAGCATCCACGAGCTCCATACGGTGCTGGTTGATGTGAACTCTTAGTCCCTCCTGCACATCTCCACTTGAAAGAGGTGCTGAGTTGTGAACCCCTTTTCTAGGCAGCATTCATCTGTAGGGATACTTCCAGCACTGCCTTCTCAATTCAGTAAGCAGGCTTCTCCCCGCAAGGATCTTCCAAACAGCACCTCCAGCAGGATGCAGAGTTTCATGTTAGTTCCTAACATAGCAGGACAACTGTTTGTCCAGGACACCGGCACTGGAACTCAGTAAGGAATTCTCTTCCAAACTGGTAGGTAGAGCCGGGACATGGGTCAGTGTCTAATCCATGGAAGACTATTCTGGGAGAAGTCCCTTCAGCATTTATCCTAGTGTGCAAGAGGCAGATGAGCATTTTAGAGACCAGAGTAAGGTTTGGTTTCAGGGTAGTGGGCCTCATTCTCACAGAATGCTCAGCCACCTGATCTGCAGATTTGTCAGTAAGCAGGGGTGGAGCTTGGTGTTCCCTGTCTAGGTAAGAAAACCAATGGCACAAAAAGAGAGGGGCTTCACTGCATGGCTATCACTAAACATTGCCTGCAGCATACCTCTGGGGAATAATGATTCAGGAAAGGTACTGGCCATCTCCCTGCACTTTAAAAGGGGCTTTTGTTCCCTACTTTCCTTTTAAATAAGCCTTGTTCAAATGGCCTAGACATGTTTCTTGGTTTCTACAAAATGACATCCCTTTTGCCAGCCACACACATACATGTTGGACTACATCTGCTTCACTTTGAGCTACCAAAGAGAGGAATGTGCCTGGTTTGTGGAAAAGTCACTCCTGGGACCCAGAACAAATAAGTGATTCCTAGCGTTAGTTAGTTGACCCCCTGGACTAACACTAGAGCCGTCAAAGCTGAAGAAGCCCACTTTCTGCGAATTGCTGACTGCCCAAGAGACCAATTCTCAATGGACAAAAGTTGCACCTAGGTCTGCTCAACCCGAGAGTGTCATCTGAATTCAGATTTGTCACCAAAGAGGGATACCAGCCTTCACCAAAGTATACAGCTGAATTCGATTTGTACCAAGATCATTAGCCATGCCACAGCTGACCTTCTACTGGCTCAAAGAGGATTTGAGCAACACTGACACCTGTGGCCAAAGTCAGCCCACCTTACCCGTGGACCAGGGAATAATCGCTAGGACACCCCATTCGGCCGCACAGCACCTAGTCCATCCTTTTGCATCCTCAGCATCCTGCATCCCCAGCATTAAGACCACTCCACTGAAGCTTATTGCAGTCTTGATGTGATGTGTTGAACTGGACTTGAGACTGCTTTGGTGAGCAGGTTACTGCTCAAATACACTATAGTAGCCCCACTGACCTTCTCCCTGTTGGATTTGGTTGCCCCGCTCAGGCAGGAGTAGTCGATCACAACTCTTTCAAACTTTTAAAAAGTTCCAAAACATTATGGTTCGAATGCTGAGATTTATCTTTTACTTAAAAATCTACATCTCTGGAACCATCCGGTGGATTTTGCTCACCTTGGTGTCTAAAACTTCATAAAAATGTAATCTATTTTTATAAACTGTTGCCAGATTTCTTACTTGTTGTGTGACTTTCTTATTTTTTTGTTTGGCACTTCTAAATACTGTACATTATGTCCTTTGTTTAAGCCTTGCTGCTTGAAGCCACAGCTACCCAGGGTTGAGCTAAAGGTTTTATAAATGAGCATGACTGGATCGAAGACAGCTTTGAGAGTGTATTACACAGTAAGGTCACACAACCATACCATATAATAAACCACAATCCTCACATTGGGGCCTAGTGGTGGGATACAGAACTGGTGTTTAGCTGTACCAGACAATTAATAAGTTACAAACTTATTGGAAATCCACCAAGTTGACACTGAGAAAAAGTTTTAAAAGTTTTTTCCACGCTCTGTATATTGAAGGCACCGTTTTCTAGGAGTTTACTGACTTGCAGTAAAAGGTCACAAAGTCTACAAAAGTTACAAAAAGTTTGGTAAAGGTTTTATGCTGAGTCTTAAAAGGATGAAACACATGGAAATTGAATTGGCCATCCTGCCCACACTGAAAACCAATGATTTGAGTGTGCTGTGCAGGGACAGAAAAATAAGTAGGAGGATCACTGATCTGGAGAAGGCCCTCAGAGCCTGGGAGGAAGCCAGGAGAGCTCAAGCCCAACTTGCAGAGATCATCCCTGATAGTGGGAACGAGGCGGATGGGAGAGATCTCTTTGACAAAGAAGTCAAGGAGGACAAAAAGAGTGTGGCCCCCACAGTTCTTTCAAGGCATGCCTCCACACCTGGGAGTGAGAAAAGTTCCACTTTAGTGAGGGGTTCCACTTTAGTGAGGGGGCCCATGGACTTAGAGGCCCAGCTTAGCCTCTTAGAGATACAAGAGAGGAAGCTGGCCATGGAAGAAATCAAATTGGCCCCGGAGGAGAGAAGGGTCAAGTTGGGATTGAAGCCCCAAGGACATGGTGGCAGCAACAAAGACACAGAGATGCTTGCAGGGGTTGCCTATGACCTAGGTTGCCCAAGGGCATTGTGCCAAAGTATATTCAGGGGGATAATATACACAAATGGCTAGCATCTTATTGGCTAGCATCTTATTAGAGGGCTCTCAGGATGAGAAGGGTGAGTGCCCACCATTGGGGATCCCTGTTGTGGAAATTGATTCGAACAGTGGGGAGGGATAAGATGCTGACACTGGAAGATGATGTGGCAGTGTCATATTCACATATGAAAGAGGCTGCCATTGAGCTGCTTGGTCTAACACCTGAAGAATGTAGGCAGAGGTTCGGAAATACTCCTAAGGGGTCAGCTCAGACATGGGTAGACTTCTTAGAGGCTTCTGTGAAGTCACTGGATGGAACAAAGGTAACCAGGTAGATACCTTTGAGGGGCTCTACAGTATGGTGATATGATAAAAGCACATATACGTACAAATTGTACCTCAGAGAAGTTACACTAAGTGTTAATACTAAGCTTTTTGCTCTGCAATAGCCTGCTAGTGCTGACAGAGTTCGTTGTGACCCTATTGCCTTTTGGTCCATTAGGATGGTGTCATCCACATACTGTAAAAGGTGTAAGCTGGTGCAGTTGATTTGTGATGGTAACACTTTGGCTGAACTTAGATGATCATTCAAATCTGCCAGGTATAAGTTGAAGAGTAGCAGGGCCAAGATGCAACCTTGCCTCAGACCTCTGTTGGTATAGCTCTTCGCCAAAGTTGCCTATTCGTTGCAGATTCACACCTTTACCCATGTGTTTGAGTAAAGGCTTATAATGGCAGACAGAAGTCCCTCGGGAATATCCCAGCCAGCTAATTTTGCCCACAGACAACCCTATCCTCCTTATAAAAGGCTGTTGCGAAGTTAATGAATGCACAAAATAAAGAGCTTGTCCCTTTTTTGTGGCACAGGCTATTAGTGCCAATAGGAATAATAGGTTGACCTCAGTCCCATTTCCCTTTTGAAAACCTATTTGAGAGGAGAGGATGATATTATTATCGGCCCATTTGTCATGTTCCTTTCCGAAGTACCTTCCGTCCACGTCAAGTAGAGCAATTATGCAAAGGTTCTCTGGCTTATCATGGGATCCCTTCTTGTGGATTGGGACTAAAAGGGAGCACCTCCAACTCTCTGGGACCTGGTTCCTAGTCATGCATTTGTTGAACAGCAGGGTAAGGTGGGATAACCACTTTGATCTTTCAGCCTTGAAAAGACTGGTTGGAATGTCCATTTGGCACTGGTGTGCCTGCAAATTGCATCTTTCGTGAGTGCTACATAGGTTCACATGGACAACCTTACAAAATCAAATACTGCATTCAATGAGAACTGAGAAGTATGACAAAATATATAAAAATTATACATAAAAAAGGTGACAAGAAGTGTGTAAAAATGACACTTACCAACTTAATCAGTACTGGCACAGACAAATAACATGCAAAAAAATTAACCAAAAGTAATAATAATAAATAAGAAACACAAAAGATTGAGGTAATGTTTTATTTTTAGTTAACCTAGAGCCCCAGTTAACGCCATTGCTAGTTCTAGTGTCCCCGCCAACAGTATAAAAGAGACAAACATCTTTACGTTCTGTTAATCACTGATATCATTAGTCACCCTGAGGAGTTGTCTGTCGCCATAACAACAACTTTTCTTTCCTTCTGTATATATTTTTTGTTTTTGTTATTTATATGTGTTGTGGTTGTTTAACACTTAGGGCATATTACATTATGGGGCCAATTACGATGCAGCTCGTAAAGGCTCCGACCTGAAGTCGGAGCCTTTACAGCCGTATCGTAACAGGCTGTTCGGTTTCCTTTCCGACTGCCTCAATACAATGGAGGCGGTCGGAAAGGAAACCACCCGGTCATTCCGGCTGGCTTCCGACGGGCTCCCGTCCACCAGTCGGAATTACACCTGTAATCTCAAGGGCGGGCCTTTCCACATGGTTTACACGCTGGCCTGTCCGACATGGAAACCATGTCGGAAAGCGTCTTTGGGGGGCCCCCAGCAGGGCTCCCTTGGGTGCACAGCCTCTGGTTGGAGGCCGACGGGGCACTATAGTGATCCCTGCACCTTGTGGCAGGCACCTTGAGGTGCCTGCCACAAGGTGCAGAGATGAACCGCACTTCCCATTTCACTATGAAAGCATGCATTACGGTTGATTTATGGCCGTAATGCCTGCTCCCATAGTGAAATATAGGAATGCAACCGAACAATGTTCGGTCACATCTTAATGGGGCGGTCGGGACTGAAAACCGGGTGTTGGTCGGTCCCATGACCGATGTGGTGTTGGCCAGAAGGGATTCTGCCTGACATCATAATGAGCCCCTATATGTATGATTTTGTATGCACACTAGAACTACCAATGATGCTAACTCGGCTCTAGGTTAACTAAAAGAATCAAAAATCACCTTAATCTTTTGTGTTTATTACTCATTATTACTTATGGTTATTTGTTTTATATGTTATTTGTCTGTGTCAGTACTGATTAAGTTGGTGAGTGTCTTTTTTACACGCTTCTTGTCAACTTTTTATGTATAATTTAAATATATTTTATCATACTTTTCAGTCCTCATTGAATGCAGTATTTGATTTTGTATGGTTGTCCATGTGAACCAATGTAGCACTTACAAAGTATATACCCAGATTCTCATGGGTTAAAGGGTTGCTTTTGTAGCTATAATCCTTGCGTATCACATCTTGACACGTGCCAGCCACCATCTCATCTAAGAGAGCCTGGGTGCAGGAGAAACAACTGTGCTGGCTATCGATTGAGTAGACACTGGATCGGCCAGATGGATCGAAGAATCAACATATAACAAAGCAATATAAGACGACCATCCAGATGCTGAAATATTATTCAATTCTCTTGATTCATGTCCAGATGACAATTTGTGAACCATTTGCCAAAATTTCTTGGGGCTTTTGGATTTGATTGCTTCAAACACGGCAATCCATTGCTCATCTTTTATGTGCCGTTTTTCTTCGTGGAGGCGATAACAATACCTTTTCCTTACTTTAATTCTGCTTTCAGGAAATTGTTGGTTTTATTCTTATTCATCACTCTTATGGTCTTGTTAAACTACTGTTTTAGCAGTAAAAGCTCATGTTTTTTTGTACACTGGTGAGGATCAAAAGGGATGCTCCCACTGGCCTGATTTGGGGTTGTCAAAAGCATTGAGGAGCTCACTGGTGAAACCTGACCGGCGCTCGATGATATGTAGGCTTGCATTTGATGGAGAGAAGAAGAGGGCTTTCAGTTTTTTTTAGCTTGCTATCATTAGGGCTGGGCGATATATTCCGCTGGCGGAGATGGCGGAGTTTGATGACACCATGTTACGCTTGTAACGTGGAGTCTGACCAAATTCTGCCAACCACCTCATGGCAGAGTTTTTACTTGTGTGTGGCTCACTAACAGTAAGTTGACGAGGGAGATTTGACTTCCCCAGGCATGATTTTTGGTCACTAGGAGGGCACTGGGTGAGATTTCTCCATTGCGGTTGGTCAAGGGCAGTCGCAACAGTCCATGGCCAGAAAGCTCCTGCTTGAGTAGAAAACCTATTTGATCAGCAGCATTATCAACTTGAGAAGCTTGGTGCCGTTCTTACAGATTTTTCAGCGCAAAATAAGCTCCTGGCTCGAGTAGCATGACGTGCCTATTTCCGCCCATTCATGGAATTCTGTGGAATCTCGCTGAGTTTTTTTGCAACTCCGCGGAATTCGGTGGAGTTAAACTCTGCGAGTTCTACTCAGGCCTAGTTTTCATTAATCTCACTATCCTAGTGGAGCCATCTGAGGGGTTCATCCTCGGCTTGGTCACTATTTGCAAAGAAGCTGCTGCCATGGGAAATGAGTGTGACAGGATAGCATGATCGCTGATTAATGTGTGCTCGATTTTGAAGTCACTGAACCACTGAAAATGCTGACCTGAAACCCACAGGTAGTCGTGCATGGCCAACCTCAGATGTGACATATGCATGTAGGAGGCATCTTGCTCACATGTGCTTCTTCCGTTCAATGTTCAGAAGCCCAAGGTTCAGAGTCGAGGTTAGTCTGGAACAATCTTTTGCACTTTTAGTTGATGAAGTTAGAACTGGGATTCCCCATCTTGAGCCAGTCTTCATCACCTGGTTGTGCTACACTTTGTGTGACAGAGTACAGAATGGCTCCCAGCCTCCCTCTACAGCCTGGAAGAGCAGTTTTAACCTGCTAGTTTGAATTTGCCTTTCAAACCAATGGCAAAGCCCCCACTTCCATTAAGAGTATATGTAAGTCTCCCTTAAGGAAGGCCTACAGAGCCCTAAAGCAGGCAGATGTATTATATTAAGTGAAACATATACTTTCAATATGTCCTAACAGCAAAACTTCCAAATTGTTGTTTTTGTTGTGGAAAAGTTAGTAGTCCCATTGGCTAACACAGAGTTACCAGCTGACCCCTCAGCCCGGCTAACTTCTGAATGTAACTACTTAGATGGGTACTGTTAGGTATCAATTTAATCGTGGCATTAAACCCATTTTGATGCCCAGGTCAAACTTAATGTTACTATTAAAGAAATGCAACTCTGAGGAAAGTTGCCACTCTGTGACCCAGTTTCTTCACTGGCCTCACACAGTTATTGGCCACTAGATAGCCTTCTGTCCTCCTGGGGAATAGTGTGCACAACTCCGAGGCTTAAGAACAATAGCAGCCTGCTACAGGACAAGGTGCCAGCTCCCCTTTGCAGGCAGCCACTCAGGGTGTTAGACCAAAAGGCGAGCTTTAAAGGCGAAGCCGCCTTTGGTGGGCAAATGGCGATCACACTCCTGAGGGGCTGCCCCTTGTTCAGGTACACAGGCTGGCAGTGGGGACAGAGAGGGCAGTCCAGTGCTCAAATGGTTTTCCCTACGGTGTGCAGCCCACAGGTAGCCACTCCTCTAGGGTGGGCTACCAAGCTCCTAACATCCAAGGAAGGGGTCAGACATCTTGAGAGTGGGCAGAAGAGTGCTCTCTGGGACTGCTAGATGCCACACATAGCCAGAAGGGCATCACCAAGAGTGAGGGGACCCGGTAGCCCACTGGCTAGTGACCGCATTATCCCCCAGGGCACTATCTGGGCATAAATATGGCACCCCTGGCACCCTAAACCTCAGATCACGCTGGAACTGGAAAATGTACTGGAGAAGGACTGCCCTGCTGACCCGTTGGACTGGGCGAGAGAGGCTGCACCATCTGCTGGACTGCACCTGCCGCACCTTGGGCTAGCGAAGAGAGGACTGTGCCTGTGGCTTTTGGCTTTGGGAAAAGTTGCTTACAAGCCCCTGATCAAAGAAGTGACTCTAAGGGTCAGTTGGTGACCCCCTGGAACCAACAACAGGGTCATCAAAGCTGACGTAGCCCACTCAGGCAAGTCAGTAGCCACTCCAGAAGAATCGCCACTGTCTGCCGATGGGCGCCCCAATATACCAATACCTGACTGCCAAAAGTTGCACCTGAGTCAGCCGGACCCAAGAGTGTCGTCTGAGTCCAGAGTGGTTACTCAAGAGGGACACTAGCCTCCACGAAGGTATATCTCTGGGACTGCTGGGACCGCAGAGGAAAGAGACCGGTAGCCCAGGGTAGCGAAGCAGAGCAGTCCAAGGCCTACTCAAGTGAGATGGTGTGGGCTAGTAATCACCATTCTCTGGCACACAATAATAACATTCAATAAAGAATTGTCTGTGCTTTTTCTGTATTAGTGAATTTATTACACACATACTACTGAATCCTACGCAGTAATTTACAAATATACATAAGGCTGGGCGAATTACCTTTGGCAACATTACATTTGACCCCTAGTGGGTTATGATCCCAAGATTCACAGTACCCCCTTTCATGTACAATATAGTACATAACTATATATGAGGGTGTCGGTTTACATCAGTTTATTGTTACCACATATCAAGATTGGAATCACATGTTATGGTAATACTTCATTCTATCACTGACTTCAGTAACCATAATCCATCTGCACTTACTAAGACGAGTCAAGCATTGCAATCTTGTGTCTACATTATCAGTAATAAGCATGAAATCCCTGCTTTTTCAGTTATAAAGCATGACGTCCTCTTCTGCACTTGTAAGTAATCAGGCATTTCAATAAGGTGCTCACATCATCATTGATAATAAATTGCAGCTTCTTACAAGCAACAATTACTGTCAGCATTAACAACCCTTTAAGAAAAGCATTGTTGACATCTTTGAATAAAGCATTACTGAGACTCATGGTGCATAATGTGAGAAGTTGGCCTGGTATATGCTGTCCACTAGTTATAGTGGGCACCTTGCACCAGTCCGAACGACCTTTATTGATGATAGGTTTAAAGGCAACCTTTATTGAAAGCTATCCTAGTGGTAGCTATGGAGAGCAGCCTTCAGGCTAAGTCTTGAAGGAGTGTAAAGCTAGTTGTTTTACTAGTCGATAAGCTCGTGAATGGCTAAATGAACGGAGACCACCCCAGGGATATATATAAAATATATGTATTTATTTCTAAACACACCCTACTAGTCTCTTTATGAGGCTAGAGGCCAAAGCACATATGTTACACTTCAAATATCACAGTAAATTAGCACAATATACGTTTAGCCCTAGGGGCGTACCAAACCATATATTAAGAAAGTGGTATAAGAACCACGACTGGACTAGACACAAGGCCTAGAGCCTGTAGAATCGCTGGGACCCCAAGGAACAACCCAAGAAAGTGACACAGGGGACCCACGGGGGACGTGTGCAGTGTGTGAACACAGCCGCGAGCTCCGTTGGCGTCTATCGGGAAAGTCGCGGTTAGAGTTTTAAAGTTTAGGGACACTTCGGAGTGGACTAGGAACAAACCCTTTTGGACTTAGAGGGTTCTAGGGCCAACACCCACGGGAGCACCTGAGTACTCGTGTTACCTCACCCAGGGAAGCCGGGTGCATAGGTGTCAAATGGTGTCGGGCCGCGCCGTCGTTTTCAATGGCCGCTTGCTGGAAAGTGCTGCTGCCGGGAAGATGCGAAGTGTCCGAAGAGATCCAAGCCTGGATCAAGGATGTGAAGAACCTGAAAGCAGAGGGGACAGAGTCTGGGTCACTAGCCAGTGACCAGGGGCACGATAGTCGAATGCCCACCGATGTCGGGTGCTTCAAGTTCGAAGAGGTGAAGATTGTCTCTGCAGCCACGAGGACCAGGAGGTGTCGACGACAACCAGGAGCTGGATTCGAGCTGTCCCACAAAGGTAGTAGCTTGCTGCGGTGTCGGTGCCCGGATTGGACCCAACAAGCCTTGGCAACAGCAACCCATGCAGGAAGAGAACAAAGGCTTTGGTGCGGACCAGCGAGGTCCGAAGGACTCCCCAAGCAAGGGAGAGTCAGGGCAGGCCTGGAGCAACCAGGGGGGCCCGTTGAAATTAGAGTTGTCCTTCTGAGGGACCCACAAGTCGATGGACAAGGGATCGCAAAGGGACCTCAAGCGGAATCACAAAATGGCGGCCCACGGGTCACTGGGAGTGGCCAGGCCAGCAATCTTCAGTGGATTCACTGCTCGGGGTCGGGGCTACAAGTAACCCAAAGCACAGCCTCTAGGATTGATCAGAAGCTTATGCACTTGCAAATGTGCACGGTGTCCAGGGGTTCCGGTTCCACGGTACCCACGAGGGCTACGGGTCTCAGCTTTGCTGGGGACTCGGGTCAGCCTCTGCGAAGTCTGGAAACCCAGCTCCTGGGTTGCAAAGTTGTCAGCGTCCGGCGGGAGCTTCGGAGATGCAGACCGGACAGATGCAGCTTTGGTGCCTGCCAAGCAGGGGAGTAACTCCTTTACTCCAAGGGAGATTCTTCAGTCATCTGGCGTTTAACAGATCGTCGAAGGTCCAGGATTCAGTTTCAGAGTTTCGTCCAGGGATATCTAAAGTCCTGTTGCCAGGGGTTCCTATCTTATACCCAAGGAAGTGGTTGGACTAACTCAGGGGACCCACCTATGGGAGGGTTTGGAAAGAGGGGTGGCTACACCCATTTCCTTTGTCCAGTTTCGCGCCAGAGCAGGGGCTGGTAGCCCCTGCAGCCGGTTTGAACTGGGCTATGCACAGGGACACCAGATGTGCCCCCAGTGCAGGATTTCAAAGCACTCTGAGAGTGCACCCACCCAGCCCCAGTACACTAAGGCCTGTCTGGGAGGTGGTTACACCTCCCTGTGACAGGAAACCTATTGCCCAGGCCTCCCCTGCCGGAGTTTCGGTCAGCAGCAGGAGGCCAGACTCGTGTCTGTGGCTGCAGCATCCATTTTGTGATGCCAGGGCTCTGTTAGCTGGTACCGGGTATACCGGTGCTGTCATGTCTCTCCCTCTAGAAGGGTGGGATCATACTCCCACACCAGTTACTGCTGTGGGGGTATGATTCCAAGGTGTTTGACACCAAACACAACATGTTTCCGTGCAGCCAGTCCAAAGTTAGCATTTACCGTTTAGTTATAATGCACTTAAGAGTATATGGTCAGGCTGCATCACAGACAACCCCGGAGAGGAGATTCCGAAGGCTGCAGAGGGGCTCTGCTCATGCATGGGCACCCTCTCACACAAAACCAAGCACCCTGCCTTCAGGATTGATAAGGCCTGCCATAGGGGTGACTGATAGGTTTATATCTGCAGTGATAGGGTGAGATATAGTGAACCTATATCTCAGTAAGGGGTGCATGCACCACCTTACTCAGGCTGCAGTAGCAGTCCTGTGGTGTCATTTTGGAAGGCTTCCCAGGGGTGGCATAATATCTGCTGCAGCCCCTGGTAGGCCTCTGGGGTACCTATGCCCTGGGTACATAGTATACCATATACTAGGGACTTATAAGGGCACCCCAGTATCCAATCTGAAGTGTACCTAAGGTACTAGGAATCCATTTTAGAGAGAAAGCAGATAAACTGGGGCCCTAAATAGCAGGGTCCCAGTCCAACTAAGTCGAAAGCCAGCAAAACACCAGGAAAAAAGTGGGGGCAACCATGCAGTCAGATTCCACCTTCCTACATAACCCCCCCCCCCCAAACGAAAGGAGATAAGGCTAACCTTGCCCAGTTGAGCCTTTATTTACTAAGTGGCCATATAAGGAAGTACCTGCACTAGCATGGTTATCCCCTTTCTTATGGTCCACAAAGCAATCCCTACCCCCAAGGGGATAGGATGATCTCCACCATTTGGAGTCACTACCTGTGGTGTGTTTTGGCAAAGTAAAAGGCTGGTGGGGTGTCTGAGTAGAGAAGTGAGGCCCTAATAAAGTTGGCCTCAGCTTCCTCAGATCACTAGCCACCTTGGAGGCCTTACTTTCCATGACTAAGTTGGGTCTAGCTCTAACGGTCAACCTTTGGCTGCCTACAGCTGGGGGTTGGGTCCCTTTGGTTGGAACACTGGAGGGACATGGTAGGTTTGGAACCTTTTGGTCCCAGGTTTGCCTTTGCCCAGCAGAGTCCATCTGGGGGAGGTCCATACACAACGGTAAGGGGGATCCCTCAGTGGGTTGAGGAATTTTCACCTGGCTAGGGCTACTAGACTGGGTGCCCCTAATCTGCTGATGGGGGGGTTCCTCTGGACAGGGGGCCCTGTGGGGTCCACTGACCTCCCTGACCTCTGCAGCCCTGGGCTGACTGAGGCAGGGTAGAGAGGGGCAGGTTACCTGCTCCAGACTGGGTACCACCTTGGAAGGGTCCCCTGCCATCAGAGGTGTTGCCAGGACAGGCCTGACTACCTCTGGGGCAGTTCCTTCACTAGGGGTAGGATCAGTTCTCTGAGGAGGCTGACCCTTACCTATAGTCTAGGGGAAAGAAGACTTTTCTTCAACCCTTGTGCTCTCTTGTGGAGGAGAGTGGGCCATTCTTTCAGGCTCTATCACTCCAAAGTTTCCCTGGGGTTGGGCTGTGGCCCTCACAGCCCCACTAACATTCTCAGGGATGCCCAGCATTCTCAGATGGGATTGGTGTTCAACTTCAGCTCAGGCTGAAATTTCCAGATCATTGCCCATCAGGCAATCTACAGGCAAGTTTGGGGACACTGCCACTCTCTTTGGGCCTGTGACCCCTCCCCAGCTAAGATTGACTATGGCCATGGGGTGATCTGTTCTGACACCATCAATGTTGGTCACCTGGTATTTAAACTCAGGCAAAAGCTGGTGAGGGGGGACTAGTTTCCCTGCCACCATGGTGACACTAGCCCCTGTGTCCCTGAATGCCACAGCTTTCTGACCATTAATCATTGGCTCCAGTCTGTACCTGCCCAATGCATTGGGACCCATGGTAAAAGTGGCAAATCCGATACCACCATCAGAGTCAGAGGAGTCTGGTGAGGGGGCCCTTTCTAAATCAGGGCCCACCTCTGTTCCCCTTGTAAAAGCACCTAACCTTTTGGGTGCACTACTCCCAACTGGGGGATTACTACTGGTAGTACCAGGAGGGGTGGTGGTATTGGTAGGAGGAACATTTTCTTGGTTGCCAATCCTGGGGCAACTGGGATCAGTTTTCCAGTGGCCAGGCTTTTTACAAACATGGCAATATGGTTTCTTTTCAGGAGAGGAAGGAGTTTGGGACCCACCCCCAGAAGAGGACTTTTGGGGCCCTGTAGTGGACTTATCCTTAGATTTATCCCCACCTTTCTCTTGGGACTTGGTAGAATCTTTCTTCTGGTCACCACCCTGATTCTTAGGCCTTACCCTGGTTCTGACCCATTTGTCTGCCTTCTTTCCCAATTCTTGGGGAGAGGTCAGATCAGAGTCCACCAGGTACTGGTGTAAAAGCTGGTTTTGACAATTATTAAGGATCTGCTCCCTCATAATCAAATTGTACAATCCTACAAAGTCATGCACCTTGCTGCCATGTATCCAACCTTCCAGAGCCTTAGTAGCACAATCTACAAAGTCAACCCAGTCTTGAGTCTGAGCCTTTTGGGTGTCTCTGAACTTCAACCTGTACTGTTCAGTGGTTAGGCCAAACCCATCAATCAGAGCACTCTTCAAGACTTTGTAATTGTCAGCATCCTCTTCTCTTACAGTGAGGAGCTTTTCTCTACCTTTGTCTGCAAAGGAGAGCCACAAGATTGCTGCCCACTGCTCCTGGGGGACCCTCTGAACTTTACAGGCCCTTTCCAGTGCAGTAATCCATTTGTGGATGTCATCCCCACTCTGGTAGGGAGGGACAATCTTGCTTAGGTTTCTATGGTCATGAGACCTTTCCCTACCACTAGGGAAGTTGCTGCCACCATGGGACTCTAGTCCCAACTTTCTTCTTGTTTTCTGAAGCTCTAGGGACTCCCTATCTAAAGCCAACTGCTCTCTTCTGATTCTAAGCTGAGCTTCTTCATACTTGAGCAGTCTCTCTTTCCTTTCATGAGAGGATTCCCTCCTATGAGAGGAAACAGAGGTCCCTATTGAGGTGTCAGAATGGTTAGACTCCTGAGAAGGAGATCTTGACCTTCTAGGCACACTCTCAACTCTCCCTGGTGGAATAAAGAGGGGACCATTGTGGCCCTCCTCCTCATCTGCAGGGGGAGCTGGATTTTCCAGGGTAAGATCATTGTCATCTTCCTGGCCAGCTTCAGAGGTCAGGTCCTGGGTATCTTCACCCTTTGGCCTTTCCTCATCTACTGCCCCACCTTCTCTGCCTACCCCATCAGGCCCTGAGGTCTTTTTGAGATCATCCAACAGCAGTACCTCTATGAGGCGTTGGGTGTTTGCAGTTTTTCCTGTCCTCAATTTCCTAGTACTACACAATGCTCTCAATTTCAAGAATTGGAGGTTGTCATACTTGGATGGTGGAAGCCCATTGGCTTCTGGCAGGGACCCACTGGTTCCTGGCCTTGAAGACATCACTAGTGAGGTGTGGTGTATGCACTACCTACTCTAGTGTGGCCTACTAAACTCTCTTGAGTTGTAGAAAGGGTGTACTAAGCCCTTCACACACAACTCTAAGTTCAGTAGAACTTACTGTAATTTTAAGCTTGAATTATATGTACCTCAGGTACCTTTTAGTGGTTTTCAGTTAGTCACTCACTTGAGATTATCTGGAAAAACAAAGGCAACCTTGAATCCAACCGCTGCACACCAATGTGAGAAGTTGGCCTGGTATATGCTGTCCACTAGTTATAGTGGGCACCTTGCACCAGTCCAAACGATCTTTATTGATGATAGGTTTAAAGACAACCTTTATTGAAAGCTATCCTAGTGGTAGCTATGGAGAGCAGCCTTCAGGCTAAGTCTTGAAGGAGTGTAAAGCTAGTTGTTTTACCAGTCGATAAGCTCGTGAATGGCTAAATGAACAGAGACCACCCCAGGTATATATATAAAATATATGTATTTATTTCTAAACACACCCTACTAGTCTCTTTATGAGGCTAGAGGCCAAAGCACATATGTTACACTTCAAATATCACAGTAAATTAGCACAATATACGATTAGCCCTAGGGGCGTACCAAACCATATATTAAGAAAGTGGTATAAGAACCACGACTGGACTAGACACAAGACCTAGAGCCTGTAGAATTGCTGGGACCCAAAGGAACCACCCAAGGTAATGACACAGGGGACCCACGGGGACGTGTGCAGTGTGTGAACACAGCCGCGAGCTCCGTTAGCGTCTATGGGGAAAGTCGCGGTTAGAGTTTTAAAGTTTAGGGACACTTCGGAGTGGACTAGGAACAAACCCTTTTGGACTTAGAGGGTTCTAGGGACAACACCCATGGGAGCACCGGAGTACTCGTGTTACCTCACCCAGGGAAGCCGGGTGCATAGGTGTCAAATGGTGTCGGGCCGCGCCGTCGTTTTCAATGGCCGCTTGCTGGAAAGTGCTGCTGCCGGGAAGATGCGAAGTGTCCGAAGAGATCCAAGCCTGGATCGAGGATGTGAAGAACCTGAAAGCAGAGGGGACAGAGTCTGGGTCACTAGCCAGTGACCAGGGGCACGATAGTCGAATGCCCACCGATGTCGGGTGCTTCAAGTTCAAAGAGGTGAAGATTTTCTCTGCAGCCACGAGGACCAGAAGACGTTGACGACAACCAGGAGCTGGATTCGAGCTGTCCCATAAAGGTAGTAGCTTGCTGCGGTGTCAGTGCCCGGATTGGACCCAACAAGCCTTGGCAACAGCAATCCATGCAGGAAGAGAACAAAGGCTTCGGTGTGGACCAGTGAGGTCCGAGGGACTCCCCAAGCAAGGGAGAGTCAGGGCAGACCTGGAGCAACCAGGGGGGTCCATTGAAATTAGAGTTGTCCTTCTGAGGGACCCACAAGTCGATGGACAAGGGACCGCAAAGGGACCTCAAGCGGAATCACAAAATGGTGGCCCACGGGTCACTGGAAGTGGCCAGGCCAGCAATCTTTGGTGGATTTACTGCTCGGGGTTGGGGCTACAAGTGACCCAAAGCATAGCCTCTAGGATTGACTAGAAGCTTATGCACTTGCAAATGTGCACGGTGTCCAGGGGTTCCAGTTCCACAGTACCCACGAGGGCTACGGGTCTCAGCTTTGCTGGGGACTCGGGTCAGCCTCTCCGAAGTCTGGAAACCCACCTCCTGGGTTGCAAAGTTGTTGGCGTCCAGTGGGAGCTTCGGAGATGCAGACCGGACAGAGTGCACCCACCCAGCCCCAATACACTAAGGCCTGTCTGGGAGGTGGTTACACCTCCCTGTGACAGGAAACCTATTGCCCAGGCCTCCCCTGCCGGAGTTTCGGTCAGCAGCAGGAGGCCAGACTCGTGTCTGTGGCTGCAGCATCCATTTTGTGATGCCAGGGCTCTGTTAGCTGGTACCGGGTATACCGGTGCTGTCATGTCTCTCCCTCTAGAAGGGTGGGATCATACTCCCACACCAGTTACTGCTGTGGGGGTATGATTCCAAGGTGTTTGACACCAAACACAACATGTTTCCGTGCAGCCAGTCCAAAGTTAGCATTTACCGTTTAGTTATAATGCACTTAAGAGTATATGGTCAGGCTGCATCACAGACAACCCCGGAGAGGAGATTCCGAAGGCTGCAGAGGGGCTCTGCTCATGCATGGGCACCCTCTCACACAAAACCAAGCACCCTGCCTTCAGGATTGATAAGGCCTGCCATAGGGGTGACTGATAGGTTTATATCTGCAGTGATAGGGTGAGATATAGTGAACCTATATCTCAGTAAGGGGTGCATGCACCACCTTACTCAGGCTGCAGTAGCAGTCCTGTGGTGTCATTTTGGAAGGCTTCCCAGGGGTGGCATAATACCTGCTGTAGCCCCTGGTAGGCCTCTGGGGTACCTATGCCCTGGGTACATAGTATACCATATACTAGGGACTTATAAGGGCACCCCAGTATCCAATCTGAAGTATACCTAAGGTACTAGGAATCCATTTTAGAGAGAAAGCAGATAAACTGGGGCCCTGAATAGCAGGGTCCCAGTCCAACTAAGTCGAAAACCAGCAAAACACCAGGAAAAAAGTGGGGGCAACCATACAGTCAGATTCCGCCTTCCTACACATAATACTTTGAAAAAAATAAGTGTAAAACTCTCATAAAGAACACTTCTCAATAAAGCATTTCAAATCATTATGACGGCCATCTTTAAATAAACATTTCCCAACATGTACCATGTGTTTGTGTCTTTTTAACCATCCTTAGACCAAACAACCTATAGCCATAAACCTAGCCCCTAGAGAGTGCTGTGCTCTCAACTGTTGAACCCATACTCCAGTCTATGGAGGGCTTGAGAAACCAAAGGAAACCCTCAGTTGTTCATTCTTTGCTGGACCTCCCAAAGTTAGGGTCAGTACTTTATGAAATTACTTTGGGTAGTGCTGCTGCACTCATACAGCTCCCCCACCCGTTCTTTGGTACGTTGGTGGTGCCCCTGCCATCCTGGGGCTGCCACATCAACAAGTCTTTGAGCTAAGAAGAAGCCCTGCAGGGCATTATGGGGCACTCCCTCCTGGGGGATCATGAATGGTGATGAGTGACTTCAATTGCTTGTTTTTGTTGAGCTGCACTGCCTCTTGCGCTGTGCGCTGTGTCCTTTTTTTCAATTTGTGTTTTAGTCTTTGGGGTGACCGTTTTCAGCTGGGCACCCTGCGTGCTGCCAACATTGCAGGAAGCCCAGGGAGCCCACCCCTGGCTGCCCTGCCAGCTCCTCGTATGGCAGCCTCCTCTCCGCACTGCGGGAGCTGGCATCTCTGTTCTCCTCTGCCCGCAGGCAGGGTGCTTATGATGGTGTTGGCCACCCGCTACCCCCAGACACAGCTACGGGGAGCAGAGCAGGCCCATCACTGATGGTGCACTCCCCCATCCTCCCTTAGGCTGTCGGGCCCAGAGTTTGGATCCCGGGGCCTGCCTCTGTCTCTTTAGGGAAGCACAACAGCACTTGCCCTGTCCTTCTGGTGACATCGGGTGCCCAGAGTGGGGTCCTGAGCCCCCCAAGAATGAGGGACTGGTCAGGGTGTTGCGATCCTCAGGCTGCCTGAGCTATAGGGAGGGTGCCCCAAGCACACCCCCTCCCAGGGTTTAAAAATGAAGAATGTTTCTTTTTGCTATGACCCTGGCCCCTGCCACCTCCCAAGAGCATTTTCAATATGGCAGCGCATCTCCATGCGCTCCGGGATCGCTTGGTGGTCAAAGGTCAAATCCTTATCCTGCTCATATATCAAGCATGGTTGGGCTGTGTTTTTTCCTCATCTTGGGCTCCTTTTGCTTATGGTCTAAGCCCTAGACCTCTAAGGTGGCGAGCTTTGCAGGGAGCTGGTTCCACTGGTTCCTTGCGCCAGCCTTGCTCCTCTTTCTCCTCTGGTGCTTCTCTCCTCCTTACCGCAGCATTCTAGTTCTTCCCCCACTTAGTCCTTAGGCGGTGTAAGGGGACCAGCTTCCCTGGTCCTCAGGAGAGCCCCACTGGCCCAGGGGGGAATGTAGTTAGAGTCCTTAGTCAGATAGATATCAGGGGTTCCACTTCCAGTTGTCCATGGCTGCCGCCTCCAGTTCCAGTGTTCAGGGAAAAGCACAACCAACATAGAGCTCTCCCCTTGTGCAGGACCTTTTAAGTAAAGGGAGGAAGGTTCTAGAAGCTAGGCACCTTAGGGGTGCCACATCACCTCTCCACCCCTGTCCCAACCCATCTGCACAGCATGCTGGGACAATTTTAAAATGGCGTCACTCAGGAGTCACTAGTCACATCTCCTCTTGGGGCCTCTGCTCTGCCCCTTTCTGACATCAGTTCCAGGGCCTTTCCCACAAAATCTTCAAAGGGAAGCCAACTCCTGTGTTGGCTTTAGAGGGCTGGGCTCCCTCCTTTGTTCAGTGGACTTAGGCTGGCCCATCCCTGCCACATTGTGACAGTTGATTGATTGATGCAGATCTTTCATTCCCAACCCTTTCCTCCTCTGAAGGAAAGTGAAGCCCTGTTAATTGCACCCTTTGGGTGGGGAGATCTTTGTTCCTGCTGCTGAAGAGAACTGTAATTAACATGGCACAGCACGTTGACAAAAGGCCTGGGCTCTGATCCTAAGCTGAGCCAGAGAAATATGAAAATCATGGATGACCTATAAGTTGCCCAGATATTATCTTGGAACTCTCATATTTTTGTTTGGCATACAGGTTCCACCCCATTTTGATACATCACTGGTCTCTGTAGGCCAAAGCGAAGCAAAACTGCACTCCAAACCAATCATCAACATAGGTCAATAATGGAGTGTCACTGCAGACAAGACCATTAACCACACTAGCTTATCATTATGAGACCTACCCCAGGTAAATATCCAATCATGCAGATACCTCTCTGTGCAAGGCTACCAGTGCGCAATTACCAGGCTGTGCACAACAGGTGTCTCATATGCAGAGGCAGAGCTTGGAGCCAGCCAAGATGGCTGTTCCCAGCTAGAACCCCAGCAGGCACCAGCGCCATGCCCCCTGTCTGACCGCTTAGGGAGCCCCCACACCGGCACACACTTGGCACTGCCTGTCCTCGACCCTCTGCCTGCCCTGCAGCTGGCCCAGACCTGTGGACTACAGTGTTCTTCATTGCCACCTGCAGCATAACATCGGTGATGCCCGCTGGACTTGCGTTTCAAGTCCCCTACCACATCTGCTGCTGCGCAGGGAATGGCACCACCCCTCACCACAGCCCAGCAGAGACAGTTGCGAATGTGTCCTACTTAATAGCGGGGCCTCGTGCTGCCATTCCCTCTTACACCCACACCAAGCTCCAGATGGCATCACCCGGTTGCGAGGCCTCCCGGCGAAGGAGACACACCTAGGACCAAGCCCGTGAGTGGGGGCGCCATCGGGGGTGAGTGGTACCTTCCCTGAGTGCTCAACTGTTGCCCTCCTACACCACCTGGTTCACTGACAGGATACTGATGTCTCTAATATTGTCCTACAAAATTATCAACATCAAAATATCGACCACAGAAATATCAACATCCTATACTTATAATGTAAATGATCAAAATATAGAAACAAAAATATCGATGTCACTAATATCGTTGTCAAAAAGATCGTTTTTATATATATATTCACTTAAAAAAACCATAGGTTTCAGGGACGTTATAGTTAGAAATTAGCATTTAAAAAAACTTTGAAATTCACTGTAAAAACCATAGGTTTCCGGAACGTTATAGTTAGAAATTAGCATTTAAAAAACTGTTATATTCCGCTTTAGGTGTCCGTATATAGGCTTTCCTGAAACATGTCCTTATATAGGCACAATTCGCTTTGCCCTTATATAGGCATAGAATCCCAGTCCATATTTAGGCATTAGCCGTGTACTCCAAATACAGGCATGGTCACCGACATCCGTCCAACCTAACGTCACAACGAGTTCTTAGAAACCAGACCCTTAAGCTCTTGGGAGTTCCCCTAGCACAGGATTATTGATTTCTCCAAGAACTCATTTATTATTCATGAACCGCTATACCTTAAGGGTTCATTCCTGACGTCTTCCTCTGTCCGACTTCACGTCAATGCTAACATTCCAAGACACCTACCAGGTATAAATATACCTTCCCTTGCCCAAGCAAGTTAGGAGGAGACCTCGACTTTAGAGGAGCCTGTGTCCCGGCCTGACGCACTGAGAAGACGCTGTCATCCCTGCTCGCAGAGAATCCAGCTTCCAGTGTTCTGACTCCCTTCGTGGGGTATTAGAGTACCAGATCCGGAAAGAGATTCCCACCTCTCTCATTCTCAAGGTATGGAGCTGACTAGAACCTAGAGGGACTCTTGGCATACCAGACTCTTAGTATATCATACTATAGAATACTCCACCTACTTCTTACCTTGCACCACACTTAGGTTAGGTACACTGGGGTAGAACTAGCTTAGAGCATCTTATGAGTACTCTCATTTTTAGCTCATGTTATTTATGTGCGTGAATATATGCTAAAAGATAATGCTAGCGCAGTATTATTTCTTTCTACTGCTTACGCTGTACATTATATATCTTGCATATTGTCTTGTGATCATAACAGCTCATATCTCTTACACGAGAAACAAGACTGTTCAATAAAACCCTTTTATTGAAACGCCCGTCTATTCTTTCTGTGTAACTCTGAGGAAACCAAGCATGCACGATTAGCTGAGTGAAACTGTTATCTATTGTTTCCACGATTCTGAGACGTGTTCCGATTCTAAAGGGAAACAAAGTTGTCATGTTTATGCGGTTGCCAGAAACTACTCCCTTCTTGTTTACAAGGAGTTTCTAGTGGCCTCTGAGCTAGCTGGCACAAAGTAATTAAGTTTAATATACTCGATAGGGACATACCGACCTCAATCCTATGTCAAACCTATAGGATATATTATTCCAATGCGCAGAGCCTATTAGGGAAATAGGAACTACACTACATGGCGCCCAACCGTTTGGTAAGGCACTAATTTAACGCTAGATACTCAGTAACTCAGTCGTGCTTTTCTCGCAGAGACCCCTACTCACATACTCCATAAGACGTCTGGAGTGGGTAGGGTTAAAATATCCGCCAAAGCTAAATAGGACAAAAACCCTATATATTAGCTATTTTGGTTTGTTCAACGTTGAAGGATACAGTGTTCCAAAATATTGTGCACCTTATCTTTTGTTTCCTTGAAACTTGTACTACATTTTTCAAAAAACAAATGTCCAATCACGGGGACGATAACACCGGGAACGGTGTAGCTGCGGCTGAACCAGTCGTAACAGCTTTTAATTTTACCGGTTTAAATGAAACCGAGGAGGGTGTTATAGACATCGCTCCAAACTTAAGAAGAGCCATCACTCTAAAACTTATAAAACACGGCCTACCACCAAGAAGAGGTAGAGCAGTTTTCGTGATAGAGGCACACAAATCCTTTCAGACAGAGGTATTCTATTCATGGATAGTATTCCCAGAATCAAATCCAGTAACAAAAGTGTTTCACTTCTACAAAGAAGATGAACCACCAGAGGAATTCCTTTCGAGGATATTGAAATTCCACTCACATACCAGGAGCATCAGCTCTGGTTTAAAGGCGCCCTAAAACATCACAAAAACATTACCAGGCTCGGTCCACTAGGTAGACCAGGAGCAACATGGCCGATTCTAGCCGGCTACACACCTCATCCTGACATTGAAGAGATGTCAGACAAGGAATTACTTACTCAACTACAAGAGTTAATAAAAATTTACAGACAATTAGTCCAATATGTCATGCGGACTTTCACAGTCCAACCACCATTGACCATTCCAAATCAAACCCCTCAACAGGGGAATACACAAAAAATTACTCCACAGACTTTACACGCAGTCATGGGTAAAATGCCCACAAAACGTGAGCAAATTCCATTCTGGATAGCTCAAAAAATTACTCAAATCGAAGCAGTATTTCCTAATACTAGCCCTTATGAGAAACACAGAATACTAACAATCTGTTTACCAATGGGGATCACACCACAGCTGGAAGATTGCACCACTTGGGGCACAGTCTTTGCTGCCATCTATACTAAAACACATGGTGTTCCATCAATTGCAGTAATACCAGATGTCCTGAAACAACTTCAAAATGAATACGGGGCAGAGCCTGCTCTGAATTTAGGTATGAAATTACTGAAAAATTTCGACCAGGTCTCAACAATAATATTATCTAATATTAAAGGGGAGGCAGCATCAGTGGCGATCTGCCAACGCTTAAGGGAATTTGATGTAACAGAACATCAACATGAACTACCCAGAATAATAGAACAATCTTATGCAGAATTAGGCAGAGATAGTTTGGGTGGAAAACCTTTGAAGCCAAAACTATCTGAAAGTCCTGAGAAGGACTCTATGAAACAAACTCCTACATCTTCTAAAAGAAGTGGGAAACTAATAAACAAAATTCAAACGAGAAACGTTCTCAATCCCGAGGTAGGTCTCCTCAAAAGGAGCCCTCTGAAAGGAGGTATAACCTCAGGAATAGGGATAATTTAAGAAAACCTGACAGGTATCAAGATACTGATACACGTTCCTCTCGTACCTTTCAGATATCGTCACAGACATCGGAAAGAAGAGGACGGTCAGAACATAGAGAAGAACGCGTGAAATCCAAAGACGAGAAACACGTTCAGAAAAATAAATCAAAACCTCAATTCTCAAAAAAGAAGGTAGCAGGTCTGAAGATCAGACATGCCAAGAATACTGAGAACACAACTCAAGAACGGAGAATGGGCTCAGACAATGCTGGCCAGTGCAGCAGAAGTCACAATAGCTCGCCAGAACCTGAAGGAACTTTGGAGATAGTGGACTTGATGAGTACATCGCAGTAGAAACTGTAGACACCAGGGTTAGTTCTCCACAAAAGTTATATGAAATAACACTCCGAATGGAGGGAGACATACCAAGAAAAGTGAAAGCACTCTTTTGGGAGAAACTTTCAAGGGGTTATGATATACTTCTAGCAGAAAAAGACTGGCCACCACAATTTGTCAGGGAGTGCCCACATGGCAAGGACATTATTATCACCAAAACATACATATAATCCGTGGTCTATTATGCTAACTGTTTATCCAGATATGTGAATTATTAATAAAGAACACTGTGCTCAATACTGTCAACTTGAGTGTCACTGAAAAGAATATAGAGAATTACAAGATGAAATGACCCTTCAGGACTGTTGGAATCCCATCACACACCGAAGTGATCATTTATCATCATTTGGGTTTCCAGCCAACCTCCCATCTGTCCTCTTGATCATAGAGGAATACTGGGTAGATTGCATCCTCTATTAGGTCCTTCAGAGGAAAAGGAGAGCACAAAAGAAGGTTAGAAATTGTATCTGACCACCAGAGAAATCTCCAATGAAAAAAGTGCAGTGCAAGAAATAAAGTACGTGATTAAAATAGGATTTGCAAAAGAAAAAGAACTTAATCTTCTCAACGATATCAATTGCATTCCTAATTAAAACCAGTGCAAAAAAGGATATTATAGCAGTTCAAACAAATTGCTGCTTTTAAACGGTCGACATGTTTCAGCCAGTTGGACATCCGGTCCACGGCTTTCTTCAGGACCTCACCATAGATTTATTTGCTACTGCATTACTTCAAAGGTGAAAAAATGAAAATGTAATTTATACATACATACAGGTTGGATTTGATTCAACCTCTGTTATTTTATACTGATCCTCTGTATCTACAAGATGTGTAGGACATCTGTAAAACACAAAAGATAACATCTTCAGTGACAACACAATCTAATAATTCACAGCACTAGGTCAGCTCTGAACATAAAAAATATATATCTAATATGTAGACACATATGCTCACCCGTAGAATACGAGGGCTAGACCTCACCTCACCCAGCACCAACTCCAGTCAAAGAGGCTCCGCTCTACCAAGCATAAACCAAGAACCCAAAATGAAAAAGGGGGAAAAGGTTTCATTTAGAACATGCTTGGTATATCACCATATGTCATAGTCACATGGATCTCATGATCTCTCTTTCATGATATATCTGAAAAAGTGTATCTTATAAGTATACACATCGAGTTAAAAACCATTATCTCTCAATGGCACGCTCAGGGAAAAACATCTTGATGTGCAGCAATCATTCGCATTTTCACTCGTAACTTCGCTTACTGTCATATAGGGTGGACTTTCTTAAAAGCACCACATCTATAAATCAATACTGAATTGCATGGGAACAGTTTCAACTCTATTCTAAAGATGTTAAAAAATCATCACTGTTCTTTATCTTACTGCCGCTTTAGGCACAAAAGTGATAACACATGTTTCATTTCTGCTCTTATCTAAAGCAGAAACAGCGCAAAAACGATAAGGCAAGTTGCATTTCTGCTCGTGTAAACGATCAACTCTCAACTGAACTGCGACTAAGTCTTAACCAAAGATTTAGACATCTAAACCACGTCACTTAATCTGGCCTTACCTGTCCGTCGTTGCCTCGTGCTCCGACTGAGCTAGGAATGGAGGTAAGGGACCAGGGAGGCAAAGAATCTTTTATATTATGCACGTCTTACAGGTGAACTGTGTTAATGTGTCGCGATTCGATTGCATCATGCAGGACTACAAATTTACGTCAGCGCTGATGGGAAATGTAGTTTTTTAGGCATAACTGTACTTATCTTAACATCATGAACAACCGATGCTGTATTTAATCTCATGATTGTGCTCATGCAAAATCAATGTAGACTAAGTTCACGATCATTAAACAGTGGCATACATTGCCTGAGCGGCGTGATATAATTCGTCGCTATAAACTACAACATGACGTCACTTGCCTAGGAAGTGGTAGTTCTAAACTTCTTACCTTCCTTATAAATGTAAGATTCGGTGCAAAAAACAGTGCAATGATAAAAATCAATACAAAAAATATCCAAACTGTCCAATCAATTAATAATTAATGCAATGTTATACATGTCTTTAATTTGATCTCATCCTATATTGAAATCGCGAAATTGCTGCACCTAGACAGCAATCTAAACAATTTTGTTATTATAGGGGACTGAATTTACCTCAAGATAAATATTAGTTGCACAATCATTAAGCTGATCTACGTAGATCGAAAAATTCTGTTTGACATAGAACCACTCACAAATATGATATAATACTTGTCAAACTACAAACGCTGATCCATATGTCTCTTATCTGTTACTGACATCTCTATCTATGTAGAGAGACCCAAGGTATCGCGTCATCACAACGACCACCACCGGGCAGGCCTATAATATCTGGCATCGGCTCTGTTTTGGAGCCTTTATCCACCTTTGTGGATCATTTTTTATGACCAATAGTAAAGAAAATGCCAACCTACTTACAAGACACGAAAGATGTGTTACGTTTACTACCAGCAGTTGAATTTGACACGGAGCAGGACTATTTAGTCTCCTTCGATGTCGAATCTTTATATACGTCAATTCCGCAAGATGAAACTCTAGACACCATCTCTATGATTCTAACAGATAGGGTTGTGGACTCCATAACACCGGTCCATTTCATAATGTCATGTGCCCAATTGGCTATGAAAGACAATTTTTTTAAATTGAAGATACCATCTACTTGCAGGTTTCTGGGACCAGTATGGGCAGTGTTTTTGCGCCGAGTTTGGCGAATTTATATGTCCACTCATTTGAACAACAGCATGTCCTTACTCCGAACAATCCTTTTTTTGAGTCAATTCGCTTATGGAAGCGTTATATTGACGACGTGCTGGTGGTATGGCGAGGCAATCTTGACTCTATAACAAGATTTCAAGAATGGTTAAATACAAGGAATGATTTCCTTAAATTTACAGTTGAAGTAGATAAAAACAGAATAGCGTTTTTGGATCTATCAATTTTCACCACTCCAACTGGTCTAGAGAGTGAATTGTATCGGAAACCGATGGCCCGCAACTCCCTGCTACGTTTTGATAGCCAACATCCCAAATCCCTGCGGGAAAATTTACCATATGGCCAGTTCCTCCGAGTTCGGAGGAACTGTTCCACAATGGATAAATACAAAGAGCATTCAGAAAGCTTAGTGGAACAACTAAAAGAGAAGAAATATCCAAAGAAACTAATTAAACGTGCGCAGAAGCGAGCCACCAACAATAATCGAGAGGCATTACTTGAACCACCAGTGGAGAAACCACCTCTGGGTCGCCTCACATTTGTTAATACTTTCAGCTCTTTGACCAATGGTATACAAAAATGTGTTAGGAAACACTGGCGTATTTTGAATAGTTGTACAGACAAAATACCTCTGCCACTGTTTTCTTTGAAAAGAGGTACAAATCTGCGAGACAAACTAGTCCATACACGACCAGCAGGCCCGATACAACGCGCGATTGGCACATTATGGGATCTCCCCGCAGTACAAGGACATTTTCCCTGCGGGTCCTGTGCCATTTGTCCTCAAACGGAACAATCTAAAACCATAGATATTGGTACTAATAGACCATGGATTCAAAAAAGCTTCACTAATTGTAATAGTGAAAATCTAATATACTTGATTACTTGTCCATGTAAGTCCCAATACGTGGGAATGACCACTCGGAAAGTGAAGTTGCGTATGTTGGAGCATAAAAGTACGTTTAGATGTAAGAAAACATCAACTAAGCTAACGAGACACTTTGTTGATCAAGCTCATAACGCAGAAGATTTTGTTTGGACAGTACTAGAAAAACCTTACATTCCTTCACATATTAGTGATGTGTCCAACTTTCTCTTTCTACGAGAGCAAAAATGGGTATATAAACTTTCTAGTGACACATTGGGCTTAAATGACGCGATACCTTGGGTCTCTCTACATAGATAGAGATGTCAGTAACAGATAAGAGACATATGGATCAGCGTTTGTAGTTTGACAAGTATTATATCATATTTGTGAGTGGTTCTATGTCAAACAGAATTTTTCGATCTACGTAGATCCGCTTAATGATTGTGCAACTAATATTTATCTTGAGGTAAATTCAGTCCCCTATAATAACAAAATTGTTTAGATTGCTGTCTAGGTGCAGCAATTTCGCGATTTCAATATAGGATGAGATCAAATTAAAGACATGTATAACATTGCATTAATTATTAATTGATTGGACAGTTTGGATATTTTTTGTATTGATTTTTATCATTGCACTGTTTTTTGCACCGAATCTTACATTTATAAGGAAGGTAAGAAGTTTAGAACTACCGCTTCCTAGGCAAGTGACGTCATGTTGTAGTTTATAGCGACGAGTTATATCACGCCGCTCAGGCAATGTATGCCACTGTTTAATGATCGTGAACTTAGTCTACATTGATTTTGCATGAGCACAATCATGAGATTAAATACAGCATTGGTTGTTCATGATGTTAAGATAAGTACAGTTATGCCTAAAAAACTACATTTCCCATCAGCGCTGACGTAAATTTGTAGTCCTGCATGATGCAATCGAATCGCGACACATTAACATTAACACAGTTCACCTGTAAGACGTGCATAATATAAAAGATTCTTTGCCTCCCTGGTCCGTTACCTCCATTCCTAGCTCAGTCGGAGCACGAGGCAACGACGGACAGGTAAGGCCAGATTAAGTGACGTGGTTTAGATGTCTAAATCTTTGGTTAAGACATAGTCGCAGTTCAGTTGAGAGTTGATCGTTTACACGAGCAGAAATGCAACTTGCCTTATCGTTTTTGCGCTGTTTCTGCTTTAGATACGAGCAGAAATGAAACATGTGTTATCTCTTTTGTGCCTAAAGCGGCAGTAAGATAAAGAACAGTGATGATTTTTTAACATCTTTAGAATAGAGTTGAAACTGTTCCCATACAATTCACTATTGATTTATAGATGTGGTGCTTTTAAGAAAGTCCACCCTATATGACAGTAAGCGAAGTTACGAGTGAAAATGCGAATGATTGCTGCACATCAAGATGTTTTTCCCTGAGCGTGCCATTGAGAGATAATGGTTTTTAACTCGATGTGTATACTTATAAGATACACTTTTTCAGATATATCATGAAAGAGAGATCATGAGATCCATGTGACTATGACATATGGTGATATACCAAGCATGTTCTAAATGAAACCTTTTCCCCCTTTTTCATTTTGGGTTCTTGGTTTATGCTTGGTAGAGCGGGCCTCTTTGACTGGAGTTGGTGCCGGGTGAGGTGAGGTCTAGCCCTCGTATTCTACGGGTGAGCATATGTGTTTACATATTAGATATATATTTTTTATGTTCAGAGCTGACCTAGTGATGTGAATTATTAGATTGTGTTGTCACTGAAGATGTTATCTTTTGTGTTTTACAGATGTCCTACACATCTTGCAGATACAGAGGATCAGTATAAAATAACAGAGGTTGAATCAAATCCAACCTGTATGTATGTATAAATTACATTTTCATTTTTTCACCTTTGAAGTAATGCAGTAGCAAATAAATCTATGGTGAGGTCCTGAAGAAAGCCGTGGACCGGATGTCCAACTGGCTGAAACATGTCGACCGTTTAAAAGCAGCAATTTGTTTGAACTGCTATAATATCCTTTTTTGCACTGGTTTTAATTAGGAATGCAATTGATATCGTTGAGAAGATTAAGTTCTTTTCTTTTGCAAATCCTATTTTAATCACATACTTTATTTCTTGCACTGCACTTTTTTCATTGGAGATTTCTCTGGTGGTCAGATACAATTTCTAACCTTCTTTGTGCTCTCCTTTTCCTCTGAAGGACCTAATAGAGGATGCAATCTACCCAGTATTCCTCTATGATCAAGAGGACAGATGGGAGGTTGGCTGGAAACCCAAATGATGATAAATGATCACTTCGGTGTGTGATGGGATTCCAACAGTCCTGAAGGGTCATTTCATCTTGTAATTCTCTATATTCTTTTCAGTGACACTCAAGTTGACAGTATTGAGCACAGTGTTCTTTATTAATAATTCACATATCTGGATAAACAGTTAGCATAATAGACCACGGATTATATGTATGTTTTGGTGATAAATGGAATAGGGGGATTTAATCCGTTCAGGGTCTATAAAATTCCCTCGGACCCTTTTTCGTTGTGTTTTTGAGGACATTATTATGCCTGCCTTCTCCAACCATATTCCAATTCACCTAAAATATACTTATGCCAGGAAATGGGCAGTTGCCCAGGCCCCAGCATTATATAAAAATCATGTAGGATGGGATGAGGACGCACCTCACCACAAAATACAGTTAAAAAACCAACCTACTGCACAAAGGCAGTACCCAATAAAGCAAGAAGCTAAAAAACAGGTCAGGGAGATCTTAGATCAACTTGAATACCAAGGGGTGATTGAAACATGCACCTCCTCAATGAACAATCCTTTGTTTCCTGTATCCAAACCAGACAATACATATCGTCTAGTTTTGGATTACAGACACTTGAACACTTGTTCTAAAACATTTGCAGTGCAAAATACACATAGTACAGCATTAATGAATAACATTGTGCGTAAAAAATATAAAACCACATTGGATATTTCAAATGGTTTCTTTTGTCAAAACATAGCAGCTGAAAGCAGGTACTTAACAGCTTTCTCAATAATGGGGACCCAGCGTCAATTTTGTAGGCTCCCACAAGGGTTCAAGAACAGCCCGGGGTTATTCTCATCGAGGGTAACAGAGTTACTACAAATTTATGATAATGAGGCATTGTCATATGTCGATGACATCTATCTGACAGACGATGACCTAGATAGGCACTTGAACAGGGTGAGTACCATTATATTGGGCTTCGCCTCTGAGGGCTATAAATTCAACTTTAAAAAATCCAGAATTGCCCATCTCAATGTCCTTTTCCTAGGATATGAGCTTTCAGGTGAAGGCAAGAGCTTGGCAGCTAACTTTCTAGAAAAGTGTGCGCTGCTCCAACCTCCAAAAACGCTGAAAAATTTACAATCCATCCTGGGTTTCCTAAATTTTGGAAGAACTTACATTCTAAATTACGCAGAAAGGGTTAAACCTCTCTACGAATTAATCAAACCTGATTTTTCAATCAAACATTGGACACAGGAACACACAGAAATCCTGCGTTCACTCCAAGCTAACATGTTAGCAACAAATCACTTACAAACACGTGTAAGCCAACGCAATTTAGTGATCCGAATCATTTCGGGTCAATGCGGATTCACCTATTTAACATTTAATGAGGGTGAAAAAGTACCAATAGCATACAAATCACATTTGTATACATAAGCAGAAATGCGCTTCACTTCAACAGAAAAAATACTGACAGCAGTTCAAACTGCAGTAGCAAAAGAAAGAGCTCTAGCCCAAGGAAAACGCATTATTGTCGTAACTCCAGTACCGGCCTTAGAGGCGGTCACAAAAGCGAGCATTCCAAATGCAAAAGCTTTACATCCTAGATGGATACAATGGGTTAATTCTCTTGCTGCAACAGATGTTGAATATGTTTTTGATCCTGATTTAAAAACACAAGCGTTCCTGCAATATGAACATGAATATCCTCTGCCCACTGAAATTTTGCCTCTCGATCAGTACGAATTTATAATTTACACTGACGGATCCGCACAACCCGCTACAGGGAGTAAGCAAGCTTACAGTGCAGCGTGCGCAATCGTTAAAGGTCGCATGCGCGATGGTAACTTCAGACCAATGGTCACTAAAACTCAATCTCTAGGAGATTGTACAGCTCAGCGAGCTGAACTACAAGCATTCAAACTGGCACTTGAAAGTACAGATCGCGAATTCCCCACACTCATAGTGTGCGATTCTTTCTACTGTGTTCAGTCATATAATGAATATATACAAAATTGGCTTGAAAATGGGTTCAAAGATGCAAAATGTGGCACAATAAAGCATAAAACACTTTGGGAACAAGTAGTTCAGTTGAAAAACGAACTACCAAAAGCTCACGTGATACACACGCTGAGTCATCAACGTGATGGCGTTCACGTTGCAGGGAATTCATTGGCTGACGAAGCCGCAAAGGGGGCTGTTCAGACGGCTTCCGTAGCTGCGCTCACTCGTTCAAAAACGAGAATAGACAGTGAGATATTGTTGGCTGTCAATGCTACAAGCAAAGGCAGTGGTGCAGCGTTACCTAAAAAGTTTCCACTCAAGTACTCTTATGTAATTGATGCGAACAACGTTCCTTTTGCTCGAATCCCTGGAGTGGGGGATAGGGTAATTCCAAACATGGAACGTAGAGCAGCTTTGATTTATGAAGCACATCTGGGGGAGGGTCTGTCACATCAAGGGATCTCTAAAACAATATTAACATTGAAAGAGATGTACTGGTGGCCTGGAATGAATACACTGATTCACATCTTCATCGATGACTGCATAGACTGCAATAAACAGCGTGATGCAGAACGCCACCAGACACCATGCTACGAAGTAGCCTGCCGAGTACAGACACCATTGTTAGACAGCATTAGACTATCTACGCGCAGGCGTCCTTATGGACAAATGCGATCCCACAAATACTAAGTCAAGGTTCCTATGGATATGGCCTCAGCGCTCGGCTGATGCTCGAACTGTTATAAAAGATTTGCGAGTCTTTATCGGCACATACGCAATAGGCACACTACATTCTGACCAGGGCCCTGTGTTTAGCTCTCGGGCTTACAAAGAAGCCATGGCCAGTTTGGGCGTTGCATTGCGGTACTCCTCTCCATTTCATCCTGAGGGAAATTCTGTTGTGGAAAGGAAAAACCAGGACATAAAGCAGTCTATAACAGCTAGAGTATTAGGTTCGGGTGATGGGTGGGTCAAACATCTTTCTGGGGTCCAACGCTCATTAAATAATTTGCCAAGAAGTTCTCTAGGGGGGGTCACTCCATATGAGGTCCTATTTGGGACAAGAATGTGGGTTCCCGATCTCGAATGTAAAGGCACAGTGGTGGAAAATAAACCCTTTGGTATCAAAGATCGTTTGGCTGTTTTACAGGATCTAAATGAACTAAGATCGAAACAAAGCAACGTGTTCCTGAAGCCAACCACCACTGGGGAAAAACCGGCAGTCCCAGCAAGGCCTGTCTGGATCCCAAAAGTTGGGGATCTAGTCAGAGAGAAGATTGCGGACAAGAAGGAATTTGGACCTTCTTACAGACAACCAGTACCTGTCCTTGCCATCCACGGAACAAGAACAGTACTTCTGCCGCCCCTTGATGGAAAAAAGGAGAAAAGATTTGTGTCAATCGACCTCATCAAACCACAGTATGTGGCCAATACTAAATAGTAGGCCTCGTGGACTCCGACCTAGTAGTAGACGCACTCCCCTCGCTACTATCCAAGAGGTTCAGACTGAAAGACTGATAACCATCGAGAATTCAGCAGTAACAGATGAAGGACTAAGCAACAATGCTAGGGAACTCATCCCTCTTGAAACTCAAGTAACAGTTCGTCCAAATACACCTGTCTACACCAACGTAACAAGTGATCAACTGGTTCCAGCGATTTCAACAAATCCTGATGCAATTTCAACAATTGACCGAACTGCTTCTGGCTATTTCATTAACTTTGATATGTTTTCTGAGGATCCCAGTGAACCTGAAACGACGCCAGCATCAAAAACTTTCAAACAACAAGTACAAGACCTTTTTCATTTCCTGAAAGAGACTTATCTGGTTTCACCATGGATTGAACTATGGATTATTTCTGGAATATTTTTCTTTCTGCTTTGGCTAGCTTTGGTTATGACTATCAGCATGCTTATAAATGGCAGATACATCCGTTTGGACATTGAAAGTAAAAATGTGAACTTACTTTTAAAACCACACAAATCATCCCATCGTGAAACAAGAGACTTGTCAGCAGTGAACATCACAGCCGTTCCAATACAGGATGGTATAGTGTGGGACAAAACCGATTTCGACATATTCAGCCCAACTGAACTTTTGAACATTCCACATTTATTTAAAATTTCATTAAGTGATTTTATTACCTCCAGTACCTATTCTGATGATTGGGACTTTGAGACGGTAAATGATATGATGTCTGATCTAGAAAGGTCTGCTGCATTCTCTAACAATGAATACTTAGAGGGTTCATCAGACTATGAACAGCTTTATTGTTATAACCACTATGGTCATCATTTCTTGCATAAATCTGCAACACCTAGAAATGTGTTTATGTTTAACCAATGGGAACATTGTCCTACACCACCAAAAGGTAGTTCAAAAACGTTTGCAAATAAGTTTCCATATTTTTCAGGGTACAATACATCTGATCCAGAATCATTTTACTGTAAAAATGTAAACAAAACAGGACAGAAAATTATGTTAACTAATACAAAACAAATTTATTCTGCAGCCTTTATTACCCAACTGTCTAGACAAGGATTTGACTTTTGGAAAGACACAATAGACACAAAAACTGTCTGGGGTTCTAAAGATTGGCAAGTGCAGGGGATTGAAGCTTTGTTTAGAGCATGTATCATCCCACATCAAATAATGTTTTTGAATGACACTGTACAACAAACGTCTTGCCTTGGTTTAGCCAAGATCAAAGACATGAATACACCTTCTGTACCAACACCTGCAAGTAATAACACTACACAGGTAGCGGTTACAGTTGACACAATACTACAAACCAACAGAACAGATCCTGATTGGAAAAAATGGTTACTCTGGCCCACAGACACAAACATCTGTCAAGAAAGATTCCTGAACAAAACACAGGGGTTTACAATCCATAGGCCAGACCCACGATATGTTCAAAGACAACATCCAGGGGTAGTAACAACATACAGTGTAGGGAAATTGTGCCTTGACTGGTTACAAAAGTCTACACTTGAGGATGTGAAACAACACTTATCTTTACTTAAAGAAGACGCAGACCTTAGGGAATTCTTGCTAGGACCAAGAAAACCGCGTCAAAAACGTTTCATATTTGCCGGCATTTATGCTGCTTATAATGAGATATGTAAGGTTTCAGAGGCCGAGGCCGCAGAAAGAATACGTGAACTTGATCGTATTAAGTTAGAGAAAACTCTCTCTGTGGTCGACAATGGGTTAACAACTTTGTCATCCAGAATTTATTCATTGGACAACATTGTATCCTCTGCTATTGACATACTGGAACAAGATTTAGCCATGTTACAACAAGGCCAATCTCAGTTACGTTCTATTATGTTATTAAGCTGGACGCTGCAATCTTTGTGTGCGGGCTATGTGCCTTGGCGTTTTATCAACACGTCGTCTCTGTTTGCAGAATACAATCTAACTGATAAACAGATCGAACTGGCACAAAGGGGAGCAAAGTATACAGTGCTGAGCATTGAAAAACTGGAAAAATTACCATTTACGGTAGCAGAAAAACCAGTTACAGAATGGCTTATTCATGGCAAAATCACTCTGCCTGTCACTACTTTTCAGTTTCAGTATTCCCTCAAACAAATGCAAGCAGGCAAATATGAAAGGTTGGGTAAAGAATACATTAAGACATCCTGGGATTTACCTTACGACTACAGATGTTGGAGTGGGGATCGTGAAGTGTTTCTAAGCGGTACACACTGTGAAAATGCACTAAGCGGTTCACTCATATGTCAGGACATTTCTTTACACGGGCTTGTAATGGTTCTTTGGCAAACTTATACGTGCACGGAGGCAGAGTACCCCGTCTAGAATCCCAGATACAAGGAACGTGGGTCCATTTTGCAGTTGCATCATACGGAGTGAGAATTTATCGTCCCTCCTTTGGATTTGATAGCGAGACGACATTGTTTTGAAAACCACCACTTTTTAACAAAAGATTGGCAGCACATCTGTCTTTCCTTCTCTCAAAATACACTGGGAAGTGAATCCCGTCTACTAGAAGCCACTGATTTGATACTGCCAGAAGCAAGAGTAAATGCCTATTTCTTGACAAGTGGATGGTGTAGGATTTTTTCTGTGCCTCCCCAGTATATCCGAGTTTGGGAGTACGTGAATTAGGAGAATTATCTAAATGAGGTGGGAAGAATTATTGCTTTCCTGAAGAAGGTGGGGAGATATAAGATTGGACCCACCGAAACGCGTCGGACGCTCTGTTTTTGAAATACATCACGGATCAATGATTAATGTTACACTACATGATTAATATTCGACTGGAGCTTTTTGTCTCAGTTGTGTGCATTATAACTTTATTGATTGGCTGTTTGACTATCGTGATGTTTTCCTGACAAGAATATATTTTCCTTGCAGTTTTGTTTGTCCCACTTGTTGTGTTTTTTAACCTGTACTGATGATTTTTGTGATTCGTTAAATGATACTTTTGAACATTAATTTGTTTTTTTAACTGAATGATTTTTAAACGTTTTAATTTGACATTGTATGTATATACATTATTTTAATAAATTTTGGGTCAAGTACGAAAGGATTTTTGCACTGATTTGACTTTCCTGGTTCATGTTCTCTACTCCTCTTAGTATGATCCACCCTGTCTGAGTGAGCAGTGTATGTAAGAGTGGTGTTTGTGGTTATAATATCTGCTCCCAAAGGGATTGTTTTTTTGACTTTGGTCTATTGGTACCCTATCCTTTTGGCGTTATAGGGTCCCTCTCTCTTTTCTTCAAAACTTGTCCTGCCACCAGCAAGGTACACCAGCTGCTGTGATTAATCCAACGTTTGGCCAACTTTCTAACGGGAGTTACCTCATGTTGAATGATCAGAGTTGCTGTGGCATGTTGCCAGGCATCCCATATCTGGTAACGGTCGACTCCAGGGTTACTTGCTGTATGCAAGTCTTGTTCCCCCAAACAGAGACAGTCAGGGAGTCGCCTCTATGGCCTTCATTGAATGTTTCTTTTATACGATTTGATACTTTAAGCAGAATGAAAGCCATGCTTTTACAACAAACCGTGCCTTTGACCTCGGCCAAAGAAACCTATGATTTGCAAATTGCAAGGACTTCGGCTGAGATACAGGCTCTAATTCGTACAAACTGCCCTATACATTTCGCAGAAATGATGGGACGTATCTTTAACATGTCTGATACGAGCGGGATTGTACATGTATTTAAGACCATCTGTTCAGGACTGTTAGCACCTTTTCAAGCAGTCCTCGGAATCATCCCAAACTTCGCACATTCGGTGTTTGGTGGTGTGCCATTAATTCTAGCACTCGTTGCAGGAATCCTATTTTTATTCCTACTACAACGCTATGGCAAGCCTATTCACCGGCATCACTCCGAGCGATGTGGAGAAAGCTCTCCTAGAACGGAAGTACAGTGAGCGCATAGTGCAACTTTTTGGCATACCTCGTCTATGGGAACTTAATACAACATGGTTTCTGTCATTCAGACCAATCTGGCAAGATTGCATCTTACCTGTTCTACGCTGCCTGCTTTGCGGTGAAGAATGCGTGCTAGACATCTGTCTAACACTCCCATCAGTCATGCCAACGGATATCGATACTCTGCTGGACCCGATAACGGCCCATGCTCTGTGTTGTCCCCAGAGGCTACCAATCCTGATGACGGCATTCATTGAGATCTCACAGACGCTTCCTGCTGCTGCTGAGGTACGAGATGGATCAACAGGCACACAGGTAACAACGGACGAGAACATTGCTGAGGCATCCCATGCTGAAGGCGATGCTTCTCATCTCTGTGCGATTAACCTTCTGAATGAGGTATTCCAAATGTCACCGACATCGGTAGACGATATTTTGTCTATTGAAATAGATGATTTCATGTTTACACCAGACCCATACACTGACTTTGATTCGGCTCTCAGTGTACCAGGGACGCAATGAAATTTGGCCTCCATATTTTCAAAACAGAACAAAACTTGGAACTGTTCCCAAAAAATTGAACTTTTCCTTTTTTTTCTCTATTTTTTGAAAACACATGGCAAAACAATCTGCTTACAGTAGAACTATTCTTATAAAACAGACTTCTTTGAATACTTCCAGGGACACACTGTCACCTTATCTGTCTAGAAATTTCATTTAATACCATGATATGCAATGGCTTTGATTTTTGAAAACTTAACCATTTCGTCATATGTATATATTTCTGTTTATTCATTCATGTTGCATTTTATTTATAATATATGCTTAGAATGAAAAAATGCTTTAAAATGTACAGTACCGATTGCATTTAACAGTTTACTTTTAAAACTTCCTTTTAATATGCTTTTAGAAATGTTTTTAGCAACATGTGGTACTCAATTTAATGTTTAGCATTTCATGTTTAGCATTTAGTACTATCGTTCATTCGAAAGTGGAGTGGGTGTTGTATTCCGCTTTAGGTGTCCGTATATAGGCTTTCCTGAAACATGTCCTTATATAGGCACAATTCGCATTGCCCTTATATAGGCATAGAATCCCAGTCATTTAGGCATTAGCCGTGCACTCCAAATACAGGCATGGTCACCGACATCCGTCCAACCTAACGTCACAACGAGTTCTTAGAAACCAGACCCTTAAGCTCTTGGGAGTTCCCCTAGCACAGGATTATTGATTTCTCCAAGAACTCATTTATTATGCATGAACAGCTATACCTTAAGGGTTCATTCCTGACGTCTTCCTCTGTCCGACTTCATGTCAATGCTAACGTTCCAAGACACCTACCAGGTATAAATATACCTTCCCTTGCCCAAGCAAGTTAGGAGGAGACCTCGACTTTAGAGGAGCCCGTGTCCCGGCCTGACGCACTGAGAAGACGCTGTCATCCCTGCTCGCAGAGAATCCAGCTTCCAGTGTTCTGACTCCCTTCGCGGGGTGTTAGAGTTCCAGATCCGGAAAGAGATTCCCACCTCTCTCATTCTCAAGGTATGGAGCTGACTAGAACCTAGAGGGACTCTTGGCATACCAGACTCTTAGTATATCATACTATAGAATACTCCTCCTACTTCTTACCTTGCACCACACTTAGGTTAGGTACACTGGGGTAGAACTAGCTTAGAGAAGCATCTTATGAGTACTCGCATTTTTAGCTCATGTTATTTATGTACGTGAATATATGCTAAAAGATAATGCTAGCGCAGTATTATTTCTTTCTACTGCTTACGCTGTACATTATATATATTGCATATTGTCTTGTGATCATAACAGCTCATATCTCTTACACGAGAAACAAGACTGTTCAATAAAACCCTTTTATTGAAACGCCTGTCTATTCTTTCTGTGTAACTCTGAGGAAACTAAGCATGCACGATTAGCTGAGTGAAACTGTTATCTATTGTTTCCACGATTCTGAGACGTGTTCCGATTCTAAAGGGGAACAAAGTTGTCATGTTTATGCGGTTGCAAGAAACTTCTCCCTTCTTGTTTACAAGGAGTTTCTAGTGGCCTCTGAGCTAGCTGGCACAAAGTAATTAAGTTTAATATACTCGATAGGGACATACCGACCTCAATCCTATGTCAAACCTATAGGGTATATTATTCAAATGCGCAGAGCCTATTAGGGAAATAGGAACTACACTACAAAACCTTAGAAATTCACTGAAAAAACCACAGGTTTCAGGGACGTTATAGTTAGTTGGACATTTCAATCGTACAAAACCAGAGAAATTCGGCCGTTATAGTTAGTTCAGCTAACTATAACTCGCGCGCCCGCAGTGCACTGCTGATGACGTCACATATTACATCATTCATGACATGGTCAGTGACATCACTGATGACAGCACTGATGACATCTCAAATGACATCACTGATGGTGGAGAAAGGGGGCGTGGCCTCTGAAGACGTCTTCGCAATCCTACTGTGTGGGACTTACTGGAGGTAACAAGAGGGGTAGTTGGCCCCCAAGGACATCCTTGGGGGCCAACTACCCCTCCTATTACCTCCAGTAAGCCCCACACAGTGGGATTGCTGAGAGGTAGACACAGGCCACGCCCTCTTTCTCCACCACTCTGTAAATGCGCCTCCTGGTGCGCTCTTGGTTGGGGGATGAAGTCCCCTTTCTTCATGAGGGTCCCTGGGGGCCAACTAGCCCACCAGGTACCTCCAGTAAGCCCCACACAGCTGGATTGCTGAGAGTGGTCCGAGGCCACGCCCCCTTTTTACACCACTCTGCAAACACGGCCCCTGGCACACTGCTGCTCGGGGGATGAAGTCCTCTTGTGTCCTGAGGTCCTCAGGACACAAGAGGACCTCATCGCCCCACCAGCAGCAATGACAAAGAACCAACGGCGGACCACACTAGCCGCACCTCTCTGCTTCGTTCCCTTTATGAGTGTTGGCAGTAGTAGTTGAGGGTGGAGTGCACAAACAGCTCCTGCTCCTCAACGCCCCACCAGGCGCGTTTGCAGAGTGGTGTAAAAAGGGGCGTGGCCTCAGACCACCACTCTGCAATCCAGCTGTGCGGCGCTTACTGGAGGTACCTGGTGGGCTAGTTGGCTCCCAGGGACCCGCAGTATTCAAGGGGACTTAATTCCCCAACTTTGAACACGTGCTGCAGGAAGAGGGCAGGGCATCCGTCGAGATGCCAGCTTTTTTTTAAAATATATTTTTAGAAGGGGGGATGTGTGGCCCCCCTTCTTTTAGTGTTTTTGGGGCCTGGGGACCCCATCCCTCAGGGCCTGACCTTTAGTTAAAAAAAAAACGGGAAGGGGGCCGCGCGGCCCTCCTCTTGAGGCCGATTTCGGCCCCGGGGACCCCATCCCCGGGGCATGGTCTCCTTTTCTAAAATATATTTATAGGGAAGGGGGACCACGTGGCCCCCCTTCCCTGGGCCACTTTTGGCCCCGGGGACCCCATCCCCCGGGGCATGGCCACTTCTTTTTTTAAATATTTACAGGGAAGGGGGGGCCACGCGTCCCCCCTTCCCTGGGCCACTATTGGCCCTGGGGACCCCATCCCCCGGGGCTTGGCCAGTCTTTTAAATATTTTTATTTGAGGAGTGGGGCTGCGTGGCCCCCCTTCGGCCCGGGGACCCCATCCCCCAGGGCCCGGCCATTATTTTTTTAAAGTAAAGGGAGGGGGGGCCGCGTACCCCCCTCCTGGGCCACTTCTGGCATGCAGCTCAAAAGCAATCCTGTGAGAGCAGGTTTCCTGCTCTCGCTTCAACGAAGCAAAGCAGAGTTTGCTATGGCAGGGCTGGAGCCGGCCTGCCGCCCTGTCATAGCAAACAGCAATGTCCTGGGGGTGGGCACCCCGGGACATTGCAGGAGCCAGCCCTGGGGGGTGGCGGTCCCCAGGGCCATCAAGGGCTCCAGGAGGGGGGCCCCGCGGTCCCCCTCCCATCATTGACAAAGCCCCGGGGGGTGGTGGTCCCCAGGACTGGGGGTCCTTAACGGACCCCCGTATTTATATAATTAATGCCCCGGGGAGGTGGTGGTCCCAGGGCAGTGTGGGGGGGCAGGAGCCCCCGCACACTTTTTAATTTAACTTTAAGCCCCGGGGAGGTTACGGTCCCCGGGGCTTGGGGGGCCGCGAGGCCCCCCGCACAAACAAATAATGCCCCGGGGAGGTGGCGGTCCCTGGGGCAGCGTGGGAGGGGCAGGAGGCCCCCAACACCTTTTTTCTACGAGTCCCGGGGAGGTGGTGGTTTCCGGGGCTGCGGGGTCCACGTGCCCCCGCGCATAATTTATAAAGTCCCGGGGAGGTGGCGGTTCCCGGGGCTGTGGGGGCCCCCACGGTCCCCCACACCATAATTTAGTATTGCCCCCGGGACCTGGCCCACCTGGGGGCTTTTTAACAAACGAAGCGCGGGAGACCGCGCTCCGTTTTTTTAAAATAATTTCGGCCGGATTCGCGCACCCAGCACGAATTCGCCGAAATTATTTTAAAAATGCTTTTTTTGGGCCTGGGGGTCCTTGTGGGACCCCCTGAGCAGGCTTAGGGGGTCAGGGTGTTTCTACCCTGCCTCCCTTTCTTGTTTTTTATCATCTTATTTCTGTTTTCTTGTGACTCGGTTACCAATTCACAAGATGGCTGCCAACACTTCCTGCTTTGGAGTGTTGGCAGCCAATGAGAATGAAGCTCGTGCTCGGGAGGAGTCGCGACTCCTCCTCGGTGCTCAGATATATAAATTTTTTATTTCTTGAATTTCTCTGTAACTACTGAACGGATTTACACCATTTAAAAAAAAGGTCGCTTTCTGAACCAAGAACTTTTTGCCAAATTTGGTGTAATTCCGTTCAGCAGTTCGGGCTGTAGCCGTGTCTAAAGTTTCCTATGGAAATTAACATGGGGAAAACACGTTTTGGGACCCCCCTTTTTTCTCGGCCCCCGCTTGACAAATCACCCCGAAACTTTCAAGACAGGAGCTGACCGGAGCGCCCCATTAGTTGAAAATTTCGCAAAGATTCGTCAAACGGCGCCAAAGATATTGGCAAATCAAAAAACGCTTTTCCTAAGGAAAATAGGTCCTAACTATAAGTACCTACTGGTGACCGCCAGTAGGTAATATATATATATATATATATATATATATCTACTGGCGGTCGCCAGTAGATAGTTATAGTTAGGACCTATTTTCCATAGGAAATCCGCGACATTCTATTTGAAATAACTCTTGCGTCGGTTGACGAATCTTCGCGAAATTTTCAAACTTTATGGCCCGCTCCGGTCCGCTCCTACCCTGAAAGTCTCAGGGTGATTCGTCAAGCGGGGGCCGAGAAAAAGGGGGGTCCCAAAACGTGTTTTCCCCATTCATTTTCCCATAGGAAACTTTAGACACGGCTACAGCCCGAACTGCTGAACGGAATTACACCAAATTTGGCAAAGAGGTAGTTCTTGGTTCAGAAAGAACCCTTTTGTTAAATGGTGTAAATCCGTTCAGTAGTTGCGAGAAATTAAAAAAATAAGAGTCAAAAAATCAATTTCCCATAGGAAACTTTATGCAAGGCTACAGCCTGAACTGCTGAACGGAATTACACCAAATTTGGCAAAGAGGTAGTTCTTGGTTCAAAAAGAACCCTTTTTGTTAAATGGTGTAAATCCGTTCAGTAGTTGCTGAGAAAATCAAAAGTAAAAACACATATATATCTGGGCGGAGCCTAACCACACATGTCATCGTGAGATCTGATTGGTTGTCAGCACTTCATCCTGGAATTGCTGGCAGCCATCTTGGGACCAATATAAATGCATTGTAGTGAATTGAAGATTTTGAGGGTTACCAAAAGGAGAACTATAAAGGGTGATAACAGACTTTAGTTACATTAGAATTCATTTGTTGATGGTACCATACTAATTTCAGGAATTGTGGTGTGTTCTAAGGTGATTTTACCCTGTGAAAAACCTTCTGCTGGGATATCATGAATCATGTTTGAGAGAAAACTATTTTCACATGCTTGTCCCATACAGTTTTGGAAGGTGCTCCAGAAGCTAAAATGAGAGCATATTTTCTGTAAATTCACATTATCTTTCTCAGTCATGTGAGAATGAAGTCTGACATTCTCAGTAAAACATGTACATCCAACAAGGGCAGAGACTGTCAGTTGATTCCTTTGTGTTCTACTGCAGCTTCCCAGAGTGTTCTAAAGAACAACTAGAGTGCTAACAGCCTTACTTATGACAAAAGTATGGCACACCTGAAGCCATCTTGATTGGAATAAACTGGTAACACTTAAAACATTTAATTTAAAAAGGAACAAAATGATGGGGTTCATCTTGTCATAGAAATTATGGTTAGTGCTCTGGAAAGAAAAATTAGGACATGTTTCAAGTGTGATCTCAAATATCTTCCTGTTATATTTCAACAGGAGCAGCCTGTCAGTTGATGCCTTTGTGTTCTACTGCAGCTTCCCAGAGTGTTCTAAAGAACAACTAGAGCGCTAACAGTCTTACTTATGACAAAAGTATGGCACACCTGAAGCCATCTTGATTGGAATAAACTGGTAACACTTAAAACATTTAATTTAAAAAGGAACAAAATGATGGGGTTCATTTTGTCATAGAAATTATGGTTAGTGCTGTAGAAAGAAAAATTAGGACATGTTTCAAGTGTGATCTCAAATATCTTCCTGTTATATTTCAACAGGAGCAGCCTGTCAGTTGATGCCTTTGTGTTCTACTGCAGCTTCCCAGAGTGTTCTAAAGAACAACTAGAGCGCTAACAGTCTTACTTATGACAAAAGTATGGCACACCTGAAGCCATCTTGATTGGAATAAACTGGTAACACTTAAAACATTTAATTTAAAAAGGAACAAAATGAGGGGGTTCATTTTGCCATAGAAATTATGGTTAGTGCTGTAGAAAGAAAAATTAGGACATGTTTTAAGTGAGATCTCAAATATCTTCCTGTTATATTTCAACAGGAGCAGCCTGTCAGTTGATGCCTTTGTGTTCTACTGCAGCTTCCCAGAGTGTTCTAAAGAACAACTAGAGTGCTAACAGCCTTACTTATGACAAAAGTATGGCACACCTGAAGCCATCTTGATTGGAATAAACTGGTAACACTTAAAACATTTAATTTAAAAAGGAACAAAATGAGGGGGTTCATTTTGCCATAGAAATTATGGTTAGTGCTGCAAAAAGAAAATTTAGTGCATGTTTTAAGTGAGATCTCAAATCCTCTTCTATTTCATTAGAAAATTCTGACATGCAGACTGAAACAATCACTTTCAATACCAGCAGTAGACTTCCAGTTAACTCCTTGGTGAGCAGTAGCTTTACTACAGTGATCTAATGAACAACTAGAGTAATAACATTCTGAATTTATGGCAAATGTGTGACACATCTGAATGCCTTCTTGATGGAATCAAAGTAAAAAACTGAAAGCATTTCCTACTGAGGAGACTGCAGTAAATGAGGAAATTAGGAAACTTCTTAACAAAGAAGTCTTCCAAGATGGCCACCAGTGAAAAAAGAGCCCAAATGTAGCACAAATATTACCCAGATGTAGCCCACATATAGCCCAATGACAAAAGTGTGCAAAACACTTTTTATTTTTAGTTTTTTTGCAGTTTTATGTAGTGCAGACTGGTCAGGTATTGGAGCGTTGCATCTTAAAACATAACCCCCCTACAGTACAAAAACACCACTGCACTACCCTAAACCCTAAAACAGTACCCCAGCACGACCCCCTACACTACACAAGCACCACTGCACTATCCTAAACCCTAAAACACTACCCCCAGCATGACCCCCTACACTACACAAACACCACTGCACTACCCTAAACCCTAAAACACTACCCCAACACCACTGCACTAACCTAAATCCTAAAACACTACCCCCAGCACGACCCCCTACACTACCCAAACACCACTGCACTACCCTAAAACATGACCCCCTACACTACACAAACACCACTGCACTACCCTAAACCCTAAAACACTACCCCCAGCACGACCCCCTACACTACACAAGCACCACTGCACTACCCTAAACCCTAAAACTCTACCCCAGCACGACCCCTACACTACACAAACACCATTGCACTACCTTAAACCCTAAAACACTACCCCCAGCACGACCCCCTACACTACCCAAACACCACTGCACTAACCTAAATCCTAAAACACTACCCCCAGCACGACCCACTACACTACCCAAATACCACTGCACTACCCTAAACCCTGAAACACCACCCCCTTCACGACCCCCTCCACTGCCCGAACAGCACTGCACTGCCCTAAACCCTGAAACACTACCCCCAGCAAGACCCCCTACACTGCCCGAACACCACTGCCCTAAACCCTGAAACACCACCCCCAGCAAGACCCCCTACACTGCCCGTACACCACTGCACTGCCCTAAACCCTGAAACACCATCCCCAGCATGACCCCCTACACTGCCCGAACACCACTACACTGCCCTAAACCCTGAAACACCACCCCCAGCACGACCCCCTACACTGCCCGAACACCACTGCACTGCCCTAAACCCTGAAACACCACCCCCAGCATGACCCCCTACACTGCCCGAACACCACTGCACTGCCCTAAACCCTGAAACACTACCCCCAGCAAGACCCCCTACACTGCCCGAACACCACTGCCCTAAACCCTGAAACACCACCCCCAGCAAGACCCCCTACACTGCCCGTACACCACTGCACTGCCCTAAACCCTGAAACACCACCCCCAGCATGACCCCCTACACTGCCCGAACACCACTACACTGCCCTAAACCCTGAAACACCACCCCCAGCACGACCCCCTACACTGCCCGAACACCACTGCACTGCCCTAAACCATGAAACACCAGCCCCAGCACGACCCCCTACACTGCCCGAACACCACTGCACTGCCCTAAACCCTGAAACACCACCCCCAGCACGACCCCCTACACTGCCCGAACACCACTGCACTGCCCTAAACCCTGAAACACCAGCCCCAGCACAACCCCGTACACTGCCCGAACACCATTGCACTGCCCTAAACCCTGAAACACCAGCCCCAGCACGACCGCCTACACTGCCCGAAAACCACTGCACTGCCCTAAACCCTGAAACACCAGCCCCAGCACGACCCAGCACGACCCCCTACACTGCCCGAACACCACTGCACTACCCTTAACCCTCAAACACCAGCCCCAGCACGACCCCCTACACTGCCCGAACACCACTGCACTGCCCTAAACCCTGAAACACCAGCCCCAGCAAGACCCCCTACACTGCCCGAACACCACTGCACTGCCCTAAACCCTGAAACACCACCCCCAGCAAGACCCCCTACACTGCCCGAACACCACTGCACTAAAGCCTGAAACACCACCCCCAGCAAGACCACCTACACTGGCCGAACACCACTGCACTGCCCTAAACCCTGAAACACCACCCCCTGCACGACCCCCTACACTGCCCAAACACCACTGCACTGCCCTAAACCCTGAAACACCACCCCCTGCACGACCCCCTACACTGCCCGAACACCACTGCACTGCACTAAACCCTGAAACACCACCCCTCAGCACGACACCCTACACTGCCCGAACACCACTGCACTGCCCTAAACCCTGAAACACCACCTCCAGCAAAACCCCCTACACTGCCTGAACACCATTGCTCTGCCCTAAATCCTGAAACACTAGCCCCAGCACGACCCCCTACACTGCCCAAACACCACTGCACTGCCCTAAACCCTGAAACACCACCCCCAGCACGACCCCTACACTGCCCGAACACCACTGCACTGCCCTAAACCCTGAAACACCAGCCCCAGCAAGACCCCCTACACTGCCCGAACACCACTGCACTGCCCTAGACTCTGAAACACCAGCCCCAACAAGACCCCCTACACTGCCCAAACACCACTGCACTGCCCTAAACCCTGAAACACCAGCCCCAGCATGACCCCCTACACTGCCCGAACACCACTGCACTGCCCTAAACCCTGAAACACTAGCCCCAGCACGACCACCTACACTGCCCGAACACCACTGCACTGCCCTAAACCCTGAAACACCAGCCCCAGCACAACCCCTACACTGCCCGAACACCACTGCACTGCCCTAAACCCTGAAACACCAGCCCCAGCACGACCCCCTACACTGCCCGAACACCACTGTACTGCCCTAAACCCTGAAACACCAGCCCCAGCACGACCCCCTACACTGCCCGAACACCACTGCACTGCCCTAAACCCTGAAACACCACCCCCTGCATAACCCCCTACACTGCCCGAACACCACTGCACTGAACCCTGAAACACCACCCCCTGCAGCACCCCCTACACTGCCCGAACACCACTGCACTGCCCTAAACCCTGAAACACCACCCCCTGCACCGCCCCCTACACTGCCCGAACACCACTGCACTGCCCTAAACCCTGAAACACCACCCCCAGCAGGGCCCCTTTACTGCTCGAACACCACTGCACTGCCCCAAACCCTGAAACACCACCCCCAGCACGACCCCCTACACTGCCCGAACACCACTGCCCTAAACCCTGAAACACCACCCCCTGCACGACCCCCTACACTGCCCGAACACCACTGCACTGCCCTAAACCCTGAAACACCACCCCCTACACTGCCCGAACACCACTGCACTGCCCTAAACCCTGAAACACCACCCCCAGCACGACCCCCTACACTGCCCGAACACCACTGCACTGCCCTAAACCCTAGAACACTACCCCCAGCACGAACCCCTACACTACCCGAACACCACTGCACTACCCTAAACCCTAAAATACTACCCCCAGCACAACCCCCTACACTACCCGAACACGACTGCGCTGCCCTAAACCCTCAAACACTCCCCCAGCACGACCCCCTGCACTACCCGAACACCACTGCACTGCCCTAAACCCTAAAACACTCCCCCAGCACGACCCCCTACACTGCCCGAACACCACTGCACTGCCCTAAACCCTAAAACACTCCCCCAGCACGACCCCTACACTACCCAAACACCACTGCACTGCACTGCCCTAAACCCTAAAACACTACCCCCGCATGACCCCCTACACTACCCAAACACCAATGCACTACCCTAATCCCTAAAACACTACCCCCGCATGACCCCCTACACTACCCTAAACCCTAAAACACTACCCCCGCACGACTCCCTACACTACCCAAAGACCACTGCACTACCCTAAACCCTAAAACACGACCTCCTACACTACACAAACACCACTGCACTACCCTAAACCCTAAAACACTACCCCTACACTACACAAACACCACTGCACTACCCTAAACCCTAAAAAACTACCCCAGCACGAACCACTACACTACCCAAACACCACTGCACTACCCTAAACCCTACAAAACTACCCCCAGCAGTATCCCTACACTACCCAAACACCACTGCACTACCCTAAACCCTAAAACACTACCCCCAGCAGTACCCCTACACTACCCAAACACCACTGCACTCCCTAAATCACTACCCCCAGCACGACCCCCTACACTACCCAAACACCACTGCACTACCCTAAACCCTAAAACACTACCCCCAGCACGACCCCCTACACTACCCAAACACCACTGCACTACGCTAAACCCTAAAACACTCCCCCCAGCACGACTCCCTACACTACCCAAACACCACTGCACTATCCTAAACCCTAAATCTACCCCCAGCACGACCCCCTACACTACACAAACACCACTGCACTACCCTAAACCCTAAAACACTACCCCCAGCACGACCCTCTTCACTACCTAAACACAACTGCACAATTTGTTACAGGCGTTGCAACGCAGGCCTGTGGTGCTTACTGGAAGTACCTAGTGGGCTAGTTGGGCCCCAGGGACCCTCAGGATTCAAGGTGACCTAATCCCCCAACTTAAAACGCACCACGGGGCGCGTTTGCACAGTGGTGAAGGGAGGGGGCGGGGCCTCAGGTGACATGTGCGCAAACACGCCCTGTGGTGCGTTTTAAGTTGGGGAATTAATTCCCTTTGAATCCTGAGGGACCCTGGGGGCCAACTAGCCCACCAGGTACCTTCAGTAAGCACAACAGAGTTGCGTTGCAGAGAGGTGAAAAAGGTGCGTGGCCTCGGAACGCCTCTCTGCAACTCAGCTCTGTGGTCCTAACTGTAGGTACCTGGGGGCTAGTTGGGCCCCAGGGACCCTCAGAATTCAAGGGGACTTAATCCCGCAACTTAAAACGCGCCACGGGGTGCGTTTGCACACATGTCACCTCAGGCCCCCCTCCCTTCACCACTGTGCAAACGCGCCCTGTAGCGCGTTTTAAGAGGTAGTTTTAATCCCCCTGCCCTATTATGTACTAGGGACTTGCAGAGGAGGTCATGCTAATCACAGGGGTACCCCAACGCATAGTGTTCCCTAGTGTATGTAGGTGTTTTCACTGTATTCTAAGTGTCTTTTAGCATAGCACTGGCTCTGGTTAGTCAGAGTCAGTTACCACCAGTACCCGTCTGAAAAAGTTGTGGGCACAGGATGATTTTGCAACAAGGCCTATTTCTGCTCCTCTGTTGGTTCTTTCTGCACATCTTTTGCTTCTTTCTGTGCGTTTTTCTTCTTTCTTCACATGTCCTACCTCTGTGGGCATAGTTAGAAACTAGCATTTAAAAAAACCTTTGAAATTCACTTAAAAAATCATAGGTTTCAGGCACGTTATAGTTAGAAATTAGCATTTAAAAAACTTTGAAATTCACTGAAAAAACCATAGGTTTCAGACACGTTATAGTTAGAAATTAGCATTTAAAAAACCTTTGAAATTCACAGAAAAAACCATAGGTTTTAGGGACAGTTATAGTTAGTTGGACATTTCACTCGTACAAAACCATAGAAATTCCCCGTTATAGTTAGTTCAGCTAACTATAACTCGCGCCCCGCAATGCACTGCTGATGACGTCACATATTACATCACTCATGACATGGTCAGTGACATCACTGATGACATCACTGATGACATCTCAAATGACATCACTGATGACATCATCCATGTGATAATTTCATGCATCTTCTCACACCCTAATATAACTTTTGATACACCCACTCTAAATTACAGACTGCCATTCTGAAAACCATAGACACTCCAACACCAAAAACTACATACCCACTCACTGATTCTTAGGTCTACACACACATCCACTCACTCACCCGTACAGTCACTCATACTTAGTCACTCAGTACAGGACTATCATATGCACTCATACACCTATATAAACACTCACACACCGCCACTCATCCATAGAGGTACTCACACACCTAGTCAGTCATGCAAAAACTTAATCACACACCCATTTACTCACCTATACAGTTATACACACACCAGCTCACTTACTCATACAAATACTAGCACATTCTTACGCTCTTATACAATCACTGATACAAGTACACACTCATCCATACAGCCACTCTCACAATCACACACTCTCACTTATAGCCATTTATATACTCCAACACACATATATACTGCCTTTCACATATGTAGTTACTCACACATGTACCACTGAGATATACATTCAATCACTAACACACCCATACACACACTCACCCACCCATACAGTCCATCACAGATGCACTCTTGAAACCATGCACCCAGTGAATCACCAACTCACACATCTATGCACAGAGTCACACACACCCCACCCACACAAACACTCAGGCACCCATACAGATACTCAGACAATCAATCAATAACCCATGTAGACACTCATGTAGCTATTCAGAAAGCCATGCAGCCGCTTACAAACCAACAGACAGACGGATACAGACATTCACACAGTTTAGTCACTAACCCATGCATTCAGTAAGATACATTTAACCACTCACTTGTAGAGTCAGTCACTCACGTACTAAATCATCCATTCAGACACTTATACACCCACTCATTCTTCAATACGCCTTTCCCTATATATATTAAACATATTTAAACTTTACAGAAACACACAGTCACTGGATGATGTCATCAGTGATGTCATCAGTGATGTCATTTGTGATGTCATCAGTGATGTCATCAGTGATGTCACTGACCATGTCATGAGTGATGTAATATGTGACGTCATCAGCAGTGCATTGCGGGCGCGAGTTATAGTTAGCTGAACTAACTATAACGGGGAATTTCTATGGTTTTGTACGAGTGAAATGTCCAACTAACTATAACTGTCCCTAAAACCTATGGTTTTTTCAGTGAATATATATATATATATGAACATAAATATTAAATATATTTAAAAGTTCAGTTCAGTTCAAAAACCTTTATTTCGGTCACTAGGACCATAAAAGTATACAAAGATAAATAGAACTGCATTCTGGATTTAAAACATTCCAACATAAAAATAGAACCACATCCATCAGAGGAATTGTGGATACACGACACAACATAAAATTTCCAATAATAGAATACATCCGTACATTTACAGGTACATGGAGAAAACCATACAAGGCTGAAATTCCCAATAGTTGGTCGGTTCATTAATATAACTAAACAGGCCCAGAGCAAAGAACAACACAGTAATGTTGCAATAAATAAATAAAAGACAAATTCCAATTAAAAAGACAGAAAAAGAAAGAAAAAATCTACATTAATCATAAAAATGTTAAAGCAAATTCCCATTACAGTGGTCTAAGCATTGGGCACTTGTATTAGTACTACAATCAGGCTAGTATCTTTTAATTATTTTTCCTTGTGAAGGAAAACCCTTCTCCTTCGCCACATTGCATTTAGAAATCGAGAAACAGCAAAAACTATAGGCTTGGAAGTATCATATTTCAAGACTCTAAATGCCGCCATACATTGCACAAACCCCAGATTCCTACACAACTGTACAAGCCAGCTTTTCCTTGCTACTTTGTACCCAGGGCAAAAGAATAAAACATGCAGTTCAGTCTCCTCGTGGTTGTTGCAGGCAGGACAGCCACGAGGGGGCAAATGAGCCCATTTAGAAGTAAAAGCCCGGAGGGGTAAAATACTATATCGGAACTGCACATATAATTTCCTTGCTATGGGAGGTAAAATGTCATCCAAAAAGGTTCAAATTTGTAGTCCTCCTTGACTGTGAGGAACAGTGTAGTTAGAGGACCTAATTTCGGATTTACCTGGATGGCCTCGAGCTTTTTTATTCGATACATTTTCACAAGTTCAGCTCGTGAAACCATGAAACTGGTTTCTTCAGGATTAGTCCAAAGTGTTGGTTTACCTATCATTGCACATAGATGCCTCACATGCACAAACCAAGGGACTTTTTTTAGGACCCCTAGATGGGCTAGAAGATCCTTCGTTTCTGCTTGGTTACTTTAAAAGTAACAGTAATATAATAAAAATGACACGTATTGTATTAATTTAAGAAAATATGTAACTATTATACTTATTTAAGAAAATTAAACACAAATATATATTCATATATACAGTTAATTATATATATTTAATTTTAAAATATTACTAAACTAATAATTTTCATTTCTGTGATAATGTAATATTTTTTAACATAACAAATATATATATCTCTCTCTATATATATATATGTATATATATATATATATATATAAATACAAAATAACATAAAGCATTTAAAAAACATACCAATTTATTTACCAATAAAAAATATAAAAATTTAAATTTACTAAAATTATATTACAAATTAAAAACATCACTAATTAAAAATATTATAGTTTTAACTACACAAAAAAATAATAATGTAAATTTAATTAATAGAAACTAAACTATAAAACCCCACAAATAATACATGTACTATAGCCACTTCAATTTATAAAATAGTATGAAAAAAATTAAACTTAGGAAAAGTACAAATGACTATTCCCACTACAATAAATGCAACAGTCGGGTAAGCGTTGAATTGCACAGGGGTAAAATTTACTATTCCCACTCCACTCAGTGCAACAGTAGGGAAAGTGTTGGAATGTGGAGGGGTAAAATTTACTATTTCCACTCCCGGCGTGAGTTGCAGAACCAAATAGGTGATGCCGCGGGGCCAGGATCCTTGAAAACTGTTTGACTACAGGACTGCCCTTGCTTTCTGCACTCGTGGGATGTGTGTTGTCCACCAGAATTGGGTTGGACGAACCTATGAACGAACGCCACACAGAGGATAAGTATATCCATACGGCGTTTTTTGATAAAACAGTTTTCAATTTTACTACTGTGTTGATATTTCCAGGGAGGGATTTATCGCTGTGGTTTTCTCTGAAGAAAGCCGTGGACCCATAGGGCCGTTCACTGGCTGAAACATGTTGGCAATGGAAATAGGGTCATAGGACCATTGTATCCTGGAAACACCCTACTACTTGTTTTAAATATTCGCCATTTCTCCATATTAAAGGGATACCTGGAGTTTTTGGTAGATTTTTAACCTTTAACCCCCCTGGCCTTTTCTCAAAAGCGCTCCCTGAAATACGGTAGAGCCCACCCTGGCCTTTAGGAGCCAGGGTGAACCCCATGATGAAGCATGACACTATTAGAATGTGTGAGGGTTACTATACAAAGAGGTATTGCTCCCAGTTTTGGTAGTAGCATATGATTAGACCCCTTCAATAGAGAATTGTGCCTATATCTAACATACCAGTTTCCATTGGGCGGGATACTTTTTGTTATTGAGTAAAATTTACTATCCCCACTCCAGTCAGTGCAACAGTAGAAAAGTGCTGGATTGCGGTGGGGTAAAAATTACTATTCCAACTACAGTCAGTGCAACAGTAGGGAAAGTGTTGGATTGTGGGGGGGTATAATTTACTATTCCCACTCCAATAACTGCAAAAGTAGGGAAAGTGTTGGATTTCGGAAGGGTAACATTTACTAATGCCACTACACTGTATGCAACATTAAAAGCACAGTAGTTCACTTTAAAAAAAATAAAAACATTAAAAAATATTATTAAATAAGAAAGGGCCCGATTACGATGTCGGGCGGAAAGCCTCTGACCAGCTGCCAGAGGCTTTCTGCCCGGCATCGTTGGTTTCCCTCTGACTGCTGTATTATGATGATGCTTTTTGGAGGGAAACCTGTGGGGTGATCCCACAGCACTTCCGACGGGCTCAAGGAGTCCATCGGTGTGTGGAGCCACCATAATCCCCTAATGACAGCGGAGCCAGCCTCGGCTCCGCCATTGGGATTATGATGGCACTTTCCGATAGCCTTTCCATGTCGGCCTTTCTGATATAGAAAGGCTGTTGGAAAGTGACTTTGGGGGCACCTAGCAGGGCCCTCTTCCTCCCGGCCTTCAGCTATGGGGACTGAAAACATCCCAGCACCGCGTGGCAGGCACTGCATGGTGCCTGCCACACGGTGCAGGAATGTTTAGAAACATCCATATTACAATGGTAGCTTGTGCTGCGGGCCTTTTCCGCCCGCCGCACAAGCTGCAATTGTAAAATGGATGTTTCCAACTGCCCTTAGGGTGGTCGCATCCAAATTTGGTAGCTGGAACCGTCGACCTACGGTCGGGCGGTTCAAATCTGCAACGGTGTCTGGAGGATGCAAGTCCGCCCGACATCGTAATTAGGCCCAAAATGTTTAACTATTTATATTGAAAAATTATATATAAAATTTTATTTGAAAAATAAACAAATTACATATTTATTACAATCTTTAATACATATTATAAATTAATGCAAATATTATAATTATTATTAAAACACCTATGGGGCTCATTAGGATGGCGGATGGACTGGAGTCCGTCCGCCATCCTGGTGTAAACCGGGACCATCCGCCATACATGCGGCGGTCCCCCACACCGGATTAGGATGCGACCGCCACCGTGGCGGACGCATCTTGCATATTAACATTGCGGTGGTTGCTGCTGACAGCAGCACCCGCCGCAATGTTGAAAATGCGTGTTGTGCATTTCACTGCACTGCGTGGCAGGCACCACACGGTGCCTGCCACTTAGTGCACTGAAATGCAGGGGGCACCATGGGTACCCCCAGTGCACATACACCTCCCCCAACACAAGGAGGGCCCGCAACGGGCCCCCGAATCCAATCCCCACCAGCCTTTCAATGGCGGTTTACCCGCCACGGAAAGGCTGGCTTCCGCCAGCATCGTAATTCGGCGGACGGAGCCTGCTAGGCTCCGCCACCATTTTAAGCATGCTTGCCGCGCCACCAGGCAATCGTAACGATTGCCTGTGTCGATTCCGTGGCGGACGGTCTTTGCAACCGCTGCGGTCCTCAAGCGATTCCCACCGCCATCGTAATTTGGCAGTGGGAAAATTGCTGTCAATTGACGAAAGGATCGCCACCGCCGGGCTGGCAGTGACGATCCTTCCGCCATCGTAATCATCCCCTATATTCTCAAAGTAATAACAACAAATCAATACAATATTTGTTTAAATAAAAAACCACAACACAATTAACACATAAAAGAAAAAACAATCTTTTAAAAATATTTAATTATTTCAACTTTTTTTATTACTTAAGTAACTTTCTACCCTATACCTAAACAAACTCCACAACACACACCTAAAATATATTTATCAAATGATAATATTTACACATTTTCCATAATTGATTATCAATTAAAATATTAATTATAATGACCTAATAGTAAATTAATTAGATTTAATTACCTTCCCACCCTTTATCCTTAGAAAACAAACAACCAACACCTAATATACATATTTTTTATTTAAATTTTTTTTTTTTTTACATAATTCATTATCAATTAAACAATTAATAATAATTAATATTAACAAATTAACTATATTTCATTAACTTCCCACCCTTTACCCCTACAAACAGCAATTGACACCTAATATATAATACAAAAAATATCTTCATTATGCAATTTACATCAATTAATTTTTAAAAATAAATTAACATTAATTAAATGCTATAATTAATTTCCTACACACCCTATACCCATATAAAAACAACAAACTACACAAAATAAAAATATAAGTTAGTACATAATTAATTATAAATTAAATAAATAATTATAATAATAAATTCTTAATAGCTTATTATAATTAGGTCTCCCGGTTTTATGGTATTTATTTTTTAGACATTTCCGTCTGTATTTATCCATATTTATTTTTTGTCAACTTTATCTGTATTTATCCATATTTATTATGAGTTTTGTGAAAAAAATAAAGCTGAAAGTGGTATATTTCCACATTTATTTAACCAATAAATATGCAGTCATGCTTGAATGCCTGCCAGGTTTCAGTGATATGAACACCCGCAGAAGATAAATCAATGCACTTATATGAAAATATGCACATTTCAGTATCAGCCTTGTGCATATCTACTGCTGTTTAAGCCTCTTTACTAAAATTACTTTTTTTAACCCCCTTACCTCTCAATCCACACAGTTATTAGCCTGGCAGTTATAGCAAAGTGTATTTAGAATCACTCAAAAAGCACCCAATTTTCCGTTTTTATCCACATTTAAAAATAAATACAGACAAGAAAATAAATGGTTTCCTGTCTGTATTTATCTGTAAAAATCAGTTAAAACGGAGAACAGGGAGCCTTAATTATAATCAATTTACTTCCCACCCTTTACCCCAACAAAACTCACAACCTGCACCTAAAACGTAAATTTAAAAAAAGTAACTATACAATGAACATAAATAATTATCAATTAAATAATTAATATTAATTAAAAATTAATTACTAATCAATTATAATTAATTTAATTCCCAAACTGAACCCCTATAAACCCCACAACCCGCTACGTTACTAAAAATGACAAAATATTATTAAATTAAATTTTAAAAAGTACAAAAAATGTGCAAACTATATTAAAACACATTAATAATATTTATACAAACAATTTATAACATTTACAATTAAAATATATAGTAAAATGCATAAAAATAAGTAAAAATCGATATTATTAACAATAATATTTTTAACATTGATATTAACAACATAGATATTTTTGTAATCGATATTACTCACCTTAAAATCGATATTCTTGTAAACGATGTTCTTGCTGACGATATTTCTGTTGTACGATTTTTCCAACTCGATATTTCTGTAGGCCCATATTAAAATTTCTATATATTGTCTGAATACCGCACCACCTTGCATAGGGCGAGCAGTGGGCAGCAGCAGTGAGAACACCTCGGAGGCGCGATACCCGCCATTACTTCCACATCCGCTGCACTGCGGGGGCCAGCATCTGTTACCAGATTACAAATATCCAGCAGCCCCAGCCCTACTTACTCTTGTGGGTAAGGTGTCCTGGGAGCCGGCAGAGCTCCATTGGTCAGACGGCAGAGCCACCCTGCCTCAGGGACACTTCTGACTGTGAGCTTGCTGCGAGTTCTGAGGGACATGCACTTCACAGCTTGGAAGGTAAGGGAGGCCTGTGGGTGATTTCAGGAGAGGAGGGCTCTGTAATAAACAAACAGCTATTTACACACCTCCTGCTCGGCCCACCTATCCCTGGCCCCCGCCTGCAACCCGGAGAGATTAAAATAGGTGGTGAAACCTGGGGTAACCCACAGGCTGTGGACTGCACTGCATGTTGGCCCGGAGGAGAGTAGGAGACCAACCCGCTAACTCCTAGTTTCCGAAGCAGTGCACTGCACAAAGCCACCTATGAAGCCTTCCTCAGACGATTCTGGCCCTACTCTGGAGACCCTCCTAAAGGAAATTTTGGCTATGGGCTCCACCCTCACTGCCTTGGATGCCAAGATTACATCCCAAACAACCGAGGTGCACTCGACAGCAGAAGGTGTCCTCCCAACACATCAGCCTGGCCATGGTGGACCGTACAATGGATGAAGTGGAGGGTCGCTACCACCGCATACCAGACTGGGAGCAGGATAGCGACTTCTTATTTCACCAAGTGACGGACCTGGAAAACCAATCCAGGTGAGACAACTTCAGGATAATTGGCATCCCCAAGGGAACGGAGAAAGCTGACATGGTCGACTACCTCAAGTCGCTGCTACCTGATTTGCTGCACCTCCAACTGCAAGAACCCCAGGAACTACAACAGGACCATTGTGTCCCCTCTCATTGTACCTCGCAGTCCAAATTCTCCACTGCCTATCATCACATGCGCTCTTCGCTGTCAACATACACCGGCCATGCTATCTGCCGCCAGATGCTCTACAGCACCCCTACTAGTATATGGCAACCGCTTCTCTTTCTCGGTTGAATTTTCTGCCATTACCGACTTCATACTCAAATGCTTCCTGGCACTTTGCCCTCACCTGCAGCATCACAGCATCAAATATGGACTGATGGTACCCGCGTGGATGGTACTGACAATCAATGGCTCCACGAGAGACTTTGCATACCCTGGAGATCTTGAACTGTTTCTGGACTCACTGGCTGACCCTACCATGGACACAGCTACAGAGGGCTTAATGGCCCTTACTCTCTGAGAGGATTGCTTACCCCTGTGGAAGCCTAAGTACAAACCCAATCATATCTGCACTGACAGACCACCATGGAGAGAATCTGATCGTGAGGACATCCATCAAATCGTGGAGGCGCTCCACAAGGAGGGAGAAAGAGACAAGTAAAGTATCATTATTGAAGCAGGGGGAACTGGCTGCTAATAATGACTGAGAGACTTAAACATGTCCTTTTCCTCTCTCTTTGCCTCTAGCTGATCTCACTTCCTAGCCCCTTTCCTCTCCTCTCTTTATGGCCTCTCGCTGCCTCTCTCCCCCAAAGTCCCACTGGGGCGCACCCTCCCTGCTGCGAAGCCTACGCTGCACCCCTGGTTGCCTCCTCTGATGGGAGGCTATGGCCCCACACTCACAGTTTCCTTATGGGTGAACCACCTCCAGAAAACACACTCTGACTACATGCAGGGGGCATGCCCATAGCCTTTGGCCGTATCCTGGACACGGGGTGCTCATGCTTCCCCCCTACTTAACTCCCCTGTGTGTACTCCCCTCTTGTTTTTCATGCTTTACATCACCATGTCCCTCCCTTGGTAGTGGCTGATGGCATTAGCGGGGTTTCCCCATCTTCATTACATACTCTGCATCACCACATTCCTGGAGGCACGGATGGGGTGCCCGGCAGGTGGCACTGGAGCAGTCCCAAGCCCAGCTCCAAAGTCGAGACCCTATCACCCTAAGATCCACATAGGGTTTTCCAACCCCTGGTTACTTCCTTCCCCCTACACCCCCACACCCCAGCACGTCTGGTACAAGAGGGATTTACAACCCAACATCCCCCACAGCACGCATCCCGACCACCCCCTCGCTTCTGCCCAAGCATAAATACTGCACCCTGCGTGACTGTCCTCATACCGTAGAACACTGTATCCGTCCTACCACTGTAACATGTCACCCACCCCTCTCACCCTGATTTCATTGAATGTTAATGGCATGTCCTACTATCTCAAATGTAGGAAGATCCTGCACTACCTACACACCTAATGAGTGGACATGGCCTTGCTGCAAGCGACCCATTTATCCCAAGCCAAATCTGCCAAACTCAAACAGGAATGGGTGGGCACAGTCATTAGCAGCAGTAGACTGGTCTCCAATCAAAAAGCCACCTCTCCTGCATGTAACTGCTCCAAAAAATGTGTTGTGACTATTCTCAAAAGAAATCCCTACCCTTCACTCTACTTAAGTCGTGGGTAGGCGATGGAGGTTGCTGGCATTGGCAAAGCTACAGATCCGAGACAGAATCATGGTGGTAGGCTCGATGTGTGCCCCCACAGAAAGTAAAACCCATTTCCTGGTTCAGCTTTCCAGGCTCCTGACCTCCCTAGGCACAACACCAAGGCTGGTGGTTGGCAGCAGCGGCCCATGCAGGTAAGAGCGGTGGGGCCGGGTTGTGGGGGATTCAACAGACAACCACAAGGAAAAATTAAATAAATAATTAATTTTCCCTCGTCGTTGTCTGTCGAAATCCCCCCCAGCTGGCCCCACCGCTCTTATTGCACGGGCTGCTGCTGGTGGTTGGTGATTGGAACCTGGTGCCAGACCCAATCCTGGGCCGGTTCAGGCAGGGACGATGTTCACAATTGACGGATAGGGCACTCTTTGGGATCTGGTGACTGATCATGCATTGGTGGAGGTGTGGAGTCTGCCACATCTGAGGGACTAGGAATATGCATTCCTCTTCTGCCAATACATGACTCAGTCCCAGATCAATTACTTCATGCTCCACGGCCAGCTTCTACCACATGCCACAGTCTGCGACATCTTGGAGGCGGGCCTTGCTGACCACAGCCCATCTTGCTCGGGCTCCACATCGGATGTGCCACACCACCCCCTCGATGCTGGTGCATGAAAGCCTTTGCCTATCAGCAAACTGAGGAAAAAATCCATCTGCGGAGCGACATACAGTCCTACTTCTCTGATAACAAGGACTCAGTGTTCTCCCTTAGATTACTCCGGGCGGCTGGCAAGGCAACACTCTAGGGTCCCATGATGGTGGATACTTCGGCCACAAATCATAAGGACCACACTGATAGGGACTTCCTAGAAAGAGACATACGCACCCTCACGGCGCAATACATGACTTCCCGCACATAGTTCATATTTTAATTGTATATGTTATATATTGTTTGTATAATTGTTGTTAGTATTTTGAAATATAGTTTTTAATTTTAAGTTATTTATAATTTTTAATTTAATTGTTAATAATAATTTAAAGTTCTATAGCGGATTTTGAGGTATGCAGGGGTACAGGGTGGGAAGTTAATTCAATATAATTAATTATTTTTTAATTGTAATTGTTTTATTGATAATTAATTATGTAAATGGTATAATTATTATAAGTGTAAGTGATTTTTTTAGGTGCAGGTTATTTTGTTTGCAGGGGTATAGGGTGGGAAGTTAATTAAGTAATAATTTATTAATTAATTATGTATTATTAATTAGTTGATTGATAATTAATTGTGTAAATTGTGTTCTGATATTTTCTGTCTGTGTTGTTGGATTTGTAGGGGTATAGGGTGAGAAGTTAATTAAGCATTAAGGGGCCCATTACGATAACCGGCGGTAAAAATACCGCCAACCGCCATAGCCTGAAAATACCGCCCGCCTGCAAGATCGAAATACCGAACTAGCAATTATGATGACGCCAAACAACCACCGCCCGCAGCGGAAAAAATTAACAGAATACCGCCCGTCCATGACAGAGTCCAAGACAAACCGTCCGCCACGGACGCAATACGGCCCGAAAAAGCCAAATACGACCGCGCGGATGGACTACACACCGCCCGTCAAATTATGATCCCCCCGACATGAGGGCGGGAAACCAACACATTTCCCGCCCGCAACGGTGAACAACAGAAAAGAACAACTGACAAGGCGGAAGACCTGGCGGCCACGTCCGTGCACGGAAATCAGTGGTGGCACAAACAAATACACACAACACGGCCAACAAGTCCACACAGTCAACGACGCCAAAATACCCAGACACAGAATCCATCCCAAAGACACACCCCCCTGCCAAAATATAGAATGAGCATGAATCCCAGGACACCACGCCCAACACACCTGAAAACGATAGACCATCATGACACACCCACATAGGTGAGTACAAAAGCAGCCCCCTCACAGACCACAAACCCTTGCACCACGACAAAGCCAACACCACAGCAGAGAACACGGAGAGACACAGAGGAAAGCAGCATACCACACGCACACACACATCACATCCATCACCACAACCACCACCACCACCACCTAAACACCGGCACCACAAACCCCCTGCACATCACACACCAAACCAGCACCACAAAAACTACACTACGCACCATGGCAACACAACGAATGCCCAAGTTCACTGCCACAGAGTTGACGGTCATGGTCGACGAGGTCATCAAGGTGTACCCACAAATCTATGGGAACCAGGTCCAACAGACACCAGTATCCACCAGAAACAGGATGTGGAAAAGGATCGTAGACCAGGTGAATGCAGTTTGGAACGTGCCACGCAACCGGGGAGAAATTACCAAGAGGTGGCAGGACATGAAAAGCCTGGTCAGGAAGAAGGAGGCCAAGAACCGTGAGCTGGCTGACAGGACTGGCAGCGGACCACCCGCGCCATTCAAGACCTTCAAGGCATGGGAGGAGAAGGTGCGAGGCATATTACATCCGGAGAGTCTCATCGGAATACCAGGGGGAGTGGAGGCTGGTAAGTACAAACAAATGTATACCAGCACACCGCTATGTACAGACATGCACTAACACAATGCCATAGCACCGAGGGCCAAACACCCCCATGTCCAGCACACAACACACCAGACATCTCTCACACATGCAACAGACAGTCACACACACTCAGCCCAAAGGTACCAACAAACAAAACCATGGGGGCATGTGCACAGTCAGCCAGCACCACAACTCCCACCAGAACCCTCTGTACCCCAGATGTGCCGGAAGGTGCACTTCCCACACCCACACCCATGTGACAGCCATAGCTGCACTAACCAACAAGTAACAGGTAAGGAGCCGTACCACAATCTCCGAGTATCGGAGGGGGACTGCAGAAGTCCCCCCCCCAGGCCCCCACTCCTACAGCACAGCAAGATGGAGCACTCCCCACACCCATGTGTCAGCCATTGCAGTGCACACCCACACCCGACAGGTAGATATGTCACCCTACATGGAGGGCTGTCTGTGGATGGTAGGTAAACCATCACCACGACTCACAACACGGCCCCCACACCCACAGACCAGCAAGATGGAGCACCCCTCCCTCCCACAACCATGTGGTACCCATTGTATCTCACCCTCAAAACCAACAATTGGGTAGACTACTGTACAGGGCGGGGTGTCTGTAGGCATGAGGACTGTACTATGACTAACATGTGGGACATGTCACCTAGCAGAGCGACAGGTAGCACTGCTCCCTGTCACATACATGTGACCAATGTGCACACGGACATCAATTACAGAGTCATATCCCACATGAGCCATCTCAAATGCAGAAACACGTAACGAGTCACGTCAGCATGCACAAGTCTAACTGGAGTACAGACCCACATGGCGTGCACTGTGCCAGTCATCACACATATCAGCAACACCATCCAAGTCTTGTCCATGTAGTCGTGTCTGCTACTACCCTTGACACAGTACAACTTCACCCATGTAAGTCTATCTCGTCCAAATGAAACATAGTGGAACCCCAGTAATGTCACCCACACCACTGGACCCATGAACCACACAGCCACACAATGCACATTCAAAATCTCATCCAGCCCATCATCCAGCCCCAGTGGCATGAAAGGTATATCATCTAAACAGTTGCCCCATAGACGGTAGTACAGCAAAGAGTCCTGCCGATGACCAATAATGTGTCTGCTGTGTCTGAAGCGGTCGTCACACTGTGAGTAACAACATACAACATGCAGTCAACACCCCAAGAGCACTGCAGTGCTGCACATGTGTGAGAGTAGCACGCACACCAAGGAATTGTCCCATCTGCAATACGTCGTGTGGCATACAACCATCACTCACCCACTACAATGCCTGCTGTGGAATGCCCATAAATGACAACAGTGAGCAGATATGCTGGCTAAGTCAGACATACACACACCTTTGTCTCTGTAGTGTTGTGTGGCCAAAACACATGTCCCCTTCTGCACCCACATGTCACTGTATGTACCACAGTACCATATTCCAACACAAAACCGTCCATGGGGCTGTACCCCATTCCCACCAAAGCCACAAAATGTAGGGGTACTGCAACACACACCAATTGGCATATCGAATCCGTCCCATGCCAGATGCACCCATCACACTATTCCATTGCCTTGATCACGCACACACATTGTAGAGACATACACACGCATCCGGCAAATCACTGCACAAACAGTGCATGTCCGACATCTAACACAAACCCTGCAAGGTGCAACACAATAACTTTTCGTCTCCGCCCCACAGGTGATGACCAGCATGATGCTGCGGATGGAGACACCAGCCATCACAGCCAGTCCACAAGCCCCCCACACGGACTCACGGATGTGGAAAGCCTGGACACCTCTACGGACGAGGACCCCGAGCTGGCACATCTGGCGCGGCAGGGCGCAACAGCACCCCAGGACCCCTCCTACCCACCAACCCATCTCCCAGGGCTGGTGACCAGTCCCAGGCCCCTGCTGCCACGGTCATTGCGGCCAACACCACCGCCGCAACCACCACCACCATCACCACCACCACGGCCTCCCTGACCACTCAGCCATCCCAAGAGGTGGCACGAACCTCAACATCTACCCTGGGAGCCAGGAGGAGGCCCCGGGTGACCAATGTGGCGAGTGGGCAGGCCGGTGGCAGCAGTCCAGGTGGGAGGAGCAGGGTCAGGCCAACGCCAACAGAGCCTGGGAGCCAAGCCCTGCCGCAAATAGCCAGAGTCCTTGGGGCCTATGAAGAGGCCCAGGGACAATGGGCCAGGTCAGCTTCTGACACGAGGGAAGTCCTTGGGGTGTTGAGGTCCATGGACACCCACATGGGCCAACTTGTGGACCTCATGGGCCAGCTAGTGGTGGAGGTGAGGGCCCACTCAAGGTCAACCACACCACCTCCGCCACCACCTGCTGGGGCGCAGGGACGTGCAACATCCAGTTCCCCTGCGTCCACAGCGAGTGGGCAATCCTCACCCACCACCAGCAGCCCACACACACAACCCCCCCTCCCAAACGTGGAAGGGGCCGTCCGAAGAGGAAACAGATGTCCAGGGAGGACTTTGCACGCTCCAAATGCCAGTGAGTCAGCCAGCCACGGTGGCCATTCCCTGCATTCACTTGGACTACCATCCTACCCCACACTGCCAGTTGAGTGGCATATGTCTGTTGGACTGCGGACCCAGGACAACATGGGTACAACTTGACCATCACGCGGACATGACCGTCAACTCATTGTACAGCAAATAGCCAGAGTCCTTGGGGCCTATGAAGAGGCCCAGGGACAATGGGCCAGGTCAGCTTCCAACACGAGGGAAGTCCTTGGGGTGTTGAGGTCCATGGACGCCCACATGGGCCGACTTGTGGACCTCATGGGCCAGCTAGTGGTGGAGGTGAGGGCCCACTCAAGGACAACCACACCACCTACGCCACCACCGTGCAACATCCAGTTCCCCTGCGTCCACAGCGAGTGGGCAATCCTCAGCCACCACCAGCAGTCCACAACCATGACCCCCTCCTTCCAAACGTGGAAGGGGCCGTCCGAAGAGGCAACAGATGTCCAGGGAGGACTTTGCACGCGCAAAACGCCAGTGAGTCAGCCAGCCATGGTGGCCACCACCTGCATTCACTTGGACTACCATCCTACCCCACACTGCCAGTCATGTGGCAAATGTCTGTTGGACTGCGGACCCAGGACAACATGGGTACACCTTGACCATCACGCGGACAGGACCGTCCACTCATTGTACAGCATGCACCACCTTCTTGATCACCTTTCCCACAATCACATGTCACCTTTAAAATAAATACACCTGTATCACATCCTATGTCATCTGCTATGTTTATTATCAATGGTGCACAAACGTCTGCATGTTCAGAAATTCATCTGTAGTGTGTTCTGTCGATAGGCCAGGAGAGGCTGTAGGGACCTAGGGGTGACAAACAGAACAAGAGTCCATTGACTGTGTGTGTCACACACTCATCACACAGTACTTGTCATCAGGCCAAAGCAATGTACACACATCTCACAGAGCAACAGGGCACAATGTCACAGCCACTCTCAGTGGCATACTACCCTGGACATGGACCATTGCCACACAGCACTCAGTGAACAATAGGCCGCCCTGTCAATGCACACATACACATACACAACTACAGCGACATCAGCCGTCGTACATGGTCACTCACCGTCAAGTGAAGTAGCGGGCGATGAGCTGCTGACGCTCATTCACTGCTTCCTCCTCTCCACTGTCCTCGTCACTGGACACGGCTTGGCCTGCAGGCGGGGGCCCTGGCTGATCACCGCCATCCACTATCAGGGGGATCCGCCTGCGAATAGCGAGGTTGTGCAGCATGCCACAACAATCTGGCACACCTTCTGTGGGGAGTATGCCAGTGCACCCCCGGTGCGGTCCAGGCACCTGAATCTGGATTTCAGGAGTCCAAATGTCCGCTCCACCACACGTCTGGTCCTCCCATGTGCCTCATTGTACCTGACATCAGCTGGTGTACGAGGATTGCGTAGTGGACTTAGCAGCCAAGGCCCATTAGGATATGCAGAGTCACCAACAATCCACGCACGGTCCGGTTGCAGATTGGTCATCAGACGTGGGAGGATGCTGTGGCGCATGATGTGCGAGTCATGGGTGGAACCGGGAAACTTCGCACACACGTGTGTAATTATCATGTCCGCCAGGCACACCACTTGCACATTCAGGGAGTGGAAATGTTTCCGGTTCCTATAGATGTGCTCAATGGCCTGTGGTGCAACAAGGCCAACATGGGTGCAATCAATTGCACCAACAACCTGGGGGATGCGTCCGAGTGCATAGAAAGCACCCTTCACCGCAGGCAAATCACAGGCCCTGGGAATCTGATGTACCGGTTCCTGTACCGCATCATAGCCGACAGGACATCCCGTAGCACCTTGCTGAACATGGGCTGGGACATCCCACCTCCACTGCCCACCGTGTGTTGGAATGAACCGGTAGCGAAGAAATGCAGTGCAGCCATCACCTTGGCCAAGGGGGTGAATGCAGTTGGATACACCCTGCGAGGACGAAGGTGGGGTTCCAACATGGCACAGAGGCGATGCAGGGTGGGCCGGTCCAGGCGGAACTTCCGGATGACCTCCACATCCTCCATGTCTGCCAGCAATTGGTAGGGGCGATGTATGTTTGGTCTCCTCCTAGGACAGATGGAAGTGGACACATGTCAATGCAACACACAACATGGCATTTACACATACACAAAACAAAGATCACTGTCAAAGCAATAGTATCAACGAACAGCTGACAAGCAGGGACAGCACAGCAACATTACTCTTACACAGATCCCCTTACCAGTAGCAAGGACCACTGACACATACCATTGCTATGAGCATGCACATGGGGATTGAGGCCATATTAGCTTGATAGGCATGATGATGGAGTCAGACTGCATATGTGGGTAGCGGCAACACCACGGCAATATACCTAGCTGCTGTGCCTGACACTGCTTCCGAGGCTGGGTGAGTATGGCACACACCAACAACACAACGTACACAGGCTGAGCGGTACACCAATCGCAGCAGCTTGGTCACGCAGAAACAGCCCCAAGGGGGCTATATCAGTGTGGGAGGGTGACAGGCCTTACCACAGCTGCCAGGGACTGCTGACTGCCACCCCTCAACAACACCTGCTGCTGCTGCCACCTGTCCACCTTAATGTCGACGACTCTGATGACATGTCCATGTCCACTGACCGGCGAGGAGCTGCAGTTCCTGGATTCCGAGCTCCACGCACACTGCCCAAGGCGAATACCGGCAAAAGTCATGTGTGTGTAAGACAACTACAGTGTGTGTGGGAGTGCATGTGGGGGACACACATGTCGTTCATCCGCAGCACTATGAGACTGAGCCTGTGGGGTTCCAACATGCACCGCTTACCATGCTAACAACAGGTGGAAGGGGCATGTAGGCTCTCAGGTGTTTCCCCATGCATGTCCCTCCCGAGTGGTGGTACATGGCATTTTCATGTCAGACACCCAGTGACGCAGACACTTGGCAATGCATGATTCTGGGCAGCTATTGCTTGTGTGAATGGCTGGCTGGCTCCCTGCTGGCCTTCTCAGTCTCAGCAGACCTGGGCTGCACATTGACCGCCCAATCCTAGAAGGAAACTACACTGACTGGACAGTGGGTTACATGTGTCATTATTTCACAACTCTCCTGATATGCGCTGACTCAGCTCTGTCGATTGAACACTCCAGGCCTTGTGATAGGGATGTGTGTGAGAGATGGTGGCACTGATTGTGTCCTCCATTGCGGGGTGAGCCATTCACAGGGCGAGTACGTTGAGGGCTGCGCAGTGTTGGACACAGTGAGTCCACCCACAAAGATGTGTAGCCTTGTGAGCCATGTGTCGGTCTACCTGACAATGGACAGTAGATGTGGGCAGACAACACATTGCTCAAAGTGCTGGCATCCGGAATTGAATGGGATGGACAGGTACTGTGTACACACTCCCACCAGCATGCATTCACGTGTGGTGTACACATGCTGTCATGCCATGTCCCATACCGTCTTGCCTCTGTTACACGTCTCTGTTCATTTAGGATGGATCAGCATCATGCCACTGTCATTGGTGGATGTGGGTCATGCTGTGGAGATTATGTGTGATATTCCAACCCTCATGTCTACCATCCCTGCAGTTGGAAGTCCACCTGCCCAAGGCCTTGTGATGAGCCATTGCATCCACGTTGATGCTTCTGTGTACGTGTAACCGACAGTGCAGCCAATCCCACGAAGAGGGTGACGTCATCTGCCGGATGTATGGCCATGTTGCGGCGACTAATCGGGGGATGCTCCCTCGTATTGACAGGTTGGCACGGCGCTGCATGTCACCACTAATGGTCTGCTATTGACACTCACACAGCCTGTGGCGGATGGACGTTTGTAGGGGCATCAGCAGCAGGCAGGTGTACAGTACTGTGGGATTGTGTCTTTTGCAGCGAGAGTCAGCATGTGTCCACAGCCTACCCATGTTCTGGGTAATGTGATGTTAGTTGTGTGATGCAGTGGGTTGTGAGTGTACTCTGTGCTGGGTGCAACTCACATGCATAGGCGATTCCTGAGGCTCAAGATGTAATTTGGGCACTCAGCATAGTCAATGCGTTAAGAGTCGTAGGCCTCAGGAACAGCCTGTAGTCAGCTGGAGTGGCAAGTCACATGTATGTGTGTGGTACTGTGCATACTCTGATTTCATCCTAAACACATGTGTGCGATGCCTCACCACATATTCCTGATACTCACACATCCGGCACACTGTAGTAGTAGTTGTGCCCGTGCGATGGACAGTTGTCTGGCATGGGCTCATGGCCATTGTGGACTGTCATGTTGCAGTCAGTGTGTGTGATGGCACATTCTGCTCCATGCAGGTATGTCCTTGGCCTGATTATGTAGTGGTCATCCTTAACACCATCAGGAGAGTGGGTGTGTACACAGCGATGAGTGGCTATGGCCGCAGGGTGACAGTCCGGGTGTTGTTCCATGTGCACAACACATGTGTCACTTATTGGCGGGTTCATTACCTGTACGACAGCCATTACGTGTTGATTGTGGTTGCTGTATACATGTGCACAGGTATCATGCAACATGTGCACTTGGGAATGTTATGTGCTGGCTCCCTTGCACATGTCTGTGGATTTGATGCTAAATGAGTGAGGCCACCTCGCTCTCCCTCATGTGTCAACTACCATGTGTGCTGAGGGACAGGGGACGGTCAACAGTGGTGAGGCATTGGATGGTGCAGCTGCACAGGAGCTGGGTGAGACTAATGTGACCGGCGCATCGGAGGGGGCAGACGTGTGCTGGGTGACTCACAGGCCCATACGACAATTGCTGCGTCAACTGAGTACAGAGGTCATGTGTCCATGTCTGCTAACACAGGGGACGTGCACTCTGGCTCCTCTGCAACCACACGGAGGCCAATGCCCGCCCTCCCAACTACTTCCACTGGTGCAACACGTGTCGGCACTAGGATGACGGATGGAGTGTCTTTCACACCAGGCACAGCTGCCCCTGCGACCCCTGCTGCACTCAGTGCCGTGTCTGTTGGGCATGTGCGGCATCTGTGCGTGGGTCAGTCAGCCTCCCTCAATGACTTTCTTGCCCATGGCGACACCTTTCCGCAGTTGACATAGTTCATGGAGGGCCTACATTAGCGCGTGGGTGGGCTACACCAGTATGTCCAATAGTTGTCCCCCAGTCAAGGTGGTCCTTGTACTGGGCCACTGTCAGGCTGACATACCTGACCTTCCCCCACCCCCGGACAGTGGCGCATCTGGCAACAGCAGGGCACGTGTCCTGACAGAAGAGGTGGTGGCACGCAGACGTCATGACAGGTAGTGACGTCACGGAAGATGGCCTGCACCATCAGACTCATTGCCTCCCCTCGCTCACCCCACTGATGCGATTGCATCATGGGTGCACGCGCGTGTGCAGCAGCTCCAATCTCTCCCCAGAGAGGCCAAATAGTGTATGGGTGGCTCCATTCGCCCCAGTCACCGAGCTCACGGCAAAATAGGTGGTGGGACGCCGTACACCCCAATGGTACCCCGACTCGTGCCCTGGACAACAGTGACGAAGCATGGCTGACTCCGGAGTCCGGATACACCACATGCAACACACAGCAGCTGTAGCTGCCCTAGCGGCCAATGCCGCAAACACCATCCCAGACGACATGTCGACACACCCCGGCGCGCAATGTCATGGCATCCGCTGCCATTGGCAAGGGACCCATGGTGTGTGATATGGGCCTCCTGGTGAGGAGTCTCCGAGCCATCCACCGCCAACGGGTGTCATGCAACTCACACACTTCGCTAGGACATTTGGTAGCTCTGCCTGCACACCAGGGCTCGAGTCCGGGTACCATGCGGGTGTACGGCGTCCCACCACCTATTTTGCCGTGAGCTCGGTGACTGGGGCGAATGGAGCCACCCATACACTATTTGGCCTCTCTGGGGAGAGATTGGAGCTGCTGCACACGCGCATGCTCCCATGATGCAATCGCATCAGTGGGGTGGGCGAGGGGAGGCAATGAGTCTGATGGTGCAGGCCATCTACCGTGACGTCACTACCTGTCATGACGTCTGCGTGCCACCACCTCTTCTGTCAGGACTTGTGCCCTGCTGCACACTGAGAATGTATTGCCTGCGAGATGTGACCAGGAGCAGGGTGCCATGACCTCCCACCCACCAAACTCCACTGCCATCCCATGCCCTGGGTAGCCTGTGCAGGTGGACGTTGTTGGGGGTACACCTGACGGCCAGGGGTGTACATGTCTCGGCACGGGCCTGGCTGATGCACAGCAGTATCCAGCATGTCCCCAGAGGGAGGGCCAATGTCCACACCTGATGCAGCATGGGTCGTGTGCCCGCCTGTTGTGCACACACTAGTCCACATTCATCCCCAGACAGCTGGTCTTTCCACATACCCGGTACAGTGGTAATGTACCCCGCCGGGTTCGTCCCCACACAGTCTTTATCGACACTGCATGTGTGCACCCACCCGTGCCACAGACCCACCTGTGCCAAGAGGCCCTCCCGCTTCACATGCCACATGTGTGTATTCCACAGTTGTGCTTCTCTCTCAGGGGCGGACATCCAATGTCACTTGACTACATGGTAATCTCACGAGTCCCGTGTACTTCTCACACTCTCATCCTCTCTCATTCGTACTTGGCTGCGATCAATAATTCTCCAGAGACAGATTTTAGCTTTAAGGCATGTATTTAAGCTTACTTCCTCTGTGATGCAGGATGTGGACACTACTGGCAGCGTAATGCATGTGGAGGATATACTTAGCATGGTTACACATTCAAAAGGGGTACAGGTAGATGTGATAAGTCGTTAATTGTGGAAATAAGGCTTCAGAGTTAAGGATGCCCTGCCCTTGCTATGCTACAGTACATTAGCTCATTACTGAGGTGCCCTAGGCTGTGACACAGACAGTATTGGTTTACCCTACCATACAGCTTGACATCATGAGCACAGTACATCTAAGTCCCATGGTACAGGTTTACGACAATAGTGACTCCGACACACCTGCGTCAGAGGTGGCATCAGAGCATGAGCCTACATGCATGCAGCATAGTCTCACATGTTGTTGCGATATGGTGGCTACTGTACATGACTCAATGTCCGGGGACATGTTGTGGGGTGTTGCATTTGTTGTCCATGCAAATGTCCTTGCACGGTAGTTCAGGAGAAGGTATGATGACAGTTCTCAAGTTATTCAGCAGACAGTTCAGCGTGCACTTACAGGTGCCTGTGTTCAGGTGCGCGGCATGCATATTGTAGCGATGTGGTTCGTGCAATGTTGGCCATGTGGTCACTGTACACAGGTCCCATTCCTCAGCCTCCCCGTGTTCATGCAGGGACACGGGATGTGGTGATGGACAGGGTGCATGTCCCGGTAATGTCAGGTGTCATGACGGTGGTGTTGATGGTCAGGTGTTTGTTTCCGTGTGCATGGTATAGTTGTTGCACAGCTGACTGGCCTCTGCGTGCGGACGGCAAGCATGGGTACGGTGTTGCACATGAATGTTCAATTGTGGGTATTGATTTGGGGACCCATGAATTGACAGGTTGTCAGGTATGCGATACCTTCCTGCAGTGCATCCCTCGCATTGGTGGTATTTGTGGTTGACATCCAATGAAGCGGATGGTGGGTTGCAACGTGTTCCTCGTAGGTTGTCCCTTGTAGGATCCTGATGGGACATGTCGGGTGACATTCGATGAAACTGTGATCCAGCATACGTTGTGCGGAGGCACACTGGTTCCATTGCAGTGTGTGTCCTATTGCTGCCACAAACGCCATGCCCCCATACACTGAACAGTTCCTGTCGTGGGCGTCCAGGGGTGAGAACAGGTGTACCAGGTCCCCAATTGGACATGCTGGGTTGGAGAGACATAAATCCACTGGCCAGTGGTACGGGCACCTCCGACAGTAGAAAACGGGGATGACGCAGCTGAACATTTCAATGCGGTAAGTTACTCGATAACTTACATTCAGCATAGCCAGATTTGCACAGCCCACTGTCTGTATCAAGCTATTGCTGTACAGCTGCATCTGTCTGGCGTAGGTGTATAGTACTGGTGCCCCATCCATTTTGCTGCTGGGTGCTGTGGTGGCGTGCTCCGGCTGCCTGGGCTGTCTGCTGTGTGCGACCTCGGACGGTGCTGTGTGTACTTGAATGGATGTTTGGCGGCAGGACTTTGTGTATGGCTTGGGAGGCGGCCACAGGCCCTCATCCCACATGCTCCTATGAATGGTCAAGGCCAGTGGTGTCTGACTCCTTCCTGATTACTTGCATTTGAGCCACATGGCGCAGTGGTATAATTGTATTTTGTGGTTTTATCTTTCTTTCATGTTCGGCGTTATCTGCCAGGGGATGGTTGACTCAGCATGGCTATGTTTGGGTTGTGGTTGTTCCAATGGCTCCGTTCTCCTGCGGGATATGTTGCAATGTGATTTGGCTGTGGGAATGGAAGGACATTCACTGCTATCTGCTCTCCCGTGTGTGGGTGGGTCACTTCTTTCCCGCTGTACATTGGGACTTGTGTGTGGGCGCCGTGCTTGTGAACACCTGTTCTCAGGCGGCAGGGTTTCTCTATTTTGGACATGGCATGGCTTGTTGTTGCGTGCAGGATGGTATAGATATAGTTTGTTGTGCCTGGCGTGCCTTTTGCGGTCAATGTCCATTGTTTGTGCTGTTCTGTAGCAGCTGCCGTGTGCTTCTCCATGCTTTGCACACAGGTGTGTGTCCTCTTCCGACGTCACTTTGCTCCCCTGTTCGGCACACTTGTGTGACTACGTTTTGGCAACTGTGAGTTGTCGGTTGTGGTCATGGTTGACGCAGGGGGACCACGTGACTTGTGCCTTCAGGGTGGGGCTGGTGTGTGTGGTGTGTTTGTGTGCAGCCCATGCGTGGCGCTGTCGTTGGCCTCTCCGTTGTGCGCATGTGCGTCATCGCCGGGGCGCTGCGGGGCCGTGCCGGGTACGTCACCTCCTGGTCCGGGGTGTTGGGTGCCCAGGATGTTGCGGGTTGATTATATTTTACAGGTGGGATATGTGTGGGTACGGTGTTGGATGTGTCCTGTCCCCACAGGGGTGTCTAGGGGGCCCATGTACAGTTTTTCCGCCCTTGCATTGTGTGCGGTATTTGCATGCCCTTGTTGTGTGTCTGCCTACCTGCGTCGTCGTTGCGCGTTCACTCCTAGCTGCTGCATCAGGTACAGCATTGGGATGGCCTGGAGTGCAGGGTTCATGTCGGAGTAGGCCGGGTTGGTGTTTCTGTGGTCAACAATGTGGTTCCGCCTCCTGTTCTCGTGCGGTGTCTCTTTGCCGATGAGGCTGTTTGGTTGTGTCATCGTAATATGTACGCCGGGCGGTACGTCATTTCGTCGGACGGTGTGCCTCCGTTGGCTGGCGCGCTACGTAAACGGGCGCACTTTGATGGCGGGCGGCGTCGCAGGCTTGCAGGCGGTATTGGTCTGACTTTTCACATCCTAATTTGGCGGGAGTGCGGGCATTTGATGGCGGACGGTAACTAGCGGTTTTTACCTCCGTCGGCACGGCGGTAGTGTTTCCGCCCGCCATCGTAATGACCCCCTAAGTGATTAATTATTATATTAAAAACTGATGATGAATTAGGCAAATTGTGTAATTATTTTTTTATGTTATTTTTTAGGTGCGGGTTGTTGGATTTTTAGGGGTATAGGGTGGGAAGTCAATTAAGCAATAATCAATTGTCAACTAATTATTAATTTTGAATTAAATATTTAATCAATTAATAATTTTATCAATTGTTTAATAATTATATTTTGTGTTTTTGTGTTTTTAGGGGAATAGGGTGGTAAGTTATTCAATTATAATTAATTAACTAATAATAATCATTTATTAACTAATTGCATTATATATTACTTAATATGGTAATTGTGCTATCTATTTTTTCTTTAATTCTATTTTAATTGTGTGTTGCTATTTTATGGGGGTATAATGTGTCTTTTTAATTAAATGATCAATTAATTAAAAAAATTAATTTGAAGTTAAATATAAAAAATAAAAATAAAATTTAAAATATTTAATTGTTTTTCAAATTTATATATAACATTTTTATATTAATAGTTTTACATTTTTGGTCAATTAATAGAGTTTTTAAAATATGTTATGTGTTTGAAGTGAACTACTTTTTCTACTGTTGCGCAGACTGGAGTGGAAATATCAATTTTATCCCTCTGGTGTCCAAAGCTTTCCTTTCTGTTGCACAGACTGGAGTGGGAATAGTAAATGTTACCTCTCCGGGGTCCAATGCTTTCCCTACTATTGCACAGACTGAAGTGGCAATAATAAATTATAACCCTCTGGTGTTCAACACTTTCCCTACTGTTGAACAGACTAGAATGGGAATAGTAAGTTTTACCCCACTAGAGTCCACGCTTTCCCTACTGTTGCAAAGACTGGAGTGGGAATAGAAAAATATACCCCTCCGGAGTCCAACGCTTTCCCTACTGTTGCACAGACTGGAGTGGGAATAGTAAATGCTACCCATCAAGCATCCAATGCTTTCTCTACTGTTGTTCAGACTAGAGAGGAAATAGTAAATGTTTCCCCTCCAGAGTCCAACACTTTCCCTACAGTTGCACAGACTGAAGTGGGAATAGTAAATTTTAGTCCTCCAGAGTCCAATGCTTTCCCTGATGTTGCACCGACTGGAGTGGGAATTGTAAATTATATCCCTCAGGTGTCCAATGCTTTCCCTACTGTTGCACACAATGGAGTTGGAATAGTACATTTTAGCCCAACACTTTCCCTACTGTTGCACAGACTGCAGTGGAAATAGCATGTCTAGTTTTTTACAGCGTGTACTATATTTTTATTATTGTTTAAATATATGTAATATTATTACTGGTTTATTTCTTTTCATTTTATATTGTCCGTATATATGTGTGTGTAATTTTTTTAATGAACATTTTAAGCAAATGCATTTGTTTATGTTTTTATTTTGTAATGTTTTATGTGTTTAAATATATATATACATATATAAAAATATATACATGCTTTTTATATTAGTAAATTGAAAACACAAAAAAATTGTATAATGTAAAATATATATATTTATATTTAATATTAGTAGTTTGTTATAGATATGTATATATGAACATACACACACATATACTTTTATGTGTATATGTTTACATAATTATATATTTATTTTAAATTTATTTATTTAAATGTTACTTAAATTTATGTAATATACATTATATTATAGTTATGTATTAAAATGTTTGAGTTTTATTGAAAAACAATATTTTTGTCTTATTTTTAACAATATTAATGTAAACGATAATTTTAACTCAATATTTTTGTACTTACTTTTATAAGTATAGAAAACTGAGATTTGTGTCAACGATTTTTTTGACACAATATTTGTGTATTCCGATATTTGTGTGCTCTATATTATGTCACCGTTCTGGGGATATGACTATGGAAAAAAGGCGGGTAGGCTCGTGGCCACCCAGCTGAACCAAAAGGAATCGCAACTAGTTATACCGGCGATACTAGGTCAAACGGTGTCACTGCTTATACACCCATGTGACATTGCTGTCCATTTCGCTTCCTTCTATGCCTCCCTGTATACCTCAGAACACTGGGCTACGGTAGAACAATTGGATGCGTTCTTGTCTCCCCTCCACCTGTTGGTGCTCTCTGACAAGGTCGGCAACTAATTATTGTGAGCCTTCACTGAAGACGAAGTAGCCGACGCTATAGCGGCCCTTCCAAAGTATAAATCTCCAGGGGAGGATGGGTTCCAGAGTGAATATTACATGGTGGTAAAAGATATACTGGTACCCCACCTGACATGGGCTTTCCTGGAGGCCGAAGAGGTAGGTACACTGGGGGCTATCTCTAACAAAGCTATTATCACCCTTCTTCCCAAGTTCGGTAAGGACCTCCTAAATTTCACCACCTACCCCCCAATGTCGCTGCTCAATGTCAACACAAAGATTATGGCCAAGGTGTTGGCAACTCACTTGGGCAAGGTAATGCCCCTCCTGATCCAAGAATCCCAGGTGGGCTTCGCCCCGGGCCGTATCTCCCAAGATCACCTCTGGCTGTTGTCCCACCTGTTGTGGCAAACAAAGGACGAACCGTCCAATTTCTGGTGCTTTCCCTGGATGTGTGTAACAAGAGGGTGTGCAGTTCCTAACTGAAGGTGCAGGGAAAGGGAGGTCTTTCTTCGTGATGCCCTCACACACCCCGGAGGATGTCATGCTTCATCATTGGGCCATGCTCCTCGTCGGGCCGGCGCTGCAATGCCTGACGGGCTCCCGTAAATGGGGCTCTTTGGTGGAGATCTTTTGAAGAAGCCGTAGGGTGCGTGTGGGTGTGAGGGCTGGGTAGTGCACAGGTGTGTGAGATAAAATAGGTCTGGAGCAGTCCTACTCTGGTCTGTTTTTATTATTTAGGTAGCTCAAGCCTAATTAAAAGGTGTGGGTGCCCTAAGTGGATGTGATGTTCCTATAGGGCTGTCATAGTGTAGTGAGTCAACATGTTTCGTGCCCAATTTGCCCCTAATGGGTCAAGTGGCACTTCATCAGGACCAAAAGAAAACTAAAAGGTGAGTGGTGCACTACCGTTGGTCTGGTTCTCTAAATTATGACTGGTGACCAGACGCGGTAGGGTGTACCCTAGTAGACTTATACTGGGGTATTGTAGACCCCTAGTAAAGAAGACTACGGCTGACGGGGGAGGCAGAGCATGTCGTTGCTCTGAGGAAAGGGTGGCAGACGACTATCGTTGGTCCTACCCTTGCTCCGGGCCCTGTGGAGCTAGTGTGCAGGACCTGTTTAAATATAGTTCCCGGTCCCCCCCTTTTTTTGATGCTTTCCCTGGATGCCCAGAAGGCAATTGAACATGCTGATTGGCGATACTTTTTCCATACCACGTCCCACAAGGGCTTGGGAGCGGAATTCATCCGTAAGGTGCTCCTTCTCTATAACACCCAAGTGGCTGAGATCCCTTGCGGTGGTCTTATATCAGACCAGTTCCTAGTCGAACGGGGCACCCATCAGGGATGCCCTGTCTCCCTCCTCTTAATCCTCATTGCTTTGGAGTCCCTTGCGGCAGCGATCCAGCACTCACCAGTAGTGTCAGGTATCCCTACAGCTGTTGGAGAATTTAAGGCACTCTTCTATGCAGATGACATCCTTTTTCTCCTGTCCCCCCAAACCTCTATAGCAGCTGCCATGTCACTTCTCGATGACTTCTCCCACCTTCGGTGTATAAAATAGTTGGACGAAGAGCGAGCACCTCCTCATGTCACGCTCAACCACTGAAGGTTATATCCATGGTTATCCCATATGATGGGTCCCAACAGGGCTCACCTACCTGGGAGTCAAGATCAACTGAGGCCTCATTCATATGGTAGAGGACACCCTGCTCACATTGGTGGATTGTACGGAATGGGATTTTCAGAGGTGGTCCCTCCTGCATCTCTCTCTATGGGGTAGAGTACAGACCGTTAGGATGATGGTGGCTCCTGGTTTCAAATACTTGTTTGGAATGCTACCTTTATAAATACTGCAGGCTTTGCTTGGTAACATAGATGCAGATATAAGTGCCTACATCTGGAGGGGGCCTATACCTAGACTTTGGGCAAGCCATCTCTGGGCGGATACGGAGGCGGGTGGGCTGTGATTGCCCCACTTAACATCATACTACCCAGCGTCCAAACGTACCAAGTTGCGACCCACCTGGGCCCACAACGGGACACCCCTAATCTGTGTCCTGTCCCCCCTGCCACCGTATCTTTCCTCTTCTCACAGGGTGATAGCTCTAATCCCATAATGGTGGCAACTGCGGCCGCATGGAAGGAGACTCACAGATTGGTGGGCATGCCCCCATTGCTGCACAAGAAGGCGCCGTTATGGTGTAACTCAACCCTACGCATTGGGAGCAGGCCATTCTACTAGGAGCCCTGGAACACTTGTAGGTTGTATTCTGTGTACCAAATGTACGATGATAATCTACTTAAGACTTTCCCCTGACTCCAAATGGAATTCGGTCTCCGACTTATGGATCTTTGGCATTAGCATTACCGCCAACTGACACATTGCCCCCGGGCTACCCTTGGACCAGTACCAACAGACTCCCCAAATCCCCTGTTCTCTAATACATACATGCCCTGGGATGTTACCAGAGAGTGATTTTGGACCTGTAAGAGGTCCTTATCAAATTCTCCCATTCTGGACCATTGAGTACCTCATCACAATTGTCGTTACAGAAAGCCTACTTGCCGGAGCTATGGGCGTCTTTGCTGGCTGGGCATGATGGAGACCTCCGGGAATCCCAACTTGAGTTCCTTTACTTCAAAGTTTTGCATGATTGGTACTGGCTGTCTTGGAAGCTCCACTGGGTCAAACTGCTACCCCATGACCGATGTTGGAGATGTGACATTGATCGCTGTGACCTGTTCCACATCCTGTGGGCGTACCCACACCTTGGAGGATCTACTGGAAGAACGTATTGTCCCTGTTCTATTGCCACTGATCCTATATGATTTCCCCCTCCCCCCAACTTGCCATTCTGCATGACACCTCTGATCTTCCAGACCTAACACCTCATTAACACCAATGGGTGGCAACTACCCTTGCCGTGGCAAAGCTCTGCATCCTTCTGCACTAGCGACAACCCACTATATCTATTCCTAATGAACGGAGGATAGAACTCCACAGGATATCCAGCCACTAGCACACGGCATATAAACTCATTTACAATTGATACCTTTGAGGTGGTCTGGGGCTCTTTCCTCATCGCTGATGCCATAGAGCCACCCCGAAGAGACCACCACTAGGTTACATGCAGTGTTGCACTCTCCTCTGCCACACCCAGATCTGACATTCCTCAGACTATACACCCAGACCCACACCCAACATCCTCCTTCCCACAGTGGTATTAGTCCCATGTACCTCACTGGCTCACCCTCTCCAAATAACCCCCTACGACACCCATACCCCCAGATTTGAGACCCGTTGTTACATACGCTCCCTTTCTTCTTGCTACTTTGAACCATGACTGCATGGCTTACCATGTGCCAACGAGGTAGAGTTCCTATGCGCCTCCGGCTGGGTCCGGGACCCTGCCCCACTCAGGCAACGCTCATAGGCTATTTCAGCTTCCTAGAGTCTTACATGTATCCAGTAGCTTCCAGGACAAGTTATATGTATACTGTTTGTATGTTGTTCATGCTATGTGAGACCTATAAAATACCACAAAAAAAGAATGTTGCAAAACCAAGAAGTCTCACATATACATCCCTCACATGTATGCACATGCTTGCAGTGTACACACATGTTCACGTGTAATCTGCCAAGTACCCCCTACCCTTGCTGTGTGGCAGCAGCCTTATCTTAATAGGTGGACGCTGGCGGTAAAATACGCGCAACCCACTTACCATGAGTTTACCACTGGTGAGCCACTGTTTGTGAGGCTCACCCACAGAAAAAGGGTCGAAAACCAGGTGATCAAAAAGTGAAATATCCGAGAGGATTTCACTTTCATTTCATTTTGGCCCTATTGGAGCATGAAAATCACTCTAAACATGTTTATTTTAGCTCCCCAAAGTGACGCGCAACACCCAAAAGTCATAAATAGTCAAAAGATGGAACAATTGAAAACGGCCCATTTTTGGCCTTTTGGAGCCATTTCGTAAAGGCTGGCATCAGCACTTTCCACCAAAATACAACAGTTTATGCATGAACACAAAATGACCCCAAATGGAGATCATTTCACACCCAGAGTGAAAGAAGACCTTTTTACTCATCTACTCATACTCAAAATCTTGTTTTTTTGCATTCTGGGAACATGAAAATTATTTTATTCTCATTGATTTTAGTTCCTATTTTGATTATCTGCTTTCAAAAGTAATTAGTAGTCAAAATATGTAACATTTGAAAACAGGTCATGTTTGGTCTTGTGGAGCAATTTCTTATGGTCCGTTATCAGCGATTTCCACGAAACTACAGCAGTTTTCACATGAACAGAAAGTGGCACCAAATGAAGTATATTTCACCCCCAGAAGTGGAAGAAGCCTTTTAATTCCCTAAATATGACCAAATAAGCCTTTTTCAAAGAATTCTACTAATTCTCAAAATCTTTTTTGGACCTCTGGGAGCATGAAAATCACTTTAAAATTATGATTTTAGTTCCCACAGTGATGATATGCCTCAAAAACTCATAAATATTCATAAGAAGAAAAATTTGAAAACCGACCATTTTTAACCTTTTGGAGCCGTAACTTACGGTCCGATATGAGTGATTTCCAATAAAATAGCAGTTTTCATGGGAACAGAAAATGACCTCTAATGTGGTTTGTTTCACAGCCTCAAGTGAAATAAGACCTTTAAGGCCTTAAAAGTGACCAAATTAGCCTTTTTGTAGAATTGTACTCGTACTGAAAATCTTGTTTTCTGCCTTATGTGAGCATGAAAATCACTCTAAACAAGTTTATTTTAGCTCCCACAGTGGAGCTCAACCTCCAAAAGTCATAAATAGTCAAATGATAGAACATTTGAATATGGACCATTTTTAGCCCTTGGAGCCATTTATTAATGTTCTGCATCATGAATTTCAACCAAAAAATAGCAGTTTCCACATGAACAGAAAATTACCCCAAATTGAGTTTATTTCACACCCAAATAAGCCTTTTTCGTGGATTTCTACCTATACTCCAAATCTTTTTTTGGCCTTCTGGGAGCATGAACATCACTCCAAACATGTTGATTTCATCTCTCACTGCGTCTATCCTCCTACGAAAGTCATAAATAGTCAAATAGTCATAGAATATTAGAAAATGGGCCATTTTGAGCATTTTGGAGCCATTTCTCAAGGCCGGATTTCAGCGAATTCTACCAAAATACAACAGTTTCTACATGAACAGAAAATGACCCCAAATCTCCCAATGAAGTTTATTTCAATCCCAGAAGTGAAAGAAGCCTTTTTGAGGCCAATTCTAGCCTTTTTCGTAGAATTCTACTCAAACTGAAAATCTTGGGGCAGATTTACAAGAAACTGACGCATCTGTACAGATGCAACAGTTTCCCTGCGCCTCCATATGGAACCCTTGCCCCACCATGGATGCGCCGTATTTACAATACAGTGCACCATGGTGCAAGGATTGACAGATGCGTCATAAATTTTGACGCATCTGTTGACCCAAAAGTGACGCATTGCTGGAGTTGCTCATGAAAGTGACGCAACTCCAGCACTGCGCCACAACAGATAGGTGAGTCCCATTTAATAAGCCTTGCGTCATTCCTTACGCCTGGTCTGAGCAGGCATAGGGATTTTGACGCAGTGAAGGCGTAGAGTGACACAGTGAAATGTTGTAAATTTCACTGCGTCAGTTCTACATGGTTTTTTGCGTGGGAATGCCCACCCTGCATACATTATACCTGACGCAGGTATAATGTGACGCAGGGCTTTACAACGTGACCCATCTCCTTAGATGCGTCACATTGTAAAGTGGCCGCAATGTGGCGCATTGTTTACGCCGCTGCTACGTCAAAAAAAGTGACGCAACGGCAGCGCAAAAGTGTCGCAAGGGGCTTGTAAATTTGCCCCCTTGTTTTTTGGCCCTCTGTGAACATGAAATTCACTCTAAACATGTTAATTTTAGCTCCCATAGTGATGATCTACCATCAAAAGTCATAAATAGTCAAAAGGTATAACATTTAAAAACGGACTATTTTTGGTTTTGTGGAGCAATTTATCAAGGTCCTGCATCAGCGATTTCCACCAAAATACAGCACTTTTCACATTAACAGAAAATGACCCCCTAATGGAGTTTATTTCAAACACAGGAGTGAAAAAGGCTTTTAAACTCCTTAAAAGTGAGTAAATAAGTCTTTTTTAAAATTCTAGTCATTTTGTGGCTCTCTGGGAGTATAAAAATGGATCTAAACGTGTTGGCCCAGATTTATTAAGCCTTTGTTTTGTCCTTGCATTGCGCAAGGTGATGCAAGGACAAGGCAAAAGCTACAGTAAGATGTAAAAAGCCACTCAAGGGGCGATCTGTGCTATCTAGCATGACTTTGTAAAGAGATGAAACACAATGCAGCGGCTTGGGCTGCTTTACATTACATTTCGTTGTCCAAGATGTTTCATGGGCAAAGCATGGGTGTATCCATGCATCCACCCATTGAATTTGACGAAATCCCAGATTTAGGAAATAAGTTAAATCTGGGATTGCTCCAAAATGGAATGCCTACCAAACAAAGGTGTAAGGAGGAGAAATATCTTTATTTCTTCTCAATATTTACTATTTCCATGCGTGCTGCATTCTGCAGCACACATAGGGGTATATTCACAAGAACGTGTGATAACTACCGCAAGAGTAGCGTAACGCAACTTTCAATAACGCAGCCTATCACGGGAAAATAACCCCGTGTCAACGTGGAATTCACAACAAGGCGGTAGCATGCAATAGCCTGCCGAAACCGCAGACAAAGTCCGCGATACAACCACCACGATGGAGATAAAAACACAAACCACAACACCAAAAAACACGCGATGGGCCAAAGCGCGATGAGGAAACCAGCGACAAGCAGCGCCAGGCCTGCAACACACACCTGGCAGGCGTCAGAAACCTCCATAAAAGCAGAAAAAAAAACCCACACACAAACTGACCAACACACAAGCACCATGGAGGCAGCCGGAGCAGGCGCAGAGGACGAGCGCAACCCCACAAGCACCCCGGACGACCAGCCTGGGACCTCGGGGACAGGGAAGGGCAAGGACAAGAAGACCAGGAAGACCAAGTTCAGTCCGCAGGCGAACAGGATCATAGTCACGGAGGTGATGGAACACCATCAACAACTCTTCGTCACCTCCAACGTATCATTGGGCACAAAAACTGGAATATGGCGGGACATCGTCGACAAGGTGAATGCCGTCGGAGAGCACAAGCGGACAATGGACGAGGTCAAGAGGCGATGGAATGACATCAAGCGGAAGACCAAGGATAAACTCTCCGCCAACCTGAAGGCAGCACTGCAGACCGGAGGTGGGGGACCAGCGCCACAGCTGGAGCTGGATGACATGGAGGAGCTGGAGTCGACAGTCATCAGTGTGGAGACTGTGGCCGGAGTCGGGGGACCGGACACTGCTCGACAGGACACAACACAATCGCAACAGGGTGAGTGACCACCAGGTACTGGGGGGACGGGGGGAGATGGCCACAATGGCACACATGCACAAGCAAGCAGGGCACAGTGCACACCCACAATCACACTGGGTCCTCGCCCAGACCCACACACTGTCACAATGTACAATGCCATGCTGTCTGAATGTCAACCTGTACCATGCGGCTACATACATGTGGACACATTGTAATACACCATCTCCCCTTCACATCGCAGGGGCATCGTCAACACCTCCTGCAGAGCAGTCACAATCACTCTTCACTGATGACGAGGAGGAGGACAACACCAGCATCGACACCCAAACCATCCAAGACCTCATTGACCACCTCCGCAACTCACCTCCAGGATCAGGGCAGCCCAGCTACATCCATGAGACCCCACCCACCACCCAAACCACCCAGCAGGAGGCACCCACAGCCCCGGCACCCTCCCAAGACCCCCAGGAACAACAAATGGCCTTCCAACGCCGTGTGCTGGAGGGGCAGAGGGAGACGGCCGAGCAGGTGCGGGTGGGGTTCGAGCTCATGGCTAACAAACTGGACGCCATCCTTGGGTGTCTATGTCCGCCCCATGGACTCCAGCGAGCCCTGACTGACATCTCTGGAGTCATGACGCGGAGGAAGAATACCTGTCTGCTCACAGTGGCCCCAGCGATGCCAGCCGTGAGCTGGCACACATGCGGAGGCTCATGGAGGACATGGTGCGGATGGAGGCGGAAAGGATGGCAGCCTCCGCTGCACATCAGCGAAATGTAGCTGGGATCTACCGTGCCCTGCATGTCCTCGTCATGGCATTGCTGCCACAAGGCCTGGCGATGATGAATGCTGCTGCCCCCACACCATCCCCATCTCCGCCCCCTGGTGTGTCAGTGCCTCCCTGTGCGGCAGGCGTATCCACTCCGGCACCTGATGTGACACTGGCACACAGTGCCGCAGCTGGTACTGCAACACCCATTCGTGGGGCAGGGCACACACCCGGGGACGAGGACGTGGATGGGACTGTGGTCAGGAGGGCCAGGCACTAGCATCCATTTCCGCCAGCTTGCCTGTTTCTGCTTGGTGCCGCACATGGCCTCAAGACCTACCACTGACCCCCGATACACTCCGATGCACTCACCTTGGACAGCGACATGGACTGCCACATCCTGTTTGACGAACAATGACACGGCGGACAGACTGCGGACTGTACCCTTCCTCTTCCGCAGTACAGGTCATCCCCGGATGGACACTGGCTGGCCCTCCACGGGCCCATATTGTGTAGTGTGCTCAGCATTGCCCTGTACCGCTCCAGCTGCATGACTGCACTGGATGTGCAAATAAACATTCAGTGACGCACTGCTGTGTAATGTCTTACGTCATTCATGTATGGATGTGTGGATGAATGTGGGGACAGTGCCTTCCCTTGCGTCAATGATGTTCATCCTGTGGGATGCCAGTCAGAGGGTGCGACTTTGCATCTTGTGTCCCGGGTTCCGTGAACACTACAACAGGGACACACGCATCAGTCACTTCCTTGTCCGGACATGGACTGGACCATGCCCAGAGCCCACGAGGCATTGTTGCAAGCCCTGCGCTGGTCGGGCGATCGGCAGGCCAGACCACTCCGCTAACGCCCCGAGGGGGGCCCTCATTGCTACCCGTCGCAGCCGTACTGGCTGGTGGTGTTCAGGTCACTGGTCTAGTTGTCAGCATGTCACAGCCACTCCCTGAGGGCAGGTTTTCACACACACCACACCCATCCGGCACAGGCGTCACAGGCCATGTGACTCCGCCAACATAAGGGGCCGACGACGTCACATTCCCCTCTTCCGGTGGTGACTGGATGACGGACGCTCCACGGTTCTCACTCATGTAGGGCCCATGAGTTGTTGCGCACAGGGTTAGTGGCATCCGAGGCCTTGAGTGAGGCATGGGCCTACCACCACGTGGCGCAGACTGGGGTTGCACAGGGTTAGTGGCACCCGAGGCCTTGAGTGAGGCACGGGCCTACCACCACGTGGCGCAGACTGGGGTTGCACAGGGTTAGTGGCACCCGAGGCCTTGAGTGAGGCACGGGCCTACCACCACGTGGCGCAGACTGGGGTTGCACAGGGTTAGTGGCACCCGAGGCCTTGCGGTCGGCACAGGCACCCCGCCACGGGACGGTGACTTGGGGTGCACTGTGTCAGTGTCACCTTGAGCTGCTGAGCCTGCGATGATGCCCCGTTCTGGCGGTCCGGACAGCTCAGGTTTTGTGTGCCCTGCTGGACCGCAGTGTAGGCCAGAGCCAGCGGGCAGCGCGGGCCTACCGCCCCGTGGCTTCGCTTCCGAGATCCCAGAGTTGGTGGCACCCATTGGGCTGAGCGGGTGTGCAGCCTGCGATGGTGCCGGGTGCACTGGTATGTCCTCTGCCATGGAGTACTCAAGACCCAGCACCAAACGTGAGACCTGGTGGCCTGCGGAGCGGGGGTGCATGATGTGGAGGGTGCCATGTCCGCAGGCCCCGGGCTTGTGGCTTGCAGCGGCACGTGGTGGGACCTCCTGTCTACGCGCCGGTGGTGGAAGGTGAGCATTGAGGCCTGGGTGTGCATGTGCGGGCATGCTCCGATGGGCGGCGGAAGAGGTTGGGGTGCCTCTGCCTGGGTGTGCATGGGCAGGCAGGTGATGTTGTCTTGTGCAAGTGTGTGTACTGTGCCAGTCATGTATCTGGGCTCTGTTTCAGCTGACGGCTCTGAATCAGATGTGTGACCTGGTGAACTGCCCTAAATACCGGCACGTGGTTGGAGACACACCGGTGGCAGCAGGTGAGCAGTGTGGCCTGGGTGCGCAGGGGCGGCACTCTCTCTCTCTCTCTCTCCCTCCCACTCTTCCTCTCTCCTCTTCTCTCTCTCTCTCTCTCCCTCTCTTCCTCTCTCTCTCCCTCCCACTCTTCCTCTCTCCTCTTCTCTCTCTCTCTCGCTCCCTCTCTTCCTCTCTCTCCCTCCCACACTTCCTCTCTCCTCTTCTCTCTCTCTCTCTCCCTCTCTTCCTCTCTCTCTCCCTCCCACTCTTCCTCTCTCTCTCCCTCCCACTCTTCTTCTCTCTCTCCTTCGCTCTCTCTCTGTCCTCTGATGTGCGTAGGACACACCTTCTCATCATGTTTTTTGTCTTACAGGCTGTGACCTACGTATTGTCCGGAGGGGAGCGGCCATGTGTCTTCATTTCATTTCGTTGTTCATTTTAATAAAGTTTCATTTGTTGCTTCGAAAGTGAATGTGTGCTGGTCATTTCTGTGACGACACGTCCATGTCACCAGTTGTGATTGTGGGGCATCAAGCAGAATATTTTGTAAATGTTTCGGTGTGGCTGATGTGGCATGTCTTTGGTCGGGGGGTGCCAGGGAGGGGTGGTCCTGGGGGTGGTGGCGGTGGGTGTTGTGGCCCTCTTGGGTGTCCGGGCCGCATGATGGGTGGCTCCATGGCATCTGTTGCCCTTTCGATGTAGCCCTGGGCTATGCTCCCTTTTGTGGTGCTGGCTGCCGTCCGACTTTACACCACATCAGAGCAGGTGTAGATTTCCTGGTGCTAACGCGCCTTATCACCTGTTTTGTGTTTTTATCGCGGATGTGGCTGGTCGTTGTGAATGTTGAGGTGTGCTGTTGTCTCGGCTTTTGTCACGGGAACGCCTACTCTGCATCTCATTAGCGATATTTGCGGGGGTCCTCTGTGGTGATGTATTTTGCGGCTGCTATCGCGGGTAAACTGGTGCTGTGGGCTGTTAACACCGGCTTGTGAATGGGGAGGTAAATTTATCACGACTTTGGCTGCGATAAAGTGCCGTTAATTCAGCGATAGCTCCTTGTGAATATGCCCCATAGAAAGAGGAAATTGTCTCTAAAGATCGTTTTGTGGTGCAGGAGGGTATCGCTTTCTGCATAAAAACAATCCTGCCCATAAAGCAGACACCCTTGAAGCATGGTGCAAGGGTGCCTGCATTGGTGCTGGGCAGTTCACAGTGCACCAGCACTTAGAAGGAAGCTGAAGTGCACCATATCTTTGTAGAGATGCAGCATTTCTCCTCTCTCTGCTTCACGTAACGCATTGCAGCAAATTTGCTTCCAGCCATGCACTGCGTGAAACATTAGTAAATATGCCCCACTGTTTATATCACATCATGTAGTGAATAAAAGCTTTTTAGGAACTCGAAGTGACAATAAGACCATTTTCATGCACTTTTACACCGACTCTAAACAAGCTAACTTTTGGTCCAACAGAGATGATCTACCCTCAAAGTCAGAAATAGTCGAAAGATGTAGCATTTATAATCAAAGCTTTTTACACCTTTTTGTGGCATTTTTAAAGCTCACATTCAGCGATTTTCCTCAAAAATTGAATGTTTGTTCTTGAACAGAAAACTACTCAAAATGTTGTTCATATCACACCCTATATTGAATAGTGACTTTTTAAGAACTCTAAGGGGCATATTATCAAGAACGGCGTTAAAATTATCGCCGGTTTAGCGGCAGAAAACTGCCGTAAAGCGGCGATAATGGGCTTGATAATAAGCCCTGGAGAATTCCAATAGAAGCCCATGTTCACACCAGAACATGGACTTCTATTGGAATTCTCAAGGGCATATTATCAAGCCCATTATCGCCGCTTTAGCGGCAGTTTTCTGCCGCTAAACCGGCGATAATTTTTAACGCCGTTCTTGATAATATGCCCCTAAATGACCAGGGGGCATATCAGCAAAAGCCGCCGATAATTATCGCTAAGCGTGCTTAGCGCGAGGATAATTATCGCCGGCTATCGCTGGATTTTATCGCGGAGATAGTGCGCTATCAGCGACGCTTATCTCAAAAGCGATAATAATCCAAGCGATAGCTGCCAAATGTGCGATTATCGCTGGAAATCCAGCGATAATCGCACAGAGACAGGCGATATGTTGCTGATAGGGCAGGGCGGACTTAGCCATAATATCCACCTCCCAATGGATATTATGGCTAAGTCAGATTCTAAGCAGGCGTAAAGAAACCTGCGTTAAGCGCGGTTAGCGCTACTTTTCTAATCGCTAAGCAGGTTAGCGATTACCTTGATAATTGGAGAAATGCCGGTTAGCGACATTCTCCACGTTATCTTGGCAGGGTACGCCCACTTTGCATCTCATTGGCGATGCAAAGATGGGCGTTAGTGAAACCGGCGCTGAGGCATGGGAACATGCGTTAGCGTGTCCATGCTGATAGTGCGATAGAATTATCGCCGCTTTTCGCCCGAAAACGGATGCTAAAGCGGCGATAATTCTATCACGGCCCCTTGATGATATGCCCCCAAGTAGGCAATTTTCATGGACTTACATTAGCTCCAACGTTGGTGACCCACATCCAAAATGCATAACTATACAGCTAGAAAGATACAGCATTTGAAAACAAAGCATTTTTGACCTTTTTGAGGCATTTCTTAAGTAAGGTTCACTGTCAGCGATTTTCATCACAAATCAGATGTTTTCACTTGGACAGAATATGAGTCCAATTGTTGTTTATATCACAATCTGTAGTGAATAGTCACTTTTTACGGTCTCTTGAGTCTTTGCCTATTTAGGGCATAAAAATGACTCAAAACATGCTTTTTTTAGCTCCTCGTCAAAAATTTAGAAATATTTGAAAGATTCAGGATTTGGGAATGAAGCATTTTTTTACCTTTTGTGGAGTTTCTTAAAGGTCCGTGGTCAGAGATTGTCATAAAAAATCAGACATCTTTGTTTGGGTAGAAAATGAGTCCATATGTTGTTTATATCACACCCAGTAAGGAACAATCACTTTTAAGGCCCAAATAGTGACCGAATAGAACGTTTTCATATACTTTGACTCAGACTCAAAATCTTGTGTTTTGGCCAATTGAGACCATGAAGTGACTTAAAACATATTTATTTCAACTCCAACAGTGACGATCCACATCCAAACAAAATTCTGAAATAGTCAAAAGATGCAGCATTTCAAAATGAAGAATTTTTAATCTTTCTGAGGCTGTTCTTAAGGTCTCCAGTCAGCGATTTCCATACCAAATCGGATGTTTTCACTTGAACTGAAAATGAAACTACATGTTTATATTACACCCAGTAGTGATAAAATACTTTTAAGGCAACAAAGTGACCAAACATGCTATTTCCATAGAGTTTTACTTTCCTGCTCTTCAAATTCATGTGCTTATTGTGATAGCATGTCAGTGGTAAAACAGCACTACTTATTGTTGCTTTACACTGAACATGAAAGTTCTACATTTTGGGGCATATTCTCAAGGAGCTATCGCCGAGATATCGCCACTTTATCGCAGCCAAAGTCGCGATAAATTTATCGCCCCATTCACAAGCTGGTGCTAACAGCCGATACCACCAGTTTACTTGCGAAAGCATCCGCAAAAAACATCGCCACAGATGACCCCGGCAACTATCGCTAATGAGATGCAGAGTAGGCGTTCCCGAGCAAAAATCCGCGACAACACCACTCCTCAACATTCTCAACGACCAGCCACATCGGCAATAAGACCACAAAACAGGCGATAAGGCACGTTAGCAGCAGGAAATTAACACCTGCTCTGACCTGGTGTAAAGTCGGACGACAAGCTGCACCATCAAAGGGAGCCCAGCCCAGAGCCACACATGAAGCACAACAGATGCCATGGAGCCACTCACCATGCATCCCGGAGCCCTGAGAGGGCAACAACACCCACCGCCACCACCCCCAGGACCGCCCCCCCCCCCGGAGAACCCCAGCCCCCCCCCGGACCACCACAGAGGCAGCGCAGACAAAGACAGCGGACCTTCAGGAAATGCACCAGCCTCACAGACCTAACATCAGACAATGTCAATGCCCACTACAGTCTCAAAAGGACAACCATCCTCCGCATCCTGAACATCATTGCCCACAGGCTGACGGTACCAACACAGCGGACAACCAACATCCCTCCGCAGACAAAGCTGCTGGCTGTGCTGCACCTGTTGGCCTCTGGTACCTCCCAACCACCAACCGCCAGAGTCGGAGGAGTCTCACATCCAGCCCCATCCAAGTTCCTCACACCTGTCCTGGATGCCATCATCAGCTAGGTACCCCAGTACCTATACATCCCCCACAATGCGCAGGAACAGCTGGAGACCAAGCAAGGACTATACGCCATAGCTGGATTCCTGCACGTGTTGGGGGCAATCGACTGCACACATGTCCTACTTGTGCCCCCTGCCGACACTGCACACAATTACCGCAACAGAAAGCACACGCATTCCAGCAATATGCAGGCAATAGTGGACCACAGGGGACTCTTCACCAATGTCGTAGCCAACTACCCAGGCAGTGTGCATGATTCCTTCATCTTCCGACAGTCCAACATCAACTAGCGCTTCCAGGAGGGCACCTATGGGAATGCACTGCTCGTTGGCAAGTACCAAATGAACACACCACACACCTCAACTCCACAATCATGCAGCTCACAACTCTGGCACTGCACACGTCACAAAATCACATACAACATGCCAAACAACATGCCCACCCACCAGACACGACAGCACAACTTACTGTGGCAACCTTGGTTAGCCATGTACATGAGCCATCAACGGCATGGCACCTCAGCCACACAATAGCGGAATGTGGGGAGAGGTGGGAACCAGGCATGTGCGAAGGAGGCAAGTGACCCATGAATGAGAATGTACACAATGCCAAGTGTGGCGGAGATGTGCTGGACAGACTGCAGTATGCAGACCACAGACATATCCATGTCTACATGCACTGCTGGTGTTTGGAGTGTAGTGGACAGTGGACGCAACCATGTCACCCCAGCTAGTGGGAAAGATCGCGGAAATGTAGTTTGTGACGTCTCCCCCTGTAAGCGTGTGAGGAGTGGGCTGGCCCGGCGTACGCCAGGCCAGCGTAGGGGTGTGGATGATTATCCCGTGGCTCTGGGTGTGGTTCAGTACTGGAAATGTGCAAAGGCATGTGTCTCTGTCGCAGTGTGGGTCTCCGTTGGGGAGTGTAGGTGGTCCCTGATGGGACTTAGACACCCACGTACGTGATCTAGTTCGGCTTCCATGAGGTAGTACCCCACCCGCACATGTTCGGCCACCCCCTTCTGGCAGTCTGACACCTGGCCTTGGAATGTGATGTGTGCTTCGGTGGGCTGCTGGGAACCAGCCGAGGTGGTGGGTGCGTCCAGCTGTGTTGTCTGTGCAGGGGGTGGGGTATCCTCGATGCAGCGGTGCTGCCCTGCTCCTGGAGGTCGATTGCCTAAGATGTCCATGGACTGTTGTAGGGCGTCGGTGTCGGAAGTGTGGAGGTCCTCTTCAGCATCACTGTAGAGTTGTCTGGTCTGCTCTGCTGGAGATGTTGTTTGTCCCTCTGCAATGTGAAGGGGAGATGCTTGTTGACATTGTGTTGGCATGTATATTGGCGCATTGTTCAAGTTTACATACAGACTGCATGACAATGTACATTGTGACTGTTTGGGAGGGGCGGACTATTTGATGCGGGACAGTGGACATTTGGACTACATGACGTAGGTGAGGTTGTACACGTACATTTGCATCTCACAGTTTCCTGCTATGTCAGATGTGATTGGCCATTTTCTACACACAGGTGGACCCAGTTGTGTCCTCTGTTCTGCAGTGTAAGTGTTGCACTGTGTACCACATTGTCGTCCATGTGGATGTGCTGTCATTGCTATGTGTGTGTGCTGCATTGTGTGAGAGTCGCACCTGCAGCTGTGATTTTGCTGCCCCTTATCCCTTGGAGGCGGCGTGCCTTTGGCTTTTGTGCTTTTAAGGTGCTGTGATGTTGGCGACTTGGGTCATTTGTGCTCTTGGACGGTTTTTGTACTCTTGTGCATTGTTTGTCTGCAGATATATTGTTGACGTCAGTGGTTGTTTGTGCACGTGGATGTGTCAGAGTGTGACCTGCTCCTTTCCGGATGTGGTCCACACTCAGCCACCTCAGTCTTGTGGCGTGCACAATGTCATGGTGATTGTACTCCAGCCATGCTGCTCGTCATGTGGTGTCACTTGCATTGTCAGTGTGGCTCTCACATACGCATCTTTGCTGTGTTTCGCACGGGTGCATGTGTGTGTTGTGGAATTGGTGATGTGTGGGATGGGACCCCTTTGGGCACATGGTGGACGGGGGCCTACTTGATGTTTGTATGTGTGCTGCAGTGTGCCACGGGGATCAGGGACATGACCCAGGGTCATTGTGGGTGTGTGGTGTGCTACACGTCGTTGTGCATGTGAGCCATTGTGCCCGTCCCCCCGTCCCCACAGTCCCTGTTCGTTACTCACCCTGTTGATGTTGTGTCAGGTCATGTCGAGCATTGTCCGGACTCCCGACTCCTTGCACCGTCTCCACACTGATGACTGTGGCCACCATTTGCTCCAGCTCCTCCTGTGGCGCAGGACTCCCACCTCCATTCGCCGTTGCTGCCTTCCTGTTGGCAGCGGGTTTCTGCTTGGTTTGGCCTATCACATCGTGCCAGCGCATCTTGGCCTCCTCGACACTCCGGCTGCATTCACGATGGAATGCCATTTTTCCGTCTGTGTTGCCAATGACACGGTGGAGGTGACGGACAGTTGTTGTTAGTGCTCTGTCACCTCCGTGACGACGATCCGGTTGTCATGCGGACTGTTCCCTGTCTTCCTCTTCCTCTTCTCCTTGGCCTTCCCCAACACCGAGGTTACTTGCTGGTGGTCTGTGGGGCTTGTGGGGTTCGCGTTGACCTGGGCACTCGTTCCGGGTGCATCCATGTTGCTACGCAGTTTATTTTGTTTATGGTGTGTTTTTCTTGTTCAGCTTTTATAGTGCATTTTCCCGCATGACGCGTGGGAATTGCAGGCCTGTCGCTGGCTATCGCAGATTTTTGTATCGCGGTTGGCCTCATCGCAACTTTATTCGCGCTCGTGTTTCGCATTTTTGCGGCGTCGCATTAATTTTAACGCGGTCATTTGGCGCGTTATCGTGGGACTATCGCATGGTGCCGCCAGGTTGGGAATACTACATTAACACGGCGTTGTTTTCCCGCGATAGACTGCGATATGCAAAGTTGCGTTAAGCTAAACTTGCGGTGGTTATCACACGTTCTTGAGAATATGCCCCTTTGTTTTATGTTTTTCATTATTTATGCGAAGGCACTTTAATGTCAGCCTTCCTTATTGATGGCAGAGCAGGTATCATATGGAATGGGAAATATATTGCAGTGCATACATTCTTCACTTCACTTTCACTACATTATGGTGATTCTGAATTCCACAATTTATTTTTCATTTATTAAAATCATCGACTAAATAAGTTGTTGTGCCTTGTGTACGGGTATACGTGCATATGTGTGTGTGTGTGTGGAGGTGGAGTATGTTGCCTTACGCTATCATGATTTACAAACACCCATCCAGTCCATTTCTAGGGCCAAATATCACTTCACATGGTCATAGCTGCAAAGATTCCCAGGTCCATGCTTGACTACTTAGTCCAGTCATGTATTTTTCTTAGATTTCTCAGACATGTATTCCTTGTTTTAAAGTGGGTTAGTTAAGCCTATAATCCCAGAATTGTAAGAAAAAACAGGACTGGCCTTATTAGTCACACATACTGCAACTGCCTCCCTTGTTCAGTCCCTGCACTGGCTACCGGTGAGAAACAGAATCATTTTCAAGATCTGCTGTTTATCCCGTAAGGCACTACATGGAAAAGGGCCTACATATTTATTTTCATAGCTTTCTCTTTAACTCCCTTCTAGACATTTAAGATCATGCGACAAGGCCTTGCTCAAGGTCCCCAGGTTCAGTAAAGCCAGGCCAGGCCGCAGATCGTCCTCCTTTCTTGCCCCTGATCTTTGGAACAAACTGCCACCTCAACTTTGTACCTGTGAAAGTCACTCCCATTTCAGGAAAGCTCTTAAGGCCAACCTATTTTAAGGATGGCTTCTTCTTCATCTGTTGTCTTTCTTTCCTGGTCCCACGCCGAGATACCCCTTCGGGGGTGATTCGAGCACGTAATAAATTAAAATAACATAAGATAACACATAGACCTGGGAAATATGGCAGTTATGCATGATTGATAAATTGGGGCAGTCAGTTACCTTTGGATGCTGAAGTATCTATTGTACTGACTCCAGGCAGTACATCTTTCTCAAATATTTTTTTTCAATTACATCCTCAATTGTGGTGAGTGGTGCTTCAGTCGATAGTCCTCCTTCTCTTCTTCCACGTTCCCCACTTCTTCGATTGAATACTTTCTTGGTTCTAGGCTGGGTATCGTACCATCAATTTCAGATTTCTTTGGTGGTACAATGTGTCACACCAACTGCATTTTTTTCTTGCATGCTAAGGAATATTTTAAACTTGTGTGATTCTGTCACAGTCATCAATGACTTCCCAAACAATTCCTAATCATGAGTTAAATGTTGTTCTGCAACGATTTCCTGTTCTTTCATGTTAAAATTAATTTTTCTATCTCCTGAATCTCTCTCTGTATCCTGGTTTGCTATATTTTCAGTGGATGGGGTGAATTGAGTAGGATTACGGTGGATTGAAGTAGATTGCTGCAGGGCTGTCTCCCACTCTCTGCTTTCCAGCCCCCTACAGAGCAAATGAAGGTGTATTTCCTGTTTGTGAGGTCATTGCCCACTACCAGTGTACAACATTCATTAGTAGCAAATTATACCTTTTTCTTAATCGCGATTTAGTATTTTGCAGATTTGAATCATAGCAGATTGCTATTTGACAAGGTTTAGGGTGGTACATAGGAAATTGTAATGCACATTGTTGATTAATTCAGATTCACTAATTAGGAATCACTAATCCTATGCTTTGTACATCTGGCTGCAGATTATGTGAAAGGATCAATTCTCTATCATGTTCTGTAGGGTCTTGCGCTGAGGAGCTTCTTCCCGACCTTGCAACAAAGAGACATTCAGAAAACCTATGATGACAAGTATAAACACAGGCGCAAGAGACCAAGGGAAAATGCCCCGAAAGGATCATTACAAAGTGGACATCCCAACATGGAACATCAAAATGAAGACAGTCAGTGCCGTTCCAAAAGAGAGCATCTTAAGGGCCTGGGTCTAAGGTATGACTTTCCTAGCAATCACAATTACACTTTATCTGTGAGCTGATCAACCAGACACATTTTCTTTTTCAGATTGATGAACGTATTACAGTCCTCCCCCGACTCCAGATAAACCAACATCCTAGATTTCCCTCTTAGATTATGTCATATGATTAAACAAAGCTACCAACAAGGCAGTGAAGAAAAGACACATGAAGGCCATTCCTCTGTGTAAGGTGATGGGCTCTGCCCATCAAATCCGCCTGGATTTTTTGCTTTTTGACCACCTGGCATGTGACCTTTTTAATGTGGGTGAGCCCCACCACTGGAAACTCACCCATTCTGAATACACGGTAAATGGACTACGCGTGTTTTCCTCCAGTGCCTGTCTTTTAAAACAAGGTCACTACGACGCAGCAAGCGTAAGGGGCACTTTGCTGGTTACACATGAACATGGGTGCACATGCGTGTGTACACGTGTGAGGACTATGCATGTAAGACTCCTGTTGTGCGCAGTCCAGAAGCTGCACACAGGCGGCCTGGCACAGAAGAGACTCTGCAGGATTGGATATTAACCTAGGGTAGGCCTCATAATTTTAGTGTACACTCATAGGGAAAATTAATGTGGTTTACTGTCATGTCTGCAGTGACGCTTCATTTTACACCTATGGGGTAGACTTCCATAACATGCAGTTTTGCTTCCTTTGGGCCTACAGAGTCCCATGACATATCAAACTGGGGTAGAATCTGTATGCCAACCTCAAACATGAGAGTTCCAAGACAAAATCTGTACAGCGTATGGGTCAGCCATCATTATCATATTTCTCTGGCTCAGCTCAGGATCAGAGGCCAGGCAATTTGCCACTCTGCTGTGCCAAGTTAATTACATTTCTCTCCAGAAGCAGAAACAAAGCCCACCCCCATACAATGGAACCAATTAACTGTGCTTCACTCAGCTCCTGAACAGGAAAGGGTGGGGTTGAAGGACCTGCATCTATCAATTAGCTGTCACACTGTACCAGAGATGGGTCAGTCTAAGTCCACTGAACAAAGGAGGAAGCCTAGACAACTGGAACCAACACAGTAAGGGGCTTCCCTTTGAGGGTGTTGTGGGAAAGGTCCTGGCAGTGATGCCAGCAAGGGTGGAGCTGAGGCCCCCAGAGGAGATGTGAGTAGTAACTCCTGGGTGACGCCATTTTGAACTGTCCCAGCATGCTGTGCAGGAGGGTTACGACAGGGGTGGAAAGGTGATGTGGCACCCCAGGGTAGGCCAGAGGTGCTTCCCTTCTAGAACCTTCAGCCCCCACTTAAAAGGTCTTATGCAAGGGGGAGAGCTCTCTCTTGGTTGTGTTTTTCTACTGGACACTGGGCTTGGAGGCGGCAGCCATGAACAACTAGAAGGAGGACCCCCTTGATATCCATCTGGACTAAGTAATCTGACTATAGTTGCCTCCATGACCAGTGGGGCTCTCCCCAGGACTAGGAAAGCTAGTCCCCTTACACCTCTTAAGGACTAGTTGAGAGATAGAACTGGACTTCTACACCAAGGAAGAGAGAAGCCCCAAAGAAAAAAAGGAGAGAAGCTGATGCAGGGAAGCAATGGAATTAGCTCCTTGCAAAGTTTGCCACCTTGGAAGCCAGGAGGCCTGAGGAAAGCGCTCCAGGAGCAAAATGTGCACAAAAGCATGCAGAATGTCCCAGTGGGTCCCAAGATATGGGCAGTAGAAGTATGCAACCTTTGACACCCCCAGGGAGACCCAGAACGTAAGGGACTCTGTTGCCTGAGTGCTTTAAACCCCTAGTGTGGGACAAGGTCTAGGGATCACCACAAGAAGTGAATTGTAAATTTTTTTCCTGGGAGAGGGCATGCGTGAGGCCCCCTCCTCAGACCTAAGAGGGCCTGAGGCCCCAAACTCCATGCCCCCATTGACAAAAGAAAGGTGGGAGCACCTCTGCACTCCTGTGAAGAAAAGGGAGGGTCCAGGGATCCCAACTCTGGTCCCTGTCATCTTCCGAGACAAAGGGAGTGCAGCTGCAACCCCCTCCGAGCTGTGGTAGGCCTGTCCCACTTCCTTTGCCAGTGTCTGGTGGGAGCAGGTGGCCACCACGAGAAGGAGCGCCCTGCCTGCAGGATCGGACAAAAAAGAGAACTACCGGCTCCAACGGCAGCACCAAAGAGTGCTGCAAGTGCAGGAAACCAGGGGAAGGCTCCCTGTGTTAGCCCCAACAAAGGAAGCACATGGGGGTGCCCTGGTAGGACCGGAAGCACCCCCAGAAAATAAAAATCTAAAGGACATGCCACACAGTGCAAGGCCATTCGGCGTCACAAAGAAAGTGGCCGAGCCGCTAATTTCAAATTCACAATGCCGAGAGGAGCGCCCCATAATGCCCTGCGGGGCTTTTTGATACCAAAAGTTTTGGCAAACTTGGTGGCCCCAGAATGGCAGGATCACCACCAACATACCAAAGAGAGTGCGAGGGGGATACCGAAGGGCAGCAACTCCCCCAAGGAGCTTTTACAGAAAGCACTGACCCTAAGTTTGCAGGGTCTCCACAAGAAGGACTAAGATGGGATTTTTCTATTTAGATCGTGAGCTGCCAAGGTTGGAGCATGTGCTCTGCAACTACGAATGTAATTTACTTATGGGGTTAAGTTTATGGTAGAAGCAGGGCACAAGTCCTGAAAAAAGAAGTGGGGGGACTAATCTAATTAATCAGTATGCAAGTGACAGCAATGCGCGTGACATCACAGGAAGGGGCATCACAAGAAGTGGCATCAGCTCTTAAGCCCTCACATATATTTTTAGCAGGTGTATCATGAGTAAATTTGAGCACATTTCGAGTATACTTGCAAACCCTCATGATTTAGGCAGAAGATTCACACTTTTGTAAGCTTCACATAAACCAATGTTGCCTTTTGTCAGCGTAAAGCTTTCTCTACCCGTAGTGCTTTAAAAGAAAAAATTTTGATATTTAAATTATTACAACACCTCCTCAGGGGTAGTATGCGCTATATAAATGCTATTTATTTTGTGCAAATACTGGGAAAGATGGACACATCTGACGTTCTTACCATGCATGCATATCTCCTAAACAGAGCCTGAACAAAGTGAAAAGATGCCTCTCTTAAGTATGTGTGAAGTGCTAACAGGTGTGAGCCTTTGTTTCCCACTCTGCGGCATTTGCTTCTAGGTGTGAGGCTCCTGACTGCTGCCAGCCAGGAGACTCGAACAGAAGGAGACCTGATGACCCCTCAGAATAGGCCATTGTTATGGGCCCAGTAGGAGTCCGAATAAGAAAACCCCGTCTGCGCCTGCACGTTGTTGCTTGTTGCGATCGAAAGCAGATAACAACGTGCAGGCGCTGCTGAAAGTGTCCCGGTGTTTGGAAATTACACCGGGACGAATTCAGCATCTTTTTCACTGGGGCCATCTTCTTGGCAGGGTGGACGGTGTCCACCCTGTGAAATAAGTGGATGGACGCCGTCCACCTGCGTGTACCCCCGACTCGTGCCCTGGGTAGAAGGTTCTGTGTCCGGAAAGCTGTAACACAGACGCATGATAGATGTTACATGTAGTGAATGATCAATCTGTGATTGAAAGGGCGAAAAGGCAGTTAATAATTCTTAATCCTTATAGATTGCAATGTTTATTGCAGATGATATGAGCACCTTATTGCAATGCCTCCTTATTAATAAAGGCAGAAAGGGATGTCATGCTTTATTGTTGATAATGTAGGGATGTCATACCTTATTACTGGTAATGTGGGCACATGATTGCACAATTCTTAACAAGTGCATAGGGGTTATGGTTACTGAAGTCAGTGATGGTATGAAGTATTACCATAAAATGTTATTTCAATCTTGAGAGGGGACAACATTGACATAATGCAAACACCCCCAAGTAAGGTTAAATGCTGTACTGTACATGAAGGGGGTATCTTGAGAATTGGGGGGTCAAATGTAATGTTATCAAAGGTATTTCCACCAGTATTATGTTGATCCAGCGGGTTACTAGCAACAAGCATTCATACACCAAATACTCACTTGGGCCCATACATTCATACTAAGCTAGCAATTTCCGCTGGTGGATCAGTTGTACTCTTTATATCAAGTCCCAGCTACCAATTACTTTTCTGATTTGAAGAGTAATGACTTACCAATGGACCCCTTATTAATTGGGAAGTTTAAAATGAGTGACATTCCTTACAAATCATAATCCTCAAATAATCACTGAGTCAGGAAGTTTTAAAAATGTTTATCTAAAGATTTAGCAGAGTAAAATACAGAGTCTCATGATACTTAATCGTATATCAAGGATGAAGCATTAATAATCTATTATTGATCAATGACGGTTCCTCAGAAAGAAGAAGATAGAGACAGCAGCACAACTAAGGGTTGCATTTATATTTACCTATAAGTGCGAGAACCAAACCCCTTGGCCAAGGAGTTGGAAAGATAGGACCCAGGAAGGATAAAGGGCAAAGACCTCCTCCAGGTTCAGGACAGGACCGGTGACCTCTCTATCAACGACGCCTGCGTCGTTCCCCTCTCTGGTACTTCACTTCTCCTCGATTTCTCCCGTGTCTTCCTTCTAATGGGTTCCGCCGCCCCCACCTCAGGACCTCTCTGGACAGCGGTTCAGTCTGCATGGATCTCGAACATCGAACTCCACTCCGCTCGTGCGTCCTAATGCTCCTGTGTCAACTAATTAGCTAATTCTATATCTATTATACCCTTCTACGCCCATGTACCTCCCCTTAATGTTGCAGAATTATGGTTCCACTACTTCTGATTGGACGGGGACAGGGGTTGATCCTCACACCATATTGATTTAATTCAATTTCTTTAAGTCCTTTGTTTTAAAATACCGCCCTTCACAATTAATACATTTGCTTTATTTCCCACCTGTCTCACGACAAAGTTTGTGACAATGTTTATATAAATTGTTTCTTTCCGGTAGGGACATCGTGGGTACAATAATGTTGGCCATCAGATTACGGCCTTGGACGACGTCCAGGTTGACTTCATCCTTTCTTCTGGGTAACTTTGCAAGGCGCACGCGTAGAACCAGTGTCTCTCGAGTTTTCAATTCAACCAAAACCCAGGCCCATTTACGAACTAATAAAAGTCAAAGAGGAAAACATTAATATCACAAATAAAGTGTTTCACTGTATACCTGCTCTTTCTACTCTATTCCCCTTTAATTATAAATTCTATTCCGCATTAATAGCATTAGAATGCCACAGTTTTATTGCAACAAGTAAGCAAGCTGTAGCACGTGAAAACATTAAGCAGCCATTTTAATACACACTGCGCAGAAGCAAAGATTTCCCTCCAAGCAAAGAAAGACGTCACACCATGTGATATGGTTGACACATGCGCAAAGAAGTTCCCGCGCTTTAGCGGCCATTTTAGATTTAGACAAGCGTTATTCGTTAGTATAAACACATAAGCAAGCTTCCTTCTACTTGTATTGGTGTATGCATTAGTTAGTACAAACATTACAAAGATTAATAAATTAATACTGTGAGAGGATTGCTTCCGAGCAAGTCTCATTTGTGAGTCCTTGCTCCATCAATCCCCTCTCTGATGGCGTTTCTGAGCCATCAAAATACTACCCACAATCAGATGCCAACTTTTAGCATAAATTTGTCTCAGCTTCATCTTTACACTTTCTATTTTTCACATCTCCTTTCAATTTCTTGTATAATTCACTTCTCAAATCTTCTAATTCAATTTCGTCAAACTTTCGCTTCTTTCCTTTTCCTGTCACGTTATACGATTCATTCTTTCTACAACATTTGCACCATATTATTATTGACAGTACTATTATTGCTATTCCTGCTAAGGGTACTAATATTTTACCTATAAGTCCTTTCCCTACATTAGCAAACCAGGTACCAATTGACGTAATACTATTTGTCAATCTTTCCCATACACTATCAACTTCCAGTGGTTTTAGTTCCTTCTCAAGTTTAGTTATATTCTGTATATATGTTCCAATTTCTGCACTTTTATCAGGTATGTAAGTACAACAGTGTTTCGTCTTCAATAATTTACAGACTCCGCCCTCTTTTGCCAGTATTATATCAAGAGCAAGTCGATTTTGCATAACCATAGATCTAATCGCAACCATTTCCGCATTAATCATTAAAAATCCTCCAGCAGTGTCTGTTGATAAGCGATCAACCACTGTAGATAATTTACATATTTTCCTTGAGTTCAGAATTATTCCCACTGAAGGTATCAATGCACCAAATATATCACCTACAATTTCAGAAAAACTAGCTCTTTTACTACGTGTTAATTCACTATTATTTTCATTGCTCCCAGTGTTTCTTTTTATGTGGTATATTTTTGGAAATACTATTCCAAAATAACAACTTCCATACCACCGTGCAGGAAGCCTAAAATAAGCCTTATTCCCACACACATAATAGACTCCAGGAAAAACTGAATCTGTTCCTCCTTTTAGTCCCCAACCTCCAAGAATTAAGAAATTATGATCACATTCACTGGTACCGATGAAAACATTGTTATAATCAGTCTTTAATCTATGTAAACAAATGTTCCCTGTTTTTACAAAATCCAGAGCCATAGCAGCTTGAGCCTTGCCAGGTGTGTAACTACCCTCTTTCTCAGCCCAAGGTGGTAGATGAGCCTTATGCTCAGAAGCTTTCTTTTGAAAATCTTGTCTTCTATTTTCCACTAAATTCAGAAATATCTTTTCTTCTTCATGTAATGAACATGTTAGATTGCTTCTATGTACATGTGTTATGTCTATTGATTTCATTGTTAAGAAGAACTCTCCCATAAACTGTGCATCTTTACTACTAAGTACTGGATTCAAATTCTTTCGAATCGGAATTTCAGAAAATATCACATCTATATTTGAATAATAATACTGAAGTCGTCCTGTTCTATAAAATAAACTAGCCAATACACTACATGATACGCCATAAGTTAATGGCAAGTGATGATATGTTAATCCTTCTGCTACTGATTCAGGTAATTTCATACAAACATAACAATTACTAACCTCCATAGTATCTACAAATTGAAACAATAATTTTGTGAAAACATTTAAACTAGTGTCGTTATTTGTCACTTCATGATGTAGTTCTTGTTCATCTTCTGCCTTTAGTTCTACTCTATTACTTTTCAAGTTATCTGTCCTTGTCTTCGTTTCGTTGTTAATCTTTTTATCCATTATCATAAGGTAAGGAATTGCTACGATCACAACTAACCATACTATAAGCATCACTACCAGATTACATATGCATATAGCACAACATCTTTACAACATTTTGTTTTGGTCTTCCAGCAACTCTTTCATCATGCATTTTTAATAAGGAAGATTTCTCTTCTTTTTCGTAACTTTAAGTCTCTTTTTCTTTGTCAAGGTGATTTTAATTCTTTCTCATAAGTCAGTTCTGTACTCGTTCCTTCATCACCACTTTCACTTGACTCTGAGCTTTCGTAGTCTTCAAGGATGATATAAGTCCAATCGGGACCTTTAAATTTGTTATTCACAAGTTTCAGTCTTTTGCTTTTTCGTCTTTCAATTCCACTTGTTTGTCCTGTTAGACTTGTCACTTCATTTACTTGTTCTGGATCTTCACTTCTCGTTGTAATGTGATATTTTACTCTTTTAATAACACTAGGCCAATGATCACCTTTTCTGACCTTTCTTGTTTGCACTGTCTCTTCACTTCTTATTTCTTCTCCCGAAATTCTCTTGTTTTCCAGTTGTGGCACAATTTCATTTTCTTCTATTTCAGTTTCTTCTACTTGTTCCTTTTCAGGTCTTATTGTTTTCTCTTCAGCTGCTTCACTGTGAGTTTCCAGTAACTGACCTTGTTCAGGATTTACGTCTTCATGCTTGTGATCCTCGTGATCTTCTTCTTGAGTGTATTTTCCTAAATCTAACTGATTCTGATCAGGGCTTATTGCACTTTGTACTTCTGCAGCCTGACCGCGTTCTTCTAAACCTGTCTGTCCCTGCTCAAAATTTGTTGATTCGTTGTTGATTTGAGCCCAATTTCCTCTCCCTATCTGATCCTGCTCAGGTTCTTGTATTGTTTCTTCTTCTTCTTCCTGAGCTGTTTCTTCTTCACCTATCTGATCTTCTTCAATTTCTTCTAGATTTGCTTGACTTCTTGTTCTGTTATAAACTTCAGATATTTCCACCACCGGTATCCAGTCCTGACTTGTGCTCGGTTGTTCTTCTTCAGCCTCCCTTGAATCTCGTATCTGAGATTCTTCAGCTGGGCAACCTTCAGCTTCCTCAGTTATTGATGCTGTCTGAGTGTTTTCATCTTCAGGGTCTGGTACTCTTTTGGTGTGACTTACATGAATCCAATTAGGATATCCTGCACATTTCACTGCTGTGTTTGTGACTAATATGACCTGACGAGGTTCTTCCCACCTGGGTGATAAACACGTTTCTCTGGTGTGATGCTTCACAACCACCCAGTCTCCGGGATTTAGATCATGCTCTTGTTCTGGCTGCCTGGAAACTGCGTCTTCCCCAACCTGGCGAGAGACAGAACGCACTAAGTCAGCCAATCCTTTGCATTAATCCAAAACCATATCATCAGTTATATTCAGCAGTTTATTTGTAGGAACATGTGCTTGTCTCATTGCTCTTCCCATGATTATTTCGTGAGGACTCAATCCGGTATTTCTATCAGGAATGCTTCTGAGTCCCATCCAGACAAGTGGCAATGCATCCGGCCAATCTAACGCTGTTGATGCACACATTTTTGCCAGTCTGGATTTTATTGTGCCATTCAATTGTTCAACCACTCCAGAAGCTTCTGGACGATATGCACAGTGCAGTTTTTGCTCAATTTGGAATGCTTCACAGATTATTCTAATCACATCACTGTTGAAGTGCCTTCCTCTATCTGATTCCAAAGTTACTGGAAAACCAAATCTAGGAATGAGTTCCCGTAGCAACAACTTTGCGACTGTAATACTATCATTCCTCCTGGTAGGGTAAGCCTCCACCCACTTTGAAAACAGACACACTATGACAAGTACATATTTCAGTCCTCTACATGGTGGTAGTTGAATGAAATCTAGCTGCAATCTCACAAATGGACCTTCTGCCTTTCCGATCTTTCCAAACCCAATTATTGTTTTTCTTCCGGGATTATGCATTTGGCAAGTTAGACATCTCTGGCAAAGACTCTCTGCTACCGCCCTAAACCTTGGATTATACCAATTTTGTCTGAAGAGTCTAATCATTGCATCTCTCCCTACATGTGTGTCTCCATGATACATTCCAGCCATTTGTGAAATCAAACAGTCGGGCATGACTGGTCTGCCATCGGCATAAGTCCATACATCGTCGTCTGCCCTTTGAGAACATCCCATTTTAATCCATGCATTTCTTTCACTCTCATCTGCATCATCTTGCAGTCTTTTCACATCATTCCATGTTTCAGGTGGTGCATACAGCATAAGTTGGCAGCTGATTCCCATCCTTTCAACCCTTTTATTTACGGACAACCTGTTTTTGGCACAGTGTTGAGCCACCAAATCTGCATATCTGTTACCGACTACCACCCAGTCATCTCCAGACTGGTGTGCGGCACACTTCACCACAGCCAATTCTTTTGGTGATTGTATTGCTTCCAACAGTTCCTTCACAAACTGTCCATTTTTAATGGGGGATCCTGAAGAAGTCATGAAATCCCTCTGCATCCATAATTGGCCAAAATCATGAACAACCCCGTAACCATATTGGCTATCTGTAAATATAGTTACTTTCTGGTTCTTCCCAATTTTGCACGCTTTAATTAAAGCAATTAATTCAGCTATTTGTGCAGATTTTACTCCTGGTAAATAGGATGCTTCAACTATTCCAGTTAGTTCACATACTGCATATGCTGCAGTTAGTTTACCATCTTCATGCCTTTGGCATGAACCATCAACAAACAGTTCCCTGTCTGGTTTCCTGAGGGGTAGTTCCTGTATGTCAGGACGCGGTTTTGTGCACAATTCTGTGACTTGTAAACAATCATGTTCCTCTTCATCGTCTTTAACTTCCTCATGATATGGATCTGGTAATAATGTAGCAGGATTTACAATTGTGCACCTGACAATAGTTACATTTTCAGCACCTAAAATTATTCTTTCATATTTAGTCAGCCGACTAGGAGTAAGATGCTGAGTTCTTGTTCTTGTCAGCAGAATTCACAACTGAGGGGCCGATTCCGATCTCGGCCGGTAGGGCTCCGAATCGGATTCGGCTTTACCGGATCCGATTCGGAGCCCTGTTTCCCGACCGAATCGTACGCGGGTCCGGCCGAGCGAGTACGATGCGAGTCGCCGACCGACTCGTCCGGGCGTCCCGACCGCTCCGACCGACTCGTTCCCGGCTCGAACCGCACCGACCGACTCGCTCGGACTCGACTCGCACCGCGCAATGGAGACGTTCCCCGGCCGGGTAAGTACGATGCGCGCCGCGAGCAGTCCGACCGAGCCGCACACTACGGCTCGAAAGAGCTGTCGGAGCCGTACTTTGGGGGTCCGTGTCGGACCCCCTGTACGCGTAGCCACGCGAGTCGCACACAGGGGGGACCCATGGGTCCCCCTACCTGTGCGTGTACGGCGCGAATCGCTTCGCCGCGTACCCGCTGTAGGGGGCGCACTTGTCCGACTCGCACCCATTGAGTCAATGGGAGCCCGCGTACGCGTTGTACGACCGGCTCCCATTGACTTCAATGGGAGTCCGACCGACTCGGGTCCGATGGCATACGTGCGCATCGTACTCGTTCGGTCGGACTGCACGGGTCCGATTCGGTCGGAAATCTCTCCGGGTCCGGCTCGGTCGGAGAAATTTCCGGCCCGAATCGGAATCGACCCCTGAGTGTGGAACAAACACTTTTACAGGATGTCCCATTACAATTGATTCACTTTCCTCAATGCTCAAACAGGTAGCAGCTACTGCCTTTAAGCAACCAGGCAACGCTGCTGCCACTGGGTCCAACGTAGCAGAAAAATATGCTATAGGACGTCTGTCCAACCCATGTCTTTGGGTTAGGACTGAAAGTGCACAATTTTCTCTTTCATGACAGAATAATGCGAATTTTCTTTTATAATCAGGCATGCCTAGGGCAGGTGCTGCACACAAAGCATTTCTCAATTTTACAAAAGCTCCTACGCTCTCGTCATCCCACTCAACTGGGTCCTTTGCCTTCTTTTTCGTCATTTGAATTAATGGCTTTGCTAGCAGAGAAAACCCTAGTATCCATTGACGACAATAACCCACTATTCCAAGAAACATTCTCACTTCTCGTTGGGAGACAGGCATTTGCATTTTCTTGATTAATTTTACTCTTTCAGAGGTTATCCTTCTTTTTCCCCTCTCGATTTGGTGTCCTAGATACTTAACTGCTGTTGTACAGAACTGCAACTTTTCAGGTGAAACTTTATGCCCTTCTTCAGCTAAATGATTTAATAATGCAATGGAGTCAACAACACAGTCTTCTCTGGTGTTAGATGCCACCAGTAAATCATCTATATATTGTACTAGGACTGAGCTTCCTGGCATTACTAGTTTCTCTAGACACTTTTTCAATATCTGATTAAAGATGGAAGGACTTTCCGTGTACCCCTGAGGAACACGATTCCATACATAGACCTTGTTCTCAAATTTAAATGAAAATAGATACTAACTATCTGGGTGCAATGGTATAGAAAAGAGTGCTTGGCATAAATCAATCACGGTAAACCATCCTGCACTCCAGGGAATCTGGTATAGAATCACGGCAGTATTTGGCACTATGGGACAACAAGGTTCCACAATCTTATTTATTTTGCGTAAATCCTGAACAATCCTATACTTTCCACTAGGTTTCTTCAAACCCATGATTGGTGAATTACAAGGGCTACTCATTACTTCCTTTAGTATGCCTTGTTTTACCATTCTGTTAATTTCTTCAATGACTCCTGCTTTTACTTCGGCACTCATTTTGTACTGTCTAGTATTTGGGAAAATTGCACCTTCTTTCTCAGTAATTTTAACTGGGTCTATTTTGGCCATAAGTCCTACTTCTTTTCCCGTGAAATCCCATACCATGGAATTTACTGTTGTTTTTAATTCTTCTGGCAACTCGTCTTTTGTTATTAAAGAGAACATGTCATCTACTTCTGTACCTTGCTTTGTAATCATAAACTTATATACATGATCTTCATCCGGGGTCTGAATTGCAACACCATCCGGTGTGCAGAAAATGGTGCAGTTCATTTTACACAACAAATCTCGGCCTAATAAATTTACTGGACTGGAATCACACACTACAAATTGATGCATTTCTCTAAAATTTCCAATTTTTACTTCCATTGGTTCGGTAAGAGGTGTTCTAATCTTTCGATTAGCTACCCCCACAACTTGGATAGCTTCTCCAGAGAGAGTAAGGTCTGGGATGTCTGCTGTTCTCACAGTAGACCTGGTAGCGCCAGTGTCTAAAAGGAAAGTAATATCATTACCTTTCACATTTCCTTCAACATATGGACCTGACTGATCTACCGGTAAGGATGCACCAAGTACGCACTCTTTCTTCCCCTCTCCTAGGCACCGTCATTGACTATATGGACAAAAGTCATCCTGCAAAAGAAATTGTGAGGTTACATACTCATTCTTACCACTTCCTCCTTGATATCCGACTTCTGTACCGTGCTTTGCTCTGCTTACATTACCCTGCATAGGTGCAGGTGGCAGCTGACTCTGAGGATTTACACCTTGCGGTGAGTCATTCTGCGTCTGTGGGTTTAAATTTTGATTTGGGCCATTATTATTCTGCATCTTTTTACATTCATCCTTCCAATGCCCCAATTTTCCGCACCCATGACATGGGAACTTCTTTTTAGCCTCTTCTCTGCTCATTCGTCCTCTTATTTTTCCTCCATTCCCAGTGTCACCACTCGTTCCAGAATCTTTTCCCTGATTATCACTTGGATTATCCAAATTAATTCCTTGTCGCTCAGCCATTTTTAACTGAGCCCACATCACTTTCTCTTGCAGTTTCTTGTGCCTATCCTCAATATCATCTCCACAGTATTTCGCATATTTCAAAATCTCATCAATCGGCTTCCCTTGCCAGCACAACATGTGCTGCTTAATCATCTGACAAATTTCTGGTTTTAATCCATAAACAAATCGGTAAACAAATTGACTCATGTTTTTATCTCCAATATCCTCAAATCCACTATACTGTTTGAATACCTGCAATAATCGTTCATAATAGGCATGTACCGATTCACTGGCTTCTTGGGTAGTTCTGTCTATTTTTACCCAATCTGTTTCCTTTGGTGGTATTTTCCCTTTCAGGTAAGTTATTACCTGCTGATACTTTTTCATTACATCACTTGACGGGGCACCTGTCTTTGGATCTCTAGGATACTCTTCACTTGGCCAATCAACTGTGATTTTACAATCTGTCCATAAATCGGCAGGTACCACTATGTCGAACAAACCATCCAAATCCTTTAACAATACCTTTGACACCTTCACAAACCTTTCAACTTGCTTCTACCATTATATTGGTTTTTCTCTCAACTTTGGAAAATCATTCGTAAATGACAAAATATCCTGTCTGCTCCATGGGACATGTACATATCCTCCTCCTGGAACTTCTCTCATTGGGTACATTTGATCTGCTTTCCCTGCTTCCTTCATTAAATATTCTGAAGTGGTTTTACTATATCTTGCCTCTTCCTTTTTCTTGGTCCATCTACTTTTCCATTTATCTAGGTCTCCCCATTTCTGTAAAACTGTCATTAATTCCTTTACTTGTAATTTTCGACCAGAGGCATTCATGTTTTCTAAATCTTTATCAGAAAAATCTTCTCTATAGGGTTTCTGTAACACCTTTGATTTTCCTATTTCAATTCCCATCTGTAAAGCCAAATCTGATAATTTTTCGTGAAATATTTTTACATTTCTAGTGATGCTTCTGCATACAAATAATAGCTCTTCTTCATCGTAGGTATTTCGACGATCTACTCCTACATTTCCTGCTATCATTTCTTCTAATTCAACCTTTAATTTGTAAATATCCATGATCTTTGGAGGTGAATTCTGTTTGTCTGATCCTTGTGCCCATCTTTCTAAATCTTCTGGTGTAACTACTGTGGCACTTTTGGTTCCTGATGAGGTTACTATGTTTACATCTTTGGAACAACCAGGTGTTATTCTTCTAGGAGTACTATTTATGGATCCTCGAATAGGCAAATCCATTAAAAATACCATAGATTCACAATCACTAAATTGATCATCAATTATTACAGGATCTGGTTTTGGAATTTCTACAGATGTAGGCATTTCTGATGGTTTCGAATAACTTACTTTGTCACCATATAAGGGAACCACTGGACCAATTGTTACAGGTATGGTCAGCGAATCAGGATGAACACTCAATTGTGTTATTTTCTGTATTAAATCTGCTCTGTTTTTATCTATTGCTTCCTTTTCCTTATCATGAAGTACCCTACTAACTGGAGGATTATGCAATACTTGCGGTACTAATGGTGTCTTTAATAGTGGTGCACTTGGGGTGCATCCACTTGTTCCTTCTTGATATGGTGGCGGGTTCTTTAATAATTCTTCCATAAATTCATCTTCAGAATCTCCAAATCTAGTCAAATGTTTTGTCTTTTCTGTGCATTTATTCCCTGACGATTCTTCTGCCATTAATATGGGATATAAACCTTCTGTAAGCATCGCTCTTCTCCACTGTTTCATCTGACCGTCCCTTGATTCATTTTGGTATCTAGGGAAGAATCCCCTATAACCCCTATTACTTCTGGATCGGTCGCGTTCGAATGCCTCAGTTTCCCACTCTTCTAAGGCTTCGTATTGAGTTAATCTTGGTCTGGGTTCTAAGTCCTTCATTCTTAATCTCAAATTTTGAAGAATTCTCCCATTGAAAGTACCATTTTCGGGGAATGCTAATATTCCATCATTTTTGGTATATTCTATCCAATTTTCTAACCATACGCAAGTATGATAACCTCTCTCCATCATCATGAATGAAGCGGGTGTTTTTGCTGGTGGAATGATAATTCCTTCTCTAGTTTTGATTGGTTTATCTTTTCTGAAATAATTCTTAATCTTTTGTAGAACTGTCTCTTTTCTCTTTTCTCCATACATTTTGGGCAAATATCTATGTATCGAATTATATTCTGCAAACCCTAGGAATCTCCTGTCTGGACGAGTACCTATTAAAGTCGAATCGCGTTTCAACATATAATTTTCACTGTCCACTACAATTTCGATTTCTATGCTGACAACCAATTACATTCCAGCTAACATTTGTATCTGAACTAATCCTAGCGCGGCCTTTCAGTGATGCCTTTTCTGACGACCCCTCCTTTACAATCTGCGCTTTTCTATCCTTTGCTGTTTCAACCAATCCCAGCGCGACACCTGTGACGTCAGTATTACTCCTGACTACTGACCCCTCCTTTACAAGAGTCTTTTCACGCCCGCTATTTCAACCAATCCCAGCGCGGCGTTTGTGACGCCAGCTTCCTCTCCGGCAGCTGACCCTCCCTTTACAAAAACTTACGCGAAATTTTTTACTCTCTCTATACTTTTATTAAATTCAGTAACAACATAAAACATTCGCTATCGTGTCAGTTTCGCTAACTTGAAAAGATAGATTCTCTCACTTCTTAGTAAAACTCTTCCGTTTACTAATCATACACTACGAGTAAAACACTTCCGTTTACTCTTCACTTAAGTTCCGGAAATACCTGCTACTTCTTCAATGTTACCCTTTCTAGGTGATATAACATCACATTTTTACCAGTGTATTCCTTTGCTATTACTCACACACACAGGGTCCCTAACAAGTACTGATAGCCCTGTTTAACTTTTCAGTACTATTTCTGCCTGACAGACAACCTCACTGCTGTATGGCTTCCACTTACCATCCGCTATTCAATTTTCCCCGGGGATTCTAGACAACATAAAACACTTTTAAACAACGGATGTTAGTTCATAAAAATAAAATTCTCATTACCCAATTAATAAAGTATAACCCTAACCATCCTCTGCTACCAGAAAACTGATCCAGCGGGTTACTAGCAACAAGCATTCATACACCAAATACTCACTTGGGCCCATACATTCATACTATGCTAGCAATTTCCGCTGGTGGGTCAGTTGTACTCTTTATATCAAGTCCCTGCTACCAATTACTTTTCTGATTTGAAGAGTAATGACTTACCAATGGACCCCTTATTAATTGGGAAGTTTAAAATGAGTGACATTCCTTACAAATCATAATCCTCAAATAATCACTGAGTCAGGAAGTTTTAAAATGTTTATCTAAAGATTTAGCAGAGTAAAATACAGAGTCTCATGATACTTAATCGTATATCAAGGATGAAGCATTAATAATCTATTATTGATCAATGACGGTTCCTCAGAAAGAAGAAGATAGAGACAGCAGCGCAACTAAGGGTTGCATTTATATTTACCTATAAGTGCGAGAACCAAAACCCTTGGCCAAGGAGTTGGAAAGATAGGACCCAGGAAGGATAAAGGGCAAAGACCTCCTCCAGGTTCAGGACAGGACCGGTGACCTCTCTATCAACGACGCCTGCGTCGTTCTCCTCTCTGGTACTTCACTTCTCCTCGATTTCTCCCGTGTCTTCCTTCTAATGGGTTCCGCCGCCCCCACCTCAGGACCTCTCTGGACAGCGGTTCAGTCTGCATGGATCTCGAACCTCGAACTCCATTCCGCTCGTGCGTCCTAATGCTCCTGTGTCAACTAATTAGCTAATTCTATATCTATTATACCCTTCTATGCCCATGTACCTCCCCTTAATGTTGCAGAATTATGGTTCCACTACTTCTGATTGGACGGGGACAGGGGGTTGATCCTCACACCATATTGATTTAATTCAATTTCTTTAAGTCCTTTGTTTTAAAATACCGCCCTTCACAATTAATACATTTGCTTTATTTCCCACCCGTCTCACGACAAAGTTTGTGACAATGTTTATATAAATTGTTTCTTTCCGGTAGGGACATCGTGGGTACAATAATGTTGGCCATCAGGTCACGGCCTTGGACGACGTCCAGGTTGACTTCATCCTTTCTTCTGGGTAACTTTGCAAGACGCACACGCAGAACCAGTGTCTCTCGAGTTTTCAATTCAACCAAAACCCAGGCCCATTTACGAACTAATAAAAGTCAAAGAGGAAAACATTAATATCACAAATAAAGTGTTTCACTGTATACCCGCTCTTTCTACTCTATTCCCCTTTAATTATAAATTCTATTCCGCATTAATAGCATTAGAATGCCACAGTTTTATTGCAACAAGTAAGCAAGCTGTAGCACGTGAAAACATTAAGCAGCCATTTTAATACACACTGCGCAGAAGCAAAGATTTCCCTCCAAGCAAAGAAAGACGTCACACCATGTGATATGGTTGACACATGCGCAAAGAAGTTCCCGCGCTTTAGCAGCCATTTTAGATTTAGACAAGCGTTATTCGTTAGTATAAACACATAAGCAAGCTTCCTTCTACTTGTATTGGTGTATGCATTAGTTAGTACGAACATTACAAAGATTAATAAATTAATACTGTGAGAGGATTGCTTCCGAGCAAGTCTCATTTGTGAGTCCTTGCTCCATCAATGTATATTTGTAAATTGTTGCATAGGGTTGTATGATTGAACCACAAGCTTGTAAATCATGCATGCCTGAATCACACATGCTAAACAACGAAGGTACCTGAACAATGCAGATTTTAACAACAAAGGTCGAAACCACGTATTTCAGTACCAATACATCGAAAGCATTTGAACCACAACAATTGCTACTCCGCATACCTTAATCATGAATTTAAACACACAAACACATAAAGGATGAATACAATAAAAATAAATAAATACTTTGCAATTTTAATAAAACTGTTTCTATTAGTTAGATAGGACTTTTTCTACTAAAACAAACATGTAATAATTCTTATTTCCCACATCTATACTTCATTAAAATTTCCCCGAAAATGAAGTCCATCATCTTTTTTTACATATATGGAAACTAGAAAGGGTACTAAAATGGTGGACAATCGAACAGTGGCTCGGTTGTAAACGCATTTTATAAATCGTTAAAAATAAATACACTTTCTTAACTCTAAGAAAACATATAAAAAATGGCCAACCATCATTTTGTAATCATTTGTACTCGGGATATCGTACTGAACACACGCATCATTTGCAGCTGAACTTCACAACTGACATATTTTAGCGAAGAGTGCCATCTAGTGGCTTCACCAGGTAAATTTAAAATAAAATATCTATTTCGAGTGATCGAAAAAACATCTACAATATATACAAATATACATGTATATTTTCAATTTAATTTCCAGATTTTGAAAAAAAAATCCTTGCAGCCTAATCAAACTCTGCCTTAGGAACTAAACGATTACCACAATGTAAGTAAAACGTTTATATGTGAATTTACAAAAACTCATAACAACAAATCTAAACAATTTTAAAATAAGTAAGAATAAAAAGATACTGCTATCGAACTTACATCACAGCATATGCTGCTCAAAAACTTGATCTAAATTAATAAGCCAACTGCATCAAGTAGTTACCACTGGGCAATTGCTGGTCAGTAACTTTTGTTTCAAATTAACATTACAGCTCCACCAGGTACTTAACCCCAGGCAGGTGCTGAACAGTAACTACGGTCCCATTATAAAAAAAAAACAACACCACCGGCTAATTACCTCAGATCAAGTCCAGGTCATTGACTTGTAGATTCAATTTAACGTACCAACTCCCCTACTAACGTACCTCACAGCACATGCTGGACAGTGACTCAAGGGTAAAAAAGGATATTCCAAATAGGCCAAGTACTAATCTCAGTGGAACGCTAACAGGTCCCTGGAAAAAAACCTATTCAACCTTAAAATTATTTCTAAGCAAATAAAATGTAAAAAAGAAATAATAAAAAAATTTACATTTTGTTTTCAATCTTTCAGATATCAAAACCAAAAGAAGATTTTCCTTTCTCAGTCTAAGAGCATGCAGCACCCTTCGGCAAGCTACTACTTTACACGGTAAATTCCCCAAAATTCTACTAATAATATTACTGGTGCTAGAAAACTGAACAGTGACTACAAAATCCGTCCGCTACTTACCTCTGACAGGTGATGGTCGCTAACCTAAAAGTCCAAATAAATATTCAGACTCAACATGGTTGGTACCTCAGAGCAAATGCTGGACAGTGAATTGGGTTCCCAAAAATATTCCAAAGCCACCAGTTACTTACATCAAAGCAGGTGCTAGTCACTGAACTGGAGTCCAGTTTAATGTACCAAATCCACTAACTACTTACCTCATGGCAGGTGCAGGTGACTGACCTGGGATCCAGTTTAATATTCTAACCCCACCGGGTACACAAATAATGGTAGGTGTTGGTCAATAACTTGGGTTCAAATTTAATAATAAAAGCCTATAAGAAACTTACCTGTGGAGAATAGCTAGTCAAATATCAGAAATAATATTTCAAATCTGCCAAGTACTAAGCTCAAAGGGTGACTCAGAGGACCATGAAAAAAAACAATTCAACTAGATACTTTTTTTCTAGGGAATTACCATGGTAGGATAAAAAAAACTGAAGAAAATTCAACATATTTAAAAAAAAATGTTTTCAATCCTTCAGATATCAAACCAAAAGTAAAATTTTGATTTCTGAGTCTAAGAGCCTGAAGAACTCCCTGGTCAAGTTACTACTCTACAAAGTAAGTACTAAAAATTCTATTAGAAATAGTACTAAAAACTGAACAGTGATTTCAAAATAAAAAACAAATATTTAAAAACCATCAGACACTTACCATGGGACATGTAATAGTCACTGACTAGGAGATGCAAATTAAAATTCTAACTCCACCAGGTAATTTAAACATAAAGGGGTCGATTCCGATCTCGGTCGGAGACGCACCCAACGCCATTCGGTCGGGAAAAAAGCCATGCGAATGCCTGTTTCCCGACCGATCCGCACATGAATCCGAACGAACAAGTACGATGCGCACAACAGCGCAGATTCCGACCGAGTCGTACTCACCCAATCCAGGTCCTGATCCCCGACCGAGCCGGATCCGTAAACGCAGATACGAGTCGCCCGGAAGCCAAAAAGCAGCCCCGTCCGGCCGGACAAGTACGATGCGCTTCCCATACGCGCCGAACCCGTCGCTACGCACGGCACGTCAAAGCATCCGGGAGAGGCGCACATAAGCTCCGATTCGCGCCACAACACGATCCACGGCTACGAGACGAACACGCCAGCGACGAGGACGAGGCGAAGCAACGACGAAGACGAACGAGACGAACCAACAATGAATCCCATCGTTCCGATCCTACCAATATTCTACATCTACTACCGGAACAGGCACGGACGCGTACGGCGCAGAAGGTAAGTCAGACACCAACCACAAACACAAACTACACGTACCAGACATATCACACACACACACAGGGATGCAGAAATTACTTACTCCAGAAACAGCAGCACCATAGGGGCGGGATGCCCATCACCAATGCCACATATACACATAGGGGCCCGGATGCCTGTCACCACTGCCACCACTACCCAGGGGGGTGCCAGGTGCCTACCACTACTACCACCTCTACCCAGGGGGTGCCTCCCACTACTACCACCTCTACCTAGGGGGTGCCAGGTGCCTACCACTACTACCACCTCTACCCATGGGGGGCTGGATGCCTGTCACTACTGCCACCTCTACCCAGGGGGTGCCAGGTGCCTCCCACTACTGCCACCTCTACCCAGGGGTGCCAGGTGCCTCCCACTACTACCACCTCTACCCAGGGGGTGCCAGGTGCCTCCCACTACTGCCACCTCTACCCATGGGGGCTGGATGCCTGTCACTACTGCCACCGCTACCCAGGGGGTGCCAGGTGCCTCCCACTACTACCACCTCTACCCATGGGGGTGCCAGGTGCCTACCACTACTACCATCTCTACCCCTGGGGGTGCCAGGTGCCTACCACTACTACCACCTCTACCCAGGGGGTGCCAGGTGCCTCCCACTACTACCACCTTTACCCAGGGGGTGCCAGGTGCCTCCCACTACTACCACCTCTACCCATGGGGGCTGGATGCCTCGCACTACTACCACCTCTACCCATGGGGGGCTGGATGCCTGTCACTACTGCCACCTCTACCCAGGGAGTGCCAGGTGCCTCCCACTACTGCCACCTCTACCCAGGGGGTGCCAGGTGCCTCCCACTACTGCCACCTCTACCCATGGGGGGCTGGATGCCTGTCACTACTGCCACCTCTACCCAGGGGGTGCCAGGTGCCTCCCACTACTACCACCTCTACCCATGGGGGTGCCAGGTGCCTACCACTACTACCACCTCTACCCCTGGGGGTGCCAGGTGCCTACCACTACTACCACCTCTACCCAGGGGGTGCCAGGTGCCTCCCACTACTACCACCTTTACCCAGGGGGTGCCAGGTGCCTCCCACTACTACCACCTCTACCCATGGGGGGCTGGATGCCTCCCACTACTGCCACCTCTACCCAGGGGGTGCCAGGTGCCTACCACTACTACCACCTCTACCCATGGGGGTGCCAGGTGCCTACCACTACTACCACCTCTACCCAGGGGGTGCCAGGTGCCTCCCACTACTACCATCTTTACCCAGGGGGTGCCAGGTGCCTCCCACTACTACCACCTCTACCCATGAGGGGCTGGATGCCTGTCACTACTGCCACCTCTACCCAGGGAGTGTCAGGTGCTTCCCACTACTGCCACCTCTACCCAGGGGGTGCCAGGTGCCTCCCACTACTACCACCTCTACCCAGGGGGTGCCAGGTGCCTCCCACTACTGCCACCTCTACCCATGGGGGGCTGGATGCCTGTCACTACTGCCACCGCTACCCAGGGGGGTGCCAGGTTCCTCCCACTACTACCACCTCTACCCGTGGGGGGCTGGATGCCTGTCACTACTGCCACCTCTACCCAGGGGGTGCCAGGTGCCTCCCACTACTGCCACCTCTACCCAGGGGGTGCCAGGTGCCTCCCACTACTGCCACCGCTACCCAGGGGTGCCAGGTGCCTACCACTACTACCACCTCTACCCCTGGGGGTGCCAGGTGCCTACCACTACTACCACCTCTACCCAGGGGTGCCAGGTGCCTCCCACTACTACCACCTTTACCCAGGGGTGCCAGGTGCCTCCCACTACTACCACCTCTACCCATGGGGGGCTGGATGCCTCCCACTACTGCCACCTCTACCCAGGGGGTGCCAGGTGCCTACCACTACTACCACCTCTACCCATGGGGGTGCCAGGTGCCTACCACTACTACCACCTTTACCCAGGGGGTGCTAGGTGCCTCCCACTACTACCACCTCTACCCATGGGGGGCTGGATGCCTGTCACTACTGCCACCTCTACCCAGGGGGTGCCAGGTGCCTACCACTACTACCACCTCTACCCAGGCGGGGCTGGATGCCTACTACTACCACCCCCACTCACAGGATGGCAAATACATGCCACAAGAAGCACACACCAGCAGAAAGAATGCAACACAAAGACATCCCCCCAACACCATGACAAGCGTGTGTAGACTGTGTCAAATGCCTACAACACTGAACAGGACTGTGGACATACAATGTGACCCCCTATCACAAGTGCCACACATAAATGTGTGTGGCACCCACAATGCAAGCAGGCCATGACCATTGTGGCAATGGGGTCCAAAGCCCCATCATCACAGTGACCAAAATGTGAGTGTGGGGTCCATAGCTGAAGCACATATTGACCATTGTGGCAATGGGGTCCAAACCCCCATCATCACAGTGACCAAAATGTGAGTGTGGGGTCCATAGCCGAAGCACATATTGACCATTGTGGCAATGGGGTCCAAACCCCCATCATCACAGTGACCAAAATGTGAGTGTGGGGTCCATAGCCGAAGCACATATTGACCATTGTGGCAATGGGGTCCAAACCCCCATCATCACAGTGACCAAAATGTGAGTGTGGGGTCCATAGCCGAAGCACATATTGACCATTGTGGCAGTGGGGTCCAGACCCCCATCATCACAGTGACCAAAATGTATGTGTTGACAAAGAATAAGCTGCAACTGCCAAACTGCATGGATTATTCCTGGTCACAGAACAACAAACACATCAGTGGCAAAGTAGTGCTTGTGTCCCATAGCAACATAGAATGGGGGAGGCAAACAGTGCAGGGCAAACAAGACATACCTTTGGCCATGTGCAGACAAACATCACCCATGGGGGCTGACACTGTCAACACTCATCAATGACTCAATGACAGAAGTGACCATCAGAATGCAGACCCACATATTTGCACCAATGGGCACACAAATTCAGATACCCAGTGGAGACTGTAGAAGGGAGGTGAACAGATACCATACCATGGCAGCAATGGGGGACACACACAATGATCATTGTGCTGACTGATGACCTTGGAGTCCCAGGGACAGCAGGGCAAACACACCAAACAACATACAGCCAATGGCACACTAAAGATATGCCAATGCAGTGGTGCAGATGCACAAACACAAACAGGCAGACCCACACTGCACATCAAACACAACAGGTGAGGGGGGGTACCAGTGTCCCCAGGCAAACACACAACACATGAGGAGGCCTGAATACCAATTACACAGACGTGCATACAGTGCCACACAAAGGTAACTCATGGATCCAAATCCCCTATGTGGGCAATCAGGCATTGTCAGATGAGTGGGAGCACAAATCACACATGTCACACAAGCATGTAGGAACAGCAACTGACACAGCAAGACACACAGACACCACAGCACCACACCCAGGGCCCCCACAATGTGGTGACCCTGGGCTGCATTACAATCCCACTGTGATGACAAAGCTAGATGTCGTTCACACTGTGAACCACAGTCATGTGTCCTGAGCAACAAACTACCATCACACCTACACAAGCACAAATCAACCAGCACGGCCTGTCAGCCAAGGCCAACATGGAGGCAGGGGTCTAGCCGGGCAACAACTCTCATCTGCACACACTCAACACCACACACCTCGACCTCAAACAATGTGCAGCAGTGAAGCTCACATGCACTGGTGACATTGCACATGCACCCATGACAATCCCAGGGGGTGGTGGGAACCAAGGTGCAGGAACACATCACACATGGCCACTCTACCAGACTCCTGAATGTCTGACACACTGCACACTACGCTGTACATGGACATGACGGCAATACCACACCAACCAATGGGATCCCAGCCACAGTCACACACCTATGAAGAAGCCAAGGTCACCCACAAAGGACACACATAGACAACTACCAACATTGCAGCCCTGAGGAGTGCCAGCAGTCACACACACAACGTGTCACAACCAATGAAAGCTAACACAAACCAGAAATCACATGACAGGTGTCAACAACAAGTGCAAAGGGGAATCCGGACTGTGACACATCAGCGTCTGCCCACAAACTCAGCCCTGACAGCAAACACACCTATGGGTGACACCCTGATGACCAGTAATGTGCCATGCACCCACATCACAGAGAACCCAGGGAGAAGACTTTGGGGGAACATAGCTCAACTCAGCAAGCATCACAAACAGGAACATCACTAGGGATCCCAGCATGCACAGCAACATGGAAGTGAACACACACACATGCTCATACAACACACACCTTGGGCGCACGAGATGTCACAGGAGTACACACTGCCATGAGGGGACTCCACTCCTGTGTGAGGAAAGCTGTGCCATATGTCGCATCAGTAGGGCTCCATCATGTCAGCAGAACACTTGGTCACACAGTCAACAATTAGCACCAAATGAAGGCTCCCGTCACATCAGCCTGGTCATGGGAATGTCAACGAAATCAACAGCACAGATCCAACACACATGTATAGCAAGTTGCACTGACAACACAGAAGAGTCCTTCCCCATTGATGCCCAAACCTGCATGTCCAGTGGAGATGGCCACACGGTCAGGGAACTAGACTAATTGAACAATGGCAAACACAACAGATGTGCATGGGTGGAACCCACAGATGTGACATTGCTAATGTAAGTAGGAAATCCCATTGCCAAATATTGAATACATGACACCCTCAGATGCTGCTAAGGACGACATGGATTCACCACAGGATAGGACACTGTCCCCCTGGAACACATGGGTACATGCACAGTAACACTTCATTTTCATTAGTCCAAAAATCACCATCACTGCAGCAAGGGCACGGTTAGCATCATCAACATCACGTACATCAGAAGCAAAACCACTAGAGAACAGAAAGTAGCTTTATTCAGCATGTGGGTTCAAAACTTGGAAGAACTGCAAGGTATCAACAAAGGCCAATGGCCAGTCCATCAAGGAAGTCCATACAGGGTGACAGTGGCAGATGTCACCCTATGCATGCCTGCACTGATCACAACCGGGGACAATCCCCTAGGAGGGGCATACGGGGGCAGGCCAGGCACCGCAGGGACAGGATCAGGGCTCACCAGGAGGAGGCAGGGAAGGGGTGGTGGGTGCTGGAGAGCCACTGACAACTGCAGTGGAGGTGTCTGACATGGTGTGTGCCGGCACAACTGGGGGCATGACTCAGATGTTGTGGGTGCCGGCACAACTGCAGTGGACCCTGCAGATGGAGTGGACAGGTCTGCCACTGCAGCGCCCAAGTCAGACAGGGTGATAGTGGACTCCACTGCAGTGCCCACCTCCAGGGGAGGAGAATGGGGATCAGGAAAGGTGGGCAGGACAGAGGGGGAGGACACCCTCACCACATCAGTGGTACAGACAAGCGCAGTGGGGGGTGTGGGGCCGGAAGAGCAAGTGGCAGGGGGAGAAGGCCTGACCCTTCTGGGGATGGTGTATCTGTGGGTGGGGGAACCTGGGGCAGGGTGTGGTGGGGGCACCTGTGGAGTGGGGGCCTGAGGGATGGAGGAAGGAGACTTGGTGCCTGAGCTGCAGGGCGGCGGCGGGGTCTTGCTCTTCCGGGACCGGGGGGACTTGCGGGTGGGGGCCTCAGTCGGTCCGCGCCTGGGGGATGGTGTCCGGGGGCCAGGGGCACTCCGCTCCGTGTGGGTGGGCTTCCTCTTCCCCCTGAATTCTGGATCAGCTGGGTCGGAGGGGGAGAGGCCAAGGTCACAGAGGAATAGCCGCTGTGTGTATGGGGTTGCAGGTGAGGCAAGGGAGGGGTCTTTGGAGGGAGAGACAACTGAGGACTGCGCAGTGCTTGTGGATGCGTGTGTTTGTGCCTGTGCCCCATCACCTGTGAGAGTGGTTGCAGTCCCCTGACGGTGCGTGCGTGTGCGTCTTGTTTCTGGCGTGTGTGTCCGTGTGCTGCATGTGTCTGTGCTGGTGTGTGCCTGTGCCAGTGTGTGTGTGCTTGGGACGGGTAAGGTGCTGGGGAGTGTGGATGGGGCAGAGGCAGGAGGGGTGAGGGACTGTCGGAGGAGGGACACTGCTGCCGTCAGGGAGGAGTCCATGGACCTATTGCCCCTCTGTAGGTCAGACATGCCCGATGAGATGCCCTCCATGAATGACACCAGCTGAGTCAACAGACTGGTGTGTGCATGGAGGACACTCAGCATCGCTGTCTGTCCTACATGGAGCTGGCGGAGGAGGTACACAGACTCCTCACTCAGGGCAGCAGGGGACACAGGTGCAGGGGGTGCGGTGCCTGGCCCGAAGGAGACACGCTCCCGAACATGGGAGCCTCCACGGACCTCGGGAATGGGAGCCAACGGGAGGGCGGTGGTGGTGGTGGTGGTGGCGGGGACAGCAACACTAGCTGGGGTGTGGTGGCTGCTGACACCCGCCTCCATAAGGGAGTCATTGTCCGAGTTGCTCTGGTCCTCAGCTGAGGTGGATGGTGCTGAGGACTCCTCGGTGTGGCTCCCCTCGCCCTCCGTGCCACTGGGTCCCTCCGACCACTCCTCGGCTGCTGACCCAGTCTGGCTCTGCGGCTCCTCCTGGTCCGTGGAGCTGTCCCCTCCTGTGGCCGTGGATGTATCTGCAATCAATAGGGAAACAGACAGGCATCAGTCACCTGCACCGAACGCACACACCACAGTAAGTACAGCACATTACAGAGCAAGCCCTGGCATCCTTAGTTGAACATTGCTAAAACTGCACAAACAGAACAGGAGAAGTCAATTGTCAGTCTGATGGTCAACCATGGCACTCACATCCCACCTGGCCTTGCACCCATCTGTATGGTGTCTGTGGGATGGCAATACCCCGGTGTGGACACATGCACCACCTACACAGTATTTGGACAGTGCAGAGAACCCGGTGAAGCATGTGGACATGCACACATCACAACTCTTGCCACTGAGTCAGTGTAGGTGTCCGGATGAAAGGGATGCCCAGAGTCAAATAGGAAATGCATGTGATGCATACCAGCGACAGACACCATGATGCACCCATGTCCTGATAGCCATTGCCACAATGGTGTGCATGTAGCAAATGTCACTCCCCTGCAGGATCACTAATAGGAAGTCACATGCCATGGCACAGCCATGCCTGCTAAGTCATACATAACTGTCTGCAGTCACATGGGCAGGGCAGCCAGACAACAACACTCTGTACTGTGTCACAATAGTAGATCATGGGGAATGCAAGTCCTGGAGCTGAACAAGTGCACATGTACATCCCCCACACACCACATCATCTGTACCCTCATCTGTCCAGGTTATACCCATTGTACATATGGGAGACCTGTAACACTACCCTCTGCACCTGAGCACATCACAATCTGCTGTGTATGGGAAACAGCTGCCTGAACCTCATATTCCCATACCCCAGTCTGCACGGTCAGGTGATCAAACACCTATGTGTCACACATGTATCATCTCCTATGGTCACATCTCTGGTGGCATGCGGAGCCCCAACCGAGGAACACCCCAGCAGACCTGACAACGAAGCCACAGCACACTGACACAGAGGCAGACACCTGAGGGGACGAATCACTGAGCAAAACGTGTCAGCTGATACACGGCAGTGGGAGTACAGAGTGTATTGTATGGCCTGGAGTAGGCATGACTGTCCTGTCCCACATGAATGAGGGATGAGCCCTGGACAGTAGGCAGCTGGCTAAGTATGTGTGACACACGTTATATACACACTCCTGGGGCATAAACATTGTTCCCACCCACAGCATGGGTGTGTGCCAGATACCCCAGGCACATGTGGTGGATCAGCTCAGCAATTGGGCCACATATCAAAATGACACGCAGAACACATGTCAGAACACAGGCAATGTGTAAGCAATGGACCCACCCATGATGCCCACCACAGAGTCAGGGAAACAGATGCTGTCCCCCACCTTGAGTCAAGCAAACTGCAAGGACACAGTACCCAAGTGACACAATACCCTGACTGTAAGGGCCACACCTGGGTATCAGATGAGGAGTGGGCAGTGCACAATAGAGGGACATGGGTCCTGGACCACAAGACTGATGTACTGTGGAAGTTTAACCAGGCCAGAGGAGGGCACATAGCATGGCAGACATAGTTCACAATGCAGACATGGACTCACCCCCTCCTTGCTGCTCTCTGGCCTTCAGCTGCCCATCCAGATCAGGGAAGACCACCGCCAGGATCCTCAGCATGTGGGGGTCAGGGTCCGGTGTCCGCCCCTCCTGCGAGGAGGCGACAGCTTCAGCTGGACCCGTGCGATCCTCCGGGTCCAGCCCCGAAGGTCCTGCCACCTCTTCTGGCAGTTGCGGATCCGGCGCTTGTAGACCCCCACGGATCTCACTGCCCGGACGATGGTCAGCCATATCTTCTGCTTCTGGTGGGCATCAACCTGTGAGGATAACAAAGTGAGAATGCCATTACTACACATGCAACATATCCGTGCATTACACAGTTGGATATACATGTCTCAATCACAGGGGCACATGATGTACACAGGCAGTGCAACGATGGCTATGGACAGTATGCCAGCAGTTACTACATGGTATCATTGCCTGGGAAGTAAAACCTAGTTTAAATGCAATGTCACTGCACTATACCTGTCCAGTGCATGTAACTACACACTATGGGGGGTGACAACTACTCAGTGAGCCTGCTAGCCAGTGGTGTGCAGACTGTTAGCCTTGCTAGTCAGACAACATGCACATTTAGAAAGGCAGTGGACAGAACACTCACCTGCTCCCCTGCTTTCCCATACAGCTTGCTGTACTGTGGAAGGAGGCCATCCAGCAGGGCCTGGTTCTCCTCAGTGCTGAAGGCTGGAGCTCTCTCCACAGTACGTGCCATTGCAGGGTCCAGAGGGTGCAGATACAGCAGCAGTGTAGTGGCAGATGTCGTCCTATGGTCACATCTCCGGTGGCATGCAGTGCAGGCAAGTGAGCTCTCAGGGGAACAGCCAGCATTATATGTGTGCTGCAGAGGCAGTTACTGTCCCATGTGTCCAAAGTGATAGGTCCAAGTCGTTTGCATCATCTGAATCTGGCCAATCCATGGAATTGCACCACTTACACACGCCCCCAGCATCCTTCAAATGTTCAACTTCGTGACACCCATGAAATTGCAACATTGTTGTGGGTGACCAACTGAATTTACAGCATCAGACTCGTTCAAATTTTGAAAACGCGTCCGTTGCCAGGCCAGGCCATAGCCAATGGGTGCGCACCGATCGGACCATTGCTGTTCAACGCGTACATGGGAAACAACGCGTACCCGCACACATTGAATGCAATGGGCCGGCCGGGCACACCGATCGGACCATTGCTGTTCAACGCGTACATAGGATACAACGCGTACCCGCACACATTGAATGCAATGGGCCGGCCGGGCACACCGATCGGACCATTGCTGTTCAACGCGTACATAGGATACAACGCGTACCCGCACACATTGAATGCAATGGGCCGGCCGGGCACACAGATCGGACCATTGCTGTTCAACGCGTACATAGGATACAACGCGTACCCGCACACATTGAATGCAATGGCCAATGTGTGCGCACTGATCGGTCCATTGCTGTCCAAGGCGTATTGCCAATACAACGCGTACCAGCGCACATTGAATGCAATGGCCAATGTGTGCGCACTGATCGGTCCATTGCTGTCCAAGGCGTATTGCCAATACAACGCGTACCAGCGCACATTGAATGCAATGGCCAATGTGTGCGCACTGATCGGTCCATTGCTGTCCAACGCATCCCTGTACAAGTCACTGGCATATGTCACCATGCCTGTCACAGGTGAACATATGCCAGCCACATATACTTCCCAGGCAGTGAGGGGCACACCTACAACACCACAGCCTGTCCAAACTGTATCCTAGGGCATGTAAGGCTGCATTACCTATTCCGTGTATGGGGGTGAACATGTTGTTCTGTGGGTGTCACTTGGGGGCAGCCACCCCCAGGCTGTGCACGTGTTTATGGGGACAGAATCCTTGGTGTTTCGTGTACATGACCACTGTGATGTGCAACTGTTCATATCTGAGCATGTGGCATGGTCACAGTTCATGGTGGTGTATGTGTATGTCATGTCACATACCCCCTGAGTCCCATGTGGGACGTTATGTTCAACCCAGGGTGACCCATTGGCACAATGTTGATGGTCCTCCACAGTCTGTGTGCATGTTGTGATTACAATGTCTCTGATTTCATGTGCACAATGGGAGGCAGTCTCCACATCCACGTTGTTTGTGCATGGACTTTGATGTTGTGCGTGTGTATGTCACAGACGTCCATCTCTGTCCTGCTGAGGCAACACGGACCACTACCTGTGGGGGTCATGTTTGTTTTGCTGTGGTGTATACATGATACACCATGTCATGCCAGTGTCCATGTGGCAATACAGGGTCCCTGGGAATCTACCTGTCGTTGAGCTGTGATGCCTGGGGCACATCAGTCCTCACATGTCACTGTGGCGTGTGTTTGTTATTTGGCAGCAGGAGATGGGTACTGGGACACGGCCTCATGGTATCCGATGGCATGACCTGGGACTTCTTGATGCCACTTGTTGGACTGTGATGTTAGATATTGGCCATGTATGTGCCATACATATCCGTATGGAACTGCACACATCATGTACTTGTGCCTCATTATGATGTATCATGTGATGTTGAGTGTGTTCAATGCCACATATGTGGGGTGACTGACAATCTTGCTTTCTTCACCTATGCACTGCAGGGCACCAGCTGTCCATAGACCATTCCCTGACCTGGCAACGATGGTGGAACGGGACAGTATCCGACGGTACCGCTTCACCAGGCAGCTGATTGAGGATTTGGCAGTGCGCTTGGCACCACATTTGCAACCTGGCCGTCCGTACCCTACAGCGCTGACCCCCAAGGTGAAGGTGATGGCAGCCCTACACTTCTTTGCCACTGGTACCTTTCAACACACTCTGGCGACTGCTGGTGGGATGTCACAGACCATGTTCAGCCGTGTGCTCCGGGATGTTTTGGAGGCCATGTTGATATACCTGAACCAGTACATCTATTTCCCTAGACTTCAACGACTCACTGGCGTGAAGAGTGACTTCTATGCCCTGGGGAGGATGCCGCATGTCATTGGCTCCATTGATGGGACACATGTGGCGTTGGTACCACCACAGGCCCAAGAGCAGGCCTACCGTAACCGCAAACACTACCACTCGGTCAATGCACTGGTGGTCTGTCTTGCAGATATGAGCATCACACACGTGTGTGCCCGTTTCCCTGGTTCTGCACACGATGCGTACGTGATGAGGAGTAGTCGCATCCCGAGGATGATGGCACAGATGCGGAACCAGCGTGCCTGGCTTGTAGGTGTGTACTGACTTTGTACCATTGTGTGTGTTCTGCTATGTAGTGTTCCACCCTCTTTTCCAACTCTGCTAATGTGCAATTGTCTGTATGTAGGTGACTCCGGATACCCCAACATGCCGTGGTTGCTGACGCCCCTCAGGAACCCTGTGACACCAGCCCAGATGCGCTACAATGAGGCACATGGTCGGACCAGGAGAGTGATTGAGCGGACATTTGGTCTCCTGAAGAGCCGCTTCCGCTGCCTCGACAAGACAGGAGGGTCCCTCCCATATGCCCCAGCAAAGGTGTGCAAGATCATCATCGTCTGCTGCATGCTCCACAACCTGGCAGTGCGGAAGGAGTTGCCTCTCATCCTGGATGACGATGACCAACGTCCGCCACCTGTGGAGGATCCTGGCCTGGACCACGATGCCAGTGATGATGATGATGATGTTGAGGGTGATGTCCGCACACAGCTCATCACCAACTTCTTCAGCTGAATGTGAGTATCCAGAGATGGCATGTCAATGATGTGAGTTTGCATGATATGTGTTGGTGGTGCTCTGGTGCTGTTTGAGTGTGTCCATGGGCTACATGTCTGTATGCGTGTAGCGATGTGTCCTTGCAGGTAGTCTGTACTCCCCAACAGTGTTGACATGCTAACTTGGTTCTGGGTGGGTATCTTGTAACATGTATTGTGCATGAGTATTGCAGTTCTGTCCTGTTCTTCAGTACTTTTGACTGTGTGTCATTTCTGTCCTTCACAGGGTACTTTCAGAGTCGTTTGGTCAACTGTGATCCCCAACACCGTGATTCGACTTCCCGGGTGGTAGCTGTTGTGTCCCTACAGGTGATGTGCACCACACCCATGGACTTCCTTCCTTCTACACTTGTTGACTATGTGCCCGCTGCCAGGTGGGATTACCTTGCATCTGTGGTGGTTTCAACATGTTGCAAATGTGTAATAAACCTGTGCTTCACTATGTGATGTGCGTTGTCTGTGGTCACACATCTGACTGACATTTGCTTACTGCACCAGTGGGCTAGTTAACACAGACTGTGAATAGGTGTTGGGTCTGTGCAATGCAACGTATTTCCTGGCAACACCAGTGTAGGCGATGAGTCAGATGTCCATGGTGTGTATGTGTTGTGTAGCCCTGGTGGTGTGCCTCCCCCATATGTGTGAAGTCGCCATGACTCACATGCCGGTGTTGTACTTGCTGTAGCAGTTAGCATGCACAGTGTCATTTCCCCGATCATCATCGCAACTTCTGAGACAACATTGGAATCACAACAGAGGCAAGTATGGTGTATAAGTGAGTTTATTGACATACATGTGTGAGTATAGTGCACAGGTTGTTGGGTGCTGTACATTGTGATTGTGATCCAAAGTTCCTAGATAATTTGGAAGTCCTGGTAGCAGAAATGTCCAGAGTAAAGTCCACAGTAATCAGAGACATTGGTCCAACTTGAGCTCCCCATGTCATGTGGGAGAGTTGTGTTGCAGTCAACAGGGTGAACAGTTTGCTCACAAAGGTTATTCTCCAGAACAGGTTTTGGCTTCCTGGGGGTTGCACATGGCCATCAGCCTCTCACTTGCCCCTCCTCGGACGGCCCCTCTTCTTTCGGGGGGGATCCTCAAGTGCAGGCTGCTGCGGTGCAGGGGACTCTCCGCCAGAGTCATCCTGCCTCCCTGTGGCAGTTGCAGTTGTTTCAGCAGCAGATGTTGTGGGCACACAGGGAGGTGTTGACTGGTTGCTGGTCATCTGGCGGAGGCATTGTAATATGTCCCTATGCACCGCCGTCATCTCTTGCAGTGTGTCCCACTTGGACTCCACGCAGGACATGTGTGAGTCCAAGCAGGCATGATGGGCAGCCTGCTGCTGTTTGATGTCCCTGAGGAGCCCCACTACCTGGCTGAACTCTCCGGTGCTGGACTGGTATGCATCGGCTATGCGTGCCAGTTGTGGGTCATCATGCAGTCCAGACCCCTCTGTGAGCAGCGACCTATGTCTCCCACCCCTCCCACCACCCCTGGCGACACGTGCAGTACCTGAGGTGGCAGGCACAGGTGACCCTGGGCCACCTTGTGGGTTGTTGGTGGTGGTGGTGTCCATGGCCCCACGTTGGTCCAGGGTCCCTGTGCTGGTGGTGGTGCTAGTCCTTGGTCTGTCCGTGTCGGCAAGGGTGGTATGTGTGTTGACAGTCGTTGGAGGGGTGGGTGCAGGGGGTGCAGCTGGTGGTCCTGCTGGTGCTGCATGATGACTTGCTCCGGAGGTGCCAGGTAAGTCTTCATCATCTGAGGAGGGCAGAGGCTGTTCCACACCAGTGAGCTCTGTATCCTCTTGAGCCTGGGACGAGGACTCCTCAGCATCTGCTGCTGTGTCCCCATCATCACCTGTTTTTGGGAGACACACACAATGTATGTTATGTTTCTGCAGGCATCAATGGTTGACACACCTGACAGTTGTGACTGTGCCTCTGGATGCGGGCCTGTACAATGCATTGTCCTAAGTTGTCACAGTCAGGGGTTGATATTGGTGTAGCACATTGTCCTGCATTATTTGGGCATTTCTATGTGAATGTTGGGGTGTGTACATGGTCTGCATTGGTTGTATTTGGTTGTCATCCGCTCCTCCTTCCCACCCAGCCAGATATCCCACCATGGACCGTGCTTCCATTGCAGGGAGTGCAAGTTGTCTTTCAGGATGTCAGTCAGTGGTGTCCTGCTGTTGGTTGTTGCACAGTTGCCAGCAGGGCCTTGTGCTCCCCACAGCAGTAGCCAGTGTCAGCCATCTTGTGAGTCATTTTCCACTCCCTGTGATGTGAGCATGGTTCAGGGTGGTGTTGATGAGACAGTTGTGGGGGTGACCAATATCTGTGCCTACCACTCCCATTATGCTATTGCCTCCACCCCACTTCCCAGCATGCCCATACTTCCTTCCTTTTGACTCTGCTTCCCTGTGGGGTGGGCTGCCTGTGCTGACAGGATGGCTGGGAGTGTTGTCTGGGCAGTTGTTTGGCTAAATGTCCCAGGAGTGTCCCTGTGCTTCACACAGCATGACCCAGGGTGGTGATTCTTTGTGGGACCTTGAGTTAGGATGTGAGGCATTGCATTCCGCCAGGTGGCTTCTGTGGAGTATGTGTTGAGGGGGGGTGTGAGGGGAGGTGCTTGTGACTATGGTCAGTGCTGTGAGTCCTCCATCCCACCCAGCCAGATATCCCACCATGGACCGTGCTTCCATTGCAGGGAGTGCAGGTTGTCTTTCAGGATGTCGGTCAGTGGTGTCCTGCTGTTGGTTGTTGCACAGTTGCCAGCAGGGCCTTGTGCTCCCCACAGCAGTGGCCAGTGTCAGCCATCTTGTCAGTTGTTTTCCACTCCCTGTGATGTGCGCATGGTTCAGGGTGGTGTTGATGGGACAGTTGTGGGGGTGACCAATATCTGTGCCTACCACTCCCATCATGCTATTGCCTCCACCCCACTTCCCAGCATGCCCATACTTACTTGCTTTTGGGTGGACTTCAGTGTGTGTGAGTGTGAGAGCAATGGCAAGATGGCTGGCAGTGGTGTCCTGCTGTTGGTTGTTGCACAGTTGCCAGCAGGGCCTTGTGCTCCCCACAGCAGTGGCCAGTGTCAGCCATCTTGTCAGTTGTTTTCCACTCCCTGTGATGTGCGCATGGTTCAGGGTGGTGTTGATGGGACAGTTGTGGGGGTGACCAATATCTGTGCCTACCACTCCCATCATGATATTGCCTCCACCCCACTTCCCAGCATGCCCATACTTACTTGCTTTTGGGTGGACTTCAGTGTGTGTGAGTGTGAGAGCAATGGCAAGATGGCTGGCAGTGGTGTCCTGCTGTTGGTTGTTGCACAGTTGCCAGCAGGGCCTTGTGCTCCCCACAGCAGTGCCCAGTGTCAGCCATCTTGTCAGTTGTTTTCCACTCCCTGTGATGTGCGCATGATTCAAGGTGGTGTTGATGGGACAGTTGTGGGGGTGACCAATATCTGTGCCTACCACTCCCATCATGATTTTGCCTCCACCCCACTTCCCAGCATGCCCATACTTACTTGCTTTTGGGTGGACTTCAGTGTGTGTGAGTGTGAGAGCAATGGCAAGATGGCTGGCAGTGGTGTCCTGCTGTTGGTTGGTGGCCAGTTCCCAGCATGGCCTTGTGATCCCCACAACAGAGCACCAGTGTCAGACATCTTTGATGGGGCTTTCCACTCTCTGTGGGGTGTGCTTGCTTGAGGGTGAGCTTGCTGGGCCATGTGGGTGGGGGATGTTGAGCTGTGACTACCACTCCCATCATGCTATTGCCTCCACCCCACTTCCCAGCATGCCCATACTTACTTGCTTTTGGATGGATTTCAGTGTGTGTGAGAGCAATGGCAAGATGGCTGGCAGTGGTGTCCTGCTGTTGGTTGGTGGCCAGTTCCCAGCATGGCCTTGTGATCCCCACAACAGAGCACCAGTGTCAGACATCTTTGATGGGGCTTTCCACTCTCTGTGGGGTGTGCTTGCTTGAGGGTGAGCTTGCTGTGCCATGTGGGTGGGGGATGTTGAGCTGTGACTACCACTCCCATCATGCTATTGCCTCCACCCCACTTCCCAGCATGCCCATACTTACTTGCTTTTGGGTGGACTTCAGTGTGTGTGAGTGTGAGAGCAATGGCAAGATGGCTGGCAGTGGTGTCCTGCTGTTGGTTGTTGCACAGTTGCCAGCAGGGCCTTGTGCTCCCCACAACAGAGCACTAGTGTCAGACATCTTTGATGGGGCTTTCCACTCTCTGTGGGGTGTGCATGCTTGAGTGTGAGCTTGCTGGTCCATGTGGGTGGGGGATGTTGAGCTGTGACTACCACTCCCATCATGCTATTGCCTCCACCCCACTTCCCAGCATGCCCATACTTACTTGCTTTTGGGTGGACTTCACTGTGTGTGAGTGTGAGAGCAATGGCAAGATGGCTGACAGTGGTGTCCTGCTGTTGGTTGGTGGCCAGTTCCCAGCATGGCCTTGTGATCCCCACAACAGAGCACCAGTGTCAGACATCTTTGATGGGGCTTTCCACTCTCTGTGGGGTGTGCTTGCTTGAGGGTGAGCTTGCTGGGCCATGTGGGTGGGGGATGTTGAGCTGTGACTACCACTCCCATCATGCTATTGCCTCCACCCCCCTTCCCAGCATGCCCATGCTTCCTTCCCTTTGACTCTGCTTCCCTGTGGGGTTGTGTGCCTGTGCTGACAAGATGGCTGACAGTGTTATCCTGGGGTTAGTTTTGCTACAAGTCCCATGTGTGTCCCTGTGCTTCACTCAGCATGACCCAGGGTTGTGGTTCTTTGTGGGATATTTGATTGGAGTGTGAGGCAATGCATTCTCCCAGGTGAGTTTTGTGGAGTTTGTGTCAGGGGTGTGTGTGAGAAACGCTGCTGGTAACTATGGTCAGGGCTGTGAGTCCTCCTTCCCACCCAGCCAGATATCCCACCATGGAACGTGCTTCCATTGCAGGGAGTGCAAGTTGTCTTTCAGGATGTCAGTCAGTGGTGTCCTGCTGTTGGTTGTTGCACAGTTGCCAGCAGGGCCTTGTGCTCCCCACAGCAGTAGCCAGTGTCAGCCATCTTGTAAGTTGTTTTCCACTCCCTGTGATGTGCGCATAGTTCAGGGTGGTGTTGATGGGACAGTTGTGGGGGTGAGCAATATCTGTGCCTACAACTCCCATCATGCTATTGGCTACACTGACTTGCCCAGCATACACATATTTCCTTTCTTTCAGTGGGCTTCACTGTGTGCTGGTGTTGTAGTGGTGGCTACTTGTCTGGATGTGTTTGTCAGTTATATTTGTGCCACTGCCTAGCTGTAGTTGTGTTTGTACATGTGATGACACAGTTAAATGTCACTTTGTGATGGCATGTGTTGTGTTTCTCTGAGTGACATACACATTTTGGGATGATTCTGTTCTGGTTGCTGTGTATTTGCTAAGAGTGCATGGTTTGACTCTCCCCTTGACAGTGTGTGTGTGTAGTCGCAGAATATTGTGTACATTTGTTGTGTACTCACCAGGCTCTGGGATGTTTTCTAGTCCATAGACGCTCACTGGTGGTAGGATGGTCCGCACCTTCTCCTCCCAGGGCCTGAGGTATACTGGCTTGGCAGGAGGGCCACTGCCGGTGTATTGGCTCAAGATGTAGTCCTTCTTTAGCAGCTCCTTGACCCTCCTGCGCACGTCATACCACCTGTTCTGGATGTCTGTCTTTGTGCGCAAACATGGTGATTGTGCGTTCACCCTGTCGACGATCCTCTCCCACATCTTTGTTTTCTGTGACATGGGTGTCTGTTGGACCAGTGAACCAAAGAGCTGTGGCTCTACCCTGAGGATCTCATCTACCAGGACTTCCAATTCACTATCTAGGAACTTGTGATTCTTCTTTGGGGGCATGGTGATGGGTGGTGATGGTGAGTGATGTGTGTGTTGGTGTGCAGGTGAAGGTGTGTGAGTGTGTGTTTTGCTAGGTGTATGTGAGGTTTCTATTTGTTGTGGTGCTGATGGTGTGTGGCTTGTGTGATGGATGAGCTGTGGGTGTGTGGTTGCTGTCTGTTGAGTGCTGGCAGGTAATTTGAATTTGCAAAGGATCATGGTAGGGATTTGTGTCCTTTATATGGGTGGAGTTGTGGGTGTGTCTTTGTTCCCTGCCCCTCCCCCCAGTATTTATTGGCTTTGTAATTGCTTGTTTGGCCTTTTTTGTGTATTTTCCCTTTGTACTTTTCGTGCATGTAGGAGACGTTCTTGTGACCGAGTCGGACCCTGCAGTTGTCTGGTACGGGCTCGTCCGTTTCGTTCACCCTGTGTTTGTGCTGTTTTCTATGCTGCGTACGCGTCGGTCACGGTGTTTTGGGTTGCTTCGGCTCGCAGTTTTGTATGCGTGTCGGTCGTATGGCTTGTCCTCCGTGCGACTCGGTCGTGTTTTCCACGCCTTGCATCGTACTTGGCGGGTGGGAGTCCACGGGTACGTCTCGTTCGGTATTGTTCCGGGTGCGAGTCGGTCGATTCGAATCGCGTGTTTTTCCGGCCGGATTGCTGTTTTCCGCGCGACTCGGTCCTTCGGCTTGTGTTCCGTACGAGTCGGTCGGGTTTTGCTCGCTTCTCATCGTACTTGGCGGGTCGGGCTGCACCGGTACGTGTCGGTCGGAATTAATTCCGGCTCCGAATCGGTCGGTACGTTTTCCGGCCGGAATCGGAATCGGCCCCTAGGTTGGTGGTGCCAGTGACTTATGGTCCAATTTAATATTCCAACTACAGGTGCTCGTCACTAACTTTGAGTCCTATTAAATAATCCAACTCCACCGGCTACTCAGCTCCAAGTAAGTGCTGGTCAGAGACTTGGACTCCAAATGAATTATCGAACTCCATAGGGTACGTTTCTCAAAAAAAGGTGCTGGTCAGTGACTTGAGATCAAAGTTAATAATCCAACTCCACCGGGTACTTAACTCAAAGCAGGTGCTGGTTAGTGGTCTGAGGTCCAAATTATTATTCCAACTCCAACAGGCACTAACCTCAGGCTAAGTGCAGGTCAGTGGTTTGAAGTCCAGTTTAATATTCCAACTCCACCAGGTCCTTACCTCCAAGCAAAGGCTAGTCAATGTCTTGAGGTCTAATTTAATAATCCAACTCCACAGCGTACTTATCTCAGGGCAGGTGCTGGTCAGTGACTTGAGATCCAATTTAATAATCCAAGTCTACCAGGTACTTACCTCCAGGCAGATGCTGGTCAGTGACTTGAGGTCCAATTTATTAATCCAACTCCACTGGATACTTACCTCAGAGCAGGCGCAGGTCAGTGGTTTGAAATCCAGTTTAATATTCCAACTCCACTGTGTATTTACATCAGAGCAGGTGCTGGTCAGTGACTAGAGTTCCAGTTTAATATTCCAACTCCACAGGGTACTTATCTCAGGGCAGGTGCTGGTCAGTAAATTGAGGTCCAATTCAATAATCCAACTCCACTGGGTAGTTAACTCAAAGCGGGTGCTGGTCAGCGACTGGAGTTCCAGATTAATATTCCAACTCCTCTATGTACTTACCTCAGAGCAGGTGCAGGTCAGGGGTTTGAAATCCAGTTTAATATTCCAACTCCACCAAGTGTTTACATCAGAGCAGGTGCCAGTCAGTGACTTGAGGTCCAATTTAATAATCCAACTCCAGCAGGTACTTAAATCAAAGCAGGTGCTGGTTAGTGACTAGGGTTCCAGTTTCATATTCCAACTCCACAGGGTACTTAGCTCAGGCCAGGTGCTGGTCTGTGACTTGAGATCCACTTTAATAATCCAACTCCACCAGGTACTTACCTCCAGGCAGATGCTGGTCAGTGACTTGAGGCCCAATTTAAAATCCAACTGTGAAAAAGTACTTACTTCAAGGCAGCTGCTGGTCAGTGACTAGGGTTCCAGTTTAATATTCCAACTCCACAGGGTACTTAGCTGAGGGGAGTTGCTGTTCAGTGACTTGAGGTCCAATCTAAGAAACCACCGGGTACTTACCTCCGGGCAGGTGCTGGTCAGTGATTTGAGATCCAATTTAATAATCAAACTCCACCAGGTACTGGCCTCCAGGCAGGTGCTGGTCAGTAACTTGAGGTCCAATTTAATAATGCAACTCCACCAAGGAAATTACCCCCGGGCAGCTGCTGATCAGTGAGTTGATGTCACAATGAATAATCCAGCTCTGAAAAAGTACTTACTTCAGGCCAGCTGCTGGTCAGTGACTAAGGTTCCAGTTTAATATTCCAACTCCACAGGGTACTTACTTACTAACCCTGGGCGTAGTTCGCGGAGTTGCATTACGCGGCACTACGCAAAGTGCAAAAAAACCTCCGCCGCATTACGCAGAGCTACGCGAGCGGCGGCATACGATAGAAAAATGCCGTTCGCGGTGATTGCACAGTGCCGGATGCTTGTCCGCACTGTGCAATCATTGCGAACGGCACCATGCACAGTGCAAGCGGTCCCTGCTTTCCTTTTCTGCCGCTCGAGTAGATTTTTACTCGAGCGGCAGCTTTCTCAACGCGAACAGGCAGTTTCTCATTGCGAGCTGTCGCGAGCATACGCAACCACTCGCAATGAGAAACCTGAACCCCCCGCGTTGAGAAATCTCGCCGGGATGTTGATTTTCTACGCTTGCGCTCGCCAACTTGATGTTGACGATCGCGAACGAGGAAAAATCTCACCGGGAGGCTGATTTTCCTCGCTTGCGGTCGCCAACTTGACGTTGACAAAAGCGAGCGAGGAAAAAAACTACGCTAAGCAACATGAAGCGGAGTTTTTCGGAACTCCGCGATCTCCGCATAATGCGGAGTGCAGGAAACTCCGCAAACTCCGCGAGCGGAGCAGAGTTCACCGCCCAGGGTTAGTACTTACCTCAGAAAAGGTGCTGGTCAGTGACTAATGGTCCAATTTGATAATCTAACTCCACCTGGTAGTTACCTCAGGCTAGCTGCTAAACAGTGAGTTGAGGTCCAATTTAATAATCCAACTCCACCAGGTACTTACCTCAGAGCAGGTGCAGGTCAGAGACTTAGGAACCTATGGAATAATGCAGCTCCACCTGGTTCCCTACTTTTCTGTGTGAAAGAAAACAAACACCCAAAAATTCCCTGAATTCTCAAGACATAAACCATTTTTTTTCATATAGTGAACCAAAAACCAGAAACAAACGTTCTACAACCGAGACCCATCTCAAGCATTACCTACCAAAGCAAAAGAAAATGAACATCAGGTAACTTATTATTTCGTATTCTACTTTGAAAACCCTACCCACACTATGACAACGACAAGAAAAGGAAAGTGCTGTACATTTAATTTTTTTCAACAGGAAATTTGCAAAAATGTATCACTCCTTAGAATATACTAAATAATAAATAATAACACATTTTTCCCGTTCACAGATTGAAATCCTTAAGAAACCAATAAAAAAAATGTCAAAGCAAACACACTACATCTTAGGGCCTTATCATGATGTCGGTCGGAAAGCATTTCGACCGACTCAGTGTCGAAAACGTTTCCGACCAAATCAGATTCAGGGAGTCCGACCGACCGATTACGTTGTTTCCGAACACCGTTGGGTCGGAGTCCTATTGACTTTAATGGGAGCCTGTGTTCCGACCGACAACACAGGCTTCAATTGTAAACAGGGGTGTTGCGGAAAACCCTGCACGCTGTGGTGCGCACCCCATGAAGCCTGCCACACTGTGCATGGTTGCAAAGAGGGGACCCCTGGGTACCCCCACGGGCCCCATTCGGAGGCCCCCGGGTGAAGGAGGGCCTGCTACGGGCCCCAAAAGTCGGATTCCAACAGCTGACCCTTGTCTGAACAACCAATTCGGAAAGGCTGTCCGAATCTGACATCGTAATCTGTCGGTCGGAAACGCGTCCGTAGACCTGTAGGAGTCAGCTCCGACTGACTCGGTTCCTCTGAATGCCATTCGGAACCGAGTCGGATCTGACTCGGTACATCCAAACGGTTTCCGCACATCGTAATCGGTCGGTCGGAAGGGTTTCCGAGATGGTCGGAAAGGCGGGCTCAGAATCGGATTCGGACTAACCGAATGCCATTCTGAGCCTTTCCGACCGACATCGTAATGAGGCCCATAATTTTTCTTCTTTCTCCAACAGATTGTACAACAATGGCATCTATAGACAAGCCAAATATGTGAAATAAAGATCTGGCAACACTCTTTTAAAATATGGTGGGTATCTCTATTGCAAAGACAGATTTGCATAATCCAGGAGTCATTGGAGGTGTGCAAAATATTTCTCTTCCCATTGCACAGGCAGAGCAGTTACTCTGGAAGATACCATTGTTAGGACAACAGAGCATTACCACTCTGCCTCTGCAATGGAAATAGAGGTACATGAAAATGTTCTTAAGTAAGTAAGTAATAATTTATTGTTTGGTTAATAAAAACCTTTAAAATTTCCACTTAAAAAAGATATAGCAGCAAAATTTGTGATTAAGAAAAATTGAAAAAGCATATCATAAAACATTCAATCATTATGTTAAAATGAATAGAGCAGTGATCAGTAATTGTTATCAAGTACCGTGAGTTGTAAAGTGTTTCGACCATTCATTATACAAACGGCTTACCAAGAGATTTACTGATACTGTCCCTTTAGGTGCCTAAAACTTTTGAGAGGGGTGTAGGGATCAAGGAAACTTAATAGTTAAAAAAGTCAGTATTCGGGTCTCTGTAGGAGGGCAATTGTATGATGATTGATTGGTTTATAAACAGCGGCAATGGTGTATTACTGTTGACTGTTGTGCTCCAGCATATATCATCCGGATGGGGAGCGACCTGAATATATCATTTTCACTGAAAAGTGGCACTTTAAAAGTCTTTTAGTTGCAGTGATGAAGATTGCCGGTCGCTTGACGCCAGAGCTTTTTCCCCTGCCGCTTCCATAAACCGTACAAAGCGACACAATAGCTGAACATCTCCACCTCCGAGGCATGCCTTCACTGCTTGTCTACAGGTTCTTACCCTCTTGCTTAAAAAGATGGTAACTGTCGCCGTTCAACTTGTAGTTCTCTGCAGATGCACAATAAGTGTAGTACACTCTCATCGACTTCCTCACATAAGCGGCATATTGTCTGAGCCGGAGATCGTTTCCAAGGGGGAAGATGCGGCAGAGATGGTAAAATGCCCATTCGACAATGAAGGTATTTTTCTTTCTTCCTCCTATTGAAACCCACGCCTAGATAAGGTTGCGGAGAAGACTTGACGTAGCTATGCACAACAAACCATCCGTGGGCCCTTTCTGTGAGTGCCGCCTTGTCTTCTACTAGGGATAATCTTTTCACTGTTTTGTTTACAAGTTGTTTAAAACAATGATGAGTCCCTGAGGCCGTCCAGAGGTCCTCAAGGCACAGACGGCCTATTGATGCTGTCAAATAGTTCATAGCTGCGCACTCCTTCTTTAGGTGTATTTTGTTCCATAGGTGGGAGTTCAGTGTTCCTACTTCGGTCTTTTTTAATCCTGTACCAGCACTTGACATAAGCTCCTTGGCCTCAGCAAAGTCACTATGGGAAAAACGGGAAGAGACTGATATAGATGTGATAACGCACTGGGAACTCTTCATTAAAACACTAGGAGTAATGCACACAACAAGCGCTCTTCCAGCCTTAACGACAAACGGTTCATCAGACCGTCAAGAGAACCACTTTCCTATCAATAAAACTCCAAACCTTCGTAAACTTAAGAAAGCAATAAATAAAACATTACGCAGACTTCGGCGTACAGGACAGGATCCTATTATTCAAAAGTAGCTAATGCAATTAAAAACAAAAAAGAAAAAAGCAATCTGGCAGGCAAAAAGGGAATCAGATGAAAATCTGTGGGCTAGACTATTATAGGATTCAAAATCGAACAACAGCGCAAGATTCTGAAATTCTTTTTCTCTAAAAAATATGGAAAGTTGGGGTTCCTACCTTATGAAGTCTTTTTTTTAACTCATGGTGACTGTTATACAAACCAGATGTCAACATGAGTCTCCAAATCTTGCGAGAACATTTGTTTCTCCAATCATTTATACTTTATTTTTTTTCCAGAAAATCCAATCCAATCTTCCTAAAAAAAAAACTTTTAAAAAAGGCAACTACATTAGCCTTAATCCACACCAAGGATGTTGCTTCCCATAAAAAAATCCAGTCAGCAGTTTTCTCCCAAGAAAATAAAAAAGAAATATATTAGGCAACTACTTTAGCCATCATTTACCAAAAGACTGTTTTGTCTTCAAAAGTAAAGTACTCAACATGTTTAAAAAATATTTGAAACACATTTCTTCAGGCTACTATACTAGCCTTAATCCAAAATACGTCCAAATTCTTTTCCCATTGAAAAGCTGTCTTCTTTGCAAAAATTAAAAAAACTAATTCTACAAGGCAACTACATTAGCCTCACTCCTCCAAAACAACATCTTATTTTCCACACATCCGAAGTTCTCTTCCCAAAACAAAAAAGCATCTGTGAAAAGCAACTGCGTTAGCCTTAATCCTCATGTGCTGCTGCTACTGTCTTTTACAAATGCCCAACTTCTTACACGGACCCAAAAAAGCTGAAGTCTGTTGTTGCAAATCTCTGCTTCATTTGTAGAACAGAATTGCATCTACACCAATTTTGAAAAATTAAATAAAAGTTTTATATCCAAACAGGCTACAATGTTTAAATAGCTTATCTTTAAAAAAAAAGCAAAAAAACATCCGTGTGGAGAAAAGTGAAGCAAACCTGCACTGGAATGAAAATTGGGTTAACTGAACATAACAGCTAACTACAGCACACTAGAACAACTACACAACCCTACCGACTGTCTTTAGAGATAGCCACTATATTGTTTAAAAATATAGATTAAATCAAACTTACCTGACCACAAATCTTCCGTCCTCCAAGCTTAAACGTGACACTCTACTGACTGGCAAAAGACATGTACAACCACATACGTCAGCGATAACAGCAAAAATAGAAAAAAGACTATTTACCTCATTGATGTGATTGGAAAAGTGTGTGAACCAGTGCATTTTCCGTATTAAAACATGTAATTTATTGTATTGTGTTGCTAAAATATTTTTATAAATAATAAAACAAATAATCTTCATATAAAGTGTATTAAAAATGAATTTCAAAATATTTTAATTCTTTTACAAAAATAAAAAACAAACTTTTCTTTGTCTCTGTTTTTTATTTATTAACATTATAATTATTTAATAATTATTTTTTAAAATAACCCGCTTCTCCCTCCCATTTCACTCATCTTATATACCACTCACTTTTTTTGTTTCCAATTAATTTTATTTAAAAAATTCTACCCCTATCACTTAAAAAGCCCCATAATCACAAACAATTTTTATAATATTCTTATTTTTAGCTTGTAATTTAATAAACAATTATAATCACAGGAATTTAAAATAAAAACACAATTAATATTTAATACTCCGATATAAAAATTAATACCTGCGTAATAAAACACTTCCCCACCCACAACCCCTATATCCCCTACATCCCGTCCCTAAAGGTAAGTATTCTTAAAATTATATTTAATTTATTAGATGATATAATTGCATTACAATTTATTTTAAATTGATTTATTTAATATATTAAATAATTTAAATAATTAAGGGGCACATTACGATACCCGGCGTAAAAAAATCCGCCAGGCATGGAAGCGGCAAAAATCCGCCCGCACACACCGCCTGAACACCGACCACGCCATTATGAGTACACAAACTGAAAACCGCCATCGGCGGAAAAATCATACAAAATACCGCCCGCCATCGTCCGAGTCGGAGTCAAACCGCCCGCCACGGACGGAAACACGCACGACAACACAAAACCGCCCGCCCTCACGGCCGACACACCGCACGTGAGATTACGATCGCACCGCCATGAGCGCGGAAAAACAACAAAAATACCGCCCGCCAGCGCAAACAACGCCGTTGAGAATTGACACGGCAGAAGCCATGGCGCCCACGTACCTGCACAGAAACCATCCGCACACAAAACCAATAGCACACAACATGGCCAACAAGTCCACACAGCAAGGCACGCACAAATACACAAGCACAGTACACATCCCGAAAACACCCCCGGACAAACAAAAAATACAAAGGCCAGAACCCCAGACACAACACACCTGAAAACAACAGACCATCAGGACACACCCACATAGGTGAGTACAAAAGCAGCACTCCCACAGACCACAACCCCTTGCTACATTGCAAACCAGAGAGGAGAGGAGAGGACACAGTGACACAGCAAGGACAGCAGCACACCACAGAAACGCACACATCACAACCACCACCACCACCACCACCACCAAACACCGGCACCACAAACCCCCTGCACATTACACAACACACACCGCACCAGCACCACAAACACCATGGCACCACAAAGGATGCCCAAGTTCACGCCCATGGAGCTGACGGTCATGGTCGACGAGATCATCAAGGTGTACCCACAAATCTATGGGAACATGGTCCAGCACACACCACTAGCCACCAGAAACAGAATGTGGACCCGGATCGTAGACCAGGTCAATGCAGTCGGGACCCTGCCCAGGAACAGAACCGAGATAAACAAACGTTGGAATGACGTAAAGAGCCTGGTCAAGAAGAAGGAGGGCAAAAACAGAGAGCTGGCTGCCGTCACTGGCGGAGGGAATCCCGCGCTCTTTAAGACCTTCAAAGCGTGGGAGGAGAAGGTGCGAGTCGTAATCCATCTGGAGATCCTCGCCGGATTAGCAGGGGGAGTGGAGGCTGGTAAGTACAAACTAATGTATACCAGCACACCGCTATGTACACACATGCGCAACCACCATGCCACAGCTCCCAGGGACAAACGCCCCCATGTCCAGCACACAATACACAACACATCACACGCACATGCAACAGACACTACCACACACAGGCCAAACCGAACAACTGTAAGATGCGTGGGGACATGTGTACACTAAGCCAGCCACGTAACCACCAACAGGTCCCCAAATATGCCAGAAGCGCCACAACGAGCACCCACCACACCCATGTGTCCGCCACAGCTGCACTAACCGACAAGTAACAGGTAAGTGGCAGGAACACAAAGTGCAGTGGGTGGGACGGTGGACAGCTGAAGTACAACACCCACCAGGCCCCCACTCCCACAGCACAGCAAGGAGGAGCATCCCCACACCCCACACCCACGTGTCAGCCACCGCAGTGCACAACGACAGCCGAAAGGCAGACATCACGGTCCACAGCAATCGGTGTCAGTGGGTGTACAGCCACCCCACGACCCACTACACCCCCCACCCCCACAGACCTGCAACATGGAGCACCCCCGCTAAGAGCCATGTGGCATCCAGTACAGTGCACGCACGAACAACTTGCAGGTGGGAAACTGGACAGGGCTGGATTACTGGAGGCATGAGGACCATAACACCACCAACACATGGGACATGTCACGTAGCACACGGACACGCAGCACCGCCCACCGTCACGAACAAGTGAACAATGTGCACACGGACATGAACAGCAGACTCACACCCCACATGACCCATCACAGACATAGCAACACCCAAGGAGCCACGTCTGCATGCACAAGCCACACTGAATATAGTCCCACACGGCAGCCACTGTGCAACTCATCACACACAACCGAAACACCATTGAAGTCCTGTCCATGTAGCCCCTACTGCCTGTCAACCACACACCCCACAACTACGCCTATGTAAGACAAACAACACTAGACGCAACAGAGCGGAACAACAGAAATGCACACGAACACCACTGAACCCATCAAACACACAGACACACCATGCACATACAACATACCATCCATCCCATCCGTCAGCCCCAGTCTCATGAAAGGCATGTCATCCGCACAGCTGCCACACATACAGCAGTCACGCTAAGACACATGCCCATGACCAACCATGTGCCAGAAGTCAATTAAGCGCACGACACACTGTGAGCAACAACACACAACATGGGCCACACCCCCCGAGCACTGCAGTGATGCACATGGCACAGGGCAGCACGCACACCAAGGAGATGGGACAACTGCAATACGTTGGCTGGCACACAACTATCACTCACTCATAACGATGCGTCCAATGCCATGTCCAGTAACCACAACAGACAGCAAATATGCAGGGCATGTCAGGCATGCACACACCTCAGACCATGCACTGTCATGCTGCCACAACACATGTCACGTTCGGCACCCATGGCTCACAGCATGTACCCCAAAAGCATATACCCTCCCAAATGCGAATCTGGGGCATGGCCCCCATGTTGCCATATGCGTTCCTAAGCGTTCCATTTGAACTCCAAAAGCAAAGTACAAACCAGACCCAGGATGGGCCAGGAGCCCGCATACACCAGAGTCACAATGAGTAGGGGCAAAGCAACACACCCATCGGCATGGCCAATCCGTCCCATGCCACATGTGCACAGCACACAGTCCCATTGCCTAGCACACACACCTACAGATGCCACAGCCACACACTCGCCTCCGGGAAACCCATGTACGAGATTGCACGAACTGCCAATGTCAGACGACTAATACATACTTCGCCAGGTGCAACACAATAACAAATCTCATTCTCTCCACAGGTGACGAACTGCTGGACGCTGGGGATGGAGACAGCAGCCAGCACAGCCAGCCTACAAGCCCCCAACGAGGACACACGGATCTGGAGGATCTGTCCACCTCTTCGGACACGGACCACCAAGCTGGCCCATCTGGCGTGGCAGGGCCCAGCCGCTCCCCAGGACCCCTCCTACCCACCAACCCATCATCCAGGGATGCTGAACAGTCCCAGTCCCCTGCTGCCACTGTCGTTGCGGCCACACCCACGGTCATTGCGGCCACTACCACTGCCGCAACCGCCACCATCGCCGCACCGACCACCACCGCCTCCACCACCACCACGTCTTTGCTGGCACCAGCCCCAGCGCAGGTGGTGGCCCGGCCGACTGGATCCACCCTGGGAGCCACAGCGAGGACCGTGGTGAGCAATGTGGCTAGTGGGCAGGCCGGTGGCAGCAGGACTGGTAGGAGGAGCAGGGTCAGGGAAACGCCAGCCTCCCCTGGGAGCCATGCCCTGCCTCAAATGGACAGAGTCCTTGGGGCCTATGAAGAGGCCCAAGGACAATGGGCCAGGTCTGCTACTGACACGCGGGAGGTGCTGGGGGTGCTGAGGTCCATGGACGCCCATATGGGCCAATTCGTGTCCCGTATGGACCAACTCGTGGACCTCATGGGCCAGCTGGTGGTGGCGGTGGGGTCACAGGCAAGGCCAGCAACACCACCTCCGCCACCACCTGCTAGGGCGCAGGCTCGGGCAGCAGTGTCCACTTCCCCTGCGTCCACAGCCAGTGAGCACACCTCACCCACCACCAGCAGGTCGCCACCACACACCCCCTCCCAAACGTGGAAGGGGCCGTCCGAAGAGGAAACAGATCTCCCGGGAGGACTTCGCACGCTCCAGTCGCAAGTGAGGCAGCCAGCCAGCCTTCCGCCAGCCTTCCTTGACCAGCCACTGCATTGACTTGCTCTACGATCCCACTCCACACAGCCATCTGGATGGCATGTGTGTGTTGGACTATGGACATAGAACCAGTGGGTACACCCTGATCATCACGCAGCCATGACCGACAGCTCATTGTCACTGCACGCACCACTTTTGTCATCACCTTACACACAATCACATGTCACAGTTTGTAATAAATGCACCTTTTTCACTAACTGCTGTTTGTGCCCTGTGTCTTTATTGTACGGAATACAACGGCCACCTTGGGCGGAAAGGCACCTGATGCGTGGCATGGAAATGGAATCCGGAGGGCCTGTAGGGACCTAGGGGTGGGAGACAGAACAGGAGCACATTCAATGAGTGTGTCACACACCCATCACACAGTACATGTCAACAACTACAAGCAATGTACACACATCGCACAGAGCAATAGGGCACAATGCCACAGCCACCAACAGTGGCATACTACCCTGGCCATGGAGCGTTGACACACTGCACGCAGTGAACATACGGCCACCCTGACACAGCACACACACACCTGCATAGATACAGACACATCATCCGTCGTACATGGACACTCACCGTCAAGTGAAGTAGCGGGCGATGAGCTGCTGGCGCACATTCCCAGCTTCCTCCTCTCCGCTGTCCACCTCACTCGAGCTGTCCTGGTCTGCGGGCTGGGGCCCTGGTTGATCTCCGTCATCCACAATGAGGGGGATCTGCTTCCGAATGGCCAGATTGTGCAGCATGCAGCACGCCACCACTATCTGGCACACCTTCTGTGGGGAGTACGCCAGTGCACCCCCGGTGCGGTCCAGGCACCTGAACCTGGACTTGAGGAGGCCAAAGGTACGCTCGACCACACGTCTGGTCCTCCCATGTGCCTCATTGTATCGATCGTCTGCTGGGGTGCGAGGATTCCTCAATGGACTGAGCAGCCATGCCCCATTCGGATACGCAGAGTCACCTGGGTGTGAGGGACACAGAGAACCGTTGCTATTCCAACTGGACAGGGGACAGCATCGCACAACCAGCACGCTACACCACTCCACATACTCACCGACAATACAGCCACGATCCTGTTGCAGATTGGCCATCAGTCGTGGCAAGATGCTGTTGCGCATTATGTGTGCGTCATGGGCCGAGCCTGGAAACTTTGCACACACGTGGGTGATCACCATGTCCGCAAGGCACACCACTTGCACATTCAGGGAGTGCGTGTGCTTCCTGTTGCGGTACAGGTGCTCAGTGGCCTGTGGTGGAACAAGGCCAACATGAGTGCAGTCAATGGCTCCCACGACGTGTGGGATTCTGCCAAGGGCATAGAATGCACCCTTCACTGCCGCCAATTCACGAGCCCTGGGGAATCTGATGTACCTGTTCCGGTACAGCATCATGGCTGCCAGTACATCCCTCAGCACCTTGCTGAACATGGGCTGGGACATCCCTCCTCCACTGCCCACTGTGTGCTGGAATGACCCAGTGGCGAAGAAATGCATGGCGGCCATCACCTTAGCCGTGGGGGTGACAGCAGTCGGATACACCCTGCGGGGACGGAGATGGGGCTCTAACATGGCACACAGTCGATGCAGAGTTGGCCTGTCCAGCCGAAACTTCCTGATTACCTCTGTATCGTCCATGTCCGCCAGCAATTGGTATGGGCGGTCAATGTTCGGTCTCCGCCTGGGTTAAATGGCAGAGGACACATGTCAAAGCAACACGGCACATAGCAATTTCGCATACACATCACTGACATGACTGAGCAAGCACATGAGCCACAGCCCAGCTGTCAAGCTGGGACGGCACGGCCACAATACACTTACACAGGTCTCCCAACAATGGCAATGGCAAGTGAGACATACCACTGCCATGTGCATGCACATGGGGATCTAGGCCCCAATGACTTGCGGGGCGTGCTGATGGGGACTGACTGCATATTCGTCAAGCGGCAACGCCACGGCAACATGAGTGTCTGCTGAGCATGGTACTGCTTCCGAGGCTGGATGAGTATGGCACACGACGACGACGATGTGGGCACGGGCTGAGCGGCCAATACAAGTGGGACCTGTGGCACGAGGGGATATGAGACAGTAGTAGGTGTCAGCACTGCACCCTATGTACAGCACTGTACGGATCACAGCTCCCGAAACATTGACTGGTGTCCACATTGACAGCCCCATGCCAAGACGGCTGTGTGCTTGCAGTCACACGTCACAGGTGAGAGGTTACATTGCACGTGCCAGGTGGCAGTCGTACATAGTGGGAGCTGGCATGTGTGTGCATGTGTCTCCTGTTCAGGATCCACCAGATGGGCGCTGACTCTGTACTGACCATTGGACACAGCATGTTCCGTGGAAGGCTTGTGTGTGTGGGATGGTGGCACTGGATGTGCCTCCGTTGGGGGGGCCATGCACAGGGCGGGTACGTCGATGATTGCGCATTGTTGGTCACGGTGGGTGCACCAGCTAAGATGTGTTGCCCTGTGTTCAATTCCTATGTCCGCATGATGATGGACTGTGGATGTGGGCAGACTACACATTGGTCGATGTGCTGTCTATATGCATGTTCCTTCACACCAGGCACAGCTGCCCCTGCACATGTGACCCCTGCTGGACTCGCTGCTGGGTCTGTGGAGCTGATGCACCTTCTGCGCGTGGGGCGGACAGCTCTCCTCACTTCCCTCATTGCGCATGTCATGTCTTTGCCGCAGGTGACATGGATCATGGAGGGCCCACATGTACGCGTGGGTAGGCTACACATGATTGTTCACTGGTCGCCACCCCAGTCAGTGTTTCGAATGGGAAGGTTGTCGTGCTGGTGGTATGTTCGATGTGGCGGATGGGCGGGCCTAGGTGCGGGCTTACATTCCGGACATGGGGGGTAGTTGGATTGGCGACTAGTTGCAGTACACACGGGACACGTCTCTTCCTTTCCACATCTGGGTCATCCCTTGTACTAACTGACAGTGATACAGTCATCTTCGCCCCAGCCCTCATGTCCTCCCCTCGCCCCCCAATATGCATGCTCACCTGCGAGGCTAGCGCTTGCACAGGCAGCCCCAAGCTTGCACCAGAGAGGGCAAGGAGTGTATGTGTGGGTCCAGTTGCACGAGTGGGCTGTCTCAGGGTATGATGTGTGGCGGGACGCCGTCCACCTGCGTGGTGCCCCAAATGGAGACCCGGCCTGCATGGACTATGCATCACAGTCTTCGCCTTCCGGATCCGCCACCTGCGACACCCAGTGGCTGTGGCTGCCCTTGCGGCCATGCCGCGTCCGTCTGTGGCTGATGGCCCACACATTCACTCTTTGGCCTCTCTGGGGAGGGCTCAGGGGTGGTGGCGCACGCGCTTGCACTTAGTCGCAATGGCATGTGTCGTGGTTGGTATGATGGGCAATGGATGGGATGGTGCGAGCCACCTCCCGTGACGTCAGTGCTGCTCGTGCTGTGGTGCGTCCCCCTACACTTCCATTTGACTTTTTGCCATGCTGGACGTTGAGGTTCTATTGCCTGCGTGATATGACCAGGAGGAGCGCGAGGAGACCTCTCACACACCATGCTCCACTGCCATCCCGTGCCCTGTATCGCCTGTGCGGATTGACTATGTTGGGGTTACACCTGGTCGACTGGGGCTGTGTGTGCCTTGTCAAGGGGCATGGCGGGCGCACAACAGGATCCAGCTCGTCCACAGAGGGTGGGCTGAGGTGCGCCTGGTACCGCTTTGTACGTGTGCCCGGCTGCTGTGCACACACGTGTTCACTCCCCCGACAGGTGTCCTCTCACAATGCCCAGGGAAGCGGTGGTGTACTGTTCATGAGCCCTCCCAACACGGCGTGCTCCAACTTGGCATGTGCGCATCTACCCGTCGCACCCACCCACCTGAGCACTGCGTCCATACGACTTCACACGACACATGTGTGTCTTCCACAGTAGTGCTACTCATTTGCGTTGACATCCAATACCAGTGGACTACATGGTCATGTCACGACTGCCGTGTACTTCACATACTCTCATCCTCTCTCATTCGTACTTGTGAAATGAGTCAGCGGAGACAGTTCTGGTTTCAAACATTATATTGAGTCTTCTGTCATCTGTGATGCAGTATAGTGGACACTACTGGCAGCGGAATACATATTGAGGATATACTGAGCATGATTACAAATGGGATAGGGTGTGGGGTTACATCTGCTTGGCCAAGGCTGTGCTAATGTACATTTACGTATAGCTGCGGAGCTGCGGACTTTGACACAGACGGTATACATGTAGCCTACCAGACCGCTCGGCATCATGGGCACAGTCCATCTCAGTTCCATGTGACAGGTTTGCTGCGGTTGTTCCTCATGCACGCGTGCATGTGAGATGACATCAGGGCATGTGCTTGCGTGCATGCAGCGGCGTGCCACTTGTTGTTGCACTGTGGTGGTTACTGGACATGTCACAGTCACTGGGGTCGTGTTGTTGTTGTATGCACTTGTCGTCCATGCAAAGGTCCTGGTATGGGATTCCCGGGGCGGGGGTGGGAGGGGTGCAGCACCCACAGACTCCAGGCGACCTATTCATGTCCACTGAGCGGTGTGTGTGTCCATGTGCGCTGGATCCATGTCGTGTCCTGGTTGTTCGTGCAGTTCCGTCCATGTGGGTGCGATGCACAGAGCCCATGCCACTGCCTCCCACGATGCATGCGGTGTTCCTGGATGTGATGGGGAACAGTGTGCATGTCCCGGTCATATCCGATGTCATGGCGATGTCGTTGATGGTGTGGTTACAGTTGCCGGTCGTTTGGTATGGCTGTTGTGGTGGTGACTGGCCAGTCCGTGCGGAAGCTGAGCATGGGTGCGGGGTTGGACTTCATAGGTCACTCGGGGAACCTGCGTTGTGGTCCGACGTATTTACAGGTTGTCAGGTATGCGATGCCGTCCAGCAGGGCTTCCATGTCATTGGTGGTGTACATGTTTGCCAGCCAATGAAGCGGATGGTGGCTGTCAAGGTGTTGTTCGTAGGTTGTCCCTTGGAGGACCATGATGGGGCATGCTGGGTGACATTCGATGTAGCTGTTCTCGATGATCCGTCGTGTGGAGGCACAGTGGTTCCATTTCAGTGCGCGTGCGATGTTGGCCACATACGCCATGCCCCCATAGGCAGAGCAGGCCCTGTCGTGTGCGTCCAGAGGGAGGAGTAGTGGTAGCAGGTCCGCCTTCAGACATGCCGGGTTGGAGAGGCATATCTCGACGGGATGCTGGTAGGGACACCTCCGACAGTAGAAGACGGGCATGACGCAGCTGAACAATGTGATGCGGTAAGTCAGTCGGTAACTTACGTTCAGCAGGGACAGGAGATCGCATCCCAATGTATGTATCGTGCTGGTTTGGTACAGCTTGAGCTCTTCGGCGTAGTTTGGTAGGTGTGTTGCGGTTGCCATTTCGCAGCGGTGCGTTGTGGTGGCGTGCTCCGGCTGTGTGTGCAGTCTGCAATGTGCACACTCCGGGGTTGCTGTGAGCTCTGTGTAGTCGTGGGGAGACAGGACTTGTGTTCTGTTGGCTTGTTTGGAGGACACGGGCCCTCTTCCCACATGCTTCTCAGACAGTTCAAGGTCAGTGCTGTGTGACTCCTTCCAATTAACTTGCATGTGGCCGACATGGGGAGTGTTTTCTTCTTTCTTCCCCGTCCGTTGTGTGCTTCTGTGATATGCGCTATCTGCCGTGTGGTCGGTCTCCTCGGCATGCCTGTGTTGGTCTATTCTTGGACAATGGCTGTATTCACCGGCTTCTGTCGTAGGGCTGTGGTTTCGGTGTTGGAATGGAAGGTCATTCAGTGCTGTCTGCTCTCCCTTGTGTGGGCGGCAGGCTGCCTTTCCGCTCTGCGTTGGGCCTTGTGTGTGGATGTAATTCTTGGGCCACCTGTTGTCGGTCACCGGGCTCTTTGGTGTTCCGTTTCATGTGTCTTGTTCATATGTGCAGGGTGGTATGGGTTTTCAGTGTGGTACTGGCGTTCCTCTTCCCGAAGGGACCCTGCTTCTCCTAGTTGGTGTTGCCGCCGCTGTGTGCTTCGCCATGTTTGTTACACTGGGGTGTGTCCTGCTGTTGCGTGACTTCACTGACATGTGTGCGTCGGTTGTGTGGCGTTGGGTGTTGTCCGTGAATTGGGCGTTGGGGACATGTCTGTGGCAGGCCTGTCACGTGTCATGTGCGTTCGGGGTGGGGCTGGTGTGTGTGCTGCTTGGTTGTGTCCCTGTGTCTGTGTGCGACGCATGCATGGCGCTGCGGTTGGCCTCTGCGTTGTGCGCATGTGTGGCGGCGTCATCGGCGCTTTGGGGCCGTGACGGGGTGGTTGGTTCCTAGTCCCAGGTGGTGTGTACACATGTGTTCCGCGATGTTAGGATTTGGCCTGTGTGTCATATGTGGATGCAATGGTGGATGTGTAGTGTGCACGCGGTGGTGGGGGTTGTCCGCTTTTTCCGCCCTTGCACTGTGTGCGCTGTTTGCGTGCACTTGTTGTGTGTGTGCCTACCTGCGTCTCCGCGGTACGTTGCGTCCTTGGTGGTGCATCAGCAGAAGCATGGGAAGGGCCTGCAGTGCTGGATTCATGCCCGGGGTGCCGCTTCTTCGTTGTCCGTGCTCTGCGTCCGTGTTTCCGCCTCTCTTTCACGTGCGGTGTCTCTTTGCCGTGGGAGCCGTTTGTTTGCGGCATCGTAATTTATGCGCCGGGCGGGACGTGTTTCGTCGGACGGTGTGTGTCAGTTGTGCTGCGCCGCTACGTGTGCGGGCGCACTTTGATGGCGGACGGTGTTGCTGGCTTGCCGGCGGTGTTTGGCCTGCTTTTCGCATCGTAATTGGGCGGGCGTGTGGACTGCTGCGTGCCGGCGGTAACTGGTGGTTTTTGCATCCGCCAGCACGGCGGTTGTGCTTCCGCCCGCCATCGTAATGGGCCCCTAAATATTTAATACTTGGGTATAAAAATAAATACCTATTACATTATTTTTTTAAAATAACATATACTACAGAATTAAAATGTTTAATTTCCAGGTAATAGAATAAATACTCGAGTACTAAAAAAACTACCCCACCCACAACCCCTATATTTCCAGTACCCCGTCCCTTAAGGTAAGTATGAGAATAATAATAAAAAAATAATATAATTTAAAAATGGTAAAAATAAATTCTTTAATAATAATTATAAACAATATTAGTTAAATTAATAATAATACATATAAAATTAGTTAAATTAATAATATATTTTTTTTAAAAACTACTCACCTAAGATTCATGGTTCAAGCTTCTCGTGGTTCAGACTCCATAGCTGTAAATGAAGTTGTGGTTCAATCAATGCATGGTTCAGGCCAGGATGTTGTTCAGTCTTGTTTAAGTGGTTTAAGTCTGTCGTTGTTGAAGATGCGTGGTTGAGGGGGGCGTGGTTTGGATCGCGGAGAAGATGGCGGCTTGAGCCTGCACCTCCTCCCATGGATGTGCCTTTTAAGACTTTTTATACGCTTTTTTGCTGCACTTAAGGACATCTACCTCACCTAAATCTCTGCTGTAAACCAGAGGAACCGAGCAGCATCAAGACCTGGGAGATCTACTCACCGACTGTGCAGCAGCCCGCCCTCCATTCTCTGCCAGCCTGTACACCGAGCATGTTGCCGTGACGAGTGTCCTGCTCAGGCTTCTCGTGGTAGGCGTTGTTGCGGCTTCTCGACGACCAGGCGGCATCATTGGGTCACGGGGCCATGGTCTGAGTAAGGAATGAGGAATGCAGTGAATGCGGACAATGGAAATGGAATTGGCAAACAAGTAAGAGCATGCACGTGTGATCCCTCGCGCTCGGTCTGCCTGATCCTAAAATGGCGGCCATATTGAAGGTCTAATCTAAGGTCTAATCTGCTAAATCTGCCATTAATACTGCCCTTAATAAATGACCAGGCAGCATTTCAATGTAACGGGCTGGACAGGGAATTCGATGAATGTGGTGGATGTGAGCAAGTGCAAACACAAAAGCAAACACCCTTAATCCCTCGCTCTGCCTGACTCTAAAATGGCGGCCGCAGTGAGGATGTCGCAAGATTTCAACAAAAAGGTTATCCTATTCCTCTGGAATGAGAGACAAAACACAGGGAATTATGAACCAACCTGACCTAGAAGGGTCAAAGTTGGGAATCCATTATATTGGATTGTAATGCCCTCACACACCCTGTCGGGTGTCATGCTTCATCATCGGGCTGCTCCTCGTCGGGTCGGCGGTGCAATACCCGACGGGCTCCCTATAGTAGGGGCACTTTAACGGAGATCTTTTTCCAACAGCCGTCAGGTGAAGTGCGGGTGGGGGGCCTCGTATGTGTAGATGTGTGTGAGTGATGAAAGTGAATGTAAAATAGGGTTGGGAGTACCTACGAAAACAACTTTAATCAGGGGGTCTCCTACCCTAAGTAAAAACAAAAACTATAAGGCGCAAGGCTGGGATAATGTCTCAGGTTGTGGCGCTAGCCAGGCATCACAGTACCCGGTAGGTTATACACACGAGGGGTTCCTCATGTAGTTTGTGCTGATCGCACGAAGACTGCAGACCTACCCACTCCTACCGGGTCCGGGTGGACCCGGTAGGAGTGGGTAGGTCTGTACTGTGATGTACTGTACTGTGATGCCTGGCTAGTCCATTGATCTGGGTAGTTCGACGGTATTCGACGATTTAGTCTTATGGTTGTTGTGAGTGTGAAGCCACAACACCTATTGAGCTTTAGTTGTAGATAGTTACCCTCTTGGTCCTGACGAATCGCCTGCAGAACACTCATTTTTGGCGAGAAACATGTTGACCCACTACTTATAAGAGCGCCACAACCTGAGACATTATCCCAGCCTTGCGCCTTATAGTTTTTGTTTTTACTTAGCCATATCGAGAGAAAACGATCCAAAAGGATTCCCCTAGGTAGAGAAACACACACTATGATCATATCAAATCTATCATGTCTCAGTCCTTACCGATAGCTATGGCCCAACACAACATTAAGATAGTCTCACTGAATGTTAAAGGCATAAACCACCCAATCAAAAGAAGGAAGATTCTTGACTTTCTTCACAAGCAGAGGGGTGACATCATCTTGTTACAAGAAACTAAAATCGACTCCAAACAATTCAACTCACTTAGAAATAAATCATACAGCGACGTTGCAGGTTCAGATGCAATAGGTAATAAAAACGGTGTCCTGACTTTAGTAGCCAAAAAAGCCAACATAGACCTTGTATCAAGCTCAACTGACACGCAGGGTAGGTGGGTCACAACGAAATTGGCAAAACATAGCACGGAATTCTACATCACAAACATTTATGCCCCCAACAAGGACGACTCGCCTTTCTGGGAAGATCTTAGTAAACAAATTAAAACAATTCCAGACACTGCCATGCACTTACTTGTGGGAGACTTTAATCTTCCCTTGGATCCAGCCTTAGATAGGAACTCACGCTGTTCCTTTCGTGTCAATAAGTCTCACAAAGCTCTTAACAATTTATGTAAACATTTTAACATGACTGACACTTGGAGATTACAGAATCCCACAGGTAGGGAGTACACCTTTTATTCATCTCCCCATAATTCTTATTCACGCATTGTTTATCTGCTTATTTCTGGCAACGCTGTAAACAGAATAGATCAAACTTCCATTGAGCCAAGAGTGATCTCAGACCACTCATGTATCAGTTTATCCATTACTGACCCGAAACCTTTTAAAAAACAAGCCCTATGGAGATTCAACAATGAGGTATTAGATATAGATTCAAACAGGCAAAGCACTGGCTGTGCGATCCATAACTACCTCATTGTAAATAAAATTGGAGACACCTCGGACCTCATGAGATGGGAAGCACTAAAAAGTACTCTTAGGGGTGAGATCTTAAAATTAGGTCCGCCATGAACAGGGACGCCAACAGCAATCTTCAAAAACTAGCAAAGGAGATATTTATACTGGAAGGGAAACACATTGCCTCTAGAGAAACCTCTGTCTTGGATGAATTGGTGAACAAGAAATATGAGTATAATAAAATAATAAGTAATAGGGCAGGGATTTGGATTAATAAACAAAAGAGCATTAGGCTCTGTGAATCCAACAAGGCTGGGAAGAGCTTAGCTTCCTACTTAAAATTCAAATTACAGAAAAATACGATTAAGACCTTACTGGACCCGAAGGGCGATGCTCACTCTGACCCTGACAAAATAGCAGAAATATTTAAGAATTTTTACAGTACATTGTATAGCAAAAACCATGACCTATGCACCGCTAAAGCTCAAAACTACTTAAGCAAATGTGACCTACCTGCTCTCTCAGAACAAGACAAGGATGAAAAACAATGGCCCAATATCCGCTAATGAAATTGGGGACACGATTAAATCCCTTAAAGTAGGGAAAATGCCTGGACCTGACGGGTTCAATGCAAAATTCTACAAGACATTCGCAACTGTTCTGATTCCACCTCTTCTAAACATGTTCAACCAATTAAGGGGTCGATTCCGATCTCGGCCGGTAGGGCTCCGAATAGGATTTGGCTTTACCGGATCCGATTCGGAGCCCTTTTTCCCGACCGAATCGTACGCGGGTCCGGCCGAGCGAGTACGATGCGAGTCGCCGACCGACTCGTCCGGGCGACCCGACCGCTCCGACCGACTCGTACCCGGATCGTACCGCTCCGACCGACTCGCTCGGACCCGATTCGCACCTCGCAATGGAGACGTTTTCCGGCCGGGTAAGTACGATGCGCACCTCGACCGCTCCGACCGACTCGCGCCGTCCGACTCGAACTCGCTGTCGGAGCCGTACTTTGGGGGTCCATGTCGGACCCCCTGTACGCGTACCCGCGCAGGCGCACACAGGGGGACCCATGGGTCCCCCTACCTGTGCGTGTACGCCGCGAGCGCTTCGCGGCGTACTCGCTGTAGGGGCGCCCTTGTCCGCCTCGCACCCATTGAGGCAATGGGAGCCCGCGTACGCGTTGTACGACCGGCTCCCATTGAGTTCAATGGGAGTCCGACCGACTCGTGTCCGGTGGCATACGAATGCATCGGACTCGTTCGGTCGGACTGCACGGGTCCGATTCGGTCGGAAATTTCTCCGGGTCCGGCTCGGTCGGAGAGATTTCCGGCCCGAATCGGAATCGGCCCCTTAGTGAATCCGGCCAGATAAATGGGACACCTGCAGAGGCTATCATAGCAGTGATACCCAAGAAAGGTAAGGACCCATCACAACCTAAAAATTACAGGCCTATATCCCTGATTAACATAGATTGCAAAATGTATGCCATGATCCTTGCTATGGGGCCCATTAGGATGGCGCCCGCCATCCTCGCGGTGCTGGGACCGGCCGCCAGACGTGCGGCGGTCCCGCAATGCTAATTAGGATGCGACCGCCACCCTGGCGGTCGCATTCCGCATATTTGACATTGCGGCGGGTGCTGCTTACAGCAGCACCCGCCGCAATGCCAAATAAACATGTTGTGCGTTCCCATGCACAACGTGGCAGGCACCGGTGCCTGCCACCTTGTGAATGGGAATGGAGGGGGGTACCATGGGTAACCCCCAAGTGCACCCCCCACTCCCCCTGGGGGCCCGCAACGGGCCCCCAAAGCACATCCCCGCCAGCCTTTCCATGGCGGCGATGCCGCCATGGAAAGGCCTTTGAGAACATGCATCCTAATAAGGATGGCGGTGCCTGCTAGGCACCGCCACCATATTGTGCCCCAGCTCCGGCCGGCCGGCAATCGGAACGATTGCTGACCGGCGGAAAAGTGGCGGATGCACTTTGCGTCTGCCGCGAAACCCCCGCCATAATAATATGGCGGGGGTAAATCAGGTTGAGATGTTGGGCGGATCGCCATCATAATCACCCCCTAAGCGTCTCCAAAAATATTTATCCAAACTTATCCACCCTTCACAAGTGGGATTTCTAAAGAACAGACTTTCTAGTGATAATACATGAATTTTATGTCACGCCTTGGAGAAGGCCAAACTAACAGACTTCCCCACAGTAGCAATCATGTTGGATGCCGAAAAGGCTTTCGACAAAATAGATTGGTCCTACCTTAAAGCGACACTCGAAAAATTCAATTTGGGAGATAATTTTATTTGAATGGTAATGGCACTGTATTTTAACCCGTCCGCCAAAGTAAGAGCAGGTGGGAGCCTCTCCTCATCTTTTAAGCTAGAGCAAGGAACCAGACAAGGATGCCCACTCTCACCTTCCTTATTCCTATTAGCGATAGAACCGTTCCTTTATCAGCTACGGAACAACAAAGAGATGACAGGAATACGCTTCAACAACAACACGGTTAAAATAACAGCTTATGCAGACGACGTGTTAGTCATCTCCGAAAATGCGGAGTCTGCTATAACTGCCCTAATGTCCTCAATAGAAGACTTCTCCGCAGTATCTGGTTATAAGCTCAATAAAGATAAGACTGAGGTGAAACTGCTCAATAATCTTGGCGACAAAGAAATAATTGGCAGCTCGGGCCTTACATGGCAACCAAATAGTATCAAATACCTAGGCTTAGACTTCACCAGAGACCTAATCACCACCCTGCAGACCAATGAGAATGCCCTCATCAAAAAAATGTCCACGTTACTAGACGGTTATTCACCAAAATTTTTATCCTGGTGGGGAAGAGCAGAGACATTAAAAATGATGATCACCCCATTAGTCACCTACATGGCCAGTATGTTGCCTATGACACTCCCTAATGAGTTCTTGACCAAAATTTACAAGATTTTCAACACGTTCCTCTGGCAAGCAAAGAGACCCAGAATTTCCCTGAAGAAACTTCAACTATCCAAAGAAAAAGGGGGTTTGGGCCTTCCAAACTTTAGGGATTATCAAACTGCGTATCTTTGCAAGCAAGGATCTAACTGGCTAGTAAACGACCCTGACTACATCCCAGTATGGGTGGACATAGAAAGGTCAATCATCAAGGAAATCCCTCTACCGCTCTCCTAACCATGGATATCTCTTCCATCCCTCATTCTAAATATATCATTCAAAATACAAGAAGAGCCCTACTACGCCTGGATCAAATGTCAGCGGTAAAAATCAACAAATCCAACTTAGCTTACCTATGGCGCATCCCTTACCTTAAGGTGGATAGAGAAATGTTATTCTGGGAAAATTGGTCAAAAAACGGCATAAACCTAGTCAAAGACCTCTTTACAGGGAAACTCCCTTCTCCCTTCTCCGAACTACAAGCACGATTTAGACCCCCTAGATTTTGATAAATTTCTGATGCTAAAGGCACAGCTCACGTTACGCTCAATACTACCCACAGACCCGTCGATCCTCCCAAGGATACTCCAGCTACTAAAGTCAGGACACACTGTATCTAAAGTCTACAAACTATTGTCCCCAAAACCACTCAAATCACACTTGAGAAACGAGGTAAAATGGGAATCTGAATCTAACACTAGAAACATTCCCTTTGACTGGGACAAGATACGTAAAACTACCTTTTCAAATACAATCTCTCCAGTACTATCCCAAACGAAACTCATGTTAATAAACAGAACATATTGGACACCTGAAAGGATCTTTAAGCTTAACCTCAGCCAGAGCCCTACATGCTGGAATTGCAATGCACATGTTGGTGATCTAGCTCACATGCTCTTCCACTGCCCCATCCTACAAACATACTGGGATAAAATATACAAGTGTATAAATAAAACATTCAATATCGACCCCCCCAGGGAATTCTCCTACATCCTGCTGGGATTTCTAGATCCAACGCTACCGGATGAGAATGACCGCTATCTGTTGGACCTTATGCTTACACTTACCTGCAAAATAGTACTTAATAAATGGAAGAACTCCAAAGAAGTCTCCCTCAGAAAGTGGCAAGAATTGTTGTCCTTTCTCAGAGGGGCTGATAATATCTCTCTACACTCTTCGCCCTGGCGTCCCCTACATAGGAAGTTATGGAGGTCCCTTGATGCCTTTTCCTTTAAATATGATCCTCCTTGAATCACATAACTTCCAATAAACTAATACATACATTTTACTGAACCTCTTGATGACTACCATTGCACAACCACCCTCCCTATGGGTCTCTATCACGAACATGAGCCCTCTCGCCTGTCTCTCCACATAAGGATCGTTCCACATAGGACTAGCCTCACGCTACCCCATTATGGGGCCGATTCCGATTCGGGCCGGAAATCTCTCCGACCGAGCCGGACCCGGAGAAATTTCCGACCGAATCGGACCCGTGCAGCCCGACCGAACGAGTACGATGCGCACGTATGCCATCGGACTCGGGTCGGTCGGACTCCCATTGAAGTCAATGGGAGCCGGTCGTACAACGCGTATGCGGGCTCCCATTGACTCAATGGGTGCGAGTCGGACAAGGGCGCCCCCTACAGCGTGTACGCGGCGAGGCGATTCGCGCCGTACACGCACAGGTAGGGGGACCCATGGGTCCCCCTGTGTGCGACTCGCGCGGCTACGCGTACAGGGGGTCCGACACGGACCCCCAAAGTACGGCTCCGACTGCTCTTTCGAGCCGGAGTGCGCGGCTCGGTCGGACTGCTCGCGGAGCGCATCGTACTTACCCGGCCGGGGAACGTCTCCATTGCGCAGTGCGAGTCGAGTCCGAGCGAGTCGGTCGGTGCGGTTAGACCCGGGAACGAGTCGGTCGGAGCGGTCGGGACGCCCGGACGAGTCGGTCGGCGATTTCGCATCGTACTCGCTCGCCCGGACGCGCGTACGAATCGGTCGGGAAACAGGGCTCCGAATCGGATCCGGTTAAGCCGAATCCGATTCGGAGCCCTACCGGCCGAGATCGGAATCGGCCCCTATGTCTTTATATTATACCATCGGACTCGATGTGGGTGGATATGTGAGAGTTTCTTGTTAATTGCTGTTCTGACATTAGGTTTGTACTTAGGATATGTGACTATGATTACTATATTACTGTAATTGATGTTCTAACATGATATCCTTATAGTGCATCGTATAAAAGCTTTTATGTCCTCACTTGTACGCCTACAATGTAACTTTATGATAGATCGACAGAAGAATGTCATATATAAAGACCATCTGTATCTCTAACCTACCCGCAATTCCAACTGCCACTTAATTTGTAACCTCTTGGCATTTCCTTCTTCTTTTGTAGCTCTTTCTTTCTTTCTATTATCATTATAATTGTCATTATAATTGTTATTATTATTACTGTTATTATCATTTATAATCACATTTGTAACTGTACTTCAACTCATGCCAATATGTGATTTTCTTTTTTTTTTCATCTATGTTCTTGTTCTTTTCCTTGAAAACCCAATAAAAATGATTTGAAAATAAAGAAGATGTGTGGTTGAGGTCGTTTCCCGCTGCATAGTATTGGGTAGTGTGTGTGTAATAAATGTACTTTTGCTTTTCTAAAGGAAAAGCACAGACTGGACAATTATTTATTGAGTGTTATTATTCAGTGCTAGCAAATGCTGAATAATAGCCCACACCACCTCCCTTGAGAATGCCTTGGACTGCTCTGCTCCACTATCCTAAGGGGCCGATTTTGATGCGGGCTGAAACGGCTCTGACCGACTGACCCATTTTGATGGGGTCTGTCGGAAGGGAATCCGAATCGGATTTCTGAATGTCTTCCGATGGGCTCAGAGAGCCTGTCCGCCATTCGGAAAGCCTTTAGTAGTCCCTCGGCATGTTCTTTCCGGCCGAGGAATTATGATGGCAGATTCCCACAGCCTTTCTGTGCCGGCCTTTCCGACACAGAAAGGCTTTGGAAATCTGTCTTTGGGGGTGCACAGCAGGGCCCCCATGGGTGCAAGGCCGCCGAATGGTAGCCTAGGGGGCACCTATGGTGCCCCCCTGTTGATCCCTGCACCCGGTGGCAGGCACCAAGGTGTCTGCCACGGGGCGCAGGGATGAATGGCACCCCTGCTCTTTACAATGAGAGCATGCATTCCGTTCAGAATGCAGGCTCCCATTGTAAAGTAAAGGATTGCGACCGAACAGGGTTCGGTCGCATCCCACTTGCTAGGCTGGAACCGACGACAGGAGGCCATTCCGTTTCATTTCCCAAACGATGTTGGACGGAGTCTGGTCCGTCTGGCATCGTAATCGGGCCCAAAGAGGAACAAGTACTTCAATAAGGTGTTTGGCTCCCAGTGGAGGGCGATTTTGGGCCCATTACTTATATAGGCCACTCAACTAATGGCCCATTTCCTCACACTCTCGCATATGAGACCTTGAAAATCTTCAAGACATTGCAGCCAAATTGCGTTATGTATGTCCTTAGTGTTTTTGTCCAATGTTTACATTTTAAGGTAGCTGTAATGTATTACTTTAATTACGGTATATTTTAAGTTCTTTAATGGAACATAGCTGCGAGTTCTGGAGCACCCAGGCACTCCGACGACTTCAGCTGCTGGATGGCCTAGGACTCTTTGGTTCAGTTCCTGGTTGTGGGTTTCCACTTTGGAGATAAATCCTCTTTCACACACAAACTGCTCCTGTGGTGACATTCTTCATTCCCACTAAATATCTGGTGATGTGCGGAGCAATTTTTGTTCCTTTCAGAACACTGAACCACCAAAATTGAATGATTGCGTTGTATTGATGACATTTCAGATGAATTACCATTCATGCTCTATTTGACAGCTCTGGTGAGTGTTATGATAACTTTACTGTGGTGCAACAATTATCTGCATGTTTCATTAAAAACCCTTAAGGTAACAGATATAATCTGCACAAGCCAAGCTGTTTCCAGTTGTACCAGCCAGGGGAGAGGTGTGGCGCCGCGGCCAGGGCGACTGACGCTGGATGCTGGGGATCACGGTTTGATCCCTGGCTCCGGCGGCAGGGGTCTGCCCAGCACCATGCGACTCTGGGCAATTGCTCGCTTAATCTTCCCAATGGCCCCCAGCGCCGAGATACCCCTTCGGGGGTGATTCGTGCGCTATACAAGTACTGGATTTACATTTACACCTCACCACGTCATTGCTGCGCTCACCTTTCTCAGCAGCCTTCGAGATCCCGTGGTGCTAAGAAAAACACAAGGAGGCAGATTTACTATGATTTTGCATCGGGGTTATGTCAATTTTGAGGTGCAGCCCTGACACAAAACATTTTTGACATTTACTAAGCCACACAAAGCCACATTGCATGGTCTTGTAAATACAAAGTATTGCAACACAGCGCATAGCGCTGCCTTGCTTTACTTTGAGTTGGGTAGGCATTACACGGGTGGAACATGGGCGTTCCCATGCACCCAGCCATGCATTTTGATGCAAACCCAGATTTACAAAGCCTTGTAAACCTGGGTTTAACGAGGAGAAATATCTTTATTTGTCCTTGTTACTTCCTCTGTCCAAGTGTGTGGTAGCACATATTGAAAGAGGAATATGCCTCTAAGAATTGTTTTTGTGCAGGAAGATACCCCTTCCTTCACAAAACTAATCCTGTGCATAACGCAGGCATCCTTGCTATATAGTGCATGTGTGCCTGCATTGGCACTAGGTAGCTTAGAGTGTGCCAAACCAAGGAGAGAGATGAAGATCTTAGTAGATATGGTGCTCTTCAGCTCCCTCCCATTCACACAACACAGCGCTGCAACTTGCCTTGCTGGACTGCATTGTGTGAGTTCCAGTTATGGGATAGAATCATCAATTGACCTCCTACATTGTAAGTTATCAGTATTTTGGGATGAATCATTGATTGACCTCCTACATCATAAGTTATCAGCTTACACACATCTTAACTCCCCATCTTGTCACACATTGGCTTATTGACAACTTCCAATTACACCACGATAAAAGCAAAAGGTGGGCTGCCTTAACTGTACTTTCATTAGATTTCTTTTTATTTTGATCACATTCCTTGTTTTTTTATGGCATCAATACAGCAAGTTGTGCAACCACCTACATTTCCACAACATTTAGGGAAATCAGAAATAAAGTGGAGGCAATGGTTACAAATCATTGAAAATTACTTAGGGCCTCATCACGATGACGGTCGGAAAGCATTCCAACCGACAGTGTCGGAACGGTTTCCGACCGACTCGGGTTCGGGGAGTCCGACTGACCGATTACAATGTTTCCGAACACCGTTCGGTCGGACTCCCATTGACTTCAATGGGAGCCTGTGTTCCGACCGGCAACACAGGCTCCCCTTGAAGAAAGGGGTGGCTGCGGAAAACCATGCACCCTGTGGCAGGCACCCCATAGTGCCTGCCACACTGTGCGTGGTCAGAAGGAGGGGTCCCATGGGTACCCCCACAGGCCCCATTCAGAGGCCCCCAGGTAAAGGAGGCCTGCTACAGGGCCCCCAAGGTAGGATTCCAACAGCCGATCAGTGTCGGAACAACCGATTTGGAAAGGCTGTCCGAATCGACATCGTAATACGTCGGTTGGAAACACGGTCAGTATGCCTGTACGAGTCTGCTCCGACCAAGTCGGTTCCTCCGAATGCCATTCGGAACGAAGTTGGAACCGAGTCAGACATTCTGAACGGTTTCCAATCATCGTAATCGGTCGGTCGGAATGGTTTCCGAGTTGGTTGGAAAGGCGGGTTCTGAATTGGATTTGGACAAACCGAATGCCATTTGGAGCCTTTCTGACCGACATTGTAATGAGCCTCATAGTGGCCAAAGACGCTGTAAAATTTGTTGTGAGTTGCGTTACAGAAGTACTTCCAGTTTGTGATTTGAGCTCGAAATTCGATAGAGGCACAATCAGTGCTTTGAGCTTGTGGTTTCCGGTGCTCGGCACCGGCACTTAATTGCCAACCCCTTATGACAGACTGACACATGGTGGCGCTGTTTGTGTTTTTTAGAAATGAGAACAATAACAGTTGCTTATTAATTTAATGTACATTAAAATGACTAATACCAGCCACCCAAGCCATTCTTATAGCACTGGGGGCCTTATATAGTCTGAAGTGCCACACTTGAAGGAGTTTGATGTTCGTAGGCATGTTTTTACTGTCACCGGCAGTGCTGGCAAGGGGAATGGGTGGTGCAAGCTGCAGAGGTCTCCTGACGTCAGCCTTGGCACTTATTTTTTTTTTTACAAATCAAACACTGTGCACAATCAAAAACAGTGTTTAATTGCTATAGATGTGGGCCAGGATATCATGTAGGTAATAATCCTGCATGTCCAGCAATAGGGACAAGATGAAATAATTGCAGAAAGATAAGTAATTTCTAGTCTGGAGAGTGCTGACTGCATAAGCAATGTTGTTTTAACAGTTGAGACAGGTGGAAATTCACTTAGTGAAAGGAACATTAAAGGTCCTTTACGCGAAGCCAGAATTGATAGTGTGTGGTTGACTGTGATGGTGGGTTCTGGTGAATCAGTCTCAATTATTTCAAACATCACTTTCTACAGAAATAAGCCTCGGAGTATAGTATTACAAAAAATGGGCTTGAATCCTAAGGCAATTGGTGATCATGACATAGACATGCTTGGATATTTTAATTCTACAGTGGAGTGTTTAGGAAGGATGATTGAGACCAAAGTGTATGTGGCAATAAAAGGATGTGATATTTTAGGGCAGAGTGATTTTGGCAAAATTGGGATTATTGTTTTGGGAAATATGACAGTGTTGGAGGTTGATGTGAAACAGAATATTGTACAGAGAATAATGTCAACATTTCCACTACTTTTTTGAAACATCATAGGCATAGTCAAGAGGTTTGAACATTACATTAAGTTAAAAAAAATGCCACAGATGTTGTACACAAATTGAGGCCAGTACCGTTAAGCGTTAGGAAAGATTTAAAGACTCTTTTAGACAACTTATGTTCTGAGGATGTAATTAAAACAATTGACTCGTGGAATGGGTCTCCCCAGTAGTTTTGCTGAAGAAACGGTATGGAAATTTACATTTATGTGTCGATCTTTGTATTTTGAACAAAAATTTACTGGTTGACTGCCCTTCTGTGCGTCATATCCAAGCAATACTGGCGAAGCAAAATATTTTTCCATTTTCAACCTTCATTCTGTTTACTATCAGATCCCATTAACTAAAAACTCACAAAATCTTACCACTTTTGTTACACAGCACAGGACCTTCGAATAATTGCAATTGACATCAGTTTCACATCTGCAGCAAGTGTCTTTTATTTGGTGAATTAAGTAACGTGCATGCATTTGAAGTTGATATTTGATTGTGTTGCAGGGATTCTACGAAATCAAAGAACTATGCTTGGGATTATGGAACCTTAGTAGGCAGGGACTGAGTTATCCTACTACCTAGTACCAATGAACCCGGGACTGACTCGCTATAGTGTCTCACTTGGTCTTCAACTCACTGACTGAGGAACAAGTGATTAGACACCCCAGCACACAACACTCCTGACACTTTCAGGAATCGCAGTTGCAAAACACACCCTTTCGCTCATGCTCTTGTACTCGTCCACAATAGGATCTGACAGAGACACGAGAAAAGTTTAAAATGTTTATTTTAACTAACATACTCTAGTATGCAGTATACGTGCCACAACAAGTAGAAAAATGCCTAAAACAAATACGGTCAGCATAGCAACTAGTCCGTAAATCATAAAAGGAGCTGTCATGATATACGACAGAGTAGCCTAACCTCCCTCCCCTTGTATAGAAGCACAATGATTATATATTAGAAGATCTCTAGGTGTTAGCAGCAGACCCCGTACCTCAGTCTTATAGATGGAAGATCTACATCACATGTGCTGTCATGCTCTTCTCTCTGGAAAGATCCCTCTCCAAGTGTGTGCCACCTACCCGTGTACCCCCATATGACCAAAGTAAGTGTTCCCAAACAACAGCTGCATCTGCATGTTTTGTCTAGGTGCTATGGCCTGACCAGAACAGAATAACAAGGGGCATTGTTGTTCGACCTTGACTACAATGTTCAGACTAAATCCCAGGAAAGAACAGAGTGCAAAAACAACAGCATGTTCTATGTGAAAGTTTCAGCATGGCATAAAGCAAAATAGGTTTGTGTAGTAACGTTCACAAAGCAGGAGACAGTCTGCAACGTGCTCATGCTAACATAGGGAGGACGACAATACCCATATGGGCCACAAGACAATTGTTCATAAGGGAAGCAGATGTGCACATATAGTGCTTCATCACATACTTAATATTTAAAAGACAGAGACATGACAGACAAGAGAAATGTATGTAAAGTATTAGTCCAAGATGTAGACTATTTGGGACAAAATATTTCTGCTGAAGGAATTACGGACCAAGTTATACAATTTAGATGCCATTCAAAAGGCTCCTCCTAGTCATGATAAGGACGCCTTACGGTATTCATGGGGCTATGTGAATACTATGCCCTTTTTGGTCCTGGATATGTTTTGGCAGTGGAACCCTTAAGAGCACTACAGAGAGAATGTACAAAATGCGAATGGTCTACACAAGTGAATGAAGCATTTGGGCACATTATGAAATGTGTGGTTGATGTACCAGCTTTAAGTCATTATGATATATAAGGAAAATGTGTGAATTGTGTAGATGCATGCTTGTGTGCATTAGGAGAAGTGTCAGGACAATGATTCAATGGCAAGGAAAGCACTGTTGTGTTTGCATCAAAGACTCTGAAAGAACCTAAAATAAATTATAGTACTATAGAGAATGGGGCTTTGACTTATGTGTAGGTGAAACAAAAATGTTATACCTATACGTGGGGCTCAAACTTTGATGTATATATTGGCCACATACCTTGGATATAACCTTTAAATGGAAAAGGCCTGGCTAAGGCTTCAGCTTGATTGGTAAGCCTTCTGTCAAAATTGCAAGAATATGATTTCAATGTTAAAAACCTGCAAGGTGGAAAACATTTCAGAGCAGACTGTCTTTCAAGGATGCCACTAGAGGATTTCAGATGTCAGAGAGGGAGATGAAGGACAACCATGAGTTTGTTGTAGCACCAATTGATGCCATATATATCAATGCAAGGGTCTGTTCTCAGGAACTTATTGAATTAACGTAAACATGCGAGATACAGTCTTGCAACAAGTGATTAAGTACATAAAGGAGGGTTGGCCTAGAAATAGTTGCTTCTCTGGAGACGTCAACTCTTTTGCACAAGTAGCTTTTGAACTCACTTGTGAGAATGGTATTTGTTTAAAGAATTAATTCTTGTGCCTCCCACAGGCCATGTGTTGGTCTAATTAAACTGCCATATGAAAGATACTTAGGCATTTCAGACACTTGCAAGAGATTGAGACAATTTTATTGGTGGCCATCTACAGATACTCAAGTATGTATCATGATAGATTTGTGACCTGAATATTTGGTATCAGACAAACACTGGAAATCAAATGAGAACCATAATACCCAGTGCCCCTTTTGATGGTCTGTGGAAGAAGGTGGCATTGGAATTTTTGGTCCTTTCCAGTTGCTTCCCCCAGGAATGAGGTATTTAGTTGTGTTAGTGGACTACTTTTCTAATTGGGTCTACTTGTCTTTCGTTGATTCTGCGAATATCAAGAATGCTGTTAAGTTTTTAGAGAATGTATTTCTTTTGAGGGTTCCCCCGAAAGACCAGTTATTGATAATGAAACTCACTTTACATCTGAATAGGCATGCAGTTTTTTCTAGCTTCACAATATATAAAACATCACCAGGTCACATTATTTAGTCCTTCTTCAAAAAGGCTTGTGGAAAGGACTAATCACTTTTTAAAAGAGAGATTTCAGACTGCTTTGTCTCTGGGCTTGATGTCTGCAACTATCTCAAAGACAAAATGCTGTCTAATGTTACCTTTTCACCATTTGTAACAAACATATCACCTTTTAAGTTATTAAGAGGTAGAGAGCCCAAAACAAGGCTGTTTACTGAATGGTTGAAAGGCTCTGTTAATTCGGAATTCAGGTTGGGTTCTGACATAGACAAGTATGTAGTGGCGGGGTGTCCAAGATGCTTCCTCACCAGGACGCTCCTACTGGGACTCTGTATGACCCTTGTGTGGGACCAGGATTCATACAATAATCTTGTGAGGCTCACTTGAAGTTACTGCAGGGATGAAATGGATGAAATTGATGCTAGGTCCCAACTTCCCTCACCCACCTCCTTCGCCCAACAAGGTCAAAGCAAAAGAGGGAAGGTGGGGAAGGAGGGAAAACAAAACAAGGAAAGGAAGAGGGGGTCGACTCCACTGGATCGTCTGTTGGGTTGTCACCAAGACTCCTAAAGGGAAAGACACAAGGTAAGTACGTTTCTAGTGTACAAGTAACTGACTGTATATATACACTCTACTTTGATAAAATACCTGTTGAATGATGTGCTAATCATGTGTGGGGAACAGGCTCTCTTGAGAACGTAGGACACACAAGTATCTGAAAAAGAAATACAAACTAAATATTTATAAGGACTGCAAGAGTTTGACCACAAACAAGAGTCGAACATTAACATACCAACCTATGTTAGAATCACCATAGGAGTATATGAGACCCTTTAAGAAAAATCACCTGTTACGCCTGAGTTTGGGAAAAACCAAAAAACTCATTTCCCAAGTCAGGAAAAAGCACGGATAAAAAATAGGGCAAAAATGGCAGGGTCAACCTTGAAAGGAATGTGGACTACCTATGAACACTAATATAGTCTCTCTATTGTGTTTTGTAGCAAGAGGAGACGTAACGCAATCAGAAGACAACTAGAACCACACTGCTATCATCAAAAGAAAAACAGCAATCAGATAAGTGTGAAAGTCTTGCTAGAAAAAGGAAAACGAATACTAGAAACTAAAGAAACTGCGATTCTTTAAGCACCTTCCTTTCTTCTCTTTTCAGATGCTGACTGCCAGGACACAAAGGGTTAACTTGAGCTGCAAACCCAAAGGAAACAATGTTGCCAGCCGGCAAGAGAACTACGTGATGTTAGTTGCTCTGGAAGATCACCCTACCATCCGGAAAAGAAAGGTATCTCCAAGAGGCTCTGAACCAAGACCGGAGTGACGAACAACTACAACTACAATCAGGAAATTCCAGGTAAGTACGGCGAAAAATCTATGGGAGGCCTGGGGGGTCCGTGCTGGAACGCAAAGCGCGTTTCCATTGCGGACCCCTCCCTTATATATGCTCAGGCGCCGCCTTCGCCCGCTGACAGGAAACAGCGGGCGGGGCTCGCATCAGCGCTCTCAGGCGGGGTAAAGCAGCGTGCCTCGCGGAGCCTGACAGCACACCCCCCCAAGACCCCTCCCCGAACAGGCTTGGGTTTGTCAGGATAGCGACGGTGAAACAACCAAACCAAGCGGGGAGCATGCACATTAGAAGCAGGTTCCCACGTCCGTTCATCAGGCCCATAACCTTTCCAGTGAATCAGATACTGCAACCGATGCCGCACTCTGCGAGAGTCCACAAATAAGCAACCTCATACTCAGAATCATCATCCACCAAAACAGGGGGAGGATGGGCAGGAACAACAGTACCAGGGGCAACAGGTTTCAACAAAGACACATGAAAAACAGGATGGATACGCAATGAGTCAGGCAAGTCGAGTTTCATAGCAACAGGATTCACAACCTTAGAAACAGCAAAGGGACCAATAAAGTGTGGCTTGAATTTGTTTGTCCCTTTAACCTTGATGTTCCGGGTGGACAACCAGACCCTGTCTCCTACTGCATAATCCGGAGGGGGTCGACGATGGTGATCAGCACCCTCTTTGTACCTACACTTGACCTCCTCCAAAGACCGTTTGGCTGAGACATGAATGTCTTGGTGATGAGTCACCAAATCCAAAGCAGCAGGAGTATCAGTAGAAACCAGGGAAGATACAAAGCCACAACGAGGATGAAAACCATAGTTACAAAAAAAGGAGATACTCCAATAGATGCATGTTCACCATTGTTATATGCAAACTCCGCAGTCCACAGAAAAGTGTCCCAATCCCTGTCTACCTATAAGAGGTGGCACCTTAGATATTGCTCAATACACTGGTTCACCCTTTCGGTCTGACCATCTGTTTGGGGGTGATGAGCAGAAGAGAGCCTTACATCTATCTCCAGCAAATTGTTCAATCCCTTCCAAAAGTTAGACACAAACTGAGGGCCCCTATCTGATATAATGACAGAGGGTAGACCATTAAGGCACACTACATGTTGGAGAAATACACAAGCAAGCTCTTTCGAAGTAGGCAAGCTTTTTAAGGGTATGAAATGGGACATTTTTGATAGCATGTCAATAACTACAGATGCAACAGTATGCCCTTGCTTGCTGGGTGGCAGTTCTACAATAAAATCCATAGAAACGGAATGCCATGGTGTAGGAGGAGTAGGCAGAGGGATTAAGAGCCCTGCTGGGACCTGATGGGAACTCTTACTCTGTGTGAAAACGTAACAGTTCTGAACATAGAACTGGGTATCTTGATGCATGGATGGCCACCAAAAATACATTTTAAGCAGGGCAAGGGTTTTCTTGTTGCCTGGGTGACCTGCTAACACATGTGTATGACAGCAGTCCAGTGCTTGTAACTGTAGGTCTTTAGTAGGGAGGACTAAGCCTACCTGAATATATACTAGATTGTTAATCCTGACTCCTTTGTGTTTGGTTTCTAAGTCTTTGAATTTCTTCAGATTCATGTGTATGGATCACTGCTTTCAAAAAGGACTCCTCCGAAAAGGTACCTCCTAGAACACGAGCAGGACTTAAAATAAAGGGTTGTTCTTGTGTACCCTGTTCATCAGATAGATCACATCCAAAGCGGGACAGGGCATTTGCTTTGCCATGTTTGGTGCCCGGCTGAAATTGTATGACATAGTCAAAATTGCTAAAGAAATGGGTCCATCTCAATTGCCTCATGGATAGTGCCCTAGCTGTCTTCATGAACTGTAGATTTCTGTGATCCGTGATAACAGTGACTGTGTGTAAAGCCCCGAGTAAGTGTTGACGCCATTCTTCAAAGGCCCTTTTTATTGCCAATAACTCCCTATCTCCTACTCAGTAGTTCATTTCAGCACGGGTAAGCTTATGAGAATAGAAAGCTGCAGGATGTAGATGACCTGTTTGTCTATCTCTCTGGGACAACACTCCTCTAGCCACTTGGGATGCATCTGCTTCCAATATAAAAGGTTGGGAAGTGTCAGGATGTTTCAATACAGGGGCTGTGACAAAAGACTTCTTTAAGCAGGAGAAAGCTTCTTCAGCATCTGGTGTTCAAGTAAAAGATATCCCCTTTTTCAAAAGTTTGGTGATAGGAGATGTTAGAGATGCAAACCCTTGTATAAACCGCCTATAAAAATTAGCGAATCCCAAAAAGCTCTGCACTTCCTTCACTGAACAGGGAGATGGCCACTTTGTGATAGCAGCAACCTTTTGAGGATCCATGGTCAGTCCTTTTGCTGACAACACAAAACCTAAAAAAGTGACTTCAGGAACATGAAATTCGCACTTGTCTAATTTCATGTAAAGATTGTTGTCTCTGAGGCGTGTTAATGCACTCTTTACATGTCCGATATGTTCTTCTATGAACGAAGAGTATATTAGAATGTCATCAATATAGGTGATAGTGTTCACATCCAGGGTTTCTCTTAGAACATCATTAATAAAAAACTGGAAAGCCGCAGGGGCATTACACAGCCCAAAGGGCATAACTAAGTACTCATATAGCCCAAACTTCGTGTGGAAGGCTCTTTTCCATTAATCCCCCACCCTTACTCGAACCAAATGATATGCGCCTCTTAAATCCAGCTTAGTGAAAATAGTGGCCTGTTTCACTTGATCGAGTAAAGATTGAATCAGAGGCAGCGGATATCGATTCTTAATTGTCACACAATTAAGGGCTCTGTAGTCTATGCAGCACCAAAGACCCCCTTCCCGTTTTGGTATAAAACAAAGGGGGGAAAAAGCCGCCGATCTAGATGGGTGAATAAATCCTTTTTGCAACATATCGTCCAGGTATTCCCTCAAATAAGTGTTTTCTTTCTCGGTCAAGGCATATATTCGGCTACACGGAATTTTGGCTCTGGGCACTAAGTCAATACGGCAGTCATAGGGCCGATGGGGTGATAGGACCGAGGCTTTTTCTTAATCGAACTCCTCTCTGAAGGCTTCGTAACAGTCAGGTAATACAGGTAAACTAGAATCAGAAATTCCAGCTAAGTGTTGCGATGGAGTGCAAGATTCTAGACAGTGGACCTTGCAATACTCAGAGGTGAAAGCTAAGGTGTGGTCTCTCCAATTGATATCAGGGTTGTGTTTCATCAACCAAGGGAGGCCGATTATGGCGTGGAACTGAGGTGAAGAGATGACATCGAATTGGATATTTTCAAAATGATTGCCTGGAAGGTGCAAGCCTAACTCTTTGGTGGTATGAGTGACAGGCCCAGATTTCATGTGACTCCCGTCAATAGTCTTGACAATGTCCACTGTCCTTTTTGGTTCAATAGGAATGTTCATGCTCTCAACCCATGCCGAATCAATAAAGTTCCCATTAGCACCTGAGTCAAGCATGATTTGTACTTCTATACTTCCATTACCCCAACTCAGCCGGGCTAAGACAAAAAAATGATGCATGGGGTAGGGAGCGTGATCAAGCCCTAATAGCTGGGAGACCATTAAACCTGTTTCACTATGCTCAGGCGAGTCAGTTTCCCGACTTCGTACATCGTTTTGGTTTGATATGGCAATCTCTCAAAAAGTGTCCAGATTTGCCACAGTATAAACACAGATTATTAGCCCGTCGTCTCTGCCTCTCTTCATAACTCAGGGGTCCTTTAATACTGCCTATTTGCATAGGTTCTGGCTCCTCAATAGGTTTGTCTGACTCTGGTTTCTTTTCTCTAAAAGTAGAGTACTTGGTCTCAATACGTCCTTTCTCCCTTTTTCTCTCATGCAAACGGTGGTCCATTTTAACTACCAAGTCAATTAATGCATCACAGGATTCAGGAGGGTCTACGACTTGTGCTAGCATATCTTTCAGGTCCTCTCTCAGGCCTTTGTAAAAAAGAGCACTTCGTTTGGCTTCCGACCATCCGGTTTCAGCCTCTAATCTGTTAAAACAAGAGATGTAAGTCATAAGATCCTTTGATCCTTGTTTGAGATTTAATAACTCAGTATCAACAGACTGCATGAATGAATGTCTGTCGAACAAATGTCGTAGCTCCTCCTTGAAAGCTCTTTAGTCATACAACAAGGGATCATTTCTATCCACTAAGGGAATTGACCATGTAGCTGCTGTACCACCCAAATACCACAAGACGAAAGCTACCTTGGATTGCTCAGTGGGAAAGCAAGATGCCTTGCACATAAAGTGCAATTGGCACTGGTTAATAAACTTTGCAAATTTAGCTGAGTCACCCAAGAATCTTTCTGGGGGTGCTAGAGGTATAGAAGAGGGAGTGGTGATGTGATACACAGGAGACGCATTACCAGACAGTGGAGAATGTGGTTTGAAAAAGGTGGTATGGGATCCAGGCAATGGATCAGGATGTTGTGGAGTCCGGGAGACGTGTTGTAGGGAATCTACTCTAAGGGTTAAGGCTTGAGTTTCTTTTTGTAAATTCCCTATCATATTCTCCGCATCAGCTAACGTTATCTGATGTTCCTCCACAACGCCCGGGCAGTAATATAAAACGTGGGCTTCGCGTTCTATGAGGTTCACCAGGAGTTACTGCAGGGACGAAATGGATGGAATTGATGCTAGGTCCCAACTTCCCTCACCCACCTCCTTCGCCCAACAAGGTCAAAGCAAAAGAGGGAAGGTGGGGAAGAAGGGAAAACAAAACAAGTAGAGGAAGAAGGGGCCGACTCCACTGGATCGTCTGTTGGGTTGTCAACAAGACTCCTAAAGGGAAAGACACAAGGTAAGTACGTTTCTAGTGTACAAGCAACTGACTGTATATATACACTCTACTTTGATAAAATACCTGTTGAATGATGTGCTAATCATGTGTGGGGAACAGGCTCTCATGAGAACGTAGGACACTCACAAGTATCTGAAAAAGAAATACAAACTAAATATTTATAAGGACTGCAAGAGTTTGACCACAAACAAGAGTCGAACATTAACATACCAACCTATGTTAGAATCACCATAGGAGTATATGAGACCCTTTAAGAAAAATCACCCGTTACGCCTGAGTTTGGGAAAAACCCAAAAACGAATTTCCCAAGTCAGGAAAAAGCACGGATAAAAAATAGGGCAAAAAGGGCAGGGTCAACCTTGAAAGGTATGTGGACTACCTATGAACACTAATATAGTCTCTCTATTGTGTTTTGTAGCAAGAGGAGACATAACGCAACCAGAAGACAACTAGAACCACACTGTTGTCATCAAAAGAAAAACAGCAATCAGATAAGTGTGAAAGTCCTGCTAGAAAAAGGAAAACGAATACTAGAAACTAAAGAAACTGCGATTCTTTAAGCACCTTCCTTTCTTCTCTTTTCAGATGCTGACTGCCAGGACACAAAGGGTTAACTTGAGCTGCAAACCCAAAGGAAACAATGTTGCCAGCTGGCAAGAGAACTACGTGATGTTAGTTGCTCCGGAAGAGCACCCTACCATCTGGAAAATAAAGGTATCTCCAAGAGGCTCCGAACCAAGACCGGAGTGACGAACAACTACAACTACAATCAGGAAATTCCAGGTAAGCACGGCGAAAAATCTCTGGGAGGCCTGGCGGGGTCCGTGCTGGAACGCGAAGCGTGTTTCCATTGCAGACCCCTCCCTTATACATGCTCAGGCACTGCCTTCGCCCGCTGACAGGAAACAGCGGGCGGGGCTCGCATCAGCACTCTCGGGCGGGGTAAAGAACGCTGCCTCGCGGAGCCTGACAAATCTTGGGCTGGCACACTGGTGATAATCGCCCATCATATGAGGTTCATGTCAATTGATGCCTGTACTGAGACTCCAACAAAGCTGAACCCAAAATTCAGGACAAAAATTCAAGACAAAGGGTCAAAATTCAGAACAAAAAGCCAGGACAAAAGGTCAGTTTTTTGGACACATCCAAGGTGAGGCCATACTCCACTTTTTATCAGTGTATTTTTTAAACTATTTTCTACATAGTACTATTTATTCACTATGGTCTTTTATGATTGCCTCTAGGTATGCTACATTCAGGTGGCACACAACATCATTGTTCAATTGTAAATTAATGCCCTTGAGCATTGTGTCAAGGCCATCACCCCTATCCAAATGTACCCAATCTTTCTTGGAGAGAAAGCAACAGCAACATTTTGATTATGATTCTAAACATTTTAAAACCCATGGAAAACAGTTTGGGAAACATTAAGGTAAGTGACCTTCTGCTAGTTTATACAAGTTGACCAAAAACATCTAGCTCACCTCAACCACGAGTGGACTTTAAACCAAAATAAAATCAATGAGGCAGACCAGATAGTGTGGGCGACAGTCTCAAACCTAATTACAGGATGTGAGGTACACACATCTTGTCTGTAGTGTCAAAGCACAAGAGTGTGCATCCAGGACTCTACATTTATCTCAGAACTGGAAGACCAAGGCTACCAATCAAAGAGAATGAAATTAAGATCAGATGGGAGACCCACAGCAATTGATTTAAAGAGTTGTTTCTAAGAACCGGATAAATAAGGAAGAGAAGTCAAGGTGGGAAAATTCCTAAAATCAGACACGATGGGTCCTTCTTGAGTATCAGAAAGTATTGCGTACTTGGGAAGTTGTTTCAGCAGAGAAGAGAGAAACAGAAGAGGGACTGTTAAGTGGTTGAACAAGCAGCACCCACCCGCCCTGGCAAACTCTTCTGGCGCAATGGTCCACTTGTCGTGCTTGTGAAGGGTAAGCAGTGGCCATACCCCTTGGAAGGTTGTGCTGGGCAATTGTCCACTCAGTCCATGTTTTAAAATGGTTTTTCAGTTGAACCAAGGCCAAACCAGTGATCTGGCTCATCCATAAGTGCCAAGTACGCGTAGAATCTTCAAAATATTTGGGATGTAAATTTCACAAACCAAATGTAAGAAGTGTTTCTTTAACATATGGCAGTATTTTCCCCTTTATATACAATTAGACCGCAGATTGAACTGGGAATCAGTTACCTATCTACACCTAGAGATTAATATCTACCATTCCCCCACTGATTTGCAGGATGGAAATCTGGGCGGAGAGATACAGTCCCTCCGAGCCCAGTTTGCTTTTTGGTCTTCCACTGTCAGTAATGGGACGCATGACACAAGTGAAGATGTTGGTGCTACCCCGGTTATTGTATTATTTTGCAAACCTTCCCCTGCTCATCCCTTGTTCCCTTTAAAGACACATCCCACATCTGATTTGGAGCTTGGGTGCTGCCGGGTAGGTGTTTCCACTCTAAAAGAACCTAAGGCTACGGGTAGATTAGCCCTTCTGGATTTAGATCGGTATTATTTAGCTGCACAGCTCCAATGGGTTGCTCCCTGGCTGTCTGGCCGCCCCTGCATGAGATGGGGTTTACCCGTAAAGACTTTAAAGAGGCTTACTGCTCTACTCATTGTTTCCTAATGACCATTCTACTGCTCGCCACCTAGGGTTATTCCACACAGTTTTTCTTGCCTTACTAGACCCGTAAACTCACTAACATGAAGAAACTCTACGCTCCTACACTGTTTATTAGGCCTCCTACTCTCACAGGACAGCTACACTCAGTGCATCTCAGTCAGTGGCATGCTCCAGGCCTCTCAAAATTGGGGGATTTGTTTGTTGCCACCGATCTACCAGAACTCCAAACTCTTATGGCAGACTACAATCTTCACCTGGGTCCACTCCTTACTTACAAACAACTTAAACAATCATTAAATGCCTTTTTTCATGTCTGCTACCTAGCACCAACCCTACATTAGGTGTGCCAGACGTTCTACACCATACGGCCTGGTTGGTAAACTGATAAGATGGGTTTACAGAGCTTTCCCGCAACATAGAGAGCACTACAGGGCATCGCTCCATACTAACTGGGAGACTGATCTGGCCAAACGTCTGCACGATACGGATGGGCTAAAATATTGGACTAGCCCCAAGAAGTATCCCGCTGCTGTCATTTTAAGTATATTCAATTTAATATTCTGATCTGAGCCTACAGTGCACCTGCCTGAATTAATAAAATATAAATGGAAGCCACAGCTGTTTGTCTTTGCTGCATGCAATTGTATGCCGATTTACTTCATATGCTTTGGTATTGCCCCACACTCCTTTCATACTGGCAGAGAGTTCTCGAGGTGCTGTCAACCATGATAGGCGGTGTACTAATGAATTCCCCAGAAGTGGAGCTATTGGCCATATTCCTCCGCCCTAAGTTCAAAAAGTCCTCCACCAAGTTCCTCGACCTGGCTCTTCTTCTAGCAAAACGCAATATCACACTGCACTGGGAGGATTCACTTCCTCTGGCTATAGTAAGTTGGACCAAGGTCTCGCTCTCTGGTTTCGATCTGAAATCACTCTGTTATACAGAGAGGAATGAGCAGGTCTGAGAAAATATTTTATTGTACAGACGTGGGATATTTTGGTGGAGGGCTTTAAAGACTGCACTAAGGATGATACTCTCACCCCGTAAACCACCCCAACACATACACTCTTGGTTTTTATGTACTAGTTGTTCTTGCCACATCTAGGCAACTACACAAGGCAGTGGTGTAAGAGTGCCTATCTTTACCACACTGTCATGATTTCCCCACTAGAACACTTTCTTCTAAGCACCACAGGGTTCATTGCTCAGCTTTCCTATGCTGATAGCTAAGGAAGCAGCAACTTGGCAGGGGGTTTGGAGGGGCAGTTTATTATGGATCAGTTTGTTACCCAGAAAAATGTAAAAATTATGTGCTAACTCTTCTTAAATGTACGTCGCCCAGCACTGTTCTTCTGTAAATGTACAATGGAACCTGTTGCTACATACCTTGCTACTATCTTGCTATGTAACCTCTTTTGGCATACAACAACAAAATATTTTTAAAAAAAGCATAAGGTAGTAATTTCATTTAGTACATTTGAACTCAACATTGCATTGACATTTATATGTAGTGAAAGTTTCTAAACATGAACTTTAAAACATTCATTAACCCTCCCTTATGACAACACTATGAGTGAACAAATTGAACCAATTGTCTGGTGTCCCTTACATCATGGTCAATATTATTGCAATGAATAGTGGAACATTACAGGCTAATAAAACATAAAAGTGACTTTTTTGTACACAGTCCATTTTAAACTGAATTACTTGAAAGAGCTCTCAAATGTCACTTTCAAGCACATTAGATACATGAAGTAAATTGATTTGACTTAGATCACACAATCTAGTCATGCAGGAAATCTGAGATCCGAACCCAGGTTTTTTGATCACGCATTGTGCACTTAAGCCACTGAATAGGTTAATTTATTTTTCATAATCCCCTTTAAAACCAAAAGACAGTGTTTTTTGTACAATTCTGTAAGATGAATAGTACACTGTGTTAAATAAATGCAGATCACATGTTAATCTGACACTATATCTAAAAAGAAAAAGGTACATAATGAAGGTAAGGGAAGGGAGGACATCATATGCTAGTATCACTGGCTTTTTCAGACATTACATAGCTATTCAATGCAGTGGTGGAAGTGCATTAAAAAACATATGGATACTGCAGTGGGACAGGGTCATTGAGCACGTAGGCGGAATCAAAGGTGAGGCTTAAAAGAACAAAATATTCTGTAAGCATTTTGTTGATCTTTCAGCATCAAGTAACTACATATAAAATAACAAACCTCACATGAAAAATAAATGAAAGTTAAACTAATAAGTAGGATATGCACTATTTTGTGTTATAAAACCTCTATTGGTTCATGCGATCATTACAGATGTCTATGTGTTCAATCAGAAGCCCATACAATTGAATCCTGTTTTTGTGCAGCAGGGAAAGTGACTTGTGTATTTTTAGTACTATGAGGTTCCTGAAAGCACTGTGAATGTGTAAGTCATTATCAGGGCCACTGGGAACTATGTGATTGTGCGACGGCTGTGTTTTTTGCATAATTAAGGATCTGCCGCATTTGCCACATAATCCATCACCTGCTGCATAATCTGCAGATTTTAACAAAAAATATTGTTTCTAGCTCAACCGGTTCAAAACTTACTATAATTGAAGGTCCTTTGTAAAGGTTGATTTCTCACCTTTATATTGTTTATTGCTATGTTTGGGTGTTAAACTTAGGTGTAAACTATGCCCAGACAGTGTTAACAATTGTAAAAATAAAATAATGAAGTAATACTATCAGATAATGAGTTGCATTACTCAGCATAATTTGCCTTTTCTTGCAGCATAATTTAGTTAACCCTGCCGCATAATTTGGCCCCTCCTGCCACATAATTCCAGTGGCCCGACCATTATTTTAAATGTGCACTCTCATCTCTCTGCCCCTTCCGCGGGATCACAGCACAGGAGACTCCCTCCCTTCCACTCTAACTGGGAAATCATATTTTTTCAGAGTTAACTTTTGTCCTTTAGCTGAAAGGCTAAAATTACCAACAAATGCTGTCTGTTAAATCATCCATCATGGATAAACGACATTAGTGCTAAATTACGGACAGACTGTGAAAAATACAGATGGGTGATCACCCTAATTATGGTATTTACAGAGGGTGCCTTACGACTGCCGACACCTTCCAGGAGCGGTGCCTGGCAGGGCAGGTGGGGACATGCCCGGAGCTTAGTACTTAGCCTGGCTCTTTTCCAGCATTCTTGTGGTCCTGGGTTGTAGATGGCTGATGCAAGGTGAAAGTATTATTTGGTAGGGCAGGGGTGTCTTACCATGTAAAACTAGCACAATACACAAAGATGGACCCTGGGTACTCTCTAAGTACACCTTCTCTCAGTCCTAGTAGTGGCAAAGAGCAGACAGGCTACTTAGAGGAACATGTGTTAAGCATTTCACATCACCAACATGGATGATACGTAATTGACACTACTCAAGAGTGTCTCCAGGCAGAACTGATCTATCTGGCTCGGGGGGACATGGGTGCAGAGGTGCTCTTGGCTATCTGGGGCCAGAGGAGCTGGCAGGCATGTCAAGTAAGGGCAAAAACTAATGAAGATCTTTACAATGGGACCACAGGGGTGGCTGTTCATTCATGCAGGTTAATCTCTTCTTTTGAAGCGTTGAGTAAAGCAGGTTGTATTTGGACTGACTACCAACAAGCCTAGGTACCTGCAAGCACTCCGGTTGAGGAAATCTTTATCCAGAGGACCAGGGGAAATTGGTAGAAATCTGAACCTCGCTGAGTGGTGGGGCTACAGTTCCCAGAAGCCACCTGCCCAATGACTTTGAGTGGCCATGCCGGATGGCTTTAGGAACCGGACTTCAAGGTCATGTACTTAGCGATTTGTGCCTGCAGACAGCAGAGGACAAGTTCCTCTAGCCCAAGGGAGTTCTTGTGAAGCCTGGAGTATGCAGAAGGGTTTACATTCTTTTTGGAACTGGCCTCTTGCCTTGATCGAGTCAACATCCAGTGGGTGCAGGGTGACTGCCACAAGTGCAGAGCTTGGTGCTTATCTTCGTGAAGTCCTGCCTTGTAATGGAAACGGGTCTCTTGTTCTTATCACATTGAATCTAACATTCAGGTGTCTGGGATGTCCCTTAAATCCTGGATTTACGGGGCGCTAGTGGGTGTGAGGACTAGTAGCCAAATGGCATCTAGTTCTGTGGCTAATCCACCCTAGTAGTGACAACATCCTGTGGGTGTATGTCACTGAAACTAGTCAAAACCTGATTTATAGCCTAAATTCAATGCCCAAGACGTGTGGGCAGCCTTGTGGAGGCAGACACCTCCTGCATAGCTAATTTCCCAACTTCCTGCAAAAATCAGAGCTTGGGGCAGGGAAGACTTTGTCCTTGAGTAGGGGACAAGCTCCTTTGTCTATTGGCATCAGTGAAGCCTTTGAGGCTCACCTCCACACTGGTCTAATCACTAGCCATCCTGTGTGGGCAGAGGTGTCCCCTCCTGCTCGCACAGGTCGCAGGGTCGAACTGGAGCAGGCAAGCTGCTCATGCAGGGCTGACATGGCAGACCTGCAGGCTTCGGTTTTACTCGGTAACTCAGGGTTGCACAATGGGTGCTGCAGCCCTGGTACCACTTTTACATCCGTGGCCTGGGTACAATTTCTGCCATATACTAGGACCTTACTGGGATGTAAAAGTATGTGCCAAGTAGGTGTACCAATTCCCATTTAAAGTTTAAGGTAAAGAGCAGTGGTGCTGGGTCTGTTTAGTAGGACCCAGCACACTTTCAGATCAATTATGACAGCATCTAGCAGTAAAAAATGGGGGGTGACCATCCAAAAAAGGCACTTTACAACAATGGCGTAGACTGGGCTGCAGTTGGGCAGCGAGGTGCCCCGAGCTCTACTGGGAAGAATCACCAAGGGGTAGGAGGCATTGAATCCCAAGACACTCCTTGCCCTGACCACTTAACACTGAGCGGGGCTAACCAAGAGAAACCCATCTACCCTGCCCCTTACGTCCAGGGCCCTAAAAACGTTTTGGGATAACTGCATCAAAGGTTTTAAACAAGTGCTTGGACACAAATATCATACCCCCTACGCTCTTCTGAGGTGACGCTATACAGAGTTTCCTCAATTGAGACTCTTCGAAGGGCACCAATATTAAGCAGAACACCCGTCTCCCATGTGAGGTATGCCATGATGCACACTGAACTACGAACAGGTTCGCTGATAAAATAATCAAGGTGCATTTGAGGGGAGATGTAAACTGGGTGGTCGTAGTGCACTGTGCTGGCTGCATGTTCCGTCCTTGGGCTGGAGTGGAAAAACAACACATAGGCTCACCTAATGTCAGACTTTTTAAGAGGCATAAACACAAGCTCTTCAACATCTGCTTGCCACATGGGATACCGCATAATGTTTACTGAACTGTGGGAAGTCCCACTGGCAGTGCAAATTAGGACTTATATAGGGTGAGGCAGTGAATGGGGAGCATCCTGAGTTACTTGGGGTACCATGCACGATCATGAACAATCAAAAACACAATGAGGCTCCCCAAACAGTGTTCATATTTGGGGATGCCACTGTGAGTGATCTTACTAATGATTCGTCCACTTGAACACAGGGTCATACTCTGACCCCCAACTCTGGCAGATATTGAACAGTGGTTGCATGATGGTTAAACCTAAAGGTGTGACACTTGCAGTGGCTAAGGAACTATTTGATTTAATAATCTTACCTCGTGGAATGGTGGATCCTCTGGCACAAGGGGGCTCAACCCTAGAATAACACTGTGGAAATTTTAAACAGATCCTTCAGGCAATCCTAGACTCTAAGAATGCTCTCAAAACAAAGATTGATATGGTGGCACTGGATGTCGGCCTCCTGTGAGTCGATCATAGGAATCTGGTGGAGAGGGTGACAAACAATGATTCTACGCTTACAGCACTACACCCTACTGTCAAGGAGCTCCAAACTCAACTGGTGATGTTAAAAGATGAAGTCCGACCCTTAACACCACAGCAGAAGATTCTGAAGGCCACTCCAGGTGGAACAATATAAGAATCTATCCCTTAGTGGACTTGCTCCTTCCGCAGGGCAGAGCCGTCTGGTAGCTGCTGCTGCTGTCCCCATCCTCTGCTTCTGGTGCTACTGACCCAGTGGTCAGGAGTTCGAGGCCCTCCTCCACCCACAGGTTCCTGCCTGCACCTCATCTCTGGTGGTCCAGTGGTAGAGCATCACTGCTCTGCTGCTTGACTGCCCTCCTGTCCCTCGTTCTGCTGTTTCTGTCCCTCTATCTGCTCTTCTCTTTTGTTTTTTCTGCCTCTGCCTTTGTTTTTTTATTCTTTTTAGTTCCTTTTTTTTCTGTCCACTACCTCTTTGCCGCTGCGGTCCCCTCCAGTGTCCATTTCCACTCCCATGTTTCCCGTCTCCCAGTTGTCCAGCCCCTCACAGCTGCACTACTTAATGGCGGCCGCCGCGCAGTGAAAGTGCAGTCCACTATCTCTTAGTGGACTTGCTCTTTCCACAGTGCAGCACCGTCTGGTAGCTGCTGCTGCTGTCCACATCTGCTGCTGCTGGTGCTACTGACCCATGGGTCAGGAGTTCATGGCCCTCCTCCACCCTCAGTCTCCTGCCTGCTCCTCATCCCTGGTGGTCCAGTGACAGAGCATCACTGCTCTGCTGCTTGACTGCCCTCCTGTCCCTCTTTCTGCTGCTTGTGTCCCTCTTTCTGCGCTTCTCTTTTGCTTTTCTGCCTCTGTCTTTGGCTTTGTTTTTTATTCTTTTTAGTTCCTTTTTTCCTGTCCTTTCCCTTGTTGCCACTGCGATCCACGTGGCCCCGCCCCACCAGTGTCCTCTCTTGCGTTTCCCGCCTCCCAGCATCCAGCCCCCCGCAGCACTACTTAATGGTGGCCGTTGCGCGGTGAAAGTGCTGTGGACTTAGTGGACTTACTCCTTCCACAGCGCAGCACCGTCAGATAGCTGCTGCTGCTGTCCCCAACTGCTACTGCTGGTGCTACTGACCATGAGGTCAGGAGTTCGAGGCCCTCTTCTAGCCACAGCCTGCTGCTTATGCCTCATCCCTAGTGGTCCAGTGGTAGAACGTCACTGCTCTCCTGCTTGACTGCCCTCCTGTCCCTCTTTATGCTGCTTCTGTCCCTCTTTCTACTCTTCTCTTTTGCTTTTCTGCCTCTGCCTTTGGATTTGTTTTTTATTGTTTGCCTTTTATTCTTTTTAGTTCCTTTTTTCCTGTCCTCTCCCTCATTGCAGCTGTGATCCCCTGTGACACTGCCACCCTCCAGTGTCCATTCTGGCTCCTGCGTTTCCTGCCTCCCAGCTGTCCAGACCCCTCACAGCACTGCTTAATGGCGGCCGCTGTGCGGCTGCACAACATGCACTCTGCTGGTGCGCCAAAGGTGCGCCAAAGGCAAGCCTGTCTGCGCCAGTCCACGCCTGGGATCTGGGACCTCCTTGACACCACCTCTCTTGATATCGCTTTCTTCACGAAAACCTGGACCAACCTCTAGTCCAGACCAGACATCGCCAGCACCATCCACCACCAACGGTTACAAAATCACCTGCAAGGACCACCCCGACCGCCCATGAAGAGGCATTGCCATTGTCCACAAAAGCACGCTCCGACTGACCATGGTACACCTCCACTTCCAGAGATCGATCAAACCCAACACCACCCTCTGCAGCACTCTCGTCTACAGGCCCCCCAGCCCCAAACCCCCCTTCACTGACACCATCGTGGACCTCATCGTAGCCGAGGCTCTTGCATCCACCAACTACATCCTGCTCAGAGACCACAACTTCCACCTGGACAACCCCAGTGGCTAGAACACCTCCTCCCTCCTGGAGCACCTCACCAACATCTGACCCAAGCAGCTAATCACCGCAGCGACCCATACAGCCGGACACACGCTCAACCCCGTCTTCTCCACCAGCGGGAACCTCCCTGAACTCTCGACGGAACTCTCCTGGACCAACCATCATTGCGTACATCTCGCCTTCACCACGCCCACTGTACACCACCTGTAGGAAAGTGGGTTTCTGTTGCAGTAACCCCCCCACACTTTTTGCCAACTTTCTGATGCACTTTGACTTGATGTGCATTGGGTCCCTGCCAATCACGTTCCCAGGGGCTGTGTTCTTTCCCAAAACTGTACGATTGTACCCACAATTGGCACTACTCTCGCCACATGTAAGTTCCTTGTAAAATGTACCATGGGTACGAAGGGCACTGTGACCAGGGAAGGCCTCTAAGGGCTGCAGCACATATTGTGCCACCCTTAGATGTCCTGTACCTTAACATGCACACACTGTCATTACAGGCAGCGTGTTTTGGTGAAGAGAAAAGTGAGGAGTCGATATGGCACACATACCTGTGTGCCATGGCTGCAACACACTGCCTATGGTATAGATAAGTCAACCCTCTAACTGGGTGCACTATACCACGGGTGAGGGTACAGTATCATGAGCACAGTACCTCTACAATATCTAAGTCCATTCTTGACATTGTACATGCAGTAAAGCCATAAAGAGTATATGGTCTGGGAGTTTGTAATTATGAACTCCATAGCACCATAATGGCTTTACTGAATTCTGGGAAGTTTGGTAGCAAACTTCTCAGCGTAATAAACCCAAACTGATGTCAGTGTGGAAATGATTATACAATGCACTCAGAGGGCATCTTAGAGATGCCCTCTGAAAAAACAACCAGCCTCTGGTGGGTTCCCTGACTGGTAAACACCAGCCTGCCACCACAAGACAAGTTTCTGGGATCCTGGAGTGGGGGCCTTCGCTCCCTGAGCCCAGAAATAAAGCCTTTCCTGGGCAGAGGTGTTCACACCTCCTCTAGGTCAGGAAGAGCCATCCGTGGCAGGGGAGCTTCAAAGGCCTTGCCGCCTCTGCAATGCGACCCCCAGCCTCTCCTGCTATCAGGAGCAGACCCCTTCCTGTCTCACCCCCTTTTCGGCGGGAAGACAGGCGGGAAAGATTAGACCAACCCAGAAGGTGTGCCCAACTCTGCCAAACCCACCCCTCAGGTGGGGAGGCGAGGTGAAGCCCACTCTTCAGTCCCCACCATCTTGCAGATGGCAGGCACTCTCCAATCAGGATTAGGGTTGTGCCCAGTCCCCCACATGGGGTGATCACACCAAGGGTGTAGTCACCCTAAGGTCAGAAGCCCATTGGCTACTAACCTGAGACCCCTAAAACGCCCCCTAAATACAGTATTTAGGGGGCAGCCCGAACACAGAAGGGAGATTCCTGCAACCTATGAAGAAGAAGGATGGAAGAAGTTGCAGAGGAGACTACAGAGAAGAACTGACTTGGCCCCAGCCCTACCGGCCCATCTGCTGTTTCCGGAGATCCTGCGCCAAAGGTTGACCTGTCCTGCAGCAAGCGACCTCCATACCCCTGGGAAGACGGACTGCCTTCAACAAAGACCGGATCTCCTGCGAACAGCTGCTCTGTTTGAAAGAAACTCCAAAGACAGACTCTGAGCCTGCTGAGGACGAAGAAACTTGACGCCTTGAACCACTACTGCACCTGTCACCTACGGCCCGAGTCCAAGTGGCCCACTGGTCCCAGTGAGGTCCTCCAGCACTCCAGAGTCTGATTCCACCATGGATTGACCCCTCCAGGACTCCATGATGTCGCTTGCAACCTCTGCACCCTCCCAACCGGGAGTGGCCCTGTAAGGTAAAATCCGACCTCAAAAGTCACCCATGCATCCGGCTGCCGTGAGCCCTGGAGAAGAGGACCTGAGGTGCACCTAGGTCCCCGAGCCCTCCAACTTACCTGCCCTGCTGTTGGTTCCTTTCAGAAGACTTCCTGGACCATGCTTGCAGTCAAAATCCAAAACTGGCAACATCCACAGGATTGCATTGGGCTCCGACCCCTCCTAAGCACCCTGCACCCGGCCGCCCCAGTACCACTGGTGGTGTGGACTTGGTGCTGACTGGGAAACCCCTTTGCCCTGACCTTAACCTGACCCAGACCCAGTGGCCTGCCCGTGACTGGCCCCCAACCGATGTGCCACCTAGCCCCTTTGGCTAACATTGGCATCCTGCACTCTGCACCCGGCCACCCTAGTGCCGCGGGTGGTGCAATTTGAGTGCCTACCTGGACCTTGGTGAAGCTTGGTCCCAACCTCAAAAACTCCCACTTGTAAGATGTTAGCTTACCTGTGAAACCGATAACCATTTTTCTCCCATAGGAACCTATGTTAAGAGATTTTAGGCCTAAAATGTTCTAAGTGTTGAACTGCTGTTGTATGGAAAAAAGCGAACTCAATTGCAAAGTATAAAAAGTCCTACTTACCTTATATTGCGAGACCCTAATGCCTCATCTAGGCATACCACCCCAGTACTAAAAGTAATCCAAAAGTAACTAAAAAGTAATCTAAAAGTACTTGCTGTATAATTCAAACTGCGTTTTAAAGTGATACTAACCTGTAACAAATGCAAATTCAACCACAACTGCATTTCCTTGAACAGTCTTGCATTTGAGAATCTATTTTACTTACCTGTGCCAAGTCCTACTTGGTTCTTAAATAAGACATAAGTATACCTGTTTTATACTTACCTAATTGGTCTTGATTCTGTCTCTGAGTGTGAGTATTCAGTCCTTGATTGAGTGAATACAATAAATGCTTAACACACCCACTGGATAAGCCTAACTGCTCGCCCACACTTCCACAAAGAGAGCTGTTGGTATTCACCAAATTTAGCCTCTGCTATACCTCTGGAGACTCCCTGGACTCTATGCACACTATACCTTACTTTGGAATAGTATGTTCCAAACCAGCTTTCTACACCACCATCATCATCGCCCCCCCTGTCGCAGATGGATCAAGGCCACCGAAGAACTTCTCATCAACTCCCTCAGCACAACCAACGCCTACGGATGCCAACACTGCAGCACACAACTTCCACCGATGGATCTCCAACAGCACCGACACCCCTCAAAAAAAAAGACCAGGCAAACAACTCTCCAAGAAGGCCAGTTGATTTACTCCCACCCTCCATGAGTCCAGACGCACCTGCAGACATCTCGAGAAGAGATGGACGCACAACAAAACCCAGAAAATTCACGCAACCTTCAAATCCGCCGCCAAAGCAGACCAACTCCTCCTGAAAACCACTAAGAAAATGGTCCTCCAAGACAGATTCAACGCCAACGCACACAACAGCAAAGAATTCTTCATCATCGTCAAGGAGTTCACCAGGCCCAACAGCGAGAACACAGACGTGCCCCGTCCCAAGACTTTTGCAACAAAGTCAGCACCTTCTTCCACCACAAGCTCAGGAAGATCTATGACAGCTTCGACAAACTAGACCCGGCCAGCATGCCTGCCTCCATTGCACACAATCAAGCCACACCCCAACGGACCTTGCTCTGCTGGGCCCCGCTCATAACAGAGGACATGCTCAAGACCATGAAGAGCATCCACTCAGGTGCCCCTACGGATCCCTGCCCATACCACATCTTCCACAGTGCAACTGCCGCCATCACCCTCAAGCTTCGCTGCACCATCAACTGCTCCATCGAAACCGCCACCTTCCCAGATGACATCCTCAGCCTCGACAGACCTCAAGAACGTCAGACCAATATCACTCCTCCCCTTCCCAGCCAAGGTCATGGAGAAAGCCATAAACACTCAACTCTCCGAGTTCATTGAAGTGAATCATGTCCTGGACACCTCCCAATCTGGCTTCCAAAGCAACCACTGCACAGAGACTGCACTCCTCGCTGCCCAGATGACATCCGCTACCTCATCCTACTATACCTCTCAACCGCCTTTGACACCGTCTCCCACTGCACCCTAATCACAAGACTCTACGATGCCGGCATCCGCGACAAGACTATGGACTGGATCTACTCCTTCCTCACTGTCTGGACTCAGCGAGTCAAACTACCACTGTTCCTCTCAGAACCCACAGAGATTAGCTGTAAAGTATCACAGGGTTCCTCCCTGAGCCCCACCCTCTTCAAAGTCTACATGGCCCCCCTCGCAGCCATCGTCAGAAGCCACGACTCAACATTGTCTCCTACACTGACGACACCCAGCTGATCCTCTCCCTCACCAATGAACCCACAACCACCAGAACTAACTCCCACAGTGGAATCAAGGCCGTTGCTACCTGAATGAAAGACAGCTGCCTCAAGCTCAACTCAGACAAGCCGAAGTACTCATCCTGGGACCCACCCCTTCAGTCTGGGACAAATCCTGGTGGCCAGCCGCTCTGGGATCTCCCCCCATCCCGACGGACCATGCATGCAACCTTTGCATCATACTGAACTCATCACTCACTATGAACCACCAAATCAATGCAGTTTCCTTAATCTGCTTCCACACGCACCACCTGCTTTGAAAGACATTTAAATGGATCCCCAGAATTCAGAAAGACGGTTACCCATGCACTCATCACCAGCAGACTCGACTACGGCAACCAGCGGCGGCCTGGCACAGGTAAACGCGGTGAGGAGGGGTGGGGTCGGAGAGGGGAAGTCAACAGATGACAGAATAGGTATAATCAAATAAATAATACCTATTCTGTCATCTGTCGACTTTCCTCCTGCCGCACCCTGCCTCACCCCACCACCCCACCACCTCACCGTGTTTACCTGTGCCGGTCACCGCTGACAGCAATGCACTCTAAGCTGGTAGCACCCAGAAACAGCTCAAGAAACTACAGAATGTCCAAAACGCACCAGCCAGACTGGTATTTGACATTGCCACCACAGCTACATCACGCAACACCTATGACAACTCCACTGGCTCTCAGTCAACAGGAGAGTCACATTCAAGCTCCTCACTCACACCTGCAAAGCTCTACACAACGAAAGACCAGCACTCCTGAACCACTGCCTCACATTCCACGTACCCACCAGACAACTCTGAACCTCCCAACACACACTCGCCTCCGCCGCCAGAATCCACAAGACCAGAACCAGAGGAAAGTCGTTCTCCTACCTGACCACCAAGACATGGAACACATTGCCCCTCAGGCAATCCGCGTCGCTGACCCAATTCTCGAAGGACCTCAAGACCTGGCTCTTCGAATTATCCTCCACCCAGTCAGACCAGCAGCCCCCCTCCCCCAGCGCCTTGAAACCCTCACAGGTGAGTAGCCGCACTTTACAATTCCACGATTGATTGATTAAAAATCAAAGGTATTCGTGAGTCAGCAGAAGGTCCAAACATTAAAATATTCCTGGAAAAATGTTTTTGGGACACAGAGCTGCCAGGCAAAGCTCTGATTTTCTTCTCTATTGACAGGGCTCACTAGGTCCTGGGCTGCCCCTTTCACAGTCAGGTGCCACATTGAGGCCAGAAGTGCCAGGTTTTTTCAATTACAGGGACAGAGACTTCATCCTGAAGATTACTAGATCAAAGTGGCCCTGGAAGATTGATTGGTGAATTGTCACTATCTTCCCGAACTGTACAATGGAAGTCGAGTGTCTGAGAATTTCATATGTTGGAGTCAAAAAGTAACTGCAACAAATGGAGCTAAAATATGCTCTTCTATACCCTGCCAAACTAGGAGTCATAGCAGATGGCAAAGCCCTCTTCTCCAGGACCCTGCAAGATGCTAGACAATGGCTTCAGTCAAAGGGAGTGGAAGTTCCACGAGAGGCTTACTGCCCAACAAAGGAAGAAGTACACAAATATCACAGTCGGAGGTCCAGAAAGCCAAGAGGAATGCCTACAAAAGAGCAGGTGGCCCAAGAAAGAGCCAGGGTAATGGCCAAGGTACTGACCCAAAGTCAAAGTTTCAAAGTTTAATTTATTTTGCATAGTTATTAAAAACCATTGCAGTGTTTGCTTTAAAAAGATGCAATAAAATTGTTGTTATGCAGTAATAAAAACCATCAAACAGAAGCTATCATTATTGTGCATTAAAAAAGAAACGGTAGCTGTACAGACTATTTTTTTTTTTTTTTTAAAGTGCTAGTGCTCTGTCCTTATGCAATAATAGAAACCATAATCAGAAGATAACATTATTGTACTTATAGATAAAACAGTTGCTGTACAAACAATTATTATTTAACGAAAGTGCAAGTGACCCAAAGTCAGCATCGAGCTATTTCTGACACATCAGAACAAGAGGACGCATAGGGCGAGGGGGACATAGGGGAATCTGATCCTGAAGCAGGTGGGAAGCCAGGCCTCACCCTCAAGTCGGCAGACATAATAATCTAAAGTGGATAAGTATGGAGGCAAAACAGCCTTTTAGCCCCTAAAAAATGACATGATAAACCTCAAAATGGCAGTCAGGTGTTGGCACAAATACAAGGACGAGGAGGACAAGCACACAGAGAACTGTACACAACACTTTGTATGGACGAGGTCACCCTCCCTTTGTTAAAATGGAAGTGGCCAAGAGACCTGACTACTCATGTTGTGGCCAATCAATTCCAGATTTGAAGTGGCAGGGAGCCTGTTGCTGCTTAGCCTGGAGAGAGGGAGTTGGGAATGTGTGTTATTCTTTCAACTTTGTTTTCTAATTCTTTATGACTTGCCATCACAGAAGAACCCTGCCGTGGTCCTGACTGGGGTGCAGGCCCCTTGGTGTCCCTCATATACTTGCTGATTGACCATGTAACCTCAAGTTATGAGCACCAACCAAGGTACTAATCCACTGACTTACAACAATGTAACATGCAATTTGTTGGGGTATGGCCATGCCTACGAAAAGACACAAAATCCACATGTGTTTGAAATGTAGGCATGCGCACATAGGGGCTGATTATGATGGCGGTGGTAGGCACCTGCGCGGAGCTGGCGGTGGGGGAAAACGTCCATTTAGTCACTCCTGCGACGGTAATCGTGACCGCCATATTACAATGGGCAAAGATAGCCCTTTTTCCGCCCGTCGCGGAGTTTCCGGATCCGCCATATTTTTCGTTCCGCAACGGTGCCGGAGGGAGCCAATAGGGAAAGACCGCCGTGCAGAATGACGTTCCGTCCTCCGGACAGATCACAATAGGTCAGCCAGCCCATCAGAACGCAGTGGAGAAACCAGCTATTCAGACATGGCGGAAGCACAACTGCGGAGATAGAAACTCGAGTCCGAGCCACCTCCACACGTTCCTGGCCGCCATGGATCCTGCTCTACAAGCCCTTCCGCTGCTGTACCTGATCCACTACCAGGAGATAAGACGCTGTCGCGGTCAACACCGCAGGTATGTCAAAAACATATCCCCGCATACAACCCCTGTACAACAACAACAACACACAACTGTCGCGGTGAAATACGTGTCATGTCTACAACAAACAACCTGGTGGAGACAGGAACATATCCCATAGTCCAATTACACATGTCTTGCACGTAACAAATTGTCACCTCAGCATCGGGGTCACCTATCTCCATAGAAATGATTGCAACTAGCCATGTCACCGCAGTGGTGAAGCCGCGGTAAAACCTGCCCACAATGTAGTAGGAGTCCAGGACATTGTCCCAAGCAAGCAAGACCATCATCACAACATCCACACCACATGTATCATAAAAGAAGCACCACTCTGCACAACATATCTGCAGCAAGAAGTCATGTGCAGGGACACTGTCTATATTGATATCTCATTAGGATCATCAGCAATTGTATAGTAACATGAGTGTGGGGTGAGGCAAGAGTCCCTTCAAAATGACAATAGTCATCATTGCAGCTAAATAAGGGTCAGTCCGCATACAATGTGGAACAGAGGAGGGCAGAGCAAGCAGGGTGTGTATGTGTATTTCACAGTAGTCCAACAAGGTGTTGGAATGAGTCAGTGAGCCAAGGTAGATGACACATCATTTTAGATACCACTGCCACATAATCACAGATCACCACAGCCCCCAAGGAGACATTGATAGGCTCATCACATACAATGGCAGACCATATCACATAATGACAGCCCATACCATGCAACAGAGTACAACATTTGTGACTCAAACAGCAAACTCAAAGTAAGCACCACTGTGCATTTGACTCACAAGTGTACAGCTGCAATAAATGACACAATGTGAGTATATCCAGTACATCAACAACACTGACTACACTGCCAACTCACAGAACACCTACATACCATTACTCCACCTCAACAAAGGTAGCACCAACTACAAAGCATTGAATGAGTGCCAAAGTGTCAGGAAGAGTCCATCTTGACAGCAGTAAACTCTGACCTGAGACTCATGACAACCCTCCTCCTCCTCACAACTGCCTTCCATTCATGTGAATTAAAATGAGTAATTGAAGAAATGAAGAGTCACAGTGCAGATTAACAACCTTGGAACTGTTCACACTGCATGTTAAGTCCTTGAGACAGCTCACACACTTAAACACTGCCTCATACACATACCATAAGTCAGCAGCACTGTATCATAATAAGTAAACTATCCTAAAGTGGAGTGCACAGTGCAAGAAAAGCATGTAGAAATGACATTCAAGAGGTACCACATATGACACTACACTTAGGACATCAAATAATACATGGGTGGCACAGAGATTAAAATTGAAGGAAAGTAACATCTGTGCAATATCCCTGTGATACAACAATGCAAGCAATGCATTGGCCCAGAATTATATGAACTGACATAAGCCATACAGTGACCAGCCCCTCATCTGTGTCAACTATCTTTACATGTGTATGCCACCAGCACAACACTGATGGCTCACGGTGACAGTCCCTGACTGTCAAACCCAAGTATGACCTTCACACATACCCCTCATCTACCCATCTCCCACCTTCACTACTCAACACCTGGGAGAAGCACAGATAAAGGTGAAAATAAGGTCCTGTGAGTTCCCTGATAACCAATGCCACACCCTGGTGTGTATCTACAAATGTATGAATCCCACTCAGGGATGTCTGACGCAATGCTGATCCCAAACCAATTGCCAAACACATATATCACAAACCACATCAAAAGAAGTCCAACAAGCTTGGCCATGTGCAGCCAAAGAGTGGATAGGCAATGTGATCCTAGACAACACTGGAATAGATAACATTTCTCCTCTGGCTAACTGCACAGACAGCATCATCCAAACTAATCCAAAAATACATGAACAAATGTCAATTATAAACACAAACTGTGTGCAACCAGACAAATCTGCAAACACAGACATAGACACTCCACCAGTTACAAAGTGAGCATGGTGTCAATGTGTAGCACAATCATTCACATACACAATCCTGACAAGTGACTGTTCAAATATAGGAGGCCATAGCACAATTGTGCACTCAAAACAAGCTAATAAACAAGACTCCACATTGCCGCATGTGACATTCACACAAGAAATGCACAGTACAAATTCAACACATATCTGAATGCATTCAAATACACAAACTCCTCACACACAATGTCATGCTAAAAAAAACATTACACACACTTGGACCTGTCAGTAGAAAGAGCCAACACAGGACAAAGACTGCATCCATCAACAACACATACATAACATGCACATACAAAAACATTACATAGCAAACTCAGCTGGACATTAGGGGGACTCACACCTGGCAAGAACAATGCAACATCCACTGACAGCAGAGCATGCACAGTAAGCAGTGTGTGAACACCACCAAAACCCAGTATCACACATATCTGAGTGCTCCACCATGAACTTTAACATCACAAATCATCACAGCACTCAGATCACATCACACTCAGGATGGGTAGCAGTACCTCAGCAAACGATACACACTTTTGCTATCACCTACTGCTGCACAACTCAGGAAAACACATATGCATGGAACCTGACTAGAGGACTGTGCTGGAAAATCATCTGCACTGTACATGAGCAACCATGACTGCAATCAAGTAGAAGAAAATAGCACATAACAAATTGTGAAACAGTGTTGAGGGGCACATTGGTTCTGGACACAGATCATCCTCCCACAGTATAGTGTCACACTATGGAGTGGTGGGGAGAGTCAAACACTGGCAAGGCATGGAGTGGAAGATATTAGACTGAAGTGGTGTGTACATTAGTATTGTACAGGTGAGGAGTGTACAGAGCAAAAACACATAGAAGAGTAACACAATTTGTAGGCATCAAAAGCTCCTCTTGGGGCTGGTATGACTCTGAATACCACATAGTGGACAAAATAAAGTGTAAATTGACATCATTGTATGTGAAAAGTCACTTATAATGTTTGTTTGCCTGAGCCAGTAAGCACAGTGAGTACAAAGGTAAGCAAGAGCCATGGCTGATCACAAAACCACAACACAGACATTGCAGTGACACACTCTGCATACTCACAAATGAAGTTGGCAACAAGTAGGTGTACCCTAGGACTGCAAGGTCATACCGAAACACTGCACATTGCTCAACAAACAACTCCTACATGCGCCCACAATCTACAGCAGGTATCTGATCATGTAAACAAACAGGCACTCATCAACTGGATCATACATGTGCGTAAGGATCATGCTCAAGGGCACATACACATCAATACTTCAGCTAATGACAGGACAATCACACTGTATGAGTACTCAAGTGCACACATTCAAATGTACCCATGTGACTCCGAAGCCAGATCTACACAAGATGACTACACATCTACACTGCTGTGTACACATCAAGATAGATTCCACAGATATGACGGACCCTGTCCACCCCGCAAGTTATCATGTAAATAGAATTCTCTGCTGTTGTGGTACAGCATCCAAATATGACATGTGTACAAAACTAGAGACCCAACAATAGAATGATTAGGACAAGAGTAGACCATCACAGACAAGCATCATTGCACCCTCAAGCCTCTGAGTCAAGAAGCACAAAAGTGGCTGTAACCTCTGGCAACCTCTGCAAAAGAAAATCAAGCAGATGCCAATGTGAATGTGGCATACAGAGCATGTAACAGATGAACATATACACATACATTGCACTGCATCATTAGCAAGGGCAGCGACAAAGCTCAGAACATAAATAACAGTCTTTATTACATAAACTCAGTATCGGCATCAAAAGTGCAAAACATTAAGGCCATCGGCCAGTCCAACTTTCAAGTCCGCACATGTGTGCATAAAAACTTGCGCAACAAACATGTAACACAGTCCACTGCCATGGGAATCACCACAGTATAGGGGCCTCAAATGGGCAGTCCAGGTACCGCTCAGGGAGGAATGGGCTGGGAAGGGGGACTTGGCTTCAAAATTGGGTGGAAGTTGAACTGGGAGGGGGCTGATTGTCTGGGCTAGTCGGAGGAGTGGACCTGGGAGGGAGAGAACTGGCTGAGATAGAGGGATCTGTGGATGTGGGAGCCTGAGGGCTGGTTGGACCCGGTGGAGTGGTGGCATGGGTAGGTGGAGACATGCTGTGTGGATGGCTCAGTGGCTGATGGTGAATGTGGAGGGCTGGGTCTCAATTGTTTTGGGATTCAATATCCCCCAAGTGTCTTACCACAAGTGAGGAGTGAGGTGGCCCCAACAGCCTCCCTCTTCCCCGAAAGTGTAGCAGGTGGTGGTGGATCTTCCCGTGGGGATTTGCTGGACCTGGTGGTACGCTGGGGTGGGGGTTGCCTTTTCCCCTGCCTCCCCTGTTGTGGAGGAACACTCCCCACTTTGCTCTCTTGTCCACGCTTCACAGGGATGTGGGTGGGAGTCGAAGTTTTGGGTGAAACAGCCTTCTGAATGTGTTTGGGGTAGTTGTGGCAGGCACCAGGTTCACTGCAGACAGTGCAAGTGTTTGTGTGTCTTTGGGATCTGGTGTGGGGATGGGAGTGCCCTTGGATGGTGATGAATCTGAGGAATGCAATGTGGATGCATGTTTTTTGGCCTTATGTCTCTGAGTGTCCTGTGATGGGCTTTTTGTGGTGCGGTCATGTGTGCTCTTTGTGTGCTGTGGTGACGGCGTATGGTGTCTGGTTCGCTTAGAGTGCTGTTGTTGTATGCTGCGTGTGGATGACTGGGTGCCTGAGGGCTCTGGTTTGTGTGTACTCTGGTCAGGTGGGGGCACTGGGAGTCTGGTTGCGGAAGTGACAGGAGCTGGACTGGGAGCTTGGGACTGCTGAATGGCTGCCGTCACTGTGGAGGACAAAGACTGGACAGTTTGGTGTAGGCCACCCACGTCCGAATGAATGCCCTCCATGAACGCAACAACCTGTGACAACTTGTTGCCATGATCCTGGAGGGCATTCAGGAGCGCAGTCTGACCCATACACAGCAGCCGCAAAATGTCTATGGCCTCCACACTGAGGGCAGCAGGGGAGACAGGGGCAGCGGTGCCTGGGGGTAAGGAGACTCTACCCTTCTTAGGGCTGCGGGCATGGATAGAACTTTGGGGAGCATCTGGGAGGGTGGACACAGGACGAGGTGTGGCGGAAGAAGATGCAGATCTTGAACTTCTTGTGCCCGCCAACACCGAGGAGTCACCGCAGGACTGGGAAGATGTGGAGGTTGGTATTTCTGGGCGGGAATCCTCCAGGGCACTCCTGTCCCCCTTCGAGGCGCTGATCTCCTCAGTGTCACTGAACTCCTGTGTGCCAGTTGTGCCAGTAGCTTCCCCAACGGTGTCGGGCCCCTCTCCTTCCCTGCCCTCGGTAGATGCTGCAAGAGACAGAGACATAGGTTCAGTAAAGTGGCATACTCACAAACATTATATGCAATACAAATACAAATACTTTGACTGAAACTCCCACATTTAACTACTCAATGTACTGTCAGCATATTGCAAATGTGTGCAATCATCAGGTGATGCATGGAAACATGCATAGTCAATATTCATGCTCCAAGTTGCGTCGACACAGTCAAATAGCTGTGCATGTACCTACATTTCAACATCACATAAAATTGTCTCCAGGCACACCTACGTGTCTGTAGGTAAGATAGCCACACATCCAAATATGCTGTCTCAGTCACATTTGGAGTATATTTCACTGAACATCACCTATACAAAGTAAAACCTAACCATTTGCAAGTGATATTACCTCCAGAAATCCACTATGTTTGGCACTGAAGCACAACTACAGTTGTACATTGGTGTCAACTTTGCAGATGTATCAATTTATTTGAAGTGCATTGCACACATCTCTAAATGCACACTAACATGATGCTCACTGCTGTTCACTCCCAGTTGATGTCTCTGAGACTCACACTGCTGCCATGTAACAATGTAGTCACATAGACAATGCACAATAGCATGATAAGGGCAATGTAATGCAAGGCCTTCATGTGTTGTGACATGTCACATACCAACATCTTACCAATTGCCTGACAGGCCTTCGTTGCTCCAAGGCATGATAGTGCCTTCTGTAGATGAAGTTGTGAGTGGCCTCCATTAGGACAGCTAATGTATGCCAATACCTAGGGTCTGGCATATGACATCCCTCGTTGTGCTGACTGATGACATCGATGACAAATCAATGTGCCAAGAGTTTACTCACTGATTAAAAGCAGTAGCCACAACTTCACCATGCACTGATGCACATGGACACCCATCCACAATGCACACATACTGAGGACTGACACTCTGAGTAATATTTGATTCTGTTCATCTATCAAATTACAGTACAACACCTCAGTCACATCACAATTTGCCCTACCCACTGATCACATCCAACCATGTTAAGCCCTAGTGCCAAAACAATCTCACAATAGCCTGGTTCTGCACCATTGCATTTAAATTCCAGTGTCTAACCATACCAGTCATGTTGCCATGTGCACAATTGGCAAATGCAAATCAGCCAATGCATCACTGCAATCATCACCATCTACCCCATCAGCACCTGTGTGCACTTGCTGTCACTGTGGCAGGAAATTACATCATGTTTTGCCATGCTGCTGATATTTGGCTAATTTGTTTTGCAATGATGCTGTCATCTCTATCATTGTGAAAAACACAACCCATGGGACAGGTGTGACCTCTACCAACTCACTGCTCCCTGAGTCCACATTTGTGCATTTATCTAGCCACTTACACATCATCACATGAGCACACTATTGTCGTAGCCACACAGCACACACAAGCCGGACAAGTGTACTGGGCTACACACTTCACACAACGAATTTTCCTGTGTAGAAAGGTATCATTTCAGACAACATTCACAAAATGTGAGATGAAAACATGTCAAGCTGACTTGCTATGACAACGTTCATGGATTTCCCACATGAGCAACAAAATGTTGTACACATGCAGAACCTCTGCATCCAACACTGAGGATACTTAGGAGCCATTGCATCACACCAGAGACATCACAGAGGTCTGCACTTGCTCTGGGCTGGGATTCAGGCAGTCACTCATGCACAAATTCACACTTAGCACAATACTCACCCCCAACTTGCTGATGGTGGGCCCTCAAACGTCCATCCAGCTCTGGCTGTGTCACTGCCAGGATGCTGGCCATTAGTGGTGTCATGCTCCTGCGCGGCAACCTGCCACTTCGAGGGACCAGCCCCAGCGTCATTTCTGCAACATTTTTGCTGAGCCGGCAGATGTCATCCCACCTCTTGTGGCAGTGTGTATGGCGTCGGTTTGAGACCCCCAGGGACCGCACCTTATGGGCAATGGCCCTCCATATGGCCTTACGCTGATGGACCTTGAGCTGTAGGCATGGGAGACAAGAAGAGGAATTTTTGTAACACTGTGTTGTGTACCACTGTGTGACAGTTCAGGAGCATGTAAACACATAAAACACAGATACATCACTGGACAACAGAGCCCATACACAATGTCACATAGTACACTTGGAGCAAGCCATATCATTGCAATGTATACATATATGATGATGGACACACTACATGCCCATCTCATACACATGTAGAGTGCCAGCACAGAAAGCAGTGTGAAAATGGGCCTCATCTGTGATGCACTATGTGAGTGAGTATGACATACGATACAATGTAAATGATGCGTAGTGGTCAGACTCACTGTGTCTTACACTACACACCCCTTAATGTCCTTGACCATTGCATAGCTACACGTGTCATGGAGGTCACAATTAGGTAACTGATCTTCATTCACACACTCTTGTCACAAGGTGTAGGCCTGTCTTGTGTACTCCTCAGGCCTATGATATCTCCTTCAAAAATAGGATGGTGGACAACACATACGTTTTTATAAGTCATTTTAGTGATGGGGCCTTGAAACATTGTGCATTTACTGGGCAGGCCTGAGGGCTTTTCACTGCCGAAAAATGTGGTTCATCACAGAAATCACATGCATGTACAATGAGAATGGTGGAACAGTGCATACACATGCGAGACTCCACACATTATGGAATCAAAAGAAGGATGACATGTCCACCGTACATTTAGCAGATGTGTCAGAGGTGATTTACCACAAATAGTGATAGATCCAGGCCTGGTACTCCTGTGAAGAATGTCCACATCTCCATAGAGTCAATTTGAAAGCAGTACACACATTATTCACTACCCTCTGGCCAATCTACATTTGACATGTCACAAATGAGCATATGAACACTTGATGAACTATGACATTACATGGCACAGGGAATGTGTGTTCAGAGTTCGAGTGTCTCAAATCAGCAGTGTAACTGTATAACTGCTAAACCACAGTATGTCCTTTACATCATTGCATGCAGTCAGGGATCTGTGGGAATAAGGCTATACACCCCATTGACATGAAGTCATCATGCTAGGCAGTGTCTCACACATTTATATTACCCAGTCTCAGAACAACATGTGTGATTTTTGGCTTCAATAGAGCTGCACCAGTGTCTATGTTGCCATCCTCCCCACATACTCAAGTGCAAAAAGTTCTAGGTCATGTATGGACCATGCTGTTGGCAAAATATTAATGCATGAACATTGGCTTGCACTCACAGGCACATACTAGTGTACAGTAACATCATGTGAGCATTCTGAGCACTCTAAAACGTTTACTCATACACTTACCAGTACCTCTGGAGCGCCATATATCCGCCCGTACTGGCCAAGGAACTCGTCCACCAGGACTTCCAGCTCCTCTGTGGTGAAGGGACGGGCCCTGATGTTCTCTGTACGTACCATTTCTGGGTCCAGAGTAGAGGTTCAGCAGCAGTTGGTGTTGATGAATTGCAGGCAGCAGTGTCTGAATGCAAGTGACAGGTGCGGCTATCTCACAGACATTTATAGGCCCCTAGGGTTGTTTCAGTGGTACTCTGCTGATGCAATTGGTCTGCCTGGTTTGCATGTTTCAATTGCGTGCAATGCCTGTGACCACAGTGGCGATGCACGCCTACCGCGATGTTCAAATCGGAAAGGCACTACCGCGATGGTGGTTCCCATTGGCTGCAATGACATTCGCATAGGCGGTGTCACACCGCGGGGGCCGGGTGGTGTCTACTGCAATCCGGCATCTTTCAATTGTGTCCAATGCCTGTGACCGCAGTGGCGGTGCACGCCTACCGCGATGTTCAAATTGGAAAGGCACTACCGCAATGGCGATTCCCATAGGCTGCAATGACATTCGCATAGGCGATGTCACACCGCGGGGGCCAGGTGGTGTCTACCGCAATCTGGCATCTTTCAATTGTGTCGAATGCCTGTGACCGCAGTGGCGGTGCATGCCTACCGTGATGTTCAAATCGGAAAGGCACTGCGGCAATGGCGGTTCCCATTGGCTGCAATGACATGCGCATAGGCGGTGTCACACCTCGGGGCCAGGTGGTGTCTACCGCAATCCGGCATCTTTCAATTGTGTCCAATGTTTGTGACCGCAGAGGCGGTGCACGCCTACCGTGATGTTCAAATCGGAAAGGCACTACCGCGATGGTGGTTCCCATTGGCTGCAATGACATTTGCATAGGCGGTGTCACAGCGCGGGGGCCAGGTGGTTCTACTGCAAACCAGCATCTTTCAATTGTGTCCAATGCCTGTGACCACAGTGGCGGAGCACGCCTAACGCACCTATGAACACATTGTGCTATAGCATTGTCACTTTGCAAATTGCATCACTGATCACTATACATTTACACAAAATTCTTGCACCTGGTTGTAAAGTGAAATGAGAGTGTGACATTTAACTCAAGTATGCCCACACATGTCAGTACACATGATTTTTATTTTTTTATTTTTTGCAGAGATTTTTATAGTACGAACTTGACTCGAATCGGGTATCAGAGCGCTTTACATAGCACCAGTTATGTTACATTAGGACACACATTCATATTTTTTAGGCACGGGGAGATCAAGCCCCATATGTATCAAAATGTTCATTTGCGATTCTCAAATAGCGATTTTTTGCGAATCGCTATTTGAGAATAGCAAAACGCTATGTATGTAGGATTTGCAAATAATTGTGCGAATCCTACATATTCCTTAATTGCGAATCTCAAATTGCGATTCGCAATTAAGGAATACCTCCCCATTCATTCCTATGGGCCTAGAGGCCCATAGGAATGAATGGAAAGACATTCTCAATTTGCAATTAGCAATTAGAGAATCGCAAATTGAGAATGCAATTTCAAGGTTGTAAGGGTGTCAAAAGGACACCCTGTTGCACCCCTGAAATAAGCATGGGTGCACACGTGGCGCACAAACATGCCCTAAGGGCATGTATGTGCGCCACATTGTACTTTGAAAATGCAAAAAAGTGCATTTTTCAAAGAAATCATAAATTACCACCAACTTGAAGTTGGTGGTAATTTCTGATTCCTAAGGCCAAATTGCACTTTTTTGTGCTTCTTACATTGCATTTAAGGAATCGCAATTTGCGATTCCTTAAATGCAATCATAAAATAGGGAATCGCAAATTTTGCGAGGCAGTTTTTCATTGATACATACCACTGAGCCTAATTGACGATCGCAAACGCCGAAATTCTGTGAATTTCGGCATTTGCAATCGCAATTTGGAATGATACATATGGCCCTAAGTGATTTGCCCAGAATCACAGGATGTTCAGCGTCATTGCCGAGACTCAAACCCAGTTCCCCAGGTTCGAGGTCGGACGCCCTAGCCGTTAGGCCAACTCCTCTCCCCTACATTTAGATTAAATGCATTGGTGTGTACTTACTCACATGTCAAATTCAATCTTTGTGGGCATGTGTACAGATTTGAGGTAGAATTGATTCTCATGTTTGTGAACATGCCAATGTGTGAAATGGCAACTCATCCCACAGTCATGATGGACTGACCACATAATGTGCCTATATCACTGTATACAGTGCTGTATTTATATTGATAGTTGTCCAGCTTACACTCACTGTGCTCATTTTGTAATGATGTTGTGCTTAGTGAGACTAAAGCAAGAAGGTTGTGCAGTGACAGCAGCTATGTACAACTCAGCATTGTTGCTGTTTGCCACATGTGCTGTGTCAGCTACACACAGGGCTGGTGACACAAGATGTAGGAGTGTACCATATACCATTCACATAGTCTGATTCTGATTTGACAGTAGTTAGTATGTACATCCTGGCCACAAGAATGACTACAGGAGATCAAGGTGTCTGTGCATGTGACTTGTGCATTAAGCTGTTTTCGCAGTCCTGTCAATGTTGGGGCTGTGTTAGTCATTATGTAAGATGTTTGCCACTTCTCATCCCTGACTCATATTTACATGTGTCCTCTGCCAGAATACGTAGGAGATGACCAACTGTGCATCGGCCTTTCCCAGTGCTGGGGAACATGGAGGATGAGGAATATCATATGGAAATTCCGTCTGAATCGCCTTACCCTTCAAGAGCTATGTGCTCAGTTGGAGCCCCATTTGAAGCCTCACAGAACATATCCAACAGCTTTGACACCAACAGTAAAGGTGATGGCCGCCCTGCATTTCTTTGCCACTGGTTCATTTCAGTACACGGTGGCCATCGCAGGTGGGATGTCTCAACCTATGTTCAGCATGGTGCTGCGTGATGTCCTGTCCGCATTGTTGACCTACAAGGACCGCTACATCCACTTTCCAAGGAAACATGAATTGGCAGATGTGAAGGGGGAATTTTATGACCTTGGTCACATACCTAATGTTGTTGGAGCCATTGACTGCACACACGTTTGCCTAGTTCCACCACAGGCACGTGAGCACATCTACAGAACAGGAAGCATTACCATTCTATTAATGTGCAAGTGATATGCCAAGCGGATATGATTATCTCCCATGTATGTGCCAAATATTCAGGTTCTGCACATGACTCCTACATACTGCGTAACAGCATCATCCCACAATTGATGGAAAATCTGCATCTGGAGCATGCGTGGCTTGTTGGTGAGTAAGCTGTGTCAAGTAGTGTGCTGTATGTGTGACATGCTGTTCTCCTCAACTATTTGTATTACAAACTTGCTCTGTGTTTCTCACAACTAGGTGACTCTGCGTATCCCAACCGGCCTTGGTTGCTGAGCCCACTGAGGAATCCAAGGACCCCAGGGGAAGTCCGCTTCAATGATGCCCATGGGAGGACATGTCGTGTAGTGGAGCGTGCTTTTGGACTTCTGAAGGCTAGATTTCGGTATCTGGACAAGAGCGGTGGTGCACTACTCTACTCTCCCCAAAAGGTGTGTCAGATCATAGTTGCATGCTGCATGCTCCACAACCTGGCCTTGCGCAAAGAGATACCCCTGATTCTGGACGATGATGAGCAGCAGATGCCCCCCGCTGCAAATCCACACATGCCAAGTGACGATGAAGGTGTTGACCTGTGTCAACAGCTCATCGACAACTACTTCCCTTGAGTGTAAGTTACCATTGAACAACTATGACATTGTCTGTTAGCTTTGCTGTTAGTGGCAAAGCATAGATGATGTGTTTGGATGCTGGCTGTTGTTGGCTCACTGCTAAGGGCTGATGTGTGTGGCACAGTGTATTTGTTTCCACTTACCTCATGTCTATGTTGATGGTTTTGGCCATTGTCATGTGTGATGAATCTTGTACGGTGTTGACTAGTGGTGTGTTGTTGCTGTAATGCCATCACATGACAACTCAATGTTATCCTCTTGTGTCTTTCTAGGTTCCTCCGCCCCATCAATATCTCGTCACAATCAGAGCTTGTGGTACATTGGAATCAGAGTTGACATTGTACATACTGTGATAAACATGGAACTGACACAAAGGCATAGGTGTGTAAATAGTGTTTATTTTCTTTTAGATTGTGTTAAAATTAAAGTGAATGTAAGGTAATTTGTGCATAGTGAGTGTATGAGTTGTCAGTGATGGTAAAGGAGACAAATAGAGTAGTCCCCACATCAATGGAATTACACAGTCCAACAAACTCCTGCCATCAACATGGCAATATGGGATTGGATAATCAACAAAGTTAATGTTCAGTGCAACACATGTGCCATCATGGCTGGCTCAGCGACTTGGCTTTGGTTGGTGCTTTGCCACGTGATCCTCCCGTGGTGTTTCTCGGACGGCCCCTCTTGCGTTTGGCAGGGGGGGGCCTCTGCTGCAGGCTCAGAGGTGTCTGAGGAGTCATTGTATTGCAACTCACCCATCTCTGTGGATGTAGCTGAGGTGGTGGGAGTTTCAGCAGGCTGGCCACTGGAGGGGGGTTGAGCCATCATTTGAGCAGCATGTATGTCCCTCAGAACACCCACAAGCTGGCCCATGAGATCCACAAGTTGTCCCATTCGTGTGTCCATGGACCTCTGCAGCAGGCGGAGCTCACGCAGTTCTTCTGCCACCTGGCCCATCTGTCCTTGGTTCTGTTGGTATGCACCAAGGACTCTTGCAACGGTGGCCAGGGCTTCTGTCTCAGTGTCCTCATATGATTGTCCCCCAGTTGCCCTCCCACCTGCCCTGCTGACACAGACCTCTGGCATTGGCTGTCGATGCACCCACACACTATCTCCGGCATCCTCAGCTTATGTGGTGGTGATGGTAACCACTGAGCCAGGGACAGTGTTGCAGGCAGCAGTGGTGATGGTGGAGGTGGCTGCAGCACAGGTCATTGTAGCAGGGGTCAGCGTAGTGGTTGTCGCTGGTGTGTTGATAGTTCTGGTGGTGGTGGTGGTGGGGACAATGAGGCCCTGAGACGGAGTGCGCCCTGGCAGTCCTGAGGGGCCAGGTTGTTGCTCCTCATCCGAGAAACATAGAGAATCAGCATAAGAGAGTTCACGTTCCAAGGGGGGGGAGACTGGCTCTGCTTGTTGGTGGTGTTTTCGCCAGCTATTGCTTGTGAATCTCCTGTTGGACAGAGGTTAGATTGTCAGGTAAGTGCACTCCACTACCTTGGTGACACAGTTTTGGATGTTTCAGTTGATACACAAAACATTTTACATTGCAATTTTTTGGTATTGGTAGCAGATTTTCAGCATCATGACATGATGTCGAGGTACATACATGACTTGTTATTATTGTGACATGTAAATAACAACCATTTGACATGTACAGATAGTGTGTGTACAAGGACATGTCATCATCTACCAACTTTGTGCCCATCCACTTTGTTTTATGCTTGGATATTGTAGACTTTTCAGAGAATCTGTTTCAGCTATGCAAAATCTAAATGATTTCATTAGTTAATATTGGTTTCAAATCATGTTGTTTTCTTTTTTGACAGATTGACCATGCATGTGTTGGCTTCATATGAGCCTTCATGCTCTCAAAGAATGGGAATTACACATTGCATTGTGTGCTTTGCATGATTGGGCCCGGATTTTATTTCTCAAGTGACTTTGTGAATCAAAGTGTAATTGCTGTGGCATTTACATGTTCTTAGCTGTGTGCGCACTGGATGAGATATTTTGATCTGTACAGAGTTGGCTAACAGGTGAGGGATGTGTTGGTCATATGTCTCTATGCATTTTGAGAAGGATGACAGGGTGCAGGCGATGACTACATACCTGTTAGGTAGCACAGTGGAGGGAGATGGCTGCCACATGGCTCTTGGGTGGGGGAGTGTTCCATCCTGCTCAGCTGTGAGTCAAGGGTGCCTGGTGGGAGTTGTAGTGCTGGCTGCCTGTGTACACCCCCCTCCCTGTTGAGAAGGCTACCTCCCAGTGAAGTGGAGCAGAGGAAGGGAGTAGGTTACACATGGCTCTTGGGTGGGGGGAGGGTTCCATCCTGCTTAGCTGTGGGACAGGGGTGCCTGGTGGGAGTTGTAGTGCTGGCTGCCTGTACACCCCCCCTCCTTGTTGAGAAGGCTATCTACCTGTAAGGTGGAGTGGAGCAATGAAATGGCTACCACATGGTTCTGGGTGGGGGGGTGTTCCATCCTGCTCAGCTGTGAGACAAGGGTGCCTGGTGGGAGTTGTAGTGCTGGCTGTCTGTACACCCCCCTCCCTGTTGAGAAGGCTACCTACCTGTAAGGTGGAGTGGAGCAATGAAATTGCTGCCACATGATTCTGGGTGGGGGGAGTGTTCCATCCTGCTCAGGGGTGATTCAAGTGAGCATGAGAAGGCTACCTACCTGTAAGGTGGAGTGGAGCAATGAAATGGCTGCCACATGGCTCTTGGGTGGGGGGAGTGTTCCATCCTGCTCGGGGGTGATGCAAGTGAGCATGAGAAGGCTACCTACCTGTAAGGTGGAGTGGAGCAATGAAATGGCTGCCACATGGCTCTTGGGTGGAAGGAGTGTTCCAACCTGCTCAGCTGTGAGTCAAGGGTGCCTGGTGGGAGTTGTAGTGCTGGCTGCCTGTACATATACCCCTCCCTGTTGAGAAGGCTACCTACCTGTAAGGTGAAGGAGAACAATGAAATGGCTGCCACAAGATTCTTGGGTGGGGGGAGTGTCCCATCCTGCTCAGCTCTGGGACAAGGGTGCCTGGTGGGAGTTGTAGTGCTGGCTGCCTGTACACACCCCCCTCTCCCTGTTGAGAAGGCTACCTCCCTGTGAAGTGGAGCAGAGGAAGGGAATAGGTTACACATGGCTCTTGGGTGGGGGCAATGTTCCATCCTGCTCAGCTGTGGTACAAGTGTGCCTGGTGGGAGTTGTAGTGCTGGCTGCCTGTACACATACCCCCCTCCCTGTTGAGAAGGCTACCTCCCTGTGAAGTGGAGCAGCGGAAGGGAGTAGGTTACACATGGCTCTTGGGTGGGGGGAGGGTTCCATCCTGCTTAGCTGTGGGACAAGGGTGCCTGGTGGGAGTTGTATTGCTGGCTGCCTGTACACATACCCCCATGGAAATATTGCTACCTACATTTGAAGTGAATCTGAGTAAGGAAAAGATAGATATGTGGGGCATGTTTTGAGAAGAGTGTGTTGTACAGAAGTGCATTTTGGTCTAGAAAGTGTGGCTTTCTAGTGTGCAAGATAGTACATGGCAGTGTGATGGGATACATTTGTTGGTACTTACCAGCCTCCACTCCCGAAGCAATTCCTCTGAGACTCTCTGGATGCAATATGGCAAGCACCTTCTCCTCCCATTCAGTGAATGTTAGTGGTGGAATGGGAGGGCCACCGCCAGTCCTCTGAGCCACCTCATGGCTCCTGTTGGCACGGTATTTCACCCTGGTCTTTAGGTCATGCCACCTTTACTTGATGTCACGCAGTGTGCGCAGGGTGGTCCCTACTGCATTGACTTTGTTGACTATCCTTTCCCACATTTGATTTTTTCTGACTAGTGGTGTCTGTTGGACCATGCTTCCAAACAAATGTGGTTCTACTCTATCTCGTCTACCATCACTGACAACTCATTGTCTGTGAATTTGGGCATTTTTTTCTGTGCCATGGTGTATGATGTGCAAATAGGTGACAAGTGCAGGTGGGAAGGTGGTGGTGGAGATGTGTGAGGTGTGTGTTGGTGTTGTTGGTGTGGGTGGTTGTGATGGTGTGATGTGTGATGATTTGCCTCTCCTTTCAGCTGTGGTGTTTGGCCCTTCACTGCTGGAGTTGTGCAAAGGATGATGGTCAGGGAAGGGGTTGGTTTTATACTCAGCTATGTGGGCGTGTCAAAATGAGGTACTCCTGTCAGGTGTGTTCTCTATGTTGACCTGGGATTTGTTTGGTTTTCAATGCCATGGGGGTGTGTCATTGGGGTGTGTCAAATGTGTTTGAGGGCAGTGGAAAGAACAGGCACACTTGGAGGCCTTGTTGTGTGGTTGCATTCGACCGCCAGTCTTCTTTCCGCGCGACCGCAGCGGTCTGAACGCAATGATCGTTCCACCAGCTCTGCCATTCTTCTTTCCACGCGACCGCAGCCGTCTGAACGCAATGATCGTTCCGCCGGCTCTGCCATTCATCTTTTCACGTGACCGCAGTGGTCGGAAAACAATGATCGTTCCGCCTGCTCCGCCATCTTATCATAATTTCACATGCAGTCATACTGCTTGTGGATCGGCCTTTTTGGTGCTTTCCGCAGCATTTCCGTCTGCCGCGGTCGGATTTTCTGGTTTTCCAGATGTGGCGGACGGATTTTTGTGGAATCCGACCTCCGCGGTCGGATTTTGCATTCATTGCATCTTAATGTGACCGCCGGTTTTGCCGTGGAACATGCGGGCATTTTTTTCCCACATGCACGGTGGTCAGAGGGCTTTTCCGTCCACCATCGTAATGACCCCCATAGCATGCATTCATGAAAAACATATAAACAGCATGGAATTACAAAAACGTCCAAATGATGGAGGAGTCATGAGGCTTGACACTCTATAATGCCAGTCACTGGAGAACCCATGACTGCAGATGAGGTGAAGGAAGTGATAGACAGATGGCAAGGAATAAGACGCCAGGGATGGATGGTCTTCAGACCAAATTGTACCCAATGTACAAAACCATACTTGCCCCCAAACTCCTCAAAATGTATGAAATGTCTGGTCAATTATGCCGTGTGTCAGGTTACCTTCCCCTGGCAGTTAAAGTGGTCCTTCCTATGTTTGTTTTCTTATTGTTTATGACTTGCCATCACAGGAGATCCAGCCGCACTCACTCCACCCCTCTGGTGATCCTGGCTAGGTTGCCGGACCCTTTGTGTTCCACATACACTTACAGAATGACTATGTAACCTAATGTTTTGAGCACCAGACTAGGTACCAATCCACTGACTTACAACATTGTAACATGGGATGTGTAGGAGCCTGGCCGTTCCTGCAAAAAGACACAAAATCCACATTTATTTGAAATGTAGGCGTGCACTCAGGAAACACATATGAACAGCATGGAATGATAAAAACATACAAAATGATGGAGGGGTCATGTGGTTGGAACTACTTACTTGGCATATGCTAGAAGGGTCCTAGTATGGATACTGCCATTCATGCTGTTTCTTTTTCAGGCCACTAGGTTTGATCAAGAGAACAGATATGTGTGGTGGTGGGGGGCCTGCTTGACAGGGCAGGTAACACAGAGTGCGTGTGCGGCTGCACATTTCTGGGGACTGGGTAGGTGAGCTGGGCTTGATTGATGCCTGGAGAAGTATGCACCCATGTGACAGAGAGTACTCATATTACTAAACCATACACAAATTGCAGACCAGGCCTGACTTGTTTCTATGCATTCAGCAGTTGTACAACAGGGTACCGGACACTGAGGGGCAGATTTACTAAGGGCTTTCATTGTCCTTGCATCACTCAAGGCAATTCAAGTCAATGCAAGCCCTTAACTGTGATTTACTAAGCCATCCAAAGCCACCTTATGTGGCTCTGTTGGAGTTCCCACGCTTCCACCCATGTTTTTTGACACAATCCCATTTTTACAAAGGTCTGTAGACTGTGGCAAAATGGTGTGCTTCCCCAACCTTGGGGTAATAAGGAGAAATATCTTTATTTCTCCTTGTTACTTCCTCGTTGTATGCATGTTGCATTCTGCAGCACACATACAAAGAGGAAAATACCTTTCAGGATTGTTTTATTGTGAAGGAAGATGCCTCTTCCTGCAATAAAACAATCCTGTTCATAACTCAGGCACCCTTGCACCATGGCACAAGTGTGCCTGCATTGACGAGTTCACTGATAGAATATCGATGACAAAAACATTGATGTTAGTAATATAAAAAAAAAATATAGAATACAAAAATATCGACTCCCATACCTGCTCAGGTAAGTACAAAAATATTGAATCAAAAATATTGATGTAAAAAATATAGATGTAAAAAATATTGATTTAAATATATTTAAAATAAAAGAATATATATTAAATATTAATATTAATTTTAGCAAAATAAATTAAATTTAATATACATTTTAACAAAACATAACAAATAAACTTAATTAAGAATAAATAAACACACAAACATAATAATGTATACATATATATAAATATATTTAGTTTAAAATAATTGCTAAAGTATTATTTTTTATTTATTTTAAAACTTTAAAATTATGTAAAAATAAAATATATATATATCAATATTTAACATTTAAAAAAACATTTTACAATAATTTAAGACATTAAACTATTAAAAAGTATTTAAACTTAATTTTCCCAATACATTCAGTACAACAGTAGGGAAAGTGTTGGATAGCAAAATATTTAAATGCACTATTCCCACTCCAGTGAATGCAACAGTAGGGAAAGTGATGGATAGCGGAGAGGTAAAAATTAGTATTCCCAATCCAGTGAGAGCAACAGTAGGGAAAGTGTTGGATAGCGGAGGGGAAAAAATTACTAATCCCACTCCAGTGAGTGCAAGAGTAGGGAAAGTGTTGGATAGCGAAGAGACAAAAACTACTATTTAAACTCAAACAGTTAAAACAAAAATAAAAAACATTAAAAATGATAAAAAACCATTAAAAAAATAAACAATATTTAGAAATGAAAAATCAAATATATTAAATATATAAAAATCAAAAATATTATAATATTAATTACATATACAAAAACCAACAAATAATATATAATATAAAATAATAAATAGATTTATAAAATAAACATTTTTTAAACTAGAAAATATTTACAAATAAATTAATTAAAACATAAATGTGTTTATTGTATTTCCTACCATATAACACCACATCAATAACAAAACAGTTCAACATTTCTAATTCATTTTTTTCAAAATTAACATAATTAATAATCAATTTAAAAACCTTTTTATAAATAAAAACTAATAAACATTAATTGACTACACACACTTTAACACTATGATATCCACAAAAACCTAAATTAAACTCTAAAATAATAAAATACAATTCAAACTTATTTATAAATTAAAAACTATTACTATTAAGAACTAATAATAAAGTAATTAAAATGTATTTGATACCCACTCTTTATCCCTTTAAAAGTAAAAACAACAGACAAAAAATTAAACAATTGCCCATAATACATATCAAATAATTAACATTAATTAACAACTGTATATTAATTAATTAAATACAAATTACTTCCCACCCATTACTCCTATAAACACCAAAACAAACGCCTAAAATTAATTACACAATTACAATAATTAATTACCAATTCATTAATTAAAATTAATTCACATCCAATTATTACTTCATCAATTACAAATATAATACTTCCCACCCTTAACACCTATAAACACTACAACACACACCTAAAATTAATTACACAATTACCATAAATAATTACCAATTAATTAATTAAAATAAATTAACAGCCAATTATTAATTCATCAATTAAAAATAAATTACTTCCCACCCTTAACACCTATAAACACCACAATACACACCTAAAATTATTTACACAATTACAAAAATTAATTTTCAATTAATTAATTTAAATTAATTAACAGCCAATTATTAATTAATTAATAATAAATTACTTTACACATTTAACATTATAACATCTCAATTAAACAAATATTAATAAATGAAAAATAATCAATAAATTTAATATAATTAAATTACTTCCAACCCTATTCCCCTATAAACCCACAACCTGCTACAGAACTAAAAATGCAAAATTCAAATGAAAAAAAAATTAACTACTAAAAATGTAACACATATATTAAAAATACAAACAATTCTTATACAAAAAACATACAACCCATACATGTAAAATAAATACTTAAATACAGAACATTAATAAACAAACAATATTTTTAACAACTATGGGGCATATTAGCAAGAAGAGGCGATAATCATCGCTAACCCTGATTAGCGTGATTTTTTTTATCGCCGGCTATTGCTGGAATATATCGCCACGCTAACGCTGTATTAGCAACGATTAGCGCTATGGCGATGAATATTCCAGCGATAGCGGGGGAAATGGGCCAACATCGCTGAAAAACCAGCGATGTTGCATGGAGAAGGGAGAACACCTTGCTGATACGACCCTGTGGTCGTATCAGCATAATCCACCCCCCCATGTTAGGTATGGCTAACACCTGCTAATTGCAGGTGTTAAATAAATGGCGATGACCCCGGTTAGCGCGACTTTTCACGTCGCTAACTGGGGCCATGGCCACCTTGCTAATAGGCGATAGGCCTGTTAGCGAGTGTTTCCCAGGTTTGTTCGTCGGGAACGCCCACTTTGCATGTCATTAGCGATAAATATCGCTGACATGCAAAGCGGTAAAAAAACGGGCGCTAATGCCCGCAAACTGTCGCTAACTGCTGTTAGAGACAGTTTGCTGATAGGGCGATATAAATATTGCCGCTTTAGCGACAAAAAGTGCCGCTAAAGCGGCGATAGTGCCCTTGCTAATATGCCCCTATATTTTTGCAAACGATATTAAACCGATATTTTTAATATCGATATTACTTAACTAAAATCGATATTCTTGACCACGAGAATATGTATGTCAATATTTCTGACCCACGATATTTGGAACTCGATATTTGTGCAAGTCGATATTTTTGAATCAATATTCTGTCTCTGCACCGCATTGACGCTAGGCAGCCACAATATTGCCAACACAAGGAAACAAAAAAAATACACCTTACCTTAGTAGATATGGCATGTTTCTGCTCTCTTCCTTTCACACAATGCAGGTAGTTATTTTGTTGCACTGCGTTGAGTGAAATATTGGTGAATTCCCCCCTGAATATATAGGTTGTTCCTGGTCGGACCATAACCCTTTAAACATGGTGATGTGGTGGGGAAATCCCTGACCAAAGATACCAACATGGAAACTGAATGTTCTTGCCCTTACAGACCATTCATTCAGTGATACGCTAGCCAAGGCCACTGTTGATTGCTTTGCTGAAAATGAAGGGATGGCAGAAGAGGACATGTTACAATGGAATGATTTCAAAGTGGTGGGGTGAAGGATCTGCATTCGGACTGCCACATGGGGTTAGAACAGGGCTCAACAAAGATATCTTGGCCACAGGAGAGGCCATACCGGAAACAGCGTTTACAACGCTGTCAGAACAATGCAGTGCCATTACAACAAGGTCACTACAATGAACGCGTCGTTACCACGCGTTCCATTATAATGCGTTCCATTATAACGCAAGTCATTACAACAACTTTCTTTAGGGAACTCATTGTTGGATTTTAAATCCAACACCTTCCCTACTGTTGCACAGACTGGAGTTGGAGTAGTAAAATATAGTATTCCAAACTCCAGCGCTTCCCTAACGCAAGTTGTTGTAACTACTTGCGTTGTAATGGAACGCGTGGTAACAATGCGTTTGTTGTACCGCATTGTAAAGGCATGCGTTGTAAACGCATGCGTGAATATGTCATACACATGGAGGAACTTAGGCTCACACATGGATTGATGGATGCCCAGAGTCTTGGGGAGCTCAAGAGGAAACATAGGGAACGAGTAGATAAAATGAGTAGAGTGTATTATAGGGACTATGTGGCATGCCAACATATGGAGAGAGACAGATTGGTATGGTTGTTGGCCTGTTTGTTAAGAGCAGGAACAGATCAGAAACCAATAAGAGCCATTAGATTTCATGACAACTTAGCGATCAATTCTCAGGCCAAAATAAATCTGGCATTGGCAGACTTAATTGAACGCTATATGAAGCAACCCAGGCCCATGACCAGGATTGACTTCAGGCGTACTTAGCAAGAATAACAAAACCACAGCCTTGACAACCTACAATGCCAGTCACTGGAAAAACGCATGAGTGTAGATGAGGTGAGGGAGGTGATAGATCAGATAGCAAGGAACAAGACTCCAGAGAAGGATGGTCTTCTGGTCAATTTGTACGTAACGTACAAAACCATACTTGCCTCCAAACTCCTCAAAATGTATGAAATGTCCAGACAATTTGGCCATCTGCCAGGTTCCCTTCGCCAAGTGATTATAGTAGCCCTCCCTATGTTAAACCTGGACTAAACAATATTGGGTAAAATACTTGTGAACAGACTCTTGACAATGGCTACCTCCATTACGCATCCTAATCAAAATGGATTTGTGCTGGGTACGAGAACACTCATCAATCTACTCCATTTGTTTAATCTCATAGAGAGTGAACGAATAGAGGGCCCTTGTCACATGGCACTCTCTCGACATTGAAAAGGCATTTGACACATGTAGGTGGCCTTAATTAATTATGATCCTTTGCAACAAGGAGGCAGATTGGGGTGTGCACCTGGGTAACCGTTGGCAGATCGTTTAGTTGTATGCCAATGATGCCCTAGTGTTCCTTAGGGAGGGCCTGGAGTCCCTACTGGAGGTGATTGATATCTTAGATGATTTGGGGGATAACTCCTGATGTAGGGTCAATTCGAGCAAGTCTTGACCATGGTTGGAGGCGTAGTGCTCACTGCTTTCTCCCAGGGGGATAGAACTGAGGCTTGACTACTTTAAATACCAGGGAGTGAATGTTTCCTACAAAGATGAGAATCTAATGGAAGTGAACTGACGGTCTACTTACGTCGATTCTGCAATCCACAACATTTTGGGTATCTTTGTCCTTCTTCCCCATGGGCAAGACAGTGATTACTAAGATATTGGTCCTTCCTAGACCACAAAGTTATTCTCTACCATGCCAGCTGGAATTCCCAAGAAGGTTTTTGTTGAGCTTAATTAGATACTCTCTGACCTTATTTGGGGAACTGAATGGAAAAGAATGACACTGCATAAGTCTGGAACACAATAGATGCCGGAGGACTTTGGACCCCCAATTACGAATTGTATTATTCAGATGCCCAGCTACAATGGATAATGAGGTGACTGCTAACTGGTCCGGATCCAGAGATAGACAATGTACTTGGACGCTTACAGGGGCCAGAGATTCTGCATTTGTTAATGGCCCAAATGGCGAGAGGGCAGATATTGCTGGCAATAGTGCACCCCTACGTTTATGTCTCCCGCTGAGGGACATCCCGCCTTTTAAATCTTTATGTGAAATATACAAAAAGAGACCATGGCTGGAGGCCGGGATCACAAAACAATTGGTGACGTATACATACATGTGACACTTCAAATGATGCAAAGTCTACAAGACAATTAAGGGCTAGGCCCGGGCCATTTTATCACATACTGCCCTCTAATGCACACACTGGAACAAACGTGGGGGCAGGACCATGAGTAACCAAACACATTCACCATCCTACAACTCATAATCACACATGATTGTGCACTGAGGGCAGTTACTGTGCTCTGCGCATCACTGATAACACAGCATGTGACCCCAACATCACAACTTAGGGACAGATGGGTACAGTCACTGGAATGGACATATCAGACAAGAGCTGGACCCAAGCACTTTAATCTGTAAGTCGTGTAACGCCCGTTTGAAGTATACCCAAGTCAATTACCATCACCGGACATCTTATCCCTAAACCCATAGCCCCAGGGACCCTATTCTACCTGCCCTCGCTATTGCCTCCCAGACATGGGCTCCCATCACACGACCTGGCAGTGCACAGTATTATCACAGTTCTAGATAGAGACACTTAACATAGTTACAGAGCTAACAAAACCCAGGCTTAAGAACCTATGTCATGCATTCTGGGCCTGATGCCCAGATCAAGAAAAAACAAACTCGTTAGTAGATTCATAGATCTCGCACTCGTCTGGCTAACGCCGCACTGTGATGTTTTGGAATCCCCCCGGTCCTCGGAGGAGTGGCTTGTGGCTTAGGGATCTAGTGAAATGGGCCACGACCAAGACTGCTGCACTCACGTCTTCACAGGAGATGGGTGGAGCACAGCGGTGTACGATATGGGGCACACCTGTCTCAAAGCTAGAGGCAAAACCTAATGCGCAGCCTTCCTGAGGGACCCCCTGAAACTGCGAGGGGCATTATACGGGGGCACTGAACAGGAAGGGGGCCCTCGGCGTTCAGTTTTGAGTCTGCATGCACAAGTGAGGCTTGGAGTCAATGTCAAGATAGCCTCGAATTGTGGGTTACTAGTTGGGATGGGTGAGTGGGTGCCGCAGAGAGGCCTTAAATGTTGACAACAGGTGACTAAAATGTTTATGTAGTTGATGACAGTCTAGTTAAGTGTTTGGAGTTTGCATGAGTGCACTTACTCAAATCGCCATTCCTGTATCTGTGCAAATTGCAGAAGTAACCCGTTGACTCAGGAGCCCTTGAGTCTCCCATATCTCACAGACATTTATTGGCCGTGGGCTGAATCGGCCCCCTGATGGGTTGGGGGGTGGGGGGGCTAAAGAGTCCCCCCTCCCTCCCGCAGCCCTGTGCGCAGGGGATGCAGGAGCGTGCGCTACCTCCCTGCCTCTGATCCTCGTCTTCCTACTCCATAGTAGAACAGTGCTTCTTGAAATCAAGGAAGGACCTCTTTATAAGAAACATTAGCAGGTGTACATGCAGTTCTAAGGAAATTGGTTGAAATCCATCTGTTCAGAAAAGAAACCGCGGGATGTGGGAGTTGAGTATCGCTCCTCACATGTAACTATGCAGCCTCATGTACACTTCATATACAGTCTGGGGGAATGTGACTTTGTGGGTACCTCAAACACCCCATATAGTCTTCCACTCTGTTGGTGTGTAACATGCCAAAATCATGTACAGCATATGGAATAGGTCTCCTGTACAAAAATACATACTCCATGTGTCAGAATAATAAAACAGTGAACAAATCTGGCACAGATTGACTAGAATTTTGTGTCGGAGTGCTGTGTCACTTTTATGGCTCAGCACTGACGCAAAATCCATTTTAACATTTATTGAGCCATGCAAAGTCGATTTGCATGGCTTTGCCTGGTTTAGTAAATACAAAGTAAAGCAAGGCAGCGCATTGCGCTGATATACGTTAATTTGCGCCAGGTATGCGTTACATGGGTGGAGCATGGGGTGAGGATTCCCATGCATCCACCCATGCATTTTGATGCAAACCCAGGTTTAAAACCGTTTGTAAACCTGGTGTTTGCGCAAAAATGGTGCACCTAGTCGACAGGCATAACAAGGAAAAATAAGTTAATTTCCTCTCATTACTTCCTCTTTTCATGTGTGCTGCATTCTGCAGCACACATCGAAAGATGAAAATGCCACTAAGGGTTGTTTTTGTGATGGAAGGTGTCCCTTCCTGCGCAAAAACAATCCTGCCTGTAACTCAGGCACCCTTGCAGCATGGCACAAGGTTGCCTGCACTGGTGCTAGGCAGCACGCAGTGCTCCAGCTTTAGGAGAGCACAGACATGTCCCATATCTTAGTAAATATGCCGCATTTCTGATCTCTCCCTTTCACGCAACACAAAGCAGCAAGTTGTCTTGCTGCTTTCCATTGCCGGAAATATTTGTAAATCTGTTCCCCTCACTTTCAGCACAGAGTCTATACTATATTCGTCTCAAGTGTAAGCAACATCGCATACCTTTACCTTTCCTTGTACAAGTGTTTCTTATTGACGGGCCAGACCATGCTGATCAGATACATGTTGTGAGAAGTTGGCCTGGTATATGCTGTCCACTAATTAAAGTGGGCACCTTGCACCAGTCCAAACAACCTTTATGGTGATTTAAGAGGTCAAAGATAACCTTATGAAAGCTATCCAAGTGGTAGCTGTGGAGAGCAACCTTCAGGCTTAGTCTTGAAGGAATGTTAAGCAGCTTGTTTTACCAGAATGCAATCTTATTGTATTAGTTAAATGAAACGAGAACCACACAGTAGTTATAAGAATATATATTTATTATTATAACACACCTTAAATACCTCACAGTATCTGCTACACGCTGATAAACATAAAGCACACAATACTTTAGCACAGAAACAATAGTAAGTAGCACTAATACACAGTAGGCTCCAGGGGGAGATCAAACCATATACTAAAATAGTGGTATAAGAATCACGACTCGAGTCAAGACAGGGTCTAGAGGATGTAGAATCACTGGGACCCCAAGGAACCACCCAAGGTGAGTAAGTAGGGACTCCACGAAGGACGGATGCAGTGTGAGAACACAACAGCGTGCTACGTGCAATTCAATGGGAGAGTCGCAGTTGCAGTTTTTAAGTTTAAGGACCCTTCCCAGTGGATTACGAGGAAACCCTTTGGAACATAGAAGGTTGGAGAACCACCCCACCCGTGGATACCGAAGTACCAGAGTTACCTATCCCAGGGAAGCCGGGTGCATAGGTCTGAAGTGGCGTCGGAAACCGCTGTCGTTCTCAATGGGAGTCTTCAAAGAAATGCCACTGCTGGAAAGAAGAAAAGTGTCTGGTGGAATCCGCAGGTGGATTCTTGATGGAAGGAACCTGAAAGCAGAGGGGACAGAGTCTGGATCACTCAGGAGTGACCAGGGCCTCGGTAGACGAATGCCCACCGATGTCGGGTGCTTCAGGTGTGAAGAAGGAGACCTTGACTCTACAGCTGCAGGGACCAGGAGATGTCGAGGACAGCCAGGAGCTGGATATGAGCTATCCCAAAAAGGATATCGAGTGCTGAGTGGTCAGTGTCCGGCGGGAGTACCAACAAGCCTTGGCAGCTGCAACCCATGAAGAAGGTCAAAGAAGGTTACGGTCTGGCCCAGCAAGGACCAGAAGACTCACCACAGCAGGGGGAATCAGGGTAGGCCAGGAGCAACCAGGGGAGCCCAGGAAAAGCAGTGTTGTCCCTCAAATGGACCCACTGGCCAAAGGCACAGGAGTCGCGAGGGGACCTCTAGCAGTTTCACAAAGCAACAGCTTACAGGGCACAGAGTGTGAGGAGGCCGTATTCCTTTGTAGGAAATGTGCCCAGAGGTGAGGGCTATTGATAGCCTAATGCACAAAGTTGGGGAACACCAACAAGCAAATGCAATTGCAAAAGTACATGGTGCACAGGGGTTTGGGTTATGCGGTCCCCACGAGGGATACTGGCCTCAAACTTGGTGAGAGGGCAGCTCAACTGCAAAGAATGTAGGAACCCACCTCCTGTGCTGCTGGAGCCTTCGGAGTCCGCAGGAGCTCCGGATCAGCAAACCAGTCAGTTGCATTACGATGCCGGCAAACACAGGGGAGTGACTCCTTCACTCCAAGGGAGATACTTCAGTTGTCCTTGATGCCCCACAGGTCCTGCACAGAGCCTGTATGGTGCACAGGCACAGACAATGCTTTGGACAGAGAGGGAGATGAAGTCGAGCCCAGTGGAAGTCCAGCAAAGTCCAGAGTGTCCAGATGGTTGAAGGTCAGTGGTTTCTTGTTCAGAATCTTGTCCACATCGAATCTAGGGTCCTACAGCCAGGTAAGCCCTTTTGTACCCATGGGAGAGGGTTGGACAGATTCAGGGGACCCTCCCAGGGGAGGGTCAGGACAGGGAGGTGGTTACACCCATGTCCTTTGTCCAGTTTCGCACCAGAGCAGGAGTCAACGGCTCCCAGAATTTATTTGAACTGGACTTTGCACAGGGACACCAAATGTGTCCCTCGTGCAGACTTTCAGGCACTTTGGAAGTGCAACCACCCAGCTCCAATACACTAAATCCTGTCTGGAAGGTGGTCACATCTCCCTGTGACAGGATGCCTATTGTGCTGCCTTCCTCTGCTTGAGCTTGGCTCAGCAGCAGGAGGGCAGAAATGTGTCTCTGGTCGGCAGCATCCATTTTGTGCTGTCCGGGTTGAGAAGGCTGGTACCGGGAAGACCAGGGACCCACGAAGCTTGCTTCAGAAGGGTGGAATCATACCTCCCACACCGGTTACCAGTGTGGAGGTATGATTCCAAGGTGTTTGATACCAAACACGACATGTTTTGTTTCAGCCGTTTTCGAGACAGCATTTACCGCAAGGTTATAATTCACCTCTACCTATATGTCTGGCTGCGTCACCGACAACCCGGGAGAATGGTCTCCGAAGGCTGCAGGGGTGCTCTGCTCATGCAGGGGCACCCTCTCACCTAAAACCCAGCACCCTGCCTTCAGGATTGTCAAGGCCTGCTATAAGGGTGACTTATAGGTTTTAAGTGTAGTGACCTATAGATATAGTAGACCTATATCTAAAGTAAGTGGTGCATGCACCATCTTACACAGGCTGCAATACAGGCCTGTAGTTCCATTTTGCATGGCCTCTCATGGGTGGCATAATACATGCTTCAGCCCATGGGAGGCCTCTGGGGTACCTATGTCATGGGTACATGTATACCATATACTAGGGACTTATAAGGGTACCTCAGTATCCAATCAGGAGTGTACCTAAGTACATGACATAACATTTTAGGGAGAAAGCAGATAGACTGGGATCCTGATTAGCAGGATCCCAGTCAGACTAGTAAAAAACAGTGTAACATCCAGCAAAAACTAGGGGTAACCATAAGAAGCAGATCCTACTGTCCTACACAACCCCCAAACGTAAGGAGATGATACTAACCTTGCCCAGTTGAGTCTTCATTTTCTAAGTGGAAATATCTGGAGAGTCCATCTGCATTGGCATGGTTACTCCCAGGTCTATGTGCCACTGTATAGTCCATCCCCTGTAGGGAAATGGACCACCTCAAAAGGTTGGGTTTTTCACCCTTCATCTGTTTTAGCCATAAGAGAGGCTTATGGTCTGTCTGTACAATGAAGTGAGTGCCAAACAAGTATGGCCTCAGCTTCTTCAGAGCCCAAACCACAGCAAAGGCTTCCCTCTCAATGGCTGACCAACGTTTCTCTCTGGGGGTCAACCTCCTGCTAATAAAAGCTGCTGGTTGATCCTGACCCTCTGCATTAAGTTGTGACAACACAGCCCCTACCCCCAAATCAGATGCATCTGTTTGGACAATGAATTGTTTGGAATAGTCAGGACTCTGCAGAATGGGAGCAGTGCACATGGCCTGCTTGAGATCATCAAATGCCTTCTGACAGCTAACTATCCATTGAACTTTCTTGGGCATTCTTTTTGATGTAAGATCATTCAAGGGAGTCATTATAGACCCATATCCTTTTACAAATCTTCTGTAGTACCCAGTCAGGCCCAAGAAAGCTCTGACCTGAGTCTGGGTAGTGGGAGCAACCCAGTCCATGATGGTCTGGATTTTGCTCTGCAATGGTTGAACCTGGCCTCCACCCACAAGGTGGTCAAGGTACACAACCTTACTCTGCCCTATCTGGCACTTGCTGGCCTTGATAGTGAGACCAGCTTTCTGCAGAGCCTCCAAAACATTCTTCAGGTGGACCAGGTGATCCTCCCAGGTGGAGCTAAAGACAGCTATAGCATCAAGATATGCTGCACTACAGGCTTCTAGGCCTGTAAGGCCTTTGTTCACCAACCTTTGGAATGTGGCAGGTGCATTCTTCAAACCAAAGGGCATCACAATAAATTGATAATGCCCACTAGGGGTTGAAAATGCTGTTTTTGGTTTGGCATCCTCAGCTAGTCTGATTTGCCAATATCCAGCAGTGAAGTCAAATGTGCTCAAGAACTTGGCTGAGGCCAAAGTGTCAATGAGTTCATCTACCCTAGGAATAGGGTGAGCATCAGTCCTAGTGACTGCATTGAGCCCCCTGTAGTCCACACAAAACCTCATTTCTCTCTTATCACCCTGGGTATGAGGTTTGGGTACCAGGACCACTGGACTAGCCCAAGGGCTATCTGAGGGTTCAATTACTCCCAATTCCAGCATCTTTTGGACCTCAGTCCTGATGCAATCTCTGACATGGTCAGGCTGCCTGTAAATCTTATTTTTAACAGGTAGACTCTCACCTGTATCCACTTCATGGGTACACCAAGTGGTCTGACTAGAAGTCAAAGAAAACATATGTCTCTATTGAATGAGGACCTTCCTGCAATCAATCTGCTGTTGCTCAGTGAGACTGCCTGCCAAGGCCACACCATCAAGTGAGCCATCATCAGGGTTCTGTGAGAGGAGATCAGGGAGTGGGTCACTCTCTTCCTCATGTCCCTCATCAGTAGCCATGAGCAAGTCCATGTCTGCCCTGTCCACAGAGGGTTTGAGCCTGTTTACATGGACCACCCTATGGGGGCTCCTGGGAGTTCCAAGGTCCACCAAGTAGGTGACCTCTCCCTTCTGCTCAAGAATAGTATGGGGTCCACTCCACTTGTCTTGGAGAGCTGCTGGGGCCACAGGCTCCAACACCCATACTTTCTGTCCTGTCTGATACACAGTCAGTAAAGCCTTTTGGTCATCCCAAGCTTTTTGCAATTCCTGACTTGCCTCAAGCTTTTTGCTGGCCTTCTTCATGTACTCAGCCATCCTGGAGCGGAGACCAAGTACATAGTCCACTATGTCTTGTTTCGGAGATTTGAGAGGTAACTCCCATCCCTCCTTCACCAAACACAAGGGACCCCTAACTGGATGCCAAAACAAAAGTTCAAAAGGGCTGTAGCCAACCCCCTTTTGTGGGACCTCTCTGTAGGCAAAGAGAAGGCAGGGCAACAGGACATCCCATTTTCGCCTAAGCTTTTCTGGGAGGCCCTTGATCATGCCCTTTAGGGTTTAGTTGAACATTTCAACCAACCCATTGCATTGTGGGTCATAGGGTGTGGTGAACTTGTAGTACACTCCACACTCCTTCCACATTGCAGTGATATAACTGGACATGAAGTTTGTATCTCTGTCAGTTAAGACCTCCTTAGGGTAACCCACTCTGGAAAAAATTCCCAGGAGGGCCCTGGCTACCACAGGAGCTGTGGTGGTTCTAAGGGGGTATAGCCGCTGGATACCTAGTGGCATGGTCCACCACCACTAGAATATAACTGTGTCCAGATGCAGTTGGAGGGTTCATGGGACCAATTATGTAAATCCCAACCCTCTCAAAGGGACCCCCCCCCACAGGTAGTGGTATTAGGGGGGCCTTTGTGGCACCACCTGACTTACCACTGGCTTGACAGGTGGTACAGGAGCAACAAAACTCCTTGGTCCCAAGTCTTACTTTGGCCTAGGTGTCCTGCTAAGGGAATGTTATGTGCAAAGGTGAGTAGGAAGCCCCTAAACTTCAGAAGTATGACCAACCTCCTGGTGGCACCAGGCTTGGGGTCTCTACCCTCTGAGTACAGGAGTCCCTCATCCCAATAGATCCTGTGGGACCCACTGACATGCCCAGCAGCCTCAGCAGCAGCTGGCTGTCTGAGGGGTCCAAGAGAGGGGCAAGGTTGCTGCTCCTGACTCAGATCTGCCCTGGAAGGGCCCCCTGTCCCCAAGAACTCAACCTGATCAGGTTGCAGTTCCTCTGAGACAGTACCTTCACAGGGACTGAGATCCTCTCCCTCAAGAGACTGATCCTCCCTCTGAGCCTGGGGGGAAGACACAGCCTTACCCCTCCTGCTCCTTCTCTTGGAAGGCACCTGGTCCATTTTTTCAGAATCGAGGGCCTGTTCAGTAGACATCAGTTTGGCCTGTGACCTGGTCACAGCAAACACATCTGCAGAGATGCCCAGCATTGCTGCATGAGTCCTTAATTCCACTTCAGCCCAGGTTGAAGTTTCCAAATCATTGCCCAATAAGCATTCCACTGGAAGGTCTGAGCTAACCACAACTTTCTTTGGGCCAGTTACCCTTCCCCAGCAGAAATTAACAACTGCCAAGAAATGATCAGTCCTGACATTGTTAGCATTGGTCACTTGGTACATCACACCAAGTATGATCTGATCAGGATCCACAAGATCTTTTGTCACCATAGTGACACTTGCACCTGTGTCCCTGTATGCCATGGCCTCCTTACCATTAATCAAAGGCTGTTGTCTGTATTTGCCCAGGTTACTGGAACTGACAAATACGGTGGCAATATCCATGCCACCATCACAGACAAGCACAGCCTGAGCTGGAGTTCTGACTAGGCCAGAACCCACCTCCGAGCCCAAGGTTAATCCTACTAATCCCTTGTTCCCTGTACCACCACCTGTACGTGTGCTAGGGGGTGCAGTTGCCTTAGGGGCAGTGGTAGTAGGAGGATTTTCCTTGGCTTTTGGACAGTCAGCATTTTTTGTCCAATGGGTCTATAACTTACAAAAGTAACACCAAGGTTGTCTCTTGCCTTTTCCTTTGTTGGATTGTGACCCCCAGATGCTGGATTTTGGGGCCCTGATGAAGACTTTTGATCTTTACCCTTGTCCCCACCCTTATCTGGAGTTTTAGAATCTTGCTTCTTCTGGTCACCACCAGAGTTCTGGTTTTTCTGCTTTACCCTGGTCCTGACCCACTTATCTGCCTTCTTTCCCAATTCTTGGGGAGAAGTCAGATCAGAGTCAACCAGGGATTGATGCAACAACTGATTTTGGCAATTATTAACCCCTTCGATGCTCATGACGAGCTCAGCTCGTCATGCTGCGTGGTGGGTGTGTGCGCATGACGAGCTGAGCTCGTCACGACCACGCCCGCGATCGGAATGTCCAGCACCGGAGCGGAATTCCGATCGCGGCGAAGCGGTTAAGGATCTGCTCCCTCATAATCAAATTGTACAATTTCTTGAAATCATTCACTTTGCTGCCAAGTAACCAGCCTTCCAGAGCCTTAATAGCACTATCCACAAAGTCTACCCAGTCCTGATTCTGTGCCTTCTGGGTGTCTCTGAACTTAATCCTGTACTGTTCAGTGGTTAAGCCAAACCCATCAATGAGAGCACTCTTCAGGACTCAATAGTTGTCAGTATCCTCTTCTCTAACAGTGAGGAGATTATCTCTACCTTTGTCAGCAAAGGAGAGCCACAAGATAGCTGCCCACTACACTTGAGGGACCCCTGAACTTTACAGGCCCTCTCTAAAGCACTTATTCTAAGCTAGTATTATATGTACCTAGTACTTAGTGGTTTTCAGTTAATCAATACAAAGATTTATTTGGTAAAACAATGCAGGCTTGAATCCCAACCTCTGCCCACCAATGTGAGAAGTTGGCCTGGTATATGATGTCCACTAATTAAAGTGGGCACCTTGCACCAGTCCAAACAACCCTTATGGTGATTTAAGAGGTCAAAGATAATCTTATGAAAGCTATCCAAGTGGTAGCTGTGGAGAGCAGCCTTCAGGCTTAGTCTTGAAGGAATGTTAAGCAGCTTGTTTTACCAGAATGCAACCTCATTGTATTGGTTAAATGAAAGGAGAACCACACAGTAGTTATAAGAATATATATTTATTATTATAACACACCTTAAATACCTCACAGTATCCGCTACATGCAGATAAACATAAAGCACACAATACTTTAGCACAGAAACAATAGTAAGTAGCACTACTACACAGAAGGCTCCAAGGGGAGACCAAACCATATACTAAAATAGTGGTATAAGAACCACGACTCGAGTCAAGACAGGGTCTAGAGGATGTAGAATCGCTGGGACCCCAAGGAACCACCCAAGATGAGTAAGTAGGGACCCCGCAGAGGACGGCTGCAGTGTGAGAACACAACCGCGTGCTACGTGCAATTCAATGGGAGAGTCGCGGTTGCAGTTTTTAAGTTTAAGGACCCTTCCCAGTGGATTACGAGGAAACCCTTTGGAACATAGAAGGTTGGAGAACCACCCCACCCGTGGATACCGAAGTACCAGAGTTACCTATCCCAGGGAAGCCGGTTGCATAGGTCTGAAGTGGCATCGGAAACCGCCGTCGTTCTCAATGGGAGTCTTCAAAGAAATGCCACTGCTGGAAAGAAGAAAAGTGTCCAGGGGAATCTGCAGGTGCATTCTTGAAGGAAGGAATCTGAAAGCAGAGGGGACAGAGTCTGGGTCACTCAGGAGTGACCAGGGCCTCGGTAGACGAATGCCCACGGATGTCGGGTGCTTCAGGTGCAAAGAAGGAGACTTGACTCTACAGCTGCAGGGACCAGGAGATGTTGAGGACAACCAGGAGCCAGTTACGAGCTGTCCCACGAAGGATGTCGAGTGATGAGGAGTCGATGTCTGGCGGGAGCACCAACAAGCCTTGGCAGCGGCAACCCACGAAGAAGGTCAAAGAAGGTTACGGTCTGGCCCAGCAAGGACCAGAGAACTCACCACAGCAGGGGGAGTCAGGGCAGGCCTGGAGCAACCAGGGGAGCCCAGGAAAAGCAGTGTTGTCCCTCAAATGGACTCACAGTCCGAAGGCACAGGAGTCGCGAGGGGACCTCCAGCAGTTTCATAAAGCAACAGCTTGCAGGGCACAGAGTGTGAAGAGGCTGTAGTCCTTTGTAGAAAATGTGCACAGAGGTGAGGGCTATCGACAGCCCAATGCACAAAGTTGGGGAACACCAACAAGCATATGCAATTGCAAAAGTATGCAGTGTACAGGGGTTCGGGTTATGCGGTCCCCATGAGGGATACTGGCCTCAAACTTGGTGAGAGGGCAGCTCAACCTCAAGGAATGCAGCAGAGTGACTCCTTCACTCCAAGGGAGATACTTCAGTAGTCCTTGATGCTCCACAGGTCCTGTATGGTGCACAGGCACAGACGATGCTTTGGACGGAGATGGAGATGAAGTTGGGTCCAGTTGAAGTCCAGCGAAGTCCAGAGTGTGCAGGCGGTCGAAGGTCAGTGGTTTCTTGTTCAGAATCTTGTCCATGTCGAATCTAGGGTCCTACAGCCAGGTAAGCCCTTTTGTACCCACGGGAGTGAGTTGGACAGATTCAGGGGACCCTCCCAGGGGAGGGTCAGGACAGGGGGGTGGTTACACCCATGTCCTTTGTCCAGTTTCGCACCAGAGCAGAAGCCAACGGCTCCCAGACTGGTTTGAAATGGACTATGCACAGGGACACCAAATGTGCCCCTCGTGCAGACTTTCAGGCACTTTAGAAGTGCAACCACCCAGCTCCAATACACTAAGGGGCCGATTCCGATCTCGGCCGGTAGGGCTCCGAATCGGATTCGGCTTCACCGGATCCGATTCGGAGCCCTGTTTCCCGACCGATTTGTATGTGCGTCCGGGCGAGCGAGTACGATGCGAAATCTCCGACCGACTCGTTCGCGAGACCCAACCGCACCGACCGACTCGTACGCGAAAGCCAACCGCTCCGACCGACTCGCTCGGACACGCCTCGCACCGTGCAATGGAGACGTTCCCCGGCCGGGCAAGTACGATGCGCACCGCGAGCAGTCCGACCGTCTCGCGCCGTCCGGCTCGAAGGAGCAGTCGGAGCCGTACTTCGGGGGTCCCCCCTGTACGCGTAGCCACGCGAGGTCCCCCCTACCTGTGTGTGTACGGCGCGAGTCGCTTCGCCGCGTACACGCTGTAGGGGGCGCCCTTGTCCGCCTCGCACCCATTGAGTCAATGGGAGCCCGCGTACGCGTTGTACGACAGGCTCCCATTGACTTCAATGGAGTCCGACCGATCGGGTCCGATGGCATACGTGCGCATCGTACTCGTTCTGTCGGGCTGCTAGGGTCCGATTCGGTCGGAAATCTCTCCGAGTCCGGCTCGGTCGGAGAGATTTCCGGCCCGAATCGGAATCGGCCCCTAAATCTTGTCTGGGAGGTGGTCACACCTCCCTGTGACAGGATGCCTATTGTGATGCCTTCCTCTGCTCGAGCTTGGCTTAGCAGCAGGAGGGCAGAAATGTGTCTCTGGTCGGCAGCATCCATTTTGTGCTGTCCGGGTCGAGAAGGCTGGTACCGGGAAGACCAGGGACCCACGAAGCTTGCTTCAGGAGGGTGGAATCATACCTCCCACACCGGTTACCAGTGTGGAGGTATGATTCCAAGGTGTTTGATACCAAACACAACATGTTTTGTTTCAGCCGTTTTCGAGATAGCATTTACCACGAGGTTATAATGCACCTCTACCTATATGTCTATCTGCGTCACCGACAACCCGGGAGAATGGTCTCCAAAGGGTGCAGGTGCAGGTGTGCTCTGCTCATGCAGGGGCACCCTCTCACCTAAAACCCAGCACCCTGCCTTCAGGATTGTCAAGGCCTGCTATAGGGGTGACTTATAGGTTTTAAGTGTAGTGACCTATAGATATAGTAGACCTATATCTAAAGTAAGTGGTGCATGCACCATCTTACACAGGCTGCAATGGCAGGCCTGTAGTTCCATTTTGCATGGCCTCTCATGGGTGACATAATACATGCTTCAGCCCATGGGAGGTCTCTGGGGTACCTATGCCCTGAGTACATGTGTACCATAAACTAGGGACTTATAAGGGTACCCCAGTATCCAATCTGGAGTGTACCTAAGTACATTAGATAACATTTTAGGGAGAAAGCCGATAGACTGGGGTCCTAATTAGCAGGATCCCAGTCAGACTAGTCAAAAACAGTATAACATCTAGCAAAACGTGGGGGTAACCATAAGAATGAATGAATGAATGAATGAATATTACATTTATAAAGCGCTAACTTAGCCCAAGGGCATCAAGGCGCTGCAAAGGGACTGTTATACAGACATAAAATAACATGCTCAGACTGATGTCTGTGTAAAAAGTCAAGTCTTCAGGGCTTTGCGGAAGAGAGAGTGTGACACCTGACCAGAGAGATCGTCAGGGAGGGAGTTCCACAGCCTAGCAGCGGCAGTGGAAAAAGAACTTCCTCCCCATCTAGCCTTCTTAAACCTCGAAACTATTAGTAGATTCTTGCTTGTCGACCTAAGCTGCCTAGTAGGAACATAGTGCTGAAATAGTGCTTTAATGGCCTCAGGGCCTAGGCCGTGATAGGCATTATGGGTCAGGCATAGGGTCTTAAAGAGAATTCTACGGTCCAGAGGAAGCCAGTGCAGCGTGATGAGAGAAGATGCGTGAAGAAGCAGTCCCACAACTGTCTTCAGTGATAGCAAGCAACCATTGGGCTCTACACACCAACACGCACACAAGCCAGCACCCCACCCAACATACGTACAAGCTTACACACTGGGGAGGCATGCGCCTCACCATGGTCATAGATCCTCGTCATTGCCATAGGATGAGCTTCCCCAACAGGACTGCAGAAAAATCCTTGAACCCCCAACAATTAAAATCATCTGTCACCCACCATGGTGAGGTGTCTTAGTGTGGGCCAGCAGTCTGCTTTGATGAAAGGTGTACAACTTTGCTGGGAAGGGACATGCAATATAGTAGCAGAAACCCTCTCCGAGGACTCACGGAACACGTCTCTAGTGCAGGATAACGTGCCAGGTTGTCAGAAATAAGTCAAGTGGGGTGTCTTTCAGCCTTACACATTCGTGTGCACAATCTTGCACGGTGTCTGCAGCCCTCAAACGGGGAAAAGTAAGAGACAATATGTATTGGTGTGATGGGGAAATACTTCAATGACAATTCTTCTGTTCACTAAGGGCATTGGAGGCTCCGGCAAGAAGAGATTACACAGTAATTACTCTAGTTACTGCCCAACAGTCGCTAGTGCTAAGGGAAGGGCGCCTGCGCCTTCACGCTCTTATGCATATCCTGCACTCACACACCAGCTAGAGACAAGCATCAGACAGTTTTGACAAATAGTCTGTCTTTTATTGAGTTGGCAGCAAAATCTAATCACGTGCAGGGTGATCACCCTGGTGGAATCTGGTGGGCCCTGAGCCAAAGTATTTGACCCTAGAGTGCCTTTCTTGTCTATTCTCGCCTTGAAGGATTGTGTGACTCTTCCAGAAACATTCTCTCCCTAAGCCCATGTTTGTCATCTCTCATCTCACTGTACTCCTCAATCGATATTCTTAAAGTTATCAATTCCGGGGTAACCCACTTCTTCCACAAGCACAAAATGTCATCTTTCCTGAAACTGCTGACTCACCACCACTATCCTCGGATTTCTCAGCTGATAACTATTACGTTGCCTTTCACTCTCTCTGTGGCCTGCTCTGTTGTTGCTCACATATGCCTTGATTTAGTCCATCTCCTGTCACTGTGGTTAATGCTCAAACATTGCACTCCCTACATTAAAAACCAAACCGCGCCTTTTGTGGTGACTTTGAATATTCAACAGAAACACTTGTGGACACAAGCTTTTCTTGTGATTACTATTCTCACCCATGCTACATTGCCCCACCCTTTGCAGTGCTGCTGCTGCTCTCTTCTTCATCCCAGTGCACTGCTGATCTCTCCCTCTCTTCTGATACTTTCTCCAATTAAAGAACTGTTATTGCTGTACAAAAGTAGATGTCACTCAGTAGGGACATATGGGGCAGAAGTATAGGGTTATAACAACCTGAGAATTTTTCAATCAGCTAGAAAATACATTTTTGTGTAGATTGTTAGCTATTCCCAAAACTACATCAAGTTACAATGCATACACTGAACTGGGTGTTCATTATTTGGAGGACTATGTGAGAACTGCCCCCCTATTCCTGTGGATAAAATGATGGTCCTCAACTGAGACCGTTTTATCCCGTTTGGTCCTGGAGGACTGTATCAGGTTAGATAATAAAGCTTCTATTTCCTGGCTTACCTATGGTAAGCAATACTTTTAGGACCATGGTAAGCCTAACTTTTTCAATTCACCCCACAGTATTGACGCTTATGCTGAGGGGACAGTAAAGACCATATTTTGTAAGTTTCGAAATGAAGATAGGATAATAAGATCTTTACCTATGGAATCTGTCCTCCGATATGCACCGATCTCGACCACTGATCAGGTGGATCCATATTTACTGTAGATCACACACCATGAATATAGATTCTACCTCACACGCCTGAGATTATGCACGCTGCACTTTCTAGTTGCCTTTCCTTTAACAGGATGTTGGTCTACTTTCTGGCCTTGCTGTTTGTGCGATTCCCCTTCACTACAATTGACGACCCATTGTATGCTTTTCTGTAAAGTGTATATTGCTCCAAGAATTAGTTTCCTGTGCCCTATTTTGAGATCCCAGAGTCTTTATCCTATAAAGCAGGCCTGCGATTTTTACAGCGTTTAGACACAGAATGCATGTGCCATTCAGTGATTAGTTATATTCATTGGGCATTAAGGATCAGGAAGAAGTATGTCTTCAGAGAGGGACAATGAAAATCACTGAATAGTTTCAAATATCTTTTAAGGTGTTTGATGTATTATATTTTATAACAGAGGTGAAGGCCCTCTTCTTCCTTATAATATAGTGGACCCTTTTTGAGGTTTTTGCCATTAGGTTTTTTAGAGGGAAACCCCCAGTTTGTACCACACCATTACCACCATAGCGGTGTTTAAAACCTGTAGATTGTGCAATACCAATTATTATGAAATACCTGTATATGAAATGGAACCTACCTTTCTTTTATGCAATGCTTTTTAATGTGCTTTTATGCTGATGTTCTTTTATGTGCTTTTATGGTCAAAATTGGCCAAATACAGTGTGTATGACTGACTGGCTTTCTCTCCTCTTCCCGTCCATTGCTGCTGTCCTACTCATCTCTCCAACCTGGTGCACTACTATGTCTCTTTTGCAATATAATCAGTAGCTTAGCAAGAATGCCATGGGCCCCGGTGCAGGCAAGGAAAATGACTTCTTTGACTGCTGTTGCTGTAGCAAAATACAGCAATTGTCAGGGTTCAAAGGACCCTGCCATCACTGCGCCTTCTGCACCACTGGTAGCTAAGCCCCTGAATATAATGTACTACAATATATTTTTGTACTTAATAAAATGGCATCTCAACATCCATTTTAAGCTGTGATGTCATGCTACAGCTCTTACCCTTTGAACAACTGATTGACCGAGAGCATTGTAATCCTTCTACAAATTTTGGTGCTCCCCTCAGACCTGTTTCTCTATCAGAACATTTAAAATGACGATTTCAGTAGGCCTGGGTGCAAAACTCCACTCCTCTCGTAGAGTTTGCGGAATTCGGCAATCTGTGTTTCACGGAGAACACAGAGTTACTGATAAACTTCACACTCTGCAACAGAGCAGAGTTTTTTTTAATTGGCATGCTCAAAATGTTTTGCGCACGCGGGAGCGACTTGCCGAGATTTTCTAGCTATTTGCGAGCGCCACAAGATTTGCAAGCCGCCTGCGAGCTCCCATGAGATTTTGTGCCCGCTAACACGACTTTCGGCAGCGCCAGCGACTTCCGCTGCTTGTTCTGTGACGTACACGATTGTGAATGAGCACGATCGACTGCGGCTGCCAGCCTCTAAATCTTCCCAAAATGACAATTTGGAGTAAAACACCTTCTCAAATGGACTGTTCGCATTGTTTTTTGTGCGAGGAGTACTTTTTTTTGTTTAATTTTTTTTCCAACAGGAAGGAAGTTCCCCAGAGTCTCCAACTTCCTGTTCCTGTCCAGCAGGCTCCTCCCAGTGCTTCGTCTATCTCCTGGTTACTTTTCATTTGGATTTGGAGCTGGAACCCACTCTCTGTGTCTGTTGCATATCTACCATTGGATTTAAGGGCTTTGTTTTTGAGATTTCACAAGTAAGTTAAAAAACTGTTGTATGAGGAGTTTGTTTGTTTGATAGAGGACATGCCCCAGGATTTATTTCTATTTTTATTTCATTTTTAAAATTTATTGTGGTGGGGGTGGCCTGCAGTTTCAGTAAAGGTTTAGTTATTTTTTGCATGTCATTTTTCTTCATTTGTAAAGGAAAAATGTTGCTCCAGTTTAGTACATTTTCTACATGTTTTTAGGTCGAGACTAGCGTTGCAGCGCATGTGCTGCTCGCTCTGCGAGGCATGCAGTAGTCCATAATGGGGAGACAAGCTGCCCTCAATCTCCGCCCATATTTTTCATTGGCATCTGGGTTTGTCCTTCGTAAATTCTGTCTTCTGATTGATAATGAGGCTTGTTTGTCCTGCCTTATTATGCCATGTCGTCATTTGCATCCTTCCGTGGCTACTGGCCCCTTTACTTCGAGTGTTACACTGTACCCTACGAGGCACTATTTTTTCGTGCTACCCTGCCCGCACTCCATTGTCCTTGCCTTCTTGCATCCCCCCTCCCACAGTCCGTGCCTTCTCGCCCCCCTGCCCCCACCCGCACTCCCGTTTGCAATGCAATAGGTCTCGCGTAAATGCGAGTCCTATTGCATTGCAAATGCTTGTTTTTGTGTAGCGTTTGTGATAAGAGAATGCGTTCCTCTCCAGTCCTGTTTACAAGCTGCAGCCATAGCAACAGGTATGGCTACGCACGTGATGTTTGTGTCACAGTTCCTGCTTCCTGTTTCTTTTGGATACCTTGAATTAAATGTATATTTTTATCCGGTAACGAAAGAAACTTTTGGAACGGAATCATGTAGTTTGCGTGGCCGGGGGAGAGCAGTTTCTATCATCACCAGTTGGGGGCTCAAAGCCCGTCGCGGCCCATGCAGATAATCCAGCAGCCGGTGAGTTACAGCCTGTCCTGGATGTGATCAATGTTACTGTCCGTGCGAGGCGCAGTGATGTGTATTCATGAGTCCTGCATCTGCCGTCATCTATGAGGCATATTAAAGACCGCCCCACGTAGCTAAATAGAGCACACTCGTTAGGTGCGTGACGTTGGACTGATGGTGGCATGTTCAAGACAGTTACTGAAAGGGGTATAGCTAGGGTTTGTCCCACTAGTCGGCATGAAAGACTCATAGCGAACGGCTTCAGGTGAACTTATTTCACGTGCTCTGAGACGGGTCGAAACTATCACCGACAACCAAGCACACTGGCTTGTTAAAATGTTTACTTTCAGCCGTCGCTCGTCAGTGCTTATTCTGCTTTACTTATTCTGGATGGACAATGAAAAGTCCTCTCCTTTCCGTACACATAGTTTTTCCTCCCTCTAGGGGCAGACATGTTTCTACCAGCTCTACACACAAGAGACAAAAGTCTTAAGGAACCGTTTTGTGTATGCATCCCTTAAATGTTGTTGCAATGTAGCTACAGTAACACTAGACATGAAAAGGGACATCATCTGGAGCACTCAAAACGTTTTAAAAAAGTGACCACTATCCACCACGTAATGGACTGCTCAACGCAAGTGCTTATTAAATGTATGACAAGGGCGATTAGACATGAATAATGGAATTAAAGGGTGTTATCCATTGACTTGTAAAAACATAAAACCTGAAGGAATTGTGCTTCGTCGTGATTAAAATTTACCTGTGACACATGACAAATGCAAGATAAAATGTAACAACTAAGGGTATAAAAAAAAGTAAAAAATAAACAAGGGAGGTACCCTTAAATTCCAGTCAGGGACAGGGTAAGTACATTAAAAAGCAAAAGTCCCTATAGAAAATAATTTATAAAGACCAAAAATTCTACACGGTACTGGTGGTCAGGATGTCAATAGGAGTCCATACAATTTAATATTCTTAAAAAACAGTGGGTCAAAGCAACAAAAGATGATAAAATATTTAAAAATGTTGATATTTATTTGCAAATATATACACAATGAGAATTAAAAACATTTCATCTTAAAATACAAAGTTACCAGAAAACAGAATTGTCAAAATTAAGAACATATCAGAATAAAATTCCCAAATACAAGAAAACAGAGTTGTCGACGCTGCGTTTCGGTGACTAGACAAATGTACACCTTCTTCAGGACAGTTTTCTAAAAACACTGTAAAACGTTACTAGAATTCAATTTTACTAGACGTTTCAATGAATCAAATTTGTAGAGGTGAGGGATTGGAAATGTTCACCTCATAGAAAACCTCAAAGTTGGAAATCTTATAAGTTAAAAAGTGTTCGTTGATGCCACCATTCTATTTTTATGCACCAGTTGTGCCAGAATCCAGTAAAACTAATAAAAATTGGAACATCAATAGAAAAGGATGCGCCGTGATTGGAAATATAAAATCCAGAAACAGGGTCTTCGCCGGTATTGTAATCAATATATATGGCGGATAATATATTATGGTTACTCTGGCGTTTATGCGGCTGATAGTTTAAAATCTTTTAAAATTAGAACGGCCTCCTTGCAACCAAACGAACAGCTTCCGGGTCAATGGGACTGCAAACTACACAATTCATAAAGAACTTTCAGCTCTGTATATTAGTGATACAATAAATGTTGCAGGTCTTACCTTTTGGTACAGTATTTGGTCTAAGGATGAAACAAAATTCACAAAAGAATTAATTATGGACTGCCTAGCCCTCGATCAGAGTAGGAAGATTCCATGGCTGGAGCATATTCACAATATTTTAAAACTTTGCAAACCTGACATGGATAGAAGAGACCCCCCTTCTATACAGGAGCTCAGTAAACAGGAACTTAAGCACAAATATTTAAAAATAATGGAAAACGAAAGAGAACGGTATGTCAGTCAAAAACACACTGTCATGTCATACTGTGAACGACCGCTTGTGAGAGGCCTACAGCCGTACCTAACATTGGTGAAAAATGTACAGCAGAGATTTTACCTTACAAGGTTAAGGATGGGTACGTTACACCATCTAGTCGCTTTCCCTAGAGTGGAAAAATGGTGTCAAAAACTTCCGAATTGCCCATGTGATGGAAAATCTATGCAATCCACGATGCATTTTATTCTTTTTGTGGTTTTTATAAGGATATCCGGAAATCAGTTTTAAAACCTCTTTTTTACTAAACAGGCTTTTTAATTATAAATATGCATTCAATTTCGTATGTAGTCTAGAAAATGTGAAAATTATAAGTACTGTTATTCGTTTTATACAACTTGCAGTTAGAAAACGAAAAGATTATTCACATCTAGATGCACTGATATATGAAAATTTAGATGATTATTTTTAATATCGTCCTTTTTAAGTATGTATTGCTTGCCAAGATCTTTACTTTGTATTCTAGGTTTTACTATGTACGCCTTGCACTAGCACTTTATTTCCCATGATGGAATGTATTTGCTCTTGATCAGTTTATAAATCCTTAGTTCTTTCAGATCACCGAGAGAGATTAATGATGGTCATATGGATTACAAAAATATTCTAAAAAATAATCTGTAAATGTATTTTAAATCTTTCTAAATGATTCAGAACGACAATGTACATTTAGGAATGTTTTTATAGTATGCTTTTATGGTGAGATTTGTTGCACCGAATAAAGCTGATTTTGATTTGATTTGACTAAGGGACAGATTTACAAGCCCCTTGCGCCACTTTTGCGTCACTTTTCCCATGTTAAAAGTGACGCAAAAGTGGCGCAAGGGGCTTGTAAATCTGCCCCTAAATGTTCCCCAGCAAGGTGTGCATATGTAAAGCAGGTTCCAAAGCCGCTAGGCCTTAATGCAGTGAAATTCACCATGACACATCGTTCAATGGTGAACTCCCCCTGCAGTGTTGCCCTACGTTTCACATTTGAGGTGACTCTGCTATCTACCACAGAAAGCACCTTGTGCCCCTTTGCAGAGGTCACCAAGACTCATTTGTTTGTTGCAGACTGTAGGAGAGTAGGATCTGCTTCTTATAAGTTACCCCCACTTTTTGCTGATGTTTCACTGTTTTTGACTTAGTCTGACTAGGATCCTGCTATTCAGGGCCCCAGTCTATCTGCTTTCTCCTCTAAATTGATTGCATGTACTTTAGGTGCACTCCAGATTGGATTCTGGGGTACCCTTATAAGTCCCAAGTATATGGTATACTATGTACCCAGGGCATAGGTACCCCAGAGGCCTCCCAGGGGCTGCAGCATGTATTATGCCACCCCTGAGAGACCATTCAAAATGACACAACAGGTCTGCTACTGCAGCCTGTGTAAGGTGGTGCATGCACCCCTTACTTAGATATAGGTTCACTATATCTATCCTAATCACTGCACATATAAACCTATCAGTCACGCCTATGGCAGGCCTTATCAATCCTGAAGGCAGGGTGCTGGGTTTTATGTGAGAGGGTGCCCATTCATGAGCAGAGCCCCTCTGCAGCCTTCGGAACCACTATTCCGGGGTTGTTTGTGATGCAGCCAGCCATATATACTTAAGTGCATTATAACCTCGCGGTAAATGCTAACTTTAAAACGGCTGCATGGAATTATGTCGTGTTTGGTGTCAAACACCTTGGAATCATAGGGAGGTATGATTCCTCCCTCCTAGAGGGAGAAATATGACAGCACCGGTACACCCGGTACCAGCTTCACAGAACCCTGGCATCACAAAATGGATGCTGCTAGCCACAGACACGAGTCTGCCCTCCTGCTGCTGGACGAAACTCCGGCAGGGGAGGCTGGACAATAGGTTTCCTGTCACAGGGAGGTGTGACCACCTCCCAGACAGGCTTTAGTGTATTGGGGCTGGGTGGGTGCACTCTGAGAGTGCTTTGATGTCTGCACTGGGGGCACATTTGGTGTCCCTGTGCATAGTCCAGCTCAAACCGGTTGCAGGGGCTATCAGCCCCTGCTCTGGTGCAAAACTGGACAAAGGACATGGGTGTAGCCACCCCTCTGTCCTGACCCTCCCATAGGTGGGTCCCCAGAGTTTGTCCCACCCCTTCCTTGGGTATAAAGTAGGAAACCTGACTACAGGACATTAGATATTACTTTGACTAAACTCTGCTACAGAAACCAAGTAACCTTCGACGATCTACACTTTGCTGGATGACTGAAGAATCTCCCTTGGAGCAAAGGAGTTACTCCCCTGCAAGGCAGGCACCTCAACGCATCTGACCAGTTTGCATCTACACAGCTCCTGATGGACTCCGAAGATTTTTCAACACAAGAGGTGGGTGCTCAAGCTTTCCCGAGGCCGACTAGTGCTCTCAGCAAACCTGAGACCCTCAGCCCTTGTGGGGACCGTGCAACCCGAACCCCTGGACACCATGCACGTTTGCTGCAGCATATGCTTTTAGGCAATCCCTGAGACTGTGCTTTGGGCTACTTGTAGTCCAAGCCCTGAGCAGTGTTTCCACTGAAGATTACTGGCCTACACTCCACGAGTGTTCCGTGGGCTGGTATTGTGTGATTCCTCTTGAGGTCCTTTCGCGATCCCTGGTCCATTGACCTGTGGGTCCCTGAGAAGGCAACTTTAACTTTCAGTGGGCTTTCCTGGTTGCTCCAGACTTGCCCTGACTCTCCATCACTTGGGGAGTCCCCAGGACCTTGCTGGTCCTCACCGAAGCATCTTTTCTCTGACGGTGTGGGTTGCAGTTGCCAAGGCTTGTTGGTCTCCAATCCGGACAGTGGCCCCCCAAGCACTCGACATCCTTTGTGGGACAGCTCGCCTGCAGACTTTGGTTATCGTCAACATCTCCTGGTCCCCGTGGCTGCAGAGTCAAGCTTCACCTCTTCGCACCTGAAGCACCCGACATTGGTGGGCATTCGATTGCTCCGCTCCTGGTCACGTGAAGTGACCCAGACTTTGTCCCCTCTGCTTTCAGGTTCTTCTCATCTCTGATCCAGGCTTGGGTCACACCGGACACTTTTCTTCTCCACGGCAGCAGTGCTTCTTCGCATCACGCCATTGAAAACGACGAGGGTTTCCGACACCACTTGACACCTATGCACCCGGCTCCCCTGGGCTAGGTAACACGGGTACCTTGGTACTCACAAGGGTGCTGGCCTTAGAACCTTCTATGTTTAGCTGGGTTTGCTTGAAGTCCTCTCCGAAGTGTCCTTAATCTTTAAATTTCCAACCGCGACTTTCCCATAGAATTGTACGGAGCTCGCATCTGTGTTCCCACACTGCACCCGTCCTCCGTGGGTCCCCTGTGTCACTACCTTGGGTGGTTCCTTGGGGTCCCAGCGATTCTACGTGCTCTAGGCACTGTGTCTAGTCAAGTCGTGGTTGTTATACCACTTTCTTAATATATGGTTTGGTCTCCCCCTGGAGCCCACTGTGTATTGTGCTATTTACTGTCGTTCTAGTACTGTAATATTGTGTGCCTTGTTCTCTAATCTCATAAAGAGGTTAGTAGAGAGTGTTTAGTAATAAATACATATATTTTATATATACCTGGTGTGGTTCTCCTTTCATTTGGTCATTCAGGAGGTTATATACTGGTAAAACAAGCTGCTTTACATTCCTTTGAGACTTAGCCTGAAGGCTGCTCTCCATAGCTATCACTAGGATAGCTTTCAATAAAGGTTGTCTTTAACCTAATCATCAATAAGGGTCGTTTGGACTGGTGCAAGGTGCCCACTTTAATTAGTGGACAGCATATACCAGGCCAACTTCTCACATTGGTGGCAGTGGTGGGATTCAAGCTTGCTATTGTTTTACCAGATAATCTCATTGAGTGACTAACTGAAAACCACTAAAGGTACTTAGGTACATATAAATCAGCTTTCTCAGCAAACCCCAGATGAATTTCGTTTTATCTCTACTGATGAAGGATAAAATCCAGAAACACATGTGTCTAGAGATTAACAGCACTAACCTGCACCAACTTTGGTGAAACACTCTGCAAAATTTCAAGTAAGCATTTAAATTGAACTGCATTTACCAGGATGCAAAGGGGCGAACTGTGCTGGGAGGTCAAGCAGTGTGCTCCCATCCCCCTTCTGGTTACATATAAATCAAGTCTAGAATAAAGTAAGTTCTACTGAACAGAGAGTTGGGTAAGTCAAGGGTCTAGCACACCCTTTCTCCAACTCAAGAGAGTCTCAGTTCCCACTAGAGTAGGTAGGTGCATACACCACACCACACTAGCATGTCTTCTAGGCCTAAAGCCAGTGACTCCTTGCCAACTAAGTATGACCATCTCACATTCCAAGAATTGAGAACCATGTGTACATCAAGGAAACTGAACACAGGGAAAACCCCAAACACCCAAAGACTCATAGTGAGTTTGCTTTTAGATGACCTCAGAAAGACCCCAGGGTCTAATGAGACAGGCAAAGGGGGTGGGGCAGCAGAAGAGGAAAGGCCAGGGAGTGAAAACCTCCATGACCTGGACTCTGATGCTGGCCAGGAGGATCAAAATGATTCTAACCTGGAAAATCCAATCCTTCCTGAAGGTGAGGAAGGAGGCCTCAGTGGGCCTCTCTCTACCCCACCTGGAAGGGTTAACAGTTTACCAAGAAGGTCAAGATCTCCTTCTCAGGAATCTAATCATTCTGGTACATCTGTAGGGAGCTCTGTTTCTTATAGGACCTCTACTTCTCATAAAAGGGAGTCATCTTATGAGAAGAAGTGCCAACTGCTTGAATTTGAGAGAGCTAGGCTCAGAATCAAGAGAGAGCAATTGGCCTTAGATAGGGAATCCCTGGAGCTTCAGAGAGCTTCTCAGAAGTTGGGGCTAGAGCCCCATGGTGGCAGCAGCAGTGTCCCTAGAGGTAGAGAACATACTCATGACCATAGGAACCTGAACAAGATTGTCCCTCCCTACCAGAGTGGGGATGACATCCACAAATGGATAACTGCACTGGAGAGGACCTGTAAGGTACAGAGGGTCCCTCAGGAGCAGTGGGCAGCAATCTTGTGGCTCTCCTTTGCAGACAAAGGTAGAGACAAGCTCCTCACTGTTAGAGAAGAGGATGCTGATAAGTACAAAGTCTTGAAGAGTGCTCAGATTGATGGGTTTGGCCTAACCACTGAACAATACAGGGTTAAATTCAGAGATACCCAAAAGGCACAGACTCAAGACTGGGTTGACTTTGTTGATTGTGCTACTAAGGCTCTGGAGGGCTGGTTACTTGGCAGTAAAGTGTGTGACTTTAAAGGATTGTATAATTTAATTATGAGAGAGCAGATCCTTAATAACTGTCAAAATCAGCTGTTGCATCAGTACCTGGTGGACTCTGATCTGACCTCTCCCCAAGAATTGGGCCAGAAGGCAGACAAATGGGTCAGAACCAGGGTGAGGCAGAAGGTTCAGAACCAAGGTGGTGACTCCAAGAAGCAAGATTCTAAAAACTCTGATAAGGGTGGGGAGAAGGGTAAAGACCAGAAGTCTTCTCAAGGGCCCCAAAAATCTGCATCTGGTGGGGAGTCACAATCAAACAAGGGTAAAGGCAAGAAAAAGCCATGGTGTCAAATCTGTAAAAACAAGACCCATTGGACAAGTGATTGTACCAAGTCCAAGGACTCAACTCCAACCACCACTGCCCCTAGGGCAACTGTTCCCCCTAGTTCAGCTCCAAGTGGTGGTGCTCCAAATAAGGGTGTAGTAGGGTTAACCCTGGGATCTGAGATGGACTCTGGCCTAGTCAGAGTTCCAACTCAGGCTATGTTGATCTGTGATGGAGGCATGGATATGGCCTCCTTATTTGTAAGCCCCAGTAATCTGGGCAAATACAGACAACAGCCTATAATCAATGGAAAGGAGGCCTTGGCATTCAGGGACACAGGAGCAAGTGTCACAATGGTGACAAAAGATCTTGTGGCTCCTGAGCAAATCATACTTGGTGAGATGTACCAAGTGACCAATGCTAGCAATGTCAGGACAGACCATTCCCTGGCAGTTGTTAATTTCACCTGGGGAGGGGTAACTGGCCCTAAAAAGGTTGTGGTAAGTGCAAACCTCCCTGTTGAATGCTTGTTGGGCAATGATTTAGAAACTTCAGCTTGGGCTGAAGTGGAACTCAGGACTCATGCAGAAATGTTGGGTATCCCTGCAGATGTGTTTGCTATGACCAGGTCACAGGCAAAAATGTCTAACACTGAACAGGCCCTGGATCCTGGAAAAATGGACCAGGCACCTTCCAAGAGGAGGAGCAGTAGGGGTAAGGCAGTGTCTTCCCCCCTGCCTCAGAATCCAGACCAGTCTCTTGAGGGAGCTGATCTGAGTCCTGAAGAAGGAACTGTCCCAGATGAGCTTGAACCTGATCAGGTTGAGTTCTTGGGGACAGGGGGCCCTTCCAGGGCAGATCTGAGCCAGGAGCAGCTGAGCTGCCCCTCTCTTGAACCCCTCAGACAGCAAGCTGCTGCTGAGGCTGCTGGGAGTGCTAGTGGGTCCCTTAGGATCTACTGGGATGATGGACTCCTTTACTCAGAGTATAGAGACCCCAAAAGCATGGAGCCACCAGGAGGTTGGTTATACCTCTGAAGTTTAGGGGCTTCCTATTGACACTAGCACATGACATCCCATTGGCAGGTCACCTAGGCCAAAACAAGACTTGGGACAGAATTGTCCCTCACTTTCATTGGCCTTACATGTCTGAAGACACCAAGGAGTTTTGTCGCTCCTGTGTCACCTGTCAAGCCAGTGGTAGGGCAGGTGGTACTACAAAGGCCCCCCTGATACCACTGCCTGTGGTGGGGGTTCCCTTTGAGAGGGTTGGGATTGACATTGTTGGTCCCATGGATCCTCAAACTGCATCTGGGCACAGATTTATACTGGTGGTGGTGGACCATGCCACTAGGTATCCAGAGGCAATTCCCCTTAGAACTACCACAGCTCCTGTGGTGGCAAGGGCCCTCCTGGGAATCTTTTCCAGGGTGGGTTTTCCTAAGGAGGTAGTATCAGACAGAGAGGCAAACTTCATGTCTGGTTACTTGACTGCTATGTGGAAGGAGTGTGGAGTAAATTACAAATTTACCACCCCTTATCACCCACAATGCAATGGTTTAGTTGAAAGGTTCAACAAAACCCTGAAGGGCATGATTAAAGGTCTCCCAGAAAAGCTTAGGCGCAGATGGGACATACTTTTGCCCTGCCTTCTCTTTGCCTACAGAGAGGTTCCTCAGAAGGGGGTTGGTTACAGCCCATTTGAACTTCTGTTTGGACATCCAGTTAGGGGTCCATTGTGTCTAGTGAAGGAGGGATGGGAGTTACCTCTCAAACTCCCTAAACAGGATATTGTGGACTATGTACTTGGTCTCCGAACCAGGATGGCTGAGTACATGAAGAAGGCAACTAAAAACCTTGAGGCTAGCCAGGAATTGCAAAAGGCCTGGCATGACCAAAAGGCTGTGTTGACTGTTTATCAGCCAGGACAGAAAGTATGGGTGTTGGAGCCTGTGGCCCCAGCAGCCCTCCAAGACAAGTGGAGTGGCCCTCATACAATTGTTGAGCAAAAGGGAGAGGTTACCTACCTGGTGGACCTTGGAACTCCCAGGAGCCCCCACAGGGTGCCCCATGTGAACAGGATCAAACCATATGTCGACAGGGCAGACATGGGCTTGCTCATGGCTACTGATGAGGGACAGGAGGAAGAGAGTGATCCACTCCCTGACCTGCTCTCACAGAACCCTGATGATGGTTCAGTTGATGGTGTAGCTTTGGCAGGCAGACTCACTGACCAGCAGCAAACTGATTGCAGAAAAGTTCTCAACCAGTTTAGACATATGTTCTCACTGACTCCAAGTCAGACTACCTGGTGCACTTATGAAATGGACACTGGGGACAGTCTGCCTGTTAAAAATGAGATTTACAGGCAACCTGCTCATGTCAGGGACTGCATCAGGACTGAGGTCCAGAAGATGTTGGATTTGGGAGTGATTGAACCCTCAGATAGCCCTTGGGCTAGTCCAGTAGTCTTGGTACCTAAACCTCACACCAAGGGTGGTAAGAGAGAGATGAGGTTTTGTGTTGACTACAGAGGTCTCAATGCAGTCACTAGGACTGATGCCCATCCAATCCCTAGGGCAGATGAGCTTATAGACACTTTGGCCTCAGCCAAGTTTCTGAGCACATTTGACCTGACAGCTGGCTACTGGCAAATCAGACTAGCTGAGGATTCAAAAGCCAAAACAGCATTCTCAACCCCTAGTGGGCACTACCAATTTGTGGTGATGCCCTTTGGTTTGAAGAATGCACCTGCCACTTTTCAAAGGTTTCAAAGGTTGGTGAATAAAGTCCTTACAGGCCTGGAAGCCTATAGTGCAGCCTATCTAGATGATATTGCTGTCTTTAGCTCCACCTGGGAGGATCACCTGGTCCACCTGAGAAATGTTTTAGAGGCTCTGCAGAAAGCAGGCCTCACTGTCAAGGCCACCAAGTGCCAGATAGGGCAGAGTCAGGTTGTGTACCTTGGCCACCTTGTGGGTGGAGGCCAGGTTCAACCATTGCAGAGCAAAATCCAGACGACCATGGACTGGGTTGCTCCAACCACCCAGACTCAGGTCAGAGCTTTCTTGGGCCTGACTGGGTACTATAGGAGGTTTGTCAAAGGATATGGATCCATAGTGACCCCTTTGAATGACTTAACTTCCAAGATAATGCCAAAGAACGTTCAGTGGACAGTCAGCTGTCAAAAGGCATTTGATGGCCTGAAGCAGGCCATGTGCACTGCTCCCATTCTGCAAAGTCCTGACTATTCCAAACAATTCATTGTCCAAACAGATGCATCTGAGTTGGGGGTAGGGGCTGTGTTATCACAATTGAATGATGAAGGTCAGGATCAGCCAGTAGCTTTTATTAGCAGAAGGCTGACCCCCAGAGAGAAACGTTGGTCAGCCATTGAGAGGGAAGCCTTTGCTGTGGTTTGGGCTCTGAAGAAGCTGAGGCCATACTTGTTTGGCACTCACTTCATTGTTCAGACAGACCACAAGCCCCTCTTATGGCTAAAACAGATGAAGGGTGAAAACCCCAAACTTTTGAGGTGGTCCATTTCCCTACAGGGGATGGACTATACAGTGGAACATAGACCTGGGAGTAACCATGCCAATGCAGATGGACTCTCCAGATATTTCCACTTAGAACATGAAGACTCAACTGGTCAAGGTTAGTTTAATGTCCTGACATTTGGGGGGGTTGTGTAGGAGAGTAGGATCTGCTTCTTATAAGTCACCCCCACTTTTTGCTGATGTTTCACTGTTTTCGACTTAGTCTGACTGGGATCCTGCTATTCAGGACCCCAGTCTATCTGCTTTCTCCTCTAAATTGATTGCATGTACTTTAGGTACACTCCATATTGGATTCTGGGGTACCCTTATAAGTCCCAAGTATATGGTATACTATGTACCCAGGGCATAGGTACCCCAGAGGCCTCCCAGGGGCTGCAGCATGTATTATGCCACCCCTGAGATACCATTCAAAATGACACAACAGGTCTGCTACTGCAGCCTGTGTAAGGTGGTGCATGCACCCCTTACTTAGATATAGGTTCACTATATATATCCTAATCACTGTACATATAAACCTATCAGTCACCCCTATAGCAGGCCTTATCAATCCTGAAGGCAGGGTGCTGGGTTTTATGTGAGAGGGTGCCCATGCATGAGCAGAGCCCCTCTGCAGCCTTCGGAACCACTATTCTGGGGTTGTTTGTGATGCAGCCAACCATATATACTTAAGTGCATTATAACCTCGTGGTAAATGATAACTTTATACAGCTGCATGGAATTATGTCGTGTTTGGTGTCAAACACCTTGGAATCATACCTCCACACCAGTAACTGGTGTGGGAGGTATGATTCCTCCCTCCTAGAGGGAGAAATATGACAGCACTGGTACACCCGGTACCAGCTTCACAGACCTCTGGCATCACAAAATGGATGCTGCCAGCCACAGACACGAGCCTGCCCTCCTGCTGCTGGACGAAACTCCGGCAGGGGAGGCTGGACAATAGGTTTCCTGTCACAGGGAGGTGTGACCACCTCCCAGACAGGCTTTAGTGTATTAGGGCTGGGTGGGTGCACTCTGAGAGTGCTTTGATGTCTGCACTGGGGGCACATTTGGTGTCCCTGTGCATAGTCCAGCTCAAACCGGTTGCAGGGGCTATCAGCCCCTGCTCTGGTGCGAAACTGGACAAAGGACATGGGTGTACCCACCCCTCTGTCCTGACCCTCCCATAGGTGGCTCCCCAGAGTTTGTCCCACCCCTTCCTTGGGTATAAAGTTGGAAACCTGACTATAGGACATTAGATATTACCTGGACTAAACTCTGCTACAGAAACCAAGTAACCTTCGACGATCTACGCTTTGCTGGATGACTGAAGAATCTCCCTTGGAGTAAATGAGTTACTCCCCTGCAAGGCAGGCACCTCAATGCATCTGACCGGTTTGCATCTACGCAGCTCCTGATGGACTCCGAAGATTTTGCAACACAGGAGATGGGTGCGCAAGCTTCCCCGAGGCCGACTAGTGCTCTCAGCAAACCTGAGACCCGCAGCCCTCGTGGAGACCGTGCAACCTGAACCCCTGGACACCGTGCACATTTGCAGCAGCATATGCTTTTAGGCAATCCCTGAGGCTGTGCTTTGGGCTACTTGTAGTCGAAGCCCCGAGCAGTGTTTCCACTGAAGATTACTGGCCTACACTCCACGAGTTTTCCGTTGGCTGGTATTGTGTGATTCCTCTTGAGGTCCCTTTGCGATCCCTGGTCCGTTGACCTGTGGGTCCCTCAGAAGGCAACTTTAACTTTCAGGGGCTTTCCTGGTTGCTCCAGACGTGCCCTGACTCTCCATCGCTTGGGGAGTCCCCAGGACCTCGCTGGTCCTCACCGAAGAATCTTTTCTCTGACTGGGAAGGTTGCAGTTGCCAAGGCATGTTGGTCTCCAATCTGGAAACTGACCCCCCAGCACTCGACATCCTTCGTGAGACAGCTCGCCTGCGGACTTTGGTCATCGTCGACGTCTCCTGGTCCCCGTGGCTGCAGAGTCAAGCTTCACCTCTTCGCACCTGAAGCACCCGACATCGGTGGGCATTCGATTGCTCTGCTCCTGGTCACGTGAAGTGACCCATACTTTGTCCCCTCTGCTTTCAGGTTCTTCTCATCTCCGATCCAGGCTTGGGTCACACCGGACACTTTTATTCTCCACGGCAGCAGTGCTTCTTCGCATCACGCCATTGAAAACGACGAGGGTTTCCGACACCACTTGACACCTATGCACCCGGCTCCCCTGGGCTAGGTAACACGGGTACCTCGGTACTCACAAGGGTGCTGGCCTTAGAACCTTCTATGTTTAGCTGGGTTTGCTTGAAGTCCTCTCCGAAGTGTCCTTAATCTTTAAATTTCCAACCGCGACTTTCCCATAGAGTTGTACGGAGCTCGCGTCTGTGTTCCCACACTGCACCTCGTCCTCCGTGGGTCCCCTGTGTCACTACCTTGGGTGGTTCCTTGGGGTCCCAGCGATTCTACGTGCTCTAGGCACTGTGTCTCAGTCAAGTCGTGGTTGTTATACCACTTTCTTAATATATGGTTTGGTCTCCCCTGGAGCCCACTGTGTATTGTGCTATTTACTGTCGTTCTAGTACAGTAATATTGTGTGCCTTGTTCTATAATCTCATAAAGAGGTTAGTAGAGAGTGTTTAGTAATAAATACATATATTTTATATATACCTGTGTGGTTCTCCTTTCATTTGGTCATTCAGGAGGTTATATACTGGTAAAACAAGCTGCTTTACATTCCTTCGAGACTTAGCCTGAAGGCTGCTCTCCATAGCTACCACTAGGATAGCTTTCAATAAAGGTTGTCTTTAACCTAATCATCAATAAGGGTCGTTTGGACTGGTGCAAGGTGCCCACTTTAATTAGTGGACAGCATATACCAGGCCAACTTCTCACACAGACTGACTGCTTGAACTTCCAGCTTGTGATTCTGTCCTGCCCTCCACTAGTAGTTCTTCCTCTTTATTAAAATGTCATGTGGCAGCTTTTTGGGAAAAAAATACTTGCGGAATTTGATTGTCGCAGTCTGTGCACATTTGTGGATTGCCACGTTTTATGATGGCCTGTAAAAAAATGACGGGCAAACAATTCTGTACCGCACGGTCTCCAAATACGTTTGACATAAAACACCTTTACATACACATATATCTTGCACCCTTACTGTCTTTGTCCCCTTATTGTTTTCCTTTTCTCAGCCTTGTACCCCCTTTTTTCACTCAGTTCTTTTCCCTCATTCTTGTTTCATTCTCAGTATCCACTCACCCAACCATTCACTTTCCCACTTATGATCTTTTTCGTGCATTTTCACTCTTTCTCTCATTGTCCTATGACTTATCCTGTTTTCTTTTTCTCAACCTATTTATTTCAATTCGATTTTACCCTTGTCTTCCCTTGGTCTTTTTTCTTTCTTTCCACCTCCATTTTTCTTAGCTTTCCAGCCTTGGTGCCTTTCTTTTCCCTCTTTTCCTACTGTGTTCTCCTGTTCCTTCTTTCATTTTCCTTCTACATTGATATTTTCAGTGCTTCTCCTTGTGGCACTCTCCTCTTCAGTGTTTTATTTATGCTGGTGGCTGCTTGTGGTGGACATCATTTCAGATCAACAGGACCTATTTTTCATCATATGACTTTGACCAAGAGAAAGGCATAAAAAAGAGAATGGTGCAAGGGAAAGATAGAAAGAGCGCATATAAGGGTGAAGGCAGGAATGGAAAGAAACCTTCAAGAGTAGACAGGAAGTGCAAGATGGTGGAAAAAGAGGAACAAGGTGGAATTGAGAGTAGGCAACCTTGAAAATCAACTACAAATGCCCCAGCATGTCACTGAGACAACTAAATACACTACGGCAGTGTTAATGAACAGATTTCACAGTTATAAAACAATAAATTTACTAGGGCACATAAGAGATATGCTGAGTTTTAGACAGTGCTTAATTTGAGCTAGAGGTTGCTGGTCTCATTTTTGGGGACCAGCACTTATTTTTCTCCATCAGACTTTGACCCAGAGAAAGAGAGAAAAACAAAAAAGGGGGAAAACAGGAGGAAGATAAAAGATAAACAGTGTGGAAGAAAGCAGGGATGTAAAAGACCCCGAAAGAGTGAACTAAAGGTGCAGGGAGTAATCAGTGGTGGATGAAAGTGGTATGAGGTGGATTCAAGACTACGCAGCCTTGATATTCTGCACTCTAACATGCATTACCACTGGCCGCGGCTTCTGATCAAAAGGTTGGGTCCCTCCACTTACTCTTTTACAAATTAAGCACTGGTATTGAGATGGGTGATGCACTGCGAAAAACAAAATGTATGGGCCTTTGTGGCGTGAAATTGTGTCAAACTAGCTTTTGTTGGAATTTCAAATAATATTCAAAGCTGCAGAAAAACAGTTTACAACTAAGGTGTAACTTGCTTGGCAGTGCTTCCTGGGGTGTGAGGCCTCCACCTGCACCCCTCTGTGCATTCTGTCACAGCGGCCGCAGTACTCACTCGCACCCCCATGGTGCAGCTATTCCCAGCCCAGCTAGTAAACCAGTCCCCCGAAGTCTAACACTTCAATAGAAGACAGTCCTCATACCAGTGCTTTAAATAGGCCGGTACTGTCCGGTACCGGTACTTTTTTATTTTGAGAGGGAGAGTACCGACACTTCTCAAAAGAAATATAATACTTTTAATTGGAGAGTACCTGCACTTCTCAGAAACAAGCAGGTACTCTAGTACAGGGTACCTGCACTTCCATTTTTCCATTTCAAGCACTGTCTCATGCCAGGGGCAGGTTTAGAATTGGACACACAAATTAACTTGTTCTGGCTCTGAGTCTAAAGTGGATGCCACATAATTCCGCGCCACAAATCCACTCCACACACATAATTCCACACCACACAATTACACAACTAACTAATCCAATCCAACCCACATCATTCCACTACACACCACATACATACATTCCGTAACACATAGGTAAATAACATTGGCATTTACAATGCCAATAGCTCTAACTCAAACAAATGCGAGACCGATTGCATTTCCAATGCTTGTTAAATTAATTTGCAATAATCTTTTAATCTATGTGGCCTAGTCTGTCAATGGGCCTACTGGCTAGTAGGCCCAGTACTAGTCATGGGTGCATGAAACAACTGTTTCTGTGGTGTCTGTTGAATTGAAACATCATTTATGCCACGGAGGGCATTGGATTAAAAAACAAAATGTGCTTTTTTGTGGTATTTCACTTTTTTCCCTACCAACAGTCTATAGGTGGAGTAATACCTTTGGAGGATTTGTGACGTTGTAAAGGTTTTTAGCCCTTTTAATTTTAATTTTTGGCTTTGCTGAATTAATGCTGTGTTCTCTGTGTTACCATGCCTCCTTTGTCTGGCCAGTGTGTGAGTGCGTTTGCCATAGGCCACTGTTTGTCTTTGTTCCGCATGCCATGTGGCCAGGGGACATTTTGTATAGTCAGTGTCTATAGGCCTGCATGTGTTCTTTGTTTTTGAGACCTCCTGCTTGTTGTTGTGATCATGTGGCTGGTGGCACATTCTGTGTAGCCAGCCAGTGTGCTTTGGCAGAGGCCTGCATGTGTTCTTTGTTTGTGGCCATGCCTCCTTGCTTGCTGTTTGACCATGTGGTCAGTGGCCATTTTTCTGTACCCAGCCAGTGTGCTTTTTTGCCATAGGCCTGCAGGTGTTCTTTGTTGTGACCATGCCTTCTTGCTAGTTGTTGCGATCATGTGACTGGTGGCCATTTTGTGTAGCCAGCCAGTGTGCTTTTTCCATAGGCCTGCATGTGTTCTTTGTTGTGGCCATGCCTTCTTGCTGGTTGTTGTTGTTGTGACCATGTGGCTGGTGGCCATTTTGTGTAGCCATCCAGTGTGCTTTTGCCATAGGCCTGCATGTTTTCTTTGTTTTTGCAGGCCTCCTGCTTGTTGTTGTGACCATGTGGCTGGTGGCTATTTTGTGTAGCCAGCCAGTGTGCCTTTGCCACTGGCCTGCATGTGTTCTTCGTTTGTGGCCATGTCTCCTTACTTGCTGTTTGACCATGTGGCTGGTGGCCATTTTGTGTGTTATGCTTGAGGCCTAGTAGCTCAATTCTCATACTAATGTACTATATGAACAGTGTTATATATATTTATTGCATACTTTTTGTATTTTTCATCCGCACCAGTCCTTGCCTTCCAAATCCCAGTGGGTTCCAAATTCAGTTGTCATGGTAGTAAGCAGTAGTCCCCTTCCCCTAGTACATCAGCAATTGAATTATATTTAAAAAAAATATTTTCTGATATTTTTTCACAAATATTTTTTTATTTAATTGTAATTTTTTATATTTTTTTGATTTCTATTTGTTAATTTTTTGATGTTTTAAAAATATTTTTATATTTTTTAAAACTATTACTTACATTTTGATGCTATTTCTTTTCAAATTTTATTTTCCCCAATTTCCTAACATCCGGCATCAACCTCAAGTGCTGTTGGCGAGGCACAGCTGCACAACAACATTAATTTTCAAAGTATTATTCCATTGTCGGTTTTCTTTTGTCACCCGAACCTCCCTGAGTACCACATCCCATTCCTAACTTGATGCACATAAAGCAAACAGTTACATCTTTGTGTTGTTTTGCTCTTTCTTATCCTTCCTGAGTGTACATCAAAGTTTATGTTGGTGTGGTTTTACGAATGGATATTGGATACACTGTATTGTTAATTATTTATAACTTCATTAACCACACTAAAGGATACTACTAATTAGGGGTAGGTGGTAAACTCTGCGGAATTAACAAATTTCTGCCCACTCCGTGCTCCACTTGGAGCATAGAGTTTAGCAAAAACTCTGCCTCCGCAGCGTAGCGGAGTTTATCAGCGTGTCCTCACTGCCAACGCCCACCCCTAGCTTTCTTTCACTGGAGGAGGCACGGGGGTGCATGTGTGTGTGAGATACAGGGTCTATGCAGGGTGCACTGATAAACCCTCCTCCCTCCCCTGCACCTACGCATGGGTATGATATCATTAAGCTCTCCTCCAAGTTTTCATCCCCTCAAGCGCATGCGTCCTGGCGGTGGAGTGGAAAAGGCTGAGGCTTCCACTTCTGGTCAGGTGTCATCGTGGCTCTGCTGTGATGGCTGCCGAGGGGAGGGCAAGCATGATTTTCCTCCTCCTCTCCTCTGGGTCGTTCCCTGCAGATTTCTCAGCCCCACAAGGGGGGATCCGAGTCCTGCACCCAGAGCAACAGTAGCAGCCTAGGTTTAGTCAAGGACAGCAGGTGCGTGTCCCGCTCCCGGCTCATCCCTGGCAGCCGCCCTCCTCCCCACTGCTACTGGGACTGTCACCTGGCACATGCGCCCATGGTGGGGGCTGATGGCTGAGCCCCAACCCCTTCATGCTATAGGTAACTGGGCAACAAGACAGACTGGAGTCCCTCCCCAAGAAGAAGACAGCAGCTGCGGCGATGCGTGCCTTTAGCCATGGTGTCATGGATCATCTCCAGGCAGTAGTGGTGTGAGTATACCTGGGGTCATCGAGAGGCACCCCCACCTCCCTTACCCCTGCATACACTCCCCATACACCTCTAAATTCCAGCCTAAACATAGCAGGTAGCGGGTCATGAATACGGGGAGGATGAGTGAAAGGGCATGCTAGATGGCTGCAGCAGCACATACATTGCGCTCTACCACAAACAATGGCGCTACTGCTGGTGGGATATGGGGGCACACACCCTTCACAGGTGTTGCTGTTTTTAGTTAGGTTCCCACTATGACTGTAGATCACAATGTCCAGAAGAAAGGCAGCTTTAAGTTATTTAATTGAGTGATTTTGTCAGTCTCGCTAAATTTTGGCATTATCAATTTGAAGGTGTTTAGATCTGTGCAATGATTGTTCGAGTGTGGCTTAGTCTATAGGCATAATCACTGGGTGGGGGGAACTCCACGCAATCACATGGAGTTTTTATATCACTCCGCGTAATTCCGCGGAGTTCAACTGCCCACCCTTACTATTGATTCAACTGCAACAATGCCACGTTTCACTGATGTTTTTCTTGCTTGTTTGCTTTTAGGTGTACAAGAGGCAGACAACATCACCCACAGTACTGCCAGACAGAAGGCCTGTGCATGACATGAAGCATGACCACACAGCACAGACATCTCTTCAGCTTGTGAAGCTAAGTGCCAGTGCCAACTGGCAGCTTCAAGATGGCCCCAAAGAAAGGTGCTGCCAAGAAAGTGGCACTGGGGAGGATAAGAAGCCAAAAGGTCCTGGTGTGCCGGCCAGGACCTTTTTCGGCTAACGGGTGCCTGCTGCATCAGCCTCCGGGGAGCAAGCTGGTAGCATCCCCCCCACATCAGCGGACCCACCCCAACCTAGGCCCAACCCCATGTCTGGCACAGAGGCAGTCAGTCTAATCATGGCAATGCTGATAAGCAGTGATGCTGAAATGGACGTATCTCTTTCGCAAAGTAGTACCCGTCGTTTCAGGAAACTCAGATAAGTGGACAACAACAGCTGCAGCCAGCAGTAGTAGTTCCTCCCAAAGTAGAAACAGTTCAGGAGATTGAGCTTCATGCTGAGGAAGTAGAAGAAGCCACTCTTTCAGAAGATCCATTGTCTTCCAGATCTCCAGCAAGAAAAAGGAGGGTTAGTCCACCATCTTCTTCTCCAAGCCCCCTTCTGATGATCAAGACTCTACATGGACCCCGACTCAATCTGAGAGTGAGACACATCAGGAAAGGCTAGGAAAAAGGAAGGTTCCTGAAAACCTTAGAGTTATTGATGTAGAAGAGGAGGATGACGACGAGCCAGTCATCATGGATGTTAGCCCAGCCCCAGTGGAGACCGACGTTACCCCAACTCAACCTGCTCTGAGGTTTGTGGCACATTTACCACCACCACTGCCAGCTGCCATATTTGCAAGGCCCCAGCAGCGATCTACATCCACAACCAGTTCAGTAGAAGTAGGCACTGCAGAGAAGCAAATGTCAAAACGCCCACCTACCATCAGTTCATCTGACATTGGCAGTGGCACCAGAGTCAGAAAGTGAACCTCCCCAGTTTGGGACTTCTTTAGGGTTAGCAAGAAGAGGCCGAACAATACCATATCCTCCATTTGGGGAGCAAGTGTAGTCGGGGTAAGCTTGGTACAAACTATCGTACCTGGAGGCCAAACAATCCATTTGAGAAAACACCAAACAATCCAGTGGGAGGAGCACCTTAGCGGCCAAAAATCTGCAAGTGTTTTTGGTGAAGGGGGTGAAAGGCTGAGCAGGGAATGCGATCTGATCACGGTGGAAGGTGAAGAAAAGGAAGACATTTTTGCCACGCAAATCAGCCCTGTCCCCAGCAGTGCAGTAGTATTTCCCACATCAGCAACATCGTAATGGCATAAGACTCAGGTCGAGACACCAAGGCAAGAACTTACAGTGACTCCCCTGCTGAGACGCACATTGGGCCTACCACCATCTGCTCTCAAGAAGTCACCTGCATCAGTGACACCAGAAAAAAAAATCCAAGCTACAATTCCTGCCATGTTTAGGCAGGAGGGGCAGTACGAACGCAACCATCCAACGGCGCATTTGTACAACGCAAAGCTGGCTGAAATATTTGCGCTGGACCTCCTCCCTTATTCTTTTGTGGAAGAAGTGGGTTTTCTAGAATTTGTGGCAGTCATCTGTCCGAAATGGAAGTTTCCCTGCCAGTCCTATTTTGCAAGAGTTGCTGTTCCAGTGCTACATTACGATGTGCTGGAATTGGTTGGACAAGTTTTTCAGCAGAGTGCTGTTCACACTATCCACCTGCCAACAGACAAGTGGACCAGTTGCCAAGCCACTGATTACATGTGCATCACTGCTCACTGGATCTCTTTTGTGGGGGTAAGAGAAATGATGTCTGCTGGTGTTGACACTGCTGAGATTTTTAATGGCACTCAGAAGCATGCAACAGTAGCCATGTTCGCCATGGAGAAATCCCATACAGCTGCAAACATCTTGGAATACTTTAACAACAAGGCCTTTAATTGGCTGCGACCACGAGGGCTTAACATTGGATTTGTTGCTGCAGACAATGGCAGTAATATAGTTAATGCCAAGGCGGATGGTGGCTATTTCAGGGTCCTGTGTTTGGCGCTCTGCATCAACATCATTGTAAAGGGCTTTCTCAAAAAAGAAGGCTGAGTCAGCAACTTACTGTCCAAGAATCTAGACTCATTTCAGCCATTCTTTTAAAGCCAGAAGTAGCTGAGGGTCATTCAGCGTGATAATAGAATGCCAATTAAAGCACTCACACTGGAGGTGCCAACACGAAGGAACTCGACTTATTACATGCTGCAACGTCTGTTTTAGCAGTACAGACCGATCAATGAATATGTCATGCAAAGAGGGAATGCAACTGTGAAAGGCATGATCATTGAGATGGACCAATGGGGCCTAGTCAAATGCCTGACGGAGATGCTGCTTCCTTTTGAGGTTTTCACACGGGAAGTCAGCAAGGAGTGCCATGGGCCAAGCTATCCCGTTGTTACATATGCTACAGGAACAGATAAAGGAGGTTTCTGAAATGTAAGCAGGTGTGAACAAAAAAAAGATGCACATGAGTTGGTGGAGAGCTTAATCCTTCACTTATCTGTTAATACAAGGGTGCAAAGAAACATTGTGTCATCCAAACATTACATGTGTGCCACAATTCTTGATCCACGGTACAAACAATTACTGGCCACTTTCATTTCTTTTTCAGATGGGGATGTTTCAAACTACAAGATGAGGATTGCTGAGCAAGCCTATGACCTAGAAAAAGAACGGCTGGGAATTAGAGGCCCACTCCGCCAGTGCACAAGTTCTGCAGCGCAGCCTTCAACTTCAGAGCCTGAGGGCAGTGCTGTTGGCTCACAGCAGCCAAACCCAACAACAATAACACCAGCAACAACAGGAACAGGAGCATCAGCCCCAAAATCTGCATTTGATTGCTTTCTAAAGGCAGGGCTTAAGTCCAGTGCAGAGGCGATGACAAAAGTGGTTGAGCAAGGTGGATCACCAATGACTATTGAGAGGATGGTCCAGGTCTATCTGGATGACCCAACAGATGTCTATCTTGATCAAAACTCATTGGTGTATTGGTATGGGAAGAGGCGTCAATGACCAGTGCTTAACAGGCTGGCAATAAAGTATCTGGCTTGCCTGGTAGCCAGTGTGTCCATTGAGTATGTGTTCAGTGCTGATGGTGCAGTTGTCACAGTGAGAAGGACCAGCCTCTTGCTCCAAAACATGAAGAGATTAACCATGATCAAAATGAATCAGCTCTTTATACCACCAAATTACACCATACCTGAAGTACGACAGGAGGAGGATGAGGGTAATTAGTTAGACTCAGGTTATAGTAGTAGTGTGTTAGCTGACCTACTTATGAGCAAACCACCTGGGTTTAAGGACAAACTCTACTTCCCTGACTACTATGCCTGAGCCACGAACCATAGAACTTTCTATTTCTATCACCGAACTGCTTTGACGAAAGAAAAATATATAGCTAGGGGAACATTATATTAATTTGTTTGTTTGTGTCTGACTGACTAATGCAGTCCCAATGTTTTAGACACATTGCATTGCCAAATTAGAATTGGACCAGTGTGCAGTGAAGAAGCCACCCCACTCCCCATTCTCCTCAAGGACATTGGAGAGACAAATTTGTGCCTGCCTCCATCCCATGCATATCTATCCTTTCTTTATTCCCCTAGCCGGACTGCCCCACATTATTTGATGTACAAGACTGGCCAATGTGTGTTCCGTGAAACAGCACCACCGTCACCACGCTTGAATTAGAACAGATAAATGGCATGCACGCACCAAAGGTTGATATATGTTATGAGTGATTGTTGTTTGTGAGTGTGTTGAGATGATTCATATGGTGGCAGGCAGCAGTGAAACTGGGTGTTTAACCATAGCTATTAAGCTTGATTGTGTTTGAGATTATTTACAATGTTGGTGGCCTAACGACAGGTAATCATTTTTATTCCTGAAGGTAATTTTTTTCTTCTCCTTTGACACTTAGTGAGATTTGTTTGCCGGGTCCACACTGCTTTGTTTTCTGCTTCATACTCCTCAAAGATCAGACCTGTCCCTTTAGCTAACAAACGCAAATCTAATCTACACAAAAAATGACTCAATGTTTCTCTTGTTCATCAACAGCATTGCACTACAGGTCAATCTAACGCATTTGAGTAGGGACTCAGTCGGTGCGGAGTTGGACACGTGACTCGGAGTCAGGAGAATGATGGAAGGACTCAGGGCATGACTACTTCAACAACTGCCACCAGAATAAGGAAGTTATCAACTTCACAGAAAGACATGTGGTGATCATCACATTATGCATGTGCTAGGCTATATATTATTATTATGATGATGATGTTCATGACATTTGCGAGTTTGATCAGCCCGATACATGCGGCCACTTGTCTGTGATTGTTGGTGGTTGTAATTGCTCTCACCTAATTGATCGCGCAGCAGTAATAAAATGAATGATTGCAAAAAGTACTATTCTTCTCTCTTGCACTGCCTCTGAGTCTTCTTTGTGCACTCCTTATGAAGTTTACCTTCAGTCCTTCTCCTTGATTCTACAATATTATTTTTGTTTTATAATCCGCAGGCCTTCTCTTCTCTTCCACAAAAAGGCTAACGCACCATAACACTCACGCTTACCGGTCCGCATCAGCCAGGCACCCAAGATTGACGGACAATCCAAGAAGAATGCAGATGCACCTCCTAATTTGACAATACAGTATCATTTTTCTTTTAATAAAAACTTTTTAGAACTGTTTGTTGTTCGCTTCACTCCTACATAATTTGTATTTACTATTTTTCAAACCTAGGTGACAGAACATTTACATATATAATAATATATAATATATAACTTGGGTCTCTCTGGGGCTGAAGGACTATTTCGTTTGCATTGCATTTAATTTAACTGTCATAGTCATTCCTTTGATTCCTTCTCTTCATACAACAGATTGATGATGGTTGGCTGCTCTTGTCCAGATGAATATTGTCTTTGTGTGGTGTTTGTCTTTGTCACACCTTTCCCATCCATTCATCAAACCCCTAACCCTCTTCCCCTGGGCTGTATGATTTATTGATGTGTGACTTAATAATTCACACCATTAATTGATCACACACTTGGTGGGGCAGATGTGGTGAAACCAACACCAACTCAGTGCAGGATCTTCAGTTCTACTTCTATTATTGAAACAATAGTCCACACAGCCCCATTTACCCACCCATGCATAAAAGTGATCAATATTTTAGCTATAGAAGAACATCATTGGTCAGCATCATCATTCAGGCCACTGTGTGTTGCATTATGTAAATGTTTCACCAATAACTCTGTCCACTCCAGATTTAAAGTCCTCTTCACGAATCACGATTCAAGTGTCACTTTTGCTTTAATCGAAATACTAGCTCACCATTGCTCTGAATGATTTAGTATTGTTTGTTATTTATTTTCACTATCAGGTATTCTTTGTTGTATAGTAGTCCGGTCTCAATTGTTTGTAAAGCTATGATATAATAATATTTAACCCAGTAACTCAGAATTTATATCAGTTTAGTTGCCTGTGAAGAATAATCCTTCCGATTAAAATCCTACAGTTGGAGTTCACCTAGGTGGGAGTGTAACCTCACTTCTGAATCCTTCACTGTTGTTAGTGTGTTAACCTGCTACTACTGCCACCACCATGGCACCTTGGAATACCCTGCAGCCGTCGCATCTTCTATTGGGTAAGAGAACTATGGTTCGTTGTTCTACTGAGTTGTTGTAGACAATATAGGCAATGGTGACACCCCCCCTTAGTGGTCAACATAGTGGCAGACTGCAGTGACTAGGAGAGTAGTAGGACAAGGGTAACACATAGGCATAGGAAATACCTAATTGTTGTTATATACGCTATCAGCAAAATTAAAAAATGGGTCGTGCTAAAAGGCAGCTGTGAAAAGTAAAACACCCCCAAAAACCTAGATTTGAGGCATAATTAATGAAACAAATATTTATTATTCAACCAAAACAAAAAAAAACACCCCTTCCACCGACCACAACAGCTGGCCCACCCCTCTGCCCAAACAAATAAATCCTTCCATCCTCAACCATTGTCCAACCAAAATGAAAATGCCAATTGTCCAGAAAAAAAACTAAAGTAGTCCAAAGTCCAAATTATATAAACCCAGATCCCAACTCCCACATCCCAACCTTCCCCACCCACAACAACAACCAAGTCCAACCCACCAAAACAAAAGTTAAAAAAGGGGCAGGGGGCACTGGGCACGGCCGGCCAGGCTCAGGAACTCGTTGATATGGCTCTCCATTTGTCTCTGCAGGGCTTCCATCTGCGCCAGCCTTGAAAGGACGTGGCATAGTAATGTGCAGTCTGAGTGGGGGGCAGCAGTGAATGATGATGATTGCTGTTGGGCAGCTGCCAGCGGACTTCGGCAGCAATGAGATTGTGAAGAATCTGGAGGTGCTGCTGGTGTTGGGGCCTGGCGAGGGCCCTGGGCAGCTGCCTCCTCCTCCTCCTCCAGGGCCACCAGCCAGGGGTACTCGGCCCTGATCGCCTCCAGCTTTTCGTGCCACAGCCAGGCTGCTGCATCCTGGCGAGATGGATGTTGTTGGTGACCAGAAGTAGCTCGAAAGAAAAAAAAAACAAATTGCAAACAATGCTCTGTGCAAAAAACATGTTTAAAATTATGTAGTGGGTGGCACAGTAGCAGTACATTGATGGTCCCCTAGGGCCATTTGATTTGATGGGGTTAGAGTCACAGCCATTACCCACACATGCCTCTCATAAAACTAAAGGCAAATGGCAAATGCACTGACTGTCTAAAAGGAATTAAGGCAGAATAAACACAGCAGCACACCAATTTAAGAAAACTGCATTTTTTTTGTTGGAGGATTTCTTAGTAAAAACTAAAATGTAACCAAACAGACATTTTTTGTGGAAAAATAAAAATAAATTACCTCTTATTAATGAGAATGGCATTATGCACTATGGAGTACAAGTATTCTCTCTCTTGTGCTAAATTAATTAATTAAGTTATGCCTCAGCTGGCACCCTAGTTGTACTTGTCGTTAGTCATACTTTGCTAGTCTCTGCAGTCTGCAGCTGTGGCAGCTGTAATAGACAATTATCTTATTCCAATGGCCCTGCTCTTCTCCAAAATGCATTTCCATTTTACTCTGACTACAAGGCAGATAAATAATATGAACAATACACGTCACATATAAAATAAATCAATCATGCAGGCATCCTATCTGCCTTAAGCAGACGGTGGGAAAAAGTGATCTATTGAAGTACAGGGAAAGGATTAAGAAATGTGATATAGCTTTGACACGTTCGTAACAGACAATCCCATCCACAAAAGTCAAGCAATTATCCATTTATCATTGCATTGTTCTTCTAGTATTCTTAATCTTCACCCTTGGCTTTGATACACAGCATTTAAGCTTTACATTCTCTCATCCACACTTTACCATAGAAAACCATGCATCCATATGTATTCAATCAATCCATCCATTCAAACAGCTCCCAACGAACCTTTCACCAACATCCATTTACCGACCCATGCATCCTTTTACCCATTCACTCACCCTGCTTTGCTTTTAACCCACCCAAGCATTCCTTCCACCAACCCAGGCAGGCATTCTTTCACCCATATACATATATATCTTTTCATCCATCCTTCACCCAGCCAAGCAGATTCCTATCATCATCACCCACCTATATGCATGCATCCTTTCTCCCATGCATCCTTTTATTCATATATTACATGCATTTCACCCATCCTTTCTCCTTCCATCCTGTTTTCCCTTTCCCATCAACCCATCATTCTTAAAGTTCATTTAAGAACCCTTGTCTGCTGAGTTGCAGATAGAAGAGGATATAACTACTCAACTCCCGCTGTATCTGCTAAAGCGGGGTGTTTACGAGTCAACACCCTTGCAGTGAGTATATTACAATTTGTCAATAAGGAAGCAATGTGACTTACCACTGCCCACTCCTGCTGCCGCTGGTACTCTCCCCTCAGTGACTGCTGCCGTATCTCCTCCGCTGTGTGCTCTCGGAGCCGGCACCGGTGGTCTGTGTGGCGAGAAATAACATTAAACATTTTAGATGCCAGATACGCCTCCCCCTAATTTTTTTAAGTGAAATACAACCACAAAACATCACTACAGTTCAGTTACAGTATCTCAAACTTCTATCAAAATTTAAAACATCAAGTTGGGCATTTTGTTGGTTGACAATGTTTGAAAAGCCAGGTAGTCAAGCCAACCAAAATCTTTTTGTAATAGAGGGCCAGAGCTATGATGAATCAGAGTTGTTGAAGCGCAATGAAGGGGTGCAATATTTGGTCAATGAAGGTCATAGGGTCTGAGTTGTCAAATGCAATGGTGCAGTTATCCCCATACTTCCAGCCATGCAGCACAGTTATTAACTACTGGAATACTCAAATAATAATACATACACAACATTGGGCGGTCCACCATGACCATGGCCATTGGCCACTCTCTCGTTTTACTGTTTGAGCATGAGCAAGAAAAAGAAAGCCTTCTCAACAAACATGCATAGAATACCTTAATTGGTCATTCAATCTTCACAGTAGAGTAGCTGGTCTGAAATGGGTTCTCTGAGTATTACAGTACCACCAGTCTATAAGGGGAGAGAGAAAGCTTATTGACAAAGCAGAAGAAAAAGGAAGCCACAGACTAGTACAGATAGTTTGAAGTCAAGTACAGAAACTTGAAATATAGAAAATAAGTAATAAGTAGGATAATGCATGATTAAGAAGAATTTAGGAAACAGATAGATCGAAGAGGAGTTGGAAAAAAATTAGGAGACAGGCACAGTAAAAATGAACAAAATAATTCTAAATGTGGAGTGGTAAAAGATAGGGAAATAATAATAATATTAACAGGAGGACTTACTGGGCCCACAGAGCCATCAGCACTCGTAGAGGTACCTCCTGCTCCCTCACCCGCCGGCATGGTGGTGGTAGCCCTCGTGCCCCTGGATGCTGATGTAAGAAATAAACAAAATACAATTTAAAAAAAGATTAGTGGTACAGTTAATCTCCCCTCAAAAGATTTTGACTGGGAGAGGCACTAACAGTACAGCTATTTTCCCAGAATCCAGCTACCTTTTCTATCGAATCGAAAATAAGCTTTTAAACGATATCACAATATGAATCATAAAAGCGTATATCAAAAGGATAATCATTGTGCAGGTTAAAAAAATAAAAACACTATCGACAAATTAATGTTAAAAACAAGTTCAGCTCAGATAAAAGGGACAAAGTGCATTTTCCTACTATCATTAAAAAGACAAAAATAAGAATAAAAAGATTTACTATAACAGCTTCCTACAGGTAAAAACAGCCCATATATACCATGACAGAACACCACAGGTGTACAAATTTGGAAGAGATTGTAAATGTATAGCATCTGGTTGACATTGCACAAAGTTTAAAGGCTTTAGCAGTGGCTTAATTAAGCGATTCCTTAAATCTGAATAATAGTTACAGAAAAAAACAATGTGCATAGTATTCTGCATGGATACATTGCCACAAGGGCAGTTCTTTTATTCATGTGACCAATTATTTATGTTGGGGAAACTGGTTAAGTGATGAAAAATGTCAAACCTAAATTGCGTCAATACAAATCTATGCAAGTATTGTGTACGTTTATTAAATAAGGTTGCATATCATATGTGGTCAGGATCAATTCATTCTTGAGTACAGAAAGTTTCACTATCTCAATAGACAGCCTCAGATCACCAAGCAGTGATAGGCACTCTGATTTTAGTGCTTTCCTAGGGAAATTAATCAAAGACCCAGGGTGGTCAAAATACTACGGGTGGCCAATATCAGCCAAAAAATGTTTGACATACTTGAGCCCAGGGATTGTAAAGGTGTGGCAGATTTGAGACAATACTTTATAATATCTCGGTTGAATTCTGTAAACTCAGATGACCAGATTTTATGCCTGAGCAGGACAGGCTGAATCTTAATCAGGTCTGATAAGTAGGGGGGCACCCAGTTCCGAGTAACAAACAAAGGTGGAACAACATTTGGGAAGGCCAAGAAGATTCCTTAAGTAAGCATTTTCTACCAACTGCAGTGATTCGATGTTAACACAATTCTGACCCGTACATGGCGGTAGTCCGGCATTTGGCCTTATATATGGTCATCATCTCTCTTGGTGACTTCCTGCTCAATTTCCAAGAGAAATTAAGCAGTGCTGAAATAGTATTAACAAATTGGAGCCTCCTGGAATTCACCGCACATCTCCAGTTCCTCTCCTGGTCAATTAAAATCCCTAGCTATGAGAAGGATGATGTATGAGTAATTTTAGTACTAAAGATAGAAATGTCGTTGGCATTTTATAACTCTTTTCCCTGAAATCATTATAAAGGTTTTACTTATATTAATTTGCAGACCCAGATTCTGCATATACTTAACTTATTCAGTGAGTAAACACTGTAAGCCAAGCGGGGTGTGGGCCATAAGCACTGTGTTATCTGCATAGAGAAGAGCCAGTATGGGTCGGTGCCCGACTTGGGGAAGATCGTTACATTTACTTGCTAGGACACTGCCCAGGCTATTAATATATAAATTAAATTAAAAAGGGGCAAGTATACACCCTTGCCGGACCCCTCGCTCTATGTTGATTGGCTGTGAGCATTCTCCTTTTAGACCATAGCGTACTCTGGCCCTACTTGACAAGTACATGTGCCTAAGGAAGTTAACTATTGGTGTGTCCACGCCCAAAGTGAGCATGATAGTCCATAGTTTATCATGCACGACACAATCAAATGCAGATGTTAAGTCTACAAATGCAAGAAACAAGTTACCTCATTTAATAATCAAATATTTCCCAATAAATAAGTTCAAATTAATCGTCCCTATTCCTGGGCAGAATCCATATTGAAGGTCTGAGATAATATTGTTGGAGTCAGCCCAATCCTGAAGTCTACACAAAAGAATACGACCAGTCACTTTAACTAAGGAATCTAGGAAAGAGATAGGTCTATTTTGCGCAGGGCTGTTGCGATCACCTTTCTTGTAAATAGGTACTATGAGGGATTCTGACCAGGTATTTAAAAATCCAACACTCCGACAGGCTCTAAAAAGGAGTGTCAAAAGGGGGCCCCATAGGTCAATATTAGATTCATAAAGATCGACAGGGATGCCGTCTAGTCCTTGTGCTTTACCCCCTTTACTCACCTTTAAGGCCAAAGTGATCTCTTCAAGGGTGAAATTAGGATAAGTATGTTCATGAGGGAGAACCATCGTGGAAGGATCGCCTGTAGGCATCGGTAGGGAAGGTTTGATTAAGCTCTCCACATGTTTTGAATAGATATTAGAATAGTGAGCTAGCCATTCTCCCTCTGTGATAGCGATCTCAATTTGGGGGCTATCTGCTTCTCTTAAAAAAAGGGAGTTGATAACACACCAGAAGGCCGTGTTATCATTCTTAAGGCATGCCTCGTGTAAATTCTCCCAAGCCTCCTCCTTCAAGCCTTCTTTACAGAGTTTTAAGGCTAACCTATAAACATGCCTACAATCCTGTACTTCCTGGGTGTTCCCAGGGAGAGGCAAATGCAGTAACATTTGATTTAACTTTTATAAATCAGATCTCCTCTTCTATTATTATCGTGGACCTATTCCTTAATATTCTAACCCTATTACAAATTTCCTAAACTACATTTTGGAACTACTAATAAATTGCAATGAATGCTCTTTCCTTCTCATCTCATTCTCAGTTACTCACCCTTTGACTGGTCAACATAGGGGTCCATTACGATGGCGGGCGGAAACACTACCGCCGTGCTGACGGAGGCAAAAACCGCTAGTTACCGTCCGCCATGAACTGCACACACGCCTGCCAAATTAGGATGTGAAAAGTCAGGCAAATACCGCCCGTAAGCCCGTGACGCCGCCCGCCATCAAAGTGCGCCCGTCTACGTAGCGGCGCGAGCTAACGGAGACACACCGTCCGACGAAATGACGTACCGCCCGGCATACAAATTACGATGACACAACCAAACAGCCTCACCGGCAAAGAGACACCGCACGAGAAAAGGAGGCGGAAACCAGATCGCTGACTACACAAACACAAATCCGGCCTACTCCGACATGAATCCTGCTCTCCAGGCCATCCCAATGCTGTACCTGATGCAGCACCTAGGAGTGAACGCGCAAAGACGACGCAGGTAGGCAGACACACAACAAGGGCACGCAAACACCGCACACAATGCAAGGGCGGAAAAACTGTACATGGCCCCCCAGACACCCCTGTGGGGACAGGACACATCCAACACTGTACCCACACATGTTCCACCTGTAAAATAAAAACAACTCGCAACATCCTGGGCACCCACTACCCGGGACCAGGAGGTGACGTCCCCGTCACGGCACCGCAGCGCCCCGGCGATGACGCACGTACACATGCGCACAACGCAGAGGCCAACGACAGCGCCACGCATGGGCTGCACACAAACACCACAGGGTCACAACTACACACCACACACACCAGCCCCACCCTGAAGGCACATGTCACGTGGTCCTCCTGCATCAATCATGTCCACAACCGACAACTCACAGTTGTCAACTCGTAGTCACACAAGTGTCCCGAACAGGGAGTAAAGTGACGTCGAAATAGGACACACACCTGTGTGCAAAACATGGAGAAGCACACGGCGGCTGCTACATAACAGCGCAAACAATGGACATTGACCGCAAAAGGCACGCCAGTCCCAACAAAAAATACCTATACCATCCTGCACGCAATAACAAGCCATGCAATGTACAAAAGAGATAAACCCTGCTGCCTGAGAACAGGTGTTCACAATCACTACGCCCACACACAAGTCTCAATGTACAGCGGAAACGAAGTGTCCCGCCCACACACGGGAGAGCAGATAGCAGTGAATGTCCTTCCATTCCCACACTCAAATCACATTGCAACAAATTCTGCAGGAGAATGGAGCCATTGTAACAACCAAAACCCAAACATAGCCATGCTGAGTAAACCTTCCACTGGCAGATAACGCCGAACATGAAAGAAAGATAATACCACCAAATACAATTATACCACTGCCCCTTGTGGCTCAAATGCAAGTAATCATGAAAGAGACAGACACCACTGGCCTTGACCATTCATAGGAGCATGTGGGATGAGGGCCTGTGTCCTCCTCCCAAGCCATACCCAAAGTCCTGCCGCCTAACATCCATTCAAGAATACCCAGCATCGTCGGAGGTTGCACTCAGCAGACAGCTCAGGCAGCCGGAGCACGCCATCACATCACCCTGCAGCAAAATGGCTGTTGCACCAGTGCTTCACACCTACGCCAGACAGATGCAGCTGTACAGTGATAGCTTGCTACAGATAGTGGGCTGTGCAAATCTGGCTATGCTGAATGTAAGTTACCGAGTAACTTACCGCATCGAAATGTTCAGCTGCGTCATCCCCGTGTTCTACTGTCGGAGGTGCCCGTACCACTGGCCTGTGGATTTATGTCTCTCCAACCCGGCATGTCCAAATGCGGACTTGGTACACCTGTTTGCACCCCTGGACGCCCACGACAGGAACTGTTCAGTGTATGGGGGCATGGCGTTTGTGGCTGCAATCGGACACACACTGCAATGGGACCAGTGTGCCTCCGCACAACGTATGCTGGATTACAGTTTCATCGAATGTCATCCGACATGTCCCATCAGGATTCTACAAGGGACAACTTACGATGAACACGTTGCAACCCACCATCCGCTTCATTGGATGTCATCCATGAATACCACCAATGCGAGGGATGCTCTGCTGGAAGGTATCGCATACCTGACAACTTGTCAATTCATGGGTCCCCAAATCAATACCCACAATTGAACATTCATGTTCAACACCGTACCTATGCTTGGCTTCCGCACGCAGTGGGCAGTAAGCTGTGCAACAACTATACCATGCAATCGGCAACAAACACCTTACCATCAACTCCACTGCCATGACACCTGACATTTCCGGGACATGCACCCTGTTCATCACCATATCCCGTGTCCCTGCATGAACAGGGGGAGGCTGAGGTATGGGACCTGTGTACAGTGACCACATGGCCAATACTGCACGAACAACTATGCTACAATATGTATTCTGCGCACCTGAACACATGCTCCTGTCAGTGCACGCTTATCTGTCTGCTGTATTACGTGAGAACTGTCACCTCACCTTCGTCTGAACTTCCGTGCCAGGACATTTGCATGGACAACAAATGCAACACCCTACAACATGTCCCCAGTCATTGTGTCATGTTCAGTAGCCACCATATCGCAACAACATGTGAGACGATGCTGCATGCATGTAGGCTCATGCTCTGATGTCACCTCTGACGCAGGTGTGTCGGAGTCACTATTGTCGTAATCCTGTACCATGGGACTGAGATGTATTGTGCCTATGATGTCAAGCTGTCTGGTAGGCAAAATCAATACTGTCTGTGTCAAAGCCTAGAGCTCTTCAGTAATGAGCAAATGTACTGTAGCATAGCAAGGGCAGGGCATTCGTAACTCTGAAGCCTTTATTCCACAATCAACAACTAATCACATCTACCTGTACCCCCTTTTGTATGTGTAATCATGCTAAGTATATCCTCCACATGCATTTCGCTGCCAGTAGTGTCCACACCCTGCATCACAGAGGAAGTAAGTTCAAATACATGCCTTAAAGCAAATATGTGACTCTGGAGAATTATTGATCGTAGACAAGTACGAATGAGAGAGGATGAGAGTGTGTGAAGTACACGGGACTCGTGAGATTACCATGTAGTCAAGTGTCATTGGATGTCAATGCATATGAGTTGCTGCCACAGTGGACCCAGTGAAATACCACAGGACGTGGGCCTTGGCATGTCAGAGTCTGACGTGGCCCAACAGATCATCACATCAACACTGACGGCCTGGTCACTACAAAGCACAGTCCTACATATGTGTACAATTACCTTCACAGTCTGACATCACACTCATCAAGCAAATATAGGAGCCACGCAAGAAGCATGCCACATCAATGCATGACAAAACACACACGATATCAGTGTGGGTGGGCAGGGCTGCACAGTGAGTACGAACCGCCAAAATTCACAAACATGCTCAATTAAACAAGGCACAATCTTCACATTCACACACCCTGCAGACCCACAATGGGCAATACATATCAAGTAGGAGTCATCCTGAACTGCAAGGACACACCCACACACTGCACACTGTGCAACAGACAATACACACATGTGCTCACATTCACAGACCTGAACAAGGATACAAACACCCACCATGCCCCTGGGTAACACATGTGTGTAGTCGACATTGCCAGAGCGCACACACACACACCAACACTACCCCAAAGTCACACCCTTCACACCACACACACCTACACCTCCCAAATGCACACATTGAAAGTAAGCCATGTGCCCAGACTCTATGTTCATCACAAGATACACATACACCTACACTGCTGGCCAGCCAGAAAGTAAGCTCACACATACCCGCACACTCCGCACATGCTACCTGTCATCCTGTGGCTAGACTCACACCCTGTGCTTTGCTTGCACGCAAACATGACACGTATACATTTACACAGAAATACCACCAAATACATGCAGACAATCCGTGTCACAGACATACGTCTTCATCACACACACAAGTAGCAGAGTCTGAAAGAAGTGAAGTCCCAGCCACGTATAATACACATAGGAATGTGAGACCAGACATTGCAATTGTTGAGGTACCATACACGGCATGTGCCTCACTTAACTATGCACACACAGTAACAACTGCAATCAGCAACTACACAGACACAACCCACTACAGGAACAACAGCATCCAGTCACAGAATACATAGACAGGCGGCAACATTGTACAACACCAGGGACAGTGGGCAGTCCGATGTGCAGAGTACTGATACGAAAAGCTACGTATGCATTGTGTGTGAGTGTACCCTGCCATGGACAGCAACACTGCCATGGCAGTCACAATAGCCACCACAGCCACCACTGTGTCACAGGTAGTTGTGTGAGGGTGCCTACCATTCAAACAGGATGCCAGTCCGACTCGGTGCTGTCTGTATGCTACGGGACATTTGGAGCTCCGCCCCTGAGAGAGAAGCACAACTGTGGAAGACACACATGTGCCATGTGAAGCGGGAGGGCTGCTTGGCACAGGTGGGTGGGTGGCACGGGTGGGTGCACACATGCAGTGTTGAAACAGACTGTGTGGGGAGGATCCCGGAGGGGTAGATTTCCACTGTGTTGGGTATTTGGAAAGCCTACCTGTCTGGGGATGAATGTGTACTCGTGTGGGCACAACAGGCGGGCACACGATCAATGCTGCATCAGGTGTAGACGTTAGCCCTCCCTCTGGGGACATGCTGGATACTGCTGTGCGTCTGCCAGGCCCTTGCCGAGGCACTTACATCCCCTGTCCTCCAGGTGTACCCCCTACATTGTCCACCTGCACAGGCTACCCAGGGCACGGGATGGCAGTGGAGCTTGGTGGGTGGGAGGTCATGGCACCCTGCTCCTGGTCACATCTCGCAGGCAACACATTCTCAGTGTGCAGCAGGGCACAAGTCCTAAATAAGAAGTGGGGGACGCTGACGTCATGACAGGAAGTGACGTCACGAAAGGTGGCTTGCACCATCAGACTCATTGCCTCCCCTCGCTCACCCCTTAGATGCGATTGCATCAGAGAAGCACGCGCGTGAGCAGCAGCTCCAATCTCGCCCCAGAGAGGCCAAAGAGTGAATGTGTGGCTCCATTCGCTCCGGTCATCGAGCTCACGGTAAAATAAGTGGGGGACGCCGTCCACCCGCATGGTACCCCGACTCGAGCCCTGGTGTGCAGGCAAAGTGTCCTATTGGCTTAGCGAAATGTGTGAGTTGCATGACACTCGTTGGCGGTGGATGGCTCGGAGGCTCGTCACCCTGAGGCCCATATCTCACTCTATGGGTCCCTTGTCAATGGCAGCGGATGTAATGACTATGCGCGCCGGGGTGTGTCTACCTGTCGTCTGGGATGGTGTTTGCGGCATGGCCCGCTAGGGCAGCTACAGCTTCTGTGTGTTGCATGTGGTGTATCCGGACTCCGGAGACAGCCATGCATTGTCACTGTTGTCCAGGGCACGAGTCGGGGTACCACGCGGCTGAACGGCGTCCCCCACTGATATTACCGTGAGCCCGATAAATGGAGCAAATGGAGCCACACATTCACACTTTGGCCTCTCTGGGGCGAGATTGGAGCTGCTGCTCACGCGCGTGCTTCTCTGATGCAATCGCATCTAAGGGGTGAGCGAGGGGAGGCAATGAGTCTGATGGTGCAAGCCACCTTTCGTGACGTCACTTCCTGTCATGACGTCAGCGTCCCACCACCTCTTTTGTCAGGACTCGTGCCCTGCTGTTGTCAGATGTGCCACTTTCCAGGGGGTGGAGGAAGGTCAGGAATGTCAGCCTGAGAGTGGCCCAGTTGAAGGCCCACCTTGACTGGGGGGACAACCATTGGACAGACTGGTGTAGCCCACCCACGCGTACATGTAGGCCCTCCATGAACTATGTCACCTGCGGCAAGGTGTTGCCATGGGCAATGAAGTTATTGAGGAGAGCTGTCTGACCCACGCAGAGATGCCGCACATGCTCAACAGACCCGGCACTGAGGGCAGCAGGGGTCGCAGGGGCAGCTGTGCCTGGTGTGAAGGACACTCTATCCTTCATCCTTGTGCCGACACGTGTTGCACCAGTGGAAGTAGTTGGGAGGGCGGGCATTGGCCTCCGCGTGGCTGCAGAGGAGCTAGAGTACACGTCCCCTGTGCTAGCAAACATGGATGCATGACCTCTGTCCTCAGATGACGCAGCAATTGTCGTCTCGGCCTGTGATTCATCCAGCACACGTCTGCCCCCTCCGAGGCGCCGGTCACATTTGTCTCACCCAGCTCCTGTGCAGCTGCTCCATCCGATGCCTCACCACTGTTGACCGTCCCCTGTCCCTCAGCACACACGTGAGATGCTACATGAGGGAGAGCGAGGTGGCCTCACTCATTTGGCATCAAATAAACAGACATGTGCAAGGGAGCCAGCACAGAACATTCCCAAATGCACATGTTGCACGATACCTGTGCAATTGTATACAGCTACCACAATCAACACGTAATGGCTGGCGTACAGGAAATGAAGCCGCTAATAAGTGGCACATGTGTTGTGCACATGGCACAACACCCGGACTGTGTCACCCTGCGGCCATAGCCACTAATCGCTGTGTGCACACCCACTGTCCTGATGGTGGCAAGGATGACCACTACGTAATTAGGCCAAGGACATACCTGCATGGAGCAGAATGGGTCACCACACACACAGACTGCAACATGACAGTCCACAATGGTCATGAGCCCATGCCATACACCTGTCTATCGCACAAGCACAACTACTGTTGCACAGTGTGCCGGATGTGTGAGTATCAGGAATATGAGGTGAGGCATCGCACACATATGTCAGAACGAAATCAGAGTAGGCACAGTGCCTCAAACATACATGTGAATTGCCACTCCAGCAGACTAGAGGCTGTTCCTGAGGCCTACGACTCTGAACGCATTGACAATGCAGAGTGCTCAAATTACATCTTAACCCTCAGGAATCGCATATGCATGTCAGATGCACCCAGCACAGAGTACACTTACAACCCACTGCATCACACAACAAACATCACATTACCCAGATAATGGGTAGGCTGTGGACACATGCTGCCTCTCGCAGCAGAAGACACCATCCCACAATACTGTACACCTGCTTGCTGCTGATGCCCCTACAAACGTGCATCCGGCACAGGCTGTGTGACTGTCAAGAAGCAGACCATTAGTGGTGAAATGCAGCGCCGTGCCAACCTGACAATACGAGGGGGCATCCCCCGATTAGTCCCCGCCACATAGTCGCACATCCGGCAGATGACGTCACCCCCTTTGTGGGATTGGCTGCACTGTCGGTTACACATACACAGAGGCATCAACTTGGATGCAATGGCTCATCACAAGGCCTTGGGCCGGAGGACTTCCAACTGCAGGGATGGTACACAAGAGGGTTGAAATATCACTCATACACTTCTCATCATCACCCACATCCACCAATCACAGTGGCATGATGCTGACCCATCCTAAATGACTCAGAGACGTGTAACAGAGCCAAGACGGTATCGGACATGGCATAACAGCATGTGTACACCACACGTGAATGCATGCTGGTGGGAGTGTGTACACAGTACCTGTCCATCCCATTCACATGCAGGATGCCAGCACTTTGAGCAATGTGTAGTCTGCCCACATCTACTGTCCAGTGTCAGGTAGTCCAACACATAGATCACAAGGCAACACATCTTTGTGGGTGGACTCACTGTGTCCAACACTGCGCAGCCCTCAACGTACTCGCCCTGTGAATGGCTCACCCCGCAATGGAGGTCACATTCAGTGCCACTATCTCTCACACACATCACCATCACATGGCCTGTAGTGTTCAATCGTCAGGGCTGAGTTTGCGCATTTCCTGACAGTTGTGAACTGATGACACATGTAACCCACTGTACAGTCAGTGTAGTTTCCTTCTAGGATTGGGCGGTCAATGTGCAGCCCAGGTCTGCCGAGACTGAGAAGGCCAGCAGGGACCCAGCCAGCCATTCACACAAGCAATAGCTGCCCAGAATCATGCATTGCCAAGTGGCTGCGTCACTGGATGTCTGACATGAAAATGCCATGTACCACCACTCGGGAGGGACATGCATGGGAAAACGCCAGAGAGCCTACATACCCCTTCCACCTGTAGTTAGCATGGTAAGCGGTGCATGTTGGAACCCCACAGGCTCTGACTCATAGTGCTGCGGATCAACGACATGTGTGTCCCCCACATGCACTCCCACACACACAGTAGTTGTCTTACACACACCTGACTTTTGCCGGTATTCGCCTTGGGCAGTGTGCGTGGAGCTCGGAATCCAGGAACTCCAGCTCCTCGCTGGTGAGTGGACCTGGACATATCATCAGAGTCGTCGACATGAAGGTGGACAGGTGGCAGCAGCAGCAGGTGTTGTTGAGGGATGCCAGTCAGCAGTCCCTGGAAGCTGTGGTAATGCCTGTCACCCTCCCACACTCATATAGCCCCCTGGGGCTGTTTCTGCGTGTCCAAGCTGCTGCGATTGGTGTACCGCTCAGCCTGTGTACGTTGTGTTGTTGGTGTGTGCCATACTCACCCAGCCTCGGAAGCGGTGTCAGGCACAGCAGCTAGGTATATTGCCGTGGTGTTGCCGCTTCCCACATATGCAGTCTGAATCCATCATCATGCCTTTCAAGCTAATATGGCCTAAATCCCCATGTGCATGCTCATAGCAATGGTATGTGTCAGTGGTCCTTGCTATTGGTAAGGGGACCTGTGTAAGAGTAATGTTGCTGTGCTGTCCCTACTTGTCAGCTGTTCTGTGATTCTATTGCTTTGTCAGTGATCTTTGTTTTGTGTATGTGTAAATACCATGTGGTGTGTTGCATTGACATGTGTCCACTTCCATCTGTCCTAGGAGGAGACCAAACATACATCGCCCCTACCAATTGCTGGCAGACATGGAGGATGTGGAGGTCATAAGGAAGTTCCGTCTGGACCGACCCACCCTGCGTCACCTATGTGCAATGTTGGAACCCCACCTCCGTCCTCGCAGGGTGTATCCTACAGCATTCACCCCCACGGCTAAGGTGATGGCTGCACTGCATTTTTTCGCTACCGGATCCTTTCAACACACGGTGGGCAGTGGAGGTGGGATGTCCCAGCCCATGTTCAGCATGGTGCTACGGGATGTCCTGTCAGCTATGATGCTCTACAGGAACCGGTACATCCGATTCCCCAGGGCTCGTGATTTGGCGGCGGTGAAGGGTGCTTTCTATGCCCTTGGACGCATCCCCCAGGTTGTTGGTGCAATTGATTGCACCCATGTTGGCCTTGTTGCACCACAGGCCATGGAGCACATCTACAGGAACCGGAAACATTTCCACTCCCTGAATGTGCAAGTGGTGTGCCTGGCGGACATGATCATCACACACGTGTGTGCGAAGTTTCCCGGATCCACCCATGACTCGCACATCATGCGCCACAGCATCCTCCCACGTATGATGACCAATCTGCAACGGGACCGTGCATGGATTGTTGGTGAGTATGCATACTCGTGTAGCGTGCTGGGTGTGACATGCTGCCTTGTATCCTGTTGGAAATGCAACGTTTCTCCGTGTTTCTCACACCCAGGTGACTCTGCATATCCTAATGGGCCTTGGCTGCTGAGCCCACTACGCAATCCTCGTACACCAGCTGATGTCAGATACAATGAGGCACATGGGAGGACCAGACGTGTGGTGGAGCGGACTTTTGGACTCCTGAAGTCCAGATTCAGATGCCTGGACCGCACCGGGGGTGCACTGGCATACTCCCCACAGAAGGTGTGCCAGATAGTTGTGGCATGCTGCATGCTGCACAATCTTGCGATTCGCAGGCAGATCCCCCTGATAGTGGATGACGGTGATCAGCCAGGGCCCCCGCCTGCAGGCCAAGCCGTGTCCAGTGACGAGGACAGTGGAGAGGAGGAAGCTAGTGAATGAGCGTCAGCAGCTCATCGCCCGCTACTTCACTTGACGGTGAGTGACCATGTACGACGGCTGATGTCGCTGTAGTTGTGTAGGTGTATGTGTGCATTGTCATGGCGGACTATTGTTCACTGAGTGCTGTGTGGGAATGGTCCATGTCCAGGGTAGTATGCCACTGACAGTGGCTGTGACATTGTGCCCTGTTGCTCTGTGAGATGTGTGTACATTGCTTAGGCCTGATGACAAGTACTGTGTGATGAGTGTGTGACACACACATTCAATGGACTCTTGTTCTGTTTTTCACCCCTAGGTCCCTACAGCCTCTCCTGGCCTATCGACATACCACACTACAGATGCATTTCTGATCATGCTGACGGTTGTGCATCCTTGATAATAAACAGAGCAGATAACATAGAATGTGATACAGGTGTATTTATTTTAAAGGTGACGTGTTTGTGGGAAAGGTGATCAAGAAAGTGGTGCATGCTGTACAATGAGTTGACGGTCATGTCCGCGTGATGGTCAAGGTGTACCCATGTTGTCCTGGGTCCGCAGTCCAACAGACATATGCTACTCAACTGGCAGTGTGGGGTAGGATGGTAGTCCAAGTGAATGCAGGGGATGGCCACCGTGGCTGGCTGACTCACTGGCATTTGGAGCGTGCAAAGTCCTCCCTGGACATCTGTTTCCTCTTCGGAAGGCCCCTTCCACGTTTGGGAGGGGGGCTTGTGTGTGTGGGCTTCTGGTGGTGGGTGAGGATTGCCCACTCGCTGTGGACGCAGGGGAACTGGATGTTGCACGTCCCTGCGCCCCAGCAGGTGGTGGCGGAGGTGGTGTGGTTGGCCTTGAGTGGGCCCTCACCTCCACCACTAGCTGGCCCATGAGGTCCACAAGTTGGCCCATGTGGGTGTCCATGGACCTCAACACCCCAAGGACTTCCCTCGTGTCAGAAGCTGACCTGGCCCATTGTCCCTGGGCCTCTTCATAGGCCCCAAGGACTCTGGCTATTTGCGGCAGGGCTTGGCTCCCAGGCTCTGTTGGCGTTGGCCTGACCCTGCTCCTCCCACCTGGACTGCTGCCACCGACCTGCCCACTCACCACATTGGTCACCCGGGGCCTCCTTCTGGCTCCCAGGGTAGATGTGGAGGTGCGTGCCACCTCTTGCGCAGGGTTGGTGGTCAGGGAGGCCCTGGTGGTGGTGATGGTGGTGGTGGTTGCGGCGGTGGTGGTGGCCGCAATGACCGTGGCAGCAGGGGCCTGGGACTGGTCACCAGCCCTGGGAGATGGGTTGGTGGGTAGGAGGGGTCCTGGGGAGCTGTTGCGCCCTGCCACACCAGATGTGCCAGGTCGGGAGTCCTCGTCCCTAGAGGTGTCCAGGTTTTCCACATCCGTGAGTCCGGGTGGGGGGCTTGTGGACTGGCTGTGATGGCTGCTGTCTCCATCCGCAGCATCATGCTGTTCGTCACCTGTTTGGCGGAGACGAAAGGTTATTGTGTTGCACCTTGCAAGGTTTGTGTTAGATGTCTGACATGCACAGTTTGTGCACAGTTGTGCACTGATTTCCCGGATGCGTGTGTATGGCTCTACAATGTGTGTGCGTGATCAAGGCAATGGAATAGTGTGATGGGTGCATATGGCATGGGACGGATTTGAAATGCCAATTGGTGTGTGTTGCAGTACCCCTACATTTTGTGGCTTTGGTGGGAACGGGGTACAGCCCCATGGACGCTTTAGTGTTGATATATGTTTGTGGGGTTCACATGAAACGCTTGGAAACGCAGATGGCAAAAGGGGTACAGCCCCATGGGCGCTTTAGTGTTGATATGTGTTTTTGGGGTTCACATGAAACGCTTGGAAACGCAGATGGCAGAAGGGGTACAGCCCCATGAACGCTTTTGAGATGATATATGTTTTTGGGGTTCCAATGCAACGCTTGGAAACGCAGATGGCAAAAGGGGTACAGCCCCATGGACGCTTTAGAGATGAAATATGGTACTGTGGTACATACTGTGACATATGGGTGCAGAAGGGGACATGTGTTTTGGCCACACGACACTACAGAGACAAAGGTGTGTGTATGTCTGACTTACCCAGCATATCTGCTCACTGTTGTCATTTAAGGACATTACACTGCAAGCATTGTAGTGAGTGAGTAATGGTTGTGTGCCACACAACGTATTGCAGATGGGACAATTCCTTGGTGTGCGTGCTACTCTCAGCCATGTGCAGCAATGCAGTGCTCTTGGGGTGTTGACTACATTTTGTATGTTGTAACTCACAGTGTGACGTGCGCTTCAGACACAGCAGACACATTATTGGTCATCGGCAGGAATCTTTGCTGTACTACTGTATATGGGGCAACTGTTTAGATCACGGGTACTCATAGTACGGCCCGCGGGCCGCCAGCGGCCCGGCAAGCCTTCCTTGGCGGCCCGCGGACCTTGCAGACATCGTACCTGTGTTTTCTTTCTTCAATTATTACAGTGTCAGCAAACACAGACTCTGCTCTATGGGGGCCGGGCGATTCCAGCGATAGTCCGAGTGGAGCTGCAGGGGCGCTAAGAAGAGGTGAAATACAACAAAGCCTCGTTATCATGCAAATGGTCTTTTAAAGACCTGTGAAGTACTCGGGTGCGGCTGTGTGTGTGCCCGGGAAGCCGTCTCAGCCCGGGCTGCCACACATGCGGGGTGAGGTGACAGAGAATGATAGAGGACAGCAGGGTGTGAGAGCCGGGTGAGGTGACGGAGGGGAGCAGGGAGTGTGAGCCGGGTGAGGTGACGGAGGGCAGCAGGGAGTGAGAGCCGGGTGAGGTGACGGAGGGCAGCAGGGAGTGAGAGCCGGGTGAGATGGCAGAGGGTGACAGAGGGCAGCAGGGAGTGAGAGCCGGGTGAGGTGACAGAGGGCAGCAGGGAGTGAGAGCCGGGTGAGGTGACTGAGGGCAGCAGGGAGTGAGAGCTGGGTGAGATGGCAGAGGGTGACAGAGGGCAGCAGGGAGTGAGAGCCTGGTGAGGTGTGCATTAAGAGCCTGTGATGTGATGTTTCCCGCCAGCCTGTAGTCAGAGTGTTGAGCCAAGGCCAGGGAGCTCAGGCCTGGGAGGGAGACAGAGAGGGAGACGGAGAGAGAGGGGGGGAGACAGAGAGGGAGAGAGAGAGAGAGGGAGGGAGACAGAGAGAGAGAGGGAGGGAGACAGAGTGAGAGAGAGAGAGAGAGAGAGAGAGAGAGAGAGAGAGAGATGTGTATGCCGGGTCCGGTGGCTCAGTGTAAAGGCGTCCGCTGCAGGGGCCTGTGTTCCACCTCATGGTCACAGTTTTGTTTTGCTCTAGCCCCGCCCCCTCCCCCAATGACCCCACCCCCACCGGAGCGGCCCTCGGCCACAAACCACACTGTAAATTTGGCCCCCGAGAGAAAGTTTGTGAGTACCCATGGTTTAGATGATATACCTTTCATGACACTGGGGCTGGAAGATGAGATGGATGAGATTTTGAATGTGCATTGTGTAGCTGTGTGGTTCATGGGTCCAGTGGTGTATGTGACATTACTGGGGTTCCACTCTGTTACATTTCGACAAGATAGGCTTACATGGGTGATGTTGTACAATGTCAAGGGAACAAGCAGACACGACTACATGGACAAGACTTGGATGGTGTTGCTGATGTGTGTGATGACTGGCACAGTGCACGCCATGTGGGTCAGTACTCCAGTGAGACTTGTGCATGCAGACGTGACTCCTTACGTGTTACTGTATTTGAGATGGCTCATGTGGGGCTATGACTCTGTAATTTATGTCCGTGTGCACATTGGTCACATGATTCTGACAGGGAGCAGTGCTACCTGTTCCTCTGCTACGTGACATGTCCCACATGTTAGTCGTAGTACAGTCCTCATGCCTACAGACACCCCGCCCTGTACAGTAGTCTACCTACTTGTTGGTTTGGAGGAGCAATGCAATGGCTACCACATGGTTATGAGAGGGAGGGGTGCTCCATCTTGCTGGTCTGTGGGTGTGGGGGCCGTGTTGTGAGTTGTGGTGATGGTTTACCATCCACAGACACCCCTCCATGTCAGGTAACATATCTACCTGTGTGATGACGGTGTGCACTGCGATGGCTGACACATGGGTGTGGGGAGTGCTCCATCTTGCTGCGCTGTAGGACTAGGGGCCTGGTGGGGGTTGTACTTCTGCAGTCCCCCCTCCGATACACGGGCCTTGTGGTAAGGCTACTTACCTGTTACTTGTTGGTTTGTGCAGCTATGGCTGCCACATGGGTGTGGGTGTGGGGAGCGCTCCTTCCGGTGCATCTGGGGTACAAGGGGAGCTGGTGGGAGTTGTGGTGCTGGCTGACTGTACACATGCCCCCATGGTTTTGTTTGTTGGTGCCTATGGGCTGAGTGTGTGTGAGTGTCTGTTGCATGTGTGAGGGATGTCTTGTGGATTGTGTACTGGACATGGGGGTGTTCGGCCCTCGGAGCTATGGCATTGTGGTAGTGCATGACAGTACATAGCGGTGTGCTGGTATACATTTGTTTGTACTTACCAGCCTCCACTCCCCCTGGTATTCCGGTGAGACTCTCCGGATGTAGAATGCCTTGCACCTTCTCCTCCCACGCCTTGAAGGTCTTGAATGGCGCAGGATTTCTGCCGCCAGTCCTGTCAGCCAGCTCACGGTTCTTGGCCTCCTTCTTCCTGACCACGCTTTTCATGTCCTGCCACCTCTTGGTTATTTCCCCCCGGTTGCGTGGCACGTTCCCAACTGCATTCACCTGGTCTACGATCCTGCTCCACATCCTGTTTCTGGTGGCTACTGGTGTCTGTTGGACCTGGTTCCCATAGATTTGTGGGTACACCTTGATGACCTCGTCGACCATGACCGTCAACTCTGTGGCAGTGAACTTGGGCATACGTTGTGTTACCATGGTGCGTGGTTTGGTTTTTGTGGTGCTGGTGTGGTGTGTTTGGTGTGTGATGTGCAGGGGGTTAGTGGTGCCGGTGTTTAGGTGGTGGTGGTGGTGGTGGTGATGGGTGTGATGTGTGCGTGCGTGTGGTATACTGCTTTCCTCTGTGGCTCTCTGTGTTCTCTGCTGTGGTGTTGGCTTTGTAGTGGTGCAAGGGTTTGTGGTCTGTGAGGGGGCTGCTTTTGTACTCACCTATGTGGGTGTGTCATGATGGTCTGTCGTTTTCAGGTGTGTTGGGCGTGGTGTCCTGGGATTTGTGTTTTTTTTGTTTTGCCAGGGGGATGTGTCTTTGGGATGGGTTCTGTGTCTGGGTATTTTGGCGTCGTTTGCTGTGTGGACTTGTTGGCCGTGTTGTGTGTATTTGTTTGGGCCGCCAATGATTTCCGTGCACGGACGTGGCCGCCAGGCCTTCCGCCTTGTCAGTTATTCATTTCTGTTGTTCACCGTTGCGGGCGGGGAATATGTTGGTTTACCGCGCTCATGTCGGAGGGATCATAATTTGACGGCCGGTGTCTAGTTCATCAGCGCGGTCGTATTTGGGGTTTTCGGGCGGTATTGCGTCCATGGCGGACGGATTATCTTTGACTCTGACATGGACGGGCGGTATTCTGTGTGTTTTTTCCGCCGCGGGCGGTGGTTGCTTCGCGTCATCATAATTGCTCGGTCGGTATTCCCATGGTGCAGGCGGGCGGTCTTTTCAGGCTATGATGGATGGCGGGTTTTTTACCGCCGGTTATCGTAATGGGCCCCTTAGTCTGCATTTTTTTCAATGCATTGATGCCTGCATAGTTACTAATTACTACACATCACTGGGAAATCGCTTGGGGTTGGGACTGTACGAGCTACACAAAATAAAGGCACAGAAAAGTGAGAGAACCCACTAGCTCACTCATACTAATAACTGCCACTATCTTACTGACAAGGGGAGTCTCTGCATTACTTCTTAAATAAACAGCCCAAGTGAGCGCCAACAACTCCAAGTAGGATTAGATAGCCCTGCAGAGCACCTGTCTAATAGATGATGATGATCACATAATATTTGTAACATAAACTTAACCTACTTGAATGTGCGCAGCATGCTTGCTATTTGGGAAAAAAAGATAAGCATAGATAGAACACAACAAATAAATAATTATTACTCACCAAGCCCCGCAACCTCCACACCCAGCAGGTCGAGCAGGTCGTGGTCCCTATCCAGGATGTCACCCTACCAGTATGTAAGCTGTTGTTGGGTGCGCCGGGATCCCAGAGCAGCGGTGCACGGCCTGGTGCACCCTCTCCCAGTGCTGCATACTCTCCTGGAGGGCCTACCCACTGCCAGGCCTGCTGTCTGCTGCCATGGTCGAGGGGAAGTGGCGCTGCACATAAAAAATGAGCGCAACCACCTCCACCTCTGAAAAAATGGCGCTGGGCTGTACCCCTTCAGGGCACGGCTGGTGTTGCTGGTTCAGGGGGGGGCATGGGACTGTCATTCCCCTGCTTGGCTATGTCACTGGATGGGAGGAAGAGAAGAGTATAGAAAGAAAAGAGGGAAGGAAGGAAGAAAGAAAAGAAGGAAGGACGGCAGGAAGGAAGGAAATGAAATGAGAAAGTAAAGCAAAACGTACAAAAGTCACAAAAACCACAAAGGAAATTACAAAAAACGTAAAATACACAAACACAAAGAAAGACAATAAATAAAAATGAGTGGTAGATAAGTTAGAAAGGGGTAGGATTAAACAGATTAAGGACAGATTCAAAAGTAGGCCCCAGCACCATAACAGAGCAAAAAACAAGATGCGTGTGATTTCCTGTTCTGAGAATGCACTTCGCATTGCGTATATTGCGTGAACGGGCGCAGCGACCAACTCCGCCTGCTGGCGGAACTATATTTCAGTTCAGTACCTAGAACCCATTTGGTCCAACACAAATGATAGACAGGGAAGTCTTAAACCTTAAAGATTTCATTTGTAGAATTTAGTCGTACAGCAATTGTTTGAAAAGGTCAAATCAGTTAATCAATAAATCAGAGTGCAAAGCTCAGTTAAATTACAAAAATCAGTCAGACAACACAGTAAAGTTCAGGTCAGCATAATACAATGTGCAAAATGGGAGTGCAATCCAGCATGGATTCATCTCCAAGGGTCAGTGAAAGGAGGGTGTCTTCTCACACATCCAAGAAAAGCATACTTTTAAAGGGTTCTGAACAAAGGATTTCAAGCATTTACTACAGTGGTACATAGTTTTCATTGTCTAAACCAATCAGGACTACACTGAGAGAAACAGTTGCAGATGAATATAGTTGGAAAAACTCTCATACTTATACAACATGGGAGCTTATCATGGACACTACCTGTGCTGGAACAAAATGTTGTTACATTGTGTGTGATTCTGCCAAAACAGCTAGTTGCAACCTTGAATTAGTACAAATGATATTCAGAGCAGTGTGTGATGGTCACTGTCCTTGCTCATGAAGTATGTTCAAACTTTATTCTAGTGAGACATGAAATTTGCGAGGTCATCTACATGGTGCAGTGAAACGTCACAACAAGGTGTCGTCTGCAGCCTAAAATCTCTGAGTTAGCCAGAGTTTGCTTTAATTTGTGCAGAGCAGTATATTTCAGAAAAAGAGCTACATCAACATCCCTTCTCTGATGATTCAAAAGACCAAAACCATAAAATATTAAAAAAGAGAATTTTTAAAATTAAACAGCACACATATTTTACAATTTAATTAAAAATAAGTTACAAACAAACAATATTGCAAATTATAATATTATTATTATAGTACATCAAACACATAATTATATATATTACAACATAAAATAAATTATTACAAATTAAAATAAATACATATACATTTCCTACCACATTAAAAAGAAAATATTTTTCTACTAAATAAATATAAAATAATTACTAACACCTAACACAACACAACAGTAACAAAATATTTTACACCACACAAAAATAAGATTTACTATTCACAACAATAAATATACAATTATATAAAATATAACATTACAAAATACAAACATTTACTATTCCCACTCCAGTCAGTGGAACAGTAGAGAAAGCGCTGGATTGCAGAGAGGTAAAATGTACTATTCCCACGCCATTCGGTGCAAGTGTAGGGAAAGCGTTTGATTGCTGAGGTGTAAAATGTACTATTTCCACTCCAATCAGTACAGCAGCAGGGAAAGCACTGAATTGCGGAGGGGAAAAATTTACTATTCCCACTCCAGTCAGTGCAACAGTAGGGAAAGCGCTGGATTGCGGAAGGTTAACATTTACTATTCCCACTCCAGTCAGTATAACAGTAGAAAAAGTGTTGGATTGCGGAGGGGTGGGGGGGGTAAAATTTACTATTCCCACTCTAGTCAGTACAACAGTAGGGAAAGTGTGGGATTGTGTAGGGGTGCAATTTACTATTCTCACTCCAGTCAATACAATAGTAGGGAAAGTGTTGGATTGCGGAGGGGTTAAAATTACTATACCCACTCCAGTAAATGCAACAGTAGGGAAGTGTTGGATAGCGGAGGGATAAAATGTACTATTCCCACTCCAGTCAGCACACCAGTAGGGAAAGTGTTGGATTGCGGAGGGGTAAAATTTACTATTCCCACTCCAGTGAGTGCAACAGTAGGGAAAGTGTTGGATAGCGGAGGGATAAAATTGACTACAAAATATCTTCAACAAAAGAAAAATATTTTAATAACAAAGTAAATGAAAACATATATAAATATGTTGAAAAAACAATTAAAATATATTTAATATTAATTTAAAAAAAAAAAAACCATATATTTTTAAATACATATCACAAATACCTACAAATATAATTATACATACAATAAAAAAGGTTTTTCATACATATAAATACTTTTATTTAGAAAATATTTATTAACAAAAACATTAATTATTACATAAATGTGCTTAGTTACTTCCCACCCTATAACACCACAAAACTCACAACCTGCAGCTAAAAAATATTTACACTATTAATATAAATGTTCATCAACAAATTAATTTTCAATAATTAAATACTCATTATTAATTAATTATAATTAATGTACTTCCCACAATATACCCCCACAAAACAGACAACACAATTAATTATTAGATTAATAATTATTATTAATTAAAAAAATTATTAAGTGCTTAAAAATGTATTTACTTCCCACCCCACACCCCTACAAAACCCACAACCCACATCTAAAATGTAAATATAAATACATTTATTTGAACAATTATCATAATTAATTATCAATGAAACAAATTATATTAATTAAAAAACTAATTATAATTCATTAAAATTCATTAACTTCCCACCCGTTACCGCTATAATCCCCACAACCCTCACCTAAAATGGAACTTTACAAACATTAATTACACAATAAGAATGAATTTTCAATTAAATAACTTAGGGGCTGATTAGGTTGGCGTCGGACCCCATAGGGATCAGGACCGCCCAACAGGCTGTTGGCAGTCCCGACATAGGCATTATAATGCAACTGCCACCACAGCGGTTGCAATGTCTATAGTTTGCATTGGGGCGGGTGCTGCTGGCTGCAGCACCCACCGCAATGCAAATTAGGGACACTTCACTTATCCCTGCATGACGTGGCAGGCACCATGCGGTGCCTGCCATATGGTGCAGGGACATGTAGGGGGGCACAATAGGTGCCCCCTAGTACCCATATCAGAGGGCCGAGGGGAAGGGGGGCCCGCTACTGGTCCCCAAAGACCCTTTCCACCTGCCTTTTCATAGTGGGTTCACCACCATGAAAGGGCCAGCGGAAAGGAATATCATAATGCCTACGGCGGTGCCTGGTAGGCACCGCCGCCTTTGTAGGCATTACTCCACCTTCTTGAGCCCGTCGGATCCATGGTGGCGGTCTTTACGACCACCAAACAGCGCGCCTAATAGTATTTAACAACTAATTATAAATTAAGTACATTTTATTAACTCCCAACACTTTACCCCTATAAACCCAAAACCCACACCCAAAAAAAGTAATTAAACAATCAACATAATTATCAATTAATTAATTAATACCAATTATCAACGAATTATTAATAAATGAAAAATAAATTACTTCCCACCCTTTACCCTATTGACCCCACAACCCGCACCTAAAATTGTTTTTTTACCCAATTACCATAATGAATTATCAATTAATTGATTAATATTAATTAACAACTAATTATTAATTAATTACAAATAAATACCTTCCCACCCTTTACCCCTCTTCACCTCACAACCCGCACCTAAAAAAAATTACACAATGACCATAATTAATTATCAATTAATTAATAACTAACTAATTAATAATTAATTAAAAATAAATTACTTCCACCCTTTACTCCTATAAACCCCACAACCCGCAACCAAAAAAATTACACAATTATCAATTAATTAATTAATATTAATTAACAACTAATTATTAAATAATTAAAAATAAATTACTTCCGACCTTTTATCCCTATAAACCCCACACCCACACATAAAATTTATCCCAAAAATTAAAAGCACATTTAACACTATTACATATCAATTAAATACAAATAATTAAAAAATAATCATTAATTTATTATAATTAAATTACTTCCCACCCTATTCCCCTATAAGCCCTCAACCCGCTACGGAACTAAAAGACGCAAAATTTAATTAAATTAAATGTAATAACTACTAAAAATTTAACATGTGTATTAAAAAACCTAAACAATAGTTATACAAAAAAATGACACCACATACATTTAAAAAATATTCTAAAATACATAACACTAATTAAACAAATTTATATTTTAAACATCTATATTTTTGCAAACGATATTAAAGACCTATATTTTAAAAATCGATATTACTTACCTTAAAATCGATATTCTTGTCCACAATATTTAAAAAAAATTGTTTAAATCTTTTAATTGGTATTTCTTAACGTACATGTCAACATACAATCTGTGACTTGTCATTAGTAGCATAAGGATCCATTTTATAAACAGTAACAATAACAATGATACCAGGTCAAATACATTCCAATGTTATACAATATCCACGTTTCATGCTAGAGCCATCTCATGCAGCCGATTCTAATTAGAGACCTGCCACATAAGTGCTGGTTTAACTAGGCCCAAGGGATAATCTGGGAACTCGGAGGCGCAGATTATGGGCAAATCAAAGATTAGACAACTAAGCACTATTCTCGGAAGTTGGAGGGTCAGCCGTGCCAGGTTGATTGAGTCTAAGCCACTCAGACACTGGACCCCATATGTCTTTAGGTCTAGAGGCCATAGGCATCAATTCCCAAAACAGAGATAGCTGCGTTTGACAGAAGACAACATCCTCCATCCATGCTTTGACCGCAGGCGCGGCAGATCTGCCCCAATATATAGCCACCCTGCTCTTGGCCAACAGTAGCAGCATGGCACGCAGTTTGCAGATATTAGTCGGAGTCTTTTTAACAAATCCCAGTATTCCCACTTGGGGTAAGGGAGCGTCTGAGATCCCAAGGATCGCTCTGATTTTAGCAAATATTTCTACCCAATATGCCGCAATGGAGGGCAGAACCATGCTAGGTGAATGAATGATGCCGATGCTGCACCACACCTCCAACAGTTAGCGTCAGGCCGCAGGCCCATTCGATGTAACTGTGCAGGGGTTCTATAGAATCTGTGGAGGAATTTAAAATGAATCAGCTTTAGCTTATAGTTGGGTGATAGCTTGCACAGTTGACTACAGCAGAAGCGCCATTGCTACTCTGATAAGGGGGGGTGAATTTCAGTGTTCCACTCGCCCAGCGCCCTTGGGACTGTTAGCAGGGGATGATGTCTGCAAATTGTTATATAATCGAGTAATGAGCTTGCGAGGCGAAGGGTTGGTCAGTATGTGTTCCAGTGCCTGTGATATGGGCGGTTGATTTGGGTATGTAGGATATACCTGCCGACATGTAGCTCAGATCTGAAAGTATAGAAGCTTTTCTGAGAAGCTAGATTGTGTGTCATTTTGCTGTGGAGGAGGGGGCGGAAGGTGCCCTCCGGGTAGAGATCCGACAGAGTGATCATGCCCATCTTGCGCGCCAGCGACACACTACCCTAATCCGACAGAGGGGGCAATTGTGGATTATGCACCAGAGGCATTGAGGGGGCACACAGTAACTCTAGTTTGGATCTCTTTCTAAGTCCCTCCCAGCCCCACTGGGTTGATTTCATTACGTGGACGCTTATATGGCTGGTAAATTGCAACCTGAAGGGGGAGTGGCGCTACCCTATCGATTTCCACAGCCACGTGCGGTTGAAATGGCATGGGGAAAATCCAATAGTGTAGAAACTGGGCATGGGTGCAGAGAGCATATAACTGTATATCCGGCGCGTCCAGACCGCCCTGTTGAAGCTGAAGTGTGAGCAGTTCCCAGGACACTCTAGGTTGTTTTCCTGCCCATAATCTTCCATTAGTGGGAACAGGACAGACTTAGTCCAGTTTATCTGGATACGAGACAGACCCCCAAATTTGATAAATTCTCTGAGCACGGGGTTTAGATTTTCGGCAGATTGTTAATGTACAGCGTTATGTCATCTGCGTACATGGATATTATTAAGCCTCTGGTTGTGAACCCAAGACCGCGGGCAGCATGGTGTTGACGGATCCTCGCAGCCAAAGGTTACATAGCTATAGCAAAAAGTAGGGGAGAAAGGGGGCACCCCTGCCGAGTCCCACATGTAATTTGTGATGAGTATAATCCATTTAATCTTAGTCTGACAGTAGGAAGAGGGTACAATAATTTAATCTGACTGATATAGGATTGGCTGAAACCCATTCTTTCTAGTATTATAAACAAATATGGCCATTCTAGCGAATCAAAGGCCTTGTTGGCATCTAGGAGAGCCGCGAGCGCCTGCGATTGGGGAACCAGATAATGTAGGACTTCAAAGAAAGTGCGGAGGTTGTGAGCGGTAGATCTACCCGGGATAAACCCAGATTGATCTGGCCTAGTAATTAGTGGCATTAGGGGTTGCAGCTTATTCGCTAAGAGTTTAGCATAGATTATGGTGTCTATGTTCATTAGCGAGAGAGGGCGATATGAGTCTCTCTCAGTGGGCGGTTTGCCCGGTTTCAGAAGTGGCAGGATAATCGCTTCTCTCATCGAAGGGGGAATTACACCAGTCTCCAGGGCCTCTTCGTATAATGTCATCAGTTGGGGCGCTAGTAGGTCAGTGTAAGCCTTGTAGAAGGCTGCTGTCAACCCGTCTGAGCCCGGGGCTTTATCCGGGGGGAAAACTATTGATCACCGCTTTTATATCTTCTATGGTGAAGGGGTCATCTAGGTAAGCTCTATGGGCCCTCCCCAACCACAGTAGCTCTAGGGAATCCAGATAGGTCAGGAGCTCAGAGGGGGTTATACGAGAGGAGGAGGTGTAAAGGGAGGCATAAAACGTTGTGAACTGGTCTAATACTTCTTGGGGGCCCCTCCTCATATTCTGAAATCGTGTTCCTAATTTCACCTAGGAAGTTGGACTGATCAGTTCTATAATATTGCAATTCTGAATCTCTAATCGTGTGTTCAAGCTTTTCCAAAGATTGCCTGATGGACTTTAACACGCCAACTAGTCTAGAAATACATTTCCCCCGCACCACTACTTTAAAGGCTTCCCACAAAGTTGCTTGGGATTCAACTGTACCCATGTTCGTGGAGAAGTACTCCTCTATATCGTCCCTAATGCCCTCCCGGAAGGCCGTGTCAGTTAGTGCGCCAGGTGGTAGTCTCCAGTTTGACATTTTGGGCGGCCAACCTGGTATGGATATCTGCAGTTGGACCGGGGCATGGTCAGACAATGTTCTAGGTAAGTGTTTTGCTTCTGTTTTCCATGCAGCTACATTGTGAGAGACCAACCAATAGTCCAGTCTAGACCATGGGTTATGGTGGACTGTAATGCAAGTACCCTCTGTTGTGCCTGGATGTCTTTGTCTCCAAATGTCTATCAGACCACCGTCTAACATTATATCATGGAGAGCCGCGCTGGATCTGGGGTGTAGTTTGCGAGCCCCACCTTTCCTATCAAGCGTGTCATCAATCAAAGCATTAAAATCGCCTCCCCATATAATTGTGTCATGTCCTATCGTTTTAATTTTGGCCCAGGCCATGTGGAAAAAGTCGGGTGTGTCAACATTGGGACCGTATACCGCCTCTAGGGTGGCATCTGTGGTACCTAGTTTGCCCCCCAGTATTACATATCTACCCTCCGGGTCGACATGTGTTGTCGAGATTGTCCAGGCTGCCCCCTGTTTCACCAGTATAGCCACACCTCGCGCAAAATTGGAGTATATGGAGGTGTATATTGCGCCCCAACGTTTGCTGCTGAGCCCAGCGTAATATAATTCAACACAATATCGTGCTTCTATACTTATAATGGTAAGTACAAAAATATTGAAGTAAAAATATCGTTGACACTAATATTGTCCAAAAATGGACAAAAATATTGATTTTTTAATATTAGCAGAGTTTAAAGTAGTAAATGTTAAATATTTTAATATATGAATGTATTATAATGTAAATTAAATGTATTCCACTAATATTTAATACTATATATAAATATCTACCTATTTAAACACATAAGCATACATATATATTGTATTTGTATTGTATTTGTATTGTATTTGTAAAGCGCGTCATTCATCCAGAGGATATCACGGCGCTGTGCTCGGGCTTCTGGTGTGAGACCGGGTGGTTCATGAGTTTAGCCAGTATTATTTTCCAGAGAACAAGTGAGTCTTGAGTTTTTTCCTGAAGACTAGATAGTCCTCTGTGAGACGGAGTTCTTGTGGTAGGTCATTCCAGTGTTTTGCTGCCAAGTATGAGAAGCTACGACCCCCTGTTCTCGATTTCTTAATGCGTTTTGTTCTGGCTAGAGCTAGGGACCGTGATCTTAAGCACCTAGTGGGTACATAAAAATTAAACTTTCCTCTGTAGGATAAAAGGGCCCCGTTGATGCAGGGCCTTGTGTGTGTAGCTGAGCAACTTGAATTTCGCTCTTTGGCGCATTGGCAGCCAATGAAGTAATTTCAGGCACTCAGACGATGAGCTGAATCTGTCTTTGTTACATACCAGTTTGGCGGCGGCATTTTGCACCACCTGTAATCGTGTAAAAAGGTAGTCAGCCATGCCCACAAATAGCGCATTACCATAATCCAGTCTGCTGGTAAGTAATGCCTGCGTGACAGTTCTCCTACAATCTTGCGGGATCCAAGGAAATAGCCTTCTTAGAGCTTCAACATCGCGAAGCTTCTTCCACACAGAACCCGCACATGGTCCTGCATGGATAGGGTATTATCCATAAGGACCCCCAGATTTTTTGCGCATTGCTTTGGAACAGGGGCATCCCCCAGTGTCTGGGGCCACCAAGTGGTATTCCAGACAAGTTTGGGTCCTCCAAAGAGTAAAATTTCAGATTTCCCTGCATTTAATTTAAGACAGTGTTCTGCCATCCAGGTTGCCATCTCCGAGAGACAATTATTCAATTTTAGTCTTGTATTCTCATGCTGTTCTTCAATGGTTATCAGCAGTTGAGTATCATCAGCATAGGAGCAGATACCAAAGCCCCACTTCTCACTGATTTTTGCCAGAGAAGACACATAGACATTAAAAAGTGTGGGGCTCAGGGATGCCCCCTGTGGAACACCGTAACTAATGGGTTTTGGTTTAGATGAGAACTCCCCCATTTGTACTCTCTGTGTTCTATTATTCAAGAAGGAGCTCAGCCATTGAAGGGCTTTAGCATAAACTCCTTTTCCATGAAGGATTTCCAGTAGGCGATTGTGTGAGACAGTGTCGAACGCCGCCGATAGATCTAATAAAATCAGAGCGGCGGCTTTCCCTTGGTCAACCAAAGATCTTATATTGTCTGACACGGCTAAAAGAGTTGCTTCCGTGCTGTTGGTGGCTCTAAAGCCAGTTTGGGAGGGGTCTAATAGATCGTTTGACTCGAGATAGTCCGACAACTGTCTATTAACCAGTTTTTCCATTACTTTGGAGAGGTACGGCAGTTGGGAGATAGGTCGGTAATTTGCCGGATTACGCACGTCTGTTCCTGCTTTCTTCAGAAGGGGGGTTACTACAGCCTGTTTCCATGTTTCTGGAAATACTGCGGTATCCAGCAAGTTATTAAATAGCTGGGTGACGTATGGGCAGATTATCGGTATAATCTGGGCAAAGACAAAGTGGGGACAGGGGTCAAGAGGAGACCCCGACTTAACTTCCCCCATTGTTTTTGCAACTTCTACCTCTGTGAATGGGGAGAAGCTGCCCATGCAGGCAAATGCATCGGAGGGGGGGGTTGAGGTTTCTCGGTTGATTGCTGGCAGTGAGGTGTTGGAGTTGAATGTGGAGTATATTTTACTAATTTTGTCTGAAAAAACTCGCTGATTTCTTCACAGCCTTCCTCTGTGGGTGGCAAAATTTGGGATAGGCTCACTGGGTAGCATAGCTCCCTTACTATTTTGTACAGCTCCTTACTTGAGTTGCAATTCTCATTAATTCTACCAGCAAAATATGACTTTTTGGCTTTCTTAATGGCATTATTATAATTCCTCAACTCTGTCTTGTATGCCTGTCTGTCTGTATGTAGTTTAGATTGCCTCCAGTGATGCTCTGTGGTTTGGCACTTTCTTTTGAGTGCCTTGAGTTCGTGTGTATACCACTTTCCTTGTTGAGGTTTGTTCGACACCTTTGATGGCAGTTTAGGTGCAAATAAATCTAGGGTGTTAATGATTTCTTTTTCGAGATAAGTTATTTCCCTATCGGCTTGGAGCGTACTTAAGGCCTCTAGATTCTCGGGGCAAAAATATATGCGTATATATATATATATATATATTATCTACTGGCGGTCGCCAGTAGATAGTTATAGTTAGGACCTATTTTCCATAGGAAATCCGCGACATTCTATTTGAAATAACTCTTGCGTCGGTTGACGAATCTTCGCGAACTTTTCAAACTTTATGGCCCGCTCCGGTCTGCTCCTACCCTGAAAGTCTCAGGGTGATTCGTCAAGCGGGGCCTAGAAAAAGGGGGTCCCAAAACGTGTTTTCCCCATTCATTTTCCCATAGGAAACTTTAGACACGGCTACAGCCCGAACTGCTGAACGGAATTACACCAAATTTGGCAAAGAGGTAGTTCTTGGTTCAGAAAGAACCCTTTTTGTTAAATGGTGTAAATCCGTTCAGTAGTTGCGGAGAAATTAAAAAATAAGAGTCAAAAATCAATTTCCCATAGGAAACTTTAGACACGGCTACAGCCCGAACTGCTGAACGGAATTACACCAAATTTGGCAAAGAGGTAGTTCTTGGTTCAGAAAGAACCCTTTTTGTTAAATGGTGTAAATCCATTCAGTAGTTGCTGAGAAAATCAAAAGTAAAAGTACATATATATCTATGGGCACGGAGGATCCGCGCACCCTCCCGATCACGAGCTGCATCCTAATTGGCTGTCAACACTCCAAATCAGGAAGTGTTGGCAGCCATTTTGTCCCTCGGTAGAACCGAGGGACAGAAACAAGTGCGCAAAGCGCAAAAAGGGGGAAGGGTAGCAACACCCTGACCCCCTAGGTCTGCTCAGGGGGTCCCACAAGGACCCCTGGGCAAAAAATGTTTTTTTTTTTTTTTTTAAATCGGCAGGATGCGCTCAGGGTGCGCGGATCCTGCTGGAAAAAAAAAATCGAAGCGCGGTCTCCCGCGCTTCGATTGTATTTTGCCCCCGGGTGGCCCAAGTCCCGGGGGCATGGTGGGGGTTAAATTTATGTATGGGGGGCCTCAAAGGGCCCCCCAAGCCCCGGGGACCGCCACCCCCCTGGGCTTTCTTTTTAAAATGGTGCGGGAGGGCTCTGAGCCCTCCCGCAGCCCCGGGGACCGCCACCTCCCCGGGGCTTTTTATTTTTTATTTTTTTAACCTGTGTGGGAGGGCTCCAGCCCCCACACGCCCCGAGGACCACCACCTCCCTGGGGCACTAAGAAAATTGAAAATGGGGTCCGTTTTGGACCTCCAAGCCCCGAGGACCACCACCTCCCGGGGCTTTCAAAATGTAGGGAGGGGGCCGCGCGGCCCCCTCCTGGAGCCCTTGATGGCCCTGGGGACCGCCACCCCCAGGGCCAGCTCCTGCAGTGTCCCGGGGTGCCTACCCCGGGACACTGCTGTTTGCTATGACAGGACGGGAGCCTCGCGGCCCCGTCCTGTCATAGCAAACTTGGTTTGCATTTTGAAAGAGAGAGCAGGAAACCTGCTCTCTCTTTCAAAATGCAAACCAACTGCTTTCACACGGGGAGCAGCATGTTAGCTGCTCCCCATGTGGAAAAGCAATGCCGGCTCCCATAGGACACGGGGAGCCGGCGGGACTGTGGGGGGTTTGGGGACCCCCCACAGTCTCCAACCAGAGGCCAGGCCCCGGGGGATGGGGTCCCCGGGGCCATAAGTGGCCCGGGAGGGGGGCCACGCAGCCCCCCTCCCCAAATAAAAATAAAATTAAAAAATAAGGGCAAGGCCGGCCCCGGGGGATGGGGTCCCCGGGGCCTTAAATGGCCTGAGGAGGGGGCCACGCAGCCCCCTCCATATTTTTAGTTAAAAAAGAGGGCATGCCCCAGGGGATGGGGTCCCCGGGGCCAATAGGAGGCCCAGGGAAGGGGGCCATGCGGCCCCCTTCCCGTTTAAGAAACAAAAAAATGCTCAGGCCCCGGGGATGGGGTCCCCTGGGCCAAGAGTGGCCGAGGAAGGGGGCCATGCAGCCCCTCCCATAAAAATATTTTTTTTAAAAACGGCATCGTGCCGGAGGCCCGCCCCCTCCCTGCAGTACTCTGCAAACGCGCCCCCTGGTGCGTTTTAAGAAGGGAAGTAATTCCCCTTGAATACTGGGGGTCCCTGGGGGCCAACTAGCCCACCAGGAACCTCCAGTATGCGCCAGGGGGCTGCCTTGCAGAGAGGTGTACAGAGGCCACGCCCCTTTTTACGCCTCTCTGCAACGCAGCTCTGTGGCGCTTAATGGAGGTAGCTGGTGGGCTAGTTGCACCCCAGGGACCCTCAGGATTCAAGGGGTTAATCCTCGACTTAAAACGCGCCACGGGCGCGTTTGCACAGTGGTGAATGGAGGGCGGGGCCTGAGGTGACATGTGTGCAAACAGGCCCCGTGGCGTGTTTTAAGATGGGGAATTAAATCCCCTTCAATCCTGAGGGTCCCTGGGGGCCAACTAGCCCAACAGGTACATCCAGAAGCGCCACAGAGCTGCGTTGCAGAGAGGTGTAAAAGGGTGTGGCCTCTCTACACGTCTCTGCAACGCAGCCCCTGGCGCATACTGGAGGTTCCTGGTGGGCTAGTTGGCCCCTAGGGACCCTCATGATTCAAGGGACTTAATCCCCAACTTAAAACGCGCCACGGGCGCGTTTGCACAGATGTCACCTCAGGCCCCGCCCCTCCCTTCACTACTGTGCAAATATTCCTCTAAAATCTGCCGAACTATGAATTCTGATTTACTCACCTGTTATCAGGAGAGACCTCAGTGCTGCATCTTTCAGCCCAGTACTAATCCTGAAAAGTAATTTTAACCGTACTTACCAGTAACTTGAATTTCCTTCCATAGGCTAACATTGACTGGTTTCACTTGGAAATTCTTCTAAGTGTTGATTTTTGAAACATACAAATATTCCTCTAAAATCAGCCGAAATACGAATTTCGATTTACTCACCTGTTATCAGGAGAGACCTCAGTGCTGTATCTTTCAGCCCAGTACTGGTCCTGAAAAGTAATTTTAACCGTACTTACCAGTAACTTGAATTTCCTTCCATAGGCTAACATTGACTGGTTTCACTTGGAAATTCTTCTAAGTGTTGATTTTTGAAACATACAAATATTCCTCTAAAATCAGCCGAAATACGAATTCCGATTTACTCACCTGTTATCAGGAGAGACCTCAGTGCTGTTTCTTTCAGCCCAGTACTGGTCCTGAAAAGTAATTTTAACCATACTTACCAGTAACTTGAATTTCCTTCCATAGGCTAACATTGACTGGTTTCACTTGGAAATTCTTCTAAGTGTTGATTTTTGAAACATACAAATATTCCTCTAAAATCAGCCGAAATACGAATTCCGATTTACTCACCTGTTATCAGGAGAGACCTCAGTGCTGTATCTTTCAGCCCAGTACTGGTCCTGAAAAGTAATTTTAACCGTACTTACCAGTAACTTGAATTTCCTTCCATAGGCTAACATTGACTGGTTTCACTTGGAAATTCTTCTAAGTGTGGAGTTTTGGAACTTTATAATATTCCTCTAAAATCAGCCGAACTACGAATTCCGATTTACTCACCTGTTATCAGGAGAGAACCCAGTGCTGCATCTTTTAGCCCAGCACTGACCCTGAAAAGTAATTTTAACCATACTTACCAGTAACTTGTATTTCCTTCCATAGGAATCCATTGTCTGGTTTTCAGCAGAAAAGTTTCAAAGTGTCGATTTTCACAAACTACAAATATTCCTTAAAAATCGCCTGTATGACTTAAACGCATTCTTTCAACTGTTTACAGGAGATGCACCAGTGCTGGATCCAGGATCCACCACTGAGTGAGAAAAAGTCACGATAACACTACTTACCTGCTAAGTGAATTTCCTCCCATAGGATAACATTGGTGATTCTATGTGAAAAAGTTTCTAAGTGTCAACTTTTAAAATACAATAATATTCCTTAAAAATCACTACTGTAACCAAAACGCTTTTACTCAACTGTTTACAGGAGATGTCCCAGGACTGAATCTAGGATCCAGTCCTGTGGTTAGAAAAAGTAATCCATAAAGTAACTAATTGCATTTAGCTAGAAATTCACATTGAGCTCAATGTTGCATTGTGTTTGAAATTGTGTTGCCCATTGCAACAACTGTAACTACTGTACTTAAAAGTCTATTGCCTATTTGCAAAGTATTTAAAGTAAATTAATTCATTCTGAGAAACTATATTTTGTAATGTAATGTATAATGTAATTACAATGTAATTTAAAAAATAAAATATCTAAAAATAAATAGTTTAAAAAATGTAGTAAATCAGTATGAAAAAAATAAAAATAACAATTAATATATTTAAAAATTGCCATTTACAAAACCTTTGTTATTCACTGAAAAAAACCATAGGTTTCAGACATGTTATAGTTAGGAATTAGCATTTAAAAAACCTTTGAAATTCACTGAAAAAACCATAGGTTTCAGACATGTTATAGTTAGAAATTAGCATTTAAAAAACCTTTGAAATTCACTGAAAAAACCATAGGTGTCAGGCACGTTATAGTTAGAAATTAGCATTTAAAAAACCTTACAAATTCACTGAAAAAACCATAGGTTTTAGGGACAGTTATAGTTACTTGGACATTGCACTCGTACAAAACCCGTGAAATTCCCCCGTTATAGTTAGTTCAGCTAACTATAACTCGCGCCTCGCAATGCACTGCTGATGACGTCACATATTACTTCACTCATGACATGGTCAGTGACATCACTGATGACATCACTGATGACATCTCAAATGACATCACTGATGACATCATCCATGTGATAATTTCATGCATCTTCTCACACCCTAATATAACTTTTGATACACCCACTCTAAATTACAGACTGCCATTCTCAAAACCATAGACACTCCAATACCAATAACTACATACCAACTCACTGATTCTTAGGTCTACACACACATCCACTCACTCACCCGTACAGTCACTTATACTTACAGTCACTCAGTACAGGACTATCATATGCACTCATACAACTATATAAACACTGACACACCGCCACTCATCCATAGAGGTACTCACACACCTAGTCAGTCATGCAAAAAATTAATCACACACCCATTTACTCACCTATAGAGTTATACACACACCAGCTCAATAACTCATACAAATACTAGCACATTCATACGCTCTTATACAATAACTAATACAAGCACACACGCATCCATACAGCCACTCTCACAATCACACACTCTCACGTATAGCCTTTTAAATACTCTAACACACATATATACTTCCTTTTACATATGTAGTTACTCGCACATGTACCACTGAGATATACATTCACTCACTAACACACCCATACACACACTCACCCACCCCAGCAGTCCATCACAGACGCACTCTTCAAATCATGCACCCAGTGAATCACCCACTCACACATCTATGTACAGAGTCGCACACACCCCACCCACACAAACACTCAGGCACCCATACAGATACTCAGACAACCAATCAATAACTCATATAGACACTCATGTAGCTATTCACAAACCCATGCAGCCACTTACACAGCAACAGACAGACGGATACAGACATTCACCCAGTTTAGTCACTAACCCATGCATTCAGTAAGATATGTTTAATCACTCACTTATACAGTTAGTCACGCACCTACTAAATCATCCATTCAGACACTTATACACCCACTCACTCTTCAATACGCCTTTCCCTATATATATTAAACATATTTAAACTTTACAGAAACACACAGTCACTGGATGATGTCATCAGTGATGTCATCAGTGATGTCATTTGAGATGTCATCAGTGATGTCATCAGTGATGTCACTGACCATGTCATGAGTGATGTAATATGTGACGTCATCAGCAGTGCATTGCGGGGGCGCGAGTTATAGTTAGCTGAACTAACTATAACGGGGAATTTCACGGGTTTTGTACGAGTGCAATGTCCAAGTAACTATAACTGTCCCTAAAACCTATGGTTTTTTCAGTGAATATATATATATATATATATATATATATATATATATATATATATATATATTCCCAAGGAAATGCAAATCCAATGAAAAGATCCACACGAGCCCACTCGGTCAGTTTAGCAGGTTTATTTTCGATACAGCAGAAAAGGACGACACGTTTCGACCACGTCCGTATATACATATATATACATATATATATATATATATATATATATATCGTCAAAACCACTCAGACAAAGAGAGTCCAAACTGATTGTGCAGTTTCAAACGAAGACACCTGGTGGGCTGAATTTTGACGAAGAAATGGCTATCCATCTCAAAGATAACTGAGTGTGCTGCCAGTTGAGTTAGTATATTCTGTTTTTACAGCTTTCTTACTCCTTGTGTGCATTTGATCGTATTTATTTGTCTAGTTTTTAACCTTTTGATATTTTATTGATTGTTTTGGACCACTTGTGATTTTAACATGTGTTCTATTTTTTCTTTATTTCAGGAGGAAAGGAAGGGGCCCCCTCACCTGTAATCACTTTCACGGGCCACCTACCCTTTTCCCCTTATCATCACCGTCACGGTCCTGAGACTGGGTAACTACGTTTCAATTGATTTGTCATCTCTGCAATCCATTGTTATCATGCTGGACTGGGGACTACTGCCAGAAGTTTGTTATTTCTTGACTCCTCTCCTGATAACTGGTACATTAGGGCACTTGCCCGTTATCCGTTGTTGCTGGGGACTACTGCTAGAAGTCTGATATTTCCTGACTCCTCTTTTAACACTATGTATTTTATTGGGCACTGGCCCGTTATCCAATTTTCTTACCATGTTGGCAATTCACTGTTGCCTTTGGCATATGGGGTTGGTCGCTGCCAGTTACGTTTACCACCCTTTCTGTCTCATTAGGGCATTTGTCCAGTACAGGAGCAGATTTTTTTCCCCTTGGGGTTGTATTTTACAACACTCCAACCTGCAGGCTGATATTTACTTTGTATTCGACATTGGATACAGTTGGCCAGCATTGCTCTCTCTTTTTTTTAGAAGTAGATACGCACTTTGATACAGTTCCCCATAGTATGCACTGGATGTTGGAGTCCATTAACACTTTTGTTGCAGTCAGGCATTGCGGACACGTCACCCCTGTCTCGCATTCCGTCTCATCGGGGCACTTGCCCAACTTAGGAGTGTTTTACTGGGTATTGTATTGTATTTTATTTTCATTTTCATCATTCTTTTTTCACATGGAGATAACGTTTTTAACATCATGAGCAGCAGGCTGCCAGTAATACAGTATTTGTATAATTCCATCCATTGCATGAATGCATTTCTGTACAGTCCAGAACAGCGGGGGCACTAGTACACGTTATACATGATGATTTGTGTTTTCGTGTTTGTGTTTACCGTTCCAATATGTCTGCCATTTATTTCGAATGATTGAGATATGCAGTAGTCCTATGTTTGTGTTTATGACTTCATTGAATGCTTTATTAGTCACCCACTGCTTGTGCACGTTTCACGTGATCAAGGGGTTGTTGCCCTGAAACGCGTTGTGAATAAACAACTTGTGGATATACTATCACGGAGTTCCTCGTTTACTGAGAGCGTGCACATTTGTGGTTTTGACGATAGTGACATTACCGGCTTGCTCCGCCGGGGAGCACGCCACTTCTCACGGGTCCATCGCAGTCGGAAGGAGCATTTTCTTGGGATATATATATATATATATATATATATATTCCTTCAAAACCTGCTCCTAATAAGAAAACAGGACCGACACAGGAAGGAATCCCTTGGCAGCTGTTTATTCAAACAAACTGGGTTTCACACAAAGCGGGCACCATTTAACATTCAATATATACATTCAAAGGCAGTGCACGTGATGTATGGACATAGAAGAATGCTACCAGTGTAGCTGCCCTCCATATATATATATTCACTGGAAAAAAAACAAAGGTTAAAGTAACGTTATAGTTAGATGAAATGTTCAGTACCAACGTAACTTTATAAATTAAAAAAAACACACAAATTCACCAGTTACAGTTATCTCTAGTAACTCTAACTCGTGCCCTCGTCATGCACTGCTAATTACTCACATATTACATCACACATGACATCTTCTATGACATCATTAATAATATCACTGCAACATTTGCAATTAAATTATTGATGAGAAAACTGTACATGGTGGGGGCACGAGTTATAATTTCCCAATTATAGACCCCATCCCCCAGGGTCAGAGGTGCGTGTTCCTGGGACACCCACATATCACATGTTGGGGGCTGCGGAGAAGCATGCCAGCCGGCTCCCCGCATGGTGCGGGAGAAGGCATTGCTTCCACCCAGAGATAGCAGCTATTTATGCCTGCTCTCTCCGGGCAGGAGCAATATGTGTTCTGTTTTCCCTGCCCACATCAGTGCGGGCAGGGAATCAGAACACAAGTCTGCTCCCAGCCGGCGGGAGCATCTTTAAATCACTGCCGGCTGGGAGCAGAATCAATGGGAGATTTAAAAATACTCTTGCCAAATGGTATGTTTCCCTCCCACGCTGGTGAGGGCAGGGAGACTGCTGTGTACCAGGGCGGGCTCCCAAGGACACAGTCACTGAGTCGACCCCATGGGGATGAGGTCCCTTGGGCCTTTAAAGATTCAGGGAGGAGGGCCATGCAGCCCACCTCCCTTTAAATTTTATTTTGGCCGTGGGGAATGGGATCCTTGGGACCTCCTTAGGCTTGGGGGGGGAGACCATGCCGCCCCCTCCCTTTATTTTTTAATCACAGCCCTAGGAGATGGGATCCCTGGGGCTTCCATGGGCTGAAGGAAGGGGGCCGCGCGGCTCCCCTCCCTTTTCATTTTGAATTCAACCTCGGGGGATGGGATCCCCGGGGCCTAATGAGGCTTGGGGAGGGGGGGCTTGGGCCCACCTCCCCTAATTGATATATAAGGCCCTGGGGGATTGCATCCCCAGGGCCAACATTGGCTCAGGGAGGGGGCTGCACACCACACTCCCTTTAATTAAATATACCGGGCCTCAGGGGATGGCGTCCCCGGAGCCCAAAATCAACTGTGGGAGGGGGGGCTCTACTTATACCCTCCTCACCACATATATATTAAAAAAAATGGTGTCCGCTTTTTTTTTGCCACTTTCTTGCGGGAGTCCCGCAGGATCGAGCTAAAAACCACTGATTTTTTAAAAAGTTTTCCCCAAGGGGTCCCTCTGTGTCCCTCCCACAGGGCCTAAGGGGACAGGTTATCCCCACCCTTCCCCCTTATATTCTTTTTTTTAGAACTTCAGTACAGGGAACTAAGTCCCTGAGGCCTATAATGGCTGCCAGCTGCATTTTTCTCATATTGGTGATGTACTGGTAGCCAATCAGAGCACTCGCTTCTGCAGGAGTCTGACTCCTGTGGAAGCGAGATTGCCAAAGGGAAAAAAAGCTCCCTGGGCCAGTCAGAATGCTCTGGGGCCTATTCACAAGCAAGTGGCGGAGAGCGAGTTAGCTCCAAAATTACCACGTTTCGTCACTTTAGAAACTCAGGGATGTGCCGTATTTACAGTAATACGGCTCACCCCTGCGTTTTTCCCTGTACTGGTGCTAAAATCAGATGCCTAGCGCCAACGCAGATACCCTTGAACCATAGTGCAAGTGTGCCTGTGTTGACGGAATGATTGTTTATGTGAAGGAAGGTGTCCCTTCCTGCACATAAACAATCCAGAATGGCGATTTGTAACTCCTATGTGTGTGGCATTGTGCAGCACACATAGAAGTTGCAAATCGTAATTTTTTTAAAAATGATTGTTTATGTGCAGGAAGGGACACCTTCCTGCAAATAAACAATCTTTCATGGCGTTTTGCTTTTTCTATGTGTGCTGCACAATGCAGCACACATAGAAACAGCAAAAACAAGGCAAAATAAAGCATTTCTCCTCGTTTCGCCATGTTAAGAACAGGTTTTCCCTGGTCTTAATTTTGGCGCTGCCTCTTATTTACGCCACCCTTGTAGATAGGGGGTAGCATCAAAATCAATGGGTGTTGCGGCGGAACACCCACCGAAACACCCATTGCCCACCCCTTTCACGCTAAGTGTAGCGTGAAAGGGGCCTTATTTACAAGGCGGCGTTAAGCCACGACCAAGGTGTGCATACACCGAAATGCGTTGATGTGTCTTTTGACGATGTGGAAATAAAAAATTGATGAAGAATCAGCATTGGAGTGCCGTGGTTTTGTTCTGACAAGGAGCGAGCCAAATCCAAAATATATATATATATATATATATATATATATATATATATATATATATTCACTGAAAAAACCACAGGTTTCAGGGACGTTATAGTTAGTTGGACATTTCACTCGTACAAAACCAGAGAAATTCGGCCGTTATAGTTAGTAGAGCTAACTATAACTCGTGCCCCGCAATGCACTGCTGATGACATCACATATTACATCACTCATGACATGGTCAGTGACATCACTGATGACATCTCAAATGACATCACTGATGACATCATCCATGTGATAATCTGATGCACCTCCTCACACCCTAATAAAACCTTTTATACACCCACTCTAAAATACAGACTACCAATATCGAAACCATAAACAGACCAATAGCAGTTAGTACATACCCGCTCAGTGATTCCTAGGTCTACACACACACATCCACTCATTCACCCATACAGTAACTCATACATGCAGTCACTCATCAATACAGCACTATCATATGCACTCATACACCTATACATACACTCACACACCGCCACTCATCCATAGACTTACTCACCCACCTCCTCAGTCATGCAAAGAAGCAATCACACCCATTTACTCACCTATATAGTTATACACACACCACCTCACTTATTTATACAAATACTAACACATACTTACTCTCTTATACAATCACTGATACAAGCACACACTCATCCATACAGCCACTCTCACAATCACTCACTCTCACGTATAGTCATCTATATACTCCAACACTCACATATACTGCCTTTGACATATGTAGTTACTCACACATATACCACTGAGACATCCATTCACTCACCAACACACCCATACACACACTCACCCACCCATACAGACCTTCACAGATGCACTCTTGAACCCATACACCCAGTGACTCACCCACTCACACATCTATGCACAGAGTCACCCACCCCACACCCACTCACACAGACACTCAGGCACCCATACAGATACTCAGACAACCAATCAATAACCCATATAGACAGTCATGTAGCTACTCACCAACCCATGCAGCCGCTTATACACCAACTGACAGACTGATACAGACATTTACACAGTTTACTCACTAACCCATGCATTCAGTAAGATACACTTAATCAGTCAGTTATACAATCAGTCACGCACCTACTAAATCATCCATTCAGACACTTATACACCCACTCATTCTTCAATACACCTTGGCATATATATATATAAAACATATTTAAACTTTAAAGAAACACACATTCACTGGATGATGTCATCAGTGATGTCACCAGTGATGTCATTTGAGATGTCATCAGTGATGTCACTGACCATGTCATGAGTGATGTAATATGTGATGTCATCAGCAGTGCATTGCGGGGGCGTGAGTTATAGTTAGCTCTACTAACTATAACGGCCAAATTTCTCTGGTTTTGTAGTGAAATGTCCAACTAACTATAACGTCCCTGAAACCTGAGGTTTTTTCAGTGAATATATATATATATATGTATATATATATATATATATATATATATATATATATATATAATGGAATGCCCTCTAGCCAACGCAAAGGATGACGACGCCGTGTCTTGCCAAAATTAAAGATTTATTTGTCAGCTGCTGGACGCGTTTCGCCTGTCCTGCAGGCTTGTTCACCAACAGTTGCATTAAAGTTTTCAGCCATTTTTAAATGCCACAAATAACGTGTCACGTGATAAAAACTACTATAGCAGTATATCAGAAGACAGACTCGTAGTTTTCATTTTACAAACCTAATGTTGTTAAACTTATTTGCATAACATTGCGCTCAATTGCCATATCAAACATTATCTATTTGAGACTGGTTTATGCGCATATTCGTAGTGATCATAAACAATTGATTACGTTTTTAAAATTCAAATTACAATGATCAGCGACATTTTTTGGGCATGTGCCCAAAAACACACAGAATGCAGCCCCAGTGGGCAAACTTATGTCAACAAAGTACACTATGCAAATAAAGAGATGTCTTCTGTAGCTGCAAGTGCTAAAAGTGAAAAACAAAAAATACATAAAATAATAATTGATCCATAAAATGGTTAAAAACATGAAAGGGAAGAAGAAAGCATTGATTATCGATATATTTCATAGGTGAGTATGTAGATCTTCCTCCACATTCAAACCTGCCGGGATCTTACTGTTCAATTTAATTATATACGAAGATTCTAGTCTTCTCAAATCCTTGACCCGGTTGCCACCTCTCACATTGGGTTTTATCGCATCTATCACAAAATACTGTAACCCCTCTATACTTTTGTGATGGTGTTGTTCAAAATGGCGAGCCACAGGGTAGTTTTTATCACCATTTTTAATGGCCCTCAAATGCTGTAATACACGTTTATGGACTGGTAGGATTGTGCTGCCCACGTACCTCAGGCCACACGGACACTGAAGCACGTAGACAGTGATAGATGCGATAAAACCCAATGTGAGAGGTGGCAACCGGGTCAAGGATTTGAGAAGATCAATTATTATTTTATGTATTTTTTGTTTTTCACTTTTAGCACTTGCAGCTACAGAAGACATCTCTTTATTTGCATAGTGTACTTTGTTGACATAAGTTTGCCCACTGGGGCTGCATTCTGTGTGTTTTTTTGGGCACATGCCCAAAAAATGTCGCTGATCATTGTAATTTGAATTTTAAAAAACGTAATCAATTGTTTATGATCACTACGAATATGCGCATAAACCAGTCTCAAATACATAATGTTTGATATGGCAATTGAGCGCAATGTTATGCAAATAAGTTTAACAACATTGGGTTTGTAAAATGAAACTACGAGTCTGTCTTCTGATATACTGCTATAGTAGTTTTTATCATGTGACGTTATTTGTGGCATTTAAAAATGGCTGAAAACTTTAATGCAACTGTTGGTGAACAAGCCTGCAGGACAGGCGAAACGCGTCCAGCAGCTGACGAATAAATCTTTAATTTTGGCAAGACACGGCATCGTCATCCTTTGCGTTCGCTAGAGGGCATTCCATTATATTTATAACGGACCAAGCTTGGAAGATCCGTGTAGGCGACGCGCCCTTTGGTCAGGAGCAGCGGTGGTTCAATTTCCGAGCACCACGGAGCATGATGAGATCATGTGTCATCTGTGCAGCCACTGAGCAAACCATCTTGTACTACCTGAGGAAGGCGGAAGCTGAAACGTTGTAGTGGAAATATATTTTTGTTCTTTGGTGAATCTATCTGTTTGAGTCACTTCTTTCTTGGATATATATATATATATATATATATATATATATATATATATATATATATATATATATTATATATATATATATATATATATATATATATATTATTATATACACATTAGCTACTGGCAGTCGTCAGTAGGTAGTTATAGTTAGGACCTAGTTTCCATAGGAAAAGTGTTTTATGTTTTGCCAATAACTGTGGTGCTGTTTGACGAATCTTCATGAAAATTTCAAAACTAATTTGCCAGTCACTTCAGCTGCTGTTTTGAAAGTTTTGGGATGATCCATTAAGCGGGGGCCGAGAAAAGGAAGGGGGACCCAAAACACGTTTTTCCCATGTTAATTCCTATAGGAATTTTTAACACAACTACAGCCAGAACCACTGGACAGGATTACACCAAATTTGGCAGAAAGCTATCTCTTGGTCCAGAAAGAGGCTTTTTTGTCATTTGGTATAAATCCGTTCAGTAGTTTTAGAGATATTAGCCAAAATCCAAATTTGTATATTTAGGGGCATGGACCCTCCGCGAATCCACCTGCAGTGGATTTGCGTCCCCATGGGCTACAGCAGGGCCCTGATTGGCTGCCCGCAACCTGAGAGAAAAGTAGCGGCTGCCATTTTATGTGTCGGGAAATGGTCCCTAGGGCTGAAAAGCATGCAAATAGATGAAGGGGTCAGGTTAGAGGTGCCTTGACCCAAAGGTGTCTTAAAAATGAGGTTAAAGCATGTTTAATTGGAAGTCTAATGCCCATAAACGTTTTGTTTTTTCGGTCACTCTTGAAAGCCGCAGAGCCATTTTGGGGCTCAGCTCTGCCTCCAGTGTAATTCCGCGAACCGTGACGCGAAGTTACCCGGGGGCACCATGCTGAGCGTCACGGAGGATTCGCGGATTCATGGAAAAACCCAACCAAATTGGGCTTCTTCGCAGGAAGCATGGAAAGGTTTAAGGAAATACTGATCATTTAGAAGTGATATAACAAAAAAGAAAGATGAAAGGAATGCTGTGATTTGTTAACTAGAGCAGCATAAGTAAGAGCACATTTATGGGGTAGCCATGTTAACCTGCTTAACTACTGAGAGAGGAGGTGGTTTGCAGGAGTTCTGACTGGACATTTGAAATGAAACAGATGTGATCAGAGATACAAATAAAACTGGGAGACCAGCAAAGAGCTTTTACAGGTATGTTAATTAGGTTGTAGTACATAAAAGTATATTTATGTAAAACACTGTGAGTGTATGTAAGCTGAAAGAAAATGTGTATCTTCTAGAGACTATACTAGAATGGAAAATAGATGGAGCTTGCATGAGAACATTAACCTAAAATACAGTGAGCAGGAAAGGAGAAAGAGAAATTGGTATACTGAAAGATTGGCAATTTTATTAAGTCAGTATTAGTGAATGTGTTTGAAATTCAATATGGGTGTTTGCTTACAGTATGTAAGTTAATAGTGTGTTATTTGTACACGGTCACACAGTCAGGCAGACACTTACATATCCGGTTACACTTCCCCAAAACCACTTATGTACCCACCCCTCATATGACTGCAACACTCAGTCACACAATTATAAAAGCATTCACACAACCATTTACTCACCTATACATCCACGTTTGAGTACTAGTTCACCCTTAGATCCTGGGAGGACATGTAGAGAATGCAATGTGCTCCATAAGGAGAGTTTGATGAGGCTTTCTTTAGCACTCTTGAAAAGGAAGAATCCTAATTGTAGTTGATTTCAGAATGAGGGCCCCAAAGTATAGTTGGTTTCAGAAGGAGGGAGAGGAGTGGAGAAACGAGTGAATAGAGTCTCCAGAGGAGAGAAGGGATCCCCCAGAGACAAGCTTCTCTATTGGATATGGTGCAGGAAGTACTGTCTCCTCCCAAATACAGTCCCCTGAGGATCTCAAGGACAGACAGGTTGAATGGGACCTGAGAACACAGCTGAGAGAGAAAATGTGAGGTTAAGAGAACATTGGCGTAGAAAAGGGATGTGCTTGCTGGAGTGTTAAGGGGGTGCATTGAAGGCCAAATAGCTATTAGAGTCTAGCTGAAAAGGTGTGAGCACTACTACTGTGTCCAGTGCAGAAGAAAGACGTCCTATATTCAGAGACTTGGTGCCTGAATTTAAGGATGTGTTGGATATAGGCAGGGTATTTCTGGCATAAGAAGTAGCTGTAGTGGTACAGAGGATATCTTATGAGGATTGTAGAGATGCCTTTGAAGTCAATAAATCAATCAGGGAATTGTAAGTGCACTACTCACCCGTGAGGGTCTCAAGGCGCTGGGGGGGGGGGGGTGAGCAGCTCCTTTGAGACGAAAAGCCAGGGCTTGAGTGTCTTTCTGAAGATGCTCAGGGAGGGGGCGCGTCTGATGTCGATCGGGAGCTCATTCCAGGTCTTGGTCGCGATGTAGGAGAAGGCTCTTCCTCCTGTTCTGGCTCTGTGGATGCGCAGGGTTTCGGCGAGGGTGAGGTTGGTGGATCGGAGGTTTCTTTTGGGTATGTGGAAGGAGATTCTCTCGTTGAGGTATTGGCGTCCAGTGTTGTGCAGGCATTTTTAGGCATGGGTGAGTATCTTGAAAATGACTCTCTTCTCGACGGGGAGCCAGTGGAGGTCCCGTAGGTGTAGGGTGATGTGTTAGTGTCGAGGGATGCCGAGGATGAGTCTGGCTGCGGTGTTCTGTATTGTCTGGAGCTTGCGGAGTAGAGACTTGTTGATCCCGGCGTAGAGGGCGTTTCCGTAGTCCAGTCTGCTGGTTATGAGTGCGTGGGTGACGGTCTTCCTTGATTCGGGGGGGATCCATTTGAAAGCCTTGCAGAGGATGCGGAGGGTGTTGAAGTAGCTGGAGGCGACGGCGTTGACCTGTCGGTTCATGGAGAGGGAGGAGGTGAGTACGATGCCGAGGTTTCCAGCGTGGTCCGTGAGGGTCGGGGGGCTGCCGAGGGAGGAGGCCACCAGGTGTTGTTCCAAGCTGACGGGGAGGTTCCGGGGATGAGGACTTCTGTCTTCTCCGAATTGAGCTTGAGCTTGAGGCCGCTGTTTCTCATCCAGGATGCGACGTCCTGCATTCCTTCCTGGAAGTTGAGTCTGGTGGTGTCTTTGGTGGGGGAGAAGATGAGCTGGGTGTCATCGGCATAGGATTCTATGCTGAGACCGTGTTGTCTGATGATGGCGGCGAGGGGGGCCATGTAGATGTTGAAGAGGGTTGGGCTGAGCGATGATCCCTGGGGGACTCCGCAGTTGATTTCTGTGGGCTCGGAGAGGAAGGGTGGCAGTCTGATTCTTTGGGTTCTGCCGGTGAGTAACGGCCGGATCCAGTTGAGGGCGGTTCCTTGAATGCCGGCGTCGCGGAGTCTAAAGCAAACACAAGGAGCTGATGGACGGAGCGCTGAGACTTGTCAGACACTCACCCCCAGTCATAGATCTGGGTTGAATCCATCATCGTTCTTTAGCTCAGTAACATAATTATTACAAATATTTATTTTACATCATATTAGTTTTTAATATCTTTAACTTATTACTATGAAAATATATAATATATAACCGATAAAAAAAAATATTTCCCATAACATCATTTTATTGAATATTTTACATTTATTAATATGAAATTATATATGGATATAGATATATATATTAGTTGTAATAAATGTGAAAACTTTAATGTATAATGCAAAATAAATGTTTTTTATAATTATGTTACTATAAATATATATACACACACACAGGCACACACACACACACATATGTATGCATATAATAATAAAAATTGAAAAATACAAAAACCACAGAAAAAATCTAGAAATATAAAAAAAAAAAATAATAATATAAAATATAACAATATAAAACAATCAATGCGGTACAAATCTATTTAACCAATATTATGAAAACTATTGGAGTCTAAGAATATTAAATATACTATTCCCACTCGCGTTTATGCAACAGTAGGGAAAGTGTTGTACTTCGGAGGGACATTAGATTTACTATTCCTACTTCAGTCACCGCAATAATAGGGAAAGTGTTGGACTATGGAGGAGTTAGATTTGCTATTCCTACTCAGGTCATTTCAACAGTAGGGAAACCATTTGACTTCAGAGGGGTGAAATCTATTATTCCTACTCCAGTCTAAGCAACAGTAGTGAGAGCGTTGGACTTCGGCGGGGTGAACTTTACTATTCCCACTCGAGTCTACACAATAGTAAGGCAAGTGTTGGACTTTGGAGGGTTAAAGTTACTTCGAATACTTTATTTTGGTCAATATACCATAAAAGTGCAGGTGCAATAAATCATACAATGCATAAAAAAAAATCAGAAAATACACATTCACATATCCATCAAAGGCCTGATTTACAGTTACAGTTAACAAGCCTGCACCCCATTGAATATCCAAGAAGAAATCTACCAGGTATATAGTACCATGCTAGAAAATACTAATAATATGCAAAATTGGAAAATTCAATTTTACAACAAATCCCAAAAAAGTAACCCCTGTATTAAAAAAATACTTCAAATTGGTATACAATGCTCCCTCAAGCTAAGAATTCACTAAAAATATTTAAAACTAACTAAATATGTGATAAATAGTTTAAAAATAGACCGAGTCCCATTGAAAAATACATCAATTTACATATGTGGGTTGGTTTCCAAAAATGACTTGTGCACACAACACATAGAAAATAGAAAGCGCGACACCGCAAAAACAATGGGCTTTTTAGTATTATATTTCAGGAGCCTAAAAACCTTTACACAACATTTAGACCCCAGGTTTCTACACAGTTGAATCAACCATCAATGTCTGACTTTGTTGTAACCGGGACAGAAAAAAAATACATGAAGTTCTGTCTCCACCTCAGTGCTACAAGCCGGACATCCTAAAGAGAGTGTGCCTGCACACTTGTTGGAATATGCGTGCAGGGGAAGGGTCTCTTGTCTAAATTGTATATATAACTTCCTTGCCTGTGCTGGTTGTATATCATCCAGGAAAGACTCCAACATATAATATTCCTTATCCCTCATGAATGTAACTGTTAGAGTACCTATTGCTGAGTTCTCCTGTAGGTGGGCAAGTTTGCTCTCCCTATAGCTCTTGACCAATTAATTTCTAGTGATTGCAGAACATGTTACCTCAGGATTGTCCCATAAGCTTGATCTACCTATACTTCGGAGTACATCCCTGATATGTACAAACCATGCTAATTTTCCTGCACCCAGTAGTCCCAGTACCTCCTTTAGCTCCGCACTATATACAGCCAATGCCGGGGTAAACCATAAACAACGCCAAAAGGTTAGAGGTCTAAGAGCAATTTCCTCTGTGATTGGTCTCCCCCCTAGATCCAAACGCAAAGGAATAAGTGGGGAGCTGAGGGGGAGACCAAATAGCTGCCTGGTAAAATTGTTCTCAGACTTGGTAATATTCCTTAGAGAACAATGTCCCCATAGTTCAGCCCCGTACATTACAGCACCCCTTGCTTGTGCTTTATAATTCTCCACAATCTGTCTGACGGGTTTAAGGAAAGAATTCCTAACTAGCTTGACCAGCCCTCCATTGTTTGCGCTAGCTTGAGGCATGTTTTGTTTATTTGTGTCCCCCATTCCATTTTTTCAGTTAGGGTAACCCCTAGGTACTCAAATACAGGTACACTCTCTAGCGGGATGCACTTTAAGCAAGGATTAGGAAGTGTTGAACTAACTGGGTTAAAGACCATGTATTTTGTCTTCTGGATATTAATTTCCAGCCCCTGTGTTTACAAAAGGCATCAAAGCTGGCAAGGATCCTCTGGATACCCATTGGTGACTTGGAAAGCAGTAGAGTGTCGTCAGCTAACATCATTGCCAGCACTTTGCTATGCGCTATTTTTGGTAAATCAATGCCCTTCTCCTTATTCAATGCATCAACCAAAGCTTTGATGTACAGACAGAACAAGGTGGGTGCGAGAACACATCCTTGTCTGACACCTCAAATTACTGCTAGTGGTGTGGTGAGTTTACCATGTTTTCTGTACCTAATTATGGCATAATTGTCTTCATGTAAACACCTGATCAGACGACATAAATAAGTAGTGACCCCTAGATCATGTAATACAGCCCATAGTTTATCTCTGGGTACCAAATCAAATGTGAAACCACTTTAGGAACCTCTTGGCATCGATCACATCTCCTTAAGGAATACAGGATCCGGGGATGTGGATTGGGGTGAATTTGAATTTCAGGGCAAGACCAGCTGAAACATGAAGGTACAGTTCCCAGTCTCTAAAACCAGTTTACCTATGTAGGTCCAACTGGTACCGGACAGGCCCAGTTGTCACCTTCCTCTGCTACCAGAGTTTGACAGAGTACTACAGCTCTTACCCTATGCGTGACTGATGGACCGGGAGCAGTGGCATCCATATATGGGATTTGGTGCTTCGTGCTGGACCTGTTTCTCTATGGGAACATTTAAAATGACGATTTCAATTCATTACGTAGAATCTATTTGGTCCTACCAAAATGACTTAAACCTAAAAGGATTTATTTGCAGAATTTAGTTGTACAGAAATTGATAGAATAGTCAGAATCAGTTAATCAATAAATCAGAGTGCAAAGCTCAGGTAAAGTACAGAAATCAGTCAAAGAACTCAATAAAGTTCAGGTCAGCAAAATACAGCATACAAAATAGGAGAGCAATCCGGCATGGATTCGCCTCCTAGGGTCAGTGAAAGGGGAGCTCCTCATACATACATCCAAGAAGAGCATACTTTTATAGGGTTCTGAACAAAGAATTTCAAACATTTACTACAGTGGTACATGGTTTGCGTGGTCTGAAGAAATTAGGACAAAGCGGAGAGAAACAGTTGCAGATGAATGCATTTGGAAAAGCTCTGATAACTACAATATGGAGCTTCTTACGGGCACCACCTGTGCTGGAACAAATATTGCTACATTGTGTGTAATTCTGCCTGCACAGCCTTAAATTAGTATAAATATTAGTCAGAACAGTGTGTGAAGGTCACTGTCCTTGCTCATGAAGCACGTTCAAGCTTTATTCTATTGAGATATGAAAAGTGCGAGGTTATCCATGTGGTGCAGTGAAACGTCACAAGTAGCAGTCTGAGGCCTTAAATCTCTATGTTAGTCAGAGTTTGTGTTTTCATTTGTGTAAAGCGTTACATTTCAGAAAAATAGCTACATCAGCTGCAAGGCTTAATGTGTTTAATATTCATTTGCCAGGTAGGAATGCGTTTTTTCCCACCAGATTTGTGCTGAGATGTACATGATATTCTGATGAATACCAGGTTTAATGCCTGCAGCTAGGGCCGCTTTGGTCTGCTTCGTGCAGAAGGAGGATGCTGATATCAAGGAATAGGATGCATTGCCATAGGCGCTGGGTGGAGTAGCTCTGCTGTTGTATGAAAGAACAAGGTAGTCCTGTGAAAAAATAACTCATGGTTTTGCAGTGGTGCCTGAAGCTGGGCGTCACCCTGTATAAAAGATCTCACTTTCTCCAGAAGAGCAAACACTTGTGGTTCTCCTTCAGTATATTACTACCCCTCTCCAAATAACTAGCTACGTCAATCACCTGGCATCTCTGAGAGCCTTGCCTCACAAGAGCTTTGTGGCTCTTGGCTGGTACACTGAAGCTTACCCGAGCAGCTGAAAGACCTGTCAGATCGACCATTAAGTACCATGTCTGTTCTTCAGACGTTCCGTTCATTCCTGCATCACAGTTCAGTGCCCTCTGAGAAAGAGGTTACTTCCTCCGTTCGCGAGAGCACCATGAGTTCTACGGAGACCCCCGTGGCCACGTCTAGATTCTCTCGCTCAGAATTTGAGGAGTCCGCTGAGATGCTGAATAAACCATTGGAGGTCGAGTCGTCCCGCATATCCGCCAACTGGTCTACCCGCAGCTCAGAGCTATTGCTGCCGTCCTACCATGAACTGAGGTTTTCCGGCACACAGGAGGAAAACTGGAAGATCTGGAACCGCTGCTCCAGCGAGAAGGCCGAACTGCAGCAGCTCAACGAGCGCTTTGCCACGTTCATAGACAAGGTGCGCAGCCTGGAGCAGCAGAACGCGCAGCTCCTGGTGGAGCTCAACATTCTGAAGTCCAGGGAGTCCCAGGGAGGAGGCGGCGGCGTGTACCAGCAGCGGTTCAAAAAGACGCGGGAACAGCTGGAGCAGCTGACCAGTGATTACAACCGCGTAAAGCTGGAGAGGGATAGGCTGAAGGAGCAGCAGGACTTTCTGGAGCAAAGGTAATAAGCTCAGAAGGGAAATAGGTGGTGGGGCCCAAGAGAGGGGCGGGAAATTGGGGTGAAGGTTAAACTTGCTGGAGGGTTGCATGATTATATGTAGGGTTTGAGGCAGGATCGGACTGGCCATGAGGTAGTGCCCACAGGCTGGTCTGGCAGGTCAGTGCGTGGGACTGTTTTATGGTCTGGTCGGTCGGTTTTTAATGTTGCTTTCAATGATATTAAAACAGACATTGCCTTCAGCATGCACACATGCATATTTTCTTCCAAACTAAGCAAAACACTCATAAAATCTGTCTTTGCAAGTGCAAAAGTGCCCCAAATTACAAACATGGGTCACTTTTTTTTAGCTATCTAATTCACTTGTGGGGCCCACTTTTATTTTGGAGCCTGGTCTATTTTTTTTGTCCCAGTTTTCTGTCCCAGTCCCACACTGGTTCGAGGGACATGGAGCAAGAGATATTTTGCAGAAGCTAAAAAAGTACCATTCCAATCCAGGGTCGATCTGCTTTCGCTCCAAGACTCCTGTATCCTCGGCTGTTTATTGTAAGTTTGTCACCACAAGGAAGAGTAAATTTCAGTAGCACGCACTCTGCAAATGTTGTACATGTGGAAATGGTTCAAGTGGAATGTGTGAGCAAGGCGTGGAAAGCCCAGTGGCTCTAAATGTTCACGGTATTTAATTTTAGCCGGTGTTTGCTATTGCTGGGCACCGGCGAATATTTTTGGGGATTGGCATTTATTTCCCCTGAGTGCAAAAGCACAAACTGGAAAGAGGGAGGAAGAGAAAGATGGCAAAACCGTCACAAAAAAAGAAAGCAGGAACCTTCAAGAGTGAGGAACAGGGTCAGGTAGTGTCTGCTAGTGGGTTATAGACTATCAGCCTTGGTATCCCATGCGCAGATGTTTACTTGCACCGGCCCCGGCTTCTTAGCAGAGCTTCAGCAACCAGCACTCTTTCTTTCACAAATTAAACACTGAACGTACGCAATTATTAACTTTTTAAACTTTATTTTGAAGAAGTATTCTGGAGCGAATACTCGCTCACAGTCCTTTTCAAAACACACCAAAGACGCATACACATAACTCTGCGTTTGAATCACCTCTTCAAGATTTGTAATGCGACCTGGCCAAGCCAACTGCTTCTGGGGAGATAATACTGTTCCGTTCTGTGAGGACAGTGTTGCTTATCATTTGCTCGTTTTTCAGAAACACATTTTCTATGAGAAGGCACTTTTCTGACGGAACATGTATTTTTGCCTTGGAGAAATCCAATACTCTTAATCAGAAAAATGCCTTAAAATGGATTAGCAAAAATATAATGCTTTGCTACATCTCAAAATTCTGCTTCTTTCCCAGCTTTCCAACCTTTCATATGTGACTGCGATACCAGTCATATACTAGTGGCACGAAATGTGATAGCACGAGTCAAAGTCTTTCCCCTATAGAATTTTTTTAATTGTACTTTTATCCCATATAGTCCTATACTATGCCTGTCCGTCATGGATCTCAGTCAAAATAAAGCAGAATACATCAGGAAAAAAGATCCACCTGGGCTAGGCTTGTCTTTACTGCTGACACTTTGAAGACAGTCAGTAGATTTTCAGGAAAAATCTGAAGAAAGCCTGCAAATCCTTCCCTGGACTCGATAAAGTTAGTACCACGAGACACCTGCTTACAAATACAGACACTCTCGATCTCCCAGAGACTGGCGTGTTAGGCGCTTGTGGTATCTCTGGAAGATTGCTGTGTAAGATGACTGTGATAGGTCTTGAAGGTCAATTTTTAGACCATGTAAGCATTCAGTTCAGATTGGTATGTATAGTATTTCTTCAAAATGGCTACTTTAGACATCAATCTTTTGCAGATAGGTCTATTGGTGATTATTGGTATATCTTGAAAATGTGTGTTTAAACGATTTTGAACATTTCTCGGAGACAAGTTTGTCAGATGTCCTTGGTCACCTCTTTTGATGGGTAAGTAAGACTGTCAACAGTATCACTTGGGATGAATTTGACATCCAAGGGTAATCTTGGATGATGAAACCCATCTTGGGATGGTTGTGTTTGGTGATCTTGGGCATCTCTTGAAGAACGGTGTGTTAGGTGATCAAGGATGTCATTTGGAGATGGGTGCGGTACACAGATGTGTAAGGCTGCCACTAACATCTTGAGAAGGGGTGTTAGATGATTGAGAGTATCGTCAATAGAATAACATTAAGATACATTGTCCTCCCAGGGGAGTTCTTCAGGTGTATTTAACAGTGTTCCTGTTGCCTTCCCCTTTTCAGGAATTCTTCCCAAATTACAAATGGGACAAGAAAGTAGCTGTGAAAGCCCTAGAAGTAGCCACAGTGAAAGGAAGTTTTCAACAATTGTGTTGCATAAAAGTAAAAGATTCCTATTTTATACTTCAGAACTTAAAATCACTGGATTAATATGATCTAACGTGGGTTTGCCTGTGAGATTGTTTAAACATCCAATGGTGGCACAAAGTGTGACAGTAATAATAAGGGGCATTCTATATGACAGATACTTAGGGCTGATTGACAAATGTAAACGTACCCATGTTTGTAAGTTTACTCTTTTCTGTATTCACAAAACTGCAATTTAATAGTAACTTTATGACTGCAGAAACTCTACAGTTGGGGCGGAGTACTCCTCACATAAAAAGATAGGCCTGTTCTATGATTGTTTTCGGGGTAGTTCACCCCCCTGATCCCCCCTGACTGCGGATTCTCCGCAGTCATAAAGGTACTATTAAACTGCAGTTTTTTTGAATGTCGAAAAAGAGGGAACTTACACAAATGTGTAAATTTACCTTTGTGAATCAGGATCAGTGTCTCTATTTTGAAAGAGCCTTAGATTGGATTCCTATCTCTGCCGGAGTCCTTTATAAGATTGTATCTTTTAACATATTAAGCCTCATAAATCAAGTATCTCATGAAGTTATATGTTTTGAAAAACCTGCTCCGCTTTTGAAGTCCTGGGTTTTAGGAAAGACCAAAAACGTGTCTTCATGCAAAAGTGACACTTTAACGGACAATAGTAATTTGAAATAAAGTGCCTTACAACTGAGTGGAAGGAAAGTCCCAGATTCTCAGAGAAAGTTTGAAAAAGTCTGGGCGTAGTACCTTTTAATGCGCCTTATCTTTCTGGTTGTCTCTCAAGCTATTTGTATTTAGTCCTTTAAAATAATTTCTAAGTCAGATTGACTGTATTGGGGTGCAACGCATGCCCAAGTCACTAATTGTGTTATCAGTGTCCATTGCACTAGTATCAAGGCCACAATTTGTCTTGAGTAAGTTTACTTGCAATTTGGCTCAAATTATTTTTGTTTCTGAAGATAGTGAAGAAACCTAAAACTGATTATGGGGATCTTAATAACTTGACGCATATCTCAGATCTTCCTTTTCTCTCAAAGGTCATTGAAAGTATTGTAGAAATACAACTTAAACAGTGCATCTCCAACAGTAATCTCATACGAGTTCCTTTAAGGATTCAAACCAGGCTGTAGTAATGAGACTGCCTCGCTCCAGGTTGTTGAAAATGCACATCACATTCTTTACCTCTGTGCTTCCTTTGACACAGTCAGCCATTCCACTCCTATTAGCATTCTGAATGAGTTCAGAATTGGCAACTCCTTTTCCAGCCCTATCAATGTTTTGCAAGGAGTACCCCCAAGCATCCATTCCGGCACTTCCCCTCTTTAGTTCTACCTCGAACCACTTTACTGGCTCCTCATCCAGAAGAGATGCAGTTCAAGATCCTCACGCACGCTTACAAAGCTCTACACGATCAAGGACTGAACATACACCTGCCCGCAAGACACATGAGAACCACCTCACTTGCCCTAGCACACCCCCCCTCCCCCCATCCATCGCAGCCGCAGTGGGGGACCTCCTTCTTCTTCATAGCTGCCAAGACCTAGAACGACCTGCCCCATCACCTCTGAACAGCACCCTCCCTGGCAGACTTCAGAAAGAAACTCAAGACCTGGCTTTTCGATGGAGACACAGCACCCTCAGCATCCAGAAATTCTTAAGGGTGACATTGCTGCACTATACAAATGCTGATTGATTAATGACTTCATCCTGAACATCTCTTGCCTCTTATATCTCCAATAAACTTCTGATACTCTCATCTACCTCAAGATTGCTTTACCTACACACCTTCCATTGAAGTTCAGGGACAGACTTAAAGACATGGGGGAGGAGTAATGTCATTGCTTAAGCTGCTAGGCCGACACATGACATCATGATACAGACATGCTGTGGGGACTTTCACTTTCCACGCTGCAATGCATGTTATGAAGAGGATATCAGACCGTGCTCCTGCATCACAGGCCAACATAGAGGTGGACCTCACTTTCCTCAGGGAAGTTGGCAAGCTGCCTCTGCCACTGCAGGGATCCCCGTAACCCAGGAGGCACTAGGGGTTTATTTGTAAGCCCATTGTGCCGCAGGTTCGTCACTTGTTTTGACGCACCGGTAGTGCAGAGTGCAGACCCATATGTACGAGTCCACGCAAAGCCACTTTGTGTGGCTTTCCATGGCCTCATGGATATGTAGTAAGGCAAAGCAGCGCAAGTCGCTAAGATGCCTTACTCTGCATCAAAGACGTGTTCCATGGGCGTTGCAGTGGGTGTTCACATGCAACACCCATGGATTTTGACACATTCCCAAATTTACAAGGACGTTTAAACCTGGGAATGTGTCAAAAAAGGGGAGGCCCAACGAGGAGGAATAGCTTTGGGCTTATTTACAAGAAATGGCGCATCACTGCAGTAAAGCAGGGAAGCATCATAATTACTTGCGACTGAGGCAAAAATCCTTACAATGCCGGATTTACATTAAGGGGCTCCATGGTACAAGGACTCACGGATGCCTCAGAAATAGTGATGCATCTGTGGAAAGGGTGCATTGCTGTAGTTGGTCATAAGACTGATGCAACTACAGTAATGCGTCAAAAAACAGAGTGGCTGCGTCAGTATTGACCGACAAAAGTAGCCTACTGTATGGGGGGACCAATGTAATAGAGTGTGAAAAGGTGAAAAACTCACCTTGGACTCTATTGCATTGGCATTGGTCCTGTATGTCTTTCATACAAGTGGGCATAGTGTACTTATGTATACCACTACACCTATGTATGTTTGACATATTGTGTGAGACTACTATGTGTGTGGTTACAAGTCATTAATGTTGTGTAATGTGGCATTTACAGTTTTACCTACCTTAAGTGTGCACTTACCTGTTGAGGGGACATGATTTCCCTGCAGATTGCATTGTTGGAAGTGACTTCAGCTGGTCAGATACCTATGCCACAGCCAATGCATCATTCTTAAGCCTGGGTTTTAGAGGCGTATGAATTTTGACGCATTGCAAGCGCAGCGGCCCGCTTCCCGATGATGCGTCACTTTTCCCAAAAGTCATAAATACTACTTCAGCAGTTTTACGGAGGATATTACATGGGAATGCCTACCTTGCATATATTAATTCCAACAGAACACAGCCGATTTTGATGAAGGTAAAAACCGACACAGGCTGATGAAAAGTGACGCATCTGTCTAGATGCTTCACCTTCTAAATGTGGAGCAAACAAAGCGCCACTGGTGGGTCAAAAAAAATTAAGCAATGTCGGTGCAATCTGCTTGTAAATAAGTCCCTTTATTTCTCCTCGCTTTTTGCTCTTTCTATGTGCGTTGCATTCTGCAGCACATATAAAAGGAAGAAAATGCCTCCATTTATTGTTTTACTGCAGAAAGGTGTCCCTTCCTGCACAAAAACATTAATTCCTACAACGCAGATACCCTTGCACCATGGCGTATGGGTGCCTGCATAGGCACAAGGCAGCCAAAATGGCACCAGCGCAGTGGAAAAGGACAGGAATGCGCCATATATCATAAATACAACATTCCTGCCTTGTAAATGAGGCCCCTCATTTACAAGAGGCCACTTTTTATGATGCTTCGGTGGCGCAGGCCTCTCAATCATATCTGTGAGGTGACACAAAGCCACCCTGAGTGGCTTTGCATGGCCTCACATGTATGGAGTAAGGCAAGGAAGCGCAAAGTGCTGTGTTGCCTTACTCTACCACAAGGAAGTGTTCCATGGAGGTTGCTGTGGGTTTTCCCACGCAACACCTTACCAGATTTGCAAGGATCTGTAAACCTGGGAATGTGTCAAAACTGTGCGCCTCCCCAGGGGAGCACACATAGAAACAGGAAAACGCCTCCATTGATTGTTTTTGTCCAGGGAGGTGTCCCTTTTTGCACAAAACCAATCATGGCAACAATGCAGACACCCTTGCACCATGTTACAAGGGTGCCTGTGTTGGCACTAGGCATCAATTTGTTCAACGGCGCAGATGAAAGGACAGGAATGCACAGTATCTCGTAAATACGGTGTATTTCTGTCCTTTGGAAATGCCACAGGGCAGCGCAGTAAAAAGACTTGTGGTGCTGCCCTAGGCCAATTTTATGTAAATGAGGCCCTAGGTGTGCCCAGAACGGCAGTGTCAATGGGGCCCAGCAGCTCAAATAGAATGTGGCTCTTCTCTACGTCGAAGGAGAAGGAGGTGGGAAGCAATGGGTCAGTCATTGACCCCTGGAGCGGGTGTTAGTTCAGAGAGCAGAACGAATGGGTCCCTGAGGGCCACAGAAGTAATGACAGCCTCTGTGCAGGGTATGACCTTGTACAAATAGGAGAAAGGGTCGTCTCCTGGATGGCGGCATTTCCTCATGAGGGACCAGGAGCCATTCCAGAAGCTAGAGTAATGGGTAAGCAGCAAAATGCAAGAGGGCAGCAAAGGAAAATGCTTGCAAAGAGGACAAGGGGCAGGAAGCAGAAAGAAGGAGTGCAAGCCAAGGAGCAGTCAAGAGCAGGGGTCGAGGAGTATAGAAAGGGATAGCACTTGGACGGTGTATGGCTCCAGACCTCCTAGGAGCATGACTTGACAGAGCATGGAAGGAGTGTAAGAGAGGTTGCATGGAGTAGTACTATGGAACTAGACAACTGGCACTGTCCAGTTGGGGGCAGGTGGCTGACATGCCAGGTGAAACCTCAAAGCATGCCCTCACTGTCCTAGACAAAGGTGGTCAACAGGTGGCGGTTGAATTGAAGAGAGAGGAGAGAGGGTGGATGATGCATGGATGCACCCCCATCAAGAAGGGATGCAGCACAAGAAAGAGACTAGAGGGACTGGGGGAATTGCATTTGAACAGTGAGGGCACCAACATGGTGGTGGAGCACAGAATTGCTCTAAGATCGATGGTTGTGGAGGTGTACAGGATGGGCCATGGGCCTGGGGAAGGGGACATGGGGTCGGACAGTAAAGACACAGCAAGTGGGCGAAGGAGAGGGTGTGTGGCAAGAAAGGAAGATGAAAATTGAGAGATAGTAGAAGAGGATTTAAATGGCAAGGGGATGAGGAAAAAGGAGTTGGGAGAGTTAAAATAGTGAGAGAAGACCCCAAGGGTGGGCAAAGGTAGCAATAGACATAGCAGGAGAGGAGCAACAGTGGTCATCTTCACGGTTGGGGCTGATGAGGAACAGAGACTTGCAGGGCCAAGGAGGGTCACCACTGTTAGCCCGAAAAGGAGCTGAGCAGGGCCAGGTTGGAACAAAAGACAATTCTCTAGAGGCAGAGCAGACAAGAGGAGATGGGCCAGGGTCAAGAAACCTCACAGATTGGAGAGTGAGAGGAAGAGAAGTGTGGGTGCAGACTATGAGCATGGAGGAGGTTAGTGAAATGATTAGGACAAAGAAAGGGGACAGAGTGATTGGATGAGAGGGAATATGATGGAATGAATGAGGAGGGGTAGAAGGCAATGGGAGAGAGTGGAGTTTGAGAAGTTGCAGAGAGGATGGTGAAATTCGTGGGAGAAGTTCCTTGACGGTGGCAGGGGGACAGGAGAGGCCATGATAAAGAGGATGAGGTTGACAATGAGACAGACGCAATGAAACCTGAAGGGTTCGAAAAAGTAGGGGATGGAGTGCCTCTCGCAGTTGGGTTGGGAAACAAGTAGAAGGGAAAGTAATGAAACAGGGGAAGAGTGCAGAGAAAAAAAGATTTGGGATGGATGCAGAGAAATGCGTAAAGGTGCCATTCCTGGGGGCAGCATACCCATTGGGGCTCCATTTACAAGAGAGCACCAAAACCAAAATCTGGGCAAATGAATATATGTATATATTGAAGCTATTGCACTGAGAGACAACATTTTAAGTAGTGTCTATGCTGGAGGAGAGGGAACTAGCTAGATGCTCTAGAGTACAAATTAATATTGATATTTGGACAGAAGCATTTACGATATATAGCAGTATCATTTATGATAAGTCACCTGAGAGTAGTGTGGCATTTCTCAAGTATTAAGGTCAAAAGTTTCAGTTTTGGCGGTCTTGCATGGATGAGGTACGGTGAAGAATACTAGTTTAGACAAAGCTTGCTTTCAGTGAAGTCACGGGGGGAGTTGGACAATGAGCATTAGCTGAATTATAAGTATATGACTCTTACAAAGCCCATGCTGTGTATACACAAGACAAGTAGTTTGCCACTGCTCTACTCAATCTTTCCAGGCTGACCCCTCGTGGGGAAGGAGCATCCATGCAGGGCTGACGGGAGGGAGTTTGAACTTTACCGAAGACTTGCTGCAAGTCCGTACATAAATGTTCAAAATGTGATGGCTGACACCCATGGCCAGATTTACTAAAATTTTCCGTTGTGGTTGCTCTACTTTCGTGGCACAGCCACGATGCAAAACTCTGGTAGAAATTCACAAAGCCATGTAGGGGGTGATTTGCGCTGCCTTGTATGGCTTTGCATAGAAATGTAATGCAACGCAGTGGCTTGCGCTGCCTTGTGTTACATTTCGTTCTGGGAGGCATTCCATAGGTAGATCATAGGCGTTCCCAAGGATTTCACACAATCTTAGATTTAAAAGGTTTGTAAACCTAGGATTACTTGAAATCGCTCTGCTTCCCAAAGGATGGCGCAACAAATTGAAAAATCTTTTTTTCTCCTTGTTAGTTCCTCTTTCTATGTGTGAGGAAATGGGCCATTAGATGTGTATCCTGCACAAGTAATAGGTCCACATTTGCACTCCACTGGAAACCAAAAACCCCATTGTAGCTATTGACTCTCTCAGGTAGCGGAGCAGAGCAGTCCAAAGCCTACTCAAGGGAGGTGGTGTGGGCTAGTAATCACCATTCGCTGGCATGCAATAATAACACTCAATAAATGATTGTCCAGTCTGTGCTTTTTCTTTAGAAAAGTAAAAGTACATTTATTACACACATGCACACACTACTCAATATTACGCAGTAATTTATAAATATACATAAGGCTGGTGGAAATTCCTTTCTCCTCATTACATTTGACCCCTAAAGGGTCATGACTCCAAAATTCACATGACACCCCTTTCATGTACAGTACACCATTTAACTATATATGGTGGTGCCAGTTTGCATTAGGTCAATGTTTTCCCATTTCTATAAGTGGCCACTACATTTTGCTCTGCTAGCGGAGTTAACTGAGTTTTGCCCACCTAATGCGGAGTTCCAGCAAAACTCCGTCAACTGCCGCATGGAGAAGTTTTTTCGCAAACGTGGCTTGGCAACATTAAGTTGGCACACATAAGCGAGAATTGTCGTCCCCTATCGTGATTTTCAGGCACCACAACGGCACCTGGCAAGATTTTCTCAATGCGGGCGGTCGCAGCAGATCATGACCGTTCGTGGTGAGAAAACTGTCACTCAAGTAGAAAATCTACTTGAATGGCACAAAAGAAGTGGCGCATTCTGGCATGCCGCGTAGTGTCCTTCGTGCTAATTTTGCAGTGCGGAGCAAGCTCCTGATGCTAAAAATCAGTGTGAGCAGAGTGAGGAACTGATTTCTGCGGAAATCTTCAGAATCTCACTGAGTTTTTATGTAACTCCCTGAAATTCAGCAGAGTGAAACTCAGAGAGTTCCACCCACCCCTACCCATTTTGAGATTGAAACCACATGTTATTTTGATACTTAATTTAATCACTGATTTAGCCATAATCCCTCTGCACTTATTAAGAATAATCAAGCATTGCAATCACATGCCCACCTTACCAGTAATAAGGCATGACATCCCTGCATTATCAACGATAAAACATGACATCTCCTCCTGCACTTATAAGTAACCAGGCATTGCAATAAGGTGCTTACATTATCAGTAAGAAACATTGCAGCCCATCAGGAATAAGACTTCCTGTCAGCATCACCAACTCTTTGAATAAAGGTATGCCATTAACATCTTTGAATGAAGCATTGGTTAATCTCATGAAGCATAATACTTTGAAAGGAAGCATTGTCAGACCATCATGAATAAAGCATTTTCAAGCATGTACCATGTGACTTTGTCTTTTATAATCATCTTTAGACCACAGAACCAACAGTCATAAACTCAGCCTCTAGAGGGCACTGCACACCCGGCTGTAGAGCACCAGCCTGGGGAGCATTTAAATACCAACCAATGAGGCCTGGATAGTATTCCCACTCTGGACCCACCAGACTAAGGGGCCTATTACGATGTCGGGCGCACTTACGTCAGCCCGACATCGTCTCGTAAATGGGACCGACCGACCTCCGGTCGACGGTCTCGCCCGCCTCACTAGGATGTGACCGAACACTGTTGGGTTGCATTCCGACATTTCCCTATGGAAGCCCTGCTGAGGGCCCCCAAACACGATTTTTCACATGGCTTCCATGTCGGACAGGCCGGCATGGGAACCATGCCCAAAACCGTACATCGTAATCCCAAAGGCGGAAAGGCTGGCCCTTTGGAATTACGTGCCGGTTCCGACTGGCCGACGGGCTCCTTGAGCCCGTCCGAAGCCAGCCAGAATGACCGGCCTGTTTCAATTCTGACCAGGTGATACATAATCAGCCGGTCGGAATTGAAACCAATGGAGATCGGAAAGCCTCCGACCAAAGGTCGGAGGCTTTCCGACCTCCATCATAATAGGCCCATAGTGTCAGTAACTGTTCCAAATGCTGTTCAGATTCCTTTCAGAGGAGCTGAGTCGCCCCTGCAGCTACCCACACTTTTTTTATCCATTGTTGGTGGTAGCCCGCCATCCTGGGACAACAACAACCAGTCAAAGAAGGCTTAGGTCAGTTGCAAGCCCCACAGGGCATTATTGGGTGCGCTCTCGGGAGCGTGCATGTAGATATAGCGCCTTCACTGCTTCCTTTGTTGAGCCGTGCAGCCTTGCACAGCTCAGCGTGCATTTTACTTTTTCTCTTTTTTTATCTTGGAGTTCCCAGTCCCACCCAGGTAACCTGCAGGTTTTGATTCATTGGAGGAAGCCTAAGGAGCGCTCTCCTGGCTGCTCCAATCGGCTCCCGCACAGGCAGCATCTCATCTGCTGCCCATGGGAACCAGCAGCACTCTTCCTCCCTGCCCACTCCTGTGGGCAGGGCATTTGCTGCAGTGGTGGTCACCCACCCCCAGATACGGACATGGGGAGGTAGGCAGGCCACCATGTATGGGGAAGTGCAGCAGCACTCCCTCATCCTTTTCCTTTACATTGGGGCCCAGAGTTGGGGGTCCAGAGCCTCTGGCTTCCTTGGTGGGAGGGGCTTGGTGCCCCCCCCCAAGTTCCTTCTGTTGGTGGGGGCCTGGAATTGGGGGTCCTGGGTCCCTATGATAAAATCCAGCCCATGGGTTGGGATCTCTGGGACATCTTAGCTCTGGGGAGAGGGCCCCACACACACACCCTCCCAGGGAAAAATTACAATTTACTCCTTGCGGCAACCCCCTGGCCCATCCAGGGGGTATTTACAAATGCTGCAGCAGAGCTCCACACACTCCTTGATAATGCTGGCGGAGTCACAAGTCAAATCCTTTGTCCTCTCATACTCGGGCCATGTTGGACCTTTCTGCACATGTTTGGGTTTATTTTGCTCCTGGTGGTGAGCCCTAGCCACCTGGTGCACTTTCCTTGGGCCTCGTGGCCTCTAAGGTGGCAGTCTTTGCAGGGAGCTGCTGCTCTCCTCCTGGCACAGAAGTCCAGTCCTTCCCTCTACTGGTCCACAAGGGGTGCAAGGGGACCAGTTTATCTGGTTTTGGGGAGAGCTTCACTGGTTCTGGAGTCAACTGCAGTCAGAGTCCTTAATTCAAATGGGCATTAAGGGGTTCCTCCTTCCAGTTGTCCATGGCTGTCACCTCCAGTCTCAGTGTCCAACAGAAAAACACAGCCAAGAGAGAGCTCTTCCCCTTGGCAAGACACTTTAAGTGGTGGCGAAAGGTTCTAAAAGCGAGTCACCTCTGGCCTATACTGGGGTTCCACATCACCTCTCTGCTCCTATCCCAACCCTCCTTACAGCATTCTGGGACAATTCAAAATGGCATCACACAGAAGTCACTACTCATATCTCCTCTGGGAGCCTCAGCTCTGCCCCTTCTAGCATCACTTGCAGGACCTTTCCCATCAAATCTTCAAAGAGGAGCCCCCCACTTGTGTTGGCTCCAAAGGTCCGGGCTCCCTCCTTTGTTCAGTGGGCTTGGCCCATCTCTGGTACAATGTGACAGCTAATTGGTGGATGCAGATCCTTCAACCCCACCCCTTTTCTCCTCAGGACCTGAGTGAAGCACTGTTAATTGTGCCCTTTGTGTGGGGAGGCTTTGTTCCTGCTGCCATATAAAAATGTAATTAACTTGGCACAGCAGTGTGACAAAATACTTGGGCTTTTATCCTGAGCTGAGCCAGAGATACATGGCAATCTGGATGACCCATAAGATGTACAGATATCTTCTTGGAACTCTCATATTTAAGTTTGGGATACGAGTTCCACCCCAGTTCGATATGTCATTGGTCTCTGTAGGCCAAAGTGAAGCGAAACTGCACTCTAAGACAGTCTTCCCCATAGGTGTATTATGAAGTGTCACTACAGTCAAGACAGTTAACCACACTGACTTTCCCTATGAGCGTACACTAACATTATGAATCCTACCCCAGGCCAATATTGAATCCTGTAGAGTCCCCTCTACATCATGCTACCTGTGTGCAGCTACTGGGCTGCTCACAATATTAGTCTCCTACATGCATGTCCATGTGTAACCAGCCAAGTGCTTCTTGCTCTTGCTGCGTCGCAGTGGCCTTATCTTAAAAGGCAGACATTGGCGGTAAACATGTGCAGTCTATTTACCTTGGGTGAGTCACCAGTTATGATGCTCACCCACAGTAAAAGGTCAAAAACCAGATGATCAGAAAGCAAACAATCCAGGCGTATTAGATGGGCAGAACCCTTCGCATCACACTATGGGCCAGATGTACAACCCTTTTTTTCAGCCGCAAACGTGAGATCGGCCCATTTGCGACCGCAAAAAAGGAATCCAGGCATGTACAAATGCTATTTTGTGAGTCAGTGACTCGCAAAATAACATTTGCGACTCTCGCTATTTGTAAGGGGCGTCCCTTCCTAATAGCGAGTCACCATGCCATATACTGTTGTATTGCGACCGCATTTGTGGTCGCAAAACACTCACAGGTTACCACCTATTTCAAGTAGGTGGTAAACCACTCGCAAACGGGAAGGGGTCCTTTAAGGAAAACGGGCTGCTTTTAAAAAAAAGACCTGCTTTATTGAAAAAGCAGTCACAGACATGGTGGTCTGCTGACCCCAGCAGGCCACCATCCCTGTATGTGCTAGCCATTCCCAATAGGGTCGCAAATTGCGCTTGCCTCATGAATATTGATGAGGCATGCAATTTACGACCCCATTGGTAATAGAAACAGTGTCTGAGACACTGTTGTACATTGCATTTTGCGACTCGCAAATTGCTAGTCGCAAAATGCAATTGTCGTACATCTGGCCCTATGTGTGCTGCATTCTGCCCTGGACCGGCCCCGGTATCTCGTTGTGGAGATAATAGGGAACTCTTAATGAAGCCGTCATAATGCTTTTTGTGAATTGTAAATGTCATGAAGTAGGTGCCTGTGACCTGTGTGTGAAGAGGCCCCCTAACATTGTGAGAAACAGTGGCAACATTATTTGTGGCTGATGCACATGAGGCGCGTCCAAATTTAAGGCTTGAGCCCACTCAAAAAGGCTGATCCATGGCAAGAAAAAATATCACTTCCTCTGAGAAGTTTAAATGGATCAGTGCTACTGTTCATACTCATAGTTTATCCTTTCCATGCAAAAACAGCAAAGTAAGTCTAGTGGATATACCTGTAACAGTTCATTAGATTGGTCTAACACCAACTTTACTCTCAAGTCTGCTAGCAAGAAATCTACATATTACTTGACTGAAACCAGCATTAAAACACTTAACATGGGCAAATCGTCTTTCATGGTTTCAGGATTTTGCTTGGATCAGACTCAGACAGACTGGGTTTTCCTGAATCTTTTTCTGGCAGGCATGAAGATGATCAAAGTGAAGGGGAAAATGTCCTTTCTCCTGAGCATCCTGGTGCAAGATAATTGGGGCCTGATTTATCATTGTACTGCATTGCCCTTGCATCACCCATGGCATCACAAGGGCAATGCAATATATAAGTCAGATTTACTAAGCACTGCAAGGCCACCTCACATGGTCCTGAGTAGCTTGGTAAATCTGGAGTAATGCCTTGTGTTACTCTGCCCTGGGAAGGCATTCCATGGGTGGAGCGTTTGTGTTTCCAGGAATCCACCCATGGATTATGGTTCATTCCCAGGTTTGCAAAGACTGGTAAACCTGGGAATGAGAAAACATTCTATGCCATCCCACAGGAGGCACAACGATTTATCCTCATTGTTTCCCCTTTCTAAGTGTGCTACATTCTGCAGCACATTTAGAAAGAGGAAAACATCTCTAAGAATTGTTTTTGTGCAGGAAGTTGTCCCTTCCGACACAAAAATAGCCTGAAATGCAGAAACCCTTGCACAGGGGTGCCTGCATAGGCACTAGGCAGCAGATTGTGCCCCAGCACAATCTGAGAGCAGGAAATAGCCATATATTGGTAAATATGGTGCATTCCCGCACCTCTCCCTTTCATGCAGTGCAGCAAGTTGTCTTGGTGCGTTGCATAAAATATTGATAAATCTGTCCCTTGGACTTCAAAATGCAGATATCCCTGACATATACTTTGCAGGGAATTTTCATCTTCCAGAAACTCATGTTAAATCTGACCCATCAGCCATATAGTTGTTAAAAATATCACTCTGAACAGCTGCAAATCTGTTTATAATGATCTAACCAAATACAATCTTCTGAATCTGTTCTATAATTTATTGATCGTATAACCTACTTGGGAGATGCCTCAATTCATTCAAAATTTCTCTAATGAAGCAGTTAGGAAATGTATAGCAGTGCCTACTGATCCATCATTTTTTACTTTATATTTTACCCAAGAAAGTGTTGGCGCTCAACCCTCCGTGCCTCAACTGTGACAGAATACATTCCCAATAACTCCTGAGATGGAATAGAACCTTCCAGACTTGTTTGTTTCTGGGGTCTAGTGCTCAGGGGCTTAGATTTATCAAAGTATTGCATTGCCTCTGTGTCAGGCAATCCTTAAGTCAGATTTACCCAACCAGGCAGGCCACCTTGCTTGTCCCTGGGTGGCTTAGAAAATATGGAGTAATGCAAGGCAGTCCAAGTGACTACATTGCGTTACACTGTATCGGGAAGGCGTTACATGGTGCGGAGAGTGGTTGTTTCTGCCCACCCACCCATGTATTTTTGTGCGTTGACAGATTTACTAAGACAAGTAAACCTGGGAATATGTCAAATTTGTACGCCTTTCAGATAGAGGCACAACAAGGAGAACTATCTTTATTTCTCCTCATTTTTTCCAGAATGTAGGGCAGTTAAAAAAAACTATAACGTCTCTAAGGATTGTTTTTGTGCAGTAAGGTGTCCGTTTTCTGCACAAAACCAATATTGCCTGCAACACAGGCACTATTGTACCATGGTGCAAGGGTACCTGTGTTGGTCCTAGGAAGCACATAGTGCACCAGTGCAGTGAGAGAGCAGGAATGTGATATACAATAGTAAATATCACACATTCCTGCCCTCTCCATTTGACATAGCTCAGCCAGTTGTCTTGCTGCATTGCGCTGCGTCAAAGAGTGATAATTCTGAATCAGAGTTTGCAGCGCCATATGTTTTGTGTCTAAGTATTCCTATTCCTCCCAGGAAATTAAAGAAATAGCGATGCTCAGTCTCCCAGATAAGATGTGTAATCCTTTTTAGGTCTGGCGTTGGCCATGTAAAGTTGTTCACTTACATGCTAGTGACTACTGTGGCAATGTTGTTTTTAGCCATTTATTTTTTGATTGACACAGGCCCTGCAAAATCCCCAACAATAATGGTTTGGGGGAAAAAAAACATAACAAAAAAGCATTGGCAAAGCCAAATGCCTGTCAGCAAATGCTAGAGCTCTTGGCTTTGATAAAGCTTATTTTGGCTAGGCAGATTGCCTTGGACACAGTTGTAGCAGAAACACATTCGCCGGAATTTCAAATTGTACTGAACAGGTATACATAGATGAGGCTTCCCTAGGGGTGTTGAGGGCATCAATGGGGTATGCCATTCGTTGGTATGGATTGTTTGGAGAGAAGGGTGATTGCCATTTAGGAAAGTTTAAATGGATCGGCTAAGACTCATTACTCATGGTTTGATGTTTTCTTTTAACAAGACAAAATGCTGTTGAAGTGCAGTAAGTTCCCTGTATACCACCAACAATTCATTAGCTGGCACAAAAGCAGTGTAGTCTGCCTCTGTTTTTCATCCTTACAGAGGCTAGGGTTCAGGCACAAGCAGACTATAACCTAATTTTCCACTTCTTCTAAACAGCTTTCGAATCTTACAAAAGAAGACTCACAACTATCTGGTCCGACTCTGAGTAGCATCATTTGTTTCTCAAAGGGAAGAATATTACTTCTGATCATCTGGCCCTACAGATTGTTATCAATGGGCATCCCCTTCCCTTTTCAACAACACAGGGAGCAAGACCTCTGACCTTCATGGTCAGAATACTGCTCTCCCCTCGCGCAGCTCCACCGTAGAGTGTCTGCCCCCAGCACTGCTCAGGTTGGTGTTCGAGGCTTCTGTGCCTCCCTCTGCCTTCTGCTTGTCTTTGCTGTCTCCGCTTCTGTGCCTGTTCTACTTTCCTTATTCTTGCCTTTTCCTTATTCTTGCCTTTTCCTCATTCTTGCCTTTTCCTTATTCCTGCCTTGTTCCTTTTTCTTGCCTTATTCTCCTTCTTTTTCCTGCTTTTCCGCTTTCTGCCGCTGCTACCCCCGCGGCCCCCCCTCCCGCGTGTTCCTGCCTCCCAGTTGTCCCGCCCTCCTCGAACCCTACTTAATGGCGACTGCACGCAGCGGGCGGCCCATCGGCGTGCGCCAAAGGCAAGCCCATCTGCGCCCGCCCGTGACCTTACCGCGACCAGTGCCAGGGACCCTGGTCCCCCGACCCGCTAGCGCTACAGCTCCTTGGCCCTCCATACTCTCAACACAGGCAGGGACAACAACTGCAAGCATTCTTCACCTATCAACACCCACGGACCCTTCACCTGTCGCCACTGCCGCCACTCTTTCGACTTTACCAAGACCCAGGACCCACCTCAACCCTCCTGCCACAACTCCACCACACCCCAAACCCTGCAATGCATCCTCCTCTACGTCCGCTCCCTCTGCAGACACACTGCAGAAATCTAGGACCTCCTTGACAGCAGCACGCCGATGTCGCATCACAGAAACCTGGACGAACGCCGCCTCAGGACCAGATATCGCGATCGCCATTCCCAAAAGTTACAAGATTACCCAGAAGGACTGCCCCAATCACCCCAGTGGGGGCATCACCATCGCCCACAAATCCAACCTCCGATTGAGCACCCACACCGACGGGCCCACTGACCTGATGGAACACCTTCACTTCAAGATACAGACCAACCCGACCACCACCTTCCAAGGCACCCTCATCTACAGACCCCCGGGACCCGTGCACCTTTCTCCGACTCATTCACCAACATCATCACCCCGCAAGCCATCACCTTCACCGACTACACCTTGATAGGAGACCTCAACTTCCACCTCGACAACCCCCAAGACCCCAACTCCACCTCCCTCCTAGACAACCACCTCAACATTGGACTCAAACAGATCGTACCAGAGCCCACGCACTCAGCAGGACACATCCTCGACCCCATATTCACAGCAGGAAACTCCATCACCTTCAGTCACACCTCCGAACTCCCATGGATGGACCATCGTTGCATCCATTTCACCTTCAAAATTACCAACACCCGCAAATCTCTACTCCAGCTCCTGCACAGGAACTAGAACAAGATCTCCGATGACCAGCTAATCGCCTCCCTCAGCAGCTCCACTCCAGCCGCCACAGGCCGGACCCTGCAAAATTGGATCAACGACTGTGCCAACACCATCGCCCCCCTCAAGAAAACTACCAACATCCACACCAAGAGAGCCAGATGGTTCTCCACTGAGCTCCGAGAATACAGATGAACCTGCAGAGACCTCGAAAAGTTATAGAGGAAATCCAAAACAACAGCCAACCATGACAACTTCAAAGCTGTCACCACCGCCCACACAAGCTCATCAGAAACACAAGGAATAAAGCTCTCCAGGACTGAATATCCGCCCACACACACAACAGCAAGGAACTTTTCAGCATCATCAAAAAATTCACCCAACAGTGAGACAACCGACATCCCCCCCTCCCAGGACCTCTGTGACAAACTCAGCTCCTTCTTTCAGCACAAAATCAAGACCATCTACGACAACTTCAACGACGACAGCCAAAATGCAGATCCTACACCACTCACTCCAGACACCCCGCAGCCAAAACTTGACAGCTGGACCGCCCTCTCTATCGAGGACACCCTGAAGACCATGAAGTCAACCCACTCCGGGGCCCCCACGGACCCCTGCCCCCACCACATCTACCACAAAGCCGCCGACATCATCACCTCCAAGCTTCGATAAATCGTCAAAAATTCTTTATTCGGCTAATAAAAGCCTTAAAAGCACAGAATAAAAACAAAACAGTAAAATACCATATGTATACAACGAGTACAGTTTACATATATAAATTTCCCTAAAACCATGTTAATAGCATAAAATAGATATAAAACTCATTGTTGAAAACAAAAACTGAGAAAATGCAACTCATAATATCCAGCAATAAAAGAGGATTCTGGTGCATTTCTTCAAGGATGGAACAACTGAACTAAACAGAAGGCATTTTTCTCCTAGTTCTTAAAGCACTAGATGAATAGCTGGCGACCCCGAAGCAAACCATAGGCGAGGAGAGCATCTGCAGATATAGTAGTGCTGGCCTTGCCTGGACAAAATGACATGGGCTCAAAAGCGGAAGAATGTATTTTTTACGCAAAGGGACATATATTCACAAAACAGAGTAAAGTGCAAAGTGTCCTGTTCAGACAAATTGTCACATCGACATGGCCTTGAGTCCCCAGGCTTCAGGAAACCCTTTGGAAAAACTAGTAGCCAATGGATGAGATTCAGTCTAAATCTGGTTAACAGGTAACGATGATAGACATCATTAACAAGAGACAGGTAAGGGTGCACTTTTGGACAGGGACTGAGTGTGAAGTAAGTTCTCACCGTAGGTTTATTGATTTCCACACCCACCCTGTCCTCCTGTCGCCTAGCCAGAAATTGAGATTTGATCCTCCTGATGTCAATAGATCGCAGCAATTTGGGGTTTGTATACAGCTCGGGGCAGCCTAGAGCTCTCATCAGCTCCGCTATTCACCCCAACCAAGGAATATGTAGAGCCCCCTCCAGAGCCATACAGTCCACTATGACAAGTTGGTTAGTGGTGGGTACTGGCGAGTACAAAATTCTCATCCATCGTACTAAAGGTGCAACTGTAGTATGATCAGAAATGTATCCCATACCAAGCTCCTCATGCAACATGAATCCAGGGATACAGTGGGGAACAGAGAGGAGACTACGCAAAAATCTGTTTTCCACCACCTGCAAATCTTTTAGGGCCAGATGTATCACCCTAAATTGCGGTCGCAAATGGGCAATCGGCCCGTTTTCGACTGCAATTTAGGGCATGGCCATGTACCAACCTAATTGTGCGAATCTGTAAATTTTACCGAATCGCAAAATGAGGTTTGCGACTCGCTATTAGGAATGGGCGTGCCAAGGGCATCCCTTCCTAATAGCGACTCTCATATGTATGTATGAATGTTTTGCAACCGCAATTACGGACGCAAAACACTCGCAATTTACCACCTACTTCATGTAGGTGGTAGACCGTTCGCAAATGGGAAGGGGTCTCCAGGGGACCACTGACTACCCTTAAAAAATGAAACTGAAAAGTTTCATTTTTCTTTTTTTTAAATGCATCCCATTTTCTTTAAGGAAAACGGGCTGCATTGTTTTTAAAAAACTGCTTTATTTATAAGCAGTCACAGACATGGTGGTCTGCTGACCCCAGCAGGCCACCATCCCTGTGAGTGCTAGCCATTCCTAATGGGGTCTCAAATTGCTCCTGCCTCATTAATATTAATGAGGCATGCAATTTACGACCCCATTAGGAATCGCACACCGTGTCTGAGACACTGTTGTACATCCCAATTTATGAGTCGGATATTGCGAGTCACAAATGCGATGCAATTTGCGAGTCGCATATTGGTGGGTCGTACATATGGCCCTTTCTTCCTTATATCCCCACACGTCGCAGCCATAGGAGGCCATCGGGATACATTTTTCCTTATAGACTTTTAACAGTGCAAGGACGGGCTTTGTTCCCAACCTTTTTGCAAAGTCCATGGTAGCCCCCACCGCCCTTGCCAGAACGGTTTTTTTGTGTGCTCTCTGCGCAACCCAAGACCCGTTGTCATCAAACAGTACACCCAGGTAGGGGAAAGTTTGGACTTTAGTCGATGAATCATCAACCGCTCCTTTGAGACTTCCTCCTTCCCCAACGACTGGAAAGATGCTGAGATCAACCCGCTCCTGAAAAAACCCTTGGCGGACCCCACTGACCTAAAAAACATCAGACCCATCTCCTTACTCCTGTTTCCGGCGAAAGTCATCGAAAAAGCCATCCATAGTCAACTCTCTGCCTTCATTGAAGAAAGCAACATCCTCAACACCTGCCAATCCGGCTTCAGGAAAAACCACAGCCCCGAAACCGCCCTCCTCCCCGCAACAGACGACATCCGCTCCCTCCTCGACAGAGGGGAGACTGTGGCCCTCATCCACCTGGACCTTTCTGCAGCCTTTGACACAGTCTCTCACCGCACCCTAGACAACAGACTCCACGACGCAGGGATTCGGAACAAGGCCCTCGACTGGATCTGCTCATTCCTCTCCGGCAGAACACAGCAGGTCAGACTCCCACCCTTCCTCTCGGATCCCACACCGACAACCTGTGGAGTTTCCCAAGCATTTTCCATCAGCCCCACCCTGTTCAACATCTACAAGGCCCCGCTCGCACACATCATCAGATCCCACGGACTTAACATTGTATCCTATGCAGACGACACCCAACTCATCCTCTCCCTATCCAACGAACCCAAAGTCTCCAAACACAACTTTCAAGAGGGTATGGAAGCAGTCGCCAGGTGGATGAAGAACAGCTGCCTACAACTCAACATGGACAAAACCAAAGTACTCATCATGGGCCCACACCCCGATGCCTGGAATGACAAGTGGTGGCCCACCACCCTCGGAAACCCGCCCTCCCCACAGACCACACACGCAACCTCAAAATCATTCTGGACTCCGAACTCAAAATGGACCGCCAAATCAATGCTGTCCTATCCTCCTGTTTCAACATCCTCCGACTCCTACGAAAGACCTTGAATTAGATCCCCCTCGAACACAGGAAAACCGTCACCGATGCCCTCATCAGCAGCAGACTCGACTACAGCAACACTCTCTACATCGGAATCAACAAGTACCTCACCCATAAACTCCAGAATGTCCAGAATGTCCAGAACACCTCCGCAAGACTAGTCCTCAATCTACCACGTCATTGCCACATCACCCAACACCTGGGGACACTGCATTGGCTCCCCATCAAGAAGAGAATCGCCTATAAGCTTCTTACCCACGCCCACAAAGCCCTCCACAACACCGGACCTGCCTACTTGAACCACTGCCTCTCGCTCCACGCACCCAAAGATCCCTCCGATCAGCCCAGCTCTCCCTCACCACGGTTCTGCGCATCAAGAAGACCAGAACAGGAGTTCGTTCCTTCACCTTCCTCACGACCAAGGCATGGCACACCCTCCTACTTCACCTCAGACAGATGCCAACACTCTCCAAGTTCATGAAGGACCTCAAGACCTGGCTCTTCGATGGATCGCCGTGAACCTCCAGGATCTGCTCATCCCCCCTAACCCCCCAGCGCCTTGAGACCCTATCGGGTGAGTAGTTGCTCTCAACAAACCTATGATTGATTGATTGATTGATTGATTGAGTTAGGCTCGCTCCACACACTCAGACTGTGCCTCCCCACACACATACACTCACAAGGAAATTGTTCTCTATTACAGAAAAATGACAAAATACAAGTTACTTGCATACCCAATATACAAGGAGGCATAGGTATCCACTGTAATACTTTATGATTTTGACTAAAAGGGGAACGTTTAAGCCTACATTTTATACTCACTGAACCCAACTACCTACATGTTGTTACCACTTCTTGACCTCTGAAAATGAAAATCAGGTATGACAAAGTCAATCCCAGCAAAACTCTCCACTATTTCTCCTTTTAGCCTATGCCTGCTTAGGACCATAAACTTTGAACAAAGTATCCCAGAATGGGCAATCCAGTGAAGTAATCAGCTAAAAGAACTATGATCATATGAAATGCCATAAAGAGACCTGCAGGCCTGCTGAAAGTTGCCCGCTCACTGAAATCTATAAACTGCATACTTATCTCTCACACTTCTTTATCCATCACAGTGCTAAGCATTGTGTATCATAAAAACAATAACCACATCTCAGTGGTCATCACACATGACATGGAAACACTACCCACATAGTAGCAAAACCAAGATGTAGGAAGCTGGCTCTGTACATACTATACAAAAGTAAGGTATAGTGTTCACAGAGTCCAGTGGATCCCCAGAGGTATAGCAGAGACTAAAGTAGATAATACCTTACTCTCTTTTGTGGTAGTGTGGTTGATCAGTCTGGCTTACCAAGAGGGTAGTGTTAAGCATTTGTTGTACACACTCAAGAAGGAAATGTCACACACTCAAAGATTGAATCCAGAGCCAATTCTTTGTATAAAAAGTTATTTTGTTATTTTATTTCTAGAACCAAGATTTACTAGTTTAGTAGCAAGTAGGTTCAACTCTTCATACAATGTTACTTTTAGCAACACAGTGAATACTGGGTTCTTAGGATCGATCAGATCACGTTTTCAGTGCAGAAAACGATTTGTAAACTTCAAAAATGCATGTAATTACTTTTCAATTACTTTTAGATTAGAGTTCTAGTTTGGTACGAAACACACTCCTAACACAGTTTCTACAACACAGGACATTTGTAAGCAGGTTACCTCTTGTGCAAACAATAAGTTCATCATCAAACCTTTCATTTCGGCTAAAAGCCATAAAAAGTTACAATCACAGAAATGTATAATTCATTATCAATTTCAATAAACAAAATCATACAAATGTCCTATTTACATTAGGTTAAAATCAACAGTGGTTAAAATTGATGAATGTTAAATAGAAACTACTAGTCCCAAAGCTAAGAAGATTGTCCTAATGGACAGGTATTCTTCATGGGAATATAAGCTCATATATAGTTAAAACAAATTAATAAACCGGCCATGTAAATAGCAATGTCTCCAATACCGACAGTAGTAGAGAACAACATATAGGGTGATAGAACAATGCATAAGCCTTCTGTGCCGTTTTACTACGAGCTGGACAATAAGTTATTTTTTGTGCAGTACAAGATAGTTCAACACAGAAGATTTTTCAGAGAAAACCCACCATTCAATCTTATGGGGAAAACAAAGTGTTAAGTTACAGTTGACTGAAACGGTTTTGGAATTGAAGTTTTGGGGGGTAGAACCAAGGTTCCCCAAGATTCAGGTTGGTACTCAAGGGACACCACCAGCGGCACTAGAGCGGCCGGGTGCATAGTTCAGGGTGCCAATGTTAGCCAATGGGGCACCTTGGTTGGTGACTGCTCACAGGCAGGCCACTCGCTCTAAGGAGCCAAGCTCCTAGGGTTAAGATCAGGGGAAAGGGGGTCCCTGGTAAGCACCAAGTCCACACCACCAGCAGCGCAGGGGCAGCCGGATGCAGAGTGCTTAGTAGGTGGCGGGAACTCAATGCATTTCAATGGAGGGTGTCAGTCGCAGAAAAGGGCTGCCGGCTGGATCCAAAAGACAGGACAAAGGGAACCAATGACCGGAGGATGAGGTTGGAGAGTTGCTGGACACCAGGACACAGTTGGTCGGGCACCTCAGGTCACAGGAGCTGCGGATGCATGGGTGTCCTTTCATTTCTGGTTCTTCTCACCGGTTCCAGTCGCGGTTGGAGGGACCTTTTGGAATGAGGCTGTAGGCGTAGATGAGAAGGTCAATGGAGGTTGTCCAACACTGGATCACAGGTCAGGATTGCCAGGCGGATCTCGCTGGGGTGTTGGCCTACTCGGTCTCGGGATGTGGGCGTTGGGTGCAGAGTGGTGAGGACTCGCGGATCCGGCAATATCTGGAGTCCTTGGCTTGGGTTGGTATTCGCCAGTTCCCGCATCCAAAATGGGGGTCAGAACTGGTAGGAGCTGGTTGCTGATAGCAGCAAAAGTCCGGTGCAGTCAAAAAAGGCGGCAGGTCTTTGAAGCTCCCTCTTCGAGGACCCTGCCCATCCTGGGGGAGAAGGCATGGCATCTCTGCCCAGGATGTGCTTTGTTCCGGGACCCAGAGAGCGGAGGGCTCTCTACCCAGGGGTCCAGAAACCTGTCTGGTGGTGGCATATAGCTTTGAGCCAGTCAGGAACCACACCAGACCTGGTCATTTTTTCAGGGGGCATCTCTAAGATGCCCTCTGTGTGCATTTTTCATTAAATCCCACACTGGCATCAGTTTGGGTTTAATGTGCTGGGAAGTTTGATACAAAACTTACCAGACTTCAGTAAAGCCATCATGGAGCTGTGGAGTTTGTGTTGACCAACTTCAAACCCATGTACTCAAAATAGCTTCACTGCACTTATAATGTCTGTGAATGGCACACACACTGTAGGGGCATAGTGCTCATTCATCTATGCCCTGACATGTGGTATGGTGCATCCTGCCTTTAGGGCTGTAAGGCCTGCTAGAGGGGTGAATTACCCATGCCACAGGCAGTGTAGGTGGGCATGGCACACAGGGAGGTGCCATGTCGACTCTCCAGTTTGGTCTGCACCAAAATGCCCTGTCTGCAACGGCAGGGTAGGAGTGTTAAGGTGAGGGGTCTCTGAGGGTGGCACAATACATGCTGCAGCCCTCAGAGGCCCTCTTGGGTCACAAGGTCCTTGGTACCAGGGGTACCTTTTACAAGGGACTTATAGGTGGCCCAGAGGTGTGCCAATTGTGGGTAACAAAGGTACAGTTTTGGGAAAGAACACAGGTGCTGGGGCCTGGTTAGCAGGATCCCAACACACACTCAGTCAATTTGGCATCAGATATCTGGTAAAATGTAAGGGGGTAACCATGCAAAAAAGGGTACTATCCTACACAAGAGAACAGTCTTTCAACCACATACCCTTAATGATATAGCGTGGCATTCCCTTGACCAACACACATAGGGGTAGTAAGCACTATATAAATGTTCCAATACAATACAAATAGTACAAATCAAACAAGCTCCCCAAAGCCAGGCTCTCTCTTTGCACTGAAGACCCTTATGTGTTTCTAATAGATGCTGTGACCTTTGTTTCATAGCACTAGGATGCCCTCTCCCAAACCTTTTCCAAGGCACTGGGTTTAAGATATGTACTGAGACTTTCTATGTGTTGTTAGAGGAAGAAAATGATTAGCAAAATAACTACTAGGCTTGATTTGTATGTAGCAGATAAATGAGAGGTGAACTGTGGCTACAAAAGTGTATTGATTTGCCCTTACTCCTTCGTCACTGTCTTTTTTGCTTAGACTTGAAGAGGAAGTTCGCATTCGATTAGAAACCCAAAACAGTTCAGACGTGAAGCAGAAGGTGAGCCCCAGGTCCAGAAATTGCCTTTGCTCTTCCTCTCTTTCACTTTATCCCACTCTTTCTGTCTTCCTTTCACCCCCTGGACCTTGCACATTCTTGCTTGCTCTTTCAAGTCATTTTGTTGTCATGTTTTATAGCATTAGAGGTGTTGGGAAAACTATACAAATGTCAAAGCACTGCACACAGTTCACATACTGGCAAGTATTCTGCTGGTTAGCAGAATTTAGATCTTGTGTTGTTCATTTAACTCTGCAAATCAGTTACTAACTCCCTTCCCCCTTAATGGCAGGTCTGTGTTTCCTCAAATTTGGGGCATTATAATATTATCACGTTCGTCTTCTTCCCAAATCTGTTTTTGCCCACACTGTTGATCCTAGTGCTGCCCTTACTCCTTCTTCTACTTGCTAAGCATAAAACAATTGTGCTTCCCCGGTAAACAAGATGCAGGATCTTAACTTCCTCCCTAAAGTGAGGATCAGCAATCTGAGCTCTGTTCATAACATTGCTAGTCCTAGTGCAAATGTAACTGAATACCAGAAAGATTAAACTTTTTTTAAACTTTGTTTTATGGATTTTCATAATAGGCAACAAGATTAAAAAAACAACATAACAAGCAGTGCTAAGGTCTCATGCACAAGCACTGAATGTCCCACTGGAATATTGCAATACACATGTAAAAAAAGTATTTCCAAACAAGGCAGTTTAATGCAGCTGGACAACACATTGCAACGTATACCAGGGCACCCTGTCTAAGCCTCAGAATAAGACTCACAGAAGGGGATTGAACCTTACCGCACTAAGCTGTCACATCACCTGGTCACAACAATACACATCACGTGGACGTCACATCTCATCCTCCAACCCAGAGTCCAAATCTGAAATCCCCATATCAGTAAATTTGTCTAGAAGCCTCTCCCATGTCATCACATCTTCTGCAGCCTTGTCATCTGTTTGGGAAAGATGCATGTGTTGCTCCCCCGCCTCCCCTCACACAAATAAGTCCCTAAACCAGAAGGAGATCTGCAGCGGTTTAGTTCCCAGCCATCCAATGGCCACCCTTTGTTTAGCCTGCCTAAGCTGGGAGAGTCTATGCGGGATCTTCCGCCTATTAGGTTTCTTCACCATACCCAGCAGGCAAGCCCCAGGTGCAAGGGGGATCTTGATGCCAGTGGCTGCCTCGATCCTAGGGACCACCTCTCTCCAAAAATCCTTGAACTATAGTACAGGCCCAGGCAAGATGCAGAAAGGAGTCCCCCATCACCCCACACCATGCACATCTCACTGCCCTAGTGGGATCCACCTTGATGAGTTGATAAGGAGTTACATATGTGTGGTTCAAATAGTTAAAGTGCAGTAATTTAAACCTGTTATTACAGGACACTGTTCTCACAAGTTTGCAGGCACGCACCCGGTCCATATCTGCGATGAGTTCCCCAGATCCACTTCCCATGCTCACCTGGCCTTATAGGGAGGTTGTATCACGTCCCCCTTAAGAGACTTATATAAGAGAGTAATTATGTGATGTCACTCCCCCATTGAATTAATCTCACCAAAACCTGTGAGGGCTGTGGTGCCGCTGGGAACTCACTCCATACCTCCCTTTCCATTCGTTCCAGTTTAGCATAATGCAGGAAGTGGCCCGGTCCCATGCCAAATGCATCACTGGCCTCCATGAAGGAAAAAAAGCATCTCCCCTAGATATAAATCACCCGCCACCTGACAGCCCCTGCTCCTCACTGATCCATAGACATGTCAGCGTCAATCGCCTGAAACAGTGCCAGGTCCTAGTGCCGCAAATCCCTGTCTAAAGGTGCCCTACATAGCACCCTCTTGACCACTGTTTCCCATATCGCAGTGGTGTGCCATACCAAGTACAGGATAGGGTACTCAGATCGGCCCCCTCACATTAATAATTGAGCCAATGCGTTGTTTCTAGCATGTCTCAGAACAGCCTCTTTTCCCAATTGTCTGGCTCCATTGTCTGCTGCAGGTGAGACACAAAGCAATATAGTTGCATGTCTGGAAGACCCAGGCCTCCATCCTCAAAGTCCTTTAAATAACCGACTGGGCTACCCTACTACGTCGTCCCACTCAGAGCAGCAAGATCAGTAGGCTATTCAACTTGCAAAAGATTTGTGACCCAAGTAGGAATGACGTGTTCTGCACTAAGTAAAGGCAGCGGGGAAGAACAAACATCTTGGCTATTGCTGCCCTTCCTATCACTAACAGAGGCAATCTATTCCAGAGCCCTATCGATCTAGCAAGACCCTCAAGGACCCTGTCAATGTTCATGCGCCGGTAGACGGTGTCAGTATCGGTAACCATTATGGCAAGGATCGGAAGCTCTAGGTTTCCCAGCGGATCCCCAAGTCTGGAAGTTGTTCGAGAGGTTTCTCCACAAGTCTCCCAAAAGGAAATACCAACATCTTCCTAATATTAATCTGTAGGCCGGAAATCTCGCCGAAGTCAGCCAGTAGCTTCATCATGATTGGCACTGCCCTTTCAGGGGAATGAACGTATATTAATGCGTCATCCACGTATAGAGAGATGACATGGATGGCACCACCCACCTGAATGCCCCAGGGATCCAATTCTTTGCGTAAAAGTAACGCCAAGGGTTTAATGGTGATCACGAATAAGAGTGATGAAAGAGGGCATACCTGTCTGGAGCCCCTTCCTACCGACCAGGTCTTTGATAGTTCACCTCAACACGCACCATTGGGTCCGTGTACAGCAGCTTCAATCAGTCACAGAAGGTAGGCCCAAACCCCATCCCCAGCAGCACCCCCATCAGATAATCCCACTTCACAGTATCAAAGGCTTCTCCGGGTCTATAGATACGAAAGCCATTTCCCGGTCTTCAGCAATGAATTCGTGAAGCACATGCTTGAGCCGACAGAGATTAAATGCCGTACTGCGAACCGGCATGAACCCACATTGGTCTTCATGCACCAGTCCTCGTATGACGCCCCCCATAGTCTCATCATCAACAACTTACAGAGAACCGTAACATCTGAATTTAGCATGGTCAGTGGCCGGTATGAGGAGGGGTCTGCTGGGTCCTCCCTGGTTTTAGCATGTGGAAAACTTTAACCCTCATGCATGGAGGGTGGGAGGATCCACCTCTCTGTGCCTCTGTAAGAACTTCCAATAATGTCCCCTTAAGTTCAGAGGAATAAGTCTGAAGGAATTCAATAGGGAATTTATCCTCACTGGGGGCCTTAGATTTACTAAGATCACTGAGGGCCACTCCCAACTCCTCCAGGATGATATCCCCATCTAGCTCTCACACACACTCTGGTGCCAGGTGTGGCAGACCCACCCCTGCAAGAAACATCTCCAGCACTCCCGGACGACCCACCCCTCCTGCTCTGTACACAGTGTGGAGATACACCCCAAGGATACGAAGAATTCCCTGCCTGCTTGCCACCAGAGTACCATCTGGGGCACGGAGACACAGGATGGGCGGGGGGCTCTAATTCGCATCTAAGGATCCAAGCTAGAAGCCTACCAGACGTATCACCCTCCCTTTGCAATCATTGGTGAATTGTCTTAAGAGTACATGTGTCCAGAGCAGGGTTCTCCAAAGTTGGTCCTGGAGGGCCGGATCCATGCCAGATTTTTAAGATAACTATATTAATCTAAATGTGGATATGCTAAAAATCTGGCATGGATCTGGCCCTCCATGACCGACTTTGGAGAACCCTGATCCAGAGTGTCCCACAACCCTTGAAGGGCATGCTGAGCACTCATCACCACGGCTCACCCCTGCGCTGAGCCCAACTCGGAATTATGAAGCTCCACCAGGCATTGCTCTTGCACCTTAATTTCAGCCTCCAGTTATCTTCAGACCCTGCAGGTGGTCCCTATGCACATCCCTCTCATAACTGCCTTAAGAGCCTTCCATTCACTAGCTCTGGTGATGGTGTTCCTCCAGTTAGCCCCCAGATAGTCAGTAAGTGTGGTCGCTAGTGAGTTCCTGCAGACTGCATCCATCAGGAGCTCAGAGGGCATGTGCCAACTTCGAACCAGGCAAGGACCAGCCCCCCCACCGCATCCGGAGCATCACCGGCACGTGATCAGAGAGGAACTGCACCAGGCGAGTAATCAATCTCAAGCCCGCAGGATCTACACCAGCCACCAATATGCGGTCCAGGCGGCTATAAGTGTTATGCCTTAGAGAATGGCAGGTGTATTCCCAGCCCTCTGGGTGAAGCACTCGCCATCCATCCAAAAACCCCATATTCCGTATGGTTGAAGCAAGTGAGCCAGTCATCAGTGGCTAAGTACCCAGCCTTAGTGGGTCGCGACCCATTCACCATCCAAGACACAGCTGAAGTCTCTGGACAGATCACAGGGGTCCCCAGACTATCCTCCAGTAAGTCCTGCATCCCCTCATAAAAATTCCATTCATCCATATTGGGGGCCTCCACCCAGTGCGAGCATCCAGACCTGCCTCTCACCCACGAGGCCCAAGCAGACGTTTATGAGCCAGGTGGGAGTCCATAGAAAGAAGATGCCCTCCCGCAATCAGGGGGCACGTCCCATAAACTGATGGAGGGTTAGATGGCCGGTGCCCACCAAGAGGAGCACAGGACAGCCATAAAAAATAGCGTCTCGCAGATGGAGGACCTCCAGTAGTACAATCAATGGAGGAGGAAGCAGGGGGGCCATCAGACCCTAGGTTCACTGTCTATGTTTCCCCAGAAGGCCAGCTCAGACAATCCCCCGGGGCCAGAGGGTCCCATCTTGCAGCGAGTCTGGCATGGATCTAGGAATCCCAGCCATAGAGTGTGGTGAGCCTCCAATGCCTGAGACACCCTGATCACCAGGGCCCCCCCTGCATCACCAACAAGTGGGAGCCTTAGACAATGCAGCTGGCATTTGGCCTCCAGCTCGTTTTGTCCCAGCCTCGCGGTCCTATCACAGCCGGCACTCCCAGCAGTTCACTGGACCAGCAACGAGGGGAGGGGCGGGCCGCCACCTCCTGATGCAGAATCTGAGCAGGCAGGGCTGATCCGCTTGAGACTCCCAGTTGTCACAACACAGAAGCCCGGCCCGATGCAGAGGAGCCCAGCGACACCCCATACTCTCTTTCGAGGATCCGCCAGCACCTCAGTGCAAAAGGGGAGAGAGGGAGCCTCCTCCGTCCTTTCGGCCTCCGGACCGCCAAGCCCACAGGTCACCTGCACACGGTCAAGGGACCACCCACAACTCTCAGAAGGGGCCACCCACCTTGCCTCCCCATACCTCCAGAGGTGCTACTCAGTGGCTGGGCTTGCTCCGCCACATGCGAGTCTGTCCTGTACAGCGAAGGTTGTTGGTCCCAGGGCATTAGCCCTGGGACTGACACGCTGCCCAAGTGTGTAAGGGCGTTTCAGGTTCAAGCTCCCAAATCGCTGGTACGGCTTCCAGCTTACAGGTGGCAGGATTCCAAAGGGTTAGGCCAGGGCCGACAGGGAGCTTCCGAGGAACACGTCCTGTCGGCCTTCTTGTGTGGCCACGTCCCCGGGAGATTAAAGTTTTAGGTGTGTCTACTGCATAACTACTTCTTCAACCAGAATTAGATGGACAGGCTGTCACACATCTAGGCCGAACAAAGGCTAGATGTTTGGCTTTCTCTATGAGATGAAACTTGAATCCATTGATTAACATGGCTTTCGGAATGCAAGTCTTGAAGACGTTCATAGTTCATAGGATCGTGTGGCCTTGATTAAAAAAAAGATTCCGACTTCAACAAGAATACATACAAACCCAATGTGAAACTTTTATAAAACAACTTGGGTGGCCATTTAGAGATTGGTGGAATGGGTGTACTGCCATAAATTGGCAGTGCTTCCGCCTCTCCATACTTGCAGTTCCCCAGCTCCAAATGGAGGTGAGGGAACTCAACCTCATGGCCCCTCTGCAAAGCACCAGTGGAGGTTGCCTTCATTACTGTCATTAAGTTTTCCCACCAGGGTCCCCATGCTTTTACAGATTTTCAGTTGAGAGGCAGGCAGTGGATCATTTTGCAAGTGATTATCCAGATAAATAATCCTGAGTCATTATTTTTTGAAGATGAGATTAATGAAAGATGATATGCCCTCTGTATTTCTTTTTAGAAGTCCCAGGCAACATGTTCCGAAAAAGAATCAGACAGAAGTTTAGCCATACATTTCTGTGGTTTAAAAACCTTCTCTCGCTCCAGAATCTGAACCACTTTAAATTAAATCTGCAATGACGATCTTTTGATGTTGTGTAGTTCCTACCAATCCATAGGACCTGCACATTATTTGGACAACATAAACTAAGGGCTTGGTGTCAAGACTAATTCCAGACACACCAGCAGGATATGTCGGCCTATTGACCAGCTAGCTCACAGTGCCACCATAAGCCCTCTAACCTCAAAAGGTAGTGAATGGTTTCCGGCAACCACTGAACATGACAACCCTGATACCCCAGGGATCATAGAAACAGTACAGAAACATTTATACATAGAATACGCAACGGGACGTTTTCAATAGCATTTATTGAACCAATGTAATTCTTGCATAAAATGCGTGCGCTGCAATGAGTAGGAGACAGAAGCAGATAAACGTGATTACAAGCACCAAAAGTGTAAATAGTAGGTAGAGTTCTACCATGGTACTAAAACAGTGGATATATGCAGGCATATAAACAAAGCAGTAATATAGCGTATTCCTGCGAGGCAAACCCTACTCTAAGTGTACCTAGAGTGTATGTACGTTTAGAGCTGAGAATCCCCCCAAGGGATGATCCAACCCCATTACCTGATGGGAAAGAGTGAAGGACCCCGTCTTGGTCACAAGCTAGACACCCCTCATGAGATGTTAGGCGTGTGTGGTGATCTCTCAGCATGCACGGAACCTCAGTGTCAGCGGAAGTGTCTCCTTTAACAATCTATCAGGATGCTCATCTTTTATAATAGAAAGCAGCCTTGCGATGTACGCATAGATTAGTGGTGTTATGGATATCTAGATAGTCTTGTTGCCCTGTGGATGATAATAGTGCTGACATTTGTACGCAGTAGAAAACAAGACCTTGTACGTGATGTTCAGAGCAATGTGATAATGTTGTGCAAAGTGAAATGTAAAACAAGTTTAGTTTCAGAGAAACTAATCCAGTATTGTCGTGCGCGCAAATGTATGCCAAAGGTTATAGTTTGGAAAATGTGTGTTTGTGAGGACAATGTAAGAAATATGCTACTTCGCTACATGGGCCTACCTGGGGATATAACACTGAGTTTTTCATGGCAATCTCCTCCTGTTCTTGTCTCTTTCCTTTATATCTCCGGCTCCAAAAGTACTCCTAGTTTGGCAACTTTCCTAACTGCCCAACAGATTGGAACTTAAAAACTCATTGAGATAATTGAAAGAAATCATTCCTGTCAGCACTGGCACTACTCCAACTGCTCCAAATTTTATCACATCAACTTCTGTCACTATTACAGTCACTGCTGCTTCGACTTAGGTCCTCATTACGAGTGGCCTTGACCCAAATGTGATAATTATTTAACCTGTTAAATTCTGTTTCCCAAGGGAATTGGGTGAAAGTTATAAAATGTCAAACATGCTAATTTGTGTGTTTTCCGCAGTAATGTGTGCAAATCCCAATATTTTCAATCCATTTTTAACATGTTAAATTTCAGCAGGTATAACTCCAGGGAGTCAGACTTGATCGCATCTGGGAAGTGCCTGCTGCAGTAAATGCCAGCAAACCTATAATTGAGACTCCTGTGAAAATAGGTGTTTGCGGTGGGGCTGCAATTTACTGGGTAACCTTAAATGACATCCTATGTGATGGGTGGTGTGAACCTGGTGTGCAGTGTGCCACTGGAGTAGTTGCAACCAGCCAAAAGTCAAAAACATCATCACTGTGTCATGATGGATTTTTCCTTGTATACTCGCTTCCATACAGTGGTCACTCATCCCAACTTTGGGCCTCGTTAGTATGCAGGTTGGACCTAAACCAACATGCCAGCGGTGGGGATCAGTCCGACATCCAGAAGAGCGTGACCGCTGCATTATGATGTGGTCGGTCAGCCCGCATCGGTCGGAGGGACTGACCGACACTTCTGACGGGCTCAAGGAGCCTGACAAGCTCAAGGAGCCCGTCAGGCTGTCGGTCGGATCATATTCCCTACAATAGGGACTGTGTCTGAACAGGAACCGCCGTGGGGATTACGATGTCCCTTTCCAACAGCCTATCCATGGCGGTCTAACTGCCATGGAAAGGCTGTTAGAAAGGGACTTTGGGGGCCCCTAGCGGGGCCCCCGTCACCAGTGGTCCTCTGCTATGCAGCCCGGGGGTCACCAGAACATCCACACCCCGTGTGCCCGGCACCAAATAGTGCCTGGCAAACGATGCATGGATGCTTAAAAACATATCTTTTTCCATTGCGCCTTGTGCTGTGGCCCTTTTTGGGCCGCAGCACAAGCCACAATGGAAAAAGCCATGATTCTGACCACCTACACGGAGGTTGCATTATAATTTGGCGGGTGGGACCCCCACCTACTTGTCCGTTGGTCCCAGTCCTGCTGCGATGGTTGTCAGATGCTCGTCCGACCCCCATCGTAATTGGGTCCTATACTTTTTTGAACCAACACTTGCTTGTAGGCCTTCAGTGAGTGAAAATGTTGGCTATCTTGGTCTTAGATCATACGCAAATAGAAATCGACACATGCGGGTGGAATGCCTACTTCGCTACTTGAAGCTCCAGCTTAAACTTCTCAGGGTCCCGTTTAATGAGCCGCAACCATTGATGGTAGTTCCAAAGTTCTTTGAGGGTAATAAGGTTGTAGACACTTCCCTAACCACCACATGGGATGTCAGTAAGGCAGTGCAGAATGGGAAATTCATAGCCTTAGTGGCAAGAAGTAAAAGGGCAGCCACATAGTTGAAGATCAGCTAGCAAAAGAGCTTGTAAAACTAGATGCAGACATACTTGTACAATTGGCTATCCTAAGCTGTTTCTCCAGAGTTGAAGTAGGACAGTCTTTCAGGTAGCACCTACCTTTTACACAATCGTTGGTTCGCCATTAATTAAAATAGTTCTCAGCGTACCCAAGTTCATTTGAAGGGTTCCAAATGCAGGTCAAAGGAAAGCTTTGTCCTCCATTGGTAGACACTGCCTCTCAATCTGTTCACAGGGGAGCCTTTTCATCACCCATAGCCTCCACTGACTCTAATTATGGGTAGATCTTTCTAGGGCTGGTGTCATCTTTTCTTCGGTGCGCTGTGAACACCATAAGAGCATAAGGTTCACATGAGCATTCTCCAACTCAGAACAGTAAGGTTACACATCTTCAGGAGAAGTAGGCCCACATCTTAACAGACAGTAGCAGGACGGTTCAGTGTATGAACAAGCAGGGAGAAATATGGCCGCTTCTCATGAGTAAGGAAGCCATGGGGCTCTAATAATGAGACCTCAAGCAAAGCAGGAATTGATCTGTTAACAGCTCATATAGCTTGGCACCTGATTACCTTAGCAGAATCACAAAGGGGAGGTTCAGCTTGAGGACTTACATTGTTTCTTTCTGCTAGGGGCTTTCTGGAAATATATCTGTTCATAAAAACTTTCAACAAAAAGTTCCCATTGTACATCTCTAGTCAGCTTTCTCTACTGGAGTCTTTGTGTGATGCTTTCTCGATATCTTGAATCTTTCCCCTGCATTGTGCTGTGCCTCTTGTACCCTTACTGCAGAGGGTCACTAAAAAGATCTGATTTAATTGTGCTATTTTAATTCTAATTGCACCTGACTAGGCAAAGATAATCTTCTACATCTGAGTTTCTTTCCGCCTTGTTGCCTTCTGCCCTGGGAGGATATTCTGTCATAGTACAATTAAGAGATTCTGCATCCCAGTCTGGAGACTCTGAATTTACCTACTTGGAACTCGCTCTATGTTCCTAGGTATCAAACATCCTCCTTTTAGCCAGACGGCTTACTACTAAGGCAGTTTACTCTAGTAAATGGGTCATATTTGCTGCTTGCGGCCAGAATACATGTTTGGATCCATTCCGTGTGGTGGAACCCCCATTCTTCAGTTTGCTGTCTTTCTAGCTAATAGAGCTTACATTTTTGACATATGAAGGATTATCTCGACTGTTTCAGCCTGCCTGTTTTCCTTTAGTTAGGGCTCTCCTCTCCAACTACTTGTCGTCATTTACTTTCTGAGTGGACTTCTGAATCAGTTTGCTCTGGCTTTGTTTTGAGTTGCTTGGTAGGGCTTGCATTTGGTACTTGCATTTTTAATTGAACTGCCATTCAAACCATTGCTTCGCTGCCCACTAAAATATCTTCGCCTGAAAACGTCTTTCCCCCTGGTACACTCTTTCGCTGTCAGTCGAGTGGGTGAACTTCAAGATTTCATCATATGCACCCTTCACCACTTTTTTTAGAGATAAAGTGCCCTGATTTGGCTTTCCCAATACCACATCGACAACCACCCCATTGGCATGTCTCATACCGAGTGTACTGGTAACCCCACAGGCGGCGCTTAAATGGATTACAGATGAAACAATTAGATTCCCCTGAGAGATAAGGAATTACTTTGCAACTGGGATTTCTGGGTATTATTACTCTGGTAATTCCTCATTTACCCTGTAACAAAAGATGTACCAGGTCCCTCGTAAATTCTTGGAGGCAGTAATTTATTTGAGGGTGTTCCATTTCAGACCATTTTAAAAGTCAGCTATTTGGTCCTCTAGCCACTCCTTCTCAAACCACATTTGTCTTATTTTGGAAGATTAAAGAAAACCTATTTTCAGTAGAACGATGTTGCAGTCTTTCTTATTGAATTTCTTTCTGGATATCCTAAACCCTCCTCCTTTAAGAATACTAATGGAGTAGTTCACTTAAGAAGTCTTCAGCATTGCTTATCCATTAGAAGAACAAGTTACTTATTATCAGCAACATTCCATCTGATGGGCACAATAGTTCCCCCAAATTTCTTAAGACCCTCCCACCTCCTCTCTTGAAGATGTTTTTTATTGTGATTATGACTGGTTCCTATTGGCTTTGTCCTCTATATCGCTTGTCCTCGATAGGGATGATGTGAAAAAAAGAACAAGCATTTGCAATGCAATAGGTCTCGCATTTACGCGAGTTTGAGCTATTGGCATTGTAAATGACAATGCCTTTTATTTATGTTTTGGTTTTTAAAACATAAATAAAAGGCATTGTCATTTACAATGCCAATAGCTTAAACTCGCATTAATGCGAGACCTATTGCATTGCAAATGCTTGGTTTTTAAAAGCTGCATGTTATTGGCAAAGGCAAAGCTGATGTAGCTGCTGCACGCGGTGCCTTGAGGGATGTAAGTGTGTTATGGGGGTTGGGGTGGGCCATCAATGGAGACATTCTGCAGAGAAGGAGATTCGTGCGATAAGCCCGAAGATGTCAAAAACTGTCTGAGAATGATTTGCAGCTCCAGAAATGCCTGGGTTTGGAGGCACTTCGGGGATCTGTTGTGAAACCAGAACGCTGCCCGGACGTGTTCACTTCTTGGAACGTATGCGGAGGAGGCGCATAAGAAATATTTCCAATACTTGACTTTTTGAAAGCATCAAAGTCGATGTTTAAAAGATGGAGTCGAGATGATGCAGTGTGACATGCAGTGACTCGCCGAGCTTTGAGGTGGGTTATGTGGTGCGCAGTGCCTGTGGTTGGCGCTGCAGCGGGTGTAGCATGGTGGCACTCTCCTGGTGTGGGTAACGGGAGGCCTGTGCTCCTTCTACACAGGTGATCAGAGCTGTGACAATATCAAACCTCAATTTTTGAAGCTTTCTCTTCATTGGTTTCTTCTTTCTGGATTACTGTATGGGTCTCTTGGGCTGTTTTACTGTGAAATTGTGCACCTGGCACACACTGGCGCCGTGGAACATATTCCTAAAAATGTCCTGTCCGCACTGCACGCTCAAACTCCACCCTCCACTGAGCACTGAAAGACTGAGGCCAGTCTGTCCTTCACCGCAGAGCATTGTACAGTTTGTAGCAGCGAGCGGGGTGTCCCAGAAGCGGGCGCCGCGCTCAGTCTTACAGTTTAAAAAAATAAATACATAAACCGAGCGTGGTGTCCCAGAAGCGGGCGCCGCGCTCAGTCTTACAGTTTAATAAAATAAATAAATAAACCGAGCGCGGTGTCCCAGAAGCGGGCGCCGCGCTCAGTCTTAAAGTTTAAAAAAAACACAAAAAAACGAGCGCAGTGTCCCATAGCGCTGCAGCCGCCATTGTCCCCATCAGTGTCCATTTAAAAAAAAATAGTGCTCACCCACCAGATAAAGCCCATCGTGTAATGCCGCAAGGAAACGATCCAGTCGGGATGGGCGGGGCCAAAAGGAGACCGGGCGGTAACAAAGAAGCCTCATTTTCAATCGGAGACCAGCGTTTAGCATAAATGATGACGCCAGCCAATGAAAATGATGGGCGGGGCTTCAAGTCCCCTTCAGAAATCTTATCGATTACAAGATGCCTCACAGAGCGAGGAGCGCATGCGCGCTCCAACGCTAGGTGAGACCTAAAAAGGGAACTGGCCTCTCCAATGGCAGAGTGCCCTTTCGATGCTGTACTTTTTTCAGAGTAGAGTTGTGAGGCTCTGTTGCTAATCTCGAAGGGTGCCATCTGGTGTCAGTGATGGAGTACTGCTACTGAAAATTTTCTGAATCCAGTCTGGTGACCATAAAGGGTTCATTTAAGGAATCTACCAGAGCTATCCTAGCCATCAGATGGAATGTTACCAAAGGTAAGTAATTTATTCATTCTTTTTGTCATAAGAGGGGCCTCAGTGGTGTGTGTGTATTTCATGGAGCACTAAGTGCATGGTATGCTTTATGTAGAAAATCCACCTTTTGTGCGTGGTCACCCTAGATTTTTTGCCTTTTGCTGTACTATGTATTTTGGATGGCTTTAAAATTTTGTGTACTTTATCCCTTCTTACCAGTAGTAAGCCCCCGTGTCCCCCTCCCCTTTTAACACGGTTGAATTAGCATACTCCTAATTGGTATATTTACCTAACCCTAGTATATGGTACAAAATATATTCAGGGCTTGTAAATTAAATGCCACTAGTGGGCTGAACATCTATTGTGTCATCTACTAAAGTGGCAGTGCAAACATTGCTTCAGGCCTACCACTGTTGCCTGACTGTAACAGTGCAAAACATACAATGCAACCGGTCAAAGTAAACTCATTTTGACAGGTATACACCTTCCTTTTCAATATTATTAAGTCACCCCTATGTAGACCTTGTAGTTCACAATCCAGGGTGTATGGCATGTGAAAGTAGAACATTTAGAAATGTAAAGCTAACAAGTCTTCACTGTGACTAGTCCCCAAAAGCTATTTTCACTGTAGGAAGTCTGCCTTACTCAAAGATAAACACTGTGAAGCAATAATAAATTTACTGTATCTTGGGTAAGGGGCCCGATAGAAAAAGAATTAAACCACAAGTATTTATAGTAATTCAAAATCCAATTCAATGGTGAAGTCGGATTTTTAATAAATATTAAGGAAAAATAAACTTTTAGAAAGTTGTCCTTTATCTGTTGAACTGTTAGAAGGCTAACTAGCATAATCCTCTGCCAGCTCTCAGCCTGTGCTCAAGCCTTGAATAGGTGTGAAATGACTCCTGGGAGCAAACAGTAGGCTGACCTGAATGGGCAGAGATGACGCTTCTGATCATGCACGGTGGGGGCTGTGGGCCTCCTTTGGACAGCACAGTGTCAAATCCTGCTTGTCAGGTATGTTTAGCACATGGAACACTTGGGGCAAACTTGGAAGGAGAGAGAACAGAATGCCAAGTCAATTCTTGTGGATCCACTGTCTGGTAACTGGAGGCCCCTGCTTTTATCCTACCAGACTTCTGTCTCTGGGTTTATTGTGGTTAGAGTGCCTGCTTTAGATTGGATCTTATTGCTGGATGTGGGAGGAAGCTAGGACTACCATAGTACACTTCCCACTCCTCCCCCCAGACCGCAGAGCCCAGGTTTAGTGTGGCTCATGACTTTCATCATCTTGAAAATGCCATGACACATGCCATTCGCGGCCTGTTTGCAGTAAGGCAAACAGCAATTACTGGAAAAGTGGGTAGGGTTTGCCCCAGGAACTTTTACACCCATTGCTTAGGGCTTGTCCAGGAGTCACCCCAAATCCCTAGCTTGTTCCAGGCATAAATGTGACACCGCCAGGAACACACTTCAGAACACTTTGTAGACCTGCGGAAGATCGGGAAAAATTACTGGACCTGCTGTCTATAACCTGAGAGGTGTGGTAAAAGTCTGGTCCTGCTCCATCTTGTACCCTGTAGGCCTGGGCACATTTTTCAGAGTTCTGCTACATGATACTCCGCAAAGTGACCCAAAAACTCTGCCGCGCTATGCAGACTTCTACAAGCGGTGGAGTGCGTTACGTTTAGCCATTCATGTTGTTTTTTAGTGCCGGGTGTTTGTCCCGCGCTGTAAAATCAGCATGAACGGCACCACGTGAAGCGCAAGAGGGCACCGCTTCTTTCTGCCGCTCGAGTAGATGTTCTACATGAGCTGCAGCTTCCTCAACGCAAAGGGAAGGTTTCTCAATGAAAGCTGTAGCGACCATCCGCAACTCCCGCTTTGAGAAATCTCACTGGGAGGTGGGCAGGAGTAGAATTTTCCCCACTCTCGCTTGCCAACTTAACGTTGGCGAGCGCAAGTGAGGAAAAACCTCCACACGCTATGTGGAGCATGGAGGTGGAAAAACTCTGCAAACTCCGTGAGTGGAGTGGAATTTCGTGCCCAGGCCTACTACCTAGGACAAAGAAGAGGATTCCAAAGGTCAGTTGGCTGAACTCCTGTGTGGCTACAGGGAGACAACAAGCTACTGGAGGCCTTTTCCTCGACGTACGCAGCTGACCAGTGGCAACTGGACCTGGGTTGGACCCTGCTGTTGGCCTCTGCCTGACACAAGGTGGGTCTCTAAGTGCCTTCCCTGAGGTCCTTGGCACTTTAGAAGTGTACTCATGTGGTGGAATGGGACATAAGACTAACAGGCCGATTTAGACTTTCGGCGGATGGGGTTTTACTCCATCAGGGTGATGGAGTAAAGTGCTCTGGCGAAGTCCCCGCCTGCCACATTCTGGCATGTCCACTGTCCCAGCGGACATCTTCATCAACATGATGGAGCTGCATGGCAAACTTACAATGTTTTTTTTATTTTCCTAAACAAGAACCCAAAGTGGGATTTTGTTTTGGAAAAAACCCAATGCCCCCCGCCATGGGAGTTTTCTCCCATGACGAGTGTGGCATGTTGCTGTTTTCACTGTCACTTACCATCAGGTTTTACCTGACCATGACGGACAATGAAAACTGGGCATGTGTTAGCCCACTCTAAATCGGGTGGGTGGACACATGGCCAAACCTTCAAGGGCCCTTACCCCGTCGGGCCATCAGAGGTTTATTTCGGCAGCGGAGATGGTCTAATCTCTGCCGTTGACATAGTGAAGATCCCTTAATATGCAACTCCTGTCAAAGGTGCCCCAAGTGCTATCCGCAACTTTAACAAATGGAATCAAAGTCAATTAGATACATAAACAGAATTCACCTGTTTCTTTAGCCTCTCGAGTGTAACAGTGCCACCACCAAAACAGAATGTGATCCTCTGTGGTGGATAGTACAAACCTCTTGTTTGCACTTTTAGCAGCATTTTTGTGCCAGTTGTCACTGGTGACATGAAAGGTGCTTAAATACTGGGCCACTTCAGTTCATCCACAAACTCTCAACCCTTTGCTCCCTACCTCTCTCCTTGTCTCTCCCTTTCCCTAAACCTCTCCCCTTCTGTCTTTTTCTCTCCTTCACTCTTCCCTCTTTGCACTACATTTACCTTCCTCTCTTCTTTCTCCACCCTGTCTATGCTTGGTTGTCTCAAACTTCGCTCTCATGTTTTTCAACCTGTCTTTCTCACTGTTCTTCTTTTGGCCCTACGTCAATGCAGGAAATGGATAATGCCAAGCTGTACAACTTAGACCTGGAGCAAAAGATTCAGTCTCTGAAGGAAGAGATGGAGTGCCTGAAGAACGGCCATGACAAGGTATGTTGAGGCTGAGACCTTGTACCATCCATTCTGTAATACAGGGCAGCAGTGTCAGATCTAGATTATTATAAACTGAACCAATGCAAATATAACTGCACTTTTAGTTTTTTGATGCACTTGCTCGAAAGTACCTTAACACACTGGAGGAAAAAGTCCCCTTAGGTCAATGATCCTCACAGGGATGGTGTTTATCTGGCTTTGTCAGGGATTACCAATACTGTGAGTAGCAGTCCAGTCATCGCAGTGTGGTTTAAGCACAGTGCTTAATTTGAGCCAGTGGTTGCCGGTGGGGACAATCGGCAATCATTTTTTCCTCATCACACATTTCCAGAGAGCAGGAGAGGGAAAACCACTCAGACGGAAAAGGAGGAAGATAAACACAGAAAAAAGATACCAAGGGAGAAAACAGGAACCCACAAGATTGAGATAAAGAGGCAGAGTGTGCCTGGCAGTGGTTTAAAGAGGCCTGCGGTGTATTGAGGACTTTGCAGCCTTGGTATTTGATGCTCTGACTTTTAATAGCGTCATCCATGGACCTCTGATCAGCTCTTTGGCACCGGCACTCATTATTTTGCAATAATTAAGCACTAATTAAACATGCACGCACACACGTAGGCACACACACATGTACACACGAGCGCACGCATGCACACACACACACACACACACACATTTTCTCTGCTTACTCTTCACATTCAATCTGTTTCAATCTGGGACGCCTTCGGGTAGCTACGCGCTTTCCAAAAGCTAATAATAATAGTAATTTATCATTCAATCAATTAATGAATCAATCAAACATTTATAGAGCATGGTGAATCACCTGTGTGGGTCTCGAGGTGCGGGAGATGTTTGCTGCTGCGTGGAGGTTTGATCATTCAAACATCCAGGCCTTTAATTCTCTTCTGAATTGCTGGAGCAATGGCACAGTCCTGAGGTGCAGAAGGAGGTTGTTCCAAGCCTTGGCTGCCAGGTGTGAGAAGAAGCGTCCTTCGCTATTGGCTTGACGGATCCATGGGGAGTCTGTGAGGGAGAGGTAAGCTGATCAAAGGTGTCTGGTCGCTTGGTGGAGTGTCATGTGTTTGTTGATGTATGCTGGTCCTTCGTTGTGCAGAGCCTTGTAGGCTTGAGTCAGCATCTAGAACAGGCAACTCTTCTGAATTGGGAGCCAATGCATTTTCTTGAGATGTGGTGTGATGTGGGTCCTTCTGGGAAGTTCGAGTATGAGTCTTGCTACTGAGTTATGTATTATCTGGAGTCTCTTCAGGAGATGTGCAGTGATTCCTACATAGAGTGTGTTTCCATTATCTAGTCTGCTAGTGATAAGGGTCTGCGTGACGGTCCTTCTGTTGTTTTTCGGGAGCCACCTGAAGATCTGGCGGAGCATGTGAAGGGTGTGGAAGCAGGCAGATGAGACTGTGTTGACTTGCTTCTCCATGGATTGCTTGCTATCCAGAATTATGCCATGGTTGCAGATGTGGTCTAATGGGATGGGGGTGTGCCAAGCTCCGCAGGCCACCAGGTGTCGGTGCATGGCGAGGTGTTGTTCCCAAAGATGCAGACTTCCATTTTTTTGGTGTTGAGTTTGATACAGTTGTCCTTCCGTGGTGGAGGGACCTTTGGACTGTAAGAGGATGAGCTGTGTGTCATTGGCGTAGGAGATTATGTTGGGTCCGTGTGGTCTGACATTGGTGGCCAGGGGGGTCATGTAGGAGTTGAAGAGGGTCAGGATGAGGGACGATCCTTGGGGGACTCCGCAGATGTTCTTCTTGCACTTTGATATGAATGGTGGCAAGAGGATCCTTTGGGTTCTGCCGATTAGGTATGAGGCGATCCATTTGAGGGCATTTCCTTAAATCCCAATGTGGTGGAGTCTGTTAATCAGGGTGTGGTAGAAGATGGTGTCCAACGTGGCAGACAGGTCCAGGAGGATGAGGGCTGCTTTTTTCCTGCAGTCCAGGAGAGCTCTGATGTTGTCTGTGGCTGTGATCAGGGCTGTCTTTGTACTGTGGTTAGCTGGAATTCCGCATTGGGAGCTGTTCAGGAGGCTGTGGTCTTTTAGGCATTGGGTGAGTTTTTGGTAGATCACTTTCTTGAGATATTTTGCTGGATATGAGGGCAGAGAGATGGGCCCATAGTTCTTTATTTTGGCTCGTCGGTGGTGGTTTTTTCAGCGTGTGCCCAGTTGTCAGGGAAGGAGGTTGCGGTGATGGAGTTTAGGAACATCACAAGCTCATCGCTGATTGTGTAGCTTCTGAGCTTGAAGATGTCATGGGGGCATGTTTCCGTGGGTGCTCCCGAGTGTACAGAGTTCACGATGGAGATAGTGTCTTGCATGGTGAGGAGTTTCCAGTAGGTGAGAAGGTGCTTGGGTTTTGTGTTCATGGGTGTGAGCTGGTTGATACTGTCTACCACCAAGGGTTGGCATTTGAAGTTTTCATAGTTGGCCGAGATGTTGTCATGAAAGAAGTCTGCGTGGTTGTCGCTTAGTTCCTGGGAGGGAGTGATGTTGCTCTCAGAGGCTGCGGGATTGGTGAACTCCTTTACGATGGCAAATAATTCTTTGCTGTGGTTTGCGCTGACTTTGATGCAATATGCTAGGGTGTTCTTCTTGGTTTCTTTCAGGAGGGGGTGGTACTGGTTGAGAGAAGACCTGAAGGCTGTGCGTTTTTTTTGCTGATGCGCCACTTCCTTTCAAGTTGTCTGCAATTGCATTTGGTGGAGTGCCGTTCCTCTATGAACCAGCTTGCTATGTTGCTTTGTTCTTTGATCCTGGCTGTCCTGGTGGGGGCAATGATGTCTGCGTATTCTGTGATCCACTGGGAGAAGCTCTTAGCTGCTTGTTCAGGGTCATGTGTAGATTCTGGGAGTTGGGAGCAGAGAGTGTCGTTCCACTGGCCTTCTGATACCTTTTTCTAGTCTCTTTGCATGGATCTGGGGGGCACAATGCCAGAGTAGGTGAGTCCTCAGATGGTGAAGTGTACACTGTGGTGGTCAGACCTGGTGAGTGGTGTGGTATGGATGTACCTGACTGTTGCTGGAGGGGAAGATGGGGTCTAGCATGTGACCTGTGATGTAGGTAGGGACAGTGACAAACTGCTTGAGGCCGATGTTGCTCATGCTTCCCAGGAGGTCAGTGGAGTTGGCGTCGCTGGGGTCATTGAGGTGGAAGTTGAAGTCCCATAGGAAGATGCAGTGTTCAGAGTCGATTGCGAGTGAAGCAATGAGTTCCGGGATGGCGTTGCAGAAGCTCTGGCATGGTCCTGGTGGTCTGTAGGGAAAGGTGCCTCTGAGGGTGCTTTTTCCATCTGTGTGAAGTTGGAAGTTGAGTTGTTCCATTACTGGTGTTGGGTCATCAAGGCATGTCGTGCAGCAAATGGTGTCCCTCTAGATGATGGCTATTCCACCTACGTGCTTCTTGGTTCGGTCCCGGTGTGTTATCTTGTAACCTTCAGGGATGGCGGTGGTGATGTCTGGTGCGGAGGCTGAGTTTAGCCAGGTTTCTGTGAGGAAGATGACATCTGGGGTGAGGGAGGAGATCGTGTCCCAGACCTCCGTAGTGTGTTTACTGAGTGAACATGCATTGAGTAGGATGCACTGGAGTTGTGACGGGGTGCTCTCGGTTGATGTAGCAGGTGCGGTTGCACTAGCGGTGTTGCTGGTGTCATTGACTGTTTCGGTGCTGAAGGTGAGGCGGCAGTGTCAGCAGTGTCGGCAGGAAAACGGTCCTCTGGTGGTGCATGTGGATGTGCAGCGGTCGTGGTTGTTGGTGCGTCCGGGGTCTAGGGCTTGGTCGTCAGTGGTGGTGTATCTTCTGAAAGAGCTAAGGGCCCTGGCTCTGTACGCAGTCATGACGTGGACGGGTGCAAACGGCCTTACCTTTGGCGCACCAGGAGCGCACCAGCGGCACGGACGCACTGCAACCTCGATTAAGTAGGTCATGGAAGGAGGGAGGCGTGCTGAGAGAGTAGGCGGGATTAGGTGGAGGGCGGCGAAACGGTCTGCAGGTGGGAACATTAATGGAAAAGACAAAGAAAAAGCAGTGAAAAAACAAGGGAAGAGCAGGGGAAAGCGCTCCAAAAAACGGGGAAAGAATGGAAAAAGCAGTAATAAGTAAAAATGAGGCAGAAAGCGGGAGGAAGCACGCAGAAAAAAGGGGGGAAAGGAAGGAGAAGGCAGTAAAAACGAGGCTGAAAGCAGGAGGAAGCACTCAGAAAAATGGGGAGAAAGTAAGAAGAAAGCAGTAGAAATTAGGCAGAAAGCAGGGGGCAGCACTCAGAAAAATGGGGAGAAAGTAAGGAGAAAGCAGTAAAAATGACGCAGAAAGCAGGAGGAAGCACTCAGCAAAAATGAAGCTGAAAGCAGTACAAACAAGGCAAAAAGCAAGAGAAAGTACTCAGTAAAACGGGTAAAGGAAGGAGAGAGCAGTAAAACGAGGCAAAAGCAGGAGAGAGCGATGCAGCAGCACGGGAGAGCTGGGCCTGGTACCATTGAGACATTTTGTCTTATGTTCATACACGGTAGAATATCACTACCCTTACCTGATGCTGGAATATAATATAATTCGGAAAATGCTTCTTCCTAAAGGCATTTTTGTATATCTAACATGCCAGCATTCTCAGTATTTTTAACATACCCTCTGCTAATTTGCAAATCAAACTATGAATTTAGAATTGGCTGAGGCCCCCCTAACCGCTTTTACCATCCTCTAGATCAATAAAGCAAAGCGGAAAAGGTGCTTTAGTTATTACATTTAACAAGGATAAGTAATTTTTACCTGCTCCTTTAAAGGTTTTTACATGTTGCACTATCCCACCATGCCCTTTAGCGGATGTCAAATCAATTTACATACTGGCTTCATAGAATAAGGATCTTGGAACACACTGTAGCTTTTTTTGCTCTACTGTTTGTTTAAAATTCAATTTAGATGCAAAGGTGTGCCTTTATTCTATAGTTTTGTTAGAGTTTAGTAACTCTTTTTTTATTGTTGCTAGAGAACAGGTTTTCTCTTTTATTTTACTCTTAAAATAAGCATCTCCTCCTCTATACCCCGCCATTTGTTTTTCCCAATGCCTTACCTGTGTTGAAAAAAAGTCCTAGCAGGAAACACACATAGGTTGTGTGGGTGAGAATTGCAGTGTTTAACTGCAGATGCCTTACAGGAGGCTGCAGGGTAGGTGCGAGGTTGTCTAGGCTTAGATTTGTAGGAAAACGGTCTCATCCCTTTACCCCAGTATCTCAGTCCAGCTCTAGTGCCAGGGGAAATTTTTCCCAATACTGCTGAGATCCCTCAGTGGTCCATCACTGCCATTCCTACACTGTTTGTACTGCCCTGCTAGGAAGATACTGTCAGACCTTATGGGAGTCCTTGACTCATTTTCAGACCTTCTGCCTAAGATGGGAAAGTGGATTTTCTAAAAATATAAAAGAAAGGATGATTAATGCAGCCCAGACCATTGGTACTTAAAAGGACATGGCAGGCCTAAGTACACATTTACTTGAATGTCCTGATTTTGTGGAATGGCCCACTTCTGTACTGATGGCTCAGGTTGACATTTCTCATGGTAACACTCCATAAAAGTGATAAGACCCTAGGATGTTGGATTTTAGCTTTTAATGTCGCCTTATTTTGGAGCAGGACCTGTTTTAAATAAAGGATGAGTACAAAAGTCTCCGTCTGGATGGCATAGTAGATAACCCTGAATTAGGATTTACTAATCTAGGTTTAATACCTTCACCACTTCCCAACTACTGCATGTAGGAAATGAATACCTGCCATTCATCCAGGTGTTATGAAGGAAAGAAGCAACCATTACTCATTCCAGCCTTTTTCTACTTTTGAAGGTGAAACCTCTGTCAAGTGCTTCCTTCTCCAATTAATTTTAAACAAAGTTACAGGTGGGTGACCCTACCACTTTCCAATCACTTTCCTGACGCCACAGTCATTTCCAAGGACAGTGACAATTGAGGTTTCAGTGCCTCTCCACTGGAGAGTCAATTCGATGCACGTGTGTGGTGTTCTCCTAAGTGTGTTTTTTCAACTCCCTCTGTGCCTCTGACCTTGTCCGCTCTTTTGACAAAGGCTCCTCTTCCAATCTTCTCCATTCTGTGTGCCCTCCTTTGATCATCTCTGGTTTGTCACTCCCCCCCCCATCTTATGATATTATTGGTGTCTCTACTTGTGTTTTTTTAAGTCATATCTCTTTGAATCCTCTGCTTCTGGATAACCAAACAATGTTCATCCTCTTCTCTTGATATTCCAGTCTTGCGTTACCACAGTTGAGACTAGAAGTTACATATGATGACTGCATTTCTTCTCCCTTTGGGTAGCAGGAAGCTGAGAAAGCGTGCTCATTGCAACTTTTGGAATGATAGTAAAGGTGGGATTAACTGAAAGATCATCTTTATTTAGGATATACAGTGATGAACTGTATAAAAGGAGATGTTTTAAATTGAGTATCATAGAAAATAAGTCATTCAAAGATCAATCCTGAAATCTTAATGGAAGAAAACATCACCAACTCAACCAGTTCAAATGCCTTGCTTGAAAAGACCTCGGATTCAGACAAAAGGCTAAATAAAGGTCTGAACTGACCTCAACTATTCACTCTCTGGAGGAAAGACCCTTTATTTTATTGCTAATGACTTCCTCACTCAGCCTTCTACTTTAGGGACTTTGCTGGGCAGATACATAGCATCTCATATTTCTGTTTGTCATAGCATAACAAAAGACAAATGGGGCTTTGTATTATATAAAATAGTGACAAACTCACGTTTCCGAGTACCCATTATTCCACCGAAGGTATTGACATCTCTTCTCCTATGCTAGCTCATGGTTTTCTGCTGCTCTTGTAAAAAATAAAGTCGAAAAGCTTCCATTGTTACTTCCTAGTGAAGAACAAGAGTCTAAAGAATACGTTTTGGCCCATACCAGATCCCAAGGTCTCCAACAAAAGACTTAAATATAAACATTTTTAGGACTCTAGCTCTCCCTCAGATATAGCTACAACATAAACAAGGAGAATGGATTGTTGCCATAGAGCTGCATAACATAGTATGTAATATTCCAGTATGATAAATTGCAAAAAAGGTTTCCTATTCAAGTTGTGGAATGAACCAAGCCAAGTCAAGATAAGTTTAGCCTGAAGTCAGCTCCTGGTGTCTAAGTGTGTGGCAGTGGTAACAGCTTTTTCTGAGAAGCCATATCATTTTAGATTAACACTACCTAGAAGAATAATTGATCAAGGTTTCTTCTTGCCAGACCAGGATTTGCAAACGACAGCAAAGATGTTTCACATTCTTGAAATGTAGTTTAGTTATGAAAAAGCAACATTGACACATGTCCAATTAATTTAATATCAGGTTGTAACCACTGTACAGGTTTTTTAGGGCGTCTAAACTCCACGCTGCAAATGACAGTCTGAAGTGAACTATTTGTTCCAGGAGGGTGGCCCTTCATCCGGGTACATGCAAAAATATGTTATTAGGTGGTTGCGGACCAAAGGTACCTGTTCCTATATGGCTAGTGCCAGAATAGTAGTGGTTTATCAATGCAAAAATGTCTGATGGATCAATGGTACCAAATGTTGGGAGACTGTAATGACAGACTTACCCACTCCAAACAGCATACCATTTCTCTGTGTGATGGCCTTCGGTTTAAAGGTACAACATGGTGACAGGAGTACCTATTCAGATAACATTTCCAAAACAACTCATCATTTCGGGCTTTTTGATGGAAGAGTAGGAATCCCCTATCAACGAATTCACAGGGCAAGAGTATGGGACATTCAAGTGGCAATCTTGCCACATAAGCATGGTGGAACTCTGAGTAGTCAAGAATGCTCTAAAATTGTTTCTACATTCTATCATTGCAAATGAGGAATAATAGACCTCTATTGGTCTGCAGTATTACAGGTCCATGCTTCTCTGGGTCAAAAAGAATATTTAGGAATTATAGCCACATACAACATTTTGTTTGATGCTTAGTCAAATATCAGGGACTATTCACAAACTGCATTTTGCAGTATGTTTAGTAGTACTGTAATAGTCAAAATGGTATTCACCAATGTGTGAGTGTAATCTTCACCTCCACCATTCCTATCTGTTCTATGGGGAAATCTATGAGGAGATCCTCACACACTTAAATTTACTGCTTAATAGTAAATGCGTAAGGGACCATGAAGTGCGGCTGGAAAAGAGGAGCATACTTACTACTGGTGGGATGAATAAGGAGGAGTTTTGGAAGTGCTAGGGAGGGGTTTAGGAAGGGTCATGCACCCACCCACAAAAAATGAAACTCATTGCTATTCATAAACTGCACTTTTAAGGTTACCACAGCTCAAAAAGGGTAATAAAAAAATATGAAATCATTTCAGGTCAAACCTGAAGGAATTCCAGCACCACACATAGCCAACTACTGGTAATGCAACACCCTCCCATAGAAAATAAATGAAGTAGGGACTTAACATAAAACCCATAGGAAATAATGTTAAAATCAATCCAACTATTTAAAATAGTTAAACATATAAATGTAATTTAATGTTAATAATGTCTAAAAATAAAACATTTATTATTGGAACAAAATACCCCTGCTAAAAACCAAGATACATAAAAACGTACTGTATAATTATCTAATTACTAAAGGTACAATAAAGCTGGCAACACTTGTTTAAAACTCAGTGGCAGAAGAAGAGGTCGTATAAATGTGTGACGCTGATTTTTAAATTTAGGGCAAATAAGCACAATGTGTAAAGTGTCTAGTGCAGCAGCCATGTTACATGTGCAAATCACAGGCTCTGAAGGTTTATGCCAACCAACTTAAATTTGTGGGACCACGATAAAACAGAAGTAAATCAAAAAGCGTCTATGCAAATCAGGCATATCTAGGGTTTGCCAGGGGTTTTGACCATATCATAATTTCTGCACCAATTTTTAAACCAAGGCTGTTCCTCCCTTTTTCTCTGCACAAAGGCACAACATGCCTCCTTTACCCACAGGACATCAGCTTTAGAGATAGAATCTGGGATAGTAAACAGTTCGGTTCTGCCGAGGTCGCCAAAGGTTCCGTTAACATAATGGAATCAGGGAATTCGTAGACAGTGATCCATCCCCAGACAATCTGATACAATTGTTCCATCGAGTTCTAACTCCGTTTTAACCATACGGATAACCACAAGATTATAGGGCGAAAATGTATATAATCGGAAATAAACCCTATGTTCAATTCATCATGCACCATCTCAGCAGGCATAGATTGTGGTATCCTCAAAATTCTTCTCTAGAATTTATTTTTGCCAACTTGGATGGTACAACAAGCCTTATAGCCCCAAATTTCAGAACCAAAAGCCACTATTGGGACTATAAAGATTAATTACTGATTTAATGCACTGAATCGGCATTGGTGGTAGCTACAGAGGAAATTCGAGAAACTCTGGACAGAGGAGGGAATGCAACATTGGTCCTCTTGGACCTTTCTGCGGCTTTCGATATTGTTAACCATGTTATTTTGGTTGCCTGTATGCGGAGGCTGGGGATAGAGGGCATGCACTTGCTCTCCTCCGGTCCTTCCTTGCGAACAGACAGCAGAGGGTGGCTTTATGTAAGTTCATCTCTAAATCTTGTCCCTTTCACTGTGTAGTGCCACAGAGATCATCACTGAGCCCGACGTTGTTCAACTGATATCTTACACCATTAGCTAAGCTTATAAAATCATTTGGCCTCTCGCTAGCATCCTACGCAGATGACACACAAATTGCTGTGTCACTGTCAAAGGATGAGATCAACTCTGGTGATACCTTTAGGACATGCAATAGTAAGGTAGGCAACTGGATGGATGGTAACTACCTGAAATTAAATTCTGCAAAAACAGAGGTCATCCTTTTCGGCAATAATTCATCCTTTTGCCACCTAGATGATGCCCACCAGAACTAGGCTCCCTCCCCACCCCAGTACCTAAAGTCAAAAACTTAGGAATTTTGCTAGATAAGGAGCTGAAGCTCAAAGAACAATTTAACAAGGTGACATCCGCCTCCTTCTGCCTACTGAGATTAGTTTAAAAAAAAGAGATATATCTGCCCTTTGAGCTCTTGAAGACAGTAGTCATTTCTCTTGTATTTGCAAGACTCAACTACTGCAACAGTCTATACCTCAATCTTTCGGCAAGCTCTCTGAAGAAACTGCAAACACTGCAGAACTCTGAGGCATGTTTCCTTCTTAAAATCCATAAATTTGAGTCAGCAAGGGGGGCTATTAGAAAACTTCATTGGCTGCTGATCAGGCAGTACATCAGGTTCAAAGCCCTCTGTGAGACTTATAATATGCTGCAGGGCCAAGGCCCATCACTTTTTTAAGGACAAACTGAGGTGGTAAATCCCCAGTAGGACCCTCCGGTCAGGCTCGGCTAAGAACCTAGCAGTTACCCCCTTTAGAATGACTACCTGGGGTGGGAAACGTTTTTCAGGTCCACCACCCTACTTTGGAATAGCCTACCTTTTGAACTTGAAACAGTTCCTTCTCCATCAGTTTTCAGAAAATCTCTGAAAACCTGGCTTTTTGTACAGCAATAGGAGACTCGCTCTTTAAAATTAGATCATTGCCCAATAAGAGGAGACCAGAGCTCTCACCTTCCTGTCTTTTGTAGCGCCAAAATGCCCTCGGGCAAGAGTTTGCGATTAATAAATCCTTTTCACACATTTCATTCATTTGCTCGTTCATTTATTCCTTCATGGGCCTAAGCCGCCTCAAGGAGGTATCAAAACGTATTGCCCAAATACGTAAACACATCTGTATTACTAAAAGGCTGACCCAGGATTGAAAGGGTTTTAGTCTTGACACTTTTCGGCCCCAACACCATTGTATGCGTTTTAGGTAGATTCGTTTTTAGGCATATGTTGCCCATAAGGATAACAATACGATCAATGAAATCATTAGTTGTACGCGCTATTAAAACAGTATCATAAGCATACAGTAAAGTTGTGACCAACCATTTCCCAACCCTAGGGACATCCTTACCCTGGGCCGTCAAGAATAAGTCTAACTGAGTAATATACTAAATAAAAAGCATAGGTGCTACGATACAGCCTTGACCAAAAAATCACTCCCCAACTGAAAGTGTGTGGTGCATTCACAATTTGAGCCAAATCTCACAGAGGCTGCCAACCCTGCATGTTAGTCAAATAAAAAGGCAAAAAGGGCTTCATCTACCCCCATGGACACCAGCACAGCCCATAATTTCATTCTGTCAACAGAGTTGAAGGCTGTGCTGAGGTCCATGAAAGCAAGATGGATAGACTCCTTCTTCACCAGGGTGCACTTAGAGATCAGGAGGTACAGGTTGAGGTTCTTTTCTATTGTGCCTGTACCCAGTCTAAAACCATACTGGATATCAGAAATAACCTTCCCTTTCTCTGCCCAGTCCAACAGACACTTCTCAGTACCCTACCTATAATCTTCACTTCAGCAACTATTAAGGAAATAGGGTGGTAACAGGCTAGGTCTGCTTGTTCCCTTTTTTTAAAAACATGACGATTACTGACTTTTTCCATAAAGAAGGGATATGCCCTTTTGAGGCGACATTTAGATGTTGTGTAATTATGGGGGCCCAAAGATCTATGCTTGACTTAAAAAGATCCCCAAGGACACCTTATGGGTCTCTCACTTAATAAACAAATTGCCCACCATCACTGGCTTTTGCCATCCAACCTGAAGTTTTTGTTGTCCCAGCCTTCTCCGTAAAGCCTGGTGATTCAAGCATTTTAAGCGAAACTGAACCTCAACTCTTTCCCTACCCCACTTGAAACGAAGAATCGTAGTGATTACCTTGAACCGGTGGTTGCAGGTGGGGCCCACCAACATTAATTTTTGGGAGTGGACATTTATTTTTCCTCAACAGCTTTAAATTTAGAACAAGAGAGAGAAAAACAGAAACAGGAGAAGGAAGGAGGCAGAGAAAGACAGAAAAGAATGACAAAGTGAGATATAAGGGGTGGAAAAGGAGTATATGGTGGTGGATTAAATAGGCATAAGGTGGAATCAAGATTGGAAAGCCTGGGTATTCGGCGGCCCAACCTTCGATAGTGCTGACTGCATTCTTCTAAGCAAAATTTTGGGCCCCAGCACTTATTTTTTAACAAATTAAACACTGATTAAATGGAAACATCTAGACTCCATAGGGTGCAATCTTTTTGACTCTAGCAGTGTGGCTTATGCTATTTGCCTAGTTCATCAGATGCTCTGATTTGCCTGTTCTGCCATCAACTTTTGGTCGGGAGAAGGTCTCGGATTTTGTGAGCCATTGGGAGTCCATCACCAGAGATTATAGGATCCTCCATTTGATATGCAAGGGTTACGCCCTCCCCCTTTTGCTTACTGCTACAGAACATCAACCACCCACTAGGAAGTGTTCCCATACCCATGCCTTCCATATTGCAGGCTGAAGTCCTGACCTTGTTACAGAAAGAGGTCATAGAAATTGTGCCCAAAGCAGAGGCATAACACAAAATGATGGTGGGCCCCTGCAGAATGTGACGAGGGGCCCCCGAGTTTCCCATACCTCAAATATCCCAATTGGCCGTGGGTTCAATCGGGCCCCCCTGAAGGGTTAGGGGCTCCATGCAGGGCCTGTGTTACACCCTTGGCCCAAAGTGGAGAGGTGTGCAGATTTGTATTCCCTCTACTTTCTGGTCCTCAACATGGATGAGTTGAGGTTTATGCACTCCTTTGTCTGCCAGGACAAGTTTAAGATTATGTCCCTGAGTCAGTCCTCCTAGACTTGAATGCACAGAATTTTATTGTGCCCCTGCATACTCCACGATGCCTTCTTTCACCTGAAACCTTTGGGTCCGCTGATTTTTGTCTCCTCTTCACAGTGCGCTCCCAATACTGCCAATTTGAGGTGCTGCCTTTTGGCCAAAAGACCGATTTACATGCCTTCACAGTTTTAGTAGCCTCCACAGTGTTAGCAGCCTCCTTCAGTCTGTACAAGGATGACTGCCTGGCAAAGGAAGGGCCCCCCACATTGGATTTAGACTATTTGTTATGCACCTTGTTCTTCCTTTGTCTTCAGTCTATCTGCCAAAAGAAGTCATAGCTAACTGCGATACATAGCCTGGCCTTCAATGTGGTTATCCTGAATGCAACCTGCATGAGTAACTTTCCTCTTCCTCATAGTATCTCGGACATTTGAACTATGATCCTGATGTTTCATTCTCTAACCTCCATTCCTGTTCTGACAGGCTTCTGCTATGGTGCTTGATGGCCTTCAGCATCCTCTTGGTGCAGCATGTCTTGTGAAGGAGGAGGTTCCTCCACTGGTGCCTCATATGGTAGTGTTTTCTACATAAGGAGACCCTTCCTGCTGGTGTGGAGAACAGTCCTTTAAAATCTCTCCTGGTGAATGTGCCCCTCTAACCCAACCTCACCATGGGTCACGCCTAATGCCCTCCTCAGGTGCAGGCTACTTTCAACAAATGCCTCCTCACAGGGCCAGAGACCTCATCTGGAGGACACTAGAGAGTGGGGCTGTTCGTTTCTGGCAAAACCATGACTACACATCAACTTGCTGGATCTTCGGGCCATCCACCTAGCTCTAAAAGTGTCTGAAGGTTTATTTCTTTTATATCTTGCTCTGCTGTCCTCATGAACAACATTACTGCAGTCCACTACCTCAACACAAAGGGGAGAGAGTTCTTTTGCCCTTTGCTAGGAGGCCATGTACTTGTAACAAATGTATCACGATTTTACAGTGGCAGTTTGTGAGGCAGGTATTTGAATGTGTGGGTGGATGACTCAGCCACCAGTACATCAAAGATCATGAATGGGAATTCCACCCTGTTACAAAAAGAATGAACTTTTCCGAACCTTTTTAAACTAGGAATTATTTGCATCAACCTCAGGGTATTGAACAGGAACTGCCCGTTGCTCTGGACTTTCCAACACAGGATTCTCTAGCTGGTAGCTTCCATTTCAGATGGTCTCAGGGCCTGAAAATGCAATTTCATCCAATTCCACTAAACTCAAGGGTTCTGCAGAAATTGAAAACGATAGTACATAGCTATTGGTCCTCAGTATTCAGCCTCCTTTTTCAGGCAGGGATCATCTACTTTCACAGCAGAGTTGTTGGGTTCTCCACCCCAATTCTCCAAGGCTATGTTGGCATGCATGGAGATTGAGCAGTGTCAGTTAATGGTTTTCAGTCTCCCCCCCCAACCCACCCATCCCCCCAGAGTGGCAGATGTCATGCTGAGACAGATTTGTCATTGGTCACAGGCTTGAACCCCTTTGAGACTTGCCTGTGAGATGTTCTGCACACTGCGCTTTCCCTGGTTTGGAGGTCTCTACTGCAAAAGGTGTCTCCTTGTTCAGGTTGTCCCTTGTGGCGTGTTTCTTGAACGGTTTATTGTATGTTTTCTCCCACACCTTTTGTGGTTCTGCAGTAGGATTTAAATCTTGTTCTGAATTTCCTTATGGTATCACCAATATTACCAATACGCAGCTGATCTCTTCATCTTTTAACACTGAAAACTGCCTCTTTGCTCGCAATCACTGCTGCCAGCAGGGTTAAAGAATTGCAGACCCTGCAGGTCTGGCCACCATTTACAATATTCTACCTGGAGTAGTTGGTCCTACACACCTATGCCTCTTTTCTGCCTAAGGTGCTATCCCACTTCTACATGGGCCAGTCCTTAACTCCTCCATTTTTCTTTTTATCTTCTACTACCTCCAAAGAAGAGGAGCACTAGACAGAATGGCCTTTAGACATGCTGTCTTCTATTAAATCGAACAGATGAGATAAGATTAAGTAGATGACTGGTTCTTTTACTGGCACAAAGAAGGGTAAAGAGGTGACCGATCAGGCTATTTCTCATTAATCACACTTTGCATTAAGCTCCGGGACCAGGACAGACCAATGTTTAAAACAATGGTGTCCAATCTAAAGGGATACTAGCAGTTTTTACTGTCTTGGCCTCAGGGGTTGCTGTGCGGCCACTTGATCTTGTTGAATACCTTTGCCAGTTATTATTCACTGGTGGCTTATGCAAGAAGTGATGGCTGCTTCGTCAGAGCAGTTCTGCTGAATTTTCTTGGTGAATTGTCACCAATCAGTCCAGTCACTGCTTTGGGCAAAGGAAATATTTTGTTAACTTTAGCGATGTTTTCGTGGATACTATATCTTCTAGCAGATTCCTTGCCACCCTTCCTCCTCATCTTCTGATGTAGTGTTGTTCTTAATAATATTCCAAGGTATCTGGCGGTTATGTTCTGATTGCACAGTGATCTGCTGGGGTTAAGGTCTCTTTGGTTCTGCTCCTTACACCTTGGTTGAGACCATCTTGTCACTTCTGGAGTGGGGTGTGTCCCGAATGTGCGTGTGTGGCGCCAGCTGGCAGTGCAGGAGAAATGCAGTGGATCTAGTCTGGGTTCTGAGGATATTAAAGTGAGGAATCTGTGAGAAGATATACTATTCACCACAAAAAATGTTACTGAAGGCAAATAACTTTTGCTTATGAGTTACTGGAGGTGTGCTGGTTACATGGGGTTAGGGCTGCTAATAATGTATTGAAAGCAGGGTTGTGTGTTGGTTTTGGGTTTGGATGATTAGAGTAGTCAAAGTAAAGCTAGATACTGTCCAAAACCAGACTCCTTTTTAGGTCGAGCATTCGAGACCTGTTGTAATTTCTTATGTTGGCTTAAAGCCATCCCCCAGCTTTTGATTTGTTTGTTTCAGTGTCCTTCAAAAATCCTTGCTTGCCAGTGGTCAGTCCTGCCTCTTTGTCCCTTCTTTCTCTCTTCCGTTCCTCCCATGCAGCAGGGACTAAGTACTGTCTCATCACACTACAGTTCTTTGTATGTTCTCTGGGGGACTACTTTTTTTCTTGGTTTCCTGCTCTGTTTGCCTGTATGTAGTTTCGGCACCATAGTTCATTACATTTAAATATAGTTTTCCTCCCTCCCACCTCCTCTTAATTCCACAGTTGTATTGGGGGTACGTCTTGCGCCATGCCTCCCGGTTCGTTTGTTATATTTTTTAAGCTTTTAGCAATTTTCCATGTCAAACGTCATTTGGGCTTTTTTTTGGTAGGATCTTAGGTTTGGGGCTTTGTTTTAAGGAGGATTGGGCTTGTTTTCTTTTTTGAGCTTTACCTAGGTTAGGCACGATGACCTGCTTTGCTTACATTCCTCGCATCATGTCGCTTTCACTTTCGAAGCGCAGCTGGGACAATGGTGGCCGTTTGCAATGCTATAGGTCTCCTATTTTTCAAAATACTTTTTCCAAATAGATCTGATGTACGAACAGCAAGGCACCCGATTGCTCGAGCCAGCCCTTGTGCTGCCCCTTCCTCAGCCTGTCAGTTTGTGCATGCCGTACAAGTACAGTAAAGCTTCCTGGACGAGGACGAGTAAAAAAGAAGATGGGGAAAAAAAGAAAGTGCCACGACTTCACAGAGTCAGGCTAAGCAGCAGAGAAGGAGGGAGCCGGTTGGGTCACAGTGGGGCACTGTGCCTGCAAGCGGCAGAAATCTATTTCCCGAGCCCGGGTGCTGCTCAATTTTCGCCGCCATCCTAGACATCCACCCTCGGGACCTTCTACCGCTGCAGGTAAAGGAAGCGGGGCTTCGAGGGGCTGGTTTATCTAGATTCATGTGTGAGCGTATCTCAGCTGCTGTGGGACCCTGGTGCGGGTGTCTGTGCTGTACTTTCCTCTTCTTGGTGTGGGCCTCTCGGGTCCCGCCAGCTAGCCCGCTTCAGGATTTGCACGAACAGCACCCGGATAAAACTGCAGGTCCAGGGCTGAAGACTGGCAGTATTTTCCTTTCTGGTTCTTAGTATGTGGAACCCGTGATTTACGAGCATGCGAAGGGAAGCTAAAGTGTAAGTTTGCAGTGGGTGCCACATCCTTCCAGGTCTGAAATGTACAGGTGTTGGCGATCTGCACACGCTCTTGCCTTCACTCTTTTCCTGTATCCTCCTCACCACCTCTCTCCTCCTCCGTCCCTATTTTCAGAGTAGCACGTAGTAATCACAGGCGAAATGGTCACTAGTCACTTTAGAGCCCCCTCATCCTAAAAATCTCACAGCACACTGGAACGGAGCGGACTCTGGGGTACCAGAGGGTGCAAGCACCGTACAAATGACACAACAATAAAATACCGGCACCTCCACCCTCACTTCTCTTCATCTTCTCCTCTGCTCCTTCTCATTCTATCTTTCTTTTCGCCTTTTCCTCTGCTCTCCCTTCCCCCCTTCTTCTACTCCTCTTATCTCATCCTCCTCTCCGCCGATTATTATTATAAATGTGTCACTAGGGCAGCCATTTTAATTCCAAGCTGTGTGTTTATCCTGGCTGCATTCGGTACTTTTAACTGGCCTGTCCAGCTTATCGAAGGTCCCCACAAACAGCCCTTTCTTGTATTGGCCCAGGGAAGTTAGGGTATACACGTTGCTTAATACCCTATGAAATGGCTGTCTTAAATGCTTTGTTGATATTTGAACTTAGTGCTTGGCAACTAGTAAAAATGTATTTTTTTTATTAGGTATCACTGACGATTTCTAGTTGTTTTTCATCGCTTTCTGAAGCTCAGGACTTGTCAGAAGGGCTGTCCCCACTTGCAACCCTTGCCTGGTGATCCTGGAGTGTGTACCATCTTGTACCATAGATTTGTGATTATCATGTTATTTACCTTTTATTCAAGACTTTTCTGACCTCCATGGCTCTTCAGTGGACAGTTTGTGATTTTAGATTCTAAGTTTGTCTTGCTGTCTCCTGGATTCAAGTTCCATAGAACAATTTACATGAAAGTTTGGTTCTCTTTTTATTATGCTCTGGCAAGTGTGATCCTGTGGATTCACGTAACCAGGGCCGGCTTTAGCGCTGGTGGCGCCCGGTACAACAATGTTTGTTGCCGCCCCCCCCCCTAATGACCACCTCCGCCATGGATTCCCTCACTACCAAACTTTAACAGTGCCGCTCAAGTCTCCTTAACCACTCTCAGCTGCATTTAATTAGTTTTAAAGCACCACTCATACCAGTGTAGGGTGTTGGAGCACTTTACATCACGCACATATTATACAGACAATCAATCATACATGTGTAAATCAGTGTATAGGAAATGTTACATAAGACAGAGGACTACAAGGTGTAGAAGTCACATGTCATCCATACTGGTAGGCATCATAGTTTGAGTGCTTGGTCTGGAGAAGCACAAACTTAGAATTTAAAACGTTACGTAACACCATGGATGGGGGTTGTCTTTAATAAGAAGAATTGATTTCCACCCAAATTAACCCATTTTGCAACATTAGGATAACGAAAGACTGGGGAAAAAATAAGAACGCTCTAAACTATACCTTGCAGTTTTCATGCAGCTCTTTGATGACAGTTAATTGCTCGCTGTTCTGCATTAGGATTTTAACTTATAAACTGCAAGTAACAATAGGATCTCTCTGACAAAAGTAGTAACCTACTGACCTCTTACATTATATGCACTTTGTGATATGCTTAGTACACCTTTGCAGCAGGCTTATTAACCTCTGTGCTATCTTAGGATGAGTCAAAACTCTTCCACTAGACAAAACTACAATCCTTCTCCCTCTCTCCAGGAAGAACATTAATCAATGGCGTTATCTTGACATTTTTATTGTTGCCTGAAAATTGCTGGCGCCAAAGAACACAGCAGCAGGTGCTTGTAAAACCATAATATATGGCGCCCCCACCCGAAGTCAGTGCCCGGTGCAGTGGCACCGGTCGCACCGCCCTAGAGCCGGCCCTGCATGTAACTATTATTGAAGCATTCTGCTTGTGAAGGTGCTGGTTGTCAGGCCTGAGTTGTGGGCTATAGTGCATGATGTGTTACGGCAACTGTGTGATGTTTATTCTATGCCAGAGCTCTTTCAACCGGAACTTGAAATAAGAGCCAATTCAAATGCTTGTAAAGAATAAACATTTTTCTGGTGGTCTCTTAATGTCTTTGCTGGACTTTTCCTACATTATTTCATGCCTTCAGGATGTTATTCAGTTGTTGATGTGCAGTTACCAAGCCGCTGGTGTGGTAGATGTGAATTCACATAACAATGAAAAACGTGGCACTTGTCAGGAGCATAAACTTAGCAATCTGAAAACACTCTGTGCTGCAATAGGAGAACTGATCTGGTCGTTATTATCTTCCATACGACCAGAACTGTGTAAAATTACTTTCAGTGCTTGCATATTCATTCAATCAATGGCTTTTTTCAACAGCATATTATTTATATCTCCCACCATTAATTTACCACAAACTTTGATGTCTTTAATGGCTAATGCAATGTAATGGGTAATATACTTCGTGGCTAAACACTTATAAGGTCCCAAAGGCGAGACCTATTGGCTATGCCAATGCTTGTTATACATTAGTGTTGTATTGGGTGGTGCTTTGGAGGTGAGCAGTCCACCTTAGTTGTGTTGTGAGGGAAAAGCACGAGGAGAGGCAATGCTGTCTTCACAGCCCCAGAAAAAACAAATCCTACACCAGTCATATCAGGTAGACTCAGACCATCAATATGTACTAAAGAAGTGAATTTCATGTCAGTGAATGCTCTGCTGTTAACCATGGTGTATTCATGATAAGAAAACCTGTCGTGCGGGACCACCCTATGGATACATAGTATGTTGTCTGGTTTAGAGGTGGTATCACATCCTAATACGGCGTGAGCAAATAAGATGTGAGAGCAGACGTCATTACCTAAAGCTTTTGCTAATTTCCTAATATCATACACAGTTATGTTTTTGGAAGATTTCTTAGGTTCTGGGCAAAGGAAAATATCAAATTGGTTTTCTTGAAAATGATGGAGTAGTATGAGAAGATCGGTGTCCTCGCCAACAATGGCTGTAGGATGAGTTTTGGCCGACTCAATAGCCTCCAAAACGACCATGAAGTCTGCATCACTATGAGCTTGCTTTGTTTTACACCCAGCTTCTTGTAACTTTTGCGATAATTGATCAATGAAGGCTTGTTTATTTTCATTATTACTCAGAAATAATTGTTTCTGGATGGCGATGGAGGTAGAAGTTATGAACTTTACTTTAGGTCCTACAATACCTCTGTTTCTTTTTAGATGGGCTTCTGATTTTGTAGAAAACGTATCTCCATATCCGTCGAATACTATTATTGCCTGGCCATACTTTGTTAGCACATATCTCTCATAGGCACAAAGCAGCTCATGGAATGTCTGATTCGGACTCCAAGGAAGGCGATGTAGTAATCACCCACCATCAATGACGAACTGCATATTTTCGGGCATTTTAGCAACGGCTGGTACTTGCTCTTTAATATAATTGGCAAGCTGCGACTTCCCAGATTCCCTCATAAGTCCATGCTTATTGAATAAACTAGCTGGGTATGAGCAAAGCTCATAACGAAACACCTCCTGCAAATCCACGCCACTAGTCTGAGCACAAAGCAACAAGCGCTGAAACAATAGTTCAGGATCCATAACAAAGGTTTCTTCTTTCAATTTAACAGATTGAACTGATTTCATTACCTTCACCTGGTTGCTTTTTCTGAAAGAGAACTCAGAGACTCTTTTGTCCGTCATCTCATTAAGAATTCTATTTCCAATTTCTTCTGCAAGTTCAGGATTAACATCACTGCCATAAGTAACACCCGTGACAATGTTACGCAGGTTGCTGTCTCGCTCAAAAACATTGAGCTGTTCTACATATACCAGTACTTTCTGTGTATCTCCTTTATCGCGTTCAATTCTTGAACTGGTCATAGTAACATGTTGCTCACTTGCTGCATGCTTCACTGAAGCAAAGTCCTGCATGCATTCATTCAAATGGGCGCAAATAGGGCGTGACATAACCCAGACAAGCTGCTGCTGTTCTGTCATACCTTTTCCATGGGTCATTCCGCCGAATCCTTTTATATTCTTCATTAGAACTTGTTCAATTACCAAATCAGTGGAAAGGCCACCCCAAAACCTATCACTTCTTCGGACAACATGCAGACCATTTGTAAATGCCATGTATACATCAGGAGCTTCAAATTCAAGCTCAACCATTCTCTCATAATACAGTCGTGCAGAACTGGCATATAAATTATGGCCACATGCTGCAAAAAAAGGTAGCATCTCCTTTACCATTGCAAGATGTAGATGCCAATTTCCTGTTCTTTCAGCTTTTAAGAATTGTTTCAGGATGTTGACCATTTCCAAATATTGCAACCAAAGTCGAGGAGTCCTGTAAAATTTAAGTTAATCTTTGGCCTTCAGCAGTTTGGTTGCAATTTCGACAACAGCATTATGTGTAACATCCTCAACAGAAAGCTCCCCATTAAGAAGATTATTAAACAATGATCTAGCTGCCTGTAAATCGTCGTTATCATCTAGGGCTTGCGTTGCTAAAATCGTGTTGAAAACTGATGAAACAATAAGATGACCACGAATCGCTCTTGCAATAGCTTTACCAGAAAGCATGTGCTTTACAGCATTTGCTGCATATATGATCTCAAGTATATCAACCAAGCCTGCTCCACTCATCAAAAACCGATGCATCCAAGAAAACTCATGATTGTGTGCAGGCCTCCTAGTCTCAGAATGACCTTCTTCAAAGGACTATCCTGTGATTCATTGGCTATGATGCTAAGTGCTTTGTGGAAAAGAGGCTGGTCGAATGTTATAATAGGGGTCTGGCTGTATCTCTTGGCATGGTCAGAAACAAAAAACAGTGTTGAGAGAATACACGTCTCATTTGTTGGATCCATGTTAATCATTGGCAGAAAGATGACAGTAGATACACCGGGATGGTTACCTTTATGTAGTAGTTGGCATACTCCTTGCCACCCTGGAACACTGTTGCTGAGTAGATGTGAGATGTTCAATAAAATATCCAGGTTTTCAGATGGGTCACTGTACGCGATTTCCTTAATGGTATTATACTTTAAGAAACGCATCCCACTGGCCTGTGAATGATATGTTTTTATTGGGATTTGCCCCAACCTCCTCAGTTCTTCAAATGAAACTTGACGTTTCTTAATGACCGTTGAAAATTTTCCAGTTGGAGTCACAGTGGCGATAATGCCCATCCCATGAAAAGTACCATGGCCATCTATTGTAATAATATTGTGATCAATATTATCAGCTGCATATTGAACGAATTTCGGAGGACTTTCAGAAGGTTCCACAAGGACAGGTATAGTATTTCCTCTTTCTGCTGCAGCTGAACGTTCAAAACGAAGAACTTCTGAATAGGAGCTGCAGAATCCCATATGATTTACTGCTTCAACTACAAATCTCGAGCTTGTGTTGTCATGTAATTGAACTGCCAGCCCTAACTGCAACGGTGCAACTAAGACTCGTGGGCGCACAGCTTGCATAATTGCCTGTCCTATAGAAGCTACTTTTCTCTCTCTGTTGGTTTTATCAGTAACAAAAACTGATAATAAGAGCCTTAACGAATCAGGAATATAGCTCACATTATAGTCAACACTACTCATGTTTTCAATGGGTAGATATGTTTCTGGTTCTACAGGGATGTCTTTAATATAATTTCTTATTATTTCAGCAGCTGCCATAAGGAGATTGTTTCGATCCTCTTCAACATCTTCATGGCTATGACTGTGGTACTCTTGCAATACATGAGCAGCTGTACTTTTAAAAGTAACGACATCAGCAGTCCCTGCAACTGTTCCTATGAAGATTTCATCTTCAAAATGCTCTTTGAGTTTTTGTTTCATATACTTCGAACTGTATGGTTCGCTATCTTCTGGCAGTAATTCTCGCATTTTATTAACAAGTTCTTTAACAGTAGTTTGTTCTTCATCATTTTCCTCCATGTATTTAACTACTTGAAGAAAAGTTTCCTGGCGAACTGAGTCCTCTGGTCGACCTGAAGATATTGGAGGGTTATCAGTGAACTGCCCGGGAATGAATTTTCCAGTATAAAAATTGACGTAACACTGTTTGTGGTAGCATGCATCTACAGCATGTAAATCAGACACATTTTGGATACGTCTCTTAACTTTGTCTGCCCATTCATCATTGCGTTTGTTGCATTTTTGTAAAACTGATGATTTGAATTCAACTGTTCGTGCATTAAACCACGCATTTTTTTCCTCTCCTGAAGTATAAACTTAACTCAGTACCACAGAAATTTTTTTTTTCTAAAATCAAACGGGGTTTCACACGACCGTAGAACACGAGAAGTTGTGGGATCTGATTCTTTCTCCTGGAACGGAGTTTTCAAGTTAACAAAACGCGCTCTACATTTCTTGTGAACTTTCTGCCCAACACAAACGTGAAACTTAGATATTTTTCTCTCCTTGCATGTTTTTTGAATTCCAGTCACTCCTCTTTCAGTGAGTACAGATACATCGTCATCTTCTTGAAACACCACATCACAAATGAAACACTTTTCTACGTCCATTTTCACTGTATCTCACAGCAACTCGCAAGAACCTGTAACACATAAATGAAACATTTTTGATTAACAAAAAAACAAACAATAACAACAAAGTTACAAGACAAAACACAAACAATAGCAAACTTTTTATTTCAAAAGTTAATTGTAATATTTACGTTCCTTCACACTTTGTCATATAAGTCAACGAAAAAATTATACAAACTTTGTCTATCTGACATATTCCGCGATTATTTGATATTATGGTCATCAGAAACAATTTTTGATGTTATTTTTGACTTTCCCGTCCCTAAAAACATATAAAATGATAGCACACATGGGCATATAAACAGTTATACCCTATATCTCAAATAATGGGCAGCCATTTTGAAAAATCCGCCATATTGGATTAACGCGTCATGATAGAGTGGTAGACTTTTCACCATCGTTTTCTACGGAAAAATTTCAATAACAATCCACTCACAGAAATTGTATTGCAATTAGTTCTAGGTTCCGCAACAAATTGACTAGTCTAATTAGGTGAGAGACAAGTGCTAAAGGGGAGTACTTGGCCATGCAGTAGGAGCACAACCATATTTTCGTCCAGAACACCAGTGCAAATTACAGAAATTGTTACAAATGATTCACAGTGACTACAGGCATGCATAGGCCCCTGAGAAAAGGCAGCACACAGAGCCCACACCAGACAGTGTCACTTTTAATGCTGACATTGTCTTCACGTGCTCTGGCCAGCATGGCCGCTTTTCAAAATACATTCTCCGCTGGTCCTCTGTTGTCATATCGCAGGGTGTGAAGGTCAGGACTGTCATCATACAGGGTGTGAAGTTCAGCTTGGCATGTACATGAGTTACCAGTCCTATGATGAGCTTTCAGCTAATAAGTTCAACCTTCAGAGAGTTATCCAAGCCTGGTCAAGCCTCAGGGGGAAGAGCAAGAGGGTGCTGGTATGCACATCTGTCTGCAACTGGTCTATACGCACTACATCTTGAACTCACAAGGTGAATCACATTACTGGTGGGAAGTTTTTGCCATGGTCCAGGGAGTCCGACAGGTTCCTGCTCCCTATCAGAAGTAGACCCATACTTCAAAGTTGAAAGAATCATCCTTCCTGGGGAGGTTCAGCATAAGGGTTAAGGTCCAACTTAAAAATGTAGGGCAAAACTAGGAGGAGGGGCGCAAGATAATAGTTAAACATGCAAGAGTCACATAAATGAAAATGCAAATTGATATCACTGTCTCGGATGCATAATAAGGAAGCCCCATCTTTTAAGGTCTTTGGTCCTTTCAATGACACCATCAGCTTTCAACACTCTCTAACCTTCTCATTCATCACCTGTTCTATGTGTGAAAGAGGGGCCTGCAATGCCGATGCATGTATGGTACATATTTTCCATTTCTTACTTGAGGCTTGAGAAAACCTTTTAACTATAGAAGAGCCAAGGAGATTTGCTTTGCTTGTTCTTAAAAGTCAATACATCTCTTTGGGTAATTTTGACTAGCAATGTAGTGGCTAAAGAGGTGACAGATTAAAACCCAGTAGATATCTAAATCATAAATAAATTAATAATAGCTGCTTCAATGAGTAACTCGGGCTGTCTTCTTTCTATTGGTACCCAGGAGTTGAACGAGGTACGGATGACCGTCCAGAGCAATGTTCTTGGACAGAAAAGTAGTGTTAAAACTCAGCCGGACCTGACCAGCGTCCTCCAGGACGTCCACAGCCAGTACGATGGTATCAGGATGAAGATTCAGAATGAATACACGAAGTGGTTCAAGACGCAGGTAAACCACCCAACAGGGCCACTCAAACGTTTCCGGGTGAACAGGGGCTGGCAGACTGCTAAGCCTGTCACATGCAAAGAGATGAGGAGGTTTTGTCTTTGTGTCTTGATGTAGCAAACAGGGATACTTAAATCAGTGTTAACAATACAGGAAGAGAGAGGCACACATCTTGCTCCACTGTGGCATTCTCTGTGTGCAGAATCTTGGCTGAAAACTGTGAGTGTGTGTATGTGTGCGCGCGGGTGTCTACATATTTAAAACAATGCTAATTAAACCACATTTGTCGAATGAAGTGAATTCGAATGAAATTACAATGTTGTCAAAATATTGATAAAGCCAATAAAAATGTAGTCGCAAATGTACTCCCTACTAAGTCTAACATCAGTTTAAGTAGGTGACCTTCCTCGTTCAAGACTTACAAAAATCCCACTTGTCCAGTCATCCATAGCAGATCTGTGAGGTAGTTTTTTGCACTCCCTAAGCGAGGAATCCATGAATCCTGCTGCCTTTTAATGAGTTTTTGGCTGCAATCTTACTTTTGTACTTATTTGTTGGCCTCTCTTAAGTCATTTTGCTTATTTGCAAACATTTTTTACTGTTTGCAGAAATGTTCTTGATTTTTTCTTTGAGAAACATTTCTTGTTTCTCTAGTCAGCATTGGCGACTCTTTTCAACAAACGTTCACCTGGTGGTGGGGAAATGTCCACGTAGGGTTTTCCACTTTGTGTGGCCTGCTTTTTGGCTTATCAAAGAGTAACAAGTTCTGGCATTTGCCAGGAAACGTCCTACAGAAGGCTGCAGGACAGAGAGGGGTTTGCTCTATGTGAGGAAGTTGAATAGTGCAGACCACCTATTCCAGCAGGATGTGTTTCCTCTGACAGGGTGATGGGGCTGTTTTTATCTCCTCCTGTGCCCTTAAAAGAGCTCAGTGTCATTGTTTGACCTCCTTGCTGCTTCACTTAAAGACAAAATCAAGATGCTCTACGTGGCCACTTTCAAGACACTTCACAACTAGGACTTTGGTACAAGCTGGTTCGAATTTGAGGTATCTTTTGGCATCAAAGACTTCTGTAAATTATGATGTTTCTCTTTTCTTTTTAAAAAAAAAAACATATTTTATTGAGTACATACATCAACCATTAAATCAGACGACATTAGCCAGTACCGTCCCCTCCTGGTGCTTTATTACGGGGTAAACTGTTAATTGCCCGCTTAATTTCCATGCTAGTCACCGGCTGCCCCAGTTCCTCTTTATGGTTTTGTAATAAGTGTGGGAGCTGCGGACCGTCAAAGAAGGGTTCAAAGTCTACGTCAGGAAAGTCAGTCGGTTTCTCATATAATGTCTCATAATAGTTTTTAAAAGCATTATTTATTTCTAGCTGCGTACAAACTGTATCACCCTCCATATTCCGGATCTCTAGAACAGGAGATACCGACGGGGCGTCCTTAATTATCCTAGCAAGAAGTGGCCCGCTCTATCCGCTGTGGCATGTTGTTTCTGAGTGTAAAGACAGTAGTCTAGAAGGCGCAGGTCTTCTAATAGTTCTGCATGTTTTATATGTGCTTCTTGCAGCTGTGTTTGGTGTGCGTCATTCAGTGCAGCTTCCTGTTCTAGTCTACCCAGGCTCAATAAGGGCATGTCGTGAGTTGCTCAATAAGGGCATATCGTTCTCCCGCTTTCGTACTGATTGCTATCCCTCGAATTACAGTCTTAAAGGCATCCCACTCAATTTGACGTGTGGTCGCCGTACCCGCGTTTTCAGTAAAGTAATTGTCTATGGCTATGGAAAGCGCATTACGGAAGATGTGTTTCTCTTTTCTTTGAGACCTTTTTTAACAATGATAATTTTCAAGATGTGGTGATAGATCGAAGGAACACGCCTACCTCCCCTACCTTTGGAGCCACCAGCCTAAAGAGCCTCTACAGATTTTGGCTTCATTGAATGAGATTGATGCACCTACTCCTCCAAAGATCACTCCAGGCAGTCCCAGCTTTAGGTGCATGTTACTCTTCTTGCTCAGCACTATCATCATCTACCTTGCCTCCTGCTAAAGATAAGCAAGAAAGTATATCATAAAAGATTAAGGACAGAAGACTCCTCCTATTGACATCATAAGAGATATATGGATGAAGGCCATCACAAAAAGGATTGTCCAGCAGACGTAAAACCTAGGAATGTGATTTAGAGGTAAGGTTACCCATGTCTTCAGGATGAAGGGGTTCCAGAGGAAAAGAGGCGCCTAGGGACACCTATCCACAAGAACATCCAAGTTAAGTCACCTCTTCTCTGACACAAAGTCAAAAAAGAGGTGGCGTCCCTCAGCTCCAGGATCTGATGGTGTCCTCTTCTCAGCTTCCAGATTTCAGCAGTTCTAGGATTTCACCTGTGGGCAGTGCTGTAGCATTTCACAATTTTGCCAACAGTGCAGCAAAGAAGGTGAACATCGATACCAGATTTACATCCTTTTTTTAATTCCACAATTACAAAGTCCAAGGTTTCATCCCTGACAGTTTTGTGATAAGACTTTGGAAGCCAGAGCTACAATGTGTAAGGATATGGTTAGTATGTACCAAGTGCCCAGACTACACAGAGGAACACTAATGTTACGCCTTCTTCCTCCAATGAAGACACATGAAGAGGTATGTTTTTTCTAATTTATTCACCTAGTACCACCACCAAGCAGTGCGGGGTAGCTTCTCTCTCTAACTGTCACTCAGTGGGATTTTACATCAAGATTCCTGAGTGACCTCCTTAACCTTCTAGCTTGTAGCTAACATACCTAACATTCTACCAAGCACTAACCTTAACAACAAGTTTGAAGTAACCCACTTCTGCTGTCTATATCTGAAGTATTGAAACAAAGTATTTACAGGAGGGGCAGCCTTAAGTTTTTTCATATGCAATTCAATCAGTTGGGCTTTAAATCATTTACTGCTTTGTGATTAGTCAGAGTCCGAAATAGGAGTTTTATAAATATTTGTAGAGCAGACATTCTCTAGCATTCGATCTTTCATATATTCACATGCCTGAATCATTCCCTGTTGTCAGGCTGTGTAACCCCAGTGATCATAAATAGCAGTAAACAGTGTTAAGATGGCAATGGGCCTCAACAACAGTGATTGTTTAATAGCACATCCACCTAATTTGAAGCAGTCCGACCTCCAGCCAATTTGGTGAATATGCCAGCTTTCCTACTTCCCTTAGAGACCACCCTAGCTCAGAGTTCTACCGCACGTCGTATGGGATGGAGTCCCAGACAGAGAGCTCTGCTCTATCCCTTTTAGTGACCTTTACACTGTTGCTTTTCAGATCTACCCTTGAAAGTACCAGCCACATTTTCAGCTTTCAACCTCCTGTATTTGTTTAAAGGGAACATTATTTATTTCTTGGGCCAGGGAACAATTTCTAGTTACTAACTGTCCCTAACTGTCAGAATGTCTGAAAGAGAGAAGAAATCTCTTTCTTAAGACCTTGTAAGGAAATGCTTCTTTTTGCATGATCACCCCCAAAGTTTTGGATTGATCAGTGACGGCTGGTGACATTTGAAAGTGGTAGGACATAAAAGTTGGGTATGAGTGTTTCTTCTCAAGCTTGCAAAGTGTACAAGCACGACCAACAGAAAGGGTGTTTGGGGGTTCTCCCGCAGAGAAAATTGTGAAGAAAACAGTGGCAAATGGTGCATTTTAAAGCAAATTTGAGAAAAGAAGCGAGGTTTATAAAGCAAATGTGAACATGTAGTCTTGAACTATTTAAACATTAAAAATTGCCCCATATCTTACTGCATTAAATAAGTTCAAAAATTACTCTAGTGTGCAAATTGTACAGTACACTGAAACTATGGAAATGTCGCAAATAAGCAATCTGAAAACCCACAAAAGGCAAATTCAATTGCTTCAAATGTGATTGTCACCATCAACCCTAGACATAACTGTCAATTAACAAATAAAAAACACAAAAGGCAAATTAAATTGCTTCAAATGTGAATGTCACCGTCTACAATTCTGACCAGCTTTCCCTTCTTCAAGACTGTGTGGCATTATTTATGTTTACTATCGCTCTACACACTGCAGTGGGCAGCAGTGACCAGGGAGGAAAATTTCAGCTTAAAATGTATGTCTTCACAACAATAAAACCAGTAATTTACAGGGCTTCAGATCAGATTCCTTTTCGCTCCATACCTCAGAGGTGGAAGAGGAAGAGCTTATATATTGCAGGGGTCTTGACTTGAAAGGTCCACTAACCGCCTGCTCAAAAAAGGTCAGAACAGATCAAATCCTATAATCCTCTCAGAAGGAGTGTGCTAAAATGAATCCTTTACATCCCCAACTTCTTAAAAAAAACAAGGAGCGCAAACCTGCTGGCAGACAAAGTACACCCCACAATAAACTAAAAGGGAGAAGTCAGAGGAGTTCTGTAACCTCTGCCATCTACAGACAGCAGCAACAGGTGAGAGCACCCTACATCAAATAATGCACAGGTGTTGGCTTTAGGCTCTAGTCTGAAGAGAGGTTTTCCTTGTCTTGCTTCCTTTTTAACAGCAGCCCTTACTCAACTGCTTACACTCATACAGTGAGTTCCTGGTGCCAGGGCAGCTGCACAAACAGACAAGCAGCAGCGGCACCTAAGATGCTGTCTATCAAACTCCACGTGGTACTAAAGCGGCCACTGCTCAAGTATACGGTGCTGAGGCGCCCCAGCAGCTGTGCTAACAATCTGCAACAAGTGCACCCGAAGAAGTGCAGCTATCAAGGAATACCTGGTGCTCGGCCGCCTTCAACCTATACATACATGGCACCAGTGTGTGCAGATGATTTTGGAAACGTGGGTAGGAATAAATCTTTACAGAACCGTGCATAATTCTTAAAAAGAAAGCTTGCAGAATGAGGGGGGTTTTATACTGGGGAATGTGGTCAATCATGGCCTTTTTTTATTTGACTATATATTCTATGTAGGAGGACAGATTCTGTATTTTTAACATACTGAGTAAAGCTCTGCATCACGTCTGAACCTTTTGCAGTCACCCTTTCTTTGACAGTGACCTTATGCTGCTCCCGCCCAGTGGCTGACAGGGGCTGCTCTCACTTACCACCACCTTTGAAAGGTCAATCTTGGGCTCCTAGGGTTTTTCTCACTCCTGATCCTATTCTGGAGCTTTGCTGCCAGTGCTGATTCTGCCACCTTTGGTTTAGTGGTGGGTTTCCCCAAGGGTTCCTTGACAGGTAAGGCAACTCCTTCTTTGGTGGAATGGTGCCGGACGTGAGCTGTGTCACAAACTGAAATGCAGGGCCCAAGCAGCCACAAAGTGCTCAAGAAACGCTGCGCTTGGGCAGCCTTTTGACCCCTGCTCTGCCTCACGTCAGAGGCCCCTGGTAACACCTCCACTTGCCCGCTTCTCATTATAAGCCAATTCTGACACTGCTTCTGCTGTTGCAGCTGCACCAGGATTAGCTGGGGCAGGGAACCTCACCGCTCATTACTGAGACGGGGATGCTGCTTTGAGTCAACCCCCGGCTCAGTAATGTGCGCTATTGCTGAGACTAAGAGAGAGACCTAGTGTGCATGTCGGACTGGCCGGAGAAAGGCAGTCGTCCAACCCGACATGTGGACTTAGGTGCGCTGGCTACTGCTGCAGGTGTTTGACTGGCAATATTGTTGCAGTTTCAAGCACCACCCCCTCTGGCTTCGCTTCTCCAGCACCCACCACAGCCAGGAGCGCACTGCGCTCAAGCAGTCATATCATATGCCCGCAGATTAGAAGCACTTTAAGATATACTATTTCTGTATGTTTATTACATTTATTGGGGGGATCAGGGGGCCAAAATAATGAGTGGGGCAGTGGCCTAACACACGCCACTGGGATTGATCCTGGGTTTTTTTCAACTCAGAGCGAGATAAGGCCTGATAACTAGATCTCAGTACCAGTGCTCTGCTGACACTTGAAAGTGTAATGCTGAATTAGCTTATACCCAATTGGCCTAACTGTACTTACTTACAAGCCCCTAGTATATGGTACCAGGTGTACCCTGGGCCTGTAAGTTAAAGTGTCCTACCAGGGCTGCAGATTTTATTGTGCCACCCTTGATGTGGCAAAGTGAAAGCATGTCACCCAGCCTGCCACTGCAGACTGGTAGAACAGTTTTAAACTGCTAACTCTACTATGCCATTTAAACACAGTAGGCCTATCGAGTCCTAGGCAGGGTACTGTTTATTAAAAAGTAGGACATATATTTTCAGTAAAAATCCCAGTAAAACCCCCAAAATGTTGTCTTTACCTTGGAAAGGCTAGTAGCCCCATTGGTGAATATAAGGTTACACGCTGGCAACTCAGCTGTGCCAAATCCCAAGGGGGACTACAAAAGTTGGTAGATCAAGGTACCAAATTAAGCGTAACATTAGGCCCAACTTGATGCCCAAGTTGAATTTAACGTAACTTTTAAGTGAAAGACAACTTTAGAAAATTGCCAATCTGTTGCCCAAGTTTTTCAGCGTCCATTGTCAGATGCTGATTACAAGACATCCTTCAACCTTCCTGGAGAGAAGTGTGAACTACTCCCAGGAGAGAAAAAGTAGAGGTCTGCTGTTGGAAGAGGTGTCATCTCTCCTGGCAGGAAGTCACACAGGTTGTGAGTCCAGAAGGCAAGCTTCAAAGGGGAAGCCGCTTCTGAAGGGCAAATGATGGGCACACAGAAGAGAGGCTGCTCTTGTGCCTTGGTAGATGAGTTGTCGTCAGGGACAGAGAGGGGAAAATAGTTGCCAAACAAGTTTTCCTGTGGGTGTGTAGCCCTAAGGTAGCCACACCTCTAGGGTAGGCTACCAACCTCCACACACCTAGAGTGGGGCTCTGCCATCTTAGGAGTGGACAGAATATTGAACTCTGAGATAGCTAGATGCAACACTTTGCAGGAATTTGTCATCAGGCAGGGAGGGACCTGGTAGCCCATTGGCTAGTAACCAACACATCCCCCAAGGGCACTTTCTGTGCATAAATTTGGCATCAGTGGCACCCAGACCTCAGATCACATCAAGACTGGAGAGAGGACTGAAGAAACACAGCCCTGCTTTTCCTTGGAAAAGAGAGGCTGCACCAGTTGCTGGACTGCACCTGCTGATCCTTCGACTAGCAAAGAGTGGATTGTGCCTGAGGTGTCTAGCTCATGGAAAAGTCACTCCCGAGCCTGGGACGGAAAAAATGAACTCCAAGAGTCAGTTGACTTGACTTCGTGTTACAGCACCAGGGCTATAAAAGCTGAAGAAGCCCCTTTCGGCAAGTCAGTAACCAAAATCACTTCATAACCACTGACTGCCGATGTGCAGCCTGGGACACCGAGCGCCAGTGCTCAAAAATTGCACCCAAGTCTGCTGGACCTGGGGGAGCCATTAAGTTTAATTTGGTCACCCAAGATGAACATTGGCCATCACGAAAGGGAACCGCTGGTTTCTCTGTGCTCGGAAACCAGTAATCCGGTGGCAACTGGGTTTTTGATGGGCCAAGGAGGACTTTGAGGGACATCAACCCCCATGGCCAAAGTCACCCCACCAAGCCACTGGGCCAAGGAATAGCCCTAGGGAGCCCCCATAGATCACACAACATCCTCAGCATCTTACAGCATCTTCAGCATCATGTATCCCTTGCATCAGGACCACTCTGTTAAAGTCTATGGTGGTTTGCGCATAGAGCCTGGAACTGGACTTGAGAATGCTTTTATGACATGGTAACTGTTCTACCTCTCCTTATTGGCCTACCTGACCTTCCCCTTATCAGAGTTGGTCACCCAACACAGTCTGCAGTAGTCAAACATATGTTTCCAAACTTTGCAATTACCAATGCTTGTTGGAATTTTGCAGTGTTTTATGATTTACCTAAAAATCTATATCCCTGGAACCCTCTGATGAATTTTGTATGTTTTGGTGTCTAATAATTCACAAAAATAAGATCTATTTTTATAAATGGTGTTGGATTTCCTTCGTGTTGCAAAACTTTCTTATTTCTCCATGAATGGTGCTTCTAAGTTCTTTATACTTGCTCTTTTGTTTAATCCTGACTGCTGGAAGCCACAGCTGCCTACAAATGGACCTGACTGAACCCATGACAGGTTTTGAGTTTATTACACAGTGAGGTCGCACAATCATACCATATAATAAACCATGCTTCCTTACAGGCATGCACTACCTTTGGCCAGAAGAAAGTGTATTTGGATGTCCCTCTTAATAAATGTCTTTATTACCTTGATCCTAAACACAAACCTTCACATTGTGACATTTGTAATACTTTTCCTTCAGAAACTCAGAGAGGAAATTGGCCCTGTATTTGTTGGAAAAGAAGAAATACCATTCTTCTAAGGCGGGATGCCTGTCATCAGGGGATGATTAATTGAAAAGCACTCCGCCAAGTGCTTCCAGGAAGTCTGGGCAAAAAAGGAAATATGGATTTTCCTGAGCTGGAGCTACAACCAAAAGTACCAGCTGGCATCACTTCACATACAGGCAATGAGGTTTCCTCAGAAAAATGCCTAAAAATCCTAGACACAAGTCTGTACAAAAAACTTGGCAAAAAATGTTCTCTCTGAGCCTTCAAACTGATTTTCTGTCTCCACCAGTGACTTCACCGATGTCGATGATGAAGAAAGTTTCACCGTCAATGATGTTTCAATTGTCACCCATGACACAATCGACAATGACGAAACCATCGACTCCAGTGTCGACATTATCAAAGTTAACACCGTCAATGACACTGTCATTGACCAGATCATCTTCAACAGCACCAGCTTCAACGTTAAGGACACCGTCAACAGGTTAGTCATAATGGACAATGATAGCCCCATCGATATCGAGAACACAGTTGACAAGGACATCGTAAACAACAACATCAAGGATGCCTCTGTTATTGATTGATCACCTTATCATCAATGCAAGTGATGGCAAATCTTCCAACACAGATTCTAGGTTCTAAATTTGAAGATGATTGTAGTGACCGAGATGATTCAGAGACTGCTTACAGTCCAAAACACATTTAAATGTCTGTTATGTGCCAGATTTTGAGAGCGATCTCTGGATGAAGATGATGCCTCCCATAACTATGATTATCAGTCACAGGAATTTGAGCCATGTCAATCTCATCAACCTTATAATAGACGTGGTGCTTTTTCCAAGACAGGAATGTTTCAAGTGCCTGCTGCAGTTTTCACTACAATGCAACAGATGATGGGCACTTTTCAAAAGCTACTACCACTCAAGTCTCAGCTCATACTTGCTTCACCTCAGTTACCACCAAAACTACTGCCACTGCCTCCACCTCTGCCTTCTCCACTTGGGCATCCCATGCCACCTCCAACATCTCCAACACATCTGTTTCCAAATACAGGAACACCTGTCTTGGTGCCACCAACTCCAGATCATATGGGAGAAGAAGATTCTTCTGAGCCACTTTATTCTGACATAGAAGACAGAGGCAAATTGCCTCATGATGACGGTGCAGAAGATTTGGATGATTGGTTATGTGGCACCTAAGTAAGGTGACTAGTACCCCATTCAGCCAGATGATCCTCCATATGATATAGCCCAATTCCATGCATTAATGGAGAGAGCTGCTTTAAAATTCAACTTGCCTATGTCACTGTCGAAAAACAATGCTTCTTGTATGGTTTTAAAGAGGACACACGTAATGCTATAAAATCTAATCCTATACTGAATTTCATCTGCTCAGAAGCCCTGACATCACTGAAAATGGCAGCCACAGTACCAGCTGCCGTACCCCATTTGGAGAAGAAGCACTGGGCTCTTGACACAGACTCAACCTACCTTATGGGCTATCCTAAGCTCGGTTCTGTGATAGCATCAGTGAAGGTCAGAAAACCCTATCAAGCCTTTCTCCACACCCCTGGATATTGATGGGAGACGCAGCAACAATTTGGGCTGTAAAGTTGGTTCGATGGTGGCTGCTTCTATCAAGGTCACCCATGCCTTAGTGATTGTGTGCCATTACGATCCACAGATTTGACATGACTTCGCAATACTTGTTGACCTCATTCTGGAAGATAAGAGGGACATAGCCAGGGATATCGTTAATGAAGGTGCAACAACTTCAGTGGCTATCATTGGTGCAGCCATTGGTGTTTCCTATGCAGGTTTTTGTCAATTAGCAGGAACATCTGTTCTGCCAGGTTAGCTACAGTCTACTTACTTCCATCTGAAGTCCAAGCAAAAATATTAGACATTCCATTTGATGGGGCCACTTTATTTGGCAAACATGTTGATGAGGGCTTGCAAAGTATTAAATCGGATATTAATACAGCAAAATCACTAGGAGCTCTCCAGTTTCACCATTGCAGATTCACACTTTTTTGTGGCACAAGAAGATCTCAAACTTACAGCGGAGGGTTTCATCAGTACAGAGTACAAAGTTGCCCATATTATCCCTCAAGATAACCTGGGTATGACCAGGGTTATACATCAAACAGATATACCAGGCAGAACTATGGCAGATCTTCTGGACGAAAAATGAGCTTCTCCCAGTTGTGCTCCCAAGAGAATTAAAAACATGCTTGACTTTTCACAGATGCCCTAAAGCCCATGCCCACCAGCCCCCGGGCACTCCCACAACCAAAGATTGTGGGAGAATTTCCCTTTTTGCTCCCACGTGGGAACTGTAACAACTGACCAGTGAGTGAGACGTGATTGTTCACTCAGGTCACATCTTAGAGTTTCTTCAAAAAAACCTTGTCCGCTCACCTAGGAAGAAGCATTGTGAGGATCTGGGTGTATTATATGGTATGGTTGTGCGACCTTACTTTGTAAACACTCACAAAAACTGTCTAAGATCCAGTCAGGCATGTTTGCCAAACCATTATATCAACCCTGGTTAGCTGTGGTTTCGAGCAGTAAGGCTCAAACAAAGGAACTAGTGTAAAGCATTTAGAAGCACCAAACAACGAAATTAGAAAGTCACACAGCACGAAAGAAATCTGACAGCAATTTATAGAAATAATTTCTAGTTTTATGAATTTTAGAGACCAAGATGAGCAAAATCCACAGGCGGGTTCCAGAGCTATAGATTTTTAAAGAAAATGCAAATCTCAGTTCTATTAGTCACAATCACAAACAAGCATTGGTAACCATAAAGTTTGGAAACTTTTGAAAAGTTTGAAAGAGTTGTATTTAGCTATTCTGACCTGACTAGGTCAGCTAAATCCGGTAGGGAGTAGGTCAGGGTGGCCACTAAGGAGTATTTGGAATGTGTCCTGGTTACCAAAGTGTTCTCCAGTCCTGAACTTTACATGATGACCACCATAGACTTTACTGGAGTGGCCCTTATGCTTGGGACTCAGGAGATAGAGGATGCTCAAGGATTCTCTGGATGCTCTGTGGTCAACAGGGGTGCCCTTTTGGTTACTGCTTGGTCCAGGGGTCAAGTGGAGTGTCTATGGCCACAGAGGTGGTGGTCACTCAAAGTCCTCTTTGAGCTAATAGAAGGCCAGCTGCTGCTGGGCTACCGATCTCCGGTCACAGCGGGTCCATTGGCATCCTTTGGTGGAGGCTGGTGTCCCTCTTGGGAGACCAACCTGGACTCAGACAACACTCCCAGGCCCAGCAGACTTGGGTGCAACTTTTGGCAGTCAAGGATTGGTCTCTTGGTGAGCCCAGCAGCAATAATCAGTGATTCTCCAGAAGTGGCTACTGACTTGGAAAGTTGGGCTACTCCAGCTTTGATGTCCCTGCTGTTGGTTCCAGTGGGTCAGCTGACTGACACTTGGAGCCACTTCTTCGGTCTGGGTCTCAGGAGCATCTTTTCCTTGAACCAGGAGCCACATGCACAGGACCTCTCCTCGCTAGCCCAAGGTGCAGCAGGTGCAGTCCAGCAAACAGTTCAGCCTCACTTTGCCAGGACCAGAGGCCAGCAGGACAGTCCTACGTTGATCCTTTCTCCAGTTTTGTAGTGATTCCAGGTTCAGGGTGCCAGGGGTGCCATATATATGCCCAGAAAGTGCCCTGGGGGAATAATGTGGCCACGAGCCAATGGGCTACCAAGCTCCCTCCCACCCTGTGATGTCTTCTAGCTAAGTGTGACTTCTAGAAATCCCAGGGTACACTATTCTGCCCACTCTCAAGATATCTGAACCTTTCCTTGGATTTTAGGAGCTTGGTAGCCCACGCTAGAGGTATGGCTACCTGTGGGCTACACACCCACGGGAAAACCGGTTTGGGCACTGGTCTCCCCTCTCAATTCCTGCTGCCAGCCTACCAGAAAAAAGGGGCAATCCTTCAGAAGTGTGATCACCAATTGCCCACCTTTGAAACTTGGCTTTTGGTCTAACACCGTGAGTGGCTTCCTGCAAGAGGGAGGTAACACCTCCCTCTATAGCAGGCTACCATTTTTCAGCACTCCGCCCATCATCTTGTTGTGACGCTATGTTCACCCTAAGTGGCCAGGGTATGCCCAGATGTGGGTCCCTTGTTTGCTGTGCCACTGGATTTAGGCTGGCCTGGCTGATGAGGGGTGATACCCCGAAACCGGTTCCAGGATGCTTGTTTCCAGTTTAGGGATGACCTGGCCTTGCAGTTTGGGCTGGACTGTTTCCATGCGGAGCACGGTCAAGGCGGATTTGCATATGGCTGAATATGAACTGAGGTGGCACGGTGAGCAAAAGAACTATGGATTTAACCCAGATCTGTGACTGGGGGTGAGTGTTTGAAAAGTTCCAGAACTCTGTCCATCATCTTGTTTTGCTGCTACCATTGTTCCTAAGTCTGGAAGTCATCCGCACTACTTCCCAGGAGGGCAGAAAGCTGTCTGTCGGCCATCAACCGTGTGAGGCCACTTGACAACCTTGGCTACAGAGTGGCAACTTTTTAAAATGTGCTTTTCCATAAAAGTGACTTTAAATTTGACTTGGTCATGAAGTTAAGTTTAATGCCCGATTAATTTGATACCTTGAAGTAACCATTTTAGTAGTCCCATTCAGAAGTTAGCCAGGCTGAGGGGCCAGCAGTAACTCTGTGTTAGCCAATGGGGCTACTACCTTTTCTACAGCAAAACAACAATTTTGAAGTGTTGTTGTCAGGACAGATTAAAAGCATATGTCCTAATTCAATAATAAATAGCTCCCTTCCCCAGTGCTCCATAGGCCTTCCTTAGGGGAGACTTACATATATTGTTAAGGTAAGTGGGTGCTTTGCCATTGGCTTAGAATGCAAAGTCAGGCTCCAGTGGCAGGCTGGGGTCAAATTTTGTTCCTTGCACCACACAGGGTGGCACAACCAGTTCTGCAGCCCTGGGGGGACACTTCTGTCTTACATGCCCCAGGTAACCTTCGTACCATATACTAGGAACTTATAAGTAAGTCAGCTTATACTAATTGGGGTAGCCAATTTAACATACACTTTGTAGGGAGTTAGAACACTGGCACTGAGATCTGGTTAGCAGGCCTCAATGCACTCTCAGAGTCGAAAAACCAGCAGCATCTGTCCACAACTTTTGGGGTGATCATGCAAAAAGAGGCATTTCCTTACAAGTATCATTTTCACTGTCAGTGCTAGAAATTGGGCTGGAGGTTGATTGTGGTATGAGTCCTAATCAAGCTGAAACCACAATCCTAGTCAGGGTAAGAAGCAGGCAACTCCTAAATTAACCTGTGCTCACCCTCTAGTAGCTTGGTACTGAGCAGTCAGGCTTAACATAGAGGCAATGTATTAAATATTTGTGAAACACCTCAGATAGTAAAACAGCGAAAACACCTCACAAAAAGATTCCACACCAGGTTTGCAAAATAGAGCTTAATTTAATAAATAAAGCAAGACCAAAATGACAAAAATCCAATAAGTTGAACTTGCCATATTGAATTTCAAAGTTTTGAGGTAAATATAGCGGTAAAAAGCAAAAAAGTGCTATTTGGAATAGATTGTTGCGCCGGACTGCGACAAAGTCAAAAGTTCAGGCTGACCATGATGAAGCGTGGCACGGCTACAGGGACCTAGTTAGGCCAAAGTACCTTAATCCTGGTTGCAGACAGCTTGCGTGTATCTGCGTGGCACAGCCGAAGCGGTGTGGAGGTTGCGAAGTGTGGTGAGGCACCAATGCGAGGTCCTGATGCATCGACATCGAGGATGCTGGCGACGGGACTTGTGGTGCGAAGTCTGGTGTCGAGGATGTGAGGCACAGCAGGGGTGATGATTCGTGAAGCTGCGATGCGGGGATCCGGTGTTGACATTGAGGGTGTCGTTGGCAGGGGTTTGGAGTAGCTTGCTCTTGGTAAAACCTCACACAGCAGCAGTTCTGAAGGTGATGTATTGGTCCCAGATGCGGGAGCCTGCATTGATGCAAATCGTTTGTGACTGGTCTAATCCAGGCATCAGTGCAATGCATTGGCTCAGCTCAAAGATGCACCACTCTGCCGAGGAGATGCATCGGTTTTGCTCTGGGATGCGTTGCTCAGCAGAGGATGCGTCGGTTCCACTGAAGATACACATTTGGCCCACTTCCAAGGGTCCAGGACTGGGGTGGCACCACTTGGCAGGGCAGACTCCAATAAGGCAGAGTCTAGTTGCAGAAGCAGGTTGGTTGGAATACTTTTATGTCCTGAGACTTCAGATCAGGAGGCCAGCTAACTAGCCCTTGGAGTCACTATGGGTTCTGGGTTAAAGAGAGATGCAGGTCCAGTCCTTCTCACCCAGGCAGGAGGGCAGCAGGCCAGCAGGTCAGCACAGCAAAGCAGGAGCCCAACAAAGCAGCAGTCCAGCACAGTGGTGATCCCAATGTTATCCTATGAGAGAGATAAGCCTTGCATTAGTGATAAAAGAATGTAAGTGTTTTTCACTACCAGGACATGTAAAACCTCACAGTATATGTCCTGCCTTTTAGATAAATTGCACCCTGCCTTCTGGGTTGCAGGGCCTCCTTTGGGGTGGCTTATATGTATAAAAAAGAAAGGTTTGGGCCTGGGAAAAGTGTGTTTTGACAGGTTGACATTGCAGTGTGAACTGCTAAAAATGATTAAATAATTTTTTTTTAAAACATCCCATACGTGCACGCTATCAATTATTCTGAGGTATTCAAAGTATTTACTTATTTACGTGCTGACTTGGTGTGTGCACTGTCCTAATGGCACACAGTGTGAATGAAAAAATTGCTGGCAGTGCCCCCACTTAACTGTCCCAAGACGCACTGACAATTAGACCCGTAGGTACAATCAAAGTTTCTGCAAATTCTTGAAATGATAAACAAAGATTAATTTGCTGTTGCTGCCTTAGAATTTATTATTTTTTTCAAATGATGGATTGCAACATTAATTGTTGTTCAATCCAATCTCAGTCATCCTTGAAACACCATCTCAATCATCCTTGAGATGACCATTTATGTTTGTCAATGAAATCCAATAATTCAGTCCAATGATTTGAATGACCCAATGCATTTTGAGTCAAAAACCCTCCTCCAGGTAACTACAAAAAGAGAGAATATATATAGAGCACTTGTTGTTGTCCAGGGAACTAACATTATTGAATCCATGATTTAGCAAATGTGGCAAACCATTTGTTCCAAATCAATCAAGCTGTGTTGCCACCGATCCATGAATTGCTCATAGCAAAAAAATGGAAATCACTGTGCTAAACATTCATCTAAACCATGTGAAAGATTTTGATTGAACCCACGTGTCTAGTTGTCAGTGCATCTTTGGACTGGTAAGTGGGGGCACTGCAAGTGTAAACTGCACACACAGTCTCTGCAATGGTAGGCCTGGTTAAGGGCAACTTAAGTGGGTGGCACAATCAGGGCGGGAGGCCTACTAGTTGAAATTTAATTTACAGGCCCTGGGTATAAGGAGTACCACTTTACCAGAGACTTCGAGGAAAATTAAATATGCCAATTGGGGATAGGCCAATGTTACCATGTTTAGAGGTGAGAGCACAAGCACTGTAGCACTGGTTAGCAGTAGTAAAGTGCACAGAGTCCTAATACCAGCAAAAACTAGGTCAGAAAAAGTGGAGGAGGCAGGCAAAAAGTTGGGGGGAAGAACACCCTAAGGCTGTCAGGTCTAACAGCCAGGATCTGCAACAAGAAATTCTCCTCCTCCTCAAAGGAGCAATCAAAGCTTTCCTAAAGGCCCAGAGAAATCAGAGGTTAGATTCTATATTATTCCTGATGAAGAAAACAGGTCAATGAAGACCTCTCATGGACCACAGATAACTCAACATGTTCCTCAGAAATAGACGTTCTACATGATCATTTTCCTGGAAGTACTCCTCATGCTCCTGGAGAACAACTGCATGATATCCCTGGATCTTCGGGATGCGTATTTCTACATTCCAATAAACTGAAAGAACCGGAATTCCTCCACTTTCAGTGGCAGGGAAGCATTATCAATTCAAAGTATTACCCTTCGACCTCAAATCAGCACCTCAGATTTTCACCAAGTGCCTTGCACAAGTTGCTGCTTACCTTCAGAGTTAGGGTCACCAAGTATATCCTTATATGGATTACTAGCTGGTTAAAACTCATACAAAGGAAGAAGCAAACACTTAGAAGTTTGCCTGCATCACTCTTTCAAAAGTTAGAATTAACACAAAACATCAACAAATCATCCACGGAACCTCAAATCAAACTACAATTCTTGGGAGCGATACTAGACACACAACTTCAGAAACTTTCCCTTTGCAGAAAGATTACAAAGCTTTAATCCATGGCTAAAATAACCTCTAGACCAAACTGTCCATCACAGTAAGGCAATACAAATATCTACTGGGTCTAATATCTTCATGCATAGGCCTAATAATACCTATCAGGCACCAGGTGAGACCCATCCAACAAGACCTGGATAGCCAATGGAAGCAAATTCATAGCTCATGCAAGTCACACGGCATTTGAAACAAGGGCTCAAATGGTGGCAGATCCTGTCGAATCTCAATGTGGGAGTTCCCTTCCATTCCATATCAGACAAATAATTCTAACAACCAATGCTTCCATGGAAGGCTGGGGGGTTCACATGCAGGAACTTTTAACCAGAGGATTATGGTTAGAAGGAGGAAAAAAGCTTCACAATATCTTGAAGCTCCGAGCCATAAGATTGGGACTCCAGGCTTCCCATCCAAGACTCACAGGTAAGGCTGTTCTCATAAGAACATACACCATAACACCAATGTTTTACATCACAAAACAGGGAGAACATGGTCCACTTTCAGAAGAGGCGCAGTTACTATGGAATTGAGTCATCTTCCATCAAATAGACATTGCTGCCGAACATTTTCCTGGTTGACAAAACAATCAAGCCAGTTCACTCAGTTGAACACTATTGAACTGTCATGAGTGGGCACTCCACCAAGACCAAGTGGACTATTGCTTCCACAAATGGAGTTGTCCCACACTGTACTTGTTTGCCATCCAAAACAACAAGAAATGCCAATATTATGCCATCAGGTTTTGGCATCCAGGGTCCAAGGGCAATGCCTTTTTGATCAAATGGTCTAACGTCTTTGCGTAGACCTTTACATTATTTCCCCTGATTCCCAGGGATATGAGGAAAGCAAAGCAAGACTACTTTATCCTGATTTCCATTGCCCCAGCTTTGTCTTACCAATTCTGGTTCACTGAACTCTTGAATCTCTCAGCATGTCCTTCAGTTCCATTAAAGATACACTCCAAGCTCCTCTCCAGACACAACAGAGACATTCTGCACCACAATCTTTGGTCATTGCGCCTGATAACATGATACCTGATGACCTAGAATATGGTCACCATACAATGCCAAAGGGAAATATTTTTGTGTCTAGTGCAAGATCAAAGGGTTTCATCCAACAACAATAACACCTTATTTGATACTTCCTTATTTACTGAGTCTAGCAAGGGATGCTTAAAATACTCATCATCATGAGTCCATCTGGCAGAAATTTCACAGTTTCAGAGAAAATGGTTAACTCAACCACACTTTTCTCACAAAGGATCATAAAACAATTTATGAGAGAACTTTTTGAAGTTTTCCCTCCAGTATGGTATTCGCCAGTACCATGGTGACATAATACTGTTCTGAGCCAACTTATGCTGCTATCCTGTGAACCAATCCATAAAGCACTTCTCAAATGTATTTCAAGGAAAACAACACTTCTCTTGATGCTCACTTCAGCATGGAGGGTAGGAGAAATCCATGCATTCACTGTGAAAGAACCCTACCTTCATTTCACTAAAGACATGGTCATCTTACGGACCAATCCAAAGGCTATTCTCAAAGTCCTTACTGACTTTCATCTCAATGAGCCCATAATTCTGAGATCCTTCTTCCCAAATACCACAGCATCAGCTTAGAAATCCTTACAGATGCTTGATGTACGCAGGTGCATTAAGTTTTACATTGAAAAAATTAAAACATTTGCGCTACTGAGCAACTGTTTGCGTCATTCGGTCACCCAAGAATAGACCGACCCCTGTCCAAGCAGCGGATTGACACTGGATATCAACTTACATCACTTTTAATCACAACAAGACCAGGCATCTGCTCCAAGGACAAGTGGGGGCACATTGCATCCGGAACATGTCTGTGACTGCAGCACTCTACACAGGTGTGCCTTTGTGAGATATCTGCCATGCAGCCACCTGGAAGAGCAGTCACACATTCAAGAAGCACTACTGCCTTGATGTGAACGCAGTAGCCAACTCAACTGTGGGACAGGCTGTTCTACGTAACCTGTTTTAGTAAAAGTGAACCTGTTTCCCGCTTTTATTGTATTTATTATGATTGTCATGTACTGCACACTATCTGATACAAGCATGTGAATATATGAAAGAGGCAATGCTAGAGAAGAAATTAGTTACTTACTTGTAACTTCAGTTCTCTAGCGTTGGCATCTTCCATATATTCACATGCAGCTCTCCCTTCTTCCCAGTCAAAGGCATATTTATTATATATTCTTATCCACTTGTGCTATGAAATCTGAACTGTGGTGTCCTCTAGGGGGAGAAGTAGAACTGGCAAATCCATCTCATTGGCTGACGTTTACGTTGCTTGAAATCAGGTGGATGTGCTTCTAAACAAACACTGTTGTTAAGGCCTATGGCCATTTTAACACAGTTTACCTTTTAAGATGAAGATTCCCAGCCTGACAAACTGGAATGATTCAGGCATGTGAATACATGAAAAATGCCAATGCTAAGGAACTAGTGTTGCATGTAAGTAACTAATTTCATAGGCTGCAATCTAAGTTCTGACACTGTTCTTTTATTGAAGTGCAATCCACTAGCATTCCACCAGATTCATGACCTGTCCATGGCAGTTGCTCCAGTTGTTTTTTCAGACTCCCAGAAGCAGGATTCTAGAGCACTAACTACAGTGATTTTGGATATTTTTCTTGAAAAATACTTTCTAATTTATCCAAGAATGCTATCAGTTGATGTCCTATGAGACAAAGAGTTTCCTTTCTGATTTCTGGCAGAAAATTATTTATTTTGCACAGAAAGGCCATTTCTCTCTTTGAAATGCCTTCCCATCTAGTAGAAAAAAAAGACACATAATGACCCACTTGATGTCTGCAATGTTTGTTTCCCTGAATCTCATCTCATGGTTGAATATCCTTACAACCAGAAGATGTCAGAGCAATACTTAAGGATAGACAGAAGATTTGTTTCCATGGACGGCATGAAATTCAGCGCAAGCATCAGGAGTGAATGTCAGAGAGATCTTAGGAGCATGGGGAAGGGCCCCCTATAACTAATGCACACTCCAACCTTTCAAAGGATTACTTGCCTAAGAGATCCAAATCATGGATAAAAATGGCTTCCTTTTTGACGATGAGGATGGACACACTTGTCACCTGTTTGCTGTCGAGGGCATGTCCGCCATTGAGGCACTCAACATTGATGTATCAGAAACTCTTGATATCAAAGACACAGAGATTCTCGACACCAAAGAATGTTTTGGAGGGGCGCTAGAGAGCCCGGAGCAAGATGGCCGCACTTTAGTGCTGCTCCGCTGGTCGGGATTGCAATCCGACTAACATTCGTTAAATTTGGCGCCATCCACAGCTGAAAACGCTCAGCTATCACTCCTAACACAAAGAGGAATACTCTGGGGTCCTTCTGCAGACTATCGGACGCCTCTAACAGTTTAAATTCCATCAGGCCCCGCTGGAGTCAAGATGGCGGCATCGGCGAACGCTGCTTACTGACCCTCTCTCCTCGGCATGGTGATCTGCTTGCACGGAGCCCACCCGGCAATATCGACCTGCGGCCCGCTGTGGGGGGGCCCTGCGCTGCTCTCCGGCGACCCTGTGACACGCTGAGCGGCCGCCATCTCGTGCCTCCGACAAGTACGGTGAGACGCTTGCTACGCGACACCTACCTGCTGCCGGGGCTGGGGGGATGAGGTCCGTGTTGGTGGCTCTGGAGGCGGCTGCCCCGTGTGCGACACATCCCTGTGCACTGACGGAATCTACAGCCTCCCGGGGCCCTGGGACGCCTCTCTGCCCGACCCGCAACTACCGAGCTGCCCCCGCGTCACAGCATCGAAGTTGACAGCTCCCGCGCCTTGCATCGGCAGTGCGGCATCCCCGGGGAGCGTCCGCGGATCTGTCTCCAAGCGGATCCTTGTCTGCATAGGGGGCGGCGGCGGCTCGTACAATCCTATCAGCCCGACGCCATTGTTGACAACTGCTCCGGCCGGACTGTCGGCGCTGCGGGCCTCATTGCTTCTTGTGTGTCCACGCTGCACCTGTTGAGGATCGGAGGGCATTATTAGATGGTCCTTGCTGCTGAGGGAGTTGCGACCTGCATCGCATTGACAGCGGCGGTGGGTGGTGTTTATTACACATCATGAGTGAACTGCAACTGCAGTGCCCAACTCTAGTACCTCTACTATAAACCCACTACTGACGCAGCCATATTAACCACGCTTCCAGCTCTTACGGCCCACATCTCACTCCCTTACTGGCACCTGGGGTGATCGGGGCGCTGGGCTGAAGCGGCACGCACTACTTTCAATCTGCGTTGAGACGGTCCTGTCTCCTGTGCTCTGCTTCCTACGCCCTCAGTCCACTATATTGAAGAGTGCTAGCGGCCAACTATGGGGCGGACGGACAAGCAGCAGAGTAAACTGCCCTTTGAAGCCAAGAAGCATACTAAATCTCGGACCCCGAACGCTTCAGACACTGACCCTGATCCTGAACCCGGGTCTAACTCGAAGCTGGAGCGTATGATGCTAACCATGCAACAGAGCTTGCAATCTATCGACGCCAAAATCGATCACCTCAACTTACGTATGGATGCTATGGCGACTAAGATTGACAAGCATGGGTCGCAGATCACGGAGGCGGAGCAGCGCATTTCAACCACGGAGGATCGTGTGGAGGTCGTCAGCGCCTCATGTACTAATATGGAGAAGCTATTGGAGGTAATAAGAGCAAAGAATGAGGATATTGAAGCCCGCTCTCGCAGAAATAACCTCCGTATAACTGGCATTTCGGAGTCCACCAACACCGGGCCCATGGAATTGTATGTTGAAACGCTGCTTACTACCATGTTGGAGGCCGAACATTTCTCAAAGGTGCTCATTGTTGAAAGGGCTCACCGTTCATTAGCTGCTCGGCCAGTTCCTGGTGCCCCGCCTCGCCCTATCATTGCCAGACTTTTGAACTACCGGGACAGGGACACAGCACTCCGTCTGGCTAGGGAAAAAGGCAAACTCGACTACCAGGGCATGAAGGTGGAACTCTTTCCTGACTTCACCGTCGCCGTGCAACAGGCTCGCCGAGAATTCCACGCGGTCAAGAAGAAACTGCAGGAGCTTCACATTCAATACGCAATGCTTTACCCCGCCCGACTACGGATTCAACATGCCGGGAAGGCGCGTATCTTCCTGACACCTAAAGAAGCGCTTCAATATGCCCGTCGGATCGAACGACAGGAGACGCTGCGGGAGAGGGGTGTGGCCTCCGACTCTGAGGGCTGAGCACGTGAGACTTATGCTGTGCATTGTTTTTTGTTAGTATGTCGTTCCTGCTCAGTGGGGATATTGCATTTATTATGTTGGACTTCTCTTTGAAATTGGGGAGGCTCCTGAAAATATGATGGACATATGCAGGACTTCTCAGTTAATATGAACATTTTCTGCACCTGGTGTTCCTGGTTTGGTGGGACACTTCATGATTGATGTTATCTCAATGTGGACTCTTTGTTATGTAACATTGCTAATTTGACGTTGGGTCGTGGGTGGGTTAGCCTATATATACTTATCCCGACCCACCCTGTTCATACGGGGGGCCGGGGGCTGCTAGCGACCCACAGTAAGGGAATTCCCCAAAAGGTTCCGTTTTTTGGTAGGGCCCATTCTGGAGCCCCTGCAGGTTTACTGTTCTCTTTCTTCTTTTTCATGCAACACGATTCATGGATGCTAATGGTCATTTTCCGTTCTGTTTCATGGGGGGTTTACTCACGGCATAATTTCAATGCTGCAGTGGGTGGGGGGATCTGTTGGGGAACACTTTTTTCCTATGATAGCATTGTTTCTGGCATGTTGACAGGATTTGCGCTGTATTGCATTTATTCTCTAGACAATGATGCAGACTTTTCTTAACAGACTTTACAGTCATGGCTGACTCCAAGCGCTCCACAATCTCATGGATGAGTTGGAATGTGAGAGGGCTTAATAATGCTAAAAAAGTACGACAGGTGTTATCTTATCTCGATCGGCACCATATCCACATTGCCTTGTTGCAGGAGACACATCTTACTAAGCGGACAGTCTCGCATGTGGCTACTAAATGGGCCGGGGTACGGTTGGCTGCCTCATGCTCCTCATATGCACGGGGAGTTATGATTCTGGTAAAGAAAGGTATTCCCTTTACGCCGACACATGTAGACGAAGATGAGGAAGGGAGATACATAATAGTGCAGGGTACACTTTATAACGCGCGGCTGACGATTGTGAACCTGTATGGACCTAATGATGATGATCCTACCTTTTTTGACACGCTATGGAGCAAGCTCTGTAAGTTGTCCTCCTCAGCTATTATATGTGGGGGTGATTTTAATGTGGTTTTGGATCCTACAGTGGATCGGGTGACTGCGGGAGACCCCCCACCCCGGAGAGCTGCTGTAGCGGTGCGCGATGGCATGTGGTCCCTGGGCCTCACCGATATTTGGAGATTGAGACACCCAAACATTAGAGAGGGTACATGTCACTCATACGCGCGACAGTCCTGGTCGCGCATTGACTACTGGCTGGGCTCGCAGGAAGTCTGCACATGGACTACACAGATCAAACATTTGCCACGAACATTGTCGGATCATTCCCCAGTGGTTCTTAACATGCTGCTACCATCTCACACCCCACCTCCCTTCCAATGGCGCCTGCAGTCGTCCTCGTTGTTAGATCAGGTCTTTCGGGAGGGAATTCGTGAGGCCATATCTGACTATTTTTCACTTAATACCGGGTCTGTCAAACTATGGAAGTGCTATGGGAGGCCTTTAAAGTCACGATTAGGGGGGCATGTATTGGTCTTCAGGCCGGGGTTCTAAAATCTCTGCGTCGCACCATGGTGACCCTTGAGCGCGAACTGCAGGACTTGGAACGCAGCTATGACGATCAGGCAGATCCTGCTACGCTAGCGCTTATCAAAGGGAAAATTATAGAATATAACGAGACGGCTGATCAAGAGATCAACCATCTATCACGCCGATGCACAGCGCGCTATTATGGGGAGGGTGGCCGACCGGGGAGAACCTTAGCTAACCGCATACTGGAACCTCACTCTAAAGCATATGTGGTTCAGGCGATCGTCGCAGATGATGGTACACATTATGACACGCCCACCATTCTGCAAACATTTGCGGATTATTACACCGAGATGTATGCTCAACGGCCGACTGCAGATGCGGCGGAGCTTGAACAATATCTGGACGATATCGCTTTGGTATGGCTATCGAAAGGGCAGCAAGAGTTTTTGATGCATCCGCTCACATTGGGCGAAGTGCGGGATGCCATTATGGCTTTGCCTAACGGGAAGGCTGCGGGCACTGATGGGTTGCCAGCAGAGTTTTACAAAGAATATATCGATCAACTGGCCCCATGCCTCCTTCAACTATACGAGGAGGCATACGAGACTCAATGTTTGCCGCCAACCTTACGGGAGGCTCTAGTCGTCACGCTTTTGAAACCTGAGAAACCGCCGGACAGATGCGAGTCATATGGACCTTTATCCTTAATCAATACAGACATAAAAATATTAGCGAAGGTCTTGGCAGCCAGGCTGCGATTACTTCTCCCTGTTATGGTGCTCCCAGACCAATCGGGATTCGTCCCCACCCGATCTACATCACACAATTTGCGCACGCTGTTTGCTGTGATGCATGTATTAGAGCCCACTTTGCCGGCGGCGGCGGTGCTCCTCGACGCTGCCAAGGCTTTCGACTCGATCTCCTGGGCCTATATGTTTACCATTCTCCATCGCATGGGTGTCCCCTTTATCTTCACTAATTGGATAAAATTGCTATATACCAACCCTGTAGCGCGGGTCCAAATTAACGGGCACCTATCGGAGGAAATCCATATACAGCGTGGCACACGACAAGGGTGCCCGTTGTCGCCTTTGCTATTTGCCCTCGTCCTTGAGCCATTAGCTTGTATTCTCCGGCAGCGTCATGCTCAAACAGCATTGCGATTTTTACAGCGTCCTCTTGCAGTCTCCATGTATGCGGATGACATGGTGCTGTACGTTCGCAAACCCGCACACTATCTTGCGCAGCTCATACGGGAGTATATCCGGTTTGAGCGATTCTCAGGACTGGGCATCAACTGGTCTAAATTGATTGTGTTGCCCCTCACGGACTGTACCCAACATTTCAACATGGACTACCCCTTATCCTGGTGTGCAGACACTGTAAAATACTTGGGAATATGGCTTCACAGGGATCCGCAGGCTGTCATACGCTCCAACTATGGTACTGCCATCACGCGACTCGAGGGGCAGGTCAGTCGTTGGATCAAGCTGCCACTGTCATTTGCGGACCGAATAGGGTTGATGAAGATGGTGGTCCTTCCGCGCTTTTTGTATCTTTTTTTAAATGTTCCTGTATGTCTAACGCGACACTTTTTTGACCGACTGCGTTCCCTTTTGGTCACCCTAGCCTGGGGAGGCAAAAAATCTCGGCTTAAGTGGGAGATTCTCACCCTTCCTAATGAACAAGGGGGGTTCGCTGCGCCTGACTTTCGTCTTTACTATCTCTGCGCGCAGGCGCACTATGCTTACTATTGGCAGCGGGACCCAGCATACATCCTGCATGTGTCGGTGGAGGCGGGTGCGGTGCACCCAATACCGCTTCAAGCCATGATTGTCAATAAGCACACGGTCTTCGAAAAAGGGGAGTTCGACACTGTACAAACCACATCTAGGGCCTGGCATGAACTGGGCAAGCGAGCGCAGAAGCTACCATTGTACGCACCCAACATGCCGCTGCTGCATCACTCGGACCTCTCTGTCACTGGGGAAGCTGGCACATTAAAGACCCTCAAAGATATGAAACTGTCCACAATGGAGACTGTATTTCCTGGCGGTAAATTTATATCTTCAGATAATATAAACGCCCAGGGTACTGTCACCGCTATGCACCTTTTTGTCTACACTAGGCTGCGCTCCGCTATGCGTGCACATTATCCACAATTTCCTGCAGAGCCACCAACACTGGAAGCACTACAGCTTATATACACCACCACATCCAGAGCCAAGCTGGTCACTAGACTCTACCAGGCATCACAGAGGGAGGTCACTGCTGGGGCTACATCTGCGTTAACAAAGTGGAATGCCATGCTACCCACACCGCTACCTGAAGCTGATTGGCTCGCTAGTTGCCACTTAACGGGTCAGCTGACGGCGAACGGTAATTTACGGCTGGTGCACTTTAAATATTTGCATCAGCTAACTACACTCCCGCTCAACTTCATAAATATGGATTGCGGGACGCTGACAATTGTAAGCGCTGTGGTGCACCGGGCGCTGACTTCTGTCATCTAGCTTGGGATTGCCCCAAAGTGCATGAGTATTGGAGTTCAATCACGCGCATCCTATGCCTGATGGTAGAGGAACCGGTGGAATGTAGCCCACAAGTATGCCTGTTGGGCATCGTCTCTAAGATTAAGGCATCTAATAGGAAGTTTGTGTCTATAGCACTGTTACTGGCGAAACGCAGGGTCTCCATATGCTGGGGAGGCAGACCGGTCCCTATCACCAAACTATGGTTGCAGGATCTGGCCTACTGTCGGGACCAGCTCATTTGTTACGCGGAAGAATTGCCTGCAAAGTCCAAGCCCCGAAATATCTGGGGGCCACTCACGTCTTATCTACTATCAATAACTGACATGTGATGCCTGGAATGACTTATAAGATTGCCTCGGCGGCTGCGGCTGCATACTGTACCTTCAATAACTGCCATGACTGTGTATGTCTGTAATATTGTATTTTGTAATACTAAGATTTGTAAGATGGATCTTTCTGCTCTGTCCATGCTGTACCTATGCTCTAATCTGGATAACTGTATGTTGTTCTTTACTTTTGAAAATGCATAAATAAACAAACAAAAAAAAAAAGAATGTTTTGGAGTTGAGACATACCTCACCACCTAAAGCCTCAACATCAAGCAGATCATTAAAACTGTCTGCCGACTGGATCAGGAGGTTAAAGAAAAGAAGTATTATAGGGCATTGTGAAATTTTCTTTCATGCAATTACTCAAAATTTAAGGAACATTACAAGAAAATATGCATAATTGCGCAAAAGCATCCAGCTTCAATTTTTAGCGTGAGAGCACATTTCAAGATAAAAAAAAGCACGAAACCAAATTACGGTGAACAACAGCCACCTGCTTTTGGGTTGTTTGAGTTGTCACAGATTCTCATCCATAATTTTGCCAAGAACAGCAACGTAATCACATGATGTGGCATAGTGGCATAATCTCGGGAATTTCTTGTAACAGGAGTAACTCAAATTTTCCAAAATTATAGGAATTAAGCTGCAATAATTTATATTTCACCAGGCCTAGACTGTTCCCAACACTACTGATTTCTAGTATTCCTGGGCATACTCGACTTACCATGAAGCATCACATCTCGTTGAACTTTCTTCATCTCTGTCTCCTTCTAGATCCTCAACACTGAAATGCACATAATTATAGGCCGCTATGCCTCCTGCTCTGTTATCAACCAATTTTTCCCAAAATTCTGACAAATCCAGTGATGCTTCTAACTCAAACTCTGGCACCTTCTCCACTAGCCAGAATCACAAGAGATATGACTTCTAGAAGAAAGCCACACACACACCAATGCATCATCACTAGCATAATTTGGGTAATTCTAGATACTCAAGGCAGAAGTCACTTTTCCAATGAATACACCACACACCTATTCTAGGAATTTATATACACTAGCAAGTTATAGGAGCTATTCACCAATGCTATTGGAATCTCTTCAATCTGGGGGCCTCCTATTGATGTCATAAGTACCTTCAATGAAGATTCGTTCAGAAGGGGCTGTGAGCATGAATCGGGCAGGGAGCAGGAAGCTGCAGGCTCCTGCACCAGTATGGACTGTGTTAGCCAGGTAGGAAGCTAAATTGGGAGCGTGGGAGCTCGCTTCCCACTCTGTCACTACATAAAAAAGCAAGGCAAAAAAAACTACTCATGGACTTGCTGCTTCTGTATTGACGTAGTGGGGTCACTCATGTAATATTCACGGCACCCTATCTGGAACGGCCAATAATGCCCTGCAAGGGCTTTGTTGAAATTCCTCTAATTCTTGTGTTGCCCCAAGGAGGGGTAGGGGCAGCACCAATTATTGTGTAAGTATTGTGGGGGGCTGCAGGGAACACAGCAGCCCCCAGGAATGTTAACACTGTAACTCTCCTGGGTCATTTTGTGGCCTGAAGGCTGTTAAAGAAAGACTCAAACATGGTTGCTTCGATTAAAATGCTTTATTTTAAACATTTTTGTGACACTTTTTTTAATGAGCATTGCTATGTGTGTATGAATAAGGAATACATTGGATTATGGTTATTGATAAATTATTGTGGTCACCTTTTGACAAAGTTAATAGGTCTGCTCTATACATGTTGATTTGCTGACCCCCTGATAAAGCCAATAGGCATTTCTTTCATATTTTAGTGGTCTGACCCTTTGATAAACCCTGTAGGTCTGCCTTATTTAAAATGACACCCCTGTATATTGTTACTTTGTGTTTAAAAAGACCTTCTACATTCTCTGAAAAAAACAAAGATTCAAGTGACATTATAGTTAGTTATGGTAAGAATCTTCTACTTTACATTTAAAAAAACTCAGAAATTCACTGAAAAAATCAAAGGGTAAAGTAACGTTATAATTATGTGAAAATGTCAGTAAAATTTTGGACAGACCCTCGTCTAACCTGTGGGGGGGAGAGCTGCACATTAAAAGATGGCCCTATCTTCGGCCTTCCAAGCAAAGTCAAACTCTCATTTCAGTGTTTGACTTTGCTTGTGCTTTTTTTTACAATACATGAAACTTACAAGTTGACTCCCACTCAAGAGTCAGGGACAAAATAGAGCTTGAATCCAGCACCTAAAATGGCAGCTGGCAAGCTTGCCAGTTTGTGAAAAAGGAGGTGCTTTTTTATCAGGAGTGACTTTTATTTTCCATCGTCTTTGTAACAGATGGTCATGAAATTTGGCATCCCAAAACGTAGCTGACTGAGCACATTACTAAGACTTGTGCAAATCTGACTATGGGGTCAAAAGTTAGAGACAAATCAAAACATGCTTTTTGAATGTAAAGTGCGGCTGAACCATAACTACACAGTGGCACTGGCATATATATATATATATATATATATATATATATATATATATATATATATATATATATATATATATATTCACTGAAAAAACCATAGGTTTCAGGGACGTTATAGTTAGAAATTAGCATTTAAAAAACCATTGAAATTCACTGAAAAAACCATAGGTTTCAGGCCCGTTATAGTTAGAAATTAGCATTTAAAAAACCTTAGAAAGTCACTGAAAAAACCATAGGTTTCAGGGATGTTATAGTTAGTTGGACATTTCACTCGTATAAAACCATAGAAATTCCCCCATTATAGTTAGTTCAGCTAACTATAACTCGCGCCCCGCAATGCACTGCTGATGACGTCACATATTACATCATTCATGACATGGTCAGTGACATCACTGATGACATCACTGATGACATCTCAAATGACATCACTGATGACATCACTGATGACATCATCCAGTGACTGTGTGTTTCTGTAAAGTTTAAATATGTTTTATATATATGCCAAGGTGTATTGAAGAATGAGTGGGTGTATAAGTGTCTGGATGAAGGATTTAGTAGGTGTGTGACTGACTGTATAAGTGAGTGATTAAATGTGTCTTACTGAATACATGCGTTAGTGACTAAACTGTCTGAATGTGTGCATCAGTATGTCTGTTGTGTAAGCTGCTGCATGTGTTGGTCAGTAGCTACATGAGTGTCTATATGGGTTATTGATTGGTTGCCTGAGTATTTGTATGGGAGACTGAGTGTGTGTGTGGGTGGGTGGGAGGTGTGTGACTCTGTGCATAGATGTGTGAGTGGTTGATTCACTGGATGTATGGGTTCAAGATTGCATGTGGAAACAGCTGTATGGGCGGGTGAGTGTGTGTATGGGTGTGTTGGTGAGAGATTGGATGTCTCAGTGGTACATGTCCAAGTAACTACATATGTAAAAGGCAGTGTATGTGAGAGTTGGAGTATATAAATGACTATATGTGAGAGTCAGTGATTGTGAGAGTGGCTGTATGGATGAGTGTATACTTGTCTCAGTGATTGTATAAGAGAGTAAGTATGTGTTAGTATATGTTTGAATAAGTGAGGTGGTGTGTGTATAACTGTATAGCTGAGGAAATGGGAGTGTGATTGATTCTTTGCATGACTGACTAGGTGTGTGAGTAACTCCATGGGTGAGTGGCGGTGTGTGAGTGTCTGCTTAGGTGTATGAGTGCATATGATAGTGTTGTATTGATGAGTGACTGTATGTATGAGTGATTGTATGGGTAAATGAGTGGATGTGTGTGTAGACCTAGGAATCAGTGAGTGCGTATGTAGTAACTGGTATTGGTGTGTCGATGGTTTCGAAAATGGTAGTCTGTATTTTACAGTGGGTGTATCAAAGGTTATATTAGAGTGTGAGGAGGTGCATCAGATTTTCATGTGGATGATGTCATCAGTGATGTCATCAGTGATGTCATCAGTGATGTCACTGACCATGTCATGAATGATGTAATATGTGACGTCATCAGCAGTGCATTGCGAGGGCGCGAGTTATAGTTAGCTGAACTAACTATAACGGGGGAATTTCTATGGTTTTATACGAGTGAAATGTCCAACTAACTATAACATCCCTGAAACCTATGGTTTTTTCAGTGAATTTCTAAGGTTTTTTAAATGCTAATTTCTAACTATAACGGGCCTGAAACCTATGGTTTTTTCAGTGAATTTCAATGGTTTTTTAAATGCTAATTTCTAACGATAACGTCCCTGAAACCTATGGTTTTTTCAGTAAATTTCAAAGGTTTTTTAAATGCTAATTTCTAACTATAATGTCCTTGAAACCTATGGTTTTTTCACTGAATTTCAATGGTTTTTTAAATGCTAATTCTTAAGTTTAACGGGCCTGAAACCTATGGTTATTTCACTGAATTTCTAGAGTTTTTTAATTGGTAATTTGTAAATTTAATATTTATACAATCATATGCTTTTCTGAAAATTGCAAGTTTTTTAAATAATTTTTTTTTGAAACTGTAATATTGTATAATTATTTTCTTTTCTTTTTTTTATTTTAATATCATTATGTAATGTCCTTTGTCTTTTAAAATATATATATTTAAAAAATAAATAAATATTGAAGTTGCGTACCCAACGTGCACCTATCACGGCGGGTACGCATATTCCAGCTGCCATATTGGAAGAGTCGTAAAGGAGCCGCATAAGGTTTGCGACGGGTGCGTGGCCCCGCGTTATGTTATATACGTATGAGATCACGTAATGTGCGCGATTGGTATGCGACAGGTGCGCGACGCCTGGCCCCGCGTAATGTCATATACGTATGAGTTCGCGTCGTGTGCGCGTTTTCATACGCGATGTGTGCGCGGTGGCAGGACCCGCGTGACGTCATATACGTGCCGGGTCGCGCCGGGTGCGCGAATCCCGTAAAACCTTTTATGGTGTAAAAGTATATGTATGTAACTTTAATGTACATATCAGGGCAAGAGATTATCTAAACTATTTATAAAAATAATATATTTGTACTTGTAATAAACTATTATTTTTAAATATATTCTCGCGAAGTCGCGTCGGGTGCGCACTCCTTGCGCGCTGGGTGCGCGACGCACTGAGAGCCGCGCACCCTTTGTGTTCACACTGGGGGTCGCGCTGAGACCAGCGCTAGGGTCGCGACTCAAATTTTTTTTTTTTTAAATCGTTCACTTTCACTAATTTACATTCGCCTCGGGGAACCCATCCCCCGAGGCATGTCCACTTCTTCTTATCCGTTAGGGACCATGGGGGGAGCCCCAATGCCCCCACGGTCACTGCCGGCTCCCCGCTTCCTGCGGGAGCCGGCATTGCTTTTCCACATGGGGAGCTGCTGACATGCAGCTCCCCGTGTGGAAAAGCAATCTGGTTTGGATTTTGGAAGCAAGAGCAGGTTTCTCTGCTCTCGCTTCCAAAATCCAAACCAGTGTTTGCTATGACAGGGTGGGAGCCGCACGGCTCCCGCCCTGTCATAGCAAACAGCAGTGTCCCGGGGTGGGCACCCCGGGACACTGCAGGAGCCGGCCCTGGGGGGTGGCGGTCCCCAGGGCCATCACGGGCTCCAGGAGGGGGGCCGCGCGGCCCCCCTCCCTTCAATTAGAAAGCCCCGGGGAGGTGGTGGTCCCCGGGGCTCGGGGGTCCGTAACGGACCCCCACATTTGCATTTTAGTGCCCTGGGGAGGTGGCGGTCCCCGGGGCGTGTGAGGGGGCTCGAGCCTCTCCACACAGGTTTATATTTTTTTTTAAAACAAGCCCCGGGGGTGGCGGTCCCCGGGGCTGCGAGGGGGCCATGTGCCCCCGCAAATATTTTAGAAAAGCCCCGGGGGGTGGCGGTCCCCGGGGCTTGGGGGGCCTTAGAGGCCCCCCACACATCAAAAAACAAGCCCCGGGGGGTGGCGGTCCCCGGGGCTGCGGGAGGGCCCCATGCCCTCCCGCATATCATTAAGAGAGCCCCGGGGACGTGGCGGTCCCTGGGGCTGTGGCGACCCCCGCGGGCCCCCGCAATTAAAAACTATACATTGGGCCTCATTTAAATGAAGCGCGGAAGCCCACGCTTCGAATTTTTATTATTTTTCGTCCGGATTCGCGCACCCAGCGCGAATTCCGCCGATTTAAAAAAAAAAAAAAAATCTTTTTTGGGCCCTGCGGGTCCTTGTGGGACCCCCTGAGCAGGCCTAGGGGGTCAGGGTGTTTCTACCCTGCCCCCTTTTCTTGTTTTTCACGTTTGTTTCACTGTTTTCTTCTGACTCGGTTCTACCGAGTCACAAGATGGCTGCCAACACTTCCTGGTTTGGAGTGTTGACAGCCAATTAGAATAAAGCTTGTGGTCGGGAGGGTCCGCGGATCCACCGCTCCTCTAGATATCGATATTTTTATTTTTTTAATTTCTCAGCAACTACTAAACGAATTTACACCATTTTTAAAAAGGTCGCTTTCTGGGCCAAGCAGTACCTTTGTGCCAAATTTGGTGTAATTCCGTTCAGCAGTTCGGGCTGTAGCCTTGGCTAAAGTTTCCTATGGGAAATTGATTTTTTGACTCTTATTTTTTTAATTTCTCAGCAACTACTGAACGGATTTACACCATTTGAAAAAAAGGTCGCTTTCTGAACCAAGAGCTACCTTTTTGCCAAATTTCATGTAGTTCCGTTCAGCAGTTTGGGCTGTAGCTCTGGCTAAAATTTCCTATGGAAATTAACATGGAGAAAACACTTTTTGGGACCCCCTTTTTTCTCAGCCCCCACTTGACAAATCACCCCCAAACTTTCAGGATAGGAGCTGACCTGGATGAAACATTTTTTTGGAGAATTTCGCCAAGATTCGTCAAACGGTGCCAAAGTTATTGGCAAAACAAAAAACGCATTTCCTATGGAAACTAGGTTCTAACTATAACTACCTACTGGCGACCGCCAGTAGGTAATATATATATATATATATCGCCACACTTGACCCACTTCCTGACCCATCCGGGCGCTCTGAGGCGGTGCGAACAAAGGTACGGCAGAGCCAAGCCAAGCAGTTTTTTCCAAAGGAAATGTCCAAGTCGCACTCACGGATGTGAAATAAAGGCATCAATCAATTTGTTTCCTTAATCCATCTTTATTATTCTGCGCGCCAGCACACCGTACGCGTTTCAGTCTCCTCGGAGACCTTGATCACGGGCAAAACAACTAACAAGCGGCAGCCTTTTTTGATCTCTATAACGTTACATTGTATCCTACATCATTTCCTGTACGACGCCGCTATGTATTGTGGATAATGTGGTTTTTAAATTTTGGCGTTTTATTTCTCAACCTAATTTATATGTTGGAAATAATTGTGACATGGTGAATACAAGAAAAGAAAATTCGTGAATAACACAACCTCGTGATTATGTGTAAAAGTATATCACATCAATAAAATTCACTGTGATATTGCAAAACAATCGCATATATCCGCTGGCAACATTCAAGATTATGTAGAACATTGCAGCGAGCATAATCATTTCACTGTGTTATGCTCGACTGATTTAAATTTAGAGCGTGCTAAATTAAGCTGCAAACATTATGTTAATCATTTTTGGGCGGCTTCGCTGTCATTTATCCAAAGCAACACTACAATTGTTAAAAGTACAATACCGCCCTCTAGTGGGCAAAGCAGACAGAAATGTACTGCATATTCTCAGAACCTCACATTCCAGTCCTCCGGTGGGCGAAGCTGCCAACATTAGCGTCTGGTGCTATTCTTAAGCAAGCTCAAATTGCAACTGGTTAAAAACACGCAATATCATAAGTGCAGCTGACCAATGTAATGACCCCCAAGCCATAATTATTGTGAGACAAAAAAAGTGAGAAAATTGTGTAAAACATAAAAATTAAACCATAAAAAAGCTATGTATACAGGGAAGGCGATTCCAAAATTGTCATTCAATGTGGACAGAACTGCAACTTGGATGACACTCAAGAGTTTACAAATGTGAATGTAATTCCTCGTCCTGATTGAGGCCATTCGGAGTAAGGGTCCGGAAATTCAGAATGTGTCGTGATTCCTTTTGTCTGAGGATTTTTTCTCTGTCCCCACCTCGCACATTCCGTTGAATATAATTGATTCTCCCTTGGATGTTTTTTGGATCTTCTTTCCTTTGATATTATCTATCTCACACATGAGCACCCCCCTTTCCCTCCTCCTCCCTTTGGAGCAACCTTTCCATTCCTACCACTGAATTTAGGATTTGTTTACGTTATGAGTACTTGAGAAATAGAAATAAAACAGTTGATATTCCGTTGGGTGCCATTGCGTTTTTTGAGAGTGCGCTTATATATATATATATCCTTGGATAAACTGCATATGCATTTATGACTGTATGCCTCTAAAAACACAGCATGATGTGGCTTTAATCAGAAGTGTGTCACAAATAAACTTTTGCTAACACATACATGTAGAGCATTGTATGCAACCTGTCTCATAGAACTACACACATAGATATGCACATCTGACTCACTCCATCCGCCACAGTCAGCTGGAGCACTATTATTCTGCAGGTGACGAAGGGGGGACCCGGGCCACTGATAGAAGCCAGGAACTCGCCTTCACCACAGTGAGATTGTGAAGCACACTGGTTGGAGCACCAGTTGTGAATGGGGGAGACCGGAGAGGTCCCTCCCCTGTCACCCAGTCTGCCACAGGCATGACAGAGCGTCATTTCCAACTTCCATTATGCTCATCACAGAGCGTCACTTCCGACTTTCATTATTGTCGACGGGCGTATATGTGAGGCTGCGCAAAGTAACTGTCACACTTTTCGCCATGTAACGAGGAGGCAGTCCTTGTTTTGAGGGGTATGTTTCTGCAGTGGGAAGTGTCTGTCTAGAGTGAGCCACCTCTCTCAGGGCTGGGGGCAGGGTTTGGGACAGCTCGCATCCCTCTATGGACCTGTTGCTGCCACCTTGCTCCCTCTGAGAAGAGCAGGCTGGCACACGATGCACTGTAACAGCTCTCTGAGACCACAGCGCACTCTCTTGGCCCTGGATTGCCCTCTGCTCAAAAGCAGACAGCTGTGCCTTCACCCATGGGACCCTATATCCAAAATTGTGACTAGCGAACCGCAGTGCATTTAGTTATTGGTGTGTCTGGGCCACGTATATCACACCAACAAGTCTATTGCTGCACAAAAACATATACACTATGTGATACAGAATTTTCATAGGCACAGCGAGTTCAGATTAGGATGAAGCGGAACGCCACTGAATTCCAGAGAGTTTTTATACAACTCCACGGAATTCTTCGTAGTGCAACTCCACGAGCTCTGCCCACCCCTACATCAGAGATGCCATTTGAGATGTCATCAGTGATGTCAACAGTGATTTCACTGACCATGTCATGAGTGATGTAATATGTGAGGTCATAAGCAGTGCATTGCGGGGACATAAGTTATAGTAAGCTCAAGTACATATAACCGTTGAATTTCTGTGTTTTTTTGTGTGTGAAGTCTGAGACTGTTTTTTTCACTGAATTTCCAAGGTTTCTTTAAATTCTATTTCCTAACTATAACGTCCCTATAACCTACTGAGCAATTTTTGTACACCAGTCTGCTTTTCAGTTTCAGACTGCAGTCTCTTTTGTTCCTTTCCCCCACATTCTTTTAGCTCCGTTTCCATAGTAACCATGTTTCCAATAGTCTCTGCCTACCAGTAATGTCAAAAGTTCACAAATCTTTCTCTCAACAGCATACTAACTTCACATTAACTGTAGCAGGTATGGGTGAGTGCTTGCAATTCCAAGTATCACCCAAACAACATAACTTTTTTTTGCAATGTTAATCACAGAATTAGTTAATTTTTTCTTAAAGTCACTACCTAATTTAAGTTCCCTGTGCATCTCTATTATCGAATCAAATATGTTCTTTTATATTTTACTTGCTGTCCTCCATTGTAACTGTCTTTCATCTTCAAAACTGCCTCATACTGCTGCAGCTGTTTTCTGTGTGCTACTCCTTCTTGTCTCCAAAATGGTCAGAGTCTGGATTCTGGGCCATAGTTTTGTGTTTTGGGCCAGAGAGAGTGCTAGAAAGAGTGGCATTGACAGGGGCCTATGTTTACCTAGTGTAGACATTACATGGGTTGGCCAGAGAGGGTTAAAGTGGCATCAATTGCTGCCTTTGGTTGAAAGCATTGCTCGGTGTATGAGTAGTTGTGTGGGTATGTAACTGAGTGTGTGAGTGGTTGTGTGGTTGTGTAACTGGGTGTGTGAGTGTGTGGTGGGTATGTGAGTGGGTCTGTTAGTGCTTGTGTGGGTCTATGAATGGGTGTGTGAGTTGGTCTATAATTCGCTGTATTGGTATGTGAATGGGTGCACAAGTGGTTTTCTGGGACTCTGAATGGGTGTGACTGGCTGTATGGGTGTGTGAGTAGTTGTGTGAGTATATAAGTGTATACATGGGTATGTGTGTGGGTGTGTGAGTGCCTGTGTGAGTCAGTGAGTAGATGTGTGACTGGTTACCTGGGTCTGTAAGTGGGTGTGTGAGTGGCTGTATGAGTGTGTAAACGGGTGTGTGAGTGGTTTCTGACTGGGCATGTGAATGGCTATATGGGTGTCTGAGTGGGTGCGTAATTAGCTGTATGGGTCTGTGAGTGGGTGTGTGAGTGGTTGTGTGGGTGTGTAAGTGGGTATATGAGTGGGTGTGTGAGTGTCTGTGTGGGTCTGTGGATGGGGATGTGAGTGGTTCCCAGGGTCTCTGAGTGGATGTATCAGTGACTATATGGGTTTGTGAGTGGCTGTATGGATGTGTGACTGGGTGTGTGAGTAGCTGTATAGATGTGTGACTGGGTATGTCAGTGACTGTATGAGTAAATGGGTATATGAGTGGTTTTCTGGGTCTCTGGCTGGGTGTGTGAGCACCTGTGTTGGACTGTGATTTGGGTATGTGAGTGATTCTCTGAGAGACTGTATCAGTGACTGTAGGGGCATGAGAGGGCATGTGAGTTGCTGTATGGATGTGTGACTGGGTGTTTGAGTGTCTGTATTGGTGTGTGAGTGGTTTTCTAGGTCTCTGAGAGGGTGTGTGAGTAGATGTTATGGGTATGTGAGGGATTATGTAATTGGGATTCTGGGTGTATAAGTAGTCCTGCGAGTATGTGATGGGTGGGTATATGAACCGGTATGTAAGTGGCTGTATAGATCTCTGAGTGATATGTGAGTGGCTGTATGGGTGTGTAAGTGGGTGTGTCAGTGGTTTTGCTGTATGGGTGTGTGAGTTGGTATGTAAGTGGATGTGTGGGTATGTGAGTGGATGTGCAAGTGGCTATATGGATGTATATGTGGCTGTGTGAATGGGTGTGTGAGTGCCTTTGTCGGCTTGTGAATGGGTGTGTGAGTGGTGCTGTAGGTCTCTAAGTGGATGTATCAGTGACTGTATGGGTGTGTGAGAGGATATGTGAGTAACTGTATGGGTGTGTGAGAGGGTGTATGGATGTGTAAGTGGGTATGTGAGTGGTTGCGTGGGTAAGTGAGAGTGTCTGAGAGTGGGGGTAATTTTTTTAATTGGGGTCTGGATCCACCGCAGATTCATACAGGTGGGCAGCGCTGAGTGCTGCATTGGATCCTTGTGCATACAAAAGCAATGTTTTTCCACAATTTCTTCACCGTGGGGTTCTCTCACAGACCACTCCGCCAGTCCCATGTGGTCAGGTTACCCTTTATCCTGACCCCTTATATCCTATTTCTACATTATTTGCCCCCTGGGAACCATGTCCCGATTCACAAAAAGGCAGCCACAACTTTTCTCTTATGTTGCGGTCAGCCAATCACGCCATTGATGTTGACGTGGGGATTTGCTGATCCTCCGCTGTCGATCGGCATCTCTAGCTATACATAAATCTTTTTGCTATAATAACTCCAAAAATATTGAACAGATTTATACCAAATTACGAAAGCACTCCTTCTGGGCCTAGATTGAACTTTTCGCCAAAAGTGGTGAAATTCCATTCAGTGGTTCAGGCTGTAGTTGTGTCTAAAATCCCTATGGGAAATTGCATTGGCAAAATGCGTTCTGGAACCCCCCCTTTTTCTCGACCCCCCCATAACGAATAACCCTGATGGTTTCCAGACAGTAGGTGAAATGACTGTCACACTAGTTTTGAAAAGATCGTGAAGATTCTTCAAATGGGGCCAAAGTTATTAGCAAAACAAAAAATGCTTTTCCTATCACAACTAGGTCATAACTATAACTACCTACAGGTGACCACCAGTAGGATCTATCTATCTATCTATCTATCTATCTATCTATCTATCTATCTATCTATCTATCTATCTATCTATCTATCTATCTATCTATCTATCTATCTATCTATCTATCTATCTATCTATCTATCTATCTATCTATCTGTCTGTCTGTCTATCTATCTATCTATCTATCCATCCATCCATCCATCCATCCATCCATCCACCCACACACCCACCCCCATCCATCCAGCTATCTATCTATCTATCTATCTATCTATCTATTTACTGAAAAAAAATGCCCCGTAATGCACTGCTTATGACCTCACATATTACATCACTCATGATATGGCCAGTGACATGACTGATGACATCTCAAATGACATCACTAATGACATCATCCAATCAGTGTGAGTGTTCAACATATATAGTAAGGTTATTTTATGTTTTTGAAACTTATAGAGCGATTTATAGAGCGCAAATTTACCCTGAGGTGTCTTGGTGCTAACTGCACTTGAACGACCTGAAATGCCTTTAATTTCTGAAAAGCCATGTTTTATGCTCTTTCCTGAAGGAATGTAGGGTGGGGATGGCTCTAATATGGGGATGTAGAGTATTCCAAAGCTTGGTTGCACTGGTGACAAAGCTTCTTCCACCCCTATTAGTTTTCCTGACTCTGGGGGTAGTGAGAGTTTTGGACCCAAGGAGTGCAGTGGTCTACTAGGAATGTACTACTGCAAGATATGTCTCAGAAACTCGGGCCTGCATTGTAAAGTGCCTTATGGGCAATGCAGAGCGCTTTGAATGTAATCAGACTTCTCACCGGGAACCAATGAAGCTTCTGGATTCCAGGGGGAAATAAGGTACTACAAAAGTTAAATTAGTAAACTACTAATGAGTGATACTATTTGTAACATATATTATTTAAGTGGCTGTGTGACTATGTGTATCCGTATGTGACTGGGTGTGTGAGTGGCTGACTGGGTGTGTGAGTGGCTGTATGGGTGTGTGAGTGGGTGGGTGAGTGGCTGTATGGGTGAATAAGTAGGTGAGTGACTAGCTGTATAAGTGGGCATGTGAGTAGCTGTATGAGTGAGTGAGTGGCTGTGTGAGTGGCTGTATTGGTGAGTGAGTGGGTATGTGAGTGGCTGTTTGTATGAGTGAGTGGCTGTATGGGTGGGTGAGTGGGTGTGTGAGTGGCTGCATGGGTGACTGAGAGGCTGTGTGAGTAGCTGTATGGATGAGTGAGTGGCTGTGTGAGTGGGTGTTTGGTTAACTGAGTGGGTATGTGAGTGGCTGTATTGGAGAATGAGTGTCTGTGTGGTGGCATAAATGAGTGAGTGGATGTATGAGTGCTTGTATGGATGTGTGAATGGGTATGTAAGTGGTTGTGTGGGTATGTGAGTGGCTCTGCTAAGAGGCTGTATCTGTGAGTGAGTCAGTATATGAGTGTCTGTATGGGTGAATAAGTGTGTGTATGAGTAGCTGTATGGGTCAGTGAGTGGGAGTGTGAGTGGCTGTATGGGTGAGTGAGTGCTTGTTTGAGGAGGTATATGGGTAAGTGGCTGTGTGAGTGGCTGTATGGGTGAGTGGCTGTGCAAGTGGTTATATGCGTATGTGAGTGGGTGTATGAAGTGTTGTGTGGTTACGTGGGTCGATGTGTGAGTGGTTCTATGGATGATGGATGATGGATGATGTAATCAGTGATGTCATCTGAGATACCATCAGTGATGCCATCAGTGATGTCACTCACTCAGTCTTAAGTGGTGTAATATGTGAGTGGCTGAATGGGTGAATAAGTGGGTGTATGAGTAGCTGCAAGGGTGAGTGAGTAGTTGTGTATGTGACTGTATGGGTGCATGAGTGGCCATGTGAGGACATGGATGGGTAAGTGAGTGGCTGTATTGGTGAGTGGATATGTGAGTGGTTCTATGGATGAGTGAGTAGGTGTGTGCGTGGGTGTATGGGTGTGTGAGTGGCTATATGAGGTGTTGTGTGGGTCAGTGAGTGGATGTATGAGTGGTTTTGAGGATGATGTCATGAGTGATATCATTGACTGTCATGAGTGATGTAATATGTGTGGTCATAAGCAGTGCATTGTGGGGGCATAAGTTACAGTTAGCTCAGGTCACTATAACTGCTGAATTTCTATGGTTTTGTGTGTGTATAATCTGAGCCTAACTATAAAGTGCCTGTAGTCTTTGATTTTTTTCAGTGAATTTCAAAGGGTTTTTTAAATTCTATATCCTACGTATAATGTCCCTGTAACCTTTGTTTTTTTCAGTTTTCTTCAAAGGTTTTTCAAATTCTATTTTCAAAGTAATATGTCCCTGTAATGTTTAGTTTTTTGAGTTAGTTTCTAGAGTTTATTTTTAGTACTAAGTATACTACAATTTATTTTGATTTTTAACTGTAGACATTTTTCAAAATTAAAATAAAATTTATATACATTTTAAGAGGTAAAAATCAGATATCTACTTAATGTAAAATAGATAATCTTTTTTGTAAATGTAATTGAACAAGTTTTATTTTATTTGTTATTATTTTATTGGAATGGCAGTACCTCTGTGATGTCTCATTGGCTATATGAGTATGTGCCTGGGCGTGTCAGTTTCTTTATCAGAGTGTGGCTGGCTGTGTCAGTCGCTGTAAGGTGTGTGCCTGTATGTCAGTGGCTATATTGGTGTGTGCCTGGGTGTTTCAGTGTCTGTAACAACATGTGTCTGGTTCTGTTACTGCCTGTTGAATGTCTAAGTGGCTGTATCAATATGTGGGTGGGTCTATCATTGGTTGTATGAGGTTGTGCCTGGGTGTTAGTAGTGTCTGGGCATGTCAGTGGCTATATCTGTGTGTGTACAGGTTTTGGGAGGCTTTATCAGTGTTTGGCTGGGTGTGTAAGTGAGTGTATCAGTGTTTGGCTGGGTGTGTCAGTAGCTGTATTGGTGTGTAGCGGGGTTTGCCACTGTCTATATCAGTGTTTGCCTGGGTATGTAAGTGGCTCTATTGATGAGCGAGTGGGTGTGTTATTGTGTATATGAGTATGTGCCTGTGTGTGTTAGTAGCTGGATCGGTGTCTGCCTCAGTGTATCAGTGGCTATATTGGTGTTTGCCTGGGTGTGTCAGTGTCTGAAACAATGTGTGCCTGGGTGTGTTAGTGTCTGTATTAGTGTGTGGCTTAGCATGCCAGAGGCTGTATCAGTATGTGCTTGGGTGTTTGAGAGGCTGTATCAGTGTATAGCTGAATGTCTAAGTGGCTGTTTTGATATGTGAGAGAGTTTGTGCCTGGGTGTGCCACTCTCTGTATCAGAGTGTGACTGGGTATGTCATTAGTTGTATTAGTGTGTGCCTGGTGTGTTAGTGTCGAACAATGTGTACCTGTGTGTGTCAGACACTGTACCCGTGTGTGCCTGGGTGTGTCAGTGGCTATATCGGTGTATGCCAAGGTGTGTCAGTGGCTATATTGGTGTCTGGGTGTGTCAGTGTCTGTAACAATGTGTGTTAGTGTCTATAATAGTGTGTGACTGGGTGTGTCTGTATCAGTATGTGTATGGGTGTTTGAGAGGCTGTATCAGTGTTTAGCTGAATGTCTAAGCATCTCTATCAATATGTGCCTGGGTGTGTCAGTGGCAGTATCGGTGTGTGCATGAACATATCAGTTTCTGCATCGTAGTGTGGCTGGGTGTATCATTAGCTGTATCAGTGTGTGCCTCTGTGTGTCAGTGTCTAACAACGTGTGTCTGGGTATGACAGACTTTGTGTCAGTGTGTGGCTGGGTGTGTCAGTGGCTGCATCTGTGTGTTCAGGTGTTTGAGAGGCTGTATTGGTGTTTGGTTGGGTATGTAAATGGCTATATCGATATGTGCCTTTGTGTGTCAGTGGTGGTATTGGTGTAGACATCAATGTATCAGTCTCTGTGTCAGAGTGTGGCTGGGTGTGTCATTAGCTGTATCAGTGTGTGTCTCAGTGTGGCAGAGTCTAACAATGTGTACCTTGATGTGTCACACACTGTATCAGTGTGTGGCTGGGTGTGTCAGTGGCTGTATTTTATGTGTGAATGGCTATTTAAGATGCTGTATCAGTGTTTGGCTAAGTATAGCCAAACACTGATGTGTAGCTGGGTGTATCAGTGTTTGTATCAGTGTGTACCTGGTTGTGTGAATGGCTGTATTAGTGGCTACCTGGGAGTGTACCCTGAGAATGTATTCTTCGCAATAGTGCTGATAAAAGTAATTGGTAAAATACATTACTCCAATTGATGATGCCATACATCTGTATGAAAAGAAAAAAACACAAATATTAGTTAGTATTACAATTTATAGTCACACAATATCATTACAATTGTAATAATGCATAACTTCATATTAGCAAACTAATTCCGACTTATTTATTATGCTGTAATGTTATGTTACATTACAATTAATCATTTAATTTTCCCTTTTTTACTGTTCTCAGTTTCTCTACTCATACATCATAAATGATGTACTTTTGAAAGAAACATCATTGAACAGTGGGGAAAAACACTCATAAAAATTGTAGAACTCCCCCCAAAAAACAATTGCACACTATGTTACTGCATGTTATTGCACTCACTACAATTCTTTTTAAAAATTGTTTTACCTGTACTTGCACTACTAATTTCAGAAACGCTATGCTGAAAATGAGACCTTCATTCTAAGAAATACTAATAGATATATAAGGCCCACCAGCATATTGCAATCCTCAAACACATCACCCCTGGTAGGCCGAATGATGTCATAAATATTGATAATAGATCTAAAACAAATACAGTATACCTCTTTCACAACTCTAATCCTCCTTAGGACTTCGGTTTTAAAATCAAAAGATAAGAATTTAGTAGTTAAAAGGCAGTCTTTGCTTGAATTTGAGGTTGGTATCATTACATTCTGTCCATCCACTTTTACTTTTTACATACACAGTGTAGTGACCAGATGTAACAGTAACTGCTTCATGAAATATAATAGCCATAGTAGCATATGTTCTTCCAGAAATAGATATTTGTCCTGCTTTGAAATTTGTAATCTCTGTTTCCATTTTACTTCCATCTGCTATGCATTGTTGTAGCATTAAAATAAGATATTTCCTACTTCTTCGTAGACATAATATTAACATGAGATCTGGTCAACAATTTGGGCAGGTATTGTGTGTAGCTTGTTTGAACAATCTGTCAAAAGACACAGTTTTGCAGTCTGGTAATGTTAAATAAAAAAATCGCTCCGAATCTATTTCTGTACTTGATGTGAATGAGCAATCTTCACACTCATGAATCCATGAGTAAGTATTTCTAAATAATTCTTCACTACATATTCCATCTTCTAATGCTCCAAAGATCACCATTATTAACTCATGTGCATCCTGTTGAGTGTTTGGAGTAAACTGTACAGATCCAAAACATATATCTACAAGGGCTCGAATGTGTGAACCACAATGTGTTGTAGTCGTATCAGTGCGTAAAGATTGCAACAAAGCACACAGTGCAGAACACAATCTCTTCTATGGTTTCTGTTCAATTGCATATACAAGTGAGTTAATTGAAAAAGTATGTTTAGAACAACATTTGAGTAGCAGTTGACACCAAAGGGGTTTGACAACTGGTAACCAAGAATATCTCCCCCATTGTAAAAAACATTTTTAGCAACTTCATTCTTCTCTATCATTTCATTATTTCCAATGACATTACTACACTCTTTTGGAAGCTTTCTTTTTGGACAGATGATGCGTTTTTCATAAATGGGATACTGTCCTAAATGAGGAGCATAAACACTTCTTATTCGATTGCACTCTTTAATACAGCTTGGATCAGCATTTGCTTTGCTGTCATGAAATGCAACCAAATACAAACTGGAGAATGTTCTAAGTTGAGATAAGGCTTCATAGGGCATTTCTTCCTTAAACACTTTATTCCCAACATTAACCAATGCTGAATCTACGCTTAAATGTTGAGATTTATGAGTACTTACAGCATATGCTAGAGTAACTGGAAACTGTTTCCGTTGCACATATAAGCCTTTCACAAGTGAAAAACATACAATGGGCCTTCCAAACTGCTTTACGTTACCAATCTGATCAAATTCAATTGCTAGGTACTCTATTTCACTCCTGTTAGGAAAGGTAATGAAATCAATAATTTTACCCATAGCACCATTAACTAATCCTTCCTCAACATTTATATTTCTGCTCAAAATTGCTCTAGAGTTCTTGCAAACACTTCAACATTTCTCTAATCCTACATTATTTTAAACAGATTTTTCCAATGAATCTAATTATGTTAGTAATCTTTCATTTAGGAATACTGTGGTGACCTGGTATTTCATTTTGTCTATCACCCTCAGTTCTAAAATTTCTTCTTTATCCAATTGCAGTAATTCTTTGTTGAAAGAGGTGTACTCTGCTAGTGTAGGCATTAGGCACACAATTGGTTTTTCTTCTTGAATGAAAGTGAACATTATTTCTGCTGCTGTCTTCTTCATTGGAAACACTTTTTTAAGAAGACATCTTCCTCGCAGATGCTTTCCCTCTTTAGAAAGAACCCCTACTGTAATATCCTTCAAAATATTCCCATATTCAACATCAGATGCTTGCTGCATATTCCTAAGTAATTCTTTGTGTTTGGAAGTTTAACCAAATATTGAAATTTCCAATGCATCCCAAATAATTCAGAGTTTCATCGTGGAGCAGTGTTTTGAAAACAGGTTGTGCTTTTACAGGTGTAAATTGCAGTAGAGCTCCAAAAACAATCAAGTGTTTTCCTCCAAATAGGATATAGTAGTCTGTTTTTAGAATCTGTTGCGTTCTTAAATGTACAAAAGCAAGCATTACATTTGAGACCATGCTCACCTCATTGATGATTAAAAACTTTAACCTTTTTAGCACCCTCCACACTTCATGGCAAACTTCACAGATAACTTTTAATATTCAACTTTGTTTTCATGCTCCACAGGCAGTAACAAAATCCAATGTAATGTTATTCCTTTGATATTATGTGCAACTAATTCAGTGGGTGCTGTTACTACACATGACAAATTACACTCTGAAGTCTTCTGTAGGAAAGCAGTGAGAAACTTGTATTAAAAAGCTTTTGCTGGTGCAAACTTGACCGCTGATATACAACTGTATAGGCTTAAATGACATGCATACACCCTCTTTCTTCTCATGGAGGAATCCATGCTCAACTTTGTTTTTCATCTCCATATATATTTCTTTTTGTTCCCCATTTAGTTGTGCAACTAACTCTTCCAAATCAATAATTTCCTGTCTTGCCAGTTGCATGCAGTCTCCACTTCATTCATTGCAATGGCAACATCATTTTCAATTATTAAGGATCTTGACTTAGAGGACCTGAACTTTGGCCTCTTTGTGAACTCTCCTTAGCTATGTCAGCAGCAATTGTTTCTTCCTGTTCAATTTCATCATGTAACATTTTCAAATAGTTAGGAAATATTGAACACTCAATGCTGTGCTTTGCAGCATTGAAGAACTTTTTGTAGCATTCAAACTCTCCTGATAATTCTGATTAAGAATTCCAAGGCTTGAAGAGCTGTAAAAGTACCAAATAGAAAAACTCTAGTTTTTTCAGAAGTCTGGCAGCTCAGTTTTCTATGATTAATTAGACTGCCTTTGATTTGTCATACCAAACAACAATCACAAACAACTACAGCAAAATCACCTAAATCGTCATGTTGTTTCCATATCTGTAGTTCGAAGTCTTTCCTAAAGACATACATTTTCAAGATGTGGACTTTTTTTTAAAAAAGAAGTAGGTGTCCAGCATGTTTTTTATGACAATATCTGTACTTTCTGGGTCAAATTCTGCAAGGTGCTGATTTTCAGGAAGATACTTTAACACTCTATTTCATGTTCATGCTGAGCCTAGACTCACCCAAGCAATTCCTCTCAACTTAGAGTATAAACTAGCTAAACTCAACCAATCACAGCATTCATAAGATCCAATTTCCCTGTGTGAAAGCATCTTCAAACTGAAGCTGTACAGTTTCTTTGTTAAAGACTTTTCAGCAGAAATCTCTTCCCACATATTCTTCATCTCGGTCTTTTCAGATTTTGTTATGTATAAAGTAACATAACGAGCAACTGCTATGGAGTTGTCTGCGACAAACTGAATATCCTTATCAGCATTCCACATTTTGAAAATGACTGGATTGTAGTCGCTGATATATTTTGAAGCTTCTATTCTCTTCAGGTTGTAGGAGTTTTTGGGTGATTTTCGAGTAAGTGTATGTCTGATTGCAGACAAAAATGTACTGACTCTTCCTTTGGAAATCTAAAACGACATTTAAAGTAAAATCTTCCTTTCGCTCTGTACTTACGCTGAACGTACTTCCCACATCTATGTGATTGAAAATGCAGAACTTGCTGTTTTAGGCCTTGTTTGTCACTGTCTTTTCGGATGGTATGTGTAACATACTGCTCTAAGAAAGAAAGTACAGACTCAACTATGTATATTCCAAATTTTGGTGCATCTTTAATCCACAACAACATATGAATATGAGGAGCACTTCTTGCTTGGTACTCTTTACACCAAACAAAATCAGTGACTTTCCAAGAGGTGGATTTCTTTTGTTGTGGATGAAGGTGAGCATGGCTTGAAATCTGTGGTTAAAATGCCTACACACATTTGCAGGATCTGAAGAGCAAAGTTCTCTTGGTGTCTTCAGATTGATGTCCTTAATATTATAGTTTGCTTCTCTTCAAAAGTCATGTAAGTCATCCCATGCATGCTCTGCATAACTGAGGGTCACAAACCTAGTTGGTGGACCAAAATTTCGTAACGTACATTCTAGTTCACCATGACGACAATACCAATATTCATTGGTGCCACTTTGGCATGCCATCATATTTATCAAATTTTATTCCAACTTCTCATATTTTCCATGGATTTTGTTGACAAATCTCTTACAGACATATTTTGTAGATTAACTCCTGTCTTGAGATCAGGTTAACAGCATATAATAGTCCAGACAAACCACTTTCAAATAACAGATGGAAAATATATGGAATACTTTGACGAAATCTAGGGTCCTCTGAATATAATCTGGTTGATATATAATCAGCTGCTGGTATTTGCACTGGCCGGTCATCATACCGTCTGCCTATTCCAGTTGGAAATAGTTGTGGAAAACATCAAGCTTGTAAACTCATTGGTGCTCCTTTAGCTTATTTCATCTGGTACAGTTCAATGGCATCTCCCATAACTTCTTTTAAATGCAGTGGATTTATAACTGTATGGCTCATAGATTTAGTCCTATCCACTTTTTCAAACTGTGCACTTGAAGGCAAAATTTCTTCCTCTGAGAACGTCTACATCTTTACAATACACATTATTCTGTTTCGGATAGAATGTAGCATTCTTCACCTTATTCAAATCCACTAGCTCTTGCCAGATTTTTCTGTTTTTGTGGGCACACCATTCACTAGGATAATAATAAGCAGCTCATCTATATCTCTTTCTACACCCACAGTTTCAACATTAAGTTTAAAATCTAAAGGTAAGTACACAACTCTACCTTTAAGGCCTTTCTGTAGCTCAGTCGGTGGTTGTTCCCTTGCCTTTGGTTCCATATGAACTATTACTTGAAATGGGTGTATAGATTGTATCAATATTGTTTCATAAACATTTAGATGTCGAAGTTCCTCTCGCAGGCATTTTGTTGTTCTCTAATTTGGCATTCCAATACTTACACATAATCTGCCGTGTTGACAAATTGAACCGTTTCTCCACAGATAAATACACATCAAATTCTAGCCACTTTTTCCTGTTTTCCTGCTCACCTTTTGAGAACACATCAACATTTCGTGTTTAGCCTTTGTAGTGAGTGTGCTGACAACATATACAAACATTGGTTGATTTTGCTGTAGAAATTGAATTAAACTTTACTATTTCTCATGCAAAGTTATCAGTACTAACAGCTGTGTTCTCCTCCTCTACCCCTGGACATACCAACTCTTCATTTCCCACAGACTCTACTTCAGGACTAAAGAAACTGAATTGTATATTATCACAAACTTTTTCAACCTCTGATACTGTACCTAGGGGTGGGCGGAATTTGCGTAGTCGCGGTACGCAAAGCTCAGCGAAACGGTAAAAAATCTCCGCGAGCACGCAAAAGTTCCGCGAACACGCGGAATTGCTTGTTCTGCCCGTTCGCGATGCTTTTCTCCTGTTCGCGAACGCTGTTTGCGTGCTCGGGGAGAAATATCTCGCGAACACGCATTTTGAAAACGCGAACAAGCAAAAAATTCCGCAAAGCCGCGGATCGCGGAATTTTTGGCAATTTCGCGTTCTCCACGGAACGCGAAATTACCTAAATTCCGCAAATTCCGCGAGCGGAACGGAATTTACCGCCCAGGCCTAACTGTACCATACAAAAGTGCTTTGTTCATTTCTCCTAAACACAATGCTGGATTTGTTTACAAATTAAAGTCTTCTAACTAAATTTCGCATATTGAATAGTGAATAGCCAACATTTGGAAATGATGAAAGGTGCTTGTGCACACTTTCTTGGACAGACACAATAGTGAATGTCGTAAATTAGTATATTTCCTACTTTGCACAGATCTAATCCTTGCAACATTGCACTTTTCAGCTTCACACTTTTGCCTGGAAAATGAGTAGAACATTTCTTAATATATCTATTGATTTGTGGCAAACACTACAAATACTGCTACACTCCCACTTATACACAGGGGCATGTCTACACCTTCCTTGTACCTCTTCAGCTATCTCTTCCTCTACATTCATAGGAACTATCTCTTCTTTTGCAATGGTAGTACCATCTTTTGCCTCATAGCATCAACCAGTTGTTTCAACTGTATGCACTAATGTGTTCTCTTGCAATAGCTTTCTTAATTAAAGAAAGGCTCAGTGTTGGAAGTATGCTTCCATTCTCCTCTGAAGATTTTACAAAAATTACTTTTATGAATAAATCTTTTTTTCTGACTTTTTCTCTTCATAGACAACACTATTTTGTCCAGTGTTCTAATTCTCTTCAGTATCAAAATAGTTTCTGCTTCACAACAAATGCTTTATCAACTACACTATCAATATGTTGTTTTTGCTCCAGAGCTTCCCTTCTCTTATACTGCTTCATGTTTGTACTAAATTCTGTATTACCCTACTTCAAAGCATTCTCACTCTTATTTCCTAAATTTGATCCTGTCTTCTTGTTGAAATAGTTGTTTTCTTAAAACTTTCTCACTTTGAATTTCACTTCCTACTTCTCCTTACTGAGAGTTGATTTTAATCAGCGCTTTTTATTAACATGTTTTTGTACATTTTCCATTTTTCCACCTACCATTTTTAGAAACGTCTTTGTTCTCTTACCAGCAGCTCTTTTCTCTTTAACCAATTTTTCGCATTATGCCCCTTTTCACCATCAGTTGTAAGCAGATAGTACTGTTTTCTCTGCTTTTTTCTTGTTTCTGTCTTTTTCAGCATCGTTGATCTTCCTTTGAAAATACAAGTAAATGTCTGAAAAGCAAATAAACAATACACTTACTTGTACATTTCATACTATTAAATTACATACTCTAGGTAATTAAATACCTAAATAAGTAGTTATATCAGTGTGTAACAGGCAGTGCTAGTCTGCCACTTTGGATATATGAGTGCATTTATGAGTTAGTAAATGGATGAGTGTTTTTTGCTGGCTGTGTTAGTGGGTGATGAGGTTTGTAACTGTGTTTGCAACTGGCTCAGTTACTGCTAGTTACATAAGTGCTGTGTGTGTGGCTGAATGTGTAAGTGCCTCTTTCGCTGTCTGCCTGGCACTGTGAGTGGCTCTATGTTTTTCTACATAGGGAGGTGAGTCGCAGTATGGGTGGGAGACTAGATGTATACATGTGGGTCTGTAAGTGCGTATGTAACTCATTGAAATGTCAAAGTATATTTCTTACCTTTTAAGCACATAGGAACATATTTACTAGGAAACTGTTGAAGCGTGGTATTAAGCCAAGAAGGCTAACACTGCGCTCTGACAGTTTCCAAACACAGGGATGCTCTGTATTCACGAGAATACAGTGGACCCTTGCCTTTCCCTTAGCGCTGGCGCAAAATATAGCTGCCTATCGCCAACATAGGCACTCTTCCACCATTGTGCAAGGGTGCCTGAGTTGCAGGGAAAGATTAATTATGTGCAGGAAGGTGTCCCTTCCTGCACATTAACAATCATTCATGGCGTTTTGCTGTTTCTATGTGTGCTGCATATTGCAGAACACATAGAAACAGCAAAAACGAGGAGAAATAAAGCATTTCTCCTCGTTTCGCCATGTTAAGACCAGGTTTTTCCTGGTCTTAATTTTGGCGCTGCCCCATATTTACGCCACCCTTGTAAATATGGAGCAGCATCAAAATCAATGAGTGTTGTGGTTTAATGCCCACGCAACACCCATTGCCTACCTCTTTCACGCTAAGTGTAGCGTGAAAGGGGGCCTTATTCACAAGGTGGCGTTAAGCCACGTTAATTGGCTTAACGCCACCTTGTGAATAAGGCTATGCCCCTATCGCCACAGCAACGTAAAAAGAAAATGATGTTCCTCTGGCGACATGGGCTTGTAAATGTGCCCCATAGTATCCTGCCATATGGGCTGCCCATGGCCTACCTTAGAGTGACTTATATGTAGAAAAAGGGGTATTTAAGGCTTGGCAAGGGGTTTTAAATGCCAAGTCGCCTGGTTGTAAAACTGCTCACATAGGTTCTGCAGTAGTAGACCCAAGATATTTTTAAAGGGCTACTTGTCTGGATGGGTGATTAGGAATGTCAGTACTTGAGTACATATCTGAGTCACTGTATCAGATCCTCTGTGGGTGTGCCACTGTAAGTGTAAGTAACTTTGTCACTATATGACTGTCTCTCTTAGTAACTCTATGGGTCTGTAAATGTGTATGTAAGTGGCTGTATGGATTGCTTACAGGCTATCTTAGTGAGGTTTGGGGTATGTAACTGTGTGTGCAACTGGCTCTGTTACTTCTGAATACATAAGTGCTATGTGGGTGTGTGAGTGAATGTGTAAGTGCCTCTGTCGTTGTCTGACTGGGTATGTTAGTGGATCTATGCTTCTCTACATATGTATGTGAGTCACAGTGTGGGTAGGAGATTAGATGTATAACTAGACATATGGGTCTGTAAGTGTGCGTGCACCTTACTGAAACTTTAAAGTACATTTCTTACCATTTTTTAAGCACTTAGCATCTTGCCATATGGGCTACCTATGGTCTACCTTAGGGGTCACTTATATGTAGAAAAAGGTGAGTTTAAGGCTTGGCAAGGGGTTTTAGATACCAAGTCAGCCTCGTAGTAAAACTGCACACAAGGCTCTGCAGTAATATTCCCGAGACATGTTTAAATGGCTACTTGCCTGGATGGGTGACTTGGTAGTGTCAGTTCTTCAGTACATATCTGAACGAGTGTATCATTCTCTATGTGGGTGTGTCATTGGATATGTAAGTAACTATGTTAGCATATGACTGGCTCTCTTAGTAACTCTATAGGTCTGTAAATGTGTTTGTAAGTGGCTGTATGGATTGCTACTGGCTGTGTTAGTGAGTATTGGGATATGCAACTGTGTGTGCAACTGCCTCATTACTGCTGGATGCATAGGTGCTATGTGGGTGTGTGAGTGAATATGCAAGTGCTTCTGTCTTTGTCTGACTGGGTGTGTTAGTTACTCTATGCTTTTGTACATTGGTATGTGAGTCGCAGTATGGGTGAGAGACTGGATATATAGCTGGGCATATGGGTCTCTAAGTGCACATGTAACTCACTGAAACTTCAAAGTACATATCTTACCTTTTAAGCACATAACGCCCTGCCCTCTAGCCTAGCTATGGCCTAACTTAGGGGTGACATATATTTAATGGTAGGGGTGGTTACGGCTTGGCAAGGGCTTTTAAATGCCAAGTCGGCCTGGCAGTAAAACTACACACACGCTCTGCAGTAGCCATGTTTAAAGTGCTACTTGTCTGGATGGGTGATTTGGTAGTGTCAGTGTATCAGTCCCTCTGTGGGTGTGTCACTGGATATGTAATTGTAAGTAACTATATCAGCATATGACTAGCTCTCTTAATAACTTCATGGGTCTGTAAATGAGTATGTAAGTGGCTGTATGGATTGCTTACTCACTGAATGTGTTAGTGCGTCCGACCCTCGGTCCAGGTCCACTCTCTCCCCGCAGCTCCCCTGTGCCGTCTCATGCCTCCAGACCCCGACCTCCGCCCTGGGAGGTTCGAGGATGCTGCCCGCTCCTGCGCCTGCCGCCAGCTCCATCTGGGACTGCCTGCAACCACCGTAAACTTGTCAGCCGTTCTTTCTTTTTTCCTGTTGAGCCACTGGTATTGTAATTGTACTGTGATTGTGCCTGTCTTGCTCTAACCCCACCACTGTTATTTTTATTTTCCTTCGCCCTTCGCTGCTGCTGCCCCTGTGGACCCTCCCCCCGGAAACCCCCGCTCCCGCCTCCCAGCTTCTCCTCCCTCCCACCTCCCCTACTTAATGGCGGCCGCTGCGCTGTCGCGTCACCGGTGCGCCAAAGGCAAGCCCGTCTGCGCCCGTCTGCGACCCGACCGTGGCCAACACCAGGAACCCTGAACCTACGACCTTCCTCCGCTATGATTCCACCGCTCTCCACGTACTCAATCCCGGACCCCACAGAGACTGCCAACAGGCCTCACCGAACACCACCCACGGCCAGTTCTCCTGCCTCCACTGCCACCGAACCTTCACCACCACCCCAGCCTCCAACACCACCGATGCCATCACCGACGACACCCTCAGATGCATCCTCATCAACGTGCGCTCCGTACACAAACACGCCATGGAACTCTGGAATCTTCTCGACTCTCTCTCGCCCGACATCGCCTTCCTCACGGAGACCTGGACCAACGCCGCCTCCGCCCCCCACATCAACACCGCTATCCCGGATGGATACAGGATCCAAAGGAAGGACCGCCCCAACCGCCCGGGAGGGGACCTCGCCATCGCCCACAAGAGCAGCCTCCGCCTCACCACCTTCAGCGAAACCTTCCCTGCTGCAGAACACCTGCACTTCCAGATCCAGACCAGCCCGAACACCACACTCCGAGGAACCCTCATCTACAGACCCCCCGGCCCCGTACACCCTTCGCCACCACCATCACCGACTTCATCGCACCCCATGCCATCGCATCGATGAACTACATACTCATTGGAGACCTTAACTTCCACCTAGACAACCCCAGCGACCCCAACTCCACCATCCTCCGCGCCAACCTCGCCAACATCGGACTCAACCAACTCGTCACCACACCAACACACAGAGCAGGACACACCCTCAACCCCATCTTCGCTGCAGGGAACAGCGTCCACTTCAGCCACACAACGCAACCACCAAGGACCGACCACCACTGCGTCCACTTCACCGTCAACAAACCCAAGGCACCAAAACCAGCCCCCCGCCCACCACGAAGGAACTGGAGCAAGGTTACCAACAAGCAACTGAACTCCACCCTCACCCGACACAACCACAGCTGGGCATCCGACTCAAAGATCGCAGCCAGAGGACTCCACACTTGGATCTCCAAATGTGCAGACAAACTCGCCCCACTACGCAACCCCGGCAAACAGCGCCCCAGGAAAGCCGCCTGGTTCACCACCGATCTCCAAAAAGCCAGGCGCACCTGCAGACGCCTAGAGAAGAACTGGAGGAACACCAAGATGACCGACAACTACTCCACCTACAGGGATGCCATGACGGACTACCACAACCAAATCAGAACAACCAAAAGGAACTTCATCCACAGCAGAATCCTCGCCAACTCCACCAACTCCAAGGAACTCTTCGGTGTCATTCAGGAATTCACCAACCCATGCAGCAAAGCCACAGACGTCACCCCATCCCAAGACCTCTTCGACAAGCTTGGAACCTACTTCCACCTCAAGATCAGAACACTCTACGACAACTTCGTCAACCCCCCACAAGACACCACAGCCGGCCCCCCGCCCCCCAGAGACACCAGCCAGCCCACCATCTCCAACTGGACACCAATCACAACCGAAGACACTGCCACAACCATGAAAGGCATCCACTTGGGAGCCCCCACCAACCACTGCCCCCGCACATCTACCACAGAGCCACGGACACCATCGCACCCGAACTGCAACGCATCATCAACGCCACCTTCCCAACAGGCACATTCTCAGATGACTGGAAGCGCGCAGAAGTCAGGCCCCTGCTCAAGAAGCCCACGGCCGACCCCACCGACCTCAAGAACTACCGGCCCATCTCGCTCCTCCCCTTCGCAGCCAAAGTGGCAGAGAAAGCAGTCAACAAGGAACTGACACGATTCATCGAAGAGAACGCCATCCTCGACCCATCCCAATCCGGTTGCCGAAGCAACCACAGCACCGAGACCGCCCTACTCGCTGCCACAGATGACATCCGCACCCTCCTGGACCAAGGCCACTCCGCAGCCCTCATCCTCCTCGACCTGTCTGCAGCCTTCGACACCGTCTCTCACCGCACACTAGTCGCCAGACTGCATGGCGCAGACATACATGGAACTGCCCTGGACTGGATTCGATCGTTCCTCACCGGAAGAAGCCAAAGGATCAGACTACCGCCCTTCCTCTCCGCCCCCACGGAAATCACCTGCGGAGTCCCGCAGGGGTCATCCCTGAGCCCGACCCTCTTCAACATCTACATTGCCCCCCTCGCAGCCATTGTCCGACAACATGGCCTCAACATCGTATCCTACGCTGACGACACCCAGCTCATCCTCTCCCTCACCAAAGACCCAACCACCACAAAACTCAACTTCCAGAGAGGAATGCAAGACATCGCAGACTGGATGACCAACAGCTGCCTTAAACTCAATGCCGAGAAGACAGAAGTCCTCGTCCTTGGAACCACCCCCTCAGTTTGGGACAACACCTGGTGGCCTACCGCCCTCGGAAGCCCGCCCACCCCCTCAGACCACGCCAAAAACCTTGGCATTGTACTTGATTCATCACTCGCCATGAACCGACAGGTCAACGCCGTCACCTCCAGCTGCTTTAACACCCTCCGCATCCTTCGCAAGACCTTCAAATGGATCCCCCCTGAGTCAAGGAAGACAGTCATCCACGCACTCATCACCAGCAGGCTAGACTATGGAAACGCTCTCTACGCTGGCATCAACAAGTCCCTACTCTGCAAACTCCAGATACAGAACACCGTGGCCAGACTCGTCCTCGGCATCCCCCGGCACGAACACATCAGCCAACACCTGCGGAGACTCCACTGGCTCCCCGTCGAGAAGAGAGTCACCTTCAAAATCCTCACTCACGCCTACAAATGCCTACACAACAACGGACCCAAGTACCTCAACGACAGGATAAATTTCCACGTACCCAAAAGAAATCTCCTATCTGCCAACCTCGCACTGGCAGAAACCCCGCGCATCCACAGAACCAGAGCAGGCGGAAGATCATTCTCCCACATTGCAGCCAAGACCTGGAATAAGCTACAGACAGGCATCAGACGCGCCCCGTCCCTGAACACCTTCAGGAAGACCCTGGCTCTTTGGCTGAACGGAACTGCGTACCCCCCCAGCGCCTTGAGACCCTCACGGGTGAGTACCGCGCTTACAATTCCCTGATTGATTGATTGATTGCGTCTGTCACTGTCTGACTGGGTGTGTGAGTGACTCTATGGTATTGTAAATAGGTACATGAGTGGCTGTGTGAGAGACAACTGCATATATAACTGGGTGTATGACTATGTACATCTCTCTCTAACTGAGTGAGTGCTGGATACATGAAAAGCTTTATATGTATCTGAGAAGATATGACAGTCCCTGAAATCTGTGAGAATGAGTATGTAAGTAGATGTGTAGGTAAATTAATGGTTGTGTCAATGATTTTATTGATGTCCCTCTCAGTGGCTTAGTGTCTATCTAGCTATATCGGTGGTGCATACATAACTACCTTCTTTTTCACTGTAGCTAACTGTGTGTGTGGGTGCAAATTATACACTATCAAATTATATAGTGTGATAAATCACCCACATCTACTTCCAAACACATTCATTCATTGGAGCTTAATAAAATAACTATATTTTCTCTTCAGACATTTTTATTCCTCCTTTGCTGCTCACTGTGGTTTTCCTCAATACCATCATCTACCCTCTCTTTTATTTTCCCCTTTACTGTTGTGTATAACCAAAATATTTTATTGCAACTTATATACACTCATAACTTTTTTATATACATATGCTTTTTAAAAGTACACCCCAACTGACATTCCTGTGAAATGTCTTTGCTGTTTTCCAAATTTTTATCTCACTATCAGTGACGATCTTTTGTCAGTGAAAATGTAAAGCCAGAATTACAGGGATGGGATATCTCTCTCAGTACAAAGGAACCTTTAATGGCAACTCTTCCCACTCTGCTCTCTGTGAAACTGATGTTGTAATCAAATCACAACCTTCCATTCATATTTTACTTTTGTTATACCACTTCTGAATGGGTACTGTTATTAACCCTTTGTAAGACTCCTGCTAAGAAGCCCAATTAGAAAGTGGCTTTGTGCGAATTCGCTATCCGCCACGGTGCTCAGGGTGACCCCCTGTGTAACATTGCGGTGGATCCTCGTATCCACATGGGAGCCCATAAACCCACTTAACAATCTGCTGTTAAAGTTTAGCATTTATATTTTACTTTCTAAAAAGTACTACATTGCAACCCAAACACTCCCTAATGAGCAATGTTTCCACACCATTCTGCTTCTCAGATTTACAATCTACTCTTTTTTGCTCCCTTCCTCTAGCACTTTTGGCTCTGTTTCCTTGGTAACCATGTTTAGAACACTGACTGTTCACAACCCTTTCTGTGAGCACCATACTACCTTCAAATTGAACTGTTGCAGGTGTGGTTGACTGTTTAGAATTATAAGCGTATCCCAATCAACATAACTTTTTAAATTTATTTTTACAGAGCCAATCACAGAAGTAATTACTTTTTTCTCAAAATCACTACCCGCTTTTAGCTACCTGTATATTAACATCCTCCAATCAAATATGTTCTTTTTTAAGTTAGGTGCTGTCCTCCATTTTAACTGCCTTTCATTTTGAAAACTGTCTAATTCGGCTACTGTTTCTCCTGTGCTACTCCAGTTTGTCTCCAAAATGGTTAGAGTGTGGATTGTGGGTCATAGCTTTGTGTTTTGGGCCTGAGAGAGTGCTAGAAAGAGTTGCATTGACAGGGACTTGAGTTTACCTAATGTAGACATTACTTGGTTTAGCCAAAGAGAATTAAAGTGGCATCAATTGCTGCCTTTGGTTGAAAGCATTGTGGATTGCCAACATCCAGACAATATGATTGTTCACTGTGGTGGCTATGACTTAGGCACACTTACTGGGGTTGGACTGGAAATTCTAATGAAGGATGCCTTTGGTAAATTAATGGTACTTTTCCTACACACTGCCTTGGTGTTCTCCAACATTTGCCAAAGGCAGAAGAGGAAGTGGTCAAACAAATTCTGTTCACAGATAGACATATCAAGAAACATGTCAATAAACTGTTTCTACATTCCACAACATGGGCTCCATATACCACAACAATTTACACTTTGATATGGAGGGTTTACATAGAAATGATGAAGTTTATTTCACAGAGAAAGGCAACAGGATGTTCCTCATCAACTTAAAGGTCAGCATCCTGTTTTATGTGTAGATATCTACATACTATAAACACAAAGGCTTTTTTTAGAGCCACCCTTTTTCCTAAACACTGGTTAATTTTCTTTTTAAATCCTTCTTTTTACATTTTTACTCAACTCCGCGGTTCCGTTGTGGATCCACAAACCAAAAGCACACATTCAATACAAAGCAGCACATTTAGGATTCACTTGTATGGGTCTGAGAGTGGATGTATGACTGTGTGTGTAGATCTGGGAGTAGGTGTATGAGTGTCTCTGTGGAGCTGTGAGTAGGTCTGAGAGTGGGTCTGTGAGTGCCTGTGTGGGTCTGTAAGTAGGTCTGTGACTGCCTTTATAGGTCTGTGAGTGGGTCTGTGACTGCCTGGATAGGTGTGTGAGTGGGTGTTTAAGTGTTTGTAAAAATCTGTAAATGGGTGTGTAAGTGGATGAAAAGGTCTCTAAGTAGGTATATGAGTGACTGCATAGGTTTGTGACTGGGTGTGTGAGTACCTGTATGGATCTAGGAGTAGTGCTAGTGTGGGTCTGTGAGTAGATTTGTTAGTGCCTGTATGGATATGTGAGTGGATGTATGAGTGCCTGTGTGGCTCTCTCAATGGGCATGTGACTGCCTGCATGATTCTGTGAGTGGATGTCAGAGTGCTTGTGTGGGACTATCAGTGGGTATGTAAGTAAGTCTCTGAGTGGGTATGTGAGTGTCTGAGTGGGTCTGTGAGTAGGTGTATGAGTATCTGAATGAGTCTGTGAATGGGTATAGAAGTGGGGAAACAGCATTTACAACGCTGTCGGTACAACGCAGTACCATTACAACACGGTCAGTACAACGACCACGTTGTTACAACGCATACCATTACAACGCAAGTCATTACAATGACTTGCTGTAGGGGGCTTTAGGTGTTGGGTTTTAAATCCAACACCTTCCCTACTGTTGCACAAACTGGAGTTGGAATAGTAAATTATACTATTACAAACTCCAGCGCCCCCTATAGCAAGTCGTTGTAATGACTTGCGTTGTAATGGTATGTGTAGTAGCAACGCGGTTGTTGTACTGACCGCGTTGTAAAGGCATGCGTTATAAATGCATGCGAAGTAACGTCATAGATTCATAAATGTGTCTGGGAATGGGTGTATGAGTGGTTTTGTGGGTGTGTGAGTTTCTGTGTGACTGTGAGTGGGTCTGTTTTTCCTGTAAGGGCCTGCATAGCCTTATGAGTGGATGTATGAGTACCCGTGTGGTCCTGTAAGTGGGTGTGTAAGTGGATACATGGGTCTGTGAGTACATGTGTGAATACCTGCATGGGTATATGAGTGTCTGTATGAGTGCCTGCATAAGTCTGTGAATGGGTGTGTGAGTGGATTAGTGGGTCTGTGAGTGCCTGTGTGGGTCTGTGAGTGGGTGTCTGGGTGGCTGTCTAGGTGTGTGACTACCTGTGTGGGACTCTGAATGGGTGTGAAAGTACAAGCATTGCACTGTGAGTGCCTGTGTGAGTGCCTGTGTGGGTCTGTGAATAGGTGTGAGTGTGCTTTTGGGGTCTGTAATTGGATGTGTAAGTGGATGCATGGGTGTGTGACTGGGTGTGTGAGTACCTGCACAGGTCTGTGAATGGGTCTGTGAGTACCTGTGTGGGTGTGTGAGTTGGTCTGTCAGTGCCAACATAGATTTTTGAGTGTGTGTCTCAGTGCCGGTGTGGCTCTGTCAGTGGGTCTGTGAGTGCCTGTGTGGTTCTGTCGGGTATCAGAGTGCATTTAGGGATCTGTTGGTGAGTGTATGAGTGGTGTGTAGATCTGTAAATGGCTGTGTGAGTGCCTATGTGGGTGTGTGAGTGGTTTCTGAGTACGTGCATGGGTCTGTAAATGGGTGTGTGAGTACCTGCATGAGTCTGTGACTGGGCCAGTGAGTGCCTGTGTTGATCTGTAAATGGGTCTGTCAGTGCCTGCATGGGTCTGTGAATGGCTGTGTGAGTAGGTATGAGAGTACCTGTGTGGGTATGTGAGTGTGTGAGTAGATCTGTGAGTGGGTGCATGAGTTCCCTCTGTGGGTCTGTCACTGGGTGTATAAATGCCTGAGTGGGTCTATGAATGGATGTGTGAGTGTCTGTGTGGGTCTGTGATTGGGACTGTGAGTGTCTGGGTCTGTGAGTAGGTTTTTGAGTATCTGTGTAGTTGTGTGAGTGGGTGTGTGTGTCTGTGTGAGTTTGTGATTGGCTATATGAGTGCCTGTATGGATCTCTAAATGGGTGTGAGTATCTCTGTTGGTCTGTGAGTGGGTCTGTGAGTGTGTGAGTGGGTCTGTTAGCTCCTGTGTGGGTCTGTCACAGGGTGGGTAAATACCTGAGTAGGTCTGTGAGTGGGTGTGTGAGTCTCCGTGTGGGTCTATAAGTGAGTGTATGAGTGTCTGTATAAATTGGTGAGTAGATGTGCGAGTGCCTTTTAGGGTCAGTGAGTGGGTGTGTGAGTGCCTACATGGGCATATGAGTGGGTATGTGAGTGCCTTCATGGGTCTGTGAGTGAGTCTATAAGTACCTGCATGGGTCTGTGAGTAGGTTTGTCAATGCCTGCATATATCTGTGAGTAGGTATGTGAGTGCCTATGTGAGTCTGCGAGTGGGTCTGAGAGTGCCTGCATGGCTATGTGACTGGGTGTGTGACTGCCTAGGTGGGTCTGTGAATGGGTGTGAGAGTATGTGTGTGGGTGTCTGAGTGGTTCTGAAAGTGTTTTTTTTCAAAGTGCATCAAGATTTGCAGATCCATTGTGGTTTTACACTGTGGCCACGCTGAGCCTTGCGGGGGATCCATGGATTCCCAAAGTGAAAAAACCCAATATAACTCAACTTTGTTCCCAACATAGGTCCCTCTCATACTCCTCTCACACACCCATGGGGGACAGGGTATCTCTACCCTGACCCCTTTAATCATTTTCCCTAGGACTGTTCCCCATACTTAAAATGGTGACAGCAACCTACCCGTCAGGTTGTAGTCAGCCAATCACAGCATTGCTGGTGGCCCGTGACTTAGTTGCTCCACAGCGGGGGATCGGCAAAGGGTCCATGTTCCCTAGATATACAATTTTGTTTTTTCTTTAATAACTCCACAACTACTGAAGGGATTTACACCAAATTACAAAAAGGTCTCTTTCTGGACCAAGAGCTACCTCTCTTCCAAATTTGGTGTAATTCCGTCCCTGAGAATTCTGTCCAACAATAACTCCACCATCAGAGGCAAACTCACGTACCAACTACCAGGACCACAAACCGGGCGCAGCGACACCATCACTGAATTCATCACCCGCTTGCCATCGGATCTGAACACTACATCTTCTTAGGAGGCCTCAACTTCTACCTGAACAACTCCATTGACACCTACTCCACCAACATCCTGGAAAGATTAGACAACATCGGCCTCAAGCAGCAGGTCACTGACCCCATGCACAAAGCAGGACACATGCTGAACCCCATCTTCATGTCCAGCAACAGAATCAGATACAGCCTAAACCTTGCAACTTACCTAGGCGGACCATTTCATTGTACACTTCACCATCGCCGGACCTGCTCGCACCTCTTACAACTGACACTGCACCCCCTTCTATTGCTGGTCCAAAATCACTCAGCAACAATGGACCAATGCCCTCAGCACCACACATCCCAAAGACACCACCAACTTGGATCAGACCGTATAGAACGTCAACGACTGGATCACCAGCACGGCTGACAGAGTCACTCCTACCAAATCAGCCAAAAAAGCACAGACCCTCCAAACAACCTACCTGGTACACCCCAGAACGCAGCAAGTCAAAATGCAGGTGCAAAAAACTGGAAAGAATATGGTGGCCTAGAAAAGGATGCCCTTGCCAACTGGATCGAAACCAGCAACAACCAAGCCAAGGAACTCGTCACCATCGTCAGAGGTTTACCTGCTCGTCAGCCACTGAAAACTCTCCTCACAGTAACTCTGCAATACCCTCACGACTACTTCCACAAGATAGCAACCATCTACAAAATCTTTGATCCCTAACCCTCCAACCTCCTCAGCTTCCAATTGACCATCAACGCCGACCACCCGCTCACTGCATACGAATAACTCAGCATACCAAACACAAGCACTCTCATGAACTCCATCCACTCAGGAGCACCCATCGACCCCTGCCCCCACTGACTTTTGAACCTTGGAAGAGACGAGATCAACCACCAACTCCTCAACACCTCGATAACCACAGCCACCTTTCCTGATGCCTGGAAAGATGCTAAGATCAGACCTCTCCCCAAGAAACCCCTGGCAGACCCCAACAAGCTCCCGAACTACCGTACCATCTCACTGCTCCCGTTCCCTGCCTGTTAGAAATGGGGTTCTCTAGTTGGCAGAGGCAGGTACCTTTGTCCAAGTAGGGACCCTCCATTCTAGTCAGGGTAAGGGGGTACACTCTTAAAATAACCCCTGATCACCCCCTTGGTAGCTTGGCATGAGCAGTCAGGCTTATCTCAGAGACAGTGTGTAATGCATTTGCACATAGCCAACAGTATTACAGTGAAAACACTGCAAACGGACACCACACCAGTTTAGACAAATATCCAATATTTTTATATATCCAAAACAAGACCAAAAATGATAAAAATCCACCATACAGTTCTCAGAAATCTTCAATAATCAAAAGTATACTTGAAATACATTTCCTTGAGGTCGATAGCTCCATCTGGGACTATCACTGTGTCGTGAACAACAAATCCAAACAGTTCTGGCTGACCGTGGCGTCGCAGGCCAGCTACGGTGTTGGGAAGACCCGCAAAACAGTACATTTAGAAATGCAGGGCATCTGCAACCTCTCGATGAGCCCCGAAGAGCCGGCGTCTGCAGGCGTTGGTTCCTGAGGTCGGTGCATGAGTCGTCAGGCACTTGAAGTCACACGCGTTGCAGATCAAACTCCTCGTGGTTGAAGTCGGGAGCACTGGCGTCGCCAGGCATCAGGGCTATGGTGCAAAGTGAAGCCGGCAGTTTGGTTCCTGAAGGCCAGAATGTAGCTAAATACATCCTGGGGAGTTTTCTTGAAAGCTGTCTCCCAGCCTTCCTTGACGAAAGTAAGAGGTCCTCTCACAGGGTGCCCAAACAGAAGTTCAAAGGGACTGAACCCCAGAGACCTCCGTGGTACCTCCCTGTAGGCAAGAGGATGCCCCACTTATGCCTCATGGGTTCCGTTAGACCCTTGATTATGCCCTTTAAGGTTTGGTTGAATCTCTTTACCAAACCGTTACCTTGTGGGTGGTAAGGAATGCTGAACTTGTAGGTTACACCACACTCCTTCCACAGGGATGTCATATACTTAGATATGAAATTGGTCCCATGGTCAGAAACTACCTCTCTGGGGAAACCCATGCTGGAAAACATCCCAATTAACGCCCGGCCCACCTCTGGCGCCGTCATTGTCCTGAGGGGTACCGGGTAGCATGGCCCTCCAAGACCAAGATGTACCTGTTGCCCATGGCTGTCTTGGGATCCAATGTCCCCACAATGTCAATCCCAACTCTTTCAAAAAGGGTTCCAACAAATGGAAAAGGTTGGAGAGGAGCTTTACCCTTCCTCCCACTCTTACCACTTGCCTGGCAAGTTTTGCAAGACCTGCAATTTCCATCTGACTGCCTTCGCATTTGGGGCCAAAAGAAGTAAGTGACAAGCCTGTCAAAGGTCTTGTCTCGCCGCAAATGTCCTGCTAAAGGCACTTCGTGAGCCAAACCCAGTAGGAAGGTCCGGAAGCACTGGGGTACCACCAGCACACGGGCTGACCCAGGCTCAGCGACCTTAGGCTTGCTGTACAGGAGACCATTCTCCCAGTAGATCCAGTGTGATCCAGACTGATCCCCAGCTGTCTGGTTTGAAGCGTGCTGCCGCAAACCCTCCAGGGAAAGGCACTCTTTCTGCTCCCTGTAGAATTCTTCCCTGGTGGGACCACCTTCTTGTTGCCAATGGGTCAGCTCGGATAAGTCCCCCAGGTCAGCTACCTGTTCCCCTATAGGTACCGGGGTGTCCCATTCAAGGTCAGCCTCCTCCCGGACTGTGGGATCCTCAGGGGCAGGTTTCCCGCACCCCCTGCCCTTTCTCTTGGCAGGAACCAGGGCCACTGTTTGAGGCTCCAGGTCCGTCTGATCACCCTTACCGGCCACCATTGACCGAGTGGTCACGCATGCTCACTCTGGCAACCCAAGCATCTCCAAGTGAGACCTGAGCTCAACATCCTTCCACAAGGACTGCTCCAGGCCGTTACCTATCAGACAATCTACAGGCATGGTAGCGCTCACAACCACCCTCAAGGGACCTGAGACCCCCCATTCAAAGAGAACCTGCGCCACCATACATTAGTGCTCTGAGTTGTCCACAGCAAATACTTGGTGGAATGCCCTGGGGACTATTTGCTCTTCAGAGACCAGGTGACACAAGACTGAGATCACACTGGCTCATGTATCTCTAAGAGCCTCTACCCTTTTCCCATTGATGGCCACCCAGGCGCTGTATTTCTTAGTGTTAGCAGGCACCTGGGTTCCTGAGACCATCTCTCTGTCCCCTAGTGAGACGAGGGTCATTTCTGCTGGATCCCCACCCTCCGGTGGGCACTCCTCCTCCCCAAGCACTACACTAGTTAACACCTTGGTCTGCCCACCAGTGGGTGGCTGGTCCCTCTTGGGGCACTTGGGATTCCCCCTTATGTGACCCACCTGCTTACAGGCAAAGCACGTCCGGGGGCCGGTCTCTGCAGGCTCTCCTGACGAGTCCCCTTGTTTCTTATCTCCTGGGGGATGGGAACCTTTACCCTGGGTATTAGTTTGGGGCCCTTTAGAGAACTCCGGTGCTTTACCCTTGTCCCCCCCACTTTTCTGCTGGGGACCTTGCCCACCTTTGGCTGAGTCACCCCCAAACGCTTTCATTGTGGACCCTGGTACTCCCCCAGCGGTCCGCCTCCATAGCAAGCTTCCTGGGGTCAGTCAGCTTACTATCAACCAAGTGCTGGCACAGCTCTGAAAAATATAGACTAGACAAGTGCACCCATGGAATTAAATTGTAGAGCCCCTGAAAATCTGTCACATTACTGCCCCTCACCCAGCCATCCAGTGACCTGCAGAAAGAATCCACACATTCCAATCAAGTATTGCCATCAGTTTTCTTACTGGACCTAAACTGATCCCTGTACTTTTCAGGAGTGAGACCATACCTGGTGAGAAGGGCTTCCTTCATGTCAGCATAGGTGAGGTTACACCCCTTACCTAAAGCCACTAAAGTATTCCTTGCTTCTTCTGGGAAAATAGACCACAATCCTGCCCCCCAATTCTTCACAGGGACCCCCTTCATGTGTATAGATGCCTCATAACCCTGAAACCACCTTTGTATGTCATCCCCCTTCTAGAATTCCTTGCCCACATTCTTGGGGATCTGCACAATTCTATCTGACTGCACTGATGATTTGTTTCCACCATCAGTGCTGGATTTGCTCTTCAATTCCAGCTCCATGAGCCCACACTCATGGTCTAATACCATCCTCCGTGATTCCATCTTGAGCCTCTCAAGCTCTATCTCATGCCTCCTAGGCTCCCTTCTGTCCTCCAGCTCCTCTGGGGACAAACCACTGCTATCTGGCCTGGAGGGACCTCCCCCTCCCAACATCACATCAGCCCTAGGAGTAGGCTCCTCTGCCTCCCCACTAAGATCTGCAGACTGTCCACTGGCCTGTCTGGCTGCTACCCAGGCCCTCAGGGCCTTTTGTAGGTCCTCCTTCCTGGTGAGGCCTCTGACTTGGACCTTTAGCTTTTTACAAATAGCCTTCAACTCCTTGGCATTGTAGGTTTCCAACCTTTCCTCCTCAAAGACCACCTCTAGGGATGCAATTGATGATGCTGCTGTACCAGGCATGATGCAGTAGGAAGGTTAAGTTCCAAAACGATAGGATCACAAAAATAGACCAACAAAACAGTATGTGGTACGTAATGGTCTGCGATATGGTAGTAGTGCACACCAATCACTGTAAGTCAAGTGCAAACACAAGTCCTATCCTCACCACTGACAACCAATGTTAGAAATGGGGGTCTCTAGTTGGCAGAGGAAGGTACCTTTGTCGAAGTAGGGACCCTTCTTCCTAGTCAGGGTAAGGGGGGTACACTCCTAAAATAACCCCTGCTCACCCCCTTGGTAGCTTGGCATGAGCAGTCAGGCTTATCTCAGAGGGAGTGTGTGAAGCATTTGTACATAACCAACTGTAATACAGTGAAAACATTACAAAAGGACACCACACCAGTTTAGACAAATACCCAATATTTTTATATATCCAAAACAAGACCAAAAACGATAAAAATCCACCATACAGTTCTCAGAAATCTTCAATAATTAAAAGTAGACTTGAAATACAGTTCCTTGAGGATAATTGCTCCGTAGGGGCTATCACGGCATCGTGAACAACAAATCCAAACAGTTCTGGCTGACCGCGGCATCGCAGGCCAGCTACGGTGTCGGGAAGACCCGCAACACAGAACCTTTAGAAAGGCAGGGCATCGGGGACCTCTCGCTGAGCCCCGAAGAGCCGGTGTCTGCAGGCGTCGGTTCTGGAGGTCGGTGCAGGAGTCGTCGTGCCCTTGAAGTCACACGTGTTGCAGATCCAACTCTTCGCAGTTGAAGTCGGGAGTGCTGGCATCGGCAGGCGTCGGGCTGAGGTGCGAAGTGCAGCGGTGCCCTCAGGTCATGGTGCAGGCAGTGGCTCTGTGACAGTCATCCAGCGGCGTCGGTGAGACCAGGGCTGTGGTGCGAAGTGATGCGGTGCTTGTCGTGCTGCTGGCAGGCCATGGTGCACGCAGCGGGGTCATCGTTGCTGAAGCGCTGTCGTTGGCTGATGAACTGGAGTCGATGGCGTTGGCGTCGGTAGGACAAGGCTGCGGTGCGGGATGAGGATGGTGCGTCGTGTAACTTACGAGCGGTGCCCTCGAACCACAGTGCAAGCAGCGGCATCGATGTCAGCTTAGGGCTTCATCGTCAGGGGCAGCGGCATGAAGTGAGGCGGTGAGGAGTGCGCTGCCCACAGGTCACGGTGCAAGCAGCGGCTCGGTGGCGGCGTCGAGTTGTGTCGTCAGTGAGACCAGGGTTGTGGTGCAAAGTGCAGTGTGCCCTCTGCAGTGCCTTCAGGACACAAATATAGCTTTTTCTTCTGTTGCAGCAGAAATCTCCTCCCACTACTCTAAATGCAGCCCAGGTCTATTCAGCCCAGTCCTGACTCATCCAGGAAAGACAGGACACACCTCGACCCCCCAGTGGCTGTTTGAACAGAATGCACATCCCCAGCCCCTGTCACTCCAAAGCCAGACAGTCAATCCACAAACCCAGCAGAGGCACACAGGATGGCTGAGCAAGAAAATACCTACTTTCTTAAAGTGGTATTTTCAAACACAGAACAAAAAGATCATCTTTACTAAAAGATGCATTTTACATTCTGAGTCCAGGCATACTAAACTCCATTCCCCTATCTTGTCCCAATGGGAAGTTATGCTTATAAGATGTTATAAACAAAACTCCCATTCTGTCCTATGGGACAGATAGCCTTCCGTAGTGAAAAACAAAATGCACTGTAATTCACTACCAGGACATGTCACACACATCAGGACATGTCCTGCCTTTAACATACACAGTACCCTGCCCACAGGGGTACCCTGGGCCTACCTTAGGGGTGACTTATATGTAGTAAACGGAAAGATTAGGGGCTGGCAAGTGGGCGCACTTGCCAGGTCGACATGGCAGTTACAAACTGTGCGCAGACTCTGCAGTGGCAGGTCCGAGTTACCTTTACAGGGCTACTTCTGTGGGTGGCACAATCAGTGCTGCAAGACCACTAGTAGCATTTGATTTACAGGCCCTGGTACTCTTAGTGCACTGTACTAGGGACTTACTAGTAAACCAAAACATGCCAACCATGGACACACTAATCCATAACATACTAATCCATAACATAACTTACAACAGGAGCACTTGCACTTTAACACTGAACAACAGTGGAAAAGTGCGCAAAGACACTAAACCAGCAAAAACAGAGTCAAAACCGGGAGGTCAGAAAGCAAAAAGACAGGGGAAGCACGCCAAAAGATGCCAATTCTAACACTGCCAAAGTCCTGGAGAAGGCCATCAACCTCCAACTCACCAAACACATGGAGAGAAACAACCTACTGGCCCTTCCCAATCAGACGTCAGAGCCAAACACAGTACTGAGACAGCCCTGATCGCCGCAACAGATGACATCCGCACTCTACTTCATAGAGGAGAATCAGCCGCTCTGATCCTACTTGACCTCTCTGCAGCCTTCAACACTGTCTCCCTCCACACTCTCATTGATCGCCTTCACCAGATTGGTATCACAGATGATGTGCTCAGATGGATGGCATCCTTTCTCACGGGTTGCAACCAGAGAGTCCGCCTTCGTCCCTTCACATCTCTAGTCAAGCACACTGTCTGCAGCGTCTCCCAAGGCTCATCCCTAAGCCCAACCTCTTCAACGCCTACGTGACACCACTTGCAGACATCGTCAGATCGCACAACATCAACATCATCTTCTACACAGACGACACCCAGCTCGTCCTCTCACTCTCAGCCGACCCAACCTCGCCGAAGACCAACTTCCACAACTGCATGAAGAACGTCTCAGCCTGGATGAAGGACAACTGCCTGAAACTCAATACAGAGAAAACTGAAGTACTAATCTTCAGCAAACACACCAACCTCTGGAACGACTCCTGATGGCGGTCAGAACTCTGACCCACTCCCACGCCGAAAGACCACACCCACAACCTCTGCATCATCCTCAGCAGCGAATTCTCCATGAAACGTCAGGTCAACGCCAATTTTTAATATGACTGCAGCCCGAACCACTGGACGGAATTACACCAAATTTGGCAGAAAGCTAGCTCTTGGTCCAGAAAGAGGGCTTTTTGTGAAGTGGTGCAAATCCATTTAGTAGTTTTAGAGACATTAACTGAAAACCAAATTTGTATATCTAGGGACGTGGATTCTCTGCAGATCCTCCTCGGATTCGTGAATCCACGCACCAACAGCAATGCTGTGATTGACTGTCTGCAGCCTGAGAGGAAAGTTGCAGGCGCCATTTTGTTCATCGGGACTCGGTTCCCAGTGGGGAAAATAAAATTTAAATGTGATAGAAGGGGTCAGGGTAGAGGTACCCTGACCCCATGGAACTAATTGAGGGGTCTGTGAGCGACCCCTGATGGGCAAGAAATTGTCCAAGACCCTTTTTGTTACCACACGAGGATCCTTGAATCCTCATGGATTCTGATTCAGATTCAGGTGAATTTGGATCTGCAGACCCAGACCCCATTTAAAAAAAAAAACACTTACTCATAGACCCACACACCATTCACAGAATCACACACCCACTTACACACCCATACAACCTCTAATACATTGTTAAGTATAAGTTTAAACTTAAGCAACAGGTTTTTTTCAAGCAATTCGACCATGCAGTAAAACTGCACCTATACGATATACAGTTCCAGGGCAAAACATTGTGAACCAACTTCTAACACACCTAGTCTACACCTCAAAGAAACTGTTACATACTCATACATTCAGAAAGTAGCTTACCCACCTATTAATAAATATATAAAATGACTCACACGACATAGATAGATCATCTCAAATAGTTCCAATACTTTTAAAAATATATTTCATAGTCACTTTTAATAACCTGACATACACAAATAACTTTAAAAAAAATCCCCAAAGTTAAATGTAATTCAGAAACCTGACAATTGAGCTCATTGGTGAAATCATTGTTTTTCCACTTATTAGATAAATTCAATAGTCTCCGGAAATATGAAAACTAAACATAAGAATGGCACAGCACTCTCATACAAAGGAACCCTAAATAGCAACCTTTTCAACGTTGCACTCTCTGATACTGCAAAAGGCAGAAAATAAAAACATATCTTTCATATTTTAGTTTTGTAACTCTACTTCTGAATGGTTACTATACATTAAATCTTTCATGTCCTTTATAAAGAAGCCCAATGTGGTAGGTTATTTGTGCATATTCACAATTTATTCACGATTGTCACATCAAATTCACTTGTTTCATGAGTTTAAAAGTATATTACACTTTATAAGCAAGCCTTCACCACGAAAATTAAACCCTTCTTCCCCAACAATTAGTATAAACTCCTCTAATGTCTCCTCTAATGTCTAAAAAGAGAGAACTCTCTCTTTAAAATCCTACCCACAATACCCTCTTAGCACAGTCTCCATAGAACCAGTAGGTCACAAGTTCACAGCGCATGCTAGAAGGACCATACTAGTTACAAAATGAACTGCAGCAGGTGTGGTTTACAGTACAGTACTAAAAGCATATCCAACTCTACATTACATTTTTTTTTACCAGAGCAAATCATAGATCTAGTTACTTATCCTTTCAAGACACTACCTAACGTTTTTCACCTGCATATTCAGAGCCTCTAATCAACTATTTTTTTTGCTAACCAGAAAAACCCCTCCATTTTAACTGCCTTTCATTTTCAAAACTGTGTCATTTATGTCCCGCTTTCTCCTGTCTGCTACTGTTGCTTCACTTCAAAATACTTAGAGTGTGGATTGTGGGTCACACCTATGTCATTTGCACTAGAGGGGTGTTAGATTTTTTATTTTCAGCGGGTTCACCCCCAGACATTTTGGCCTCCTGTTTTTGACCTTGTTTTTGTTGGTTTTAGGACTCTGAGTACTTTACCACTGCTATTCAGTACTAAAGTGCATATGATCTCCATGTAAATTGTGTTTATTTATAGGTATTTCCATAATTGGCTTATTTGATTTACTACTAAGTCCCTAGTACAGTGCACTGTGTGTGCCCAGGGGCTGTAAATCAAATGCTACTAGTGGGCCTGCAGCACTGGTTATGCCACCCTCACAAGAGTAGCTTTTCAAAGGTGTCTCAGACCTGCCACTTCAGTGTCTGCATGCAGTTTTTAACTGCCATGTCAACCTGGCAAGTGCACCCAGTTGCCAGCCCCAAACCTTCCCTTTTCTTACATGTAAGGCACCCCTAAGGCAGGACCAAGGTACCCCCATGGGCAGGATGCAGTGTATGTGAAAGGTAGGACATGTCCTGTTAGTGAAATTCTCTTGATTTCATTTTTCACTATTGAAAGGCTGTCAATCCCATAGGCTTAACATTGGAGTTGCCTTTGTAACATTTTACACACATAACTCTCCATTGGGATAAGATTGAGCAATGGAGTTTAGTATGCCTGAACTCAGGATTTAAAAATAAATCTTTTAGTAATTATTTTTATATCATGTGTTTGAAAATGGCACTTTTAGAAAGTGGGTATTTTCTTGTCTAACCATCTATATGCCTCTGCCAGCTGTTTATTTGCTGTCTGGGGTTTAGAGTGACAGGAGCAGGGGATGTGCATTCACACTAGGGGTGGGCGGAATTTGCAGAGTCGCGTTCTGCAAAGTTCCGCGAAACGGTAAAAAATCTCCACGAGCTTCGCAAAGTTCTGCAAGCATGCGGAATTGCTTGGTCCGCCCATTCGCGATGGGTTTTTCGTGTTCGGGGACGCTGTTTGCGTGCTCGGGGGGAAATATCTCGCGAACTTACCCATCCGGTCACCAAATGGCGCGGCCATCTTGTTTCACTTGTCCCGCCCGCTCGCGATGCGTGTTTCCTGTTCGTGAACGCGGATGTTCGGTGGCGCGTCCGAATGACGTGTTCGCGATCGCACACTCTCGTGGTGCACGCGAACGGATAGGAAAACTCATCGGCAAACGCAGGGAACCCGGTAAGTCGCTACCGCACGCGCAAACACGCATTTTTAAAGCGCGAATAAGGAAAAAATTCCGCTACGCCGCGGATCGCAGAATTTTCGGTAATTCCGCGTTCTCCGCGGAACGCAGAATTACCAAAATTCCGCTAGCGGAACGGAATTTACCGCCCACCCCTAATTCACCCTAGACAGACACAAGGGAGGGGTTGAGGTGTGTCCTGCCTTTCCTGGGTGACTCATAGCCAGGCTGAATAGACCTGGCTGCATTTAGAGTAGGGGGAGGAGTTGTTGCTTGCACCTGAATGGACTGTGTCTGTCTTCCACAATGCTGTCTCCACCCCCTGGAGTGAACCTGACCTGAGCCAGTCTGAACTGGTTTATGTGTGCTAGAGGAACTTTGTTTGTACCAACTTCAAAGGAAAATGTGGTATAAATATTGGGGCCCTGACTCCAGAATTTTAGATTACTGCTGGACTAAGGAACCTGCCAGGAAGTAGGGCTGTAAGAGCTGTAAGGAGAGAATACCACTTTGCTGTGTGCTTTGCTGGGTTGGCCTGCAGTTGCTGCTTCTGTCTTGGGCAGGGAAAGGACTGGACTGTTCTTTCTGCATTCTAAGTATCTCCAAGGGCTTAATGTAGAGCTTGCCTCCTGTTGGAAGTCTCAGGGAAATCAAAGACTTCAACTTCTTCTGGGTACCGGCTTCTGGAACTGGATGTTTCAGCTGCCACAGATAAAAAAGGTAACCCAACGCAGTCAATGACGCCGCTGCCGGCTTCCTGACCTGAAGGCACTGCAGAGGGCACTGCCACATTTTGCACTGCAACCCTGGTCTCACTGATGACACCTGCCATTGCCACCGAGCCGCTGCTTGCACCTTGAGCTGTGGCTACCGCACTCTTCACCGCCTCGCTTCACACCGCCGCCTTGGTATCTCTGACAATGCCGCGATGCCATCATCAACGCCGCTGCCTGCACTGTGACCTGTGGACACCGCTCATGGAGAACATGGATCACCGTCCCACTTCGCACTGCAGCCCTGGTTTCACCAACAATGCCGCTCCAAGCTGACATTGACGCCACTGCTTGCACTGTGGTTTGGGGGCACCGCTCGTGAGTTACACAACGTACTGCCTCGTCCAACACCGCAGTCTTGACCCACCTACGACAGCACCATCAACTCCAGTTCGTCAACCGATGCAGCTGCCTGCACCACGACCTGTGGGCCCTGTATGCCGCATTGCCTCATCTCGCACTGCACCCTTGGGTCTACCAATGACAGCGCTTCAGCAATGACGATGCCGCTGCCTGCACTGTATCCTGTCAGCACCGCAATGAGCACTGCTCGTCTGTGCACCGCAGCCCTGGATGACCGACACCGAGCCGCTGGCTACACTGCAACCTGAGGGCACCGCAAGTTGCACCACTCTGCTTCACACCGCAGCTCTGACGCCTGCAGATGCGGGCGCTCCTGACTTCAAAACTCAAGGAGTTTGACCTGCAACGCGTGCGACTTCAAGGGCCCAACTACTCCTGCACCAACTTCCAGAACCGACGACTGCCAACGCCGCTCCTCTGGAGTTCACCGCAAGGTCTGACGCCCTGCATCTCCAAAGGTACTGTTTTGCGGGTCTCCCCGACACCGTAGTTTGCCCGCAACTGGCTTGAACTGTTGGATTTGTTTGTTCAGAGCGCCGTGATAGCCCTGGACGGAGCTATCAACTTCAAGGAGCTGTATATAAAGTCTATTTTTGCTTTATTGGTATTGTGGATTACTGTGTGTTGGATTTTTATCATTTTGGTCTTGTTTTACACAGATAAATATTGGATATTTTTCCAAAACTAGTGTGATGTCCTTTTTTAGTGTTTTCACTGTATTACTGTTTGTTATATGCAAATGCTTTACACACTGCCTCAGATATAAGCCTGACTACTCATGCCAAGCTACCAAGGGGGTGAGCAGGGGTTATTTTAGACGTGTAAGCCCCTTATCTTGACTAGAGTGGTGGATTCTGCCTGGATTAGGTCCATACCCTAGCCAACCAGAAAACCCATTTCTAACAAGAGGCTGCTAGTAAGAGTGGCATTGACAGAGACTTGGGTTTGCCTAATGTGGAGATTACTTGGATTGGCCAGAGAGGGTTGAAGTGGCATCAATTGCTCCCTTTAGTTGAAAGCATTGTGGATTCCCAACACCCTGACCTCATGATTGTGCACTGTGTTGACAATGACCTAGGCACGCTGACTGGGGTAGGACTAGAAATCCTAATATAGGATACCTTTGCACATCTAATGACACTTTTACCTCACACTACCTTGGTGTACTCCAACATATGCCAAAGGCAGAAATGGGTGTGGTCTAATAATTCTGTCCACAGATTGACAAAGCCAGAAAACATGTAATATAAAACTGTTTTTGCATTCCTCAGAGACCATAACATGGGCTCTTTCTACAACAATAACCTCTGTTTTGACATGCATGGAATCTATAGAAGTGATGAAGTTCACTTCTTAGACGAAGGCAACAGGGTGTTTCTCAGCAACCTGAAACTCTGCATCTAGGGCATTGGTACTGAAGAACTTAATACTACCCTCTGATAAGCCTAACTGCTCCCCCACATTATCCCAAATAGAGCGTTAGTGTTATCTACTTTTGCCACAGGGTGTTTCTCAGCAACCTGAAACCCTGCATCTGGGGCATTGGTACTGAAGAGTTTAACACTACCCTCTGATAATCCTAACTGCTACCCCACATTATCCCAAATAGAGCGTTAGTGTTATCTACTTTTGCCTCTGTCAACCAATCTGGGTCTTACTGGATTCTCTACACAGTACACTTCGTTTTAGTGCACTATATAGGGAGCCAGTTACCTATATTGGTGGATCAGTGGCGGGGTCTACAACTTTGTGTTTGCTGATACCAAGCTGTCAATAAGTGACCATGTGAATAAATCAAAAAATTGTGTTTAGCTAGCTGTATTTTTTTCATTTGGTCTATTTTTTTTACTGTTTAAAATTAACTGCTAGGGCCTTTGTCAAGTCCCTGAAATTAGTGGTTAGAATTTAAAAGACTTTAATTTAGTTAGGACAAAGAGTATTTTTGTTAAGGTTTTTTACCTCGCCAAAAAGGTCCCAACTTTAGTGCTACAATGAGTAACACAGAGAACCAGGCGCAGGAGCTCGACCTGACCCCTTACATGGAGTTTTCCTACTCCCAGCTAAGGGCTCTCTATAAAGTTTACACTATTAAAACTGGCTCTCATGCTACCATTAATAAGCTTAGAAGGATTTTGGCAGAATATGAGAGAGATCATCCAGTGGATGAAGATCTGTCCTATGAGGACCAGACTGATGATCACCCTTCTGAGGAAGTTGCAGAATTCCTGCACCCAGAAGCAGAAGATGGAGGAGGGGCTTGCTCTAGAAAAATTGTCCAGGAGGGTAGCTTTAGGAGCTCAACTCCTGGACATAGAGAAACAGAGAAAAGAGGTGGGCCTAGGACCCACTTCTGGTGGGAGAAATATCATAACTAGGGAGAGAGAGGAATCTTGTGACCCTAAAATCCCCAAAGGGATTGTCACCAAATATATAGATGGTGATGACATCACCAAGTGGTTTACTGCTTTAGGGAGAGCTTGTATCAGTAGAAGGGTAAACAAAAAGCACCGGGGCTCTCTCTTGTGGCAATGTTTCTCTGGTAAATGCAGGGATAGACTCCTGACATTGAACAAGGAACATGCTGAGTCCTATGACCTCATGAAGGATACCCTGATTGAGGGCTTTGGACTCACCAATGAAGAGAATCAAATTCAGGGAGACTCGAAAAACCCAGAGTCAGTCCTGGGTAGATTTTGTAGACTTTTTGGTAAAGACACTAGGTGGCTGGTTAAAAGGTAACAATGTGCATGACTATGATGGGCTTTACAATTTAATCATGAAAAAGCATCTGTTGAGTAATTGTTATCAAGAGAAACTAAATCATTTCCTGGTAAACCTATGTCCAATTTCTCCTCAAGAATTGGGGAAGAAGGTAGACCACCTTGTCAAAACAAGGGTGTCCAAAACTACTACTGGTGGGGGTGACCAAAAGAAAGAGGACAAAAAGACCCCCCAAGGGAATGATTGTGACCAAAAAGATAAAAACAAAGAGTCTTCTAAAGGCCCCCAAACACCTGCTCAGGAGGGTGGACCCCGAAACTCTTCACAGTCTAGGGGTGGGTACCAGGGTAAGAACTGGGATCCCAAGAAGGCTTGGTGCCATGACTGTAAATACACAGGGCACCGAACTGGAGACATTAGCTGTACCAATAAAAAAATGCCTTTAGTGCACCTGCAGTAAATGCAGTGGTAAGTCTCCAGATGGGATCACAGGTGGGATCTGACCATGTCAAAGAGCTCACTGAGGCAAATCTAGTCTCAGATGGTTAGGTGGATGTAGCTACCCTGGATGTCTGGCCCAGTAACCTGTACAGACAACAGCCACATATCAATGGGGTGAGAGTTGAAGCACTGACAGACACTGGTGCCAGTGTCACCATGGTGAATGAGCAACTGGTGTCCTCAGAACAATACTTGACTGGTGAAACCTATACAGTGTACCATATAACGAAGGCAGCGGACCATAAATGCTGCACCTGACCCGTGTTCCAAAAGTATAATTCTCCCAACAATTAAGAGCGTGTGAACACATTAAAGTCACCTGCTGCCAAGGTGCGTTCCCCAACATAGGTTTCAGACAATATCATAGAACTTAGAGCTACACTACATCAATAATAACACAAAAGAAATGGGGGGGAGACTACCCAATCAAACAGTTAAGCTTTGTGCAATTGTTGTCTTTCTTTTCTTAAAAAGCATCACATATATACGACTTAGACAGCCAAGGAATTCCGTCCATAGCAATCAGACTACAAGGAAAGATATTGTTCGTGATTCGCACGGATTGAAAAACTTGATGAAGGGAATTACCCTGTACTATTCCATACACTATCTCAATGTAATCGATCTGTATGTGTCATCAGCAGCATCACAGCTTGCCCAGCTATGGGGATGTCATGGGCCAATGTGAGGAGGAGCTCTCCAAACTGTCTAAACTGCTGAGGTACAACCACTCACCTGGTGAAACCAGGTTCTGGGTCTCTGGCCTCAGTGTAAATGATTCCCTCCTCCCAATAGGTCCTGTGGGTTACAAAAGTCCTTCACCTTCTGGGAGATATCTGGCTGGTATAAGTGGTTCAAAAACCTATTCCACATCTGCTGGTATGATTGGTGGACTCCCTGAAAAACTCAGAAGGAGATGGGATGTCTTACTGCCATGCCTGCTTTTCACCTACAGGTAAGTGCCACAGAAGTGAGAAGGGTTTTCCCTCTTTGAAGTTCTGTTTGGTCATCCTGTTAGGGGACCATTGTGTCTTGTGAAGGAAGGATGGGAGAGACCTCTCAAAGAGCCTAAAAAGGATACATTGGATTATGTGCTTGGCCTTTCTTCCAGAATGGCTGAGTACATGAAAAATACAAATAAAAACCTTGAGGCCAGCCAATAGCTCGAGAACCTCTGGTATGACCAAAAGGCTGACATGTTGGAGTTACAACCTGAGCAGAAGGTGTGGGTTTTGGAGCCTGTGGCACCTAGGGCCCTCCAGGACAAATGGCCTGGGCCCTACCCTATCCTTGAGATAAAAGGGGAGGTCATCTATCTGGTGGACCTTGACTCTTGCAGGAACCTCAAGAGGGTCATCCATGTAAACCACCTTAAACCCTACCATGACAAGGCTGATGTGACCATGCTGATGGTCGCAGATGAAGATTAGAAAGCAGAGAGTGAACCTTTCCCTGACCTCCGCTCAGTGCTTAATTTGTACACAAATAAGTGCCGGGGCCCTCGTCAGAAGGCCACCGTAGTTTGCACCACACATTGCCACTGAACTTACACAACTACTAACCATCACACTGCTACAAGTGTGACAATTCAGATTGTTCGAGGCCGCCAAAGCTTAAAGAATGGCTTGGGCGGCAAGTATTCGTTGTTTTTAATGTATATTGAATTAACAATCAATAGTTTTTCTGCTCATCTTTAAATTGCACAAAAAGCGCCACCATCTGGCAGCTGTCATAAGTGCAGGTCCTGGCAATTAAGTGCTGGCAATTAAGTGCCGCTGTCAAGCACTGGAAATCACCAGCTCAAATTAAGCACTACCTCCACTCAAACAACCCTAAGGATGGGTCAGTGGAAGGAGTGGTCTTGTCAGACACCCTCACTGCCCAACAGCAGACTGGTTGCAGGCAAGTCCTAAATCAGTTTGCTGAGCTCTTCTACGTGACCCCTGGTCAGAATAACTGGTGTAAACATGATGTGTACACTGGTGGCAGCCTTCCTGTCAAAAATAAAATCTACAGGCAGTCTGATCATGTCAAGGAAAGCGTCAAAACTGAGGTAAGTAAGATGATGGAATTGGGAGTCATTGAACCCTCAGAAAGCCCCTGGGACAGCCCAGCTGTTTTAGTCCCCAAACCTCACACCCAGGGTGGAAAAAAGAGAGGAGTGTTTGTGTGGACTATAGGGACCTCAATGCAGTAATAAAAGCTGATACCCACCCAATTCCTAGGGCTAATGGGCTAATTGACAGGTTAGGGGCAGCCAGATGTCTCAGTACTTTTGATCACACATCAGGGTACTGGCAGACATGTCTGACCCCTGGAGTCAAAGAAAAGTCAGCTTTCTTGACCTCACATGTGCATTACCAGTTTACTGTGATGCCCTTTGGACTAAAGAATGCCCCTGCCACCTCCCAACGGTTGGTAAACAAAGTTCTTGCTGGGCTGGAGACCTTTAGTGCAGTTTATCTTGATTATATTGCTTTCTTTAGCTTCACCTGATGGAATCACCTGATCCGCCTTGGCAAGGTCCTTGAGGGTCTTCGAAGTGCAGGCCTCACCAGCAAGGCAATAAAGTGCGAGATAGGTCAGGGCACAGTTGTATACTTGGGACACCTTGTAGGTGGAGGCCACGTTCAACCCTTACAACCCAAGATCTAGTCAATTCTGGACAGAGTAGCTCCAACCACCCAGACTCAAGTCAGGGCATTCCTTGGCTTGATTGGGTACTTCAGGAGGTTTGTGAAGGGATATGGGTCCATTGTGGTCCCCCTCACAGAATTGACCTCCAACAAGCTGCACTAAAAGGCTGACTGGACAGTGAGCAGTCAAAATGCTTTTTACACCCTGAAAAAAGAAATGTGTTTAGCACCCATTCTGAAAGCTCCAGATTACATCAAGCAGTTCATAGTGCAGACAGAGGCCTCTGAACATGGGATAGGAGCAGTCCTATTCCAGACCAATGATGATGGCCATGACCAGCCTGTTGCTTTCATAAGCAGGACGTTACTCCCCAGAGAGCAGCGTTGGACTGCCATTGAGAGGGACGCATTTGCTGAGGTTTGGTCCCTGAAAATGTTGACACCATACCTGTTTGGCTATCACTTCCTTGCTCAAACCAACCAAAGGCCTCTCAGATGGCTGATGCAAATGAAAGATAAAACCCCCAAACTGTTAAGGTGGTTCATATCTCTACAGGAAAGTGACTTTACAGTGGAACACATACCTGGGACTGACCATGCCAATGCAGATGACCTTTCCATGTTCATCCATTTAGAAGATGAAGACTCTCTAGGGAAAGGTTAGTTTAATTCTCTTTCGTTTGGGGGGTCCTCTATGAAGGTGCATCTTTTGACATGGTTAGCCCACACTTTTTGCCTGGAACATTATGTGATTTCGGCTGAAAGAGCCCTGGGTCACTCCTGACCAGGTTCCCAGTGCTAAAGTTCTTTCCCAAAACTGTACCACAATTGCACAACTTGAGCCACCATATAAGTCCCTAGTAAATGGTACTCCTGGTACTTAAGGCATTGGTACTGAAGAGGTTCCTCTAGGGCTGCAGCATGAATTGTGCCACCCTAGGGACCCCTCACCAAGGTCATGCAATTTGTTGTTGGAGGCTGCGTGTCTTGGTGCAGAAAAAACTGAAGAGTCGACATGGCACACAATCTGTGTGCCTTGCCCACAGACACTGCATGAGATATAGGTAAGCCACCCCTACTGCAGGACTTACAGCCCTAAGGCAGGGTACACTATATCCCATGTGTGGACATATCCTCACGAGCAGAATTGACCCTACAATCCCTAAGTCCATTCTTGCAGATTGTAAGTACACAGGGAGCCATAGAGAGTACATGGGCTGGACACTCATCATGATGACTTCACTGCACCCTAAGATGTTTGGTACCAAACATCTCATCCTAATAAATCCTCACTGATGAAAGTGTTGGATGTATTAATAAATGCACACAGAGTACGCTTTAGAAGTGACCCCTGAAACCTACCAGCTACTAGTGGGGGTACCCACTGTTCTCAGCCAGCCTGCTACCACTAGACATGCTTTGGCCTCCTGAGGTGAGAGATCCTTCGCTCTCTGAGGCCGGGAAGAATTGCATTCCCAGGCAGGAAACTTCAAAGGCGATGCAGCCTTTGAAATGCAACCCAGGCTCCTCCAGTTAGTAGAGAAGCCAACCCCCCTGTCCTGATCCCACTTTTGGTGGGAGGACAAGCAGGAAAATTAGTTAGATTAGGAGGTGTGACCACATTCAGCCAGCACCACCCCTAAGATAGGGCAGGTGATGTGGACCCCACTTTTCAAATTCCTCCATCTTGTGTTGGAGAAAATTAGCCAATTAGGGTCAGAGTTGTGCCTACTCTCCAAAAGAAGTCGTCACATAGAGGGTGTAGACACCTTAGGGTATGTATCTCATCGCTACTACCTGTCACTTCCTGTAACACCTCTAAATTTAGTATTTAGGTGGCACCCCTCGGCCCTGAACTTCAAATTCAATAGACCTAAGGAAGAACCGGATAAAGAAGAGCTGCTGACCCGTGAACAGAGTACCTGCTGCCTAATTTTGGTGTGAAACCCTGCCTGCTGCCTCAAGGACTCGACCATCATGGTGTGCTGTCTTGTCCTGCTGGTGTGAGGGCTCAAATAACCCTGGAGCACCTCAAGCCCTTTAACAATCACTAAAGAACCCCCTTGCAGAAGAGGAGCTACTCCCCTGCAGTCCACAGGCACCAAACCAGCAGAGTCTGGCTTGCCAACTTGCCGCTCTCCAGCGACGCTGTCACAGCAATGAAACAAGAAATATTACAACAGTTCTAGAGGGTGGGATCTGTCGCCCCACCAAGTGTAAAGATACCAGGACCTACTGGAGTTTACCGTAACAGTACCCTAGGTACTGTATCCTTGCTTCTGACACCGAGACAAAGAGTCCAATCCGGACTCCAAATGCCAAGGAAGCAAGCACCCATTGAGGGATGTCGAAACAACTGAGACCTACTCCATGAGTGGCCCATCTGCCCCAAAATCGTCCCTGCAACCAGCCTGGTCCTGACCATGAAGACCAACTTGACGCACAGGGCCTGGCTGATGCTGGTACTGATGAACGAGCTGTGCTCCCATGTTCCTGAGGCCCTTGTGTCCTGATCCCTCATTTGGGGTCACGTCTAAATTCATCATCAGCATACCCTCCTCCCATGTCACATCAAAGATCTTCCTGCCAAATTTGGTGTAATTCCATTCACCAGTTTTTGCAGTAGTTCTTCTTAAAGAAGTTCTTCTTAAAGAAGTCCATTGAAAATGCATGGCGATTTTTCAACTTGTAACTCACCTTTTTTCTCTGCCCTTGCTTAACAGAGCACCCTAGGCAAAAAAGTACACTTTTCTGGAAAGATTCCTGAAGATTTGTCAAATGGTGCCAAAGTTATTAGCAACATAAAAAACGCATTTCCTATAGAAACGCTGGACTAACATATATATAAATATTTTATAATGATTTTTTTTAGAAAACATGAGGCTGGTCAGACAACATACACCTCCTGTAATTTTAATTTGCACTAAAACATGTATTTTTTCATTGAATAAGAAATTAAAAATGTTTCTACTAATTGACTCAGTCATGTTTAATTTATCAATTGGAGGATGAAATGCTGAGATGTCCTTGCTGGGAATTAAACCAGTGACCTGATTAAACCAGTGACCTGCAGATTATAGATTCATTCCGGGAAACAGCGTTTACAACGCTGCCATTACATTGCGTTCCTATTACAACACGGTCGTTACAACCACCGCGTTGTTAGAATGCGATGCCTTTACATCACAAGTCATTAGATCGACTTGCTGTAGGGGGCGCTCTAACCTAAGGAATAGTATAATTTACTATTCCAACACCTTCCCTACTGTTGCAAAGGCTGGAGTTGGAATAGTAAATTATACTATTCCTAAATCCAGCGCGCCCCCTACAGCAAGTCAATCTAATGACTTGCGAAGTAAAGGTATCGCGTTCTAACAACGCGGTCGTTGTAACGACCGCGTTGTAATAGAACGCGATGTTATAGCATGCGATGTAACATGCTATATTCATTAATTCCTGCAGAAGACATGCCGGCGGATATACCGATCTATGTACCCAAAAAAATCATGTGAATTATGCAGCACGATCCATAGAATATTATGTCTTTAACCCGATTTCAGGAGGCAATTTATTTAGTACATTTTTGTGTGGATAGACTCAGACTTCTATCCTTAAATTAGGTAACATTAGTCAGTTATTTTTACCGCAATTAGAAAACGCATAAGTATGGTATTTAGCGCTATATACAAACTGTTAATATTATTTAACTTACTATTCTTACCTGCTGCAAGTTAGAAATGGCCGTATGTCAGAAAGTAAAGAAAAACAAACCCCTACTATCAATCAATCAAATCTTAATTGAACAGTTAATTAAAACATTTTAGTACAAACAAATGCTAAAATTGGAGAAAAAAAAATCTTTTTGTACAAACAAAGTAATTCAATATTATGAATGCTAATAATTATCATAGCCCTACAACTTGCCTTTTTACTATTCAATGACAAAAAACTTCATACACAAGACCCCACCTTCCATTTTTGTGCCGACATCAAAATATATTAGTCAAGGTGGGTGAATCAAATGTATCTATGGCACACGCTTCAGTTATCCCACTTTTGTACTGCTTTCATAAATTTTACAAAACTGCTGACTAAAGATCACAGCTGTTAAAACACCATTTAATGCTTCATTATGGGCTCTGTATTTTCCGGGTGCACATTTGCTGAGTCTACAGACTCCTGTGCACGGTCTGCATTAGACGTGATTTTCTTCCAAGACCGTCTTAACTGTCCCAGATCAAATAATGCAACTATAATTGCCCCTTTTTTTTTTTTTTTTAAAAGGAATTGATCCAAAAAAGTAAGGACGGGCATGACGATAAACAAAGCAAGACACTGCAAGAGAGGCACTCCTCATCATATCACACAGTGCAAATACATTTTGAAGGATTTTAAGTAAAGTTGACATTTTAGGTCTGAAAACGTTAGAAGCTATTACACCCTCCCAAATTTACCGTAGGTATCTACTAAGATATGAATGTTTGTATGTTTTAAGGGCATGTAAATGTAAATGTGTTTTGGCTGGACAGCAAACTTACAATTGAAACCCAAGCCATAAAACTCTCTTCAACATGTTTTGGTCTATTGCAAACACTAAGAAAAGTCATGCAGTGGCTACAACCCTCATCCTAGAGGGTGGTCATCCAGGGATTAATTAACTCCCCCTTGACTAGGGCAACTCCCTGTTTCTGGGAAGCCCTCAATATGTCCTAAGACGGCTGCAAATCATTCAGCATTCCGCAGCATGCCCACTTTTCAAGTTTCCAAAATAACTCTCAGTGGCTCCAGCATTGGCTCCCAAAACAAAAAGGATCCATTTCAAAATCCTAAACGTGACCCACCGAGCAATGCTAGGAAAAGGTCCCCTTCTGATTCGAAGATTACTTTGCCCTTACGTGCCTAGGAGATCACTACACTCTGAGAACTCTTTTCTGCTGGCCATTCCTAAGATCAGCCGGGTTAGGTGTGGAGGTTGTTCCTTTGCTTTTCTGACTGCTAAGCTGTGGCATGCCCTCCCTGCCAATCTGTGACTGACTCAGCCAGAAAACATTCAGGAAACTTCTAAAGACTCATGTATTCTAATTTTTGCAAGGCTTGCCAGCGTCCTGCAGGTGTCCCTGTCTTAGCGCCAGGAGGCCTATCGGGGTAGCTGTGCTCTATACAAGACGTCTTGAAAAGAATGTTCTTTAATGAGCAAGAGAGAATTATTTTTAGATTGTTTGTCTTTTCGTTATTTTTGTCTCTTCAGCCAGAGCAAGTGTTTCACCTGTAATGGCTGAAAGACCTAGGATTTTCCTAAAGTGCTATGTTCAGACTGGAATTGTGCCCTTAAGATGCAAACAAATGTCTTTGAAAAAGGAGAAAAAATCATGTTGCTGTCAGTATGAGCACCTACAAATCTAAAGTGCACAGAAATAGTCACTGGTTCAGTCCATAATGATTTACTCAATTAGTTGAAGAGCTTTTTTGTGGTCATTTTTACAAGCCCCTAGCGCAGATGGAGCATTGCCTTTTATTGACGCTCCAGTGGCACATAATTCTTCACCACATTTATAAGGGCACGCAAAGCCAACCTGCGTGGCTTTTCATGGCCTTTTAAATATGACACTCTTTCATGCATTTTTCTGCGTGAAAGGGATGTTCCATGGGTGTTGCTGTGGGTGTTCCCACGCAACACCTATGGATTCTAACGCATTCCTAGATTTACAAAGTTTTGTAAACCTGGGAATGCGTCAGATTCCTATGCCTACCCAGAGGAGGTGTTAAAGTGGTGCAACAAGGAGAAATACCTTTATTTCTCCTTGTTTTTTGCTCTTTCTATGTGTGCTGCATTCTGCAGCAAACGTAGAAAGAGGAAAACACCATCACTGATTGTTTTTATGCAGGAAGGTGTCCCTTCGTATATAAAAACAATCATCTCTGCAATGCAGGCACTCTTAAACCACGGTGAAGGGTATCTGCTTTGGCGCTAGGCAGCCAATTGTGTGCCAGTGCAGAGGAAAGTACAGGGATGCGTCACATTAAAAATACGACCCATCCCTGCACTTTCCTAATGATGCAGGGCAGCAAGATGGCTTGCAGTGCTGCGCTGCATCATTTTCTAGCATATATGCCCCTCTGTGTACATATTCGGGGCACGTTTCCAGTTTGAACATAGATCCTTGAGAAAGCCCTATGTCTTTTGACCATTACAGGATGAAACATGTGTTGCCTGAGTGTTCGCTGCCTACTACAAGCAGCTTTGCAGCTGTACATGCATTTGTGAAACTACTGTGTATATGTGTAAAAGGCTGATTGTCCGTTGCCTTGTAGTATGAGCAGCTTTGCTATTGTACATCCACATGAGAAACTATTGTGCATTGGAAAATATTGTGTACATTTTATAACTACTAGACTGAGATGTGTCAATCAGTCTTTGGTAAACGTGTCATAAAATAAATGTCACTAAATAATCCTGAGCATTTAACCAATTACTATTATCCTCATTGTTCAGACCAGCATTCTGTCTTTGAATGTGGTTGAAGCATCTACTCACTACAAATGCTTATTATATCTAGGTTTAAGGGCTGTAACCTACGTAGGTGCGGTTTCCATCAATATAACATATTTTATCAGAATTGGGTATTATTGAAGTCTGGGTATGAACAAATAGTCCTTCCTGTTTTTTTAAAAGTTGTTTATTTTGTGCCGCCAAGCAGCCTGTCATGACAGTATACTACTTATGCCAAATGCAAATAAAATGTACTTTTAAAAAAAGAAATCAAAAGCAACCCAGGGACATCTTAAGAATTGTGGGGGCCCAGGCCAAAGGCATTTTGGGGGCCCCTGTTCGGAACAGTTTTGGATTTATGATCCAGTTTCAGCTCATTCATGCCCTCTTTGGCCAGGTCACTGACCAGTCCAAATTTTACATGTGTTTGCATCTAATATTACGGGATAGTGACGCGTCAATATCGTAACTCAGTAGCAGCTCACTGATATTACTGTAAATAATAGCTGTGACCCCCTCCCATTTCTCATATGTGAGTTCCTATTTTGAAATAAAAGAAACTTTTTTATGGATGTTGCATAAAACATGAACACAACATTTCTCTGCAAAATGTCTGAAATAAACTCCCACACATCACCCACATTAAAAATAAATGAAAGGAAAACGGTATTTAAAACAATCGGTTTAAGAATTATTCAAGGTCATCAGGGCAAGACTCTCTGCAGATCAGAGCTGGCTCTACCAGGGAGCCCCGAGAAAGGCTGGGGCCCTGGGCCAGAGCCCCCTTTCCCCATGCCTTAAAATGTCTCTGAAATAACCCTTACTTTTCCCCAGTAGAGGGAAAGAGACATTGATTGCAGAAAGAGCAGAATTCTAAGACCTGCTCTAGAAGAACTGGTGCGACTGCCACTGACCCAGCACAATGGGATTTGGGATACTGACGGAGTGTGCTTTTGTAAAATTGCAGTGCCAGATTTCCATCCTCTGTAGGCTTCAGTCTATCTAGCTACATTGCCCTTCTTTTCTCTCACTTTTTCATTTAGAAAAAGGTTAGCAAAATAGTTTTTCCTGTCAGTTTTCTTAATGTAGTGACACTTTTTATTTAAAATAGATTTCTCTTATAATGGAAATTAATGTTAGTTGGCTAATACAGCCTGCAATAGATATTTTTTGGGTTTGGCCCAGCATCTGGCTGCATGCCAGGCTCTGTGCCCTTTGGTCACTCCACATGGCAGAAGTCCTTGGGCAGCAGGTTTGGTGGGATGGGAGCAGGGCACTGGATCTAGCCAGAACTAGCTTTTAGGGTGGTGCAACCGGTGCAGCTGGACCTGGTGCTGATTTTGATGGGGGACGCTGTGCTTAAAAATAACTATTGGTTCAAAAGCATGTGAACCTCCTTGTGCATTCAGCAGTTTCCCGGCAACAATAAAAATGTCAAAATAACTGTGGTTATCCCATTTCCCCGATCTTCAAACAGGTAGACCAGGAGCTCCGTACGTTATTATGGCAGGGAGGTGAACCTCAAATTGCTCTTGAGATACTCCAGAAAGGGATTTACGATTGAGGCTTGGCAATCCCAGATATCAATAAGTATTATTGGGCCTCTCAACTGTTGGTGATTAACGATTGGGTGTACTCAGACTAGGATGAACCAGCCTATAGGGTAGATAGAGATGCAATGCCAGGTAATAACTATGAAACCATTCTATACACTCGTAAGGGAAAGGGGGCCTCCCCAGACATACTTCTACTGTGGTGAAGTGCTGGACCGAAGCGGAGATTCACTTGTGAGGCCTAGATGCACTGACGTCCATGACTCACCTCTGGCACAAGGATAGACTGACAGAGGTCTCCAAACTAACTGACTTCTCACGGTGGGCAAAAATATGTATCAAGCACCTCGGGGATATATGGCGGGTGAGCCTTTATTTCTTTCAACACCCTGAGGCAGGAATTTGACTTAGCAGACTCCAAGAAACTCCACTATCCCCAGCTGGGGCACGCTCTTAAAGTACACATCCAAGAGGGAACGATCTTGCCTGATTCCTCTCCCCTGGAAGACCGCCTGTTAGCTGACCCTATTCCTCACAAAGGTGTCTCAGTTATCTATAAAAAACTAATGAATAATTCCCCTGACCTGCCGAGCAACTTGGATGGATAATCTGGGCGACATAGCAGATGAGGAGTGGGTAGAGGCACTCCAAGGCGATTCGAGCGCAGTTTAGGTTAATACAACTCAAGTTTCTTCACAGAACATTTTATCCCCGCACTCTACTCCACAAACTGGGAGCAGTGGAAGAGCCCTTATTTGTAAGAGGTTGTGGACAAATAGGCTCCTTCTACCATATCCTATGGGAGTGCCCACTGATACACCGATACTGGAAGGACATGCAACTGTTATGTCAAAGGTACTCTCAGTTGAAGTCCCAATCGAGGCTAAATGGCTGGTGTTGATGATACAGGGGGAGGTAGACTGGCCCAGACACGCCTGGATATGGTTGGCACTGGCGGGGGTGGTGGCTAAACAAAACATTGCAAGGAGATGGGGGCGCGGCTCCCGTCATCGTTGACGGAATGGGATAAGGATCTAGACTGCTGTCAGAGGGAGGAGAAAGTGGTGTATCATTGAAGGGATGGCCCCAAGAAGTGGGAGAAGATATGGGGCCCTTGGAAATGTATTGGGGATGGACCTAGATAGATAATTGCCCCTGGATTATTGACAGACTATTGCTAGAGTGAAAGTGAGTAAATGAAGAGTGTACCCACTGTTTGTTTATGTATTCTGATTGTATGAGACCTGCCATACCCTGTAAGTGAAGCAAAAACTTACCTTTCCGATAAAACCATGGTGTGACGCATCTCTGTACCTGCTATGTATTGTCAACTCTTGCATTATGTGATAAGCATGTTCAATAAAAAGAGTTTTAAAAAAAATAACATGGTGATTAATGTTCGTACTAGAGAGAGATTGGAATTTTGCCTAGTGGCAGTTGTGACTCATCATAAAGTAGCGCGGAGGGTTAATGTGCCTGCTGAAAAGAACGTGTACAATGCAAATCACAGAACTGAGCGTGAGTGAACTATGAGTAGCACTATAAAAATGAAATGTATGTCAGAGAGAGGCTATGGAGAGATGAGGTGCACTGTTGGAGAGTGGTGGTGAGGGAATTCCTGGAGAAGGTGGTCATGGAGGGGCACCAAAAAATACTGTTGCACCCGTCGCCAGCAACACTAAAGCTGGCCCTGCATCTAGCCTAAGGCCAGGTCTGATCACAGAGCCCACTGGCACAGGGGCTGACATCAGCCAGAACACAGGTCAAACCATGCATACTGTGCTTTGCGGCATGAGACCGTAAACAGGACCTCACTATAGGCAAGGCCTTGCATCCAGACACCGCTGCGCAAGGCCAAAGCCCATTTACAGTCTTCACAGAGGCACCGGATTGGTAGCCAGGCCCTGTAATAACCGCTGTTTCACACAACCCAGCTGCACAGGGCTGCAAGCTAGGTGCTACAGGCTTGGTAGGACAAAGATGGCACAGGAACCTAGAATCTAGATAGTAATTGAGTTAACGGAAGAGAGAGAAAGGGGATGAGACAGAGAGCCGATACACAGCGGGTAACCATTTATTTATGGTCCAAGATTGCTTTGAGGGGTTCTTTTGACATCCTATATTACTTGGCTGAAGACATGCAGTTTTATAAATATCACCAGAACCCGGAGATGGCAATGTAGGACCATATAATGCGTTGCCATTATGTTTAAGTTTATTTTTGGTACTTGGCTTGAAAAGGGTGTTTTTCAACAGAGAAATGTTTATTGACGATAGTAAGAAAAGTAAGTGAAATATTGACTATACTATTCGGTCGCCTGCAGTGAGAAAAGAAAGTCCTACTTTATTATGCAGTTAAGAATATAGAATTAAAAAATACCCTTTTTGAGGGTGGGGTGCCTCCCTTCCTCCGTCGGTGACGGAATGGAAAGCTGATATGGATTGGTGCCAGAGGGTGGAAGAGGTGATCTATAACAGCAGAGGGTGCTCTAGAAAATGGGAGAAGATATGGGCCCCCTGGCGGAACTATAGGGGTGCAACATAGGGATCATGACTTACTTATGTGCAGCAGCGGCTGCTATGTATTGAGATGTTGAAGAATGTGGGTAACTCAGGATTCACACGAACAGGGGTAAATGTTGTAATGTCCCTGAGCCCTCCAGTCATTGTGCTTTGACCACTCTCATTGTAATATGCATGCTGAATTGTGCCATTGTACTCGCAGTGAACTCTCAAACTTTATACTGTATGATGAGCTTGTTTAATAAAAACAATTAAAAGAAAAACCTTTTCACTGTTATAAAACACATTCAATCTGAAGAAGGGAGAAATTGTTGAAACTGCTGTCTTAATGGTTCAGGCCACAATGTGCAGTGAATGGGATTGGAAACGTTTAGGTTTTGGTTAACTTTCATGGATAGATTAATGATAAAACAAAGGATAAAGGGCAGGTCAAGTGGAATTAAGTGATTTAGTGGCTGTATTGTTTAGCAAATGATTAAGGATTAACCCACTAACCATAGAATTTGCAGCATAAATTGCAGGTTTAAACAACTATCTAGCTCAAATTAATCAAAATATTACTGACAGAGAATGTGCCACCTAATTTACTGTTTTGACACATATTCAGATAATGCTAACAACATGGAGAGACAAAAAGGACTTTGAAGGTCCAGCATACGTGCCCTAATACTAATAACAAAGAAAGGAGTATGCAGTTCCTAAGGAGGCTGACAGTAACTTTGGAGTGTGTGCAAATAACTGGCTACCAAGAAGGAGGATGGGGAATCCCTCCTTTCGGAATTAGGGCCCTCACACACCCAGCCCGCTGGGTGTCATGCTTCATCATTGGGCATGCTCCTCGTCGGGTCGGCGCTGCAATACCCGACGGGAACCCTCAGTGGGGGCTCTTTGGCGGAGATCTTTTTTCCTTGCCCTATGGTGAGTGTGTGTGAGGGGCCCTAAAGTGTAGAAGTGTTGTGTTGTGGTTTCTAAAAAGACCAAGGGGCATATTAGCAAGACCCACGTTAAAATTATCGCCGTTTTAGCGGCAGGAAACTGCCGCTAAAACGGCGATAATTTTAACGTGGGTCTTGCTAATATGCCCCCATGTTTTAACTCACTTGGTCTTTTTAGAAACCACAACACAACACTTCTACACTTTAGGGCTTTAGGTTTCTAAAAAGACCAAGTTTTAACTCACCTGGTCTTTTTAGAAACCACAACACAACACTTCTACACTTTAGGGCCCCTCACACACACTCACCATATGGCAAGGAAAAAAGATCTCCGCCAAAGAGCCCCCACTGAGGGTGCCCGTCGGGTATTGCAGCGCCGACCCGACGAGGAGCATGCCCAATGATGAAGCATGACACCCAGCGGGCTGGGTGTGTGAGGGCCCTAATTCCGAAAGGAGGGATTCCCCATCCTCCTTCTTGGTAGCCAGTTATTTGCACACACTCCAAAGTTACTGTCAGCCTCCTTAGGAACTGCATACTCCTTTCTTTGTTATACATATTCAGATTACCCAGCTGCCTAATTTGATAGTCCTTTTAGCCCTGACAATAGAAAAGCTCTGCAGAGGGGTTTGGAGCCCGTCATTATGATGATGAAACCCATGTTTCACAGGAACCCATGAAATATTTTGTATATTTTAGGAGTTTCTGTAAAATATAGGTTTGATACCACTCCATGTGCATGTGTGTAGAAAGAGATATATTTGTACAAATGGTTTTGAAGACAGAAAAGGCTGCCTTTAATAGGCTTGTGTTTCCCACAGGCTTGTGCTGTATTCTAAATTCACTCCAAATTAGATTTGTGTGTATTATAAAACTCTGTTCTGCTTTCCTGTACTTGTGTGATACATTCTGCTGGTATCCAATTCAGAGAAAATACCTGTGATGCAGAACAAAGATTAGCAGTGACTTTTCATTACATATCGCTCTGTGTAGCATGCTCACTATTCAGTTCCTTTTCTGCATTTATTTTCCAGTTTCCTTACCACTCTCCTAGTTCAGACATCGAGAGGGAGACTCAGGAGCAGGAGCTGAAAAAATCCCAGACTAAGATCACGATCTTGGAACGCAAAATCGACGCCTTCGAGGCAACGGTGAGTACACAAAGTGATGGCTGAGCAAATCCTAACACAGGACACTCAGTCAATAATTAATACAATTTATATATAGCAGATAAAAACTTAATTTCCACATGGTGCAGCAAACAGTATATTACTCTCAGATCTGTGGTACTCAATTTAGTGAGCTTGAAAGGATGAAGAGTTGAATGGACCCTGGAAAAATGAAATCATACCTGCAGGCTACACACATTTCTTTAGCTGTTGTTCCACCCACTGACTTTTTTTATCCTCCATCTGTGGAAATCCCCCAAAAATAAAAATTATCCCTCAGGAAAACATTGTTGTGAATGTGTGTTTTGCAGATTGACACACGTGAGGAAAAAGTAGGAAGGAGACGGTGTGGGGGTGAGGCTTTTTGGGGTTGTGGCCATGAAGATCAGGCAATAATCACTCTTGACATCAAATGACTTTGTGTGTTGCTGTTCCTTTTCTAGGTCTGGCCTAAAGACCGGTTTAGTTGTCTTGACATTCTCATGTTTTCTCCCCCAAAATTATATAGAAAATATATACATATATAGGGGCTCCAACTCAGCAATCTTTCACTATTGATCTGTTGGCATGTTACTCAAATTATACCCCATCCCACCCCAGCAATAGGTATAGAGCACCAGACCAGCCCACTGCAGCTATTGAATCTCTCACTTAGGGGCCTATTACGAGTCTGACTCATGGTGGCGCTGCGGTGGCAGTCCATTATGACCCTAGTGGTCATGCTGCCTTGAGACCGCCGACTCTGCCAGTGAACTGCTGTTCCCTGGTGGTGGTGCGGCGGTCGAGAGGCACCTATATGTTTGGCGGGACCGCCACGGTCCCGACACACATATTAGGACTTTCATCATCGCCACTGTTTTCATGGAGGTCTTTCCTCCATGAAAACAGTGGTTGTGAGAAAAGAAGGGGGGCCCTGCAGGACCCCGTTGTGCCTCACGCCTTATGGATGCACACAGGGGGGGGACAACATGTGTCCCCTGTGTGCATGCACAGAAGTTCAAGGACGGCATGGACTTTTCAGTCCATGCCGTGCTGGAACTTCCTTTGGTGTTCCCATTGCAGTGCCCATTTTATAGGCATTGCCGTGGGAACGCCAAAGGAAAAGCCCACCAATTACTTAAAAAGTCGAAATAGGGCGGGCGGACTTCACACAGGTTTGGTAGTGCGGCGACAGGGCTGTCCTGCCACCGCACTGTCAAACTCGTAATAGAACCCTTAGAGTAACTGCATTTTTCTCTTGCACATGTACACATACACATGAAAATAGTGTCCCAAAAATAGAAATTGTTAGACACTTCCCTATGACTGATAGTCCCTATGCATAGTAGGGTTACATAAACTATTTTCATAACTCTTAAGACATTTATTGTAAATTGCAAGGTTCATTCCTCACTATGAACCAACTTTGGTATAGTTACTCATCCTAATGAAAATTAGCACAGGTGATTAGAGTAGCTAGAGTGTATATGCAGATTTTTATCTGATTTGAAAGAGCCCGCTTGTAGGACAACATCTCCCCCATTGGAGTGTTGTACAAGCACAGTCAGTATGCACAAAACACTTTTCTCAAATCAAAGAATTTTGCAGATGCTCACAAGGCTACAATAATGCCATTTTCCACTAGAGAAAGCTTCAAAACACTGCAATAGCATGGATCTCCCCTAGAAAAAGCTTTACACATCTGCAGTAAAACCACTCACCCCTGGAGGAAGTGTAAAAAACCAAAATCAATTAATCAATCAGGGTTTGTAAAGCACGGCTCCTCACCCGTGAGGGTCTCAAGGAGCTGGGGGGGGGGGGCATCTGTCTGCGCTCTGGTGTTCAGTCGAAGACCCAAGTTTTGAGGTCCTTCCTGCATTGGGTCAGTGATGGGGAATGTCTGAGGAGGGTCAGTAGGGTGTTCCGGGTCTTGGCGTTGAGGTAGAAGAAGGATCTTCCTCCGGTTCTTGTCTTGTGGATCCGAGGGACGGTGGCCAGGGCAAATAGGCAGAGTGGTGGTGTCTGGTGAGGATGTGGAATGAGAGGGGGTGGTTCAGGCATGCTGGTCCTGCACCATGGAGGGCTTTGTAGGTGTGCGTAAGGAGCTCGAAGGTGATACTTTTGTTGACTGGGAGCCAGTGGAGTTCTCTGAGGAGTTTGGAAATGTGGCTGCGGCGAGGGATGTCTGTAGTTTCTGACGAGTTTCTGGATGACGCCGGCATAGAGTGCATTTCCGTAGTTGAGTCTGCTTCTGATGAGTGCGTGGGTGACTGTTTTTCTGGATTTGGTGGGGAACCATCTAAATGTCTTTCGAAGCAGGCGGAGTGTGTGTAAGCATGATGAGGTGACTGCGTTGATCTAATGGTGTATTGTGAGCGAGGAGCCAGTATGAGGCCGAGGTTTGTGTGTGGTCTGTGGGGGTGGGCGGGGTTCCTAGTGTGGGGGCCACCATGAGTCATTCCAAGCTGACGGTTAGGGCCCTAGGATGAGGACTTCGGTCTTGTCCGAATTCAGTTTGAGGCAGCTGCTCTTCATCCAGGTGGCGACGGCCTTCATTTCTCTGTGGAGTTGTTTCTGGCATTGTTGGTCCATTGGTGAGGGAGAGGATCAGTTGGGTATCGTCGGCGTAGGAGCCGATGTTGAGTTCATAGTTCCTGACGATGGTCACGAGGGGGCCATGAAGATGTTGAAGAGGGTGGGGCTCAGGGAGGAACCCTGGGGGACTCCGCAGCTGATCTGTGTGGGTTCAGAGAGGAACGGACGTAGTCTGACTGGCTGTGTTTGTCCGGTGAGGAAGGAGTGGATCCAGTCCTGGGCCTTGTTGTGGATGCCGGCGTCGTGGAGTCTCTTGATTAGGATGAGGTGGGAGACGGTGTCGAAGGTGGCTGAGAGGTCCAGGAGGATGAGGGCTGCGGTTTCACCTCAGTCGAGGAGTGAGTGGATGTCGTCGGTGGTGGCGAGGAGCGTAGTCTCGGTGCTGTGGTTGCTCCTGAAGCCAGATTGAGAGATGTCCAGGAGGATGTGGTTTGCTTTAAAGAACTTGGGTAGTTGGCATTGATGGCCTTCTTGATGACCTTGGCAGAGAAGGGGAGCAGGGAGATGGGTCTGAAGTTCTTGAGGTCTGTCGAGTTAGCGGATGGTTTCTTTTCAGAGGGTTGACCTCAGTGTGTTTCCAGTCGTCGGGGAAGTGCGCCGGAGCTCAGGGGCGATGGTGGTGGCTGCTCTGTGGACAATGGGGTGTGGACATGGGTCTGAGGGGGCTCTGGAGTGGATGCTCTTGAGAGTGTCGTCAGTGGGGAACGGGGTCCAGGTGAGCAGGATCTGTTGGGGTGAGGCGTGGTTGGGTGCGGTGGTGTCAGGCTTGATGGGAGGGTCTTGGGTGTTGAAGATATCATAGATAAATAACCCTGATCTTGTGGTGGAAGAAGGTGCCGAGTTTATCGCAGAGATCTTGGGAAAGCGGGACATCTGTGGTCTCGCTCTTGGGCCTGGAGAACTCCTTCACGATGGCAAAGAGTCTTTTATTGTTGTGTGCATTGGCATTTATTCTGTCCTGGAGGACCGTTTTCTTAGTGGTTTTGAAAATCAATTATTCAATTGTGTTATACTTGCCAGTGAATACAAGTTCCTATAAATAGTAGGGTGTGATCACAAACTTTAGAAAAATAAAATCAAGTAATGCATTGAAATCTGTAATTTGGTCTCGTTATTGTGAACCAGCTTTGGCAAAAAGTTAATCCCATGGAAAACAATGACAAATGGTTAAAATAGCAAAAGTGTGTATGCAAATGTATATATTAAAGCCACACCCACTCAGCTTGGTGTAGGTCATTTGAAGCAGTTGATTCTGGCTTGAGATGGACCTCCATTAACAACAAATGGAACTGTAGCTTCATGAAAATATTTCAGTGCTTTTGCATTTGACTAGGAGGGGACATCAAGTAACGACTTGTGGAACTGCAGCTTCATGAAAGGATTTCAATGTATTTGCAGTCAACTTTTGAGGGACACCTAGTGACGACTAGTGGTACTACGGGTTGATGTGAAAATGTCAATGCTTTTGCATTTTTATGAGGGACACATAGTAACGACTAGTAGAGCAGCAAAATCAAGTAAGAATTCAAAGCTTTTGTATTTGACTTTTAGAACAACACCTAGTAACGATTTGTGGAACTGCAGCTTACTCAAAGAATTTCAATGCTTTTGCATTTGACTAGTGAGGAACACCTAGTAACGACTTGTGGAATGTCACCTACACAAAAAACTATCAATGCTCTTGCATTTAGGTGGTAAGGGATGCCTCGTAACCACTAGTGAAACTGCTGCTTCTTATAAGAGTTTAAATGTTTTTGTATCTGACTCGATAGGGACACCTAGTAATGACTGGTGGAACTGCAGTTTCATGTACGAAGTGACTTGTGAGGGACACTCAGGGGCATATTTACGTTCCCTGGCGCATCCCTGCATATCAGCAGGGCTGCGCCAGGGAAAATGCGTCACGCAAGTTTACCCTTGCGCCACGTCCGATGCGCCGCATTTACAATGCGGCGCATCGTGGCGCAAGGATAAGCAGATGTGTGACGCATCTGCCGGCGGAAGGTTGGCGCAGTGCTGAAGTTGTGTCGCAAGCGCGACGAAACTCCAGCACTGTTCCAACCTTCCCTATCCCTAACATGGTGCGTCAATCCTTACGCCTGCTTGAAGCAGGCGTAAGGATTTGACGCACCAGCGTCGGAAAAGTGACTGCGGGAAATCTTGTAGATTTCACTACAACACTTTGCCGAGGCGTTCCTGCGCCGGAACGCCCACCCCTGTGCCGGTACGCCGACATGAAACCTGACGCAGGTTTCATGTGGCGCAGGGGTTTACTACGTGACGCATCTCCCTAGATGCGTCACGTTGTAAATATAGCGCAACGCGGCGCATGGTTTGCGTCGCCGCTGCGTCACATGCGTGACGCAACGGCGGCGCAAAAGTGGCGCAAGGGGCTTGTAAATATGCCCCACAGTAATGACTTGTGGAACTGCTTCTTCACAAAAGAATATAAATGCTTTTGCTTTTGACTTGTGAGTGACACCTAGTAATGACTTGCGGAACTGTACCTTCATGAAAGAATATCAATGCTTTTGCATTTGACTGGAGAGGGACACCTAGTAATGACTAGGGGAACTGCAGCTTTATTAAAGAGTTTCAATGCTTTTGGATCTGACTCAAGAGGGAACTCTAGTAATGCCTTGAGGAACTGTAACCATGGGAAAGAATTCTGATGATTTAGCTTTTGCCTTGAGAGGGACCTCTAGTAATGACTTGAGGATTTGCAGGTTTGAGCACATGGATATATGCACATACGTATTCTCAAACATGATATAGATATATAGATAGATATATATATATACATACATATATATATACATATGTATATATATACATATGTATATATATGTAAATATAAGCAAAAAAAGAAGCGGAGAACTCTGGGTAGTTCTCAAGTTTAGGTGGAAAGCAGCTCCTGTATAGAGCACTCTCAACACCAGTGACACTCTAGATCTGCTCACCCCAAATGTCTGCTTTTCTATCAAAGTCTTTAAGCATAGGATTAGCACAGTGCCGAGATAGAAAGGGACAAAGTCTTTTGCCATTTCTACAGCAAAGTCTTTAAGCATAGGACTAGCACAGTGCTGTCCCTGCTGAGCTGTAAAATGACAAAAGCCATTTAGCACTCCAGGCACAGTATTACAGCTTTGAATTGGTAAAATACCAACCAAGCCAGCCTGAAATGAGTAAAAGCAACCCAGACACAGTGTTTTGCTCTAATTAGAGCTCTTCAGAGAGGCATAACTTTGTCCAGACCCAACGGAGCACCCAGTATAATTCAAAACAATACCCTTTCAGGCATAGATTGACGCATAAATTATGCAAAAAAAGAAGCAGAGAACTCTGGGTAGTTCTCAAGGTTAGGTGGAAAGCAGCTCCTGAATAGAGCACTGTCAACACCAGCGGCACTCTAGATCTCCTCACCTCAAATGTCTGCTTTTCTATCAAAGTCTTTAAGCATAGGATTAGCACAGTGCCATCCACGCCGAGAGAGAAAGAGACAAAGTCTTTTGCCATTTCTACAGCAAAGTCTTTAAGCATAGGACTAGCACAGTGCTATCCCTTCCGAGCTGTAAAATGACAAAAGCCATTTACCACTCCGTGGATCAGTCCAAAACTATTTTGGGAGACCACGCTTTGCTATGAATTGGCCTCCGGGTGGGCCCGGTCCTGGGGCAGTGTACAAATAAAGGAAGGGGGTGCATGAGCCCCCCCCCCTAGGGTTTATTATGCCCCGGGGTTCACCACCTCCCTGGGGCTTCATTTAAATAAAAGTGCAGGGGTTACCGTTGTGGCAACTCCAGGGCCCTGGGTACCTCCACCTCCACAGGGCAAAAAGTTAATTTGAATGCTGGGGGGCCTGCTGCCCGCCCAATCCCCCGCAGCCCTGGGGACCACCACCTTCCCGGGGCAAAATTAGCATTGGAGGGGGGCTGTGCTGCCCGCTCCTGGGCCCAAACATGCCCCTGGGGACCACCACTCCCCAGAGCCGGCTCCTGCAATGTCCTGGGGTGCCCACCCCCGGAACATTGCTGTTTGCTATGGCTTGGCGGTATACTGGTATTTAAATACTCTGACATCATCAGTGCAATAACAAACAATGTAAAAGGACTAAGTCCCAAAGGGTTATCATGGTCATCATCTTAAAATGATTCAATTCATTCTGCCAAGACAGCGCAAATAATATAATAAAATAGCAATGCAATTGCACATCAAATTGTGGTGAAAGGACCCATAATCATTACCTGACTCATGTATTGGGATGCATATCTCCCTTCAGTACATATTAGACGGGCCCCATGATGTGACCCTTTCACTATACACTCAATTTGATAATGAGTTGAGTCTAAATCAAATTTGTAAACAACACAATATCGATCAGAATAGCAAAATGATCATGATAGTGGCCAGGTGGGCTTTGCTCTCTGGATAGTACAATTATATAAGTAAGATAATATTGCCACATGTTAGAAATAATGCCCAAGATGACTGTGAATAATCAAGAACATTGCATTGTAGTTCACTGTAACCCAGAATTCCATGATACATGCATGGTAAGAATGCAGAATAATCAATGCCCTAATAGTTTACTAAACTCACTGAATTGAGTACATACCGAAAAATATAAATAAATTCCCCTACCTATTACCACTTTAATGAAATGGTGATAGGCAGGGTCCTAGTACTTACATACATCTAAGGCCCTAACACTGAACATAGCCAAAGTGCAGTAAAAACAATATGGCTTCCTTTTCATTCTCTAAAAGCAGCCATTACCCAATTATATACTAGCTTGTCATCGCCATGTACAATGGTACACTGCAAAGTTATCACGGTATAGCATGGCCCAAAATATAACTACGGCCTAACTGTATTATTAGATTGTGGTATCCTTGCATCACTCATGGTGTTGCATGGGCAATGCAATACTATAGTCAGATTTACAAAGGAACGTAAGGCCACCGTGCGTGGCCCCGGATTGACTGGTAAATCTGGAGAAACACAAGGCAGGTCAATTCGCTGTTTTGCGTTACTCTGCACACCATAATCTACATTGCTGCAAAATTTCACATACATCCATATGCCATGCCACTATAGACACTCCACTATACACTATTCCACTCTACACCTCTCCACTGTATGGCACTCCACTCTACACTAGTACACTGTACAAAACGCCATGTATGCCACTCCAGTCTATGTCCCTCCACTGTATGACACTCCACTGGGTGCTACTCCACTATACACTATTACACTCTATGCCATTCTACTCTACACCAATCCATAATACTCTAGTCCACTGTATACCACTCCACAACACTCCACTGTACGCTATTCCACTGTATGGCACTCCACTGTATGCTACTCCACTCTACGCCATGCGAGTGTATGGCACTCCACTATACTCCACTTAATTCTAAGCTATTCAATTGGACCCCACTCTAATGTATGCCACTCTACTGTATGCTAATACACTCTACCCCAAGCGACTGTACTCCACTTCGCTCTACACTACTCCATTATATGCCACTCCACTGTACGCTACTCCAAAATACACTATTGCACTCTACGCCACTCCACTGTATAACACTATGCTCTATGCCACTCCACTCTATGCTATTACACTGTACACAATTCCAGTCTACCCCAGTCCACTCTATGCCATCACACTGTATGCAACTCCACTATATGCCTCTTCAATGTACGTCACTCCATGAAAGCCACTCTGCTATATGCTACTTCATTATATGCTATCCTACTCTACACCATTCCACTGTATACCACTTCACTCTATGCTATTCCGCTGTATGCCACTCCACTCTACATTATTCCACTCCAGTGTATGGCAGTCCACTCTACGCCAGTTCAGTCTACGCTATTCAATTGGACCCCACTCCAGTGTATGCCACTCCACTGTTTGCTATTATACTCTATCCCACGCCACTGTATGTCACTTAAATATACATCAGTCCATTATACCCCACTCCACTGTACGCTACTCCACTACACTCTTTACACTCTGTGCCACTCCAGTGTACAACACTCCGCTCTACGCCACTCCACTCTACACCATTACACTGTACACAACTCCACTCCACTCTACCCTCCCACTCTGCACTATTACACTGTAGGCAACTCCAATATGTGCCTCTTCAGTGTACACCACTCCACTGTATGCCACACCACTATAAACTACTCCAGTGCATGCTATTCCACTCTACGCCATTCCACTGTATGCCACTCCACTCTATGCAACTCCAGTGTACTCTCCTCCACTCTATTTAATTTCACTCTATAAAACTCTACTACACTCTATGCCACTCTACTAGAGTCTACTCCACTCTGTCCCCGTACACTGCACTGTCTAAATTTGCACTCAGCTCTAAGCTTGTACACTCTGTCGTAGAGTGGAGTAGGGTGTTGGAACATAGTTTCCAACACTGTACAACACAGCACTCCATTTTACTGTACGAGACGTAACTATAATTTATAACAGTTTCTTCGACTCCACACTATGGTACTTCAATGTATGTCACCCCATTCTACACTAATCCACTGTAACCTACTCCTCTCTATGCCACTCCACTGTACACCACTCCACTCTGTGCTATTCCACTCCATGCCACTACACTCTTCTACACTCCGCTTTACAGTATTCCACAGTGTGTTATTCCACAGTATGCTACTCCACTTTATGATAATCCAGTCTATGCCACTACAGTGTACGCCACTCCACTCTACGCCGCTCCATTGTATGACACTCTCCCTCCTTCTATATAACTCCACTCTATAAAAGTCTACCAGACTTCATGGCACTCTTCGACTTTCTACTTCACTCTATCCCAGCACACTCCAATGTACAACTCAATACTCCACTTTATGCCCATATACTCCAATGTACAACACTCTATATCACTATACAACACTTTTCTATATAACACAGCACTCCACTTTACTGTATGATATCCAACTCCAATTTATAACAGTTTACTACCTACACTATGCCTGTACACTCTACTCTCTTCCACTCTAATCTATGACACACTAATACACTGTATTGTACTTTACTCCGCACCACTTTACACCACTCCAATCGACTCTGTTTCACTGTATGAGATATTACATCAATTTAAGCTACTATATAGCAATCTTATAACCATTCATTCAACTGTAAAACACTGTACTATACTGTATGCCACTGTACAAAACTTTATTCTACGATACTCTATCCCACTACACGACACTGTATGCAACTCTTTGCAAGCTACTGCACACCACTTTACTGCACTCTACTATGATACAGTACTCCACTGTACCCCACTACTCCACTTTATTCTACTCCACTCTATGCCACTCAATACCATTGTACTCTATAACACCGTATGCTAATCCACTGTACCACACTCTATAACACTATACTGTAACATAACATAACATGTGTATTTGTAAAGCGCACGTTCACCCTTGGGTATCTTGGCACTGAATAACAGATGTTTATTGTTACCCAACTCAATGGTACTCATTTTATCTACCTCAGATGGATGAAAGGCTGAGTGGACCCCCCGGGATTCGAACCTGTGACCATGAAGTCGAACACAGGCCCCTGCAGTGGACGCATTAGTCCACTGAGCCACCAGACCCGGCTCTACTCTACTGTACACCACTCTACTCTACAAAAATCAACTAGACTGTATTCCACTCTACTCTACTATAGTCTACATCACTTTCCAATACTGCATGACACCCCACTACACTCTACTGTACAACACAGTACTCCAATTTATGATACTTTACTCAACTGTATAATACGCCACTCCACTCTACTGCACTCCATGTCACTATATTCTGTGACACTACTCTCCACTTTACTCCACTCTACACTACCCCACTCCAGTATACTCCACTCCACTATAATCCACTCTACTACACTTTATCTCACTCTGCGCCACTGTACTAAACTCTGGATCTACACCGATCCACTGTCTGTCACTCTACTCCACTATATGCAACTCCACTGATACAACACTGTACTGCACTCCATGTCACTGTGTGACACTCTACTCCACTCTTTGCCCATCCACTATACGCCACTGTACTACACTGTATGACACAATCTCAACTTCTCTCTACGATACACCACTCCACTATGACACGCCACTCTACTCTATCACACTCTCCTCCACTGTACTCTGCGACACTCCATTTGATGATACTCCACTCCATGACACTCTACGTCACCCTATTCCACTCTAAAACACTCTATTCCACTTTATGACAGTCTACAACACCCTACTCTACTGTTCCACAAGCCATTCCACTGTACAGCTCACTGCTCCAGTATATGATACTTGACTCCACTATATGAGTCCCGGTGCCACTACCCTTTATAGCACTTTACTACACTGTACTATATGCTACTACATTCTACTTTACTCCACTCAAGTCCAATCTACAATACTCCAGTCTATAACAATAGATTTTACAACACTTTCCTCCACTGAACTGTACAGCACGCCAAATAACAACTCACCACCTGCGACAATGGACTCTACAATATGAAAAACATTTTTATTAATTTTTTTTTAAAAACATTAAAATTCAATGAAAACATAATTTATAGTTAGGAAAACATATTTTCCCTATACAAACCAACAAACCAAGTTTAAACTACACAAACTTTAAAATTTCTAAAGTTAAAGTCATAACTTTCATTTGCAATTTGACCACCACCTTCAAATTATTATAAGTAGTGGACCTCATTACACCCTCTTTTCAGCTCGCTAACCAGACAACACTAACTTCAACTCACCACTCTATGAGGGATTGTGTTATCACAAATAATGATGCTCCTTCGAACAATGCTACACTGTAGGAGATTCTCTGCCACTCTACTGCGCAACACTACACTCAACAAAACTGAACTACATAACATTCTACTCCAGTGAACTCCACTCTATGCCACTACACTCTACAGCACTCTGCTACACTCTCTGCCACTCTACGACACTCTAAACCATGACACTCAACTCCACTAAACTCCATTTCATGACACTCCAGCGACGACACTCCACTATGCAACACTCTGCTCTATTGTTCGACATGCCACTACACTGTACAACACGCCAATTCACTCTACGATACTCCACTCCATGATACGGCACTTCACTGTATAACACTTAACTCCATTGTACGCTACATCACTTCACTCTGCTCAACTCCACTCTATTCCACTCTACAATACTCCACTCTATGACACCAGACTCTATGACACTCTCCTTCACTGTACTATAATACACTCCACTTTAGGACACTCCAATCAATGACACGCCACACTGCAATATGAAACACATTAAAGAAAATAAAAAAATATTATAACACAATTAACAAAAACAAAGGTTAAGGATAATTTATAGTTATAAATACCTTATGTATTCTTTCTACATAAACCCAACTAGGAATACATAAACATTAAAATTGTAAAGTTTTTATTATAACTTCAATTTATAATTCACGGACCACCATCAAATTACTATAAATCACGCGCCTCCAAACACAGTCTTGTCACCTCACTCATCACACTACATTAACTAAAAGTCTTTACATTCTGTTGGGGAGAGCTTGGGCCCTGCAGCACCTCATACCCAAGCAATAGTTCCTTTAGAACAAGTACTGGCTAGATTAACGGTTATTGAGGATATGTTAAAAAATAATAATAATGGAGCATGTGCTACTGACCGTTCTTTCAATCCCTTAGTATCGGATGGTGATCTTTCAGCTCCAGTTCCTCAGGCTAAGCCCCCCCACATACAAGACATAGTGCCCACGGGTTCTAAGACTACTACTGGTCTAATACATAACTTAGCTCCTGCTTATGCAAAGCGCTGTGATATCGCTTTGTCATCTACCTCGCCTGCAGTCACAGGGATAGGGAGGAGGTTAGGTTGAGTCTGCCCCTTGAAGCTACCCCATTAACCATAATTTTGGCAAATGTACCGCTTCTTACACCACAGGTAAACGAATCATGGGAGGCATTGAGAAACAAGGCTCTCTGGTGGCTCAGGACAAAAACTGGACGAACAGAGGCCTTGTTTAGTGAGTTTAAAATGGTTAGAAGAGTAGGCTGGGTGGGGAGAAGGGAGAAAACACTCCCTGGGGAATGCATTGTTCTTACCTTTAAATCTCCAAAATTGGTATGTGAGATCTTATTCAGACTCGGTAGCGACTATTTGCTACCAAGAGGAATAAATGTTCTGCCTTTAGGATATTTCTATCCCCCAGGGACCCAACTCTACCAGCCCCCTCACCAGAGATCTATAACCACTAATACTCAACACCAATTCAGCCTACCGTTACATAATAGATTTGACATACTCCCGTCCTTGGAAGATATAGATTGACTCTTTCTCACACCCAATCCCACTGTTCAACGTAGTTTAATAGAAACTAAATTGCCCAGTTTAAAATTGGCTTTTGTGGAACCAAACGAGCCTAACTATATTGTCAAAAGCAACATTGAAGTCTTAGGGGAGAATTCCACTCCTTATTGTACGGGGTCACCTGGCAATGCCCAACCTGATAGAGGAACATCTGAGGTTTATTTTGTACCCGGCATTAATAAGCAGGGACCTCCACCAATTATTGCAGACATTCACCCTGCACTCCGTACAACTAATACTGCTTTTTATTCTAATATACCCTCTGCTAGTATCTCTGATGTGGCTGAGACTGTGTATCCTTCATTAATTCATCCGTCGTCTGGGTTGCCTATTCCAACCATTGACAATGGGCATCCTACCAGCATAGGATTTTGCAATGGTCTAACTATAGCTAAAAATAAGGCAAATAAAGGTCTAAACAAAATATCTTGGAACCTGGCGGGGATACACTCTAAATTGCAAGACCCAGACTGGCACACATTTGTTGAACCTAATGATATCTGTATATTTCAAGAAACATGGGCAGTGGCTAAGATTCATATAAATGGTTATACTACCTACAGTGTGGAAGCAAAAGCTCCCAAAAAATCCGGCTGAGCGAGTGGGGGATTAATAATATTTGTAAAGAATACTATAGCTTGCAAATATAAACAGCTGCTAATAGAATCTCTTGATATACTGGGGATTCAGCTCACTTTTCCGACTGGTTTTAATTTAACCATATTCAATATCTACGCCAGGTCATATCACATAACAATGAATCTGCTGTATTTTTACAGCTAGATGAGTTAACAATGAATATGCTGTATTTTTACAGCTAGATGAGTTGTTGGGGGTGCACCAACTCACCTCCTAGACCATAGTTGCAGGGGATTTTAATACTACCTTTGAACCCTCACCCCTATTGAGTATTTTACTGGAGGAGGAGAATGAGATTTGGGGCATGACAAATTTGGGACCAGTTAAAAATGGCTATAGAGCAACGGCTGTGTCTCTGCAGATTGCATCCCTGGTTGTAGGCAGGAGCATGAGGGCTTGTAATGGGAGGACTCCCTCTGATAAGAACAGGAAACCCACCTTTAAACCTGGTAATAGCTCAAGTGTCATCGATTACTTTCTCATTGATGTTAGAATTTGGTCACTGATCGAGGATATGCTAATAGCTCCAAGGTCAGATAGTGACCATAATCCCTTGTTGCTAAAAATGAGAGGCTCCGAACTGGGCAGACAACCATCTGGCTGCCTGTCCAGGGTGGATGAACCCCTTGTAACTAACAATCGCAGAAGAGTGACCTGGCCCAATGTACTTACCAATTGCTCTTTATATACCAGGATTTATGAATTATTTGTACAGTTTATCTCAAGGTTTTTAAGCAGTCAGGACGGCGAACAGCTAGGTAATACATAATGATTTTTTTGAAGCACTCCAATTAGTGTTTACAAAGGAAGGTTCGGGTGGTAGACCTGCCAGTAAAATAACTAATTGTTGGTTTAATACCGAATGTAAATCTGCAAAGAGTGCTCTCCAGCTAGCTATAAAGACCCATAACCAATCCAGGGTCGTTCAAGCACGTAACAAATATAGAATTGCAATATCAAAAGCAAAAAGAGAATTCTCAGATAAGAACTGGCAGGAACTTGTACTAGCAGCTAATTGCAAAGATACACGTTTGTTTTGGCACACCCTCGTAAAGGGCAACATAGATATTTTAAACACCCCTAGCTACCACATCCAGCCGGAGGTCTGGGTTGAGCACTTTACCACTTTATATTCTAAGACCCCAGATGATGATTGCATTCATAGTGCAAATATTGAACAAATTAATTTGAATACTTTCCCTGATATGCCAAAGACCAACACAGTATTGGTCTTTAGTTTGGAAGAGACTGCATTAACAATTAATAGACTTAAGGCAGGAAAGGCCCCTGGTCCTGATCAAATACCGGGTGATCTTTATAAATCTGAATCTATGGTTTGGGATCCCTATATAAACACCTTAACAAATTGCATATTGGCTGGAGGGGCTATCCCTTCAACTTGGCGGGGAGCTGAGATAATCACTATACACAAGAAGGGTGATATTTCTGTCCCATCCAACTACAGACCAATCAGTTTAATAGATAACTAGCAAAAAAAATTGCCCGTCAAGTTCTGGATAAACTCCAGAGCTGGATGGACGAGAAGAAAGTGCTGTCCCCTTATCAAGCGGGCTTCCGCTCCAAAATTAGCACATGTGACCAGGCTTTTAGATTTACTCTCCTGACTTGGAAATATGTGCTACTGAGAAAACAAAAACTTTACGTGGCATTTGTCGACTTAAGAGCCGCGTTCGACATGGTGCCACGTGAATTGTTGTGGAAAGTAATGCTCGATTTAGGGGCTTCAATTGAACTGGTGACTTTGATCGCCAGACTCCACGAGAATAATTATGCTCAGGTCAGATGGGGCACACAAGGCGAATTAACTGATAAAATACCAATACAGCGCGGGGTGCGCCAAGGATGCGTGCTAGCCCCAACACTTTTCTCCTTGTTTATCAATGATGTGGCTGGCAGGTTAATGAACTGTAAGAATGATTCTCCTGCCCTGAATGGTATTAAGGTTCCAATCCTGCTCTTTGCAGATGATTCCTTACTTATTTCCACAACCCCAATGGGGTTGCAAGTTCTTGTGGATGAGTTTTTGGATTTCTGCAGGAGCAGGAGTTTGGAACTAAATGTTACTAAGACCAAATTTATGGTGTTTGGGAAAACTAAGGGTAAATCAAGAGAGGTCAGAATTGCATTGGAACCCTTAGATCGGGTGAAAAGTTTTGATTATCTGGGCATAAGATTGAGTGATACACTAGGCTGGGCGCAACAGTTGGAAAAGAGCTACTTAACTCTTGTCCATAGGTCAAAATCAATATTGAGACACTTTAAGCAGTCCTATACTCGATCATTGTCTCCAGCTCTTGAAGTGTACCGAGCAAAAGCTCAGAGTGGTGCTTTGTACGGAGCAGATATTTGGGGGCATATCAATATAAATAAATTGACAATATCCAAAAATATCTTTGTCAGAACACTCGTTTCAGTACCCATAACTACCCCCTTAATCCCACAGTTTTTTTATCTTTGGATTAAAAGAATCGGTGACATGGCATCACTGAAACCTTTATTGCACTGGCTGCGCTTATGGACAACGCCACATCTTCCTGATTATTTCAACTCCCTAAAGGAGGTTTTAAACATTGGTGGTGCTAAAAGCCTCCCCTGGTTCAAGCATGTTGCGAGTTGGTTCACAACTCTTGGTATGACCGAACTATGGAACACCCAGAGAAGGCAAATAGAGAGGATTGCTCAAAGCTGAAGATCAGGTATTGGGCGGCTGTGGATGAACGTTATGTCACCAGGCCAGCAAATGGCCAACTAACTTCTCAGTTTTTATGTGTCAAGCCAAACCCCTCCTTTGAAACCTTTCTGGATTTAATTACGCCACCGCTTGCAAGAAGCCTATATGTTAGATTTAGGTATGGTAACCTTCTACTACGGTTCTCTAGCGATCAGACTGCGGGATTATCTTTAGAACCTTGCCCTGCATGTGCTAAAACTTTAGAGACAGAAGTGCACATTCTTTTCTTCTGTACAAAATACAAAAAGATCCATAAGAGATGGATACGACCGACCTGCTTAAACATTGGAGTTAGGCAACATCAGGTTGCCTACAGAATCCTGAAAACTGATACCACAGGACCAATAGTTTACACGGTCAGTCGTTTCCTATTCTCGTTCTGGATCACACGGGAAAAGCTTTTGCATACCGATGGTGCCGATTCTTAATTCTAAAAATTAAAACCCCATGATTTAAATTGTTTTGCCGGCTCAAATGAATTGTACGCTGTAAGCAAAAACCTTTTTATCATTGTTACCCTAGTGTCATGCTCTTCAATTGTATGTTGTTTTATATGTCACTAGTTGATAAATGTGTTGACAAATGTTTTTAGAACTTTTAGTTATGTACTTCTTTATGGATTTTAGATATGTTTGATGACTTTTTTTTAATTGTTCAAATATTTTTAAAAATTTGTAGTATTCGTACTTGCATTTGCATACTTTGATGGTTTCAAAACAAACCGAATAAAGTTATTCAAGACGTGAAAAAAAAACTAAAACCCATGTCTTTTGCATGCACTGTTTATACCCTTGTATACCACATCACTTCTAGCATGTGAAATCATAACATTCATAACAACATTTATAACTTCTCAAATGATATTATTTGTAACAAAATCAGTGCATGATAGAGGGGCAAGTTATTGTTAGTGTTGTCTGGTTAGTGAGCTGAAAAGAGTGTGTAATGAGGTCCGCTACTTATAATAATTTGAAGGTGGTGGATAAATTGTAAATCAAAGTTCTAATTAATATAATTAAAACTTTAGAATTTTTCAAGGTTGTGTAGTTTAAACTTGGTTTGTATTGTATAGGGAAATAAGTTTTACTAACTCTAACTAAGCTTTTTTATTGAATATACATATATTACCTACTGGCGGTCGCCAGTAGGTAGTTATAGTTAGGGCCTATTTTCCATAGGAAAAGCATTTTTTGTTTTTCTAATAACTTTGGCGTTGTTTGACGAATCATCGCGAAATTTTCAAAACTAGTGGGGCGCTCCGGTCAGCTCCTGTCTTTAAAGTTTCAGGGTGATTCGCCAAGCGGGGGACAAGAAAAAAGGGGGGTCCCAAAACGTGTTTTCTCCATGTTATTTTCCATAGGAAACTTTAGACACGGCTACAGCCCGAACTGCTGAACGGAATTACACCAAATTTGGCAAAAAGGTAGTGCTTGGTTCAGAAAGCGTCCTTTTTTTAAAATGGTGTAAATCCGTTCAGTAGTTGTTGAGAAATTCAAAAATAAAAGTTTCGATATCGCGGCCCTTCCCGACCACGAGCTTCACTGTGATTGGCTGCCAACACTCCAACCCAGGAAGTGTTGGCAGCCATCTTGTGAGTCGGTAGAACCGAGTCACAAGAAAACAGTAAAACAAAGGTGAAAAAAAAGAAAAGGGGGCAGGGTAGAAACACCCTGACCCCCCAGGCCTGCTCAGGGGGTCCCACAAGGACCCCCAGGGCCCAAAAAATCATTTTTTTAAAAAAAGATTCGGCGAAATTCGCGCTGGGGTCGCGAATCCTGCCGAAACTTTTTTAAAATGAAGCGCGGGATCATTTAATTGAGGCCCCCGGGTGGGCCAGGTCCCGGGGGCATTGCCCAAAAATATATGCGGGGGACCGCCACCCCCCGTGGCTTGCTTTAAATAATGTGCGGGAGGGCACTCGGCCCTCCCGCAGCCCCAGGGACCGCCACCCCCTGGGGCTTGCTTAAAATAATGTGCGGGAGGGCACTCAGCCCTCCCGCAGCCCCAGGGACCGCCACCCCCCAGGGCTTCCATTTTAATGTGTGGGGGGGCCTCCAAGGCCCCCCAAGCCCTGGGGACCACCACACCCCGGGGCTTTTCTTAATTATTCATGGGGGGCACAGGGCCCCCCCGCTGCCCCGGGGACCGCCACCCCCAGGGCTTTTAAAAAATAAAAATAAACCTGTGTGGGGGGCTCGAGCCCCCCACACACCCCGGGGACCGCCACCTCCCCGGGGCACTAATTATGTAAATTTGGGTGTCTGTTACGGACCCCCGAGCCCTGGGGACCACCACCTCCCTGGGGCTTTAAATAGTAGGGAGGGGGGCCGTGCGGCCCCCCTCCTGGAGCCATCCATGGCCCTGGGGACCGCCACCCCCCAGGGCCGGCTCCTGCAGTGTCCCGGGGTGCCCACCCCCGGGACACTGCTGTTTGCTATGACAGGGCGGGAGCCGTGCGGCTCCCGCCCTGTCATAGCAAACTTGCTTTGGATTTTGGAAGAGAGAGCAGGGAAACCTGCTCCCTCTTCCAAAATCCAAAGCAGATTGCTTTTCCACACGGGAGCTGCATGTCAGAAGCTTCCTGTGTGGAAAAGCAATGCCGGCTCCCGCAGGAGGCGGGGAGCCGGCGGGACCGTGGGGGCATTGAGGCTCCCCCCATGGTCCCCAACGGATAGGGCTGGCCCCGGGGGATGGGGCCACGGGAGGGGGGCCCATGCGGCCCCCTTCCCGTTTAGATATTTTTTTTTTTTTTAAAAAGGGGTCAGGCCCTGGGAGATGGAGTCCCCAGGGCCCAAAAAAAGAAAAAAGAAGGGGGGCCACCCAGCCCCCCTTCTAAAAATAAAAATGTAAAAAAAAAGACCGCCCCCTCCCAGCAACAGTCTGCAAACGCACCCTGTGGCGCGTTTTAAGATGGGGAATTAATTCCCCTTCAATACTGGGGGTCCTTGGGGGCCAACTAGCCCACCAGGTACCTCCAGTATGCGCCACAGGGCTGCCTTGCAGAGAGGTGGTCCGAGGCCACGCCCCTTTTTACACCTCTCTGCAACGCAGCTCTGTGGCGCTTACTGGAGTTACCTGGTGGGCTAGTTGGACCCCAGGGACCCTCAGGACTCAAGGGGATTTAATCCCCCAATTTACAACGCACCAGGGGGCGCATTTGCACAGTGGTGCAGGGAGGGGGCGTGGCCTGATTTGACAAGTGTGCAAACGCGCCCTGTGGCGCGTTGTAAGTTGGAGGATTAAGTCCCCTTCAATCCTAAGGGTCCTTGGGGGCCAACTAGCCAACCAGGTACCTCCAGTAAGCGCCAGGGAGCTGCGTTGCAGAGTGGCGGTCCAAAGGGACTTAATAGGGATGTCATAGTTAGAAATTAGCATTTAAAAAACCTTTGAAATTCACTGAAAAAACCATAGGTTTCAGGTACGTTATAGTTAGAAATTAGCATTTAAAAAACCTTTGAAATTCACTGAAAAAACCATAGGTTTCAGGGACGTTATGGTTACTGGACATTTCACTCTTACAAAACCGTAGAAATTCCACCGTTATAGTTAGTTGAGCTAACTATAACTCGCGCACCCGCAATGCACTGCTCATGACGTCACATATTACATCATTCATGACATGGTCAGTGACATCACTGATGACATCACTGATGACATCTCAAATGACATCACTGATGACATCACTGATGACATCATCCACGTGAAAATCTGATGCACCTCATCACACCCTAATATAACCCTTGATACACCCACTCTAAAATACAGACTATCATTTTCGAAACCATAAACACACCAATACCAGTTAGTACATACCCACTCACTAATTCCTACGTCTACACACACATCCACTTATTCACCCATACAGTCACTCATACATGCAGGCAGCCATCCATACGACATTATCATATGCACTCACATATCTATACAGACACTCACACACCGCCACTCATTCATAGAGTTACTCACACACCTAGTCAGTCATGCAAAGAATCAATCACACTCCCACTTACTCACCTGTACAGTTATACACACACCACCTCACTTACTTAAACATATACTAACACATACTTACACTCTTCTACAATAACTAATACAAGCACACACTGATCCATACAGCCACTTTCACAATCACTCACTCTCACATACAGTCATTTATACACTCCAACACTCACATATACTGCCTTTCACATATGCAGTTACTCACACATGTACCTCTGAGGCATCCACTTCACACACCAACACACCCATATACACACTCACCCACCCATACAGCTCTTCACAGATGCACTCTTGAAGCCATACACCCAGTGATTCATCCACTCACATATCTATGCACAGAGTTACACCCCCCACCCACTCACACAGACACTCAGGCACCCATACAGATACTCAGACAACCAATCAATAACCCATATAGATCCTCATTTAGCTACTCACCAACCCATGCAACCGCTTACACACCAACTGACAAACTAAACTGTGTGAATGTCTGTATCAGTCACTAACACATGCATTCAGTAAGACACAATTAATCATTCACTTATACAGTCAGTCACACACCAACTAAATCATCCATCCAGACACTTATACACCCATTCATTCTTCAATAAACCTTGGCATATATTTAAAACATATTTACATTTTGTAGAAACACTCAGTCACTGGATGATGTCATCAGGGATGTCATCAGTGATGTCATTTGAGATGTCATCAGTGATGTCATCAGTGATGTCACTGACCATGTCATGAATGATGTAATATGTGACGTCATGAGCAGTGCATTGCGGGTGCGCGAGTTATAGTTAGCTCAACTAACTATAACGGTGGAATTTCTACGGTTTTGTAAGAGTGAAATGTCCAGCTAACTATAACGTCCCTGAAACCTATGGTTTTTTCAGTGAATTTATATATATATATATATATATATATATATATATATATATATATATATATATATATATATATATATATCAAAACAATACCCTTTCAGGCATAGAGTGCTACATAAATTATGGAAAAAGAAGCAGAGAACCCTGGGCAGTTCCCAAGTTTAGGTGGAGTCCAGCTCCTGTGTAAAGCACCCTACAACACCAGCAACACTCTGAATTTGCCCACCTCAAATGTCTGCTTTTCTATCAAAGTGTTTATATATATATATATATATATATATATATATAAATATATATAAATATATATATTTCAGCAGTGTTTCCAATCAGGAATCCAACTCGCACTCACGGATAATTCATAGATCCAATCCAATAATGTTTCTTTTAGCAATTTATTATTAGCATGCCAGTAATACCCAACGCGTTTCAGTCTCAACAGAGACCTTGTTCACGGGGAAAAGACAAACAGCGGCTACATTTTTTTCTCATTATTTAAATACAGGTACGAGCATCTTACATCACATCCGGATTTTAAATTTAAATCAAGAGCAAACAAAACAGTAGGTGGAATACCGTTCATATTCCCGAAGGGAAACATGAAAATAAAAATAAAATGATATTGCAAGTCACACAAAGGATTTGCCATCCAAATCAAATTGTTAACGCCTATGGAAAGATAAAACCTTGTCTACTTTACCATTGGTTTAGCCCTATTGTATTTGTCTCGGGTTAGCCACTGTGATTACAATTCTACTGCCGGAATGCCATTCCTTTCAATCAATGTGCTGCCAACAGTACTGTGCAACCAACCATCCAGCCCTCTGGTGGGCAAAGCGAACAGAAAATGATGTTCGTGGCTATTGAAACGTCATTAGTACCAATACATTATATTCAATTTAGGGCAATACCTCTATAAATTCATATGCATGGTAACACAATTTCTGTATAGCAAATCTAAAATTCACGTATGATATTAGTGAAGAAAGAGTCATCTTTTTGGATACCGAGATCTATATCGACAATAATCAAGTACACACAACGTTGAATCGTAAGATTACAGCAACCAATGCTACTCTTCATGCGGGCAGCTTTCACCAACCTAGCTTGATTAACAACATCCCGTATGGGGAGTTCTTGAGGATAAGAAGAATATGTTCTCAGGAAGAAGAATGGCACAAAAACAGCCTTCGAACAGCTGCAAGATTCAAAAAACGTGATTATAATACGAAAGTGGTAACAGCCTGTCAACAAAAAACAGCTACCCTACCAAGATCTGAATTAATAAAGGAAAAGAATCCTAAGCTCAGCACCTGGATACCCTTAGGGGTGATAAGTCATGCTTCACAAATCTGGAATTATTATTAGAGGCCTGGCAGTAAGTACAAAATAGCTCTGGAGAATATCAACCATCATTAGTTCCATCACAGATACAACTCCCTTTGATGTAGAAAGACAGCATTATGTGCAACATTGACCCTATACCTTACACTTTACAGGTTCCATTGTTCACATTAATGGTTTTCAATCTGTATGCAACTGTTCACAGAAAGACAAGTTCCTAAAAATAGTGAATGTTAGTTCCAAAACAAATGCCCTACTACAGACAGTTTTAATCTGTATCAAACCCCTGAAACTCACCGAACCTACATTGAGAAATTAAGCTGATATCAGTAGGGGTGGGGGGAACTTGTGGAGCTTTACTCCACAGAATTCCACAGAGTTACCTAAGAACTCTGCGAGATTCCACAGAGTTCAGCAAGCAGCAGAATTCTGGTCTGTCTCGCTGTTCATGCAGATTTTTAGCAGCAGAAACTTGTCCGACCTGTAAAATCAGCACAAACAGCACCATGCAGCACACCAGAGGGCACTGCTCCTTTCTGCTGCTCGAGTAGAATTTCTACTTCAGTGGCAGCTTTCGTAACGTGAGCAGCAACTTCTTCAATGCAAGCGGTAGCGACCTGCTGTGACTGCCCGCTTTGGGGAAATCTCGCCAGGAGGTTGTCTAGCGCTCTTTTTTTCTTGCTCGTGTTCGCCAACTAAATGTTGGTGACCCTCACGGAAGAAAAACTCCTCCATGCGGCAGTTGGTGAAGTTTTTGCTGCACTCCAAGTGGAGTACGGAGTGGGCAAAACTCTGCGAACTCCGCCGGAGGAGCAGAGTTTACTGCCCACCCCTAGATATCAACAGAGATCAGGGTACTGTAAACGGTGCTTACTCTATGGAGAGAGTTTATTCTATACCACACTGTTTGCAAACAGTGAAACTTCAGGAGAAAAACACCAGAGTATTAAAAACTATCTAGTTAGAACAGTATACAGTCTATGAAACACTTGTGAAAAAAGACACTATTTTCTAAAAATAACCATGACCGGAAGGTGCTAAACATCATACTACCTGAACCCTTTAGACTGTGGTGAAAACTTTACAGATAGCCCATCCTCTCAAGCAAAACAAGCACATAGGTTGGTACCATGTGCACACATGCGTCTAAGTTATGTAGAAATTATCATGCTGATACAATTCTGACTAATAACTCAAGGTTTCTTACAAAAGTTAATATCTACTACATAGAATCTTACTCCTGTTGAAAACCAAGAAACATCTGTGGAACATAATGAACAAAAGTCAACTGTCACCTGTACACAGAGTTACTGTTGAATACAAAGATTTATAATGTGTTCAACACCTCTACACACCTATGGTGCATTAGGAGCACATGTGTTTTGCAAACACTTACACCCATTAGCTGGACCCAGGCTGTACAAAATTAGGTAGACAACTATGTAAACTATAAAACAAACTAGCACACTTATTGTATGATGTCATCAGTGATGCCATCAGTGATGTTATCAATGATGTCATTTTAGAAGTTATCAGTGATGTCATAAATGATAGAACATGTTGTGAGTGATGTCCTATGTGAGGTCATAAGCAGTTCATGGCGGGGCGCAAATTATAGTTATTTCTGCTAAGTATAGCATGTGAATTTCTGTGATTTTTTTTTAGTTCAAAGCACCTATGTTGTCATTGAGAAATTCACCTAACTATAACGTAACTTTAACCTTTGGTTTTTTCAGTGATTTTCTAGTTTTCTTTTAACATAAAGCAAAACTTAATTACCATAGGTAAATGCAACCCCCCACTGCACACAGCCGAAGACCAGGCCCTGCAGCCAATCAGCCCTCCATACAGCCTACCTCATGCTGCGCAAAGCCTTTGGCCGTGGCTATAGGGCCTGGCCCTGGGGACCCCATCGAAGGGCTGTTTGTTAGTTTTAAATTAAATGGAAGGGGGACTGCAACCCCACTCTCTAAGCCTCTTTAGGTCATGGGGACCCCATTCCCCATGGTCTTGTATTTTTTTTAAGGGGACAGGGGCCTCATGGGCCTTCTCTTTTTATTAAGCTTTTCTGTGCTGGGAGCGGACTTGGTGTTTGCTCACGCTTTGAAGGAGTTTAGTAAATGCTTCCGCCAAGCGAAAGCTAACACATGTTTTGCTGCCCATGCTGCCGAACAGTAAAATGCTATATCCTTGCTCTTGTTTTCCCGGGACATAGGATCTGAGCCAGCCTCAGAGGATGCAGTCACCGGGGCCATTAATGGCTCAGGGAGGGGGGCCATGCGGCCCCCCTCCCTTAAAGTAATCAGCCCCGGGGGCGGACACGCTAGGGCCTTTAGAGGCTCGAGGAGGGTGGCCATGTGGCCCACCTCCCCATTTTGAACATTTTCGTCCTCAGGGTTGGCTCTCCAAGGTCTTTAGAGGCTTGGTGAGGCGGGCCATGCAGCGCCCCCTCACCATTATGAATACAGGTGGGCAGAAAACTCCGCTCCATCAGCGGTGTTCACAGAGTTTTGGCGCTCTGCTCTCCGCTTGGAGAGTGGAGTTCAACAACAACTCTGCCAACTGCCGGTGGAGTGGAGTTTACCAGCACACTCACCTTTTGCACACACACCCTTTTCCAGCTCAGTGCTATTACAAAGAATAAGGGCGCAAGTCAGAAAATTACTCAGTGCAGCATTTGCAGACTCAAACTGCAGAGTCGAGAGTCACTGGACGCAGTTCCAATGGGAAGGGCTGGCCTGGCAAGGGCCCAACAGCTCTTGGAGCCTCTTCCAGGACTAAGAAGCCTGCAAGAAGCGAGGGCCAAACCTGGGAAAGCTTAGCTGACTGAGGGAGGAACTCATTCCAAGGAGATAACTGGACCCAACTGCAAGTTTATTGAAGCACAGACTCGGGGAGCTGCCCCACAGCACACCCAGGAGAGTGGCAGTGGCCTGTGTTTGCCCATGTCCTGGCAGTGCAGCGCTGACCCCTGTGTGTGTGTGTTTGTGTTGTGAGTGGGTGGGCTCATCTCCGTACTTTTAAAACTTGCTTCAACCATAATGTGTTAATGGGCAAATAAAGCATTTTATTTATCCTCAGAACCATAGTGTTCCCCAGTGTTAGCGTGTGATGGTGTTGGATGCCATTTCACAGAGCTTGCGTGCCTAGTCCAGCCAGAGGCAGCACCACGGGGCAGGGAGCGTTCTTCCTGCCAAAGGGGGATATGGCAGACTTGTTCAGGGTGGGAAAGGTGCTGACTCTCACGCAAGCTTGGGCTCCAGGAGTATCACAGCTTTGCTCGGGGTCACCCCGCGGCCTCCGCACCCCGTGCTCATTATTTATTGGCACACCAGCCTCAACAATGGGGCTGGAAACAAAACCAGGACAGGTTTAATAAGGCCTCGGCTCAGAGGTAAGGGCAACTGCGTGTGGCACTGATGGCCTATAGTGAGCAGGCTTCAGTCAGCGTGGAACATTCATTCACAGCCCTTTACTGCTGTTCTTTTTTTAATACATAAAATCTAGCGCGCAAACTGCATGCTCACTTTTCAAAAAGAAGATGACTACAACACCCTAAGTGATCTTATGACCAGACACCGTGACCATGTTCACAAGCCCTCCCACACATCAGCCAGAGCCAAGGTGTGAATCAATTCACTTTTAATCTCTTGCATGATGTTTCATTATATGGATAAACTGCTCACTACCCAAATCAGAGGGCCATAAGTGTGGCATAGTCAGGGGATTATATATCAGGTTGCTGTGTGGTGGTGTTGCACCCACCTTCCCTTCAGATGTCCATTCTCGGGGAGGTATGGATCAGAGATTCTGAGTCTGTGAAGTGAAGTGAAGTGATTTCTATTCAGGTGTTGTGTAATATCTGGTATCCCCTTGGGATTGTGCATCCCCTGCTCTTCGGTTGGCTGTCTTCGGTGAATAAACACCGCCCAGGCAGGATCAGACACAAGCAGTTGACCTTTTCTCGGGCTGAGTGAGGGAATACACGATTTAATGGGATACTAAACTCAGTTCAGGCAATAAATTGCCTGACATTTCACTAATGTTGCAGCCACTGCTGCAAAAGAAGAGACAGGAAGCAAATCACAAGTAATACAAAGAAGGAAACGTGAAATAAAAGAAAATTAAATGCATGTATGGAGCCAGAGTGAAAGGATAGAAAATATTTCCGACTAGGTGGAATCGAATTATACAATAAGGGGTGGCCGAGCAATATTCCCCCCGCTCACTGAACTCCACAGAATTTGGAAGAGTTTTCCAGTATTTCCATGTAATTCCATGGAGCAAAACTCTGCAAACTTCACCCAGGCCTAATTATGAATTGAGCCCTGGGGGTGGGCTCCCCAGGTCTCATAGTGTATAAATGCAGCCCAGCTGCCATTTTTCTGGTTTTTTGGGATCCCGGAAGAGTCTTGCAGGATGGTGCCATTCTTTTGCATTTATTTTCTTTTTTGATCCTGGGGGGTCCCTCTGGGTCCCCCCATGGAGCATAGGAGGTCAGGGTATCCCTTCTGGACAGAGAATTCACCAAGATAGCACATTGTTAGTTGTATTCTTTGGATTATATTTTGTCAATGAATTGAGTGCATCATCCGGGTGTTCAGTCCATCTCTAGCCTGCCCCCATATATCTTTATTTTTTTTATAAATTCAGGCCAGGAGACTCAGTCCCTGAGGCCTGAAATAGCTGCCAGCAACATTTTTCTCATGTTGCTGGCAGCCATTCAGAGTGCTCACTCTCGCAGGAGCCTGGCTCCTGTGGAGCGAGATGGCCCAAGAGAAATAAAGATCCCTTGGTCAATCAGAACGCTCTATTTTTAAATTGGCACTCCTGCCAGAGTCTCTCGAGACTCTCGCGGACCCAACTGCCTAAAAATACAATTATGTTTTACCTACATTTCTCAAAAGCGACTGAATGGATTTTCACCACTCCACGAAAAACACAATCTATGGACCAAGATCTAGGTTCCTGTCAAATTTGGTGTCATTCCGTTCAGCAGTTTTTGCTGTAGCCTTCTCTAAAGAACTTTATGGAAAATGCATGGGGATTTTGTGTTTTGGGATCACCCCAACACTTTCCAGGAAGGAGCTGAAGTGGATTAACTGTTTTTGGGGAAAGTTTAGTGAAGATTCACCAAACTGAGCCAAAGTTATTAGAAAACCAAACAAATTTCTTTCTATGGAAAAGCTGACCTAACTATAACTGCCTAGTGGCGACCACCACCAGGTAATATGTACACACATGTATATACAAATATATAAACCCTTAACCAAATATTCAAATATCTTTGTCTATTGGCTTGCATTTTGCTTCTTCCTACCACACCCCATAGTATAAAGCAGTGGGCTTTTTACTGGGAAATAAATGAAATGCCACTCATACCGTTTCCCAACAATATGGTAGAAGGCACTTGGGTTGACCAGTGATTGCTAGTACCTATATATACTAGGTTGTCTTTACAAGTGTTCCATTGTAACCAAGACATTCATTGAAAGTTGCGATATTGATTCATCAGCATATACCAGCTTTGGCATATTTACTTATCCTATTGAAATCAAGCCCTATTTATCAGAGTAGCAAAAGTGGATATGAACAATTTTATGTTGAAGCCACACCCCCTCAACTTTGTGAACGTCATTTTAAGCAGCTGCATCTTACTCAAGAGGGACATTTAGTAACAACATGTGTTATTGCAACATTATGTCAGACATGTTAAGCAGTTGCTTCTGACTTGAGAGAAACATCTAGTAAAGTTCTGAAGGGTTGCAGTCTTGTCAAAGACTTCACTCTATTTGTTTTTGACTCGGAAAGGACCTCTAGTAATGACTTGAAGTAACTGTAGCTATGTTAAATGACAGACCAATTGGCTTTGCCAATGCTTGTTTCTGATAGTAGCTGTTTACGCTTTCTCTTAAGGTGCCCATAAATAATTTGGCAGCTCAGGGGGTGGTAAGAGTTTTACCATGCATCAGCTCAGTTGTCACAATGCCTAAATGCAGTAGCTTATAGTCTGAGCCATGTCAGGAGACTGTCTTGAGATATTCTTTGATTCACAACTTAAATGAATCATCAGTGATAGTCATAAACATTAATAGTCTTACCTGGAGCCAGGCAGAATGAAGTACCGGGGACCCCATCCCCTGGGATGAAAAAGGAGACCTCTAGTCATGCTCCTGGGGTTACTAGAGCAGCGGAGCTTACATACCTCCACCCCCTTGCCCGTCTTTGGTGGGGCAGATGGTGAAGCTAGTAGAGCCCTTCTCATGCTCCATGTGGGTAGCGGAAGAGAGTTAAATTGCCCTATCAGATTTTTAAAAGCTTTATAAAATGTGCTTGGAGTTTATGTTGCAGATGATTTTCATCTGTTTTGGCATCTACATTGGGTCAGGTTTAGTTAGTGTAGGTATGTCTGATTTGTTGGATTTGTTTCCAAAATGGACACATCCAGAGATCAGTGCTTAAATGCTGATTAGGTTGTAGGTAACATTCCCGACAATAATCATGCCTCTGACCCATCTGCCTTACTTGTCTAATTTCATAAGAGTAATGATAGCATTCAGGTTCTTGTGATTCAAAAGGGCGACTCCATTATTTTTCTTATTAGCTAGTCAGAAGACAATTTTACGCACCCATTTCCTTTTGAACTTTAAGTTTTCTTTCTCATATAAATGGATTTCCTGGATGAACGTGACGTTAGAATCCAGTCTAGAAGGTGTGAAATTATTTCCTGTCACTTTATGGGGTTGTTTATCCTTTTAATGTTTCATGAGCCACGGTTAATGTAAATTTTTGTAGTTCTCTGATAGCTGCTGATTGTGTACTGTGAGAGCCAATAAGCTATATATATAAATATTCACTGAAAAAACCATAGGTTTGAGGGATGTTATAGTTAGCTGGACATTTCACTCTTACAAAACCGTAGAAATTCCACCGTTATAGTTAGTTGAGCTAACTATAACTCACGCACTCCGCAATGCACTGCTCATGATGTCACATATTACATCATTCATGACATGGTCAGTGACATCACTGATGACATCACTGATGACATCTCAAATGACATCACTGATGACATCCCTGATGACATCATCCAGTGACTGAGTGTTTCTATAACATTTAAATATGTTTTAAATATATGCCAAGGTTTATTGAAGAATAAATGGGTGTATGAGTGTCTGGATGGATGATTTAGTTGGTGTGTGACTGACTGTATAAGTGTGTGATTAATTTGTGTCTTACTGAATGCATGTGTTAGTGACTGATACAGACATTCACACAGTTTAGTTTGTCAGTTGGTGTGTAAGCGGTTACATGGGTTGGTGAGTAGCTAAATGAGGATCTATATGGGTTATTGATTGGTTGTCTGAGTATCTGTATGGGTGCCTGAGTGTGTGTGAGTGGGTGGGGGTGTAACTGTGCATAGATGTGTGATTGGATGATTCACTGGGTGTATGGGTTCAAGAGTGCAACTGTGAAGAGCTGTATGGGTGGGTGAGTGTGTGTATGGGTGTGTTGGTGAGTGAATGGATGCCTCAGAGGTACATGTGTGAGTAACTGCATATGTGAAAGGCAGTATATGTGAGTGTTGGAGTGTATAACTGACTATATGTGAGAGTGAGTGATTGTGAGAGTGGCTGTATGGATCAGTGTGTGCTTGTATTAGTTATTGTAGAAGAGTGTAAGTATGTGTTAGTATATGTTTAAATAAGTGAGGTGGTGTGTGTATAACTGTACAGGTGAGTAAGTGGGAGTGTGATTGATTCTTTGCATGACTGACTAGGTGTGTGAGTAACTCTATGAATGAGTGGCGGTGTGTGAGTGTCTGTATAGATATGTGAGTGCATATGATAATGCCGTATGGATGGCTGCCTGCATGTATGAGTGACTGTATGGGTGAATAAGTGGATGTGTGTGTAGACGTAGGAATTAGTGAGTGGGTATGTACTAACTGGTATTGGTGTGTTTATGGTTTCGAAAATGATAGTCTGTATTTTAGAGTGGGTGTATCAAGGGTATATTAGGGTGTGATGAGGTGCATCAGATTTTCACGTGGATGATGTCATCAGTGATGTCATTTAAGATGTCATCAGTGATGTCACTGACCATGTCATGAATGATGTAATATGTGACGTCATGAGCAGTGCATTGCGGGTGCGCGAGTTATAGTTAGCTCAACTAACTATAACGGTGGAATTTCTACGGTTTTGTAAGAGTGAAATGTCCAGCTAACTATAACGTCCCTGAAACCTATGGTTTTTTCAGTGAATTTCTAAGGTTTTTTAAATGCTAATTTCTAACTATAACGTACCTGAAACCTATGGTTTTTTCATTGAATTTCAAAGGTTTTTGAAATGCTAATTTCTAACTATGACATCCCTATTAAGTCCCCTTGAATCCTGAAGGTCCCTGGTGGCCAAGTAGCCCACCAGGTACATCCAGTAAGCGCCACAGACCTGCGTTTCAGAGAGGTGTTCTGAGGCCACGCCCCTTTTTACACTACGTTGCAAACGCGGCTTCTGGCGCACTGCTGCTCAGAGGATGAAGTCCACTTGTGTCTTGAGGTCCTCAGGACACAAAAGGACCTCATCGCCCCACCAGCAGTGCACCAGAAGCCAGAAGTGCACCAGAAGCCGCGTTTGCAGAGTGGTGTAAAAAGGGGCGTAGCCTCGGAGCACCTCTCTGCAACGCAGTCCTGTGGCATTTACAAGAGGTACCTGGTGGACTAGTTGGCCCCCAGGGACCCTCAGGATTGAAGGGGAATTAATCCCCCAACTTAAAACGCAACACAGGGCGCATTTGCACTGTGGTGCAGGGAGGGGGGCGGGGCCTGATGTGACAAGTGTGCAAACGCGCCCTGTGGCGCGTTTTAAGTTGGGTGATTAAGTCTCCTTGAATCCTGAGGGTCCCTGAGGGCCAACTAGCCCACCAGCTACCTCCAGTAAGTGCCACAGAGCTGCGTTGCAGAGTGGTATAAAAAGGGGGTGTGGCCTTGGACCACCACTCTGCAACGCAGCTCCCTGGCGCTTACTAGAGGTACCTGGTGGGCTAGTTGGCCCCCAAGGACCCTTAGGATTGAAGGGGACTTAATCCTCCAACTTAAAATGCGCCACAGGGCGCGTTTGCACACTTGTCAAATCAGGCCACGCCCCCTCCCTGCACCACTGTGCAAACACGCCCCCTGGTGCGTTGTAAATTGGGGGATTAAATCCCCTTGAGTCCTGAGGGTCCCTGGGGTCCAACTAGCCCACCAGGTACCTCCAGTAAGCGCCACAGAGCTGCGATGCAGAGAGGTGTAAAATGGGGCGTGGCCTCGGACCACCTCTCTGCAAGGCAGCCCTGTGGCGCATAATGGAGGTACCTGGTGGGCTAGTTGTCCCCCAGGGACCCCCAGTAATGAAGGGGAATTAATTCCCCATCTTAAAACGCGGCACAGGGCGCGTTTGCAGACTGTTGCTGGGAGGGGCGGGGCCTCCGGCACGATGCCGGTCTTTTAAAAAAAATAATAATAATTTAGAAAGGGGGCTGGGTGGCCCCCCTTCTTTTTTTGGGCCCTGGGGCCTCCATCCCCCAGGGCCTGACCCCTTTTTAAAAAAAAAAAAAAAATCTAAACGGGAAGGGGGCCGCGTGGGCCCCCCTCCCGTGGCCAATTCTGGCCTTGGGGACCCCATCCCCCGGGGCATGGCCACATATATGCATTTATTTAAGGAGGGGGGCTCCGAGGCCCCCCTCCTGAGGCCTCTATTGGCCCCGGGGACCCCATCCCCCGGGGCAGGCCTTTATTTTTTTTAATTTTTTGGGGGGGTGGGGGGCCCGCGTGGCCCCCCTCCCGGGCCACTTCTAGCCCCGGGTACCCCATCCCCCGGGGCCGGCCCTATCCGTTGGGGACCGTGGGGGGAGCCTCAATGCCCCCACGGTCCCGCCGGCTCCCCGCCTCCTGCGGGAGCCGGCATTGCTTTTCCACACGGGCAGCTGCTGACATGCAGCTCCCCGTGTGGAAAAGCAATCTGCTTTGGATTTTGGAAGAGGGAGCAGGTATCCCTGCTCTCTCTTCCAAAATCCAAAGCAAGTTTGCTATGTCATAGCAAACAGCAGTATCCCGGGGGTGGGCACCCCGGGACACTGCAGGAGCCAGCCCTGGGGGGTGGCGGTCCCCAGGGCCATGGATGGCTCCAGGAGGGGGGCTGCATGGCCCCCCTCCCTACTATTTAAAGCCCCAGGGAGGTTGTGGTCCCCGGGGCATGTGGGGGGGCTCGAGCCCCCCACACAGGTTTTTTTTTTTTTTTTTTTAAAGCCCCGGGGGGTGGCGGTCCCCGGGGCAGCAGGGGGGCTGTGTGCCCCCGTGAATAATTAAGAAAAGCCCCGGGGTGTGGCCGTCCCCGGGGCTTGGGGGGCCTTGGAGGCCCCCCCACACATTAAAAAGGAAGCCCTGGGGGGTGGTGGTCCGAGTGGGGGGTGGTGGTCCGAGTGCCCTCCCGCACATTATTTAAAGCAAGCCCCGGGGGGTGGCTGTCCCGGGGCGTGTGGGGGGGCTTGAGCCCCCCACACAGGTTTATTTACTTTTTTTAAAAAGCCACGGGGGTGGCGGTCCCCGGGGCAGTGGGGGGGCCGTGTGCCCCCGCGAATAATTAAGAAAAGCCCTGGGGGTGGCAGTCCCCGGGGCTTGGGGGGCCTTGGAGGCCCCCCACACATTAAAATGGAAGCCCCAGGGGGTGGCGGTCCCCGGGGCTGCGGGAGGGCTAAGTGCCCTCCCGCACATTATTTTAAGCAAGCCCCGGGGGTGGCGGTCCCCGGGGCTGCGGGAGGGCCGAGTGCCCTCCCGCACATTATTTAAAGCAAGCCCCGGGGGTGGTGGTCCCGGGGCGTGTGGGGGGGGCTTGAGCCCCCCACACAGGTTTTTTTTTATTTTTTTAAAAGCCCCGGGGGGTGGCGGTCCCCAGGGCAGCGGGGGGGCCGTGTGCCCCCATGAATAATTAAGAAAATCCCCGGGGGTGGCAGTCCCCGGGGCTTGGGGGGCCTTGGAGGCCCCCCACACATTAAAAAGGAAGCCCCAGGGGGTGGCGGTCCCCGGGGTTGCGGGAGGGCTGAGTGCCCTCCCGCACATTATTTTAAGCAAGCCCCGGGGGGTGGCGGTCCCCGGGGCTGCGGGAGGGCCGAGTGCCCTCCCGCACATTATTTAAAGCAAGCCCTGGGGGGTGGCGGTCCCCGGGGCTGCGGGAGGGCCGAGTGCCCTCCTGCACATTATTTAAAACAAGCCCTGGGGGGTGGCGGTCCCCGGGGCTGCGGGGGCCCCCGTGGGCCCCCGCATATATTTTTTGGCAATGCCCCCGGGACCTGTACCACCCGGGGGCCTCAATTAAATGAAGCATGGGAGCCCGCGCTTCATCTTTTAAAAAAAATTCAGAGGGATTCGCAACCCCAGCGCGAATTTCGCCAAAATTTTTAAAAAATGCTTTTTTTGGCCGTGGCGGTCCTTGTGGGACCCCCTGAGCAGGCCTGGGGGGTCAGGATGTTTCTACCCTGCCCCCTTTTCTTTTTTTTCACCTTTGTTTTACTGTTTTCTTGTGACTCGGTTCTACCGCGTCACAAGATGGCTGCCAACACTTCCTGGTTTGGAGTGTTGGCAGCCAATCACAGTGAAGCTCGTGGTCGGGAGGGGTCGCGAATCCACCGCTGCCATAGATATCAAAACTTTTATTTTTGAATTTCTCAGCAACTACTGAACGGATTTACACCATTTAAAAAAAAGGACGCTTTCTGAACCAAGCACTACCTTTTCCCCAAATTTGGTGTAATTCCGTTCAGCAGTTCGGGCTGTAGCCGTGTCTAAAGTTTCCTATGGGAAATTGATTTTCCGACCTCTATTTTTTGAATTTCTCAGGAACTACTGAATGGATTTACACCATTTAACAAAAAGGACTCTTTCTGAACCAAGGGCTACCTTTTTGCAAAATTTGGTGTAATTCCGTTCAGCATTTCGGGCTGTAGCCGTGTCTAAAGTTTCCTATGGAAAATAACATGGAGAAAACACGTTTTGGGACCCCCCCTTTTTTCTTGTCCCCCGCTTGGCGAATCACCCCGAAACTTTAAAGACAGGAGCTGACCGGAGCGCCCCACTAGTTTTGCAAATTTTGCGATGATTCGTCAAACGACGCCAAAGTTATTGGACAAACAAAAAATGCTTTTCCTTTTTCTTGTATAATTCACTTCTCACATCCTCAAGTTCAATTTCATCAACCTTTCTCTTCTTTCCTCTTCCTGTCACACTATACGATTCATTCTTTCTACAACATTTGCACCATATTATTATCATCAGTACTATCATTGCTATTCCTGCTAATGGTACTAGTATTTGACCTATAAGCCCTTTCCCTATATTAGAAAACCAGGTACCAATTGACGCAATACTACTTGTCAATCTTTCCCATACACTATCAACTTCCAGTGGTTTAAGTTCCTTTTCAAGTTTAGTTATATTCTGTATATACGTTCCAATTTCTGCACTTTTATCAGGAATGTAAGTGCAACAATGTTTCGTCTTCAGTAATTTACAGACTCCGCCCTCTTTTGCCAATAAAATATCAAGAGCAAGTCCATTTTGCATTACCATAGATCTAATCGCAACCATCTCCGCATTAATCATTAGAAATCCTCCAGCAGTGTCAGTTGATAAACGATCAACCACTGTAGACAATTTACATATTTTCCTTGAGTTCAGAATTATTCCCACCGAAGGTATCAATGCACCAAATATATCACCTACAATTTCAGAAAAACTAGCTCTTTTACTATGTGTTAATTCGCCATTGTTTTCATTGCTCCCAGTGTTTCTTTTTACGTGGTATATCTTTGGAAATACTATTCCAAAATAACAACTTCCATACCACCGTGAAGGAAGCCTAAAGTAAGCCTTATTCCTGCATACATAATAGACTCCAGGAAAGACTGAATCTGTTCCTCCTTTGATTCCCCAACCTCCAAGAATTAAGAAATTGTGTTCACATTCACTGGTACCAATGAAAACATTGTTATAATCAGTCCTTAATCAGTCCTCAATCTATGTAGACAAATTTTCCCCGTTTTTACAAAATCCAGAACCATAGCAGCTTGAGCCTTGCCAGGTGTGTAACTTCCTTCTTTCTCAGCCCAAGGTGGTAAATGAGCCTTATGCTCAGAAGCTTTCCTTTGAAAATCTTGTCTTCTATTTTCTACTGAATTCAAAAATATCTTTTCTTCTTCGTGTAAAGAACATGTTAGATTGTGTCTATGTGCATGTGTTATGTCTTTTCATTGTTAAGAAAAGTTCTCCCATAAACTGTGCGTCTTGACTACTAAGCACTGGGTTCATACTCTTTCGAATCGGAACCTCAGAAAATATCACATCTATGTTTGAATAATAATATTGAAGTCTCCCTGTTCTATAAAATAAACTAGCTAATACACTACATGATATGCCATATGTCAATGGTAAGTGATGATATGTTAATCCTTCTGCTACTGATTCGGGTAACTTCATACAGACATAACAATTACTAACTTCCATGGTATCTACATATTGAAATAATAACTTTGTGAAGACATTTAAACTAGTGTTGTTATCAGTTATTTCATGATGAAATTCTGGTTCATTTTCTGCCATTAGTTCTATTCTATTTCCCTTCATGTGTGCTGTCTTTCCTTTAGTTTCGTTATTAATCTTTTTATCCATTATCATAAGGTAAGGGACTGCTACAATCAGGACTAACCATACTATAAGCACCATTACTAGACTACATATGCATATTGCACAGCATCTTCTACAACATCTCTGTTTTGGTCTCCCAGCAACTCTATCATCAGACATTTCGACAAGGAAGATTGCTCTTCTTATCTATTTCGCATTTCTTTATATCACTCCTTTGCGTAGTCAAGGTGGTCTTGTTTCTTTCTTGTACGTCAATTCTGCACTTGTTCCTTCGTCACCACTTTCACTTGACTCTGAGCTCTCGTAATCTTCAAGAATAATGTAAGTCCAATCAGGACCCTTGAATTTGTTATTTACAAGTTTCAGTCTCTTGCTTCTTCTTTTCTTAGTTCTGTTTTCTTGTTCGGTTTGACTTGTTACTTCATTTACTTGATTTGGATCTTCACTTCTGGTTGTTATGTGGTATTTTACTCTTTTAATGACACTAGGCCAATGATCACCTTTTCTTGTTTTCTTTGTTTGCACTGTTTCTTTATTTTTGTCTTCAGAAATTTCTTTATTTTCACTGTTTGACACCTTTTAGTTTTCTGTAATTACTGTTTTTCTTTCTTGCTCTTTTCCAGGCCTTATTTGGTTTTCTTCTGCAGCTCCTCCGTGAGTTTCCAACAATTGACCTTGTTCTTTGCTTAATTCTTCATGCTCATGTTTCTCGAGATCTTTTTCTTCTGTGTGATTTTCTGGATCTAGCTGGTTCTGATCAGGGCTTATTGCACTTTGTACTTCTGCAGCCTGACCGGATTCTTCGAAACCTGTCTTTCCCTGCTCAAAACTTGTTGGTTCTTCGTTATTTTGAGTCCAGTTTCCTTTCCCTATCTGGTCCTGCTCAGGTTCTTTTATTGTATGTTCTTCTTTTTCCTGAGCTGCTTCTTCTTCACCTATCTGATCTTCTTCAATTTCTTCCAATTTTGCTTGACTTCTTGTTCTGTAGTAAACTTCAGGAATTTCTACCACCGTTATCCAGTCCTGACTTGTGCTCGGTTGTTCTTCTGCAGCTTCTCTCGAATCTCGAACCTGAGATTCTTCAGCTGGGCAACCTTCAGCTTCCTCAGTGATTGATGCTGACTGAGGATTTTCTTCTTCAGGGTCTGGTACTCTTTTGGTGTGGCTTACATGAATCCAATTAGGAAATCCTGCACACTTCACTGCTGTATTGGTAGTCAGTATGACTTGACAAGGTTTTCCCCATCTAGGTGATAGACACGTCTCTCTGGTGTGATTCTTCACTACCACCCAGTCACCAGGATTCAGATCATGTTCTTGTTCAGGCTGCCTTGAAATTGCGTCTTCTCCGACCTGATGAGAGACAGAACGCACTAGGTCAGCCAATCCTTTGCAATAATCCAGAACCATATCATCAGATATATTCAGCAGTTTGTTTATGGGAACATGTGCTTGTCTCATTGCTCTTCCCATCATTATCTCGTGTGGGCTCAATCCCGTATTTCTATCAGGAATGCTTCTGAGTCCCATTAAGACGAGTGGCAATGCATCCGGCCACTCCAATGATGTTGATGCACACATTTTTCCCAGTCTGGATTTTATAGTGCCATTCAATTGTTCAACCACTCCAGAAGCCTCTGGACGATATGCACAATGCAATTTTTGTTCAATTTGGAATGCTTCACAGATTATTTGAATCACTTCACTGTTAAAATGTTTTCCTCTATCTGATTCCAAAGTTACTGGGAAACCAAACCTAGGAATGAGTTCTCGTAGTAACAGCTTTGCAACTGTGATGCTGTCACTCCTCCTGGTAGGGTAAGCCTCCACCCACTTTGAAAACAGACATACTATGACTAGCACATATTTCAACCCTCTGCATGGTGGTAACTGTATAAAGTTGAACTGTAATCTTATAAATGGCCCTTCTGCTTTTCCAATTTTCCCAAACCCAATTATTGTTTTTCTTCCTGGATTATGCATCTGGCAAGTCAAACATCTCTGGCAAAGGCTCTCTGCTACAGCCCTGAACTTGGGATTGTACCAGTTCTGTCTGAAAAGCCTAATCATTGCATCTCTCCCTATATGTGTGTCTCCTTGATACATCCTGGCCATTTGAGAAAGCAGACAGTCAGGCATGACTGGTCTGCCATCAGCACAAATCCACACTTCATCATCTCCCCTTTGGGAACAACCCACTTTAATCCATGTTTTCTTCTCACTTTCATCAGCACCATCTTGTAATCTTCTAACCTCATTCCATGTTTCAGGTGGCATATACAGCATAAGTTGGCAACTGATTCCCATTCTTTCCACCCTTTTGTTGACTGACAATCTGTTCCTGGCACAATGTTGAGCCACAAGATCTGCATATCTGTTGCCGACTACCACCCAGTCATCTCCTGACTGGTGTGCGGCACATTTCACCACAGCCAATTCTTTTGGTGATTGTATTGCCTCCAGCAATTCCCTTACAAATTTTCCATTTTTATAGTCACTTTTTGATTCCTCCCAATTTTGCACGCTTTTATCAAAGCAATCAATTCAGCTACTTGTGCAGATTTTACTCCTGGTAAATAGGATGCTTCGACTATTCCAGTTAATTCACATACTGCATATGCTGCAGTCAGTTTACCATCTTCATGCCTCTGGCATGAACCATCAACAAACAGCTCCCTGTCTGGCTTTCTAAGGGGCTGTTCTTCAAAGTCCGGACGTGGTTTCATGCATAACTCTGTGACTTGTAAACAATCATGTTCTTCTTCTTCGTCATTTTTAATTTCCTCATGATACGGGTCTGGTAGTAAGGTAGCGGGATTTACTATGGTACACCTCACTATGTTCACATTTTCAGCTCCCATTATTATTCTCTCATATTTAGTCAGCCGACTAGGAGTAAGATGCTGAGTTTGTGTTCTTGTCAACAGAATCACAACCGCATGTGGAACAAACACCTTTACTGGGTGTCCCATTACAATTGACTCACTTTGTTCAATGCTTAAACAGGTAGCCGCTACTGCTTTTAAGCAGTCTGGCAATGCGGCTGCCACTGGGTCCAATGTAGCAGAAAAATATGCTATAGGACGTCTGGTCAAACCATGTCTCTGGGTTAGGACTGAAAGTGCACAATTTTCTCTCTCGTGACAGAACAATGCGAAGCTTCTCTTATAGTCAGGCATGCCTAGGGCCGGTGCTGAGCACAAAGCATTTCTCAATTTTACAAAGGCTCCTACACTCTCATCATCCCATTCAACTGGGTCCTTTGCTTTCTTTCTTGTCATTTGAATTAGGGGCTTCGCTAACAAGGAAAATCCTAGTATCCCTTGTCGACAGTAACCTACTATTCCTAGGAACATTCTCACTTCTCTTTGGGTTACAGGCATTTGCATTTTCTTAATCAATTGTACTCTTTCCGATGTTATTCTCCTTCTGCCCCTCTCAATTTGGTGTCCTAGGTACTTAACTGCTGTTGTACAGAACTGCAATTTTTCTGGTGAGACTTTATGTCCTTCTTCAGCCAAATGATTCAATAGTGCTATGGAATCAACAACACAGTCCTCTCTGGTGTTTGATGCCACCAGTAAGTCGTCGATATATTGGACTAAAACTGAGCTTCCTGGCATCACTAGCTTCTCTAGGCACTTTTTCAATAATTGATTAAAAATAGAAGGACTTTCCGTGTACCCCTGAGGAACACGATTCCATACATAGACTTTGTTTTCAAATTTAAATGAAAATAGATACTGGCTGTCTGGGTGCAATGGTATTGAAAAGAACGCTTGGCATAAATCAATCACTGAACCATCCTGCACTCCAAGGTATTTGATATAGGATTACTGCAGGATTTGGCACTATAGGACAACAAGGTTCCACGATCTTATTTATTTTGCGCAGGTCCTGAACAATCCTATATTTTCCGCTAGGTTTCTTTAAGCCCATTATTGGTGAATTACATGGACTACTCATCACTTCTCTTAGTATGTTTTGTTCTACCATTCGATTTATTTCTTCAATGACTCCTATCTTTACTTCTGCACTCATTTTGTACTGTCTGGTATTTGGGAAAATCACACCTTCTTTTACAGTAATTTTAACTGGGTCTATTTTGGCCATAAGTCCTACTTCCTTTCCTGTGAAATCCCATACTATGGGGTTTACTGTAGTTTTTAATTCTTCTGGCAGCTCATCTTTTGTTATTAACGAAAACATCTCATCTACCTCTGTACCTTGTTTTGCAATCATAAACTTATATACATGATCTTCATCTGGGGTTTGAACTGCCACACCATCCGGTGTGAAGAAAATTGTACAGTTCATCTTACAAAGCAAATCCCTGCCCAATAAATTTACTGGACTGGAATCACATACTACAAATTGATGCATTTCTCTGAAATTTCCAATTTTAACTTCCATTGGTTCTGTAGGAGGTGTTCTAATCTTTCTATTAGCTACTCCCACTACTTGGATAGCTTCTCCAGAGAGAGGAAGGTCTGGAATGTCTGCTGTTCTCACAGTAGACTGGGTAGCACCAGTGTCCAAAAGAAAAGTAATATCATTACCTTTTACACTCCCTTCAACATATGGACCTGACTGATCTACCGGTAAGGATGCGCCAAGTACGCACTCCTTCTCCCCTCTCCCAGGCACCGTCATGAACTGTATTGACAGAAATCGTCCTGTAAAAGAAACTGTGATGTTACATAATCATTCTTACCACTTCCTCCTTGATATCCGACGTCTGTACCGTGTTTTGCTCTGCTTACATTACCCTGAATTGGTGCAGGTGGCAACTGACTCTGAGGGTTTACACCCTGCTGTGAGTCATTCTGCGTCTGTGGATTTAAATTTTGATTTGGGCCATTATTATTCCGAATCTTTTTACATTCATCCTTCCAATGCCCCAATTTTCCGCATCCATGACAAGGAAATTTCTTTTAGCTTCTTCTCTACTCATTCGTCCTCTCACTTTTCCACCATTCCCAGTATCGCCATTCGTTCCAGAATCCTTTCCTTGATTTTCACTTGGATTTTCCAAATTAATTCCCTGTTTCTCAGCCATTTTCACTTGTGCCCACATCACTTTTTCCTGCAATTTCTTGTGTCTATCCTCAATATCGTCTCCACAATATTTCGCATATTTCAGAATCTCATCTATGGGTTTTCCCTGCCAACACAACATGTGCTGTTTAATCATCTGACAGATTTCTGGCTTTAGACCATAAACAAATCGATACACAAACTGACTCATGTTCTTGTCTCCAATGTCCTCAAATCCACTATATTGCTTAAATACCTGCAATAAACGCTCATAATAGGCATGTACCGATTCACTAGCTTCTTGGGTGGTTCGATCTATTTTCACCCAATCTGTTTCTTTCGGTGGTATTTTGCCTTTCAGGTAAGTTATCACCTGCTGATACTTTTTCATTACATCATTTGACGGGGCACCTGTTTTTGGATCTCTAGGATACTCATCACTTGGCCAATCAACTGTAATTTTACAATCTGTCCACAAATCGGCAGGTACCACTATGTCAAACAGACCATCTAAATCTTTCAACAATACCTTTGACACCTTCACAAACCTCTCAACCTGTTTGTACCATTCAATTGGTTTTTCTCTCAACTTTGGAAAATCATTCGTAAATGACAAAATATCCTGTCTACTCCATGGGACATGTACATAGCCCCCTCCGGGAACTTCTCGCATCGGATACATTTGATCTGTCTTCCCTGTTTCTTTCATCACATATTCAGATGCTGTTCTACTGGATCGTGCCTCTTCCTTTTTCTTTGCCCATCGAACTCTCCATTTATCTAGGTCTCCCCATTTTTGCAAGACTGTCATTAACTCTTTTACTTGTAACTTTCTTCCAGAAGCATTCATATTTTCTAAATCTTTGTCTGAAAAATCTGCTCTATAGAGTTTCTGCAACACCTTTGATCTCCCTATTTCAATTCCCATCTGCAAAGCCAAATCTGATAATTTTTCATGAAATAATTTTACATTTCTGCTGATACTTCTGCATATGAATAATAATTCTTCTTCATTCTAAGCATTTAGGCGATCTAGCCCCACATTTCCTGCTATTATTTCTTCTAATTCAACTTTTAATTTATAAATGTCCATGATCTTTGGAGGTGTACACTGTTGATCTGATCCTTGTGCCCATCTTTCTAAGTCTTCTGGACTAACTACAGTGACACTTTTGCTCCTGATGAAGTTATCAAGTTTACCTCTTTTGAGCACCCAGGTGTAGTTCTTCTGGGAGTACTATTTACAGAATCCCGAATTGGTAAATCCATCAATGATATCGTAGATTCACAATCACTAAAATGATCCTCAACCATTACTGTTGCTTCAGGTTTAGGAATATTCACAGGAGTAGGCATAACTAACGATGGAGGACAGTTTCCCTGGTTACCATATAATGGAACTACTGGACCAATTGTTACAGGTATGGTCAAAGAATCAGGATGTACTTTTATCTGTGTTATCTTCTGTATTAATTCTGCTCTTGTCTTTTCTAAGGCTTCTTTTTCTTTATCATGAAGTATCCTACTGGGGGTGAAATCATGCACTACCTGTGGTACTAATGGAGTTTTTAACAGTGGGGCACTTGGGGTGCATCCACTTGTCCCTTCCTGATATGGTGGGGGATTCCTTAATATTTCTTCTATAAATTCATCTTTGGAATCTCCATTTCTCATTAAATGTTTTGTCTTTTCTGTGCATTTGCTTCCTAATTTTTCTTCTGCTGTTAACAATGGATATAAGCCTTCTGTAAGCATTGCCCTCCTCCATTGTTTCATCTGACCATCCCTAGACTCATGTTGGTATCTGGGGAAAAATCCTCGATAACCCCCATTACTCCTGGATCGGTCACGCTCAAATGCCTCGGTTTCCCATTCCTCTAAGGCTTCGTATTGAGTTAATCTAGGTCTGGGTTCCAAATCGTTCATTCTCAATCTCAAATTTTGAAGAATTCTTCCATTAAAGGTACCATTCTCGGGAAATGCTAATATCCCATCATTTTTGGTATATTCTATCCAATTCTCTATCCATACACAAGTATGATAACCTCTCTCCATCATCATGAATGAAGCGGGCGTTTTAGCTGGTGGAATGATAATTCCTTCCCTAGTTTTGATTGGTTTATCCTTTTTAAAATAGTTCTTAATCTTTTGCAGAAAGGACATTTTTCTCTTTTCTCCGTACATCTTGGGCAAATCTCGATGTATAAAATTATATTCTGCAAAACCCAAGAATCTCCTATCCGGACGAGTTCCTGTTAAAGTCGGATTGAGTTCTAACATGCAATCTTTATCCACTAAGATTTTAGCTTCTAAAATATCAACCAATCAAGTGTCTGCTAACTTTTATTTCTGAACCAATCGTAACGCGGCCTTTCGGTGACGTTTGTCTGTCAACCCCTCCTTTACAATCTGCGCTTCTCTGTCCCTCGCTGTTTCAACCAATCCCAGCGCAGCACCTGTGACGTCAGTACTGCTCCTGACTACTGACCCCTCCTTTACAAGAGTCGTTCCACACCCGCTGATTCAACCAATCCCAGCGCGGCGTTTGTGACGTCAGCTCCCTCTCCGGTAGCTGACCCTCCCTTTACAAAATCTTACGCAAACTTTATTTTCTCTATAAATCTTAATTAAATTTCAGTAACAACATAAAACATTCGCTATCGTGCCAGTTTCTCTAAAATAAAAAAGATAATTTTCTCTCACACTTAGTAAAACCTTTCCGTTTACTAAACATACACTACGAGTAAAACCCTTCCGCTTACTCTTCACACGAGGTCCAGAAGTACCTGTTACTTCTCCAATGTTACCCTTTCTAGGTGTTATAACATCAAATTTTCACCAGCGTACTCCTTTGCTATCACTCACACGCATAGATTCCCTAACCAGTACTGATAGTCCTGCTTAACTTTTCAGTACTATTTCTGCCTGACAGATAACCTCGCTGCAGTATGGCTTCCACTTACCATCTGCTATTCTTTCCCCGGGGATTCTGGACAACATAAAACAAACTTTGAATACACGGATGTTAGTTCATAAAAATAAAATTCTCATTACCCAATTAACAAAGAGTAACCATCCTCTGATTACCAGAAAACTTATACAGCGCAATATTAGCAAACAGCATTCATACACCAGATACTCACTTGGGCCCATACATTCATACTACGCTAATACTTACGCTGGGTTTTATCAGTTGTTACTCTTTATCAATTCAATTCAAAAGAACTTTATTCGGTTACATTACATGTAAACCATAAAAGCACATATTATTTCATTTACAAACAGAGATAAAAAACATTATATATATACATCCTTAATAAGAAGTCAAATCGCAATTGTTTTACGTAATTTAAAAACTGTTTTTAAAAAGGCAATAACAGAGATAATAATAAATTCATTATCTAAAAATTGTAAAGCGAGGTATGCAGGGCGACACTGTCTCAATCCGAATCTCTTTATGACCGGTCTAATCCACTTATTCCTGGATGTTGAGTAAAAACTACAAAATAACAAAATATGCATCGTTGATTGTTCAGAAATATCATCACAAGGACATTTACACAAGGATCGTGACCAATCATTTTGCTCGGGGAAACTCAGGGACCTATGCAAAGTGTTTAATCTAATCTTGTCAGCAAAAATCTATCATAATCTCTAGTTACAAATATAATATACGGTTGTATAGTTAAAGTAGCCAAAGTTTGAGTATGTGTTTGAACCGTTATTTTTCCACTTTCAACCTTAATTCTCATTTCGTTTTAAACACTGCATGCATACACTCTTTAATTCTTTTCTCGTCACGTTACGCAAAGTGAGAGGGTCAGTATAATATTCTTGATGGCCTATTCGAATTACAAATTTTTTGACATAATCCAACCATCTTATGTGTCTGGCCCCGTCAAGACCCATTGCATCCTTCAAAATTTGTCTATTGAAGGAGGCCTCATCAGTAGTCCAAACCCTGTGCCATAAAAGAACAGGCTGTATCTTGATCAAGTCTTCCAGGAATGGCATACCTAGTTCACTATGACAAATAAAACTTGACGTACTACCTGGTACAGCTAAAAGAAACCTAAAAAACAAATTTTCGACCAACTGGAGCGAATTAACATTAGCAATACCCCAGATGCCGGCACCGTAGGTGGCAACCGCCACACATTTTGCTTTATAAATTTTTATCAAATCATCCGGTGAACGTTTTCCCAACTTTCTACTAAAATTTAATAGTGCCATCAATGATTTGTTGAACAAGAGCTTTCTGGCCATTACTGCTCGAGTCCAAGATCCACAATTACTAAATAAAATTCCTAAGTAAGAAAAGGTTTTAGTACTCTCAATTATCTTTGAATCAATAAAGTTACTCTTTATCAAAATCCCTGCTACCAATTACCTTCCGATTGAAGAGTAATGACTTACCAATGAATCCTTTGCTAATTGGGAAGTTTAAAATGAGTGACATTCATTATAGTACATAATCCTGAAATAACCACTGAGTCAGGAAGTTTAAAATGTTTATCTAAAGATTTAGCAGAGTATATTACAGAAACACATGGTACTTAATCGCACATCACGGATGAAGTAGAGAAAAATAATTATTGATTAATGACGGTCCCTCAGAAAGGAGAAGATAGAGACAGCAGCGCAACTAAAGGTTGCATTTATATTTACCTAAATGCGAGAACCAAACCCCTTGGCCAAGGAGTTGGAAAGATTAGGACCCAGGAAGGATGAAGAGCAAAGACCTCCTCCAGGATCAGGACAGGACCGGTGACCTCTCTACAACGACGCCTGCGTCGTTCCCCTCTCTGATAGTCGACTTCTCCTCGATTCTCCCGTGCCTTTCTTCTAATGGACTCCGCCGCCCCCTCCTCAGGACCTCTTCTGGACAGGGATTCAGTCTGCAAATGATCAGCTTGGCGGTCTGGAGCTCTTCTGTGCTTTCTGAGAATAAGCTCTCTTGCAGCATCTCCTTCTAACTAATTAGCTAGTTCTATATCTATTATACCCTTCTACGTCCATGTACCTCCCCTTAATGTTGCTAAAATATGGGACCACTACTTCTGATTGGACAGGGACAGGGTGTTGATCCTCACACCATATTGATTTGGTACGCATTTCTGAAGACCTTTGTTTTTAAACTACCGCCTATTAAATTTAATACATTGGCTTTATTTCCCACCCGTCTCACGACAAAGTTTATTCAATTTCCATATACATAGTTGCAAGTTTGGCAGGAACACATGAATACATCAATATCGGCCATTAGGTCGTGGCCTTGGACGACGTCCAGGTTGACTTCATTCTTTCCGCTCTGGGCAGTCTTTCATAGAGCATGCGCGGAACCAACGTCATTCGAGTTTTCAGTTCACCAACCCCAGGCCCAAGTTTACGAACTAATAAAAGTCAAAGAAGAGAATATTAAAATCACAAATAAAATGTTTCACTGTATACCCACTCTTTCTACTCTATCCCCATTTACTTATAAATCTATCCCGCATTAGTAGCGTTAAGAAAACGACAATTTAATAATAATGCAAGAGCAAGCTGAAGCATGTAAAAACATCAAGCACCCATTTTAATGCACACTGCGCAGAAGCAGAAATTTCCCTCCAAGCAAAGAAAGACGTCACACCACGTGATATGGTTGAGACATGCGCAGTAAAGTTCCCGCGCTTTAGCGGCCATTTTAGAAAAAGACAAGCGTTACTTGTTAGTTAGAACACATAGGCAAGCTTCCTTGCTAATTGTATTCGTGTGTGCAATGGTTAGTATAACAATACAAGATTAATAATTTAATACTGTGAGGAGATTGCATTCGAGCAAGTCTCATTTGTGAGTCCTTGCTCCATCAGTACCATGCTGTCTTGTTTTTGTAGGACGTGTGCCCTTTGAAGGAGAGGCATTAATAAAGTGTAATTTCATGGGATTTTGTCTTGCCTGTCAGCTGTGTGGGTGGGGATTGAAGCCATCTTTGTTCATGTCGGATAGACAAAATTAACTCTGAGGTCTATCGCAGCTGTTGGTGATCAAGAATAGTCTTTTTTTGGGTGGAGTTTGAGGTAGGTACATCACACTCACTTCTGGATTATCTCAAGGCATGTTTTGAGTCACTAAACTCCATTAGCTGTGGAGCTTTTGAGGTAGAGTTGCGAAAGATCTTAATATTGTCAGTGTGTAAGATACCTAGGGGTTCCATCTAGAGGTTAAAGAAGTTGCTAGAGAGGTTAGAAAGCTGGGGTGCTTAACAGTAAAACAGGTTTTTGGGGTCTTATAGTTTCTAGCTGTATGAGGTTGTAGCAGTTAGTGAACCAGCAGGTAAACCATTGAAGTGCTGTATCAGCGAAGTCCATGCATGTTTCCCAGGTGTTGACCAGCGCTTGATATTCCAAAACTTCAAAGGCCACAGAGAGGGTGAGCAGTATCAAGAAGCAGGTGTTTATTATTGTTGAGTAGGGATTTACTGTCAACTATTTGAAGAGCATCTACTTATGTGCTGCAGCATTGTGTGAAGCTCAATTTGTTGTCTTGCAGAAGACTGTTATTTCTGATTTTCTTTCCATATGCTTTTTCTGATGAAACTGTGACAAGTTTATGACTTGGGAAAACAGCAACCAACGCGTCCAAAATCAGCAACCCTACTGTAAGAAACCTGCAATAATGTATCTTGATCCAACAAAGGAAGACAATTCTTCCATGGGTCACCAAGCAGTACAAGTAGCCCACCAACCTCAAATCAGTAAAGAATTCCCACTGGCTATCTAGTCCTGGCCTGTCTTTAACAAAGGACCAATAACATTTGTTCCTCTCTATTCCTTTTCCTTTTCTGCATATATTATGTTTTTTATCTGAGAGTCTTGGTTGCACCATAGTGCTGTAGGTTCATGTTTGGAGGATCATGTTACAGTGGAGCTGTGCGTTTTTCATGTTTCTTCCAAAATATGTTGTTGGCGTCAAGACATTTGTTGATATCGCTTGTGGAATAGAGGGAGCTACACAGGTTGAGGAGGTCTTCTTGGAGGGCTTCCGTGGGGATGTCTTTGTAGGTCTAGAATGATAGTTTGTTTCTTTTTGGTTGACTTGAGTCTAAGATGCATAAAGAATGATGAAGGGAATGGTAAAGTGGTCAGTCCAATTCAGGGGTTTTGGGCCTTGCAGTGAATTTTGGGTCAAATCAACAGGATGAGGTTGAGGGATTTGCCTTTAGAGTGGGTGGGCGGGTGCTGAGTAGCTAGATTCTGTCATTATTTTTGTGCTGAAGTCGCTGTATAGGCTGAAGTCTTCAAGGAATTTTGGTGGGTGTGCTAAATTGAGATAGAGGAGGGAAACTTTGAGATTTTATCTATAATGTTTTTGTTGGGTCCTGCAGTCTATACACCATGCTGTCTCTGAGGTGCTCACACTGGGAAGTGGCAGCTGAGAAGCTCCAAAACCCCAGGCATTACATGATATCTATGGGTGCAGGGCCATGAAGAATTGTGGATAAGGTTGAGTCCCCCATCTTTTTTGTGTGTGCCGTATATGTGTGGGATGCTGTAACCCTTGGAGAAGAGGAAGTGTAGGATGTGTGAAAGCCGGTGTGAATACATATTTCATTGATAAAAAGAGCTTCTAGGTTATGTTGTGTTATGATGTCAGCTATGTCAGAGGCATCGATGGCTGAGGTGTATTCATTCATGAACATTTGCTAGATGGTTTATGTTGCTAGTATGTGTGTGCTAGTGATTGGTATGTGGATGAAGTTACTTGTGTTTCTTGTAAAGAAGTGGTAAGTGTGTTTACAAGGATTGATGTGCATGCTAAGGGGTGTATGAAGTACCTGAAGCAGATGGTTCATCACAGGGACAAGGGTTCTGATCATAGGTCTTTAAAGGCCTAAGGAGGTTCATACATGAAATGCCTTTATCTTTGTCTGCCTCTAGCTGAACATGCTCGGGTGGCAGAACACCTTCTATGGGTCTCAGCAGAAGAACAGAGTTAGCTCTGATTGGCTGGGCGAAAAGAGCGCTCAGGCTACTGGTGCTTCTTGAAGGACTGATTGGTCTTTTGCATCCAGTTTATGGCAGAAAGGCGCTGGCGTGTGCAGACTGGCTCATCAGGTGTCATGCCGCCTCAGGTGCATGACACCTAAGTGTGTTAGGGATCTCTCCGAGGATGCTTCTTGCGGGGTTAGCTGCTTTCTAGGTGGCTTACTGGCCTATTAGGTCCAGCTTATGGCGGGAAGGCTTGGTGAAGCGGTCACAGTGAAATTGCCAAGTGCCATCCAAAGGGTACCACAAAAATCACCAACTCTCTTTCAGACATGCAACACCTTTCAGACTTTAAAGTGTAGGATTATTTTTGTGCCTGGGTTCAAGCCAGAGCCTCCTCTTTCCTCAAGAAGCAGACAGGTGAAGAGTAGATGTTTCAGGAGGTGTACAAATCTGATCCCTACTGTTTAACTGGGGCCAAGAAGTACCCATCAATTCCCTATTGTCCATTTTGTCTCTCCAGTGGCCCACACCACTTGACATAGATCACAAAAGACACGTGTCTTCTCATTGGTGAGAACAGCTGTGTTCTCTAATATTGGAGAATTTGTCACCAATGGTGCAGTCAACTGCAAAGTTGATGTTGTTTGTGTTGTCAACGGCAGGGTTGACCTCATCAGTGTCATCGATGGCAGGGTTGACTCTGACGTCGTTGTCAATGGCAGGGATGTCACCGTCATTGGTTTTGTCATTGACGGTCTCGTTGACATGTTCTTGTCATCATGGATCATGGATGATATCGTCGACCACGAGGCTTCCTTTGAGGATATGTATTTTGAAGATGTTTTCTTCTTTATTACTGAGTGATGATCTTTATAATGTCTAGATGTTTAGAGATATAGTTTTCTTGTTTGCTAATTGAGGAGGTGGTTGCAAGCAAGCCAAATCTGTCCAGTTCAGGAAACTGTATAAGTCTCCTTTTCTGTGCTGCGTTTGTGGAAGTGCTTGGAGGAGCACTTTTCATGGAAGGCATCCCTCTGAGAAGGAGGAAATTATTTTTAGCCATAAGAAATAATGCCAACCTCCTTTCTCTGTCCTTAGGAGTCTTAATAGTAAACGTTTTGCATATATCACATCTTGATGCCTTGTTATATGGGTAAAGGCAATAAACACAATGAGAATGAGGGTCATCAGTGTCCACAAGATGAACAAGGTTTGAAAAGAGATTTCTTCTCTCTTTCAGCCATGATGACAGTTGGCAACAGCTGTCTGTCAGATAAAATGATCTCTCTGCACCAGAAAAGAAGGAATCTACCTTAAAACAACTCACAGTACTTCTGTGCTGAAGGTGGGCCTGGTTTAAATCCAGGTCAGATCAAAAAAATAACAGCTTCAGTTTTGCTGAAACGTTAGAGCAGACTTCTGGTAGGGAATTCTCTCACACATAATGTGCAGTAGAAATCTGAACTGTGGTTGGCCTCTAGGGGAGTAGGAGAGATTAAGCTTCCACCTCATTGGCTGAAGTTTGGGTTCCTACAAATGAGGTTAATGTGCTACTAAATAGATAATATTGTTTCAGGCCTATCACCATTTTAATACTGTGTACTGCTATTTTAAGGTGCAGAGGACTCCCAGTCTGACTACTGGCAATGATTCAAGCATTTGAATATATAAAAGATACCAACGGTGGAGAACTGGAGTTACAGGTAAGTAACTAGTTCTACATCTGCCTCTGCCACCACTTTCCAGGCCCACTCTGCCTCCCAATTCATTATCTTATGCAATTCTGCAAAATATAGAAAGCTCCTGTGTTTGGGAACAATTGAGCTAATCTGCCACCAGAGCAGGGGCATGGAGCCTACTTCCCACAACTTTAATGTAAGCAAATAGGTGGTGGCTCTGTCCCTTATTTGATCTTTACGATCTAAATCAGTTACTCCCTGTGCAGAATATCAAAATGATGACTTTGGCTCAGGCATTGACAGCTATCCCCAGCAATAACTCAATGTGCTGAGTGAACCCTCAAGGCCTGTCCTGAAGAAACACAAGAAGTATTTTCCAGTTAACAGTGAAACCCACACTGCCAGCACAGAATACTGTAATTTGGCCTCAATGCCTCCCATCTGGTCTCTACCAAGGCCCTGACCCTGGTGGTGGTCTTCTTTCAGCTTCAGAAGGTTTACTTCTATACATAACTGGGCAACATTACCATTCCCCGAGCTCCAAGGGAAGGTGGAGAGTTGAATTGATCTCTGATACTCTACAGACTTGGGAGCTCAGTGAACTACATGTGAGTCTGATGGTTGTTTAGAAAATCAGAGAGAGCGCAAGATGTTCTTTATTACTGGTTGTTCTACCCTAGCCTTGCCAGATTTCCCAGTCAAACCAACTACTACAAAAGTACCACCATACCATATAATACCCTCACAACTTACTTGGCCAGTTGATGTAAAACCGTTTTCTCCCCCCCTGATTGGAACAGGTGAGCAGGTGTAAAAATGCGAAATCTACAGCACCGTCATTGGAGTCTGGGGAATCATTGTTCAAAGCTATCAACGTCATCAAGAGACATTTTGACAGGCTAAATGCACTCCTTGGACTTCAGCTGGCTCTCGCCAGAGAGATGTGCAGGCCTTTTAAATCGTTGCATCCTGCTACATACAATAGCTTCCATTGAAGCCACAATATTGGCCTGGCGCATATGAGGGCAAGAAGTCTTTTGTTTTTCTTGGCACTTCAGGATGTTCCAGTGGGAAAGAGTTGTTCTCAGGAGCTGTCCTTAGTTCATTCCAAGTGTTTTTGGGGTTCCATTTCTTCTGGAATTTTTTACAGGCCAAAACCTTGTCAATTGAGAAGATCCAGTATAATCTGGACTTTAAATGGCCCTTGTATATTTATCTAGACTGAGGACGGTACCTGCATTCGCCAGATCAACTCTTTGTGACCTTTGTGTAAAATGATGTGCTTGACCAAGCTAGGGCTACCACTGTCAGATGGTTAATGTAAAGAATCACCATGGCTACACTCTGCTCGTGACCCAACCTCCACCCAGTTTCAGGTCACACTCCAGCATGACGTTGGCAGTGATGCAGGATAATTATGTTAATGTGCCCAATCACATAGATGAAAGAAAATGACTGGGAAGAGGGAGGGCAGAGCCAGGGAGCGGGTGGAGCTAACCTGTCTCAGGTTTCAAGTGTAGGCCTTATAAACTATTAAAGTTATGTTGATCAACTTTGTACTATCCATTACGTTCCAAACATTAGAATCTCTGTGAGTCTTTCACTTGTCCTATTAACGCTAACCAGGTGTCAGAATCTTGGAGGAAGAGGAAGGAGAGGACAGTCAATCGGGCAGAGCCAGCATTGGGCTCTCATTACACTATGGGCATGGTAGCAAGAGTTACCAAGCCCATTCAGATGGCAAGTTTTGTTTTTAAACACTGGGTAGGGAGATGAAAGACCAGAAATGTGCCAATCGGACTGAAAACACCCTCTTTTGCATATTATGCCTGAACAACTTGTAATTCCTGTTATTTCTACACCCCAGAATTATCGGGACCAGCAGTAATGGCAACTCTGAGTCAGGGCCTTGGGGCCTACAGAGGCTGCTGTGTCCAATCGTGGTAGTTCAGGCCTTTTACTCCTGCTGTCCGGGCGCCCGGCCTACTATGGGTCCTGAGCAACTGGACCAAGTACACTTTCTGCACTTGGCTCTCAGTGGTAGCGGTGGTCAATCAGTCAAGGCTCCCTCGGGGGGACGGTGGGTGTAGACACAGGTCAGTGAACATGACTCATAACTCAAAATGCAAACAGCGCACACAATAAATCAATGTCCAGTCTAATGCTCATGTTAAAGAAAAAATAAGTATTTTAATTATAACTCTACACATGAAAAGGTATGTTACATTCAGAAACAATAACACAATAATGTCTATGGTGCCACAGTACCATTTGCAGCAAGTTTGCTAGGGCCCCGAAGGGCTGGTTTTAGTCTTACCTGCTCCAGTGGTGTGGCAGTGTTCAGCAGTGCTGTGAGTGTCCTCTCCGCAGGCGGTCCCAAATCTGAATCCTGTACGGCGAAGTTGGGCCACTTGTGGGGAACGCACCAGCACTGGGCGGCACAGGTTCTTTCTGTCAAGCAGCGCTGCCAGTCACTTTCCAGTGATTGGAACTGTTCCTGCTGGGCGAACACAAGAGGGGCAGGGTGTGCTGGTGTGGTCCTCCGTCTCCCAACCGAAGCTCCAACCAGGGTGTGATGTCCTCAGCAGTGTCTCATTAACTTTGGGGACTTTGTCAAGTGCATATAACAGCATGCTGACTCGACCTGCTGGTCACAGCATTTCTCCTTTGATCCAAACCCAGGGCCAAAGTGGCACCAGTAGCCCCTCCTGGCATACGGAGTTGCCACATTAATCACGATCCAGGAGCAGACTCTCCTTATGCAATTGCCCTCACCACGGTGGCCCCTCTTGGCGTACTGGGTCACCGATTTCTGTATTTACAAGCCCTGCGCACCTGGCCCAAACTCAGTTCACTGGTGACCCCCCTCTGGCATACAGGGTCCCAATGGTGCGGCTTGGTACTTCCCGCCCAGTGTTTCCGATATGGCTCTTAACAATGCGACCATCTCCTGGCATACAAGAGTCCCAGAGTTGATACTGCACACAAGCAATGGCCCAATCAGTGCACAGCCTCACACGTCGCTCAGAGAATCCCTGTGCAGGGTTCCCCACTGGACCTCGCTCCCTCCAACGCTCTCCTTGCCCTCACAGGGCACAATGGTCTTGGCAAGCAGGCAGGCTATGGTGCTCCAGGCTCCATGGCAGGTGATCTTGGTGTCCTGGGTGATGTCCCTCACCCAGCAGAGATACTAGCAGGCGTTTCCCCCAGTCCTGGTCACATGCAGAAGGTTTGCAGAGCTTCCTCTACTCACACAGCTCATCTGGCTGCTTGACAGATGGCAAATGTTTGGGGACTCAACCTCCCCTTTTTATAATCCTTTTCCAGACACTAAATGTGATTTAGGATCTGAGCCTTTGAAGTTTTATGTTGGGGTTCTGCTTCTTTTGTACTGGATACTTCTCTCTTTCTTCTTCCCTCATGAAAGATGTCTGTCACAGCAAGCATGGCTTTGAAGCTGATTGACCCACAACACAGTTCATGACACTGACCAGAGTTCACACCTGGATGTCAGCCACAGTAATATGTGCATCAAAAGGTTAATCCCAGGCTCCCAGATTTACTCTTTATGATTCTTTTATCAACCCCAATCTCCCTTCCTGAGATGTGTCCAAGCCCCTTTCTTGTGATCTATCACTGAAGCAAAGATCGTTTTTGAAGTGCAACAGGAGTATCTTCCTTTTCCTTTCAGTGTGTCCAAACCCAGCTCAAAGGAATGCAGCAATACTCAAATCTGTCAAGGGGGATTCCTCTTCTCCTCATGTCTTCACCAGGCTTCCTGAAATGGAAACCAGTATACTCCATATAATGCACCTTTGCAGGCACATTTACTCAGTGTACACTCACAGCACACTTTCTGTCCAGCACTGTTCCTCCATGCGTTGTACCCTTACATGTGCGCATGCATTCAGCACACACACTCAGCTTGCCTCCACACACTCAGTCTGCACACACTATTCAGTAATGAAGCTTTCTTATATTCACCCAGGGTGTGCTTATTCTAAAACACACACACTTCCAGCACACATACTCACTATGTGCGTGCTGAACAACACTTCACCCTTAACCCTTCATGTATTGTACTTCATGCTAGCCCACATACACCCAGGTAACATTCCCTGCACATGCACTGCACAGCACTACATCTCTCATGCAAGGTATTCCTCTCAAACATACACACACCTAGTACATGTACTAACCAAACATGCACTCTACAGTTTTGCTCCATCCCTGTACGGTACCCTTCCCAGGCACACATACAACCAACACAGAGTAACTATACTTCTCGTGTGGCGCGCAGCACTCCACATCTACCTGATGTAGGCCAAGGGTGAGATAAGAACACAGCAGAGGAACTTTTTAAAAGGTGAATTAACCTGTAGGCCTTACTCCAGTGAAACAGGGTAAAAAGTCCCTGTTCACTACTACTGATCACTACACTGTATTCTGCCACCACCATGCCTGTGTTGCTTCACTCCTGCTGAAGGCGGTAGTCTTCCACCACTATAAGGATAGCGCTTTGGGTGTCCAGAACAATATGACCGCATTCCATGAGACAGGCCTATAACATGGTGCACACGCATGATCCATGTCTGCCTATGACAAAAAAGTCAGCATTATTGACCCAGACAACAGTACAGTGGGGCACTCATGGCAGGGGTATGCGCCTTTACCATGCAGAGGACTTTTCTGTTCCAAAACAGGAGTTTTACTAGGACACTCATGATGTAGGCCTAAGAGGGCACCACTAACTTTCAAAATGCTCCATTTAGGTTTTTATCACCACTCAGCAGATGTAATGTTAATAAACACCAAGTCATAGAAAGAGAAGAGCTGCTCTTTTCAGTAACAACATGAGAAATATGGAAATTACGCTCAAAGCTATTTTGCGGTCTCCAAGACTTTGATTGGCAAAATCGGAGCCTTTCCAATCACAAAGTAGCTAATGGGCATGTTCAAAACCCATATTGTGATTTGGTAACTTGCTACTGAATCGCAAAATAGGTTTGCGACTACATACCGAATTGCATAATGAAATGGGCATGTTTAGCGATTCCTTTCCAATTTGTGCTTTTTTTATTGGATGTATCAATGGTTTGTGACCCCAATTGCCACCGCAACCCATTGATAGGTTACTGACACCTCAACGTAGGTGGTAACCCTCTTGCAATGGGAAGGGGTTCATTTGGGGCCCCTTCTCCTTTGCTCCTAAAATGTTGTTTTTTTGCAACATTGACAGACAGTGGTCCCTGGAACCACTGCTTTTTGGTAGAAAAATATTTTTGAAACTTCTCGTTTTTTTAAATGCTTCCTGTTTTCCTTTAAGGATAATAGGCTGCTTTAAAAAAAAATTGCTTTCTTCAAAAGCAGTAAATGGTGGTCTGCAGAACCCAGGAGGCACCATCACTCTGATGGCAGTGATTCATAGTGGCTCGCAATTTATAACCTACCTCATGCATATTAATGAGGCAGGTCAGATTCCAACACCCTATGAATCGCAATTTTGTGACCCACCATGTTTGAACATATGTAGCTGCACAAAAAAAACAATCCAATAAGTAAAGGTTGTTGCGCAAATTGCAACCAGTTTTACCAAATGCATTGTACGAACATAAGGCCCACAGCAATACATTTCTGATGAAGCCACATAAAAGAGAAAGACTGATGGAAATGGATAGAAACTCAGACATGTCTAGAATTCATTCTCACTTGTGGTTCAGGACTGTGAGCACTTGTAATATGAACACAACCGTTTCCGGAGACACTATGAGCAGTACACTGCTCTTACTTCAGATCATTTCTTTGGTTTCCTTTGATAGAATGAGGATCACCAGCGTCGGATGAAGGAGATGGAAGACCAATTTTACAAAGACATCAGTATCTACCAACAAACTATAGAACAGCAGGAGCATGCTGTTCGACTCCTTAAAGAAGATGTGGCCTGTCGCCTCCAAGAGTACCAAGATCTGCTCAATGTTAAAATGGCTCTAGACATCGAGATTGCAACATATCGCAAGCTCCTGGAGGGCGAAGAGATCAGGTAAACCTATGTGTTGGTAGCCAAAGTGTGCAGTGGAGATATGAATGCCTGTGGAAGGAGGAATGGGTGCTTTTGGTGTGGTCAGATGTAGAGGATGCTGCTATCCTCCTCATGGCAGAGAGGTTGTCTCCTAGCATTTTTGAATTTTCTCTGTAGTTTGAGCCCTTTGATTGTACACTAAGTGAGGACACAAATGTCAATGATGCACATGTGCTTTCTGGTGTGTACTAGGGTCTTGGGTGTTGGCAGTGAAGTAGAACTTTGTCAGCGTAAGAGAAGGCTCTCAGTGAAAAATGGAAGCCACAGGCTAGGGTGCTAATTATTATTATTATTATTATTATTATTAATAAACATTTATAGAGCGCCTGGCTACCCTTAGGCATCCCCACGCTATCAGTGACAAGCAGAGCAAAAGAAATTGAACTGATTACGGCAGATTCTGAAAGAGCCAAGTCTTCAGCTGCCTCCGGAAGGAGAGATGGTGAATGGTTGAACGCAGCTGGATGGGGAGAGTATTCCATAGTTTGGCAGCGTTGTGGGAAAACGTGCGACCGCCTGATCATGCTCTCTTAATTTTTGGTATTACTGCCAGAAACTGGCTGGCTGACCGGAGACATCTTGTTGGGTGGTAAAAGGCCATAAGAGAGAGGTTTATCTTGGGACCTGTCCCCCAGAGTGTTTTATGAGCTACACACAAAGCTTTGAACTTAATCCGTTCACTTATTGGCAGCCAGTGAAGTTTTTTTAGAACCGGCTTAACTGATTGCAGGTAGGGAGTGTGGTAAAGCAGCCTGGCTGCGCAATTCTGTACCACCTGTAGTTTACTTATAGTGGCCTTTGTGGTGCCTAAGTAGAGGGAGTTCCCGTAATCTAACCGCAAGAGCACCAATGCCTGTACTATCACTCTTCGTGTCTGGACTGGGAGCAATGGGAGGATTTTCCGCAGCATTCTGATAATGCCAAAACATGATGCGGCTAACTTGATTGCTTGGCTATTAAAATTAAGAGATTTATCTAGCCAGACTCCCAAACTTTTGATCTGACCTTTGGGGGTTGGTGGTAGACCAAGACATTTAGGCCAACTTAGTCCCACTGATTCCATTGAAGCGCCGAGGTGGTTATCTAGGATCATTAACTCAGTCTTGTCTCCATTGAGCTTGAGACAAGACTGGTCCATCCACGTGGCCACAGCTTCCATACAGGATTCAAGATTAATTGGTGTATTCTTTAGATGCTTTAATGCTACTACCAGTTGCGTATCATCCGCATATGTAATAATTTGAATCCCATAAGGTAGGACTAGTTCTGCCAGTGGTTTGAGATAAATATTAAAAAGGGTAGGACTCAATGATGAGCCCTGGAGAACTCCACACGAGAGTGGCAGACATTTGGAGGTGTAATTCCCCTCGAACACCTGGAATACTCTATCTTTCAGGAAAGATTTAATCCATGTCAAGGCCTTGCCTGAGACTCCCACCATTCTGAGCCTGTCAAATAAGATGTTATAATTGACCGTATCAAATGCGGAGCTCATGTCAAGTAGAATGACCGCCACTGTCCCTCCCTGATCAAGGATTTTTCTGCATTCCTCCACTACTGCTAGCAAGGTCGTCTCTGTCCCATGGTTAGGATGGAAGCCTGTCTGGGTGGTATGCAGAAGGGAGTGATTCTCTAGGTGTTCTGAGAGGATTTTATTTACATATTTTTCAAGTATTTTGCTGGTCCCGGGAAGCAAGGAGACCGGGCGATAGTTACTCCATACCTCTGGATCAAGGTTGGGCTTTTTCAAGAGAGCTCTTATCATAGCATGCTTCCATGCCAGAGGTACCTGGCCACTGGATAGCGAAGAATTTAGTACCTCCAGCAAAACCGGAAGAACAGTTTCTTCTACTTTGCGGAGTTTATGAAGGGGAGCCGGGTCCAGAGGAGAACCCGATTTGACCTGAGCAAAAAGCTGTGATAATGTGGCCATATCCAAGGTTGGAAGAACTTCCAGACGGGGGATAGTGCCACTCAGGGGGTCTATTTCCTGGTCCGACTTGTCTGTACTTATACTTTGAGGGAATATATTATAAATATCTAAAAAAAATATATAAAAAAACTCTGCGAGTTCATCGCACCGTGCCTGTGCGGAGTCTGAGGGAAGATCTGGCGCCGGGCACTTCGTAAGTTTTTTTGTAATTTGAAATATTTCCCTGGGTGCATTCGCTGCTGCTGCTGTTATTTTTGTCCTCAAAATATAGGGCTTGCGTTCTTTTTATTTCCGATTGATAAAATTTGATAGCCTCTCTGTATGTCTGGTTTTTTTCAGCGTTATAGTCTTTCCTCCAAGCTCTCTCTAATTTCTTGCAGTTTTGTTTAAGTTCTCTCAATTTGGGTGAATACTAGGGGTGGGCGGAATTTGCGTAGTCACGCTACGCAAAGCTCCGCGAAACGGTAAAAAATCTCCGCGAGCACGCAAAAGTTCCGCGAACACGCGGAATTGCTTGTTCCGCCCGTTCGCAATGCTTTTTTCTTGTTCGCGAACGCTGTTTGCGTGCTCGGGGAGAAATATCTCCCGCATTTTGAAAGCGCGAACAAGCAAAAAATTCCGCGAAGTCGCGGATCGCGGAATTTTTGACAATTCCGCGTTCTCCGCGGAACGCGAAATTACCCAAATTCCGCGAGCGGAACGGAATTTACCGCCCAGGTCTAGTGAATACCATGGTGTTTGTTCTTCCTTTGGCTTTTCCTGAATCCATTTATGTGGGATCGTAGCATCCAAAGAGGATCTGATCCAGCGATTATAATTATCTGACACTATAGTGGTATTACTCTCTTCCACTGGTTTGGAGCTTACCAGAGCCTCGGACCAGGCCTCTGGCGAGAGTTTTGCCCAGGGACGCGCCCAGTTCTTACAGGTTTGTGTCCCAGCCGTCTGATGTGGGGTATTCCAAGCAATTGGTATTAAAAAGTGATCTGACCATGGTATCGGGACAGGGATTCCTGTGCAGAGCTGTGTGTCATTTGAAAAGACTGGGTCCAGATTATGACCTTTTTCGTGTGTAGGACTAGACACTTTTTGTAATAGCTGATTGGCCAATAGGTTATGTGTGAGATCTGCTGCTTCCGCCTTAAGAGGGTTCTCTAAATGTAAGTTCAGATCACCTAATAAGGTCAGATTAGGTGACGTACTTGCTAATCTAGCGGCAGCATCTGTTAGTGATTTTATGAACTGTCCGCACGGACCAGGGGGACGGTAGACCAAGATCCCTGAGAGAGTGAGGGTTGAAGCGAAGGAGATTGAAAAAGACATACTTTCGCAGTCTGATATAATGTCCATCTCTATACGCCCCTCAAGTGATCTTTCAGAACGATGGCGATACCTCCTCCTTTTTTCAGCTCTCTATCTTGTCTCAAGATGTGGTAGCCCGGGGCCAACGCTTGTATCACATCCGGTTCCGAGTCCTTGTGAAGCCAGGTTTCTGTTAAAAACAGGACTTCCGGCTGTTCCTCACTCAATAGTATATTAATTTCCCACACATGTTTCGGGAGAGACCTACAGTTGAGGAGGAACATTTTGTGTTCACTCTGCCATTCTATTGTGGAATGTGCTAGTGTGATATTCGCAAGGTCAAAGGAACAATGGGCACAGGATGCAGGGCCATTTGTGATGCTGATGGAATGTGTGCATCTATCTGTGAGTGGAATTCCCATTCTATACAGTTGAGAGGCAGAGTACCTTCGGTTATCTTTGGCCCATGGGCCAGGGGTTCTGGCCCCTGGTCCCAGCCGGGCGCGGACGGGCGCAGACAGGCTTGCCTTTGGCGCACCGGTGGCGTGCCCGCTGCGCGCGTCCGTGCTTCCATCAGACTTAAGTAGTTGCCTGCCTGCCTGCCTGAGCCCCGCCTCCTCTGGCCACCTCCCTCCACACAAACGGAACTTTCCGCGGTGGACCGGGGATTTGGCGCGACAAAGAGCCTAAAAGGTACACTGCGCTTTTGTAAAGATATTATCACGATTAAAATCCAAATTAACATTGCCCCCACGTTAAAAATGCCCCCAAAGTGCAAAGTGCTATGGTTCTCGTTCTCTCTAGTTACTCACTTGTCGCTAATGCAAATGATCTGTTGGATACCCAGCACTGATTCAGCGGGACTCAGATTCTAGGGCAGCACAACACTAGCAGTAGCGCAGTAGAAGTAGTACTGTCATTAGCCAGAGATTGCCTGTTCAAATATTGTGGTTTTGCCTCACGTTATTGTAGTCCAGTTTGGTTAATGGTGGCAATCATTGCGAGAAAATATAATGTTTCAGTGCACCTACTAGTAAGTTTGTGCAATGGTGAGAGTAAGGGAGTGCACATTCTCAGGGATGATAATAAATGAGCACATGTTGGCAAAGGTGGTCTGTGGGTGTGGAAGTGAGCACGGGTTCATATTAGTGCAAGTGGGTTGATCAATCTTTGTGACAGACTGCCATTAGGCGTGGTAAAATATAAAAGAGTGTAGGATCTGATTTGTTTCACTGGGGGAACCTATGATGGTTATACTTATGTGGAGGGCTAACAGGGAGTGAATGCCAGGCCACATAGGTGCATATGTTGGTGCAAGTGGGTTAATCAATCCTCGTGATAGACTGCCAGTAGGCGTGGTGAAGTATATAAGAGTATAAGAACCGATGAGTATCACTGGGTGAACCTATGATGGGTATACAAATGTGTAGGGCTAACTACGAGTGCATGTCAGGCCACCTGGGTCCAAATTCTTTCACCCACATACCAGTATGTTTTATAGATAGCCTGTGTCACTGGCTCGACCACTCATGTCCAGTAATTTTTTTCTGTAGATTTCTCAACTCTTCACCATCATCTGCCTTCATTCAAATCAAGAGCACTGGTGAGTTCACTCTTTGGTAAATGCAAAATGTCTTCACTTTTTAATCTTTATTTATGTCCCAAACCCCCTTGTATCAGATTCATGAGGGGTCTGCCCATCACAGGAGACCAGATCACTTTTCCATAGAGTTAGTATCTGACTTGGGGCTTGATTTGGAGATTGACAAACAGGGTACTCCACCACTAACACTGTGCGCCAACTGACTGTGCACCCACTTTATTTAAAAATAGGAGTATTGTTATGTTTAAAATGGCAGTGCCCCACTGGCTCTGCCTTTGGTTTTTCAGTGAATTTCTAAGGTTTTTTTAATTCTATTTCATAACTATAACGTCCTTGTATTTTGTTCTATGATTATAGGTATTGCACATTACATATGCATGGTGCACCACTTATTGTTGTATTTGTCATTTATTTATTTAAAAAATACATTAATCATCTTATTTCAAGATATTTTTGGTTTTCACGATGATGTCACGATTGCCTAGGACACCTAGCGAATACTGCATGTTTTTTAAATGTATTTTCCTTGTTCGCGGCAACACTGGAAATTCGCGATGAGATTGGTGGTTGCGAATACCACCTGTTTTTCACAAAGTGTTAAACAGGTACATAGTTTTATTTAAAGTTTGAGTCTAGCTCTTTAGTAAGATATTTATTTAACTTTCCCCTATGTATACATTTGTCGAAAAAAGTACATCTGAAATGCATTTTCCTTGTTCGCGGCGCCACCGGAAGTCGCGATGATGTCAGTAGTCATGAATACCGCGTGTTTTTGACAAAGTGTTAAACACACATATAGACATGCTTTAGTTAAAGTTTGAGTCTAGCTGTTTAGTAAGATATTGATTTAACTTTCCCCTTTGTATACATTTGTTGAAAAAAGTGCATCTGAAATGTATTTTCCTTGTTCGTGGCAACACTGGAAAGTCGTGATGACATCGGTGGTCGCGAACACCGCCTGTTTTTCACAAAGTGTTAAACACATATATAAACATGTTTTATTTAAAGTTTGAGTCTAGCTGTTCAGTAAGATATTGATTTAACTTTCCCCTTTGTATACATTTGTTGAAAAAAGTACATCTGAAATGCATTTTCCTTGTTCACGACGACACAGAAAATTCACGATGGCGTCGGTGGTCGCTAATACCACTTGTTTTTGGTAAACTCTAAAACTCATATATCGATATATTTACATACATTTTGACAGTACCTGTTTAGGAGCATATTGATTTAAGTTTATTTTCTTAATGCATTTGTCAAAAAGAGCAGTTCCCAAAAATAAAAGGAAGTAAAAAACCCATTTCTTCCTTCTTGAACTTTCCAGATACTGGTTAGTTTATTATAGGAGCTGTCCAAAACTGATTTTCAACATTGTGCTGGTATTTTGCTTTTTTGGCTATTTTTTTGCAAAAATAAAATGGCATCAGAAGAACCACAGGAAGATCTACAACTGGTTGAAGTTCAAGAGCAGGAGGTCCCACTGCCCCACCGCTATTACCTGTATGGACTGCGGCTGCCAATGACCCTGTCACTACCCACACACTCATCCAATTACCCAAGCACTATGCATGCGCTCATGCAATCACACAGGCACTACTGATGCACCCATACAATCACCCAGGCACTACACATGTACTCATCCAATGACCAGCTGCCGTCCGTGCAGGTAACAGCGGTGGGGCAGTGGGCCCGTGTAAGGAGGGATTCCGAGGGACGATGCAGAGGGAAAATTAATTATTAATTTAAATTTCCCCCAATAATTAATTTTGGTTTACTACTTATTTTTGTATTTGTCATTTATTTATTTAAAAAATACATTAATCATCTTATTTCAAGATATTTTTGTTTTCACGATGATGTCACGATTGTCGAGGACACCTGGCGAATACTGCATGTTTTTGAAATGTATTTTCCTTGTTCGCGGCAACACTGGAAATTCGCGATGACATTGGTGGTTGCGAATACCACCTGTTTTTCACAAAGTGTTAAACAGGTACATAGACATGTTATATTTAAAGTTTGAGTCTAGCTGTTTAGTAAGATATTTATTTAACTTTCCCCTTTGTATACATTTGTCGAAAAAAGTACATCTGAAATGCATTTTCCTTGTTCGCGGTGCCACCGGAAGTCGCGATGATGTCAGTAGTCATGAATACCGCGTGTTTTTGACAAAGTGTTAAACACACATATAGACATGCTTTAGTTAAAGTTTGAGTCTAGCTGTTTAGTAAGATATTGATTTAACTTTCCCCTTTGTATACATTTGATGAAAAAAAGTGCATCCGAAATGTATTTTCCTTGTTCTTGGTGACACTGGAAAGTCGTGATGACATCGGTGGTCGCGAACACCGCCTGTTTTTCACAAAGTGTTAAACACATATATAGACATGTTTTATTTAAAGTTTGAGTCTAGCTGTTCAGTAAGATATTGATTTAACTTTCCCCTTTGTATGCATTTGTTGAAAAAAGTACAACTGAAATGCATTTTCCTTGTTCACGGCGACAAAGGAAAGTCACGATGGCATCGGTGGTCGCTAATACCACGTGTTTTTGGTAAACTGTAAAACTCATATATTGACATATTTACATAAATGTTGACGGTACCTGTTTAGGACCATATTGGTTTAAGTTTATTTTCTCAATGCATTTGTCAAAAAGAGCAGTTCCCAAATAACATTCTATTTTCGCGGTGATGCTGGAAGTCGCGACTACGTCGGTACTCACGAATAGCATGTGACTACCAAATAAAATTATTTCATTGGTTTACACAGTTTCCTTTATGAAAGGAAGTAAAAAACCAATTTCTCCCTTCTTGAACTTTCCAGGTACTGGTTAGTTTATTATAGGAGCTGTCCAAAACTGATTTTCAACATTGTGCTGGTTTTTTGCTTTTTTGGCGATTTTTTTGCAAAAATAAAATGGCCTTAGAAGAACCACAGGAAGATCTACAACTGGTTGAAGTTCAAGAGCAGGAGGTCCCAGCTGCACAAGTAGAGTCTTCTGATGAAGAACCACCAATGAACAAACAAAGCATAGCTTGGGATTTTTTCACTATTCCATCTGGTGAATCGAAGATCACAGCTAAATTGGTGAGGTGCTGCATATATGAGAAGAGATTATCTCGAGGCACAGCAAAAACATATTCATTTGGTACAACAAATATGTTGTACCACTTGAAAACATACCACAAGAAGCAACTTAAAATTGCACAGAGAGAGAGAGAAGGAGAGGGATCATCAGCCTCCAGATCGCCAGCCTCTGTTCCTGGTGACAAAGTTCCAGCTGAAGACCAATTTTACAAAGACATCCGTATTTTTAGTCAGTGCTCACAATTATGTTATTTTTGTTGCCATTTTATTTTTGAAAAAATACAAAAAAAGTAAAGAACGAAGAAAAACAAAAAACCTAAATCGATTCTGAAAAAAATTGTTCTTTCCAGAACCGCCTTTTCTGGTTAAAAAAAAGATACGTTGAATGAATGAATGAGTGAGTGCCTGAGCGGTGTATGGATGTTAGAATGAGTACATGAGTGGTGCATGGATGATTGAATGAGTGTATAAGTAGTCTGTGAATGTTGGAATGAGTGCAAGAGTGCTGTCTGGGTGAATCTATGAGTGCATTGGTAGTGCCTGGGTGATAGTATGAGTGCATCGGTAGTGGCTGGGTAATTGTATGACTGCATGAGTACTGCCTGGGTGATTAGATGAGTGCATGGGTAGTTCCTGGGTGATTGATTGAGTGTATGGGTAGTGCAAGGGTGATTGGATGACTGCATGAGTAGCATTTGGGTGATTGGATAACTGCATGGACAGTGCCTGGGTGATTGGATGAGTGCATGAGTAGTGCCTGGGTGTTTGGATGTGTGCACTGGTAGAGCCTGGGTAATTGTATGACTGCTTGGGTAGTGCCTGGTTGATTGGATGAGTGTCTGTGCAGTGCCTGGGTGAAAGGCTGAGTATATGGGTAGTGCCAGCGTGATTCGACGAGTGTATTAGTAATTGGATGAGTGCATGGGAAGCACTTGGGTGACTGGATGACTGCATAGGCAGTGCCTTGGTGATGAGTGCATGAGTACTGCCTGGGTGACTGGATGAGTGCATAAGTAGTGCCTGGGTGAGTGGATCACTGCATGAGTAGTCCCTGGGTGATTGGAGATGTGCATGGGTAGTGCCTGGGTGATTGTATGAGTGCATCAGTAGTGCCTGTGTGATTGCATGAGTGCATGCATGCACTCATGCAATCTTGGGTAATTGGATGAGTGTGTGGGTAGTGACAGGGTCATTGGCAGGCGCAGTCCATACAGGTAATAGCGGTGGGGCAGTGGGGCCGTGTAAGGGGGGGATTCCGAGGGACGATGCAGAGGGAAAATTAAATAAATTATTAATTTTCCCTCAGCATCTTCCCTCGGAATCCCTCCTTACACGGCCCCACTGCCCCACCACTGTTACCTGCACGGACGGCGGCTGGTCATTGGATGAGTACATGTGTAGTGCCTGGGTGATTGGATCAGTGCATGGGTAGTGTTTAGGTGATTGGAAGAATGTATGGGTACTGCCTGGGTGATTGCATGAGTGTATGGGTAGTGCCAGGGTGATTAGATGAGTGCCTGAGTAGGTAGCGCCTGGGTGATTGGATGTGTGCATGGATAGAGCCTGGTTAATTGTATGACTGCATGGGTAGTGTCTGGTTGATTGGATGAGTGCCTGGGTAGTGACTGGGTGATTGGATGATGGTATGAGTAGTCCCAAGGTGATTGGATGAGTGCACGAGTTGTGCCTGGGTGATTGGATGAGAGCAAGGGTAGTGCCACGGTGATTCTACGAGTGCATGGGTAGTGCTTGGGTTATTGGATGGCTGCATGGGTACTACCTGGGTGATTGTTTGAGTGCATGAATTGTGTCTGAATGTTTGGATGAGTGTATGGGTAGTGCTGGGTATTTGGATAAGTGCATAGGTAGTGTGTGGGTGATTGGTTTAGTATATGGGTAATATCTGGGTCATTGTATGAGTGCAAGTGTAGGTTCTGGATAATGAGATGAGTATATGATTAGTGACTCAATGGCTCCATCACTAGTTTAGTGATTTGACACACATAATATATCCAGATCTGCAACCACTGTGAAAAAATATAAACAAAGAAAAATGTATTTGGATTTCATTTTCAACATTAGGCAACCAAAACAAGATACGATATTTGTTCCCCAAAACTTTAATACAACATAGTAGCATGTTTTACTGTTTTTTACTGTTTTCAGCTTTCACACCTCTTCATTTCCAACAGTGGTCTGTATGAAGCATCACCATCAAACAGTAGGGAAAAAACTATCAATGGATTGCAAAAAAGAAAAAACAAATGTGCACAGTGCATCATTACAACTATGCGACACTGTGCATTCCACTCATCACAGGTTTGTTAATAGTGGCTTGCTGATAGGTTACTACCACAATGAAAGCAATGATATATTAAAACTGTTTCTGATATTTTTAAATCTGGTACAAAATGTCCAATAACTATGAAGCAGTCTTCATTTTTGGATATCCTTTTGTAAACATCATCTCAGTCAGGCCAAATGATGTCTAAAATCTTCTTGGTCCATGTATAAAATACATAACACACAGTAGTACATAGAAGTTGCTGTAGAAGAAACAAAAGGTTTTTTTTAGTGGTGAAGAGACTTCTTAGATGCAACTTGAGGCTGCTGGTATTATAGTGCTCCATTTAGTTTTTATCTGTAGTAACAGAATGTAGTCCTGTAATGTTTTATAAACTCCTTTCATGCTGTTAAAAAGTCTTTAATTTCTAACAGCTTGCTCTAGACAATACCACTAATAGGCCAAATAATATCTCAGAAACAAATAATCCATATACATGTCAACCCAATACCACATTTTGTTTAACTACATTTTCCTTAGAACCTTGGTTCGAGAAATAGCAGATGTGAGTTTGGTAATTTTTTAGGAAGTCTTGATTTGAATTTCATTTGTATGTCATTGTACTATGTCCATCCGGTTTGACATCATAAATATATTGTGTAGTGTTCAGAAGTTATATTAACTCCTTCATGAAATATGATTGCTGTAGTTGTGAAAGTTCTTTTGAAATAGAAATGTGTCCAGCTGTGTAGTTTGTAATTTCAGTTTCTAATTCAGTACCATCCACTCTGCAACGTTGTAGCATGACTATGACATATTTTCCTTACCTTTTTAGTAACAACGTAGACATAAGTTCTGATCTGCAGTTTGGACAGATTATATCTTGATGGGAATTTTTAGTTACATTATCAAAGGGCCCAGCTTTACAATCTGGTAATGTCAAATAGAGGAATCGTTCCAAATTGATTTCAGTGCTAGACTTGAATTCACAATCTTCACAGTTATGGTTCAATTTATAAGTTAAACCAAATAATTCACTGATATTCACATCTTCTTCCTCTAATAGTCCTAGCATTACCATTACAATTCTTGAGCATCCTGCTGAAGATTTTGAGAAAATACTACTGATCCAGTACACTCATCTGTACATTTTCTTATTCCAGAAGCAGAATGTATAATAATTCTTAGTTCTTCAATTAAACTACATAGTTGTGAAGACAATTCTTTTATCTAGTTTTCCTTTAATAGAATTTCTAAAATGAGGCAAATGGTACAGTCAATTTAACTCAAAATTTGCATAACAGTTCACTCCAGATTTATGATCAAAGTGATAGCCTTCCATTTCCTCATTGTGTTGTAGGTTTCTTTTCTTAGGACCTTGTCATTTTTCTTTTTCTTCATCTTTCTGTTCAGCTCTGCTAGACTGCTTTGATATTTTATGCTGTGGACACATTATTGGTTTTTCAAACACAGGATACTGGCCTAAATGAGGAGCATATTGACCTCTTAACCGATTATACTCACTTACACAGCTCACGTCAGCACTTACTTTCTTCTCATCAAAATCAATCAAAAATAAACCAGACAATTTGAACAGATACGTAACTGTTTTTCTAAACCTGCAGTTTTCGACACAGACTTTTCTAAACTATCCAATTTTGATTGCAGTTTTTCTATTACTGCTGCAGCTGCAACATTAGTTGGAAACAGATTTTTGATGAGACAGGTTTGTAGTGTTCTCTTTCCTTCTTTTGTGAGGACTCCCACTCTGATATCCTTTAGTATATCTCCGTATTGCATATCTGATGCTTGGCACATATTTTGATTAACTCTTTGTATTCAACGTTTTCCCAAATGTTTACATTTCCAATACTACCTAGTGAATTCCTAGTTTCATTATGTAGTAGTGTCTTGAATACAGCTTGTCATTTGACTGGAGTTAGAAGTCTATTAAGTGTTTTCCTCCGAAAGGACATCATTGCTAGTTTTTAATATTTGCTGCATTCTTATATGTATAAAAGCTAAGATTAGGCTAGACACCATGCTCACTTCATCAATAATTAGTAGCTTTAATTTCTTTAATACTCTTGCCACTTGATGACATGCATCACCAGATAATTTGTTGTATTCTAATTTGTTGTCGTGTTCAACAGGCAGCATTAATAATCGATTAAGGGTAACTCCTTTAAAATTATGTGCAGCTAAGCCTGTTGGTGCAGTAACTACACACGACGAATTGGAATATGTTGTCTTCTACGGATAACTTGTCAGTACTTTGATCAAGAAGCTTTTTCCAGTTCCAGCTTGACCACCTATGTACAATAAAACTGGTTTATATGTAGAACATACACACTCTTTTTTTCTCATGCAGAAATCCATGTTCTATTTTTCCTTTTACTTCATCAAAAATTTCTTTCTGATCTGTATTCAATTGCTGTATTAGTTGTTCTAGATCCACAGTTTCTTGTCTTGCTTGCTGCATTGTATTCTCCACCTTATTCTTGGCTATTGTTGTTTCATTTTGAATGATTGGTTGTCGAAGAGGATCTTGACTTCCAGGTACTGAACTTTGACTGCTCTGAGAACCCTCTTGCTATCTCAGCAGCAATTGTTTCTTCTTGATCAATCTCATCTCTCAACATTTGAAGATACACTGGAAACATAGTTTACTCAATGGTATATTTCACACTGTTGAATGAGTATTCATAACAGTCAAAGTCTCCAAGTAGCTCACTTTCAGTTTGCCATGGCTTGAGCAACTGCAACAGGGCTAAATAGAAAAACTCTCTTCTGTCTGGAGTTTGGCAACTTAGCTTTCTATGGTTGATTACATTTCCTTTGTTATGTCTGACCAAACATTCTTCACATCCATCAACAACAAATGTTCCATCTTGTATGTTTTCACTGACATTATTTCTGTATGTATAATGTTCAAGTATTTTATACAGACACATCCTTTCTAGATGAAGACTTCTTTTTGGATATTATGTATCCAGCATGTTTGTCTTCAGAATATCTGTACTGTGCCTCAAATTCAGCAAGATTTTTGATTTCAGAAAGAGACTTCAGTACTCTGTGACGGGTATTAGCAAGCCCTACACTAACCCAAAGAACTCCTCTAGATTTAGAAAGCAAACTAGCTGAGCTTAACCGGTCTGCACATTCATAAGAGTCGATCTCTCTGTAAGAAAGTATTTTCAAACTAAAACTATACAATTTCTTAGTAAGAATCTTTTCTGCTGAAATCTCCTCCCACATCATCTTCATCTCGGTTTTCTATGACTTCATTATATAAAAGGTGACGTACCGAGCAACAGCAATTGAATTACCTTCAACAAACTGTAGATCCATGTTTGCATTCCACATCTTTAAAAAAATGACAGGATTGTAGTCATTGTTGTATTTTGAAGCTTCTGTTCTTCTGAGTTTGTTTATTTTATTTTAAGAGTTTTATATAGCGCTGGCTAGACCCGGAGGTATCAGAGCACTTTACATTAGGTTACACAATGTTACAGACAATGAAAACAGATGACACTTTACATCAAAAATAAGCAACAGATTGAGAGAGGAAGGAAAGGTGAGACAGATAGAGCGGAGGGGGAAGGGGGAAATGTGAAGGGGGAGGATGGGGAAGAGAGACGGCAGGAGAGATGAAAGGAAGTTTGCCCAAAGACCGACTGGGTAGGTGACGTCCGAGGGTGGAATCCACAGCCCGTCTCCCCTATAGCTAAGCAAGGTAGCTCCATCGGGCATAAGTCAAAATCACTAGGTCTCAACTGACGAAGGAAAAGTTCACAAAAGAAAGTCAGGTGGATAAAAGAGGGTGGGAACTATGAGCAAGGACGGGTGAGGGCAAAGGTCAATGGCTACAAAGAGGAGAAGAGTAGAGCGGAGAGGGGTAGGGTGAAGGGAGGAGGGAGGAGGGAGATTAGTTCCAGAGAGACATAGGAGAGTTTGCCCAAAGATCGGCTGGGTAGGTGATGGTCAAGGAGGGAATCCATGGCCCATCTCCCCTATAGCTAGCAAGGTAGCTCCACCGGGCATCAGACAAAGTGGCTATGTCTCAGCTGTTGGGGGAAAGTTCTCATAGTAAATGTCCTAGTAGGTGAGCAGGAACAGGGTCGGGTGAGGGCTGATCAACATCGGGACGATGAACAAAGATTTTAGACCAGGAGAGATAAAGCATCGAGGAGGGTCCCACGGAGGCGGCCATCTTGAAGTCAGGCAAGGGGGATGGGTCATTGAAGTTCGAATTCAGTCGGTCTCCATTATTCTCTGGTAAAGCAGTGCACGACATAGCAACAACAGCAGTCCATTTAGTCCTACGATGTATACAGCTAGCGCTAACCGTCCTGGTGACCCACCTAACAGCGGCTCCAGTCCAGGAAGCAGCGACGGTAATAGAACAGACAGACCCAGCAAGAAACTGAGCAGGCTAACCCCGTCCCTCAGGCGGCAGCCGCACCAGAGCCATGTCTGAGGCGGTAAAACAGTGAATAGTATCGCGACTCCCGGTCTCCAGAGAGAATCCAGCAGGCAGTCCCAGCCGCCAGAGCACTCACGCCGCAGCAGTAATCAGCCGCAGAGGCTCCCGCGGCTCGCCGATGCAGTCACTCTTGACTGGGCCTTCCCATACAGCTCTGCCGCTCACCTCTGCAGTACGGGCTTCACCGGAGGCACCTCCGCAGCACCGGCAATCTCTCCGCAACGGACCACTTTCCCCCTTTCAGCGGCGTCCGGTGGCGTGGGCGGGGATCACGGCCAGCGCTCGTCCACCCTTCCTCCAGCAATATGCCCAGCAGTCCGCCGCAGCCACCAGCAGACTCACCCCTCGACGCCGGACGGACATTCTCACTGCTATGGCTCTTCAGGTGCACTCCAACAGGTTTCAGAGCCCAGCCGCTGCAAGTACGGTAGGACTGGGCTATGCACTATTTACTTTCCAGGCGCCATTTTGCGTTTCCCTCCCGAGCTCGGTCATCAGGGCCGGTGCAGCGTTCTGCGATGTGCCACAGCGTCCCGTAGCTCAAAACACATCAGTGCAGTCCACATGTGTTGCTGCGCTGGATTTCGTGCTTTTTAGATTCCGATGTCTAGGTTGCAGCCGGATGCCTGATGGATTATTATGCTCAGGCCGGCAGAGCCACCTAGAAAGCAGCCATCTTGCCGCTAGCTCCTCCCAAAAGTTTGTACGTGTTATTTGGTGATTTCTGTGTGAGAGTGTGTCTGACTGCAGACAAAAAGCTGTTAACTCCTCCTCCTGAGATCACAGGTCATGGAAGTCCAAAACGACATCTTGTATAACATTTTCCTTTCCATTTATATATTCTACGACAGTATTTTCCACACTTATCATTTTGGAATCGTAGAACTTGTTGTTTTAACATTTTGTCAACACTTTCATTTGGGATGATGCAAGTCACATACTGCTCTAAGAAAGACAACACAGACTCATTAGAGTCTGTTCTAAACTATGGGATATCTTTTACCCATAATGGCATGTGAATATGTGGAGCACCTCTGGTGGATTACTTTTGTTGCAGAAAAAAGCCATCATAGCTTGGTGTCTTTAGATTGATGTGTTTTATATTTGAATTTGCCTCTCGCAAGAATTGAAGCAGGTCATCACATGCATACTCAGCACAACAAAGGGGCCTATTATGATGTCGATCAGAATTGCCTCTACCCGATACCATCCCGACTCGGGACCGACCGACAGGCGGTGGGCGGTTCCGAGTGCCTGATTACGATGCAACCGAACACTGCAGTAGGCCGCGCGGGCAAGAGGGCCCTCCTAGGGGCTCCCAAAGTCACTCCATGTCAGAAAGGACAGCATGGAAAGGCTGTCTGAATCCAACATCGTAATCCCGTCAGAATGACCGGCCAGTTCACGTCTCGACCGTGACATCGTAATCGGACGGTCGGACCGGAAACCAACCACGCCGGTCAGAAAGCCTCCGACGTGGTTGGAAAGCTTGTGACTAGCGGTTGGAGGCTTTCCAACCGACATCGTAATCGGCCCCTGAGTGTTAAAACCCATGTAGGTGCAGCTAAATATCTCAACATGCATTTTAGTTCACCTTGACGATACCAATACTAATTGGTTCCATGTTGGCAAGCCATGAGATTAATCAAATTGTATTCCAGCTGTTCATCTTTTCCATGAATTTTCTCCACAAATTCTCTTGCAGATAGATTTTGCAGATTTATTCCTGCTTTCAAAATGTGATTTATGACATAAGACAATGCAGATAAATCATTTTCAAATAATAGATGAAATCTAGGCTCCTCTAAATAAAGTCTACTACATCTGTACTCGGTCACAGGTATTTGTACAGACCGATCATCATTCCTACCACCTACTCCAGTAGGAAAGTGATGAGGGAAAAAGCGAGCTTCTAAACTTTTTTCCCATACACTTAAGGGAGTTTCTTTTGCTTCTTTTAGTTGGTATAGAACAATAGCATCTCCAACAATTTATTTTGCAGGTAGGGGATGGATGCTGTATTGTTCATAAATTTCTTCTTCTCTGCATCGATCCACTTTTTCTATCTGACCTGTTGATGATGTATTGTCCTCCATATGTGTGATATCTTGAAGAATATCTGCATTTTAATAATATATGTTATTTTGTACCAGATATGAAGTTGCATTTCTTACTTTACTAACATCTACTAACTCTTGCCATATCTTTTTACTCTTGGTCAGTACACCATTTAGTAGAATTATAAGTCCCTCTTCCAAATTTCTCTGTACCCCTAATATTTTCCTTAAAATCTAAAGCAAGTATACAACTCTACTTTTTAGACCTTTCTGGAGCTCAGTTGGAGGTAATTTCCCTGTCTTTGGCTCCATGCGAACTATAGCTTGAAATTGATGTATAGACTGTATTAATATGGATTCATAAACATTCAAATCTTTAAGTACTTCTGGAACAGGTACTATTTCTAAGTTGTTGTGTATGGCTCTAGGAGGTATTTTGTTTTCCTCTAACCTGTAATAACTTGTTGGGTGGACAATTCTAATCGTCCCTCTACAAATAAATGATCAGCAAATTCACACCATTTATCATTATTCTCTTTTTCAGATTTAATGTACAAATCAAAATTCCAAGTTTGACTTTTGTAGTGAGTGTGTCAACAACATATACAAGCATAGTTTTGTTGCTTTGAACAAGCTGCTTTAAAGTTTCTAATCTCTTTTTCAAAATTACCAACACTATTACCTCTCTTCTGTTCCACAACTCCTGTTGTTTTCCAACTCTTCATTTTACCTACACTCCTGTTCCGGTTCAAAGAAACAAAATTGAACATCATTACAAACCTTTTCTACTTCTACTACACTACCATGCAAAAGAGCTTTACTCATTTCTCCTAAACAAACAGCAGGAGTTTTTACATAGTACAGCCTTCTAACAAAAGTTCTCATTTTGAGTGGTGCTAGAGAGTGTCCTTGTAAAATAGTATAGCTTTCTCACTTTGCATGGATCTAATCCTTGCAAAGTACGTATTTTCAGTTTTAAACTTCTGTAAGCAAACATGCGGAGGAAATTTCTCAATATATCAATTGATTGTTGATGAATACTACAAACACTACTACAATTCCATTTGTACACATGGGCCTGTCTACGCCTTCCTTGCACCTCTTCAGCAATCTAATTTCTCAAAATTTCTAGGTACCATTACTTCTTTTGGTATAGAAGTTCCATTTTTCATTTCATCACATTTTCCAGATTCAGCAACTGCATGCACTAATGTGTTGTCTTGCAGATAGCCTTCTTCGTTAAAGAAAGGCTTAGTCCTTGAAGTATGAATCCATTCACCATTAAAAACTGTGTAAAAGTTACTTCTATTAACAAGCCTTTTCTTCTGGCTCTGTCTCCTCATTGACAACACTATTTTGTCCAGTGTCTTCTTTCTGTTTAAAACCAAGATATTTTCCTCTTTAGAGCAAACGCCTTATCAACTACACCTTCAACAAATTCCTTTTGTCTGATTACTTGTGTTCTTTTTTTATACTTCTTCATAGCTGCTAACATGTTGCAAATTACTCTAGTACGGAACATACTGCCTCTGATTTTCTTGAACTGCCTCTGCCTTCTGCTTAAAATCTCTCCTTTTTTCAAAAACGTGTTACTTTTTATATCAGACTTTTTGTGCTTTGATACTCAGTGTTATAGTTTTGTTTTTCTTTACTTTGTTTTGCACTTTTTCCAGTTGTACTCAAACAATTTTAATACATGTCTTGGTGCTTTTACCAGCAGCCTTTTCTCTATGACCGTCTTTTCTCGTTTTTTTTGCCCCTTTTATCTCTCAGTTCTAATAAGGCGCTCTATTTGCTGCTGCTTGTTTCTTCTCTGACTTATTGTTGGCATGGTAAATCTCTGTAGATAACTAGATATTGATGTCTGAAAACAAAAATGGGGAAGTACATTCATCAGTTAATTGCAGAGTATCACATTATATATTTTAACTATTTAAACATTTAGGGTCCATTTACGATCTCACTCGGAGAGCCTCTGACCTTGGGCAGGAGGCTTTCCGACAGAGATCGTCGGTTTCACTTCGGACCACCTAATTACAATTTAGGCGTTCGGAAGTGAAACTGGCCGGTCATTCTGGCTGGATTCCGATGGGCTCAAGGAGCCCGTTGGCCATTCGGAGATTGGCCCATAATCCATATTGACGGCATTTTACACCGGCCAGATTACGATGCACTGTTTCTGGCAGGCTTTCCATGCCGAGCTTTCTGACATGGAAAGCCTGACGGAAAGCGAGTTTGGGGGCCCCTTGCAGAGCCCCCTTCTGTTTGCGGCCTCCAGTTGAGGGCCGAGGTGACACCTATGGTGCCCCTTGTTCATCCCTGCACCGTATGGCAGGCACCCTAAGGTGCCTGCCACATAATGCAGGGATGAACACAGCATCCCATTTTCCTATGGGAGGTTGTGCTACGGCCGGTTTACAGCTGTAGCACATGCTCTTTTAGGGAAATGTGAGTATGCGACCACACCATGTGCAGTCGCGTAGCAATTAGGCAGTGGGAGTGCCGACCGGAGGTTGGTCGGACCCATATCCGCGATGCTGTCAGGTAGACGCAAGTCCACCCGACATCATAATAAGCCCCTAAGTTTAAATGAGGATATATAGCTCAGCCAATCTTCAGGCTACATGTGTTACCTTTTACGTATGTAGCATCCACCTTATTAATGAACCCACAGCCTTCTTTACTGCTCAATTAAATGTATGGTGAGAGAGAGGGTGCTCATAAAGCTACTCTCACAGCTGCTGTGCAGTTCCTATAAATCTATATAGGAACTGTGTATTTAGACAACATAAACTATGGGATTGGTGTCCAGACTGATTCCAGACACCCCCAAGGATATGTTAGGCAGCTAGCTCACAGTGCCACTATGTGTCCCTCTTACCAAGGAACAAATAGTTTCTGGCAACTATCGAACATAACAACCCTGACCCCTCACGGATCATGGAAACAGTACAGTACTTTTCGCTCAGTCACTCGTGCTCACTTTGTCTCAGAGAGATACACAGAATAAACGGTGGGTATGTTTTCAATAAGTATTTATTGATCCAGCATCATTCTAGTGTAAAATACGTGCGCTGCAACAACCATAAGACAGAACAGATATATATGGTTATAAGCACCAACAGAGTAAATAGATGGTAGAATTCTATGATAGTGCTAAAACAGTGAATATATGCAGGCATACAAATACATGACAGTAGTAAAGCATACTCTTACGATGCTAACCCTAACTAGATGTACCTAAATGTACCTAGCATGTATGTAGGTGTAAGTAGGGATGTCAGACCACTGCGTGCTAGAGTATCTGCATGCAGGGACCTCAGCGTCTCGTGTCAGCATGGAAGTCTTTCTCCTCTGGTTTGCCCAGCAAAGATGTGGTGCTCAGATACCCCAAAGGTACCCTCAGGGGTTCTACCTAGATGTGTCATGGTACTGTGGGCATGTCGGCCAAGGATAACGATAATGGTGGGCCTTATACAGAGTTATTATGCAGAAGATGGTAATCCTGCTGTGATACTGAGAATCCTCATGCATAATAAATTAGGCTAGTTTTCTGAGAAAACCACACAACATTTATGCAACACGTAACTAGGTAAAAGATCAGCACCAGAACCGTTATGTACAACAATGGTAAGACAAATATAGGTAAAAAGTCATGCTACTAACTAGTCCTATATTGGGGCACATTTGGGTTCATAACACACCCTCACTCACTCACCCATAGAGTTGCTCACACACCCCCTCACTCACCCATACACCTACTTACACAGACATTAACTTATTGGAGCATACCCTATTGATTGACTACAGCCTACCTTAGGAGACTCTAATATGTGCTAGAAGAGTAGCTTAACACTTGAGAAGGTCTTTGCATATTAAAATTGAACATGTCCATTTTTTTGCAGATATCTGAATGACTGTGTGAGTCCTTATCTGGAGCTGACTTTCCACAAGCATGTAACTTTGTTGGTAAATAACTACCTCTCTTTGTGACCTCTATAGTTCACTAAATGTGTCTGTAAGGGGCTGCATGAATTGCCTCCTAGGTGTGTTAGTGAATGTTCGATTATACATGTGTGTGTGCAACTACCTGTTTTAACATGAGATACATATTAGTTGTGCCTGTCTATGTGAGTGATAATGTAGGTGCTTCTGTCATTATTTTAGTTGATGTTTTAATGCATGTCTGCTTTTCTACTTAGGTGTGTTAGATTGACGTCTGGGAAGCACAGTGGATATATAATTGAGCACATTGCTTTCTATGAGCACATATACCTTACTAAACCTACAGAGTACTTATGTTACTTTTTAAGTAAATACCAACCTGCCCTATGGCCTATCTACAGCCTCTCTCAGTGGTGAGGTATGCATGTTACAACAATAGTTTAAGCATTCTCCAGGAGTTTCAAATGTGAAGGTTGACCTAGCAGTAAACATGCATGCACAGCCTCAAGTGTAGCAGGCCCGAGAGATGATGCAAGAGCTACTTCTCTACATGTTAGACTTGAAAGTGTAATTTCTCTAGAATATATCTGAATGAGAGTCTAAGTCTCTATCTGGGGTTCTCATTGCATGTCTATGTTAGTGTGCTCGAAAATACCTGCCTTTCTTTGTGACATCTGTAATTCTCTAAATGTGTCTGTAAAAGGCTGCATAGATTGCCTCCTGGCTGTGTTAGTGAGTTTAGGGTTTTTGCAGTGTGTGTGGAACTGCTTCCATTAGTGCTAGATACATATGAGTTGCCACTGTTTATGTGAATGAATGTATAGGTGCTTCTGTAATGATCTCACTGGGTCTTTTAGTTTCTGTCAGCTTTTCAACTTAGCTGTGCCAGATTGAAGTCTCGGAGGCAGACTGGATGAATAATTAGGTACATGTGTTTGTAAGACTGCATATAGATCACTGAATTTTCAGAGTGCATCTATTAACTTTTAAGCACATAGCACCCTGCCCTATGGCCTAACTGCAGCCTACCTCAGTGCTGACTTATGCTTAGCAGAATAGCAGTTTATGTCTTTGACTATGAATATTAAAAGTGAAGTTTAGTCTACCAGTAAAACTGAATGCACAGGTTCAAGTATAGCAGGCCTGAGACATGATGTGATGAAAGAGCTACTTGTCTCATGTTAGATTAGAAACTGTCTCTTCTTTACAATATATATGAATGAATGTCAGTTCCTATATGGGGCTGCTATTGCATGTATAATTAAGTTTGCTGGTAAATGGCTGCCTCACTTTCTGACATCAATGGTTCTCTACCTGTCTCTATAAGAGGCTAAATGGATTGCCTCCTGGCAGTATTAGTGAGTATTGGGCTAATTAAGGGTGTGTGCAACTGCCTCTATTAGAGCTACATACATATGAGTTCTGCCTCTCTTTGTGAGTGACTGTTTAGGTGCGTCTATTACTATTGCACTGGGTGTTTTAGTGTCTGTCTGCTTTAGTCATTAGGTGTGTCAAATTGAAGTGTGAATGGCAAAGTGAATGTATAATTTGGCACATGGATCTCTAGGAGTCCATATAGCTGACTGAAACTTCCCAGAACATGTTTTACCTTTTAAGCACATAGCTCACTGCACTATGCTCTAGCTACAGTCTATTTTAGTGCTCAGTTATATGTGCTACAAGACCAGTTTATTGTTTTTTTATTTTTTATTTATTTTTTAGCCAATAGCCAATTGCAAATAACAAATTACATAGACGAGAAAAAAAGAAAAAAAAAATACAGGAAAGGAGAACATAAATCTATTTGATCCATCCAAACATAAAAGAATCAATATCATCGTAGCTGTGACATAAGGATCATATACTTCCTCCTATAGCTATTAAAATTGAGAACATAGAAATTATTACAGAGGGTAAATAGATAAATTAATAGTATCGCATAGCACCATCACGGAGGTTATCTTTAACTTGTTAATGGTGTAGATGTTCTATAAGGGCCCCCAGATCTTAATACCCAATCTCCGTTTCTGTAGCCCTTTAACAGCATATGAACTAGTTTCAAGTTTACATATAGCATATAACCTTCCTCTCCACATTTCGAAGGTAGGGGGCTCTTTCTGCCGCCATAATGATGCTATGCATAATCTAGCCACTGCAACCGCAATATATATTAAATATCTAAATGCATTCATTTCCTGTGATAGCATACCATCCTCTAAAACTCCCAGCAACATAACTGTAGGGGTTATCACAATCTGTACCCCTGTGACTTCCGTCAGAAAGGTCTGCATCTTATTAATTAATTGTTTCAGATCTGGACATGTGGAGAACATATGAACTATATCCGCCTGATCCATCTCGCACCGAGTACATTTATCTTCGTTTAAGCCACCCCAACGTGCAATTTTTGCAGGAGTATAATATAGATTGAACATAGTCTTATATTGTTGTGTCTTAAGACTGGAGGAGATTAAAAGTTTTTCGGCTAATTCGACAGACTCTTAGTGTTCCATTTAGCATTCTGTATCTCTAAATCATCATTTTGCATAGCAATAAGTGTTTGATATAAATTACCAATCCTTTCCCGGCCCCTCACTACTTCTAGCAGGTTGTTTTTCTGTGCCAAGCGTGAAAGATCCACTCTTTGTAGCAAATAATCACGAATCTGCAGGTATTTAAAAAAATCAGCTTTAGGAAGATTGTATTTAAGCATTAATGATGAGTATGCCCTAACACCACTATTATCTACTAAGTCACCTAAAATCTGAATACCCTTGCTTCTCCATCTATGCATAATAGCATCAGAGAAGATTGAGGGAAGTAAAGTTGTTGCATCCGTGGGGGTATAAAAATTGACCCTGCCAATCTGCAGATATCTCCGAATCTGAAGCCAAGCCTTGTGGGCTGCCTGGACCACCTTAAAACGGGTCCTTTTATAATAACTGGGCTCCAGTATCTTAAAAAAAACCCTCCCCATTTTAGGGCCCAACAATATATGAAAAAAATGCGGGAATTCGTCCACACTGTCCGTCCTGTCGTCGCCTTCCCCCACTAATAAGATTCCCATACGTTGTAGCATACATGCCCAGTAATAAAACTGGAAGTTGGGAACTGCCCAGCCCCTCGTATTCGTGGAAGAGTCATGAACTTCATAGCTCTACGGGGTTTGCCCTGGGCCCACAAGAAAATGCTGCAGATAGATTGCAATTTCTGTATTTGTTTCCCTACAAGTTCTAATGGTACCGCCCTGAAAAAATATAAAACCCTTGGCAAAACGTTCATTTTTAAAACGTTACATCTTCCCAGCATCGATAAATGTAGACCTTCCATTCTGTCTAGTTCCTTTTTGATCTTGCGTAGCATGGGGTCCCAGTTAGACAAAACCATTGTATCCAGACATGCATTTAAACGCACCCCAAGATACGTTGCTTCCTTTATGACTCTAGGATCATTAAAAGATACTTGATCTGTACAGATAACCTGTGTCTTGGCTAGGTTTAACTTATAGCCGGAGCTCCTCCCATATATTGATGCTAGTTGTTCTGTCTCTCCCAGAGTCATAGCTGGATCCGGCGAGACTATCGCTATGTCATCTGCATAAGCTAGTATATCAACCCGTTCCTGCCCCGGACTTGGTGGAGATGTGTTTAAACTGTATTCCAACAGGTTCAGGAAAGGGTTGATATACAAAGCAAACAGCAGAGGGGAACAGGGGCAACCCTGTCTGGTGCCCCTTGATATAGAAATGGGGTTTGATTCCCGCCCCAGTGCACAGACCCGAGCAACTGGAGATCTATACATGGTTCTAACTGCCCGGATAAAACCAGGTCCAAAGCCTTGCCACCGCATTGTCGTCCATAAGAATTTCCAGGAGACACGGTCAAACGCTTTCTCTGCATCTAATAAGATCACATCACATGGCACTTTCCGTACATTGGCAGAGTCTAATAATGCAGTAACTCTGCCTATATGGTTGACCGTGCCTCTCCCTGGTATGAATCCATGCTGGTGGACCGAGACTAGGGGCGTAATCACTCGAGAGAGTCGTGTGGCCAGTATTTTTGCGTAGATCTTACCATCACAGTTTAATAGTGAAATTGGCCAGAACAACCCTGGTAAAGTGGGTGGTTTATCCTTTTTTAGAAAAATAATGATATTGGCTGCATCCCATGATAAAGGGGCGTCCCCCCTCTGCGCTTCCTGAAATACTGCCAGCATATCTGATTTTATCTCTGCTAACAAGATTTTATATATTTCTAGCGGGAGCCTATCGGGACCGGCATCCTTCCCTGTTGCTAGTGAACCCACAGCTTCAACAAGCTCTTCTAAAGTAATCGGTTCCTCCAGAGCTCTCTGATCCTCTTCATTTAACATTTTCCTGTGCGGATCCTTATAGAGCTCTTCCGGTCTCTCATAATTAGTAATATTCTAAGAATATAACCCCTCGTAAAAAACCCGAAATACCTCCATGATCTCCTCTGGTATTTCAACTATTTTACCAGTCGGGTCTTCAATTGCCGTGATGGTGTTTTTGACCTCCTTGCATCTACGTTTCTTGGCCAAACATCTACCAGTAGCCTCCCCAAACTCATAGCACTCTTTCCTGAAGAGATGATATTTCTGTGCTATGTCTCTAGCCCACTCCTCATTTATCCTGGCTTTACAACATGCAACTTCCGTCTGTGCCTGTGCGATATCTAGCTTCCCCTGGACCGCCTCTATCAGGGCATATTCTGCATGCTGCAGATTATCATAGAAGCCCCGTAGATGCTGCCTAAGTTGTTTTTGAACATGTAGCCCAAAGCTCAATATCTCTCCCCTAAGCCCTGCTTTCATAGCATCCCAGACTATACCACATTTAGTTGAATTCCGATTTATGGCCATAAACTGAGTTAACCATTGTCGTATATGACGAACAAATTCCTCATTTAATAATAGTTTCCTATCAAAGGAAAATGTCCCTCGAGAACGTACCAGGCCATGCATAATAAGTTTTAAAAGAACAGGGTTATGATCTGAGGTTATTCGGGGAAAAATCTGTATATATGCATCTACTAGATAAGTCTTAGTGACAAAGAAATAGTCCAGTCTGACTAACTTTTGATGTGGGCAGGAATAATGTGTATATCCTGGAACTAGATGTTTCAACCTAGGCCATACATCAACTAGACCATGTTCATAGATAAGCTGTTTTAAGGCCTTATAAACCTTAGGTTTCCTGCCATAATATTTATCTCCCTTCGGCCCCTGGGTCACTTCCCCCATTTGGATATTAAAATCCCCCGCCAGTATCAAGGGTGACGCCCAAGTAGCCAGTTCTGTATTCAAGTATTCAATAATCTGAGGTTCATCATTATTAGGACCATATACGGAACATGTTGTAAATTTCTCGTTAGCCACTACACACTCGATCATAGCCCATCGGCCATACTTATCTGCTAGACTTTTATTTACTGTTAGTATATTATTCTTAGCGAGAATAGCCACACCTCTGGTAGTAGTACCTTATGACGTACAGACCAAAAGCTCATACCCCATCTCCTTTAATATATTATGTTTATTCCATGGGACATGCGTCTCTTGGAGACAAACCACATCAGGGGAGATATTTCGAATTTCTCGAGCCACTCTTTGCCTTTTACCCCTTTCATTAAGTCCCTGCACATTAAATGTGCAAACAGATAAAGCAGATAGAGCAGCCATCTTTACTCTGGTTCAGCACTTTGCAGATGCACCCTCTCTCCCATAATATCGTCACCTTTCCTTTTATTAATTCTATGCTAGCTATTGGCTTATTTACAATTTTCACCCTCCCTACCCCACCCCCCATGGTAGCCGCCCCCTCCCCAAGCCCGACACCCACCCCACCCTCCCTTGATTGCCTCCTCTACCAGCGGAAGCCCCCCCTGTCCTCCCACAAATGGAGGCTAATAGACCCAACGGTCTACAGTGATGGAGAGCCTCGTAGCAGCACCCGTCCCCCCTCCCCTCCCGTTTCACCAAGCCCCCAAAAACCATACCATATTTGATAAAGAAGATAGAAAACCACGACCATTAACCAGGGGAGAGTAAACAAAAGGCATAAATCTAAAGCACAGCTACAGCACTGCTTTGTTTAAATCTATGAGGTTAATACCCTGTTTAAAGAGAAACAAAGATTTTCTTTGATAAAAAAGATAGAAAACCACAACCCTTAACCATGGGAGAGTAAACAAAAAGTATAAATCTAAAGCACGGCTACAGCACTGCTTTGTTTAAATCTATGAGGTTAATACCCTGTTTAAAGAGAAACAAAGATTTTCTGAAGACAATAGCAAAGTTATCAGACATTTAAACTATCCTTTCCCCTAGGGTTTAATTTCTTGTAAATACTCTTTTGCCTTTGATTCGGATGTAAAAAATCTCGTCTTATCTTTATATATTATTTTCAGTTTAGCCGAATTTAATAGAAAAGCTTGTGCGCCTTTGCCCTGAAAAGGATTAATTAACTGCCTGAGCTGCCATCTTTTTTCCACAGTAGCATGACAGTAGTCGGGGCGGACAAAAAACTCACACCCAGCCCCCTTTCTCTGTCTCTCTGGCCTAGCCAAGTCATATAGAGCCTGTCTAGATAGAAAATTGGATAGACATATCAATATTGCTCTAGGTCTTATAGTGGCTTGCTTTGATCCCGCCTGATTCTTTAGCTGGAAAGGGAACCGATGGGCGCGTTGTATCTTTGTGTCCCAAATCCATTGTGTCAATTCCGGAAAAGCTTCTGTAAAGAGTTTTACCACAAACTTCCGGGGATCTGAGCCTTCAGCCCCTTCAGGCACACCAAGAATTCTTAAATTATTACGGCGGAGGCGAATTTCCATGTCCTCGAGCTTCCATGAGATATCGCTCTTTTGTATCATGAGTGCATCCGTAGCTGCTTTCTGCACTGTCATCTCATCTTCGAGCGTGGAGATTCTATTTTCGGAGATCCTCTCTGCGATCTCCGAGCATGATTTGGCCACCCGCCGGATTGAATTTTGCAATTTTCGACATGCGCCTTGGGTTTTTTGACTTTCAGCCCGACTTTCTTCTCTGTGCGACATCATTGTCTCATATATAACTGCCAGCGAGATATCGCCTGGGCGTTCTACTGGCGTGCTCTGATCTTGTCTGGAGCCCCCTCCTCCCACTACACTCCCGGATTTGGCAGTATTAGCCTGCTCTATCCCCGAAGATTGAACCGAGCTAGCATGTTTTCCAGGCATACATGGTAAGGATAATATAGAGGGTAGTACTTTTTGACGAACTGTCCCGGAGCCAGATACCCTGCTATGCCTCCCAGGAGTCTCCTCTTCCAGACATATGCTACTAGTTTCGCTCCATCTCCTGCTTGTAGAGCCGGGAGGGTCATTGGATACCTGCAACGACTCATCGCCTGATGAGTTAGTATGGTCCGAGAGTGAGTAGAAGGGGTCCCCCACATCAGCAATATCCATCTCCATTGGGTTTATGCCCACATTCCCTTCTAGTATTGGCATCTTATCCCCTGGAATACTCATAGCCATTGATTCTTGTCTTTCATGTACCGAGACTAAGGGTTCTCGCATTGTCCCATGAGTCAGGGCCAGAAATTCTTGCCCCGTCAGCCCATCAGCCTCTGAAATGTTTGGCAGGGGATTGTCCAGAACACCCAAAGCATCATCCTGCCCCCCTTGCTCCACATGCTCCATATTCAGTCCCAGAACCCCAGTGCTCCCCTGGCTCACCTCTTCTGAAGCTACCTTTCCTGTAAGTTTCTTTCTCCAGGACCAAATTCCTGCCCTTCTTGGCCGCCAAGAAAATTGCGGGAGTAACTTTTTTCCCCGGTGCTGCCAACACCAGCACTCGCCGGGCTGCAACTGTCCTTACCCGCTCCGCGTCGTTGTTTTTCCCTGGGCTGTTTCCGGGGGCTTGATCGGGGCAGTATTGCTTCCTGTGCTGCGCGTCTTTCCGCTCCTGGTGTTCTTCGGCGGCATCCTTTCCGAGGCTGCAACCCGATCCCAATCCTCAGCTGATCGCCGCGAAGTTTCACAGACCGGGTGCCAGACCAGACGGGAGCACAGATATGTGAGCCGGGAGCCGCACGCCACAAAACTCCGAATCGTGAGTAAGTCCCACAGCATTTCCCGCTTCTGTTTCTCTATTTCTCCCCGTTCTCCATTTTCAGCCGCGCTCTTCTTTTGGAGGGTGTTGGAGGGACAGGCTAACGAGAGCTCACTCGGCCAAGGGTTCGGCCGCCATCTTGCCCCCAGGTTCGCATTGTACAGACCAGTTTGTTTGTGTAGGAGTATTGAGTGACAAGACAGCCCTAGCATTAAAACTACATGCACAGGCTCAAATCTACCAGACCCGAGACATGATACAAGGGCTACTTCTCTCCATGGTAGACTTCAAACTGTCAGTTCTTTAGCAGATATCTGAATGAGTGTCTCAATTCTTATCTGGAACTGTGATTGCATGTCCATGTAAGTTTGTTAATAAATAACTGCCTCTCTTTGTGACATGTATGCCTCTTTAAATGTGTCTGCAAGGGCTGCATGGATTGCCTCCTGGGTGTGTTAGTGACAATTGGGTTATTTATCTGTGTGTGTGCAACTGCCTCCATTACTGCTAGATACATATCAGTTCTGCCTGTCTGTGTGAGTGAACGTTCAGGTGCTTCTATTACTATCTCACTGGGTGTTTTACTGTCTCTCTGCTTTTCTACTTACGTATGTCAGATTGAAGTCTGGGACAAAAGGTGGATATATAATTGGGCACTTGGGCCTCTAGGAATACATGTAGCTCACTTAAACTTTGCAGTCCATTTCATACATTACATGCACATACCAACTTGCCTTAAGGCCTAACTGCAGCCTATCTCACTGGAGAGTTATACGTGGTAAAAGAGTACTTTATACCTTTAGTAGGACTTTTCAATATGAATATTGATCTAGCAAGAAAAGTGCATGTACATGCTCAAGTGTAGCAGGCCTAAGACATGATGCAAGGCCTACTTCTCTGCATGGTAGGGTGACCAGGCATCCCAGATTTGCCCAGACAGACCCGGGTTTTCACCAGCTGTCCCGGCAGATTTAATCAATTTTGGCTCATGCCCCTTTTTTTTAGAGGGGGTCGACTGGAACCAGTGAGAGGCACTTATTGGGTGTTCTAAAGTTGTGCTAGTTAGCAGCAGGTAAAAGTAAGCAATTTAATACAGGTATGATGCTGGCTTTAGAAAGTACATTTTTTTTTTTTTTAGTGCTTCTTCTGTGTTACTATCTTGATAAGAGTTGTCATTCTGTGCAGCACTGTTGATGTGAAATTGTAGTCCTTCTTCTATTTTTGCCAAATGTCCCGGTTTTTGGTTCTCAAGATCTAGTTACCCTACTGGATGGTAAATTTGAAAGTGTCAGTTCTTTACTAGATATTTGAATGAGTGTGTCAGTTCCTATTTATGGCTCTGATTGCATGTGTATATAAGCCTGTTGCTAAATCACTGACTCCCTTTGTGACATGCATGATTCTCTAAATGAGTCTGTACAGGGCTGCATAGATTTCCTCCGGTGTGTGTTTCTGAGTATTCAGTTTTTCAAATATATGTACAGCTACCTCCATTACCACTAAATACATATTAGTTCAGCCAATCTGTGTGAGTGAGTATTTAGGTGGTTCTCTAACTACCTCACTGGGTGTGTTAGTGTCTCTCTGCTTTTCTACTTAGATATCTCAGATTGAAGTCTGGGTAGCAGGGTGGATATATAATTGGACACAGAAGTCTGTAGAAGTGCATATACCTCACTAAACTTCACAGTCCATGTGCTTCATTTTAAGCATATACCACCCTATCCTATGACTTAGCTGCAGTCATGATATATATAGTAAAAGACCACTTTATGCCTACCCTAGGACTTTTACATGGAAAGGTTGGCCTAGCCATAAAAGTGCATGCGCAGGCTCAAGTGCACCAAGCCAGAGACATGATGCAAGGGCGAGTTCCTGGTTATTTAAGAGTATATGCAACTTTCTCTATCAGCGCTAGATACATGACAGTTGTGCCTGTCTGTGTTGGTGAATGTTTCCATGCTTCTGTCACAGTCTGTATGGCTGTTTTAGTCTCTGTCTACTTTTCTACTTAGATATATGAGACTGAAGTGTCACTAACAGGGTGGATATATAATTGGGCACATGGGTCTCTAGAACTGCATGTAGCTCACTAAAACCTCAGAGTATATGTGTACCTTTTTAAGCATATAACACCCTGCAACATTACGTAGCTGCAGCCTATCTCAGTGGTGATTTATATATGGTAAAAGAGCAGTTTATGCCTTCACTAGGACTTTAAAATGTGAAGGTTGGCCTAGCTGTAAAACTGCATGCACTGACTCTAGTATAGCGGGCCTGAGACATTATCCAAGGGCTACTTCTCTACATGGTAAACTTGAAAGAGTCAGTTGTTTAGTAGATAGCTGAATGAGAGTTTCAGTTCCTATCTAGAGCTGTGATTCCATGTGTATGTAAATGTGTTACTAAATCACTGTCTCTCTTTGTCTGATATATGGTTCTCTAAAATGTCTGTAAGGGCCTGCATACATTGCCTCTTGTGTGTATTAGTGAGTATTGGGTTATTTAAGTGTGTGTGAAACTGCCTCCATTAGCACAAGATACATATCAGTTGTGCCTGTCTGTGTGAGTTAATGTTTACGTGCTTCTCTAACTACCTCACTGGGTGTTTTAGTGACTGTCTGTTTTTCTACTTAGGTATGTCAGATTTAAGCCTGGGTGTAGGCTGGATGTATAATTGGGCACACAGGTCTCTAGAAGTGCATACAGCTCACTGAAACGTCAGAGTGCATCTCTTATTTTTTAAGCACATAGCTCCTTGCGCTATGGCCTAGCTACAGCCTACCTCATTGTTCACTTATATGTGGTGCAAGAACAGCATACACCTTGTGTAGCAATTTTAAGTGATAAGACATCCCTAGCAGTAAACGTACATGCCAAAGCTCAAGTATACCGGGCCTGAGAAATAATCCAAGGGCCACGTTCTGCATGGCAAAATAGAAAGTGGCAGTTGTTTCGGAGATATTTGAATGAGTGTTTCAGTTTCTATCTAGGGCTGTGATTACCTGTGTATGTAAATTTGTTAATAAATCCCTGCCTCTTTTTGTGAGATATATGGTTCTCTAAATGCATCTTAAGGGCCTGCATACATTGCCTCCTGGGTGTATTAGTGAGTATTGGGTTATTTAAGTGTGTGTGAAACTGCCGCCATTAGCACAAGATACATATTAGTTGTACTTGTCTGTGTGAGTGAATGTTTACATGCTTCTCTACCAACTGGGTGTTTCAGTGTCTGCTTTTCTTCTTAGGTATGTCAGATTTATGTCTGGGTGTAGGCTGGATGTGTAATTTGCCACATAGGTCTCTAGGAGGGCATATACCTCAGTCTCTCTTTAAAGTAGATGTCTTACGTTTTAAGCATCTAGGTCTAAATGTAGGACCGTTTTTTGCGGTCGCAGAGGGGTTGCAGACCCCTTTGCGACCGCCAAAAATGAGTTGGCCATGTACTATTCCTATTTTGCGAGTCGCAATTAATTTGCGACTCGCAAAATAGGAATAGCGAGTCGCTATTAGGAAGGGGCATTCCGAGGGCGTCCCTTCCTAATAGCGAGTCCTCCAGCTATGTATGACTGTTTTGCGACTCCAATTGCGTTCGCAAAACAGTCGCAGCTTACCACCCTTCTCAGAAGGGTGGTAAGCACTACCATAACGGGAAGGGTCCACAGGGGACCCCTTCCCTTTGTGAATGCAGGGGAAAATATTTTTAAGGGCAGGCAGTGTCCCAGGGACCACTACCTGCCCCTAAAAATGAAACGAAAACGTTTTTTTTTCTTTTTTAAATGCATCCCATTTTCCTTTAAGGAAAACGGGCTGCATTTTTAAAAAAAAAACTGCTTTATTGAAAAGAAGTCACAGACATGGTGGTCTGCTGACCCCAGCAGGCCACCATCTCTGTGAGGCTGGCCATTCCCAATGGGGTCGCAAATTGCGAGTGGCTCGTGAACATTGATGAGCCTCGCATTTTGCGACCCCATTGGGAATCGCTAACAGTGTCTCTGACACTGTTGTACATTGGATTTAGCGCCTCGCAATTTGCGACTCGCAATTTGTCGCAAATTGCGAGGCGCTAAATCCAATGGTCGTACATCTGGCCCCTAGCTCCCTACAGTATGGCCTAGCTGTACCCTTCCTTAGTATGGACTTATCTGTTATAAAACAGCAGTTTACACCTTGTGTAGGATTTTTAAGTAAGAAAACAGCGATAATAGTAAAACTGCATAGACAGGTCAATTACTCCACATCCAACACATAATGTATAGGTTTCTACTTAGATATGTCAGAATAAAATGTGGATGGCACAGGGCATGTACACTTCAGAACGAAATGTTTTATAAGTACATATAGCTCACTCAAATATTAAAAGGACATATCTTACATATTAGCCACATAGCACCCTGAGCTATGGCCTACCTAGCAGTCCCATATCATGGTTTAGAAAATGTACCAGTATCTGACTATCTCTTTTGAAAGCTCTAAAAATGTCAATGTACATTGCTGAATAAATAACAATAACAACAACAATACTTTATTTGGCTTTTGTAAAAAAAAAAAACATAAAAGTCAAGATTACATCAAAACAGGGTGCCCAAGAATACACCTAATAAAAATGCAGATAATACAGGTTGAAAAGATACAAAATAGCTTTGCGTCCTGGCCTGCCCCACCCACATTACTTAGTCACAGCTCGATCTGAGCTAGACTGCAGCCTTTAAAAAGCTAAGAACATGGCATACCGTGGTCCCTGAAAGCATTGATATAAAAAGGTAAATGCAGGACGCACTTGTTTAAAATTTACTTTTTTTGAAATTGGAATTAAATAAGTCTTCTCTGCACCTCGTAATTGCTACAAAACATTCAAAAATGAAACATGTCCTGTGGAGACTTGCCGTCGCAGCCACAGGGCGGGAGGGTCTTGCCTTTTTTCCTCCCTCGTAGATGAGCAAGAAGAAGACGGAATAGATCAAAGCGAAATCTAGTCAGAAAAAAACAGTCAAACGAGCTAGGAAGTCCTAGAAGATATGGTTCCGTAGATTGCACAGTTTTTAAGATGATAAATCTATGTACACTGGGCTTCCTGAGCTCGCTTTCTTCCCTGTCCACCGCCCGCTGTCTAAAAAAGGACTCCTTAGCCCAAAGCAGGTCTTTCCTTCTAAATGTGTCCGCGTTGCTAAAGAGATTCACTCTTCCTTGTCTCCTAAATCCTTCCCGTATGTATTTAAACCAGGGAATATGATGAGCACGCTCTAGAGCCAGGCAATTCCTTAGGATCTCTTTGTTTAAAGCAGTCCCGTTACTTAACCATACTTTGAGCCAATAGGATAAGGGGCGGAAAGACAACAGGTCTGACAAATATGACATACCTATACCTATAGTTTTTTTGCACAAACAGGAGGCAAAGCTAAAAATGGCTGCATTAGCACATAGGAATCCCCTCTGCTTACTGTTTTTTAATGGGCCCCAGTTTAACTTGGCATCCAGCAGAACCCCTAGGTAAGAAAAAACACTAGTCTTAGGAACTGGAGTAGACCCGACCTTAAAGTTAAAGGGCTTTTTTGAACTATGTCCCATCAGCATCACATATGACTTGGAGTTATTCACTAACAGGTCCCGGTTTTCCATAAACGTCACAAAGGATTTAAGTAGACTTTGCAACCCGCTCGCAGTTCGGGCCATAAGGACCACGTCATCCGCATACAGTAATACCAGCCGACCACACCATCCCACCTGTGGAAAATCCACCTGTGTAGCTATCAATTCCTTCTCCAAGTTAATAATGTATAAATTAAATAAAAACGGGGTCAATATAAAACCCTGTTGAACCCCTCTCTGGATTGGAAACTGACGGGTTACCTTACAATCATTAGTATAAAGTACCTCCATTTTGGTGTCCCTATGAAGCTCCTGTAAAAAAAGGACAATGTTTTTTGTCTACCCCATACACAGTAGGGTCTCCCCTAGCTTACTTCTATTCACCCGTTCAAAAGCGGAGGACAGGTCCATGAAGGCCAGATAGATCGTACCAGGGCGGGCAACTGTGTACTTGTTTACAGTCAAGTACAAATTCAAGCATTGATCCACTGTTGACCTCCCCAGACGAAAATCATATTGGATGTCTACTAAGATATTATTGTCATCTGCCCATGTAGTTAGCCTATGCAATAGAATGCGTCCCACCACCTTAACCATTGAGTCTAACAGTAATATTGGCCTGTAACAGAGAGTACTGTCCCTGTTGCCTTTTTTGAAAACTGGGACGAGGGTGGATATAGCCCAGGTGCTAGGCGGATCGCCTCTTATAGATGCATTGATAATTGAAGTGAGAAATGGCACCCAGAGCTGAGGGTTAGATATGTAAAGATCTGGGGGAATACAGTCGGGTCCAAGGGCCTTATTTCTAGACAAACCCTCAATACCCTTTCTAACCTCATCAGCTGAGATAACAAGGGCCAATTTCCCTTCTCCCCTACAGTTGACTATACTAGCTTCTATCGGGCTTCTAAACATTTCCTTAAAATGACCAACCCATTCCTCTTCTGTAATAGGTGCATCAGGAGCTTGTGCAGCATCGCCTACCAAAAGAGGGCTGTTAACGATGCTCCAGAACTTTTTGCTATTTTTTAAGATGCTAGCCTCGGAGAGCCTGCTCCCTCCCTTGTCCCTCAACTCGGCCTTGTGCCTTGCTAATTCTGCTTTGTATAGTCCTCTACAAGCTTTCACCAAGGCAGGATCCCTTGGTTTGGTGCCTAACGCTCCCCTAAGTTTCCTGGCCGCTCTGGAGTAATCACGGTCAAACCATCTCGGAGCTTGATCCATCGGGTACATAGATGGTGCCCTTAATAATTCCCCAATGGTACGTGAGATGACTGAGAACGCCTCAAGAATGATCCCCGGCACTACCTGCCCTTTTGCACAGACATCTAGTCCCCTGTTGCACATAGCTAGGAGATAAAAAAGGTCCGGGGTTATCTGTACCAACCATAACCTTCTACCCTAGTCTGTTGCCTTTAGTGTCCCCCCGCTCCTGTCATCCTAGATATCCCTAATGGGGGCCATCTAGTTGTAATGCATAGTGGGTTGTGGTCACTGTAAATACTATCCTCGATGGAGAAGTTCAACAAAAAAGAGTAAAAGGGTTTGAAACAAAAATAAAATCAATAATAGATGCACTCCCCCTCCTGGTAAAGGTGGAAATGATGGATTTCCTGCCTCAGTCCAACCGACACATTGCCATGGTCAGATTGACCTCATCGGCTAGGGTATTGAGGATGTCTCCCTGCTTGTTATGTTGTACATGCATGCCCATCAAACGCGGGCATCCTATGTCAGAGGGGTTTGACACAGTTGGGTCCCTGCATAAGTGAAGATTGAAGTCTCCTGCAATCATAAGATAGCCATTGTGAAGGACCTTAAGAGTCATTTTCCTTAAAAAGGATCCCATCCTAGAAATATTATAAACATCTAGAGAAACAGTGATGGCATTATAAAAGTTCAACAGCAGCAAATTATCAGAACCCTGAGAAAATAACGCCTGCAAACAAGGATTATCGGTTGGCAGCACCGTCAGGCGACAGCGTACTGCTAAGGAGACATAATTTACCAGCCCGCCCTTAGATCTTCCCAGCCTGGATGGGATGGCAGGCACAAAGAAGGTCTTATATCCCTCTAGAAAGAAACTGTTTGTGTTAGACCAAGTCTCCTGGAGACATATCACGCCAAATCCTTTTATAAATACGCTCCAGCTAGGGCCAGTGAACTTGCTTGTTAACCCGGCTATGTCCCATGATACAAATTTGCAGGCCTGGCCTTCCCCTGAACCAGTTGAAAGGCCCGGTGTCTTCTTTGGATAATAGGATAATGGCTCCGCTGGTCCCTTTACATTGAGTCAATCGCAGGAGTCCAGCGTTTCCAGGGGGGCAAATCTATTAAAGAGGGGCGTGTCGTGAGTTACCATCTGCCTGACAGGCTGAGGGTGAACAGGATAAGCAGGGAACCACCATTGCTTTACCTCACTAAGTGTCCTCACACTTCTTGAGGGACCCTAGAAGTGCCCCAGGGGAAGGGCCACAATGGACGAGATGGCACTGCAAGTTTTACTCTGTGTAGCTGTGTGTAAAACCCTCTCTGCCAGGGGACGTCTGTTGAAATTGACAATTACAAAGTCTCCTCCCATGTATTTTGTGGACCTTCCAACCCAGGAAACTCTGCGCACCATGTTAATAAATCTCCCCATCCAGAGACACTGGATCGTATTTTGGTTCAGCCAGTGCAGGACTTAGTTCTTTAATTGGTCAAAGTCTTCAACGGCACACGGCGAAAGCGCCGGAACATTCCCAAGTACCACTACGTACGGAGTTGATTCCGGGGGAAGATGTAAAACAGGTAACCGCTGACTCTGACTCTGTCCCATCGAGTCTACTACTCAGCGCTCCGTACAAGCCCCCCCTCCTCTCGATATCTCTCCAAGTGAGGATTTGTCTAGCCCAGGACAAGCTTTAGGGCACTGGGTTTTTGGCACTGCCATTACACCCAGTGGGTCTACAAACAAGGGATTTATATTCACCTGTTACCTGGAGGGAAGAGTGTCACTACCTTGCACGGACTTTAACGAGGATGAATGCATCTGCCCAATAGATCCTTGTTCGTCTGCACTGGCTCTCTTTAACCGAGAGCCGGCTGATGCCCCCCCAGGCCTGCTCTGTAAGTCGTGGTCCCCCACTGGGATGTGCTGACCGAACTTCGAGAGCTCCAGTTCTATTGTTGCTAAGCGTTGCCTGATAGGATCTAATTTAAGGTCCATACTTGCCAGCAACGAGCCCAGCCAGCCTTCCATCATTGCTGCCATATCTTCATTGTTCAGGGTTTGCAATTTGTCAGCACATTCCGCTGTCTCCTTCGCCCTTGGACGTTTTGCTTTGCTCCCGGTCAGATGGCCTTTTCTTTTAACTCCTGAACCTGCCCCTGATCTAGTGCTCCCTGTCTGAAGGTAAGCTCTGGGCCCTTACTTCGAGCGGTCGAGCAAGATGGTTCAGACCCAATGTTTGTGACTGATACTTCGTTGGGGCCAGAACCTCCATCCACCCCCAAACTGGTGGATCTTGCAGGTGAGATTAAAAATCCAAGGTCTGGCTGGGCAAACTGAGCATTTTCGGCAGACTGGTCTACACTGACCCTTGACGTAGTTGGTGGACTAGAGGGTGGGCGAGTTACAGGGGGACGAGAGAGCCGACAGGCCATGAGCTCGATCTCCTTGTCAATGACCCCTGCAGCTCTTAATAGGGAGGAGTCCATCGTGGATGCTGAAGGCCCTGAGGCACCTGCAACCGGTCCCTTATGTTTTCCAATGGCTCTCGGGCAGGGGCTCGCAACAAATGAAGATCTAAACAGGCTAGGTCAAACAGTACCAGTATCCCCCTAACCAACGCCCAAGCAGGTAGTAAATCCTTCTCCTACCTGCTCGAGCTGGGAGGCTGTAATGATGTCCCACAAGGTCCTTTGCTAGCAGCTCCCTCCCTCTAGATCTCTGCCGAGGGACTCCACACAGCTGCACTCCAAACACTCCTGGCTCCTACCACAATATCCAAGCTCAAGAGCCAAGAGGGGTGGCCCAGCCCAGCCTCCTCTGGGCCCTGACACGTGTGGACAGGCCCACCCTTGGCGTGAGTCCCCTGCCACGAGGGGCAAACAGTGCTTTTCAGCACGCGCGGGCGTGCTTCCAAGACCCACCCCCTCTCCTTCAAACGTTCTGGGACACCAAGTCCCTTGACAGCAGGAATTTTGTCCAAAAGCGTCCCGCGCCGCGGGAGTCAAACAGCGCTTTTTAGCGAGCGCGGGCGAGCTCCCGAGCTCCACCTCCTCTCCTCCAAAGGTCCTGGGACACCGAGTCCCTTGACAGCAGGAATTCTGTCTAAAAGCGTCCCACGGGAGGTAAACAGCGCTTTTTAGAGCGCACAGGTATTCTCCCAAGCTCCACCTCCTCTTCTCCAAAGGTTCTGGGACACCTAGTCCCTTGACAGCAGGAATTTTGTCCAAAAGAGTCCCCTCAGTACCTGTATTATGAATTTGAAACATATCTCTAACTGCCTTTGATACTGCTACAAATATATCTACTTTGTGAGTATCTTAGTGAATATATATAAGTGCTTTCTCTTAATCCACAAGTGGATGAGAGAGAGCCTCTATAATTTTGAAACATGTATGTCACATGCATCAAATGTGCTATACTTTATATAGTTCTTGGCATAACAGTGCCTGCCAGTGTTATATTACATATCTCAAGCTGAATATAATTAAATAACTTATCTCCCTATGTATACACATACAAATCTACCTTGTATTTATCCAACACCTACACTAAAGAGTATGTAACACAGAGCTATCAACTTTGAGAGATCCATAATTCAAACACAGCTACAGTGCATACTTTCCACTTTCAAATATGAGTGTTCCAGCCTTCATTTATAATGGAACAAATAAGACTACTACTACCAGAATTCAAATAAAAACATTTGTTATAAATTGCACATCATATATACACATATAAAACTTTGACATCTTACTCTACATTCTTACATATAATTTTAATCATTACTGTACACTCTTTTCTTTGCCACTTACAGAATAGAGTAAGGGAATACAAGTACAATATACACTTTCATTGAAACACATTCTAAACTAACTTGACAGACACCTAGTCTGTACCTGAGACAAACTATATCTTAGTTACCTATTGATAGATATATAAAAACACTTACAATGCTGTTAGAAATGGGATTTCTGGTTGGCTAGGGCTTGCGCCTAAGCCAGGCAGAAACCACCACTCTAGTCAGGGCAAGGGAGTTACACGCTGAAGATAACCCCTGCTCACCCCCTTGGTAGCTTGGCACGAGCAGTCAGGCTTATCCCAGAGGCAATGTGTAAAGCGTTTGCGCAACACACACACACAGCAGCAACACACTAGGCACACCACAAAAGAAACTCCACACAAGGTTATATCAAAAATAGCCTTTGTATTATCCAAAACACTTTAGAATCATAATCACACATATACACTGTGCCAACTGGCAGATGGCAATATTCACAGGGGATTAAATACACACGACAGGGCCAATCGGGCCGCTGTCAGAACCTTTAGAAAGCACTAGTAACAAATGTAAAACACAACCAGTAACTACTGGCAAAATACTGTACTCCGGATTATATCACCTTAGCATTAGGCATCATTCTAAGACATCATAGCATAAACACATTATGCATCTCAGTAGGCATAAACACATTACGCAGTAGGCTTCACATTAGGCATAAACCGTGCACCACAGTAACACTGCAAAAGTGCACACAGCACCCTAGCCTACACACTGAACTGACCCCAGGCCAACTGGCCTTTCACTGGGGATCCAATGCCCTATGTCCAGAACGTCAGGGCGTAGCTGCCGATGCAGCGAAATCACAGTGCGCAATGCGCTGGGGGTGTGTGGTGTATCTCACCCCCTCCTGGCATGAACAACAATATGCCCCCGTTGTTGCAGCTGCCCGCGCTCTCACGGTGCAGCTGTGAGGAATGAAAACACTGGCACCACTGTGCCTGGCGAGCCCCACTCTGGGACTCTGTCAGCAAATGACCCCCACGTTGCAGCTGCCCGCAATGGCGGTGCAGCTGTGATGAATAATGAAGGCACTGGCACTAAACGTGCCTCGGGAGCATTAACAATGCTCAGTGTGAGCCCCACTCACCGGGGCTCTTCTGGGACACCTGACCACAAGGGGGAAGGCACCGACAATGTGCCTCGACCAACCCCCCAACAGCTCACATCTCAGCCCCACTCACCGGGGCTCTCTCGGGACTCCGTTGGTCTCCACCGCAGGTCCTCAGGCACCGGAAAGGTGCCTCGACAGGTCCTGCTCTCTGGACCACTCCTGACTTCGCCCGGTCCCTCTCCTGGGACACAGGACTTCGGCGTGGAGCCCGCGAGGCTCCGGACGGCTTCCCCACTGCAGAGGGAGGCGGAAATGGGGCCCACGAGGCTCCGATCAGCTGACGGCAGGCCCCGCCCACAGTCAGGCGTGGGCTCCTGTCTTCCGTTCTAGGCGGCTCCTCACCGGCTCAAAAGTGCAGGATAGGCTCCCGCCAACCAATTAACCACAAATGCAGGGTGGGCTCCCGCTAACTAAGTGGCAGAAACGCGGGTTGGGCTCCTGCTCTCACAAAGTGGCATAAAAGCGGGGTGGGCTCCTGCTTCTTCTCATAGCAGCACAGTGGAGTCCCCACGCGGTATTCCCCCTGCAGTCACCACTGCAGCGCCCACGAGGCTTCTTCCCGGAATAAAGATCAAGAGCTCACGAGGCGCTAAAGTCCAGAAAGTTCCAGGGGCACAGCTGGGCCCAGGAAGGCCAGCACACAGGGCCCTCCAGCAGGGAGGCAGTCCCTCGTGGCGGTGCCTCCTGGGGCCCAGCAGCAGCAAGCCCCACGTCGCAAGAACAGCACAGGAACAGCACCACCCCTTCATGGGGTCACAGCCCCAATATTTATACACCATTTGCTTTGTCTGCCCTGGCACAGGGCTTGGGGGAACCAGCCTGAACCGTTTCTGGGGGGTTTTGGAGCACTTTGTGTACAGTGCTTCTACTCCCCTTTGTCAGGTGGGGGCTCGGTCATCAGACACACCACAGGGGGGCAGAGCCAGCATTCACCCAGGCAGGCACAGACCTATTCAGGGGACTACTCCTCCCACTACTCCAAATGCAGTTCCCCTATTCAGCCTAGTGCTGACTCAACCTGCCCTCCCTGGAGCCACACACACCTCAAAAGCCCCTGTCACTCCAAAGCCAGACATTCAATCCACATCAGGCAGGCAGACACATAGCACACAGAAATGCCAACTTCTAAAAGTGGCATTTCTAAAATAGTGATAATAAATCTGCGCACACCATTGCGCAGCATTTATTATTACTATTCCAACCATACCAAACTTGACCACGCTGCTCCTCTCATATCAGGAATTACCACTGAAACACTTATCAGGGAATCCCCAGTGCATTCCTATGGGAGGGCAGCCTCACAGCAGTGAGAAACCAAAATGGTGGTTTGTCACTACCAGGCCATGTCACACACTTAAGGTACATGTCCTACCTTTCACCTGCAATGCACCCTGTCCATAGGGCTAGCTAGGGCCTACTTTAGGGGTGACTGACATGCAGCAAAAGGGGGGTCACAGACGTGGCACACACTTTAGGTGCCATGTCACAGCGGCAGTAACACTGCGCGCACAGGCCCTGCAGTGGCAGAGGCCTGAGACAGGTTTGAAAGGCTACTTTGGTGGGTGGCGCAATCAGTGCTGCAAGCCCACCAGTAGCATTTAATTTACCAGCCCCGGGTATATGAGATACCACTTTACAAGGGACTGACAGGTAAATTAAATATGCCAAACAGGTGTAGACCAATCCTTACCATATTTAACACAGAGAGCACACGCACTTTACACTGGACAGCAGTGCTAAAGTGCCCAGAGTCCTAAAACCACCAACACCATGTCAGAAAAAAGGCTAGGAGGAAGGCAAAAAGTTCAGGGATGACCCTGCAAAAAGGGCCAAGTCCAACAAATGCCAATTATATATCATCATTTCAAAATCTTTTATCACAATATGACATTAGTATCGACCTTATTAATCATTTTTTTTTGCTTACAAAGAAATTATTTAGCATACCAGAATATTGAATTCATTGGTAAAATCGCTTTTTCTCTTCTAAGATAGATGCAATATTCCCAGGGTTTGTAAAAACTTTTCACAAGAATGGCATACCACTCTCATACAAAGCAATCATAAATGGCAACCTTCTGAATGTTGCATTGCCTGATACTACAAAAGTCAGCGGATAAAAATATTCCTTTCAAATTTCATAGTTGTAACTGCATTTCTGAATGGTTACTATCTGCAAACCCTTTCACTCCTTTTTAGAGGTAGCCCAAAAAGGTTACCTTTGTGTCAGTACTCGCGACGTAATCGCGATCCTCACGGTGAATTCACAAAAAGAACAGGAGTCGGAAAACCTACTTTCCTTTATAGTTTTATCTTTTTAACACTATACTACACTTCTATGCAAAATACTCACTAGCTAATATTACTTACCTTATAAAATAATGAACCTAAACCTGTACGATTTGAAAAAAAAGAATAACTGTCTCTTTAACGCCCTTCCCCATACGCCATCTGCAGATTCTCCATAGAAACCCACTAGAACCAGCAGGTCACAAGTTCACAACAAATTCCAGAAGGGTCATATTAGTTACAAAATGAACTACAGCAGGTGTGGTTTACTGCACATACTGTAAAGCATGTCCCACTCTCTATTACATTTTTTTCTATTTACCAGAACCAATCAAACATATATTTACTAATCATTTCCAAATGCTTCCTACTTTTTTTCACCTGCATATTCCTTCCACCCAATCAATTTTTTAGTTTTTTTCAAACCACCAGCACACATGCATTTTCACTGCCTTTCATTGTGCCAACTGTGATATTCAAATGAAGACGTGTCTTGTTTGTTACTCCTCCTTCCCACAAAATGCTTAAGGTGTGGATTTTGGGCCACAGCTATGTCTATTAGGCTGCTGAGGCTGCAAGAAAGAGAGATATAACCAGAGACTTAGGGTTTGGCTAATGTGGACAATACTTGGATTGCGTAGAGAGGATTACAGTTTCATCGATTGTTGCCTTGTTTAAAACCATTGTGGATTCACCAGTCCCTTACCTCATGATTGTACACTGTGGTGGCAATGACCTAGGCATATTAACTGGAGTAGGACTGGAAATACTAATGAAGGATACCTTTGCTGAATTGATGATGCTTTTCCCTCATACTATCTAGGTATACTCTAATATATACAAAGACAGAAATGGAAGTGGTCTAATCAATTCTGTCCACTGATTGACAAAGCTAGGAAACATTAATAAAACTGTTTCTGCTTTCCTCAGAGACCATAACATGGGCTCTAGCTACAATTACAACCTGCCTTTTAACGTGCATGGAATCTATAGAAGTGATGGAGTTCACTTTACAGACGAAGGGAACAGGGTGTTTCTAAGCAACCTGAAACTCTGAATACAGTCTTCTCTGTAACTGTCTTATGCACACTCTCAACACAAAGGCTCTTGTCAGAGTTAACCAAGAGCCCAAAATTTTGTTCATTTTCTTTTTAAATATTTTTTTTTAGAATTTTGGAAATTTGCGACAACATCTGAATGATCGTGATCATGTCGCAAAATTGCAAAACAAAAGCAGACATTCGACGACCACCACAAAATTCAAAAAGTTTAACTTAAAAAATTCTTTCTAGGTAATTACAATGCACACATTACTAACTTAAAAACACTCCTTAAAAGCATGTTTCTAAACATATTTACCTAGTAAGCTTTAAAAAAAAACACTGTGTTTGAACCCTACATTCCGTCTTCGTGATGACGCCAATAGTCGCAATGCCTTCGGTAACCACAACGATCGTGCCTTTTTTAAGAGGTGTATAACACATATATGCACACATTTTACAGTATTTTAGCCACTAGGGGGTTATTACTGCACTGTTTAAAGTCATATTTTTATAGGAAGTTTGTATAATAACAATCTTTTAAACCGATATTCAGTTTTCATGATTTCATTACTCTTAGAGTCATGATGACGTCGGTAACCGTGACGATCGCGCCTCTTTTATAAAGTTTAAAACACATATATGCGCACCTTTTACAGTATTTCAGACACTAGGGGTTTATTAGGGCACTGTTTAAAATCATATTTTTCTAGGGAGTTTCCTAAAAACCATCTTTAAAACCGATTATCCGTTTTCGCGATGATGCCGGGCACCGCAATGATGTTGGTAGCCACGATCACCGGGAATACGTCTTGAAATGTCAAAACAAAAGCTCACATTCAATAGCCACCAACACATACAAAACCTATACTGCCAAATTGATTATACCCAACACACTAAACACATTACTATCTAAAAGACTCTGTAATAGCATGTATAACTCACTTAATACAGTGCATAACTCTTTCAGTGGAATCTGTGTCTGTATGCATCACTGTATCAGTAAGTCTCTCATTCACTGTATAAGTATTTGAGTGGATCTGTGAGATGGTGCATCAGTCTATCAATGGTTCTGTAATGAACTGCATGACTGTCTCAGTGCATCTATGACTGGGTGCATCAGTGTCTCAGTGGGTCTGTGATTGGTTGCATGAGCCTCTCAGTCAATGTGTGAGTAGGTGCATGAGTGCCTTTGTGCATTTGTAAATATAAGTATATGACTGTCTGACTGGATCTGTGAGTGGATACATGAGTGAGTGAGTGGGTGCATGAGTGTCTGAGTGGGCCTGTGAGTGACTGTATGGGTGTGTGAGTGTCTGAGTGAGTGAGTGAGTGATGAGTGGGTATATGAGTGTTTGATTGGATCTGTGAGTAGATGTATGAGTGTCTCAATGGATCTGTGAGTGAGAGCATTAGTCTCTGAGTGGGTGAGTGAATGGGTACATGCATTAGTGTCTCAGTGTACCTGTGACTGGGAGGGTGAGGGTCTGGGTGGGTCTGTGAATGGATGCATGAGTCTTTGAGTGGATGAGGGAGTGAGTGTGTGTATATCTGAGTGAGTCTGTGAGTGGGTGAGTGTGTCTTTGAGTGTATGAGTGAGTGACTGAGTGAATAAGTCTCTAAGAGGGTCTGTGACTGAGTGTGTGAGTGACTGTATGGGTGTGTGAGTGGGTGTATGAGTGTCTGAGTAAATCTGTGACTGGGCGTATGAGTGTCTCATATGGTCTGTCATTGGGTGTGTGAGTGTCAGTGGGTCTGTTTATACATAAGTGAGTGAGTGTAAGTGGGTACATGAGTTTTTGAGTGGGTCTGTACATGTGTGCATAACTCGCTGAGTGAGTCTGTAAGTGGGTGCATGAGTATCTGAGTGGGTCTGAGTGGTACATGAGTACGCAGGTGGGTCAGTGAGTGGGTGTAAGAGTCTCTAAGTGGGTATGAGACTGTGCACATAAGTATATGAGTGGGTGTCTAAGTAGGTACATGAGTCTCTGAGTGGGTCTGTACATAGGTGCGTCATTCTCTGAGTGAGTCGGTAAGTTGGTACATGAGTACCTGAATGCATATGTGACTGGATGTGTAAGTGTGTGAGAGGGTATGTGAATGGGTGAGTGAGTTTGAGAGTGTGTACATGAGTCTGTGACAGTGACCGGTGACTGTGTACAAATATATATATACATATTTTATATTTCCACCAATATTCGCAGACGTTGCAGTAGTCACAATGTCCCTGCGATGGCACACAGGGGGCCGCACTGGCAGTCGCCTTGTCATCGCTAATATCACACGTGATAAAAAAATTAATTTTGGACACATAATTTGCGTCACTAACACCCCCATTTCTCAAACATGGGGTCAAAGTATCTCCAACCTGACCCCTTACTTTAGCTTGGACGCCCATTTGCAACCGTGGGAACCTTTCCCGATCGATAACATGGCAGTCGTAACTTTCTGCTCAGGTTGTGTCCAGCCAATCAGATCATACCCGTTGGCATGCACATTTGCGATTTACCACAAAATTGTCACAATATATCCATAACCATTGCGAAATCGCATTGAAATATCCGCAGCCAGAGATATCACTATATTGTTCACCTTTCATTTCTAGTGAATGGAGTTGCACCAACTTATTTCGCGCCCCTATTTCTCATTCACCACTGCACAGATCACCCCCAAACTTTCCTTGACACACATAACCTACTTTGACACTTTATTTGGGAAATTTCATGCAGATTGGTCGAACGACCCCAAAGTTATAGGCAAGTAAGAAAAATGCTTTTCCTATGGAAACTAAGTCCTAACTATAACTGGCGACCACCCGTAGTAATATATATTATAATATAATGTAATATTATATATATGTGATCAAGGCCGCAGGCTTGCGGTCAAAACGCGTCATCTTGACATGAGAATGCAATAAAATTCTCCTTCTGCATCTTCAACGGAGTCTGTGCCTGTGTTTTACCCAGCATGGTTCAACCTTGGGATCTTGATATATATGTACTAGACCCGAGAGTACAGCGCAAAGAACGGGCACCACCAGATCAAATGCACAGCGCCTAGCTTGCTTTTAATTCAATCCAAAGACACCCTAAATGTGAGTTTAACATCCAAAAGTTATTACTTTATAATTTGTATAAAATAGACATTGAGTTGCAACTTTTCACTCACAATAAACACAAGTATTTCCTTTATGTTTATTGACACGTGGTATGTTTGACCACTCATGAACCTTTAAAGAGTCTTTGACCCAAATGGGGTCAGGTGACCAAGACCACGGACGTGGTCGAAACGCGTTCCTTTGTCAACTAAGAAATAAAACTTTACAAACCTGATTGAGCTGGCTCGTGGATTTTTCCTATCCTGGTATTCTGTTACGTGTTCTTTACGTCTTCTTCATGGTGCTATAGTCCTTTAACACTTGTTATTCACTGGTACCATAACTTATATATGTTTGGATGGTATCATTGAATATGTAATCCATTCTCTTTTGTGTTGGGGAATTCTTTTTTATGCCCTTATTGACAGTTTATGAAACATATATGGCTGTGTGCATGATTCTACTCCTTCTGAATATTATTAACACTCAGATTGGTATTATGTATTTTTTGTCCTTTTCATGCTTTTGCTCTACGCCACCAACTCTCCCAACAATCCAATGCTTTACAGTCATAATAATAGCGCTGACATTGAAGTTGTATACGGGCTTCCATGCCCTTTACAACTACAGGGCCACATCGGCAGTGTGGATACATTTACACCAGACAGTTACTCACCATTGTTCTGATGGCACTGTCTGGCCACTTACAGAGTTACGCAGGGCACTTTAGGAGTTCTGCCCTCCGGTCGTGTAGTCTCCTATTGTTGAGTACAAACACAGCAGATTGGTATCTCCTCGCCTCCTCCGTAGTTTCTTTAACATTTCCACTCATGCCGGGTGCTGCCGCTGAAATTCAATCCCACAGCAATCGGTCTCAAAAGCAGCATGCTCGGACAGAACACACCGCTTTTGAGACCGATTGCTGTGGAGTATATATATATATATCTATATATATATTTTACATGGGTCCCGCTCTTTCCCTCCACATTCCACTCCACTGATATGGGAGGGCAAACACAGGAAGACAGCAGCAAACAACAGGACACGATCCGAGGTTAGTAATTTCTTTTTCTTTTTATTCGTCTTTCCTCATATAGCAAAGTGCTTGTGCGTACAGGGAACAGAAAATGACCTACACGTTTCAGCCACAGGCCTTCGTCCGGGTCATCGAGTCTAAAGTGCAGAGTGTCATTTAAAGGGGACTACACAAGTCCCTCCCTTAACCCATTAAAAAACATTTAAAGGAACACTACACATCTAATCTGTTATTTATATGTCAAAAATGATGATTATCAATATAAGTTGCATCAGGAGAGGTATTTTCAATAAGGTAAAGTACCTATTCTTTCTATTGGCTTCTGTAACAATTTTCTTTTTGCCACTAATAACACTTTTCTTCTCGTTTATTGAAGTATCTATTTCCTTAAGCCAGACATGTATGACCTTCTTGTCAATAATATTTAAATTTCTCTAAAATGTTCTGATAAATATAAAGTGTCAGTGCCTTAAGAATAAATATTCGATTTGTCATACTGGTATTGAAAATGACACGAAGGTGCAAATACGAAATACTCTTGATATATATATATATATATATATATATATGTATATATATATAGATAGATAGAGATATAGATAGATAGAGATAGAGATAGAAATAGAGAGATATAGATATAGGTATATATATAGCTATATATATTCACTGAAAAAACCAAAGGTTACAGGGATGTTATAGTTAGGCTCATGTTTCACTCGTACAAAACCAGTGAAATTCAGCAGTTATAGTTAGCTGAGCTAACTATAACTTGTGCCCCCGCAATGTAATGCCACTGCCTTCCATTTAGCTCGATGTCCCTGCCCACTCCTCCTACCCTCCGTTCCCCAATTCTATGCAGCATCATTGTCCTCCTGCATAGCCTCTGTGCTTAGCTTTCTATCCCTACTCTCCCTCCTCCTGCCCTCCGATGTGTATGTGCAAGCCCCTGCTCCCTCCTTTCTGCCCACCATATTCCATGGACCTGCCACCCTCCTATCTACTCTGAGTGTTCAGTTGAGCTGCCACTGCCCCTCCCACTGGCCTAGCATGGTCAGATGTCTGCCGCTTGCCCCTTACACGTCCACTCTGTCTGTCCAAGTTCCATGCCCCATCCCCTCTCACATGTCCTCCATGGTCCATTTTGCTGCCACTCCCTTCTGCCATCCATGCTCTGTGGTACTGCAACTGCTCCTCTTGCCTGCCCTGCATGATCTGTTGTGAAGTCCCTTCCCCTGCCTCTTTTGTCCGTGTCCAGCCCCCCCCTTTCTTTTGTCCTCCATGGTCTTTTGTGCATGCCCCTGCTCCTTCCCTCTTGCCCACCATGGTCTTTGTGCTGCCACTAACCCTCCCACTTACCACACCGGTGTGGGCAGCTTGCTGCCCCTGACCCCCTCCCACCTTCCCTTCCGTTGTCTCTGTGTATGCCATTATAGTCTCACTGTTGCCCTCAATGGTGTGTTGTGCTTCCAGTGCCCATTCCACCTGCCCTCCATGATCAGCTTGCCTCTCCTGCCCCCTTGTCCCCTGCCCTCTGTTTTCCATGTGCAGACCCCTATCCGTTCCTCCTGCCTTGTTTGGTCTGCTATTGTTCCCCTGCACCCTCCCTCCTGCCCTTCATGATCCTTTATGCTGCAACTGTCCCTCCTGTCTGCCTGCTATGGTCAGCTTCCCCTCTGCTCTCTGTTGTCCATGTGCATGGCCCTGACCCCTCCCTATTGCTTTCCATGGTCCATTTTCTGCACTGCCATCCTGCTTGCCCTGTGTGATGTATTGTGCTGCTGCAACCCCTGACGCCTGCCCTGTAAGGTCAGTTTGGTGCCCCTGCCAATCTCCCTTCTGCCCTCTCTTATCCGAGTCTGTGTCACTACCCCATCCTGCTACCCTCCATGATCCAATGTACCAAACGTGCCAATATTTTAAACTAGGCAAGTGGGAGATTTTGAAAAAAACCTGGGAAATTGATTTTCCCCATTGACTTACATTGAAAAAGAGGAGATTTTAGGCAGGAGACAATTAAAATAAATGCCTTTTGGCATTAAAAACATTGGGAGTCTCCTGCCTGAATCGGGTCTGTTGGCATGTATGGTTGTACTGTCAATGCCTCTTCTTTCTGCCACAAATGGTATTTTATATTGCACAGCCTCTCTTGCCTGTACTGCATGGTTGGTTTGTGGCCCATGCCCCCCTTTTCCCTGCCCTCCCTAGTCCGTTGTACTGTCACTGCCCCTCCTGCTTGCACAGCGTGGTCAACTTGTTGCCTCTGCACCCTCCTCCAAGAGAGGGTCTTATTCCCATAGAAATTATGGTTAGTGCTCTAAGCAACGAAAATGAGAACATATTTTCTCAATTCTCAAATAGCAACAAAGCACTTTTAAATAATTTGCTATCTTTATGTTTTTTTAATCCAGTTGATCACTTGATTATATGTTACACTTAAGGGAGAGGATGTGGTGTTACAGTCAGAGCTGTAGACTTTGCAACTGGGGAACCAGGTTTGAGTTTCGGCCTCAGCTCGACAACCTTTGATTTTGGGCAAATCACTTAATCTCCCCATGCCTGAAAACAAAAAGAATGTGTTCTTGTGTAATGTAACTGATGCTTATGTAAAGCACTCCTATACCTTTGGGTCAAGTCTGCGCTATATAAAACTGCAAAAAAACAAAATAATTAAGTGTTTTGAACACTTCTGTCACTGAGCTACGCTTGGCCTACATTTGGATGATATTTGTGCTATATTTAGGCTCTTTTTTCTCCGGTGGCCATCTTGGGAGAATTATTTGTTATGAAGCTCCTTATTTCATCGTTTTCTGCATTATCCTCAGTAGAAAATGCTTTCAGTTTTCTACTTTGATTCCATCAAGATGGCGTTCATAAGTGCCACACCTTTGGCATAAATTCAGAATGTCAGCACTCTAGTTGCTCATTAGAACACTGTAGTAAAACTGCTGATAACCAGGGATTTAACTGGCAATCTGCTGCTGGTGTTGAAACTGCATGTTTCAATCTGCATGTGTGCATGTGTTGAAAGTGCATGTTTCAGTCTGCATGTCAGAATGTTTTAATGAACTAGAAGAGAAAGATATTTGAGACCTCAATTAAAATGTGTCCGGGGCGTGGCCAAGATGGCGGCCGCAGCGGACTGTTTTAAGGGAGCTCCGCGGCAGGCCCGCCAAAAATCCTTAAATATCCCTGCCATCGGGATATAGAGTGCCCCGTCTTAAGTGGTGGACGTCCCTGGACCCCCGCGCTTGATAACTGCCCGGCATGCTTGGCGGGGGGTGCCTTTGAAGGAGCGGCTGCCGAGTGAGTAATCGCCGAGAGCGGAGCGTCCATGGCGGCTTGGCTGCGGGGCCCAGCGCCTGTTGAGGGCAGAGCGGTAGACTGAGCGGAGGACGACAGCTGGCTAGTGGCGGAGAGACGTGCTGGAGTGCCAGGTGTTGGGCTGAGTGGATGTCTGCAGAGCCCTGAGGCGGAGTCCAGAGGTTCGCCGAAGGACCGGAGTGGTGGTAGGCCTCTCACGTGTGCGGAGTCATGGACGAGCCCCGGGCCTGGGTGCAGAACTGCACCGGCCGCGAGGCGGGCGGAGCGCTCGGCGCTGGACCAGGAGTGGCGCATACCAGAGGTGAGGCTGGGGCTAGGGCTGGGCCCGGTGAGCGCTGCGGGCTGTGGCTCGCCCCCCCCTGAAGAGGCCTCAGATGGGAGTTGGTGGGGGTCTGGAAGTGGTGGCTCGACCCTCCCCCCGAGAATACCGGAACAGCTGTTCGTGGTGGGCGTCGGGGCCCCCGTGCAAAGCCTGCACGTGACGGAGAGAGCTTGGTCGCTGCGGGCACTAGAGTGAGAGCATCAGTGGCAGCGGGCCTGAAAGCCTTCGATGGGAGCTGGTGGGGGGTCTAGAAGCAGTGGCTCAACCCCCCCCTGAGAAAACCCTGCACAGCTGCTCGAGGTAGTCTGTGGGGCCCCCGCATAAAGCCTACAAACGACGGGTACACTAAGGGGCAGCCTAAAGTGGGGTGGAGATACTCGCCTGACCCACCCAACCCCTGCGTCCAGCTCAGTGAAAGGCGATAGCACCCCAAATAAGGGGGCTCAGAGGAGAAGTGCTGCTGGGACTGACAGACTGAGGCTCCCCACTGGATTAGGGTGCATCCCATTGGGGGGACTGTGCATTGTAGCACTGGAGCGCTAACGCCACCGTGGACACCGCTTGGTGGGGCACGAACGATACTGGGGCCGGGTGGCGCTTGGGCAACGGAAGCTGCCTGGCATAGCTGACTGCACTAGGCCTCACTTCTGCGAGTTGGGGGCCCCCATTCAGACCCCGCATGAGATCCAGACTGCTCGGAGCTGAGCACGTGGAATTGAACTGAGCCCGCTAGACGGGAGCAAGTGCATCGCTGACAGGGAACCGCAAACATGGGCAAGGACAGACCCCAGAGGGGGGTCCAACAAACAAAGATAGACCAATTCACGGCCCGGGACGGGGCACCGCGATCGGAGCCGCCAGGGGCCGTTGCGAAGGCCCCGGCGAGCCCTGAGCTCACGGGTGCGCAGATCCTCACAGCCATAGAGGCTTCCAGCCAGATGGTACAAGCCAAGATTGATGCAGTCTCGCTGGATGTGGGCCTGCTAAGGGTTGACCTACGGACGGTGGGGGAGAGGTCCCTGGCGACGGACCAAAAAGTGTCAACGATGGAGACGGAGGTCTCCTCCCTACGGGCCACCTTGACGGAACTGGCAGAGAAGACGGCCATATTGGAGCAGCGAGTGGAGGACGCGGAAGGGCGCTCCCGCAGATGCAACCTCCGCTTCGTGGGCTTCCCGGAGGGAGCGGAGGGACGTGACCCTGAGCTATTTCTGGAGAATTGGATCAAGAAGGCTTTCTCTGCGATCACCCTCTCCACCTGTTTTGTGATCGAGCGGGCGCACAGGGCGCTGGCGCCCCCTCCCCCAGTGGGGGCTGCCCCCCGCACCATCATAGCTAAGATCCTTAATTACAGGGATCGGGACAGCGTGCTCCGGGAGGCCCGCCGCAGTGGGGATCCAGCATACGAAAACCACACTATTCGCATCTTCCCCGACTACACACGATCAGTCCAGCGGTTACGAATGTCTTTTGGCGGGGTGAAACAGAAGCTCCGAGCCATGAACTTAAAATACATGTTATTGTACCCGCCTAAGCTCAGAGTAATACACCAGGACAAAGCCCACTACTTCTTCACTCCCGAAGCAGCCTGGGATTGGTTGGAGGTTACAGGGGACGAACAAATGCCGGCCCCCGGTGGCGATGGCAGGGTTTCTGCGGAACCCTGGTCACTACGCCAGACGCGGAGGCGAGGCCAACGGAACAAACAGCCCACCCGATCCACCCAAAGGGTACTCGTGCAGCAGGACGGCTCTTTAGAACTGGAGCGCAACAGTTCGGATGGCGAGGGAAATCAGATGATCCGCGTCAGTCAGGAGCTACTAATGGCGGAACGCGAAGAGGCTAGAGCACTGGTGGAGGTAGTCACTGCGGCGGACACTGAGACTCATACCGGGGACATCGTGGAGGAGACCCCTTAGTCCACTGGCACCTGAAACAAGATGACGGCAGCTGAAGTCGCTGGGAGCTGGAATGCGGCAGCCGGACCCGCCTGGGATGTTGGCAGTCGGGGTCCACGGCATGGGACTATGAATGGTTTTGCGAGCCATGGGGACCCACGGGGCGTCTGCTAACACCACTCCTATGGAACTGTATTGACCCTGGACACATGGTACCTTGCCTGATTGGCTATATTGCCAGGAATGGCGGGTTGCCCCCACTTTTTCTCTTCTTCACTCTCCCTTCTCTCTATACACTCATTCTCTTCCTCCTCTCCCCTACTCTGCCTCCCTCCATTTGTTTATCCTATTCTATCTTCTATCGACTCCTATATCGGAGAACTGTATGATGTTGTGTGAGTGTTGGTGAGCGCGTTTGAGTGTGTGAGTGTAGCAGCGGTGGCGACACAAGAGTTCCTGCTACTCGCTCGGTGGGTGGGCGGGCGGGACCTCCCCTGCTTCCCCGCGTAAGATTGGACTCAGTGTGTGTGTGTGGTAGCCTGGATTGGCGTCAAGTGTGTGGTGCTGGGGGGATCTTCTCACCTTTCTTTTCAGATATATTGTATAGGTTAATAAGTTGATGTTAGTGAGGCTTAATCTCACTTTATAGGTGGGGGTTGCAATGCTGGGACACGATTGGGGAGGCACGGTTGTTTCTTTATGTGTTTACCCGGTGGGTGGGGGGAACAGTTTCGTTATTGGTTTCTTTTGATACGTAGACAGCTCTGGCGGATGGGTCGTGGCAGTTCCCATACTATCATATAGTTCAGTGATGGCAGGTTTTAATATCATCTTGTGGAATGTGCGGGGGTTAGGCACGTTCGTGAAGCGGTATAGGGCACAAACATATCTCCGAAGGCAGAAAACTCACATAGCCATGCAACAAGAAACCCACTTAACTGAGAATGAGGCCCAAAAATTACATAAGAAATGGAGGGGTCAGATGTTCTACGCTACATACTCTAGCTACGCACGTGGGGTGGGGATCTGGATAGCTCCGCAGACTCCATTCCGGATGCTGAGTTACTCTGCAGATATACAGGGGAGGTACATAATGGTCCATGGGGTACTGGACGGGTCCGAGGTATGCCTTTTAAATATTTATGGTCCTAACACAGACAACGGTGCCTTCTATTTAAGCATCGAAGAACTAATAGCTGCTCACACGGGTATTCCACTCCTCTGGGCAGGTGATTTCAATTGTTAGCTTGATGGGGCAATTGACAGACTCCCCCCAAAACTGCAAACAAAACCCAATATGGTCAGGGCACTACGGGGGGTAATGCAGAGACTTGGGTGTGTGGACTGGTGGAGGACACTACACCCAACAAAGAGTGAGTACACGTGCTATGCCCCGACACATGCGGTCTACAGCCGCCTGGATCGCTTCTTGCTCTCGGAGGGGGCGGCTGTGCACGCCCACAACATATACATATTTGGGAGATTTCTGTCCGACCATGCCCCAGTCTTACTGCAATGGGGTGCGGAGAGGGTTAGGCCTGCAGTCCCGCTCTGGAGACTGCAGCCAAGAGCACTGAAGGACGAAGAATTTAGCCTGGAGCTTAGTGACTCGATCACTAACTTCATTGATAGTAACTGGCTGACTACAGAGGCAAGGGCCACGGAGTGGGACACTCTGAAGGTGGTGGTGCGAGGGGAATGCTTGTCTAAAGTGGGGGGTATGAGGCAACGGCTCGAGGCGGATCTAGCAACCGCTGAGAAAGGCCTGAACGCGCTACAGAGCACAGACCCTAATTCAAGGGCGCTCAATAAAGATCGGCTGAGGGCTCATCGGCAAGTGGGGGAACTATGGGATAGGTTAGACTGTTTGGTCAGGCAGGAATACCGGCAGCTCCTTCACAGAGAAGGCGATAAAACAGGGAAGCTGCTTGCGTGGCTCCTCAAGAGAGAACGTCCACCCCCGACCATATTATCTGTTAAACTGCCAGATGGGACCCTCACTCACTCTCAATCGACCATCAATCTACAGCTTCACGCCCACCTAGCAGGTGTATATAGCAGGGGCCTGAGGGCTGGAGATGCGGCAATAACGCAATTTCTCGACAGTATACCCCTGCCGCAGCTCACTGACGAGCAAGGTGAGATGCTGGGAGAGGAGATCAACCTTGAGGACCTCCAGGAGGCCGTGCGGGACATGGCAGGGGGGAAAGCCCCAGGACCAGATGGTCTTCGGGGTGGAGTATTATAGGGCCTATGCGGATCAACTCCTCCCGAGACTGCTGGAGACACTGCGGGAAGCTAGGCAGACAGGAATACTCCCAAGCTCCATGAGAGAAGCTCAAATAGTGTTGCTCCCTAAACCTGATAGGGACCCCAGCTTGCCTGGTTCCTACCGCCCCCTCTCTTTGCTCGGAGTGGATGTCAAAATTCTGGCTAAGGTGCTGGCCTCTAGGCTAAACAGGGTAGTGACCCACCTGGTCCACGAGGACCAGTGCGGGTTCATGCCAGGCAGAGGCACCCATATGAACCTACGTCAGTGAGCACACGTGATGCACTCCGTCGTGGGTACGGGGACACCAGCAGCAGTAATTTCATAGGACATCGAAAAAGCCTTTGATACCCTGCAATGGGATTATCTGTGGAAGGTCCTGCTTAGAATGGGGCTGGGCCAGGAATTCGTGACATGGGTGCAACTTTTGTATCAGAGACCCACTGCTAGGGTGCGTACAGGCGGCCTGGTCTCTGAATTGATCACCATTGAACGAGGTACAAGACAGGGGTGCCCCCTCTCCCCGCTCCTATTTGCAATCGCTATGGAGCCACTCGCCATCCGCCTCCGAAGAGACATGGAGTGCTGGGGCCTAGAGATAGTCGGGCAGACCCACATCGTGTCCCTATACGCGGATGACGCGCTAGTGTACATGCGTCAGCCGGCGGAGGCTATCCCAGCCCTGCTAACCGTCCTGGATGATTTCGGTGTAGTGTCCGGACTGGTCATTAATCCCGCTAAATCGATCGCGTTCCCGCTGGCGGGGTTGGCGGGACTTGAAGCGGCCGCACTCCCACGGATAGCACTAACGTGGAAGAGTGACCATTTCCGCTATTTGGGAATGCAGATAGCCCACTCCCCTGAAGCCCAATATGCCCTGAATACAGGGAGAATCCCCGACAACTTGAAGGAGTCCATACTCTTCTGGAACCGGTTGCCGCTGTCCGTCATGGGGCGGGTGGCACTGGCAAAGATGGTCTTGCTTCCCAGATGTTTATATACCCTCCAGAACTCATTTTGCCACATCCCGAATGACACCTTCACCACCTTAAATAGCTTACTGGTCCTGCTAGTTTGGACGGGCAAGCGGAGCAGAGTTAAGCTTGACCTTCTCAATCTGGACATGGATCAGGGTGGCCTGGGGCTCCCTGACTTGCGTCTATATTACATTGCAGGGCTCCTCCAATATGCAGCACAGTGGTGCGCGGAGGGCTCGAACACTGAAAAAATACTGCTGGCCGGTTGGTGTCCGGAAGCGGAGCTCCCTAGGTACTTGATGATGGGAGCCAGGACCCCCTTGAATTGCCCATTCATAGTGAAACAAGTAGCCTGGGCCTGGGAACGGGCGGTGACCCTGGTGCTACGAAAAAACCCCTATGCGCGCGCGCTTCCACTGGAATGGCTTCCGGGACACCGCCAGATACAATCCGTAATGGATGTGGCCAGCTGGAGTGCAGGAGGCTGCACCATGGCTGGGGATCTTTATCTTAATTACACCTTTTTATCCTTTGAGGATGCCAGGGAGCATTTTGGGATCCCAGAGGGCCACTTCCTCCAATATGCAAAGATAACTTGCACGTTTCGGGAAATATGGACTACATTCCCGATGGAGCCGGAGGAATCGAGCACTCTGTGTACGATTTTGGACCCGGGCTCCTACCGAGGATTAATATCCAGGCTGTACAAGGCCCTAAAAACGGACCGTAGAATAGACATGACCCATACACGGAGGAGGTGGGAGGATGACCTGCCCACGCCCTTAACGGACGGGAAGTGGAAGCACGCTGTGGCGCTGGTTCAGGATGTCTCGAGCAATGCCCGGTTCAAGCTTACGCAGTTCAATTATCTACACCGCACTTACCTGACACCCGCACGCCTGGCGAAGTTTGACCCAACGCATGTGCCTACATGTTCAAGGTGTGGCTTCTCCCCGGCTCATTTTATTCACGTAACTTGGGACTGCCCCAGGCTCGGCCCCTACTGGAGTGTAGTGTTGGACCCTCTATGTAGAGCAACGAAGCTCTCAATTGAAGCCTCCATTAAACGATACCTCTTGGGAGTACTCCGACCCCCAAGGCCACAACTCGCATGCAGCACAAATTCGCCATGCTTGGGCTGGTACTGGCGAAACGCCGCATAGCCATTCATTGGAAGGCAGATACGCCCCCCCTGGAGAAATGGAGGGCGGACCTGCGGGAATGGGGGGTTGCGGAGGAGCGCTGACTCAGAACGGTTCGACAGATGAGAACGCGGACAGGGACTTGGAGACCTGGAGCATTATGATGGGCCTCGTGCAAGGAGCAAACCACGAAGATGGGACCAGCGCTAGCCCCTCTGGGGATGATACAGGGCCACATACACAACACAGCTCACTACCAGAGACCTCCCCTCCTCGCCTGCGCCCCCGCCTCTCCCTGTAAGCTTATAGTGGTAACAACGCTAGGACTTCACCCTTGTAGGGACGGTACCCTAGCGACACATATACGCCCACGCCCGGTCCCATAAGCCCTCGGGCTCCTGCCGGGATGCCCCCACAGATAAGCTGGGCCCTCATTGCCAGTCCACCTTGGGAGCGTAACCCCCCACACGAGCCCCCAACCACTCCCGCACAGATGTACCCACTATCGGGCATGGGGGTCAGAGACATGAGATTCTGCACCACACTAGAGCCTTGCCTACACACTGAAGAAAGACACACTACTGCAAAACAGGGAGGGTCAGCCAGTCCGCCAGGAGCTGTCAAAGAGCAATAGAAGTTGTTGGGGGGGGGGGCTGTTTTGTTTCCGTATCAGAAAATGTGAATCAACAAAGTAGTAATGTGATTATAGGGCACGATTGCAAATAGACTATTGAGATTGTGGGATATTAAAGGTCCCTAGAAAACTGTACCAGCAATATGGCCTAGGTTACATTGCAAATGTAATTCCTTTGTGGCGCCTCCTAAAGCTTGCGCTCTGTGAGCTTGGAACGGCGCCAAGCTACTGTTTACAGATGGGCAACAACATACCGCATTGATGCTTGTAATATGATGTTTGTATATTGATCATCCCATGCATACTATCAATAAAAAAATTTGGAAGAAAAAAATGTGTCCTAATTTTTCTTTCTGCAGCACGAACTATAATTTCGATGACAAACTGAACCCCCTCATTCTGTTCCTTTCTAAATTAAATGTCTTAAGTTTTATCAGTTTCTTTCAATCAACATGGCTTCAGGTGTGCCATACATTTGTCATAAGTTACACCGTTAGTGCTCTAGTTGTTCTTTAGAACACTCTGGGAGGCTGCAGTAGAACACAAGGGAATCAACTGCCAGACTTCATTTTCATATGGCTGAGAAAGATAGTGTGAATTTACAGAAAATATGCTTTCATTTTAGCTTCAGGAGCACCTTCCATAACCTCTATGGGAAAATCATGAGAATTCAGTTTTCTCTCAAACATGATTCTTGAAATCTCAGCAGAAGGCTTTTCCACAGGGTAAAATTGCCTTAGAACACAGCACAATTCCTAAAATTAGTATGGTACCATCAACAAATGATTTATATTGTAAAAAAGATCTGATATCACCCTTTATACATTCTTCTTTTTGTGACCATCAAAACCTGCCATTCACTACAATGCATTTCAACAGGGTGCTATCATGTATATTGGTCCCAAGATGGCTGCCAACACATCCTGGTTGAAGTGTTGGCAGCCCATCAAATTTCAGTAGGATTTCAGTAGGATTTTGGGCTCTCAAATGTCTATATTTTTTAAACCTAAATATCTCTGAAACTACTGAACAGATTTACACCACAGTACAATAATCACGCTTTCTGAACCAACATCTAGCTTTCTGCATAAAATGTGTGTAATTCCGTTCAGCTGTTCGGGCTGTAGTCATTCAAAAACAGAAAAATCCCCTTAGATATAACATGGGAAGCTTTGTGAAGATTCGTCAAGCGGCACCAATGTTATTGGCAAACAAATAACGCTTTTCCTATGGAAATTGTGGTCCTAACTGTAGCTACCTACTGGCTATTGCCAGTAGGAGATATATATATATATATATATATATTACCTACTGGCAGTCACCAGTAGGTAGTTATAGTTAGAACCTAGTTTCCATAGGAAATGCGTTTTTTGTTTTGCCAATAACTTTGCCGTTGTTTGACGAATCTTCGCAAAATTCTCCAAAAAAATGTTTCATCCAGGTCAGCTCCTATCCTGAAAGTTTGGGGGTGATTTGTCAAGCGGGGGCTGAGAAAAAAGGGGGGTCCCAAAAAGTGTTTTCTCCATGTTAATTTCCATAGGAAACTTTAGCCAAGGCTACAGCCCGAACTGCTGAACGGAATTACACCAAATTTGGCAAAAAGGTACTGCTTGGCTCAGAAAGCGACCTTTTTAAAAATGGTGTAAATCCGTTCAGTAGTTGCTGAGAAATTGTAAAAAATCAAATATCGATATCTAGAGGCGCGGTGGATCCGCGAACCCTCCCGAGCACGAGCTTCATTTGATTGGCTGCCAACACTCCAAACCAGGACGTGTTGGCAGACATGGTGACTCGGTAGAACCGAGTCACAAGAAAACAGAAAAACAAAGGTGAAAAGAAGAAAAGGGGCAGGGTAGAAACACCCTGACCCCTAGGCCTGCTCTAAGGTTTTTTAAATGCTAATTTCTAACTATAACGTACCTGAAACCTATGTTTTTTTCAGTGAATATATATATATATATATCCTTCCTAAAAGGAGTCCGCAAGGAAAGAACAGCACTCGGCAAGGCTTCAATTTCACAGGATGTGATTTATTCCATCAGAAAATATATATCGGTAAAAGCGTCTACGCGTTTCGGCACAGAGCCTTTGTTATATATATATATGTGTGTGTGTTGGCTGAAGAAAACAAAGGTATAGGGACGTTATAGTTAGGAGATAGAATTAAAAAAACCTTCGAAATTCATTGAGAAAAACAAAGGTCACAGGGACGTTATAGTTAGGCTCAGGTTTCACTCATACACAACCAGTGAAATTCAGCAGTTATAGCTAACTATAACTCGTGCCTCCTCAATGCACAGCTTATGGCCTCACATATTACATCAATCATGACATAGTCAGTGACATCACTGATGACATCACTGACCATGTCATGAGTGATGTAATATGTGAGGTCATAAGCAGTGCATTGGAGGTGCGAGTTATAGTTAGCTCAGCTAAATATAACTGCTGAATTTCACTGGTTTTGTACGAGTGAAATCTGAGCCTTAGTATAACAGACCTGTAACCTTTTGTTTTTTCAGTGACTATATATATATATATAGTCACTGTGACCTTTTGTTTTTTTTAAGTGAGAAAATATATATATATTTTTTTTTCTCACTTAAAAAAACCAAAGGTTAGAGGGTTGTTATAGTTAGGAAATAGAATTACAAAAGCTTTAAAAATTCACTGAAAAAATAAAGGTTACAGGGATGTTAGAGTTAGGCTCAGATTTCACTCATGCAAAACGAGTGAAGTTCAGCCGTTATAGTACCTGAGCTAGCTATAACTTACACCCCCACAATGCACTGCTTATGAACTCCCATCACTTAAGACATGGTCAGTGACATTACTGATGACATCTCAAATGACATCAGTGATGTCAACATGCTAATGACTGTGTCTGTGGTGTCATGGTACTCATCTTCCTCCAGGAAGTCGTTCTGCGGGAAGGAGTCCCTTTGTAAGTCATGCAGATCCAGGATCTGCTGAAGGGGGCACCTTGGGAAGCAGCTGGGTATTTTTTTCAAGTGGATGACCAAGGTTGGATTTCAAAGACCTCTAATTTGGGGTAACAGCCTCACTCCAGTGCCAAGAGAATGTTTATTGAGGTGAAAGCGCTACGTTATGAATTCCCCTGACTGACTCAAGTGCTGTAGATCTCCCTGACTTTATGTCAAGAAGTTCACAGACACCCCTCACCCTTATCCACAAGCAAGCAGCTTTCCACAGATTAAAGACGCAAATTCAAGCTGCCAGCATACATATTTATTAGGAAATAAGCACCTTCTCACTAGAATATACTCAAACTAGTGCAATTTAAATATGATCGTCTGCCAAACTCTAGTCATGAATGTTCAGTGGTTCAGTGATCACAGACACAGTTCATCTTGTTTAGGGCTCACATATGTGATGTAGGTAGCATTCTTAAGTATCAATTAAGCTGTTTGAGGAGCCATGATCACAAATGTGGCAGCCCAAGGGAGGGGGTGTGAGCAATAAGTTAGCAAATTACTCCGTATCAAGGAGAGCACAAAGCGTGATCATGTAGCAGTTTGGTGTTTTATGGGAGTTGTGGTTCTTGTCCACTATATAATCAACCATCTAACCTACAGGGTTACATAGTCAAGTGTAAATGGAAGCCCACGACTGAGGGCATCTTGTAACCTTATCATAAATAACAAAATAAACAAAAATAAACGAACATGTAAATGGAAGAACATGATATAATGTTCATTAGAGGGCATGCATTGCCTACCACAATCTCCAAACCCCACAGTCAAACAATGCATCCCATATGTGCAGACTAGTGGTGGAGTGCTAATGTAAAATTTCTGGGATGAAAGCTCACAGAGCAGATAAAAGTAGTGAACCTGTAAACAAGTAACTACCCCCTGCCAAGGGAAGCCCACACTCCCAATACACAACCACAACTAAGGGGCCAATTACGATGCCGTAGGAAATGGCTCCGACCCTCGGTTGGAGCCGTTCCTACGGCATCATAATTGGCTGTCCAGATTCCTTTCTGGCTGACCCATTTGGATGGAGTTGGTTGGAAAGGAATCCGAACCGGATTTCTGAATGGCTTCCGACGGGCTCGGAGAGCCCGTCTGCCATTCGGAAACCCTCCAGCAATCCCAAGGGCAGCTCTTTCGCCCGAGGCATTACATTGTTGTATTCCGACAGCCTTTCTGTGCCGGCCTTTACGACACAGTAAGGCTGTCGGAAGTCGACTTTGGGGGCCCCCAGCAGGGCTCCCATGGGTGCAAGGCCTCCAGATGGCAGCTGAGGGGGCACCTATGGTACCCCCCTGTTGATCCCTGCACCCCGTGGCAGGCACCTTGAGGTGCCTGCAACGGAGTGCAGGGGTGAACTGCACCTCTTCGTTTTACAATGAGGGCATGCATTCCGGTCAGAATGCATGCTCCCATTGTAACGAATAGGAGTGTGACCGAACAGTGTTCGGTCGCATCCTAATTGCTGGTTTGGGATGGCTGACAGGAGGTCGGTCGGTCCCAGTACCGAATCGATGTCGGATGGACTCAAATCGGCCCCTAAGCTTCTAAAGCTGCACACAAAAGATGGCCTAAATACCGGTGTAAAGAATTTTAGGCATCTGCTGACTCAGTCAAAGTCATAGGTTAGACAGGACGAGGGACGCCATTGCCCACCATGAATACACAGCAGGAAGATTAAACAAGCAGAAAATAAATGACTGGAAACTCTATCCACTATGACATAGAAGAACAAGGGGTTAAATGTTTACAGACAGGCCTATGGCCTGAAACCAAGGCTCAGTTTGTAATCATGCTGAAAAGTATTGTGCTAGCCCACTCCGTGGGACATTTTCAATATTGGCATTGTACCTGCTGACCTCTCCAAACCATCATTACTACTAGGGAATGCACTCCCCCATCCTCCACTGCATCAGGGGTTTTAACTGCAAGCTGTTCCTGAGAGGGGGCAGGGCCTCCATTGACACGCTAAAAAGCTCTGTGCTAGTCGGCTTTACAGGACATCTTCATTATTGGCATTGTGACTGCTGACTCCCCAGAACATCATAACTACTGGGGACTAAACCCCCCCATCCTCCACTGCATCAGGGGCCTCACCGGCAAGCCCTTTTTGAGAGGCAGCAGGGCCTCCATGGACGCGGAGTAAATGCTGTGCTAGCACATTCCGCGGGACATTTTCAATATTGGCATTGTGGTTGCTGACCCCCTCAGACCCTTATTACTACTGGGTACTCCACCCCCATCCTCCACTGCATCAAGGGCATCACCTGAAAGCTGTTCCTGAGAGGAGGCGGGCCTCCATTGACATGCTGAAAAGCACTGTGCTAGCTCGCTCCACAGGACATTTTGACATTGTGGCTGCTGACCTCCGGAACCTTATTATTACTTGGGACCGCAGCCCCCCCATTTTCCACTGCATCAGGGGCCTCACCTGCAAGTGTTTCTGAGAGGGGGCGGGACCGCCATCGACACACTAAAAAGCACTGTGCTAGCCTGCTCTGCAGGACATTTTCAATATTGCCATTGTTATTATCATCGCTTTACGCTTCTGGCCACGTGCTAGTCTTAACCGTAACGTCTCCCTTGCTAGCCTTCTTAGCTGGGCATTTTCAATGTTGACATTGTGACTGCTGACTCCCCAGGACCCTCATTGCTACTGGGGACTGCACCCCCATCCTTCACTGCATCAGAGACCTCACCTGTTCCTGAGAGGGGGCGGGCCTCCATCTACAAGCTGAAAAGCACTGTGCTAGCCCGCTACGCAGGACTTTTTCAATATTGGCATTGTTATTATCATCACTTTACGCTTGTGACTGTGGGCTAGTCTAAACCGTAATGTACTCCCCTGTCATGTGACGTAGCCAACACCATATGCGCTCATGTAGTACAATAGCCCTGGGGAGGAGATGGTCCTCGGGCTAAAATAAGCCCTTGGAGCAGGGCCCTGTGCACCTCTTTAAAATTTTTTTGTTATAAAACGCATGCCCCCAGAGCTTGGCCCACCTGAGGGCCATAATCTAAACAAGCGTGGGAGCCCACGCTAGTTTTTTTTAAATTTGTTGCTGCGATTTTGCGAATATTGTGATTTTGTGGCAATTTTTTCTTTAAATGCTTTTTTGGCCTGTCGGGGTCACAGGGAGAATCCAAGACCAAGGCTTGGGGGTCAGGGTAATCCTACCCTGCCCCACTTTCTTTTTTTTCCTTTTTTTGTTGGACTCGGCTGAAGCCGAGTCCCAAGATGGTTGCCAGCACTTCCTGGTTGAAGTGTTGGCAGCCAATCAATGCTTTGCATTTTCCCGCACGAGCTTGTTATCTTACACGAAGTCGTAGTGGCCACAGATATCACTAACTGTATTTTCTTAAATTTCTCAACAACTACTAAACAGATTTAAACCAAATAACAAAAAGCACAATCTACGTAACCAAATCTACCTTTCTTCCCATTTTGGTGTAATTCCGTCCCGCAGTTCAGGCTGTATTCGTGTTCAAAGGTCTTATGGGAATTAACATGGGAAAATGCTCTTTTATTGACATCACATTTTCTCGGCCCTCACTAGATGGATCACCCCAAAACTTTCCATGCTCAACAGGACTCACAATGACACTTTTTGGGTAAAATCTTGAAGCCGAATATAATGGTGGGACCAGCACTAACGTGCTGCCGGTGTCGGTCCCACCGACATCTCTAACTGCGGTCAGACACCACATTAGGATGCAGTCAGTCCAACCGCATTGACCCAAGGGCCGACCAACAGTTTCTGATGGGCTCAAGGAGCCAGTCAGGCAGTCGGTCCGATCGCATTCCCCACAATTGAGGCGGTGCCTTCTCAGGCACCACCGTAGGGATTACAATCCACCTTTCCGCCAGCCATTTCACATCAGTTCTTCTGATGTGAAAAGACTTTTTTGGGACCCTAACAGTGCCCTTGTCCCTCGTGGCCCTCCGCTATGGACCCCGGGGGGCACCTGTGGTGTCTCCCTAAACATCCCTGCATCGTGTGGCAGGCATGGGGTGCAGGGATGTTTGAAAACATCCTCTTTGCATTGGGGCTTGTGCTGCAGACCTTTTTTCAGGCCACAGCACAAGCCTTAATACAAATAGGCATGTTTCTGACCACCTTCACAGTGGATGGATCCTAATTTGGTGGGCGGGACCACCGACTACCTGTCGGTTGGGACCATTCCCGCAACAATGGCTGTTGGATGTTCGTCCAACAACCATCATAAGTAGCTCCTCTGTGAAGATTCATCAAATGACGCTAAAGATATAGGCAAATCAAAAAAACACTTTTTCTATGGAAACATAGTCCTAACTATAACTACCTAATGGCAACCGCCAGTAGGTAATATATATATTATAGATTACAGGACCATTATAGTTAGGCTGACATTTCACTCGTACAAAACCAGAGAAATTCAGCACCTAAGGTAACTATAACTTACGGCCCTGCAATGCACTGCTTATGACCTCACATATTATGGTTCACTGACAAAATGTCCCCTCTCAAAATATCGCCATACCAAAATATTGTGACCAAAATATTATTGTCACAAATATCATCATCATCCTATTCTTATAATGGTAAGTACAAAAATTTCGGAAGACAAAATATCAATGTAATTAATATCTTTGTATTAAATATCATTTTTATATATATTTAAATTAAGATATTAAATATATTACATAGTAATATTAATTTGATAAAAATAAATTAGATTTAATGTATATTTAAATGAATATAACAATTAAACTTATTGAAATTTTTTTAAACATGCATATATATTAATATATATATATTTACATATATCTAGTTAAAAAACTATTCGTAAACTAATAACTTTAATTAATATTATAATTTTAGAATTTTTAGAATAATGCAATAATATAACATATATATATATATATATATCTGGCAAGCTGTAAAAGCTCCATTTCTTATAGCCCAAGATACACCTGCAATTGAGATAGCTATAGACGAAAGCCAATGGGTGGGTTATTTTTCGAAAGTGTACGAACAGGTAGTAGAAATGAGCCCTCGAATACACTTCCCTTGCTACACGGGACAACTACACCTCTGAAATATCCTATTGATCTCTGTTTCACATTAGACGAGATCAAATGTGCAATAAAGGCAAGCAAGGGGGGCAAAGCACCAGGTCCGGATGGCATCCCCATAGATCTTTTTAAATCAGATCAATCATCATGGGCGCCCTTATTAACACAGTTTTAGCTGCCTGTTGCTCTACAGGGTTTATAGGGATTTGGTCAGAATCTATACTAGTCCCAATATGTAAAAAAGGCGATCGTAACAACCCCGCCTGTTACTGACCAATATCGTAGCTAGATTCCTTGGTGAAGGTGGCAGGGCATATAGTGCTGAATCGACTCCAAAACTGGGCTGAAGAAAATAACCTACTATCCTAATTACAGTTCAGATTTCAACAGGGTCTTGGCACGGTTGAGCAAGGGTTAAACCTTAATATTTTAATGGGGAAGTACACAAGGACAAAACAGGGAAAATTATTCCTAACCTTCGTAGACCTTACTGCAGCCTTTGACAGTGTAATCCATGTTAAATTATGGAACATACTAGCTGAACTGGGAGTGGAATCCCCACTAATACATTTCTTGAGACAACTTTACAGTAAACCAAAAGCTAGGGTCCATTATGGGGCCAAACGTGAATGCACTGCGTTGGTCAGCGTGGAGAGGGGGGGTTAGACAGGGCTGTGTCCTGGCGCCGCTCTTATTTACTGTTTACACCAATGGTCTGGGTTTGGCCTTGGTGGAGCGGTGTCAGGACCTGCCTCAAATAAATAAGCGACATATACCCGCCCTTTTATAAGCTGACGATGCAGGTCTGATGGCCCGTAGCAACTAGGGCTCCAAAGGGTGCTGCCAAATTATAATGTATTCATGGAAAATTTGGGCCTTAAAGTTAATATCTCAAAAACCTTCATTATGAAGTGTGGGAAAGGCAGCTCAAAATCATAAAAGCAAACCTACATAATTTCACGTTTGTCATACATTTAAACATATAAAACCAACATTATTTACAAATTTCCATACATGAAACAGGTCACATTTAAAACAGCATGAAGCTTTTCAGTGATTTCATACCGTAATAAACATTCTACATTTAATTACACACTTTAAAAAGGATGCAATTGGTGTGGTTAAACACTCATTCTCTAGAAATTGCAATAGTAAAAATGCTGGGGTATAGTTTCCCATTGTTCTCCCCTGCTTCCAATCATTGCTTGTTTTAAATTTCATATCTATAGATGTTTCTGCATTTTGATTAATATCTTATTATAGTGTGTAAAAGGGTCCACATTTTATGTATTATTTGCGTTCACTGTGCAATGTATGGTTTTTCTGCTCTTCAGTAGGTAGTTTTTTATAGATCCTAAAACCAATATCGCTGGCCACTGGGTACTTGCCCTATTGTGATTCCTCTCACTGATAGTATGTATCCATATATCAGTTTATGCAATCCTGATATGGAGGACCATTTAAATTCAATGATCCTCATTACATTGCATCGTCCACCGACACAATATAATTACAATTATGTTGAGTAGATACGTACATACACAGAACCATTTCCTATATACACTTTTCACTTTAATTTGTTCACGGTGTCACTTGGGTCACATCTACATCATTATCCCATACACATGTCGCAGTGACGCCTGATATTTGCTCAGTTGATGTATATGTTGTACACCTTATTGCCTTACCCTGTTTCAGTAGTTTGTGGTATGGTATATATTGCTAAGAATGCATTTTGTACATTTTATGACCAGATACATGACAGTCTATTATGCCATATGTTACCGTATTACCAAAGGCACTGTTTAAATTGTATGAATGGGAGTATAACAGCACATTATTAATGTTGATATATCGTTCATTTCGTATATATGCGATGTACAGTTGGGGTGTAGTTACACTTTAGCTTTGTATTAACTTTTACAGAATAAGTTGTTCATCAATTAAGATCTATTATGCAATTGATGTGGCCTTACAATATTGAGGTTCTGACTAGGTTTCGATATACTAGCAATCTGTTTTGGTAGTTACCATTCTCAGAACATATATTGAAATAAATTAGGTCTAATGGATTTTTAATTTTCAATTTAGTTGGATAGCAATGGATTAATTATAATTTGATTGTTCATTAGTGCGTTTATCACGATGCATTTTGGGATGATTATATTTTTTGTACATACATCTCTGTCGCGCCATTTAAAGCTTAATTTGTGTCTCATTTCGGCGGAGAGCCTTCGAGTAAGGTCTTTCCTTTATGCTTATGGATGGCTCTTGCACGCGCTGATATTCCGCGGCAGGAGAAAGTATTCTATTCATTCATCTATTGAATTATACGATATGCAGCATCGGTTCACCATCATGTTTCTATATAATTGTACAATCAATTCAAGGTACATACACAAATATGAATTCAGATTGTTTGATTAGTAATGTTGACTATGAAGTATAGTATTTTTTCTATGTTCATGTATACGTGAGCTGCATTTAATGGCGTCCATGACGAGTGTTTGGTAACTCGAAAAAGGCCGTTCTGGCCGAAACGCGTTGTTACTGCGCCAATAAACGTACCTGTGGTTGAATCGGTGTGCCGCCTCCTTCCCGATTGGGATTTGGATTTCTTCGATAATTGTGGCTCCTGCCACCATGGCTGGCACCGACGAGTCGTTGGCAGGTGTACGGCGTAACAGGCAGATTTTTTGGGGATTTGCATATATATATATATATATATATATATATATATATATATATATATATATATATATATATATATATATATATATATATATATATATATATATTCCATCTTAACAGTTTCGCTCAACCTCCGCCTCTTTTACCCAGTGAGCCAGCGGCAGGGTAGCGAACCCCAAACACACCATCAACCCTGTCCACACCGGCAGTCGTTAGGTTCACGCCGCCACAGAAAGACAGTACCGCGGCTCCAATTCTCCAAGGGGCATATTATCAAGGCGGCGTTAATGAATTATCGCCGCTTTAGCGTCCGTCTTCGGACGAAAAGCGGCGATAATTCTATCGCCACTAATCAAGGACACGCTAGCGCGTGATTCCTGCATTAGCGTCCGCTTTGCACGCCTCCCATCGCATCGCTAATGAGATGCAAAGGGGGCGTGCCTGTGAAAACAACATGGAAATATCGCTAACCCAGGTATCGCCATATTAGCAACGTGGGTTAGCGATATTTTAAATCGCGTTAAGTATGTTTTAACGCAGGAATTTAACGTCTGCTAAATTCCTGACTAAGGCATACCTAACATGGGGGTGGATTGTGTGGCTAAGACCACAGGCCCTATCACCAAGGATATCGCCGTTTTCCATGGGACATCGCTGGAAAACCAGCGATGTTCCATGGAAAACATTGCTATCACTGGAAAATTATCGCCTTTGCGCTAAGCGTTGTTAATACAGCGCTAGCATGGCGATAATTTCCAGCGATAGCCGGCGATAGGATTCCTCGCGCTAACAGCGGCCAGCTATAATTATTGCTGCCGCTTGATAATATGCCCCCAAGTGATTTATTCACACAAAGTAAGCAACAGCAACAGCCCGACGCGTTTCGGAGCTACGTGCTCCTTGGTCACGGTAGGGTTTACAAGTTACTTCTTGATTCATATACACCTCATCATGTATGTGCCTTAATAGAAATAGAAAACATCCTTTGTTGGTCGCATCTTGCATTTTTTCATTAATAAAGAGACGCACATTTCAGATGGTCATTAGATTGTAACGTCTTTCCCAAAATATAATTTCACAATGAATATCAAAAACAATTCATTTTACGAGTGTGTAATTAATTACAAAAATAATAATAAGACCCTGCCCAAGTGGGCATTCCTTATTTGTTAACATTTATCAGTAATGCATTAAATTTAGTAATGGAGTAAAGAACGAAAACAATCGTTTACAATCACTAGGATTGACTTCAAAGAACAATTCAGCCCAAGTGGGCTACTGACCCTAATCATTGATGATCACAATTAAGTATTGAATAAGTATTACGGTTCTATAAAACGAAGGCATCATCTCCATTGTAGTAATACCCAAAATCCATGCAAATATCAATTCAATTCTGCCCAAGTGGGCCTAACATAATGCTCAATTGTGCAATTCAAAAGGTTACATGCTACAATAAATCGTTTGCATTTCATTTAACAGAAAGAATGGGAAAGAACCCTCCTACTGTACAACAGTAGTTCGATACAATAGCTCTCCTGCATCTACATGGTGTCATCGAGTCAACTGCAAGAAATAAACAAAAAACAATAATAAATATAAAATATGCAGCAACCAAAACTAACTTGCTCTAGAGGAGAGAACTAATTGCAATTATTAATCCTAATCAGCCTAAATGCACTGCCAATTCCTCATCGAGGTTCAGGCCTGCAGGGTGAAGAGTGTTATACCTAATAATCATTTTTGATTCCAGTCTCCGCAACTCAAGGGTTCTATTTCCTCCTCTTTCTCTGATCAGAATACTTTCAAGAACACTGAATTTAAGTAAGTTACAATTTTGGTTGTGGGAATCTTTGAAGTGTCTCGCAACCGGATAGTTCTTATCATCATTGCGGATCACCGTATATGTACCAATATGCATTTTTTACTTTATGAATGGTGCTCCCAATGTAGAACTTGTTACACGGGCACCTGAGAGCATAAACGGCAAATTCAGTGTTACACGAAACATGTTTTAAAATTTGATAGACTGGTTGATTTTCAGATAGTTTCACTGTTTTACAATTGTCACTAAATATACAGGCTTTACAGCTTCTACATGTGAAGAAGCCCTTAATACCACTAGTGTTCTTTTCTGGAATTATTAGACAATGTGTAAGGGTATCTTTCAGGGAGCGTGCCTTTCTAAATGTAATGTCTGGACTTTCTCCTACAGGTTTAGTCAAGTCTGAATCTGTTCTCAGTATTTCCCAATACTTTTTGAGGCTTCGTCTCACTTCCCAGGATTGATTATTGAAAGATGTGATAAATCGTATTTGTTCCTCATTGTTGCACTAATGTTTTGTTTTGGGTATGAGGAGATCATTACGATTTAACTGATCTATCCTGCTACTTGCTTGTTCAATGATTTTTTTAGAGTATCCTCTTTCCACAAATCTTTCTGTCATAACTCTTTTTTCTTTTTGAAATCCCTCCTCTGTGCTACAATTCCTTTTGGCGCGAAGTAACTCGCCATACGGAATGCTCCTGATCAAATTTGTTGGATGGCAGCTACTGGCGTGCAGCAAACTATTGCCTGCGGTCTTTTTACGAAACAATTTACTTGTAAGTTTGCCGGAGCGATCAAAGGAACCATAACTGATATATATATATATATATATATACACACAAAAAAAAAATATGTATATTTAAATGAATATAACAATTAAACTTATTGAAAAAAAGTTAAACATGCATATATATTAACACATATATATATATATATATATCCAAACGAAAACCTGACAAGGAGAAGCGCCACAGCCTCTCGAGTCGGGGCCCGTCTTAGGTGTGTCAGACACCTTATAAATTCCACAGAACACACGCACCATTCAGCTGCGTGAAACAGGCCACTCCAGCGTACTGTTCAAATACTTTATTTCTGTCAATCACAGCATGACGCGTTTCGAGGTAAAGTACCTCTTAATCATATGCAACAGGGGAGGGTTCGTTAGCTTTTTAAAACGTGACTCAGACATTGAAGAAGGACCAGTGTCCATTTACTTAATTAAAGAGGCAGTCCATATTCATGTTTTCGAGTTCTTCCACTTAGTAAGCATGGTGAATACCTTCCTTGTTTATCATTTTGGAAAGTCTCTGAGGAAATCACATAATTGTAAATTCACATTTGCATTTCTGTGCTTTTGTTCTTGTGCCCATAGAGGTTTGGACTGCAATCCCCAGAATGCCTCTCATATGCTACATAGTCCTTAGTTTCTCCAATGTAGATCTTGGCAAAACTTCACCTAATTGTTACTCAATACCAAATGCTTACAAAGCCTTTACCTGGTTTAGTACCATACTGCGGCTGCATCCGATGGTCAAAGTAACATAGGGAGATTCCATGAGCACCCCGGTTTTCAATTAGTTCTTACTTGCCTTTGAAGCAAAGTTCATCAGCACGGCGTGCTACAGGGAAATCCCTCCAGCAGACTCTGGCTAATTCAAAATTCATCTCCCAGGTGAAGTGGGCCTCTCAGCGTGGCCCTTCCATTCAATCCTTTTCAATGGCAAGTGTTTCAGCCAGCGGGCGCTCCTTTGTACAAATCCAAACGAAAACCTGACAAGGAGAAGGCCCACCGCCTCTCGAGTCGCGGCCCGTCTTAGGTGTGTCAGAAACCTTATAAATTCCACAGAACACACGCACCATTCAGCTGCGTGAAACAGGCCACTCCAGCGTACTGTTCAAATACTTTATTTCTGGCAATCACAGCATGGCGCGTTTTGAGGTAAAGTACCTCTTAATCATATGCAACAGTGCAGGGCAGGGTTCGTTAGCTTTTTAAAACGTGACTCAGACATTGAAGAAGGACCAGTGTCCATTTACTTAATTAAAGAGGCAGTCCATATTCATGTTTTCGAGTTCTTCCACTTAGTAAGCATGGTGAATACCTTCCTTGTTTATCATTTTGGAAAGTCTCTGAGGAAATCACATAATTGTAAATTCACATTTGCATTTCTGTGCTTTTGTTCTTGTGCCCATAGAGGTTTGGACTGCAATCCCCAGAATGCCTCTCATATGCTACATAGTCCTTAGTTTCTCCAATGTAGATCTTGGCAAAACTTCATCTAATTGTTACTCGATACCAAATGCTTACAAAGCCTTTACCGGGTTTAGTACCATACTGCGGCTGCATCCGATGGTCAAAGTAACATAGGGAGATTCAACGACCACCCCGGTTTCCATTAGTTCTTACTTGCCTTTGAAGCAAAGTTCATCAGCACGGCGTGCTACAGGGAAATCCCTCCAGCAGACTCTGGCTAATTCAAAATTCATCTCCCAGGTGAGGTGGGCCTCTCAGCGTGGCCCTTCCATTCAATCCTTTTCAATGGCAAGTGTTTCAGCCGGCGGGCGCTCCTTTGTACAAATCCAAATGAAAACCTGACAAGGAAGCGCCACAGCCTCTCGAGTCGGGGCCCGTCTTAGGTGTGCCTCTTTAATTAAGTAAATGGACACTGGTCCTTCTTCAATGTCTGAGTCACGTTTTAAAAAGCTAACGAACCCTCCCCTGCACTGTTGCATATGATTAAGAGGTACTTTACCTTGAAACGCGTCATGCTGTGATTGCCAGAAATAAAGTATTTGAACAGTACGCTGGAGTGGCCTGTTTCACGCAGCTGAATGGTGCGTGTGTTCTGTGGAATATATATATATATATATATATATACATATATTTGTGTTTGAGGTGCAACAGAGACTTACCTGCGATCCTCAATAAAGAAGGCGAACAACTCCCCTGTGTGTGGCCTCTTCACATGGGTAACTGTGTTTGTTGTAATTTGGAGTGGCCTGCCCGGTCGCGAAGATGCCCCACTGTTGCTGCGGATCCGGCAATGATCCACATGGGTCATGCTTTTGGAACAGGGAGGTCCGAATTTGAGGACTTGTAAAAGCAGGAAGTTGTATTTTGCCTCATCCCAAACCCACTGGGGTAACATTGTCTTTTATTTTCCACGATCGATAGCACTCACTGGAGAAGATCGATGTTTAAACTGCAAGTACCAGCGGCACTTGCATGCCGATGCCCACATGGGCGGGACTCAATTTTGATGCAAGTTTAAAACAAAGCGGCTGTCAGTAGCGGATTGACTGTGCCTGTGAACAAGAACGATCTACGTTTGAAACGCGTCAGGCTTGTATATTTGTGTTTGAGGTGCAACAGAGACTTACCTGCGATCCTCAATAAAGAAGGCGAACAACTCCCCTGTGTGTGGCCTCTTCACATGGGTAACTGTGTTTGTTGTAATTTGGAGCGGCCTGCCCGGTCGCGAAGATGCCCCACTGTTGCGGCGGATCCGGCAATGATCCACATGGGTCATGCTTTTGGAACAGGGGGGTCCGAATTTGAGGACTTGTAAAAGCAGGAAGTTGTGTTTTGCCTCATCCCAAACCCACTGGGGTAACATTGTCTTTTATTTTCCACGATCGATAGCACTCACTGGAGAAGATCGATGTTTAAACTGCAAGTACCAGCGGCACTTGCATGCCGACGCCCACATGGGCGGGACTCAATTTTGATGCAAGTTTAAAACAACGCGGCTGTCGGTAGCGGATTGACTGTGCCTGTGAACAAGAACGATCTACGTTCAAAACGCGTCAGGCTTGTATATTTGTGTTTGAGGTGCAACAGAGACTTACCTGCGGTCCTCAATAAAGAAGGCGAACAACTCCCCTGTGTGTGGCCTCTTCACATGGGTAACTGTGTTTGTTGTAATGTGGAGCGGCCTGCCCGGTCGCGAAGATGCCCCACTGTTGCTGCGGATCCGGCAATGATCCACATGGGTCATGCTTTTGGAACAGGGGGGTCCGAATTTGAGGACTTGTAAAAGTAGGAAGTTGTGTTTTGCCTCATCCCAAACCCACTGGGGTAACATTGTCTTTTATTTTCCACGATCGATAGCACTCACTGGAGAAGATCGATGTTTAAACTGCAAGTACCAGCGGCACTTGCATGCCGACGCCCACATGGGCGGGACTCAATTTTGATGCAAGTTTAAAACAACGCGGCTGTCGGTAGCGGATTGACTGTGCCTGTGAACAAGAACGATCTACGTTCAAAACGCGTCAGGCTTGTATATTTGTGTTTGAGGTGCAACAGAGACTTACCTGTGATCCTCAATAAAGAAGGCGAACAACTCCCCTGTGTGTGGCCTCTTCACATGGGTAACTGTGTTTGTTGTATATATATATATATATATATATATATATATATATATATATATATATATATATATATATATATATATATATATTTATTTACATATATCTAGTTAAAAAACTATTAGTAAACTAATAACTTTAATTAATATTACAATTTTAGAATTTTTAGAATAATGCTATAATTTAACATATATATAAATATATACTAAAACATAAAATATTTAAAAAACAAGCCATTTTAATTTAAATAAAGTAAACAACATAAATAATTAATAATTTAAAATGAAACATTTTACATATTAAAAACATTAATAATGATAAATATTATAATTTTAAATAAGCAAAACCATAATATTATGAATTTTAACAATCTAAAATATATTATAAAATGTTACATTTAATATATATACTATTCCGACTACAATTTATACAAAAGTAGTCAAAGTGTTGGACTAAGGATGTATAAAATTCACTACTACCACTTCTCACAATGCAACAGTAGGAAAACTTTTAAATTCACAGGTGTAAAATTTACTATTCCCACTACAGTCAGTTTAACAGTAGACAAAGGGGCTGATTCCGATTCCGGCCGGAAATCTCTCCGACCAAGCCGGACCCAGAGAGAATTCCGACCGAATCGGACCCTAGCAGTCCGACCGGACGAGTACGATGCATTCGCATGCTATCGGACTCGAGTCGGTCGGACTCCCATTGAAGTCAATGGGAGCCAGTCGTACAACGCGTACGCGGGCTCCCATTGACTCAATGGGTGCGAGGCGGACAAGGGCGCCCCCTACAGTGTGTACGCGTCCATGCGCATTGCGGCGTACATGCACAGGTAGGGGGGACCCATGGGTCCCCCCTGTGTGCGACTGGCGCGCCTACGCGTACAGGGGGGTCTGACGCGGACCCCCAAAGTCCGGCTCCGACAGCTTTTTCGAGCCGGACGGCGCGAGTCGGTCGGACTGCTCGCGGCGCGCATCGTACTTACCCGGCCGGGAAACGTCTCCATAGCGCGGTGCGAGTCGTGTCCATGCGAGTCGGTCGGAGCGTGTTGAAGCCGCGTTCGAGTCGGTCGGCGATTTCGCGGGTGCTTGCATCGTACTCGCTCGGCCGGACCCGCGTACGATTCGGTCGGGAAACAGGGCTCCGAATCGGATCCGGTGAATCCGAATCCGATTCGGAGCACTACCGGCCGAGATCGGAATCGGCCCCAAAGTGTTATATAGCGGACAGGTACAATTACCTATTGCCACACCATTCACTGCAGCAGTAGGGAAACTGTTGGATTACGGATTGGTAAAACTTATTATTCACACTCCAGTAAGTGCAACAGTAGAGAAGGTTTTGGATTGTGGAGTGGTAAAATTTACTATTCCCTCTCCAGTCAATGCAACACTAGGGAAATTGTTGGATTGTGGAAGGGTAAAATTAACTATTCCCACTCAAGTCACTGCAACAGTAGGAAAACTGTTAGATTGCGGAGGGGTAAAATTTACTATTCCCACTCCAGTCGGTGCAACAGTAGGAAAAGTGTTTGATTGCGGATGCGTCAATTTTACTATTCCTGCTCCAGTGGTGTAACAGTAGGGAAAGTGTTGGATTGTGGAGAGGTAACATTACTATTCCCACTCCAATCAATGCAACAGCAGGCAAAGTGTCGGATTGCGGAGGGGTAAAATTTAATATTCCCACTCCAGTTACTGCAATAGTAGAGAAAGTGTTGATTGCAGATGGGTAAAATTTACTATTCCAACTCCAATAAGTCCAGCAGTAGGGAAAGTGTTGGTTTGTGGAGGGGTAAAATTTCATGCACCCACTCCAATAAATGCAGCAGTATGGAAAATGCAGGATTGCAGTGGGGTAAAATGTACTATTCCCACTCCAATGAGTGCAACAGCAAGAAAATGTTGGATTGCGGATGGGTAAAATTTACTATTTCCACTCAAGTCCTTGCAACAGTAGGGTATGTGTTGGATTGCGAAGGGATAAAATTTACTTTTCCAACTCCAGTCAGTGCAACAGTAGGGAAAGTGATTGCAGATGTGTCAAATTTACTATTCCCGTTCCAGTGGTGCAACAGTAGGGAAAGTGTTGACAGCGGATATGTAAAATTTACTTTTCCAACTCCAATAGGTGCAGCACTAAGGAAAGTGTTGGTTTGCGGTGGGGTAAAATTTCATATACCCACTCCAATAAATGCAGCAGTATGGAAAATGTAGGACTGCGGTGGGGTAAAATTTACTGTTCCCACTCCAATGAGTGCAACAGCAAGGAAAGTGTTGGATTGCGGAGGGGTAAAATGTACTATTCCCACTCCAATACATGCAGCAGTAGGGAACGTGTAGGATTGCAGAGGGGTAAAACTTACTATTCCCACTCAAATGAGTGCAACAGTAGGGAAAGTGTTGGATTGTGGAGGGGTAACAGTTACAATTCCCTCCCAGTCAGTGCAACATTAAAACAAACAAATTCTCTTCAACATAAAAAAAATAATTTCAAAAACACAATAAACAATTAAAAATATAAATATGTAAAAAACAGTCATACAAATAAGGGCCTCATTATGATGTCGGTCGGAAAGCATCCCGACCGATCCCTTGTTGGAATCGTTTCCGAACAACTCGGGTTCGGGAGTCTGACCGACCGATTACGATGTTTCCGAACACCATTCGGTCGAACTCCCATTGACTTCTATGGGAGCTTGTGTTCCGACCAACAACACAGGCTCCCATTGAAGTAAGGGGTGGTTGCGGAAAACCTTGCACCCTGTGGCAGGCACGCCGTGGTCCCTGCCACACTGTGCATGGTTGCAAAGAGAAATCCCATAGGTACCCCCATGGGCCCCAACCGGAGGCCTCCGGGTGAAGGGGGGCCTGCTAAGGGCCCCCAAAGTCAGTGTCCAACAGTCTTTTTGTGTCAGATAGACCGATTTGGAAAGGCTGTCCGAATCCGACATCATAATACGTCGGTTGGAAATGCGGTCTGTAGACCTGTACGATTCGGCTCCGACCGACTCGGAGTCTCTGAATGCCGGTCGGAACTGAATTGGACAGACCGAACGGTTACCTACCATCGTAATTGGTCGGTCGGAAATGTTTCCGAGTCGGTCGGAAACATGGGTTCCGACTCGGATTGGGACAATCCGAATGCCGTTCAGAGCCTTTCCAACCGACATCGTAATGAGGCCATTAATGTTATATTAAAAATGTTATAAAATAAAAACATTACAAAGTTAAATACATATCATGAATGACTACAACCTTTATTATAATTAAAATACAGAAATATATTCTCAACAACAGGTAAAATATTTACATTTCAAAAACACAACACAATTAACACATACAATAATAAATAACATAATTTTTATGATATAATCACTTAAATTTAAATTTGTTATAACTTAATTTACATTCTACCCTAAACTTCAACAAAAACTTAAATGTTTTATTTTAAATACTATTATTTACACAGGTTATATATTTAATTATTACTTAAAATATTAATAATAATAATAATGTATTCCTAAATTAATCACAGTTAATTACCACTCCACCATTTAGCCTTACAAAAAAAACACGCACACAACATATAAATTAGAAAATCATTTTCATCATTTTCAAAATTAAACATTTATTAATAACAAATAAGTAATAATAAATTAATAATATTTCATTAACTCCCCACCATTTACTCTTAACACCTCTACAATTGGCACCTAATATATAAAAAGAAAATGATGTTATGTGCACATTTTACGTAAATATTTTTCATTTCAATAATTAATGGAAATGTACTTTATTTAATATTTAGTATAAATAATTTCCTATACACCATTTACAAATACAAAACCTACAACACACATCCACAAGTTTGTTTTTAATATATTACACAATTTACTTAAATATTTTTAAATTAAATAAATCATAATATTTAAAAGCTATTCATTTTCAAAAATGTATTTATTAAATAATACTAATGTAGTTACTTTCCACCCTATACCCCTACAAATCTCACAACCTGCGCCTAAAACTTAACTTTAAAAAACATATTTTTACACTATTAACATAAATATTTATCAATTTACTAAGAATCATAAATTTAAAAAAAATATTACTTAATTATAATTAATTTACTTCCCACAATATACACCTATAAAAAACACAATACGCTCCTTAAATTTAAAATAACAAAAACATTATTACACAATTAACGTAATTAATTAACAATTTAATATTTAATATCAATTAAAAATTAATACTTAATTTAAATTAATTTACTTCCCAGCCTATACCCCTACAAAACCCACAACCCACACCTAAAATGAAAGTTAAAAAAATGTACTTGCACGATTAACATAATTCATTATCAATTAAATAATGATTATTAATTAAAAATGAAATTTGAATTACTTACAATTAATTAACTTTCCACCTTGTACCCCTATAAACCCCACAACCTGCACCTAAAATTAATATTAAGAGAATATTAGTTCCACAATTGTCAAATCAAATTATCAATTATATAATTAATATGACTTAAAACTAATTATTAATCAATTATAATTAATTAACTTCCAAACCTGTACCCCTATAAACCCTACAACCCGTGCATAAAATAAAAAAATAAAAATATTAATTACACAATTAACATATTTAGGGGCATATTAGCAAGACTGGCGATAAAATTATCGCCGTTTTAGCGGCAGCAAACTGCCGCTAAAACGGCGATAATTGGCTTGCTAATAAGCGTTATAGAATTCCAATAGAAGCCCAGGTTAGATGTCCTGCACATCTAACCTGGGCTTCTATTGGAATTCTATAACGCATATTAGCAAGCCCATTATCGCTGTTTTAGCGGCAGTTTCCTGCCGCTAAAACGGCGATAATTGTATCGCCAGTCTTGCTAATATGCCCCTAAATTATCAATTAAATAGTTAATATTAATTAACAACTAATTATTAATTCATTATAATTCATTTACTTCCCACCCTGTGCCCCTATAAACCCCACAACCTGAACCTAAAATTTAAATGAAGAAAATAATAATTGCACAATTTACATAATTAATTAGAAATAACTAATTAATATGAATTAAAAACGTATTATTAATTAATTATAATTAAATTACTTCCCACCCTGTACCCCTATAAACCCACAATCCGATGCTGTACTAAAAATCACAAACAAATATTTAAAATAAATGTAATAACTACTAAAAAATTTAAAATGGCATTAAAAATATGAAAAAATAATTATACAAAAAATGTACATCATATACATTTAAAATGTATACTAAATTACATAACAATAATTAAAAAACAATATTAACACCTATATTTTTGTAAACTATATTAATGACTTCAATATTTTCAAAAACGATATTACTTACCTTAAAATTGATATTCTTGACCACGATATTCTTACAGACTATATTTCCATATATCAATATTTTGTACATGATATTTTGGTAGGATGATAATTTAGTTTCAATATTTTGTCTAAATACCACGTATTACATCACTCATGACATGGTCAGTGACATCACTGAAGACATCTCAAATGACATCACTGATTACATCACTGATGATATCATCCACAGAACCACTGACGCACCCACTACCACCCCATACAATATCCATTGCACCAACTCCCACTCAACCACTGACATACCCACTCACATATCCATACAAACACACATACATCTACTCACTAATCCATGGAGCTGCTCACTCATCAACTCACCCATACAGCCACTAAGGCGATCACTAACTCACAAATACAGGAAGTCATTTACCTACTCACTGACCAATATGCCCACTCACATCCAGTCATATAGACACTTACATATCCACTCATACACCCATAGAGACTCTAACACAGTAAATCAGTCACCCATACAGCTACTCACACACCTACCTACTCACCCATACAGTCACTCCCATAGCCACTCACTCATCCATACAGTTACTCACACACCCACTCATTTAATCATACATATACTAACACATATTCACTCACCTATACAGTCACTGAGAAAAGCACATACTCTACCATACAATCTCACTCAGTTACTTACTCACCCATACAGCACTCACATACCCATTAACTCACCCATACAGCCACTCACACACCCACTCAATCACCCATACACCTACTTACACACCCATTCATGCATCTGTACAGCCACTCATGTACCCTTTCACTCACCCATATAGACATTTATGTACCTGCTCAGTCACCCATTTAGATACTCATGCAGCATCGCATCCACCATTTACAGCCACTGACACACCCGCACACTCACCCATACAGCCACTCATTCACTCTCTCATTCACTATTACAGCTACTTATATATCCACTCTCTTACTCATATAGATACTCACATATTCACTCACCTACTCATACATCTACTGATACACCCACTCGCTCACCCATATAAAAACTCACACACCCTCTCACTCATGTATACAGTCTCTCACATACCCACTCACTCTCCTATATACCACATACACACCCACTCACTCACCCAGAGAGGCAAGCCCACAGCCACTTACCTTAGTATATATGTTAAACGCACAGTAACTCTCAGTAAACACTCACAATCACTGGATGATGTCATCAGTGATGTCATCAGAGATGTCATTTGAGCTGTCATGATTGATGTCACAGACCATGTCATGAATGATGTAATATGTGAGGCCATAAGCAGTGCATTGCAGGGGCGTAGGTTATAGTTAGCTCAGTTAACTATAACTGCAGAATTTTTCTAGTTTTGTACAAGTGAAATGTCCGCCTAACTATAACATCCCTGTAAACTTTGGTTTTTTCAGTGAATTTCAACGTTTTTAAATTTTATTTCCTAACTGTAACCTGTTAAGGTTTAATTTCTATGAAATGAGCATTGTGCCAGAATGAATCCTGCCCTGCATATTTGTCCAGGAAGAGGCCCCCGTTTTGTGCAACACCTCTACCCTACTGGAGTACTTTCTACTGACTAATTAGTAAGTGCTACCTAGTTGGGTAAATGTATAGTGCATCTTCTGTACTACAGCTGTGTAAAGAACACCAAGGAAATTCCTCCATTGGCCTGGTGTGTCTGTAACTTTGCCAATGTGATTGTTGCTCAAGCAACTTCAACAGATAACTTTACAAGGTGGAACTGCATAGAAAACACATTTGGATGATTTGTACTTTATGGAAGTGCTTCTTTGTCTTGTGGAGATGCAAATATACTCCTAGGCATCAAGATCCCATCTCTGAAATTGGCAGGAAATGCACTAGGGGGGCCTTTTAGTAAGCTGTCCATTGTCCTGAGAAAAGGACAGGAAGACTTTACATACCGCTAATGTATATAGGGCGGGCCAAACGCTTGAGCTTATAGGCAAGTTCACATACATCTAGTTTTTTTAAGTTAGAACACGATCTCTGGTCTCAGCAACAGATGACAAGAAATAACCCCCTTGTCACAGACACTACATAAGCTTTTGTGCTCGAGAAAAGCAAGGATGCAAACACATCCATTATGGATTACAGATAACTTTTAAGTAGAAATGCACAGAAAACAAACTTGTTTTGCCTTGGCCATGTGCACGAACTTAGGATGATTAGTACTTTACAGAAGTGGAGCTTCAATGTGGACACCTGCTTTGTTTCTATCTGTAAGTGCTTTCCGTTGAGGTTTCATTTCTGTTAAATGAGCATTATGCCAGTATGATTCCTGCCCTTCGCATTTATCCAAGACACCACCGTTTTGTGCAACGCCTCTACCCAACCGGAGTACTTTCTACTGGCTAATTAGGAATATAGCATGTCACAACGCATGCTAATACATTGCCTACTATTACAACGCGGTCGTTACAATGACCGCGTTGTTAGTACGCAATACCTTTACATCGCAAGTCATTACAACGACTTGCTGCAGGGGGCGCGCTGGACTTAGGAATAGTATTATTTTCTATTCCTACTCCAGTTTGCGCAACAGCAGGGAAGGTGTTAGATTTTATATCCAATACCTTTGCGCCCCCTACAGCAAGTCATTGTAATGACTAGCGATGTAAAGGTATTGCGAAGTAACAACGTGGTTGTTGTAATGACCGCGTTGTAATAGCATCACGTTGTTTTAACAGCAGTGTAAACGCTGTTTACCGCTAATTAGTAAGTGCTACCTCGTTGGGTAAATGTATAGTGCATCTCCTACACTACAGCTGCATAAAGAACACTGAAGACATGTCTCCAGTGGACTTGTGAATCTGTAAAGTTGCTAGTGTGATTGTTGCTTGAGCGTCTTCAACAGATAACTTTACAAGTTGGAATTGCAGAGAAAACACACTTGGATAATTTGCACTTCACAGAAGTATGGGCTTTTTTTTTACTATGGAGAGGGGGGCCGCAGCTCTTTTCTCTGGGCCGATTTGGCCCCGGGTACCCCATTCCCCAGGACCCAGCCTCGTTACCTGGGTGCCACTAGGGTACCCAGTGAGCAATGGGACCATGGGTGGAGCCTCAAGGCCCCTGCAGTCCCAGCCAGCTCCCCAACTCCTGCGGGAGCCGGCATTAGTCTAACAGACAGGGGGCTGCTGAAAGACATCTGCCTATCTTTCAGAGCAATTTTTCATCTGTTTCCCTGCAAACATATTTGCATGCAGGGAAATAGATGAAAACGCTGCTTTCTGTAAGCCGGACCGGTTTGACAGCTCCGGCTTGCAGAAAGCGGAGTTATATTTGCTTTTGCTTAATGGGAGCAGTCAGCTCCCACCAAGTAAAAGCAAGCAGCTACCTCCCAAGGGTGGGTACCTCGGGAGGTAGCAGGAGCTGTCCCTGAGGGGTGGTTGTTCTCAGGGCAATAAATGGCTCCACGAGGGGGGCCATGCGCCCCCCCTCCATTGCACAATTTAGGAGAAATCATTTGTTGATGGTACTATACTAATTTTAGGAATTGCTGTGTATTCTAAGGTGATTTTACCCTCTGAAAAAACCTTCTACTGGGATTTCATCAATCATGTTTGAGAGAAAACAGTTTTCTCATGATTTTCCCATAGTGGTTATAGAAGGTGCTTCAGAAGCTAAAATGAGAGCCTATTTTCTGTAAACTCACACTATGTTTCTCAGCCATATGAAAATGAAGTCTGACATTCTCAGTAAAACATGAACTTCCAACATATGACAAAATAGAGGCACACCTGAACCCATCTTGATTGAATCAAACTGGTAAAAATTTAAATTAGGACACGTTTTAAGTGAGATCTCAAATATCTTCCAATTGTACTTCAATAGGAGCAGACTGTCGGCTGATTCCCTTGTGTTCTACTGCAGCCTCCCAGAATGTTCTAAAGATCAACTAGAGTTCTAACAGTCTTACTTATGACAAACATTTGGCATATTGAATCAAACTGGTAAAAACCTAAAACATTTAATTTAGAAAAGAACAAAATGAGGGGTTTCATTTTGTCATAGAAATTAAGGTTAGTGCTCTAGAAAGAAAAATTAGGACAAGTTTTAAGTGAGTTCTCAAATATCTTCCTCTTCTATTTCACTAAAACGTTCTGACATGTAGACTGAACCATGCACTTTCAACACCAGCAGCAGACTGCCAATTTCCTACCTGGTGATTAGCAGTTTACTACAGTTTTCTGATGAGCAACTGGAGTGCTAACATTCTAAATTCATGCCAAAAGTGTGGCCCATCTGACCGCCATCTTGATGGAATCGAAGCGGAAAACTGAAAGCATTTTCTACTGAGGATACTGCAGTAAATGAGGAGATTAGGGAACTTCATAATAAACAAGTCTCCCAAGATGGCCACCAGAGAGATAATAACCCATATGTAGTACAAATGTCACCCAAATGTAGCCCAAGTATAGCCCAATGTCAAAAGTGTGCAAAACACCCACACATATTGGGCTTCTTTATAAAAGTGCATGAAAGGGTTAACACATACTAACCGTTCAGGAATGGAGTGACAAAATGAAAAAATAAAAGATTTGTTTTTATTTTCTGCCTTCGGCACTGTCAGATGGTGCAAAATTGAAAATGCCGCCATTAATGATTGCTTTGTGTGAGAGTGGTGTGCCATTTGTACGCTTAGTTTTTACATTTCCTGACAGTATTGTATCTTTCTGATAAGACCAAAAAATAATATTTAATCAACAAACTCGATTTTCTGGTATGTGAATTGCATTTAATTTGGAGAAAAAAATTATTGATAAGGTATATGTAAGAATGTTATAAGAGATTATCAAATATTTTTGAGAAAATATTGGAACTATGTGAGGCAATGTATGAGTGGTTTTGTGAGTGGCTTTGTATGTTTAATAACAGGTGCGTAAGATGCGTTATGAGTGTATGAGAATGTGACAGTTTTTCGGATTGCAGACTAGGTGTGTAAGAAGTTGGTTCACAATCTGTTGCTTTGAATTCGTATGTTGTACACTTGCTGCTTACTACATGGTGTAATTGGTAGTAAACTAACAGTAGATTAAGAGTTAAACTTTTAGTTAGCAAGGCATTAGAAGATGTGGAAATGTTTACATGTTTATATATGATGTGGTGTTCTCAAAGACTGTTTTTCCATGAATTCTGGGTGTTGAAGTTCAGTTACACTGCTTTATCAGACAGCTACAGAAGAACATATACAATTAGTCACTTACCCAGAAACTACTTGTACATACAGCAGATTCAAACATAGTTGTTGTCACATCTATATTGCTCTCTTTTTTGTAACACAGGCACTGAGGTGTTTGTTTATAGTCACTTACATAGATATTCAGAGAGTCATAGAGATACTAAAATAGACAGGCTTATACTGGCACATTTACGTAAACATCTCATAGCACTGCTACAGGTGTACTCCTACAATTTCTCAGCTATGTTGGCAAGTACTGACACAATCTTCTCATTCATGTAGAAAAATACTCTTTCTAGCATGGATGATGCTTGGTAGTACAATCCTTTGTGTTCACTTTCACTTGTAGCTTGATTTGCCATGTAAAAGCTGTTTGCCAACTCTTAATCCAAGTTTCAGTATGCACAAGTCAAATGTGAGAGGTGGTGTAGGTGTGCTATAAAGCATGCTGGTTTGTGCTTAAAAGATGAGAGATGTTTTTTCAGTTCACGAAGTTTCTTGTGCACTTGCATGTCCCTATCCCAAATACTACATAGAGTATGCCATCCCTAAAGCAATTGACATACATGTTCAGAAAAACATAAAGCCTCTATTTCAGCTATTGAGATAGCTACCGAACCACTTATAGATTCAGTCACTCACCAGAAAATATTAATATATGCAGCTCACTCAAAGGTAGTTGCAGTCACACCTAAGTAGCTCTGTATTGGCTAACACAGACACTGAGGTTTTTCTGAAGTCACTTACATACATGCTTAGAAAGCCATAGAGGTATTACAGCAGGTAGTTACACACAAGCACATTTACTTAAACGTCTCATGGCACTGATAGAGGTATACGTTTACACTCTCTCAGATATGTCTGCAAGCACTGACACAATCTTCTCAACCATGCAGCAAAATAGTATTTCAAATCGGTTGATGGCTACTAGTTCAGACCCTGTCTGTGCACTATCACTGCAAGCTTCACGTGGCATGTTACGGGTGTTTTTGAAGTGTCAAACTCACGTTTTAGTGCACATAACACACTTCTAAGCTATGCTGTACGTATGCCATAAGGGATGCTATTTTGTGCTTAGTAGATTGACAGATGTCCTTTTGAGTTCAATAAAGTACTTGAGCACTTGTAGGCCCCTATGCAGGGGTGCATAGAGTTTGCACCCCTGAATCACCTGATATACATGTTCACAAAAGCATCGACCCTCTCTGCAACCTAATCAGACAGCTACAATAGCACATATACATTCAGTCACTTACTAGAAACTACTTATGCCTGCAGCAGACTCAAAGGTTGTTGAAGTCACATGTTCATAGCTCTCTATTCCCTTACAGAGGCACTGAAGTATTTGTGCAGCCACTTACATACACAGTCACATACCAGCACTTTTACTTAAACATCTGATGGCACTCATACAGGTGTACTGCTACACTCACTTACATATGCAGGAAAGTACTGACACAACCTTCTGAACCATGCAGATAAGTAGTTTGGGAATCATAGGTGATGGCTACTGGTGCAGACTCTTTGAATTCTTACTCCAAGCTTCACTTGGCATGTTATAGGTCTTTCTCAAGTATCAAACCCACGTTTTAGTGCACATAATACACTTCTAAGATATGCTGTATGCATGCAATGAAGGATAATATTTTGTGCTTAAGAGATTTAGAGATGCCCTTTGAGTTGAATAAGTTAATTGTGCACTTGCAGGCCTCTATGCCAAATACTACATAGAGTATGCCATCCCTAAAACAATTGACATACATGTTCACAAAAGCATGGAGCCTGTCTTTCAGTTACAGAGACAGCTACAGAAACACTTATACATTAATTCATTCACCAGAAACTATTTATGCATGCAGCAGACTCAAAGATAGTTGCAGGGACACCTTCATAGCTCTCTACTGCCTACTACAGGTGCTGCAATATTTGTGGAACCACTTACATACACATATAGACAGCCATAAAGGTATTTTTACAGGCAGTTACATACCAGCACATTTACTTAAACATCTCATGGCACTGGTAAAGGTGTACTGCTACAGTCTCTCAGATATGTAGGCAAGTGCAGACACAACATTGTCAACCATGTACAGAAGTAGTCCTTCAAACATGGGTGATGGCTACTAGTGCAGACCCTGTCTGTGCACTCTCACTGCAAGTTTTGGTTGGCATATTATAGGTCTTTCTGAAATGTTAAACCCACATTTTAGTGCACATAACACACTTCCAAGATATGCTCTACGTATGCCATAAAGGATGCTCTTTCGTGCTTAATACATTGACAGATTTCCTTTTAAGTTGAATATGTTACTTGTGCACTTGCAGGCCTCTATGCCAAGTACTACATAGAGTCTGCCATCTCTAAAATAATTGGCATATAGATTCAATAAAGCATAGAGCCTCTCATTCAGTTACAGAGCCAGTTACAAAAGCTCTTATACATTCAGTCACTCACCAGGAACTATTTATGCATGCAGCAGACTCAAAGTTAGTTGCAGTGACACCTACATAGCTCCCTATTGCCTAGCACAGGTGCTGAAGTATTTGTACAGCCATTTACATACACATTTAGACAGCCATAGAAGTGTTATAGCAGGCAGTTACATACCATCACATTTACTTAAACATCTCATGGCACTAATAGAGGTGTACTGCTACACTCTCTCAGATATGTAGGCAAGTACTGACACAACCTTCTCAGTCATAAATAGAAATAGTCCTTCAAACATGAGTGTTGGCTTCTAGCGCAGACCCTGTCTGTGCTGTCTCACTGCAAGCTTCACTTGGCATATTATAGGTTTTTCTCAAGTGTCAAACCCATGTTTTAGTGCACAGAACACATTTCTAAAATATGCTGTAGCTATGCCAAAAAGGATGCTGTTTTGTGCTTAAGAGATTGAGAGATGTTGTTGTTTTGAGTTGAATAAATTACTTGTGTACCTGCAGGCCCCTATGCCAAGTGCTACATAGATTATGCTACCCCTTAAGAAACTGATATACATGTTCACAAAAGCATAGAGCCTCTGGCTACAAAACCACATATATATTCAGTCACCTACCAGAAACTACTTATGCATGCAGCAGACTCAAAAGTAGTTGCGCTCATATCTACATAGGTGTCTAATCCCTAGCAAAGGTACGGAGGTATTTCTGCCTAAAACAGACAATCATATACCAGCACATTTACCAAACATTTTATGGCACTACTACAGGTATAGCCCTACACTTTCTCAGATATGTAGGAAAGTACTGACACTACCTTCCCATCCATCTAGAGAAATAGTACGTCAAACATGGGTGATGGGTATTAATGCAGACTGTGTCTGTGCACTCACACTGCAAGATTCAGTTGGCATGTAATAGCTCTTTCTCAAGTGTGAAACTCATGTTTTAGTACACATAAGAGACCTCTGACATATGTTGTAGGTATGCAATTAAGCACAGTGTTTTGTGCTTAGAAAAGTGAGAGATGTACTTTTGAGTACTAGTAACTGACTGATACAATTCCAGATCCCTATGCCAACCTATACATAAAGTATACCACCCATAAAATGAAATTTCATACATGTTCACAAACCACAGAGCCTCTCTCTCACCTATTCTCAGAACAAAAGACATACTTCTACATTCACTCACATACTCAGAAACCATTTATATACCCACCAGTATGAAAGGTACCTGGATAGACAGCAACATACCCCTGTAACCCATAACACAGGCACTGAGGTGTTCGTTTACCCAATTATATACACAGTTAGACTGCTATAGAACTGCTAAAACAGAGAGTCTGATAGTGGCACATTTCTGTATACCTCTTATGGTGCTATTATAGCTTGTCTGATAGAGATACTGAGATATGTACCAAAGTATTGACACACTCTAGTCATGTATATAGACAAGTACTCATTTAAGGATGGGTACATACACCAGAGCACAGTAGTGGATATGATAAAATACACAGTAAGAGACTAATGTACACATTGATACAGAGAAAGACAGACAGACGAGCACATCAAAAATTAATAGAGTAATGTTAGTGATATTATAATAATATAACTGTTATATTATATAATGAAGAGCTAAAAATGTTTTTTTTCATTTCAGAAATCAATTTCTAGTTAGCTACACACAATTGCAATGCCATCCAAAAGTGAGAAAAAGAAGACAAGGATATTATGTACTCACAACTGGGAAATAAAAGGGACAATATGTGGAAGAAGTGGTAAAAAGAAAAGAGCTGCTGGTAAGAGGACAAAGACATTTCTTAGAATTGTATATGCAGAACTGGAAAGAGAGCGAAATCAAGACAACAAAAAACAACCTTTAAGAACAACTAAAAAAGGCAAAAAGTAGTTATGAAAATAAAGAAATTTTACAAAAAAGCACAGAGTTTAGAAAGAAGGCAGAGGCAGTTTAAGGAAACCAGAGTTAGAATGTTCCATAGTAGCATAATTAACAATTAACAATTTAATAACATGTATAAAAAAGTATAAAAGAAGAAGAGATGCACTCAGACAAAAGGAACATGTTAGGAGTGTAGTGGCTAAGGCCTTTGCTCTAAAAAAAAACAAAAAACATTTATTTAGATTCTAAACAGTATAAAGACACTGGATAAAATAGTGTTGTGGATGAGTAAAAGAAGCAAAAAGCAAAAAATGGTTCTTAATAAAACTAACGTTTGCAAAGTTTTCAGCAGTAAATGGAGACATACTAGTACTGAGACTTTGTTTAATGAAAAAGCTACCTCCAGGAGAACACCTTAGTGCATGCAGTTGATGATTCTGGACGATGTTATGAGATGAAGGATGGTAGTCCTATTCCAAAGAGGTGATGGTACCTAGAAACGTAGAGAAAGTGATAGCTGAAGATTTACAGGGAAGGCGTAGACAGGCTCCTGTATATAAGTGGAACTGTAGCAGTATTTGTGCTGTTCGGCAGGAATCTATTGATATGTTGAGAAATTTCCTATGTATGTTTTCCTGCAGAAGTCTGAAGCAGAAAAGTGCTATGTTGCAAGGATTAGATCCATGCAAAGTAAGGAAGTATACTAATTTAGAGGGACACTCACTAGCTTGTCTGTCAAGGAAAGTGTGCCAAAGCAACTTTCATAATTTCAGAACTTTAGCTATACACCATTCAGAAATTTGAACATTAGTTAGGAGGCTTTACTGTGTCAAAACTCCTGCCTTATGTTTAGGAAAAATGAATAGAGTTCTTTTGTATGGCACAGTGGCAGAGGTAGAACAGGTTTGTGAAGATATCCAGTTTCATTTCTTTGGTCCTGAAGAGGAGTGTAGAGAAAATGAGTACTTGATATCTGGATGTGTACCAGAACAGAGGAGTGAATTTGCAAAACCTTACAGCAAGGGAATTCATTGGCAAAGTTCAAGGAAAAGATGAACATTTGTAATACAATTTGATTTATTTGATGGCATTATAATATGGCACCAATAAATATTGGTATTGTCATCACAGTGAGTTGAAATCATTTTGAGAAATCTAGGAGCACCTACTTGGTTCCAAACACTCAGTTGTGCTGAGTATGCATGGGATGACCTGCTTGAATTTCTGCGAGAAGCAAATTCAAACATAAAAGACATCAACCTGAAGACACCGAAAGAATGTTGCTCACTTGATTCTTTAAATTTATGCAGATATTATAACCACAGGTTTCAAGCAATGATGGCTTTCATCTGCAACAAAATTAATCCTCTTGGCCAAGTGAATAATTTCTTTTGGTGCAAAGAGTACCAAGCTAGAGGTGCTCCAAATATTCACATGCTGTTATGAGTAAAAGATGCCCTGAACTTTAGTACATACAGAGATGAGTCTGTCTTGTCTTTCATACCGTAGTATGTGACATGCACCATTCTAAAAGATGGTGGAGGCAAGAGCTTGAGACAGCAAGTTCTACAGCTTCAAACTCATAGATGTTGGAAGTACTCTCAACGAAAATACAAATGCAAAGGAGAATTCTACATGAGATGTCTTTTTGGATTCCCACAACCTGTCATCCAAGAAGGAAGAGTCAATAGCTTTTTGTCTGCAGTCAGATATACCCTGACACAGAAATCACCCAAAAATACATACAACCTGAGAAAAACAGACGCTTCCAAGTGTATCAATGACTACAACCCTGTGATTCTGAAGATGTGGAATGCAAATATGGATCTACAATTTGTTGCAGACAACTCCATTGCTGTTGCTTGCTACCTGACTTCGTATATAACAAAATCAGAAAAGACAGAGATGAAAGAGATGTAGAGGAGATTTTTGCAGAAAAGAGTCTTACGAAGAAAGTGTACAGCTTAAGTTTGAAAATGCTTTCCCTCAGAGAAATCGGTTCTTATGAATGCTCGGACAAGTAAAGAGGATTTGTGTGGGTAGGCTTAGGCCTTGGAAGTAGTCAAAATAGACTACTAAAGTCATCTCCAGAAATACAGTATCTCGCTGATTTTGATTCTGAAAGTACAGACATTCTGAAAACTAGCATGCTCAATACATACTCCCAAGAAGGAGTCTTCATCTTGAAAACACATGTCTCTATGAAGTATTTCAGCAGTACACATATAGAAGTAATGTTACTGAAAACATAGAAGAAGGAAGATATGGAGTACTTGGATGTGATGATTGTTTGGTCAGACACAACAAAAGAAATGTAATTAACCATCAAAAGCTTATTTGCCAAACCCCAGAGAGAAGAGAGTTTTTCTACTTACATACAGTTGTTCAAGCCATGGCACGCAGAATCAGAACTACTTGGACACTATGACTGTTATGAAGACTCTTTCAGTCTGTGAAAGACAGCATTGAGTGTTCAGTGGTTCCAACCTACCTGCAAATGTTGAAAGATGACATTAAACAAGAAAAAAACATTGCTGCTGAGATAGCCATGGAGAGTTCACAATACCAGCCAATGTCTTGCAAGAGCGAGTCAAGATCCTTTTGGAGAACCAATTATTCAAAATGTAGCAGCTTTAGCTATGAATGAGGTGGGGACTGCAATGCAGCAAGCAAGAGAGGAATCTGTGGATTTTGAACACTTTGTACAACAACTGAACAATAAGCAAAAAGAAATGTACAACAAAGTTAAAGATAAATTAGAGCATGGATTACTCCATGACAAGAAACAATGTGAATGTTCTTCATTTAAACCAGTACTACTATACATCAATGGTCACGCTGGCACTGGCTAAAGCATTCTAATTAAAGTTCTCACTGGTTATCTACAGAAGACTACAAAATCAAATTTGTCATGTGTAGTAACAGCACCAACAGGATTAGCTGCACATAACATTAAAGGAATTACTTTACAACGACTACTAATGCTACCTGTTGAACATTTCAATAAACTGGAATACCAGAAACTATCTGGTGAAGCTTGCCATAAGGTATCAAGAGTATTGAAGAAACTAAAGCTATGAATCATTGAGGAGGTCAGCGTGGTATCCAACCTAATTCTTGCTTTCATTCACTTAAGAATGCAGTAGATTTTAAGAAGAAACTACAATGTGCTCTGTGGAGGAAAGCATTTAATTGTATTTGGGGACCTACTGCAACTCACCCCCATAAAATGATAACCTGTTTTCAAAAGACCTGTGCATAATGAAACAAGAAATTTTCTGGAGAGCATTGGCAATGTAAATATTTGGTTACACTTTGCATACAAGGAACTAGTGAAAAATACGCGTCAAGCACCTGATGTGGATTATGCAGATATACTGAAGGACATTGCAATAGGAGTTCTAACATAAGAGGGGAAACATGCTTCGGAGGGTGACTTATGAAGAAACTATTTCAATCTAATATTACAGCAGATCAACTACTTCACAATTTCATTAAAGAACAGAAGTCTATAGTTTGTATAATGCCAACACTTGAAGAGTGCTCCAAGTTTAATGAAGAATCACTACAACTGGAGAAAGAGAGATATTTTGGAAATTACAGCTTATGATAAAATAGAAAATCAGGGAGTCACAATACAACTCACATATAAATACAAGAAAAAAATTGGATGATTTGGAGAAGTCTGTATCTAACACTGAACGATTAGAAAAGATTTTACATGCCAGCAAAAACTGTTGAGCAATTTTGTGCCGTAATTTAAATGTAGAGGAAGGTTTAGTAAATGATGCAATGGGTAAAGTAATTGATTTGATTAATTTCCTAAACAGAGATAAGGTTGAATACTAGACCATATCATTTGATCAGATGGATGGCGTGAAGCAGATTGCCAGTTGCTTGTAAGCTATTTGCTAGTGAAAAACTTATATGTGCGGCACCAACAGTTCCCCTTCTCTTTGGCGTATGCTGTTACTGTCCATAAATCACAAGGTTTAAGAGTAGATGTAGTAGTTAATATCCTAAGTACTGTATTTAAAGATGGAATGTCATATGTAGCACTTTTGCAAGTTAGAACATTGTCTGGTTTGCTTTTTGATTAATTTTGATGAAAAGAAGGTTGGTGCTGATGCAAGCTGTGTAAGAGAGTACAATCGGTTAAGGAGTGTATACACTTCTCATCTAGGCCAATACCTTCTTGATGAGAAATGGATAATCTGTCCAAAAGGGAAGCTTACAAAAGACAGTACAGATGCTGAAGAAAAGAAAAGAAATAAGGACAAAATAGCAGCTGGTAAGAAGAGAAAACTGGAAAATGACAGAGCTATTGTAGGTTACCAGCTGGAAAACAGTTCAAGTGTCAACTGCTACGCAAATGTTGTTCTCAATGTAGTGTTTCATCTACCACATCTAGTGAAACAAGTTCATCAAAAAACAGATAAGAGATTTTGCGCTGCACTGTATCACTTACTTCAACGTTTAATGAGTGACATAACTGACACATTCTGCTTTAGGTATTCAATACCTTTTAGAGATATGCAGTGGATCAGACATGTTTACTCTCAACAGTCACCAAGATGCACAAGAATTTATTATGGTTATGTTTGGAGTTTAAGAAGAAGAAGTTGTAAATATTGATGATTTATTCGGACTGAGTTCCACATGAAACCATCACTGTGAAGATTGTGATTATTCATCTACCGCTCAAATACATTTTGAGCGTTTTCTCTATTTAACATTACAAGATTCCAAAACTGTACCTTTTTCTTGTTGAAGAATGCTAACCAAAATATGACCTGCCCAAAGTGTAGCTCAGACATTTTCTCTACATTATTGCTAACAAGAAGAGGAAAATATCTCATATTAATGCTAAAACGATGCAGAGCAGATGGTTCCAAATTAGAAACTCAAATTACAAACTTCAAAGCTGCACAAATCAGGAAGAACTTTTACTACTTCAACTATAATCTGTCACTAAGAAATGAATACAACATCTGGACACTACACTGTCTTTTTAAAGAGTGAAACTGGATGTACAGAATATAATGACAACAACCTAAGATTCAAACAAAGACCTCCTTCCAAATTACCAAACTCTAATCTTCTCACTCTTCAACCAAAGTTCCAACGAGGAATTCTGGATATAAAAGTGGTGTGTGGTGTTTCTTCTATGTGGTTCATCAGTCTTTTAGACACTATTTGGCCTATTGGGGGTAATGTCTGTATAGAGTTCTTTAAAATTCAACAGTTGTTTTATCTTCCACAAAGGAATTAATATCTACACTGTGTAATTGCAGTGAGAAACTGAATGGACATTATCTAATTACAGCAGCTTTAAATTGAAAGCAAAAACTGTCTTTGTAACTTCAAGATTACCTCTTTTGTTTCATAAACCAACATTCTGCATACTGTTTTTTAAATTAAAACTATACTATGGAATGTTCTCTATATGGATCACCATTACTTAAACATCACTCAGCCTACCAGAAATTATGTTTTCACAAGGATCTCTAAAGGGAACAGTACTTTATAATTATTTGTAATACTGTACCAGATATGATAAATTTAGAATTTTTTTAACTTAGGTTTGTATATATTACTGAAGTAACTGTAGAAAAAGCAATTAATTAAAGAATTATAGTGAGTGCAATGCACAGCTTCACTTAATCATAGTGTTGCATTGTGAATGTATGGATTTTTACAATCCATTTATTGTTTTTCCCCGCTGTTCGAAGATGATGCTTCATACAGAACACTGTTTATAGTGAATGTTACAGTTATAAGTATTATATGTTGGTGTGATTCTATAATAACGAAGATCAAATACTAACATATTATTATTATTAGGAAGCTTATAGAGCGCAATGGTTACTCCAACCGGAGTGTCCCCGCGCTAGGACATAGCTGGACCCAAGCAACCCTCCCAAGCTGCCCCCCAGTGAACGCGGACATCCACACAAGATGGCACCTTACCACTTTAGCCCTCCCGGGGGGAGACGGAAGAGCCAAGTTTTCAATTTCTTTTCTTTTTCCATACCAGGTGCTATTGAATGTCATTAGATGTCTCACAACATTTTCCCTACCACAGATACTTTGCTTATACATAACCATTGAAAGTGCTTTTAAATGTGAACTGTTCTTGCGTTCATTTCCTATTAGTTTGTTTCCCCTATTTAATAATAAAGCATACTCTCACAGCAACTCACTCACCAATTGTTGGAAAGTGGATTATGAGTAGGGGCAAATGTATATCTGCCACTGACAATAAGGCCAGTAACACAGTCTATGGCTCAGAATAGGTCTTTGAAAATTATTCCCATGCTCAACCCTTAGTAGCTTGGCTGTGAGCAGGCAGGCTTAACTTCAAAGACAGGTATGTAAAGCATTTAAAAACACCAATTCAGTAAATAATTAAGACACAACACACAATAAAAATCCAACACCAATTTATAAAATTAGAAAATATGTTTATCTTTACAATTGCATCAAAATGAAAAAAATCCAATGTAGGGAACTGGAGATATGAATTTTAAAAGATTTAGCACTCTATAGCAAATAGAAACCTATAGCGCCTATTTGGACATCTGGTCGCGCTAGACCGGGTCAAGATCAAAGTTTCAGGCTGACCGCGATGGAGCCCTGCGCGGGTACCCCTCGCGGTAGGTCTCGGTCAAAGTTTTTACCTTCTGACTTAGAAACTTTTCTGGAGCTTTTCTTCCCGGGGTCCCTCGAAGCTCTCAGCCAGTCCAGATTCAGTGAGGGTTCGCCAGCTTGGGTTTCAGCCTACTCCCAGTCAAACTCTGGAAGTCGGACCTCCGGAGCTTTTCAGTGGGACGAACCTGGACAGCAGGCCGGCTCGCAGTTGAGGGTCGCCGGCTTGGCTGGCCAGGTCGAGTCGGTCCATTGTGGAGCTTTTTTTCCAAAGTTTCTCCAAACTTCCCCAAGGGGTCCCAAAGTGTTCAAAACTTACTCCAAGGGTCTGGAAGCTCTAAGATGGTCCTTGAAAGTTTGGGACTGCAGATTCCCACAATCCACTTGAACAAAACTCTTACAAATCCACTGGTAGTACTCTTTCCTGAGGATTCTTGGTGGTGATGTTCTAGGTGAGCTCTGTTAACCTGTAGCTTGCACGGAGTCCACTCTTTAGTCCTTTTAAAGCAAGGTAGTCCAAAGGGCTGTAGTTCTGAATGGAGCAGAAGGCGCAATCTTTAGAGTGCAGGGCCAGGTTGATTCCCCCTTAAGCTCCTCAGCGTGGACCCTTCTTGTTCTCTTAGGTTTCAAACAGCATATCTGAGAGGCTCTGCCCCTCTCAGATACTTATTCCCTGTTCTCTGGGTCAAGCAGAATGGCACTCCTGTCCAATGAGGCGCAGGGCAACACCCCGGGGTATGACCACATCCCCAAAGTGTGGCACTATTTCTTCCCAGATAGTGCCATTTTCATAATGGCTGATTTTCTGGCAGGGAGAGAAGAGCTGGCTTAACATTCCTCCAGCATGGCTAATCTCCATAGTCTCTCCCCTTGCATCTGCTCATTCTTTCCTTCAGCCTAGCATCTGGCTGGGTTCTAAGAGGAGAAGTGTAAATGAAACTGGTGTCTTCTGCCTGTCTCCTCCTCCTTCCATTGAAGCATATTCTTTTATGACCCCTCCACCTGCTCTGGCATTCCTTTTTAGCAGATCCCTGTCCCCCAGAAGAGCTGGCTAACCACACGGGCTCTTTAACACCCCATCAAAGGAGCCTGGCTAATCCACTTAACTCTGACCAATCAGGACAGACCACTGGAAGGCTGAATTTTGTCTTTCAGACAAGAAAGTCTTATAACTTCTTGTCTGTCCATTTTAGGAGAAATTCAACAATACCATATTGTTGGATTCATCAATACCATTCTAGGAAGTCCTTGAATGCTATTTTCATGATTCTCCTAGCTGGATTTATTAGTTAATAACTTCTTGCCCTGTTAACCTATGTGGCAGGGGATTTGCAATGGGAAAAATGACTTGGGCCATTTTTCCAACTGCAGGGCTTATAAAACCACATTATAGCACCACCCCCTCTTCCCCCAGCGCCTTGAGACCCTCGCGGGTATGTAGTGCGCTTTATAAGTGACATGATTGATTGATTGATAGTTAGGAAATATCATTTAAAAACCTTAGAAATTCACTGAAAAAAACAAAGGTTACAGGGATGATATATAGTTAGGAAATATAATTAAAAAATCTTAGAAATTCACTGAAAAAACTAATGTTACAGGGACTTTATAGTTAGGCTCACATTCCACTCATACAAAACCAGAGAAATTCAGCTGTTATAGTTAGCTTAGCTAACTGTAACTTGCGCCCACAATATACTGCTTATGACCTCACATATTACATTACTCATGACATGGTCAGTGATGTCACTGATGCCATCACTGATGGCATCTCAAATGACATCACTGATGACATCATCTAGTGATTGTGAGTATTTTCTAAAAGTTATTGAGTGTTAAACATATACACTAAGGTACGTTGCTGTGGGAGAGCCTGTATGGGTGAGTAAGTGGGTGTGTAAGTGTTGTATAAAAAAGTGAATGAATATGTGAGAGATTGTGTAAATGAGTGAGTGGGTGTGTGGGTTTTTGTATGGTGAGCAAGTGGGTGTATGAGTAAGTGAGTGATTGTGTGAGTATCTGTATGGGTGAGTGAGTGGGTGTGTAAGTGGCTGTAATGGTGAATGAGTGGCTGTACAGGTGAGTGTGCAGGTGTGTCAGTGGCTGTAAATGGTGAATGAAAGGGTGCATGAGTGGCTGAATGGGTGCCTGAGCAGGTGCATACGTGTCTGTATCGGTGAGTGACAGAGTACATGTGTGGCTCTATGTGTGTATAAATAGGTAAGTAAGTGGGTATATGGGTAAATGAGTGGGTGTGTGAGTGGCTGTGTGAGTGAATGGGTGTGTGAGTGGCTGCATGGGTAAGTGAGTGTGAGAGGTTGTATGGGAGAATATGTGCTTGTCTCAATGACGGTATAGGTGAGTGAGTATATATGTTAGTATATCTAGGAGTAAGTGAGTGGGTGTGTGAGTAACTATGGGTTAGTGAGTGGCTGAGTGAGTGACTGTATGGGTGAGTGTGAAGATGTGTGAGTATCTGAATGGGTGTATGAGTGGGTGTGTAAGTGTTGTGATGGAAGAGGTGTGGCACAGCAGCCAGAGTGGCTGACTCTGAAAAACAGGGCTCACAGTTTGATCCCTGGCACCTGGTCCCTCCACTCAGCACCATGTGACTCTGGGCAATAGCTCACTTAATCTCCCCAATTGCCCCAGTGCCCTGAAACCTTAAGAGGTGATATGTTCGTGCTTTACAAATATGGATATTACAGATATTACATATTACAGTGTCCGTATATTTGTATGAATGGATGTGTGAGTGGCTGTGAGTGATAGTCAGTGAGTAGGTACATGATGCTGTATATGAGAGTTAGTGGTTACATTAGTGGCCTTAGGGGTGAGTTGATGTGTGAGTGGTTCTATAGATCAGTGAGTAGGTGTGTGAGTGTTTATATGGGTCTGTGAATGAGTATGCCAATGGTTGTGTGGGAGTGGGTGTTTGAGATGTATAGGGGTGTAAGTGGGTGTGTGAGTGGTTCTGTGAATGATGTTATCAGTGAAGTAATTTGAAATGTCATCGTGATGTCACTGACCATGTCATGAGTGATGTAATATGTGAGGTCATAAGCAGTGCATTGCAGGGTGTAAATTATAGTTAGCTCAGCTAATTATAACTGCTGAATTTCTCTCGTTTTGTACGAGTGAAATGTGAGCCTAACTATAACGTCCCTGTAACTTTTGTTTTTTTCAGTGAATTTCTAATGTTTTTTAAATTCAATTTCCTAACTATAATGTCCCTATAACCTTTGTTTTTTCAGTGAAATTCAAAGTTTAATTATTTTTTTTCTAGCTGTAACCTGTTGAGGTTTAATATTGGTGAAATGAGCATCATGCCAGAATAAATCCTGCATTGCATATTTATCCAAGAAGAGGCCACTGTTTTTGTGCAACACCTCTACCCAACTGGAGTACTTTCTACTGGCTAATTAGTAAGTGCTACCTCATTGGATTGATGTATAGTGCATCTCCTACACTACAGATGCATAAAGGATGCCAAGGAAAGGGCTCCATTGACCTTGTGTATCTGTAAATTTGCCAATGTGATTGTTTCTCAAAACGTCTTCACCGGATAACTTTACAAGTTGGAACTGCAGAGAAAACACACTTGGATGATTTGTACTTTACAGAAGTAAGTGCTTCTTTGCTTGGAGGAGATGCAATCGTATTGCCTAGGCATCAAGGCCCCATCTCCGAAATTGGCGGGAAACGTGCCCTGGGGGCCTTTTAGTAAGCTGTCTATCATCCTGGGAAAAGGGTGGAAAGATTTTGCAATTCTGTTATTGTATATGGGGTGGGGCCAAACGGGCATGGTCTCTAAGCACATTTATATACTTCTAGTTTTTAAAAGTTTAGAACACAATCTCTGGTCTCAGCAGCAGATGTCACAAGAGAATCCCCTCATCACAGACACTACATGAGAAATTGCGCTCGAGAAAAGCAAGCATACAAACACCTCCATCACGGATTACAGATAATTATTCATGTTGAAAATGCAAAGAAGATGCAATTGGATGATTTGTACTTCACAGAAGTAAGTGATTCTTTGTTTGGGGAAGAATCAATCATATTCCTAGACATCAAGACCCCATCTCTAAAATAGTCAGGAAACTCCATCCGCAGGCATATTTTTTTAATAGGGGGAGCCCCATCACCTGGGGCTCGACCTTTTATTTCATTTATTTTTATTAGAGGAGGGGTGCCGTGTGGCCCCCTCCCTGGCTGATTCGGCCCCGGGGACCCTATCCCCTGGGGCCCGGCCTTTAAGAAATGGGGGAGGAAGGCCATGCAGCCCCCCTCCCTGGGGCCTGGTCTCCATTGTGAGTGCCCAGGTCTGACCCAGGGCACCCAGTGACGTCCGTTGGGGACAACAGGGGGAGCCTCAAGGCCCCTACAGGCCCTGCCGGCTCTCCGCCTCCAGTGGGAACCAGCATTGGCCTGACAGACAGGTAGCTGCTACTGAAAGCCAGCTCCCTGTCTGTCAGAGCAAACTAATTATGGAACTACACCAAATTTGGCAGAAAGGTAGATGTTGGCCCAGAAAGAACCCTTTTTGTTATTTGGTGTACATTCATTCAATAGTTTTTGAGATATTAAAGGGAATGTAAATGTGTATATATAGGGACGTGGATACTCTGAGGATCCAACAGTCCCCTTGCTGAAAAGTGATTGGCTGCCAAAACATCAGACAGGTAGTGTTGGCAGCTTTGTTATCTTAAATCCCATAGGAACGTGTTGTCGAACCTACAGCCCGAACTGCTGGATGGGATTATACCAAATTTGGCAGAAAGGTAGATGTTGTTACACAAATTGTGCTTTTTGTTATTTGGTGCAAATCCATCCAGTAGTTTTTGAGAAATTTAGCCAAAAATGATAGTGATATCTCTGGGCGTGGATATTTTGCAATGGTTCCGTGATTAATTGTGGATGCGCATGCCATCAGGAATGTTGTGATTGGCTGGATGCAACCAGAACAGAAAGTTGCGGCTGCCATTTTATCGTTCGGAGAATGGTTCATGGGGCTAAAAATTTGTGTGAAAGCTAACATAAGGGGTCAGGGTGGAGATACTCTAATCCCATGTTTGAGAAATGGGTGTGTTAGTGATACAAGTTATGTATCCAAAATAGACTTTTTTTTAAACTTACTCGGAGAATGATGCACCCATGTACAGACCCACTCAGAGACTCATGCATCCACTTAGAGACTCAGGCATAGACTCATACATACAGTCTCATACCCACTTGAAGACTCTTACACCCACTCACAGACCCACCTGGGCACTCATGCACCCACTCACAGACCCACTCAGATACTCATGCACCACTTACAGATTCACTCAGAGAGTCACGCACCCATGTACAGACCCACTCAGAGACTCATGCATGCAGTCTCATACCCACTTAGAGACTCTTACACCCACTCACAGACCCACTCAGATACTCATGCACCCACCTATAGACTCACTCAATGAGTCATATACCCATGTACAGACCCACTCAGAGGCTCACACACCCACTTACAGACAAACTCCCCCACTCATGTCTTTACTCACAGACCCACTGAGACACTCCCACACCCACTGACAGACACAGTGATATACTCATACGCCCATTCACAGATCTACTCGGACACTCATACACCCACTCACATACCTATAGAGTCACTACCACACTCAGTCACAGACCTTCTCAGAGACTTATGGACTCAGTCAGTCACTCATATACTCAGAAACTCCCACACCCACTCGCAAAGTTACTCAGATATACATGTACTCACTCAGTCAAAGCTCATGCATCCACTCACAGACCCACCTAGACACTCGCCCTCCCAGTCACAGACTCACTCAGACACTCATGCACCCATTCACTCACCCACTCAGAGACTTATGCTCTCACTCACAGACCCATTGAGACACTCATACACCCACTCACATATCTACTCACACACTGATACATCCACTCAAGAACCTGCTCTGACACTCACACACCCATACAGTCACTCACACATCCACTCATAGACCCACTCAGAGACTTATGCACCAGTCAGGTATACACTCAATAGACTCATGTACCCACTCACAGTCGCACTCAGGGACCCATGCACCCACTGGCAGAACCACTCAGACACTCATGCTTCCAGTCATAGACCCACCGAGGAACTCATGCACTCACTCACAGATCCACTCATGCACCCACTCATTCACCCACTCAGACACCCACTTAGACACTCATGTATCTACTCACAGATCCAGTCAGACAGTCATATACTTACTTACAAATACACAAAGGCACTCATGCACCCTACTCACAGATTAGAGTGAGAGAGCTTACACAACCAATCACAGACCCATTCTGATACTGATGCACCCACTCATAGATGCACTGAGGAGTAGTCATGCATGTCATTACAGGAGTATTGATACACTGATGCACCGTCTTACAGATCCCCTCAAATACTTATACAGTGAATGAGAGACTTACTGATACTGTGATGCATGCAGTCATAGATTACACTGAAAAAGTTATGCACTGTGTTATAGAGATATTAAGGGAGTTGTACATGCTATTATACAGTCATTTAGATAGTAATGTGTTTAGTCTGTTGGTGATAATCCATTTTGCAGTTATGAGTTTTGAATGTGGTGGTGGCTATTGAATGCCTGCATTTGTTTTGTCATTTCGCAATGTATTCGCAGTGACCACGCCTACAGATATCATTGCAATGCCAGGCGGTCACCGCGAAAATGGAAAATCGGTTTAAATGGCTGTTTTTATACAAACTCCCTACAAAAATATGACTTTAAACAGTGCAGTAATAAACCCCTAGTGTCTAAAATACTGTAAAATGTGTGCATATATGTGTCTTGTACCCCCTAACAAAGGCGCGATCGTTGCGGTTACCGGAGTCATCGCGACTCTCGGTGTAATAGCGAAAAAGGAAAGTAGGGCTTAAATAGTTTCTTAAAAACATACTAGAAAAATATGTGTACAAATATGTTTTTAAAAGCATTGATGTGGTTAGTAATCTGTGTACTGTAATGGTTAGAATGAATTTTTTAAGTAAAAAAGTTTTGAATGTGGTGGTGCTAGTTTAATGTCTGCTTTTGTTTTGCGATTTTGCGACATGATTGCAATCATAGAACGTGGTCACGGATTTCAAAGATTCAAAAAAAAAAATTTTGACAAGAAAATGAAAAAAAATGTTTACCTCTTGGGGGGCTCCGACAAGAGCCTTTGTGTTGAGAGTGTTTATAAGACAGCTACAGATAAGACTGTATGCAGAGTTTCAGGTTGCTTAGAAACACCCTGTTCCCTACGTCTGTGAAGTGAACTCCATCACTTCTATATATTCCATGCATGTCAAAATGCAGATTGTTGTTATATATAGAGCCCATATTATGGTCTCTGAGGAAAGCAGAAACAGTTTTATTAACATGTTTCCTGGCTTTGTCAATCTGTGGACAGAATTGATTTGACCACTTCCATTTTTGTCTTTGGCATATATTAGAGTACACCAAGTCAGTGTGAGGAAAAAGTGACATCAGTTCTGCAAAAGCATCTTTCATTAGGATTTACAGCCTTACCCCAGTTAATGTGCCTAGGTCTTTGCCACCACAGTGCACAATCATGAGGTGAGGAGTTTGGCAATCCACAATGGATTTAACCAAATCCAGCAACTAATGAAACTTTAAACCTCGCTGGCCAAATCAAGTAATCTCCAAAATTTGGCAAACCCAAGTCCCTATCAATATCTCTGATTTTTGCAGCCTCTTTAGCCCAATAGACATAGCTGTGGCCCACAATCCACACTCTAAGCATTTTGAAGTGAAGGAGCAATAGCAGTCAGGAGAAGGCTGTAGCTCAATGAGATAGATTTCCAAATGAAAAGCAGTTAAATGGAGGTATTTTTGTTTTTTAGTATACATTTCATTGGATGCTGTCAGCATGAAAGTGAATAAAATTAGGTAGTGTGTTGGATGCCTTAGCAAGAAGTCTTATTATTGGCTGTTGTTTTAAAAACATGTAATACAAACATGGATATGCTTTTGAATCTGTGAAATAAACCACACCTGCTGTATCTCATTTGGAAGTAGCATGTTCCTTTTAGAATGTCCTGTGAACTTGTGACCTACTGCTTCCACTGGGTTGCTAGGTACACTGAGCTAAGAGTGTATTGGGGGAAGGGTGTTAAAGAGACAGAACATTTTTTATGAAATTTAGGAGTATTGATACAATTTAAGTTATGGCTAATTTCCATCTCAGGACTATGTAATAAATGGTTGTTCCGTATTTAAATAAAAAAACACCGGAAGCTAAATATCGGTTGGAACTCCCATTTTTTTCTTGATTACTCCGCCATTATCGTGAAAACATTTCAAACATGCGGAGACAGGAACCTCGTTTTGAAACAGAGGGAAAGGGTTAACAAATGCTAACCATTCACAAGTGAAGATGCAGAAGTACAAAATAAATGAAAGACATGATTTCGTTTGCTGCCTTTCTCATGATCATAGAGTGGAAAGTTGAAGAGAATGCCATTTTATAGTTGCTTTCTATGAGAGTGGTGTACTATTCTTGTGCTTTGTTTTACGTAAATCTGAACAGTGTCAAAAACTATCCAGAAAGAGCTCAAACAACAATATAATCTATTAACTAAATTCACTGGTATGTATATAACTTTTTAATTATTTAAAAAATGTACATTAGAAATGAAGATGTGTATGGAGTTTGATTAAAAGAGAATCACAGTTATGTGAAAAAATATATCAGATGAACTGTATCTGGCAGTGGGTATGTGTTTAAGATGTTAGTACTGTTGAAAATTACCATGAGCAATGCCTTTAAATGTCTAAGCATTATGTGCAGAATAGATATATCTATATTATTTGCATTCTGGTAGCTGTGGTAGTTTTAGTCACATTATTAAACAGGAGTAGTGTGGTCAGAAATAAAAGATAAGAAAATGTACTGCGTCTGTATATTAATTATAAAGTAGTAATACTTGTTAGGTATGTATTAGGAAGTGTTTTTCAATGTTATTTTTAACTTATATGACCGGTTTTCAAATATTCAGATGGTGAGATATGGTTTTTGTGGTTGCAGGAAGTTATATGCATGATGCGACTCTTGAGTTTACTTAAAGATGCAAGAGAACTATATATTTTAGGAAAGATGGCCTGAAGGTGTATATCTTTTATGAAATCACATATATGTTTACATGGTAATCTATGTTCTATAAGGCTGTTGAAAATGTCATGTATATGGTAAGGGTAGTGTATTTCTTTAAACATGCTATGTTTAAAATTGAGGAGGGTTCATAGTGCAGAATGTCTCTTAAAAGTTCTTGTGCTAGCTTCACTTGGCATGTAACTTTTCTTTGAGAAATGTTGGATATATGTTTTTTAAAGACACAAGAAATATTTGCGAAATGATGTAGGTATGCCATTAAGAAAAGGTCTTGTGCTTTGAAAAAGTGAGAATTGTTGTTTTCCGTTTTAGAAACTTACTGATACATGTGCACGCTGAGTAGCGGAGCAATGTATGCTCTTTGAGACCATGTATGCAATTATATATAAAGTGCAGTAGCTAGACTTATTCAATCACTCAGGTACCACACATGCACTCTTCCAATCATGCAGGCACTAATTATGTACTCATTGAACTATGGAAGCAACCCCCATGCGTTCATCCAATCACTCAGATAGTAACAATATAGTCATGTGAATACACAGGCACTAACTTTGCAGATATGGAACCACTGATGTAGTTCCTACATAGTCAGGGAATCATGCAGGCACTACCTATATTCTGACAGAATCACGTAGGCACTATCTATGCACTCATCCAGGAGTATTGTTGCACTCAATCAGAAACAAATGTATTTACAAGTTTTAGTGAGGAATATGTACTCTTTTAGAACCATCTGGTGAATTATGTATGTAACCTGTCTACACACTGTTTGCATGTACTCTGAAGAATTAGTGAGCTATATGCTGTGATACAGATTAATGTGCAGACTTTTATATGCAGTGTTTCTCAAAATTTAAATCTCATACATCTAAGTGGAAAAGTATTGAAGCACTAAGGGGCCGATTCCGATGTCGGTTGGAGTTTCCTCCGACCGACATGAAACGGGACCAACCGACCTCCGGTCGGCGGTTCCGACCACTGATTACAATGCAGCCGAACACTGTTCGGTCGCATACTCCCATTTCTCTATGGGGGCTTGTGTTATGGCTGTAAACTGGCTGTAATACAGGCTCCCATAAAGAAATGGGGGTGTGTGTAAAACCCTGCACCCTGTGACAGGCAGTGCAGTAATTTACAGGGGGGCATCCTAGGCAACCCCTTGGCCACCAACCGTATGCCGCAGAGGCAAGGGGGCCCTGCTAGGGGCACCCAAAGTCGCTTTCCGACAGCCTTTCTCTGTCGGAAAGGCCGGCACTGAAAGGCTGTTGGAAACCGCCATTGTAATCCCGACGGCAGAAACACCCTCCATAGGGGATTACGGTACAGGTCCAACCGGCCGGAAGACTTGGAGAGCCAGTCGGAACCACGTCGGAATGACCAGCCTGTTTAAGCTCCGACCGCCGGCATCGTTATTTGGCGGTCAGATCGCAAGTTGACTGTGTCAGTCAGAAAGCCTCTGACCACGGTCAGAAAGCTTCCGACTAGCGGTCGGAGGCTTTCCAACCGATATCGTAATAGGCCCCTAAATATACAAGTGACATAGTGGTAGAGAGCACAGAAATAGCTCTTATGTTGTGTTTTGGATTTACTGTATTGAGACACTGTATGTTCTTTTACACTTTGGTTGATGTCTATTTTAAAATTGACTACATAAGGGATAAAGTGGCCTTTTAGCATGTACAAGTGAGAACTGAGAGATATGGTACAGCTGTGTTGTAGGAGAGGGTGCTATAATATTAAAGAGGTAACTAATAAATTAAGTTTTGTGTTTTGGTTTGAGTTTGGAACAGTTTTGCTTTGGTAAGTGCTTGTAGTTATGTAGGTAGGGTCATTTGTAGATTTAAAAATTCAACATAACATAAAAACAGTTTTTGTATTATCTGTAAGCCAGTAGTAAAGTAGTTGGTACATTGGCTAGAAATATAATTATAATATAGTTATTTTTTTAACAGAATAATATCTCCATAATTACCAACAGAATGCATACAAAAGCTCAGAGGAAAAAGGAACCAAAGCAACTACAGTATCTATGCAGAACTGAGTCTCAAAAGGGCCAAAATTAAGAAAAAGTGGGTGAACAAAAAAAGAGCTATTGGTAAAAGGACAAAGTCAATTCTTAAAAATATATGTGGACATTTCCAAAGATTATTAAGTAATGAAAATAAAATTCCAACTATAGAAAGATTAACAATGGACAAAATCTATATAACAAAGATGGGCACACCTTAACCAGGAGATAGAAGCAGTTTAAGGAAATCAGAGCCAAGATGTTCATAGTAGAGTAATTATAAATCTACTGAGAAATATGAAGAAGTATAAAGAGAGAGACATGCACTGAAACAGAAAGAACGAGTTGGCAGTGTAATTGATAAGACCATCGCTGTGAAGGTGAACTTTTATTTTGATTATAAATAGAATAAAGACTCTTGAGCAAATGGTGTTGTGCATGAGGAGACAAACCAGAAAAATAAATGTAAATAGAAATAATTTTGGAAAAGTTTTTGAGTGGAGAATACACTACATACTTCTAATGCAAGTCTTTCTTTAATGAAGAAAGCTATCTCCAGGATAATAGATTTGTTTATGCTATTGATTATAGAGGATGATGTTATGAAATGAACAATGGCACTCCGATAGCGTATGAGGTGATGGTACCTACAAATGTAGAACAAGTTATTGGAGAACCGGTACAAGGAAGGCAGAGTCAGGCGTCTGTATAGAAATAGAATTGTAGTAGTGTTTATAGTATTCAACATCAATCCATTGATATATTAAGAAAATTTCTACATATCTTTCCAAGGCGAAGTTCAAAGCACAAAATAAGTACTTTATGAGGATTGGAAAGTACACAAAGCTGCAGGGATACTCACTAGCTTGTTTATCAAACAAAGTGTACCGCAAGCACCTGTCATCATTTCAGGATGTTAGCTGAACACCACTCAACAATGCGAACTTTAGTTAAGAGTCTGCACAATGTGAAAACTCCTGCTTTATGTTTAGGAGAAATTAATAGAGCACTTTTGCAGGGTACTGTGGCAGACATAGAAAAGAATTGTGATGATGTGCAGTTTTGTTTCTTTGGTCCTGAGTAGGATTCAAGGGAAAATGAAGAGTTGTTAAGAGCAGGAGTTGCAGTGCAGGACACAGAATATTACAGTTGATAGTTTTGAAAAAGAGATTACAAATTTGCTATCATGTGGTCTCAAAAAACAGAGTATGTTTGTATATGTTGTCGACTCACACTCACTATGGGATTGAAACACTGACTGTTGACTTGTATTTAAAAGTTGAAAAAGTAAATAATGATAACTGGCAAACGTTAGCTGTGTATTTATTTGTAGATGAATGCTTTGGCTTGCCCATTCAGCAAGTTATATGTAAGTAGTGTTAGAATAAATTAGAAAGGTAATAAAATGAACAATACATAGATATTAGATACCCATTTTGTAGGATAATAAATGTCTGCTAATGTAGAAAAACTGTGAAGTGCCAAAAATAAAAGAAATCAACATTTATGATTCTTTGCATCATTGCGAAGGGCTGTTGTGGACTGCTCTCCAGCACTCACTACCTCTCCACAATCCATGCAGTATGATGCCATCCAGGAAAACTGTGGAGCCAAATCTTGAATTTGAGATTGGACCTCTGAAGGGACTCTCTGCCCCAGAGTTGTTGCGTCTGCTATTGATGTTGAGGGTACTTCAGCCTTGCGTTGCCTTCGTGCTGCTTTTAAACTATTGCTATGGTATGTTTTTAGATGATAAAGCATGGACGTAGTACGGCAAGAATATTTTTTATTTGTACCCCTTGACAATGTCTTGTGACATTTTGTGCATTGCGCAAATCTGCTCACTATAAACTCCTCTTAAAAGAATGTTCAAGATAGATAAATGGGTGTGTTCTTTTTATCCTTTTAGTTGAAAAGTGTATTATCCAATGACATTCCTTTAAATACCTGTGACATGATTTTCTGTTTTGTTTTTTAAAAAAAATTCTTTAATGGTTTTGTAAAGTTTTGAAAAATGTTGTTCTTTTTATGGTAACAAAAATTGCAACTGGGACGGGAGGAATTCGAAAAATGTGCACTGGGAAATGTGCAAAAAATATAAAAGGGGAGAAAAGAATTTGCATGTAGGATTTTTTCAGCATTGCGAATAGCTGCAACACACTGTTCACCAGCACTTAAAACAACACTACAGTCTATGCAATATGTGGCCATTCTTGAAAACTCTGGAGCCATATCTTTTGTAGGTGTCTGCACCTCTGAAGGGACTTTCTGGTCAAGAATTGTTGGTGAATTGTTGGTGCTTTTAAGATGGTAAAACATGGACGTGCGTCTCACATGAATATTTTTGTTTGCCCCCTCTAGAGAGAGTCTTGGCACAGATTGTGCATTGCACTAGTTTTGCATCAGTTTTTGATTCCTCATGAGTTTGGGTAACAATGGGTAGTTTGATGGGTGTTTGGTAGTTATGTTCCATTAGCGTGAGTTGAGATGTTGAAAGTTATTTTTGAAACTGTTGTTTTTACAAATGTGTTGTTAAAATAAAGTTGAACCAAAATGTTACTAAACAGCTAGTCTCAAACATTGTGTAAAATATGTCTATATATCTGTTTTACACGTTGTCATTTGTATTTGTGAATACTGATGTCATTGCAACCGCCTGTGTTGCTTTGAAGAAGGAAAATCGATTTTTGACATAGTTATTTCAACAAATGAATAGAAAGGGGAAAGTAAAATTAGCATCTTACTAAAAATCTACACTAAAACTTTATGTAAAATATGTCTATATATGTGTTTTACACTTTGTCAAAAACACCCGGTATCCACAGTGGGTCCTTGGCAATTGCACTCATAGAATCAAACAGGTACTACCTATGCAATCATACAATCACTCATGCACTTACATAATTACCCAGATATTACATACTCACTCACAGAGCCATACAGCCACTCATGCACCCAGTCACCAACCTATACAGCAACTCACACACCACTCTCAAAGTGTACAGGTTACAGCTAGGAAATGAATGTAAAACGTACCTTCAAAATTCACTGGAAAAAAGCAAAGGTTACAGGGGCGTTACAGTTTGGAAAGAATTTTTTTTTTAAACCTAGAAATCACTGAAAAAACCAAAGGTTACAGGGACGTTAAAGTTAGGCTGACAATTCACTCGTACAAAACCAGAGAAATTCAGCAGTTATAGTTAGCTGAGCTAACCATAACTCGCGCCCCCGCAATGGACAGCTTATGATCTCACATATTACATCACTCATGACATGGTCAGTGACATCACTGATGACATCACTCATGACAGCTCAAATGACATCACTGAAAACACAATTCAGTGACTGTGAGTGTTTTTAAAATGTTTATGAGCGTTAAATATATATATCAAGGTGTAATGATAAATCAGTCGGCGTATGAGTGCCTGTATTGATGATTCAGTAGGTGCGTGACTGACTGTATAAGTGAGTGTTTAGGTGTCGCAGTAAATGTATGGGTCACTGACTAGGTTGTCTGTATCTGTCTGTCAGATGGTGTCTAAGTGGCTGTATGGGTTGGTGAGTGGGTACATGAGTGGGTGTATGGGTGATTGATTGGTTGTCTGAGTACCTGTAGGAGTGTATGAGTGTCTATGTGGGTAGGTGAGAGGGTGTGTTAGTGCCTGATTAGATGAGTGAGTGGGTGAGTCAGTGGATGTATGGGTTAGTGAGTGTGTAAGAGAATCGCTGTAGAAGTGACTGAGTATGTGGCCTATAGCTGTGTCAGTGAGTAAATGGAATATCAGTGGTATATGGGTCAGTAAGTAGATATGTGAAAGGCAGTATAGGTGAGTGTTGGAGTATATGTGTGACTGTATGTGTGAGTGAGGGTTGTGATAGTGGCTGTATGTGTTAGTGAGTGCACGTGTAAAGGGGCTCTATGGGTGAGTGAGTATGTGTTAGTATCTGTATGAATAAGTAAGTGGGTGAATGTATAAATGTATAGGTGAGTAAATGGCTCTGATTTATCTCTATAGGTGAGTGAGTAGGTGTGTGAGTAGCTCTATGAGTGACTGACAGTGTGTGGAGTGGCTGTATGGCTGTATTAGTGTATATATCAGTGACTATGTTATGCAAGTGAGTTGGTGTATGAGTGGGTGTATGGGTGACTGAGTGGATGTGTGTGTAGACCTATGAATCAGTGAGTGGGTGTGTAAGTACTGGTATGGATGTGTCAATGGTTTTGAGAATGGCAGTGTGGAAGTTGGAGTGGGGGTATGAAAGGTTATATTGAGGTATGAGTGGGTGTGTCAGAGATTCTGTGGATGATATCAACATGCCGCAAGTCAGTAATATATATATATATAATAACCATCCGATAAGGGCGGAAATGTTGTTTTGCAAACTAGAGATGATTACTGTGATGAAGCCTTTCGACAATTGAATGATAAACAGAACTATGCTCTAACCACGGAAGAGGACTATGGCCACAGCATTCGAGTGTATGCTGAACTTGTTGAAAAATGGTACAAAAAGGGCATTCTGTCTAAGCAAGAATTCATGTTCCTACAGAACAAACACCCGAGAATCCGACATTTTACCACCTGCCCAAGGTTCATAAAAGCGCTGTAAGACCACCGGGAGACCGATAGTGTCGTCCATTGGGGGACTCACTGAGAACATGTCAAAATTTATAGATCATTTTCTTTCCCCATTTGTTTTCAGTTGTCCTCGTATACAAGAGATACGAAAGGATTTTTTAAGACAAATTGAAGGAATCGAGTGGAGCCTGATTTTATAATGATCACACTTGATGTATGTAGCTTATACACAAGTAGTAGACACACAGATGGTCTTTCAGCGATATCGAACTTTTAAAAGGTCGTTCCTCAGTTCCTGGAACACAATACAATGTTATTGGAATTTATTTCCTTTTGTCTCAATAATAACATCTTTATTTTCCAGGGACAAAGATACAGGCAGATTCAGGGGACGGCTATGGAGCCTGCTTGGCTCCCAGCTACGAGTTGTTCGTTGGCTGGTGGGAGGAGCAGGTGGCCTGAGGATGGGATGGAGGAACTGGTTGGATAAGGTGGTTTGCTGGCCGAGGTATATCGATGACCTCTTCATTATTTGGAGAGGGTCACAGAGTCAGCGAGAGATTATCTCTCTACTATGAATAATAACCATCTAAACCTCAGATTCACGGGAGATATGAGCACGACAGAGGTGAATTTCTTGGACCTTAGGGTCTTCGTAAGGTTCGAATACTATTCAGACGGCCCTTTTCAGAAAGACCACAGCGGGTAACTCCAGTCTTACATGGAGCGTAGTGGTCATCCGGCAACTCTCATTAAAAGCATCCCATATGGTGAGCTACTCCGAATTAAAAGGAATAATCACGTTTTCAAGACTGAGAGAGAGGCAGCTGAGGGAAGCTTGATAAACGCTTCAAGACCAGGGGTTACTCACAGCACACACTAAGAACAGCGCAAATGAAGGTCAAGGACAAAGAAGATACTCATTGCTGCAGGAACCAGGTGCACCGAGTGTAGAAAGGCAACCAGGGAACCTAAGATTAATTACTACTTATTCTCAAGCAGCAGGCAAAATTAGAACTATACTACGCAGGAATTGGAATATATTAAAATCAGATGGTGTGGTGGGGAAGGAACTCCCGGAATATCCAAAAAAATATCGTTTAGAAGAAGCGAGATCGATTAGAGACCACTTAGTGGTAAGCCATTTACCTGGGTTGAAACCAGCTACCAGCTTACAGGGCCTACAGGGCTCTTTTCCTGTGGAAGATGTAAAGCCTGCACCAATAGTAGGAAAGTGTCCCAATATTCGGTGCCGGGGTCCACCATAAGCAAGGCGAGTAATGAAGTTCATGACCTGCACCACAATCTATGTGGTGTCCATTGTCTGGTATGCCCATGTGGCTTACGCTACGTGGGCAGTACCATCCACATCCAGTGAAAACAAGGGTTCTTGAACACCAACGGGCGATTGCCAATAAGGATGCCAATTACCCTGTGAGCGCGTCATTTTGCTATTAGCCATAGTAGCAACAGGGCATTATTGCAGTTCTTCTGTTTGGACCATGTACCCAATGACATCAGGGGGGACAGGGAGAAAGAAACTGCGGCGTCTGGAGTCGAGATACATCATTGATCTCCAGACTAAGCACCCGAAAGGTTTGAATGGTGGAGAAAGAGCTAATAACTCATTTGTGAGATGAGCATTGAGTATGCAGAAGTGTTCACTGAAGGACAGAGGGACTATATAACTGGAACACACAGCGCTAGATTGATAGGCAAGTTAAATGAATTACGAACTGTCCCCAAAAGCCCATCCAGGGCAGGACAGTCTTCTTGCCAACAATAATAATATCTGGTGTGAGAGGCCAGGTATACATGGTCATAAGGATTTCTCTATGTGGTAATAGAATGGGCGCATGTTTTAGTTAAGATAAAAATTATTGTCCCCATCTGAATATATCATAAGCATTGATAGGCAACAAGAATGCAATTTAGGTTGTTTATTTAGATTAAATGCTTTGTGATTTATAATAATAAATGTATTTAGCATTCATGGATTAATGATGTATTGAGGGGATTACGTATGGTTAATAAGATTTATTTATTATCCTTTTTAATTAACATGCACATTTGCACATTCCAAGATGGCGCTGGAATTTCGTGAAATGAATTGTCCTTCCTTTGTTATGTCTAATTTGAAACTTTATTTAGATGCTGACTTTGTGGCGCGCGTCAAACACTGACGAAGGCTGAGGCTGAAACAGCGTTTGTTTGGTATTTTGAGTGCACGATAGTAAATCCCGATTTGGATTTACACCAACGCAGTGCTGGTCCTTACTGTTGCGATACAGTGGAGCGTGAGATATATATATATATATATATATATATATATATTGGTTCAAAACAAAGTTCACCATACGCCACACCACTCGTCCGGGTGTGCTCCCACGCGGTGATGTGGACTGCTTCCAAATAATGATATAACATCCACAATCGTGCCGATAAACAGTGGAGGCACTCCAAAGGAATAGTATAAAAGTTGATTTAATGGGCTAAATCAAGGGGTACTTACAGACGCGTTTCGGCAACAACGCCTTTATCAATGTAAGAAATCAGTAAAAAAAAGATGAAAAACAAGAAAAGGGGGCAGGGTAGAAACACCCTGACCCCCTAGGCCTGCTCAGGGGGTCCCACAAAGAACCCAGGTCCAAAAAAAGAATTTTCTTTTAATAAAACGGCCGAATTCGCACTGGGTGCGCGAATCCGGTGGAAAAAAAAAAATAAATGAAGCGCGGTCTCCCGCGCTTTGTTATCTGTAAGCCCCCGGGTGGGCCAGGTCCCGGGGGCAATATCTATAGTGTATACAGGGGCCCGCGGGGGCCCCCGCAGCCCCGGAGACTGCCACCTCCCTGGGGCTTGAAAGAAATGTGTGGGGGTGCTCCTGCCCCCCATGCTGCCCGGGGACTGCCACCTCCCTGGGGCATTGATTGATCATGTCACGAGGCCTCACGGGCCCCTAAGCCTGGGGACCACCACCTCCCGGGGCTTAAATTAAGAAATTAGGTGTGGGGGGCTCCTGCCCCCCCCACACTGCCCTGGGGACCACCACCTCCCCGGGGCTTTGAAAATGTGAGGGAGGGGCTACACAGACCCCCTCCAGGGACGCCTTGATGGCCCTGGGGACCGCCACCCCCAGGGCGGCTCCTCAGTGTCCCGGGGTGCCCACCCCCAGGATATTACCGTTTGCTAAGGCCAGGGGCGGGCACGCTCCCACCCTGCCATAGCAAACTCCTGCTTTGCTTCTTTGAAGCGAGAGCAGGAAGCCTGCTCTCACTTCAATGAAGCAAAGCAGATTGCTTTTGGGCAAGGGGAGCTGCATGTCAGCAGCTCCCCTTGCCCCAAAGCTGTACCGACTCCGCATGAGAGGCAGGGAGCCGGCTGGGACCATGGGGGCATTGGGGCTTCCCCCACGGTCCCAAACTTGAGGGCCAGCCCCGGGGGATGGGGTGCCCGGGCCAGAAGTGGCCTCTGGAGGGGGCCACGCGGCCCCCCTCCCCAAAATTAAAAAAAGAAGGCTGGCCAGGCCCCGAGGAATGGGGTCCCCGGGGCCATAATTGGCCTCTGGAGGGGGGCCACGTGGCCCTCCTTCCCAAAATTTAAAAAAAAACAACAAGGCTGCCAGGCCCCGGGGGATGGGGTCCCCGGGGCCAAAAGTGGCCCAGGGAAGGGGGTCCACGCAGCCCCCCTCCCATAAAATAACAAAATTACAAAAAAGTAGCCGGAGCAACTCGCCGGAGAGCCAGCCCCTGCCTGCACCACTCCAGCAAGCGCGCCCCCTGGCGTGTTCTGAATTTGAAATTAAGGTCCCCTTGAATACTGAGGGTCCCTGGGGACCAACTAGCCCACCATGGTACCTCCAGTAAGCGCCACACTGCTGGATTGTAGAGAGGGTGGTCCGAGGCCATGCCCTTTTTACACCACTCTGCAAACACGCCTCTTGGCGTACTGCTGGTGGGGCGATGATGTCCACTTGTGTCCTGAGGACCTCAGGACACAAGTGGACTTCATCCCTTGAGCAGCAGTGCACCAGGAGCTGCTTTTGCAGAGTGGTGTAAAAAGGGGGCGTGGCCTTGGACCACTCTCAGCAATCCAGGTGTGTGGAGCTTGCTGGAGTACCTGGTGGAGCTGTTGGCCCGCACGGGACCCTCAGGAATAGCAGGGACTTAATACCCCAACTTAGAAGCACCAGGAGCGCGTTTGCAGAGTGGTGAGGAAGGGGCATGGCCTTTGTCCACCTCTCAGCAATCCCACTGTGTGGGAGCTTACTGGAGGTAAGAGGTAGGCTAGTTGGCCCTAAAGGACCCCCAGTAGCGAAGGGGACTTCCAATCCCCATCCAAGAGTGCGCCAGGGCGCATTTGCAGAGTGGTGGGCAAAGGGAGTATGGCCTGCTATGAGAACTTAGCAATCCTGCTGTGTGGGACTTACTGGAGATAATAGGAGGGGTGGTTGGCCCCCAAGGATGTCACTCGAGGGCCAGCCACCCTGCCTACCTCAGTAAGTCCCACAGAGACTGCTAAGAGCGTCTTCAGAGGCCATGCCACCCTTCTCCACCGCTCTGCAACCACCTCCTGGCAGACTACGGAATGGGGGATGAAATCCAATTTACTGCTGAGGGACTTTGGGGGCCAAGAAGTCCTCCTGGTACCTCCTGTAAGTCCTATACAGTGGAATTCCTGAGCGCTGGTCGGAGGCCCAGCACCCTTTCTCCATCACTCTGCAAAAGCGACTACTAGTTAAAGAAGTGTTTGCAATGTAATAGGTTTCGCATTTGCGAGAATTAGAGCTATTGGCGTTGTAAATGCAAAAGTTTTTACTAATGTTTTTGGAGTGAGTGGATGCCACAGTGTGTGTAGTGAAATTATATGGTATGTTGTGCAGTGAAATTATGTGGATAGAAAGTATGTGGTATTTAGTTTATAGGGATTAAGCAGAGTGGGATTATGTGTTATGGAGAGTAATTATGTGATATGGTAGTCTGTGTTGTGGAGTAGTAACCTCAGGTTTAGTCTTCCTCATTTCCATAGAAGCTCAACTATGAACTCAGTGAGACAAAAAGGAAGGAATCACTGAGGAGCGCACTTATGGACCTAGTCAGAGAGAGCATAGAGCAGGGCCACTGGAATTATGTGACTGTTTGGCTGCACCGACTTTCACACAATTATACATTTTCTGCATTAGCCACATAATTCATCATCTGCTCCCTAATCTGCAGATTTGAACAAAAAAGCCTTGTTTCTAAGCTCAAATGGCTCAAACGTTACGAAAATGCAGCAACAAGTGTTACAGCGTGGTGGAAGGCCCTATGCAAACCTAGAATGGTCACCTGTTACTTATTGCTAAATGTGGGTGTTAAATTGGTACTAATGGTGTGCAAGCCACTCTTGTTTCCCTCTGCGCCTCTCTTGCCTCTTTCTGCATATCTGTTGCTTCTTTCTGCACGTTTCTTTCTTTTTCTGTACTTCTCTTGCCTCTTTCTGCAAATCTCTTGTACTTTCTGCACATCTGTTGCCTGTTTCTACACCTCATTTGCTTCTCTCTGTACCCCTCTTACATCTTTCTGCACCCTTTTTGCCTCTTTCTGCACCTCTGTTCTTTCTTTCTGCACTTTTTTGTTTCTTTCTGCACCTGTCTTGCTTCTTTCTGCACCCCTCTTGCCTCTCTCTCCACCCCTCTTCCCTCTTTCTGCCCTTCTGTTGCTTCTTTCTGCACTTCTGTTGCTTCTTTCTGCACCTCACTTGCCGCTTTCTACACCTCTATTGCCTCTTTCTGCAGTTCTCTTGCCTCCTTCTACACTTCACTTGCCTCTTTCTGTAACTCTCTTGCCTCTTTGTGCACTTCTCTTGCCTCTTTCTGTACTTCTCTTCCTTCTTTCTGTACCCCTCCTGCCTCTTTCTGTACCTCTCTTACCTCTTTGTGTACCCATCCTACCTTTTTCTGCACCCCTCTTGCCTCTTTTTGCACCTCTTTTGGTTCTTTCTCCACTGCTCTTGCTTCTTTCTGTACCTTACTTGCCTCTTTCTACACTTCTCTTGCTTCTTTCTACACCTCTGTTGCTTCTTTCAACAATTCTCTTGCCTCTTGCTGCAATTCTCTTCCTTCTTTCTGCACCCCTCCTGCCTCTTTCTGTACCTCTCTTGCCTCTTTGTGCACCCCTCCTGCCTCTTTTTGCACCTCTGTTGGTTCTTTCTGCACTGCTCTTGCTTCTTTCTGTACCTTACTTGCCTCTTTCTGCACTTTTCTTGCTTCCTTCTACACCTCTGTTGCTTCTTTCAGCAATTTTCTTGCCTCTTTCTGCAGTTCTCTTGCCTGTTTCTGCACCCCTCTTGCCTCTTTCTGCACCATCTTCCCTCTTTGTGCAACTCTCTAGCCTCTTTCTACACCTCTCTTCCCTCTTTCTGCACTACTCTTGCCTCTTTTTGTACCTCTGTTGCTTCTTTCTGCACTTCTCTTGCCTCTTTCTGCACCCTTCGTGCCTCTTTCAGCACCTCTGTTGCTTCTTTCTGCACTTCTCTTTCTTCTTTCTGCACTCCTCGTGCCTCCTTCTGCACCACTTTTGCTTCTTTCTGCACTTCTCTTGGTTCTTTCTGCACTGCTCTTGCCTCTTTCTGCATCCCTCTTGCCTCTTTGAGCACCTCTTTTGTTTCTTTCTGTACTTCTCTCTCCTCTTTCTGCACTTCTATTGCCTCTTTCTGCACCTCTCTTGCTTCTTTCTGTAGCTGACTTGCCTCTTTCAGCACCTCTGTTACTTCTTTCTGCACTTCTCTTCCTTATTTCTGCACCTCTCTTGCTTCTTTCTGCACCTCACTTGCCTCTTTCAGCACCTTTGTTGCTTTTTTCTGCAGATCTCTTGCCTCTTTCTGCACCCCTCTTTTCTCTTTCTGCACCTCTCTTGCCTTTTTCTGTACCCCTGATCCCTCTTTCTGCACCTTTCCTGCCTGTTTCTGCACCTCTCTTACCTCTTTCTGTACCTCTGTTGCCTCTTTCTGCACTTTTCTTGCCTCTTTCTGCACCCCTTTTGCCTTTTTATGCACCTCTGTTGCTTCTGTCTGCACTTCTATTGCCTCTTTCTGCACCTCTCTTACTTCTTTCTACACCTCACTTGCCTCTTTCAGCACCTCTGTTGCTTTTGTCTGCAGATCTCTTGCCCCTTTCTGTACCTCACTTGCCTCTTTCAGCACCTCTGTTGCTTTTTTCTGCAGATCTCTTGCCTCTTTCTGCACCCCTCTTTTCTCTTTCTGCACCTCTCTTGCCTCTATCTGCACCCCTGTTCCGTCTTTCTGTACCTTTCCTGCCTGTTTCTCACCTCTGTTGCCTCTTTCTGTACATCTGTTGCCTCTTTCTGCACTTCTCTTGCTCTTTCTGCACGCTCCGCGCCTCTTTCAGCACCTCTGTTACTTCTTTCTGCACCTCTCTTCCTTCTTTCTGCACCCCTCCTGCCTCTTTCTGTACCTCTCTTGCCTCTTTGTGCACCCCTCCTACCTTTTTCTGCACCTCTCTTGCCTCTTTTTGCACCTCTGTTGTTCTTTCTGCACTGCTCTTGCTTCTTTCTGCACCTTACTTGACTCTTTCTGCACTTCTCTTGCTTCTTTCTACACCTCACTTGCCTCTTTCAGCACGTCTGTTGCTTTTTTCTTCAGATCTCTTGCCTCTTTCTGCACCCCTCTTTTCTCTTTCTGCTCCTCTCCTGCCTCTTTCTGCACCCCTGTTCCCTCTTTCTGCACCTTTCCTGCCAGTTTTGGCACCTCTCTTGCCTCTTTCTGTACCTCTGTCGCCTCTTTCTGCACTTTTCTTGCCTCTTTCTGCACCCCTTTTGCCTCTTTCTGGACCTCAGGTGCTTCTTTATGCATTTTTATTGCCTCTTTCTGTACCTCTCTTGCTTCTTTCTGCACCTCACTTGCCTCTTTCAGCACCTCTGTTGCTTTTTTCTGCAGATCTCTTGCCCCTTTCTGCACCTCACTTCCCTCTTTCAGCACCTCTGTTGCTTTTTTCTACAGATCTCTTGCCTCTTTCTGCACCCCTCTTTTCTCTTTCTGCACCTCTCTTGCCTCTGTCTGCACCCCTGTTCCCTCTTTATGCACCTTTCCTGCCTGTTTTGTACCTCTGTTACCTCTTTCTGTACCTCTGTTGCCTCTTTCTGCACTTCTCTTGCTCTTTCTGCACCCTTCGCGCCTCTTTCAGCACCTGTTACTTCTTTCTGCACCCCTCCTGCCTCTTTCTGTACCTCTCTTGCCTCTTTGTGCACCCCTCCTACCTTTTTCTGCATCCCTGGTGCCTATTTTTGCACCCCTGTTCGTTCTTTCTGCACTGCTCTTGCTTCTTTCTGCACCTTACTTGCCTCTTTCTACACTTTTCTTGCTTCTTTCTACACCTCTGTTGCTTCTTTCAGCAACTCTCTTGCCTTTCTGCACTTCTCTTCCTTCTTTCTGCACCCCTCCTGCCTCTTTCTGTACCTCTCTTGCATCTTTGTGCACCTCTCGTACCTCTTTCTGCACCTCTCGCCTCTTTTTGCACCTCTGTTGGTTCTTTCTGCACTGCTCTTGCTTCTTTCTGCACCACACTTGCCTCTTTTTGCACTTCTCTTGCTTCTTTCTACACCTCTGTTGCTTCTTTCAGCAATTCTCTTGCCTCTTTCTGCACTTCTCTTGCTCGTTTCTGCACTTCTCTTGCGTCTTTATGCACCTCTGTTGCCTCTTTCTGTACCTCTCTTGCCTCTTTCTGCACCTTTCTTGCCTCTTTCTGCACTTCACTTGCTTCTTTCTGCACCTCTCTTGCCTCTTTCAGCACCTCTGTTGCTTCTTTCTGCACTTCTTTTGCCTCTTTCTGTACCTCTGAGTTAGAGGTAGTTTTAATCCCTCTGCCCTATTATGTATTAGGGCCTTACAGGGGAGGTCATGCCAATCACAGGGGTATCCCAACCCATAGTGTACCCTAGTGTATGTAGGTGTTTTCACTGTATTCTAAGTGTCGTTCAGCATAGCACTGGCTCCGGGCCTGGTTAGTCATAGTCAGTTACCACCAGTACCAGTCAACAAAAAGTTGGGGGCACAGGATGACTTTGCAACAAGGCCTCTTTCTGCACCTCTGTTGGTTCTTTCTGCATATCTCTTGTTTCTTTCTGCACTTTTCTTCGTCTTTCTGGACTTCTGTTGCCTCTTTCTTCCTTTCTCTTGCTTCTTTCTGCGCCTTTCTTCCTCTTTCTGCACATGTCCTACCTCTGTAGGCATAGTTAGAAATTAGCATTTTAAAAAACTTTGAAATTCACTGGAAAAACCATAGATTTCAGGGACGTTATAGTTAGAAATTATCATTTAAAAAACTTTAGAAATTCACTGAAAAAACCACAGGTTTCAGGGACGTTATAGTTAGAAATTAGCATTTAAAAAACCTTCGAAATTCACTAAAAAAAAACACAGGTTTCAGGGACGTTATAGTTAGAAATTAGCATTTAAAAAACCTTAGAAATTCACTGAAAAAACCACAGGTTTCAGGGACGTTATAGTTAGTTGGACATTTCACTCGTACAAAACCAGAGAAATTCGGCCGTTATAGTTAGTTAAGCTAACTATAACTCGTGCCCCCGCAATGCACTGCTGATGATGTCACATATTACATCATTCATGACATGGTCAGTGACATCACTGATGACATCACTGATGACATCTCAAATGACATCACTGATGACATCATCCACGTGATAATCTGATGCACCTCCTCACACCCTAATATAACCTTTGATACACCCACTCTAAAATACAGACTACCATTTTCAAAACCATGGACACACCAATACTAGTTACTACATACCCACTCACTGATTCCTAGGTCTACACACACATCCACTCATTCACCCATACAGTCACTAATACATGCAGTCACTCACCAATACAGCACTATCATTTGCACTCATACACCTATACAGACGCTCACACACCGCCACTCATCCATAGAGTTACTCACAGACCTAGTCAGTCATGCAAAGAATCAATCACACTCCCATTTACTCACCTATACAGTTATACACGCACCACCTCACTTATTCATACAGATACTAACACATACTTTCTCTTTTATACAATCACTGATACAAGCACGCACTCATCCACTCACAATCACTCATTCTCACGTATAGTCATTTATATACTCCAACACTCACATATACTGCCTTTCACATATGTACTTACTCACACATGTACCACTGAGACATCCATTCACTCACCACCACACCCATACACACACTCACCCACCCATACAGCCCTTCCCAGTTGCACTCTTGAACCCATACACCCAGTAAATCACCCACTCACACATCTATGCACAGAGTCACACCCCCCACCCACCCACACAGACACTCTGAGCATCTGTATGGGTGCCTGACAACCAATCATTAACCCATATAGACACTCATGTAGCTACTCACCAACCCATGCAGCCGCTTACACACCAACTGACAGACTGATACAGACATTTACACAGTTTAGTCACCAACCCATGCATTCTGTAAGACACGTTTAATCACTCACTTATACAGTCAGTCACGCACCTACTAAATCATCCATTCAGACACTTATACACCCACTCATTCTTCACTACACCTTTGCATATATATATAAAAAACATATTTAAACTTTACAGAAACACAGTCACTGGATGATGTCATCAGTGATGTCATCAGTGATGTCACTGACCATGTCATGAATGATGTAATGTGACGTCATCAGCAGTGCATTGCGGGGGCGCGAGTTATAGTTAGCTTAACTAACTATAACGGCCGAATTTCTCTGGTTTTGTACGAGTGAAATGTCCAACTAACTATAACGTCCCTGAAACCTGTGGTTTTTTCAGTGAAAAAAAAATATATATATATATATGCACACGAATTCCGTCACACACTCCAATTCTGCTGAAAGGACGGCAGTGCGGACCCAAAGCTTAGTGCAAAGTCTTTATTTCATTTCTTGACCCAGCACTGCCGCCATGACGCGTTTCGGCCCCAGAAAGGCCTTGATCACATGACGCCATGAGGAGTGATCATGCTTTTAAAGTGACAGTGATTACAACACGTGACCATAAGCCCATAGTTTAATAGACATAGAAAAAAGACGCTCACAAATGCGAGATAACGTGCTAACAGTGCAAAATGATGCCATCTGTGCAAATAGGCAAATAAATATGTTTTCTAAAATGTGCATTGAATCATGAACATGTTAAAAAATCATTTACTTATAATTCATCTGTTGTGTATATAAACTTGATGAACACTGTAAAACTTGCGGCCATAGTGAAGGTTTGAACTCATGCATCAAAGCAAGTAACAAAGTTTGACCATTGAAGCATAGTGCAATAAAGCCAAAGCGGATACACTCATAAATGAGGGATACCTTACTGGCTGTGCAAAAGTCATGCTATATGTGCAAATAGGCTGAATAAATATACTTTAAAAATGTGCATTAATTCATGAACACTTTAAAATCCTTTTACCAACATCTCATAAATCATGTGCATTCAATACGTGGACATTCTAGAGTTTGTACTCATGACTCTGGTAAAGGTCATTAATCTGCATAGGTAACATGAAATATGTTTGTCCCTATTCGACCATAACCTTATGACAAACGGATAGAGCCCAAGTGGGCAAGCTGTAAACCTCTTAAGTGAGGATTGTTAATTCAAATCATCAAATCAAAACGTTTGTCTAATCCACCATATGCATACACTATTCATACATGATAAAAAGTTGTCAAATTGTGCAAATGAGCAAATCTGTAAACATGTACAATAAATAATCTGTAAATTGCAGAGTAGCGAACGCCCTCGAGGTAAAAAAGCACCGAGCTGACTAGATATGGTTACATCACCAATAAATAGTTTCTATTAGCATGAATGCTACATTAGTTACTTGTACTTCCTGTGGCTGTAATTTACAAAACTGGTAACACAGACGGCTTGGATGAACTACAACTGTGACTCTATGGTTAAAGTAGAAAAAAGTGCCAGTGCATATATCTGTGATAAATATAAGAAAACGTGTTTAAAAACGATATTTTACATAAAATTGAATGTCATGAGGAGGTATGTGCAAGATGTTACAAGATCATCATACTAGTGTAATACTCATAATAAAAAAATCTTTTCATAAGCAAGTGTATAAATCATCACTGGAATTGAGCCCATTGGGCACCTTTGTATCCAGTTCCAGGATGTATTTGGTCTCCAATCTCCTAAGCAGTGCCTCACGGTTGCCCCCGCGTCTGAGTGGTGGAACCGTGTCCACCACAAAGTAGCTGAAATGATCAAGGCAGTTGTTGTGAACATCTTTGAAATGCCTGGCAACCGGGTATGCTGCATCGCTATTGTTAATTGCCCTCATGTGCTGGAGTATCCGCTTGTGCACCTGCAACTTGGTGCTACACACATATTGCAGGCCACAGGAACACTCCAGCACATAAACGGCAAAATCTGTCTTGCACGTGAGCCTCTTGGATATGGTGATGGGAACATCCTGAAAGGGGCTATTGTATGTTGTTCTGCTTTTGCCATGTTTGCATGCTTTGCACGCTGGACATCTGACAAAACCCTTCACACTCTGTAGCCATGATTTGGCCAAAGAGATCTCAGGACTACTCTTGACCAACATGTCACTCATGGAGCGTGCTTTACTAAATGTTATGTTGGGTGAGTTCATGAGTGTTTCACCTATTATTGGGTCATTGCGCACCACTACCCAATTCTTATTAATTAATTTGCGTAGAGCGCGATGTTGCCGATTGTAAGTTAGAATGAATCGCGGTGGGTCAGCAACTAATGATGACGCACCTTGGTGTTCCCTTGCTTTCTTGGGAGTTAGTGCCATAGTTCTAGATATTAGGCTCGTTTTTCTGATGGCCTTGTCAAGAATATCTACCGAATAGCCCCTAGCCAGGAATCTATTCTTACTTTCAGTTTGGGCTGCGGCACATTCTGCGTCCACGCTACAGATACACCTGATTCGCAGCATTTCCCCAAAGGGAATACTGCGAATCAAGTGTTCCGGATGGTGACTAGTAGCGTGGAGCACAGTGTTGCCTGCTGTCGGTTTACGGTGTAAGTTTGTCTCCAGTTTTCCCTGACTGATGTACACTTCCACATCCAAGAAATTAACTGTCTCTTTGCTGACATGAGACACAAAATGCAGGTTTAAATCATTGTCGTTATATATATATGATGGAAGAGGCTGGACTTATTGGAGAAAACCTGACAGTAGTGGAAGAACTCTGTTTTTTAAGATAAGACCAGACATTGAATTTAAGACCACGCCCCCAAAGAATAGAGAAAGTTGGAAAAGGAAGAGACAAAGAAAAAACAGACGGAGAGGCATTAAATCCAGTGGTAAAGACCAAACAGACACGTCAGAAAAAATTATGACTATGGAAAATCTCCAAACAGTAATTAATCTAACAGACATTGAATGAACCAAGGAAGAGACTATAACATTATCACTGGGACTAACTGACTGCATACCAACTAATTTCAATTATGGCTAAACTAGAATTGACTTTTTTAGATTCATGAGACGACTAAAACTTCAGAAATATTTTGCAACTAGAGCAGTGGGATCCATGAGTGAGAATCAAGGAAATCTTTCATCAGGGAATCTAGTGGTGTCAGACATGAAATTTCTGCAGTAGTTAAACCAACTATAGAGTGAAGTTGGGGGTGAAAGAGCAGCAAGTTCTATTACAGAGATAGCAGACCAATTAGGGGTGGACATTTATGGCAGTACAACTACATCATTCTAACCAAAGTCTGTGTTTTTACCAGTAATGCACAGAGACTCTTTAGATATTTTTTCTGAATTGGTAATCTCGGACTTGAAGGGATTATCATTAGAATCAAGTCAGAAATATTGAGGTGAAAATATGAGCCAACCTCAGGGGTATCAAAATGTGATTAACAAAATAGAAGCCAGGAAAGATGTGGTGGTACTCCAATCCGATAAAGGGGGCAATATTGTCCAATGGCCCCAGACATGCATATAAGTGAGGCCCAGCAGCAACTAAATGACAAGGAATGCTATTGTAAGGTTTCTCAGAACAACATAAATGACATCAAAGAGAAATTTCATGGTGAATTATCCGAGAGGAGAGGGACTAATATCGCAGGAGGAATATAAGTTCCTGAAAGTAGAATGTCCAATAGTTCCCATTCTGTATTTAATTCCGAAGGTGCACAAGAATGCCTTAAATCCACCCGGTAGACCGATAATATCGGCCATTGGGGTGCTATTTGAAACAACATCATGATACATTGCTATTTTTTACAAGAACATGTTCGAACTTTACCATCTTTTTTTTTTAGTTGAACATCGGTGACTTCTTACGTAGAATATATGATATAACATGGGGTGCTTCCTATCTTCTCATGACCATGGATGTCTCAGCGTTATATACAAGCATTGTACATCATGATGGTTTGAGGACAACAAAGCATTTCTTAGATACAAGGCCTATTTATTTACACCAGCATACAAAGATGCTCCTCCAAATGATAGTATGGTGTTTACAAAATAATGTTTTCATTTTTGGAAAAGAGATATACATGCAAACAAGAGGGACTGCAACGGGCACCTGCTTCACCCCCAGTTATGCCAATATGTATATGGGCTAGTGGGATGAGCAGGGATCACAGTAGAGCATACACACAAATGGTCCAAAAACGTGGTTCAATGGACCAGGTTTATTGATGACCTTTTTATTCTATGGCGGGGCACTCTAGAATCTGCAAAAGAGTTTGCTGATAAATTAAACACCAATGATCTAAATCTCTCTTTCACAAGTAATATCAGCAAGATTGAGGTATATTTTTGGGATTTGATGGTTTCTGAAAAGAACAAAAAAATACATACAAAAACATTCAGAAAACCCACGGCGGGAAACTCAATTCTCCATGCAGGCAGTTTTCATCCAACAAACCTCAAAAACAATATTTCTTATGCGGAAAATCTCCACATGAAACAAAACTGCAGTGATGAAACTTCATTAGTTGAAGTCCAATCAGAACTCAATGATACATTCCTTCCTAGAGGATATAAGCAAACAATATTGGATACAGCAAAAGAAAAAGAAAATTTAATATCAAGAGACACTGATTTTTGATTGCCTTTATTGAATAACAGTGTGAGTTCAGGTCAAGTAAGGAGATTACAGGGCACTTAGTAGAACATCAAAAAGTAAGGAGAATTATGTCTACCCATTTCGAATCTCATTAAAAGTGAACCAATAATTGGTAAGATAGTGACAAGAAATCCTCTTTTGACTTTTTAACGGGGCAAAGTCTAGGCACAAGGAGCTAGTTGTCAGTAGCCCTGAAATGATAAAATCAGATACATGGTGAAAGGCAGGTCTGACATTTCAGAAGTGCCATAGGTGCAAAGTCTGCAAATTTGGTTAAAATATGAAAGAGGCTGTATTACCGTTCTTGAATACCACGCTAAAATATAGGCAGTACAATTCATATGGTGCATGTTAGAATTTTGCAGCACCTAAGAGCTATAGCCAATGAAGATAAAAGTTACCCTGTTGCCTTTCATATACATGAAAGGCATGGTAGCAATGCAGTGGACCTAGTCTATTTTGTGATAGACTCGGTCCCAAAACATTCAAGAGGTAGAAGCAAGGAATAAAGGCTGAGGAGATTGGAATCTCACTATAGAACTGTCTTGAACAGTAAAATGCTGAATGGTTTAAATTTGGATGAAGAGATGTATGTACATTTGTTAATATTAGGGGCAGACCTGCTCACTGTTCAAAATAGTCATGAGTAGAGTGCTGTATGTTCAAAATTTCATGAATTGTTTTAATTTTCTTTTGCACTTTGAGCACTTTTCTTAAAACAATGGCTTTGCAGAATAATCAGTGTGTATGGAGGTCTGGGATGCTTAATTGAACAATGTGTGGACAGTTGAAATCAGAAGTCTTTGTAGTATTGTGACACAGAAGGAGAAATGTTCATTGCATACAGGTGCTGTATATTTTATAAGGTACTTAACTGATGAATAAATGAATGTATGATGCTATATTTTACATCTTATTGAGTATTGCATTTGAAACATTTCTTAGATTGTGTGATGAATTTTCCCACTTGGGAAAATCTTTTTAAAGATCTTTTAAGATCCTTTTAAGATTTTAGGATTCTGAACATGAAATCATATATGTGTATTCTTTTTTATTGAATTTTATTTGAACAATGTCAGTGCGAACATTTTATAAAATTGAATAATTCAATATACAGCAAATAAAGTTCCAAATGTACTGTTCATAAAGGTTGACACAAACTATAATATGGCACTAGACCAGGAATGTAGTGCAACATCTCACTGATTTTAAAAAAGCCTTGTCAAATGTAAATTTAAATTTTGAGAAAAAGCAAATCTGAATGTTCCTGAATATATTACTAAGTTGTATGTCCTAGATGAGATGAATTGACTTTTAGTTGAATTTATGTTTTGTACTATGCACTTTAACAAAGATGTAAACAGGAATGCAAAGTGTTTTTCTGTGTCGATGCCGTTGTGCGTGGTTACAATGACAATTCAAAAAGCATGCAAAATTGTGATGACACTGTGAGCTTTCTGTCGAATGAAATGTATAAAAAGACACCAGCCATGTCGGTGCCTGTTTTAAAAGTGTCCCGATGGAACAGGAGTAGGAGTGGATATATATATATATATATTAAATACAGCACTGCATTGTGGCCCTCCTGAGTGTGCGCTTTCTTGGATCTATATGCAACAAATATGACCTGCAGGCTCCACCGGCACAGCACACCACCTTTCTATGGGTCCAGGGCTTCAGAGGTGACGAACTCGAGTGTGGATGTATATGTATATATATGTGTATATACATACATATATATATATTCACTGGAAAAAACACAGGTTTCAGGGGCGTTATAGTTAGTATCAGCATTTAAAAAAACTTAGAAATTCACTGAAAAAAACATAGGTTTCAGGGATGTTATAGTTAGGAATTAGCATTTAAAAAACCTTAGATATTCACTGAAAAAACCATAGGTTTCAGGGACGTTACTGTTAGGCTGACATTTCACTCATAGAAAACCAGAGAAATTCAGCCGTTATAGTTAGCTGAGCTAATTATAACTCACGCCCCCGCAATGCACTGCTGATGATGTCACATATTACATCACTCATGACATGGTCAGTGACATCACTGATGACATCATGCATGACATCTCAAATGACATCACTTATGACATCACTGATGACATCATCCACTTAATATGTGATGCACCTCCTCACACCCTAATATAACCTTTCATACATGCACTCTAAATACAGACTACCATTCTCGAAACCATAGACACACCAATACCAGTTAGCACATACCCACTCACTGATTCATAGGTCTATACACACATCCAATCACACACCCATACAGTTACTCATACACGCAGTCACTCATCAATACAGCCACTGATATATGCACTCATACACCCATACAGACACTCACACACCGCCACTCACCTATAAAGTTAAAATAATAATAAAAACAATTAAAAGAAAAAAGAATCAATCACACTGCCATTTACTCACCTATACAGTTATACAGACACCACCTCACTTATTCATACAGGTACTAACACATACTTACTCTCTTCTACAATCACTGACACAAGCACACACTCATCCATACAGCCACTTTCACAATCACTCACTCTCACATATAGCCACTTATATACTCCATCACTCACATATACTGCCTTTCACATATGTAGTTACTCACACATATACCACTGAGACATCCATTCACTCACCAACACAGCCATACACACACTCACTCACCCATACAGCCCCTCACAGATGCGCTCATGAACCCATACACCCAGTGAATCACCTACTCACACATCCATGCAGGGAGTCATACCCCCCACCCACCCACACAGACACTCAGGCATCCATACAGGTACTCAGACAACCAATCATTAACCCATATAGACACTCATGTAGCTACTCACCAACCCATGCAGCCACTTACACACCAACTGACAGACTGATACAGACATTCACACAGATTAGTCATTCACCCATGCATTCACTAAGATAATCACTCACTTATACAGTCAGTCACGCATCCACTAAATCTTCCATTCAGACACTCATACACCCACTCATTCTTCAATACACCTTAGCATATATATATATATAACATTCTTAAACTTTTTAGAAACACTCAGTCACTGGATGATGTCATCAGTGATGTCTGATGTCATCAGTGATGTCATTTGAGATATCATCAGTGATGTCATGAGTGATGTCACTGACCATGTCATGAGTGATGTAATATGTGACGTCATCAGCAGTGCATTGCGGGGCGCGAGTTATAGTTAGCTCAGCTAACTATAACAGCTGAATTTCTCTGGTTTTATACGAGTGAAATGTCAGCCTTACTATAACGTCTGTGAAACCTGTGTTTTTTTCAGTGAATATCTAAGGTTTTTCAAATGCTGATTCCTAACTATAACGTCCCAGAAACCTATGCTTTTTTCAGTGAATATATATATATATATATATTCACTGAAAAAACCATAGGTTTCAGACACGTTATAGTTACAAATTAGCATTTAAAAACCTTTGAAATTCACTGAAAAAACCATAGGTTTCAGACACGTTATAGTTACAAATTAGCATTTAAAAACCTTTGAAATTCACTGAAAAAACCATAGGTTTTAGGGACAGTTATAGTTACTTGGACATTGCACTCGTACAAAACCCGTGAAATTCCCCGTTATAGTTAGTTCAGCTAACTATAACTCGCGCCCCGCAATGCACTGCTGATGACGTCACATATTACATCACTCATGACATGGTCAGTGACATCACTGATGACATCACTGATGACATCTCAAATGACATCACTGATGACATCATCCAGTGACTGTGTGTTTCTGTAAAGTTTAAATATTTTTAATATATATAGGAAAAGACGTATTGAAGAATGAGTGGGTGTGTAAGTGTCTGTATGGATGATTTATTAGGTGCGTGACTGACTCTATAAGTGAGTGATTTAACGTATCTTACTGAATGCATGGGTTAGTGACTAAACTGGGTGAATGTCTGTATCCGTCTGTCTGTTGCTGTGTAAGTGGCTGCATGTGTTTGTGAATAGCTAAATGAGTGTCTATATGAGTTATTGAATGCTTGTCTGAGTATCTGTATGGGTGCCTGAGTGTTTGTGTGGGAGGGGTGTGTGCAACTCTGTGCATAGATGTGTGAGTGGGTGATTCACTGGGTGGATGGTTTCAAGAGTGCATCTGTGATAGACTGTATGGGTGGGTAAGTGTGTGTAAGAGTGTGTTAGTAAGTGAATGTATGTCCCAGTGGTACATGTGTGAGTAACTACATATGTGAAAGGCAGTATATATGTGTGTTGGAGTATATAAATAGCTATAAGCAAGAGTGAGTGATTGTGATAGTGGCTGTATGGATGAGTGTGTGCTTATATCAGTGATTGTATAAGAGCGTAACAATGTGCTACTATTTGTATGAGTAAGTGAGCTGGTGTGTGTATAACTGTATAGGTGAGTAAATGGCAGTGTGTTTAATTATTTGCATGACTGACTAGGTGTCTGAGTATCTCTATGGATGAGTGGCGTTGTTTGAGTGTCTATATAGGAGTAAGAGTGCATATGATAGTCCTGTACTGAGTGACCGTAAGTATGAGTGACTGTACGGGTGAGTGAGTGGATGTGTGTGTGTGTAGACCTAAGAATCAGTGAGTGGGTATGTAGTTATTGGTGTTGGAGTGTCTATGGTTTTGCGAATGGCAGTCTGTAATTTAGAGTGGGTGTATCAAAGATTATATTAGGGTGTGAGGAGGTGCATCAGATTATCACGTGGATGATGTCATCAGTGATGTCATTTGAGATGTCATCAGTGATGTCATCAGTGATGTCACTGACCATGTCATGAGTGATGTAATATGTGACGTCATCAGCAGTGCATTGTGGGGCGCGAGTTATAGTTAGCTGAACTAACTATAACGGGGGAATTTCACGGGTTTTGTACGAGTGCAATGTCCAAGTAACTATAACTGTCCCTAAAACCTATGGTTTTTTCAGTGAATTTCAAAGGTTTTTTAAATGCTAATTTGTAACTATAACGTGTCTGAAACCTATGGTTTTTTCAGTGAATTTCAAAGGTTTTTTAAATGCTAATTTGTAACTATAACGTGTCTGAAACCTATGGTTTTTTCAGTGAATTTCAAAGGTTTTTAAATGCTAATTTCTAACTATAACGTGCCTGAAACCTACGGTTTTTTCAGTGAATTTCAAAGGTTTTGTAAATGACAATTTTTAAATGTATTAATTGTTATATTAATTTTTTTCATACTGATTTACTACATTTTTAGAAACAATTTTTTTTTACAGATTTTATTTTTAAATTACATTGTAATTACATTATACATTACATTACAAAAAATACTTTCTCAGAATGAATTACTTTAGTTTAAATACTTTGCACATAGGCAATAGACTTTTAAGTACAGTAGTTACAGTTGTTGCAATGGGCAACACATTTTCAAACACAATGCAACATTCAGCTCAATGTGAATTTCTAGTTAAATGCAATTAGTTACTTTATGGATTACTTTTTCTAACCACAGGACTGGATCCTAGATTCAGTCCTGGTACATCTCCTGTAAACAGTTGAGTAAAAGCGTTTTGGTTACAGTCGTGATTTTTAAGGAATATTATTGTATTTTAAAAGTTGACACTTAGAAACTTTTTCTCATAGAATCACCAATGTTATCCTATGGAAGGAAATTCACTTAGCAGGTAAAAACTGTTAATGTTACTTTTTCTTACTCAGTGTTGGATCCTGGATCCAGCACTGGTGCATCTCCTGTAAACAGTTGAAAGAATGCGTTTAAGTCATACAGGTGATTTTTAAGGAATATTTGTAGTTTGTAAAAATCAACACTTTGAAACTTTTTGCTGAAAACCAGACAATGGATTCCTATGGAAGAAAATATAAGTTACTGGTAAGTACGGTTAAAATTACTTTTCAGGATTAGTACTGGGCTGAAAGATGCAGCACTGAGGTCTCTCCTGATAACAGGTGAGTAAATCGGAATTCGTATTTTGGCTGATTTTAGAGGAATATTTTAAAGTTCCAAAACTCCACACTTAGAAGAATTTCCAAGTGAAACCAATCAATGTTAGACTATGGAAGGAAATTCAAGTTACTGGTAAGTACGGTTAAAATTACTTTTCAGGACCAGTACTGGGCTGAAAGATACAGCACTGATGTCTCTCCTTATAACAGGTGAGTAAATCGGAATTCGTATTTCGGCTGATTTTAGAGGAATATTTGTATGTTTCAAAAATCAACACTTAGAAACTTTTTCAGCAAAAAGCAGGCAATGATATCCTATGGAAGGAAATTCAAGTTACTGGTAAGTACGGTTAAAATTACTTTTGAGGATCAGTACTGGGCTGAAAGATGCAGCACTGAGGTCTCTCCTGATAACAGGTGAGTAAATCGGAATTCGTATTTCGGCTGATTTTAGAGGAATATTTTAAAGTTCCAAAACTCCACACTTAGAAGAATTTCCAAGTGAAACCAGTCAATGTTAGCCTATGAAGGAAATTCAAGTTACCGGTAAGTACGGTTAAAATTACTTTTCAGGACCAGTACTGGGCTGAAAGATGCAGCACTGAGGTCTCTCCTGATAACAGGTGAGTAAATCGGAATTCGTATTTCGGCTGATTTTAGAGGAATATTTTAAAGTTCCAAAACTCCACACTTAGAAGAATTTCCAAGTGAAACCAGTCAATGTTAGCCTATGGAAGGAAATTCAAGTTACTGGTAAGTACGGTTAAAATTACTTTTCAGGACCAGTACTGGGCTGAAAGATACAGCACTGAGGTCTCTCCTGATAACAGGTGAGTAAATCGGAATTCGTATTTCGGATGATTTTAGAAGAATATTTGCACAATGGTGAAGGGAGGGGGCGGGGCCTGAGGTGACATCTGTGCAAACGCGCCCCGTGGCGCGTTTTAAGTTGGGGGATTAAGTCCCCTTGAATCCTGAGGGTCCCTAGTGGCCAACTAGCCCACCAGGAACCTCCAATATGCACCAGGGGGCTGCGTTGCAGAGATGTGTAGAGAGGCCACACCCTTTTTACACCTCTCTGCAACGCAGCTCTGTGGCGCTTTCTGGATGTACCTGTTGGGCTAGTTGGCCCCCAGGGACCCTCAGGATTGAAGGGGATTTAATTCCCCATCTTAAAACGCGCCACGGGGCCTGTTTGCACACATGTCACCTGAAGCCCCGCCCCTCCCTTCACCACTGTGCAAACGCGCCCGTGGCGCGTTTTAAGCTGGGGATTAAGTCCCCTTGAATCCTGAGGGTCCCGGAGTCCAACTAGCCCACCATATACCTCCAAAAAGCGCCACAGAGCTGCGTTGCAGAGAGGTGTAAAAAGGGTGTGGCCTCTCTACACGTCTCTGCAACGCAGCCCCTGGCGCATATTGGAGGTTCCTGGTGGGCTAGTTGGCCCTCAGGGACCCCCAGTATTCAAGGGGAATTCGTTCCCTCTGCAAACGCGCCAGGGGCGCGTTTGCTGAGTGGTGAAGGAAGGGGGCGGGGCCTGCGGGCCCAATCGTTTTTTTTTTGTTTTTTTTTTTTGTCCCCTGAAGGGGGGCTGTGTGGGCCCCCCTTCATTTTTCCTGCTTTTGGGCCCTGGGGACCCCATCCCCCAGGGCCTTACCCCTTTTTTAAATTTAATTTCAAAAAAAAAAATGGGAAGGGGCCGCGTGGCCCCCCTTCCCTGGGCCTGTATTGGCCCCGGGACCCCATCCCCCGGGGCATGGCCTTTTTTATTTTCTTGGGAGGGGGCTGCGTGGCCCCCTCCTCAGGCCATTTAAGGCCCCGGGGACCCCATCCCCCGGGGCCGGCCTTTCCATTTTTTTTTTTTTTTCTTTTTTTTGGGGAGGGGGCCGCGTGGCCCCCCTCCTGGGCCACTACTTGCCCCGGGGACCCCATCCCCCGGGGCTGGCCCTCTCCGTTGGGGACTGTGGGGGGGTCCCCAATCCCCCCACAGTCCCGCCGGCTCCCCACGTCCCTTGGGAGCCGGCATTGCTGTTCCACATGGGGAGCAGCTGACATGCTGCTCCCCATGTGGAAAAGCAATGTGCTTTGGATATCTCTTCCAATATCCAAAGCAGTTTGCTATGGCAGGACGGGAGCCGCGAGGCTCCCGTCCTGCCATAGCAAACTACAGTGTCCCGGGGTAGGCACCCGGGACACTGCAGGAGCCGGCCCTGGGGGTGGCGGTCCCCAGGGCCATCAAGGGCTCCAGGAGGGGGCCGCGCGGCCCCCTCCCTACATCAGCACAGCCCCGGGGAGGTGGTGGAGGCTTCGGGGTCCAAAACGGACCCCCATTTTAATTTGTTAGTGCCCCGGGAGGTGGCGGTCTCCGGGGCGTGTGGGGGCTGGAGCCCCCCACACAGGTTGTTCAATTAATAAAAAAAAGCCCCGGGGAGGTGGTGGTCCCCGGGGCTGCGGGAGGGCTCAGAGCCCTCCCGCACCAGTTTTAAAAAAAGCCCCGGGGGTGGCGGTCCCCGGGGCTTAGGGGGCCCTTGAGGCCCCCCACACATAAAATTAAACCCCCCACCATGCCCCCGGGACTTGGGCCACCCGGGGGCAAAATACTATCCGAGCGCGGGAGACCGCGCTTCGATTTTTTCGGCAGGATTCGCGCACCTTGAGCGCATCCTGCCGATTTTTAAAAAAATTTTTTGAGCAAACCTAGGGGGTCAGGGTGTTTCTACCCTGCCCCCTTTGTGCGCTTTGCGCACTTGTTTCTGTCCCTCGGTTCTACCGAGGGACAAAATGGCTGCCAACATTTCCTGAATCGGAATGTTGACAGCCAGCTGACAGCCAATTAACATGCAGCTCGTGATCGGGAGGGTACGCGGACCCTACTCGGCCATAGATATCACTATCTTTTTACTTTTGATTTTCTCAGCAACTACTGAACGGATTTACACCATTTAACAAAAGGGTTCTTTCTGAACCAAGAACTACCTCTTTGCCAAATTTGGTGTAATTCCGTTCAGCAGTTCGGGCTGTAGCCGTGTCTAAAGTTTCCTATGGAAAATTGCATGGGGAAAACGCGTTTTGGGACCCCCTTTTTTCTCGGCCCCCGCTTGACGAATCCCCCGAGACTTTCAGGGTAGGAGCGGACCGGAGCGGGCCACAAAGTTTGAAAATTTCTCGAAGATACGTCAACCGGCAAGAGAGTTATTTCAAATAGAATGTCGCGGATTTCCTATGGATAATAGGTTGTAACTATAACTATCTACTGGCGACCGCCAGTAGATAATATATATATATATATATATATATATATATATATATATATATATGTATGTATGTGTGTATATATATATATATATATATATATATATATACATTCACTGAAAAAACCATAGGTTTCAGGGGCGTTATAGTTAGTTGGACATTTCACTCGTACAAAACCATAGAAATTCCCCCATTATAGTTAGTTCAGCTAACTATAACTCGCGCGCCCGCAATGCACTGCTGATGACATCACATATTACATCACTCATGACATGGTCAGTGACATCACTCATGACATCACTGATGACATCTCAAATGACATCACTGATGACATCATCCTTGTGATAGAGTGGCAGACCTCTCTCTCACCCTAATATAACCTTTGATACACACACTCAAAAATACAAACTAACATTTTCAAAACAATGGACATACCAATACCAGTTACAACACACCTATTCAGTAATTCCAAGATCTACACACACATCCACTCATTCACCAACAGTCCCTATACAGTCACTCATACATGTACTCACTCATCATATGTACTCATACACCTATAAATCCTGTTACACACCGCCACTCATCCATAGAGTTACTCACACACAGTCACACATGCAAACAAAGTATCAAACATCCATTTACTTGCATATACAGTTATACACACACTACCACACTTACTTCTACAGAAACTTACACATACTTACTCTCTTAAACAATCACTTATAGAAACACCTACTTATTTGTACAGGAACTCTTCCAATCTCTCACTCTCACATATACTCACTTATATACACCAATACTCACATATACTAGTTTAAAACATATGTAGTTACTCATAAAGACACTATTGAGACAGTCATTCTCGGCCCCCGCTTGACGAATCCCCCCGAGACTTTCAGGGTAGGAGCGGACCGGAGCGGGCCACAAAGTTTGAAAATTTCTCGAAGATACGTCAACCGGCAAGAGAGTTATTTCAAATAGAATGTCGGGATTTCCTATGGATAATAGGTTGTAACTATAACTATCTACTGGCGACCGCCAGTAGATAATATATATATATATATATATATATATATATATATATATATATATATGTATGTATGTGTGTGTGTTTTTTTTTCTTTTTTTTTTGGGGAGGGGGCCGCGTGGCCCCCTCACAGGCCACTACTTGCCCCGGGGACCCCATCCCCCGGGGCTGGCCCTCTCCGTTGGGGACTGTGGGGGTCCCCAATCCCCCCACAGTCCCGCCGGCTCCCCACGTCCCTTGGGAGCCGGCATTGCTGTTCCCACATGGGGAGCAGCTGACATGCTGCTCCCCATGTGGAAAAGCAATGTGCTTTGGATATCTCTTCCAATATCCAAAGCAGTTTGCTATGGCAGGACGGGAGCCGCGAGGCTCCCGTCCTGCCATAGCAAACTACAGTGTCCCGGGGGTAGGCACCCCGGGACACTGCAGGAGCCGGCCCTGGGGGTGGCGGTCCCCAGGGCCATCAAGGGCTCCAGGAGGGGGCCGCGCGGCCCCCTCCCTACATCAGCACAGCCCCGGGGAGGTGGTGGAGGCTTCGGGGGTCCAAAACGGACCCCCATTTTATTTGTTAGTGCCCCGGGAGGTGGCGGTCCCGGGGCGTGTGGGGGCTGGAGCCCCCCACACAGGTTGTTCAATTAATAAAAAAAGCCCCGGGGAGGTGGTGGTCCCGGGGCTGCGGGAGGGCTCAGAGCCCTCCCGCACCATCTTTAAAAAAAGCCCCGGGGGTGGCGGTCCCCGGGGCTTGGGGGCCCTTTGAGGCCCCCCACACATAAAATTAAACCCCCCACCATGCCCCCGGGACTTGGGCCACCCGGGGGCAAAATACAATCGAAGCGCGGGAGACCGCGCTTCGATTTTTTTTTTTTCGGCAGGATTCGCGCACCTTGAGCGCATCCTGCCGATTTTTAAAAAAAATTTTTTTTGAGCAAACCTAGGGGGTCAGGGTGTTTCTACCCTGCCCCCTTTGTGCGCTTTGCGCACTTGTTTCTGTCCCTCGGTTCTACCGAGGGACAAAATGGCTGCCAACATTTCCTGAATCGGAATGTTGACAGCCAGCTGACAGCCAATTAACATGCAGCTCGTGATCGGGAGGGTACGCGGACCCTACTCGGCCATAGATATCACTATCTTTTTACTTTTGATTTTCTCAGCAACTACTGAACGGATTTACACCATTTAACAAAAGGGTTCTTTCTGAACCAAGAACTACCTCTTTGCCAAATTTGGTGTAATTCCGTTCAGCAGTTCGGGCTGTAGCCGTGTCTAAAGTTTCCTATGGAAAATTGCATGGGGAAAACGCGTTTTGGGACCCCCCTTTTTCTCGGCCCCCGCTTGACGAATCCCCCGAGACTTTCAGGGTAGGAGCGGACCGGAGCGGGCCACAAAGTTTGAAAATTTCTCGAAGATACGTCAACCGGCAAGAGAGTTATTTCAAATAGAATGTCGCGGATTTCCTATGGATAATAGGTTGTAACTATAACTATCTACTGGCGACCGCCAGTAGATAATATATATATATATATATATATATATATATATATATATATATATGTATGTATGTGTGTATATATATATATATATATATATATATATATACATTCACTGAAAAAACCATAGGTTTCAGGGGCGTTATAGTTAGTTGGACATTTCACTCGTACAAAACCATAGAAATTCCCCCATTATAGTTAGTTCAGCTAACTATAACTCGCGCGCCCGCAATGCACTGCTGATGACATCACATATTACATCACTCATGACATGGTCAGTGACATCACTCATGACATCACTGATGACATCTCAAATGACATCACTGATGACATCATCCTTGTGATAGAGTGGCAGACCTCCTCTCACCCTAATATAACCTTTGATACACACACTCAAAAATACAAACTAACATTTTCAAAACAATGGACATACCAATACCAGTTACAACACACCTATTCAGTAATTCCAAGATCTACACACACATCCACTCATTCACCAACAGTCCCTATACAGTCACTCATACATGTACTCACTCATCATATGTACTCATACACCTATAAATCCTGTTACACACCGCCACTCATCCATAGAGTTACTCACACACAGTCACACATGCAAACAAAGTATCAAACATCCATTTACTTGCATATACAGTTATACACACACTACCACACTTACTTCTACAGAAACTTACACATACTTACTCTCTTAAACAATCACTTATAGAAACACCTACTTATTTGTACAGGAACTCTTCCAATCTCTCACTCTCACATATACTCACTTATATACACCAATACTCACATATACTAGTTTAAAACATATGTAGTTACTCATAAAGACACTATTGAGACAGTCATTCACTCACTAACACACCCATACACATACTCATCCACCTATACAGTCCTGCACACATGCTGTCTTCAACACATACAAACAGTGAGTCACTCATTCATGCATCTATGCACTAAGTAATAGCCCCCACTGAACCATATAGACACTCAGACACTCATACTGATACTCAAAAAACCAACTAATAACCCATATAGACACTCATGTAGCTACTCGCCCACCCATGCAGCCACTTATACACAAAGTGAGAGACTGATACAGATATTTTCATATTTAAACATTACTCACTAACCCATGTATTCACTAAGATACACTTAGTCAGTTATACAATCAATTTTACAAAAAAATCATCCATTAAGACACTTATATACCCATTTATTCTTCCATCGACCTTGAGATATACATATATAAAACATATTTAATTTTCAGAAAAACACACATTCATTGGATGATGTCATCAGTGATGTCATTTGAGATGTCATTTGAGATGTCATCAGTGATGTCATGAGTGATGTCACTGACCATGTCATGAGTGATGTAATATGTGACGTCATCAGCAGTGCATTGCGGGAGCACGAGTTATAGTTAGCTGAACTAACTATAACGGGGGAATTTCTATGGTTTTGTACGAGTAAAATGTCCAACTAACTATAACGCCCCTGAAACCTATGGTTTTTTCAGTGAATTTCTAAGGTTTTTTAAATGCTAATTTCTAACTATAACGTGCCTGAAACCTATGGTTTTTTCAGTGAATTTCTAAAGTTTTTTAAATGCTAATTTCTAACTATAACGTGCCTGAAACCTATGGTTTTTTCAGTGAATATATATATATTTATTATACTATGTATACATGTGAAAATGTCTCGGTCCCCTGTTTGCCTCGGTGGCACAGAAAAAATGGGTGGAACTGACGTCAGCACGTCGACGAGGTCCTCTTATGGCTCCGATGACGTCATACGGTGTCGCGAGTGGAGCCGTGCTATTATGACGTCCTCGTTGACGTGGGAGAGCTAGGAAAGAATTTCCGTGGAATGCTGGTGCAGGGGATATTCACCTAAGTGTTCAGGCTAGTCCTTTGGGAGCAACTGTTTATGTTGCCACTCCAGAAACCGAAACCAGTGATCCGAGGGCAGAGGCCCTGCAGATGGCACACGAGGTGGGGTGCCCAGTCGTGTGCACTGGCGGGGCAGCGAAGTGACAAGCACCACAACCCACAAAAAAGGTAACGAGGGCACTGAATAACACAGGATCTTCTCTTTGTATCTGGCAGGAATAACCAAGTTAAAATGCCCTAGTACCAAAATGTAGAATTAGTGCTACAACGGTCTTCAAGAGGACCTGCGATGCTGCTTCTGCCTCCCGTACCCTGGAGGTGGCACATGGGTCACGCAGTACGGTCATACTGCGGTGGGACGCACACTCGTTGACCTCTCATGGCACTGCTCCACACTTCAGGGAGGACGCTTTCCATTAGCTATGTTTTCTGATTACATGTCGCGCCGGCCCGTCCAACAACAGAACTCCTTTAGATCCAAACAGACTCTTCCACTCTCTCACCGGAAGTGAAACCAGGCCACGCGGACACTTTCACAATACAACAGCCGGGAATGCACTTTTCGGTAAAAAAACCACATTCCTTCCTCCTAATTAATCAAATAAACGTCTCACTGAAGAACAGGGGCCAGCTTCGATCGGTAAACAGCCGTTACAATGACTTTTTTACTTTGCGATACCATTACAACGCATGCATTACCACGCATGCGTTGTACATCATGAAGTCATTACTACGCATTTTTTTAGAACGCATGGTCATTTACCATGCATGCATTTACAACTAATTTTGTTGTAAAGGTATGTATGGTAAATGACCATGCGTTCTAAAAAACATGTAGACGATCCATGTCGTTGTAAGGAAACAGAGGCTGTTCCGTTTCCTCACAATGACGTGCACCGCCCCTCAGAGACGACGTGAAGCAGGAACCACGAGGAGAGAGGAACCACGAGGAGTGAGAGGTAAGGGGGATTGGGCATGGGGTGGGGGTTTCTTTTCTAGGGTTTAGGGTAGTGCAGTGGTGATTGGGTGGTGTAGGGGGTCGTGCTGGGGTAGTGTTTTAGGGTTTAGGGTAGTGCAGTGGTGTTTGGGTAGTGTAGGGGGTCGTGCTGGGGGTAGTGTTTTAGGGTTTAGGGTAGTGCAGTAGTGTAGGGGGTCGTGCTGGTGGTAGTGTTTTAGGGTTTAGGGTAGTGCAGTGGTGTTTGTGTAGTGTAGGGGGTCATGCTGGGGGTAGTGTTTTATGGTTTAGGGTAGTGCAGTGGTGTTTTAGTGTAGGGGGTCGTGCTGGGGGTAGATGTAGGGTTTAGGGTAGTGCAGTGGTGTTTGGGTAGTGTAGGGAGTCGTGCTGGGGGTAGTGTTTTAGGGTTTAGGGTAGTGCAGTGGTGTTTGTGTAGTGTAGGGGGTTGTGCTGGGGGTAGTGTTTTAGGGTTTATGTTAGTGCAGTGGTGTTTGGGTAGTGTAGGGGTAGTGCTGGGGTAGTGTTTTAGGGTTTAGGGTAGTGCAGTGGTGTTTGTGTAGTGTAGGGGGTAGTGCTGGGGGTAGTGTTTTAGGGTTTAGGGTAGTGCAGTGGTGTTTGGGTAGTGTAGGGGTTCATGCTAGGGGTAGTGTTTTAGGGTTTAGGGTATGGCAGTGGTGTTTGGGTAGTGTAGGGGGTCATGCTGGGGGTCTATTTAGGGTTTAGGGTAGTGCAGTGGTGTTTGTGTTGTGAGGGGGTCGTGCTGGGGATAGTGTTTTAGGGTTAAGAGTAATGCAGTGGTGTTTGTATAGTGTAGGGGGTTTAGGGTAGTGCAGTGGTGTTTGTGTAGTGTAGGGGGTCATGCTGGGGTAGTGTTTAGGTTTAGGTAGTGCAGTGGTGTTTGTGTAGTATAGTAGTGTTTTAGGGTTTAGGTAGTGCAGTGGTGTTTGTGTAGTGTAGGGGTCATGCTGTGGGTAGTGTTTTAGGGTTTAGGGTAGTGCAGTTGTGTTTGTGTAGTGTAGGGGTCGTGTTTTAGGGTATAGGGTAGTGCAGTGGTGTTTGGGTAGTGTAGGGGGTCATGCTGGGGTTAGTGTTTTAGGGTTTAGGGTAGTGCAGTGGTGTTTGGGTAGTGTAGGGGTCGTGCTGGGGGTAGTATTTTAGGGTTTAGGGTAGTGCAGTGGTGTTTGTGTAGTGTGGGAGGTCATGCTGGGGGTAGATTTAGGGTTTAGTGTAGTGCAGTGGTGTTTGGGTAGTGTAGGGAGTCGTGCTGGGGGTAGTGTTTTAGGGTAGTCCAGTGGTGTTTGTGCAGTATAGGGAGTCGTGCTGGGGGTAGTGTTTTAGGGTTTAGGGTAGTGCAGTGGTGTTTGGGTAGTGTAGGGGGTCGTGCTGGGGGTAGTGTTTTAGGGTTTAGGGTAGTGCAGTGGTGTTTGTGTAGTGTAGGGGGCCGTGCTGGGGGTAGTGTTTTAGGGTTTAGGGTAGTGCAGTGGTGTTTGTGTAGTGTAGGGGGTAGTGTTTTAGGGTTTAGGGTAGTGCAGTGGTGTTTGTGTACTGTAGGGGGTCGTGCTGGGTTCTAGTGTTTTAGGGTTTAGGGTAGTGCAGTGGTGTTTGTGTAGTGTAGGGGTCGTGCTGGGGGTAGTGTTTTTGGGTTTAGGGTAGTGCAGTTGTGTTTGGGTAGTGAAGGGGGTCGTGCTGGGGGTAGTGTTTTAGGGTATAGGGTAGTGCAGTTGTGTTTAGGTAGTGAAGGGGGTCGTGCTGGGGGTAGTGTTTTAGGGTAGTGCAGTGGTGTTTGTGTAGTGTAGGGGGTCATGCTGGGGGTAGATTTAGGGTTTAGGGTAGTGCAGTGGTGTTTGTGTAGTGTAGGGGGTCATGCTGGGGTAGTGTTTTAGGGTTTAGGGTAGTGCAGTGGTGTTTGTGTAGTGTAGGGGGTAGTGTTTTAGGGTTTTGGGTAGTGCAGTGGTGTTTGTGTACTGTAGGGGGTCGTGCTGGGTTCTAGTGTTTTAGGGTTTAGGGTAGTGCAGTGGTGTTTGTGTAGTGTAGGGGGTCGTGCTGGGTGTAGTGTTTTTGAGTTTAGGGTAGTGCAGTTGTGTTTGGGTAGTGAAGGGGGTCGTGCTGGGGGTAGTGTTTTAGGGTAGTGCAGTGGTGTTTGTGTAGTGTAGGGGGTCATGCTGGGGGTAGATTTAGGGTTTAGGGTAGTGCAGTGGTGTTTGTGTAGTGTAGGGGGTCATGCTGGGGTAGTGTTTTAGGGTTTAAGGCAGTGCAGTGGTGTTTGTGTAGTGAAGGGGTCGTGCTGGGGGTAGTGTTTTAGGGTAGTGCAGTGGTGTTTGTGTAGTGTAGGGGGTTGTGCTGTGGGTAGATTTAAGGTTTAGGGTAGTGCAGTGGTGTTTGGGTAGTGTAGGGAGTCGTGCTGGTGGTAGTGTTTTAGGGTTTAGGGTAGTGCAGTTATGTTTGGGTAGTGTAGGGTGTCGTGCTGGGGGTAGTGTTTTAGGGTTTAGGGTACTGCAGTGGTGTTTGGGTAGTGGAGGGGGTAGTGTTTAGGGTTTAGGGTAGTGCGCCCAACCAGCCACAATATCCGTGGACAAAGGGGATCCTGACTCTTTGGAACGCTCCGTCAATTGAATAATTTGGGTCAAGGGCCCTACCACGTCCAAGACCTATCAATTCCTTTCTTGGGATCCCTCATATACTTGGAGAAAAAGGTACATAGTTTCTCATCAATTTCAGGCGTGTGTGCCACCTTCCCCTTCAGTGAGGGCCTGGGGCATTCTCCCCTCATCCTATTCCTGACCTCCCTTTCAAGGGGTTGATGGATTTTCCCCACCACATACTCTGCCACTTTGGCATCAGGTGTCCACTCCGCTGACCTAGGATGGTAAATTTGGGTAGGCTCGAACATGTCCGAGTGGACCCCGTCCCCAACCGGGGACTGAGAGGAGTGGGACTCTGGACGCCAGGGACGCCCGAGTCCTTATCCTCATCGGAGGAGAAATCGTCCTCCGATACACCCTCTCCCTCTAAGGGAAACCCGCCGTCGGGGTCTACAATAGTGGTGACAGTGTCGCAATTTTCTCCGGGCCCCTCCTCCTCCCGGCAGGGTGCATGTTTTAGCGTTCGCGCACTCTTGAGGAAAGTCTCCGTAAGTTTATCAAATCCTTCCAAGTGCCCCGCGTTATGCTTAACGGCCCTTTTATTCCCCATCTGGGAGCTACTGGGACCCGCCACCACCAGATCTGGGTCACTGAACACCCCAGGGATGCTTTTCGCCAGCTTATCAACCTGATCCCTAAGAGGAGCCAGCGCCCTAGAAATAGTCAGAGAGAGGGCTTGGTCCACTGCTGGAGGGAGAAGTTGGGGGGCCATTCCTCATCCACTTCCTGGTAGGAGGAGTAAAAATGGTCTTCTGGAGAAGACATGATAGCAGAGGGTGTGAGCACAGAACAAATGCCCTTAAAATCCTTAAGGCAGCCCCCTCGCCGGTGCTCCAACACCTGGGCTTTCCCCGAAGCTGTTGTAAGAATAGACTGAGGTGCAATACCAATTACCACCACCAGGTGGTGCTGGTCACTAACGTGGCCGTGTGGGGAAATCACCGCGTAGCGGTGTCAAAATTAGGCGAGGGTTGGTCGGGAATCAAGCGGACACTAAAGAAGTGACCGGATTCCCAAACGCGCGTAAAGACCAGCAGGAGCGCTCGACGGAGCTGCCTCGCTCGGACCAGACGCGTCTGACAGGATCTCACCGCGCGCAGAGCACACAGTGGGAGAAACTGCGAGGGGGAGAACGTGCTCGGGCAAGAGCCTGCTGCGCAGGGAATATGAAACAATACCAAGGCAATAATGCTAAAAACGTGCACAAGAAACCGCTATACAAACAGCAACAACGTCAGATTAAGCCAAGAATGTAAGGAATGCACTTAACTGACGAGCAGTGAAGAAAGAGGAAGCGGAAGGGACGTCACGATATTATATACGATGGACTGTGATATGATTGGACTATAGTTGCCTTGGAGACTACCCCCTAATGGTTCATGGGTTGTGTAGTCTTTTGTTTAATGATTGTTGTGTTACGTTTTCTTTGAACTGCTATGCAAATAAAGTGAGGAAAAATATGCATAATCCTCGCCTCCGTCCTGCCATAGAATTCATTAAACTTTATTTCATCTGATTTAGAAACATAGATCATAAAAGTGTACATAAAAACAGTAAATCCTCTTTCCTAATACAATACAGTGAGAATTAATTAAAACCAGTAGGTAAAAACGGGTGTTACAAAGCCCGGTTCAGAGCAACTTCAGGTTAACAGAATCGTAAAGGTCAATGTTTCGCAAGATCAATCTCATGTACTTCGTGCAAAATACGCAATAAGGGGTCCAAGTAAGATGTAACGCTCCAATACCTGACCAGTTTGCACTATATAAAACTGCAGAAAAACTAAAGATAAAAAGTGTTTTGCACACTTCTGTCATTGGGCTATATGTGGGCTACATCTGGGTGATATTTGTGCTACATTTGGGCTCTTTTTTATCTGGTGGCCATCTTGGGAGACTTATTTGTTATGAAGTTTCCTAATTTCGTCATTTACTGCAGTCTCCTCAGTAGGAAATGCTTTCAGTTTTTTACTTTGATTCCATCAAGAAGGCATTCAGATGTGTCACACATTTGCCATAAATTCAGAATGTTAGCACTCTAGTTGTTCATTAGATCACTGTAGTAAAGCTACTGCTCACCAGGGAGTTAACTGGAAGTCTACTGCTGGTATTGAAAGTGATTGTTTCAGTCTGCATGTCAGAATTTTCTAATGAAATAGAAGAGGATTTGAGATCTCACTTAAAACATGCCCTAAATTTTCTTTCTGCAGCACTAACCATAATTTCTATGGCAAAATGAACCCCTCATTTTGTTCCTTTTTAAATTAAATGTTTAAGTGTTACCAGTTTATTCCAATCAAGATGGCTTCAGGTGTGCCATACTTTTGTCATAAGTAAGGCTGTTAGCACTCTAGTTGTTCTTTAGAACTCTCTGGGAAGCTGCAGTAGAACACAAAGGCATCAACTGACAGGCTGCTCCTGTTGAAATATAACAGGAAGATATTTGAGATCTCACTTAAAACATGTCCTAATTTTTCTTTCTACAGCACTAACCATAATTTCTATGGCAAAATGAACCCCCTCATTTTGTTCCTTTTTAAATTAAATGTTTTAAGTGTTACCAGTTTATTCCAATCAAGATGGCTTCAGGTGTGCCATACTTTTGTCATAAGTAAGACTGTTAGCGCTCTAGTTGTTCTTTAGAACACTCTGGGAAGCTGCAGTAGAACACAAAGGCATCAACTGACAGGCTGCTCCTGTTGAAATATAACAGGAAGATATTTGAGATCTCACTTAAAACATGTCCTAATTTTTCTTTCTACAGCACTAACCATAATTTCTATGACAAAATGAACCCCCTCATTTGGTTCCTTTTTAAATTAAATGTTTTAAGTGTTACCAGTTTATTCCAATCAAGATGGCTTCAGGTGTGCCATACTTTTGTCATAAGTAAGGCTGTTAGCACTCTAGTTGTTCTTTATAACACTCTGGGAAGCTGCAGTAGAACACAAAGGAATCAACTGACAGTCTCTGCCCTTGTTGGATGTACATGTTTTACTGAGAATGTCAGACTTCATTCTCACATGACTGAGAAAGATAATGTGAATTTACAGAAAATATGCTCTCATTTTAGCTTCTGGAGCACCTTCCAAAACATGTATAGGACAAGCATGTGAAAATAGTTTTCTCTCAAACATGATTCATGATATCCCAGCAGAAGGTTTTTCACAGGGTAAAATCACCTTAGAACACACCACAATACCTGAAATTAGTATGGTACCATCAACAAATGAATTCTAATGTAACTAAAGTCTGTTATCACCCTTTATAGTTCTCCTTTTGGTAACCCTCAAAATCTTCGATTCACTACAATGCATTTCAATGGGGTACTATCATTTATATTGGTCCCAAGATGGCTGCCAGCAATTCCAGGATGAAGTGCTGACAGCCAATCAGATCTCACGATGACATGTGTGGTTAGGCTCCGCCCAGATATATATGTGTTTTTACTTTTGATTTTCTCAGGAACTACTGAACGGATTTACACCATTTAACAAAAAGGGTTATTTCTGAACCAAGAACTACCTCTTTGCCAAATTTGGTGTAATTCCGTTCAGCAGTTCGGGCTGTAGCCGTGTCTAAAATTTCCTATGGGAATTAACATGGAGAAAACACGTTTTGGGACCCCTCCTTTTTTCTCGGCCCCCGCTTGCCGAATCACCCTGAAACTTTCAGGATAGGAGCAGACCGGAGCGCCCCACGTGTTTTGAAAATTTCGCGAAGATTCATCAACCGGCGCCAAAGTTATTGGAAATAGAATGTTGCGAATTTCCTATGGAAAATAGGTCCTAACTATAACTATCTACTGGCGACCGCCAGTAGATAATGTGTGTGTGTGTGTGTGTGTGTATGTATATATATGTGTATGTGTATTTATATGCATATATGTATATATATATATATATTCACTGAAAAAACCATAGGTTTTAGGGACAGTTATAGTTAGTTGGACATTGCACTCGTACAAAACCCGTGAAATTCCCCCGTTATAGTTAGTTCAGCTAACTATAACTCGCGCCCGCAATGCACTGCTGATGACGTCACATATTACATCACTCATGACATGGTCAGTGACATCACTGATGACATCACTGATGACATCTCAAATGACATCACTGATGACATCATCCAGTGACTGTGTGTTTCTGTAAAGTTTAAATATTTTTTATATATATAGGGAAAGGCGTATTGAAGAATGAGTGGGTGTATAAGTGTCTGTATGGATGATTTAGTAGGTGCGTGACTAATTCTATAAGTGAGTGATTAAACGTATCTTACTGAATGCATGGGTTAGTGACTAAACTGGGTGAATGTCTGTATCTGTCTGTTGCTGTGTAAGTGGCTGCATGGGTTTGTGAATAGCTACATGAGTGTCTATAAGAGTTATTGATTTGTTGTCTGAGTATCTGTATGGGTGCCTGAGTGTTTGTGTGGATGGGGTGTGTGCGACTGTGCATAGATGTGTGAGTGGGTGATTCACTGGGTGGATGGTTTCAAGAGTGCATCTGTGATAGACTGTATGGGTGGGTAAGTGTGTGTAAGAGTGTGTTAGTGAGTGAATGTATGTCCCAGTGGTACATGTGTGAGTAACTACATATGTGAAAGGCAGTATATATGTGTGTTGGAGTATATAAATAGCTATAAGCGAGAGTGAGTGATTGTGATAGTGGCTGTATGGATGAGTGTGTGCTTGTATCAGTGATTGTATAAGAGCGTAAGAATGTGCTAGTATTTGTATGAGTAAGTGAGCTGGTGTGTGTATAACTGTATAGGTGAGTAAATGGTAGTGTGTTTAATTATTTGCATGACTGACTAGGTGTGTGAGTACCTCTATGGATGAGTGGCGGTGTTTGAGTGTCTATATAGGAGTATGAGTGCATATGATAGTCCTGTACTGAGTGACCATAAGTATGAGTGACTGTACGGGTGAGTGAGTGGATGTGTGTGTGTAGACCTAAGAATCAGTGAGTGGGTATGTAGTTATTGGTGTTGGAGTGTCTATGGTTTTGCGAATAGCAGTCTGTAATTTAGAGTGGGTGTATCAAAGGTTATATTAGGGTGTGAGAAGATGCATGAAATTATCACATGGATGATGTCATCAGTGATGTCATCAGTGATGTCATTTGAGATGTCATCAGTGATGTCATCAGTGATGTCACTGACCATGTCATGAGTGATGTAATATGTGACGTCATCAGCAGTGCATTGCGGGCGCGAGTTATAGTTAGCTGGACTAACTATAACGGGGGAATTTCACGGGTTTTGTACGAGTGCAATGTCCAACTAACTATAACTGTCCCTAAAACCTATGGTTTTTTCAGTGAATTTCAAAGGTTTTTTTAATGCTAATTTGTAACTATAACGTCCCTGAAACCTATGGTTTTTTGAGTGAATTTCAAAGGTTTTTTAAATGCTAATTTGTAACTATAACATGTCTGAAACCTACGGTTTTTTCAGTGAATTTCAAAGGTTTTGTAAATGACAATTTTTAAATGTATTAATTGTTATATAAATTTTTTTCATACTGATTTACTACATTTTTAGAAACAATTTTTTTTTACATATTTTATTTTTTAAATTACATTGTAATTACATTATACATTACATTACAAAAATACTTTCTCAGAATGAATTACTTTAGTTTAAATACTTTGCACATAGGCAATAGACTTTTAAGTACAGTAGTTACAGTTGTTGCAATGGGCAACACATTTTCAAACACAATGCAACATTCAGCTCAATGTGAATTTCTAGTTAAATGCAATTAGTTACTTTATGGATTACTTTTTCTAACCACAGGACTGGATCCTAGATTCAGTCCTGGGACATCTCCTGTAAACAGTTGAGTAAAAGCGTTTTGGTTACAGTCGTGATTTTTAAGGAATATTATTGTACTTTAAAAGTTGACACTTAGAAACTTTTTCTCATAGAATCACCAATGTTATCCTATGGAAGGAAATTCACTTAGAAGGTAAAAACTGTTATCGTTACTTTTTCTTACTCAGTGTTGGATCCTGGATCCAGCACTGGTGCATCTCCTGTAAACAGTTGAAAGAATGCGTTTAAGTCATACAGGCGATTTTTTAGGAATATTTGTAGTTTGTGAAAATCGACACTTTTAAACTTTTCTGCTAAAAACCAGACAATGGATTCCTATGGAAGAAAATATAAGTTACTGGTAAGTACGGTTAAAATTACTTTTCAGGGTCAGTGCTGGGCTAAAAGATGCAGCACTGGGTTCTCTCCTGATAACCGGTGAGTAAATTGGAATTCGTACTTTGGTTGATTTTAGAGGAATATTATAAAGTTCCAAAACTTCACACTTAGAAGAATTTCCAAGTGAAACCAGTCAATGTTAGCCTATGGAAGGAAATTCAAGTTACTGGTAAGTACGGTTAAAATTACTTTTCAGGACCAGTACTGGGCTGAAAGATGCAGCACTGAGGTCTCTCCTGATAACAGGTGAGTAAATCAGAATTCGGATTTCGGCTGATTTTAGAGGAATATTTGTATGTTTCAAAAATCAACACTTAGAAACTTTTTCAGCAAAAAGCAGGCAATGATATCCTATGGAAGGAAATTCAAGTTACTGGTAAGTACGGTTAAAATTACTTTTGAGGATCAGTACTGGGCTGAAAGATGCAGCACTGAGGTCTCTCCTGATAACAGGTGAGTAAATCGGAATTCGTATTTCGGCTGATTTTAGAGGAATATTTTAAAGTTCCAAAACTCCACACTTAGAAGAATTTCCAAGTGAAACCAGTCAATGTTAGCCTATGAAGGAAATTCAAGTTACCGGTAAGTACGGTTAAAATTACTTTTCAGGACCAGTACTGGGCTGAAAGATGCAGCACTGAGGTCTCTCCTGATAACAGCTGAGTAAATCAGAATTCGGATTTCGGCTGATTTTAGAGGAATATTTGTATGTTTCAAAAATCAACACTTAGAAACTTTTTCAGCAAAAGCAGGCAATGATATCCTATGGAAGGAAATTCAAGTTACTGGTAAGTATGGTTAAAATTACTTTTCAGGATTAGTACTGGGCTGAAAGATGCAGCACTGAGGTCTCTCCTGATAACAGGTGAGTAAATCGGAATTCGTATTTCGGATGATTTTAGAAGAATATTTGCACAATGGTGAAGGGAGGGGCGGGGCCTGAGGTGACATCTGTGAAGCGCGCTCCGTGGCGCGTTTTAAGTTGGGGGATTAAGTCCCTTGAATCCTGAGGGTCCCTAGGGGCCAACTAGCCCACCAGGAACCTCCAATATGCGCCAGGGGCTGCGTTGCAGAGACGTGTAGAGAGGCCACACCCTCTTTACACCTCTCTGCAACGCAGCTCTGTGGCGCTTTCTGGATGTACCTGTTGGGCTAGTTGGCCCCCAGGGACCCTCAGGATTGAAGGAGATTTAATCCCCCAACTTAAAACGCGCCACGGGGCGCGTTTGCACAGATGTCACCTGAAGCCCCGCCCCTCCCTTCACCACTGTGCAAATGCGCCCGTGGCGCGTTTTAAGTCGGGGGATTAACTCCCCTTGAATCCTGAGGGTCCCTGGGGGCCAACTAGCCCAACAGGTATATCCAAAAGCGCTACAGAGCTGCGTTGCAGAGAGGTGTAAAAGGGGCGTGGCCTCTGTACACCTCTCTGCAACGCAGCCCCTGGCGCATACTGGAGGTTCCTGGTGGGCTAGTTGGCTCCCAGGGACCCCCAGTATTCAAGGGGAATTCGTCCTCTCTGCAAACGCGCCAGGGGCGCGTTTGCAGAGTGGTGAAGGAAGGGGCGGGGCCTGCGGGCCCGATCATTTTTTTGTTTGTTTTTTTTGTTTTTGTCCCCTGAAGGGGGGCTGTGTGGCCCCCTTACTTTTTCCTGTTTTTGGGCCCTGGGGACCCCATCCCCCAGGGCCTTACCCCTTTTTTTTAATTAAATTTTTTTTTTTTAAACGGGAAGGGGGCCGCGTGGCCCCCCTTCCCTGGGCCTGTATTGGCCCCGGGGACTCCATCCCCCGGGGCATGGCCTCTATTTTTATTTTTATTCTTTGGAGGGGGCTGCGTGGCCCCCCTCCTCTGGCTATTTAAGGCCCCGGGGACCCCATCCCTCGGGGCCGGCCATACCCTTTTTTTTTTTTTTTAATTTTTTTAAACTTTTGGGAGGGGGCCGCGTGGCCCCTCCCGGGCCACTACTTGCCCCGGGGACCCCATCCCCCGGGGCTGGCCCTCTCCGTTGGGGACTGTGGGGGTCCCCAAGCCCCCACAGTCCCGCCGGCTCCCGCGTCCCTTGGGAGCCGGCATTGCTTTTACACATGGGGAGCTGCTAAGATGCAGCTCCAGATGTGGAAAGTCGGCTTTGGATATTGGAAGAGAGAGCAGGTTTCCTGCTCTCTCTTCCAATATCCAAAGCAGTTTGCTATGGCAGGACGGGAGCCGCGAGGCTCCCGTCCTGCCATAGTAACCACAGTGTCCCGGGGTAGGCACCCCGGGACACTGCAGGAGCTGGCCCTGGGGGGTGGCGGTCCCCAGGGCCATCAAGGGCTCCAGGAGGGGGCCGCGCGGCCCCCCTCCCCTTGAGTTGCACAGCCCCGGGGAGGTGGTGGTCCCTGGGCTCTGGAGTCCGTAACGGACCCCCATATTTAAATGTTTAGTGCCCCGGGAGGTGGCGGTCCCGGGGCGTGTGGGGGCTGGAGCCCCCACACAGGTTTTTCAATTTTAAAAAAAGCCCCGGGAGGTGGTGGTCCCCGGGGCTGCGGGAGGGCTCAGAGCCCTCCTGCACCATTTAAAAAAAAGCCCCGGGGGTGGCGGTCCCCGGGGCTTGGGGCCCTTTGAGGCCCCCACACATAAAATTAACCCCCTCACCATGCCCCCGGGACTTGGGCCACCCGGGGCAAATACAATCGAGCGCGGGAGACCGCGCTCGATTTTTTTTCCGGCAGGATTCGCGCACCCTGAGCGCATCCTGCCGATTTTAAAAATAATTTTTTTATTTTTTTGCCCAGGGGGTCCTTGTGGGACCCCTGAGCAAGCCTAGGGGGTCAGGGTGTTTCTACCCTGCCCCCTTTGTGCGCTTTGCGCACTTGTTTCTGTCCCTCGGTTCTACCGAGGATAAAATGGCTGCCAACATTTCCTGAATCGGAATGTTGACAGCCAGCTGACAGCCAATTAACATGCAGCTCATGATCGGGAGGGTACGCGGACCCTACTCGGCCATAGATGTCACTATCTTTTTACTTTTGATTTTCTCAGCAACTACTGACCGGATTTACACCATTTAACAAAAAGGGTTCTTTCTGAACCAAGAACTACCTCTTTGCCAAATTTGGTGTAATTCCGTTCAGCAGTTCGGGCTGTAGCCGTGTCTAAAGTTTCCTATGGAAAATTGCATGGGGAAAACGCGTTTTGGGACCCCCTTTTTTCTCGGCCCCCGCTTGACGAATCCCCCGAGACTTTCAGGGTAGGAGCGGACCGGAGCGGGCCACAAAGTTTGAAAATTTTGCGAAGATACGTCAACCGGCAAGAGAGTTATTTCAAATAGAATGTCGCGGATTTCCTATGGATAATAGGTTGTAACTATAACTATCTACTGGCGACCGCCAGTAGATAATATAATATATATATATATATATATATATATATATATATATATACATACACACACATATGTATACACATATATATAAAGTGAGATGATCTTTATTGGCAGGTATTGCCCTCACACACCGATGTGGGTGTCATGCTTCATCATCAGGCTTAGCTCCTCGTGGTGCCGGTGCTGCAATTCCCCATAGGCCCCACGAGAGAGCTCTTTAACAGAGATCTTTTATTTTAGCCGTGATTGCTTGCAGCTGTGTGGGGACTCAGAAATGAGTGTAGTGAAAAAAGTGGTTTAAAACTACTTAAGAGGTACCGGGAGATATATTTAATCAGGGATCCTCCTGGTAGCATTAAAAACAGATATGTGTCGATTGTCAAGACAGTTTTATAAAGCGTGACAAACTTGTGTAAGGTGCTTAGGAGGTCGACATGTTTCACGCCTTCGTGGTCCAGGAGGAATCCGTGGCGTTTCTTCAAGACCAATGAAATCAACTGTCACAACCCTTACTCAGGGCAGAGTTTTGAACTTATAATGACTGGGTTCTGTCTAATGGTCTCTAGTGGTGATAAAAAGGTTAATAGTACCAGCAGATAATCACCCTACACCGATCTCGCATTCCAAACCACATGAAAAGGACTTGTAGTGCTTTAGGTCAAAACAGAGGGCCGCGTGATTACTGCGGTATGAATGAGTCTGACGTGGAGATTTGCATGTGACCTACCACTCGCTCTGCCAGGCAAGTATGTAACATTCCCTTGCATAGAAACGCTCTAGGGACATCAATTGTCTTATTTCAGAATGTACCTGAAATATGAAATCTCTAAGAATGCACAATTTATTTTCAGATATGCTACTTCTCTCATTCTTTTGAATTGTTCTCCTCATCCCCTTTTTCTCACTTTTATTTGCATGTGCCTCAGCTCCTGACATTAATCGCAGCTCCTACACAATGAAGACCATCTCTACTGAGACCAGAGGACCCTCAGATCGAGAGGTGATGCAAGTATATAGTACCATGGCCTAAGTTGCAATAAATGTAAAGGTTTGGGAGAGATAATCCAAGTCTGCAAGCTTTGGCATGAGAGTAAAGTTTAATGGACATAAGATATGGCAATTCCCTATATATAAGTGGCCCGAGGTTCCTTGGATGTATATAGTGATGACCAATGTCAATGTTCATGGGCCCCAACAATGGAAAGGTAGTTCCCATGTGTGGTGTATTCAGTACTCCATGGATGGATGGATGAATGGATGGATGGATGGATGGATGGATGGAAGGATATGTTGCTAAAAGATTCAATGGATGGAATAATTTATCTACATTTTAATGTCTAGGGATCCTAGGATTGATGGATGGAAAGATGCTGTACTTAAGATGATGGACAGATCTTATACATGTTGGTGTCCAGAGCCCTTAAGGCTGTTGGAGAGATACCATGCACATCAGTATATAAAATTGGACAGATACTCTGCATATCTGTCCACGGCTCTTGAATGAATATAGACACACTCTGCATGGCAGTGTCAAAGATGCTTTAGGAGGATAAAGAGCCCCTGGTATAGGTGACGAGATGCCCTACATGACAGTTTCCAGAGCCCTAAGATGAAAGTATGGAGAGATACCTTAAATGTTTCTCTTCAGGCCCACATAACAGACGGAGGCCTTGCATGTCAGGATATGGGGCTAGGACGGATGGATGGAAAAATGGCATGCACATCACTATCGTCTATGATCTATGACATTCATACACATCAAATTCCTCTGTGTGCATGCTCCAGAAACTCATAAAACATGAGAAAATTAACTTTTATGATATCAATTTTACAGAGACTACAAGCTTACCTAAATTTGGGATTTATTTAATTAAAACCAGGTAGGATCAAATTTTGATAACAGAAGCCATAGGCATTCCTATCTTAGTGCTTAGTTTGTAAATGAACGCATGTCAGTGCTCTAATCTCTGCTCAGAAGCTTGTGGCCGTTGTTATTAAATGTCCTCATAGTCTTCAATCAACCTCATCACTTGCAGACCTCAACTTTTTGAGCAGTGCCAGCACCATGACTAGGATTTCACAGAGCCTGGTGCTGACACAGTCAAAACCTTTTTGAAGAGTTTAGCACCTATGTGCCTATCGAGAACATAGTTAATTAGGTTGGTGGGGAAGCTATTCCAAATAACAATGCCTTAATAGGTAACAGCTACTTCTCAATACATGAAACACTAAGCAATCAATATAAACAGTAGGCCTCCAAATGACAGCATCAGGACTTTCAGGATGCTGACTTCGAATATTACCTAAGTGAGAATGCTATCAGAACTCATATATTTACTCACTCATCCACCTACACATTCCTCAGTGAGTTAAGCACTGGCCCCAGAGATCTATCTGAAACTTACACGTCACTCATCCCTGAACTGTACATGTTCTATGAGTGATGAAAGCTTGGAATAATTTTCCCTGCTAAGTCTGTTCTGCCAGAAATGGGAGACTGAGCATATTGCCCTCCTTTGAGAGAGGGAGGCTTGATTTTCTACTGCCACACTGCCCCTGTTCATTAAGGAAGTATAGCTTGCTCTGCTGTTGTCCAATTTGTACCTTTCCTGTGATGGGAAAAACTTCTACTGATGCTACCTGTGAGGATTTGGGTACGTTATATGATATGGCTGTGGGCTCTTATCATGTAAAACACTCGCAAACATTGTCTTGGGTCCAGTGAGGCTCATTTGTAAACCTTAAGCGCAACCCTGGGCAGCTGTGGCTTTGAGCAGCAGGGCTAAGCAAAAGGAACAATATGTAAAGCATATAACAGCACCAAAATACAAAATAAGAAAGTCACACAACAAGAAAGAAACACAGCAATAATTTGTAAACATTAAGGCCCTGATTATGATGTCGGTCAGAGTTGCCTCCAACCGACATCAGTCGACAGTACAGACCGCAGTATTACAATATGACCGCACATGGTGCGGTCGCATACTCCCATTTCTCTATGGGTGCTTGTGCTGCGGCCGTAAACCGGCCATAGCACAAGCTCTCATAAAGAAATTAGAGATTCTGTTATTCCCTGCACCATGTGGCAGGCACCTCAAGGTGCCTGCCTCAAGGTGCCTGCCACAAGGTGCAGGGATTAACAGGGGGCACCATAGATGCAGTCCTTCTGATGGTGCAGCCTCTCTCTGCGTAGTTTCAAGGGCAGCAGCGCAGTTCTTCTTTGGTTCTTTCTTCAAGACAAGAGTGATCTAGCGAGCGGCGTGCCAGTGATGCCATATTTATCCCAAGATAGTGCCCTGATGGGACCATCCAGTCATCAGCCAATAGAATATTGGGTCCTCCTAGGGCGGTGTTTCCTGCAAAGTGTGGCATCTTTCTATCCCAGAGTGCACTACTCTAGCCACAATCACAATGTTGGGACCCATTCTCAGCTGCCTGGAGCTCGGTAGCCCATGTTAGGGGTGTGGTTATCAAGGGGCTTCATGCCCTTGGGAAAACTGGTTGGGGGAACATGTTTTACCTCTTTGTCCCGCTCTCTAACTTCTCTGCAAGAACAAAAGGCATCCTGCCTTGGGGTGTTGTTGCCGGTGGCCCTTCAAAGGTGACTTCCCCTCTGAAGCTCGCCTTTTGGGCTACCACCCCGATTGGCCTTCCTCGGCGAGGATGTAAGACCTAACTCTGTGCCAACTGCCTTTGTTCCTTAGCCTGGGAGTCAGTGGCACATGTCCCCAGGTGGGCAGAAAGTTGCCTCTGTGCTAAGGCCTTTGTGATGCCACTGGACTAGCTGGAGACAACTTTTAGTCAACTTTCTAAAAGTTTCCTAACTTTAAAAGTTACATAAAGCTCGACTTGGGCATCAAGCCAGATTTAGTGCCACAATTAATTTGATACATTACAGTACCCAGTTAGGTTGTCCCATTCAGAAGTTATCCAGCCTGGGGAGCCAGCCGGTAACCCTGTGTTACCCAATGGGGATACTAACTTCTGCCCAGCAAAACATCAATTTTGAGGTGTTGCTGTTAAGACATATAACAGATATATATTTTACTTAGCAGCATACAGCTTCCTGACATAGGACCTCATAGGCCTCCCTTAGGGGGATCTTATATATAATGTTAAGGGAGTGGTGGCTTTGCCATTGGTTTTAATGGCAAAGTCGAACTAGCAGTGTACATACTGCCCTTCCAGTCTGCAATGGCAGGCTGGGAGCCATTTTGTTCTTTGTCACGCTCAGGGTGGCACAACCAGTGCTGCAGCCCTGTGTGGACACTCTCCTTACATGCCCTGGGTACCATATACCAGGGACTTATAAGTAAGTTAGTACTAGCCAATTCAACATACTTTTGTTAAGGGTTAAGAGCACTGGCACTGAGGTCTGGTAGCAGGCCTCAGTGCACTCAGAGTCAAAAAACCAGCAGCATCAGTCCAAAAATGAGGGGGTGAAAATGCAAAAAGAGGAATTTCCTTATACTACCCCATACCTGTCTTCTGAAAGGTAAGACACTAGGTATTCGGAAAGAGTTAGATACCAAGTTGTTCAACCTCTACAAAACCCTATATTGGAATTAGAGTCCCTCTAAAACCCTGTTTGGAAGACAAGGCTTTGGATTGTGATAAACAATACGCATGGATTATTGAGAAGCTACGGTGTCCTAATTAAAAAGACTATATCTCCAGAGTACATAAAGGAGAATTAAAAGTGGAGTAGCGGCGCTCTGAGTACGCAAATAATGGCACAGGTCAGTTTGTGCACTATCAACGAGACATTAACCATACCTTAATGGAGTTTTATGTACAACTTAATGGGGCTCCCAAGAAGGCGCTGATCAGGGAGGTAAAGGCCTTCCTGGACAGAGCTCCTCTGGGAGCTCTGAGTCCTATGGAGATGAAGAGTTTAGGCAGTCCCATTTCTGCCGCGGAGATAAGGGGGGCTATTAAGGACCTAGCCAGAGGAAAATGTTGGGGTCCTCCTGTAGGCCTCTCTCCATGCTCAATATTGATTTAAAAATCTTTAGCAAGTGCTGACCACCAGATTGTATCCCTGTTTTACCACCTGGATCCATGCATATCAAAATAGGTTTATGCAAGGACGCAGCGCATCTCTTAACCTCTGAAGACTGTATAGGGTGTTACATGAGCTTAAGGCTGAATCATACTCTGGGGCGATAGAGATTTCCATTGTCTGGAGAGAGTCTTTGACACTATCCAGTGGCACTATCTAGAGGCAGTCATGTTGAGGCTGGGCTTACACTAATCCAACAGCTAGGGTGAGGACTGGACAGTATATTTTCCACCAGTACCTTGTTTAGTGGCACACAGCAAGGGTGTCCCCACTATCCCCTCCTCTTCCCACATGTGATTAAACCATTCGGTGCAATGTGTAGGACAGAGGTGGGAAGAGGGATAGACTGTTGGCAGAGGATGTGCGTCTCATATCCTTAAATGCAGATGTCCTACTCCCACATCAAAAAAGAGGAGATGGATCTGCCACCAATGATGCAACTGTTGTCGGAATTTGGGTTAATCTCTGGGTTTAAGAATAATGAATCTAAAACATGTTTTTCCGATGTCAGCAATGGGAAGGTCACCTGGAGCTGGTGAACTGGGACTTGGTTGAGCCCCTTATACCTTCAAATACTTTGGGATACAAATTTATCATGACATTGCTGACCTTCGAGAAGGAAATTTGGGGGGGTGTTGAGATTACTTAAATTTAGCATGGCCTTCTGGCGTTTACTGCGCCTGCAGAATATGGCACATCTGACCTTGACTAAAATGGTCATGGTGCCCAGATTATTATATTATTTTATTAATTTACCGTTGTGGGACGCTGGTTTCATGGTTCAAGCAGTTGCACTCACTGGGCAGAGATTGGCTCTCAACGTGTTTCCTTAGAAGCATATAGGAGACCAATTTCGGAGGGTGTCCTGGGAAGCTAGATTATGAAATGTACTACGTGGCGGTACATCTACAATGGGTTGCACCGTGGCTGGATAGGGAAAACATGAAGGAGATGGGCTGGGTGAGGAACAAACCTAATTTGTGCACTTTAATAGTGCTTCTAATTGAGGCTAAAATTAAAACTGGCAGCATACGTTATTTCTGTGTGCAGGGTTAAAATGCTGGAAGAGATGTCTTAGGAGACATCAAGATACATCCCATATGCCCCTTCACTGACATTAGTTCGGTTCGCTCACTTTCTTCAGTGCGCACTAGCTTACACACTGGACTGAAGTATGGGTCATGATAGTTGGGAAATGCTATTGGACAGAGACCATTATCTCCTTAAATACCTTCATTAAAGAATATGAATTGCCACCTGGACAATGCTTAACATATGGGGCCCAACCCTGGCGTTCAAGAACGTATGGGGAGCAAGCACTGAAGAACCCCAACGACTTGGCATTTGCAGTTATTAGTAAAGATGGGAGCTGGACGTCATCTGGTGACCTGATTTTATAAGGCATTAAATAAGAAGGTACATAAATACTTGGGTAGGATTAAGGCAAGGGAGGAGGAGAATCGAGGGTACATAATTGAAGTGAGTGAATGGGATAGGATACTGGCATTTCTCTAGAAGGTATCTAGGAATATTAGACAAAAGTTTATTCAGTTCGATTATACACAATCGACATAACTCACGCCCTGTAATATAACTGAGACATATGGCGGAGGCCCAGGGACCTGCCCTAGTTATAATGCATCCACTGCAGTTTTATTTGACTTGGTCTGGACCTGTCCTCCAATGGGGGCTTATTGGTCACAGATCGCTCAACATTTTGGACTAACTCTAAATAGAGAAGTGGCTTTTACCCCATAGGTGTGCCTCCTAGGAGGCTTTTCTAGACCAAATTCAAGAAATTTTACTGATGAAAACCTAGTACCCAGAGAGAGCATCTTCAAAGGCTGAAACATGTCAACACCATTTAGGGTGCAAGGGCAATCATTCTCGTTCTCACCCATTTTCATATTTTAATAATACCTAGGTTGCCCAACATTAAAGTAAATCTCTAAAAGTATTTTCATATAAGGATCCCATCCAACAATCTCATAAGTGCTCCCTAGAATATAATCGACCTCATCTCGGTTTATAGGAACCTGGAAGAGAACCAATGATATAAAGCATGCCACTAAAGGAGTGGGTGAGTGTTTTTAAAATAAATAAAATGTTTGTCCATCAGTCGGCCACTCTGCCTTGCTTCATATCTGATAGCAGAGCTAACATATGAGTACAGGAGATCATTGTGTGTTTTTGTACACTACTGAGGACTGAGCACTGAGGACTGTTACCCCTATCAGGAAGTTCCCTCTCCGTCCCAGACCAGAATTGGTATGTCTGTGACAATATAGGTGAATATGCGCCCTTTCCCATGATTATCACATCTGAGAGCACCTTTAAATAATTCAATTCAGGATGCCCACTGTATACAATCTCTCTTGTCTATGGTTAAGTAGAAGATAATGTTGCTCCACCTATAAAAAATAAAGACATATATAGGAGAAACAAGACAACTGACTTGCCTTTTGAGGCATTAGTTAAATTATCACCACAGAAATGGCGTGGTTCACTAATTCTAATAAAGGCCACTTATTCCAATGAAATAATCTAAGTGAAACAATCCAAAAATACACTATTTTATGTAAAAGTTTGTACCTCATTGATAAGTAAAGTTACAGTCAGCAACACTTACAGCAGGGTAGGAGGTTCAGGCTGAGCAAAGAGCTCATCAGCCACCACAGTGCTGGTCTTCAACACAGGATACAACACAGATGGGGCTGCATCACCACCACTGCCCTATTGGCTCTGCTAGTGAGACCGGAGATCCTTTGGTGTTGAGAGCATGGTTCATGGTCTCAAGGCATATTCACTCCCACTGCCCACACTCCTTCAGCTGGAAGTGTGACTTTGCAGTGTGGGCATGGCCTGCTTCATAGCGAAGTTACAGTGACTCACCATGTTGACAGCCTCACCAACAGCATGTTGTGAGCCCTCTTCAAGGCCTATATAGAATGTGAGATACCTGTATTCCTTGGGAAAACACGTGACTCCACAGGGGCAATATTTGAGCACTGAAACATGTTGATGAAACAGAGAGGTAGAGTCCATTGTTCAGCCCTCCTGTGTTTAATCTTGTGGTAGGCAGCCATCTATAAAAACACATTTGTAGCTATCCCACAGATGACTTTAATATAGCTCTGACAGTTTAACAAAGGGAGAACATAAATGTAACATAATGTCACTCAAAATAGGGAACCTATAACTAGGAGATTATACAACCAGTAAACAGTAGTACTCTTGAAATATGGAACCAACTGATGAAGTATACTACGCTAGGTAGGTGAACCTTCACCCCATATGAGCACATGAATGTATGGTGATTTCATAAGAGGTTTGGTTTTATCTTATAAGAATTTATGAGTCTTGTATATCTGTGAATATAAATCATTCAACAGATCTTTAATGCATCTCACTCTTTAGCGTGCTAGCTACCTGTGTTCTGTCTGACCTGTATGTGTGAGAAAATTGTGGAATGTTACTTCTGTCACCTATCATTATTATTTGTGCTATGAAAAGTTGCGCTGCTGTGGTCCATGTTGTACCTTCATTGTGTTGTGAAAGTCAGTATAGAATTTTCAACTACACATAATTAAAAATGCGTCAAATTGTCAATGCTAATTTTAATGCATGAGGTGAGTAATATGCGAGCAGAGTTTACTTTTGTTTGGGTTTGTAGGTGACTTTGTAAAATTTTAGAACATAGCTGAGAAAGGACTCCATGTTATGTATAACACCTCTAACCAATTCTGCCATTTTAGCCAACAGCTCTGTGCATTCAGTGATTTTTAAACCCCTAATGAAAGACACTTTTTTTTTTTTTGTTTAAATTTCTTTATTGGGAATTTTATTTTTCATGGTACATAGATACACATTATTAACAGTACATGAGGACAGGCATGTGCAGGCAATTGAGCGGTAGCATTGCTCCATAGAACAACCATCTCAGTAAATATGCAACGTCTCGTGTTATAAACAATGAAACGACATAGAAAGTACACTGCAGGTGGACTAGTATGAGTAATGATAAGGTGCCTGGTGCTCGGTGCCTGCATATATGGGTGTCGGTGTGGTGGGGGTTGATCTGCAGTCCCCTGCACTACCCCCGTAACTCCCTGTGATATTGTCCACGAGTGTGTTCCCAATAGAGATACGCTAACGATGTGGGTGTTGGGGGAAAATGTGGAACAAAGAACTGAGGGGGGGAATGTGGGAGGAAGGGGAGGACGGGTAGCCTATGGACTGTATCATGGTGGTTGTCTAGTTTGTGGTGGATTCTGATTTACCTGTGGAGGAGCTGTGATATCCGCAGTGAGGGGGGAGAGGAGTCCGGGGGGGTGTATGTCTCCCCTCGTGGACCGAAGTGTTAGTCCGATGGGGCCCTAGCACACAGTCAGTCATTCACATCCCATGTCTGTTATGTGTTGGTGTTTGTTTGCGCCATGGGGGACAGGTGTGGAGTCTGGGAGTGGGATTGTGTGGTCACGGGTGAGTCCGCTGGTGCTGTCTCCTGAGCAAATTGGAACAGGAGGTCTGCCCATTCCATGGAGATGGGATGTTTACGCATCCCTTTCACCCTCCTCGTCTCTTAGTGTTTCTTCCTCTGCTGCCCCCCACTTTTTACGGCGCCTATCCAGGCTGCCTCTGGGGTCCTGCCGGGCCCTCCAATGCATAGCTATTCCACGTTTCGCTAAAAGCAGAGCCAGAGATGCAAACCTGTACTGCACCTTTTCCGTCTTCCGGCTGCGGAAGACACCTAGGGCGCTCGCCTCCCACGTGGAAATCTTTATTAGGTTGACCGTCGCCCTTAGGGTCTGATGTACCCTATCCCAATACTGTTGGATTGTGGGACAGTCCCAAAACATGTGTTTAAAATTTGCCTCTGGTGTTTGGCATCTGGGGCATGCGAACTGTGTATCAGGATAAAAACGGTGGAGTCGGTGAGGTGTTAAGTATGCACGATGTAAAATATTGAATTGGATGTTTTTGAAGCGTGCGTTCCTGGACACCTTTTTGGGGTACTCCAGTGCCTTTTCCCATTCTTTGTCATGGAGCACCCGTCCTATTTCGTCCTCCCATTTCTGTCGCAAGGCTTGTAGAGGGATCGTGATCAAGTCCCGGATCGCTTTGTAGTGCCAGGTGACTAAGTGTCTCCCCGCGCCCATACGGAGAATCGTGTGTAGCACCGGGTGTGTCGGTGGTTCGCCCTCAGTGAGATCCCAGCAGTGCCTGGCGCTATCAACTAAACGTCTATGTACCAGGAATTGCCCCGGGGGAGATCATAGCTTTCTCTCATTTGGGCATATGTTTTCAACTGCCCATCCTCAAATAGGGACTCGATCTCTGTCACCCCAAGCTCAGTCCACACCCTGAGGGTGTTAGCGGTGAAATATTTCTCCCGTTGTGGGAATCCTACCAATGGAAGGAGCGGGGAGTAAAGGGGCCGACCCCGTGACAGACGGTGTATGCGCATCATGCATTTGCGGGCAATCGAGATCTGTAGGGGGTGTGTACTCGTAGGCTTAGTCCCCGGCATCAGTAGTCTGCTGAGGGCCGGGTGAGGTATCCGGCCGTCATTGGAGAATGTCTCGTCTATGTGGCGCTCTGCTGTCCAATGGGACAGCCACTGAAGCTGGGCTGCTAGGAAATAGGCTTCAAAGGAGGGGGCTCCCAGACCCCCTTGCGTTGTGGGCAAGTAGAGGGTTTGTAAGGCTACCCGGTGTCTACCACCCCCCCATATCAGCGCCGTAAGTAGTGTGTCTAGTTCCTGAAAAAAAGAACGGGGCGGGATCACCGGGAGATTAGTAAAACAGTAGAGCAGTCTGGGTACCATGACCATCTTCGCGAGGGCTACACGCCCTATGGGGGCCAATGGTAGGGTCTTCCAGAAGGCGACCGCCGAACGTAGCCCGGCCAATGTCTTGCGGTGATTTCCCTCATAGAGGTTCTCCGGGGAATGATACAGTCGCACTCCTAGGTATCGAGGTGCCGCAGCATTCCAACCGAGTGTGTGGGGCCCAATCGTTATCTCCAAAGGAGCTAGGTGGGGGCTCAGTGGAAAGATTGTCGATTTCCCCAATTGACTTTGAGTCCGGAGACCTCTGCAAAGTCACGCAATGTTGCCCATATCGGTGTGAGATCACTCGTGATGTCCCGCAAGTAGATCAGGAGATCATCGGCATACATCGATACACTGTGTACTGTGTCTGCGATCGGAATACCCCAGGTCTCGCCCCCCTGACGTAGACGAATGGCCAGGGGTTCCACTGCCAAGGCGAAGAGGAGGGGAGACAAGGGGCATCCCTGCCTCGTCCCCGTTCCACCGGGAGCGGGGTTGAGATGTACCTCCCCACCCTCACCCTAGTCGTGAGGCCTGTATAGAGTAGTCGTGTGTATGCCATCAGGGTCGGGCCGACGTGTACCTTGCGTAGGACAGCGAATAGGTATGGCCATAATAGTGTATCGAAGGCCTTTTCTAGGTCTAGAATTAGGCATGCAGCTCGAGGGAAGTGATCTTTCGCTCTATCCTGGATGTGGAAGAGTCTACGTATATTCTGTGAGACGCTACGCCTGGGGAGAAACCCACTTTGGTCATGGTGGATCAATTGTGGGAGAACTTGGATGTACCGATCCGCTAAAATTTTTCCCAAGAGTTTACAATCCGCGTTAAGTAGTGTTATGGGCCTGTAGGAGGATGGGAGAGTGGGATCCCTGTGTGGCTTGAGGAATGTTACCAGGGTAGATTCCCGGAGTGATCTAGGAAGTTCCCCTCTTTGCAACGCGTCCTCGTACATGGTCACGAGTCGCGGGGTCAGCTGGGCTGAAAAGGTGGCATAGTATTCGAGGGGAAAGCCATCTATACCCGGTGCCTTAAGCTGTGCCAGTGTCCTGATCGCATGGTTTACGTCCGGGGATTTTATCTTTGTCTCCAACGCCTTCCCATCTGCCGACGTGCTGCCGGGTAGAGGCAATAAATGGAAGAACTGGGACAGCGCCAGGCTTGATGACTGTGGCGGAGCCCGGTAGATTCCCGTGTAATAGTCGTGGAAAATGTTCAGGATATCTATTTGTGACTGCCTAAGGGTACCCATCGCGTCTATCAATTCTGTGATTGGTTGCAAGTCCACTTCCTGTTTCGCGAGCCAAGCGAGGAGCGTCCCTGCCCTGTTTCCCTCCCGATGTACACGGGCGGCGTACGCCCTGAAGTTGTATTTGCGAAGGTCTCTCATTGTCTCCGCATAAGATGTTTTAGCTATCGCCACTTGCTCCGGGGTAGCCTCCCCTTTATCCCCGCTTTTTGTTAGGTCCGCCAATTTTTTCTCCGCAGTTTGCAATGATGGCTCAAGTATTTTTCGCACACCTACTATTTGTTGGATACAGTGACCCCTAGCCTCGACCTTAAACGCATCCCATTCGATTGACCTAGATGAGGCTGTGCCTGTATTTAGTGTGAAGTATTCCTGGATGTGGTCTCCATGTGTGTGACGGAATACCGGGTCAGTGAGGCACTCCCGTGGTAATTTCCACGTGGGTACCGGGGGGGGGTGGCCTCCATCTGAGGGTCACGGTATGCGCGTCATGGTCTGACAATACTCTGCCTAGGTAGTCAGTGTGCTGTATTTGGGGAGCAGTGTCGTGGAGCAAAGAAATCTATCTAGTCTCACCCTGAGATTGTGCGGGGCGGAATAAAAGGAGTACATTTTAATGTGCGGGTTCTTTTCTCGCCAGGCATCCGCTAGTGTCCAGTGGGTAACCCAATGCCTGAATAGCTCTGTCTGTTTCAGTGCGGGGGACTGAGCCGGAGGGGGATGAGATCTATCCAGGGTGTTGTCTAGGGTGCAGTTATAGTCCCCTCCCAATAGCCAGGGCAGTGACGTGTATTGCGCTAACACTCCAGTAAGGCGGATCCAGTATTGGTCCTGCTCCACATTGGGGGCATAGATGCTCCCTACCAGTATTTCCTTACCCTCGAGGAGACCCGCTAACAGGGAGTACCGGCCTTCTTTATCGGTCACTCTAGACTGTTCTCTGAAGGGGACCCCCGGTCGTATCCAAATCAGGGCACCCCTGGCGAATGCAGAGTATGTTGTGGCACAAATGATACCCCGCCATTTTTTACGTAGGCGATCCACCTCTGTCGCTCGTCAGGTGCGTCTCCTGCAGGAGAGCTATCTGTGCTTGCTGCCTCTTAATGTAGGCGTAGATTGCGTATCGTTTGCTCGCTGTGTGCATACCCCTAACATTCAACGTAATGATTTTCAGGTCCGAGTTAGGGAGCCTGGACGCCATCGTGTCTAGTGTCTGGGTGGTGGTTCTTTTGGTTTAGTGTTCCCTTCGACTCTTGTGGCCCCCCCCTGTAGAACACCTGCCACTTGTATCCGAACCATATGTCTCTATGCCGTGTGTGCGCTCCCCTGGGGATATTGGGGGTATGTGAAATGGGGGGGGGGGAAATAAGGTGAACCAACGGGAAACAGTCCCAACTTATAGGACCTAGCACTCGAGGTGATACGTCCAAACTGCACTGCATGTGTGAACTTTAGTTCGTTTCGTGGGGGAGGCGGTCATCCGCTTCCGTCAGCCGTTGCCACTACAGCTACCCGCTTGTTGACTACGTTTCCGTGGCGCCCCGTTGTATCTATATTAGTCACCGCCGTCTATTGCAGTTCAATGCTGTCTACAATCGTCAGGCACAGCATGTTCGGGATCGGTTGTTGAAGCGCCCCTTCAGTGTCAAGCAATACCTATTTGTTTCGGGGGTGCGAAAGTCCCAAGGGACACCCCCCATAATGTTCGTCGTTCTGAGTCAGGAGCATCAGATCAGAGTGTCTACCGTTTGGGGGGTCACTATCGGTGGCGTCATGGAGCCATCTCCAGGAGTGTTCGCGTCACTGCCTTCTTCCTCTGAGGTGAATATGTGTGGGCCTCTCTCACCATCTGAGCTGTCCTCCGGGAGCCCCATCTCAGCGACCGCCTGTAGTGCCTTCCGGCGTTCTGCTATAATGTGTTCAAGGTCAGGGGAGTGTTTACTAAAGGAGTCCGAATGGGAGCTCAGCTGTGTGAGTGTGATTTTTTTCTGCTGTCGTCGCTGTCGGCCTGATGGCCGGTTGGGCTGTGACTTTCTGGAATTGTCCAAGTGTGACAGCTGCTGCTCGACCCAGCTACTGGCTTCCGCAGGGTCCGTGAAAAAGTGTGTCTTATCGTCGTGAATGATCTTGAGACGGGCCGGGAACAGAAGCGCGTACTGGATATTCTTTTTGGCGCAGGACGCGTTTGACTGCTAAGAAGGTGGACCTTTGTTGTTGGACTGCCCGTGAATAATCTGGGAATAGCATGACTTGTTTATCCTCCACTCGGAGTGTTCCCTGCTGTCGTGCGGCCCGGAGAATAGCATCTCTATCCTGGTAATGAAGCAATTTCAGGAGAAATGGTCGAGGTGATGACCCCGGGGTGGTTTGCGGGTCGGTACCCGGTGTGCCCTTTCTATGGAAAAGAATGGGGTCAGGTCCCGGCTGGTGTGAATGTCGCGATCCATGTTTTGATGTAACTGAGAGGGTTAGTCCCTTCCACTCCCTCTGGTAAATAAATGATTTGAATGTTGTTTCTACGGGACCGACCTTCTAAATCATCCGTTTTATTCTCTAGGAACTTCACACGCGATTGTAGATCTTTCAAAATGTCCTGGTGTTGTTGCATTTGCGGTTCCAGAGTGTGTAGCGTTTTCTCTCCTTGCTTAACTTTATCTGCCAGTTTCCTATGGTCGGTCCCGGAGCAGGTTAAGGTCAGTGGCCAGTTCTCCGAACCTGTGCTCCATGGTGACTCTCGAGTGTTCAATTGCCGCGAGGACTTTGTCTAATTTATTCGACATGGACTCTGAGTTTGAGGGTTCCTCTCCCAGGCGTGCAGCATGAGGCATCGGGGATGGTGTCTCAGGGGGTCCCGGGGTCTGCGAGGCACCCGTCGCACGCGTGCGCCCCATGGTGGTCGTATCCCCCACCGACAAACACCGGTAGGTACTCGGGCCGTCCTCCTTCCGTGTTGCGGTCAGTTGAGGCCTATATGTCGCTGTGTGGTGTCCCCCGCTCTGGGTTCGGTTATGGCTCCTCACAGTCGCCCGGTCGGCGGCGGACGATGTCCACCAACCCTCCCGCGACGCGCCTTGCGCAAGCTGGTGGGGACCTCGCCGGGGTAGTAGCACCACGAGAGATGGCAGTTAGGGGTATCTTCTGGGGTCGGCGGCAGACGAAGATCCTGCCGCCCGTCGGCGGGGGTGCGGGGCCGCTTGGTGTGCAGAGTTCGTTGTGCTTTAGTTTAGGTTCCAGGTCCTCAGCGGAGGCAAGGGTCCAGAGCGTCATTAGAGGTGCCCCGGGGTCCCACACACGACAGCGGTCCCATGTTCCCGCTGCCACCCAGCACACGATAACTCCCCTCTAGGCTCCTCCGGTGTTATCCTTGGGTGGTCTTAGCGTTGTCTACCTTTTATGTCAGCCTCGGGTGGTGTCACCGCTGAGACCCCTCTGCCCAGGCCTCCGATGCACCGTCGCTTCACCCCGCAGGCCCCGGGTCTCCGTGTAAGCCTGCCCATCTGGGTGGCGTGTCAGTGGTGTCTCCCCCCGCGCACCTCGAGGCCTGGTGCCGTGCCGGGGGAGGGTATCTTGTGTGGGCGCTCTATGAAGGCGTCGCTGGTGATTTGCCGATTCCCGCCACTATTGCGTGGGTCCCCGGGGCCCCCCCACGCAGGCCCGCCCGTCCAAGCCTCAGCTCAATTATGCATCCCCCCTGCGCACCTCGAGGCCCGGTGCCGTGCCGGGGGCGGGTATCGTGTGTGGGCGCTCCTGCGTGGGTATAACGGGCGATGCGGCAGTTCCCACCACTATTAAGCGGGCCCCCGGGGCCCCGCCATGCAGGCCCGCTCGCCCAAGCTGCAGCTCAATTACCCCTCCCCCTGCGCACCTCGAGGCCCGGTGCCGTGCCGGGGAAGGGTAGGGGTGTCGTGCGTGGGCGCTTCTGTGTGGGTATAGCGGGTTACTTGCCGGTTCCCGCCTCCACCGAGTGAGCCCCCCGGGCCCCCTCCGCGTAGGTCTGCTCGCCTCTTTTGTGATCCAAGTACACCTCCCCCCGCGCACCTCGAGGGCCGGTGCCGTGCCGGGGGAGGGTATTCTGTGTGGGCACGCTGTGGAGGTCTCGCGGTATGCCCTGGCGTCGGCCTGGTGTCCCTCCTGATGGGGGCCCCCCCTCGCGTGGGATCAGCCTTGTGCGGGGCCTGTGAGCGGTCGAGGCAACGCACTCACCTGTTCCCCTCTTTAATTTGCATCACTGGGGTGCCGATGGACCTCGACAGCCGATCGCCGCAGGCTCCAGATGTCGGCGATCGGCGGGCTCCGCCTCCGGGTTCAGTCCGGACGCGGGAGCGCTCAATGTCCCCAGGGCGCCGCCATTTTACCGCCGCGGCCGCGATCTCTCCGGAGCTCCCGGCGGTGTCAGGGACATCATCTCAGCCGCCCCTCCAGGCTCATCGGGTGCTTCTCGTGAGCGCTGCGGCAGCGGGGGTGTTTGCGGTGGGTTGCAAGTGGATTAGGGCATATTTGTAGAAGTATGTTGCGGGCTGCTGAGCGGAGCGCTAAGGAAGTGCTGCCGCCATCTTGGACGGCTTGGCCACGCCCCCCTAATGAAAGACACTGTTAAAATCAAAATAATAAGCACAACAATGTAACATGCTGTTGGCCAAAAAACAAAAATAGATGATGGTATCCTATGTTGTAGTGCTAAAGCACTAAGGCGCCGATTACGATGTCGGGTGGAAAGCCTTTGCCCGACAGTCGGATCCTCCTCGACCGTGTCGGAGCCCTTCCGACCGACTCAGTCGGTTTACATTCTGCCTGCCCGATTACGATGTTCGCGGTCGGAAGGTAAATCACGTGGTCATTCTGAATCGGTTCCGAACGGCTCTCGGAGTATTCGTGTCAGTTGGATCTGCATCTAACACCCGTATGGACAGCGTTTCTGTCCTCGGAATTATGATGTCGATTTCCAACAGCCTTTCCGCGTCGGTCTGGCCGACACAAAAAGGCTGTCGGAAAGTGACTTCAGGGGCCCCTAGCAGGGCCCCCTTATCCTGCGGCCTCCGACTGGGGGCCGAGGGGTTACCTAAGGGACCCCCCTGTAAAACCCTGCAATGTGTGGCAGGCACAATGGGGTGCCCTCAATAGGGTACAGGGGTTTACACTCACACCCCATTTCCCCATAGGAGCCTGAGTTACACCCAGTTGTTGAAAGTAAGACGAGCTCCCATATTTATTTATTATTTATTTGATAAGTTTTATATAGAGCTTTACAAGATGAAGAGACAATGACATACAAATCATTAAGCATAGTAAAAGTACATACAGTGTCAAAGAAACAAATACCATAAAGGAGCAGAGAATTTATGATCTATACCAAGAGTCGGTTCATTAATAGAAGTTTGACTTTTTTCTTGAAGGAGGTAATGGAGGGAGTCAGTCTTATATCAGGGGGAAGAGAGTTCTAAATTGTGGGAGCAATGCCCAAGAAAGATCTGTTGTAGGTTTTCTTCTTGTTGAAATGTTGTAGCTTCAGCAGGAGGGTGGAGGTGCTTCTGGTGGATCAATCACCTCCATTTAGCTCAAGCTTGTTGGCGAGATAGGTTGGGGTGTTGAAATATAGAGCTTTGTTGGTCATGCATTCAATTTTTAGTTGAATTCTTGCTTCGTAAGGGAGCCAGTTGAAGTATTTCAGGTCATAGGAGATGTGATTGTACCTTCTTGACCCCATGATAAGTCTTGCCGAGTTGAGTGAGGCCTTTAACGGCTCTAGGCAGGCCAGTCAGAGTAGCACTTCCATATTCCAATCTAGGGATTACGAGTGCTTGCACGGCTAGCTTGAAGTCAATTTCAGGGAGGAAAGGTTTTAGTTTTTGTAGTATACTCAGTTGTAGGTTTACTCCTTTAGTGGTGGCACTAATATGCTCCCGCATTTTAGGATTTTTGTCCAGGACTATTCCTAGTGATTTAGCGACTCAATGATTTGGGGTGAGCAATTGAAAGCTGTTAAATGCTTCATCCAATCGCTTGTTTAGTGTATCTGGTTGGGTGTGGCGATCAGGAGAAATTCTGTTTTTTGAGTGTTGTTTGAGGTGGTTGCATGAGAGCCAATTTTCGGTGTTTGAACAATGGGATTGAGAGATCAGATGTATTCAGGAGATGAAATTTTCAAGTACAGTTGGATGTCATCAGCGTAAAGATGATAGTGAATGTTGGAAGCCCTTAGCATTTCAGTTAGTGGTTCCATGAATAAGTTGAAGATAGTGGGGGAAAGGGAGGAGCCTTGTAGGACCCCGAGTGTGACCGGCGTAGTGTTAGAAAGGGATTGATTTACCTTGACTTTTTGCGTTCTGTTTTGCAGAAATGAGGTGAACCAATTTAATACAGACCCTGATATTCCCATCTTATGCTCTAGTAAGTCGAGAAGGTAACCATGCTTTACTGAGTCATTTCGGTCCAGTATTTTTAGAGCATCGTTCACCATATGTGTCAAGGCTGATTCAGTGCTGTGGCCAGAGCGGAGACCAGATTGGTGCCGGGCAAAGAGGTTAAATTGGTCGATATGATTGCAAAGTTAGACATGAACACATTTTTCAAGAACTTGGGCTAGTGTCGGGATGTTGGAAATGGGGCGAAAATTTTCAAGGTTGGTTGGATCAGCCATTGCTTTTTTTAAAATAGGGGTGACCTGTCCGGCTTATTAGGCAGTCCAGTATTTTACCCTGACTTAGTGGGGCATTTACAATCCTAGTTCAGAGTGGGAAAATCGACATTTTGATATCATTGAGGAGGATGGAGGGAAGGGGATCACTAAAGTAATTTGAGGGTTTTAAGTCTGAAAGCATGCTAAGAATTATGTGTTGCTCAATTGTTTCAAACGAACTCCAAGAGGATTGTTTTTGAGGATGCAAGCCGGCTGGTGCGTGAGATCAACTGTATCAGTAGAGGCGATTCTGCAGTTTGGTGATTGATGAATTTGTTGTCCTGGAGTCTGAAGGTCAGCTATGAGGTTATTAGTCTTTTCCAGGAAGAAGCACGCAAATTCTTCACTATTGGGCCGAAGACTGGGACCATTTGGGGCGAGATTAGATAGGCCTTTAGATTGCTGTTTGACCAGATCGAATAGTTTTTTTGGTCGATTTTTGGCTTGATTGAGTTGGTGTCTGAAGAAATGAGCTTTTGCATTTGTGATGCTTTTGTGATAGATATTCCTGAGAGATCTTAGCTGTATGAGGTGTTCCAAAGTTGGAGAGGTTCTCCACTTTCGCTCTGCTAATCTGAGGTTGCGTCTTTCAGTATTGAGGTTTTCGTTGTATCATGGTTGCGAGACGTTTGTGGGTAGTCTGTTTGGTTGAAAGGATGCAGTTGCATCAAGAATATTTTTCATGGAGCTATTGTAGTGGTCCATGAGCTCTTGTATATCAACCAAATTCTCAGGGGGTACTAGGATGTTATCGCTGAGTGATGTCAATTCAGTGAGATCGATGTTTCTCATGTTTCTTTTCAAGATTTTCGGTTTGCGTACTTATGTGGTGATGGTTCTCAAGTGAATAGTGATGTCAAAGATGACCTGATGATGGTCAGTCCAATCACAAGGGACGATAGACTCCAATTGGGTAGGGTTATCTTTACTGATGATAAGATCCAAGATCTCCCCTGTGTTGTGTGTGGAGCTATCACAAATTTGTACCCAGTTAAGATCCGTAAGAAAGTATTTGACACTATTGACTCTAGGGTCATTCAGGTCACTCCAGTGGAGATTAAAGTCACCAAGAAAGATTTGAGTGCCATGTTGACCCATGTTTGTTGAGATGGTGTCTATCATTTGTTCTAAGAAGGTGAGATTGTCGCCAGGTGGATCATAGAACATGTGTAATTTGCATGGGGGATTATTGTTGTCGGCAATTTTGATACAAAGATATTAACATGATGAGCAGGCTGGGGACTGTAACTGTTTAACTGTAAGGCTGTTACGGTGAATAAATACAAGCAATGCTACCCCGTACTCTGATCAGTCTATTTAGTCTTATGATATCGTAATTAGGAGGAACTAGAATGTCGAGGGCAGGTGCCGAGGACTCATTTAGCCAAGTTTCTGTCAAGATCAAAAGGTCTAGATCTTGTGCTATGGTAAGACCAGCGAGGTCCACAGCGTGCCTAACCGCCAATCTGCAATTGGGAAGAATGCATTTAAGAACGGTTATAGGGATAACCTTAGAGTTCTGTGTAAGTGTAATTCTCTTGAGGTTATGCCTGTTTATCATTCTGTGATTGGGTTGTACTTCTCTGTGGAGGTCTGCAGAGATCAATTGGATTTGACTCTGGTAGACCATTCCATCATGATGTAGAGGGTTGTATGAAAGTAGGAGTGACTCAATATCTTCCTCCGATAATGAGTTTGAATCTGCAAATCTACAAGGTCTAGAGGATGTGTTGGGTGAGGAACATGTTCTCCAACTCTGCCGTGGGCTATACAAGCCTGCAGCGGATCGGAAGGGTGTGGGGAGAGTGGGAAGAAAAGAAGGTGGAGAGTTGCATCGTTCACAGAAAGGTAAGGTTGCACAGATATTCTTACTTGTCCCTTCAATGGTATTTGCCTTAGTGGTAAGATGTATAAGTCTATGTAAGTCTTCTTTCATTTGATGTAGCATTTGTACGATCTCATCCATCCTGTTCGCTAGTAGGGTGTGCCCGGGTGGAGAGTCGGCTTCAAGTAAGGGGAGAGAGGGAGCAGGAGGGTTGGATTCTTTGTTGGACAGGTAGGTTACACTAGTAGTCAACAAGGATAGGGGATTATCCTTAGCATTAAGATCTTGGTGTATTGAGGGATCGGTTGGTGTAGAGATAAGATTCATTGGGGTGAACCCATCCATGTGGACGTATTGCTGTGGACCAGGGGATGGGTGAGTCGCGATGAGGGATTCAGTGGGTCAGCGGGGTTTTGGTTAGCTCATAGGGGGATAGGGTGAGGTGAAGGAGGAACGGTCAGTGAATGTTTGAGGTCCGTGATGAAGAGATTAGTCATTGGGGCTTCAGTGGGCTGTAGCGGAGGAAGGGTGGGCGATATGGTCAGGGTAGGTAAATAGTTACCCTGGTTATGTGGCTCATTAGTGTTAGCCCTTGAATTGGGGTGGGAATATGTTGTGGTGTTGCAAGCAATTGGGATTGACTCGGTCGCTTTGAAGGCGAATATCTATTGTGAGACTGTTTATAGCTGTCTTGAGAGGGGGAGGGGATGTTCGAGGTTGCAGTTTTTCTGATAATGGGGAAAATATTTTCAAATAGCTCTAGATTGTGATCTGAGGCTTGGATAAGGATTGTCCCATTATTATAGCTGGAGATTGTGGCTTCTGCGTTGTAGGCCGAAGAGGGGTTTACCGAGAATCTTTAGCCATGGGGAGTTTTCCTGGATGCAGAGAAGATAGAGTAAGGCTCCTCCAGGGTGCCCTTCTTTTCATATAGAGGATGAGGTCACATGTGATATCACCTTTTTATGCAGAAGTATGGGTCAGAGATCAGGGTTTCAGGGTGGGCTTTATGCAGTCTTTGCTGTTTATTTTGTAGGCATATTTGCCATATTGTACTAAGCATGGGTCTAATGCTGTCCCCGAATCCATCACTGTTCGGGATGCGAGGAGATGTGTAGGGTAGGAGAAGGAGGTTCACGTGATTGTGTTATGTATTCAGTCAGTCAACCAAATATATGGCATATGATTGAGGTCATAAGTTGTAGGCCATATAAATACAGCTCCAGAGAACACACATCAATAAAGTACAGGCCTTAAAGAATACAGAATGGTTTTTTTTTTAGAGCATTTAATTGCCGCAGTACAATAAATGCAGGTCAGATGATGCTGATTGGTATTTAGAATAATTTAACCTGAGGGGTAGCTACAGCAAGAGGAGAGATTTAGCCTGTGTGTCAGGGTAGTTCTTGTTCTTTAACTATGTTTAGATAGGTGTGGAGCAAGTAGTACCCGTCCTTCTTTTATCTCTAACGCTGGGTTAAGACCAGTCTTTTGTCAGTTTCCAACACTAGTAAAGGCTGTCCACCATTTTGAGGGAAAAAGATGTTAAGAATGACAAAATGTCTGACCATCAATAGCCATTCGGGAGAGCTCAGAAGCGGCAAGGTCAGGTTGGGTTTTCCTATTATGTTTTTCAGGTAGTGAACCAGCCTCCACAGTCACAATTGTCGAATAGAGGGGAGGAATCACTTACTGAATGTGCACCATTATCGAACGCGGAAAAGATGAGGGGGTAAGCGGCATCAAGAGCATCCTACCACTGCCAAATGCCCCCACGCAACACTATGCTGTGCTGCTAGCTTCACTCTGTAGGGGGCCTGAAGAGAGCCTACTGCGGATTCAAAGAGCCGTTGCTGCTCACCTTCACAGCCAGCAGGGGCACCGACAAGCACGGTCACCCCCTCACGGCTCACTTCTTCCTGGGCTCTGGAAGGGCATGGCAATAGTGATGTATTCAGATCCCTCCACCCTGCTCTGCGTGCCGCATGGTGATGATTCCTCCCTGGGCACGGCAGTGCGATAATCATTCAAATCTCTGGCCCCGACACCTCCGCATGCGGTGATCCAGGCACAGGATCAAGGTTGGCAAAAGAATCCCAGAGACAGCCTCCGGCCGCCACTCCATTATGACAAGGCCTCCCTCCTTGCAGCCAACAAAGCTAGATAAGGCCCCAGACACAAACAGGCAACCATTAGATTCAGGAATTGCAGCACCAACCTCAATGTCACCATTGAGGTATCCTGTGGTCCGGAACAGATGATGCCGACGATGATGGACGAGCCGATGATGCTGGAGGCAGCCTCAGGCACAATCCTGCCGCAACTCGAATCGGAAGTTGAACCCATAGGAAACAACTGGAATCTGACCGAACAGTGTTCGGTCGCATCGTAATGTGGTGGGTGGAACCGCCGACCGCGAGTCGGTTGATGCCGATTCCGAGTCGGTGTCGGGCGGACCCGACATCGTAATCGACCCCTACGTTGTGAAATGCGAAATAAAGTTTTGTTCCTAGCTTTTTGCTTTTTTGTATGCAATCACCAGCAGTTAATTTGAGCCGATAGTTGCTGGTGGAGGCCACCAGCACATAGTTTTGGGGACCAGCACTTCTTTTTCCATCTCAGATTTATCGAGCACAAGAGAAGGAAAACACACAGATCGCAAAGACAGAGAAAGAGAAAAGCGGCAAAAAATGGCACAAAGGGAGAAACAGGAACCTGCGAGAGTGAGAAAAAGGGACAGAGACTGTCTGGTAGTGGATTAAGGATATTTGGCATGGTGATGTTTAATTGCACCAGCCACAGGTTTCTGAGCAGAGCTTCGGACACTGGCATTTTTTCTTTCACAAATAAAGCACTTGCAATCCTGGGTTAAACAGCACAGTGTGTGAGAGGGCAGGAATAGCCTTTCAGATGAAAATGCATTTCACAGCTAATGAGCTAACATTACCCCTCATAGCAAAACAGTCAAAAGACATTATTTACAAGAAGCAGCAGTTAGGCTGTCTAGTAACACAGAGAAAGGAAAAATAATGTCCTATCACCCCTCTTTCCAAGCATATCCTAGGCCTAGAAGTTTGAGCGATTTAGGTGGTGCACTTAGACCACTATTATGTACACTAAGATGAACATGAGCAATGAAAGCTGCAAGGGCTGCCCCGCAAGGTCTCCCAGCCCACATAATTTTTCATTAATCCAGTACTAGTATCTCACTTTCCATTAATTTCACTCTTGCAGGTTCCTGCTTTCTCCCATTGTGATGGTTCTCCTCCTTTCTTTCCCTCTGTATTTCCACTTTGCATGTTTTCCCTCTCTTGCTCTCAGGAAATGTCTCATGAAGAAAAATAAGTGTTGATCCCAAAGAATGAGTGCAGGTGACAACCACTGGTAACCATGGGCTCAAATTAAGCACTTTCATTTCTTAAGTACCCTGCTACTTTAAGGCTCCAAGGAGCTGCACTGTCCCAGAATTGGATCAATGTTTTTTTCATCAAGCTGAAACTATTATCATTATAAACTTATAAAGTCAATTTGATCTTCTGCTAGTTCATGTGCTGAGAAATTTAACGTCCAAATTGCATTCCAATTGAGCGAAGTCCTAGGCCCTGATTATGAGTTGCAGTTTAAATTCTCACCTATACGAAAACCCTGTTTACGCATGGGTCAGAATTAAGAGTGTGAAGGTATTTAACGCATCCGATAATTATCAAATGTATTAAATATGTCAACCTTCATTAAATTTCTGCAGGACAAACCTGCCGAAATTTAACAGGAAAAAGCATACAGTATTTACCATACCATGCGGATTTTGGTGTGTTAAACCAGGTGCAATGAATAGCACCTATACTTTTAATCGGGCCCTTATCCTATTATAGACCCTTAATGGTGTATGCAATATAAACCAGTCGTGGCCGGTACAGGTAAGAGCAGTGGGGTGGGACAGGGTCGGAGCAGGATTGGGGGGCAGTCGACAGATGATGACGAGGAGAAAATAAAATTTTAAAAAACCACTTACCTTGAGCTCACCGCATCCCCAAGTTGACGATGCGGCGAGCGCAAGCTAAGGGTTTTATTTTTTATTTTTTTATTTTCTCTCGTCGTTTATTGACTTTACCCCCTCCATGTCCTCACCCCGCTCCACCGCTCTTACCTCCACCGGCCATGACTGATATTAACCAAATATCGCATCTTCCTTTAGTCAATATAATGTGCCATTTTAAAAAGGCAAAATTATCATGCTTTGACCTTATATTTACAAAACCTGCTCTGTGCTTACATTGTGATAATACTCCATAAAATAGTTCCTGTGTGTTTCTACGTGCTAAATATTGTAGTTTAGAACAATTATTTCTTAAAAACATTGATCGATGCAAACCGTGAGGTCATTTTCTGACGTTTTTCACGATGCAGGCATACACCAAGGAAGTCATTGTGAGTCCTGCGTAAATGCAGATTTTGGCGCAAACTACCATTTGCAGCTGAATCAAGAGTCTGAGTTTTGCAGTAATTACCATGCAGTTGCCATTTTCCCCAGACACATCGCACCAGGAGAATTCAGGTGAAATCAGCCTATATAGGAAAAGTTTGGAAAAAGGCAAAACATGATGTCATCAGATGCGCAAAACTCCAATATTGTATATTAGGCCTTTTTCAAAGGTGTGAATTTCAGAATTATATGGTCGTACTGCACCATGTTATCAGTATTAGCCTGGCACACGTTTAACACTTGAAATTTCACCGAACTGGGAATTAGAGTTTGGGGGTGAAATTCCCAGTACCCTACAAATCCTGATCTCAGAATTCTGTGTTGTGCAGTAATACCTGCACATGTAGAACCCCTAACCTGCACCGCACAATTTATGTCATGTAAACCTGGCAGAGGTTGTGTGGGGAAAAACTAAATTCACATTGAGTTTGGTCACTTGCATGTGACACTGGACTGTGTGCAAGGTTCTTGCACAGGCAAGTGTGTGCTCAACCATGAAAATCTACAGGGCCAGTGGAAAAGCTGATTTGTCTGTTGTGTAATGCAGGGTTTAAATCCACTGCCCTTACATTCTTTTCAGCGACTCTCTAATCTTTTGAACCTAAAGGACTTTTGCAGAGACAGCTTTAGTACTGCTAGCATCCGGTGCAACAATCTTTTTAGGCGCCACCCCCATGACCTCATTCTCCATCGATTCCCTCACTAACACCCCTTATCTCTCCATAGCCCTTCTCTCACATGGATTTCATTTGTTTTGTAGCGCTGCTCATACCAGTTTAGGGTGTCAGCACTTTACATCACACACATCATACAGAAATAATTAATCATACTGGTGCAACTCAGTCTGCAGGAAATGTTACATAACACAATGAGGATTACAAGGTGTAGGAATCACGTCATCCATTCTAGTAGCCAGGATATTTTAAGAGTGCATGGCCTGGAGTGGGTGGGTTGACTTTACTAATAAGAATCAATTTCTACTGAAACAAACCTTTTTAGCATCATTAGGATAATGAAAAAACATAACGTTCTAACCTTTACCTTGCAGCAGTTTGCATGCAGCCCTTTGATGACGTTCATATACCCCTGTGCTATATTAGGATTGTAAATTATAAATTGCAAGTAACAAAAGGATCTATGTGACAAAATCAGTTACCCAGAGCTATCCACATAAAATACAGTTCTGTGATCTAAATGGTACACGGTCTTTGCAGCAGGCACATTAACCCTCTGCACTACTTTATGATGAGTCAATACTGCCACTAAAAAAGTCTCCAAATTCTCTCCAGCAGGAACATTAACACCAGAGTTATCTTGACATTTTCATTGTTACCTGAAAACTGCTGGATACACAAGGAACTATGCAGTGGGTGCATTTAATCCCATAAGTTATTTATATTTTTTCCAAATACAGCAACAATCCCCCCACCTCAACCCCGGGTCAGTGCCAGGTGTGGCTGCACCGTTCGCACTACCCTAAAGCCAGCCCCGGACTTGCAAGGGTCCCCTGTGGATTGTTGTCTGGCATCCGTTTTCCATCTAGGAGACAAAATTATAGCTCCAACAATATGTGATCCCCAAAATCTTTTGATGACCTCTGCTTCCTGTCCCCAACAGTAGAAAGACATGTAAATTCCATTTTGATTAAACCGAATGCAGACCCAAAACAGTTGGCTAATTACAGGTCCATTCGAGACTTCCTTTCCCAGCTAAAGTTTTCAAGTGGGAAATAAATAGACAAGTCAGACTCATGTAGAGAAAAACGAGATATTGGATAAATCACAAGTGGATTTCAGGTATTTACTTTGCATAGAAACTGCATTAGTGAGCATGCTTGAAGATATTAGACTGTTTTTGGACAAGGGCCAAAGTGCTGCCTTAGTTCTGTTGGACCTAAGTGCAGCCTTTGACTCTATCACATTCTGTTCTAACTCAGAGAACAAAAACTCAAGGAATTAGAGGAAACTTTTAGAATGACTTCAGTTTTTCCTGCTGGATCAGACCCAGAATGTGAGAATGACCATCTCCTTTTCCTCTAAGAAGTCATTGACTTCTTAGTGGAAAAGGCTTTTCAATCAGCTCTTATCTTTTATGCAGGCTTTCGGGTATTTGCTGTGCTTTATAAATAATTTTCATCATCATTATGGCAGTATGCCATCTCACGTTAAAACAACATCTTTTGTGGCACAATTATAGTGCAGGAGCACGGGACCAACACAAACAACCAGAACATGAGAAACTGGTGCTCGAGACAATTTTGTTTTTTTCACTTATCTAACTTATCCTTATGTCGTAAATTGACGAGAGGACTCATGTGCACTAAAATATAGCACCAAATTACGAAATTGCATTTCACGGACTTGCTCATTTCCCCAAATTTCAAATAATTATACAAAAACAAATTATACAACTTTTGCAATTCCCTAGTTAGACAATCATACACAGAAAAATATCCGACATAAATATTGTGTCCAAAATATTGTGTGCAAAAATATTGTCCCGTTAATTGTAGATTATCTATTATTAACTCCCATATGGCCCTAGTTTTGTAAACGATATTTAGGACACAATATTTATGTTAGGCTATATTCTGACATCTTTTTTCTGGTATTGTGCAGTAAACAAATTCATGCAAAGAGCATTCTGAAATATTTCTCCAGTTCGTTCCCTTCAAATTCTATAGGTGCTGAATACTGTGTTGCGACAACTGGTGTCTGCTCATTGTAAGCCAAACCTGAAGCAAGTTTAAAGGACATTTACTGGAAAATGGCACTGCGACTAGCTCACACATCTACACTTTCTTGAAAAGATCCAGGACCTTCCCATTGCATAGCTGTTCTTTGCTTTTCGAAAAACAAAGCTGCACTCCGTACCAAACCAAAATTCAAGCTTAAAGTACCTTCATAGTTTCAAGTCAATAAATCTGTCACTCTGCAATTGTTCTTCAGACGTGGGACAAACGGCTCACTCTAGTTGTTTGCAGATACCCAAGTTCTGTATTGTCAGATGCTAGGACTTTGATGACCAGATCAACTCACCATTTTCTTTGGCCACCCTGTCAGATGGCACCCTCTTGCAAAGAATGCTTTGCTAGATAGATTCTTACCTGTAGCACATATTTCCATACAAAAGTCAATCACCTACTCGGGCAAAAGATGACCGCCCATCCTAACAAAGTATGTCATCCATAACAGCAATGTATGCTCCATAATTTCTGCAGGGTAGACATCTGGAAAAAAAACATGTTCACCAAATGCTACGGCCTGGATATGAATGTTCCTGGTGATTTCACAGTGGGTGAGGTGGTCCTACACACCTTTTCCCATTAAGTGAGTATACTGCACACCTACCAACACATACATATGTGTCTGAGTATACTGTATTCTATTTTGTTTTACATTTGTGAATCTTTGAAAAATCCAGTGAAAGAGAAGAAAGTTATTACTTAATCTAACTAGTTCTTTTGTGTTGGTATCTTTCATAGTGCATTTTACCATCCCCTTTGTCAGTGATCAGGACTCTGACTTTATTAAGAGGTGTAAAATATGTCTGGGTATGCATTCCAGAAGACTCAGGGATATGCTGGGACTAAGGCTGTGAGTGGTGCAGAGGATAGGAGAGCTAGTGTATTCTCATAAGCCTGGGCGTAGTTTGCGTAGTAGCACTTCACGTAGCTACGTGAAGTACATTTTTAACTACACGTAGCTATGCACATTGCGTAGTGCGTAGCTGTGTGCTTGACTGCACTGTACAATAATTGCCAAAAGCACCTTGTACAGTGCAAGTTAAGATAAAATAAATATCTCTGTCTTTATATGCTAAAAATGCATATAGTTATTACAGAAAAATGAAAACAATAAATTAACAAGCAGTGAGAGAGGTGATGATTTTAGGATCCTCCCTAACCTAGGGGGAAAACCAAGCAGATGCCTTGAAAACAAAAAACACATCTTTTGAACCATTCAGTGGTGGTCCCATCCTCTTAGGACCACCCCAAGCACAGTTATTGGCAAAAATACAATCCCAACCAAAGGCCCTGCAAAGCATTATGGGACGAGATTAGCAGTGGGCAGTGAATATTATAGTATCTAATATCAAAATAATTCTACAAAGAGCTGCAGTTCCACTAGTCGTTACTAGATGTCCCTCACGAGTCAAATGCAAAAGCCTCATGAAAGATTTTCAATACTTTTGCATTTGACTCGTGAGGGACATCTTGTAACGACCAGTGGAACTGCAGCTTGATGTATTAATAATTTCAATGCTTTTGCATTTGACTCGTGAGGACACCTAGTAACGACTAGTTGAACTGCAGCTCTTTGTAGAATTATTTTGATATTGGAAACTATAATATTCACTGCCCACTGCTAATCTCGTCCCATAAAGCTTTGCAGGGCCTTTGGTTGGGATTGTATTTTTGCCCATAACAGTGCTTGGGGTGGTCCTAGAGGAAGGGACCACCATTGAATCGTTCACATGATATGCTTTTTGTGTTCAAGGCATCTGCTTGGTCCTCCCCTAGGTTAGAGGGACTCCAAAATCATCACCTCTCTCATTGCTTGATATTTTATTGTCAAAATTCATTTTTGTGAATTGGTTATATGCTTTTTAGCATAGAAAATTGCTTTATCAAAGCATTTGAAAGTGTTTAATTTACTGCTGCTACGCTACGTCAATTAGCACAGTTATTCACTCTGCTACGTGCAATTTGCGTAGTGCGTAGTAGCACAAACTTTGCATGCTCCGTGAGCGTAGCGAAGTATTATGCCCAGGGTTATTCTCAATCCATAAGCTCCAGCAGGTCGAGGGAGCCTTCACACAGCTCATTTACCCCATGTGATAACATTGGCAGCCCCGCACACAGAACCTACCTCATGTAGCAGGTATTCCAGTCTAGGCCGACTTCAAGACATTTAGCGTTGGCATTCGACCACTAGGCACTCAATGTCAAGAGTTTCTGCATCCGGGGGGAAATGTTCTCGAAACCTTCAGCATCAAAGGGCCATACTATGTAGTCCAGTTAGAAGGTCAGGACATGGAAGAAGCTAATAACCATAGCCAGATCCATTTGCTGAAGATCTACAGTTAATACCAAGGTCAGAGGAAGACTCCTGATGACTAGCAATTCCAGAAGCTCCACTCATTCCTGCAGCACCAGTGACTCCGGTCCCTGTCCACAGACTTTGAGTCATAATTGTAGCTGATCCTATTCCTCCACCTCTTCTACCTGCTCATGACAGGAAAAATGATTCCAGGAAAAAGTAAGATGCATTAAAACAAAAGATGTGCTAAACCTCAAAGCAAGAATTAGAGTAGAGAAGTTGCTCTTGTCATTTGAAGGAGACGAGGTCACAGAGATAACAGAAATCTAAGACAATTGATGCACCACTTTTGCCAGACTTTTCATCTCACCGAGAGGTCCCCTCTCATACTTCCTACTCTTTGGACTCCAACCCAGGCATGAGCGGTGCCTCTGCTAGAATCCTGCTATATCCACACACTAGTGTGGCTCCGGTGGATGACTCAATCTGTGTATGAAACCCATTATTTTGGAGACACTCCTTACAACACTACAAATAAGACCAATGGTGTCTTTGGTTCTGATTCTGCAAGAAGATACAGTTCTCACTTTCCTTATTCCATCCACCATGAAACCATTGTAAAGTTGGCTGCAGAAGAAGTACAGACCTCCAAAGCTGGATCTCTTCTTCCTTGGGAAACTCCTCCACTTACCTTCTCAGTCATCTCAGCTAGCAAAAGGTGTTTTAGTGCTCTGGGAGGCCCATCATCTCGCTAAAATAATTGATACCATAGGATGGAAAATCTGTCAGACCTCTGTCACTTCTATGAGGGTTGATAGTTCTTGCGACCTCATAAGAAGATACAATTGAGAATTTTGGAATTCCTTTCCTTCCTTCACTGAGAGAACCAAAATGAAAGGATTTCCTAAAAAAAGGCATGATCACACCTGATGTGAGTGTTGCCAAGGTGTCAGTCTATCTGGCAGCTCAAGACATTTTTCCTGCAATTTACTCATCACCCTTTCTAAGCAAGCTCAGCAAAAGATTAGGATATGCCTTTTCTTCAAACATCACTAAATGATTCTCAAGAAAATATCCAGCATATGAAAACCAAGAGGGAGTCCTTAAATCTGGTTCACCCAAGGAAACACAAAGAATTTACAAAGTTTAATTTAAAGGATAGTCAAGATGCAAATATTCATTACTGAAAGAGACAGCAACAGCTGCAGTGCCAAGGAGAAGATCAACAACTGTCTCAGAAAGGCTTTTTTAAGGCACAAGGTGCCTAATGGTAGAGGGTCATTACAGTCTGGTAAAAAAACATCTGCCAATCAAAGCCTCAAAGGATTTATTAACAAAAGAAGAAATTACTCTCTGTAAATCACAGATTCAGCCGCTCAAAGTGTCACTGGCAAACTGGGTTGGAGCATGCTCCACAAGCAAAGGCACTAATAAACAAGCATTGGCAAAGCCATTAAATCCGGGATTTGATGCCATAATTTTGGCTTTGTCATTGCTTGTTTTGTTTTGTCAGGATTTTTGTAAAACCTTTTTGTTGAGGGAGCAGCCAGACCTTCACCAATGTAAAAATAAAACATTAGCTAAATGCAAATATATTTTTTGGCCTCACAAAGCTCACATTGCCATAGTAGTACCTGTCACAGAAGGGGAACAACTTTGTGTGAGGATATGCTACTTGTGAAAGGGCAGAATCTCATCACTCACAGAGAAGTTAACTAATGGCTGAACTGGGCTGTCCTACTGTCCCATGATGTATGCTGTGGTGGGTTGAAGCCAAATGTGAATGACACAACAGCAGACCAGGGGATGAAGAGGGCAGATTGAAAGCCATATAAGCAAATGTGTATAGTATAAATATGTTTATTAAAAACAAAAAGTCTTGACTAATTTCAGACCTTAAAAGGAGAAAGGACTGTGCCCTGTGTAATAAACTTCCCAAAGTTCAATGCCTGGCTTTAAAATGCATGCCTGATGAGGTCAATCCTCGAACCGCCGAGGTGATTGTTTATCAGGTACTGATTCATTTGTTTAGCTGTGACCCCCAGTATTACCTAATGACTTACTTTAAATATTACCTGTTCATGGTGGGAGAGTTAGGTTAAGCTCCTCTCTAGGCTGCATAGGTGGGTTTTTGAATGATCTCATCTTATCTATTCTTAACCACTATATGTACACTAGTGCATCGCAATACAAATGAAATGTTTTCGTAGATTGAGACGACAACCATTGTTGAATGGTCTTATACACTGGAGAGTAAAGTCCAAATTGGCTCAGAGATTCTATGTCTCATGAAAAGATGCCCTTGTCAAATTAGCCCTGGAAAATCGCTTTGGATTTCTACACTACGTGTGAGAAGAATCTGCATTTATTCTTTCAGATGAGAGTTTGTTCTCTTGACCTTTTGATCCTGTGGATTATTTCTTTTAGAAGTCACTGGTGTCCAATTGCTTTACAAGTCCCTGATTTCCAAAACCATCATGTGAATTTTTAAATCTTATCTGTGACAACACATGTGCTGCAAGCTCTCTTGCTTGCTAGAGATATTATATAAATCCAGGGATTTGCAGCTCACCCATTGCTTAACATTCGTAGGCTTGAGTGTCACTCATATTTGCTGACTTCTAATTGCACAGCGTGCGCAGGCTTGACTTAATCTTCTTTTGACCGGAGCATGGGCCAGGAAGCTTCAGCTTGATTGCTGTCCTTCCGCTGATCACACTGTGATTGAGGAAATATTTTTATTTTTTCTTCTTCCCTGTCGTCCCTGTTGAACCTCTTGCCGTTTGTAGTGATGTTTTACTATGCTACATGCACTTCAAAGAAGCCCTTTTTCTCCTTTGGAATGGATGTTTGTTGTGACAATGATGTTGTTATCTGTTTTTATTGTGACAACAGATGTTATCTGCTTCCAAATGTATTTTCACTAAGACACGGACATGGGTACACTTGCTTTCCTTATTTGATGAAATTATTTTGCCAAATATCATATTTTTATATTATTTCTTATGCATGGGGAGATTAACTGATTTGTTCAAAATCACAGGGGTTTTTTGCCATGGCCTAACAAGCATTGACAAAGCCAATATGTCTTGCCTTTGATGCTATTAGATCTTCCACTGCCTTTTGTTCATGCTGTACAGCATGGGCATTGCCAACTTTGAAAATGATTTGTAGCCATGCTGTATAGTAGTGTGGCTGCTTTGCAGTATGGCTAAAAATAATAATAATAAAAAAAGGACTTTCATGCATCCAGGGCTAATGCACTTTAAAAAAGGTGCATTGGCCCTGGTTGCGTCCTAGCATTTTTTAAAAATTGTTTTAACCACACTACAAATCATCCATACTGGTGTACTGCACTGGTAGAAAACATTGCCAAAGCCAATAACTCTCAAAGGTGAGACCTATTGGCTGTGCCCTGGCTTATTAAATTAATTTAAGAGTTCACAGTTAGTGCAGTCTAAGGGGCCGATTCCGATGTCGGACGGACTCAGGTCCGTCCGACATCGGTCAGGAGCCGTAACCGACCGACCTGCTGTCGTCGGTTACGGCCCTGCAAAGTACGATGCGACCGAACCCTGTTCGGTCGCACTTCGTATACTACTACAATGGGAGCATGCATTCCGAGCGGAATGCATGCTTGCACATTAATGGAAAGCAGGGGTGCAGTTCATCCCTGCACCCTGTAGCCGGCACCCCAAGGTGCCTGCCACCGGGTGCAGGGATCAACAGAGGGGCACCATAGGTGCCCCCAGGCCGTCATTCGGCGGCCTCGCACCCATGGGGGCCCTAATGGGGGCCCCCAAAGACAGTTACCGACTGCCTTTTCCTGCCGGAAAGACCGGCACGAAAAAGCAGTGAAATACTGCCATCGTACTCCCTCGGTCGTGAAGAGGCGGCCAGGGGAGTACTGAAGGATTTCCGGACAGCGGACGGGCTCTCCGAGCCCATCGTAAGCCATCCGGAAATCCCAGTCAGATTCCTTTCCGACCGAGCCCATCGGAATGGCTCGGTCAGAAAGGAATCCGGCCGGCACGTTCCGATTCGGTCGGAAGGGCTCCGACCATCGTTCGGTGCCCTTCCGGCCAAAATCGGAATCGGCCCCTAAGTCTATAGTTGGGATCTGCATGTGAGATTTTATCTCCAGTTTATAGGAGTCCTTGGTCTCTAGAAACTTAGCCGCTGCTTCCAATTAATTGTCATTTCAGGCATCTGTTTCTGGAGTGTTTACAGGATAAGCAGCCACTCAGTTACTTGTCCTTTCTTTTGTCTTGTGCAATTTTGGGCTCTTACTGACTTTCGTCTACTTTCTCCCAGTGCCTTGATCATTATTAATTTGTCATCGAAACTTAATTATAAGGTGGTTACTACCTGGAAATTGTATTCCTTTAGGTGAAATACATTTGGCTTAAATAGTCAACTTTGTCCTAAAACGTTAACGCAGCAGCACAATTGTGGGAAACAGCGCTGTGTTTGGCAGGTTCAAGTCTTCCCTGACCCCACATACCCCAAACGCCACCAGCCCTCCCACTCACTCTTTCTGCCTGCTGTGAGCAGGGGAAGATCTCAGCACTCCAGACACCAGTATACTTGTCATGAGGGCCTTAATTGCATTGCATTCTAATTGCATTTATATAGTGCTTACTATCCCTGACTAGGCGTTGAAGTGACATATGGCAGATAGCATGGCACTCCATAGCCCAAAGTGAATGCTTAATCCAGTGATTATTATTGACTTGTTGGTTATGGGTTAGTCTTGTGCTCTGAGAAAACAAAATTATTTCCTCCATTTTCAAATTGTGAGTATTGTGTTAATAACATAACATGTGTATTTGTAAAGCACACGTTCACCCGTAGGTATCTTGGCGCTGAATTAATAGGAGTTAGTTGTATATTTTACAGTGAGTTAATGCAAGTGGAAAAAGAGGGATGAGGAAATAGGGAGAGGGGACTAACACTGTGAGATGGAAGGAGAGGTTACACAGAATGAGTAACTGTGATTTATGGGAGTGGGATGAGTCTGTAGAATCGAAGTGAATTGTATGCTTTGTAAGGAGGGCTTTCGTTATTGTACTGCGATTTAGTAGAGAGTGAGACAGCAGGCTTTGCAAGGATAAGGTAAACTCAGAGCCACTAAGGCATGCAGTGGATGGAGTGGAAGGACAGTATCATTGAAATAGGAGAGCAGGAGAGAGAATATATAGCTATACATCAGGTTATTGTCATGAAGTGGTATTGGAACATTGAAGTAGTATGCAATCTGAGCAAGTATAAAGAGTAGGGTAAAAGACAAAGTCAATTATCTGTGGGCAGGTATTGCAAGTTGTTCCATGTTAGGTTTCTCCACCTGATCCCCATGGCACAAACGCTGTTCGTTCTCTTCTACATAGATACTGAACATCGCCAAAACTGTCATACTGATACTTTACACTTTTTTTATAAGGAGCATGTTAGCATAGTGGGTTGTTATATACGACTCTTGAGATTTAGACAAGTGAACAATCAGTGGAATTTGCATTGATCATACTGTTATGTGTTTGAGAAATATGCATGGGTGTTTCTAGGGCAATGTGGTTCTACCTGACACTAGGGGTTGTTTGATAAGGGATTCTGCTGATTTAGCACTTGTTTAAAATTAATGGGTCCTGGAGGTTACCTGTCTGAAGCCTGATAGTGAGAATGTGTGGGCCATGTATTTACAGTTAGAAGTAGTCTTGCTGCTGAGTTTTGGGTTCTCTGTAGCCTTCTGATAGTTGAGAGTAGAATGCTGTGATATACTCTGTTAGCATAATCAAGTTTTGAAAGGATGAGTGGTGATGTTGCTGTGCCTTTTGAGATAATCCAGGATTCGGAAAGATGCGTCTAAAGAATTGGGACAGCTGTCCACTTGAGTATTCATGGAAAGTGTGGAGTCAAGGAAAAATTGGAGATTTGTTACATTTGTGGCTATCTTAGTCTTTCAGTTTTTCACACATCCAGCTTTTGGTGCTTCCATGTCAAACATTGTTCTATTGCTATGAGGCAGGTGTTAAGTTTTGATGTTCCTAGGTCCTTAGATTTTTCCAGTTTGAGAATTATGTGTTTCATTTGCATAGTTGTAGCAGGTGAGTCAAAAACTGTTCATAAGATTTAGTAATGGTTTCATGTATATGTTAAAGAGTAAAGGTGAGATGATAGATCCTTGTGGATTTCCTATTTTTACACAGTAAGGATCTGAAGATAAAACAGCTGTGTGAATCTCATACAATCGTTTGTTTAGGTAAGAGGGAATCAAGATGAAGGGGATGCCATGTATACCAACTTCTTTCAGTCTAAGAAATATTGTATTATGGTGTACTGTGTCAAAAACTGTGGAAAGGTCCAGGAACAGTAATGCAGCAACACAATTTTTGTCTGCTATGTTTTTGAGGTCACCTCAAATTGAGATTTGGGCTGATTTTGTCCCTCTCCCTGGGAGGATTCCTGTTTGCCAGTAAAAGAGGAGTTAGTTTTCTTCTTTGTATTCTGAGATGTGGCGAAAGGCAGCTCTCTGCATAATTTGCTAAGAAGAAGCATATTGGAGGTGGGGCTGTAGCTGTTGGGGTCTTGAGGGTCCAAGTTGTTCTTCTTAAGTGGTATACATATGTATGCCTTCTTTAGTATCTCTGGGAAAGTTCCTATTTTTAAGGAGTTGTAATATTTCTGACAGGGATAAATGTAGGTGCAGTCCATTGCGAGCAGTGTGCCGCCTGCTATCACCCGTGTCCTGCTGATAGTAGCACTCTGAGACACAAAGAGGCCAATACAGCCTGTCACCAACAGGTATTACGAGCTGCAACTGGTGCTGTTTTGAAGCACTGACTACAGTGCATTGCTCGGACAGACTCTCCAGCCTGGTAAGCAGGCTTTCTTTGACCGCTGGGGCAGTGTGCCCTTCCAATGCACCCACAGCCATCCTTCAACAGAAACCAACAACAACAGCACGATGAGCGTGATGTCTAGGGCACCGCCCCTACAGACCCCTGCCCACCCCACATATACCACAGAGTCGCCACCACCATCGCACCCGTGTTGCAATGCACCATCAACACCACGTTCGAGACCGGCTCCTTCCCTGATGACTGGAAACGCGCCCCTCCTCAAAAAACCCTCAGCAGACCCGACTGACCTCAAGAACTACCGGCCCAACTCGCTCCTCCCTTTTGCAGCCAAAGTCGCCGAGAAGACAGTCAACGCAGAACTGACAAGGTTCATCGAAGACAACGCCATCCTCGACCCTTCCCAATCCAGATTACGAAGCAACCACAGCCCCGAGACCGCCCTACTCGCCGCCACCGACGACATCCGCAACCTCCTCGACCAAGGCCACACCGCAGCCCTGATTCTACTCGACCTATCAGCAGCTTTCGACACAGTCTCCCACCGCACACTCGCAGCCAGACTACACAACGCCGGCATACAAGGCACCGCCCTCGACTGGATCAAATCGTTCCTCACCGGCAGGAGCCAAAGGATCAGACTGCCACCCTTCCTCTCCAAAACCACGGAAATCGATGCAGAGTCCCACAGGGATCATCACTCAACCCAACCCTCTTCAACAACTACATGGCGCCCCTCGCCGCCATCGACTGACAGCACGGCCTCAGTCTCCTACGCCGACGACACCCAGCTCATCCTCTCCCTCACCAAGGACCCCACCACCACCAGACTCAACTTCCAGGAAGGAATGCAGGACGTTGCTGCCTGGATGAGCAACAGCTGCCTTAAACTCAACTCAGAGAAGACAGAAGTCCTCGTCCTTGGAACCCCCCCTTCGGCATGGGACAACTCCTGGTGGCCCACCACCCTCGGCACCCACCGACCCCTACGGACCACGCTAAGAACCTCGGCATCGTAATTGACTCCTCCCTCTACATGAATCAACAGGTCAACGCCATCACCTCCAGTTGTTTCAACACCCTCCGCATCCTCCGCAAGACATTCAAATGTATCCCCCGAGGCAAGGAAAACAGTCACCCACGCACTCATCACCAGCAGGCTGGACTACGGAAACGCCCTCTACGCCCGCATTAACAAGTCTCTACTCTGCAAGCTCCAAACAATACAGAACACCGCCGCCAGACTCGTCCTCAGGGTCCCTCGACACAAGCACATCAGCCAACACCTACGCGGGCTCCACTGGCTCCCCATCGAGAAAAGAGTTACCTTCAAGATACTCACTCACACTTACAAATGCCTACACAACACCGGACCCCAATACCTTAACAACAGAATCACCCTCCACGTACCCAAACGAAACCTCCGCTCCACCTACCTCCTCCTCACCGAAACCCCACGCATCCACAGAGCCAGAACAGGGGGAAGATCCTTCTCCTACATCGCAGCCAGGACCTGGAACGAGCTCCCCATCGACATCAGACGTGCCCCCACCCTAAACACCTTCAGGAAGGCTCTGAAGACCTGGCTCTTCGACTGATACAGAACTGCTGACCCCCCAGAGCCTAAAGACCCTCATGGGTGAGTAGTGCGCTTATAATTCCCCTGATTGATTGATTGATTGATTGATTGATTGATTGATAAAGGAGCAGCACAATTAGAGTGTTCCAGCACTAATCCATAACCCCCCAAAAATGGCTGCTTTTTTCACCACTTGCTTGTCTCTGACAAAGTATCTCAATGCTGCAGCCAGGGCTTTACAGCTATACATCACCACTGACCAATAATTCCATTTGTATCAATTGCATTTGTGTTGCTAGCTGATGATGTCAAAGCCTAGAGCTGGGCCTATTTGCTACGACAGTAACAGGACATGGTTGCTAAGAATCAGACAATAGTAAATAAGCACTAACCTGTCATTGTGAAAATATAAAACACCATCATTTGTCCAGTCCTGTGTTTTCCCGTGACAGACTATATCATACAAATTATTTCATTGTAGGTTGTGCCAAAAAAGCTACTTAGTAAGCATGCTTGTGCACAGGTGATAATGCACCCTATGTGCCCACAGACTATTGCACCCAAGATTGCATTGACAATACATTTTGTTAACAGTGCTACCTGCAAATTATCCTGTCCTGTCTTGTAGGTCTGCCTCTTGGACATTCAGCCAACATTTTACTAGACTAGGCTTAAAGATCCAGACACACAAGTGAGCCAGATGCCTATGCGAATTCTCTTTGGTTACAGCGTCTTGACCCACTCTGGAATTCCCCTCTCCTTATTTACTATCTATTCTTTTAAGGATAAACCTGCAATTTTATTCAGCTTGTTGAAAGGTGAAAGAGTTATGTGGTATGGCAGGGGTGCCTTACCATGTAATACTAGCACAATACACAAAGATGGACCCTGGGTACTCTCTAGTTTACCTTATCTTGATCCTGGTAGAGTGGCATGAAGCAGACAGGCTACTTAGGGGAGCATGTGTTCAACATTTCACATCACCAACATGGATGATAAGTAATTGACACAAGTTGAGAGAAATCCGAAACCAATTTATAAATATAGCTCTGATTTTTATGTAATTTTAGACACTAAAACGAAATCAATACATCCAAGATAGCCAGAGTTATTGATTTTCAAGCATTAAATAAATCAATCTTTAGCAGTGTACAAACATTAACGTTGGGGTCAATGGGAAAAACACATATATGCAATCGGTTACTTAAAGTGAGTTCGACTGAACCCACTCAAGGTTAAGGTCTTGGGAGTCCATAGACCAGTTCACAACAGCTAGCACAATTGTACCTGGCTCAGTGGAGCGGGGTGCAGAGGTGCACTTTAGCTGTCAAACGGAGCTATCAATCAGGCTCGCAGTCTTTAAATGATTGCCTGAGCAAAAATGTACTTGCAGGTCGTGTTGAGCAAAAACCTTTGGAACTTGAGCAAATAGCGGGCCCTGGACCAATAGTCTCCAGGCAGATCGACTCCACCTGGCTCGGGGGACTAGGGTACAGAGTTGTTCCTGGATCTCTGTGGTTCTGAACTGCTCCACAGCCAGTGGTGCTGACAGGCGTGCCAAGAGAGGGCGAAAACAAATCCAGGATATTCACAATGGAGCCACTGGAGTAGTTGGTCCTTCGTGCAGTTGGATCTCTTCTCTTGGAGCGTCAAATAAAGCAAGTAATAGTGGGACTGACCACCAGCAAGCCTTCGTACACTGCAGTTGAGGACATCTTCTTCCAGCAGACCAGGGGAATGGTGTAGAATGCGGAGCCTCACTGAGGGTCGGACTATAGTTGCCAAAAGACACCTGCCCAGTGACTTTGAGCGGCCTTGTCGGCCGACTCTGGGACAGTACTTCAAAATTGTAGATTTAGCGGTTTGCGCCTGCCAACTGCAGGGGACTAGTTCCTCTAGTCCAAGGGAGTTCTTATGAAGTCTAGAGTTTGTACAGGATTTCACCTTCCTTGTGGACCCACTCTCTCACCTTGGTTGAGTTGCAATCCTGCTGGTGCAGGGTGGGTACCACAGGTGCAGAGCTTAGCGCCTCTCTTCGTGGAGTACTGCCTTGTTGTGGAAATGGGTCTCTTCTTAGTATTACGTTGAATCTAAGTGTTCTAGTGTCTGGGATGCTTCTTATATCCTGGATTTAGGGGGTGTTAGTGGATGTGAGGACTAGTGGCCAATGTGCATCTAGTCCTGTGGCTATTCTGCCCCAGTAGTGACAACATCCTGTGGGTGTATGTCACTAAAAACTAGTCAGAAACTGATTTTAAGGCTGAATTCAAGATGACCAGCATCATCCTCAACTGTACACTTCAGCTGCAACAACCTAGAGGTGTGGTCACCCGTGTGGAGGTGCACACCTTCCTGCATAGTTAATTTCATACCTGCCTGTGAAAGACAGTGCCTGGTGCAGGACAGTCTTTGTCCTTGAGTGGAGGGCAAGTCCTTTTGTCCATTGGCACCAGTGAAGCCTTTGAGGATCACCGATGTATGGGTCTAAATCACTAGCCCATTCTGGGTGGGTGGAGGTGTCCCCTCCTGCTCACACAGGTCTTTGTCTCTGGCCTCTGGGAGTGGTACACACTCCCCAGCATGAGGTCAGATCTCTGACTTGGCTGCAAACACTCATAAAAGCCTACCAAGACAAGAGAACACTGGTTAAACTGGGTGGGCACTGTCTAAAGTGCCACCTGGGTACTTTCTCCATTAACCTAGATACCACCATTGTGGCAAGGGTTACAAAGCAGTGTTTGACACCAAACACAAAAGAAATCAGTCGGGCCATCATGGTGCTGGACAGATAGGTAATGCCCATATGCCAGCCCATGGTGTCTTATGGACCGCTGGTCACTTGCTGTAGAATTATGTTTCAAAGGCTGCCACAGGTCGATATATGCTTGCACATATATCTCCACAGATATAAAATACAGCACCCTGCCTCCTGGGCTGTAGGAGGCCTACTTTAGGGCTGACTGACATATATGAAATGCAGGGAAGTGACCCTGTCTCACATGATGTGTACAGGGTCGAACTCGAGCAGCAAAGCTGCTCATGCAGATCTAAACATGGCAGATCTGCAGGCTTTCATTTTACTTGGATCACTTAGGGGGGCACAATAAGTGCTTCAACCCAGGTGCCCCTTTAACATCCCTTCCGTGGGTACCACTAGTACCATATGCTAGGACCTTACAGGGGTGTTAAAGTCCTTGCCAATTGGGTGTACCAATTCACATTTGCAGTTTAAGGGAAAGAGTACTGGTGCTGGGCCTGGTTTTCAGGACCCATCACACTTTTAGATCAATTACAGCAGAATCTAGCAGATAGGTGAGGCAAAAAGTATGGGGGCACTGTAATGTCAGTCGATTTTCCGACACAGCTTGTATGACGACCCGTATGGAGAAGGAAAAGTTACTCATTTGTACTTATTTCTAATGATGGGATCTTCCTTGAAACCATAAGCACACTCCTGCCTCTGAGACAGGAACAATGGGATACATATTCATAAGACATCAGTATTCAAATGCCTTGTACAAATCAACTGAGAGCCCAACTTCGACAACATGGCATATTGGGGGAAAATAGCTGTTGTCTTTCTTAAATGTATAGTGTAAAATTTTCCGGTGTGTTAAGCTTCTGCCTGTTTAGCCCCATTGGATATAATTTCTGATGTATACCTAAAGAAAATAAAAAAATTCATAACTGTTCAGTAAATGGGCTGATGCCACCAAAATGGAACTGTTGAATTAGAAATGCCTTTACTTCTAACAAGAATCAAGATTAAATCCTGCAAATGTAGTCAGTAGGTCAGTGCCAACAAATATATTAACTTTGTGAGAAGAGATTCTGCCTGTTACAAAAAGTGCTTTAGGAGCCTTTGTAGGTTGGAAGAGTCCCTGTTGCATACCAAAGATCACAAGTAACTTCATTATTCACCCATCTGCATTAACCAAATGTTTTAGATGAGGGTCACCTCTGTTTCTTAGGAGAAGAAGTTGGTTAACATGGGTCCCCCACCCCAAAAACCGCCATCTGCACTGTGTCAGTGCTCAGAGGCAAGAGCAGGTACCTGGTTGGTGTGTTAAACAAATTCTATGTTGTCTGGGCAAGAAGCAGAAAAACAAGAGAGAAACTGGAGTGTGGCCCAGTCCTGTTACATTGTGTGGTTCATATATCACTGTTTCGCTGCTGGAGCAGTGTGTGCGGGACAAAAAGCGTTCTGCACTGATGACCTCACACAAGAAGCAAGGTAGAAAAGAGCAAAGGGTTTAGGTGCAACAGCACAAGGTGAGCACGAAAGGGGGATGGCGGCCATATGTGCATATTGAAATTGAAGAGGTATTTTTCAGGATTTAGAAGGAAAGGTTTCTTCTAAATAATGTGACAGCTTTCAAGTTGATGGATGCTCCAAAAACCCCTAGTCTCTGTACCCACAGCAAAACAGAAACAGCGGACTGGACTCTCTTTTGGAATCTTAGGTATTCTCTCACTGACAGTTGTTGAGAGAGTTTGAGGAGTTGACACATCGGTACGACATGGTTCACTGACAAAATATCGATGTTCAAAATATAGAAGTAAAAAATATTGATGCAAAAATATCGACTCCCTATACTTAAACAGGCAAGTACAAAAATATTGAAAAAAAATATCGATGTAAAAAATATAGTTGTACAAAATATTGAATTTTATATATATATATATGGCGCAAGCACTTCAAGGAATACTGATATAGTACCAAGTGTGGTTGATGAATTTCTTTTTTTAGGATTAGACCGGACACAAAACAACAGGAAAAGACCGCAACAACAAAAAGGAAAAAACCATTCAGAAAACGCAAGAACCAAAGAGGAGGGAATGGAATTAAGGTCGGGAATGAAAACCAAAGATAGATACAAAGGCAAATAGAATGTGACCCTACCACCGTTATAAATTTAACCAACATGGTGCTATCAGAGGAAGAAAACAATATTTTAGCATTGGGACTCTCTTTTTGCAGAAAAACGAATTTTGATTATTGTCAGACACGAGTAGATTTCTTCAAATTTGTAAGAAAATTAAAATTATGTAAATACTTTTCACAAAAAAATCAAACAGGAAACCAACATGAACTGGTACAAGATAATTTGAACCTAGAAGTGGGAGATTTACAAGCATTGCAAGTAATTCGTGAATTGGAACTAGAATGCGAAGGAGAAGAACCAAGTGCGATGTCAGGTGACACATTTGAATTGCTGGGAATTGACACATAGAAAGGGGTAAAAACATCGTTTAAACCGGTATCCACTTTTATACCTAATGCCCCAAGAGACCTTATTGATTCATTCTCTGAAGCTGTGATCAAAGACCTGAAGGATCTGGCTTTGCTATCAAACAGGAATTTTGGCAGTGAGAATAACATACAGGATCGGAAATACACCAAAGTTATTAATAAAATAAAAAATGACAACAATATAGTGGTTCGCGAATCGGACAAGGGAGGGAATGTGGTCCTCTGGCCACTACTTATGTATAATGAGGAGGCAAGACTTCAACTCAGTGATAACAGTTGCTACAGAAAGATCCCACATAGCAACTTGTTGGAAATCAAGAGTAAATTGCACAAAGAGTTGGCACGCTGGAGAGGATTAGGGTTGTTATCACAAGAAGAATACCAATACTTAAGAGTAGAAAATCCTGTAACACCCATCCTATATCTAATCCCTAAAGTGCATAAAGACAAATTGAAACCGCCAGGAAGACCGATCATCTCCGCTATTGGAAGTTTATTTGAGACAGTTTCAACCTATCTAGACCATTTTTTGCAAGATTTTGTGGTGGAACTCCCAGCGTATATACAAGACACGCGAGACTTTTTGAATAAGATTGAAACAGTAATTTGGAAGGATACTTACCTGTTGATCACATTAGATGCCACATCTTTATATACTAGTATTGAACATGAGACAGGATTAAATGCAATGCAACATTTTCTGAACAAACGCCATATCTCATATCATCAGCATTCTATGATGTTATTAGAGATGGGTAGAATGTGCTTAGAGAACAACTGTTTTTTATTTGGAAATGATACGTACAAACAGATTCGGGGTACGGCGATGGGCACCTGCTTCGCCCCCAGCTATGCTAATTTGCATATGGGCTGGTGGGAGGAGCAGGTGCTCAGAGTCAACCATGTGAAGGAATGGAATGAAAATGTGATTTTTTGGAAAAGGTTTATAGATGACCTGTTTTTAATCTGGGAAGGATCTGTTGAATCTATTAAAGAGTTTATTGTACAATTGAATGATAACTCAATAAATCTAAAACTCACAGACACAATAGACAGAACACGAGTAACATTCCTAGATCTTGAGATTTATGTAAAAACAATAGACTTCATACTCGCACGTTTAGGAAAGTCACAGCGGGAAATTCCATCCTTCATGCGAACAGCTTCCATCCTACTAAATTGAAAATGAGTATACCATATGCCGAACATTTAAGAATGAAAAGGAATTGCAGTGAGAAGGAGGCATTATTGGAAGCTCAGAATAGTTTGACAAAAAGATTCAATGCCAGGGGTTACAAAGATCAGGTCCTGAGCCAGGCATTGCAAAAAGTCAGGGGCATTGAAAGGGAAACTTTACTAAAAAGTAAAGAAAAGAATGAAAAAGATGAAACCAAAAAGCAGGACAAAGCAGAAATCAGGTTGATCACAGGGTACAGTGCCTACCACACAAAAGTGAGAGATTGTGTGAGTAGGCACTGGCATTTAATAAAAAGTGATCCAGTCATGGGTGCAGTTGTAAAACGGAGACCCCAAGTTACTTTCAAACGAGCAAAATCTATGAGACAAGAACTAGTGGACAGTAGCCCAGAACTAATAAAATCTGAAAATTGGCTTAAGGCTAATCCGGGATTTTATAAGTGTTTGAAGTGCAAAGCATGCACAATTGCACTAAATACCAAACAAGTACCATCCCCATTAATGTCAAAGCCCTGGAAGATAAAAAGTTTTTAAATTGCCGTAGTGACTATGTGGTATACATTTTAAAATGTTCTTGCTTGAAGATGTATGTGGGAAGTACTATTCATATGGCCCATGTCCGCATTCTACAGCATGTGCGAGCAATAAAAAACAATGACAAAACATACCCGGTGGCACGCCACATCAATGAAACTCATAAAGGCAACCTAAAGGATCTTAATTATTTTGTGATAGATCAGGTCCCTAAAATGAGAAGGGGTGGAAATAGAGAAAGAAAACTGAGGCAGCTAGAGTCCAAATATATAGTTCTTTTTAATACTAGAATTCCGTTTGGCATGAACACTGATGAAGATCTGTATGTTCACCTTAGCCATTAGGTATATCCATATTAGGGCTGATTTTTAATTGACTTCTTAAATAAGTTCCCGAAGAAAATAAGAATTTGAATATTAGATTAATGAATTTACCGTGTTTAGTTATGAAGTGACCATAAAGCGTATAGTTATCATTATGAAGTAATATTGTCACTAACGCTAAAGATTTTGGAACCTTGAGGTAATTTGTACGTGCACTATGACATATTCTAAACACTATAGGACATTATAGAATTTTAGAGAGGTTTTTAATGAATGATGAATTGTGTGACAAAAAGGTCCAATATGCACTTGCACTTTATCAAAAAATTGCACTCACGTGGTAATATAATGTACTGTATTTGCTATATTTGCACAAATGCTTTATTGCACATTACGTGATTTGCACATTGCATTATTGCACATTGCATTGGCACTTTTAGAAATTGGCCTTATGTACATACATTTGTCTATATATTTTTTATACCTTTCTATTCATCTGATGGTGACTTTTAGTGTATTTTAGAATTGAATATTGTCTAATTTTAATTTGTTGCATGTAATTTGTATAGCTTGTTAGTGTTAATAAATATGGGAAACCCATATGATATCAGTACAAGCAATGAAAATACAAATAATGACGTTCTTCAAAATAATGTTTTTTTTTTAGAAATAATATTTGAAAGATGTTTCTTAAAATAACTGATAAGATGTAAGAAAAATAATGGTATGCTAAGAAATTATTATTTTCATTAATGAACTAGGGTGCAACACGGTAAAAATCTTTATATGTAACTTTTTTTCAATATGCGTGGTGGTGGAGTCTGTCTTCCATTGTTATGGTTGCAGCAACCCACGCGATCTGGAACTTTCATGTTTTAACGAAGCGAATATGGAAATAGCGTTATTGGTGTGAGCAAGCCTGCGGACGCAGGCGAAACGCGTTACCAAATCATGAAATAAAATAAAGAGAATCTCTCTTTTTAATCAAACTGATGTCCCGTGTTGGTGTCCAGGTACCGGATGGGAACTGGAGTTGTGTGTGTGTGTGTGTATATATATATATATATATATATATATATAATAAAATAATAAATATTAAAAATGTTAAATAATAAAATTAATATAAAAAGGAAAGTAGATTTAATATAAATTTTTAAAAATATAATAAATAAACTTAATTAACAAAGTTAACCACAAATACTTAATAATTCATATATATTTACTTTCAAAACAATTAATAAACTATTAATTTTAATTCATTTTATAATTTTAAAATTATATAAAAATGTACAAAAATATATATGTGTATATGTGTATATATGTGTATATATATATATATATATATATTCACTGAAAAACCATAGGTTTCAGGCACGTTATAGTTAGAAATTAGCATTTAAAAACCTTTGAAATTCACTGAAAAAACCATAGGTTTTAGGGACAGTTATAGTTAGTTGGACATTTCACTCGTACAAAACCATAGAAATTCCCCCGTTATAGTTAGTTCAGCTAACTACAACTCGCGCCCCCGCAATGCACTGCTGATGACGTCACATATTACATCACTCATGACATGGTCAATGACATCACTATAACGTGCCTGAAACCTATGGTTTTTTCAGTGAATTTCAAAGGTTTTTTTAAATGCTAATTTCTAACTATAACGTGTCTGAAACCTATGGTTTTTTCAGTGAATTTCAAAGGTTTTTAAATGCTAATTTCTAACTATAACGTGCCTGAAACCTATGGTTTTTAAGTGAATTTCAAAGGTTTTTTAAATGCTAGTTTCTAACTATGCCTACAGAGGTAGGACATGTGAAGAAAGAAGAAAAACGCACAGAAAGAAGCAAAAGAAATGCAGAAAGAAGCAACAGAAGTCCACAAAGATGAAGAAAAGAGCCCACCAGGTACTTCCAGTAAGCGCCACAGGCCTGCGTTGCAGAGAGGTGGTCCGAGACCACGCCCCTTTTTACACCTCTCTGCAACGCAGCTCTGTGGCGCTTACTGGAGGTACCTGGTGGGCTAGTTGGACCCCAGGGACCCTCAGGATTCAAGGCGACTTAATCCCCCAAATTAAAACACGCCACAGGGCGTGTTTGCACACATGTCACCTCAGGCCCCGCCCCCTCCCTTCACCACTGTGCAAACGCGCCCCGTGGCGCGTTTTAAGTTGGGGGATAAAGTCCCCTTGAATCCTGAGGGTCCCTGGGGTCCAACTTTTTATATTTTTTTTAAAAGAAGCCCCGGGGGTGGCGGTCCCCGGGGCTGCGGGGGGCCTTAGAGGCCCCCCCAAACTCTAAAAAACAAGCCGGCAGTCCCCAGGGCAGTGTGGGGGGATTGGGGCCCCCCCACACATTTTTTTACTGCCCCCGGGACCTGGCCCACCCGGGGGCTTCAATTAAACGAAGCGCGGGAGCCCGCGCTTCGTTTTTTTTTATTTTCGCGGCTTTTTTGGGCCCTGGGGGTCCTTGTGGGACCCCCTGAGCAGGCCTAGGGGGTCAGGGTGTTTCTACCCTGCCCCCTTTTCTTGTTTTGCGCCTTAGTTTCCCTGTTTTCTTGTGCCTCGGTTACCGAGGCATAAGATGGCTGCCAACACTTCCTGGTTTGAAGTGTTGACAGCCAATTAGAATAAAGCTCGTGTTCGGGAGGGTGCGCGGATCCACCGCTGCCATAGATATCAAAACTTTTATTTTTTTATTTTCTCAGCAACTACTGAACGGATTTATACCATTTAAAAAAAGGTCTCTTTCTGAACCAAGGGCTTCCTTTTTGCCAAATTTGGTGTAATTCCGTTCAGCAGTTTCGGCTGTAACCGTGTCTAAAGTTTCCTATGGGAAATGCATTTTTCGACCTCTATTTTTTGAATTTCTCAGGAACTACTGAACGGATTTACACCATTTAACAAAAAGGTCTCTTTCTGAACCAAGGGCTACCTTTTTGCCAAGTTTGGTGTAATTCCGTTCAGCAGTTCGGGCTGTAGCTTTGTCTAAAGTTTCCTATGGGAATTAACATGGAGAAAACACGTTTTGGGACCCCCCTTTTTTCTCGGCCCCCGCTTGCCGAATCACCCCGAAACTTTCAAGACAGGAGCTGACCGGAGCGGGCTACGATTTTTGAAAATTTCGCGAAGATTCGTGAACCGGCGCCAAAGATATTGAGAAAACAAAAAACGAGTTTCCTATGGAAACTAGGTCCTAACTATAACTATCTACTGGCGACCGCCAGATAGATAATATATATATATATATATATATATATATATATATATATATATATATATATATATATATATATATATGTATGTGAGTACCAATAACATAAAATCTAATTTAAAAAACATTCTATTATAAATTAAAACATTAAACTATTTAAAAATCTTCAAACTTAAATTTCCCACTCCAGTGAGTGCAACAGTAGGGAAAGTGTTGGATAGCGGAGGGGTAAAAATTACTATTCCCACTCCAGTGAGTGCAACAGTAGGGAAAGTGTTGGATAGCGGAGGGGTAAAAATTACTATTCCCACTCCAGTGAGTGCAACAGTAGGGAAAGTGTTGGATAGCGGAGGGGTAGAAATTATTATTCCCACTCCAGTAAGTGCAACAGTAGAGAAAGTGTTGGATAGCGGAGGGGTAAAAATTACTATTCCAACTCCAGTGAGTGCAACAGTGGGGAAAGTGTTGGATAGCGGAGGGGTAAAAATTACTATTCCCAATCCAGTGTGTGTAACAGTAGGGAAAGTGTTGGATAGCGGAGGGGTAAACATGACTATTCCCACTCCAGTGAGCGCAACAGTAGGGAAAGTGTTGGATAGCGGAGGGGTAGAAATTACTATTTCCACTGCTGTGAGTGTAACAGTAGGGAAAGTGTTGGATAGCGGAAAGGTAAAAATTACTACTATTAAAAAATGTGTACAACGCTCCTGAGACTAATAGATTTTCTACTGAAATACTAAAGACCACAGTGCAGGCGAACTGAATGATGTTAACCACCTACAGTATTCAACCATATCTAAAAACTACGGGCCTGATTACGATGGCGGAAGGCCCACCACCGCCATCCATGCGGTGGTGGGCCCTCCGCCATTGTACAGCAATTTTCCCCCCGCCATATTACGATGGCGGGGGAATCATTCCGGTACTGTGGCGGTCGTAAAGACCGCCCGACACCGTTCCGTCATAGACAATCGTTCCGATTGCCTGTTGGAGCGGTCAGCATGTGTAAAATGGTGGCGGTACCTAGCAGGCACCGTCCGCCAAATTACGATGCTGGCTGCAGACAGTCTTTCCGTGGCGGGTAAACCTCCATTGGAAGGCTGGTGGAGAACGCATTCGGGGGCCCGTTGCGGGCCCCCCTTGTGTTGGGGGGAGGTGGTCGTGCACTAGGGGGTACCCATGGTATCCCCCTCCATTTCCCTGCACTAAGTGGCAGGCACTGCGTGGTGCCTGCCACGTAGTGCATGGAAACGCACTACATGCATTTTTCACATTGCGGCGGGTGCTGCAGCCAGCAGCACCCGCCGCAATGGTAAAGATGCAAGATGCGACCGCCACGGTGGCGGTCGCATCGTGATTCTACGTACGGGACCACCACCATACAGGCGGGCGGTCCCAAGCACCATCACGATGGCGGGTGGACTCAAGTCCGCCCGCCATTGTAATGACCCCCTACGTTATGAGGGCATGACAGGATGGTGTTAACCCACTTTAGACTGGGGATCTTTCACAGGTTAACTAGTTTCCCCAATATAAATGATTGGTCGAGGATCATGTGCATGTGCCCATGTGACGATAAGTCTCTGCAAACAACAATGCATATCCTTTCATTTTGCAAATTTTATACTGAACCAAGAATGCAATGTATTTTACCAATTTTAAGGTTGCTTGGTTACAGACAATGTAGGCCAGCGTTCCTAGGGGTATATTCACAAGAACGCGTGATAACTACCGCAAGAGTAGCGTAACGCAACTTTCAATAACGCAGCCTATCACTGGAAAATAACCCTGTGTCAACGTGGAATTCACAACAAGGCGGTAGCATGCGATAGTCACCAGATAACGCATCAAATGCCAGCGTGTAAATCAACACCAAGCCCAAAAAATGCGAAACGCGAGAAATCATGCGATGAGGCCAATCGCTGTACAAAAAGCTACGAAAAGCAGCCTCAGGCCTGCAACTCCCACGCGTCTGGCGGGCAATTGCACCATGAAAACCACAGGCACAACACACAAGAAACAAGCCAAAGCACGTAGCAACATCCATGTACCCTGACCCAGCGCAGAGGGCAACGCGAACACCACAACCCCCACATACCAGCAGCAAGGAACAAGTGGGTCGGGGAAGGCCAAGGAGAAAATGGAGAGGAAGACGGGGTGCAGACCGCAGGAAAACAAGACCAAGGCCACGGAGGCGACAGAACACTACCAGCAAATGACCCACAAGCAGACCGCCTGGAATGCAGTCACAGAGCCCAGGAGGCCAATCCAGGAGGCCAAGAGGCGCCGGCAGGACCTGACAACCTAAACCAGGTACAAACCCACTGCCAACAGGAAGGCAGCAACGGCAACAGGAGGTGGCAGTCCAGCGCCACAGGAAGAGCAGGAGGAAACACAGGCCACCGTCATCAGTGTGGAGAGGGTGCAAGGAGTAGGGAGTACGGACACAGCGCCACAGGACCTGACACAACAACAACAGGGTGAGTATCCGACTGGGGGGACGGGGGGTGATGGGCACAATGCCACACATGCACAATGAGGTGTAACACACTGCACACCCACAATTACCCAGGGACATGTCCCCCATCCCCGTGGCACACTGCAGCACACACACATAGCAATCACAGCACATACCATGACAATGTGGCACAAAGTGCAACACCCACACTGCAGAACAGGGGACACAACTGGGTCCAACCAGGCACAGTAACAGAACAATCACATCGGACAGAGCAGGGAACTGTGAGATGCACATCTACCCCTACAACACCACATCAGCCATGTAGGCCAAATGGACACTGTCCCAACTCAAATAGCCACCACCGCCCAAACACTCACAATGTACATCGTCACACAGTCTGCATGTCGACAAGAACAAGGCGCCAACACAATGCCAACATGCACCTCCCCTTCACAATGCAGAGGGACAAACAACACCTCCAGCAGGTCAGACCAGACAACCCATCAGTGATGCCCGAGACGAACACCACAGCCTAGACACCGACGCCCTACAACAGCCCATGGACATCCCACACAACCCACCACCAGGACCAGGGCAGACAAGCCACTCAGAGGAGAACCCAGCCCCTGCAACAGACCACACAGCATGAAGCACCCGCAATCACGGCTGGCTCACAACACTTCACCCACCCACACATGGCATCCCAATGCCAGGTGGCAGAACGCCAAAAGGAGGTGGCCAAACAGGTGAGGGTGTTGCCGAACCCATGGAATGCTAACTAGAACACATACGTGGGTGTCCAATACCCTTCATGGACCCCCCACACCCTACAAAGGAGACCCACACCTCCACAGAGACACATGCACATATCATGTTGAACTGGCCACGGGCACGTGCGCCCGGCCCCTTTATTGGCAGGGCCACATGTACAGTGACGCCTGTGCTGGATGTGTGTGGGGTGAGTATAAGCCAGCCCGCACGGAGTGCTTGGTGCTGCCAACAACCTGAACAGTGGACACCAGTGCAATGGAAACAGAAAACACCAGCATAACAGAGTCAACTGCAGAGCAACATGGAGGGATCCGGAGTAAGGACAGAGGTCACCCAATATTCAGTCTGGACGTTCCTTGAGTTGCAGTGCACTGAGGCAGGGGCACTAGAGAAGAGCGCGCTCATGTGAAGAAATTGCTAGGATTGTGTCCCTTCAGATCAGTCCTGATGCAGATGCAGTGGGGTGTGGTACACCTGCATCAACCTCCTCATCAACGTCCCAGGTCTCCCACACTGCCTGAGGTGACATTGCTGCGCAACCTCACAACAGCACAAAACACAATCAGTAACGGAGAATGGCTTGCGGTGCACTGAGTCACTGGCACCTGGAGTGCTGAGCAGGGTATCAGGCCGATGATGGCATCCACGACAGGTCTGAGCAACTCCTTAGGTCTGTCAGGACCAGCTTTTCGACTCTGACAGATGGAGGTTGAAGGTGGGCCTTGCGGTGGTGGCGTGTGCCTCCTGCGGTGATGCGACGTCCGGGCCGGTCAAGACTCGATGCCATGTGTGGGCCCTGGTGGACTGCAGTTGGGGCCGGAGGAGGCGGACAGCGCAGGGCCACAGACACATGGCGTTGATGACCCCAAGACCATCGCTACAGAGGCCATTCAATGTCTCAGAAGAAGGGGTCCCAGGCCTGAGCAGCACAGAGTTAGTGGCCCCGGATGCACTGCGGCCGGCACAGGCACCCAGCCACGGGACGGTGACTTGCGGTGCAGTCAGATGGGCCATGCGACCTGAGCGGGTCCCCATCAATGTCCGAGGTGTATGTTGCAGAGGGTTTCGGGGGACAGTGGAAGGTGTCCTCCAGGGCATGATGCGGAAGGTCTGATGTTATCTGGAAGCAGCAAATGGAGGAGTGAAAAGCGCAACCCTCGTTTGCACCAACAATTCAGGATCAGCTACATGAGGATGAAAACGAGCCCCTAGTCCATAGACTCAAACGCCACCAATGTACGACCAGTGAGTGTCCATGAATGTCGGGGAACAGACTTAGTGGCACAGGTGCTGTGAGGGCATGCAGTCTGCGATGATGCCGGTACACATATGTGAACTCCAAGAATGCCAAATCAAGGCTCTGTGACCTACTGGACAACAGTGTAGGCCGGAGGCAGCGGTCAGCAGTGGCCCACAGCCACGGGTCGTTGGCTCGCGAGGCACAGAGTTAGTGACACAGTGGCAGTTGTTGGTAGTGTTCAATCACCTCCGTAACGCTGATCGTGTTCCCTCCGGACTGCAACGTGTCATCCTCTCACGCCCCTCCGTGCGTGCGAAGAAATGTATTCTTCCTCTTGAATTACCGATGTTCAGTTCCAAATCTGTGATCCCACTCGTGCGCAGCCTAGGCCGAGGGCAGTGGTCCGCGTAGGCCCACAGACACGTGTGGTTGTGATGCCATGCACAGACTTGTTGCCACCACATCGGAGGGTGTATTGTGAATTGTTCTCTGCCATAAATGATGTTCACTGCCATGGTGTAATCAAGACTCAGTTCCAAATGTGTGATCTACCTGACCGTGGTGTAGGCCTGAGGCAGCGGTCAGCACAGACCATTCACCGAGTGTCTCCGGCATAGGTTGGATGGCCCCACCGGCCTGCGTTGTTCAGGTTCAGTGGCACCACGTGTAGCCGGCTGGCGGTGAACAGGGTTCGTGGCACCACGTGTAGCCGGCTGGCGTTGAACAGGGTTAGTGGCACCACGTGTAGCCAGCTGGCTTTGAACAGGGTTAGTGGCACCACGTGTCGCAAGATGCCCATATGGACCTATGCCTCACTGATCGGGGGGGTCTGGTGCTGTGGGCGCTGGCCCGGATTCGGGGTCACTGCCATTCATGACTCAATACACAGTTCCACATATGGGACCTACTGGTCCGAAGAGTAGGCAGGGGGCGGCAGTGGAGTACGTCAACGTAAAAGGAATAAAGCGGGCCGGTGTCGTGGGAGCCGTGATGGTCTGAGGTGGCTGCCAAGGCCTCGGGCCTGGGGCTTGTGGCTTGCGCCGGCATGTGGTGGGCCCTCCTTGACACATGCCGGTGTCGGAAGGTGATCAGCGTGGCCTGGCTGCGCAGGGGCTGGCCTGACGGGTTCGTGAACCAGCGTGTCGGGGTCCGGCAGGCGCACGGCATCTCAGGCAACTCCGCTCACGAGGATGGCATCGGCCTCGTGGCGAGGTGGGAGGCGCCGCCCTGGCAGAGACGTGGGTCTTTCCGGAAGTGGACCACGCCCAGGCCCACGTGGTTTTTATTCACACCCCTACGCTGGCGTGGCGTACGTCGGGCCATCCCACTCCGCTGACTCTTAGGGGGGGCATAACAGGCAACATTTCCGCGAGGTCCCCCACTGGCAGTGGTGACATGGTGGCGTCCACTGTCCACTACACTCCATACGGAAGCGGTGTATGTCGCCATGGATATGGGTATGTTCTGCATACTGCGAGGTGTCCAGCACATCTCGGGCACTGTTGGCATTGTGTACTTTCCCAATCATGGTTCTACTGCATCCTTCACACATGCCTGGTTGCCACCTCTCCCCACATTCGGCTATTATGTGGCTGAGGTGCCATGCCGTTGCTGGCTCATTTTCAGGGCTTGCCCATGTGGACATTGTAAGTTGTTCTGTCGTGTCTAGTGGGTGGGCATATTGTTGTGCCTGTTGTATGTGATTTTGTGATGTGTGCATTGCCAGAGTTGTGAGTTGCATGGTTGTGGTGTTGAGGTGTGTGGGGTGTTCATTTGTATATTGCCAAGGGGCTGTACATTTCCCTTGTTGCCATCCTGGGAACGCTGGTTGATGATGGACTGTCGGAGGATGAAGGTATCATGCACACTGGCTGTGTATTTGAAGGCGACATTGTTGGGTGTTCCACGGTGTTCTGTAGTTGCCTGCACATTGGTGTGAGACGTGTGCTTCCTGTTGCGGTGATTGTGTGCTGTGTCACCAGGGGGCACAGGTAGTACATGTGTGCTGTGTGTTGCCCCCAACACGAGCGTGCATCCTGCTATGGCGTATGGTCCTTGCTTGGTCTCCAGCGGATCCTGCGCATTGTGTTGTACGTATGGGGACTGGGGTACCAGGGTGATGGTGATGTCCAGGACAGGTGTGGGGGACTTGGATGTGGCTGGCTGTGGGACTCCTCCGACTCTGGCGGGTGTTGGATGGGGGGTCTCAGGGGCCAACAGGTGCAGCCACGCCCTCAGCTTTGTGTGGGGTGGGATGTTGGTTGTCCGCTGTGTTGTTGCCGTAGGCCTGTTATGCGATGATGGTCAGGATGCGTAGGTTGGTTGTCCCTTTCAGCCTGGAGTGGAAGGTGACATTGTCAGATGTTGGGTCTGTGCGGCTGAGTACGTTTCCTGGGGTTCCGCTGTCTTTGTCTGCGCAGCGTCTGTGTTGGTCCGGGGGGGGTGTTCCGGGTGTGGGATGGGGTCCTGGGGTGGTGGGGGTGGGTGTTGTGGCCCTCTTGGGTGTCCGGGCCGCATGATGGGTGGCTCCATGGCATCTGTTGCCCTTCGGATGTGGCCCTGGGCTGTGCTCCCTTTTGTGGTGCTGGCTGCCGTCCGACTTTACACCAGGTCAGAGCAGGTGTAGATTTCCTGGTGCTAACGCGCCTTATCGCCTGTTTTGTGTTTTTATCGCGGATGTGGCTGGTCGTTGTGAATGTTGAGGTGTGCTGTTGTCTCGGCTTTTGTCACGGGAACGCCTACGCTGCATCTCATTAGCGATATTTGCGAGGGTCCTCTGTGGCGATGTTTTTTGCGGCTGCTATCGCGGGTAAACTGGTGCTGTGGGCTGTTAACACTGGCTTGTGAATGGGGGGGTAAATTTATCCCGACTTTGGCTGCGATAAAGTGCCGTTAATTCGGCGATAGCTCCTTCTGAATATGCCCCCTAGTGTTACAATTCCTAGAGAACATAAATTTTACAAGGTCTATAGCTTGCTATTTGAAATGTGTAATAAAAGACAAGAAAACTATTGGCATATGAACTTCTAAATGCAAGTTTTTTTATAATTAGACTATTTTATTAACAAACGATACTGTGTGTATACTTTTTATTGATTTTTAATGCAGACCAGCTTAACCATCATGTATTTTTTATGTGTGCTTTTATGATTTTATTGTAAAATCGAATAAAGCTTATTTGAATTCGAGTGCAACAGTAGGGAAAGTGTTGGATAGCGGAGGGGTAAAAATTACTATTCCCACTCCAGTGAGTGCAACAGTAGGGAAAGTGTTGGATAGCGGAGGGGTAAAAATTACTATTCCCACTCCAGTGAGTGCCACAGTAGGGAAAGTGTTGGATAGCGGAGGGGTAGACATTACTATTCCCACTCCAGTGAGTGCAACAGTAGAGAAAGTGTTGGATAGTGGCGGTATAAAATTTACTATTCCCACTTCAATTATTGTAAAAGTAGGGAAAGTGTTGGATAGCGGAGGGGTAAAAATTACTGTTCCAACTCTAGTGAGTGCAACAGTAGGAAAAGTGTTGGATTGCAGAGGAGTAACAATTGATAGTCTCACTCCAGTCAGTTCAAAATTAAAAACAAACAAAATTTTAACAACAATAAAAATATTTAAAAAACAAATTACATTAAAAAATATATAAATATGTTAAAAATTCAAATACAAATATATTTAATATTAAAATGAAAAAAACATATTATAATGTTAATTACATATAACAAATACCTACAAATATTATATTATATTTATTAATAATTTCCAAATAAATAAATATTTTTAATTAAAAATTATTTAGAAACAAACATTAACTATTACATAAATTTACTTTTTTATTTCCCACCCTATAACACCACACAATTCATAACACACATCTAAATTTTAAAAAAATACTTCCTCAACTAACATAATTAATTACCAATTAAAGAAATATTATTAATTAAAAAACAAATTAAAACTCATACAAATTATTTAACTTCGCACACTTTACCCCTATAATCCCCACAACCCACAGCTAAAATTAAAGTGTAAAAAAAATATTTTCAATTAAAAAACTAATAGTATTTAACAACTAATTATAAAGTAAGTAAAATTAATTTACTCCCCACACTGTACCCCTATAACAATATAACCCACACACATAGAATATAAACAAATACACTAATTAAATATAAATTAATTAAAATTAATGATAAACTAATTTTTAATTAATTAAACAACATTTACTTCCCACACTTTACCCCTATAAACCCCACAACCCACACCTAAAATTAATTACACAAATTCCATATTTAATTTTCAATTAATTAATTAATATTAATTAACAACTAATAATTAATTAAACATAAATTACTTCCCACCCTTTACCCCATAAACCCCACAACCCACACCTAAAAAGAAATCACACGATTACCATAATCAATTATCAATTAATTAGTTAATATAAATTAACAACTAATTAATAATTAATTAAACATAAATTACTTCCCACCCTTTACCCCTATAAACCCCACAACCAGCACCTAAAACTAATAACACAATTTCCATAATTAATTTTCAATAAAATAATTAATATAAATTAACAACTAAGGGGCCGATTCCGATTTCGGCCAGAAGGGCACCGAACGATGGTCGGAGCCCTTCCAACCGAATCGGAACGTGCCGGCCGGATTCCTTTCCGACCGAGCCATTCCGATGGGCTCGGTCGGAAAGGAATTCGACTTCGGATTTCCGGATGGCTTACGATGGGCTCGGAGAGCCCGTCCGCCGTCCGGAAATCCTTCAGTACTCCCCCGGCCGCCTCTTCACGACCGAGGGAGTACGATGGCAGATTTCACTGCCTTTTCGTGCCGGTCTTTCCGGCACGAAAAGGCAGTCGGTAGCTGTCTTTGGGGGCCCCAGTAGGGCCCCCATGGGTGCGAGGCCGCCGAATGGCGGCCTGGGGGCACCTATGGTGCCCCTCTGTTGATCCCTGCACCCGGTGGCAGGCACCTTGGGGTGCCGGCCACAGGGTGCAGGGATGAACTGCACCCCTGCTTTCCACAATGAAAGCATGCATTCCGCTCGGAATGCATGCTCCCAATGTGTAGTATACGAGTAGCGACCGAACAGGGTTCGGTCGCATCGTACTTGCAGGGCCGTAACCGACGACAGCAGGTCGGTCGGTTACGGCTCCTGACCGATGTCGGACGGACCTGAGTCCGTCCGACATCGGAATCGGCCCCTAATTATTAATTGATCAAAAATAAATTACTTCCCACCCTTTACCCCTATAAACCCCACAACCTGCACCTATTTTCTTTTACACTATTACCATAATTAATTATCAATTCAATAATTAATTTTAATTAACAACCAATTAATAATTAATTACAAATAAATCACTTCCCACAATTAACGCTATAAAATCTAAATTAAATAAATACAAAATAAACAGTAATTTATTATAATTAAATTACTTCCCACCCTATTCCCCTATAAACTCACAGCCCGCTACGGAACTAAAAAATGCAAAATTTAATTAAAATAAAATTCATAACTACTAAAAATGTAACACATATATTAAAAAACATAAACAATACTTATACAAAAAATACATCACATACATTTAAAATATAAACTAAAATACATAACACTAATTAAAATCGATATTTTAAACATATATATTTTTGCAAACAATATTATTGACTTCTATATTTTTTTAAACGATATTTCTTACCTTAAATTCGATATTCTTGACCACGGTATTCGTGTTGTCGATATTTCTGAATCACTATATTTGTGAAAGTCGACATTTACAACTCGATATTCTGTCTCAGCACCGTACGACATGAGGGGATTAGTAAGCATAAAGCAATGGATAATAATGCCACATAAAACAAAGCAACAGTGGGTTTGGCTCTAATGAGCATGAACCAACCTGGAAACCAGCTGACCCTGCCAGGATGCAGCTGACAACACTCCTGTCCAACTGGGAGGACTCAATTCATAGAAACAGGGTACAGCACAAGAGAATGATGGACTAATAAGAGGCAAATAACTGGCAACAGTGAGGGAACTGAACAGGAAGAAAAAACAAAGATGGGGGCACAAACTAGAGGTGCTAACTAAGCATAACCAAAGGGCGACTCAACTAACAATTCATCACCAGGTAGGGTGCACAGGCCCTCAAAGGTCTCATATAGGGCTCTGTCACCAAAGATACAGAACTGACCTCAGACCCTTGAAGTGATTAGTGTGAGGGTCTGCACTAAGTGGTTTAATGTTCCAAAGCCTTTTAGTTTCCACTGACCCATCTTCCATCTCCTCCAGTCCTCCAAATCAGGTTGAGTGCTGTTTCAGTCCCTTAATTCTGACATAATAGGAACTCATAGACATCAGGAAGACTGGTAGTCAAACTATTATTAAGTAGAAGTGACACCACTGAGCAGTGTTTCTCAGGCAGAGGTCGAAGTGTAAAAAAATATTTGGACTGTGTCCTTCAGTACAATGGGGTGTGAGGCACTTGGAGAAAAACTCATGGGTGAGGGGTCAGAGGTGTCACCAACAAGATCAAGTATCCTGTAAGTGTAGGGATTGCTATAAAATAACACAAAAAGTAAAGGGACATTATTCTCAACATTTCCTGCCCACTTCAATGTCCAGCCGTAAGTCTCAAATGGCAACTTTCCCCATTGTGAAAATCGTCTTAGCCCTGATGGGCTGCTGCAAGCACTAGATGTTGAAGCTTCTCCATTTGAAAGCACATAATGAACGGTAAAATTACATTTGGCTTCCTTCAGTAGGTCCACACAATCTTCAGGCAATTTGAAATATCCATATCGGATGAATAAGGACATATTGGGAAGATTAATTTGGTAGACTGGGGTGGAGTTGCCTTGGAATATGAGAGCTTATCTGATCTGCATGTCATATTTATATATATTGTCCTTCTGACATATGGAGGTGGTCCCAAAACCACTAATGCCAATAATGTTTAGGGCAATGCCTGGCACTGAGAATCTTAGGGCCTGATTTAGATCTCGGTGGGCGGGTTACTCCGTCACAACGGTGACGGATATCCTGTCTACAGAAATATAAATCCCATAGGATATAATGGGATTTATATTTTGGCAGAAGGGATATCCATCACCGTTGTGACGGAGTAACCTGTCCACTGAGATCTAAATCAGGCCCATATTTGCTGAAGACTGTTGGAATCAGAGGAACGGCAGGAAAGACATAGAGACATTTCTGCAATGTGTTTCCCAAAAGGACATGTGGCATGAATGATGACTGTGAGTTTATATCCAGGGATGATTAGTAACAAGAACTATGGGCTCATTACGATGGCGGGCGGACATCAGTCCGCCCGCCATCGTTGCGGTTCTGGGACCGCCCGCCGGTAAGGCGGCAGTCCCGCTGGGTGAATTAGGATGTGCCCGCCACTATGGCGGGCGCATCCTGGGCCTTCATCATTGCGGGCGGTGCTGCTGGCTGCAGCACCGTCCGCAATGACAAAGGTGCATGCACTGCATTTCCCTGTACCACGTGGCAGGCACCACGCGGTGCCTGCCACTTGGTGCATGGAACTGTAGGGGGGTACCATGGGTACCCCCACAGTGCACCCCCACCCCTCCCCCCCACAGAGGGGGCCCAAAACGGGCCGCCAAAGGGATACCGTAATCCCTACAGCACTGCCGCAATGTTGCCCTGGTTCCGGGTTCCGCAAGGCGGCCGGAAAAGAACCGCCTTGCGGAACCATGGCGGACGGACTTTCCGTCCGCCGCGGAACCATTGTGATTCCCACCACCATCCTAATTTGGCGGTGGGAATTTTCTTCATGATGGCGGAAGGACCGCCACCACCGGGCCGGCGGTGGCGGTCCTTCCGCCATCATAATGAGCCCCTATGACTGTTCTTCTGCTACAGTACTGTTGAATTAATGTGATTTTATGATGCATTGTTTTCCTGAACTTTTATACTAATGTTTGCTCACTATATGCTCCAATAAAGACCATCGAAAAAGGGCATCTGAACTCTGGTTGCACATGCCGGAATAGCAAGGCTTCATACTTTTTGTTGTTCGAGATTGTGAACAAGTGCATTTGAGGAAAACCCAAGTACTGGATGATGTTGTGCAGTACTTTGAGAGGTGATCTTCCTCTAATTTGTAAGCTATCTGGCAACCCTCTCACCCACTTTTACTAAGGAACATGGGATAAGCCTCACTTATGCCATTTCCAAAATCTTGCCTACTTCCTGACAGGTGGAAGTCCTTGCGGCGGATCATGTCGGCATGAAGGTCTAGGATGGCCAATTGAATAAAGGGATTAGCATATCCTCATAACAGGCCAACCCGTAACGTTACTACAAGGTCCTAGAGAAAATTATTCAAAGTAAACAAAGTACCAGACACTGGTACACTGCAAAGTCCACAATTGCATATATAAATGAAACTTCCTTATAACCAATCAAATTGCATTGATTATAACAACAAAAGCACAATGTCCAAAGACTATAAGAAGGTGCTAAAAAGAGAGGTGGGGTGTACTGTGACAAGACATTTTGTACCACTGTGAGAGACCTTGTTTGTTGAAAAAATGGCATGTCATTTGCAGTTCATTTTCAGGTGCTGAGGAAGATGTGATTTAATGTGTTGATGATAATGTCAGGGATGTCTTTTTTGATGTCAAGAAAGAAAATGCATGATTATCACTTCCTGTCTTGCTGCAGAATTTGATCATGACTGTGACTTTAATTCTTTTTGGAAGGGATAAAGAGGATTCCCTCTCTGAATTGGTTCAGTGACAAAATATTGAAACCACAAATATCTTTGTATATAAATATTGTGTCAAAAATATTGAAACAAAAATTTGTTATCCTATACTTATAATGTAAATAACAAACATATTGAAAAAAATATATGGTTGTACACTAATATTGAAGACAAAAATATCATTTTTTACAGATATATAGATAAAAATATACATTAAATATATTAATATTTAACAGCAGTATAATTAAAAATTATATATTTAAATAATTAAAAAATATATAAATGTTATACTTATTTGAAAAAAACGCATTCATATCTGTGTGTGCATGGGAATGTAAACATATATTATTTAAAACTATTATTGAAAGAATATTACAATTGACTAATTTTATATTTTTTAAGCTTTAAACCTATCTATCTATCTATCTATCTATCTATCTATATACACACACACACACAATAAATTAAAAACCTGTACAAATTAACTGGAATCTTTTTGGAAAAACAGACCAATTTAATTACACATAAAAACTAAACAATATAAAAAATTACATTTTACTAGAAATATTTTACATATTACAAACATTACTAAATAAAAATAATATAATTTTAAATACACAGAAACATCATAATAATATAAATGTAAACAATATAAACAGAGCTATAAAATTGTAGGAATATTAAATACACTATTCCCACTCCAATATCTGCAACAATCGGGAAAGTGTTGGACTCAGGAGGGTAATAATTACTATTCCCACACCAGTCTGTGCAACAGTAGTGAAAGTGTTGGACTCGAGAGGTAGAAAATTTACTATTCCTACTCCAGTCTGTGCAACAGTAGGGAAAGCGTTGGACTCAGAAGGGGTACAAATTACTATTCCCTCTCCAGTCGGTGCAACATTAGGGAAAGTGTTGGATTGTGAGGGGTAAAATGTACTATTCCCTCTCCAGTCGGTGGAACGGTAAGGAAAGGGTTGGACTCAGGAGGGGTAACAATTTACTATTCCCACTCCAGTGTGTGCAGCAGTAGGGAAAGCGTTGGACTCAGGAGGGGTACAAATTACTAGACCCACTCCAATCTGTGCAACAGTAGAGAAAGTGTTGACTCAGGAGGGATAAAATGTACTATTCTCACCCCAGTCTGTGCAACAGCAGGGAAAGCGTTGGACTCACGAGGGGTACAAATTACTATTCCTACTCCAGTCATTGTAACAGTAGGGAACGTGTTGGATTGTGGAGTGGTAAAATCTACTATTCCCACTCCAGTCGGTACAACAGTAGGGAAAGGGTTGCACTCAGGAGGGGTAACAATTTACTAATCCCACTCCAGTCAATGTAACAGTAGGGAAAGTGTTGGATTGCAGAGGGATAAAATTCACTATTTCCACCCCGTTGTGTGCAACAGTAGGAAAAGGTTTGAACTCAGGAAGGGTAAAATTTACTATTCCCACTCCAGTCGGTGCAAAAGTAGGGAAAGGGTTTGACTCGGTGGGGGTAATAATTTACGATTCCCACTCCAGTTGGTGCAACAGTAGGGGAAGTGTTGGATTGCAGAGGGGTAAAATGTACTTTTCCTAATCCAGTCTGTGCAACAGTAGAGAAAGCGTTGGATTGTGGAGGGGTAAAATGTAGTATTCCCACTCCAGTCTGTACAACAGTAGAGAGAGAGTAGTTTGCTTCAAACAAATAAAATATTTTAACAACTACATTAAATGACAAGAAATATTAATATTTAAATTAATAATGTTAACTCCCCACCCTTTACCCCTACAAATCCAACAACCCACACCTGATATATAACTTAAAAATATCTTAATTACGCAATGTACATAATTATCAATTAAATAATTATTAGTAATAACATTAATTATTATAATTAATTTCCTTCACACCCTTTACCCCTACAAAACCACAACCCACACCAAAAATATAAATAAAGAAATTACATTAATTACACAATTGACATAATTAATTATCAATTAAATATTATCTAATTACTCCCCACCGTATACCTCTACAAAACCCTACAGCCCGCACCTAAAACGTAATAGAAAAAACATAATTACACAATTGACATAATTATCAATTAAATAATTAATATTAATTCAAATTAATTATTAAATAATTATAATAATATAATTTACTTTTACCCTGTACCCCTATAAACCCCACAACCTGCTACGGCACTAAAAATAACAATATTCTATTAAATATAATTTAAAAAAACAACAAAAAATGTACAAACTATATTTAACATTAACAATAATTATACAAACAATGAATAACATGTACAACTAAGATATATACTAAAATGCATAAAAATAATTAAACAATTATATTATTAACAGCGATATTTTTGTAAGTGATATTAACAACATAGATATTTTTAACATTTATATTAACATCGATATTTTTAACATCGATATTAATTACCATAAAATCGATATTCTTGTCAATGATATTTTTGCACACAATATTTGTGCATCATGATATTACAACTCGATATTTTTACATCTCAATATTTTTTTCAATATTTTGTCTGAATACCCTCTGAATTAGGGGTGTTGAGCCTCTAAGTAGCACTTCTTTGCAGGAACCAAGAAGGTGTGGGTGAAGTATTGTAGACATGCAAGTGCTATAAAACAAATGTTTATAAAGGAGTTAAGGATTGTTTTTTCGGTGTTATATGCCATCCAACTGTTCAGCAAAGGAAACCCATAACAGGTAACCAGCATTACAGTTAGCTCCATCTATATATTCGTTGTCCCTAGGATAGACAGTTGGTGATAGGCCCCACATGTTAAGAAGAATGAGAGTATGTTTTTGTTTAGTTCTATCTGCCCTGAAATTTAGGGAGACAGTCTTTGCCCTAAAACTGAGGACAGATGTAGAGAAGGGGCAGAGACATTTGGCTTCCATATGGATTCCAGTATCCTCTCCTCACGTCTCGCTTTGAATCTTTGTCTTACAGGTTGTGATCAAGTTCTTAGAGGAGGACAGAGAGGAAGAGGATGAAGAGTCTTCAGAATTCAAGGTGTATGAATTCAGGGAGGAGCAGAGCTCATGTACCATGGAAAAACTGCCATTAGCCAACGTGGTAAAATTCTCATGCCAAGAGGAAGCGGAGAACAAAATCTCAATTCAAGCAGAGGCGGTTGATCTCTACTGTCAGAGGGAGATGCCCATAGTTGAAGTTGTGAATATTTCATGTCAGCTTGAGGAGCCCACAGTTAATCCAAAGGAGTTTACAAAAGAGGTTGTGGAGTATACACTTGAGCAAAAGGAGATCACAGTTCAGGGTCCAAGTCCCACAATCAAGGAAGTAGACATCTCCTACCAAATAGAGAGACCCATAGAGGAGACGGTGGAGATATCATACACAGTGGGGGAGTTTTCAGTCGAGGGGGCAGACATCTCATGCCAGGTAGAGGAGTCAACAGTAGACAAGGTGGACATTTCATACCAGGAGGGGGAGTACACCACAGATGGGATGGAATTATCATACCAGGTAGTTAAATCTACAGTAGGAGGGGAAGACATTTCATACCAGGTGGCGGCAAATACAGTGGAGGGGGAAGACGTCTCCTACCAGGTTGAGGAGACTACAGTAGAGGGAGTGGATATTTTATATCAGGTAAATGAATCTCTACTAGAGGAAGCAGACATCTCATGCCTGGTGGAGACATGCACAGTCGATGGAATGGACAGTTCATATGTGGTGGGGGAGTCTGCAATAGAGGGAGAGAACAACTCTTACCAGGTTGGGAAGACTACAGTAGAGGAAGTAGATATTTCATATCAGGTGAGTGAGTCCACCATAGAGGGAGCAGACATTTCATTACAAGTGGAGGAGTCCATAGTTGAGAATGTGGCCATTTCATGCAAAGTGGAGGAATCCACAGTAAAGGAAGTGGACCTCTCATTCCAGATGGAGGGACCTACAGCAGAGGAGGTGATCATTCCATACCAGGTGGAAATGCCCACAGCAAATGAGGCAGACATCTCATACCAGGTGGGGGAATCCCCAGTGGAGGCAGAGGTCATATCGTATGAGTTAAGGCAGGACAAGCAAAAAGAGGTGGCAATGTCATATCAAGTTGGTGAGTCTGTTGTAGAGGAGGTAGACATTTCATATCAAGCAGGAGGGTACACAGTTGAAGAGGCAGGCATCTCTGCTCAGATGGGAGATACCACATTAGAGGGAGTGGACATCTCATACCAGGTGGTAAAGCCTACAATGGAGGGGCAGGATATCACATACTGTGTGGTGGAGTCCATAGTTGAAAGAGTGGATATCTCAGACCAGGTGGAGGAGTCGATAGTTAATGAGGTAAATGTCTCTTACCAGATGGAGATGCCAACTGTTGACAAGGTGGAGATCACATACCAGGTGGTGGAATCTGCTGGTGGGGTGGAGGTTAGCTCTGATGTAGTGTTAGATTAGCTCATTTCCTGCTGTTCAAAATTCCCACTCATCCTCTGGAAGCTCAGCCAGGAATATTCAACTTCCATCACCCAATAAGAACTCAGCATGGAGCACCATTCTTCCTCTCATCCAAAGAAGATCAAGCTGGGATGACTGCCCCTTACTTGCCCAAAGGAGTGTCAGCCTGAAACTCCCCAATACTACTTACCACAAGTTGGATATCAGTATAACCCACTCAGTCATTGAAATATTTGCCTGAGATCTACTACCTCCACTTACCTAATGGGAATGCAGTCGAGATCATCAACGAGCACTCACTATGTTCCCTGCATTCAGTTGTATAGGAGGAACACAGGCTCTGTTCCATACTGTCCTTTGCCTAATTGAAGTATTCAAGGGAAGCTAGACCTGGGTCTCTTCTACTCTTCTACTCCTACTAACTCAGGATAGCCCAGCATGAGATCTGATACTCTCACTTACCCAATGCAAGAACATGCACTCACACAGTGGCTGAGTCTGTTACCTTCCAACTTCTTAATACCCAATCAATACAAAACCTGGTACCAACTATTTTTTTTGCATTCAGGAAAGCTCTGCCTTTGACTCTTACTAACCATGGGACACATGATCATCTTCAACCCATATATACTCAGCCGGAGTTCAACCTACCACTACTTACTTATACTGGGGCTTTGTCCCATACAGTGGGAGTGAAGCCTGCAAACCATACTTCCATTGACCCAACAGGTTTTCAGCTAGGCCACCTACTGTCACTCACCCAACAGACGCTAAGCTTCAGGGTCCTACCTCCCATCCACACATCCAATGAAATCTATTCTGATTGGGGCCTATTACTCCCATTCACTCATTCTTAACTTAGCCAGAAAACCAATAGTGAGTGGGAGCTCAGCCTTTAATACCTACAATCTGCTGCTCTGATAGTGCTGTCTATGACCCCTATAAACATTCACCTGATTGAAGATCAGCATGGGCCACAGTTGCTCCTTGCCCAGTGGGAGCTCAGCCTGGAACTTCCTAGTTCCACTCACACGGTGGAAATCAGGTCTGTTACCTCTTCCTTCTCCTTGCTTTATGAGAGCTGAGTAAGGGTTCCTAACTCCCATTCAATTAATTGACTCATATCTTGGGACTCTTGCTCATTTATGGGAGCTCAACCTGGGAGTTGTACGTCTTAGTACCCAGTGCAAGCATTGATCCCATCACCCAATGGGAACTTAATCTACACCCCCTACATTCTATAAACCAAATTCACAGCCTAATTCTTAGTCACAACTTTCTCTCTCCACCCACCATCCTCCAGCCAAGCATCAATCGGTTGACCGTTTCTTTAACCTCCATCTCAAGCCAACAATGAGGTTTCATAAATCAATTATCTTCATATTTTCAAAGTGAGAATTCCTAAGAAAATTGACAAATTCCAGAATTCACTTTACATCATCTGTCAGCCATTTCAGTACTTACTTTACATCAAATATCGACCAACATGTGTTTTGTGAATAAGTCTCTTTCACAAAGTATAATCTTCTCTGGGCACAGTTCATCACTTGAAAGAAGGTATATAGTGCTCCAAGGATAACAAATGACACCAGGACACTATGAAGCTTACCGATGCCCATTGACTGACACTGCTCCTCGACCCTGCTGCAATATTATTGTACCATTTATCTGCTTCAACTAGCAAATAAAGATAATACCCACTAATCTGAGACCAGGTATATGTTTGGGTATGCATGTGTGCGTGTGTGTGTTTAAAGTGTCAAGACATGTAGAAACTGGTGATTCACCTTAAGATAAAGTGCTCTGATGACTAATACAATGGAAGTCCAACAACTAATATACCATGTTGAAAAGAGACTGATATTATGGTAAAAAGATAAATAACCAGATCAAGAGGTTTAGCCTAAAAGCTAAGGGCCTAATTTATATACGGACGGATAGCACGTTGTTCCACCAGCGCAATGGAGTAAATTACTGGTTGAGGGACCACTCATCAGACTTGTACATGACAGCCGTACTGGCGGTCATTTATAAAGCATTGGCAGAAACGGTTGTCAGAGCAGCTCCTGTCAATGCAGTTCACTGTTTAGTGCAAGGCTCCATCAGCAGGAGGGAGACCTGCACCAAACAATTCATTTTTTTATTTTAAAAAGAAAATCTTAAAACAGGATTTTGTTTTTGAAAAGAAAAAAGAAAATGCATTTAGCAGTTTTTACTGCCCTTTACCGACAGGGTTTTCCTGACATTGACGGGCAGTAAAAACTGACCTCTAATTCCACCCATCTAAATTAGGAATTACAGGTCTGCCTCTGATGGCCCTTACTCCACAGGGCCATCATAGGGGTTTAATCACAGCAGAGATGGAGTAGTCTCCGCTGTGATTAAACCTATGGCCCACCTTCATATATATTTGTTGAGCGGACATTTATCTTAGTGATAGTATACTCCCTCACCATTGCAACAGAGTATACACTCCACCAAGATATAAATTAGGCCCCAAATCAGCAGAACAAAAGTTTAACACCTCAAAAGAGTGATCATTGTTAAGGTTGAGTTCCTTAAATATTTTTGGACTACTTACATTCTACAGCAGGACTTGAGGTGATTGCTAACTTAAAATAAAAAACTCGAACATTGGTTCTGTAGACCAGACCTCAGTCTTCAAAATATCCTCAAGTATTGCAACCAAAGTAAAAGTTTTAGGAACCAGAGCACCCTTGGACAAATTCACTACAAAAGAAAAAATAAAGTATGCCTTCCTCTTTCATGAGCCACCTGAAACACCTGGCCAAAGTGGGAGAGAATATAGCTGAAAAAATCTCCAAAGGAGACTAGAAATTACTTCAACTCTCTAGATCTCTAGATACTCAAAAGATTCTACAACTCATGCAAGCACTGTACTACACACAACTTAGGGTTGTCCTGGAAGGATGATAAAGAACAACCCAGTTATTAGACTTATGGCCTTATTACGAGTACGGCGGTCCTGGGACCACTTTACCCATGTTAGCAGTCTGACTGCTACCACCCTGGTGGGTCCGCCCACCGCATTATGAGTGTAGCGGTGGGACCACCATGAGACCACCACCGGGATCAAGGACCCTGCTGTGGCGGCGGTCTGCAAATGGCCTGAGTATGCTGGTGGTGCCAATGCCGGCACCACCAAGCAAATTACGACCTGCATATCCACCACTGTTGGGCTTGGCCATTTTTGCACGGTTATCCCCAAACTTCCTCCTATTTTTTTTCTGACCTGTTGTTGATGGCTATAGGACTCTGGGAACTTTACCACTGCTAATCAGTGCTAAAGTGCATATGCTCTATGTATAAATTGTGATCATGATTGGTTATCCATGTTTGGCATATTTGATTTACTGGTAAGCCCCTAATAAAGTGCACTGGTTGTGCTAGGGCCTGTAAATCAAATGCTACAAGTGGGCCTGCAGCACTGATTGTGCCACCCATATGAGTAGCCCTGAAAAGGTATCTTAGACATGCCACTGCAGTGTCTGTGCACAGTTGTGAACTGCCATGTCAACTTGGCAAGTGCCCCCACTTGCCAGGCCCTAAACTTCCCTTTTCTTACATGTAAGGCACCCCTATAGTAGGCCCAAGGTACCCCTCTGGGCACGGTGCAGTGAATGTGAAAGGTAGGACATGTACTGGTGTGTATGACATGTCCTGATGGTGAAATACTGCCAATTTTGTTTTTCACTATTGAAAGGCTATCTTGCCCCACAGGATAGAATGGGAAATGCTTTGTAACATCTTACAAGTGTAACTTCCCATTGGGACAAGCTAGAGAAATAAAGTTTAGGCTCGCTGAACTCAGAATTTAATAACATCTTTTTATTAAAGATGGTTTTTAAATTGTGTGTTTGAAAATGCCACTTTTAGAAAGTAGGCATTTACTTGTTTAACCATTCTGTGTGCCTCTGCCTGTTTGTGTATTGACCGTCTGGTTTTGGAGTGACAGGGGCTGGAGATGTGCATTCACTGTAGACAGCCACTGGGAGGGTTGAGGTGTGCCTGTCCCTTCCTGGATGACTCAGAACTGAGCTGAATGGGGCTTGGCTGCACTTAGAGTAGTGTGAGGAGATTTCCTTGCACCCCAATAGGGCCCGTCTCCCTTGCACAATGCTGTCTCCACCCCCTGTGGTCATGCTGCACCAGTGAGGACAGAACTGGTTTGGACAGGGCTCAGAGACCCTTGCGCAAAGAAAACAAAGACATTTTGGGTATAAGTATTAGACCTAAAACCAAAGAAGTTTAGACTACTTCTGGATTCAAGAGGAACCTTTACCAAGGAGAAAAGCTGGAGGAGGAGTACTGCCCCTTTGCTGTGTGCTGTCTGGGGTTAGCCTGCAGTAGCTGTTTCTGCCAAGGAAAGGAGAAGGACTTTGCTGTGTGATGTGTCCCCCTGCTTGAGGAAGATCTCCAAGGGCTTTAGTGGAGCTTGCCTCCTGTTCTGAAGTCTCAGGGACACAAAGACTTCACCCCCAGCTCCCCTGAACTTCCTTGCTGGAAGTTCTGACCTGCCAAGAGATGCCTGTGACTGTGGTGGGCCTCTGGAGGTTGATTGTGCTGTTGGGAGCTAAAAAAGCAATGCAACAACAAGAAAATCGACGCATCGCTCTTCTTGCAGCTGTTTTTCCGACGCAGCATTGCTGTGCAAGAAGAATCTCCACGCGTCACTGCGCCGCTGCTAAAACTGACGCAGCGCCTGCCGCCGCTGCAAGAACCAATGCATCGAGGGATCGCGGCTGAAGAAACCAATGCAGCGCCACTCGACGCCACGCATCGATCGCCGACGCATCCCGGATTTCCACGCATTGTACCTGTGCGGCAAGTTTTCCCGATACATCACCCGCGGACCAGAACCGTCGCGGAAACGACTCATCACTTCCCCCTACAGACCGGATTCGTCGCATCACTTTTGCGTACAGCAGAATTGTCGCATCGCCTCCCCATGGTCTCAGGAACTGACACATCTATTTGTTTTTCGACACTTCCCATCTTTGCAGCTGTTTGGCCTTGTGAATTTTGTCGCAACTACATGTACTTTGATAGAAAGCACGCATCCATAGTTTTCTATGGGCCAAGTTGCTTGACACATTTTTAAAGTCATATTCTTATTACATGTATGCTGGATTTTTGTCATTTTGGTCTTGTTGAGTTTAGACACAAATACTTTATTTTTCCTAAACTGGTGTGGTGTCCATTTGTGGTGTTATCACTGTATTACTGTGTGTTTTGAGTACAAATACTTTACACATTGCCTTTGGGATAGGCCTGTCTGCTTGTGCCAAGCTACCCAGGGGGTGAGCAGGGGTTATCTAAAGTGTGTATCCCTCTTATCCTGAGGAGAAGCAAGGGTCGCTATTTGGACAAAGGTACCTACCTCTGTCAACTAGAGACCCCCATTTCTAACATTGGTGGTCAGCAGTGAGGATTTGAACTTGTATTTGTACATGACCCACAGTGGTTGGTGCACATCACTAGTTTAGTGCAGACCACTACGCAACCGCAGACTATGTTTTAAAAAATAAATATTTTTATTGTTTTATTTCATTTAAACAGTAACAAAATTCAACTGCAGTCGCATGGTACCACACAGTGCCTTCTTAGAGAAGAGCATCATTTCCATGATGCCTTCTTGATGCCCTTTACTTTTTAGCCAGGAATATTTTAAAAACATTATTATGCAGTTTCCCCCTTTTCGTCTCATACAGTTCAGTGTTGCCTTCTCCGGTATTCACAGTAAGAACCCCCCTCAATATATTTTGTACATTTATATGCACTATGTTTCATTCAGAACATATATGGTCTATATATATGTATATATATATACTGTTACATTCAATCCATAATACTCCCTCCATTTGCCCCATACCTAGTGGAATTTTTTCAGGCACCCTCTAGCCTTGTATGTGACCCTCTCTGCGGCCATGTACTTTCCATTCCCGTTCTCCATTCTCGGATTGTTGGCACAATTGTATCTCCCCATCGCCTCGCTATGTCTCCTTTCGCCACCACTAGTCCTAATGTGCTAAATATCAGCTGTGATCTATCTATATCTATGTCATTCAGGATTCCTAACAATATACATTTGGGGTCTGGGGGGATATCCGACTGCAATACTTTATTAAGTTCTGTTATGACATACTTCCAGTATACCTGTATATTTGCACATTCCCAAATCGTGTGGTAGAAATTCCCCTCCTCCCGTCCACATCGGTGACATGTTGGATCCATTGCTCACCCTATCTTGTGCAGTCTGGCCCAGTCGTAATAGGCCCTGTGTAATATTTTGTATTGGCTAAGACGGAGACGGGATTTGATTGCAACCTCCCTGGGGTGCATCAGGGCTGCCTCCCAGTCCACCTCCTCCATTGTGCCTACACCCTTTTCCCATGTGGTCCTCAATTTGCCTAGTCTGTCTGGAGCATTGTTATTTAGGGTCTTATAGGTGGCCGATACTGCCTTTGTCGTGAGATGTTCTTGGAGTAATCTCCCTCCAGTGGTGCATAGTCTGGCAGGGGGTATCTTCTATGTTTTCTGCATGCATGGTTAAGCTGAGCATACTTAAGGAACTGTGTCGGTTGTAGTGAGAATTCTGTCTTAAGAGTACTAAAACTCTTGAAATTACCTTTGTTGATAATGTCTCCTATCGTGGAAATGTCTATGGCGTCCCATTCTTTAAACCCTCTCAGTTTTTTTTAGCTCCTTCAGCCAGTTTCCGTGCCACAGAGGCGTTTCTGTGGTGAGTTTATGGTCCCACCCCATTGTTTTAGTTGCCCTTCCCCAAGCCTCTATTGTAACTTGCGTGGCTGGGAGCAGTTCCCTGACACCTTTACTGCCGTATAGGTAATGGAGGAATGTTCGCTGTTGCATGGTGTCTCTCTCTAGTCTATATATTGGGTGGTCTCCCAGTGTCTGTATCCAATCATTTATTGGTGTTTAAGTGTTCAGCCCAGTAGTAGGCTTCCATGTCAGGAAGTGATATCCTTCCGTTAAACTGACTGCGTTGCAATGTATAGAGTGCTATTCTAGATTGTTTCCCTAATCACAAGAGTGAGCGTAATTCAGCATCTATTTCTCAAAATATCGATCATGGGGGGGAATAGTATGTGTTTTGCAAAGCGTAAAGAAATTGCGGGACGATTATCATTTTAAACATGGCCGCTCGACCCAGCATAGTGAGCGGTAATGTTTTCCATCGTTGTGTGTCCTCCTTAAATTTCTTCAGTATATGTTTAATATTCTTTTGGCAGCATAGGTCTCTGTCTGTTGTGAGGAAGATTCCTAAGTATGTGAACCCATTGTGTGTTACTTGGAGATCTCTGGGGAGTACGGGCCATGTCGTCAGTTCTCCAGGGCTATAAATCACGTAATTGTGCCTGTTTATTTTATAGCCTGAATTTTGTCCTTACATATCTATTGTGTGGAATAAAATGGTAATCGTTGTGTCAGGTTGAGTGACATATAAGAGGATATCATCTGCATACAAAGAGATCTTTTCTTCCCTGGGGTCCTCTGGATTAACTTGGAAACCATGTATCTCTGGATGGTGGAGGACCAAGCAGGCTAATGTCTCCACTGTCAGGGCAAAGATCAGGGGGGACAGAGGGCATCCCTGCCTCATCCCACACCCTATGGGGAAGTCCAGAGAGGTTCGCCCATTCACCCGAACATTCGCCCTGGGATCCTTGTATAATAGTCCCACCCATTTCCTGAATTTTGGACCTACGCCGAATTTGATCAAGATGGCCTCCAGGAAGGGCCAGTGAACGGCATTGAACGCCTTTTCTGCATCCAATGATAGTAGTAAATGCGGGGTGTCACGATTTTTCACCTTCATCAACCAGTTATGGGTTCTCCATAGGTTCCACCTGGTAGCCCGGCCCGGCATGAATCCCGATTGATCACAGTGTATCAGGGTTGTTATAACCTGGTGTAGTCTTGTAGATAGGATAGTCGCCAATATCTTTACCTCCATATTAAGGAGGGATATTGGGCCATAGGACTGACATTTGTCTTTTGGTTTCCCCTGTTTGTGGATCGGTACTATTGTGGCCATACAGAGATCCAATGGAAGGTTTCCCTCGTCATTTGCATCTGTAAAGAGAGTCAATAGGTGGGGGCTAAGGAGGTCTGCACATTTCTTATAAAACTCAGCCGGTAGGCCGTTAGGCCCTGGGGTCTTCCCTGGGCATAGTCTAGCTATGGCGGCCCTGACCTCTTCAATCGAAATGTCTCCCTGCAGTCCCGTTCTATCCATATAATCAAGTGTCGAAGTATGCACCTCTGCCAGGTATTCTTCAATGGCAGGCAGATTTCCCAGGGGGAAGGCTTCATAGAAGTCCCTGTAGTATAGCGCAAAGTTCTGCATTATCTGATCATCTTTGACGTGCGTCACTCCCTGTGGATCGGTAATACACTCTACCCATCTGGCTTCTAATTATTTTCTACTGAGCCAGGCCAGGAATTTCCCTGACTTGTCCACTACATCATATAATTTATGGAGGGTCGCTAAGGCCTGCGCTTTAGCAGCCTGGCATGCCATATCCTTGTATTCATGTTGTTCATCATGTAGTTGCCTAAGTATTAAGGGATCTTTCTGCGCGATGTGCAGTTTCTCTAGGGCTAAGATAAGTTTTTCTAATTTTATTAGGTCTTCCTGATCTTTCTTTTTCTCCCACGCTACATAATTTTGGGCTCTGTCTCTTAAAACTGTTTTATATGTTTCCCACATTACGACTCCTGATTCGACCGAGCCTAAATTTTCTTCAAAAAATACTTCTGTGTCTGCCCTCAAGCCTCCTAATACAGTTTTATTCTGCATATCCCATGCGTTTAGTCTCCATTGCTTATGTGTATCTCGCTGTGGGCCTCCTATCTGTACGTAGAGTGGAGAATGATCTGACAGGCCTGTAGCAAGATATTCTGCTTTATTTATCTCCCCTAGTTCTCCTTTCGGGAGGAAGACATAGTCCAGTCTCGAGGAGAATTTATGTGCTCCTGAGTAGTATGAGTACTGACTGAAGCTTGGGTTAATATGTCTCCACACATCAATTAGGCCCAGGGTGTCTGCGAGGAATGCCATTGGTGTATTTATAGGTGTCAAGTTTTGCCCCCATACAGTCCGTAGACATGTGCATAACATCATTAAAGGACGGAGCGCTGAACTTTTCAGACAGTCACCTCCGTCACAGATCTGGGTTGAATCCATCACTTTTCTTTAGCTCACTTCACCACCCCAGTTCAGACCTGGCTATATGCAAATCAGTCTTGATCCTGTGCCTCTTGGGAACAGTCCAGCCTGAACTGCCAAGTCATGCCTTCCCTGGACCGGAAACAAGCATCCTGGGACCGGTTCAGGGTAACACCCCTCATCAGCCAGGCTAGCTTGAATCCAGTGGGAAAATTAAGCAAGGAAGCCATGTCTGGGCATTCTCTGCCAACTGGCCTGGCAGTTCGGACTGGACTGTTCCCGTTTGGTGCAGGGTCAAGACTGATTTGCATATGGCTGGCTTCAAACTGGAATGGCATGGGGAGCAAAAAAACTATGGATTTAGGACCAGATCTCTGTACTGGGGTGAATGTATGACATTGTTTTGCATTCTGTCCATCAATTGTTGTTTTTCCATTTGTCAACCCGAGTGGGACGGGTATGCCCAGACGTGGGTCCCGTGCTCTCCATGCCTCTGAAGTCAAGCTACCCTGGCTGATGAGGGGTGAAACCCCGAAACCGGTCCTAGGATGCTTGTTTTCAGTCCAGAGAGGACCTGGCCTGGAAGTTCGGGCTGGACATTACCCATTGGGCGCAGGGTCAAATCTGATTTGCGTATGGCTGGGTTCAAACTGGAATGGCATGGGGAGCAAAAACGATGGATTTAGGCCCAGATCTCTGTGCTGGGGTGAATGTATGACATTGTTCTGCATTCTGTACATCGATTGTTGTTTTTGCATTTGTCACCCTGAGTGGGACGGGTATGCCCAGACGTGGTCCTGTGCTCTCCATGCCACTGGAGCCAAGCTATCCTAGCTGATGAGGGGTAAAACCCCGAAACCGGTCCTAGCATGCTTGTTTCTAGACCAGGAAGGACCTGGCCTGGAAGTTCGGCCTGGACATTTCCCATTGGGCGCAGGGTCAAGACTGATTTGCATATGGATGGGTTCAAACTGGAATGGCATGGGAAGCAAAGAAATAATGCATTTAGGCCCAGATCTCTGTACTGGGGTGAATGTATGCCATTGTTTTGTATTCTGTCCATCAATTGTTGTTTTTGCATTTGTCACCCCGAGTAGGATGGGTATGTCTAGATGTGGATCCCGTGCTCTCAATGACACTGGAGTCAAGCTATCCTGGCTCATGAGGGGTGAAACCCCGAAACCGGTCCTAGGATGCTTGTTTTCAGTCCAGGGAGGACCTGGCCTGGCAGTTCAGGCTGGATTGTTCCCATTGGGTGCAGGGTCAAGATTGATTTGCATATGGCTGGATTCAAACTGGAATGGCATTGGGAGCAAAAAAAGGATGGATTATGGCACAGATCTCTCTTCTGGGGTGAATGTATGACGTTGTTCTGCATTCTGTCCATCAATTGTTGTTTTTGCATTTGTCACCCTGAGTGGGATGGGTATGCCCAGACGTGGGTCCCCTCCTCTCCGTGCCACTGGAGTCAAGCTATCCTGGCTGATGAGGGGTGAAACCCCGAAACAGGTCCTAGGATGCTTGTTACCAGTCCAGGGAGGACCTGTACTGGGGTGAATGTATGACCGGTCCTAGGATGCATCCTAGCACCCTGAAACAAGTCCTAGGATGCTTGTTTCCAGTCCAGGGAGGACCTGGCCTGGCAGTTCAGGCTGGACTGTTCCCATTGGGCGCAGGGTCAAGACTGATTTGCATATGGCTGGGTTCAAACTGGAATGGCATGGGGAGCAAAAAAGATGCATTTAGGCCACGATCTCTGTACTGGGGTGATAGCATGACATTGTTGTGCATTCTGTCCATCAATTGTTGTTTTTGCATTTCTCACCCCGAATGGAACGGGAATGCCCAGACGTGGGTCTCGTGCTCTCCATGCCACTGGAGTCAAGCTATCCTGCCTGATATGGGGTGAAACCCCGAAACCAGTCTTAGGATGCTGATTTTCAGTCCAGATAGGACCTGGCCTGGCAGTTCGGGCTGGACTGTTCCCATTGGGCGCAGGGTCAAGACTGATTTGCATATGGCTGGGTTCAAACTGGAATGGCAGGGGAGCAAAAACGATGGATTTAGGCCTAGATCTCTGTACTGGGGTGAATGTATGACATTGTTCTGCATTCTGTCCATCAATTGTTGTTTTTGCATTTCACACCCCGAGTAGGACGAGTATGTCTAGACGTGGGTCCCGTGTTCTCCATGCCACTGGAGTCAAGCTATCCTGGCTGATGAGGGGTGAAACCCCGAAACCGGTCCTAGGATGCTTGTTTCCAGTCAAGGGAGGATCTGGCCTGGCAGTTCCAGCTAGACTGTTCCCATTGGTCGCAGGGTCAAGACTGATTTGCATAAGGCTCGGCTCAAACTGGAATGGCATGGGGAGCAAAAAAACTATGGATTTAGGACCAGATCTCTGTACTGGGGTGAATGTATGACATTGTTTTGCATTCTGTCCATCAATTGTTGTTTTTCCATTTGTCAACCCGAGTGGGACGGGTATGCCCAGACGTGGGTCCCGTGCTCTCCATGCCTCTGAAGTCAAGCTACCCTGGCTGATGAGGGGTGAAACCCCGAAACCGGTCCTAGGATGCTTGTTTTCAGTCCAGAGAGGACCTGGCCTGGAAGTTCGGGCTGGACATTACCCATTGGGCGCAGGGTCAAATCTGATTTGCGTATGGCTGGGTTCAAACTGGAATGGCATGGGGAGCAAAAAACGATGGATTTAGGCCCAGATCTCTGTGCTGGGGTGAATGTATGACATTGTTCTGCATTCTGTACATCGATTGTTGTTTTTGCATTTGTCACCCTGAGTGGGACGGGTATGCCCAGACGTGGGTCCTGTGCTCTCCATGCCACTGGAGCCAAGCTATCCTAGCTGATGAGGGGTAAAACCCCGAAACCGGTCCTAGCATGCTTGTTTCTAGACCAGGAAGGACCTGGCCTGGAAGTTCGGCCTGGACATTTCCCATTGGGCGCAGGGTCAAGACTGATTTGCATATGGATGGGTTCAAACTGGAATGGCATGGGAAGCAAAGAAATAATGCATTTAGGCCCAGATCTCTGTACTGGGGTGAATGTATGCCATTGTTTTGTATTCTGTCCATCAATTGTTGTTTTTGCATTTGTCACCCCGAGTAGGATGGGTATGTCTAGATGTGGATCCCGTGCTCTCAATGACACTGGAGTCAAGCTATCCTGGCTCATGAGGGGTGAAACCCCGAAACCGGTCCTAGGATGCTTGTTTTCAGTCCAGGGAGGACCTGGCCTGGCAGTTCAGGCTGGATTGTTCCCATTGGGTGCAGGGTCAAGATTGATTTGCATATGGCTGGATTCAAACTGGAATGGCATTGGGAGCAAAAAAGGATGGATTATGGCACAGATCTCTCTTCTGGGGTGAATGTATGACGTTGTTCTGCATTCTGTCCATCAATTGTTGTTTTTGCATTTGTCACCCTGAGTGGGATGGGTATGCCCAGACGTGGGTCCCCTCCTCTCCGTGCCACTGGAGTCAAGCTATCCTGGCTGATGAGGGGTGAAACCCCGAAACAGGTCCTAGGATGCTTGTTACCAGTCCAGGGAGGACCTGTACTGGGGTGAATGTATGACCGGTCCTAGGATGCATCCTAGCACCCTGAAACAAGTCCTAGGATGCTTGTTTCCAGTCCAGGGAGGACCTGGCCTGGCAGTTCAGGCTGGACTGTTCCCATTGGGCGCAGGGTCAAGACTGATTTGCATATGGCTGGGTTCAAACTGGAATGGCATGGGGAGCAAAAAAGATGCATTTAGGCCACGATCTCTGTACTGGGGTGATAGCATGACATTGTTGTGCATTCTGTCCATCAATTGTTGTTTTTGCATTTCTCACCCCAAATGGAACGGGAATGCCCAGACGTGGGTCTCGTGCTCTCCATGCCACTGGAGTCAAGCTATCCTGCCTGATATGGGGTGAAACCCCGAAACCAGTCTTAGGATGCTGATTTTCAGTCCAGATAGGACCTGGCCTGGCAGTTCGGGCTGGACTGTTCCCATTGGGCGCAGGGTCAAGACTGATTTGCATATGGCTGGGTTCAAACTGGAATGGCAGGGGGAGCAAAAAACGATGGATTTAGGCCTAGATCTCTGTACTGGGGTGAATGTATGACATTGTTCTGCATTCTGTCCATCAATTGTTGTTTTTGCATTTCACACCCCGAGTAGGACGAGTATGTCTAGACGTGGGTCCCGTGCTCTCCATGCCACTGGAGTCAAGCTATCCTGGCTGATGAGGGGTGAAACCCCGAAACCGGTCCTAGGATGCTTGTTTCCAGTCAAGGGAGGATCTGGCCTGGCAGTTCCAGCTAGACTGTTCCCATTGGTCGCAGGGTCAAGACTGATTTGCATAAGGCTCGGCTCAAACTGGAATGGCATGGGGAGCAAAAAACGATGGATTTAGGCCTAGATCTCTGTACTGGGGTGAATGTATGACATTGTTCTGCATTCTGTCCATCAATTGTTGTTTTTGCATTTGTCACCCCGAGTAGGATGGGTATGTCTAGACATGGGTCCTGTGCTCTCCATGCCACTGGAGTCAAGCTATCCTGGCTGATGAGGGGTGAAACCCCGAAACCGGTCCTAGGATGCTTGTTACCAGTCCAGGGAGGACCTGTACTGGGGTGAATTATATGATCGGTCCTAGGATGCCTTGCACCCCGAAACCGGTCCTAGGATGCTTGTTTCCAGTCAAGGGAGGATCTGGCCTGGCAGTTCCGGCTAGACTGTTCCCATTGGTCGCAGGGTCAAGACTGATTTGCATACGGCTGGGTTCAAACTGGAATGGCAGGGGGAGCAAAAAACGATGGATTTAGGCCTAGATCTCTGTACTGGGGTGAATGTATGACATTGTTCTGCATTCTGACCATCAATTGTTGTTTTTGCATTTGTCACCCCGAGTAGGATGGGTATGTCTAGACGTGGGTCCTGTGCTCTCCATGCCACTGGAGTCAAGCTATCCTGGCTGATGAGGGGTGAAACCCCGAAACCGGTCCTAGGATGCTTGTTACCAGTCCAGGGAGGACCTGTACTGGGGTGAATTATATGATCGGTCCTAGGATGCATCCTTGCACCCTGAAACAAGTCCTAGGATGCTTGTTTCCAGTCCAAGGAGGAGGTGGCCTGGCAGTTCAGGCTGGACTGTTCCCATTGGGCGCAGGGTCAAGACTGATTTGCATATGGCTGGGTTCAAACTGGAATGGCATGGGGAGCAAAAAAAGATGCATTTAGGCCTCGATCTCTGTACTGGGGTGAGTGTATGACATTGTTCTGCATTCTGTCCATCAATTGTTGTTTTTGCATTTGTTACCCCGAGTAGGACGGGTATGTCTAGATGTGGATCCCGTGCTCTCAATGACACTGGAGTCAAGCTATCCTGGCTTATGAGGGGTGAAACCCCGAAACCGGTCCTAGGATGCTTGTTTCCAGTCCAGGGAGGACCTGGCCTGGCAGTTCTGGCTGGATTGTTCCCATTGGGTGTAGGGTCAAGATTGATTTGCATATGGCTGGATTCAAACTGGAATGGCATTGGGAGCAAAAAAATGATGGATAAGGCACAGATCTCTGTACTGGGGTGAATGTATGACGTTGTTCTGCATTCTGTCCATCAATTGTTGTTTTTGCATTTGTCACCCTGAGTGGGATGGGTATGCCCAGATGTGGGTCCCCTGCTTCCCGTGCCACTGGAGTCAAGCTATCCTGGCTTATGAGGGGTGAAACCCCGAAACAGGTCCTAGGATGCTTGTTACCAGTCCAGGGAGGACCTGTACTGGGGTGAATGTATGACCGGTCCTAGGATGCACCCTAGCACCCTGAAACAAGTCCTAGGATGCTTGTTTCCAGTCCAGGGAGGACCTGGCCTGGCAGTTCGGGCTGGACTGTTCCCATTGGGCGCAGGGTCAAGACTGATTTGCATATGGCTGGGTTAAAACTGGAATGGCATGGGAAGCAAAAAAACTATGGATTTAGGCCCAGATCTCTGTCCTGGGGTGAATGTATGACATTTTTCTGCATTCTGTCCATCAATTGTTGTTTTTGCATTTGTCACCCCGAGTAGGACGGGTATGTCTAGACGTGGGTCCCGTGCTCCCCATGCCACTGCAGTCAAGCTATCCTGGCTGATGAGGGGTGAAACCCCTAAACCGGTCCTAGGATGCTTGTTTCCAGTCAAGGGAGGACCTGGCCTGGCAGTTCCGGCTAGACTTTTCCCATTGGTCGCAGGGTCAAGACTGTTTTGCATATGGCTCGGTTCAAACTGGAACGTCATGGGGAGCAAAAAAACGATGGATTTATGCCCAGGTCTCTGTACTGGGGTGAATGTATGACATTGTTCTGCATTCTGTCCATCAACTGTTGTTTTTGCATTTGTCACCCCGAGTGGGACGGGTATGCCCAGACGTGGGTCCCGTGCTCTCCATGCCACTGGAATCAAGCTATCCTGGCTGAAGAGGAGTGAAACCCCGAAACCGGTCCTAGGATGCTTGTTTCCAGTCCAGGGAGGACCTGGCTTGGCAGTACGGGCTGGACTGTTCCCATGAGGCACAGGGTCAAGACTGATTTGCATATGGCTGGGTTCGAACTGGAATGGCATGGTGAGCAAAAAAATGATGGATTTAGGCCCAGATCTCTGTACTGGGGTGAATGTATGACATTGTTCTGCATTCTGTCCATCAACTGTTGTTTTTGCATTCCTCCATGTCACTGGAGTCAAGCTATCCTGGCTGATGAGGGGTGAAATGCCGAAACCGGTCCTAGGATGCTTGTTTCCAGTCAAGGGAGGACCTGGCCTGGCAGTTCGGGCTGGACTGTTCCCATTGGGTGCAGGGTCAAGACTGATTTGCATATGGCTGGGTTCAAACTGGCATGGCATGGGGAGCAAAAAAAGTATGGATTTAGGCCCAAAATCGCTGTATTGGGGTGAATGTATGACATTGTTCTGCATTCTGTCCATCAATTGTTGTTTTTGCATTTGTCACACCAAGTAGGACGGGTATGTCTAGACGTGGGTCCCGTGCGCTCCATGCCACTGGAGTCAAGCTATATCCTATATATCCTATACAGGATCTGCACGTTCGGATAACATAAACTGTGGGTTTGGTGGCAGACTGGTTCCGAGCACCCCCACCAGAAACGTTAGCCTGTTTGCATTAGCTAGCTCACAGTGCCACTAGAATCTCCTCTTATCGGGGGGAGAATAGTTTCTGGCAACCTCAGAACATGACAACCCTGATACCCCAGGATCGTGGAAACAATATACTACTTTTCGCTCAGTCCCTCGTGCTCACTTAGTTTGTCTCAGAGATACACAGAATAAACAGTCTGGGCGTTTCAATAAGTATTTATTGAACAGTTGTTATTCTAGTGTAGAATAGATGAGCTGCAACAACCATTAGACAGTAGCAGAGATATATGATTAGCAATACTACAAAAGTAAAGGGTTGGTATAGTTCTACCATCTTGCAGAAATCATGAATATATACATGTACATAAAACACATGATAAAAGGTGCAACCTAAAAGTGCGTACTCCTACGATGTCTCCCTAACTAGATGTACCTAAATGTACCTAGCATCTGTGTAGGTGTTATGCCAAGAATCCCTCTAGGACCTAGTCAACCCCATTACCTGAGTAAGGAAAGAATATGGGACCCCGTCCTGGTCTCGAGTTGGACACCCCGCGAGGGATGTTAGACCACTGCTAGCTGGAGCGTCTGCATGCAGGAACCTCAGCGTCTCTGGTCAGTGTGTCAGCCGGGAAGTCACGGTCTCCTCTATCTGTCTAAGCAAGACATGATGTATATATACCCACAGGTCTCCCCAGGGGTCCTACCTTGCTGTGTTACTGTGTCGGCCTAAAGGATGACGTCAGACCTGAACTTTATACAGAGATATTATACAGGAGATGGTAATCCTACTGTTAGTCCTGCTGTGCTTCCAAGAAGCCTCATGCATAATGTATGAGAATCGAACCAGGGAAAATCACGCATTCTGAATGCAGTGTCATATCTAGGTAAAAGGTCGGTGCCTAAGAACCGTTATGTATGTAATGTAGGGAAGGATATAGGTGAAAGGTTGCAGTGTTACCTGCGCCTATATAGGGTACCTATATGGAATATAACACCCACTCCTCTTCCGACTGGATGACATATATAACCTATAAGTGTGCTACTATTCTAACTAGACATTGGTACGCACAAAGTGTTAAAAACATTTCTTTAGCTAAAAATGGTAAAAAACATCTAAAAATTTCTAAAAGACTAAAAAAATGTAAAAAGAAAAATATTTTGTAGGCCCTAGCTCTAAAAGTGTCCGTTGTTATAGTCCGAACCACTATAAGCATTTAGAAAGTCATTCATGCCCAAATAAATTAAAAGGAATGTCAATTTTGTCTGAGTTCCAAATTGAGCTTGTTATTAAAAAAGGGCGAATTTCTTCCAGCACACGACGAGCCAAAAATGAGTCAATTGTTTATGTGTCCTGGCTGGTAGACGCAACATTTTTGTTGCTTGCTTCCGCAGTAGACGGCCCCTGTAACACCTCACAGAGTACGTCAATTGAGCACAGATGATGTTCCACGCTGCCCACGGCCGGTGCTGGGGCAGCCTGTGCGCCGTCCAAAGCCTGGGTGTCAGTGGAGGAGCCGGTGTCCATACCAACAGGTGCAGTTACTACCTGCGGTGCCTCAAGGAATGCCGCCATCAACATTGGAATACGCTGAGGACATTGCAGAACATGGGCCGTTATCGGGTCCAGTAGAGCATTCACGTCCAGTTGCGCACATGATGGGAGTGTCAAACAAAGGTCTAACACGCATTCTTCTCCGCAAAACAGGCATCGGAGGACAGGTAAGATGCAGTCCATCCAGACTGGTCGAAATGACAGGATCCAAGATGCACTTACTTCTCTTAGGCGAGGCGTGCCTAGATGTTGTACCATTCGATGACGGTATTTCCGCTCCAGGAGTGCTTTTTCCATCTCCTTGGTGACTGGGACGTCCATTGCGTAGCAGATAGAAGACAATCAGGATACCTGCTATTAGAAACAGGATTGTGAACCCTTCGGTTTTACCCACGAATCTTTCCTGACAACCATTGGTGTCTGTGGGCCAAATCAACCATTTCTTCCAATCGGGGTCCGATCTGTTGTATTGTATGATGTCATCTATTGTAATCCCTTCCTGTGATGTTGTATTACCCTCGGTGTGTGATGGAGTCGGCGTCCGAGGTGTGTTCAAGTCATTGTTCTTGGCTAGTCCAAGGCAAGACGTCTGTTGCACTGTCTCGTTCAAAAACATGATCTGTTGAGGAATAAGGCACGCTCTAAATAAAGCTTCTGTTCCCTGAACTTGCCATTCTCTAGTACCCCAGACCGATTTCAAGTCTATGGTGTCTTTCCATAAGTCGTAACCTTGTTCAGACAACTGGGCAATAAAGGATGCAGAGTAAATCTGTTTGGTGTTTGTGAACATATTTTTCTGTGCTGATGTTGCTGCAACCTTATAATAATATGAGGCTGGGTCTAACATATTGAACCCTGAAAAATATGGAAACTTTTGTGCAAATGTTTTTGAACTGCCTTTCGGTGGTGTTGGACAATGTTCCCACTAGTGGTATGTGAACACATTTCTAGGATTCGCAGATTTATGCAGAAAGTGATGACCATAATGTTGATAACAATACATAGTTTCATAATCTGATGTGCCTTCCAATGTTTCACTATTAGAAAACGCAGCAGATTTTTCCAAATCAGACAACGTTATTTACAGTTTCAAAATCACAATCATCGAAAAATGTACTCGAGGTAATGATATCACTTAATGATATTATAAATAAATGTGGAATTTTTAAAATTTCTGTCGGGACAAATATATCGAAATCAACCTTGTCCCATACTATACCATCAGGTATAGGAACTGCTGTAATGTTCACAGATGACAAGTCTCTCTGTTCTCGATGAGATGATTGATGTGGTTTCAAAATTAAATTCACCTTTTGGGCTGCAGAGCTTTGCCGAATGTATTGTCCACTAATAAGCATGTTAAAAACTATTACTAAGCCTAACCATAAAAGAAAGAAAAGCACCCTGGTAATTATCCATAGTTCTACCCACGGTGATACTAGGTAATTCTTTTAAGAAAGTTCAGGAAGTCTTTAACTTGCTGCTTGCGTGTTTTTTGGGCTGGCGTCGTTTCAGGTTCACTTGGATCCAAAGAAAATGTATCAAAGTTTATGAAGTAGCCAGAAGCAGTTCGATCAATTGTTGGAATTGCATCGGGATTTGTTGAAATCGTATTTTGCTCTTGTTGAGGCATGTTGATGTAGACATCTGTATTTGGTCTGACAGCTATTTGTCTGTCATTTTGAGTTTGATTTTGAAGTTGAACTTCAGGTTCAAGAGGAACGAGTTCCATAGCATTGTTGCATAGTCAGTCATTCCGTAAAGGAGGCTCTTCGAACGTGATGAGTCTTTCCGTTTGAACTTCTTGGATTGTAGCAAGAGGAGGGCGTCTGCTACTTTGGAGTCCACGTGGCCTACTGCTTAGTATCGGCCACATAGTGTGGTTAGATTAAGTCAATTGAGACAAATATTTTCTCCTTTTTTCCAGCAAGAGGCGGTAGAAGTACAATTCTTGTTCCTTCAATGGCTAAGACCAGTACAGGCTTTCTATAAGATGGCCCAAATTCCTTCTTGTCCGGTATTTTCTCTCCGACCAGATCCCCGACTTTTGGGATCCAGACAGGTCTTGCCGTGACTGATTTGACTTCCCCAGTGGCGGTCTGCTTCAGGTGGACATTACTTTGTTGTATCCTGGATTCATTTAGATCCTGTAAAACAGCCAAACGATCATGGATGTCAAATGGTTTTTCATCCCCCACTGCGCCTTAACAATCCAGATCAGGTACCCAGATTCTTGTCCCAAATAGGACCTCATATGGAGTGACCCCCCGAGAGAACTTCTTGGCATATTGTTAAGAGCCCGCTGGACTCCATAAAGATGTTTTACCCAACTTTCGCCCGTGCCTAATACTCTAGCTGTTAAAGATTGCTTTAAGTCTTGTTTTTTTCTCTCCACTACCGAATTTCCCTCTGGATGGTACGGAGATGAGTACTGCAATGCTACACCCAAACTTCCTTGTAAGCCCAAGAGCTAAACGCGGGGCCCTGGTCAGAATGTAATGTGCCAACTGCGTATGTCCCTATGAAGACTCGCAAATCTTTTATAACAGTTCAAGCGTCAGCCGAGCGCTAGGGCCACACCCAATGGAATCTCGAGCAGGAGTCCACTGCTACCATGATATACTTTTTAGCCCCATCTCTTTTTAAGGGGCCGCAGTGGTCTAGGTAGACACACGCTAGTGGTTTGTCAGCTATTAACAACGGTGTCTGCGCAGGACGTGTTACAGTGGAACCTTTCATCTGCTGACAGATGTCGCATTTCAAGACATAGTCCTTAGTCTGCTTGGTTAAACCAGGCCACCAATAGCGTTGTTTCAATAAGGAAACAGTCGCCATAACTCCTGCATGTGCAGAACCTATCCCTTCGTGTGCTGCTAGTATTAAACCTAACCTACGATCCATGTTTGGAATTACTCTATCCCCCACTCCAGGAATCTGAGCAAATGGAATGTTATTTGCATCTAATTTGTAGGAGTAGTTGAGTGGAAACTTTTTCGGTAGTGCTTTGCTGTTTTTGCGTGAAGCTATAACAGCTACCATAATCTCACCGTCTATTCTCATTTTAGAATGAGTGATTGCAGCTTCGGAAGCCGTGCATACAGCCCCCTTTGCGGCTTCATCAGCAAATGAATTCCCTTCAATGTGAACGCCATCACGCTGATGACTCAGTGTGTGTATCACGTGAGTCCTTGGTAGTCCGGATTTCAACTCCACTATAGCATTTTGTGCTTAATTGTGCCACCTTTTGCGTCTTTGAACCCTTTTGAACCCAGTATTGCAAGTATTCATTATATGACTGTACACAGTAAAAGGAATAACACACAATTAGTGTGGGGAATTCTCGATCCGTATTTACAAGTGCCAGTATCAGTGCTTTTAATTCTGCCAACTGTGCCGTGCAGTCTCCTAGAGATTGCGTTTTTGTGCAACTTGGATGGAACTTTCCATCCCGCATGCGACCTTTAACGATAGCACATGCTGCGCTATATTGTTGCTTACTCTCTATGGCCGGTTGAGCAGATCCGTCAGTGTAAATCATATATTCATACTGATCTAGAGGCATTACTTCATTAGGTAGAGGATATTCTTGTTCGTATTGCAGGAATGCTTGTGTCTTTAAATTTGGGTCGTACCTGTATTCTATGTCTGTTGCAGTGAGAGAATTAGCCCATTGTATCCATCTCGGATGTAAGGCTTTAGCGTTAGGGATGCTTGCCTTTGTCGCAGCCTCTAAGGCTGGAACTGGAGTCACTACTATTATTCGTTTCCCTGAGCCAGTGCTCTTTCTCTTACTACAGCAGTCTGTACCGCTGTTAGAATCTATTCTGTCGATGCAAAGCGCATCTCAGCATTTGTGTACAAATGTGACTTGTATGCAATTGGTACTGTTTCACCTTCATTATATGTCAGATAGGTGTACCCAGATTGACCCGCAATTATACGGATCACCAGGTTGCGTACGTTTACACGTGTCTGTAAGTGTTTTGAAGCTATTATGTCAGCTTGTAAGGAACGTAGTGTATCTGTGTGTTCCTGTGTCCAATTTCTCGCTGAGAAATCAGGTTTTATTAAGTCGTAGAAAGGTATTACTCTTTCTGCGTAATCCAAAATGTATGTCCTACCAAAATTTAGGAATCCCAGTATTGAATGTAGATTTTTTAATGATTTTGGAGGTTGGAGCAAGCGCGCATTTGTCTAAAAATTGGCTGCCAGGATTTTCCCTCACTTGAAAGCTCATATCCTAAAAACAGGACACTGAGGTGGGCAATTTTTGACTTTTTAAAGTTGAATTTGTAGCCCTCAAATGCAAATCCCAAAATTATGGTATTTACTCTGTTCAAGTGTTCCTCTAAGTCATCGTCCATCAGATAAATATCGTCCGCATATGACAATGCCTCTTCATCAAATTTTTGAAGTAACTCTGTTACTCTGGCTGAAAACAACCCCGGGCTGTTCTTATACCCTTGGGGGAGTCGACGAAATTGCTGTAGCGACCCTAGCGCCGAGAATGCTGTTAAATACCTGCTTTCAGGCGCTATATTTTGGCAGAAAAATCCATTTGAGATATCAAGTGTTGTTTTGTATTTTTTCCGCTCAATGTTATTCATTAACCCCTTTGCTGCTAGGCCTTTTCCCCCCCTGTGCTAAGCCTTTTTTTGGCTATTTGGGGTAGTTCGCGCTTAGGCCCCTGTAACTTTTTGACCACATAAGGTATCCACGCCAAATTTGTGTTCTTTTCTTCCAACATCATGGGGATTCTAAAGGTACCCAGGGTTTGTGGATTCCCCTGGAGGGGACCCAGAAATTAGCCAAAATACAGCTAAATTTTGGTTTTTTGGGGAAAAATGGGAAAAACGTGCTGCAAATGAAAGCGTCTGGGTTTTTCCTTGCAAATGGTATCAAAAAAGGGTTTGTGGGGCTGAAATCACCATTTTCCCAGATTTTAGGGAATGACAGACTTTTGTCAGAGAACCAACATTTTTTTACACAGTTTTGGCATTTTTCTGGCACATAGCCTATTTTTGCTATTTTTGTGCTTTCAACCTCCTTCCAGTTAATGGTAGAAATTGGTATGAAAGCAATAATAGATCCTGGAAAGCTATACATTTTAGAAAAGTAGACAAAATTTTGAATTCAGCAAGGGGTCATTTGTGTAGATCCATCAAGGTTTCTTTATAGAAACTAACAGTTAAATATAGGAAAAATTGAAAATTAGTTGAAAAAAACAGCCTTTTGTTGCAACGTTTTCACCTGTAACTTCTTCTAATTATGACAGCTCTTTAAAAGCAATATACCGTTACATCCGCTGGACCTTACTGGTTGTGGGGATATATAGGACTTGTAGGTTCACCAAGAACCCGACGAACCCAGAGCCAAAACCTGAGCAGCAACTTGCAATGGTTTTTTATTATGTACCGGGTATATAGCAATTATTCTGGGAAAATGTATACATGGAAAAATCGGAATGAAAGACACCTATGTGTTTCTGAAATGGGAACAAAATATAGAGTTTAGAAACAGTAGATATTTGCACATTTCCAAAATTGGGAATACTCATACTAGCATGACAATTATCGGTCATTTTTCAAAATGACTTCTTTTACACATTGTCTTTCATTTGGAAGGCGGAAATGCATCGTAAGTCAATAGGTAATAACAGTTGCTTTAGAAAGCTGAATTACACTAAGTCTCCCGATAAAAATGGTACCTCACTTGTGTGGGTAGGCATAGTGCCCACAACAGGAAACGGCTCAAAACGCAACATGAACACACCACATTTTCACAATGAAAATTATCCTTTTTTGAAAAGTGCCTAGCTGTAGTTTTTGAACCCTAGCTCTGCCGGCACCTAGGGAAACCTAGCAAACCTATACATTTTTGAAAACTAGACACCCAGGGGAATCCAGGATGGGGTGACTTGACTGGCTCTCACCAGGTTCTGTTACCCAGAATCCCTTGCAAACCTAAAAAATTGTCCAAAAAAACACATTTTCCTCACATTTCTGTGGTGGAAAGTTCTGGAATCTGCGTGGATCCACAAATTTCCACCCACCCCGTGTTCCCCAAAGTCTTACGATAAAAATGGTACCTCACTTGTGTGGGTAGGCCTAGTGCCGGCGACAGGAAATGGCGCAAAACGCAACGCGGACACACCTCAATTTCACAGTGAAAAATGACCCTTTTTTGGCAAAGTGCCTAGCTGTAGCTTTTGAACCCTAGCTCTGCCGGCACCTAGGGAAACCTAGCAAACCTATACAATTTTGACAACTAGACACCCAGGGGAATCCAGGGTGGGGTGACTTGACTGGCTCTCACCAGGTTCTGTTACCCAGAATCCCTTGCAAACCTAAAAAATTGTCCAAAAAAACACATTTTCCTCACATTTCTGTAGTGGAAAGTTCTGGAATCTGCGTGGATCCACAAATTTCCACCCACCCCGTGTTCCCCAAAGCCTTCCAAGAAAAATGGTACCTCACTTGTGTGGGTAGGCCTAGTGCCCACAACAGGAAACGGTGCAAAACGCAACGTGGACACACCACAATTTCACAGTGAAAAATGACCCTTTTTGGCAAAGTGCCTAGCTGTAGTTTTTGAACCCTAGCTCTGCCGGCACCTAGGGAAACCTAGCAAACCTATACATTTTTGAAAACTAGACACCCAGGGGAATCCAGTATGGGGTGACTTGACTACCTCTCACCAGGTTCTGTTACTCAGAATCCCTTGCAAACCTAAAACATTATCCCCAAAAAACATTTTCCTCACATTTCTGTGGTGGAAAGTTCTGGAATCTGCGTGGATCCACAAATTTCCACCCACCCCGCGTTCCCCAAAGTCTTCCGAAACAAATGGTACCTCACTTGTGTGGGTAGGCCTAGTGCCCGCGACATGCAACGGCGCAAAATGCAACGTGGACACACCACAATTTCACAGTGAAAAATGACCCTTTTTGGCAAAGTGCCTAGCTGTAGTTCTTGAACCCTAGCTCTGCCGGCACCTAGGGAAACCTAGCACACCTATACATTTTTGAAAACTAGACACCCAGGGGAATCTATGATGGGGTGACTTGACTGCCTCTTACCAGGTTCTGTTACCCAGAATCCCTTGCAAACCTAAAATATTGTCAAAAAACCCATATTTTTCTCACATTTCTGTGGTGGAAAGTTCTGGATTCTGCGTGGATCCACACATTTCCACCCACCCCGCGTTCCCCAAAGTCTTCAGAGAAAAATGGTACCTCACTTGTGTGGGTAGGCCTAGTGTCCGCGACAGGAAACGGCGCAAAACAAAACGTGGACACACCACAATTTCACAGTGAAAAATGACCCTTTTTTGGCAAAGTGCCTAGCTGTAGTTTTTTAACCCTAGCTCTGCCGGCACCTAGGAAAACCTAGCAAACCTATACATTTTTGAAAACTAGACACCCAGGGGAATCCAGGATGGGGTGACTTGACTGCCTCTCACCAGGTTCTTTTACCCAGAATCCCTTGCAAACCTAACAAATTGTCCAAAAAACACATTTTCCTCACATTTCTGTGGTGGAAAGTTCTGGAATCTGCATGGATCCACAAATTTCCACCCACCCCGCGTTCCCAAAGTCTTCCGAGAAAATGGTACCTCACTTGTGTGGGTAGGTCTAGTGCCTGCGACAGGAAACGGTGCAAAACGCAACATGGACACACCACAATTTCACAGTGAAAAATGACCCTTTTTTGGCAAAGTGCCTAGCTGTAGTTTTTGAACCCTAGTTCTGCCGGCACCTAGGGAAACCTAGCAAACCCATACATTTTGGAAAACTAGACACCCAGGGGAATCCAGGATGGGGTGACTTGACTGGCTCTCACCAGGTTCTGTTACCCAGAATCCCTTGCAAACCTAAAAAATTGTCCAAAAAAACACATTTTCCTCACATTTCTGTGGTGGAAAGTTCTGGAATCTGCGTGGATCCACAAATTTCCACCCACCCCGCATTCCCCAACGTCTTCTGAGAAAAATGGTACCTCACTTGCGTGGGTGGGTCAAGGACCCGCGACAGGCAAGGACCCAAAACTTATTGAGGCGACATCAAAATTACCTATCACAAACCAACCTGGTTTTGCAAGGGGGTTCCCATGAGTTTTTGGCCCGGGGCTCGGCGGCCATCTAGGGAAACCTACCAAACCCACACATTTCTGGAAACTAGACACCCGGGGGAGTCCAGCGAGGTATGGCTTGCATGGGTCCCCCAACATTCTCCTACCCAGAATCACCTGCAAACCGCAAATTTCACTGAAAAAAATCACTTTTTTCTCATATTTCTGTGTGGGAAAGTTCTGGTATCTGCGTGGATCCACAAATTTCCTCCCACCCAGTGTTCCCCCAGGTCTCCCGATAAAAATGGTACCTCACTCGCGTGGGTGGGTCAAGGACCCGCGACAGGCAAGTACCCAAAACCTATTGAGGCGACATCAAAATTACCTATCACAAACCAACCTGGTTTTGCAAGGGGGGTCACCTGGGTTTTTGGACCCGGGCTCGGTGGCCATCTTGGGAAACTACCAAACCCACACATTTCTGAAAACTAGACACCCTGGGGAGTCCAATGACGTATGGCTTGCGTGGATACCCCAACGTTTTCCTACCCAGAATCCCCTGCAAACCTCAAATTTAGCTGAAAAAAATCACTTTTTTCTCAAATTTCTGTGTGGGAAAGTTCTGGAATCTGCGTGGACCCACAAATTTCCTACCACCCAGCGTTTTCCCAGGTCTCCCGATAAAAATGGTACCTCACTTGTGTGGGTAGGCATAGTGGCTGCAACAGGAAATGGCCCAAATCGTACTTTGGAGACTTCAAAATTACCTATAACAAAACTACCTGGTTTTGGGGGGGGCACCTGGGGTTTTGGCCCCAGGCTCCCTGCCATCTAGGGAAACGTACCAAACCCACACATTTCTGAAAACTAGACACCCTGGGGAGTCCAATGAGGTATGGCTTGCGTGGATCCCCCAAAGTTTCCCTATCCAGAATCCCCTGCAAACCTCAAATTTAGCTGAAATAAACACATTTTCCACATATTTTTGTGTGGAATTACCGTGTTGGCACAAATGTCCTACCCCACAGCACTTTCCTTAGTGTCCCGAGTAAAATGATACCTCACTTGCATGGGTGACTAATGCAGAATGGCTAAAAACGTATTTTTAACAAAATGTAGCGCTTAGAATTCTCGGTGCTATACCCATAATCCCTATGTCTTGGGCTCTTCCCAGTGACAGGCCCTTGCCCCACCCACACAAGTGAGGTATCATTTTACACGGGAGACTGAGAGGAACGCTGTGGGGTAGTACATTTGTGCCGGCACGGTGATTCCACCCAAAAATATGTGGAAAATGTGGTTTTTTCAGCTAAATTTGAGGTTTGCAGGGGATTCTGGGTAGGAAAACGTTGGGGGATCCATGCAAGCCATACCTCATTGGACTCCCCAGGGTGTCTAGTTTTCAGAAATGTGTGGGTTTGGTAGTTTCCCAAGATGGCCGCCGAGCCCAGGGCCAAAAACCCAGGGGACCCCCCCCCTTGCAAAACCAGGTTTTTTGTGATAGGTCATTTTGATGTCTCCTCAATACGTTTTGGGCCCTTGCCTGTAGCGGGTACTTGACCCACCCATGTGAGTGAGGTATCATTTTTATCGGGAGACCTGGGGGAACGCTGGGTGGTAGGAAATTTGTGGATCCACGTAGATTCCAGAACTTTCCCACACAGAAATTTGAGAAAAGTTATTTTTTTAGCTAAATTTGAGGTTTGCAGGGAATTTTGGGTAGGAAAGCGTTGGGGGACCCACGCAAGCCATACTCGCTGGACTCCCCGGGTGTCTAGTTTTCAGAAATGTGTGGGTTTGGTAGTTTCCCAAGATGGCCGCCGAGCCCAGGGCCAAAACCCAGGGGACCCCCTTGCAAAACCAGGTTGTTTTGTGATAGGTCATTTTGATGTCTACTCAATACGTTTTGGGCCCTTGCCTGTAGCGGGTACTTGACCCACCCACGTGAGTGAGGTATCATTTTTATCGGGAGACCTGGTGGAACGCTGGGTGGTAGGAAATTTGTGGATCCACGCAGATTCCAGAACTTTCCCACACAGAAATTTGAGAAAAAAGTGTTTTTTTTAGCTAAATTTGAGGTTTGCAGGGAATTCTGGGTAGGGAAATGTTGGGGGACCCACGCAAGCCATACCTTGCTGGACTCCCTGGGTGTCTATTTTTCAAAAATGTATCAGTTTCCTAGCTTTCCCTAGGTGCCGGCAGAGCTAGGGTTCAAAATCTACAGCTAGGCACTTTGCAAAAAAGGGTCCGTTTTCAATGTGAAAATGTGGTGTGTTCACGTTGCGTTTTGGGCCGTTTCCTGTCGCGGGCACTAGGCCTTCCCACACAAGTGAAGTACTATTTTTCTCGGAAGACTTTGGGGAACGCGGGGTGGGTGGAATTTTGTGGATCCACGCATATTCCAGAACTTTCCACCACAGAAATGTGAGGAAAATGTGGTTTTTTTGACAAATTTTCAGGTTTGCAAGGGATTCTGGGTAACAGAACCTGGTGAGAGCCAGTCAAGTCACCCCATCCTGGATTCCCCTGGGTGTCTAGTTTTCAAAAATGTATAGGTTTGCTAGGTTTCCATAGGTTCCGGCAGAGTTAGGGTTCAAAATCTACAGCTAGGCACTTTGCAAAAAAGGGGTCCGTTTTCACTGTGAAAATGTGGTGTCCACGTTGCGTTGTGGGCCGTTTCCTGTCGCGGCCACTAGGCCTACCCACACAAGTGAGGTACCATTTTTCTCAGTAGACTTTGAGGAATGTGGGGTGGGTGGAATTTTGTGGATCTATGCAGATTCCAGAACTTTCCACCACATAAACGTGAGGAAAATATGTTTTTTCTTTTACAAAGTTTGAGGTTTGCAAGGGATTCTGGGTAACAGAACCTGGTGAGAGCCAGCCAAGTCACCCCATCCTGGATTCCCCTTGGTGTCTAGTTTTCAAAAATGTACAGGTTTGCTGGGTTTCCCTATGTGCCAGCTGTGCTAGTGCCCAAAATCCACAAGTAGGCACATTGATATAAAAAAGCCTGTCCCTAGTGGGCTTTCTGCCGCCCTGGGAGGGAATCGGGGGGGGGGGGAGGTTTGCCCCGATATGCTCCCAAGGGGGGCAGAAAGACTGTGGCTATTTTTTTGGGGGGTGGGGGCATTGGTATGCCCATTCTGGGCAGCCCCCACCCCCACGCATATAAAAAGCCAGCGTAATCGCTGGCGCCTAGTGGGCTTTCTGCTCCCCGGGGGCAGATCACGGGCCACTGCCCCCATCTGCTCCCCGGGGGCAGAAAGACTGAATTTCTCTGGGGGTGTGGGGTATTGGCATGCCCATTTTGGGCAGCCCCCACAACTACACGAATAAAAAAAAATCCCTGGTTTCTAGTGGGCTTTCTGCCCCCCGGGGGAGGCAGATTGGGGGCTACTGCCCCCATATGCCCCCCAGGGTGGCAGAAAGACTGGAAATTTTGCCGGCGGGGGTGGGGGCATTGGCATGCCCATTTTGGGCAGCCCCCACCCTAATTCAAATTGCCCCCCAAAAAATCCCTGGCGTCTAGTGGGCTTTTTGCCCCCAGGGGGGCAGTTTGGGGGCTACTGCCCCCATCTGCCCCCCAGGGGGGGCAGAAAGGCTGTAATTGTGGCGGGGTGGGGGCATTTGCATGCCCGGTTTGGGCAGCCCCCACCCTAACTAAATTGCCCCAAAAGAAATCCCTGGCTTCTAGTGGGCTTTCTGCCCCCCCTGGGGGTGCAGATTGGGGGCTACTGCCCCCATCTTCCCCCCAGGGGGGGGGCAGAAAGGCTGTAATTGTGGCAGGGTGGTGGGGGCATTGGCATGCCCATTTTGGGCAGCCCCCACCCTACAAACAATTGCGCCCCAAAAAAATCCCTGGCGTTTAGTGGGCTTTCTGCCCCCAGGGGTGGCAGAAAGGCTGTAATTGTGGTGGGGGTGGGGGCATTTGTATGCCCGTTTTGGGCAGCCCCCACCCTAATTAAATTGCCCCCAAAAAAATCCCTGGCATCTTGTGGGCTTTATGCCCCCCGGGGGGGCAGATTGGGGGCTACTGCCCCCATCTTCTCCCCAGGGGGGGCAGAAAGGCTGTAATTGTGGTGGGGGCATTGGCGTGCCCATTTTGGGCAGCCCCCACCCTAAATAAATATGCCAACAGAAAAATCCCTGGCGTCATTTGGGCTTTCTGCCCCCCCGGGGGGGGCAGAAAGACTGAATATTGCCAATTTTATTGGGGGGAGCAAAAGCCCTTGCCCAAGGGGCCGCTCCCCCCTCCCTGGTGTCTTAGTGGGTGGATCCCTGCTTGGGGATCGCCCTCCTGGGGCTCATGACGGAACCATTCCGTCATGAGCATCGAAGGGGTTAATGCAGCACTGTGTGCATTCTAAACTGCAAATGTCTTAGTGCAAGTGTTTAAATGTCTGTAACCTAAAACTAGATGATATGTATTGTCAGGTTTCATGACAGGAAACAAAGGATTATTCATTTGAGAGGTGCAAGTTTCAATCACCCCTTGGTATTCAAGTTGATCTAAGATCTCCCTGACATGTTTTTTAGCTTCTTGCTTTATTGGATACTGCCTCTGTGCAGTTGGAGTATTTTTTAAAGGAATTTTGTGGTGGGTTGAATCCTCATCCCATCCAACATGGTTCTTGTATAATGCCGGAGCCTGAGCTACTGCCCACTCCTGCGCATATGTATGTTGCAAGTGCCTGGGAATATGATCTGAGAATGCCGGCATAATTACCGTTTCTCCTTTAGGGCAATCCATGACGAATGCTGGTGGCCAATCTTGTTCAGCTAACAAAATATCATAGCCAAACGTAAGGTTCTCCCAAAAGAGACCTCTCAATTTCCTACTTTTGTCCCCCTCCATTTGGAGCATTATTTCATATACTTTATGTGGGACACTTACTATAGTATCAGGTGTTTCTCCCGTGATATAATCATTGAAGTCCGCTGTCTCCAGAAATTCCATCAGGTTCTGGCGAGCTATTGTTACTTCTGCCGCACTGTCTAGCATCGTCAAAGCCCATTCCCCGTTCAAAAGCTGTGTCCTCAGAATTCTGGGCATGTCTGATTTTTAGACCTGCAACCTTCTTCTTTTTGAACTGTGGATTTTGCTTTGGTTTTTCTTCTTTTTTAGAAGCGTAATCTTGAGCGTGCTGCTTGTCTCTGGACTTTGTACGCTCTTCTTGTCTTTCTGACCGTCCTTCCCTCTCGGAGTTTTTCGATGAACCCTGAAAGGAACGAGAGGAACGTGTATCAGTATCCTGATACCTGTCAGGTTTCCTAATGTTATCCCTATTTCTAATGTTATACCTCTTTTCAGAGGGCTCCTGTGGAGGAGATCCACCTCGGGATTGAGATCTATTTCCTTTAAGTGTTTGCTGTTTTTTATTATCCCACTTCTTTTTAGAAGAAGCAGGTGTCTGCTTGGAAGTGTCCTTTTCAGGACTGCCCATTAGTTGTGGTTTTAAAGCTTTCCCCAGGTAAAAAGAAAATTTTCCCTTGGTGGACAATTAAGTTATGTTTGCCAGGTTTGCTAAGTTCCCAGCAACAAAAAACAAGCCCATGTGTTAGAATATATATAACACTCAATGCAAGCAAACCAAATACAGAATGTATTAAAATATTTTTATTTAAAATCCCACAATAAAAAACGGTTAAAAATCACATGAAGATGTGTATATATTGTACTCAAATAACAAATTCATATATCATTTACATATATCAAACAACAATTTAGAAAGGCCTATTTTTACTAAAGAATGGTAATCACATCCTATCTAATTTCAATACTAAAAATGAAAAGAAGCCTATGTCTCAGTTAAATATACCAACAACACAAAGATACACGAGAGACAAATACAGACAGTAATTTTTGTCGTTAAATGGCACATCCGGGTTCAACACATAAAAGCAAATCCTAAGTACAGTCTTATCATCTTATATCTATAGAATAAGCCTTTCCAACAGATTGTGCAAAGTGAAGCGTCAACGCGTTTCGATGGTTTGATTTTAATATCCCATCTTTATCAAGACCATTTATATGTCTCTCTTAGTAGGCACTGGTTGCTTACCATTCAATTTTACTCCTATAGGCAGATACAATGTTAATTTACATATTTATAAGGCAGTTAATTAATTTTATACATTCTGTACTTCATTCTTTACAATTCATATTTTTAATCATCATTCCTACTAATGTGAACAGATTATCCAATCACTTTAAACTTTTCAAAAAACAACAAGATATGTATTGGCGCTAAAGTTCTTCTTGCACTTTTTATCCCACTACACATTCTATCAGATGGGCTGGTTTAGAAAATGTCTCCTTTTAACTGTGGACCTCATTGTCTAATAAACAAGGAAAAGATGATCCCTGTCCACCCGTTTGACCAGACAGATAGACTGAAGAAGAAATTATTTTTATTTTTGTTCACTAAAATTTTTATTTATTTTACCTTATTTCATGTCATTGAAGCCTTTGTCCATTGGATTCTATGGATATATTCTCATTCCTTGATTCGGGGACTATCTAATGTCTGTATATGAGATATATATCAATAAATCATATCTATACATCCTTTTATGGTAATAAATTGAAATATATTGTGTATCTCAGTATGATCTAAATCTCACCTTATGGACACAGCAGTATGGATTTTACTGATTGGTTTTTCTTTTTCTTCCCCTTTTCTCCAATACCGCGTGGTCCCACAAAATATTATCTAAAATTTCCACAGAGTTAGAATCTAAAAATAGTAAACTGATATTAGTCCTGCTCTCAAATTCTTTAACATATGGGTTTTATATTTTTCTATCTTGCCTTGCTTAGCTAATCTCAATAATTACCTGTTCAAATCTTTAATTTTATCCTCAATCTACCGTTGATTACAGAATGGCCTTCATCATAAAGTTGCGGTCCATTGTCACAAGGTCCCTCAAATCTAATTTAGAAATAAAAACAAAAACAAACTCATCAATCCCACTCTTAGCAGAATAGTTTATATATGTTTTTCATCCTATTTAATCTGAAAATAAAATAAATAAATAACCTGCCTTGCCATAAACCGCAAAATAATTTGCCAATGACTCTACCTTGGAGTTCTGTGTTAGGATTGAGCTCCACCTGGACCCAGATATGTCTCGTGAATTTCGTCCAGAAATAGCTAAAATGCAACAAAAGAAAGCCCACGCACATTAGCGGTCTAAGGTTAAAATAGAACTGAACCTAAAGAGCTCCCATCCCTTCATCCTTACCATGTGAAAAGCTCCGTGTCCCGCTGTTTCGTCCTTTCCTCCTCAAGAAAACGCCGACATTGGCCCCCATTTAGTTTCCATTTAAATATCCCTATTGCTGTTGCCTGATTTGGTAACCCTAACTACGTCCATCGTCACGTGCTCCATCTTTGGAATGGACGTACTCCGATTCGAGTGAGGAGTGTGCCTTCTCTGCCCTTGTTACCCCGGAAGTTATCTGCCAGTATAACTGTTGGTTTTAAAACTTCTAGATTAAGGGCAGTAGTTAAAGTTATAGATTCTCCGATCTGACTGTTGATTATAAGTCATCCTCAACCAGCCATCAATAGAAAGCAGTGTTTATTTGGATTTCACGTACTTCCTCTTTTGCCCGGACACACTGTGATTAAGGCATGAAATTCTCCCTAATCTGCCCTTAATGACCTGGAAGTTGCCTTCCGGTCTGCCTATTGTTATCAAATTAATTAACGTCGATGCAAACCTTCACATGACGTGGAGCAAGCGAAAAATGGGCATGTAAAAACATTTTGTCATACAAATCCCCGTCCTTGAATTAACTACTAATATACCGAATAGATGGATTAATTCCGATTTTTGGTTCATTTTATCCTTATGGTTCATCAATCTAAACATAAATATTTTTATTGCCTGAGGTATCTCACAAAAGTTTTTTTGGGACTATCCTCTAAATATTCATTATGAACTGAAAACGAAACGATTCCCACCCTTGTCCTCAGTGGAAAAGCTTAGAATATAATTAGTTCGAAAAGTCATTTTTATTGTACCTTATTAGTCTCGTTTTCACATAGTTACTAGTACTGATTTATCTACTAGGTAGATCGTGAGATACCTCAGGCAATAAAAATATTTATGTTTAGATTGATGAACCATAAGGATAAAATGAACCAAAAATCGGAATTAATCCATCTATTCGGTATATTAGTAGTTAATTCAAGGACGGGGATTTGTATGACAAAATGTTTTTACATGCCCATTTTTCGCCTGCTCCACGTCATGTGAAGGTTTGCATCGACGTTAATTAATTTGAAAACAATAGGCAGACCGGAAAGGCAACTTCCGGGTCATTAAGGGCAGATTAGGGAGAATTTCATGCCTTAATCACAGAGTGTCCGGGCAAAAGAGGAAGTACGTGAAATCCAAATAAACACTGCTTTCTATTGATGGCTGGTTGAGGATGACTTTATAATCAACAGTCAGATCGGGAATCTATAACTTTTAACTACTGCCCTTAATCTAAGAAGTTTTAAAACCAACAGTTATACTGGCGAGATAACTTCCGGGTAACAAGGGCAGAGAAGGGCACACTCCTCACTGAATCGGAGTACGTCCGTTCCAAAGATGGAGCACGTGACGATGGACGTAGTTAAGGGTTAGCAAATCAGGCAACAGCAATAGGGATATTTAAATGGAACTAAATGAGGGAGCCAATGTCGGCGTTTCTGAGGAGGAAAGGACGAAACAGCGGGACACGGGAGCTTTTCACATGGTAAGGATGAAGGGATGGGAGCTCTTTTAGGTTCAGTTCTATTTTAACCTTAGACCGCTAATGTGCGTGGGCTTTCTTTTTGTTGCATTTTAGCTATTTCTGGACGAAATTCACGAGACATATCTGGGTCCAGGTGGAGCTCAATCCTAACACAGAACTCCAAGGTAGAGTCATTGGCAAATTATTTTGCGGTTTATGGCAAGGCAGGTTATTTATTTATTTTATTTTCAGATTAAATAGGATGAAAAAACATATATAAACTATTCTGCTAAGAGTGGGATTGATGAGTTTGTTTTTGTTTTTTTATTTCTAAATTAGATTTGAGGGACCTTGTGACAATGGACCGCAACTTTATGATGAAGGCCATTCTGTAATCAACGGTAGTTGAGGATAAAATTAAAGATTTGAACAGGTAATTATTGAGATTAGCTAAGCAAGGCAAGATAGAAAATATAAAACCCATATGTTAAAAAATTTGAGAGCAGGACAAATATCAGTTTACTATTTTTAGATTCTAACCCTATGAAATTTTAGATAATATTTTGTGGGACCACGCGGTATTGGAGAAAAGGGGAAGAAAAAAAAAGAAAAAAACCAATCAGTAAAATCCATACTGCTGTGTCCATAAGGTGAGATTTAGATCATACTGAGATACACAATATATTTCAATTTATTACCGCAAAAGGATGTATAGATATGATTTATTGATATATATCTCATATACAGACATTAGATAGTCCCCTCGAATCAAGGAATGAGAATATATCCATAGAATCCAATGGACAAAGGCTTCAATGACATGAAATAAGGTAAAATAAATAAAAGTTTAGTGAACAAAAATAAAAATAATTTCTTCTTCAGTCTATCTGTCTGGTCAAACGGGTGGGACAGGGATCATCTTTTCCTTGTTTATTAGACAATGAGGTCCACAGTTAAAAAGGAGACATTTTCTAAACCAGCCCATCTGATAGAATGTGTATGGTGGGATAAAAAAGTGCAAGAAGAACTTTAGCGCCAATACATATCTTGTTGTTTTTTTGAAAAGTTTAAAGTGATTGGATAATCTGTTCACATTAGTAGGAATGATGATTAAAAATATGAATTGTAAAGAATGAAGTACAGAATGTATAAAATTAATTAACTGCCTTATAAATATGTAAATTAACATATTGTATCTGCCCATAGGAGTAAAATTGAATGATAACCAACCAGTGCCTACTAAGAGAGACATATAAATGGTCTTGATAAAGATGGGATATTAAAATCAAACCATCGAAACGCGTCGACGCTTCACTTTGCACAATCTGTTGGAAAGGCTTATCCTATAGATACAAGATGATAAGACTGTACTTAGGATTTGCTTTTATGTGTTGAACCCGGATGTGCCATTTAACGACAAAAATTACTGTCTGTATTTGTCTCTCCGTGTATCTTTGTGTTGTTGGTATATTTAACTGAGACATAGGCTTCTTTTCTATTTTTAGTATTGAAATTAGATAGGGATGTGATTACCATTCTTTAGTAAAAATAGGCCTTTTTAAATTGTTGTTTGATATATGTAAATGATATATGAATTTGTTATTTGAGTGCAATATATACACATCTTCATGTGATTTTTAACCGTTTTTATTGTGGGATTTTAAATAAAAATATTTTTAATACATTCTGTATTTGGTTTGCTTGCATTGAGTGTTATATATATTCTAACACATGGGCTTGTTTTTGTTGCTGGGAACTTAGCAAACCTGGCAAACATAACTTAATTGTCCACCAAGGGAAAATTTTCTTTTTACCTGCTGGTAGTACCCTATTCCCCTGGTGTTGCTACAAGGGGTCCCTCTCTATATATTATTTATTCAACATTTAAAGCTTTCCCACCCAAACTGTGTCTGCCTAATTCTGCATACACAGTTTCAATAATTTTTGGTAGTTCATGCTCCTGTTCTAAAGGACGGAACTCCCTTAGGTGTTGGCGGATAGCCACTGAAGCTGCTTCCCCTTTAAAATTAGCTAGTATTATGGCTGATACCTGGGCATAGTTACCTAGTAACTTCATCCCTAAGTTCAGAGCAGGCTCTGCTCCGTACTCGTTATGTATTTGTCATAATACATCAGGTACTACTGCTAATGATGGGATACCATGAGTCCTGGTATAAATGGTAGCAAAGACTGTACCCCAAGTGGTACAATCCTCTACTTGTGGTGTTATCCCCATGAGCAAGCAGATTGTTAGCATTCTGTGTTTTTCATACGGGGTAGTATTCGGGAATACTGCCTCTAGCTGTGTTATTTTCTGAGCTACCCAGAATGGCATTTGTTCACGTTTAGAGGGCATTTTACCCATCACCGCATGTAATGTTTGTGGTGTAATTTTAGTTGCTGTACCCTGTGATTGAGTTCCTTTTATTGCAACTATTGCAGGTTGGACTGTAAATGTCCTCATGACGAATTGCGTCAAGTTTCTGTAGATTTTAATTAAATCTTTATGTTGTATGAGTAAGCCTACCTGTGGCATTGTGTCAATGTCAGGATGTGGTGTGTAGGCCGCTAATATCGGCCATGTTGCCCCTTCTCCTCTGAGTGGGCCTAATCTTACTCTTCTTCTTATATGGGGTAGGGCACCTTTAAACCAGTATAAATGTTCCTGGTACGTGAGCGGAATCTCTATGTCCTCGAACGGACCATATTCCTCTGGTGCATCTCCTTCTGTGTAAGAATGGAGGGGCATATTATCAAGGACGGCGTTAAAAATTATCGCCGGTTTAGCGGCAGAAAACTGCCGCTAAAGCGGCGATAATGGGCTTGATAATATGCCCTTGAGAATTCCAATAGAAGTCCATGTTCTGGTGTGAGCATGGGCTTCTATTGGAATTCTCCAGGGCATATTATCAAGCCCATTATCGCCGCTTTAGCGGCAGTTTTCTGCCGCTAAACCGGCGATAATTTTAACGCCGTCCTTGATAATATGCCCCGAAATGTCTTTGTTCTTGCATTTGCTGCTGGGAATGTAACCCACGAATAAAATACCTCTGTTTTATTAGATTTGTGTGCCTCAATCACGAAAACTACTAAGCCACCCCTAGCTGATAAAGCATTTTCTAACAGTTTCATGGTGACTGTATGTCTGAATTTTGGTGCAATTTGTATTGCATCTGTATCTTCCTCGTCTGTGAGGGGGAGGGCTTGTTGTAGTGGGTCTAAGACCGGGTCAGTCATTGTTTTTAGAACACTAAATAACTTTTCAAGGGAACCAAGATAAGGTGTTTATGCACAATTTTAGGAACAATGTGTCCTTCAAGCTTGATTAACCAACAGCCAATAAATAGGATTTTTAGCCTAATCAGCTGTGGCGGAGTTTGTGCCCATCCACTACAGACGTCTCTGGTGTTTTGTGAGTAGGGTCTCTGAGAATAGCAGGACTGAACTACTCAGATTCTACTGTTAAATAAGTACCCAACCAACATTGGCGGCTCCATGTCGTGTAGTTCCTATATATCCTATACAGGATCTGCACGTTCGGATAACATAAACTGGGGGTTTGGTGGCAGACTGGTTCCGAGCACCCCCACCGGATACGTTAGCCTGTTTGCATTAGCTAGCTCACAGTGCCACTAGAATCTCCTCTTATCGGGGGAGAATAGTTTCTGGCAACCTCAGAACATGACAACCCTGATCCCCCAGGATCGTGGAAACAATATACTACTTTTCGCTCAGTCACTCATGCTCACTTAGTTTGTCTCAGAGATACACAGAATAAACAGTCTGGGCGTTTCAATAAGTATTTATTGAACAGTTGTTATTCTAGTGTAGAATAGATGAGCTGCAACAACCATTAGACAGTAGCAGAGATATATGATTAGCAATACTACAAAAGTAAAGGGATGGTATAGTTCTACCATCTTGCAGAAATCATGAATATATACATGTACATAAAACACATGATAAAAGGTGCAACCTAAAAGTGCGTACTCTACGATGTCTCCCTAACTAGATGTACCTAAATGTACCTAGCATCTGTGTAGGTGTTATGCCAAGAATCCCTCTAGGACCTAGTCAACCCCATTACCTGAGTAAGGAAAGAATATGGGACCCCGTCCTGGTCTCGAGTTGGACACCCCGCGAGGGATGTTAGACCACTGCTAGCTGGAGCGTCTGCTTGCAGGAACCTCAGCGTCTCTGGTCAGTGTGTCAGCCGGAATGTCACGGTCTCCTCTATCGGTCTAAGCAAGACATGATGTATATATACCTGCAGATCTCGCCAGGGGTCCAACCTTGCTGTGTTACTGTGTCGGCTTAAAGGATGACGTCAGGCCTGAACTTTATACAGAGATATTATACAGGAGATGGTAATCCTACTGTTAGTCCTGCTGTGCTTCCAAGAAGCCTCATGCATAATGTATGAGAATCGAACCAGGGAAAAACCTGCGTTCTGAATGCAGTGTCATATCTAGGTAAAAGGTCAGTGCCTAAGAACCGTTATGTATGTAATGTAGGGAAGGATATAGGTGAAAGGTTGCAGTGTTACCTGCGCCTATATAGGGCACCTATATGGAATATAACAGGACCTGGGCTGGCAGTTCTGGCTGGATTGTTCCCATTGGGCGCAGGGTCAAGACTGATTTGCATATGGCTGGGTTCAAACTGCAATGGCATTGGGAGCAAAAAAAACATGGATTTAGGCCCAAATCTCTATACTCGGGTGAAGGTATGACGTTGTTCTGCATTCTGTCCATCAATAGTTCTTTTTGCATTTGTCACCCCGAGTGGGATGGGTATGCCCTAACGTGAGTCCCCTGCTCCCCGTGCCACTGGAGTCAAGCTATCCTGGATGATGAGGGGTGAAACCCCAAAACCGGTCCTAGGATGTTTGTTTCCAGTACAGGGAGGACCTGTACTGGGGTGAATTTATCGCCGGTCCTAGGATGCATCCTAGCACCCTGAAACCAGTCCTAGGATGCTTGTTTCCAGTCCAAGGAGGACCTGGCCTGGCAGTTCGGGCTGGACTGTTCCCATTGGGCGCAAGGTCAAGACTGATTTGCATACGGCTCGGCTCAAACAGGAATGGCATGGGGAGCAAAAAAACGATGGATTTAGACCCAGGTCTCTGTACTGGGGTGAATGTATGACTTTGTTCTGCATTCTGTCCATCAATTGTTGGTTTTGCATTTGTCACCCTGAGTGGGACAGGTATGCCCAGACGTGGGTCCCGTGCAATCCATGCCACTGGAATCAAGCTATCCTGGATGATGAGGGGTGGAACGCCAAAACCGGTCCTAGGATGCTTGTTTCCAGTCCAGGGAGGACCTGTCGTGGCAGTTCGGGCTGGACTGTTCCCATTGGGCGCAAGGTCAAGACTGACTTGCATATGGCTGGGTTCAAACTGGGATGGCATGGGGAGCAAAAAAAGATGGATTTAGGCCCAGATTTCTGTACTGGGGTAAATGTATGTCATTGTTCTGCATTCTGTCCATCAATTGTTGTTTTTGCATTTGTCACCCGAGTGGGATGGGTATACACAGACGTGGGTCCCGTGTTCTCCATGCCACTGGAGTCAAGCTATCCTGGCTGATGAGGGGTGAGACCCTGAAACCGGTCCTAGGATGCTTGTTTCCAGTCAAGGGAGGACCTGGCCTGGCAGTTGGGGTTGGACAGTTCCCATTGGGCCCAGGATCAAGACTGATTTGCATATGGCTGGGTTCAAACTGGAATGGCATGGGGAGCAAGAAAACAATGGATTTAGGCCCAGATCTCTCTACTGGGGTGAATGCATGACATTGTTCTGCATTCTGTCCATCAATTGTTGTTTTTGCATTTGTCACCCTGAGTGGGACGGGTATGCACAGATGTGGGTCCCGTGCTCTACATGCCACTGGAGTCAAGCTATCCTGGCTGATGAGGGGTGAAACCCCGAAACCGGTCCTACGATTCTTGTTTCCACTCCAGGTTGGACCTGTATTGGGATGAATGTATCACCGGTCCTAGGATGCATCCTAGCACCCTAAAACCCGTCCTAGGATGCTTGTTACCAGTCCAGGGAGGACCTGGCGTGGCAGTTCGGGCTAGACTGTTCCCATTGGGCGCAGGGTCAAGGCTGGGGTGCATATGGCTGGGTTCAAACTGGAATGGCATGGGGAGCAAAAAAACGATGGATTTAGGCCCAGGTCTCTCTTCGAGGATGAATGTATGACATTGTTCTGCATTCTGTCCACCAATTGTTGTTTTTGCATTTGTCACCCGAGTGGGACAGGTATGCCCAGACGTGGGTCCCATGCTCTCCATGCCACTGGAGCCAAGCTATCCTGGCTGATGAGGGGTGAAACCCCGAAACCCGTCCTAGGATGCTTGTTACCAGTCCAGGGAGGACCTGGCCTGGCAGTTCGGGCTGGTCTGTTCCCATTGGGCGCAGGGTCAAGACTGATTTCCATATGGCTGGGTTCAAACTGGAATGGCATGGGGAGCAAAAAAATGATGGATTTAGGCCCAAATCTCTGTACTGGGGTGAATGTATGACATTGTTCTGAATTCTGTCCATCAATTTTTGTTTTTGCCTTTGTCACCCCGAGTGGAACGGGAATGCCCAGACGTGGGTCCCGTATTCCCGATGCCACTGGAGTTAAGCTATCCTAGCTGATGAGGGGTGGAAACTGCTCCTAGGATGCTTGTTTCCAGTCCAGGGAGGACCTGGTGTGGCAGTTTGGGCTGGACTGTTCCCATTGGGTGCAGGGTCAAGACTGATTTGCTTATGGCTGGGTTAAAACTGGAATGGCATGGGGAGCAAAAAATCGATTGATTTAGGCCCAGATCTCTGTACTGGGGTGAATGTATGACATTGTTCTGCATTCTGTCCATCAATTGTTGTTTTTGCATTTATCACCTAGAGTGGGACGGGTATGCCCAAACGTGGATCACATGCTCCCCATGCCACTGAAGTCAAACTATCCTGGCTGATAAGGGGTGAAACCCCGAAACCGGTCCTAGGATGCTTGTTTCCAGTCCAGGGAGGACCTGGCCTGGCAGTTCGGGCCAGACTGTTCCCATTGGGCGCAGGGTCAAGTCTGATTTGCATATGGTTGGGTTCAAACTGGAATGGCATGGTGAGCAAAAAAATGATGGATTTAGGCCCAGATCTCTGTACTGGGGTGAATGTATGACATTGTTCTACATTCTGTCCATCAATTGTTGGTTTTGCATTTGTCACACTGAGTGGGACTGGTATGCCCAGATGTGGGTCCCGTGCAATCCATTCCACTGGTGTCAAGCTATCCTGGCTGATGAGAGGTGAGACACCGAAACCGGTCCTTGGATGCTTGTTTCCAGTCCAGGGAGGACCTGGCTTAGCAGTTGGGGCTTGACAGTTCCCATTGGGCCAGGATCAAGACTGATTTGCATATGGCTGGGTTCAAACTGGAATGGCATGGGGAGCGAAAAACAATGGATTTAGGCCCAGATCTCTCTACTGGGGGTGACATTGTTCTGCATTCTGTCCATCAATTGTTGTTTTTGCATTTGTCACCCTGAGTGGGACGGGTATGCCCAGATGTGGGTCCCTTGCTCTCCATGCCACTGGAGCCAAGCTATCCTGGCTGATGACAGGTAAGACCCCAAAACCGGTCCTAGGATGCTTGTTTCTAGTTCAGTGAGGACCTGGCCTGGAATTTCGGGAAGGACATTTCCCATTGGGTGCAGGGTCAAGACTGATTTGCATATGGCTGGGTTGAAACTGGAATGGCATGTGGAACAAAAAAACTATGGATTTAGGCCCAGATCTCTGTACTGGGGTGAATGTATGACATTGTACTGCATTCTGTCCATCAATTGTTGTTTTTGCATTTGTCACCCTGAGTGGGACGGGTATGCACAGACGTGAGTCCCGTGCTCTACATGCCACTGGACTCAAGCTATCCTGGCTGATGAGGGGTGAAACCCCGAAACTGCTCCTAGGAAGCTTGTTTCCAGTCAAGGGAGGACCTGGCCTGGCAGTTCAGGCTAGACTGTTCCCATTGGGCGCAGGGTCAAGACTGATTTGCATATGGCTGGGTTCAAACTGGAATGGCATGGGGAGCGAAAAAACAATGGATTTAGTCCCAGGTCTCTGTACTGGGGTGAATGTATCACATTGTTCTGCATTCTGTCCATCAATTGTTGTTTTTGCATTTGTCACCCCGAGTGGGACGGGTATGCACAGACGTGGGTCCCGTGTTCTCCATGACACTGGAGTCAAGCTATCCTGGCTGATGAGGGGTGAGACCCTGAAACCGGTCCTAGGATGCTTGTTTCCAGTCCAGGGAGGACCAAGGCCTGGCAGTTGGGGCTGGACAGTTCCCATTGGGCCCAGGATCAAGATGATTTGCATATGGCTGGGTTCAAACTGGAATGGCATGGGGAGCAAAAAAACGATGGATTTAGGCCCAGGTCTCTGTTCTGGGGTGAATGTATGACATTGTTCTGCATTCTGTCCACCAATTGTTGTTTTTGCATTTGTCACCCGAGTGGGACGGGTATGCCCAGACGTGGGTCCCGTGCTCTCCATGCCACTGGAGTCAAGCTATCCTGGCAGATGAGGGGTGAGACCCTGAAACCGGTCCTAGGATGCTTGTTTCCAGTCCAGGGAGGACCTGGCCTGGCAGTTGGGGCTGGACAGTTCCTATTGGGCTCAGGATCAAGACTGATTTGCATATGGCTGGGTTCAAACTGGAATGGCATGGGGAGCAAAAAAACAATGGATTTAGGCCCAGATCTCTCTACTGGGGTGAATGTATGACATTGTTCTGCATTCTGTCCATCAATTGTTGTTTTTGCATTTGTCACCCCGAGTATGACGGGTCTGTCTAGACGTGGGTGCCGTGCTCTCCATGCCACTGGAGTCAAGCTATCATGGCTGATGAGGTGTGAAACCCCGAAACTGGTCCTAGGATGCTTGTTTCCAGTCCAGGGAGGACCTGGCCTGGCAGTTGGGGCTGGACAGTTCCTATTGGGCTCAGGATCAAGACTGATTTGCATATGGCTGGGTTCAAACTGGAATGGCATGGGGAGCAAGAAAACGATGTATTTAGGCCCAAATCTCTCTACTGGGGTGAATGTATGACATTGTTCTGCATTATGTCCATCAATTGTTGTTTTTGCATTTGTCACCTTGAGTGGGGCGGGTATGCACACACGTGGGTCCCGTGCTCTACATGCCACTGGAGTCAAGCTATCATGGCTGATGAGGGGTGAAACCCCGAAACCGGTCCTAGGATGCTTGTTTCCAGTCCAGGTAGGACCTGGCGTGGCAGTTCGGGCTGGATTGTTCGCATTGGGCGCAGGGTCAAGACTGATTTGATATGGCTGTGTTCAAACTGGAATGGCATTGGGAGCAAACAAACGATGGATTTAGGCCCAGATCTCTGTACTCGGGTGAATGTATGACATTGTTCTGCATTATGTCCATCAATTGTTCTTTTTGCAGTTGTCACACCGAGTGGGATGGGTATGCCCAGACGTGGGTCCCCTGCTCCCCGTGCCATTAGAGTCAAGCTATCCTGGATGATGAGGGGTGAAACCCCGAAACCGGTCCTAGGATGCTTGTTTCCAGTCCAGGTAGTACCTGTACTGGGATGAATGTATCACCGGTCCTAGGATGCATCCTAGCACCCTAAAACCAGTCCTAGGATGCTTGTTTCCAGTCCAGGGAGGACGTGGCGTGGCAGTTCGGGCTAGACTGTTCCCATTGGGCGCAGGGTCAAGGCTGGTTTGCATAAGGCTGGGTTCAAACTGGAATGGCATGGGGAGCAAAAAAACGAATTTAGGCCCAGGTCTCTGTTCTGGGGTGAATGTATGACATTGTTCTGCATACTGTCCTTCAATTGTTGTTTTTTCATTTGTCACCCCAGTGGGACGGGTATGCCCAGACGTGGGTCCCATGCTCTCCATGCCACTGGAGCCAAGCTATCCTGGCTGATGAGGGGTGAAACCCCGAAACTGCTCCTAGGAAGCTTGTTTCCAGTCCAGGGAGGACCTGGCCTGGCAGTTCGGGCTGGTCTGTTCCCATTGGGCGCAGGGTCAAGACTGATTTCCATATGGCTGGGTTCAAACTGGAATGGCATGGGGAGCAAAAACACAATGGATTTAGGCCCAGATCTCTGTACTGGGGTGAATGTATGACATTGTTCTGCATTCTGTCCATCAATTGTTGTTTTTGCATTTGTCACCCCGAGTGGAATGGGAATGCCCAGACGTGGGTCCCGTGTTCCCCATGCCACTGGAGTCAAGCTATCCTGGCTGATGAGGGGTTAAACCCCAAAACCAGTCCTAGGATGCTTGTTTCCAGTCAAGGGAGGACCTGTCCTGGCAGTTCCGGCTAGACTGTTCCCATTGGTCGCAGGGTCAAGACTGATTTGCATACGGCTCGGCTCAAACAGGAATGGCATGGGGAGCAAAAAAACGATGGATTTAGGCCCAGATTTCTGTACTGGAGTGAATGTATGACATTGTTCTGCATTCTGTCCATCAATTGTTGGTTTTGCATTTGTCACCCTGAGTGGGACAGGTATGCCCAGACGTGGGTCCCGTGCAATCCATGCCACCGGAGTCAAGCTATCCTGGCTGATGAGGGGTGAAACTGCGAAACCGGTCCTAGGATGCTTGTCTCCAGTCCAGGAAGGACCAGGCCTGGCAGTTCGGGCTGGAAAGTTCCCATTGGTCGCAGGGTCAAGACAGATATGCATATGGCTAGGTTCAAACTGGAATGGCATTGGGAGCAAAAAAACAATGAATTTAGGCCCAGATCTCTGTACTCGGGTGAATGTATGACATTGTTCTGCATTCTGTCCATCAATTGTTATTTTTGCATTTGTCACCCCGAATGGGATGGGTATGCCCAGACGTGGGTCCCCTGCTCCCCGTGCCACTGGAATCAAGCTATCCTGGATGATGAGGGGTGGAACGCCAAAACCGGTCCTAGGATGCTTGTTTCCAGTCCAGGGAGGACCTGGCGTGGCAGTTCGGGCTGGACTGTTCCCATTGGGCGCAAGGTCAAGACTGACTTGCATATGGCTGGGTTCAAACTGGGATGGCATGGGGAGCAAAAAAAGATGGATTTAGGCCCAGATTTCTGTACTGGGGTAAATGTATGTCATTGTTCTGCATTCTGTCCATCAATTGTTGTTTTTGCATTTGTCACCCGAGTGGGACGGGAATACACAGACGTGGGTCCCGTGTTCTCCATGCCACTGGAGTCAAGCTATCCTGGCTGATGAGGGGTGAGACCCTGAAACCGGTCCTAGGATGCTTGTTTCCAGTCAAGGGAGGACCTGGCCTGGCAGTTGGGGTTGGACAGTTCCCATTGGGCCCAGGATCAAGACTGATTTGCATATGGCTGGGTTCAAACTGGAATGGCATGGGGAGCAAGAAAACGATGGATTTAGGCCCAGATCTCTCTACTGGGGTGAATGCATGACATTGTTCTGCATTCTGTCCATCAATTGTTGTTTTTGCATTTGTCACCCTGAGTGGGACGGGTATGCACAGACGTGGGTCCCGTGCTCTACATGCCACTGGAGTCAAGCTATCCTGGCTGATGAGGGGTGAAACCTCGAAACCGGTCCTACGATGCTTGTTTCCACTCCAGGTTGGACCTGTATTGGGATGAATGTATCACCGGTCCTAGGATGCATCCTAGCACCCTAAAACCCGTCCTAGGATGCTTGTTACCAGTCCAGGGAGGACCTGGCGTGGCAGTTCGGGCTAGACTGTTCCCATTGGGCGCAGGGTCAAGGCTGGGGTGCATATGGCTGGGTTCAAACTGGAATGGCATGGGGAGCAAAAAAACGATGGATTTAGGCCCAGGTCTCTCTTCGGGGATGAATGTATGACATTGTTCTGCATTCTGTCCACCAATTGTTGTTTTTGCATTTGTCACCCGAGTGGGACAGGTATGCCGAGACGTGGGTCCCATGCTCTCCATGCCACTGGAGCCAAGCTATCCTGGCTGATGAGGGGTGAAACCCCGAAACTGCTCCTAGGATGCTTGTTTCCAGTCCAGGGAGGACCTGGCCTGGCAGTTCGGGCTGGTCTGTTCCCATTGGGCGCAGGGTCAAGACTGATTTCCATATGGCTGGGTTCAAACTGGAATGGCATGGGGAGCAAAAAAATGATGGATTTAGGCCCAGATCTCTGTACTGGGGTGAATGTATGACATTGTTCTGAATTCTGTCCATCAATTGTTGTTTTTGCCTTTGTCACCCCGAGTGGAACGGGAATGCCCAGACGTGGGTCCCGTATTCCCCATGCCACTGGAGTTAATCTATCCTAGCTGATGAGGGGTAAAACCCCGAAACTGCTCCTAGGATGCTTGTTTCCAGTCCAGGGAGGACCTGGTGTGGCAGTTTGGGCTGGACTGTTCCCATTGGGTGCAGGGTCAAGACTGATTTGCTTATGGCTGGGTTAAAACTGGAATGGCATGGGGAGCAAAAAATCGATTGATTTAGGCCCAGATCTCTGTACTGGGGTGAATGTATGACATTGTTCTGCATTCTGTCCATCAATTGTTGTTTTTGCATTTATCACCTAGAGTGGGACGGGTATGCCCAAACGTGGATCACATGCTCCCCATGCCACTGAAGTCAAACTATCCTGGCTGATAAGGGGTGAAACCCCGAAACTGGTCCTAGGATGCTTGTTTCCAGTCCAGGGAGGACCTGGCCTGGCAGTTCGGGCCAGACTGTTCCCATTGGGCGCAGGATCAAGACTAATTTGCAGATGGCTGGCTTCAAACTGGAATGGCATGGTGAGCAAAAAAATGATGTATTTAGGCCCAGATCTCTGTATTGGGGTGAATATATGACATTGTTCCGCATTCTGTCCATCAATTGTTGTTTTTGCATTTGTCACCCTGAGTGGAACGGGAGTGCCCAGACGTGGGTCCTGTGTTCCCCATGCCACTGGAGTCAAGCTATCCTAGCTGATATGGGGTGAAACCCCGAAATTGATCCTAGGATGCTTGTTTCCACTCCAGGGACGACCTGTCCTGGCAGTTTGGGCTGGACTGTTCCCATTGGGCGCAGGGTCAAGTCTGATTTGCATATGGCTGGGTTCAAACTGGAATTGCATGGGGAGCAAAAAAATGATGGATTAAGGCCCAGATCTCTGTACTGGTGTGAATGTATGACATTGTTCTGCATTCTGTCCATCAGTTGTTGTTTTTGCATTTGTCACCCTGAGTGGGACGGGTATGCCCAGACGTGGATCACGTGCTCCACATGCCACTGGAGTCAAGCTATCCTGGCTGATGAGGGGGTGAAACCCCGAAACCGGTCCAAGGATGCTTGTTTCCAGTCCAGGAAGGACCTGGCCTGGCAGTTCGGGCTGGGGTGTTCCCATTGGGCGCAGGATCAAGACTGATTTTCATATGGCTGGGTTCAAACTGGAATGGCATGGGGAGCAAAAAACGATGGATTTAGGCCCAGGGCTCTGTACTGGGGTGAATGTATGACATTGTTCTGCATTCTGTCCATCAATTGTTGTTTTTCATTTGTCACCCCGAGTGGGAAGGGTATGCCCAGACATGGGTCCCTTGCTCTCCATGCCACTGGAGTCAAGCTATCCTGGCTGATGAGGGGTGAGACCCCGAAACCGGTCCTAGGATGCTTGTTTCCAGTCCTTGGAGGACGTGGCCTGGCAGGTCTGGCTGGACTGTTCCCATTGGGCGCAGGGTCAAGACTGACTTGCTTATGGCTGGGTTAAAACTGGAATGGCATGGGGAGCAAAAAAAACATGGATTTAAGCCCAGATCTCTGTACTGGGGTGAATTTATGACAATGATCTGCCTTCTGTCCATCAATTGTTGGTTTTGCATTTGTCACACTGAGTGGGACTGGTATGCCCAGATGTGGGTCCCGTGCAATCCATTCCACTGGTGTCAAGCTATCCTGGCTGATGAGAGGTGAGACACCGAAACCGGTCCTTGGATGCTTGTTTCCAGTCCAGGGAGGACCTGGCTTAGCAGTTGGGGCTTGACAGTTCCCATTGGGCCAGGATCAAGACTGATTTGCATATGGCTGGGTTCAAACTGGAATGGCATGGGGAGCAAAAAAACGATGGATTTAGGCCCAGATCTCTCTACTGGGGGTGACATTGTTCTGCATTCTGTCCATCAATTGTTGTTTTTGCATTTGTCACCCCGAGTGGGACGGGTATGCCCAGATGTGGGTCCCGTGCTCTCCATGCCACTGGAGCCAAGCTATCCTGGCTGATGACAGGTAAGACCCCAAAACCGGTCCTAGGATGCTTGTTTCTAGTTCAGTGAGGACCTGGCCTGGAATTTCGGGAAGGACATTTCCCATTGGGTGCAGGGTCAAGACTGATTTGCATATGGCTTGGTTGAAACTGGAAAGGCATGTGGAGCAAAAAAACAATGGATTTAGGCCCAGATCTCTGTACTGGGGTGAATGTATGACATTGTACTGCATTCTGTCCATCAATTGTTGTTTTTGCATTTGTCACCCTGAGTGGGACGGGTATGCACAGACGTGAGTTCCGTGCTCCACATGCCACTGGAGTGAAGCTATTCTGGCTGATGAGGGGTTAAACCCTGAAACCGGTCCTAGGATGCTTGTTTCCAGTCAAGGGAGGACCTGGCCTGGCAGTTCGGGCTAGACTGTTCCCATTGGGCGCAGGGTCAAGACTGATTTGCATATGGCTAGGTTCAAACTGGAATGGCATGGGGAGCAAAAAAACAATGGATTTAGGCCCAGGTCTCTGTTCTGGGTTGAATGTATGACATTGTTCTTGATTCTGTCCATCAATTGTTGTTTTTGCATTTGTCACCCCGAGTGGAACGGGAGTGCCCAGACGTGGGTCCTGTGTTCCCCATGCCACTGGAGTCAAGCTATCCTAGCTGATAAGGGGTGAAACCCCGAAATCGATCCTAGGATGCTTGTTTCCAGTCCAGGGACGACCTGTCCTGGCAGTTTGGGCTGGACTGTTCCCATTGGGCGCAGGGTCAAGTCTGATTTGCATATGGCTGGGTTCAAACTGGAATTGCATGGGGAGCAAAAAAATGATGGATTAAGGCCCAGATCTCTGTACTGGTGTGAATGTATGACATTGTTCTGCATTCTGTCCATCAGTTGTTGTTTTTGCATTTGTCACCCTGAGTGGGACGGGTATGCCCAGACGTGGATCACGTGCTCCACATGCCACTGGAGTCAAGCTATCCTGGCTGATGAGGGGTGAAACCCCGAAACCGGTCCAAGGATGCTTGTTTCCAGTCCAGGAAGGACCTGGCCTGGCAGTTCGGGCTGGGGTGTTCCCATTGGGCGCAGGATCAAGACTGATTTTCATATGGCTGGGTTCAAACTGGAATGGCATGGGGAGCAAAAAAAACGATGGATTTCGACCCAGGGCTCTGTACTGGGGTGAATGTATGACATTGTTCTGCATTCTGTCCATCAATTGTTGTTTTTTCATTTGTCACCCCGAGTGGGAAGGGTATGCCCAGACATGGGTCCCTTGCTCTCCATGCCACTGGAGTCAAGCTATCCTGGCTGATGAGGGGTGAGACCCCGAAACTGGTCCTAGGATGCTTGTTTTCCAGTCCTTGGAGGACGTGGCCTGGCAGGTCTGGCTGGACTGTTCCCATTGGGCGCAGGGTCAAGACTGACTTGCTTATGGCTGGGTTAAAACTGGAATGGCATGGGGAGCAAAAAAAACATGGATTTAAGCCCAGATCTCTGTACTGGGGTGAATTTATGACATTTTTCTGCATTCTGTCCATCAATTGTTGTTTTTGCATTTGTCACCCTGAGTGGGACGGGCATGCCCAGACAGGGATCACATGCTCCCCATGCCACTGGAGTCAAACTATCCTGGCTGTTAAGGGGTGAAACCCTGAAACCTGTCCTAGGATGTTTGTTTCCAGTCCAGGGAGGACCTGTACTGGGATGAATGTATCACCGGTCCTAGGATGCATCCTAGCACCCTAAAACCAGTCCTAGGATGCTTGTTTCCAGTCCAGGGAGGACCTGGCGTGGCAGTTCGGACTGGAAAGTTCCCATTGGGCGAAGGGTCAAGACTGATTTGCTTATGGCTGGGTTCAAACTGGAATGGCATGGGGAGCAAAAAAACAATGGATTTAGGCCAAGATCTCTCTACTGGGGTGAATGTATGACATTATTCTGCATTCTGTCCATCAATTGTTGTTTTTGCATTTGTCACCCCGAGTATGACGGGTCTGTCTAGACGTGGGTGCCGTGCTCTCCATGCCACTGGAGTCAAGCTATCATGGCTGATGAGGGGTGAAACCCCGAAACCGGTCCTAGGATGCTTGTTTCCAGTCCAGGGAGGACCAAGGCCTGGCAGTTGGGGCTGGACAGTTCCCATTGGGCCCAGGATCAAGACTGATTTGCATATGACTGTGTTCAAACTGGAATGGCATTGGGAGCAAAAAAACGATGGATTTAGGCCCAGATCTCTGTACTCGGGTGAATGTATGACACTGTTCTACATTCTGTCCATCAATTGTTCTTTTTGCAGTTGTCACCCCGAGTGGGATGGGTATGCCCAGACGTGGGTCCCCTGCTCCCCGTGCCATTAGAGTCAAGCTATCCTGGATGATGAGGGGTGAAACCCCGAAACCGGTCCTAGGATGCTTGTTTCCAGTCCAGGTAGTACCTGTACTGGGATGAATGTATCACCGGTCCTAGGATGCATCCTAGCACCCTAAAACCAGTCCTAGGATGCTTGTTTCCAGTCCAGGGAGGACCTGGCGTGGCAGTTCGGGCTGGAAAGTTCCCATTGGGCGCAGGGTCAAGACTGATTTGCTTATGGCTGGGTTCAAACTGGAATGGCATGGGGAGCAAAAAAACGATGGATTTAGGCCCAGATCTCTGTACTGGGGTGAATGTAGGACATTGTTCTGCATTCTGTCCACCAATTGTTGTTTTTGCATTTGTCACCCGAGTGGGACGGGTATGCCCAGACGTGGGTCCCGTGAACTCCATGCCACTGGAGTCAAGCTATCATGGCTGATATGGGGTGAGACCCCAAAGCTGGTCCTAGGATGCTTGTTTCCAGTCCAGGGAGGATCTGGCCTGGCAGTTCGGGCTGGTCTGTTCCCATTGGGCGCAGGATCAAGACTGATTTGCATATGGCTGTGTTCAAACTGGAATGCCATGGGAGCAAAAAAACAATGGATTTAGGCCCAGATTTCTGTACTGGAGTGAATGTATGACATTGTTCTGCATTCTGTCCATCAATTGTTGTTTTTGCATTTGTCACCCCGAGTGGAATGGGAATGCCCAGGCGTGGGTCCCGTGTTCCCCATGCCACTGGAGTCAAGCTATCCTGGCTGATGAGGGGTTAAACCCCAAAACCAGTCCTAGGATGCTTGTTTCCAGTGAAGGGAGGACCTGGCCTGGCAGTTCGGGCTAGACTGTTCCCATTGGGCACAGGGTCAAGACTGATTTGCATATGGCTGGGTTCAAACTGGAATGCCATGGGAGCAAAAAAACAATGGATTTAGGCCCAGATTTCTGTACTGGAGTGAATGTATGACATTGTTCTGCTTTCTGTCCATCAATTGTTGTTTTTGAATTTGTCACCCCGAGTAGGACGGGTATGTCTAGACGTGGGTCCCGTGCTCTCCATGCCACTGGAGTCAAGCTATCCTGGCTGATGAGGGGTGAAATCCCAAAACCGGTCCTAGGATCCTTGTTTCCAGTCAAGGGAGGACCTGTCCTGGCAGTTCCGGCTAGACTGTTCCCATTGGTCGCAGGGTCAAGACTGATTTGCATATGGCTCGGCTCAAACAGGAATGGCACGGGGAGCAAAAAAACGATGGATTTAGGCGCAGGTCTCTGTACTGGGGTGAATGTATGACATTGTTCTGCATTCTGTCCATCAATTGTTGGTTTTGCATTTGTCACCCTGAGTGGGACAGGTATGCCCAGACGTGGGTCCCGTGCAATCCATGCCACTGGAGTCAAGCTATCCTGGCTGATGAGGGGTGAAACTGCGAAACCGGTCCTAGGATGCTTGTCTCCAGTCCAGGAAGGACCAGGCCTGGCAGTTCGGGCTGGAAAGTTCCCATTGGGCGCAGGGTCAAGACTGATTTGCTTATGGCTGGGTTAAAACTGGAATGGCATGGGGAGCAAAAAAACGATGGATTTAGGCCCAGATCTCTGTACTGTGGTGAATGTAGGACATTTTTGTGCATTCTGTCCATCAATTGTTGTTTTTGCATTTGTCACCCCGAGTAGGACGGGTTTGTCTAGACGTGGGTCTCGTGCTCTCCATGCCACTGGAGACAAGATATCCTGGCTGATGGGGGTGAAACCCCAAAACTGGTACTAGGATGCTTGTTTCCAGTCCAGGTAGGACTTGGCCTGGCAGTTCGGGCTGGATTGTTCCCATTGGGCGCAGGGTCAAGACAGATATGCATATGGCTATGTTCAAACTGGAATGGCATTGGGAGCAAAAAAACAATTAATTTAGGCCCAGATCTCTGTACTCGGGTGAATGTATGACATTGTTCTGCATTCTGTCCATCAATTGTTATTTTTGCATTTGTGACCCCGAGTGGGATGGGTATGCCCAGACGTGGGTCCCCTGCTCCCCGTGCCACTGGAATCAAGCTATCCTGGATGATGAGGGGTGGAACGCCAAAACCGGTCCTAGGATGCTTGTTTCCAGTCCAGGGAGGACCTGGCGTGGCAGTTCGGGCTGGACTGTTCCCATTGGGCGCAAGGTCAAGACTGACTTGCATATGGCTGGGTTCAAACTGGGATGGCATGGGGAGCAAAAAAAGATGGATTTAGGCCCAGATTTCTGTACTGGGGTGAATGTATGACATTGTTTTGCATTCTGTCCATCAATTGTTGTTTTTGCATTTGTCACCGCGAGTGGGACGGGTATGCCCAGACGTGGGTCCCGTGCTCTCCATGCCACTGGAGTCAAGCTATCCTGGCTGATGAGGGGTGAGACCCTGAAACCGGTCCTAGGATGCTTGTTTCCAGTCCAGGGAGGACCTGGCCTGGCAGTTGGGGCTGTACAGTTCCCATTGGGCTCAGGATCAAGACTGATTTGCATATGGCTGGGTTCAAACTGGAATGTCATGGGGAGCAAAAAAACAATGGATTTAGGCCCAGATCTCTCTACTGGGGTGAATGTATGACATTGTTCTGCATTCTGTCCATCAATTGTTGTTTTTGCATTTGTCACCGCGAGTGGGACAGGTATGCCCAGATGTGGGTCCTGTGCTCTCCATGCCACTGGAGCCAAGCTATCCTGGCTGATGAGGAGTAAGACCCCGAAACCGGTCCTAGGATGCTTGTTTCCAGTCCAGTGAGGACCTGGCCTGGAAGTTCGGGTAGGACATTTCCCATTGGGTGCAGGGTCAAGACTGATTTGCATGTGGCTATGTTCAAACTGAAATGGCATGGGGAGCAAAAAAACTATGGATTTAGGCCCAGATCTCTGTACTCGGGTGAATGTATGACACTGTTCTACATTCTGTCCATCAATTGTTCTTTTTGCATTTGTCACCCCGAGTGGGATGGGTTTGCCGAGACATGGGTCCCCTGCTTCCCGTGCCACTGGAGTCAAGCTATCCTGGATGATGAGGGGTGAAACCCCGAAACCAGTCCTACGATGCTTGTTTCCACTCCAGGTAGGACCTGTATTGGGATGAATGTATCACCGGTCCAAGGATGCATCCTAGCACCCTAAAACCTGTCCTAGGATGCTTGTTACCAGTCCAGGGAGGACCGGGCATGGCAGTTCGGGCTAGACTGTTCCCATTGGGCGCAGGGTCAAGACTGATTTCCATATGGCTGGGTTCAAACTGGAATGGCATGGGGAGCAAAAAAATGATGGATTTAGGCCCAGGTCTCTCTTCGGGGGTGAATGTATGACATTGTTCTGCATTCTGTCCACCAATTGTTGTTTTTGCATTTGTCACCCGAGTGGGACAGGTATGCCCAGACGTGGGTCTCGTATTCCCCATGCCACTGGAGTTAAGCTATCCTAGCTGATGAGGGGTAAAACCCCGAAACTGCTCCTAGGATGCTTGTTTCCAGTATAGGGAGGACCTGGTGTGGCATTTTGGGCTGGACTGTTCCCATTGGGCGCAGGGTCAAGACTGATTTGCTTATGGCTGGGTTAAAACTGGAATGGCATGGGGAGCAAAAAAATCGATTGATTTAGGCCCAGATCTCTGTACTGGGGTGAATGTATGACATTGTTCTGCATTCTATCCATCAATTGTTGTTTTTGCATTTATCACCTAGAGTGGGACGGGTATGCCCAGACGTGGATCACATGCTCCCCATGCCACTGCAGTCAAGCTATCCTGGCTGATAAGGGGTGAAACCCCGAAAGCGGTCCTAGGATGCTTGTTTCCAGCCCAGGGAGGACCTGGCCTGGCAGTTCGGGCCAGACTGTTCCCATTGGGCGCAGGATCAAGACTAATTTGCAGATGGCTAGGTTCAAACTGGAATGGCATAGGGAGTTAAAAAATTATGGATTTAGGCCCAGGTCTCTGTACTGGGGTGAATATATGACATTGTTCCGCATTCTGTCCATCAATTGTTGTTTTTCCATTTGTCACCCCAAGTGGGAAAGGTATGCCTAGAAGTGAGTCCCGTGCTCTCCATCCCACTGGAGTCAAGCTATCCTGGCTGAGGGGTGAGACCCCGAAACCGGTCCTAGGATGCTTGTTTCCAGTCCAGGGAGGACCTGGCCTGGCAGTTCGGTCTGGACTGTTCCCATTGAGCGCAGGGTCAAAACTGATCTGCTTATGGCTGGCTTCAAACTGGAATGGCATGGGGAACAAAAAAATGATGGATTTAGGCCAAGATCTCTGTACTGGGGTGAATATATGACATTGTTCCGCATTCTGTCCATCAATTGTTGTTTTTGCATTTGTCACCCTGAGTGGGACGGGTATGCCCAGACGTGGATCACGTGCTCCCCGTGCCACTGGAGTCAAGCTATCCTGGCTGATAAGGGGTGAAACCCCAAAACCGGTCCTCGGATGCTTATTTCCTGTCCAGGGAGTACCTGGCCTGGCAGTTCGGGCTGGACTGCTCCCATTGGGGGCAGGACCAAGACTGATTCGCATATGGCTGGGATCAAACTGGAATGGCATGGGGAACAAAAAAATGATGGATTTAGGCCCAGATCTCTGTACTGGGGTGAATGTATTACATTGTTCTGCATTCTGTCCATCAATTGTTATTTTTGCATTTTTCACCCCGAGTGGGACGGGTATGCCTAGACATGGGTCCCTTGCTCTCCATGCCACTGGAGCCAAACTATCCTGGCTGATATGGGGTAAGACCCCGAAACTGGTCCTAGGATGCTTGTTTCTAGTCCAGTGAGGACCTGGCATGGAAGTTGGGGTTGGACATTTCCCATTGGGTGCAGGGTCAAGACTGATTTGCATATGGCTAGGTTCAAACTGGAATGGCATGGGAAGTAAAAAAATGATGGATTTATCCCCAGATCTCTGTACTGGGGTGAATATATCACATTGTTCTGCATTCTGTCCATCAATTGTTGGTTTTGCATTTGTCACCCTGAGTGGGATGGGTATGCCCACACGTGCGTCCCGTGCAATCCATGCCACTGGAGTCAAGCTATCAAATCTGATGAGGTGTGAAACCCCGAAACCGGTCCTTGGATGCAAGTTTCCAGTCCAGGAAGGACCTGGCCTGGCAGTTCGGGCTGGACTGTTCCCGTTGGGCGCATTGTCAAGACTGATTTGCTTATGGCTGTGATAAAACTGGAATGGCATGGGGAGTAAAAAAACGATGGATTTAGGCCTAGATCTCTGCACTGTGGTGAATGTATGACATTGTTCTGCATTCTGTCCATCAATTGTTGTTTTTGCATTTGTCACCCTGAGTGGGACGGGTATGCCCAGACGTGGATCACATGCTCTCCATGCCACTGGAGCCAAGCTATCCTAGATGATGAGGGATGAAGCCCCGAAACCGGTCCTAGGATGCTTGTTTTCAGTCCAGGGAGGACCTGGCCTGGCAATTTGGGCTGGACTATTCCCATTGGGTGCAGGGTTAAGTCTGATTTGCATATGGTTGGGTTCAAACTGGAATTGCATGGGGAGCAAAAAAATGATGGATTTATACCCAGATGTCTGTACTGGGGTGAATTTATGACATTGTTCTACATTCTGTCCATCAATTGTTGGTTTTGCATTTGTCACCCTGAGTGGGACTGGTATGCCCAGATGTGGGTCCCGTGCAATCCATTCCACTTGTGTCAAGCTATCCTGGCTGATGAGAGGTGAGACACAGAAACCGGTCCTTGGATGCTTGTTTCCAGTCCAGGGAGGACCTGGCTTAGCAGTTGGGGCTTGACAGTTCCCATTGGGCCAGGATCAAGACTCATTTGCATATGGCAGGGTTCAAACTGGAATGGCATGGGGAGCAAAACAATGGATTTAGGCCCAGATCTCTCTACTGGGGGTGACATTGTTCTGCATTCTGTCCATCAATTGTTGTTTTTGCATTTGTCACCCCGAGTGGGACGGGTATGCCCAGATGTGGGTCCCGTGCTCTCCATGCCACTGGAGCCAAGCTATCCTGGCTGATGACAGGTAATTCCCCAAAACCGGTCCTAGGATGCTTGTTTCTAGTTCAGTGAGGACCAGGCCTGGAATTTCGGGAAGGACATTTCCCATTGGGTGCAGGGTCAAGACTGATTTGCATATGGTTGGGTTGAAACTGGAATGGCATGTGGAGCAAAAAAACAATGGATTTAGGCCCAGATCTCTGTACTGGGGTGAATGTATTACATTGTTCTGCATTATGTCCATCAATTGTTGTTTTTGCATTTGTCACCCTGAGTGGGACAGGTATGCACAGACGTGGGTCCCGTGCTCTACATGCCACTGGAGTCAAGCTATCATGGCTGATGAGGGGTGAAACCCCGAAACCGGTCCTAGGATGCTTGTTTCCAGTCCAGGGAGGACCTGGCCTGGCAGTTCGGGCTGGACTGTTCCCATTGAGCGCAGGGTCAAAACTGATCTGCTTATGGCTGGCTTCAAACTGGAATGGCATGGGGAACAAAAAAATGATGGATTTAGGCCCAGATCTCTGTACTGGGGTGAATGTATTACATTGTTCTGCATTCTGTCCATCAATTGTTGTTTTTGCATTTGTCACCCTGAGTGGGACGGGTATGCCCAGACGTGGATCACGTGCTCCCCGTGCCACTGGAGTCAAGCTATCCTGGCTGATAAGGGGTGAAACCCCAAAACCGGTCCTAGGATGCTTATTTCCTGTCCAGGGAGTACCTGGCCTGGCAGTTCGGGCTGGACTGCTCCCATTGGGGGCAGGACCAAGACTGATTCGCATATGGCTGGGATCAAACTGGAATGGCATGGGGACCAAAAAAACGATGGATTTAGGCCCAGGTCTCTGTACTGGGGTGAATGTATGACATTGTTCTGCATACTGTCCATCACTTGCTGTTTTTGCATTTATCACCCCGAGTGGGAAGGGTATGCACAGACATGGGTCCCGTGCTCTCCATGCCACTGGAGCCAAGCTATCCTAGACGATGAGGGATGAAGCCCCGAAACCGGTCCTAGGATGCTTGTTTTCAGTCCAGGGAGGACCTGGCCTGGCAATTTGGGCTGGACTATTCCCATTGGGTGCAGGGTTAAGTCTGATTTGCATATGGTTGGGTTCAAACTGGAATTGCATGGGGAGCAAAAAATGATGGATTTATGCCCAGATGTCTGTACTGGGGTGAATTTATGACATTGTTCTACATTCTGTCCATCAATTGTTGGTTTTGCATTTGTCACCCTGAGTGGGACTGGTATGCCCAGATGTGGGTCCTGTGCAATCCATTCCACTTGTGTCAAGCTATCCTGGCTGATGAGAGGTGAGACACAGAAACCGGTCCTTGGATGCTTGTTTCCAGTCCAGGGAGGACCTGGCTTAGCAGTTGGGGCTTGACAGTTCCCATTGGGCCAGGATCAAGACTCATTTGCATATGGCAGGGTTCAAACTGGAATGGCATGGGGAGCAAAACAATGGATTTAGGCCCAGATCTCTCTACTGGGGGTGACATTGTTCTGCATTCTGTCCATCAATTGTTGTTTTTGCATTTGTCACCCCGAGTGGGACGGGTATGCCCAGATGTGGGTCCCGTGCTCTCCATGCCACTGGAGCCAAGCTATCCTGGCTGATGACAGGTAATTCCCCAAAACCGGTCCTAGGATGCTTGTTTCTAGTTCAGTGAGGACCAGGCCTGGAATTTCGGGAAGGACATTTCCCATTGGGTGCAGGGTCAAGACTGATTTGCATATGGTTGGGTTGAAACTGGAATGGCATGTGGAGCAAAAAAACAATGGATTTAGGCCCAGATCTCTGTACTGGGGTGAATGTATTACATTGTTCTGCATTATGTCCATCAATTGTTGTTTTTGCATTTGTCACCCTGAGTGGGACAGGTATGCACAGACGTGGGTCCCGTGCTCTACATGCCACTGGAGTCAAGCTATCATGGCTGATGAGGGGTGAAACCCCGAAACCGGTCCTAGGATGCTTGTTTCCAGTCCAGGTAGGACCTGGCCTGGCAGTTCGGGCTGGATTGTTCCCATTGGGGGCAGGGTCAAGACTGATTTGCATATGGCTGGGTTCAAACTGGAATGGCATTGGGAGCAAAAAAACGATGGATTTAAGCCCAGACCTTTGTACTCGGGTGAATGTATGACACTGTTCTGCATTCTGTCCATCAATTGTTCTTTTTGCATTTGTCACCCCGAGTGGGATGGGTATGCCCAGACGTGGGTCCCCTGCTCCCCGTGCCACTGGAGTCAAGCTATCCTGGATGATGAGGGGTGAAACCCCGAAACCGGTCCTAGGATGATTGTTTCCAGTCCAGGGAGGACCTGTACTGGGATGAATGTTTCACCGGTCCTAGGATGCTTCCTAGCACCCTAAAATCAGTCCTAGGATGCTTGTTTCCAGTCCAGGGCTGACCTGGCGTGGCATTTCAGGCTGGTCTGTTCCCATTGGGCGCAAGGTCAAGACTGACTTCCATATGGCTGGGTTCAAACTGGGATGGCATGGGGAGCAACAAAAGATGGATTTAGGCCCAGATTTCTGTATTGGGGTAAATGTATATCTTTGATCTGCATTCTGTCCATCAATTGTTGTTTTTGCATTTGTCACCCGAGTGGGACGGGTATGCCCAGACGTGGGTCCCGTGCTCTCCATGCCACTGGAGTCAAGCTATCCTGGCTGATGAGGGCCGAAAACCCCGAAACCGGTCCTAGGATGCTTGTTTCCAGTCAAGGGAGGACCTGGCCTGGCAATTCGGGCTAGACTGTTCCCATTGGGCGCAGGGTCAAGGCTGATTTGCATATGGCTGGGTTCAAACTGGAATTGCATGGGGAGCAAAAAAACGATGGATTTAGGCCCAGGTCTCTGTTCTGGGGTGAATGTATGACATTGTTCTGCATTCTGTGCACCAATTGTTGTTTTTGCATTTGTCACCCGAATGGGACGGGTATGCCCAGACGTGGGTCCTGTGCTCTCCATGCCACTGGAGTCAAGCTATCCTGGCTGATGAGGGGTGAGACCCTGAAACCGGTCCTAGGATGCTTGTTTCCAGTCCAGGGAGGACCTGGCCTGGCAGTTGGGGCTGGATTGTTCCCATTGGGCGCAGGGTCAAGACTGATTTGCATATGACTGTGTTCAAACTGGAATGGCATTGGGAGCAAAAAAACGATGGATTTAGGCCCAGATCTCTGTACTCGGGTGAATGTATGACACTGTTCTACATTCTGTCCATCAATTGTTCTTTTTGCAGTTGTCACCCCGAGTGGGATGGGTATGCCCAGACGTGGGTCCCCTGCTCCCCGTGCCATTAGAGTCAAGCTATCCTGGATGATGAGGGGTGAAACCCCGAAACCGGTCCTAGGATGCTTGTTTCCAGTCCAGGTAGTACCTGTACTGGGATGAATGTATCACCGGTCCTAGGATGCATCCTAGCACCCTAAAACCAGTCCTAGGATGCTTGTTTCCAGTCCAGGGAGGACCTGTCGTGGCAGTTCGGGCTAGACTGTTCCCATTGGGCGCAGGGTCAAGGCTGGTTTGCATAAGGCTGAATTCAAACTGGAATGGCATGGGGAGCAAAAACGATGGATTTAGGCCCAGGTCTCTGTTCTGGGGTGAATGTATGACATTGTTCTGCATTCTGTCCACCAATTGTTGTTTTTGCATTTGTCACCTGTGTGGGACGGGTATGCCCAGACGTGGGTCCTGTGCACTCCATGCCACTGGAGTCAAGCTATCATGGCTGATGAGGGGTGAGACCCCGAAGCCGGTCCTAGGATGCTTGTTTCCAGTCCAGGGAGGACCTGGCCTGGCAGTTCGGGCTGGTCTGTTCCCATTGGGCGCAGGATCAAGACTGATTTGCATATGGCTGTGTTCAAACTGGAATGGCAAGGTGAGCAAAAAAAACTATGGATTTAGGCTCAGATCTCTCTACTGGGGTGAATGTATGACATTGTTCTGCATACTGTCCTTCAATTGTTGTTTTTGCATTTGTCACCCCAGTGGGAGGGGTATGCCCAGACGTGGGTCCCATGCTCTCCATGCCACTGGAGCCAAGCTATCCTGGCTGATGAGGGGTGAAACCCCAAAACTGCTCCTAGGAAGCTTGTTTCCAGTCCAGGGAGGACCTGGCCTGACAGTTCGGGCTGGTATGTTCCCATTGGGCGCAGGGTCAAGACTGATTTGAATATGGCTGGGTTCAAACTGGAATGGCATTGGGAGCAAAAAAACGATGGATTTAAGGCCAGACCTCTGTACTTGGGTGAATGTATGATACTGTTCTGCATTCTGTCCATCAATTGTTCTTTTTGCATTTGTCTCCCCGAGTGGGATGGGTATGCCCAGACGTGGGTCCCCTGCTCCCCGTGCCACTGGAGTCAAGCTATCCTGGATGATGAGGGGTCAAAGCCAGAAACCGGTCCTAGGATGCTTGTTTCCAGTCCAGGGAGGACCTGTACTGGGATGAATGTATCACCGGTCCTAGGATGCATCCTAGCACCCTAAAATCAGTCCTAGGATACCTGTTCCCAGTCCAGGGAGGACCTGGCATGGAATTTCAGGCTGGACTGTTCCCATTGGGCGCAAGGTCAAGACTGACTTGCATATGGCTGGGTTCAAACTGGGATGGCATGGGGAGCAAAAAAAGATGGATTTACGACCAGATTTCTGTACTGGGGTAAATGTATGTCTTTGATCTGCATTCTGTCCATCAATTGTTGTTTTTGCATTTGTCACCCCAAGTGGGACGGGTATGCACAGACGTGGGTCCCGTGCTCTCCATGCCACTGGAGTCAAGCTATCCTGGCTGATGAGGGGCGAAACCCCGAAACCGGTCCTAGGATGCTAGTTTCCAGTCAAGGGAGGACCTGGCCTGGCAGTTCGGGCTAGACTGTTCCCATTGGGTGCAGGGACAAGGCTGATTTGCATATGGCTGGATTCAAACTGGAATGGCATGCGGAGCAAAAAAATGATGGATTTAGGGCCAGGTCTCTGTTCTGGGGTGAATGTATGACATTGTTCTGCATTCTGTCCGCCAGTTGTTGTTTTTGCATTTGTCACCCGAGTGGGACAGGTATGCCCAGACGTGGGTCCAGTGCTCTCCATGCCACTGGAGTCAAGCTATCCTGGCTGATGAGGGGTGAGACCCTGTAACCGGTCCTAGGATGCTTGTTTCCAGTCCAGGGAGGACCTGGCATGGCAGGTGGGGCTGGACAGTTCCCATTGGGCTCAGGATCAAGACTGATTTGCATATGGCTGGGTTCAAACTGGAATGGCGTGGGGAGCAAAAAAACGACGGATTTAGGCCCAGATCTCTGTACTGGGGTGAATGTATGACATTGTTCTGCATTCTGTCCATCAATTGTTATATTTGCATTTCTCACCCAGAGCGGGAAGGGTATGCCCAGGCGTGGGTCCCGTGCTCTCCATGCCACTGGAGCCAAGCTATCCTGGCTGATGAGTGGTAAGACCCCAAAACCGGTCCTAGGATGCTTGTTTCTAGTCCAGTGAGGACCTGGCCTGGAAGTTGGGGCTGGACATTTCCCATTGGGTGCAGGGTCACAACTGATTTGCATATGGCTAGGTTCAAACTGGAATGGCATGGGAAGCAGAAAAACAATGGATGTAGGCCCAGGTCTCTGTACTGGGGTGAATGTATGACATTGTTCTGCATTCTGTCCATCAATTGTTGTTTTTGCATTTGTCACCCCGAGTGCAACAGGAATGCCCAGACGTGGGTCCCGTGTTCCCCATGCCACTGGAGTCAAGCTATCCTGGCTAATGAGGGGTAAAACCACGAAACCGGTTCTAGGATGCTTGTTTCTAGTCTAGTGAGGACATGGCCTGGTAGTTCTGGCTGGACATTTTCCATTGGGTGCAGGGTCAAGACTGATTTGCATATGGCTAGGTTCAAACTGGAATGGCATGGGAAGTAAAAAAATGATGGATTTATCCCCAGATCTCTGTACTGGGGTGAATATATCACATTGTTCTGCATTCTGTCCATCAATTGTTGGTTTTGCATTTGTCACCCTGAGTGGGATGGGTATGCCCACACGTGCGTCCCGTGCAATCCATGCCACTGGAGTCAAGCTATCAAATCTGATGAGGTGTGAAACCCCGAAACCGGTCCTTGGATGCAAGTTTCCAGTCCAGGAAGGACCTGGCCTGGCAGTTCGGGCTGGACTGTTCCCGTTGGGCGCATTGTCAAGACTGATTTGCTTATGGCTGTGATAAAACTGGAATGGCATGGGGAGTAAAAAAACGATGGATTTAGGCCTAGATCTCTGCACTGTGGTGAATGTATGACATTGTTCTGCATTCTGTCCATCAATTGTTGTTTTTGCATTTGTCACCCTGATTGGGACGGGTATGCCCAGACGTGGATCACGTGCTCCCCATGCCCCTGGAGTCTAGCTATCCTGGCTGATAAGGGTGAAACCCCAAAACCGGTCCTAGGATGTTTGTTTTCAGTCCAGGGAGGACCTGGCCTGGAAGTTCAGGCTGGACTGTTCCCATTGGGCACAGGGTTAAGACTGATTTGCATATGGCTGGGTTCACACTGGAATGGCATGGGGAGCAAAAAAGCAATGGATTTAGGCCCTGATCTCTGTACTGGAGTGATTGTATGACATTATTCTGCATTCTGTCCATCAATTGCTGTTTTTGCATTTGTCACCCTGAGTGAGACGTGTATGCCCAGACGTGGGTCACGTGCTCCCCATGCCACTGGAGCCAAGCTATCCTGGCTGATGAGGGGTGAAACCCCAAAACCGGTCCTAGGATGTTTGTTTTCAGTCCAGGGAGGACCTGGCCTGGCAGTTCGGGCTGGACTGTTCCCATTGGGCGCAGGATCAATACTGATTTGCATATGGCTGGGTTCAAACTGGAATGGCATGGGGAGCAAAAAAACGATGGATTTAGGCCCAGATCTCTGTACTGGGGTGAATGTATGACATTTTTCTGCATTCTGTCCATCAATTGTTTTTGCATTCACCACCCCGAGTGGGATGGGAATGCCCAGACGTGGGTCCCCTGCTCTCCATGCAACTTTAGCCAAGCTATCCTGGCTAATGAGGGGTAAAACCACGAAACCGGTTCTAGGATGCTTGTTTCTAGTCTAGTGAGGACATGGCCTGGTAGTTCTGGCTGGACATTTTCCATTTGGTGCAGGGTAAAGACTGATTTGCATATGGCTGGGTTCAAACTGGAATGGAATGGGGAGCAAAAAACGATGGATTTCGGCCCAGATCTCAGTTTTGGGGGGAATGTATGACATTGTTATGCATTCTGTCCATCAATTGTTGTTTTTGTATTTGTCACCCCGAATGGAACGGGAATGCCCATACGTGGGTCCCGTGTTCCCCATGCCACTAGATTCAAGTTATCCTAGCTGATGAGGGGTGAAACCCCAAAACTGGTCCTAGGATGCTTGTTTCAAGTCCAGGCAGGACCTGGCCTGGCAGTTTGGGCTGGACTGTTCCCATTGGGCGCAGGGTCAAGTCTGATTTGCATATGGCTGGGTTTAAACTGGAATTGCATGGGGAGCAAAAAATGATGGATTTATGCCCAGATCTCTGTACTGGGGTGAATGAATGACATTGTTCTGCATTCTGTACATCAATTGTTGTTTTTGCATTTGTCACCATGAGTGGGACGGGTATGCCCGACGTGGGTCCTGTGCTCTCAATGCCACTGGAGTCAAGCTATCCTGGCTAATGAGGGGTGAAACCCCAAAACCGGTCCTAGGATGCTTGTTTCCAGTCAAGGGAGGAACTGACCTGGCAGTTCGGGCTGGACTGTTCCCATTGGGCGCAGGGTCAAGTCTGATTTGCATATGGCTGGGTTCAAACTGGAATTGCTGGGGAGCAAAACAATGATGGATTTATGCCCAGATCTCTGTACTGGGGTGAATGAATGACATTGTTCTGCATTCTGTACATCAATTGTTGTTTTTGCATTTGTCACCATGAGTGGGACGGGTATGCCCGACGTGGGTTCTGTGCTCTCAATGCCACTGGAGTCAAGCTATCCTGACTGATGAGGGGTGCAACCCTGAAACCAGTCCTAGGATGCTTGTTTCCAGTCCAGGTGGGACCTGGCCTGGCAGTTCGAGCTAGACTGTTCCCATTGGGCGCAGAGTCAAGAGTGATTTGCATATAGCTGGGTTCAAACTGGAAGGGCATGGGGAGCATAAAAACGATGGATTTAGGCCCAAGTCTCTGTACTGGGGTGAATGCATAATATTGTTCTGCATTCTGTACATCAATTGTTCTTCTTGCATTTGTCACCCCGAGTGGGACGGGTATGCCTGACGTGGGTCCCGTGCTCTCCATGCCACTGGAGTCAAGCTATCCTGGCTGATGAGGGGTGAAACTCAAAAACCGGTCCTAGGATGCTTGTTTCCAGTCAAGGGAGGAACTGACCTGGCAGTTCGAGCTAGATTGTTCCTCCCATTGGGCGCAGAGTCAAGAGTGATTTGCATATAGCTGGGTTCAAACTGGAAGGGCATGGGGAGCAAAAAAACGATGGATTTAGGCCCAGATCTCTGCACTGGGGTGAATGTATGAAATTTCTCTGCATTCTGTCCATCAATTGTTGTTTTTGCATTCGCCACCCCGAGTGGGACGGGTATGCCCAGACGTGGGTTCCCTGCTCTCCATGCAACTTTAGCCAAGCTATCCTGGCTAATGAGGGGTAATACCCCGAAACCAGTCCTAGGATGCTTGCTTCTAGTCCAGTGAGGACATGGCCTGGAAATTCTGGCTGGACATTTCCCATTGGGTGCAGGGTAAAGACTGATTTGCATATGGCTGGGTTCAAACTGGAATGGAATGGGGAGCAAAAAATGATGAATTTAGGCCCAGATCTCAGTTCTGGGGTGAATGTATGACATTGTTCTGCATTCTGTCCATCAATTGTTGTTTTTGCATTTGTCACCCCGAGTGCGACGGGTATGCCCAGATGTGGGTCCCGTGCTCTCCATGCCACTGGAGTCACGCTATCCTGGCTGATGATGGGCGCATCCCCAAAACCAGTCCTAGGATGCTTGTTTCCAGTCCAGGTGGGACCTGGCCTGGCAGTTCGAGCTAGACTGTTCCTCCCATTGGGCGCAGAGTCAAGAGTGATTTGCATATAGCTGGGTTCAAACTGGAAGGGCATGGGGAGCAAAAAAACGATGGATTTAGGCCCAAGTCTCTTTACTGGGGTGAATGTATAACATTGTTCTGCATTCTGTACATCAATTGTTATTTTTGCATTTGTCACCCCGAATGGGAGAGTTATGCCCATTTGTGGGTCCCGTGCTCTCCATGCCACTGGAGTCAAGCTATCCTGGCTGATGAGGGGTGAAACCCCAAAACCGGTCCTAGGATGCTTGTTTCCAGTCAAGGGAGGAACTGACCTGGCAGTTCGGGCTGGAGTGTTCCCATTGGGCGCAGGGTCAAGACTGATTTGCATATGGCTGGGTTCAAACTGGAAGGGCATGGGGAGCAAAAAAATGATGGATTTAGGTTCAGATCTCTGTACTGGGGTGAATGTATGACATTGTTCTGCATTCTGTCCATCAATTGTTGTGTTTGTATTTGTCAGCCCGAATGGGAGAGTTATGCCCATATGTGGGTCCCGTGCTCTCCATGCCACTGGAGTCAAGCTATCCTGGCTGATGAGGGGTGAAACCTCTGTTTGGGCACAGGGCCAAGACTGATTTGCATATGTCAATTGGATTGTGCATCATGTTTAATAACCACGTTTTAAGGCCTCACAGTGACCAAAATTTTCATTTTTATAGACTTTTCCCTCAATTGAGAAGTTTGTATTTTGCTCGATTTCGGGCATGAAAATGACTCTAAACAGGCTTATTTCAGTTCCAAAAGTGATAATTCACATCCAATAGTCATTTACAGTCAAATGATGAAAAATTCAAAAATCACCGATACTGACCATCTGGAGAAAGCTTTTTTTTTTTTTTTTAATTCTTTTTATTGGGTTTTCAAAATAAACAATCATCATTGCTGCCATGCAAGGCAATACAATAAAAAGGAAATCCAAAAGTAACAAAACACAATTGTGATTGACCATCTCGTATTATATCTGCACGTGCACTCTGAAGGTACATACCAAACTTGCGCTATGGAGAAAACATCACTTGCCTATTAATATTTCTCAACACAAGCGGGTGCAAACTGCAGATATCGCCAGTATTCCCGCGATAACTGCCCCAAAATTTACCCCCACGATGGACACCACCAACTAACCCTAATCAGATGCAGAGTAGGCATTCCCGTGCAAAAACACACAAAAAAACCACACCACCACTTTCACAACGAAATGCCAGATCTGCGATGCGAACCAAAAACAGGTGATAAGCCGCGGTAGCAGCAGGGATTCAACACCTGCCTTCTGCTGGTGTTAAGCAGGACGACTACCTGCAGCACGAAAGGGAGCCCAGCCCAGAGCCACATCGGAAGACCCACAGATGCCATGGAGCCACTGATCATGCAGCACGGAGCCCCAAGAGAGCCACAACACCCACCGCCACCACTCCCAGGCCCCCCAGCCCCCCAGACAGATACATACCGTGCACAACACAAGAGCCACAAAAAGCGCATGATGTCGCACAATGACAAAAAGAAACACACATGTGTGGCCAGAAGAACGAGAAACAGTCACACATCATTGAAGTAACAACCAAAAACTTTATTGAAATACAACACAAAACACAAATGCGGAAGACTCCTGTCCGGTCCGTCCGGGACAATCATGATGTCACAGCCTGGAAAATAAAGCACAAAATCAGAACGTGTGTCATGCGCACATCAAAGGAGTGAGACACAGAGGAACAGAGAATGAAAGAAAGGCAGAGAGAGAAAGAGAGAGAAAGAGAGAGAGAGAAGGAAAGTAAGGGAGAGAGAGAAAGAGAGAAGGAAAGCAAGAGAGAGAGAGAAGGAAAGCAAGAGAGAGAGAGAAGGAAAGGGAGGGAGAGAGAGAGAGAGGGAGGGAAGAAAAGGGAGGGAGAGAGAGAGAAGGAGAGAGAGAGAGAAGGAAAGCAAGAGAGAGAGAGAGAAGGAAAGGGAGGGAGAGAGAGAGAGAGGGAGGGAAGGAAAGGGAGGGAGAGAGAGAGGGAGGGAAGGAAAGGGAGGGAGAGAGAGAGAGAGAGGGAGGGAAGGAAAGGGAGGGAGAGAGAGAGAGAGGGAGGGACACTGCCGTCCCCGCGCACACAGGCCCCAAAGCTCACCTGCTGCCACCAGTGTGTCTCCAACCACGTGCCGGTATACACTGCAAGCCACCAGGTCTGCAATCTGAAATCGAGGCCAGAGTCAATCATGGCAGAGTCCACCTCACTGCACACGGAAACAATGCCTGTCTGTCCCTGCGCACACATGCAGCCGCACCCACCCCCTCCCACCGGACAGCACAGCTGTCCGCCCCCATGCACCCAGGCCCCACTGCTCACCTGCCGCCAACAGTGTGTCCACTAGTGGGCACACCACGTGCCCGTGCAAGCTCCAGGCCCCGGTCCCACCACCATGGCATGCTCCACAGCATGTGGACCCGCACCGCCGACCAGCAGGTCCCACACATGGCGCTGAGTCCTGAGGCATCAATGGCAGAGACCACATCAGTGCACACGTCATCATCGCAGGCTGCACACCCGCTCAGCAATTTCGGTGCCACTAACCCTGTGCAACCCCAGTCAGCGCCACGTGGTGGTAGGCCCGTGACGGCCGCAAGGCTTCGGGTGCCACCAACCCTGTGCGCAACAACTCATGGGCCCTTTATGATTGAGAAGCGTGGAGCGCCCGTCATCCAGTCACCACCGGCAGTGGGGAATGTGACGTTGTCCGCCCCTTATATTGGTGGGGTCACATGGCCTGTGACGCCTGTGCCAGATGGGTGTGGTGTGTGTGCAAACCTGCCCTCAGGGAGCGGCCGTGACATGCCGACAACTAGACCAGTGACCGGCACGCCACTAGCGTGTACGCCTGCGACATGTAGCTATTTGGGCCCCCCCGGAACGTAAGCGGAGTGGACTTGCCTGGCGTACGCCGGACCTGCGCAGTGCTTGCAACAATGACTCGGGGGCTCTGGGCGTGGTTCAGTCCATGTCCGGACAAGGTAGTGACTAATGCGTGTGTCCCTGTTGTAGTGTCTACGGCACCCGGAACGCAATCGGCAATGTAGCACACTGTGACTGGAATCCCACTAGATGAGCATCATTGACGTTAGGGGAAATCATTGTCCCTACATTCATCCGCACATTCATACATGAATGATGTGAGACATGACACAGCAGTGCATTTCAGGATGTTTAATGCACACCCAGTGGAGTTCCGCAGCTGGAGCAGTACAGGGACATGCCAACCCCACTTAGCAATATGGGCCCGTGGAGGGCCAGCCAGAGTCCATCCGGGAATGACAAGTAAAGCGGAAGAGGAAGGGTACAGTCCGCAGTCTGGTCGCCGTGTCATTGGTCACCAAACAGGATATGGCAGTCCATGTCGCGGTCCAAGTTGAATGCACCGGAGTGTATCGGGAGTCAGTGGAAGGTCATGGGGCTATGTGCGGCACCAAGAAGAAACAGGCCAGGTGGCGGAAATGAATGCTAGTGCCTCCTTCTGAGCTCAGTCCCATCCACGTCTTCGTCCTCGGATGTGTGCTCTGTCCCACCTGTGGGTGTTGCAGTTCCGGCTGCGGCACTGTGTGCCACTGACACATCAGGGGCCAGAGGTGGGTTGTGGGCCACACTGTGTGGCAGTGATACATCAGGTGCCGGAGTGGAGATGCCTGCCCCACGGGGAGGGACTGACACACCAGGGGGCGGAGGTGTGGATGGTGTGGGGGCAGCAGCATTCATCATCGCCACGCCTTGTGGCAGCAATGCCATGATGAGGATCTGCAGGGCATGGTAGATCCCAGCTACATTTTGCTGATGTGCAGTGGTGGCTGCCATCCTTTCCGCCTCCATCCGCACCATGTCCTCCATGAGCCTCCGCATATGTGCCAGCTCACTGCTGGAATCGCTGGAGCCACTCTGAGCGGACAGGTGTTCTTGTCTCCGAGTCATGATGCCAGCGATGTCAGCCAGGGCTCATTGGAGACCATGGAGCGGGCCGTGGGTGTCCGTTAGGGACTGGAGCTGGTCCCAGATGGGACCTAGACACCCATGCATGGCGTCCAGTTTGGTAGCCATGAGGTCGAACCCCACCCGCACCTGCTCAGCCGTCTCCCTCTGGCCCTCCAGCACATGGTGTTGGAAGGCCATGTGTTGTTCGTGGGGGTCTTGGGAGACAGCCGGGGTTGTGGGTGCCTCCTGCTGGGTGGTTTGGGTAGTGGGTGGGGTCTCCTCGATGCAGCTGGGATGCCCTGATCCTGGAGGTGAGTTGCGGATGATGTCAATGATGTCTTGGAGGGCTTGGGTGTCGATGCTGGGGGCGTCCTCCTTGGCATCAGTGAAGAGTGGCTGGGACTGCTCTGCAGGAGGTGTTGACGGTGCCCCTGCCATGTGAAGGGGAGATGCTGTGTTACAATGTGTCCACATGTATGTAGCCGCATGGTACATGTTCACATTCAGACAGCATGGCATTGCACACTGTGACAGTCTGTGGATCAGGGCCATGATCCTGAATCATTGTAGGTGTGCACTGTGCTCTGCTTGATTGTGCATGTGTGCCATTGTGGCCATCTCCCCCCATCCCCCCAGTACCTGGTGGTTACTCACCCTGTTGCTGTGGTGTTGTGTCACGTCGAGCAGTGTCCGGTCCCCTGACTCCTGCCACGGTCTCCACGCTGATGACTGTCAACACCAGCTCCTCCATGTCATCCAGCTCCAGCTGTGGTGCTGGGCTCCCACCTCCAGTCTGCATTGCTGCCTTCTGGTTGGCTGCTAGTTTCTCCTTGGTCTTGCGCTTGATGTCAATCCATCGCCTCTTGACCTCGTCCATTGACCTCTTGTGCTCTCCCACGGCATTCACCTTGTCCACGATGGCCCGCCATATTCCATTTTTGGTGCCCAATGACACGTTGGAGGTGACGAACAGTTGTTGATGGTGTTCCATCACCTCCGTGACCAGGATCCTGTTTTCCTGCGGACTGAACTTTGTCTTCCTCTTCTTCTTGTCCTTGCCCTTCCCTGTCCCCGAGGTCCCAGGCTGGTCGTCCGGGGTGCTTGTGGGGTTACGCTCGTCCTCTGCACCTGCTCCGGCTGCCTCCATGGTGCTTCGGTGTTGGTTATTTTGTGTTTGTGTGTTTTTTCTACTTTTGTAGTGATTCTCCCGCCTGCCGTGTGTGTATTGCAGGCCTGGCGCTGCTTATCGCTGATTTCCTCTTCGCGGTTTGGCCCATCGCATGTTTTTTTGCGTTGGGGCTTGTGTTTTTATCACCGTCGCTGTTGATGTATCGCGGACATTGGCCGCGTTTTCGGCGGACTATCGCATTGTACCACTGTGTTGTGAATTCCACGTTAACACGGGGTTATTTTCCCGCGATGTGTAAAGTTGCGTTAGCATTTTTTGGTGATGTTTAGCACACGTTCTTGTGAATATCCCCCCAAGTCTTTGATCCAGCTGTTAGCGCGGGGCGCCAATGTACTCTCCCACGTGAGCGCTATTCGCCTTTTTGCTAATAAGAGAGCGATTATCACAAATTTCCCCAATATACCCTTTATCTGAGGCACATAACAAAGCAAACAAATCAAAGGAGTACATTGCAGAGAAATGTCAGACATAGCATGTATACGTTTCAACACTTCCTCCCAATACTGTAATACAAGCCTACAGCTCCACGCCAAATGCCAAAAATCAGCGTCCGGGTTGCCACAGCGCTTACAATTACTCGAATCTCGGAGACTGATTTTGTAAAGTTTGAGAGGTGTGTGATATATTTGATGAATATATTTAAAATGAATAATTCGTTGATTACCATTAGGTGTGAGCTGACTGGTCAGTGTACAGATGTGCTCCCATTCAGACGGTGTCAGTGGGGTCGACAATTTAGCATTCCAACGATCTAAACTTCTATCCGCAGCTCTAACTGCTTCGCCTCTCACAGCTTTGTATAGTTTGGTGACCAGCTGACGCCGAGTGGGGACTACTAATAATAGCTGTACGGAGTGTAGGGGAGATGGTATAGCGGGAAAAGTCGTGTAGTGTTTCTTCACTGCAAGTTTGATACGGTGGAATGTGAACTGAAAGAGCGGGGTTTGATTAGTAATGTATGCGAGCTCTTCCGATGTGATAAAGTTCCCATCCGGATAAAGATCCTGCATGCGATCAAAGCCAGCCTCCCTAAGTGAACGCATTGGGCCAACTTCCTGCGTCACTGATAGTGCTGCATGGAAGGCCAACGGCATGGCCGGAGCATATATAGGGAGTTTATCTGCGAGTTTGCCAATGGACTGCCAGGCCGCGATTGTAGTGTCTAAGGTATTTATTTCCGATTTCGGTGTGCCTCTGCGTGTGTGCGTTATCATACCAGCTAAGGGGATAGGATGTGCGTCACCATCCTCCACTGCAACATGAGGTGTAAAAGCATGAGGACGATACCAGTAATAGGCATATTGCGCCTGTGCACAGAGGTAGTATATGTAGAAGTCTGGTGCACAGAAGCCCCCCCTCGCATAGTCCAGTGTTAAGATGTTCCAACCTACTCTTGCCTGTTTGTCCCCCCATATAAGTCTAAGTAAATGAGTTATCACTGTGGCAAAAAAATGTTTTAAGAGCTTTATAGGGATATTGCAGAAAAGATATAAAAAGCGGGGCAAGATGACCATTTTAATAACAGCAATGCGGTCTGCTAAGGACAGCGGGAGAGGTAACCATCTTTCCACTTGATTCTCAAGGGCGGCGCAGGCCTGACCATAATTCTTCCTTATAACAATCTCTGGGTCGCGATGTACCCACAATCCCAGGTATTTCACTGGTTCAGTTGACCAGACAAGTGGATATTCCACCTGAGGAGGGGCAGTGCTCGCGGTCAGGGGGATTATCACCGACTTGTCCCAGTTGATTGTGAGGCCGGAGAACAGGCCAAAACGGATATATTCCCGAAGGACAGGGGACAGATATCTTTGCGGTTCACGGATAAAGAGCACCATATCGTCTGCGTACAGAGATATGCCAACAGGGCGATGCATGAAATTTAGTGCTGATTCCCTATGTCGCTGTCGGAACACGCACGCCAATGGCTCGAGCATGAGAGCAAATAGAAGTGGCGATAAGGGGCAACCCTGATGGGTGCCTCTTTCTATGCGGAATGGCTTAGAAGTGAGCCCCCCCCACCCGAACGCACGCCGACGGATCCGTATACAAAAGTTGCACCCAACCCATGAAGATGCCCGGAAGCCCTATTCGTTTCAAAATGTTAAACATATATTTCCATTCAATGGAGTCGAATGCCTTGGCAGCATCCAGCATGATGGCCGCAGCAGGTAAAGCAGAATCTAAAACATGGAACATGGCAAATATCGTTCTCAGATTATGGGAGGTGGAACGTTCCGGTATAAACCCGGACTGATCCGGTAACACTAAACAGGACATCAGGGGTTGAAGTTTGGTAGCCAGAATTTTAGCCAGGATTTTCGCGTCTAGATTAATTAATGATAAAGGACGGTATGACTCACACTGGGATGGTGGCTTATCTTTTTTGAGGAGTGTGATGATCAGGGCCTGTCAAAGGGAAGGAGGCAGTATGCCCGACTCGTGGGCCTCCGCATACATCTCCAATAAATAAGGCATCAAAAGGTCAGCATACGCTTTATAAAACTCGGCTGTGAGGCCATTCGGCCCCAGGGCTTTGTTATTTGGGAGGGAGAGTATTGCTGCTTTAATATCAGAGTCATCAATGGGTTGGCTAAGATACTTGCAATGCCCGTCCGATAACCAGGCATAGGCAATATCGGATAGGTAATCGTTCAAAGCATCATCATCCATGCTCCCACGTGATGTATACATATCTGTATAACAGTCCTTGAACTGATCCACTATTTCTTGAGGTGTGAAATGTTCCACTCCATGACCGTCCACTATCTTGGTAATGTGGTGATGCTCGGCCCGAAATTTCAATCTAGTAGCTAGCTGTCTGCCTGGGCGGCCTCCTTCACCATATGCTCTGGCGACATGTCGACGCGATATATAGTGTGTTTCAGTTTCCGCTAGTTTGTTGTATTCCATTAGCAACTCATGTATGCGGGCGAGAGTGGAGGTGGATGGTGTGGCCATGTATTGTTGTTCCAAATCCCCAATGCTGCCTGTGTCTTGGAAATTTGGCCCCTGATGTCACGCCGTATGCCTGCTGTTGTACTAATGCAGACCCCTCTCACGGTAGCCTTAAAGGCTTCCCATAAGGTGGCTGCACTATCAACCGTGCCCACGTTTAACTCGAAGTATTGCGTTATTGCCTTCCTAACAGTGTCCGCATATGTGGGATCTAGTAAGGCTTCAGCACGAAAGCGCCAGGTGAAGGGACGATGCATGTTTGTGGGGATATTGAGGTCCAGTCGCACGGGGTTGTGATCAGATAAGGTGTGTGGAAGAGGTGCGATGTCGTGACCCACTCATTTGCACCCTCACTTAACAGCCAGTAATCCAAGCATGACTAGCTGTTGTGCGCTGGAGTGGCAGGTGTACCCCCCTTGCTTCAGCATTCCGTAAGCGCCATGCATCTACCAAACCCAATTCCACCATGGCGTCTCGTATGCACTGGGCGACTCTAACAGTGCACGCGCCCAGTGGGTTAGATTTGTCCATACTAGGGTCCAAATGTGTGTTTAAATCACCACCCCACAAGATGGCTGCATCCGGCCAAGTGCGCAATATGTTGAGCATTTGTATAAATACCTGTGGCTCATCCACAACAGGGCCATATACATTAACAATCGTGACCATTGATACTCCCAGCTTACCATGTACCATAGCCCAACGCCCTTCATCGTCAGTATGGGTTGTGATTGGTGTAAATGGTATGCCTCTTGTAAGTAAAATGAGTACCCCCCTGGCATAAGAGGAATACGACGAGGCTAGTTTATATCCCGCCCATTTAAGCGCTATCTTAGCCTCAGTCGACTTAGTCAAGTGCGTCTCCTGCAATAGGCAAACACTTGGCAAATCTTTTTGGGAGTGTTTAACCCGCGGATATTCCAGGTTAGGCAAGGGTATTTATCGCCCATGCCCAAATGTGAGAAATCCAAGCACAAACAAGTTGCAAGGCAAGGTGTAACCAGGTGCAGTAATATGTTGACATTTTAACCAGTATGATGGTACAATCACATTGAACAACCCCCCATAAAAAACATAGATTCCCCCCACCCACCCACTTTAGCAGTCCCAATGTGCCAAGGCCATAGCCCTATATCCCAACCTTCCCCAACATATAGAAATAACTGTAAAACACAGTATGGGGTACACCCATTGGGGGACGCAGCGGCACATCCAACTCCCAGATGAGTCAGGGAGGTGGCTGCCTAACGTAATCTGAGACTCCTGTGAGTAAACATCCATCCTAGTAAGAAGGAAATTTATAGTGGTAGAATCCAAAACACGCACTAACTAAGACTCGCAATCAGAACAACAGCAATCAATAAATTCGTGCTCCTCTGAGCAGGCATCCCTCACCTGTAAAGGAAAGCGGTTATGTCCTGATCCACAGTGCAAATAAAACTGTAATATACATAAATGAGCACCATGTCAGCGGACATACGATAATACTTAATCACAGTTACTGCCCACAACTTGCGTTAAGCATAACAATGAGCGACTGAGTCTCGGTGAACCGACAGTGTTACATCAGTGTCCCCAACAGTGTCAGGGCTCCCACAACAACCATCAGAAATAAATTCGGGGTTATGGATCAAATGCATCAATCATAGGGCTGGTAAATATCTTAGCCTTGTCATCCGTGCCAATCCGAAGACGAGCTGGATACAGCATGGCGTATGGGATACTTTCGTTAAGCAGCAGTTTTTTCACAGTCTGAAATTCTTTCCGTGCAGATTGAACATTGGATGTAAAATCAGGGTAAAAAGTTAAGGTATTCCCTTGATAGGTGATGGTGCCTTTCTGACGGGTAATGCGAAGGACTGCATCTCTATCCCTAAAATTTAGTAAACGTGCAATAATTGGCCTAGGCGGGGTGCCCGGAGGAGGGCGATTCGCCAGGGATCGATGAGCTCGTTCAACAATGAGCAGATCAGAAAGATTTTCAGCACCGCAGATGTCACGAAGCATATTCTCCACATATGTTTCCAGTCGGCCTACATTTGTGGATTCTGGCAGACCCAAAATGCACACGTTATTGCGCCGTGAGCGCGCCTCAAGGTCCTCATTTTTAGCCTGAATGACTGCCAGAATTTTCTCGATGTCAGGGGTTTTGGCGGTGACCTGCTACAGCCCATCTTCGGCATTAGAGATGCGTTGCTCCGCCTCTCCAATCCTAACTGCCTGCTTGTCCAGTTTAGCTGATATGTTGTCCATGCGACCGTTGAGGGCCTCAATCTTACCATCTATGGACTGCTGGCAGGCCTGGATGGCGGTCAGGGTCTTTATCAAAGCAGTCGGGGGTGCAGGGGCGGAGTCCAGCTCCGAGTCGGAGGTGGCATTCTGCGATGGTTTCCCCGACTTGCGTAATTTATAATTAAGGCGCGGTTGATTTTTATACGGTTTGCCCATGTTAGCAGGGATGTGAGAGCGCCAATGTCCGAATTTCAACTAATGACCCACAACACTCCTGCACCTAAAATACTGATCCATCCGACTGTAAGTACCCTCCGCACAGGGTATCAGGCTTGTCCAGGGCAATCCATTATGCCACGTGAAAGATACTAGCACACAAAAGTTCAGGTCCGGGGTCATCGTTTTTCATCAGAAAATTGATTTATTTACTGTAAAAAAAAATGATTAAAAATGTCAATTGGATCATGCCTCATGTTGAATAACCACCTTTTAAGGCCTCACATTGACCAAAATTGCCATTTTTGTAGACTTTTCCCCCATTTGAGAAGCTTGTATTTTGCTTGATTTCGGGCATGAAAATGACAACAAACACACTTATTTCAGTTCCAAAAGTGATAATTCACATCCAACAGTCATTTACAGTCAAAAGATTAAAAATTAAAAATCACCAATACTGTCTATCTGGAGAAAGTTCGTAAGGTCCTGGGTCATCGTTTTTCATCAGAAAATTGATTTTTTTGGACTGTACAAAAAATGATTCAAAATGTCAATTGGATCGTGCCTCATGTTGAATAACCACTTTTTAAAGCCTTAGAGTGACTAAAATTGCCATTTTTACAGACTTTTCCCCCTACTTAGAAGCTTCTAGTTTGATCGATTTCGGGCAGGAAAATGACTCTGAACACACGTATTTTAGTTCCAAAAGTGATAATTCACATCCAACAGTCATTTACAGTCAAAAGATTAAACATTCAAAAATCAACATTACTGACCATCTGGAGAAAGTTCGTAAGGTCCGTGGTCATTGTTTTTCATCGGAAAATGGATTTTTGACTGTACAAAAAATGATTCAAAATGTCAATTGGATCGTGCCTCATGTTGAACTACCACTTTTTAAGGCCTCATATTGACCAAAATTGCCATTTTTATAGACTTTTCCCTCAATTGAGAAGTTTGTATGTTGCTCGATTTCGGGCATAAAAATGACTCCAAACACACTTTTTTAGTTCCAAAAGTGATAATTCACATCCAACAGTCATTTACAGTCAAAAGATTAAACATTCAAAAATCACCATTACTGACCATCTGGAGAAAGTTTGTAAGGTCCGGGTTCATCGATTTTCATCAGAAAATTAATTTTTTTGACTGTACAAAAAAATTATTAAAAATGTCAATTGGTTTGTGCCTCATGTTGAATAACCACTTTTTAAGGCTTCACAGTGACCAAAATTGCCATTTTTACAGACTTTTCCCCCTACTCAAGAAGCTTCTAATTTGATCTATTTCGGGCAGGAGAATGACTCTAAACACACGTATTTTAGTTCCAAAAGTGATAATTCACATCCAACAGTTATTTACAGTCAAAAGATTAAACATTAAAAAATCACTGTTACTGACCATTAGGAGAAAGTACATAAGGTCCGGGGTCATTATTTTTCATTAGAAAATAAATTTTTTGGGACTGTACAAAAAATGATTAAAAATGTCAATTGGATTGTGCCTCATGTTGAATAACCACTTTATAAAGCCTTAGAGTGACTAAATTTGCCATTTTTATAGACTTTTCCTCCAATTGAGAAGCTTGTATTTGTCTCGATTTCGGGCATGAAAATGACTCTAAACACACTTATTTCAATTCCAAAAGTGATGATTCACTTCCAACAGTTATTTACAGTCAAAAGATTAAACATTCAAAAATCACCATAACTGACCATCTGGAGAAAGTTCGTAAGGTCCGGGGTCATCGTTTTTCATCAGAAAATGGATTTTGTGACTGTACAAAAAATGATTACAAATGTGAATTAGTTCGTGCCTATTGTTGAATAACCACTTTTTAAGGCCTCACAGTGACAAATATTGCTATTTTTTTGGACTTTTCCTCCAATTGAGAAGCTTGTATTTTGCTCAATTTTGGGCATGAAAATGACTCTAAACACACTTATTTCAGTTCCGAAAGTGATAGTTCACATCCAACAGTCATTTACAGTCAAAAGATTAAACATTAAAAAATAAGTATTACTGACCATCTGGAAAAAGTTTGTAAGGCCCGGGGTCATCGTTTTCATCAGAAAATTGATTTTTTTGACTGTACAAAAATGATAAAAAATGTCAATTGGATCGTGCCTCATATTGAATAACCACTTTTTAAGGCTTCACAGTGACCAAAATTGCCATTTTTATAGACTTTTCCGCCAATTGAGTAGCTTGTATTTTGCTCAATTTCGGGCATGAAAATGACTCCAAACACACTTATTTTAGTTCCAAAAGTAATAATTCACATCCAACAGTCATTTACAGTCAAAAGATAAAAAATTCAAAAATCATCAATACTGTCGATCTGGAGAAAGCTCGTAAGGTCCTGGGTCATCGTTTTTCATCAGAAAATTGATTTTTTGGACTGTACAAAAAATGATTCAAAATGTCAATTGGATCGTGCCTCATGTTGAATAACCACTTTTTAAAGCCTTAGAGTGACTAAAATTGCCATTTTTACAGACTTTTCCCCCTACTCAAGAAGTTTCTAATTTGATCGATTTGGGGCAGGAGAATGACTCCAAACACACTTATTACAGTTCCGAAAGTGATAGTTCACATCCAACAGTCATTCACAGTCAAAAGATAAAAAATTCAAAAATCATCAATACTGTCCATCTGTCCTGGGTCATCGTTTTTCATCAGAAAATTGATTTTTTGGACTGTACAAAAAATGATTCAAAATGTCAATTGGATCGTGCCTCATGTTGAATAACCACTTTTTAAAGCCTTAGGGGTATATTCACAAGAACGTGTGCTAAACATCTCAAAAAAATGTTAAAGCAACTTTACACATCGCAGTCTATCGCGGGAAAATAACCCTGTGTTAACGTGGAATTCACAACACAGTGGCACCATGCGATAGCCTCCCGAAACCGCGGACAATGCCCGCGATACCACAACCGCGACGGTGATAAAAAGCACAAGCCTCAACACAAAAAAACATGCGATGGGCCAAACCGCGATGAGGAAATCAGCGATAAGCAGCTCCAGGCCTGTAATACACACACGACAGGCGGGAAAATCACTACAAAAGTAGAAAAAACACACAAACACAAAATAACCAACACCGAAGCACCATGGAGGCAGCCGGAGCAGGCGCAGAGGACGAGCGTAACCCCACAAGCACCCCGGACAACCAGCCTGGGACCTCGGGGACAGGGAAGGGCAAGGACAAGAAGAAGAGGAAGACGAAGTTCAGTCCGCAGGAAAACAGGATCCTGGTCACGGAGGTGATGGAACACCATCAACAACTGTTAGTTACCTCCAATGTGTCATTGGGCACCAAAAATGGAATATGGCGGACCATCGTGGACAAGGTGAATGCCGTCGGAGAGCACAAGAGGTCAATGGACGAGGTCAAGAGGCGATGGATTGACATCAAGCGCAAGACCAAGGAGAAACTCGCAGGCAACCAGAAGGTAGCAATGCAGACTGGAGGTGGGAGCCCAGTGCCACAGCTGGAGCTGGATGACATGGAGGAGCTGGTGTCGACAGTCATCAGTGTGGAGACTGTGGCAGGATTCGGGGGACCGGACACTGCTCAACATGACACAACACAACAGCAACAGGGTGAGTAACCACCAGGTACTGGGGGGATGGGTGGAGATGGCCACAATGGCACACATGCACAATCAAGCAGAGCACAGTGCACACAGACAATGACTCTGGATCATGGCCCTGATCCACAGACCGTCACAATGTACAATGCCATGCTGTCTGAATGTGAACATGTACCATGCGGCTACATACATGTGGACACATTGTAATACACCATCTCCCCTTCACATTGCAGGGGCACTGTCAACACCTCCTGCAGAGCATTCCCAGCCATTCTTCACTGATGATGAGGAGGACACCCTCAGCATTGACACCCAAGCCCTCCAAGACATCATTGACATCATCCGCAACTCACCTCCAGGATCAGGGCAGCCACGCTGCATCGAGGAGACCCCACCCACTACCCAAACCACCCAGCAGGAGGCACCCACAACCCCGGCTGTCTCCCAAGACCCCCACGAACAACACATGGCCTTCCAACGCCATGTACTGGAGGGCCAGAGGGAGACGGCTGAGCAGTTGCGGGTGGGGTTTGACCTCATGGCTACCAAACTGGATGCCATCCATGGGTGTCTAGGTCCCATCAGGGACCAGCTCCAGTCCCTAACGGACACCCACGCCCCGCTCCATGGTCTCCAACGAGCCCTGGCTGACATCGCTGGAGTCATGACTCAGAGACAAGAACACCTGTCCGCTCAGAGGGGCTCCAGCGATCCCAGCCGTGAGCTGGCACACATGCGGAGGCTCATGGAGGACATGGTGCGGATGGAGGCGGAAAGGATGGCAGCCACCGCTGCACATCAGCAAAATGTAGCTGGGATCTACCATGCCCTGCAGATCCTCATCATGGCATTGCTGCCACAAGGCATGGCGATGATGAATGCTGCTGCCCCCACACCATCCACATCTCCACCCCCTGGTGTGTCAGTGCCTCCCAGTGCAGCAGGCGTCTCCACTCCGGCACCTGATGTGTCACTGCCACACAGTGCGGCCAACAATCCACCTCCGGCCCCTGATGTGTCTGTGGCACACAGTGCCGCAGCCGGAACTGCAACACCCACAGGTGGGGCAGAGCACACATCCGAGGACGTGATGGGATTGAGATCAGAAGGAGGCACTAGCATTTCATTTCCGCCACCTGGCCTGTTTCTGCTTGGTGCCGCACATAGCCCCATGACCTTCCACTGACCCCCGATACACTCCGCTGCACTCACCTTGGACTGCGACATGGACTGCCATATCCTGTTTGATGACCAATGACACGGCGACCAGACTGCGGACTGTACCCTTCCTCTTCCGCAGTACTTGTCATCCCCGGATGGACTCTGGCTGGCCCTCCACGAGCCCATATTGTGAAGTGCGGTTGGAATGGCCCTGTACTGCTCCAGCTGCAAGACTCCACTGGATGTGCATTAAACATTCAGAAACGCACTGCGGTGTCATGTCTTTCATCATTCATGTATGAATGTGTGGATGAATGTAGGGACAGTGATTCCCCCTAACGTCAATGATGCTCATCTAGTGGGATTCCAGTCACAGTGTGCTACATTGCCGATTGCATTCCGGGTGCCCTAGACTCTACAACAGGGACACACACATTAGTCACTTCCTTGTCCAGACATGGACTGAACCACGCCCAGAGCCCCCGAGTCATTGTTGCAAGCCCTGCGATGGTCCGGTGTACGCAAGGCCAGACCACTCCGCTTACGCTCCGAGGGGGGGCCCACATAGCTCCATGTCGCAGGCGTACACGCTAGTGGTCTGCACGTCACTGGTCTAGTTGTCAGCATGTCACGGCCACTCCCTGAGGGCGGGTTTGCACACACACCACACCCATCTGGCACAGGCGTCACAGGCCATGTGACCCCACCAATATAAGGGGCCGACAACGTCACATTCCACACTGCTGGTGGTGACTGGATGACGGACGCTCCATGGTTTTCAATCATAAAGGGCCCATGAGTTGTTGCGCACAGGGTTGGTCGCACCCGAAGCCTTGCAGCCGTCACGGGCCTACCACCACGTGGCGCTGACTGGGGTTGCACAGGGTTAGTGGCACCTGAAGCCTTGCGGCCATCACGGGCCTACCACCACGTGGCGCTGACTGGGGTTGGACAGGGTTAGTGGCACCGAAATTGCTGAGCGGGTGTGCAGCCTGCGATGATGACATGTGCACTGATGTGGTCTCTGCCATTGATGCCTCAGGACTCAGCATCATGTGTGGGACCTGCTGGGCCGCGGTGCCAGTCCGCATGATGTGTACCATGCCATGGTGGCGGGACCGGGGCCTGGAGCTTCCACGGGCACGTGGTGTGCCCACTGGTGGGCACACCATTGGCGGCAGGTGAGCAGTGGGGCCTGGGTACGCAAGTGCGGACAGCCAGCGCTGGCCGGCGGGAGGGGGTAGGGTGCGGCTGCATGTGTGCGCAGGGACGGACAGGCATTGTTGCCATGTGCAGTGAGATGGACTCTGCCATGATTGACTCTGGCCTCGATTACAGATTGCAGACCTGGTGGAATGCAGTGTATACCGGCACGTGGTTGGAGACACACAGGTGGCAGCAGGTGAGCAGTGGGGCCTGGGTGCGTGGGGGCAGCAGTGTCTCTCTCTCTCTCTCCCTTCCTTCCCTCTCTCCCTCTCTCTCTCTCCCTTTCTTCCTTTCCTTCCCTCTCTCCCTCTCTCTCTCTCCCTTCCTTTCCTTCCCTCCCTCTCTCTCTCACTTCCTTTCCCTCTATCTCTCCCTCTCTCTCTCTCTCTCACTTCCTTTCCTTCTCTCTCTCCCTCTCTTCCTTCCTTTCCTTCTCTCACTCCCTCTCTCTCTCTCCCTTCCTTTCCTTCTCTCTCTCCCTTCCTTTCCTTCTCTCTCTCCCTCTCTCTCTCTCCCCCGTCCTTTCCTTCCCTCTCTCCCTCTCTCTCTCTCTCTCCCTTCCTTTCCCTCTCTCTCTCTCAATTCCTTTCCTTCTCTCTCTGCCTTTCTTTCATTCTCTGTTTCTCTGTGTCTCGCTCCTTTGATGTGCGCATGACACACCTTCTGTTTTTGTGCTTTATTTTCCAGGCTGTGACATCGAGATTGTCCCGGACGGACCCGACAGGAGTCTTCCGCATTGGTATTTTGTGTTGTATTTCAATAACGTTTTTGGTTGTTACTTCAATGATGTGTGACTGTTTCTCGTTCTTCTGACCACACGTGTGGTTTTTTTTGTCATTGTGCGACATCATGCGCTTTTTGTGGCTCTTGTGTCGTGCACAGTATGTGTTTGTCTGGGGGGTCCGGGGGGGGTTGGGAGTGGTGGCGGTGGGTGTTGTGGCTCTCCGAGCTGCATGATCATTGGCTCCATGGCATCTGTGGGTCTTCCGATGTGGCTCTGGGCTGGGCTCCCTTTCGTGCTGCAGGTAGTCATCCTGCTTAACACAAGCATAGGGCAGGTGTTAAATCCCTGCTGCTACCGCGGCTTATCGCCTGTTTTTGGTTCGCATCGCAGATCTGGCAGTTCATTGTGAAAGTGGTGTTGTGGTTTTTTCGTGAGTTTTTGCACGGGAACGCCTACTCTGCATCTCATTAGGGTTAGTTGGTGGTGTCAACCGTGGAGATAAATTTTGGGGCAGTTATCGCGGGAATACTGGGATACTGCAGTTTGCACCCGCTTGTGAATGAGGCGTTAAATCTATCTCCACTTTTGGATGCGTTAGGGTGGCGATAAATCGTCGATAAGTCCTTGTGAATATGCCCCTTAGAGTGACTAAAATTGCCATTTTTACAGACTTTTCCCCTACTCAGTAGCTTCTAGTTTGATCGATTTCGGGCAGGAAAATGACTCTGAACACACGTATTTTAGTTCCAAAAGTGATAATTCACATCCAACAGTCATTTGCAGTCAAAAGATTCAACATTCAAAAATCATCATTACTGACCATCTGGAGAAAGTTTGTAAGATGGAGTCATCGTTTTTCATCAGAAAATTAATTTTTTTGACTGTACAAAAAATTTATTAAAAATGTCAATTGGATTGTGCCTTATGTTGAATAACCACTTTTTAAGGCTTCACAGTGACCAAAATTGCCATTTTTATAGACTTTTCCGCCAATTGAGAAGTTTGTATTTTGCTCAATTTCGGGCATGAAAATGACTCCAAACACACTTATTTCAGTTCCAAAAGTAATAATTCACATCCAACAGTCATTTACAGTCAAAAGATAAAAAATTCAAAAATCATCAATACTGTCCATCTGGAGAAAGTTCGTAAGGTCCTGGGTCATCGTTTTTCATCAGAAAATTGATTTATTGGACTGTACAAAAAATGATTCAAAATGTCAATTGGATTATGCCTCATGTTGAATAACCACTTTTTAAAGCCTTAGAGTGACTAAAAATGCCATTTTTACAGACTTTTCCCCCTACTCAGATGCTTCTAATTTGATCGATTTCGGGCAGGAAAATGACTCTAAACACACGTATTTTAGTTCCAAAAGTGATAATTCACATCCAACAGTCATTTACAGTCAAAAGATTAAACATTAAAAAATCACCATTACTGACCATTAGGAGAAAGTGCGTAACGTCCGGGGTCATTAGTTTTCATCGAAAATTGATTTTTTTTACTGTACAAAAAATGATTCAAAATGTCAATTGGATCGTGCCTCATGTTGAATAACCACTTTTTAAGGCCTCACAGTGACCAAAATTGCCATTTTTATAGACTTTTCCTCCAATTGAGAAGCTTGTATTTTGCTCGATTTCGGGCATGAAAATGACTCTAAACACACTTATTTCAGTTCAAAAGTGACAATTCACATCCAACAGTCATTTACAGTCAAAAGATTAAACATTCAAAAATCACCATCACTGACCATCTGGAGAAAGTTCGTAAGGTCCGGGGTCATCGTTCTTCATCAAAAAATGGATTTTGTTTACTGTACAAAAAATGATTAAAAATGTCAATTGGATCGTGCCTCATGTTGAATTACCACTTTTTAAGGCCTCACAGTGATCAAGATTGCCATTTTTATAGACTTTTCTGCCAATTGATACATCTTGCTTGATTTCGGGCATGAAAGATACTCTAAACATACTTAATTAAGTTCCAAAAGTGTTAATTCACATCCAACAGTTATTTACAGTCAAAAGATTAAACATTAAAAATCACCATTACTGACCATCTGGAGAAAATTCGTAAGGTCCAGGGTCATCGTTTTTCATCTGAAAATGGATTTTTTGAATGTACAAAAAATTATTAAAACTGTTAATTTGATCATGCCTCATGTAGAATAACCACTTTTTAAGGCCTCACAGTGACCAAAATTGCCATTTTTATAGACTTTTCCTCCAATTGAGAAATTTTGCTCGATTTCGGGCATGAAAATGACTCTAAACACACTTATTTCAGTTCCCAAAGTGATAATTAGGCGCGGGCCGAGACCTCCGCCCTGCCGGCGGCGTGTGCAGAGATTTCCCTACTCCGCGCTCCACTGAGAACGTGGAGTAGGGAAAAAATCTCTGACTCCGCAGCGGTGCAGAGTTAGCCAGCCCCCACCCCGCTAAATTAGCCCCCCACCTCCACCCCATAATAAAACAATAGTGACAACTTCATTTAAAAAAAATAAAGTCACTTTCCTGTTTTGCGGCGTCCCCGGGCTGCCCTCCTCCTTCTCGCAGGACATCTTGCACAAACTGCGCATGCACGTGCATGCGCATTTCTTTGTGAGAAAGGCACGTGCACGCATGCGCTGTTCACGCAAGATGTCCACCGAGGAGGAGGAGGGCAGCCCAGGGATGCCGCAATACAGGTAAGTGACTTTATTTTTTATAAATTAAGTTATCACTCTTATTTTATTAGGGGGGGTGGAGGCGGCTGGCGGAGCGGAGTTCCACAGAGTTTTCCCCCAACTCCGTGGACCTCCATGTAGTTGCACTCCGCCAGCTCCGCCCAGGGTTAGTGATAATTCACATCCAACAGTTATTTAGTCAAAAGATTAAACATTCAAAAATTACCATTACTGACCATTTGGAGAAACTTCGTAAGGTCCGGGGTCATCATCCTTCATCAGAAATTTGATATTTTTTACTGTACAAAAAATGATTAAAAATGCCAATTAGACCGTGCTTCATGTTGAATTACCACTTTTTAAGGCCTCACAGTGACCAAAATTGCCATTAATATAGACTTTTCCTCCAATTGAGAAGCTTGTATTTTGCTCGATTTCGGATTGAAAATGACTCTAAACACACTTATTTCAGTTCCAAAAGTGATAATTCACATCCAACAGTTATTTACGGTCAAAAGATTAAACATTCAAAAATCACCATTACTGACCATCTGGAGGAAGTTCGTAAGGTCCAGGGTCATCATTTTTCATCAGAAAATTGATTTTTGGAATGTACAAAAAAATTATTAAAAATGTTAATTTGATTGTGCCTAATGTTGAATAACCACTTTTAAGGCCTCACAGTGACCAACATTTCCATTTTTATAGACTTTTCCTCCAATTGATCAATTTTGCTCGATTTCGGGAATGAAAATGACTCTAAACACACCTATTTCAGTTCCAAAAGTGATAATTCACATCCAACAGTAATTTACAGTCAAAAGATTAAACATTCAAAAATCACCATTACTGACCATCTGGAGAAAGTCCAAGGTCATTGTTTTTCATCAGAAAACTGATTTTTTGGACTTTACAAAAAATGATTAAAAATGTCAATTGGAAATCCAAGACAGATGGGTACGGGAGGAGGTTGACCTTCAGGGTGTCAATCGTTCCACAGATGAGGGGGTGGTAGATGCATTTTCAGAGTACTATAAGAACTTGTACCGGGACAGAAGTCCCACATCACAGACTGAGATAAGGGACTACTTGGCGGCCATCCCCACTCCAGTATTAGGGGACGGGGAAGCACAAGACTTAGCGGCGGACCTGTCCTTGGCAGAAATCCAGGAGGCGGTGGCAAAACTCCACCCCGGGAAAACCCCCGGCACCAACAGATTGCCGGCGGAATTCTACAGGCGTTATACGGATATCCTGAGCCCCCACCTCCTTCTGCTCTTTATAGACTCCCACAAAGAGGGTGCCCTCCCACCAGACTTGAGGATGGCCACTATTGTGGTTATACACAAGGAAGGCAAGCCCCGCAATCAGTGTGGATCTTTCAGACCCATTTCATTGCTTAACTCTGAAGTCAAAATTCTGGCTACAATTCTGGCGACCCGTCTCCTGGGTGTGATCACGACCCTAGTCCACGAGGACCAATCGGGATTCATGCCAGGTAGATCTACTCGTCTTAATTTGAGACAAACTCACAACTGGCTTATGAAGGTGAGGAACCAGACAAGCCCGCAGGTGTTCTTATCATTGGACGCCGAGAAGGCATTCGACGCTGTCAACTGGCTGTACCTCAATGCCACACTGGCAAAATTCGGATTTGGGCCGAAGTTCCGTAGTTGGGTGGCGCACCTATACAACCGCCCGATGGCCTCGATACGTGTCAATGGCAGGTGCTCGGCACCCTTCCATATCGAGAGGGGGACGCGACAGGGCTGTCCCCTCTCACCTCTCCTTTTTGCTTTAACTCTGGAGTCTCTGGCCTGCGCCATCAGGATACACCCCTCTATCCGAGGCTTTCGTATCACACCCGCTGACACCGATGAGGAAAAAATTTCTCTATATGCTGACGACATTTTGTTGTTCATCACTAACCCCGTCACGACTATACCGGCCCTGTTTGACACGATTACAGACTATGGACGACACTCTGGCTACAAAATTAACTGGTATAAATCTACGCTCTATTGCCCGAATAATGCCCAACCAGATTGGCACATGCCCAGAGAGTTGCGAGTAGCGCAAGAGGGATTCAAATACCTGGGAATTTTCGTGACTCCGCACCCGAAGGTCTGTAGGAAGGAGAACATAGGATCAGTCCTATGTAAGTTTAAGGCAGATGTGGAGAGATGGAGAGATCTCCCCCTTACCCTGCTCGGACGAGGGGCCATTTTTAAAATGATCAGCCTGCCCCAGCTGCTTTACGCCCTACAAAACACCTACCATCCCCTACCCAAGGACACTTTTACAGAAATAAATTCTACACTTCGAACACTGTTGTGGCGGGGGGGCACCGCAGAATAGCACTCCAGACACTGCAACGTAATCCCTACAATGGGGGGATAGCGCTCCCCGATATGGAGGCGTATTACTGGGCATCCCACCTGATACCCATAAATGAATGGGTACATAAAAGCAGAGACCACCCTACATACCGCCTTGAGCGGGAAGAAATGCAACCACATACATACCTACACTATCTGTATTATGGAAAAGGGGGCTCCCACCTGCTGCCTGCGACCCAACTGACTTTAATGGCATGGGGGAGGGTGACTAAGGCTATTGGATGGGTCGTGTTACGAAGACTACCCCGCTCTGAGAAGGGACCTGGTTTAAGGAGCTGCATAAGCTCACAGGGTTTGGGACATGGGATCTCCTAGGGATCTCCACAATAGGGGACATAATCGAAAAGGGGAGCTAAAAACATGGGCAACAATTAAACGGGAATACGATATGAACAACTCCCAATTTCTTAAATACGCGCAACTACGTCATGCATGGCAGTTAGAGAATATCCCCAGTGAGCACCTCCTGGAGTACGCACCCTTAGTAGGGCGGCTTCTGCAAGAGGAATTGATCCGCAAAGCGGTCTCCTTTACCTATAAAACGATCAATAACAACATCCCGGACGGACTGGTTGGGCTCCCGGCATGGTGGGAGGGGGAGGTGGGTTCCATGGAGGACATTGATTGGGAAGCGGCGTTGATGCACCCCAGAGAGGTTGCCATAAAAGCAAGGCTTCAGCTCATTCAGTTCATGATATTACACCGTACTTATTACGACAGGGATAGGCTACATAAAATGGGGAGGGCAGATTCACCATTTTGCCTGACTTGTACTACTACTTCATGTAGCGACTTCTTTCACATTGTTTGGGCCTGTCCCGAGATTCAGACATACTGGGCGCAGGTGGTCGAGCTGCTGGGTACGGTCCTGGGAGTGCCGCTGCCGATGGAACCACGCTTTGTGCTATTAGGGATTCCAAACAAGGTAGACGTCACTAGAACACAATTAATTTTTGCATCTCTGGGGCTGGTGTTCGCCAAGAGGGATATTGCTAGGCGATGGGGGTGGCTGATACACCCACTATACAGGACTGGACATATATATGGCGGCAGAGCAAACCACATATCGTAGCAGGGGGTGCCCTAAGAAATTTCACAAGATATGGGACCCATGGAGAAGACATTTTAGGCTGGACATGGGAGGAGACACACAACAGTCCACAACGCAAATGACACAGGAGACTTCCACACGGGGACCCAACAGAATTCTACCCTAGGCAGCGTCCCTGGTGCTCATCTATGGTTGTTCCCTGATTCCGATTGAATCCATACAAACACAATGAGTTGTCACGATTGGAGAATACAAACTCGAGTCAATCTAATGGGGGAGGAAGTGGCCCTGTTCATGATGACCATGTATTTCATTTACACAGGATTGTTCACAGGCGATGCTCACTGTAAGAATTGTATCGTGCTATTTGTTCAACTGAAAAATAAAAATAAATTTAAAAAAAAATGTCAATTGGATCGTGCCTCATGTTGAATAACCACTTTTTAAGGCCTTACTGTGACCAAAATTGCCATTTTTATAGACTTTTCCTCCAATTGAGAAGCTCGTATTTTGCTTGATTTCGGGCATGAAAATGACTCTAAACACACTAATTTCACTTCCAAAAGTGATAATTCACATCCAACAGTCATTTACAATCAAAAGATTAAATATTCAAAAATCATCATTACTGATCATCTGAAGAAAGTTTGTGAGGTCCGGGGTCATCGTTTTGCATCAGAAGATTGATTTTTTTGGACTGTACAAAAAATTATTCAAAATATCAATTGGATCATGTTTCATGTTGAATGACCACTTTTTAAAGCCTCAGAGTGACTAAAATTGCCATTTTTACAGACTTTTCCCCATACTCAGAAGCTTCTAATTTGATCGATTTCAGGCAGGAAAATGACTCTAAACACACATATTTCAGTTCCAAAAGTGATAATTCACATCCAACAGTCATTTACAGTCAAAAGATGAAACATTAAAAAAACACCATTACTAACCATCTGGAGAAAGTTCGTAAAGTCCGGGGTCATCGCTTTTCATCAGAAAATTTATGTTTTTACTGTACAAAAATGATTAAAAATATCAAGTGGATCGTGCCTCATGTTGAATAACCACTTCACAGTGACCAAAATTGCCATTTTTATAGACTTTTCCTCCAATTGAGAAGCTTGTATTTTGCTCAATTTCGGGCATGAAAATGACTCTAAACACACTAATTTCACTTCCAAAAGTGATAATTCACATCCAACAGTCATTTACAATCAAAAGATTAAATATTCAAAAATCATCATTACTGATCATCTGAAGAAAGTTTGTGAGGTCCGGGGTCATCGTTTTGCATCAGAAGATTGATTTTTTGGACTGTACAAAAAATTATTCAAAATATCAATTGGATCATGTTTCATGTTGAATGACCACTTTTAAAGCCTCACAGTGACCAAAATTGCCATTTTTAAAGGTTTTTCCTCCTACTCGGAAGCTTCTATTTTTACCGATTTCGTGCAGGAAAATGACTCTAAACACAAGTTTTTGGAGTTCCAAAAGTGATAATTCACATCCAACAGTCATGTACCACCAAAAGTTTAAACATTCAAAAATCACCATCACTGACCATCTGGAGAAAGTTCGACAGGTCCGAAGTCATCGTTTTTCATCAGAAAACTGATTTTTTTCCGACTGTACAAAAAATGATTAAAAATGGCAATTGGATTGTGCCTTGTGTTGAATACCCACTTTTTAAAGCCTCACAGTGACAAAAGTTGCCAGTTTTTACATGTTTTTTTTCCTACTCAGAAACTTCTATTCTGACATATTTCGTGCAGGAAAATGTCTCTAAACACACTTTTTTACTTCCAAAAGTTATAATTCACATCCAACAGTCATTTACAGTCAAAAGATCAAACATTCAATAATAACCATCACTGACCATCTGGCGAAGTTTCAACAGGTCCGGGGTCATCGTTTTCTATCAGAAAATGGATTTGTTGGACTACAAAAATGATTCAAAATGTCAATTGGATCGTGCCTCGTGTTGAATAACCACTTTTTAAAGCCTCACAGTGACCAAAATTGCCATTTTTAAAGGTTTTTCCTCCTACTCAGAAGCTTATATTTTGACCTATTTCAGGGTGGGAATTGACTCTAAATACATATATTTTAGTTCCAAAAGTGATAATTCCCATCCAACAGTCATTTACAGTCAAAAGATTAAGGGGTCGATTACGATGGCGGACGGAAAAGCCCTCTGACCGCCGTGGCAGCAGAAATTAACCGTCCGCATGTACCGTGGGAAAACCGGCGGTCAGATTAGGATGAACTGCCAGAAAACTCTGTCCGCGGCGGACGGATGCCACAAAACTCTGCCGGGACCGTCCGGAGCAGGTGAAAATCCGTCTGCGGCGGTCAGATTTGCTGCGGAAAGAGCCAAAACTGCCG